>OY756939.1:36078520-40878520 GCA_963580275.1 Crataegus laevigata
GGGCAAAGGAAAAAGGGGACATCACCAGGATGTCTAGCCCTTGTTTTGTGGCTTTTTCGAAAGCAAAGAATAAGTGTGCTTCGGTGAAAGCACAATCTTTTGGTGTGGAAAAAGAAGTGGCCTTTTGTTGGTTAGTGCAGCCGAGAGAGAGAGAGAGAGAGAGAGAGAGAGAGAGAGAGAGGGAGGGAGGGCGGAGCCTTTTGGTTATATTAAGGCATTTGATTATGCCTTTGGTTTTGGGGGGAGCACAGCAGATGAGAGCCATACTAGGGAGAGCATTCGGCTCTCCCATTTGAAACAGTGCTGCTCCTTCCCATTTGTTTGTAATCCCCTTTTGTTAGTAATCCCTCAATCAAAGATGTTGTTGCTACATGTGTAGCTGTTGGGAGAGATGATATTTGAATATGTGTTCATCTTCTCCATTTGTTCTTTGTGAGAGTGAGAGCTATTGGGTGTATGTGGGATTTGGGTTTGAGAGTTAAAACTCTATTTGTAATCTCCATTTGGACATTAGTGGAATTTCCTTACCGTCTCAGAACTGGACGTAGGCTTACGCCGAACCAGTATAAATCCTTGTGTTATTTGAATTTTTTGTCTTGTCATATTTTGCCATGTTAGTTTATTAGTTTCATATTTGACGCTTCCGCACAACAAAAATAACATACTTTTTAAGTGACATCGCATGAATATTGCGAGTTAAGATGGAATAGTGTGATGTCATGAAAAAGAATATGATTTATGAAACCTCACTTTAAAGGTTGAAAGTGTTATTGCTGACCCAATGTTGGTCTTCGTTTTGAGTGTATTTCCTGCTCAAAGCTTTCCAAATCATGCTTTTAAATTGTTCCATTGGCGTACAGCATGTTCTTCCAACCTGTAATAGTCTCTGGCAAACGCGTTTTCATAAACACACTTACAAATTGCAGCGATGAGTACCTGCTGCAGCAATGAATCTAAATTAGTTTTTATAATTGTAGTCAATCTATATCCTAAACCCAAGTTTTATCATTTTCCCCTCGACTTCCCCCACCCACGTCCGCTCCCTTCTCACTAGCACTCGGTTCCAACTCTTTTCTTTTTTTTCTTTTTGCACTCAAATATTAGGTCCCCTTTTTTTACTAATTGGTAGAGAAGAGGATCCAAAATCTGTCCTATTTGTGTTTATTCTTCTTTAGTACAATTGTTTTATATCAACAATAAAATAGATAAATAAAAAAGAGAAAAGTGTCCATGTTATTGATTAGAACCTTAGAAGACACCATGATCGACTAGGAAAGCAAAGAAGAATATTGACGCAGGAAAAATCAAAGAGTCTATGGGACGATGGGGATAGATACTTGGGAATAACTCAACAGGAGCAATAGAATCACTCTCGTCGCTAATCGTATATTTGCTCAACACAACCAAGCCAAATGCTTGTTTAGGAAGGAGAAAATCACTCTCTTCCTTGATTACTTTTTTTAATTCACTAATTGGACTTAATCCTACATATGGAGCCCTTTAAATAGGGAGATTACAATACATTGATAAGATAAATATTTAATACTAAAGCTTATAGTTTCTAGACATCTAATTAAAACATGGCTTTGAAAGATGAAAAGCCACCAACAACATGTTTAATACATAGACCATATTAGTTGTCTTGGGCTGCATCATACTCCTCTCCTCAGAAAGAACTCGTCCTGGAGTTCGAATCGTTCTTTTTTTTGGATCTTTTGGATGACCTTTCAAATCTATCTCAGCAGCCGTACCAAAAGGAAATTCAAGGCTGCACAAAACATACTCCACTTCAAATGGGGTCCTTGATTAATCACTCCATCCAAATACTTGGCAACATCATAAACATCACAATCATGGTAGCTTCGAGGTGAATAACAAAGTGAAAAAATGGTTCCGAGAAGACTCTTGGCTTCCCACATAAATTGCAAACTCGTCATCATCTACGTACTCATCATAAATTGGTGGGGAGTTTCCAATCAACCAGCTAATCTCTTCAACCATTTGATATTCAAACAGATGAAAAATCTCACCTGTGATCTTTTTTGTTGTTATAAAAGACACTCTTCTATAGTAACAATAATAAATTCAATATGATATAAATAGAACAAAAGAGGTAATAGCAAAGAACAAAAAGGTTATACAGGGCTATATACAAATCATCCACATTTTTTTTATTTCATTAATTGAATTTTATTTGTTGATTAGGGCAAAGCTCTGTAAAAACCCCCACCCTTTTTGAAATATCGTGAACAGTCCTGTAGGTTGTGCACCTCCAATACTCAGCCAAAGGGCTACTACAGTATGAATAAAAAAGATGGGGGTCGCTACGAGATGACGAACAGCGGAAAACCTGCTCTGACGCAATAGAGAACAGTTTCTAGACATCTAATGGCTTGCAAGACCCACTGAGCCATAAAATAGCCACAAGGCTTGCAAGTTGGCCAAAGGAAGCCAGACAGCCATCTCGATTTGAGGGACCCAATATGTCACAGCCCACTAGCTAGTTGAAGTCAGCTAGCCGTTAGATTTTGATTTTTTTTAAGATGAAATTTAAAAATAAAATAAAAAAATAAAAAAAAAATTTCTATAAATACCTAAGCTATTTCTACACAATTTGTCTCATTATTTTTTCCCCTTCGATACTATTTTACCTCAGTTTATTTTAATTCTTCACACTCTTTAAACTCTTAACTTGTTGTAATCTTTAATATCTAAGTTGTTGTAGTTTTAATATGTAAGATGTTGTATTTCAATTAAGTTCTAATTCAATTAAATTGTGATCTTTGAATTAATGTCTAGGTTGTTAACATGCAAGTAAAATTAAAATATTTAATAACATGAAACTTAAACAACATTTAGCGATACTTGTCACTTGAAATCATATCCGAAAAATTATTGAGATTATATTATTCAATTAACCAATAAATTAAAGAACAAACTTAAAATAATAAATTATTGAGGGGGCTAAAAAATAGTCCCCTTCGGTTGGAGATGGGGTTTATGTCAAAACGGGCTATAGTTTGGCCTATTACTCTTTGACCGGCTTGGTTGGAGGATAAATATCTAGACGGGGGCTAAACATGGCCCTAACATTGGATACCCTCATACAAGCTTATCCTAAGGCCATCTCTAATGAAAAGGGCTAAAGGGTTATATGGCCAAAGTATGACCCAATTTGGACAAAATTCATCTTCAACCAAAGGCTGGATTAAAAATTATTGGAACCCACCATGCCAAAACATGACCGAAATGCTACCGGGTTAGTCAAATTTGTCCTGTACCCAGCCCATTCTTTGGGCCTCAGCACCTAGAAAAGGACCCAACCATCTCTGTCTGACAAAAGGTACCCTACCAGTTATACTAGGCCTGGCAAACGGGTCGTGTATGTCGTGCTCGTGTCATTTTTGTGTAACACATATTATCTTAACAGGTCGTGTCATGTCACACCCATTATCTTAACGGGTCCTTAACAGGTTTGGTCACTTTACCCGTTGAATAAAGTGACCTGACCCGTTATGACCCTGTTGGCCTTAAAAACTACTAAGCCTACACGGTGCGTAGGCTGAGTAACTAACAAGCTAACTACGTCCTTCAGTGTAGGCTGAGTAACTAACAAGCTAACTACGTCCTTCAGTTGTGAGCAGGGTGTGCCAACTAGTTGGCTGAGCTCGGCCGGGGAGTAAAATGTGTTGACGTTGCGTTGAGTTGCGCTGCTTACTTCTTCATCTTGCGATTGTAGCCGAGGAAGGAACACGTCTCGGCCTTTGAGTTCTAAAGCCTAAAGACAAGGCTACTATTTCTGTAAAGTTCACAAATCGTCGTCGTCGGATTCGGTCACAGTGATTATATTCGTGAAGGTATAAGCACACCGAATCGACACCAGAGTATAAGGACACAAGTACTCAAAACAGATATATGTCCTGATTGTAAATGTAGTTCGGCCGTCGGAATGTCGAACTCTAAACCCCACTTGTGAGTACGCAATCATAAAATAACTTGGTGTTCAATGTGCCGAGCTCACTAATCTGTAACACCTCACTTCGCCAAGAAGGCTAACGAGATGACCTCTGTCAATAAGGACTCGAAAATCCTTCTCGAATGAGACTTGGATAGATAACCAGTCAGCCTCAATGCAGTGCTGTTTATCCAAACTGAAGATGCTCCGAGGTTGGCTAATTCTACGGCGATAGTGTTGTTTATCCAAACTGAAGGTATCACCAGTTGCCTTCACAGTGCTGTTTATCCAAACTAAAGATGTATCGGCAAAAAGGAAAACAAAAATCTCAAGTTTGTTAAGAGGTTTCACGTAGAGCGAGGGTTTATGCAGGGCAAATTTGTGTGTTGAATTAGAGGTCCCCTGAATGGTGCCTTCACCCCTCTATTTATAGCAGCAAATCCCCCTCTGATCAAATTAGAACTCCACTCGGATTAGGACTCCTTACCTTGATCCAATCTTATTTCGGCCACTCCTACTTCCATTAGGATTTTGAACCTAACCCTTTATCAAGCCACATTCGTCTCCATGTCTCCATATCTCCATATCCTCATCTCGCCGAGACTCGTTACTGCACTAGGATTTTACTTCCCCAACCGTCCGTCTCACAATAGGACTTCACCCACTTCATCTTTATCTAGACGACTCCCTTTCCTAGTACGACTTGGCTGACCTTAACTAGCTGGCCCACAAACCTAATATCTTATAGCAACCGTTAAATTAAGCCTCTAGGCTGAGAAACACTTCACACTTGGCCCAAACCAAATTTTGGGCTCAAACATTGCCCTTCGCTTCTGAGGCTGTCGACCTACAACCCTTGGCTAAGCCTCAGCCTTGAAGAAGCGAAACCACCTTCTAGCATGCCTTCCGAAAACATTTAATCACATCGAAAATCTCAATCATGCGCATTTATGTAGCATGATTATTTGTCTTCATTCTCCTTAACCTTCAACCACGTGGCGAAGCCCTAGTTCGCCTAGCAGCTCTTAATGATTTCCCTCAAAGCGCCCGGCAACTGAAACGTGTTTCCATAATTACTCGCCGCCACACGCAATCGTGTGCTTTCAAATTGCGAGACCCTTAGTCTTTTCACCTAGATTCCCTCGAATATCCATAATGATTAGCAACATTCCCGGTTGATTTTATCCCAATTTTTTGAAAATCAAACGTCTAATATTCCCACCAAAACATCTATAAATAATCAGACCTCTTTCATTCGCACTCTTATGTTTCCAGAACTTCTAAAATTTCTCTCACTTTAGCTCTCCAAAAACCCAGAGAAATCTTTCTTTCTCTTTCCTAGAAGACTTTCAGAACCTTTCCAATGGCCTTCATCATCTCCAAACTCTCTGATGAGTGCAGCCAGTGTAAGAGTATCATTGATCGGTGCTCTATCAAGACTTTGCGCTTCGAGAGCGACATAAGCGCCACCCACCAAATCCTTGGGCCACTCTTCAAGGATGCAGTGCCACCATCCATCACCAACTTTTTCAAGGCTCACTGCCTAGCACCCTTGCTGCAAGGGTTTAAATCGTCGAAGTGAGACTCGGCGAAACCCCAAGGATCCTGGCCTTCGACCACTGCGACCTGGGCAGCCTAGGTTACACCGATAGAAAAGATCTTCAGCCAACAATGGAAGGCTATTGGCATCTATGATGCCATTAGACTCTCATCTGTGGAAATCGCCTTAGACAATGAGCTTCTCATAGCAGCCTTGAGCTTTTGGTGCTCAGCCACCAATACTATGGTTCTTCCTTTCCGCCATATCGGCCTCACCATCCTCGACATCACTGTTATCTTGGGGACTTCCCCTTCTGGCATCCCAATCGACGATGCCCTTTCTGGATGCTCGTCAAACTTGGACCTGAAGACGTTTTTCAACGAACGGATCGTCGAAATGCTGAGCCAAGAAGGTTAAAAGCCTTCGAAATAAGAAGTCCAAAAGCGGTACAACAACTTCTTTAACTACAACACTCTTATCTCCCACTTTACTGGTCGAGGATAGTCGAGCCTACGGAAGGAAGAACATGAAGCCTTCATTTTCTATTGGTACAACAAATTTATTTGTTGTACCAAATCCAACAAATGCATAGTCGAGAATATGCCAGTGGCCAAAGCTCTAGTAAGCGGTCACACCTTGGCGCTCAGTCCAACCATCATCACCAACCTCTTCCGCTGCTTGGCCGAAACGACCCTCAACAAGATCGACCCATACCAGAACGGACCCCTTTAGGTTTTCTAGTTCTGGCTGCAGGTTTATTTTGCCACACTTCGGCCAGAAATTCCTAGCTTCCAACCTGCCGAAGCGCTCGAGCTTCAATTAACCTCTCGACCAGTGCCCTCTCACCGGGCTGAGGAAGTCTTCAAATTCTTCTTCGGTCTCGACGTCCTCTCAAATGACAAGTTTTTTATTTGTTCTCATCAAGACTACCATGCCTCGATCAAGCTTCCAACATCAACATGGAGCGAGGATGAGGACGTTGCTCTTCGCAGACACTGGGGTCATTCGTGTTGTCACGCGATCTTCCCCTCGACTGCGATGCTCACCGAGCAAGTTGGGAGGTCTACCACCCCTACTTCATCGCTCGATAGCTCGGCTACCTCCAAGATTACCCGGTGCCTCTTCTTACTTCCCACTCTCTTCTAAGTTGAGGACGCCTCTCTGGTTTTTTGAAAAGGAAGTGCAAGGAAACCGAAAAAAAGTTTTAGGAACGGTGTCAAAAGTTCCGCCTTCAACCAATGGTCCTGAATATCTTTTCACCAACACCTTCGGTGATTGGTAGGAAGAGTACACCCAAGACTTCTTCGGGGCGCCAGTCGAAGATGTCATCAATAGGATTTTCGGCGACAGACCCAAAAGAGCTCATGCCCTTCAATCTAAAGAGACGACCTAAGGTATACAGCTTTCTGAACCTCTTCTTCAAATACTTGACTTAGCTTCTACTGACTTGATTTTGCTCCCTCAGATGGTCGCGTGCCAAAGAAGGCAGATGTAACTGCCGCGGCTATGGCTAAGAAAAAATCAGCCCCCTCCAAAAAGGCTGCAAGTGTTGTGCCAGCCCCGCTAAGCAAACGGCCCTGGAAGGCGGTTGAGACGGCCGGTAAATTTCCCCACCCCCCAAAGTGCGTTAAGAAATTGGTGAAGAAAGGGGAACGGTGAAGCCTCAACGGTGTTGTCCAAGCCTCAACGGTGAAGCGATCGACCCCAGCTGGTCCAGCACTTAAAATCTATATTGTTGAGTCAGTACTCTCAATTCGACCTGTTCCTCAGGTCATGGTCTAGCTAGTCGCTGCTCCACGGGTCAAAAATCTCACAGCTTAGGGGCCGACTGCTGCACCTATCTCTAATGGGGTAACCTCTTCGGTTGGGTAGTCTCTCCCCAAACATCAAAAACAAAGAACGGTCATCTTGGAAGAGGTATGACTATGCTGTTGGTAAATCTCCCTACTTTACATTATATTCATCAATGCTAACGGCTTCTATTTCAGGATGATTAGGACGACGAGACTCCGTTGTCGAGTTGCCTTTGACCTTCTTCCACCAATCCTCTTCATGTGGTCGAGGATGTCCAGTCAATCCTCCTACTGCCGATCATGAAAAAAAACCCATCAATGAGCCTAAAGCGACGGCAAAGACACCGATTCATCCACAGGATGAAGACCTTGGAATCCCTCCCCCAAGAAGTCACTTCAGCCTTCGTAAGTTCCTTTATTGTTTTCCTTTTAGCCAATCTTCTGCCTTAGGATTTTAAATTGAGGAAATATTAAATGTCAAGTGCCTACTTTCTCATTTCACCAAAAATTCTATGCGACGAATGGTGTTACCTATATCTCATGGCCACCTCAGTGGTCATCGAACATAGATAACCTCCATCGGCCGCGTGAATTGAATGAGTCTTAAACATTAGGCTCGGCCATTAAGCTTTCTAGGCTCGAGCAATGAGTCAGTAGACATGGCTGAAGTCTTTTCTCGGCAGGTCTAGCATTTCTCTTTTCCTTAATTGTTTGTCCGTCAACTTGTTTTAACAAATTCCTCTGTGTGCAGCCTTCATGGGAGAACGAGGTCGACGCTCTACTTTCTAGCACCTCTAGCATGGCTAGACCCTCTACTCCATCAGTCAAGTCTACTTCTACTACGGCCAAATCTTCCGTCTTCGCCAAGTTGCAAGACCTATTATCCCTCGCGGCTCTCAAATCTTAGAGCACAACGGGCTCGACTCCGTTGGCAAATGTCTGAACGTCCTTGCATCTAAAGGTCAATTACGCAATGAATCCTGTTGATGCACAAAATCAGGTCGATCTTGGAACAACGTAAATCCGACCGTGAATCTGCAAAACGCTCAAGAACACAAAGATGTATCGTGGTTCACCTCGAGTTGAGGCTACGTCCACACTGTTGTCAATTCAGTTTCACTATGAATGTTGAATATACATGGAGGCTAGAGGCAGTGTTTGCTTTCTGCCTATTTTATGTTGTGTTTCCCTCTGTTTCCCTTCTATATTTTCTGTTTGGCCTCTAGCCTCTTGTGTTGGCCTTTGGTTTTGCCTCCCCTAAAATGAGGGGGGAAGGAGTACCTTTTATAGAATAAAGGCTCCCTCTTTTATTACATAATTACCCTTTATTATATAATCACTGGGTTAAGTCCTCCGAGTATTTGCATGAGGCATAATATATGGTACAAACAGTAGTCCCCTAAGTCTTCAGTCAGGAGAGTTTTTTGGCTGGAGACTTCAAATTCAATCCATATATGGGCCGAAGTGGCGGTTGCTCGGCTGGAGGCGGTCTTCGTATACAATGCAGTGAAGCTGTTGTTGGCTTGCAATAAGACTTTGTTGATGACTATAACCCTTGTTGCGCATAGGTGCTCTGCTAGTTGAGTTGTAAAACTTGAGGTTTTTTTTATTATTTGTGAATGCTAGGAGTTCACATGTACAAGTTTTACCACTCGTCACCTTTCATCACTTGGTTGGTGATAATAATGGCAAGTTACCAAATGATATTAGAGTACGGGTTGTACCTTTTCGAAGCTCAGTTGGCTTATGTATGAATGTGTTGAAATGTATGATGTTTATGTTGATTGACATGAGTGATGCTTATGAATGTTTATGTATGATGTTTATGCCAAATAATTTTAGAGTATAGGTTGTACTTTTCATCACCTAGTTGGTGGCACGAAAGTGAGTTCCTTCATCACCTAGTTGGTGATAAGAGTGGCAAGTTGCCGAATAATTTTAGAGTACGGGTTGTACTTTTCATTACCTGGTTGGCGGCACGAATGTGAGTTCCTTCATCACCTGGTTGGTGATAAGAATGGCAAGTTGTCGAATAATTTTAGAGTATATTGAACCTTTTCGAAGCTCAGTTGGCTTATGCATACTGGGTTTGCAAGTTGGTAGACTTCTTTAATCCTTAACAATGTTGATCAACGGAACTAATTGTTCGATAATTCCTGACATTAAATGACAGTATAATTATGAGCGTATAATGAATAAATCAATTGACAAAGTTATAAATCAAATTGACATTTTGGCTAGGCAAAATATTGTACTATGAGCCCACTACAAATAAATTATTTTCTTGTGTAGTAAATGATGTGTATCGTATGTGACATTGTTAAAGGCATCACATATCACTAGGCAACATGCTAAGATTGTACAAATAAATGCCTATTTAAACATGTCTGATGTGGGTAGCAAAATATGAGTTATGAATACCGAAATCATTATGAGCATATTAATCTTTACACATGAATGTAGGGATATCGTGTACGGTGCCCTAACATTCAAATAATGATTATTAAATAATTTGACCGGACTATGCCACATGTTGTAGTGTAGGCATGTGATAAAATCATTAATAATAATGTAGAACATATTATTATAACATATCGTCCTGTTTATTCAGGTACTCGTGCAGTTTATATAATAGTAATAAAATATTCATAATGTTAATGATGGTATTTGATGTAATATGTTTTTTGTCAACATAATATTAAAACAATAAGTAACAAATTGTAAATGGAGATAAAAGCGTTCTTATCTCATTTATGAGTGTTTCCACTAGTGGATGCTGGTGATAGGGGTTCGACCCCCCACTAACAAACTTTTGAGTGTGGTTAATATCCGTTGAGTTGTAGTGGAGTCCAACCTTGAGGTGGGCTCATCCAGAATCATCGCTCTCCATGTTCACAATCAACCCACCAATCATGTCACCGCCTGGTAAGTTGTTTATTTTATTATTGTTCGCATCAATCTTGCCTTTGATGGAGACATTTCTTCTTGCAAACACACAATCCACCGAGCGGTTGCGAATCGCCCACATGGCCTGTGCCCCTCCAGTGGTCGTGGCTTTCCTGAATCACGGGGACATAAACGAGATGAACGGCTACAATTTGAGCTCCCTACAAATGATCGGCTGTGGCAACGCTCCGCTGGCGAAGAGTGTGGTTGAGAAGCTGAAAAAAGCAGTTGCCCGAGTCCATCCGCTCACAACAGTAACAACAGGCTATTTCAACCAAATCGCTAACAATCGTGACCCTCTTCCATGCAAATTAAACAACGAAAAGACTCTTTAATGAAATCAGCAGGTTCATCTTCTGCCTCACCAGGCGATGATTGTTCAGTTGGGATCGATTCCTGATCATTCGACGCCACGGGATCTGTGTCAGCAGGTTCATCTTCCACCTCAAGCGGTGATTGTTCAGTTGGCTGCGGTGATTGATCATCCAGCGCCATGGGATCTGTGTTAGGTTCAGGTTTAGGTTTCTCCTCCTTGGAATCTTCTGCCTCTCCAAGCCGTGGTTGTTTGGTAAGTCGTGGATCCTCATCGTCCCCATCCGGACGGGTATTGGGCACCGCCGCCATTGGATCTCTGTCTGGATTCCTATATTTACTATTGATCCTCCTGTTCATCGCAATAGGGGGAGCGTGTTGGCTGCTCTTAGGTTTGCACTTTTTTAGATCACACGCAACTAGGGTATCAGATTCAGCAAAACCCATCTGGGACACGACCTCGCCGACAGTTTCTTCGATTCTATGCTCCTCAATATCGTCATCGGATGGAAAAGTGGTGGCTTTTAGAGGCGGAGTTCTTGGGCTAAGGCAATGAGTCTCTGTGAGCCCGCATACATTAGGCAGCTCCATGAATAGTGGCGGTAATAGCCTTCTGAGGATTTGAGATCATGGGCTGCACTTCTGCATATTAATTTGAGGGTGACGAAGCAGGTGAACCTGGACAAGAAAGCTAGGAGAAGAATCGCCACTAAAGCCGAGAACTTGTAGCAATTTTTGTCAAGAAAGACACTAGCTTTTGAGGATGATGACGACAACGAGGTGTCCTTCCTAATCGCCATTGATGATGGGATCGTTATCAGTGTCGGTGGATCGTTGTCTTTCATTTTTAGAAGACGAAGTATTACTGCTGAGGAATGATAGAGAGAAAGAGAGGCGAATGAGAGTTCCCTTCTGTATTTCCTTTTCTGAATTATTTTGCTTTTGGGCTTTGAACACTCTGACTTGAGTTTGAGAATTTGGATTTGTGCAGATTCACGATGGAAGTTGTGAGGGTCTCACAGTGGTGTGATGAAAAATTAAGAAAGAACCGACATAGCTTTTCGTGTCGTTTCACACAGACGGCGCCAAATGTTGATGCACAAAATTGGGTTGACCTTGGAATAACGTAAATTCGACCGTGAATTTGCAAAATGCTCAAGAACACAAAGATGTATTGTGGTTCACCTTGAGTTGAGGCTACGTTCACACTATTGTCGATTCGGTTTCACTATAAATGTTGAATATACATGGAGGCTAGAGGCAGTGTTTTCTCTCTGCCTATTTTCTGTTGTGTTTCCCTCTATTTCCCCTCTGTTCCCCTCTCTATTTTCTGTTTGGCCTCTAGCCTCTTGTGTTGGCCTTTGGTTTTGCCTCCCCTAAAATGAGGGGGTGAGAGTTCTTTTTATAGAATAAGGGATTCCTCTTTTATTACATAATTACCCTTTATTATATAATTACTAGGTTAAGTCCCCCGAGTATTTACACGAGGCCCAATATATGGTACAAACAAATCCATTTTTCAATTGTCTTCTATCTTAGAGAGAACTCGAGAATACTTTATCATTTTTTAGAGGGCTTTTCAAGCAAAAGATGACCTAAAAGCTGCAATGGCTGCCCATGAAGCAATTCGACCAGAGCTCGAGGCGATAAAAGAGCAGAAAAAGCAGCTGGCCATTCTCGATCACCAGATTGCAGAACTTCAAAGTCGGAGATCGGCTGTTGCTTCTGCACTTGAGGCGAATTTTGAATCAAACAAGGCCAAGTTAACGAAGTTTGGAGCCGGCGCGAAACGGATTGAGCAAATGAAGCTTGATAAGAGGACTCGCCAAGCCGAAGTCACGCTGGTCGAAGTGAGGTGGCTAGAATTAAAAACCACTCTTGAAGCCTTCCTCCCTTCGACCCCCTAAGAATGAAATTTGTAGGCCGTTTTAACTTCTTTGTAACATTTACAATTTTAATGAAACGGGCTATTATTTTCTCATTTCCCAAGTTATCAGGTAGTACTTCTTTAGAAATTTCCCGTTGATTGGCAATTTGTGAATTAAACCAGTTCAATCCTTGGGATGGTATGCCCCCTTGCCGAGAACCTTGTGAATGACAAACGGTCCTTCCCAATTCGGCGACCATTTACCGAACCTAAGGCCTTTAATTCCCACCGGTAACACTGTTTGCCAAACTAATTCCCCATCGCCGAACGTTTTTTGTCTGACTCGCTGATTGTACGCTTGCTTGACAATCTTCTTCTATTCCATTAACAACTTATAAGCATCAAGCTGCACTTCTTCTAAATCTTCTAACTCTTGTCTCATAGCCTGACTATACTCGACACTGAACAAACTACTTTGTTCAATCATCCTTAACGAGTTTACGCTTAACTCGATCGGTAACATTGCATCATGTCCATAGGTTAATGAGTATGGAGTCATACCAGTAGCTGAACGGAGTGAAGTTCAATAAGCTCATAATGCTTCATTTAACTTCAAATGCCACAAACCAGGTCTTTCTTTCACCATTGTTTCAAGGATACCGATCAAAACCTTATTACTTGCTTCAGCCTGCCTATTCACATATGGGTAGTACGGCGTAGACTGTTCAAGTCGAATTCTTAGATTTGCCGTATACTCCTTAAACCTGTCGAATGTCCTTAAACCTGTCGAATGTAAAGATTGTACCATTATCAGTTATGATTGTTTCTGGTACGCAGAATCTAGTCACAATGTTTTCTTCGACAAAATTACAAACTTCCTTAGATGTTAACTCAGCATATGACTTTGCTTCGACCCATTTAGTGAAGTAGTCTGTTGCGACAAGTATCCATGCGTGCTTTGCTGTCTCGGAAGATGGTGTAATTTTGCCGATTACGTCCATGGCCCATCCTCTGAATGACCATGGTTTAGTGACCGAATGTAATGATTCATCCGTGACCTTTTGTATAGGGCCATGAATTTGACATTATACACAGCCCCATGCAAACTCAATGCAATCATTTAATATGCTTAGCCAAAAATAGCCGTGTTGGCGAAGCAACCACCACATCTTTCGACCGAACTGATGAGCCCCACAAATCCCTTCATAAACCTTAGTGATCGTCTGGGCGGCCTCTTGGGGGTCGAGACATAATAATAATAGGCCATCTTCACCTTTTCTGTACAACACATTTTGGTATAACACGTAATTTGTGGCATGAGCCCTTGTTTTACGGTCGTGTTTGCCATTAAGGTTGTCGAGATATTGCATGACCGGCCTTCTCCAATCATCCGGTAACGCCTCGACTGCGTAAACCTCTACAGGATCTTCTCATTCTAACAACGAAGGTAGAAACATGACTCGAGTTCAGATCACATGATCCTGCTGGAAAACTTGTTGATTAACTAAGGCCGGGTACAATTATCGTATTACAGGTATCATCCGGCCTATCTTGCCCTCCATGAGTTATGTGCCGCAGGCTATTTGAGCCAGTTCGTCGGCATCAGTATTCCTTACTCGAGAGATATGTTTGAACGTAATGCCATCGAATGACTCGGCCAAATAGCTGGCAACCATGTGATAGGGTGCCAGAGTGCAACTCATGCAACAAAAAATGCCATTGAGTTGGTTAATCACAAGTTAGGAATCACTGAAGATAAGGACGCAGGTTGCCCACAAGTCATGAAGGACATCGAGGCCGATAACGAGGGCCTTGTATTCGGCCTGGTTGTTCGAACAGTCAAAGTCGAGCTTGAGAGAAAAATACCATCGGCGGTGGCCTGGGGACTGAATAACTATCCCAACACCAGCCAAAATTGAGGTGCTTGAACTTTCAAAATACATTGTCCAATAATTATCTCGGGTCGCCACCATGCCAATTTTGACATCATTGCCCCCAAGACCATATGGAGACAAATGTTGGGCCAAGAAATTGGCCAATGTCAGCCCTTAACAGCTTTCTGGAGGACATACTGTAAACTGAATTTAGACATTGCCATTGTCCATTTCCCAATTCGTCCTTTAACTATCGGTCGAGTGAGCATGTAACGGATGACATCGGTTTGGGCAATGACTTGACAAATAAGAGCATATAATGCCTAAGTTTTGACGCGGCGAAAAACAAATCTAGATAGATTTTTTGGACAGCCGAGTAGTTGATCTCGGGAGCATTGAGGTTGCGGCTAAGGTAAAAGATGGCTTGCTCGCGCCCAGTGTCATTGTCTTGCACTAGAAGACAACCTATAGACTCTTCAATCGTAGAAATATACAACTTAAGAGGTTTGCATTGTCGAGGTGGGACAAGGACAGGTGGGGTCAAAAGAGCGACCTTGATTTGTGTAAAGGTGATAGAAGCATATTTATGCGACTTTGTTAGCTTGTTTCTTTTCATTTACTTAGTTAGTTTCTGTTTATTAGAGTGTTTTAAGCCATTTTCGTGTGTTTGTAGGTCCAAATGGCAAAGTTGGCAAGAAAGTGCATTTTGGAGCCTTTTAAAGCAGTTTTGGGCTTGGAATGGATAGCATATGCATGGAGAAAGGTGGATGGACGTTTTTGAAGTTCACAAGAGGTTAGGAATATGCTAAAGATATCTGGAGAAATTAATTCAAGATTTGGAAGATAAGGAATCAGATAAAGAGAAGGAAATCTTGACTAAATCTTGACCAAATCTTATCCAATCTTATCTTATCCTAATCATATCCTACCTTAATTCCAGCTGCAAGGGGGAATTATTTTTAGATTAGGACACCTAAAAACTTGGTTCTAGAAGCCCTATCCATTTCCCTAAAAAGGTGCCGCACCACCTTACCCTTTCTTCAAGGAATCTGCTGAGTATCCCTTTCCTAATTCTCCTTGATTTCTACTTTTTAGTTAGCCTTTTCCTTGTGGGAGTAAAAAGCTAAGTCCTTCTCCAAAACTACCTTGTGCCATGCCCTAGCCCTATAAATAACACTCAATGACACACCATTCAAAAAAACACACACAAGAGCCTAAACTCAGAAAAGTACCCTTGTGCAGCAACTTTGCAAAGAATGAGAAGAAGAAGCTTGGAGCCGTGCTAGCCATTCAAGACCTTTGGATTGCTGGAGCATTCTAGGTGTAGTCTATCTTTTGTTTTCAATGTTTAGATTCAATTGTCTTTGTTTAATTGTGAACATGAGGAACTAAATTCGTTTTAGATAAAGGTGAATTCAAAGCCATGAACATATATGTGATATGAATTGATTTCCTCCAGTTATTGTTTCATAAATCGTGAATGCAATTCACTTAACTATTTGATTGAAAACTTATTCTTGTATGTTGATTAAGGGTGCACACTTAGTTTTTATGCATGAATTTGATGCTAGAATATAAGGGAGTTTCACCTAATAGTTAGGAACATATATTCACAAGTGGTGGAGGTTGCTAGTCACGATCACGTTAAGTAAATTCCTGGCAGGAGTATCATGCAGTTCATAGTTTTGAATGCCATGTCAATGCTTATGATTTTCAAAGAACTTAATGATCTTTGATATGTATCTCTACTATGCAGTTCATGCAGGGAACTTGATAAGAATAATTTGGTTGCGTCGCTGAGTCCAATTCAATGAATTTAGGAAAATCTGATGGTTAATTTGTGCAGTTCACTGTTAACTTGGGGCATTGTCATTCATGGTCTATAGGAATAATAACTGGAAATCGATTTGTGTTACATATGTGTCATGTGTAAAGAAGAATCGTCTAGCTAGCCTTTCACCCTTTAATTCACCCTAATTTCGTACCATTTACTTAATTCTGCAAGTTACTTAGCTTTAGTTTTAAATTTCTTCCAAAACAATCCCCCCAACCATTAAGTTGTGTTAGTTTAGTTAGAATTCGTTCAAACTTGTTCCCCGTTAGTCTTTTGAGTCAAGTTAAGTCTAGAATTCGTTCAAATCACCCTTTAGTTCCTATTTTGAGTCAATTTAACTTAGTTTGTGTGTCTTGAGTCAGTTTAGCTTGTTTTGAGTCATTAGAGTCTAGTTTTCTATTTTTGAGTCTAGTTTAGTGATTTAGAGTTTAATTTGTGTAGATTAGCAGCCTTCCTAATCCCCGGCCTAGAACGATCCCTACTTACGCATACTACAATTGTCAAAAAGAGGGTTTAAGTTTGTGTGCTATTTTATATCACATCAAAAGACCTCATGATGTTCAGGTCTCCACTCGAAAGTGTCAGAGTCCTTGAGTTTCAACAATGTGGAAAAAGCCTGCATTTTCCCTGCCGAATTTGTAATGAATCGGCAGAAGAAGTTGATCTTGCCTAGCAACGACTGTAATTGCTTTTTAGTCGCAGAAGGTGGAGCGTTGATAATTGCTCGAGCCTTGTTTTCATCAACTTCAAGGAAGCCTAAGAAGTTACCGGCTGATACGCCGAAAGCACACTTAGCAAGGTTCATCTTGAGGTTATGTCGGCGCATACGCAAGAAACATTGTCGAAAGTCACCCAAATGTGTCTGCCAACGTTTCAATTTTACGACAACATCGTCAATGTAGACTTCGATGGTAGTTCTAATTAAATCATGGAATATAGTGTTTATCGCTCGTTGGTATATGGCGCCGGCATTCTTGAGGCCGAATGGCATAATAACCCATTCGTATGTGCCGAGTGCCCCTGGACAACGAAAAGTGATTTTGTGAACATCGACCTCGGCGATGAAAATCTGGTTGTAACTGGCATGTCTATCCATAAAAGATAGGATTTCGTGGCTTGTTGCTGCGTCGATTAATAAATCTAAAATCGGCGTTAGATATTCATCTTTGGGAGTTGCCAGATTTAGATTTCGAAAATCTATACAAATTCGTAAGGCGTCATTCTTCTTTAAAACTGGGACGATATTCTCCAACCATTCGACGTATCAAGCTGTCCGAATGAACCCGGCATCCAGAAGTCGAATGATTTTGTCCGTTATGCCGATTTGCACTTCGGTTAAAAAATGTCAAGGTGGTTGACGAAATAGTTTACACCCAGGTTTAATACGTAACTCATGCTCAACGAGCTTTCGATCTAAACCAAGCATCTTATGGTAACTCCAAGCAAAACAATCTTTAAATTCCTTGAGTAAATTACAAAGGTCATCTTTCATATGTTGGGGTAACAAAGCACTAATAAATAAAGGTCGTGGGTCTTCCGCCGTCCCCACATTTATTTCTTCCAAAGGCTTTTTGACCTTAGGCTGACTATCCTCGAGTTTAGCCAGTGCAGCCTGAACTTTATCTAACAATAGAACTGGGTTGTTATCTCCTTCAGCCAGAAATTCAATTAGGTTTATGCCCGAGTTCGGCTGCTTGGAAATAGCATACCAATGGGCCAACAGTCATTCCATGGTGGATGAAACCACGACCTGGTGCTCTTCGTGTCTGGCATCAGTCATCGGTGTTGGCAAGTAAGTTAGCCAACCCGAGTCTCACCGAATCCTAATGCATAGTTTCGGCGGCTACCTCGATGGCCTTCTAAACTAAGATCTGAGTCGACCGTCCTTTCTCATTAAAACCCTATAGGGTTATGTAGCCAACGTGATCGTCATAATAGCGGGCCTGAGTCATGTTAGCCTCGAACGGCTAGTTGTCGGGCGGATGAACCATGACTGATTTACCGTCCCAGAAGACAATGACTTGGTATAGCAATGAAGGAATGCAACCTGTTTGATGAATCCAATCGCGGCCGAGCAGCACATTGTACTCGATTTTGGAATCCACTATGAAAAATGCGGTTATGTGATTGCGGCCAGCGACGCTCACCTCCAGATGAAGCATTCTCTTTGTCTAGGACTTGTCACCCACAATAGGACTTCACCCACTTCATCTTTATCTGGACGACTCCCTTTCCTGATAGGACTTGGCCGAACTAGTTGGCCCACAAACCCAATATCTCACAGCAACCTTTGAACTAAGCCTCTGGGCCGAGAAACACTTCACACTCGACCCAAACAAACCCGTTAAGAAAAAAAAATTCTTAAATTTGCACATATCACACATTGCCATATAAATATTACTTCAAAACATTAAAACACATTTGTCATTTAAGTATTACATCTACACTAAAAAATAAGAGCCTAATAAACAAACATCCATACACTATTAGTCTATTAAAAATATTAAATGTGCAAGGATATGCAAAATGAAAGAGTTTTTGTTTTCAAGGTTGTGAAGCCTTTCTCAAAAGTTTAAACCTTGCCAATGGAACTCAAAGCTTGCATGTTATTCCTTTTACAAAATCCTCAATTTTCATCGATCATCATGACATAAGATTTTGTGATATCTGCTTGTGTAAATATTTTAAATTGACGATCAAATTAGTTCATTGTATTCATATAGGATCAAGGAGTGTTGTTGTAAAAAAAATCATCAAAATTGGAGTTAAAATAGCCGTTAAATCGTAATTTTTCATTTATAACCGTCGAAAAGTTTTGTCCCATTACTTGATCTCTGAATGTTTGTTTTTTACAATTTTTTGCGTATGCGATTTCGAAGTATATACAAACATGTTTGATTGTTGGATCGTTGAAACTAGTTTAGTAGAATGCGTATCTCATCAAAACAATAGATTCACTAACACTTAAGAGTTTATTCATACTTTTATTAAGTGTAACATAAGATTTTGTGGTATCCACTAGTGTCAGTATTTTAAATTAAAAGTTGAGTTCATTCATTGTATTCATATAAGGTCAAGGAGTGTAGCTACAAAAAATCATAAAAATCAGAGTTAAAATAACTGTTAAATCGTGATTTTTTGTTGATAACCGTTGAAAAGTTTTGTCACGTTACTTGATATCTGAATGTTTGTTTTTTGCAATTTTTGGCATATGCGATCTCTAAGCATATACAAACATGTTTGACAGTTGGATCGTTGAAATTAGTTTCGTAGGATGCGTATCCCATCAAAACGATAGATTCATTAACACTTAAGAGTTTATTCATACTTTCATTAAGTATAACCTAAGATTTTGTGGTATCCACTAGTATAAATATTTTAAATTGAAGATCGAATTCAGTCATTGTATTCATATAGGATCAAAGAGTGTAGCTATTAAAAAATATTCAAAATAGAAGTTAAAATAATCGTTAAATCGTGATTTTTCATTTTATAACCGTCGAAAAGTTTTGTCTCATTACTTGATCTCTAAATATTTATTTTTTGCAAGTTTTGGCGTATGCGATCTCGAAGTATATATAAACATGTTTGACGGTTGGATCGTTAAAACTAGTTTCGTTGAATGCGTATCCTATCTGAACAATAGATTCACTAACACTTTAGAGTTTATTCATACTTTCATTAAGTATAACGTAAGATTTTGTGGTATCCACTAGTGTAAATATTTTAAATTGAAGATCAAGTTCTTCATGGTATTGATATAGGGTCAAGAAATGTAGCTATAAAAATCATCAAAATCGGAGTTAAAATAACCGTTAAATTGTGATTTTTCGTTGATAACCGTCGAAAAGTTTTGTTCCGTTACTTGATCTCTGAATGTTTTTTTTTGTGATTTTTGGCGTATGCGATCTTGAAGCATATACAAACAAGTTTGGTGGTTGAATCATTGAAATTAGTTTCGTAGAATGCGTATCCCATCAAAACGATAGATTCAATAACACTTAAGAGTTTATTTATACTTTCATTAAGTATAACATAAGATTTTGTGGTATCCACTTGTGTAAATATTTTAAATTGAAGATCAAATTGATTCATTGTATTCATATAGGATCAAGGAGTGTAGTTATAAAAAATAATCAAAATCAGAGTTAAAATAACCATTAAATCGTGATTTTTCATTTTATAACCGTCGAAAAGTTTTGTCTCGTTACTTGATCTCTGAATGTTTTTTTTTTTTTTTGCAATTTTTTGCTGATGCGATCTCAAAGCATATACAAACAAGTTTGACGGTTGGATCGTTGAAATTAGTTTCTTAGAATTCGTATCTCATCAAGTTTAATGCTATATATACATATATATATATATATATATATTAAGTAGATTTAAATTTATTTATTTTGTACGTATAACACTTAAGAAATTGAATGGTATGTATAATTAAGCCGATCCAATGGTCACCAATTTTTAAATTTAATATATATAATTATTATAGTTTTTAGGGGTATAAAATTGTTAAATTAATATATATAATTATTATAGTATTTTTTCGGGTTATAAATTATAAAATTAATATTTTACTTATTGTGTATCGTGTCACCCATATGCAGTGGCCGAGCCACATGGAGACTAGGGTAGTCCTGGGCCCATCCTAGAATTAAATTTATCTCGATTGTGTAGTGATTTTTGCAACAATGTGCATGTGGTGTGTTGGTATATCAGGTTTTAGATGTTTCATTAGGTCCTGGGGTCAATGCTTGCTAATGGAAAGCTACTTTTTGGTATTTTTTTACTAATTACCATATATTACTACCCTTCTGCCAACATTCTGATTTCTTTTAAACCATTTTTTTTTGTTAGTTCATATAAGACAAGGTATATATATTCGACAGAAAGATTCAATAATATTAAAAAACATCGTAATAATAGCTTATTGTTTTGTTAGTTCATATAAAACTAGACCTGGCATTCGTGTCGTGTTTCATGTGTTCGTGTCGTGTTCGTGTCATACCCGATAGCTTAACAGGTCGTGTCGTGTAACACCCGTTAAAATAAACGGGTAAAATGACCCGACCCGAAATCGACCCGATAATATTAACGGGTAATATGACCCGACCCGTTACCCGTTAAGAAAAATATATTTTAAACCAATAAATAATTAAATTAAAAACATAACACTTTTTTTAGTGAAAAAAAAGTTGCACACCCCAAAATAAGAGTCTAATGAAAAAGCATTAGTGCATACTACAAAATACAAATGTTCAAAGATATGCAAAATGAAGAGAGTTATATTTAATGAAAGTATAAATAAACTCTTAAGTGTTAGTCAATCTATCGTTTTGATGGGATACGAATTCTCTGAAACTAATTTCAACGATCACAACCGTCAAACTTGTTCGTATATGTTTCGAGATCATATCAGCAAAAAATCACAAAAAACAAACATTCAGAGATCAAGTAACGGGACAAAGCTTTTCGACGGTTATAAACAAAAAATCACGATTTAACGGTTATTTTAACTCCAATTTTGATGATTTTTTTTAGATACACTCCTTGACCCTATATGAATACAATGAATGAATTCGATCTTCAATTTAAAATATTTACACAAGTGGATACCACAAAATCTTATGTTATACTTAATGAAAGTATAAATAAACTCTTAAGTGTTAGTCAATCTATCGTTTTGATGGGTTACGAATTCTCCGAAACTAATTTCAACGATCACAACCGTCAAACTTGTTCATATATTTTTCGAGATCACATCAGCAAAAAATCACAAAAAATAAACATTCAGAGATCAAGTAACGGGACAAAGCTTTTCGACGGTTATAAACAAAAAATTACGATTTAACGGTTATTTTAACTCCGATTTTGATGATTTTTTACAGACACACTCCTTGACCCTATATGAATACAATGAATGAATTCGATCTTCAATTTAAAATATTTACACAAGTGGATACCACAAAATCTTATGTTATACTTAATGAAAGTATAAATAAACTCTTAAGTGTTAGTCAATCTATCGTTTTGATGGGATACGAATTCTCTGAAACTAATTTCAACGATCACAACCGTCAAACTTGTTCGTATATGTTTCGAGATCACATCAGCAAAATATCACAAAAAACAAACATTCAGAGATCAAGTAACGGGACAAAACTTTTCGACGGTTATAAACAAAAATCACGATTTAACGGTTATTTTAACTCCAATTTTGATGATATTTTATAGATACACTCCTTAACCCTATATGAATACAATGAATGAATTCGATCTTCAATTTAAAATATTTACACAAGTGGATAACACAAAATCTTATGTTATACTTAATGAAAGTATAAATAAACTCTTAAGTGTTAGTCAATCTATCGTTTTGATGGGATACGAATTCTCCAAAACTAATTTCAACGATCACAACCGTCAAACTTGTTCGTATATTTTTCAAGATCACATTAGCAAAAAATCACAAAAAACAAACGTTCAGAGATCAAGTAACGGGACAAAGCTTTTCGACGGTTATAAACAAAAAATCACGATTTAACGGTTATTTTAACTCCGATTTTGATGATTTTTTACAGACACACTCCTTGATCCTATATGAATACAATGAATGAATTCGATCTTCAATTTAAAATATTTACACAAGTGGATACCACAAAATCTTATGTTATACTTAATGAAAGTATAAATAAACTCTTAAGTGTTAGTCAATCTATCGTTTTGATGGGATACGAATTCTCCGAAACTAATTTCAACGATCACAACCGTCAAACTTGTTCGTATATGTTTTGAGATCACATCAGCAAAAAATCACAAAAAACAAACATTCAGAGATCAAGTAACGGGACAAAGCTTTTCGACGGTTGTAAACAAAAAATCACGATTTAACGGTTATTTTAACTCCGATTTTGATGATTTTTTACAGATACACTCCTTGACCCTAAATGAATACAATGAATGAATTCGATCTTCAATTTAAAATATTTACACTAGTGGATGTGGATATCACAAAATTTTACGTTATATAATAAAAGTATTATTTTCGGATGTAGATGTAATACTTAAACGACTAATGTTTTAATGTTTTGAAGTAATATTTATGTGGCAATGTGTGGTATGTGCAATTTTTTTTAAAAAAATCTTATTAATTTTTCACTTCTACAATATTATTAATTTTTCACTAAAAAAACATTATTCATGAAATTTGGAGGGTTTTAAAAATCTAAACAACCATGTAACGATTGTCTAAGGGTAGAGGATACAATCATGAGCATTTATATAGGGGTGTGCTATCCACACACTCCATTTTACTTCTTACACACCCCTTGTTAATTTCTATTTGTTGATTTTCTTCAATTCATCCGATCCGACGGTCGAAAATTAGAAGGGTGTGTGAAAAGTAAAATGGGGTGTGTGAATATCACACCCCTTTATATATGCTTTCACATTTTTCAGACTTATACATTAATGATTATGAATTTTATTTATTTTGAACTACCTTAAAAATACTTGAGGGTTTGTATAGTTTTAAAAATTCATGTACGCACCTTTAAAGCGTAGAAGATGCGATTAAGAGTGCTTGCATATTTTTTTTCACATTTTTTGCACTTGTAAATTAATTATTTTAAATATTTAAATGTATTTGGTATTTTTTAAATTACTTGATGTTTTTATTTTTAATGTGTTTTGTAATTTTTTAATCTCACTCTTTGCTCATAATATTTTATAAAATAAATAAATAAAACTTAAATTTTTAAAATTTATTTAGAATAATAATACAATAATAATTAATGAACAATATATATATATATATATATATATATATATATCCACTATATTTATTGTATTTTATAGTAAGTTTTTTTAGTAATTAAAAAAAATTAAAATCAACAAAATAACTTTTTCCTTTTTGTGTCAAAACAGGTTACCCGCGTGTCATTATCGTGTAAACCTGTTAAGGACCCGTTATTAACGGGTTCTTAACGGGTTACCCGATAATGACCCGATTAGTTATCGTGTCGACCCGAAACCCGTTATTTTCGTGTCGTGTCATCGTGTCGTGTCAGAAACTGCCAGGTCTATATAAAACAAGGTATATATATTCGAGAGGAAGATTCAATAATATTAAAAGAAAAATATCATAATAATAGTTTGAGCTAGTTATAACGTTATTATCAATTTTGCGTTAGATGTCAACACAGGTTCTATTTACTATGACATCTCTCAATACTAATTTTTTCATACAAATTTTAAAGGTCCATCACTCTTGTTTGATTCAAATTTTCCATGATATTACTAAAAAAATTTCTAATTTCTTTCATTAGTTTAAAGGCCCTGGCATGAATTTCTAGCTCCGCCACTACCTATATGTATACCCAAACTAACCCGTTATCTTAACAGGTGTTTATTGTGTTATCCGATAATGACCGGATTCATTATCGTGTCGACACGAACACTTGTTAATTTCGTGTCGAGTTATCGGATCGTGTCAAAAATTGTCAGGCCTAAGTTATACCATTCATAAATTTTTACCATGCATCTTTATATACCTTCTTACCTTTTCTACAAATTCTTTTTGAATTTCCAACATTTTCTTTTCAAAAATGGATGGAAAAAATCAACTTGACGGATTTGAAGTTCAACAAGTTTTTAATTCAAAATTGTGTCATAGTTGACGGATTTGAACAAAATATGCAACAAAATAATTATAGGAGCGAAAGTGAAAATTCAAGCAGAATACATGAGTATAATTGTAATTTGACCTTTTTCCAAGGATAATTCCCAAATTGAAAAGACGAAAGTCGCCGGTTGTGTCAGTTCAACCCGAGAAAAGGCATGGAAGTCTTTGGACATCCCATAGTAATTAGGGGTGATTCGGTATGGGATCCCATACCAAAACTCTTGTCCCGATTCCCAAACTAAAATTTTCGGAAATCCCAATTTCAATACCGATCCCAAACCAAATTTTCGGGAATCCCAATTTTCGAGAATTCCGAAATAATTTCGGAATTTCGGGACAAATCGGGAATCCCGAAATGGTTTTGGGCTTTTGGGCTTTTGGACTTTTTGGACAAAAAACCAATATTGGGCCATGCCCAAAATCTGTCCGCCCAGCCCAATTATGTAAAATATGAATATGTCCAAATTCCAATTGTGTAAAATATGAATGTGTACATTTTGAATGTCTCCTGATTCAACCAAAAACAATTTGGGCAGCTACTGTAGCATCTGCCTATTTAGTTTGTACAAATCTATTTTAAAGCAAAATATAATTCAATTCAAATCTATGTACAAATCTATTTTAAAGCAATAGCATCTGCCTATTTAATTTGTAGTATGCATGAATAAAATAAATTAAGTACCAAATCCAAATCCAAAAGCAAAAATATTAGTTACAAACCAAGGTTTTAAAATAAATAAAGTAACAAACTCAAAAGCAAAAAAATTAGTTACAAACCAAAGTTTCAATAATTAAGTTACAAACCAAAAGGAAAAAAACAAAGCCTAAAATTTATTAAGATTGTTGGCCTCTTCGGCTCCTTCGGCCCCTTGATCTTGTTGATGCTTGTGGTTGCTCCCTTCTTGTTGGTAATTGTACTCTTCCCCTTGATGGTTGAGCCCTTCCCCTTACAATGGATGGTCGTGGTCGTGGAGGTAGTGGTTGATTTTGACGTTATTGAACTTGAACTTGAGGTGGTCGAGGAGGTGGAGGTGGCATTTCATTTTCTTGTGTTCTATTATCCTCACCTCCCAAATTAGCCATGCCTAAAACAATAAACCACAAATCATTTACATTGAATGGTTGGTAATCGTTTCTCATCCGCAGATGCCTATGGGCTTCCACTGGTGGCAGAGATTTATAAACTAACTTTCTTCCAAGTGCAATAAACGGTGCAAAGGGAGACTTGGATAGTATACCAACAACATCAAGGCACGGGTAAGGTGAATCATAACAGGATTTCTACAAGGAATGATTTCTACAAGAATACTTGCTCATCAAAGTTCCAATTATGCTATGAAAACAACTAAAAACTACTTCAAATCCATATTCCAACAAAGAGTAGTCGAGTTGCCTCTTCCCTTTGGGAAGTCACTCTTCAAACTGCCTGGATGCTATGTGGATGTGCTGTAGATAAGTCCACAAAACAAATACAAAGACCAAGCAAAAATCTTCATTTATTTGTCTTTCAGAAATCAAACATATTGGTTTGCAATTTGCAATGTGATTGAAATCCAACTAGATATAGTTAAACTTAATCCTGAATTAGCATCCTAGGCGGTAACGACTCTCCCCAATTACTACAACAAACATAACTGGAAGTGAAAAATTAATCGGGAAAATGACCAATTACATATAGTTAAACTTCATCCTAAATTAGGGTCTCTGTTTACTGTAGGATCCAATCCAGTAATCTAATATTACCAACTAAAAAAGAAACAACCCCCATTCAATCAAATTCAAAGCAAACAATCCCCATTCAATCAAATTCAAAGAAAACAAAAAAAGAAACAAAATTAATTCAAGGATAACAATTGAACTAGACATAGTCAATATCCAACTGTTAAGGTTAAGAGTTAAGATAGACTTAGCTCCGCATTTACCCAAACATTATTATGCATAGCCATTTTTAAACATTAGAGCTATTACCTCCGCATTTACCCAAACATTATGCATAGTCGAACTCGAACCTCGTATTTACCCAAACATGTCAGAATATTATTATGCATAGCCACCATGTCAGAAAGGTACTTTGTAGGTCTACCCAAACATTATTATGCATAGCCATCAATTCTCATGCATACCGTGATTAGATAGACTTAGCAATTGAAATAGGCATAGTCAGACGATAACTTTGGCGGTGAAATAGGAAGATGGTAATCCTAGTAGCCGTCGCAGCAACCAGGAGGGCCGCAGCAACCAGAGAGAGAGATCGCGCGAGAGAGCCGCGAGGAAGATGGTAATCGCCCGAGAGAGAGATCGCGAGAAAGAGATCGGTGAAGGAGGTGGTGAAGGCGTGGTGGATGTGTGGTGGTGGTGAAGGCTCGGCGGTGAAGGAGGGCTGCGTTTCGAGGGTTCGAGGAATTCGACAGTGACACAGATGAGAGATCGGTGAAGGAGGGCTGCGTTTCGAGATGAGGGCTCGGCGGTGTGGAATGGAAGGAAACAAATGAAGGGATGCATAATTTGGATCTGACCTAAAAAACAATCAACGGCACATATTAAATCCAACATAATCAACGGTTCAAATAATTCTCTTATAATTAAAAAATAATATATATATATATATATATATTTTTCGGTTCGGTATGGGAATACCGAAAAATGGATATGCAGTACCGAATCCCATACCGAAAATTTCGGTTTGGTTTGGGATGACATCCCAAAAATTTCGGGATTTTTGGTTTGGGATTTTTTTGGTTTGGTTTGGAATTTTTGGGATTTTTTTCCACCCAGTAATGCAATAATCAAATCTTAATACACTACAAGAAAAATAGGCTAAGAACACAATTCATTTGTGCTCTTTTCATTATCATTGAGCACAAATACATATATGTGCTTTTTAAATATCAATGAGCACCAAAACCATCTCAAATGTGCCCTCTAAACAAAGGGCACATTGGTTGGTGTCTTGCATTTGTGCCCATTAAAATGTTTGCACCAAAATTTGTCACTGTTTATAAATATCAGTAATCATAATTTTTTATTAATTTACGTACACACATAAATAATTTTTGTGCCCTTTGATTTAGTATATTTAAATTATTTAATTTTATACACATAAGTATCTTGTCTTACTTCAACAAGTTGAAGACAAAATGTTATTTTAATATATTTTTATTTGTGCCCTTTCTTTCCCTTTACTCTCTCATCTCCCTCTCTCTGTCTCTCTCATTTCTCTTTTCTTGTCTCTCATCTTTCCTTCTCTTTTACTTTCCTTATCTCTCTCTTTCATCTCTGCTTCCCCAGATGCAGTCCAACAACCCTTTCTCTCTCTCCATTTCTCGATCTTCTCTCATATCTGCCTCCCTCTCTCTCAATTTCCCGATCTTCTCTCATCTCTGCCTCCCTCTCTCTGCGACTTAACTCTTTTGAGAGTGCAGTCGCCAAACCCAGTTGAGATTCACTCGAAGAAGTCGCCGGAGAAGCTTCGGCTTCCGCAGCCGACAGATCTGGATCTCGAGACCTTCTGCTCGAAGAAGGAGGCCGAGGCGGCGGTTGCTTGATGCATGTCTTTGATTCTTTATGTAGGTTTCCGATATGAGATGATGGTGATGAAATGATGGGACCGGATCTGAGATCGATGGACAACAGGAAGGAAAATGTCTACAATCTCTTGGATCCACAAAGAAAAAGGTAACCATGCTCCCAATATGTGTTTTAGTTCTCAATTTCAAAGAGTGAATAAGAAAAAGAAAAACTTTTTGATGCATGTGTTTGATTCTTTATGTAGGCTTCCGATTTCAGATGATGGTGATGAAATGATGGGACCGGGTCTCTGATCGATGAACAACGGGAAGGAAAAGGTCTACTATCTACTGGATTCACAAAGAAAAAGGTAAAACTCCCCTCCTGTTGCTGATTCTCCACAGGGAAAAAAAATATGCGAAAGTTTTCATTTCGATTATGATTGACTTATTTTTTTTACTTCATGCCCATAAATTCATATGTTTGAGCTCTATTGTGGAAGTACAAGTTTGATGGAGCTCTGCTTGTGGGAATGATGACTTGTTGTGTCTGCATTGGTGGATGTAAGTGTTAGTGTTGTTTTATGTGAAATGAGCAGGAAAAAATTAAGGACTTTGTTGTTTGTCAGAGTATTTCTTAGGATTAATTAGGAGGTTGGATCGTTTTGTTGAGCCATATAGCGGTTAGCGATCACTGAAGGCAGGAAAGAAGTCTCGATCCCACATATAGACCATCCTGATGAATTTATTTGTGGAGCAGCAAAGCTTTCCGGGGAAGATGCAATTGACCAAAAATTTTCGTTTTTTAAGTGTTTTCAATTAGGGATAAAATATGTAAAATTATAGTAGTTTGAATATATGTTTGATGGATGGTTTGAATGTTGGTAACTTGTAATATTCTGGATGCTTGTGGTAGGTGTTGTTTTGATTTGCTTTTATGAAAAGAAAATTAATTTTTTGTTGGCCTCAATTTGGGTTTGAAGGGTGTTTCGATTTTTTATGTTTTTATAAAAAAATTTAATTGTTAATTGTTATGGCACAATTACAAAATTTGTGCCAACATGATGTGAAATTCATTTGACACGGGTGTCAGAATAGAGGCACAATAAAACCACTATTTGTGCTTCCTCATTGAGCACAAATAGCCCCTTTGTGCGCTATAAGAAATGGTGACGCCCATAGAGGGCACAGATACAAATTTTGTAGCTGCACTGTTGCTATTGGTCTATGAGCACAATTGTTGGTGCTTTTTGGCCTCAAAGGGCACAGATAATGTTTTGTGCGCAATGGCCATTTTTGTTGTAGTGATAAGACGTTGATGTTAACTTACTTTTCTTTTCTTTTCTTTTTGGTAATTCTATTTACGTGTGCACGAATATAATATAGTAACGCTTTGAAGTGAACACCACCAATCTGATCAAGTAGGATCAATGGGTCCACGTCTAGGAATAACATTTAGAGAAAAAAGAATGTAAATTAAAATAATAGTTATGAAAATCTTAAAATGATCATATAAAGTGAAACGATAGATGCGCAACCAAAAAAACTATAAAACCTAGAGATGGATCCTTTTAATTTGGGGAATTTTAACAAAAAATTTTTGGTACTGTTCACTTTAACGAAAAATCATATTTTTACACTAAAAAGTCAATCATGATACTATTCACCTTACCATTTATTTTGTTTAAAACTCAAAATTTTCAAATCATTTTCATTAGTTTTCCTTTTAATTTGTTGGAAGATATGAAAGTAAGCTAAGAAAATGAAGGAAAATACTTGTTCTTGTTGGATTGCTGTGTTAAATTAATCGGATTCTTTTTCAGCAAGGGGGACCATAAGTCTAATCTGGGGAGCAGAGTAAAGGTCTTCTAGTTTGACCATGAGTCTAATCTGGTCAATGAAACTTAAACAACATTTAGCAACAAGTAACACTCAAAATATATCCTGGAATTTTATTTTAATATAATTGTTTAATTCAATTAACCGATAAAATTAAAGAACAAACTTAAAATAATTAGCCCCCTTCGGTTGGAGATGGTATATAAATATGGTCTAGCACTATTCATTAAAAAATAATTTTTTACAGAACTATAATCTTTACAGGGGCTAAACATATCTCGCGGTTGAAGATGACCTAATAAGTGTCCTTCACTAGAGACAAATTCCAGCTACTCAAGAGCAACATTAGGCCTTTGATTTAAAACAGTAATCTGAAGCATATACTTGTCGTATGAGACTAGGCATTCACTTCACTTAACTATAAAAGCAACAAACTAAAATCTAGCAGTTGGAGACTCAATTCACACTGACTGTCGGTTTCTTCCTTCTCAAGTATCCGATCAAAACCAAATTTTATTTAATTCCAAAATTCTCTTTTTTCTTTCAATTTTGTGGGTGGATAGGAGAAGAACTTTCTGGAACCGTCGGATTTATAATGTTGCATGTAAGTCTCATGCACACCATTTTTAACTGCTCACACCCTCCTTTAATTATGACCCTCAAATTGAATAAACCAAATGACAAAATTGAACAAAATTAACCACAAGTGTGTATGAAGTTGTATAGCGTGTATATCATTTCTCTTTTCTTTTTTTTTTTCCAAGTGCACCTTTGTTTTTGGTTTGGTGGAAGTAAAACCACATGGTTTAAGACTTAGGAACAAAAGAAAAAAAAAGCCACTAAAACTAAAATATTCAATCTTATATTTCTCGAGCATTGTCAGAAAATAACAACAAAACCTTACCCACACTAAATGGGGTAGACATTGTCAGGAAACAAAGAACAGAAAAAAAATATACAAGCATGTGGTTTGATAAAAAGGATTATCACTCCTCGCTCTGTTTCCTGAAACAAAGAATATTGGTATCGGAGAGTTTAGTTTGTTCCAGTGCGCATTGCTAGTCTCAAGCAAAACAGACTAGTTTTCGACACCTTCATCAATGAATTATGATTTCACTGGACCGAAAATCAAGCTTATAAACTATTCTCCCGCCTTTCTTACAGTTCATCCTTTGTTGTTATGGAAGAGGTAGATCCCTCAACGTCCTGTGATTTCATTGCAAAACCGTTCTCTGTATCAAAGCCACGGTGTGAAACTTCTTCGTTTTCTGCTGTATGCTCTGACCGGTGGAGCTCACTGTCATGCTTTGCTGCATCCGCATCCCCCTCAAATGTCAAGCTATAAGAAGCATCTTCCTCGTTTAAGCCCCATGATTTGTCTTCTGATGGAGTTGGAGAAAGGGGTACAGCGTCGTCAATTAAGTCCGCAACTCTCACCTTGTCAACCAAACCCATTCGTTATTATACGTAGATCATTCTACTGCATTGCATCAATAAGTTTTACATGATAATTCTAGTAGATCAACTTCTTGTTGCTATAAATTTTGTGTGTTCAAAATGTCATGAAGGGTATCCAAGGTCGCATGATTATATAAGAAACATCATGTCCATTTTAAATGCCAGTGTCATACTTGAAAGATCAAATTACCACAAACATCTTAACTTGAAACATGAATAAAAAATTATCAACCAATTAAAATGCATGGCGTGGCTACAATGCTGTAAATCAGGTCTAAATCAGTTTCAGTGTAGGATATTTGCAAGTACCTGCATAGGCTGCCGATCATTAAGTTCTTTCTCATCAGTCTTGCTCACTCCTTGAGCTTGCAGCTCCATAGAATCCCGAATGAGTTGACGAAGAAAGTTCACGTCATCGGACCTAACTCCAAACCCTTTCAAAAGCTTGGAGCCCAGCTGCAAACTCGTCTGCAAGAATTAAAATATTAATTAGGTGTCAAGTTGTATTAAAAAAACTTGCTAGTTAATGTATTCAATAACGCAAACAATAACAACGAATTAATTTGATACCTCTGCGCTTTCCAGAATAGCATCTGTTGCACCTGATTTCTTCAGTTCTAAAAGGTGCTTGAGATCCAGAGCTCTGGCATAAATTGGGATCTGCCAATACAGAATTCTTACCATATTCAGACCACAGTGGAGAAGTATACAAAAGGGTTTAAAATCCGATAGACAGTAATTTATATTGGCAGGAATTTAGCCTTCGTACTACTTGAGCTGGTGCAATCAATGTATAGCCAAAAAGGACTGGGACTCTCAAATTGAATTGGATGTCAATATCAAATTTAAAGGTTTCTACAATGCCCTTCAAATCAGAGTTCAATGGGAAACTCCTTTGAGGCACAAATTGTACGATGTCACTCTGTGCGTATAAATAAGTAATATTTCTTAATCTTAACTTCTATGATTGTAAGCTGTAAACTAAACCACGTCAGGGTCCAGATGAATATAGAATAGCTGGAATGAAGATAATGCATATGAGAACCCCATCCCCACGTGCACACACACACAGAAACGTAACAAAGTCAGTGGAAAACCGTATAAAGAAGATGAAAACAAAAACAATTTCAGGCTTCATATAAAAAATGGGTTTAAAACCACTGAATGTCCTACATTGAGTTGAAATCCAAAACAAGAGAAGCTCGATTCAAGGATAATTCATGCAGCAACAGCAAATTTGAAACCTGTGCTTTTAGCCCAAGATTGGATGACATGGACAAAACATGTTTAATTTAAGGGACAATGTTTCTCTGACAAGTACTGAAACTTCACAAGCTCCTGAGAACAATTTTTTCCCTTTGCTGTGGTTTCTAGTGAACCCAAATAAAGTTTCTGTCATCCTATGTTCTTATAATGGATTGACAAGAGAGAGAACAAGAGCATTACCGCTGGGAAAGCATGTCGAAGCCTTTGAACGGCCTCAGTAGTTCTACTCCTCGCAGTGTACAAAACCATGACAGCTTTGGGGGAAGAGATGCCAGCAGATTGCAAAACTGCTGGACGTGATCCATCCCCATACAGAATTGGAAAACCAAGTTTCCTAGATGCCTGTAAATGGAATGGTGAAAGCAATTTAATGTCATCATCAAGTATCAATTTATCTTTAACATACTTTTAAAAAATAATAATATAGAACTGCAATAAATATATAGATTTTCCATTTGTTAAAGGTGTCAAACTTCCTCCAAGTGTCAAAAACAAAACTAATAAGGTTTAAGGAGAATTAGATGGAAACAATAATAAACTTTATCTGGGTAGCAAATTCCAATCTGCATATTAAGCATATTTCACTCTTTCATCACTGATTAATAGCTTCTAATGCAATTATGCAATTAGAGTCCCCAAACAGCATATGATATCTAGATTAGAAGGTGTGTCTACCATAGTTTAGCTCTTGAGGCTTGTTAAATATAACGTTTATGATATCAAGATTACTGCATTGTTGATGAGATCCTTAGTGTTTTCATGCTATCAGAAAATATTACAACCATACAAAAACCAATTTGGTGGGTAGCAATCATTTCATTCTAATGGTGTGTAAAATTATTTAGTACTTTATAACTGACAATTCAAAATTCAATTCTGTTGTAATTGTTAAATCCAGACTTCCTCAATTAATTTTGGCAATTAGTAAGATTTCACCTGCTTTATTACAAGTTATCAACTATTTCAGACTAAACAAGAAGTCCAAATATTTCGGACTGAGCTAGCAGTCATTCATATAAATCTTTAACATAGAATGCAACGAAAAGAAAATTCATTGACCTTCACCGCAGAAGGATCCATATCAAAAGCTACAAACGGCAATCCCAGATTATCACTATCCATCCCAGACGCCAATGGAGTGGACAAGAAATTGGCAAGGACCTGGACATGAGAGAGAGAGAGAGAGAGAGAGAGAGAGAGAGAGAGCAATCGCAATTACAATTGGATCTGAGACCCGCAGCTCACTCACAATTATAATACTGCAGAATAACATAAGTTAAACTTACCTGGCCCATTTGTCCAAATCCAAGAATAACAACAGGTTCGCTTGAATCAAAGTTCACCACCTCAGCAGCTTTCTGTACAAATTTGTTTAAAATTCAGGCACTAAACTGAAATCGAAGATATAGGAGTATTATAAATCAAAAACTAATTTAGAAAAAACTGGATGGTTATACTACTTGATTTATCATAAATAAATTATTAAAAAGAAAAGTAGAAAAAAAAAATTGATTAGAGAGAAGAAAATTCAAATAATTATGTTCAGTTTCTGATAAAACATTAAATGAGTAATGTTATAGCCTTGAGCTGTAATTTAAAAAGTTGATGCATGAAAAATCAATCCAGACACATCAATGCCAGATTTTTCATCAATCAATTCCTACAGGATGTAGGAACTCACATCCTCGGCACCATATTTGTCATCAATCAATTCAGCAGCCCTTCTTCCAGCTTCATTAAGCAATGGGGTCAATGCCATTGACAAGACAACAACAATTATAAGCAACTTGTTAAGCTCGAGTGGCAGCACACCAAGCCTGTTTCGACAAGGCAGGAAGTTATTTAAACAGATAGAAATCCTGAAATGTTCAGTCATACTATTTTCTGTTTGATATAACGAGCTATGAGTCTATAACTCACCTATTTGCAAGCGAAAAAACAACAAATCCAAACTCGCCTCCTTGAGATAGAAGCAGCCCTATTCTTACACTTTCCTGTAAGGTAAGTCCAACACGAGGACCTATCGCTGTTATTATCAGTGTCTTAATGACAATCAAACCTGCCAAGAGCGAAAGCACATTCGGCCACTCTCGGAACAGAAGCTGCATATAAAAGAAAATATGACTTGTGTAAGAGAAAAGGCAGGCTAAATTTTGAATGATTAATGATTATTCTGCTTTTTCTATTATTGTTGCATCTGTAAATGTTTTATATGAGAACCGAACACGAAGGAGAGATAAGTTCACTTCACATAGGTCAAAGAAATAAGGACCTTAAATTTCATCTTTATTGGTTTATTTTTCAAGACATTAGGACCACTTACCAGATCAATAAAACAGTTAAAGGAAACAGAATAAAATGCATAGTCATAACCAAGTCAACTATTTTCATACAAAAAATAAATTATTTGGTGCCTGGGTTCACTAACAGTATTCTGTCACTGAAACATTAAACAAAGAGAACCATGTCAAAACAAGCAGGCAGCCAAACAAGTTTCCAAAAATTGCTTTTCAGAGAAGAAAAGTTTAGAAAACAAGCTTGAATCCAGAAACATAAAATGATGTTTGAAACTAAACAGTACTTCTGTACCGGCATGTCAATGGATGTCCCTGTAGTTACAAAAAATAATCCAAGAAGTAAGCCTCGAAATGGCCTGATATCAGCTTCAATTTGTGTCCGGAAATTTGTTTCTGCTAACAGTGCTCCAGCCAAAAAAGCTCCAAGCTGCATATACAGTGAAACTCAACTATTACATAGATAGAGGACGTGATAATCTCAGATATTCTCCATCTATGAGAAGGAATGTCAAACCGTATCACTGAAACCCAACTTCTGGGTGAGAAGTGAGGTCCCTGCAACTGTCAATAAGCAAAGTGCAACAAAAGCCTCAGAGCTCCTTGCTTCTGCCACAAACTGATTTTACAAACTTAATTTAGTGGCCAGAAACAAAATATACAAAAAGAGTTTAAGCCGTTCTGTTTGCCATGCCCACCTCAAAAACTCGTCTAAGAAGGAATTTTCCTCCAAGAGAAAGAATACCAAGTCCACCTAAGGCTTTTAGACTTTCCTTCAGAAGCATTGGCCATATACTTTCCTCTGCTAGGTTCTGAAGAAAAATAAAAATGAAGGAATGCTGAATGAGTGACTAGTATGAGTATCTGAAAGCAGGTAAAAAGTTTAAAAAGAAAACGAAAACAAATAAAACATCATAGTCAAGATAAAGGGTGCAAAAAGTGACGAGACAAATCAGGGATGGATGATAAAATAAAATTCCCTCAAAACATGAAGGCGTTGATAATAAAAACAGGTTTCCTGTATTAATAATTTAATATAATAGAAACTTCATCCAAAAATAAAAATCCCTACAAATATAGAGTGATATTTTCCAGTATTAAGTATCCTTCACTGATGATATATTTTGGATCGGACCTAGAAATTAGAATTGAAAATTTCCAAATCGGTTTGAGCTTTACGTTGGATTTTCACTGGAATTTCTTTCTTCCATACTCCACACTCTTCACAAAAGACATTGCACAGATCACATGATGAGATAAACAGTGGTCCACTACCACCCAGTACTCACAGCCATACGATTAATTCTTTTATATATATATATATAGTAGACAATGATTATATGTTCTACCATCTATTCAGTAATCCTAATGACATTAAAAAAATTGTACATTCAACTATAACTGTTGAAAAATATTAGTTGAATTTCTCGTGTACCTGACTTTCCAGCACTGGAAGTATGACTAAGAGAGGTACTACTGCTATGTCCTGCAAATATCAAGTAGTGGGGGGCCAAAAGTTATTGACATCATACTCTTGTTGTATATTTTGCATGGCGACCTTATCAAAATCCAGAATAGGAAGTAAAAGAAAATGCAACACCATTGCTTATTCCATTCAATTCAACAAATCAAAACAAACCCAAAAAGGGAAAGAAGAAAAAATATAACTCCGAGCGTGGTTTGGAATAGAACCTGTAGAAGAAGTATCCCTAGAGTTGCTGACCCAAATCTTGTAGGGAGTTCACCTTTCTCTGCAAGTAGCTATACATTATTCTATGTAAGCAGCGATATTAAATGGTCATTAATCTATTACATATAAACTAACAGAAATTTTTTGGGTACGAGGAATAAAGTAGACATTCTGCATTGTTGTCCATTTTAGAACTTGTAAAGGTAAAAAGTTAATGAAATTGAAACAATGGACACTGTCAAAACTATCTAAGACACTGAATTCCCCAAACTAGGATCTTAAATGTGTTACATGGATTAACTTAAGAGTTGTTGGTCTAGCGGTCAGGTCCTTGGTTTGCTCCCAAGTGATCTGGGGTTCGACTCTCTCCCATGGTACCACCTAGCAAATGCTAGAGTTTCTCGCTCCCCAAATGTTATGGGGTCAGGAGGGGGGCCTAGAGATTAGTCGGGTCAAAGACTCAGATATACTAGTTTAAAAAAATAAAAAATAAACGTGTCACATGGATTATACCCATTCAAGGGACCAAAATTTGGATAAAAGATATGATATGCTGGTAAGCGGATAATACACACATGCATACTTATTGTCAATTCTTACTAAATTATTATGCTTTATTTGCTGGTGAGGTGTTTTAGTCAAGTCATATAAGCACCATTAATACCAACAATAAAACATAAAACTCTTCCTACACTTCCTTAGACAACCTTTTTATATTGTTAACGTTCAGGTGTCTATGACAATTAATCAAAACCAGTTAATCTCCTTTTTTGGTTAATAGGTTCCGCTTCGATTTAAATATGTGAAAACATTTGTTATAAATAAGATATGTAATAGACAGCATACAAGTACTATATTTCATAGTTCATACAATATGTATGGTGATTGAGATTTTGAGTACTAGCTTAAAAGCATGGTTTTAAAGCTTGACTTAACTGTGAAAAGGAATTTAAGTTTAAAGCCAATACAGCTAAGTTCCTGGTCAGTTTAACTTTAACCCAACAACTGAAATGTCATGGTGCCATCTGCAACTATATAGATTGCCTATTACTCCTGGTAAGAAGTAAACTATCATCAAGGCGTTCTTACTAAAACTTGGAAAGCAAAAGAATAGGAAAAGAAAATGAAATATATAAAGCACATGACTTTAGCTTAGGAAGGGGGAAGAAAGAAGGAAAATGATCACCTTTTTCTCAAATATAACTAACCATTTTCTAGCACCAATCATTAATAGCAGCTAAATGAAACAGATTTCTTCATTTGAAAAATTCTGCAGTTCCGTATTTAAATTACCTGAAGTACAAAAGCTGAAGAAGACAGAGAGAGAGCAGCACCAATCACTACGGCTTCATCAATGCTTCTGATGTTGACCTATTACGAAAGGAAGAACATAAAATAAAAACTAAAAATGGCTTGGACAAGGACAGAGGTCTGTCTGTATCACACTCCAGTTGGTGACACTGAAAGACAAACCAATAGTGATTTTAAACATCAAGAAGGCTTACTAACTTAACGAAACAAATATATCATACTTGAATATTTTACCAGGACAAGCACTTGGATAAAGATAATAAAGAAAATTGGATTACCACTATAACTAAATTAGTTGTCAAATCTTTACGAAAACTAAATTATACTCGTAGAGTTAGCCCAAGATGTGAGGGAGAGTGGAGTAATGGATTAGGGTTAGGATGGGTTCAGAGCTTGAACCCCTTCAATGTATAAAGGACACTTGGGCTAAAAACAAAATTATACTCCTCAGGTCAGTTGTGAGGGAGGGTGGGGTAATGGATTAGGAATAAGATAGGCCCAGAGCTTGAACCCTTCCAATGACCAAAGACCAATAAGATATGAAACAAAGAACATAGAATTAATACCATCCTGAATTTATGGATACAAAGGACAGATAAGAATAATATAAGACCTGATATGTGCAACTAGCCACTAGCTTAGTGACCATGCCCATTAGCTCAAATCATAATCAAGTTAGAAAGTATCGTTCGCATAAGTTGAAATCAAAAGAAGAGAATTATAGAAGAAAACTGTAAACACTTCACCAACTGTGGATGCAAGCCTGAAATCTACATAAAGTAGAATCAAACAAGTAACTAAGTCAAAAGATTCAAAACATAACAAGAGCAGACGAATGGTGATATCGTGTTACATATAGATGAAAAAAATGCTAAAAGTGTTCTAAGGAACATAGCTCTCACCAAATCAGGCCTTGAGTTGAAGAGGAATGTCAAAATTTGGGTTCCAATAGCACCATTAGGTGGAAGTTCGAAGGCTGTGAAAGCGAGAGTAGATAATACGACCTTCAAGAGGGGAAAAAATGGTCAAAATTTCAAGCAGCACTATGTGTGTTTTTCCACGCAATTTGTGCAGCATTCATAAACTGCAAACAGAAGCTTAGCATAAAAGATCAGGGCAAAGAGCAATTATAGGACAACGTAATGACAATGGTACTATTCAAAGGTGTTTAAAATTATATATCAACAGCACTAAGTACGCTTCCAGCTCGACGAAAATAACCTTTCACGAAATTCTCCCACAACAAAGGTGTTGCAAGAGCCTTAGCCCTTAAGCAATGCAAATGCCCCTATGCCTATTCAATAAGAAGTTCAGAACTTACTTTAATTATAATTTATCAACCCTTATTGATCACAGAGAGAGACAGAGAGAGATCTAAAAAATGATATTTGTTACTGAAAAGTAATTTGTTTATATAAATAACTTTTCACAAAAATGAGATAATAAAAATATAATTAAATTATTTGGTTCCATGCAATTAATTTGTTAAGCAAACAAAACATTGAAATGCAACGTCCATTTCTTCCTGCTTCTTATTAGCAACTCAATTCCTATCTTATTCCATTCCTTATGAAGAATCATATTTTTCTTTCTTTTTTTTGGGTGCGTTAACCATGAAATCTGAAATAACCTCAAAAAGTACAATTTTTCAGTTATATGAAATATATATCTGAGGATAAACTACAACAGTTTGAAATTCATTTTTATCCTCAATAAAGAGACTACTATCGTCTAATTTACACAACCAGATAGATACTAGAAACACCAAGCATTGCTTTTTGTCTACATATTACCTGAGTTAATCCCATTCCGAAGGCATATTTTGCAAGAGCCTTTAGACGCGAAAATGAAAGCTCCAAGCCCATCTCAAACAGCTGAAAGGGAAACATAACAGTCAAACAAAACGAAAACAGTGTAAAAGGTATGCACCAACATATCACCATGAAAGGAATATAAGCTTCTTCTTTTCTTTTTCTTTTTTTGAGAAGAAACAATTTTATTGAAAAAAGAGAGTAGTACACAGACGTGGATAAGAAATCCACCAACTACATTAGAAAGAAAAATCCCAATAGGATTTCGCTACAGCAGCCAATTCTAGACCTAAATCACTTAACTGCTACTAACAAATCCCACAGCAATTGAGAATGAGAGTAGTTATTAAACTCTTTAGAGATCGAAGCCCAAAGAGCTACCCAATAATTTACTCTCCCCCAAAGTATTTCTACACCCACTCCAGTATAGTCTTCAAAAATTCTTTTGTTGTGCTCCAGCCATATGTTCCAAAAGATTGTTCTTTTAACTTTTGGGAGAATGCAAATTGCAGCAAGAAAAATGGCACAAGCATCGAAGAAAAGACTATGCAAAGCAGAGGACACTTCATCCAAACACCTTCCCAGGTATTTTCCTCAATATGTCCAGCCAGTGAACCCTAAATATTTATCATCTTTCTTCCTCTTAGTGTCACAGTTAGGTAAATCCAGTAATTAACCAATAGAAAAAAAATTTAAGATGTTTGTACTTATGTTTGAGCATCAAAAGTACATACGAGAATAAATGATTTTCACTCTTTCTATGAAGTACACAAGGGTGGCCCTAAGGAAAAGGAAAATGTTCTGTCTTTGTAATGGAAAAAGGAAATTTTTGGCTTATCTCAAGTGTTAGGCAACCACTAGACCTCAAAAACTTAAGTTAGAGAATGATCCAAGCATGCATATCAAGCCAACACTCTCCCTCCTCACCTGCACCTCCCTAACCAGCAAAAGATGGTGAATGCCAGTAGGAGGTTTTAGGCTTGACCTCATGCGATCAAGGGTATGATACCATGTTAGACAACCACTGAACCCCAAAAGGTTAAGTTATTGGGGAATACACAACTACGTATATCGGCAATGACCATTTGAATAATGGCATTTAGTCTCCACTTTGGTCTTGAATCAAATCTCATAGACGACAGTAGTTGAATATGACAGAAAATATACCAATAAAGTATATTAAGCTAACACCAAGGACTATCACAGGTTCACAAAGCAAGGTGATGAATTTGCAGTATTCATAGACATGGTGCAGGTACAGCATAAGAATAGAAGGCCAGATATTATTAAATTTTCTGACAGCACACATCAACAAAGAATGCTTACCAAGAAAAGAATCCCCCATTCAGACAAAACTTTCACATCTGTAAGATTCCGAATCAAGCCAAATTGATTGAGTACAATCCCCGCAAAAAAGAAACCAAGTATCTGAAAACCATAGCGTATACTGTATTTCATCTAAGAAGTGATTTCATGTAAATTTAGAAAAGTAACAATAATATAGGTACGATCCAACAATAGTCTTACAGGGCTAGCTTTAATGATCTTGAATGCCGGAACGATAATGACAGTAACAGCCAAGAACGTCAAAGTATCAAATCCCAAATCATTAATGACATCAACAGCACTCGCAACATCAAGTCCTGCATGCGTTTGCAATCTTTTTGAATGTACTGGTCTGTGTTTTGAGAAATAAAGTCCTCGCCATCCGCACACAGAGGAAGCTAGTAAAGGATTTCCCACAAAGTTTCTTGCAGCAATAGGGGGATGCCTTGTGTTGTAATTAGTGGCATATGATAATGGATGCACTTGATGGTTACTGGAATACGGAATAAAAGAACGCCCAGAAAGCCGTGATATGGATAAAGAGCAGGCCATAGATGGGCTCTTTTGTTTGATAGTGCTGTATCCCTGCAAGGAAGAGAAGACAAGATATAGGCTAGATTAACTTAAACAATTTAACTAGCTTACTCCACTATTAAAATGCAAGAGCAAAGAAGAATGGAAAACTTAATGGCTTTCGATTTTGAACAAAAATTCCGAAACTTTGACTGATTGCATGTTCTGGTTTCCTGTGGAGGATTGAAAACTTGACATAATAATATTAGGACAAAATTGGCAAAAATTTGAGCACATAGATGACAGTTTGAATTATTTGACCAATTAGTCATCATTTCATCGCAGATTAGATGAGCTAGAATACTTCTATAAAAAAAATTCCAAACTGTTTTAAGCTGTTCCCTACTGATGGTGATGGCCACCAAAAGAAAGACAACATCTTTTCAGTTCATCATTTGGTAGGCACGAAAATATACAGAAAAGGAAAAGAGGTAGGGGCCAATTTACCTTAGAGCTTTCGAAATAAGTCACCGACTCCAACATAGTGCTGAGGCTGATGACAGAAGAAAACCCACATTGAAGAAAAGAAAAACCCCCAATTTATTTTGCTTTTCTTACAAAACCCACAATTTACTTTTGCAAATATTGAGGAAAACACAGAGAGCTAAGTCATTTGACCCTTATGAGTAAAAGAAGAGAAAGAAAGAGAGGGAGAAGCAGAAGATGAGGACGAAAAATGCACACGAGAGAGATTTAATCCACTGCGTCTGTCGACAACTCGACAGTTTGTGGAGGAAAGGCGGGCTGAGGCAGGCGTTGGAGCAACGAGAAAGGGGTTTCAACGTCAACTAAATGACAAAAGCCGATATGATTTTTCCGTATACTGTCCACCTGGCGGTTTACCATAGGCAGCAAAGACCTTGCCATTTGTAATTATCTGACACAAGTTTTAGCGGATAAGGCAGAAAAGATAGAATCACGGCAGTCACCACGAATGTTTGTGCACGTTTTCTTTTTCAGTGGTGAAATTGGCTTTGGCTTTGCCACCAGCATAGGTATGGAAATACCAAGGATTAAGGGATTACAGCGGGCGAGGAGGATGTGACAGTGTCGATGTGACTCCATATGGTAACGGGATACTTTCATTTTTCATGTTTTCTATCTAAAATTAATGGTTTTAGATCCACCACTTAAGCTAGCAACTTCTTTTTTTAGGTAGAATAAAATTAGACTACATCAAGTCCCAAAAAACAATGAGTCCCAAGAGAAAAGTAGCAATCTATGTGAGTCACTCTCCCTTCACTGCGAATACACTTATACTCTCATTTTATTATTTATTTTTTAATTCCTTTTTTTTACATATTTTTGTTCCAAAGATCCACCTACATTTTCTTTGTATGTTTAATGCTTAAGACATAAAATGATATAAGCTATTCTGTGACAACCCGTCTCGATTTATTTATTAATTATGTAGCGAATTGACGGAATTACCCCTTCGGGGATTATGTACGCATGCATGTGTTGTGTGAGGACCAATGGATGGTGGCCCTCAATTATTGGAGCCTTCGATATTATTGTGTAGGTTGTTTTTGGACCACACAACCCTTACACCCTCACCTCTCCCGTCACTCTCTCTCTCTGTCCATTATTGACTCACACTCAGACACTTTCACTCTCTCTCTCTCATCACTACGATCTCTCTCTCTCGCACCTTGTACGGGCATACTCACAAACCCTTGCAAACTCAACAGATCGAGGTGTTTGAGACCACCATTCTACTCCTGGTGACTACACGATCACGGTGGTACCATTTTCAGGTAAGGTTTCGTTCTATTTCACGTAGAAACTCGAGCTCCGAGATTGAGCACTATTCATCAACTTTTTGTTGGTTGATTTTTAGGACAATCTAAGCTTATAGGAAGCTTTGTGAGGTCCCAAGGAGGCTCGGAGTGGTTCGTTTGAAGGATTTGGACGTCGGGATCGCGAGGTCGAAGTTTGGCCGGTTTTGGAGTTTGTCCCCAACGAGATTTAAGGCCTTTTTCAAGGTTTTTGAAGTTATATTTATGTTCTACTCTTAATTTAGAGCACGTAGTAAGAAAAATGGGTCAAAATGGTGCAAAAACGAGTGAGATACGAAGATTTGAAAAATACCCATATTCCGGCGAACCAGTCGCCGGAAAAGACGACGGAATATTCCGTCAAAACTGACGGAATATTCTAACGGCGTTAACTGACGCCGTTAAAGTTAACGGAATATTCCCAGAATATGCCTGACGCCGTCAGTGTGCAGGGCACATGGGTCCGTGGCTTCGCCGGCACGTGGGGCCAAGAAAAATTATTTTAAAAATATGGGGATGTTCGTGACGACGAGTAGGTCACGTTGATATATCCAAATACCAAAATTGAGCTATGTATGAGAAATTATTTCCGTAGTTACGTATATGTACTTAAATAACGTATTTTTAGTAATTTCTCATATAGGTGAGACGTATTCCGAGGACGAGCGTAGCCAGGCTAGACGTGGGGGCTACGACCCAGCGACTTATCAGTGAGTGGGCAGCTATTTTTTCGTATAACCTATATATATATATAATGGTTTTCCCAGAATCATATTTTAAATGAAAAGTATGTTTTATCGACTTGCATATAACTTGATTTTGATGCATGAGTATTCACATATACATTTCATGCATATGTTGGTGCCGAGGACGCCAGGTAAGTACCAGGTAGGTACATGCATAGTTGAGAATGAACAGTCGAGATACGAACAGATATGATGAGATATGATGTGATATGTTAGCTCATAAACCTGCACATATTGTTAGTGCTCACGCCCAGAGATAGGGCCACAGTCTTTCACGTGTCGTTCACCTCCCGCACTGCATGCTCGCCTTGGATCCAAGTTAGGTGCACAGTCTTGTCGTATAGACCACTTTTGAGTGGGTACGACATGTAGGTGACCCGCGTTCATTCGCACAGTCTTCACGTGATTGTAACACTAGAGCATTTATTATTGATACAGTGATGATGATGATGATGATGATGATGATATGATGAGGATATTGATGTATGTGCAGTGTATATATGATGATGAGATAGAGATGTTATGAGCTATATTTACAGCCAAAGGCTGAATTGATATCTAGTAGCGATATGATTATTGAAATGCATAACATGGCATTACTTATGAGATTTCAGACTGGCATTGAAATGCATTGCACGGCATATATTGAGATACATTGAAAATGTTTTATGCTGAAAAAGGTTGTGATTTATATGTACATATTATTTTCTGGGAACTATACAGGTTTTACAGAGAGGGGCTATACGTTTGAGAAAAGAACGATTTTGAAAAGATTTGTTTTGCTGACCCACTCAATTTTGTTTTTTTCGCCCCTCCAGGTTCTAGATAGCTTGAGTACCCGAGTTGGCTAGCGAGGACCTTCCGGCAGTTCTGACAGACTTGCTATTATGTAGGACACCCGTTGGTGTATTTGAACTCATTTATTCATGCTTGACTGCACTTGACTTAGTACGCTCTGGTTATGTATAAGTATTGTATTATCACTCTAGCACACTATCATATCTAGGTTGCTAGTAGTTTGATTTTTAATTAGTTCGTACTTCGTTAATGATTCCGCTTTTGCACAGTGCACTTGGTTACGTCACACTCACGTGACGGCCAGCATGCCCTACTTTCGAGTACGGGTGTGTCATATTCTACTAAAAAGGCTCACTTTTATTAGCCTGAAAATTTAGGTTTTCTCCTTAAAACTTTAACACATCATATATATATTTCTCCACTTAAACCCGCTTATTGGGTTTTAACAAAAAAAAAAGTTCATTACTTTGCTTTATGACTCAGATTACAAAATTTTAGTCCTAAAATGTCCCTTGTTATATGATGAAACATTTGGTTGTCATTTTTTGTAATTTATTGCAATTTAACTAATTAATGGTTGTTTTAAATTTCATAAGAATTAAAATTTCAAATTGATTCAACATTCTTTGGCATTGGTGTGTGAAATTTTCAAATAATTTTTTTTTTTAAATTGTATGATATTAATTTACTAATTGGTGCTAGGTAAATTGTTGTGTTGTACCTGAAAATCAAATTATTTATGAGCGGGAAGTGAGTGTTTGTATCTTTCAACATATGAGATTGAGATAAAAGAATCTAATCCAACGAACGATTCATAAGTGATAAAATCTAACTATCATAATTTGAACTTTTTAGGTTGAAAGGTTCTTTATAAAAATAAATAAAAAAAGAAGATAACACATCTAGTAATCAACTTAAGAAAATTTCACACAAAAAAAAAAAAATTTGTCGCATAATCAAATTACTAAATAAATAAATATTTATAGCCCCTTTTAGAGCCCAAAAGAAATAGTCTCTTATTGTGAGATTCTTTTATAAAGCCCCAAAGATTCCTCGAAACAAATGAACTATATTCACCACTTCCAGCCCCATATCTCCCCTCACTGGGGATGCTCTTATGCAGCTAGAAAGTAGAAACTTGAAGAATCAGTCATTAGCAACAGCAATCAAGGTAAAATATAGAAGCTCGCTGTGCTGTGTCGTCCTTAATCCACGTCTTAGTTGTAAATCAAACCTTAATGCAAGAATGCAAAGAATAACTACGATACATGAGTCCATTCCTAATTTCCTACACATCAGAACTCAGACACAACATAATCTGCGATAGCTGGAGGAATGGGAGCAAAAGAAGATCCATTTGGTGAAATTATGTTAGTTAAAGCATACAAAAGGAAGAGAGACAACATTAGCACAAAAAGTTTCACCATCAATCTTTATTCTTTACATAACAACCACTTTATTGACAGTAACTTACGGTATTGAAATGTAACATGCAACGGGCTTCAATGAGATGAATTAGAACTGGGAGGAACAAACGCTTCACTGAGATGGACTAGAACTGGGAGGGACAAACTTGAGTGAAATACTATTAACGCAATGGCGTTCATTTGTAGGTGTTCGAAAGCCTTCCCCTTTGAATACATGACCCAGGTGTCCACCACAAGCCGCACATGTAATTTCAGTCCTCATTCCATCTGGGTCTGGCTGATAGCATAAGAATTTCATTAGCAATAAAACTGATAGCTTGAATCAAATTAAGATTAAGAAACAAAAAAAATAAGGATTAACGCAAGGAAGCTTACTCACGTTAAAATTTATCGCCCCAGGAAGACCCTCATAAAAAGCTGGCCAGCCACAGCCCGAATTAAATTTGGTGGTGGATCTGTAGAGAGTAGTCCCGCAACCTGCACAGGTATAGATTCCCTCCTCAAAGAACTTGTCATATTCTCCTGTGCCCGGATACCTTTATGGCACCAAATAATGTTCAGATCACAAGTCAGTCATCACTCTTCTATTTACATATCATCATGAAGTATTACGCATGTTAGAATGTTACACTACACCTTTGTAATGAAAGTTTTAAGATAGATTAATTTAGATGTTCAATTCTGAAGATCTTGCAACAGAAATTTCGATTGAAGCCTATCGTGGATTTCCTTTGCGGTTTAAATTGGAAGTAGGAGAAATAAATAAGTCCCGCAAGTTTCTCACTCAGAGTTTCAGTGATTAGAATGAATCTAAGGGTCCTCTTGAAATTAACAAAGAAACGAAATAGAAATTACAGTCATACATTATGAGCATGGACCTTTTTGTGCCCATTTCAGTACCGAATCTGAATTATTTGGTTTTTGGATACCACTCATATCATCTCTCTCATCTCATATTAACCACTCATATCATGGCAATCAACATACCAATGTTTATAAGCAGAACATTTTATATGACAGAGGTACAACACAACCCTAATGATGCTTGTTTTCGCCACTTATATTTAGATAAAAACCGGAACTCGCTCATTTCGTGAAAAGCAGCTGTCTTTGCTATACTAGACATGATGAACTTCATTTAGAATCCCATAAACCCAAGCTAGTATTAATGTAAGGAGATGAAGAACAATAATTAATATTAGCTCAGTCTCTAATCGGTATGTATTATGTAGCACCGAGTCCTGACCGGGCAATAATGAAAGATATTAACCAAAGCAGTTCAAATGATCAACCCAAACCAGATGAAAAAGCACATCCATTATTTCACTCAATATCTAATTCTTCCAAATATTAAAACTTGCAAGAAAATACGTGAATTTAGTAATAAGTACCAACTAAATAAACAAAAATAAATCAAAACATCTTCAAAACTGCGAATTCTTTCTCTAATCTATATATTTAATGCAATAAAACTGCAAGTATAAATCAAAATAAATAAGCAACTAAACTAACAATTGCAAAAGTGCATCTTACTCTGTGCCTTTCTGCCTCAGAATCCGAAACTGCTCGGGAGAGAGCACGGTCCGCCACTCCTCCTCAGACTTCTGGGCCGACCCAGGTGCAGCCATGGCTACAACTACCCCGCCACGAAAGCTCCGCTTGCAGCGGTGCAAAGACCCAGCAGACCCAGCAAACCCAGCAGTGGGTATGACGCTTGCGATGTGTTTTGGGGGTAAAGTTGTGAAATGGGTTCGGAAGAGAGAAGTGGGTTTGGGGTTTGGAGGGCCGAGGATGTTGCAGAGAGTGGGTGTGATGGTGGTGCTGTTGAAGATTATGGTCTTGGAGGAAGAAAGAGGAGAGGACCTCAGAACGTGCAAGCCCATTTCAAGATAGCACTCGTTCAACTGCAATAAAATATGCACTCTGTTTTGGGGGCCTATCATTTTATTATTGGGAGGTTTAATAAAACACCCCCAGTACTGTTTACTTTTAACGAAAAACCGTTTTTTTACCTTTAACTGTCACTATTCACTATACCTTTAAAAGTGGCTTTTCGTTAAAAAGAAAGTTTTCAAGCCCTTTTCGTTAGTTTTCCTTTTATTTTATTTGCTTAGCTGCAATTTTTTAAACAGAAATTTTATTCAAACCCATATAACATCTTTTTACAATTAATTTTAAATTTTAAATTTTAATAATCTATTATATCTTATGACATAATTACTATTAAGTACAAAATGAAATTAATACTAAAACTCAAATTTATCAATAAACTCAAACACTATAATTAAATTCTTAGATCACTCTTTGTTTATCCTACGTTCATTCCGGCTAAAAGCCTAATAGCTCTCATAAAGAAAAATAAGTTTTTTTTATTGATGGATGATGATTTTGAAGTTTTTAATCCTCCAACTAAGGTATGACTCAATTTATGAATTTTTTGTTCATTTGATTTCATTTTTTCAGATTTTAGAAGATGAGTATTTTGGTTTTAATTTTTTTTTGTTCAATCAATTCCGCATAGTTTGTTTATCTTTCTGCAACAACAAATTACTGCAGTTGATCTCCCACTATCCATCTACACCCCAAAAAACAAAAAAAAACTTGCAGATTTTGCAAGGACCTTGGATTCCGTTTGCTTCTTCTGTTTTTATATATTTTTTTTCTTCTATGTCGGTGTAGTCTGACTACACCCCAAAATCATATCATCAATGTAGCTATTAGTGTAAATAGTATTGCCAAAAAGTCCTAATACAAAAACTGCACCCCAAAAAAACCAAAAAGACTTGTAGATATTGCAAGGACCTTGGATCCAATAAGTAGTACACTAGTTTGCATTGATGTCCTCAACTCTGTGTTTCTTTCCATCCATCTCGCTAATACGACATTGCATCATTTATAGGCCCACCTATACGTTCGCTAACGAGTTCAACAAGCCTTTGAACTAAAACACCAACATTGGTGATAGGACAGTCTAAAGCAATACTGTTACAGCCCGTCCCAAATTATTATATTTATTCCATCCCCAAGTATGTAAAATGATGGTAATGCCCTCGAGGCTTAGTGACATGGATGTGCATACGTAGAATTAAATTATTTTTCTCACTCACATAATTAAATAGTGTGAATCGTCACGAGCGCATCGACACGAATTAGGGCCGAATCGGTTTCATAACGAAAAAGTTTCGAACTTTAAATTGTAAATGGGTCGAGTAGGGAAATAAAACCTAAACCAATAACCATAGGTTCCTATCATTTTGGACCCAATCAAGTGTTTGGTTTAATTTTATTTATGTTGGATCATTGATAAGCCTTAAATGTTATAGCCCAATTAGGGCCTTGGTTCTTTTGTTTTTAACCAAACTGGATCCCTCATACGCACACCCACACACGTACACCACATTTTTCCTCCATCCTTCTCAAACCATCTCACTTGCCCATACACCCAAACCCTCACATACCCACATCTTCACCAAAACTCTGCGGATCGAGCTCAGGGTTTCCATATTCATACTTCTCTCGAGCTCTAGAGTATGGTGGTACCATTTTTTAGGTGTGTTTGACTTCAAAATCTGAGATTCCATAAACTCCGGCGAGGAGTCTAACTTGCTTCGACGTGATTGTCACGACTTTACAAGGGTTCAAAGCTTGAAAAGTTTCCTAATCAACTAAATAGGAACCCTAGACTAGTTTTATTGGACGTTGAGAAACGCGAATTAACAAAGTTCCAGTTTCACCAGATTTTTCTAAAGGATTTTCAGGCTATTTATCATCATATTTAAGTCACCAAAGAGGTAAGGAATTGTTCTCCTTATAAAGTTCATGGAATTTAGTGATGAAATGAAGAAGTTATTAAGGATTTAAAATTTTCCAGAAACCAGCGGCACAGATGACGGCCAGTGCTGGAAGCCGGCGAATCACCGGAGAAGATGAAGCATATTCCATCAACTTTGACGGAATATTCCTAACGGCGTTAGGTATATGTAATGGCATATTCCATTGTTTAACGGAATATTCCCTAACAGCATTAAGGATTCTATTCAACGTGCCAGGCACATGCCGCGCGTGGCCAGTGCGTGGGGACTCGAAAAATTATTTTAAAAATATGGGGGTGTTCGTGGTGTTGTGTAGATCACATTGGTATATTCAAACACCTCAATTGAGCAATGTATGAGAAATTAATCCTAGGTTTCGTATATGTGTGTTATAATTAACATTAAATCAATGGTTTCTCATATAGGTGAGAGACTCAGGGGTTACGACCCAGCTACATATCAGTGAGTGGACTTTTGGTTTTTTATATATGCGTATATATATATATATATATATATGTTTTATTCTTTTCCCATAAATGTTTTTAAATGGATTTATGTTTTATATGCCATGTCAATCGCATTACATGTTAATACATGCATTAGTATAGATGTGCATATTATTCATTGATGCTGCGAAGGCCAGGTAAGCCCAAGTGAGTACATCATGATGATAATGATTATGGTGAGTATGATTATGTTTTGATACAATTAGTGGTATTATGTTTTGATACATTTAGTGGTCAATATCCTGCACCCTGAAACTAGTGCTTCGCCCGTGGCCAGGGCCTAGCCTTCACGTGATCGTTCACCTCCCACACCACACGCTCGCCTTGGATCCAAGACAGGTGCCAGCTTGTCGTATAGACCACACTAGGTGGTTCCGACTCGTAGGTGACTTGTGATACTTCGCACAGCCTTCACGTGATCGTAGCACTTGAGCGTACTTATTTACACCTAGCCTGTCGTACAGACCACATTAGGTGGTTCCGACTCGTGTGCAAGAATTGGTAAATAAGCTATAGATTCATCTGTACAGGTCACGTTACGTGACTCCTGCTGACATATCATTTACATTGATTTATTCTCACCTGGACTACATTTTATACTTACTGAGACATGGCATGGCATATATTCGGCTTCTATTGTTTTTGAGTATGATTTCCATATGCAGATGTAGTATTATTTTTTGGAAAATTATACGGGTTTTACGGTGGGGGGTTATTATATTTGAAAAGTGAAATGTGTTTTCAAAACTTTGTTTTTGCCAACTCACATTTTCTGTTTTGCACCCTTCCAGGTTCTAGGTAGACGTTCTGGTTGGTGGCTCACGAAGACTTCACATCGGTTCTTACGGTTCTACAAATATGTAGGAATTCCCTTTCATATTCTGTATAATTAATATTTGATGTTGGACTACTCTTAGGACATTTATACTTTGATATGGTATTGCCACCTTAAACACCTTCACACACTTATATATATTTGTCCCTAGTATAAATTAGTTAAATTGGTTTTTATTTACTCATATTTTCATATCACCGTCACTTCCACACTGCGCACATGGCTACGTCACTCTCATGTGACGGCCAGCATACCTCGATTTAGGTCGGGGTGTGTCAGTTTGGTATCAGAGCCTAGGTTTGGCAGTCTTGCATATTTTGTTGGTGTTCTAATCAAATTGATCTCTTATGTCAGAACCATGCCGCCTCGTAGAAATCCTCGTCTTTCCACTAAGTCTAATTTTCCTGATATTGGTCAGTTGGGCCATTGCCCAAGCCATGCAATTCTCACTTCGTCCTCCTCAAAGGACTACCTTAGAGACCGTAACTTACCTCCAGATAAACAATTTCCTGGGTAATGAAGGGGCTGAGAAAGCCGAGTTGTGGCTTCATCACTTGGATAAGACTTTTAGAGTTATGCAGCATCAGGGTACACTTGCAGATGATCGATGGGTGGAGATAGCCACTTGGTTTATGCATTATGAGGCTACGTCTTGGTGGCATCATGAATCATTTTCGATGTCGTTTGAGGATGCAAATAATTGGGAGACATTCACACAGAGATTCCAGACCAGATTCATTCCACCAGAGTATTTGGATCACAGAAAAGAAGAATTTCAGAATTTAAAGCAGGGAAAGATGTCAGCTACTGACTACCATGTCAAATTCACAGATTTGTCCTGCTATTGTCCAGAGATTGCACGTAATCCAGCGAAAATGCTCAGACGATTCAAGAGGGATACACGTAAGAAATTGCGTTCGATGACGACCTAGACCTCCTGTACTACATATCAGGAATTTTTCGAGGTGTTGCTTCGAGTGGAGGATTTTAGAAAATATGCCTAGTGACAGTGATGAAGAAGAAGAAGAAAAAGATAATAAGCAGAAGAAAAATAATAAAGATAAGGGACATCCATCACAAGGACCTCGTCAGACGCAGAGCTTTAAACGGAGTGGTACCAGTTCTAACTCTTCTAGTGGAGGCTTCAGTTCCACTGAGTTGCGGAGGGGCGGCCGTTCAGGAAGTTCCCACTTCCAGAGATAAAGAGATTTTGGCGGTTCTAGTAGTCCATTCTGTCGTATGTGTAACAGTCGACATACTGGGGAGTGTAGACAAGGCAGCAAATGATGTTTTTTTGCGGTCAGATGGGACACCGGGCTAATCAATGCCTACAGAACTAGCAGAAGCCTCAGCCACTTGCATTACCACCACCAGTGCCTATTCAACAAGTCCTAGGACCTAGTGGTTACACCCAGACGAGTTATGGTGGAGCCTTTCATTATCAGGGGGACGTAGCCCTGTATTACGGAGGATCGTATCAATACCCACATGATCTGTATCATCAGGGTGGTTACCCTCAATATTTAGAAGGTTACGCGCCATATCCACCATATCAAGGTGGTGGATCATAGTGGTATCCAAAGAGCGGTCCCAGAGTGTTGAGGTTGCTTCTAGCAGCACAGGATCATCAAGGCGGCCTAACCATCTTGCTCAGGGAAGACGCATGCATGGGTAAGGAAATCAAGCTAACAGAGGCTGTGGAGGACGTCAACAGTAGAAATGCCATGTTCACCACATCACACCACAGGATGCTCAGAATAATCCTAACCTTATTATGAGTACGTTGAATATTCTCGGATATTTTGCTAGGGTGCTAATTGATGCTGGTGCTACACAATCTGTCATTTATCATACATTTGCTCAGAAGACACAACCATACCCTACACTCATCAAGTATGAGTTAGAGTTTTCTATGCTTAGGGGTGAGACCTGCAATGTTAGCTATGCATATCAGGGATGCCCTATTCTGGAAGAAGATGTAGTAATGCCAGCTAACCTTGTTCCGCTAGACATTGTTGATTTTGACGTCATTCTGGGTATGGATTGGTTGCACTATAATCGTGCCGAGCTGGATTGTTACGAGAAGACTGTTACTTTCTACCGTCTAGGCTTGCTTGTGGTTACCTTCGCGGGCGAGCGTAGTGGAGTAAGGCACGACGTTATCTCCGCCGTGAGAGCTAAACGGCTGTTAAGGAAAATATATCAGGGATATCTAGCTTACGTTGTACTGAACGAGGAGACGCTTACCCGTGTGGAGGATGTACAGGTAGTTAGGCATTTCCCTGACGTATTTCCTGATGATTTACCTGGACTATTGCCAGACCGAGAGGTTAAGTTCACCATCGACTTGATTCCAGGTACATACCCTATTTGCTTGATTCCTTATCGAATGGCTCTTGTAGAGTTAAGGGAATCAAAAACTCAACTGCAAGAATTAGTGGATAAAAGGTTTCATTCAGCCTAGTACTTCACCTTGGGGAGCACTAGTTCTATTCGTACGAAAGAAAGATAGGACCTTGAGGCTGTGCATTGATTATTGACAGCTGAATCGGGTAACGATTAAAAACCGTTATCCGTTGCCACGTATAGATGATTTATTTGATCAGCTTCGAGGTGCATACATGTTCTCCAAAATTGATTTGAGATCGGGGATACTATCAGTTGAAGATCAGAAGCAAAGATGTTCCTATGACAGCATTTAGGACTCGCTATGGTCATTACAAGTTCCTCGTGATGCCATTCGGGTTCGGGTTACCAAAAGAATGAAAATGTGAGACCGATTCCCGTACCGAAAGTTCGAGATCAGTTCGGTATTGGGTACCGAAATTTTCAGGATTTTCAGTTTGGTATTTTTTTTATTTGCTTTCGGGATTTTTTCGATTCGGATTGGAATATTCGGTATTTTTTTTCCACCCCTAGTCTTTTGTTTCTATTTTTTGAGAACATGAAGAAAAGAAAAGACACAACAACAAGGCTTCTAGTCATTTAGTACTCTTCATTTGTAAGAGATGTCTTAGGTTTGATTTTCGCCAAAAACAAGTTTGAACCACATTATTGTTAATTCATTAATTCATTGTGAGGCTAAGCTCACCCCCTCTTGTTGATAATACTCATTTGTTAAATTAAAAAAAAAAAAAAAAAAAAACTCAAGTGACCTTTGTTGAAGGCTTCTGGCTGAGGAAAAGTTCTTGCCACAAATATCGGCTTTCAAAAGAGCGCCTTTGGGCAGAGGCGTCTCAATAGACTATCTTACTTAAATGTAGAAAAACAGAAAACTTCTTTATATGAAAAAGTTATATCCTATCTTAGGATTACACATCCGTACTATTAGCTTTGTACATAAAACGTACAAGTAGCTTGATATATATCAAATAAAAAAAAATTTAAAAACTATAAGGGGGTCTCCCTCATGCGATGTTTACAATGTTGATTTGTTTACGAACTTAAATGGCAAAGTGAGACTAAATTTGAATTTCAAGAGCTGCAATGACCAATTTAAGATTTATGAAGCAATTAAGAATAATTTTGTGTTTCGGAAAGCCTCGTCGTAAATACAAAAAACAAAAAACAATAGACTCCAGTTTTATGGTCCACACAATCTACACAAGAGATGAAAACATGCCTAAAAGTCAAAAGCAAAAAACTGGGATGTCCAGACAGTAAGTCAGTCAGTCAGTCTCTCACTTGGAGTAGAGATATCACCATCACAGCTCCTCCTCTTTAACATTCCTCTCTTCCCCCACCGCCCAGATATCACCATCCTTTTGCAGTTTGCGTATATTCTGTGTCTGTCCCTGCCCTGGTAAACTCTTCCATCTCCAAACTATGCTCATATTCATAGTTTATATTTCGAATTCCTTAACTTGCAGTTTATTTTTGGTGAATTCTTTAACATGGGTTTGTTTTAATATCTCAGATTTCTTACTTCCTGCATTTTTGGATATATAATATGATTTGGATAATAGTATCTTAGATGGTCGTTTGGTATCTTTGATTTGTGAATTTGGATGGTGCTAATACCTGATTCTTGACGATTCACTGTTCTATAGCACTCCACTTCCATAGACTGTGCTTGTACTGTGACAGGCTTCTGTTGTAGGTAATTTACTCCTAGGAAGAATATGTCAAGTCATAAATGCATCCTAGTAACTACAATTTTTCCCCGAAGTCTTCACTATATAAAAACGATGAATTTGAAAAGACATAGGTACTGATGTTCACTATATAAGATCTATTAACGATGAATTTGTACTGTAGTAATGGCTGATTATAAGATGTATTAACTTTATGGTTGGACTTGTCATGGGCCAGAGGTAGTGATGTACATGAATCTCTTCTTTAACATGATATTTTCATCATTGCCAAGCTTCAAATTCTTCAACTGTGGCTATATACGCATGTCTATAATGTTCACCAAATACTGGATTGAAGTCCTTATTTTGGTTGTACTCTCATTCTGTTCTAATGTTAAAGTAACTTTTACTGGTTAAGCTGCAGATATGGAGAATGGTTCTGGCCCAAGTTTGTTTCCGCTGCACCGATGCAAAACTCTTCACCTGGTTGGTACCGACTTTGATTTTGGATTTGCATACAGTTTGTTGCGGATTTGAAGCTCTACTTTTCTTTGGTTTGAGGGACATTCAAGATTGTCTTCGTTCTTGTCGTTTTGCTCGCAAAACATGATTTCACAAATCCGTTCATCCAGGTGAGGCATGGACAAGGAATCCACAATGTAGAGGGAGCTAAGAACTACAAAGCATACATGAAACCTGAATATTTTATGAATTGTTTTCTTACTGCGGTGGCAGGTTGATAATTTGCGTAAGCATGTTCATGAATGTGGGCTTTCCAAGTTCATCAACTGGTAGCTTATCTTGTAACCATCAGAAGCAAGAAGGTTTTCTTGTATGATCAAACTTATACGGGTTTGGTGCCTTCTTCTCGTCACTTCACAGGTTGTGGACAAGGAAAGAGAAAGAAATAGCGATTGTTACTCATAACGGGTTCTTGTCTCATACAGGATCAATTTTGTTTAAACCCCCCAATCATCCACCAATCAGCTTGTAATTCTCCATCCTCAGTAATAAAACTTACAAGCATGCTCACAGGTCATGACAAATGACATACAAAAGAGTTGAGGCATTTGATAAGACAATGTGAGTGAGAGATTGTAGATGCGTCCGGCGCAGGCGCTGGCAGCGTTATTGGACACTAAAATAACGTTTAGCAACGTATCCTGTTGGACGAAAATGCTGTGGAGCGATTGTTATATGATATTGATAATTTATAGTCTTCCAAACGCGAATTCAGCCAGCACGAGCAGCTGTTCGGTTAAGACTTTAGAACATCAAAATATTGTACAGGCCTCTTCTTAGACTTGGCACAGAGCTCCTGAAAAACATCATAACAATGCTTTAGTTTCAAACTGTTCTTTACTTCTACCAACGGGTTTGCGGAGTGCCCAAACACTTGAAGCTCTATCATATAATTGTTCTTCATTCACTGAAAGTTGAAAAGTTGATACCTCTATTGCAGAAGCCAAACGCAAAATTGAAGATTCACCCCATGGGCGGCCAATCAGTTGCAACCCGATTGGAAGTCCTTGCTTGTCGTAGCCAACCTGCACAAAGTAAAAAAGTACAGAAAAGTAGAAAGTCAGCCAAACAGAGATGTCAAAAACACCGTTGACATGAGAAAGGTCGTAATAACATTTGAAATATCTTGCTTCGCCTTTGACCTAAATAGGTGAAGGCTTGAGAATAACGACGTGACAGAATCAAGTACAGAAAAGTAGAATGTCGCCGAAAAAAACTCAAAAACAAAAAGGTCCCTTGAGTTACAGCTAAAAGAAATCTGCCCTTGTGCCTGTTGTCCGTGAAATCTTTGATAATTCAAATTAATACTTCAAAGATATAATTACTTGCAATTGCAAAAGTATGGCTTCCATTCCATGAAGTTAGTATTAGATGGCCCCAAAACTGGAGGTCTTAAGAACTATTGTCTCTGATGCAAGCATTAGAGTACTTTGAATAATTTGTCGAACAAAAGCACAACAGGATATAGTGGACACTTGTTCTACCAGAGTAACCATAACCAAATTAGGACGCTTGAAATACGAATCCAAGAAAAAAGAAAGTTACTCACTGGTACAGAAATAGCAGGAAGTCCAAGGAGATTTCCCGCAATGACAAACCGCATGAGATAACCTGAAACCAAGGAAGCCATGCATCAATGCAAGTTTGAAAGATTGCAAAAAGTGAATTACATTTCTTTTTCTCATTCACAAGTTTCTTTTGAGTGTGAGATAAAAACTTCAAGAATACCACATTTCAAATTCTTCCAATGACAACGAAGTAATACTAACTTATCAGTGTGGCTAACAACCACTTTAAATTCAATGATTTTGACATTCATCAGGAGATTGCTATAAAAATTTCCAGAGAGAGAAATTAAAGAACAAAAAAAATTATCTTCTCAAGCTTCAATCCAGATTGTAGAACAGCTGACCTGTGACCCGCATGTCTGTCTCCCCATCTTTAAGAGCAGCCGGTGGAATTATAGGTGCTGTCATGCTGTTTTGCACAAAATAATTAGAGAAAGAAAAAAGTGTGTGTATCAGTTCAATTCTGAGTTTCTACCAAAGAAAAAATAGATGATTTAAATTGTGGTATTCGTTTACTTTTTTTAGATGTACGTTTTCAGAGTTATTTAAACAGATACAGTTAAAAAAAAAACACAAAATACCAAATGAAAGAGGCCCACGACATGGAAATAACATTTCACGGTGACTATTCAACGACAAGAAAAATTCACAGTACATATAATAAATAAATAACAGGTCTTGCTCATCAATGTTCCTCTAAATAAACAAGAGAAACATTTTAGGGACTTAGACGGTAACACCGTCTAGTTTAGCTTTATATATAATTATAAGACTACAAATAAGGAGCAGACAGGTGCACACCCATTACTTCTGTTATCAGTTAGGCTTTACATACCCTGTTGTGGGGGTCACTATGACATCAACCTTCTTGAAGATCTCCATATGATGGTACATAATCCTTCTCCTGAAACAAATTAGGCGAAATTAAAACATACATATGGATTACAGATTCCCTAGGAAACACATTTGTCAATGTCTCATCCACCAAATTTACATGTTCCCTTAAAAAATAATGCAGTAATGACCCTGTCATAAGAAGTTAATGTATATTTTCAGAGATTTTTTAAACATTTGCATACCATGCCATTCCAAATGAGATAAACCAAGTATTTCTAAATACAATGCAATTCACTATGGAAAGAACATTAAAACGTAACTGAATTCACATTTAGAGGCATGTTATAGCCAAGTGGGGATTTACAAGCTAAAGAGCAGGTGTTACTGGAAGCCTGGAAGTAGGCCACCTCAAGTCCATTTATCTCACAAAAAACCTTACCGAAAGAAGTGGGAAAGAAGACCAATCAGCACAGACAGATGAAACTGGGTCCCACTATGGATGGGTGATATAAATTCAACTTCAATATGAGAAAAAAAGTTATTAAAGTAATGAACTTTTGAGCTTCTACAGATGCCTGGTTAAATGATCAGAGACGAATTTGAAAGTAATGATCCATGAATCACTTCTTTTAACAATGATCACAATCTATGTGCCAAATTTCAAGTTACAAAGAATTGGAAACTAACGACAGTTTAATAGGCACTGGAACGTTGTTTTGAGAATCCTCCAAATAAATATTACTGTAAAACTTGAAATTTGGGATTTGGAGCATGACAGAAACTAATATTGACAAGCTTCAGAACCTAAAATGTCCCTATAAAGAAAAAATGATTCCAATTCCTCAGGAATATAAAGAATCCTAATGAAATATCATAAAAATGTTTAGTCACTTTAGTCAGTTTTCAATTGATATAGGATGCTTGTATGGTTCCTAGAAGCTTGCACTACAACGATGAACTTAAACACATATATGATATTACCAAACATCCCAAAAGAAATTTCCCACTCCATTGTGCAGCAAAAGGTATTAAAAAATTCAGCCATATAATTTTTTTTGCTGATAATTAGTTTGCCACACCTAAGACATTGGGCAGCAATATAATCTGACGCTGAAAATGATCGGAAGAGAGCCACACTAGTGCGCGAGTCATATGACAATTTTGCAGCATATCTACAGACACAAAGAGTGAGAAAAAAAATCAATAACATAACATCATATATAAACGAAAACCAAAAGAAATAGGATCATAAAAGAAAAAGGATCATTCTTTCATATGTCAACCTCACACCATTTCTTGACTTTTCTATAAATAAAGTCTCTGGTTTTGGTTTTTCAATGATAAAATTGTTTTTTTTTTCTAAAATTTATCTCGAGTGTCTTCTGCCCCTATATTTAAGTGTATGTCTATACATTTTCCCCTTTTACATAATTATTTTTCTATGAACTTCAAATGCTAAATAAATATTTTTTGAATTACACTTGAGTTGCTTCTTTTGTAGCAGATATAATTTTTCAAGTGATCTCGTACCCTGCATGCTTTGAAAAAAAAAACACAATTTATTCACCTTACTCAAGATCATTCGAAAAGAAACTTCTGATGTAGATACTCGATGAAGTAAAAAATCAGAGTCATTTATATTGAAACTATTGTGAGATACTTCAAAAGTTTGAAACAACAGACAATTATACACATAATATAGAAAATATGCTCAAGATATTTAAGTTTTTGTGTATATTATAACCCAAAGGGAAACATACCCATCCTCACAATATGGATTCAGTCCATTGAGAAACTCAGATCCAATTGAAACGATATGAGCAGTACGCATTTCATGGAGCTCAGGTACAACAATCTCTGCCATCTATTATAAATGGACATGCAGAGTCTCAGCTAACATCAAAGAAGTTATTCCTCAACTTAAGAAACAAGAATGAGTTTCAAAACGATACAAAGTACATGACAATGATGATGACTTACTTCACAACCATGGGTTTTCGATAGAAGACTAAGAACATCCTCACACGTATCAGAGATATCAGTTGAATGTACGTCATTAAACCACTGCAGGAGAACGTTTGTATATTCATAAGATGTCATGTAACATCTAATTGAAATGACCATAGAAAGGGTAATTACCGCTGTATACTTCCCCAGTCGCAAGGATCCCAGAGTATTCAAACTGTCATACAATGACAAATTTGGCACAGAAGGTGGGGACTACAAAAAATAGTGAACAGAAACTGGTGTCAGATATGGAAGAAATTAAGAGGGTTCACACCTTAGATATGTAAAACTGCTTGTAAAATTGAATGAAACAAACACCCGTCTTACCATTTCACACACTTCAAACACTGAACAAACCATCTCACTAATAAATTCATTTATAACTACATTTAAAATTTAACTACAGAGAAGATAGTACATTTTTGAATCCACTATCAAAAAACAATCTTATTATATTACATGCACTAACTTTCTATCTTCCAGGAAATAGACTTCCCTTTACCGGTCAAGAACGAGGTCTCTGTTCAAATGACTTAAGAAGGAAAGTAGAATAAGAGTAAAGGGGAATTATGAATCTATTTTGGTGTACCGTTTAAGCTAGTAATAACTAATTATGCTTACCGGTTTCAATCTAAGTCTATCTGCAAGAGAGGTGCCCAAAATTGCCGAGTACCTGATAAATTATTATTTTGGTCAGAACACATTAGTAATAATGGAGGTCTTTGGCCAATGCGCCAAACATAAGACTGAAAATAATTAGGTTTAAGTAGGAAAAGTTTATCACACATGAGTCACATGACACATCCTGAGAAGGATGGAAGCAAACACCAGCAAGAGTAATGGAGTACATGTTCACAAGTATGAGTTACTTACACTAACATGACATCCTCCACTGTAGAAGCAATTGGTCCAATAATTTCCACAGTCCCATCCTCACATAATGATCTGTGATGTAAAGGTGCACAAACAGTAAATCAATTTTGCATGAAGCACATGTCACAACATCCCAGTCTGATGCTTGTTGCTTGTCTACATGGTTGCATGTGTCAAAATATTATGAGTTATCAATTATCATACTACTTCGATAGGGTTAAACGTATAAGCCATACTATAAACGTGAGAGAGAGAGAGAGAGAGAGAGAGAGAGAGAGAGAGAGAGAGAGAAAGCATATATTAAAACTAAAACATGAAACAAACTTGTCCATTAATAAATTTTGTGTTACATGAGAAAAATCTAGAGTAAAAGCTGTTTTTCCTATTTAGATGATTTATATGCTTCTAATATAGTTCTCTTAAGAATTGAGAGTAATGTGGTATGTCCTAGAAAGAAGCGGATCCCCTTTTCAAAGTACCAACTCACCCTCCTATATCTGTCCGTCCATATGTTGTCTTCAAGCCCACTACACCACACAGAGAAGAAGGAATACGGACTGAACCTGCCTTTTTACATTGATTTAAGCATCCCAAATTAGTATAAAGGAAAGTAAGAAACAATATTAAGCCTTTCATAACTATTTTTTGCACAACCTCCACCATCAGTTCCAAGCGCTGCAGAGCACAGTCCAGAAGCTACAAGTGCCGCAGGGCCCGAGGAAGATCCACCTGTATACCTTTCTGGTGCATGGGGATTTCTTGTAGTTCTAATGAAACAAAATTGGGGAAAGAAAAAAATCAGTAATATAAGACTCAAGTGAGAAAACCATGCTAATTGTGAAACAAAAGAAAAAAATCTCTACTAGTATTTATCTCTCACACAGGAAAAAAAAAATACTGCATAAAATTTTGTCACAGTATAAGAGTGGTAGTTCGCCCACATCCTAACAACTTAAGCGTTTGAGATTATCAAGTTTACAGTTTAAACATAAGCACATAGGAAAAATGCACCATATTTAAATCAAAGATCAAATTGTACAACTATGACTTAGACATGTTAGACACATTGTGTCTATGAAAAACACTGCACATACAAAATCCATCACATGGTTGCTGAGAAAGGATTGTTTACCCATAGTTCGAATTATTTCCAGTTGTACCCATGCCCAACTCATGCATATTTGCCTTTCCAATGAAAATCACGCCACAACTACGTAATCTCGAAACACAAACTGCATCCTTCTTGACAGTGCGAACCTCATGCATCCATGTTGTTCCACCTGTTACCATAGAGTGATTAGTTAAGTAGGGTCAAATGTTTAACATATATTCTAAACACAATGGTGAGGATTATTTACCCTTAGATGGATGGGGAAAGCAGTCTATATCATCCTTGATTGCCACAAAAATCCCGTCTAAGATAGATAAGGGATTCCCTACACAACCAAAACAAAAGGGCATCAAAGCTTTGTACTGGGACACTCTACCGTAGGTTAAAAGCCAAGACAATCATTATAGCCAATTACCCTTCTATCAATACCTTCCTCAAACCTCTTTGTCGAAGCTGCAGCTTGGCTCCTGACTTCTTCAGGGTTGAAAGTAATCAACAGAGGTTGTAGTGGTTTCTTATTACTGAATTCATCTATAACTGAAATTATATGCTCTGCGACCTGTGAATAAGAAAACAAACTCATAAAAAAAAATCAATTTAAGGTGAACCGAGTCATAAGATAGTATCAACTTACCAGTGATGGGGTTGCAAGCTTGGAACGATAAGCATAAGCATAATCACGTATCTTCCAGTACCGAAAAGATTGAATTGAATTCCCATTCCAGCAGCTAGCAGGATCATACTGTGGAAGGCATTTCAAAGCCACTTCAACTCTGTCTTCTGGTTTTCCATCTTCATCAAGAAGAACCACCCCGGCTTCTAGTTCTAATTTTTACATCACATTCACCAGGTCAGTGATCCTTACATCCAATTCCATTAAAACAATGGAGTACAACAAAAGATAAAACGTTTTGAGACCCAAATTAATAAAAATCAAAACCAAAAAACCTTGAGGGGGAAATTCAGGTTTGAACATGGGTCCCTCTGGTATCAGAGTATTCCTCAACAACTGTGGATTGCAATAACAGATAATTTACTTTCAGTCTCTTCTAATTCGAATCGAAAATCTCGAACAGAGTAGAACATTTCAACAAGTAATTGAATTACTGGAAAAGAAAGCAACACAGAATTTTGAAAGACCTGAGTCATCTTGTTCTGCTTCTTTATAGCTGAGACTATGAAAGAACCTACGATGGGGGCCTCAACAATCCTCACAAACAGCTTGAAGATCAAGCCAGTCAAATGTGGAGCTGTCAATCCAAAAACCCAACAAAACCCAATTCATCAAACTCAACAACAATCAATGAATTCATCCATAAATTCATAATTTGACATGATCATATGAGTGCGTGTATTGCTTTTGGCTGACTAACCCTTGATTTCTTCTTGCTCGTATTTGACGGCGGACAAGTCGACGTCCTCGGCGGCCACCATCACCCGATTCTTCCCCATTTTTACCGGTAGCAACAAGTTCGGCAGAAAGTCAAACAAATTTGGAGTAGTCTGAGCAGTGGTAGAGAGAGAGACGGTGAAGGTGGTTGAGAGACAGAGAGAGGGAGCTACTTTGTAGATTTTGCATTTCTGCTGCCGTCGTGACAAGGGGTCTTCTCACACACTTTTTTAATTTTCAACTGTCTAATCGGATGAATTGAAGAAAGATCAACGAAAGTTAATAAATGTGTGAGAAATAATTTGGGATGTGTGAATAACATACTACTGATATTGTGATGACTCATGAGGAAATGCATGACTCGGTCAGCCCTTTTTTCTCTTGCTGCATTGAATTGTACGCAAAAACCAGTAAATATATTTAAAATTCTGAGAAACAAATTCGAACAAGAAAAAGTAATATTTTAGAATATTGCTTGAAATTGTTCAACTTTGGATTTTGAAGTGAGGACTTGTCTTATTCAATGAGAAAAAGTCGAACTCAAGAAACAATGTTGTATGGACGAAGCTTAACAATTTGTTGAAGCATATTTCAAGACATTCAAATTACATTCAAATTGTTCTACAATTCTATAGTATGATTGCAGGTTGACGTAATATCCAAACCAAATTGTTTCTCTTAAAAACCAATTACTAAGTTTCAATTTGAAAAGCTCGTTTCTGAACCTCGTACTTTGAACTCACGTAACAGCTTTCATGCAAGTGTCATGTTGTAGTTCAATTTACTTAAGTTTGAGTTAAGTTTAGCTTCACAAACTCAATGGTACAATTTATTACTCACATATAGCACAATCCATAAATTAAAAGTTTAGTGAAAGGTTATCCTCAAAGGTTGGGAGTTTGGTAGGACGATGGGGCTTCGAAAGGTTATCGTTGAATCTGATTCCTATGAATCCATTTTTTTTCTTTCGGATGTGCTTGAAAGCGGCAGATGGGAGGCCCACCCTTCCTTAGTGAAAGCTAAACGATTAGGGGAGTCTTTCCAGGACTGTCGCTGGTCTTGGACTCCAAGATCAGCCAACATGGCGGCGGACTCGTTGGCGTTGCAGCGGTGTGTAGAGATGTGCAATGTTTCTTGGGTCAACACAACAGACCCCTATCTTTGTTAGTACATGTGCTTCAAAATGATGGTTTACCCTGTCCTCCGTAATGTAATAGGGACAATGGATGGGGCGACGCGATAGCTTGGCTATGGCGTCTTCCTTGTAACTCCCTCTGCTGTTCGTTGTATTTATTTTGCTTTGTTGTTTGCTTGCCTTGTTGTAAGGTCTCCCTGCTATGTTTGGCATCTTTGCCCGGGTAATGATTTCCCTAGTTTTCAAAAAATAAAAGGGAACTTTAACGAAAAGCTCCTGGTACAGCTTACTTTAATGAAAAACCACATTTTTACACTAAAAAGTCAATCTTGGTACTATTCACTTTACCTTTTATTTTGTCATTATCGTTAAAACTCAAAGTTTTCAAGCCATTTTCATTAGTTTTTCTAAAATAAAAATAAAAATAAAAAAAGTTTAGTAACTTTCAATGTAGCTTTCACTTCTTGAGTTTTCAAAATTTTACTTTTAGTTTTTAGTTTCTTTTTTTCTTCTGAAAACTAAAAATAGTTATCAGACAAGTTTTAGGCTTTCAATATAAAAAAAATTGGAAATTAATAATTAAAAAAATAGTTCTCAAACGCCCATAAATATGCTTTATTAAATTTTGTTTATGTGATGTGCCTTGTACCATGATATTTTGTAGAAATCATCAAAAGGTTTGTGTGACATCCCACATCGCCCAGGGGAGTGATCCTTAAATGTATATTCCTATTCCTACCTAGCACGAGGCCTTTTGGGAGCTCACTGGCTTCGGGTTCCGTAAGAACTCCGAAGTTAAGCGAGGAGGGGGCTAGAGCACTCTCATGATGGGTGACCCACAAGGAAGTTGCTAGTGAGTTCCCAGAAACAAAACCGTGAGGGCGTGGTCGGGGCCCAAAGCGGACAATATCGTGCTACGGTGATAGAGCAGGCCTGGGAAGTGGTCCACCCCGGGCCGGGATGTGACAATTGGTATCAGAGCCAGGTTGCAGTCTTGCATATTTTGTGAAATTTCTAATGACAGACTCATTCTTATGTAGGACACCCGTTGGTGTTATTCGAATTTAGTTATTAATGTTTGACTGCACTTTGACTTAGTACGCTCTGGTTCTGTATAAGTACTCTAATAACTCTCTAGCACATTATCTCTTTTAGGTTGCTAGTGAATTGGTTTTAATTAGTTCGTACTCCGTTAATGATTATTGCTTCCGCACTGTGCATTTGGCTACGTCACACTCACATGACGGCCAGCACGCCCCACCTTCGGGTCGAGGTGTATCAGTTTGTTTCTATTCAACACCATTGAGGTTCTAGGTAGATCTACATAACTTGGATCCTAATTCTATTTTAAAATTTCGTAAGTTTGTTTAATACATTTGATTTAGTTGAATTATTACTTGAGGTAACATTGTACTCTTTTGGACCACTTTATTCTTATTTATACCAACTTATCCCTTTTAATTAAGCTATATCTAACCTAAGGGGCTAAATTTGTAATATTTAGTCCCGTATTTTTTACTATTTATCTATACATATGAGGTTAGGTATCTTTTTCCTCCCTATAATTCCCAACCAACTTTATTATTTTGTTAAACTTTTGTATTTCGTTGATTTTTTTTTTTTTGCTAATAATTTTAGAATTGGTTTTTGTATAATCTATCTTGCTTTATTTTTGTGAACATTTATGTAAATAAAAATTCAAATTTTGAACAAAAAAAATTGTTGAGAAAATTGATTTTTTGTATGGATTAGTGAACAAATGGATGTGTATTTATAGAGTTTGGTAGCATACCTGATTTGGATTAATTAATAATATTATTTTGACAGTTAGATTTAAATTTAAGCTGTTGGATTTTTTATTACTATTAAAATTGATTAAATTGAATTTGAGTCGTTGGATTTTAAAATGATGTAACTAGGCGAGCCACACTGGATCAAAACTCAGGAGACGCGACAACCATTAGATGGCAACGGCACACTAATATGCACCATAGAAACCCTGATGATTAGGGGTGGGCAAACAGGCCCTGGGCCTGCGAATAGGGGCGGGTATTGGCGGTTCGGGGCGGGTAAGGGGCATGTCCTATTTTTTAATAGGGGAAACGGGGTGGGGCGGGCCGGGGCAATGGCAATTTAAGGTTGGGCCAGTTCCAGATGTATAGAAAAAAGGGCCTCGGACCGGCCCGTTTGTAATTGAAATGGACGGCCCAGATTGAAAATAAACATACCTTCCAATCATGACCGTTGGTTTTTACCCTAGTATCTCTGAATCTGATCAAGTCCCTTTTTCTCGACCCTCGACCTCTCCGTCTCTGACCTCGTCCCCTCCCCTACCTTGAGCCCCTCCCTTCCACGGTTCCACCACCCACACTCCGTCACTCCTCATCAGTCATCTTCTTGCCCACCCCTGATGTGAGTCTGGGCCCTGACGACCACCATGGCTGATCTTCTTCTCGATTGTTCTCCTCGACGACATCTCGCCTTAGACCTAAAGAACCCAAGCACCCGCACCACCCATCCTCTCGATTCTCATTCTCTCCTTCCCAACAACATCACCGCCGTCGCGATCACCAACACTCAATCGCCGTCACCAGTTCAGGTGAATTCTTTAACCTCTTTTTTTTTATATAGGTTCTTTAACCTTTGATGTTTGTAACTTCATAGTTTGAACTTTGATCTATTAGGATGTATCATGTATGTAATATGTGCTCAATTTATTGGGATGTTCATGTTTGTTCTTGCTGATTTGGTGGATTTTCCAATTCTCTCAATTCGTTTTCTGTTTTTCTGTATTGATATCTCAAGCACTTAGCTGTTTGAATCGGATTCAAGAATTTGAGATGTCAAAACATGATTGATTGGTCTTGATTCGGATTCAACTCGGGGCACGTTCTATTGGATCGTCAGGTGCAAATTGGATTCTTTTTCCTTGTTTTGAATTTATTGTTTTTGCGAGGTGGGTCGATCTGATTTTTCGGCATAGATTGGTGGGTTTTGAATTTTATCCGATTTTGCTGATTGGATTGGAAATCAAAATTCTGGGTTCGATTTGAAATGGTATATATCTATAGCTCAATCTCAATTTGCAACTCCATTGACCAACCAAACACTCCCATGGCAGATTTAATGAGTCTAACCGACCCAAGTGCCAAATCCAGGCAAACCAACCATGTTCAAGGAAGAAGAAAGATACCCAATTCCCCCAATTGCTCAAAGACTCCGTCTTGCGATCGTTCTCGATGGGCTTTGATGATCGATATTGTGCTGTTTATTGTTGTGGTTGTTGCTTTTGGATATTTGCTATTGTCGTATGTGAAGTTTGTATCTATTAAGACAATTGAAATTGTAAAAATAATCATGTATGTGTTGAGGGAGGAGGTTTCAAATGCTCCGTTGCAGATGGTTCTCACTTAGGATTAGTTTCAACATCATTGCTATATTTGGATTTTGTTGTTGTTATTTGGTTTTGTTCTTTAATTTTGTTTTTTTGGTCTATGCTTAGAAAGTTTAAGGTTTTATGGTTTTGTTCTTTGGTCCTGTCTTTGTGTGTGTGTGTGTGTGTGTGTGTGTGTGATTTGTTTCCTTTTTCAGTCTCGGTGGTTTGTGTGTTCGATCGTTTCTGCACAGCTTGCAATCTGTGCAAATCTGTGCAGTTTGCAATTTGTACAAATGTGAATATATTTTTTTTCAAAAAAAAAAGGACCCGTGGACCCGGCCGGTTTCAACCGGGCTAGGTAAGGTCCGGTTCATATACTAGAAAATGCAATCCCCGGCCTAGTCCGATCCCTTCAAAATTGGGCCCGACCTGTGTCCAGCCCTAATGATGATGGTGCAATCGCCCCTAACCAATCGTTCTCTTCCAGTTAGCTAACTCGCGTGGGTTGTCTTCACATGGGCTGGCCTGCTGCTGTTGGTCTCACGTGGCCCCCCCAGTACACTTGCAATCTTACCCATCTAGAGTGGGAAGCAATCCCAAATTTCCACCCTCAAATCCAAAATCTCAAAATTTTCACCTTAAAAACACCTCTCAAAGAGGTTTTGGGCCCAAATTTTAAGATTTTTTTTTGTTTTCCATCCTCCATTGGCGATAGCTTTATAGTTGCACACAAAGTATTTGGAAGTAGAACACTCCTAACCATACCATAATTGATATTGTTAATATTCTTGCTATCCAACATAAAACCACCATTGGTAGGTATCTAGGCATACACAATATTATTTTTTGGAAGGATCAAACTAATGCAAAGGAACTAATTATCAAGATAAAAAATAGGGTAAATTACACAAAACTACTTCAACTATGGGTCGAACGACACTTTCATACCTCATTTTTTAAAAGTGACAATGTCATACCTCATCTTACGAATTTGTGACAATGTCAGACCTCCGTTAGTTTTCCTGTTAATTTTTCTGTTAAATGCTGACGTGGATAAAAATATTAATAAATATTCATTTTTCTATTAAATTTCCTAGCAAATATTAATAAATTAAAAATAAATTATTTTAATATTTTTATTTTAAAACATGTGGAACCCACCCCCAATAATTATCTCCCTTTCTCTTCTTTTTCTTATCCGAACCCATCTCTCCCTTTCTTCCCTTTCTCCCCTGCGTTCCGTCTCTCTCTCTCTCTCTCTCTCTCTCTCTCTCTATCTCTCTCTCTCTCTCATCCAATCTCTCTCCTATCTCTCTCACCTTCACCTTCATCTTCATCCATTCTTCACCTTCTTCCTTCGTCCATTCTTCACATTTTTATTGAAAAAAAATTTGGACTAAAAAAATTCAGATTTTAAATTTTTTTTTTGCAGCAAGTCCGTCGGGCCTGGGACAAGAGGGGTAAGGCGACGAGGATGCAGGGCCTGATTCGGTGGGGCCCGACGCGGAGGATCGATGGGTGGGGAGAAGGGGTGTGTCCGATTTGGGAGTGGGCTTGGGTGGGGAGAATGGGTGGGGAAGACGGGTGGGAAGGGTTTCTGGATTTTGGGATTTTGGGGATGCAGGTGCCCAGAGAGAGAAGAGAAAGAGGCGAGAGAGAGAGAGAGAGAGAGAGAGAGAGAGAGAGAAAGAGAGAGAGAGAGAGAGAGAGAGAGATAAGGTGGTGGAGTTTTTGGGTTTGGGGTATGTAGGTGCACAGAGAAGGAGAAAAGAGAGGCGAGAGAGAGGTCCCACAATTTTATGTAAAAAATATTTTAATTTTTAAATTTTAAATATTTAATTATTTTTTAATCCAGTTGGATTAGTGAGTGGACCCGGTCTCTAGCCACGTCAGCACTTAACAAAGAAATTAACAGAAAAACTGACGGAGGTCTAACATTGTCACAAATTCGTAAGATGGGGTATGACATTGTCACTTTTAAATGATGAGGTATGAAAGTGTTGTTCAACCCATAGTTGAGGTAGTTTTGTGTAATTTACTCTAAAAAATAAACCAACTGGTTGGAAGGCAAATTCCCTTTCTAAAGTTGGAAGACTAACTCTCATTAAGGCTAACCTCTTAGGTGTCCCCAATCATACTATGTCTTGTTTTAAGTGTTCTGAGAAAATCACAAAGGCTATAGATAGAGAAAGTAGGAAATTTTTTTGGGGAAAAGATTGCAAACTTGTCCTTGTGGCTTGGGATAGAGTTTGCAATTCTAAGGAAAATGGGGGATTGGGTATTAGGAAAAGTGACCACTTTAATAATGTTTGTTTAGCAAAACTTGGCTGGAAAGTCCTAATGGAAAACCAAAATTGGTGGGTACAAATTGTTAAGAATAAATACTTGAAGAGAGGATTTCCTTAACACTAAAGTCAGACAGAACCACTCATGTCCTGGAAAGGTATCCTTAAGGCTAGAGATATTATTAGAACTGGGCTGAGGTGGGTTGTGGGAAATGGAGAGAGTATCCTGTTATGGACCCATAATTGGGTTTTTCCTTTCCCAGTATCCAACTTTATTTCTCACACTCTTAATGATATTGATTTGAATGTAAAAGTGAGTCAGTTTATTATTAATGAACAATGGGATAAGAGATCATCTTCGATCGCTAGTTGATGATGACATTGTGAATAAAATTTGTAGTATTCCCCTCCCCTTAACCCCCCCCCCCCAAATGCGATACGTGTTGATGGGGGTCTAATGCTAATGGTAAGTTCTTAGTTAAGTCGGCAACTTGTATACAAAATAGCGATAATAACAATGAGAATGTAAGAGAGCTTCTTAAGAAAATGTGGAAGCTTAAACTCCCTAATAAAGTTTAAATTTTTAGTTGGCTTCTCATAATTGGAAGGCTTCATACAAGAGATAGATTATCAAGATATGTTAATAATATCTTGTCCACCTGCCCTATGTGTAATTTAGAGGATGAGAACATATCTCACTTATTTATAAATTATAATTTTGTGAGGCTAGTTTGGAATTGTCAAGCTATCTTTAACAACATAAGATTAAGTCAATCTCTCCCTTTTAATGATTGGCTCAATGAATTAACTGTTAAGAATGATGCAGGTTTGTGTGATCTAAGTTTTATTAGTTTGCTGACAAATTTGGAAGGAGAGGAATCTGGTGGTATTCCAAAATAAAGTTCCAAACCCTAATGGATCGTTAAGTCTGCCCTCAATCTCGAAAGGGAGTTCATAGATGCCAATGGTAGAATTCATGTAGTTTGCGATGGTAGCAATTCCTCTCCGTGATCTTCTATTTAGTGGTCCCCTCCGAATGCTGGTTTTGTTAAACTTAACTTCGATGGCTCAATGGTTAATCAAGGTGCGGCTGCTAGGTGTGATTAGAAATAAGAAACTATTATTGCGGGGCTAGATTTATTGGGCAAAATAGTATTTCGGTTGTAGAATGCCCGGCGTTGCGGGATGACTTGTGGATGGCTAAGGCCAAAAGGTTGGCTCGCGTTGTGGTGAAGGGTGATTCAAAGCTGGTGATTGAGTCTATCAATGGAGCCTATAACCCTCCTTGGAGATTAAAGTCCATCCTTGAGGATATTCGCTGGCTTGCTTGGTCTTTTGAGGATATTTGCTAGAAGCATGTTTTTAGGGAAGCCAATTTTCTGACAGATGCTATAACTAGTGTGGGGTATACAGTCACTGATTTTCATGTTTGGGTTATAACTCTTCCTTTGGAAGCCCGTCAGGCCTTCCTCTTTGACTGTACCCAAATTGGCTGCCCTAGGGGCTTTTCTCTTTAATGAAGTCTTTTTTCTATATAAAATAATAATAAAAAAATTTTAAAAAAATATATTTAAATTAATTAATTAATTAAAAAAAGGTGTTTGAAAGAAATTTCCTTCCACTTGTCCCACTTTGAAATCTTGGCATACTAAGATAAGAATTGGCAGTACTTTTTCTTCTCGAATGCACTTGACCCTAAATGTGGGGTTGACCTGGCGCATTAGATTTTGACATATAGTGAACGTGCATTTCTAATTTTTCTCTCTTCTCATATGACTGAAGGCGCACGATAGTATGTTTTTCTTTTTTCTTTCAAAAAAGGAGGACAATTGGTGTCAAACTATGATTATTTACTCTTTTCGGCCCTGGAGAGGCTATAAGAAATTTCACCTTACTCATGACTAGAGTGAAGCAGATTCATCAGCTCGGAGGATCGAACCACAGACCTCCCACATTTATTTATTTATTAGAAAGCCGCAGTTCACACATTTATCACTGTCCCACTTGTTGTGGTTTACGATAGTATGTTTATCAATAGGACTAGATGCGCTCGCATTGTGTGTGTGTGAAAGAGAGAAAATTTCAAATGAAAGAAGATTTGGCACTTCTCTCAAAACTTTCAAAGTTTTTCTACTTACTGACCGGAGACTTTTGAGGCTAAATACCTAACATTCAGAAAAAAATTGACCCAAAAAAAACACACATATATATACGTAGGTCCTTTTATTGTATGTTTTATGGTCCTTAGTTTAAACACGTGAGATAGATTCTGAAGTAGCTAGTGTAGTAATACAGAGTATGCATAATGCATGGTAAGAATATGAATATAGATTGAGTAGGACCCATAAGCTATGTCCCTCTATCCTATCATTTAACGGGACAAACATGTAAATACGATCTATAAGCTATTTTTCCATTATTCATCCCACAAGTGAATAGGAAGTAACATTTATATAGAGCTAATTGTATGATTTCCCAAGTTGACATGTCTCAAGTGCTTACACTCATTAAATTGTGGTTGAAAAATACTTTACTCGAGGGCTAGGCCTAACAGTACTTATACCCCTGCATATACATTTTTTCCATATTGATGATCAACATGTGACTTGGAGTTGATGTTTAGACATTCATGTGCTAGAAGCTTCGTACCAGAAAGCTGTCAAATCTGCTAGCTAACTTAAGCGGTCGCCTTTTGTTCTCATATTTCATACATCTTCTTCTAACTTATACCAATGTAGTTATTAATCTAAACCCGAAGTAACTAAAGTTAATTATTTCGAAAGTTGTTACTAACACTTTTGAATTGAAAAAAAAAAAGAAAAAAAGTTTCATAGGATGGCTCCACATGGTTGGATGATGGAAATTTGAATTTTGGAAGCTTATTTGTTATATATTATATAGCGGTCACGTCCAAGAGTTGCTTTTGCGTGGGAGATTGTAGTACCTTCGTGGACATAATTTCCCATATTTTGGACACACACAAAATAATTGAAAGCATATCATTACCGTGGTTCTTCTAAATTGTACCGTCTCACATTGATACCCCCATACTATACATGTGTGGTTGCTATTGACAATTTTGCAACATATATGGTTTACGTTTAATCAGATCAAAATTGGATTAAAATTGAAAAATAATTTCCGCACACGTTTTTTCTCATTCTACAAACTCCTGTTTATTTTTATTCTTGAATGTCTTTGCGTTTCATCAATTTAAAAGTTAAAATTATTAAGTACATAGAAGAATAAAAATTGTTTAGGAATCGCTTCCCAAATCATTCGACATATTTGGTACCAAGTAATTACTAAACCAATTATGCTTGAACAACAATTGACAAGACAACATTTAAATAAGAAAAATGTCAGCGGCATTACGTTTTTAGACTATATTTTTTAATTGAATTTTGGATTTCACCTGCTTTATAAATTGAGGTACGATGAGTATGACTTTGCACCTACTCTAACAATAACCGGAGGTTTTTATTTTATTTCTCAATCAAAGTAAAATTCATTGAAAGAGAAAGTATAAGGTAAAAACAACTTAAAAAGAGAGTCCAAGATAGCCAAACAAAAGTTCAGCTCTACAAAAGAAATTTACAATGAAATAGGTGAGCAATATAAACAAAAAACCCTAGACATGAAAATGTAAAAAAAGCACCTCCACCAAATCAGCCGCACCACCACCGCAAATCCGTAGCGACCACATAGAAGAAGGACCAAAGAACCAAAAGAACGAATGGAAAATAAGAGTAGGCAAGTTACCCGCGCTGAGAGCACTCTCATAATCTTACCAAATAGTGCAAATTGCACTTCAAATGCTACCAACCATCAAAGTGCTCCTCTAGAGGACACACCCGATGAAATGAGTAGTAAGAGTAGATGATTGAAGATTCACGATGACGAGCAATATATGAAAAAACACGAGACATGGAAAACAGATTTGAGATAAACTAAGTGCAAACTAAATTAAACCTCAGAGCAACATGCGATACAAAATGCTCAGAATTAGTCGTGGTTTCTTTTGTTTTTGCTGGTTCACTTCACTTCAATTGGCATCTGCAAATTTATTAATCCAATCCCAGTCAACCCATCACTCTCTTATCGCTTCTCTATCACAGCTTCCCAACTCCACGCTGAGTGGCCCCACTCCCAACCTCATAAGTCTTGCAACCACCGCACTCCAATAATTTTCCTTCTAAGCGTGCGATTGTCAGATCATTACCTAGAATTACAAGATTAATACTATTGTAATATTTTTTATTTAGACAAACTAAAAAGATTAAATTTTATAAATTAAATGACATCAAAGTTGGTGATGAATTATTATTATTATTATTATTATTATTCTTATGGACCAAATGATATTATCTACACTAACATGATGAAAAGTTAAATCTCACAATGATCTAGTAATAATGTGGTTCTACTTCACCTTTGACGAGACTCAAATATAAGATCTCTTACTTACAAATGAAAATGAATACTGCTAGACCGCAATACTAAATAACGATGATGAATTATTATTTAAGTATTAATTAACACGTGTATTTCTTATTATTAACAATATGTCATTTAGTTTACAAATGACAGTTTAGTTTAATCTACTAGCAAGCACTATTATTCATTGGTTTACGCAAATCTCTTTATTTACAAAAAAAAACAAAAAACAAAGGGGAAAATCTACTAAGTCGTCTCCAACCTCCCTGCGCTTTCTCCTCATGGACTCAGAAACCAAGTGACTTCTCTCTCATTCTCTCTCTCTCTCTCTCTCTCTCTCTCTCTCCTCTTAGCGTCCCAAGCTCTTATCGCCATAACAATGGAAAACTACTCGTACAACTCCTATCCTGAGTCCGGCAACTCGTCCCCACGGTCCCGAGATATCGATTTCGAGAACACTCCATCATGGGAGGTCGACCCAGCCAATTCTCAGACCCAAATCTACAAGGTCAAGTTCATGTGCAGCTACGGCGGAAAGATCCTCCCTCGCCCGCACGACAACCAGCTCTGCTACGTCGGCGGCGAGACCAAGATTTTCTCCGTCGATCGCAACATCAAGTTCGCCGCCATCATTTCCAAGCTCTCCTCCCTCTCCGAGTACGACGTGTCGTTCAAGTACCAACTCCCCGGCGAAGACCTCGACGCCTTGATCTCCGTTACCAACGACGACGACTTGGAGCACATGATGCACGAGTACGATCGCCTCTACCGGGCTTCCGCTAGGCCCGCCCGCATGAGATTGTTCCTCTTTAATGCGAGCCCCACCGGTGGATTCGGTTCGGATGATGGAAGGTCCAATAAGGATCGGTTCGTCGAGGCTCTTAATTCGGGTCCCACCCAGGCGCCGTACCTGAATTCCAAGCCTCCGGACCAAAATAATGTGGAATTTCTCTTCGGCATGGAAAAGGGTGTCGTCCCTGCCGCCGTGGCGCCTCCTCCTCCTCCGGCGCCGATACCGGAACAAGTTGCGCCTCCCCCTGACTCTGTCAGATCGGGCCAAATAGAACGGGTTATCGGATCGGATCCGGTGGTGAGTGCGGTGGAGATCCAAAGGCAATTGCAGAGGCTACAAATCGGAGAACAAGATCACCAAGCTATGTACAGGAGAAAGAACGACGACAATCTCATCGGAGGCTATAGCGGCTCTGGAGATTATTACGTACAGAAGATGCCGGAGAAGGCTCCTCCGGTGACGGCTGCGCCGCCAGCTGGCTACTGGCCGGAGATTACTAGCGGGGGGTTTCCGGGGATGGGAGCTCCGGAACAGCAGATGTACATGTTTACATCCGCTCCCGGGGGCGCGGCAGCGTACCACGCACAGCAACCAATTGTACGACCGGTAACCGGGCCACCGGGTCAAGAGTACTATCACGTGCAGCAACGAGTGGGGTCCGAAATTTACCGGGAACAGTCGCCGATGTACAATGTAGTGCCACAACAGCAGCAGCAGCCGAGTACTCTCCCACCACAGCCGCCAAAATACGTGGCCACGTACGCCGACACGACAAGGTATGCACAGGTGGCGTACGATAGCACGACGGGGAGGCAGCTATACTATAGTGCGCCGGGAGGGGTTGTGCAGCAACAGCAGCAGGCTTATCAAGCCGTGGGCCCCGCGGCGGTGGGCGGAGAAACGCGAGCGGCTGGCGCGTTGGGTCAGGAGGGTGGGGTGGTGGGTTCAAAGCTCCCTCAAGCTTCAGTGTGATTATTAATTATTTAGAGGCTTCTTTTATTATATACAATATCATCTGGATAAATACTATATATGACGACATAAATTTGAAAGTTAGTTTCTTGCTTTACCAATGTCTTGCTTTACCAGAGAGGGATTAATGGCTTTATGCTTTGTGTGTCTTGTTGCCAGTAATTAGCTTTAGAAGTTTACTTTTGAATTTGAAGAATTTGAACTCGGCATATTTTTTAATTGGGCTGTGATATCCACGCATCTCATTTTACTTTTCTCACGCCTTTCTAATTTTTGGTCATTGGATCAGATGAATTGAAGAAGATCAACGAACAAAAATTAACAAGGAGCGTGTGAGAAGTAATTTGTGGTGTGTGGATAGCACACTCCTTTTCCTTTTTAATTTTGACAAAAAAACTATTACAAGTCTAATTTTTAGTTAGTCATTTGAATTCGAAGTTTATGAAAATTGCAGTTTTTTCCTTTTATGAGACAATGAAAACTTTGGTAATGAAGTTAGTAGAAAAATGTTACTGATCATGTTCCTTTTCAACTTTGTAGCTCTCTCTACTCTGTTGTTCACAATCTTGAAATTTTGAGAAGCGCAAATATAATGCTAAACTCTCTTTAATTATTAAGTTTTTAGTTTTATTAATTTTTTGAAACGAATTGATAGTGATTTTTTTTTTAACAAACGATATTATTGTTAAGAGTTTCTTCTTCTTTTTCTTTTTTTTTTTGGTAAAAAACAATAGCGATTTTCCATTACTAAACCATAACAGTTACAAGAATTGTCATATAGGTACAATCTTCGGTGACCAAATCTTTGATCTAGATGTAATTCGCACAAACAAGCATTAACAATAATCTCCTAATTGGCTACCACAAGTGCACACATTAGCACAAGCACCGCCAGTACAAATCTGCTACAAAGACGACAGACGTAACAATCATATACCAGAGCACACGTATAAACAAAATGTTACCGTCAGACAAGTGAGATCACATAAAACCATTGTCGATAAGTGAGGTCACTCAAACCATAACTCACAAGTGTGGCCACATTAAATCATCAATCATAATTGGGGCCACATCACTCACTGGGCGAGACATTATCCGCTAGATGTGGGACAAACAAACCTACACAAATCCGTGAAACGAAATCTTTTCAGCTGGCTCAGCTCCATCGATTGGCTCATCTCCACTTACAACTTTACATCTTTGAGTGAAATTCGTCGCTACCACGAGTCAACCAAGGCAAGTTCACCACAAATCTACCCAGACAAGGATGTGCCACCACAATTTAGTCAAAAAGAGCCACACAACCATGAAAATCAAGCCATAGAGCAAAGATCTTGATGACTTTATAGGCCCATGCTAATCCACCATCAATATCACTGATGTTCTTTCAACTTAACCACCTATTACTAGATGTTATGTTGTAAGATCCCACATCACCCAGAGGTGAGGATCCTGTAAGCCTTATATGTACATTCCCACCTGTCATATGGGTACAATCTTCGGTGACCAAATCTTTGATCTAGATGTAATTCGCACAAACAAGCATTAACAATAATCTCCTAATTGGCTACCACAAGTGCACACACATTAGCACAAGCACCGCCAGTACAAATCTGCTACAAAGACGACAGACGTAACAATCATATACCAGAGCACACGTATAAACAAAATGTTACCGTCAGACAAGTGAGATCACATAAAACCATTGTCGATAAGTGAGGTCACTCAAACCATAACTCACAAGTGTGGCCACATTAAATCATCAATCATAATTGGGGCCACATCACTCACTGGGCGAGACATTATCCGCTAGATGTGGGACAAACAAACCTACACAAATCCGTGAAACGAAATCTTTTCAGCTGGCTTAGCTCCATTGATTGGCTCATCTCCACTTACAACTTTACATCTTTGAGTGAAATTCGTCGCTACCACGAGTCAACCAAGGCAAGTTCACCACAAATCTACCCAGACAAGGATGTGCCACCACAATTTAGTAAAATAGAGCCACACAACCATGAAAATCAAGCCATAGAGCAAAGATCTTGATGACTTTATATGCCCATGCTAATCCACCATCAATATCACTGATGTTCTTTCAACTTAACCACCTATTACTAGATGTTATGTTGTAAGATCCCACATCACCCAGAGGTGAGGATCCTGTAAGCCTTATATGTACATTCCCACATCCAATTAGCACGAGACCTTTTGGGAGCTCACTGGCTTCGAAGTTCATCGGAACTCCGAAGTTAAACGAATTCGCGTGAGAGAAATCCCAGGATGGGTGACCCACTAGGAAGTTCTCATGTGAGTTCCCAGAAACAAAACCATGAGGGTGTGGTAATGGCCCAAAGCGGACAATATCATACTATGACGGAGTCGAGCCCGGGCCGGGATGTGACAATTTGGTAAGATCCTACATCGCCCAGGGGTGAGGATCCTGTAAGCCTTATATGTACATTGACACACCCCGACCCGAAAGTAGGGCGTGCTGGCCGTCACGTGAGCGTGACGTAACCATGTGCACAATGCGGAAGCAAGATTAATTAGAAAGATACGAACCAACTAAAACCAAACGGCTAGCAGTCCAAACTAAGGTGACGTGCTAGTGAGAGAATTTATAGTGCTTTTACAAACCAGAGCATAAATGGTCTACGTGCAGTCAAGCAGAAAGTACTAAATGGAAATAACACTTGTAGGTGATCCTACATAAGTGAATTCTATCAGAACGTCTGGGAGATCCTCGTATGCCACCAACGAACACTACTTAATACCTGGAGGGGCGAAAAACAAAGTTGAGTGGGTCAGTAAAACAAATCTTTTCAAAATCATTCTTTTCTCAAAACTATAACCCCCTCTCCGTAAAACCTGTATAATTTCCCAGAAATAAAGTATACTTATATATACATATATATCTCAAAATCATGCTGGAAATATCTGTATGTATGCCATGACAAAATATCTCAACTGTATGCTCATATGGTAAATCTGTGACGTGAATCAATATCTGATAATCATCTCAGCCCTCGGCTGCATATATAGCTCATAATCATCTCATCATCTTATCATATCAACTCAGCCTTCGGTTGTATATATATATATCCTGCACATAAATCAATACCACCTCTAGTGGTCTGTAACTCATCTCTGTATATAACATAATATGCTTTAGTGCTACAATCACATGAAGATTGTGCGAATGATTCGCGGGTCACCTACGAGTCGAACCCACCTATAGTGGTCTATACGACATGACTGTGCACCTAACTTGGATCCAAGGTGAGCATGCGATGCGGGAGGTGAACAACACGTGAAAGACTATGCCCCTAAATCTGGGCAAGAGCACTAATATAAATGTGCAGGTGTATGAGCTCTAATCACATCATTTCATTCGTTCATAACACATCATTTCATTCTCGTCATAACCAGTATAGAACCTTACCTGATACTTACTTGTGTGTCCGCAGCACCATCATAATTATATGCAATCACTAATGCATAATTAAGTAAATAGATACTTTGCATGGCATCTCAAATCATTTCATCATTTAAATTCATTTTTCTGGGAAAATAACAATATATATAGGTATGTACGGAAAATAAATTACCCACTCATTGATAAATAGCCGGATCATAGCCCCCACGCTTAGCCTGGCTACGCTCGTCCTCAGGATAGGCCTCGCCTATATGAGAAGTAACTGAATAAACGTTATTTAGCGTACATAAATGGAACTTTAGAATTAACTTCTCATACGTAGCTCAATTTTGGTATTTGAACATACCAACGTGATCTACTCGACATCATGAACATCCCCATATTTTTAGAATTATTTTTTGACCTGTCACGTGCCCCCACGCGCCAAGAATGGCACTGACCTACGCGCGGCCACGTGCCAGGCACACTGACAGATTTCTAAACGGTGTTAGGAATATTCCGTAAACTTCTAACGGTAACTGTCAAACTTGACTGATGGCGTCAGCATATTCCGTCAAAACTAACGGAATATGCTCTCGTCTTCTACCTCCAGCTCCAGTGACCGTCGCCGGCGCTGGAAACTGGGCAAAACTTATAAACTTGTTTTCTCACTCGTTTCTACACCATTTTTCACGATCTTTATATCAAAATGAAGCTCCTAACTTGTAGAATCACGTTATACTAATTTAAAGCTCTAAAAGTTACGGAATCTTACTAGAAAATTTCCACAAAATCCGGCCAAGCTTCAAACCCACAATCCCGACATCTAATTCCTTCAAACGAAGCACTTCGAGCTTCATTGGGACCTCACTAAGCTTCCTATAAGCTTAGAATCCCCTGAAAACCAATATTTCACGAGTGCATGAACAGTGATATCAAACGGGGTTACGGTTTTGACGTGATTTCGAGGGTTCTAAGTTCCAAAACTTGTACCAATGGACTCAGGGGAAGATAAGGAACAAGAATATTACCTTAAAACCTTCGATCTGTGAAGTTTGAGGTGATTTTAGTGCTTGCCCGTACACGAGGGAAGATAGAGAGAGTGTGAGTCCAAGAGTGAGAGAGTACGGGAGTGAGAGAGAGAAAGTGTGTAGGTGTTTGTGTGGTCCAAAGTTGTACAACCAATCAAAACCAATTATTTCCTCATTTGCAATTGGTTCCAAATTAATAGAGACTTAACATATTGGTCCTCAAACTAAAACTTAGCCATACAATGCCACCAACGCTCAAGGGCAATATCGTCTTTTCATATATCGAGAATTATAAATGCAGGACGGGTTGTCACATACATTCCCATCTCCAATTAGCACGAGACCTTTTGGGAGCTCACTGGCTTCAGAGTTCATCGGAACTCCGAAGTTAAGCGAGTTCGCATGAAAGCAATCTCAGGATGGGTGACCCACTAGAAAGTTCTCGTGTGAGTTCCCAGAAACAAAACCATGAGGGTGTGGTAGGGGCCCAAGCTGACAATATTGTGCTATGGTAGAGTCGAGCCATGGCCGAGATGTGACAATTTGGTATTATAGCCATTCCTTGGCCGGAAGTGTGCCGACGAGAACGTCAGGCCCATAAGAAGGGTAAGATCCCACATCGCCCAGGGGTAAGGATCCTGTAAGCCTTATATGTACATTCTCACCTCCAATTAGCACGAGGCCTTTTGGGAGCTCACTGGCTTCGGAGTTCATCGGAACTCCGAAGTTAAGCGAGTTCACGTGAGAGCAATCCCAGGATGGGTGACCCACCGGGAAGTTCTCGTGTGAGTGCCCAAAAACAAAACTGTGAGGGTGTGGTAGGGGCCCAAAGTGGACAATATCGTGCTTTGGCGGAGTCGAGCCCGGGCCGAAATGTGACATATGTTCTATCACAAAAGATATCGGTGATATTATGAGTACAAACTCTTATATATTATTTGTATATTATTTCATTATATTATCGATGTGAGATCCTATTCTTCAACACGCCTGAATTGGCCCACACAGGATCACAAGGGAAACCAATTCCCACATTGGGAACTGGTCAAGTCATCATACTAAAGCTAACACAACTTTTTGAAAGCCCAGTCATCATTTAAAGAATAGAGCCAACACAACTTTCCGAGGGCCTAGTCATTCAATAGCCTTAAGCTGAAACGAGTGCAACTTTTTAAGAACCTAGCTTAAGAAGGCAAATTCATGCCCAAGACATGTCGAAAGAATAGCCTGCTCTGTTACTATAATAAACTTTATAGCTCATGTAGGTCCACCACCAATATTGTCCCAACTTAACCACATATTACTAGGTGTTGGGTTTTATCACAAAATGCCTTAGTAATATTAGGGTGAAAACTCCCATAAATTAGTTGTAGTTATTTGTCATATGACCTATGTTGAATCCTATTCTCTAACAGATCTAACCCACCAACAACTAATAAACTAACCAAACCCACTTATCTTGCCCTAAATCAAGGGAATTGGCCCTGAGATAGTAGATCTCAACTTTTAGGGTGGAGGTTGCATCAAAGCCATGAAAATTGGTTGTCCACAAAATGATGAGGGGAGAAGAGGTGTTGCACAACACAAAGACAAGAGAGACAGGGAACAAGAGAGGGAAGGTCGCAAATGAGTGGTTGGCACAAAAGGAAGGGGATGGGATGAGAATGGGTGGAGAGGATAGGGAGATGGAGAGGTTACAAGGAGGGGTGAGAGACTGCCATCGCCCCAAGCCAAAGGAAGGGACCAACGACTAAGACTTGCAGATCAGTTAGAATTTTTGTTTGGAGAGGGAAAGTAAGGAGGCTCAAGAGAGAGCAAAAAGGCCAAAAGGACTTAGGAATATAGGAATTCTTCTCATCTTCTTTGCTTTCTTGAAGTAGACCTTTTAAACAATATATTACTTCGAACTAAAACAAAACAACAACATCAACAATAAATTATGTATTTTCTGCTGCCAAATGCAAAAAAATAAAATAAAATAAAATAACTTTGTTGATTTGCAAATAACTTGTATTTGTCCTAACAAAAGATGCCCATTCAAGACCCAATAAATATATACAAGAGTTCGAATTTCCACGGAGAGACAGGTGGGCTATGATTTTAGCATGAATCAAACATGAATAATAACTTAGGAGAGTTTTTTTCAGTGTGTCGAGAACACGGTTCGGTACACCTGGTGTAATAATACAATAGGTTGGAATTTTATTTCCACTAAGCATTTGACAGTTGACACGTGGCATCTTTATTTGAATTCAAGCATAAGGTAAGGATGCATCATTGCATGAGGAGTCCATTTCTTCTCTTATTTTCCTACCAACTTTGTCCATCATGATAATAGTAACTTTGTCATCATCATAATGTCCATTGACACGATTGATACAATTGGTTGATATATATAACAAGGCCATGGAAAACTTTATTGTTTAGACCAATTGGCTGCAGCTACATGTTAGGGTTAGGTTTTTTTACTCTAACATGTTTGTGTTAGTTTGTCGTTCATTGGTATTTCCTTTTCAAAATTTGATTCGCTACTTCTATGTTGCATTATTACCAAGACAACAATATTCAACTACTCAAAATTATATAGGAATTCTTCTTCAAAACATTTCCAAGTCAATTTATAGAATGTCGAACTTACGGTAAAAATATTTTATTGTACGTAGGAGCTACTTATACTATAAAGTGTTTTCAATAAAATCATAAAATGCAAGCCCATAATTCAAAAGACTTGTTATTATTTTATATACAATTTCTTTAAGTGTTATTGGTGCTTAATTCCGCATCTTTAAAAAAGTTAGTAAGAGATCATCTCACCAAAAAAAAAAATTATTAAAAAAAAAACGTTAGTAAGAGAGTATTCAAAAGGTAGATTTTTTGCATTTTAATGATGTTTAGTATGGCAACCATTTTTAACGTATAAGATTACTTTTGTAATTTCCCGTTTTATTTTCCACTCTCATCCAGGGTTTGCTAGAACTATTTATATATTAATATGTAATCACCTTTATCGATATAAAACCGAGAGCTTCTCTAAAACAACTTGTGTCATAAAGTCCTATCAATGAGTGACCACTTGTGATCCTTTCAACGGTTAAACTACAACTTCTGCCGTGCTTGTTCATTTTTCACGAGCTCAACCATAATTCGAGTTGAAAAGTGATGACCCTCATTCCCGTAATTTCCTTACAAATACGCATGTCATGGAGATGCATTTTCTTTGAAAAATTTAACGAAAAGCTCTCGATACTGTTCACTTTAACGAAAAACTACATTTTAACACTAAAAAAGTCAATTCTTATACTATTCACTTTACTCTTTATTTTATCATTTTCATTAAAGCTCAAAATTTTCAAGCTTTTCTCATTAGTTTTTCTATTTTCTAAGTTCAATATCATTGAGACATTGAATGAACAAGACAAACCAATCGACATAAAAAGCCATAATTGTAGCAACAAGGAAAAAGCCATTTCCCCACCTCTTACATGTCAGTAAATAATATATGACGGGTGATGCTATCTACACACCTATTTTTGTTGTTAATTTATGTCCTCTAATTCCCTTCAGTTCCAATTCATTTGATTTGACGATCTAAAATTAAAGACTTTGGAGAAGATAAAAAATTGCGCGTTGATAGCACCACCCTATATGAAAGATGTTTCGTCAATACAACCCGCCCGGTGCAAACAACCACAATGTGATTGGGGCAAAGCATGAATCGTTATCAACCATATCATTCAATAGTATAGTGACTAATCCACCTGCTTAGCATTCCATAATTAATTATCCTAGGACAAATACAGTCCTCGTTTGGAATAGATTCGTACTAATCTAATTTCTAATGACAATGGTTGCCTTTGTAACCGCGTTAATTGAAAACCTAGCACTGCCACTGACAATGTAAGTTGCAACCAAATGGAAGTTTTTCATCCGAAAACTGGGAGAGATTCAAAATCCAGAAAGAAAGACAAACATAAAAACACAAAGCATAACTAATGATTTATAGCATAAAGGATTCACTCAAATCTAAAGGTCGGTCAGAGTTAGGAGTTAAATTTACTTATGATGATTTCGATATTCAGCCACAAGAAAAAAAATCGAATAACGTAGGAAACTGCTGTTTGCACTTCAAACTAGTCCTGCTCTACCTGGTGTCAAAAATTATGAGAGAGCGAATACTAGATGACCATTCTGGAGTGCCAGTAACGATAACTGTAATTCTAACAGGTAAGAAAACACCAATTATTTCACTTAGCGTTACTCTTTTTTTTTCCGCAAAAAGAACATTTAAATTTCTCAGAAGAAAACATATATCACGTAGCCAAAAGAGCATTGAAAAAGGAGAGACCAATAAACTCGAGAACTGTTTCTTGGTGTCAACACCTAAGAATGAGAAGGGAGAATGAGTCAAGGAGGTGGAGAAAAACACAAGATATCAGGTACAACCGTGTTCCAGGCCTGTTTCTTTCCCCATCATTCCACCATTTTTCTAAAACCTATCCCCTGTGACTAAGAGCAATTCAAACCATGTACCTGGAACCTAAACATAAAAATCCTGCATCTATAGTAGCATGATGAAAAAATCACACCAAAGTTATATGCCAGACAAATGTATGCATACCATAATCATTTTAGATCAAGCAACGCTAACAATAACACTATTGTTTGTTAGAAGCATTCAGTCTTTCATTCTATTTACTAAGTTCATAAACTAGTGCAGCAACATAAACGTCTCAAGTGCATGCATAAGTATCTCCCTACATAGAGATAATCCTATTAGACATTCCAAGTTTCTAAGAATGGTAATAAGGATCGGTCATGATCCAGACAAAACAGCACAGAACATACTTGACAAAGGTCACATCAATTGAGCATCTGGCACTTGTTATACCGAGCTTCGTCAACTGGCATCAGACTTCTCCAAAGCTGTAACAAAACGTAGTGTCGCTGTGTCAGTACATAAATTTATTGGACACCTTTGTAGTAGATTTTGTGCATGTGCAGAGAGAGAGAGGGAGGGAGGGAGGGAGGGAGGGAGGGAGGGAGGGAGAGGGAGAGAGTGTGTGTGAGAGATTACTATTGTAGTTGAGAAGCTTCTCGATAAGATCAACATGAGTCATAAGCATACGCCGGCAACAGTAGCGGACCAGACCCAATGCATCAAGTGCATCTCTGTATCCAGAAGATTCAAACCAGTAAGTAAATTTTATTCCAGGACAAACTGATAGCTTTATTCCTACACTTCAGCCTGGCTGTCTACAACCAGGGAAGAGTACACTTTTAAAATTACTCGTAGCTATTTGTCTGCACGTTAAACTTCAATATGTACACACATTGGTATGCACACAGATTTAAAAATATATATATATATTGGAAACATATTATGCATCATTCAAGAATCTAGAAACTACACCCAAATGATTACTCTGTAAAAACTGAAAAATGAGCAGTGCCCATCAAGAAACCTCGTACCCATGTCATTTAAAAGCCTATTTTATTATGCATGCAGATGCAACAGTACAAATAACGGAAACAGATTCACCGTTCAAGGATCTATAAATTACACCCAACTGATTACTCTATAAAATGGAAAAACGAGCATTGCTCCTCATCTAGAAGCCTCTTATCCATGTCATTATAAAGCCTGTTTTATTATGCACGCAGATGCAACAGTAAAATTGTTGGAAACAGATATGCACCATTCAAGGATCGATAAACTACACTTAACTGATTAGTCTGTCAAAACTGAAAAATGAGCATTGCCTGTCGAGAAACCTCTGATCCATGTCATTACAAGGCCTATTTTATTACCCATGCAGATGCAACAGTAAAAATATTGGAAACAGATTACACACTGTTCAAGGATCTATAAACTACACCCAACTGATTAGTCTGTCAAAACTGAAAAATGAGCATTTCCCATTGAGAAACCTCTTATCCATATCATTACAAGGCCTACTTTATTATGCGCACAGATGCAACAGGAAAAATAATGGGAACAGATAATGCACCATTCAAGGATCGATAAACTACACCCAACTAATTAGTCTGTCAAAACTGAAAAATGAGCATTGCCCGTCAGGAAACCTCTTATCCAATATCCATGTCATTACAAGGCCTATTTTATTATGCACGCAGATGAAACAGTAAAAATAAGGGAAACAGCATCGTTCAAGGATCTATAAACTACACGACTGATTACTCTGTCAAAACTGAAAAATGAGCATTGCTCGTTGAGAAACCTCTTATGCTTGTCATTATAGGGCTTACTTTATTATGCACGCAGATGCAACAATAAAAATAATGGAAACAGGTAATGCACCATTCAAAGATCTATAAACTACACCCATCTGATTACTGAGAACTGAAAAACTAGCATTGGTCATCGAAAAACGTCATTATTAAGCTTATTTTAGTACGTCTTTTTATGCCAATCGTACAACATACATATCATCATAAGCCCCACATAATCAATCCAATTAAACACTAGGCTATGCTTATGCCAGGCATTACAGAACTGGTTTTTTACATTATATTGTGCAATTCACAACATGGAACGACCGTAAACTTTATGCACGTTCTCCAACATTAGCATAAACAAAGCAAGAATCTTTGATATTATTGCATTTTAAAAATCGGGGGAAAACACCTGAAAATTGAACAACTCACCCTTCAGTGTAATCGGCCTGCAGCAGGTCGAGATAAGTATCCCACTTGTTTCCGATAACCTAAAATTAAACATATAAACCACCAATTATTCAATCATCCCAAAATTCAACAAATTCAAAGCCCTATCCAAACGCTGAATGAAATTAGAGGAGCAGAAAACCCTAGGCCTAGGGTTAGGTTAAGGGCGAGTTGTGGGTACCTTGCCGCAGGTGAAACAGCGCACTGGGATGATCATTTTGATTTACCCTAACTCTGCTTCGCGTGTCCGAGTGTTTTTCAGTCTTCGACAACCACGGGGGAAAGAGAGACACAGAGAACGGGAGGAAAGAGTGCCTGAGTGCGGTTGCTTGAGAGGTTTAGGGTTTTTGGTTGATATATTCGGCTTTTACAGGTGGGCTCTATTGTTGTTAAGTTTCCCTTCTCAAGTTTCAAGTTTCAGCCCAAAAATTAAAAAGTTGAAAATTTATTTATTTTTCAAACAAATTACTTTCAATTTTTTTTTAACAAACGATATTATCGACATTAAGTGGGAGGGGTGACTTAGCCTTACAATGGGCTAGCAATAATGTGATTCAAATTCTCCTTTGACAAGAATCGAACCTTAAACTTCTCATTTATAAGTGAAGATGAATATCGTTAGATTGTGATACTGAGTGGCAATAAATTACTTCCATTAACTAGCCCAAAAAAAACATTACTTTCATTGTAAAAACTAGTACAAGGAAGATAGAGACCAAAAGGCATCCCATAACCTAAATACAACCACAACAACAATAACAACAACAAAGAAAAAAACAATAAAAATGCCCAAAATGAGTCAGCTAAACAACAACAACATATAAAGTAAAAGACCCAAGCAAAATGATAGCTCACCCAAGATACAACAGGAGACCCACACAAACTTAGGCCGTAGGCAGCAAAAACAAATAACAAAAAATCCTAATCTCAAGCAACATTGTAACAACCCGTCCCGACATATTAAAATATTGATATTGAAATGACAGATTTACCCTTACGTGGATTATTTACGTGTGCATGTGTGTGTTGTGAGGACCAATAGGATGTGGCCCTCAATTATTGGAAGTTTGATAATGTATATGTGTTTAACATTTTGGACCACACACCACACATTTCACTCTCTCTCAGCCTACTCCCACCGACACTCTCTCCCGTATCTCTCTCCTCACTCTCGACAGCTTCTCTCTCTCTCCTCTCTCACGATCTCACTCTCTCTCTACCCTCAACGTACGGACGCACCAACAAACCACCCAAATCTTCACAGATCGAAGGAACAAATTGCATATTCACACTCCTGAGGTCCCTACGATTACTTTGGCATCCATTTCAGGTAGGAACTATGCCATTTTCACGTTGAATCCGCGAGCTTTAAATTGTCACTGTTCATGCAAAAATTATTGGTTGATTTTTAGGAGAAACTAAGCTCACCACGAGTTTTAGAAGGTCCCAATGAGGCTCGGGGACGTTCGTTTGCTAAACGTTGACATCGGGATCGTCGAGATCGAGGGTGGCCGGTTTTGGAATTCGTCCCCAAAGAAATCTAAGACCTTTTTCAAGGTTTTTGACGGTATATTCATGTTCTACACTTAATTTGGAGCACATAGAAAGAAAAATGGGTCAAAAAGGATGAAAAATGAGCAAGATATGAAGCTTGGAAAATTTCCCAGTTTTCCGGCGAAACCAGTCGCCGGCGGCCGGCGAGTCGCCGAAGAAGACGACCGGCAGAGGAATATTCCGTCAACTCTGACGGAATATTCCTGACGACGTCAACTGACGCCGTCACTATGCACTGCGCGTGGCCGCGCGTGGGGGGCGCGTGGGTCCGTGCCACGTCAGGCGCGTGGGGCGCGTGGAACAGTGAAAAATTATTTTAAAAATATGGGGATGTTCGTGACGACGAGTAAGTCACGTTGGTATATTCAAATACCAAAATTGAGCTATGTATGAGAAGTTATTTCCATAGTTGTGTATATGTACTTAAATGACGTATTTTTAGTAATTTCTCATATAGGTGAGACGTATACTGAGGACGACCGTAGCCAGGCACGACGTGGGGGTTACGATCCTGCGACTTACTAGTGAGTGGGCAGTATTATTTTCCGTATAACCTATATATATATATATATATAATGATTTCCCAGAATCACTTTTGAAATGGAAAATACGTTTTATCGCCTTGCATATCACTTGATTTGATGCATGAGTATTTAATTATACATTTCATGCATATGTTGGTGCCGAAGATGCCAGGTAAGTACCAGGTAGGTACATGTATAGTAGAGAACGAACAGAGATGAGATATGATGTGACATGATCAGATATCATGATTTGTTAGCTCATAGACCTGCACAGTTATAGTAGTGCTCCCGCCCAGAGAGGGGCACAGTCTTTCACGTGATGTTCACCTCCCGCACCGCATGCTCGCCTTGGATCCAAGTTAGGTGCACAGTCTTGTCGTATAGACCACTTAGTTATGGGTACGACATGTAGGTGACCCACGTTTATTCGCACAGTCTTCACGTGATTGTAGCACTAGAGCATACTTACTTGATTATACATGATATGATGAGTAGACCACCAGATGTGGGATGGATACATGTGCAGAGTATATATGATTATGAGATAGAGATGTTATGAGCTATACTTACAGCCGAGGGCTGAGATAACATGCAGTAGAGATATGATTATTGAAATGCATAGTATGGCATTGTTTATGAGATTCTGATGGCATTGAATTGCATTGCACGGCATACATTGAGATACTTTGATAACATTTTATGCTGAGAATGCTTGAGATATATATGTACGTATTATTTTCTGGGAACTATACAGGTTTTACGGAGAGGGGTTAGACTTTTGAGAAAAGATTGATTTTGAAAAGAATTGCTTTTGCTGACCCACTCCCTTTTATTTTTCGCCCCTCCAGGTTCTAGATAGCCTATATTCCAAGTTGGCACTTCGAGGATCTTCCGGCTTCTCTGACAGACTTGATTTATGTAGGGCACTATTGGTGTAATTAAAACTCTTTTATTCATGCTTGACTGCATTGACCTAGTACACTCTGATTATGTATAAGTAATGTAATATCGCTAGCACATTCCTATTTAGGTTGCTAGAATTCGTTTTTAATTTATTCGTACTATGTTATCAATCTTAGCTTCCGCACAGCGCACATGGCTACGTCACACTCACGTGACGGCCAGCATGCCCTATCTTCGAGTACGGGTGTGTCAACATAAAGCAATCTACTACGCCTCCACATCCTCGAAGGAAGCCAAACTCCGAACAGAAAAGGTAGACAACAAATATATTCTCGATTCTTCTTTTCTTCATGCACATATATATACAGACATAAATATCTATATGAGTACCTGAACCATATCTACATAAACTTGTCAAAATATATGCAGTTAGTGTTTCTCTAATCTGGTGTTTCACTCGATCATTGTGTTTTTTTTTAGTACAACAATATATTTTATACTAAGGGAAGAATGAGTTAGGCTAGGCCACACAATGGGCAACCTAATTTTATATTGAATTCGCCATATACAAGATTTGAACTTAAGATCTCTCAATTACAAATGAAGAGGAATACCACCAGACTGTAGTACTGAGTGGCACTTGATCATTGTTTGTTGAAGATGAATGAGCATAAGTATGGTTACCCTTGTCCGCCTCCTCAAGGTACGTATTTTACTTGTTATTTTATTCTTTCTAACTACCAAACTATATGTCAATAGTATTATGGTCTAGTGGTATTCCTCTTCACTTTGTAAGTGAAAGTTCTTAGGTTCGATTCTCGCCAAAGGCGAATTTGAACCACATAATTACTAGTTTATTATGAGGCTTAACCCACTCTCCAACCCCCTTAGTGTAAATAATATTGTTTGTAAAATTTTTAAAAAAAACTACCAAACTATATGATTATTGGCCATGTTAGTTGATCGATCATTTTTTTTTTGTCAAAGGTAACTTCATTAGTCATTACCAAAAAAGAAAAATTACAGTAAAGAAGGTCCAAATACAAAAGTAAGCACAAGACATTGGATTGGACTCTCTATATAAACAAAAATAAGGAATGAGGATCCTCACATCCTAGCCGTTCATCGTACATCGTGCGGCCAATTTTTATCAGGTACTATTTGTATTTAATTTTAAATAAAGAAAGTCAAATGATTTCTGATTGCATGATATACGATGAATGACTAAGATGTGAGAATCTCTAGGATCCCCACAATTTGGATTCGAATGGGATCCAAATGGAAAAGGAAAAGTAAGAGCCCAATTCAAACATTGGAGCCCAAAATAGAAAAAACCAAAAGGCAAAGAAACCTCAACATCTTTTGCAACCTTTTTGCTACCGCCGCCGCCAAGCCTCGAGCATCAAAGAGGAGACTGGAGCCTCAACAGTAGATCTTGAGATGATGGTGTTGTAGCATCTAATAAGAGCCAGCAACCGGCATCATCCTCAATCGATTAAAGATGGGTCAAACATGAGCCTTGAACTAAACCCATCACCGTAGATGTGAAATCCACAAATGTGGTAAGGTTGGAGAACGACACCAGCATTAAATAGATACAATAAGGCATCAAAAGCAATAGGCCCAAAAGTAAAAACAGCCGATAAAATCTTAATCCCCATCAAATAGAAGCAGCCCAAAAATTTAAGATCTGATGTTTGGTTAAGGGAAATGGAAGATGGTAGGAAGAAAATGATTGAAATGATTGGATTTACAGGTTAATGGTGAAAATATGGAAGGTCTGGGCTTAAGGGAAATGGGTTGCAAGATGGGGACTAGGATGAGAAAAAAATGCTAAAAGTAAAAAAGAAATTCCCCCGCCGTCAACTCTCAAAACGGCAATCGGAGGAAAAGACTAATGAAGGGAGGGGAGGAGACGGAAAATAGGGTGAGAAACTGAAGCTGTTAAAACCCTCACAACCGAAGAGAAAAACCTCCCACGGATGGAGGGAAAAAGTCGTTTGATTAAGCTAGTGACCAATCCTTCTTTTGCTGGTCATAATGCTCTATGTTTGTGTACAATCTAAAAAACATATTTAGGTTTCGATATGATCAATACATACATAGACATTTTCCCTAACCAAACTTTATACTATATAAATAATTTGCTGTATCTCCATGGATTAGCCATCTCTAAATTATTTTCATCTTTTTGATTTTTTGCTAGGAATGCTTGAACTACTTCTAATTACATATGATTTGATGATCAAATAATTAGGAGACTGAGATCATGATGTAATTTAGTGTGAATCAATAGCATTTAGAAGCTAAATTATTGATTAACATAGTTTTTACTTTAATCGATATCAGGACTATAGTAGCATAAATTTGCCGTCTTCAGTCTCGACGAATCAAATCCTTATGCGCCTATGAGGTTGGGGGGGGGGGGGAGGGGGAATGGTTGGTTTGCCCAATGGATCTCCGTTATCTGATCAGTTTCTTTGAAAAAAAAGTGAGTGTAATTGCATATAAGACTTTAAAGTATTGTTAATATGGATGAGAAAGTGGGAGGGGATACAAATCTGAATATGTACATGACAAATTTTTTAAGAGATGGACACTTGATTTCTTTAAATGCTATTGGAGTACCTTTTACTTAGTGTAGTAGTCATAAGGATAATACTATCATCTATGAGATATTGGATAGGGTCATTGCAAATGCTTTTTGGATTAACTCTTTTCCTAATGCTACGCTTCATAATAACCCCATCTTTGGCCCAGATCATAGTCCAATACTTCTTGACTGTAATACTATTTTTTATAACCAAACTTGTGAGCTCATGTCTTCATATTTGAAGCTATGTGGTTTAATCATCCTAATTTTAAAAATATGGTTAAGAAATCTTGGAGTGATGAGTTTACTGGAAATCCAAATGATAAATTTAGAGGCTATCTAGGAACTTTTAAGTTCCTTGTCAAAAGGTGGAAAGTTTTTTAGCCAAAATGGTCCCTTAGATTTGCATAACACATCACTTTGGTCCCTGAGATTGAAAATCAATTGAAATGGTTCCTGAGATTGTCCACCATCCATTATTTTGGTCCTTCTGTTAAAAACTCCGTTAAGTGTCCTGGAGCTCTTGGCCGAAAGTTTGGACAATTTTCAAAGCTTCGTAACTCAATTGTTTCTTAACCAAATTCGACCTGTAATATGTCAAAATGAAGATAGGAAAGTGTAGAAAAAGATTATAAGTATTTGGAAGCCTAATGGTTGTCAGAGATGGCTGGCAAATAACCTGAAAGGTGACTGATTCGCAGAAAAACTCGAAAACTGGGTAAACTTTAAACATTCATAACTTCTTCAATACTCAACAAAATTGAGTGATTCAAAAACAAAAATCATACTTCTCGATGAGACAAAGAGAACAGTACCTTTCTTGATGGCTAAATCGCCATGGTTTGGCCAGAAAATGGCTCAAAAGTGGCTATCTTAGTTTCAAGTTAGCCACTTTCGAGCCATTTGTCAGCCAAACCATGACGAATTAATCGTCGAGAAATGTACCATTCTCTTCGTATCATTGAGAAGTATGATTTTATTTTTTGAATTACTTGATTTCGTTAAGTATTGAAGAAGTTATGAACGTTTAAAGTTTATCCAGTTTTTGGCGAGATTTCCAATTTTCCAGTTTTCCTGCTGACTGGTCACCTTTCAGGCTATTTTTTGACCATCTTTGGCAACCATTGGGTTTCCAAATAGGTATAATCTTGTTCTACACTTTCCTATCTTCATTTTGATATATTATGGGTCAAATTTGGTTAAGAAATGATTGAGTTACGAAGCTTTAAAAATTGCCTAAACTTCCAACCAAGAGCTCCGAGACACTTAATAGAGTTTTTAATGAAATGACCAAAATAATGGATGGTGGACAATCTGAGGAACCATTTCTATTGATTTTCAATCTCAGGGACCAAAATGATGTGTTATGCAAATCTCAGGGACCATTTTGGCTAAATAGCCAAAGGTGGAATAAGGAAGTTCTTGGAAACATCCATGAGAGAGTTTAAAAACTGATGTTTGAGCTAGATGAAAGCATTGAACTAGTAGAAATCACATTGGGCAAGATTATTTTGAGCTTACTAGTCAACATTTTTGAACATATTTTAAAAGTCATATTGCAAGATTAATGGGTTGAAGCTACATCATTTCAAGTAGGGCTGGTTCGGGTTAGAATCCCAAACCAAAAACCCCAACCCAAATCCCAAACCAAAACATTTCGAGATGGGATTTATATCCCAAATCCTAACCGAAACTGTTCAATTCCTAAAATTCGGGATTCTCGAAACAGTTTCGGGATTTTCGGGTCACTTCGGGATTGGGCCTTGAAGCCCAAAATGTTGGGCTTTTAAACTTTTTTACAATTTTAAGCTCTTTAAACAGTAAGCCCACCCATTTTTCAGGAAAAAAAGATAGTTAAAAATTGCAGGCTTGTAAAAACAACAAGACTCGAGGACAATCAGGGAAAAATCAATTATATCTGTAATCAAGTTGCTCGAATGCAATGCTAATGCAACCAACTCCTCAGTTTTGATAGTTTGTTAGCTTTGAAGAAATCCACAAACTTATATTGTGGCTTGGCAGTACTCTGTAGAAGCAACAGAGCCGCAATGAGCTTTAGAGTTTGAGCTCCAAGTAATGATATTGCCTGCACTACCAAAAAAAAAATCAATCGACGGTGTGCAAACTGTATACTTAATGCAAAATCAAGCTTCTTAAAATTGAGAATTGCAAACAGTTCCATGTGTTTTCATAGCCATGCTCCCTTGAAACAAAATGAAGAATAGTTTGATGCAACCAGTGGAAATGATAAGCTAATTGATTATGCAGTGGTTCATCTTCGTCATCCTCTATTCACAACATATGCCAATCCATATCAAAGTAGAAAGTTGAACAATTTTTATATCCAACCCCTAACAGACTACACCTACACTACAATGCTAAACCATGAAAACGGAACGAACATTGACAAATATGTTTGTACGCAAGTGTTAATTCCTGAACATGTTCTATAATTTCCCATCACAATTCCCATTCTTCCAAGAATCAAATACTGTTAAGGCCATTACTTCTCAGCGTTGATAACAAAAAATATTTGAACAGGCTCACCTCTATCTGTGGATCAATAAAAGTCTAATACAAACCAACCCAAAGACCTGCAGGTCCTGCACTGCATCCACCCTAATCTGAAAACCCCTACAATCGTGCAATCCTATTTCCTCATCCCTTATAATTTTATTTTACAAATTCGTGCACTCACCCTCCCAAAGGAATGCAGGTCCTGCACTGCACCCACCCTAATCTGAAACCCACAATCTTTAAACCCTCACACATTTGACAAAATACTCAAAAATCAAGTTAATCAACATGAAATTTGACCATAAACCCTCACACATTGTATGAACTCTTTGCCACCTCATGTTTTTTTCCATAATTTACGTGTCAACATTATAAAACATTATTTAAAAAACATAAGGTGGCAAAGAGCCTATGGATAGTCACACTTTAAAAGAGTCTCTCGTTAGCATTTCTCTTTCCGTAAACAGATCACTCTCTTTTGGAGTATGAGTCTCTCCCCTTTTATTACAATTCCCTTCCATTCCATCCTCTCACACTTATCTTTTTGTCTTTTTCTGTATAAAAAAATTCAAACAAGATATTGATGTGACTTTATCGTGACTGTTTAAATAAGAGCGAACTATATGAAAGGGAATGGGAGAATGATTAGAATGGGAGATAATCATGCTCCCTCTCTTTTTGTCCAAATCATTTTGCTAAATGATGCAGTTCTAAGAATCTTAATATTTTATGAAAAAAAATTAGTATCCTGTCTCTAGTTTCTAATGTTCATTGACTAAGACCTTATCAGTTTTTAGGTTTTGATCAAAGTTTCTAGCATTAATATATTAATGAATTACATGTAAGTTACATAATTTTTATAATAAAAATTAGTAATTGATTTAGTGTTTTAATACTCACATCTTTATTAAACTCCTAATTAATTTTCAATTCAAACATTTCCAAAATATAAAAAATAAAATGGTAAATTACACCATACCCCCTCATGTTCGAGGTCTATTACAACCCCATACAACATGTTTAAAACATTTCACTTTCATACATCAAGTACTATTTTATTTCAATTTCATACCTCCGTTACATTTTCCATCCATTGAACCGTTATGTGCTGATGCGGCTGCCAAATGTGTGCCACGTGGCAAAAAAAAAATTAATTTTTTTTTAAAACTTGAATTTTTACAAAAAAAAAAAAAAAAAAAAAAAAGCCCAGTGCCCAGAAGAAGAAGAAAGAAAGAAAAAAAAACAACAACAGAAGCCCAGCGCCTAGAAGAAGAAGAGAAGAGGAAGAAAAAATCCCCCCCAGCGAAGAAGTGAAGAAGAAGAAGGGAAGAAGAAGAAAGAGAAGGAAGAAAAAATCTCCCCCTCAGCGAATAAGAAGAGGGAAAAAAAAGAAGAGGAAGCCCAGCGCCCAGAAGAAGAAGAAGAAGAATGAGGAAGAAAAAATCCCTCCCATCCCTCAGTGAAGAAGAAGAAAAAAAAAACAGAAGGCCAGCGCCCAGAATAAGAAGAAGGGAAGAAGAAGAAGAAGAAAGGAAAAAAAAGAAAAAAAAAAGAAGCCGACTAGAAGAAGAAGAAGAAGAGGGAGGAAGAAAAGAAAGAAAAAAAAAACCAACCCACCCCCACTCCCCCCGCCCATAACCCTCCTCCTGTCCCTCCTCTTGGAGACCCAACTCCCGAGCTTTTTTTTTTGTTTGTAAAAATTCAGGTTTTAAAAAAAAAATTAAAAAATTATATTTTTTTGCCACGTGGTACACATTTGGCAGCCACGTCAGCACATAACGGTTCAATGGATAGAAAATGTAACAGAGGTATGAAATTGAAATAAAATAGTACTTGATGTATGAAAGTGAAATGTTTTAAACATGTTGTATGGGGTTGTAATAGACCTCAAACCTGAGGGGGTATGGTGTAATATACCCAAAATAAAATTATAATAAGTTTTGTACCCATTAAATTAAATTTTTAATTTTTTAATCTTATATGTACCCATTCTTAAATATACCAATTTGTTATATGAAAAATGTATTGTGGCAGCCCGTCTCGGAATATTTTATCGATAGCGTGAAATAACCTTTTTACCCTTAAGCGTTAGTGATCTTGTGTGTGTAATTTGGGCTACGTTTTTGGGCTAATTGGGTTGCTTCCCACATTTTTGGACCCAAATGGAAACTGTCACATCTCGGCCCGGGCCCCCACCGCATCCCAGGCTTAACTCTATCGTAGCACGATATTGTACGCTTTGGGCCCTTAGCACGCCCTCACAGTTTTGTTTCTGGGAACTCACACGAGAACTTCCCAGTGGGTCACTCATTCTGGGATTGCTCTCGCACGAACTCGCTTAACTTTAGAGTTCCGACGAACTTCGAAGCCAGTGAGCTCCCAAAATGCTTAGTGCTAGGTAGAGATGCGAATATACATATAACGCTTACAGGATCCTATCCTCCGGGCAATGTGGGATGTTACGATCCACCCATCTTAAGGGCCCGACGTCCTCGTCGGCACACCACAGCCAGAGTTTGGCTATGATACCAAATTGTCACATCCCGACCCGGGCCCTCATCACAACTCGGGCTTAACTCCACCACAACCCTTTTGTAACTTCTTAGCTCTCACAGCCGAAATGATGCCGTGTCTCATGCTGTTACGCTCGCCAACAAATGTGACTTTCTTCTCATAACAATCAACGGGGGATAGGATCATGTAAACCTTATATGTATATTCACATCTCTACCTAGCACGAGGCCTTTTGGGAGCTCACTGGCTTCGGAGTTCGTCGGAACTCCAAAGTTAAGCGAGTTCGCGTGAGAGCAATCATAAGATGGGTGATCCACTGGGAAGTTCTCGTGTGAATTCCTAGAAACAAAACCGTGAAGGCGTGCTAGGGGCCCAAAGCGGACAATATCGTGCTACGGCAGAGGTCGAGCCCAGGATATGGTGGGGGCCCGGGCCGAGATGTGACAGAAACTAAGTTGTTTTTGGTTTGGTTGTGTTGTAATTGGATGAGAACTAAAAGTTAAACATACACACACACCCACACATTTACACATGCACCTTTTCTTCCCATTTCTGTTATCCCCATCTCTCTCTCTCATTCTCGAGCTTTCTTCCATTTTCCTTGTTATCGTATGGACATACATACATCTCACACCTTTGGCCATGGATTGAGCTTTTGGTTGACATTTTTAGACTCATTGCAAGCTTGTGAGTTTAGTCATACTTTTAGTTTAACGTAGAACCTTCGAAAACCCTAGGATCCGAGAAGCTCCATCAAGGGTACTATTCACCTGCTCGTGATTAAGGAAGTTTTAGCAAGTTTTAAGATCATATGGAGCTTTTAGACGTCTTCACGAAGCTTGGAGAAAGCCCGAGCCGAGAAAAGAGATTACGTCGGCAACGACCGAAGCCCGAAGTGGGAACTTCTTTATACTCCACTGGACAATACTGTTAACCAACAACTCAGAGAGGAGATGGTTGAGTTAAGAAGGATTCTACAAACACATCTCGCACTCTCTCTTCTCCTTGCCGCCGGCCCCCTTAACCTTGTCAAATAAAATAGGCTACAACAAATTTCATTAAAATTTGAATTTCGAGAGTTGTAAAGCTCCAATGGGTCTCAAATTTTGGTATGTTGTAGTTAACAAGTTAAGGAACAACTTTCATGCGCTCAAGCCCAGTTCAGTTTTAACTCTAGAGAGAGCCCAATGGGAACACATAAGTGAGCGCAGGAATTTCCAGTTTTAGGATTTGACGTGTTTTAGACGTCGGGATAGCAGTTTCAAAGTTGGCCGGTTTTCATGGAATTTCTCTGACAAGATTTCGTTGAGTTTTGAGCTTTAAAGAGGTATAACTCTCTTCTACTCATCCTAAACTTCATTTTGACATAAATTTCGTGAAGTTTGGTTGAGAATTGAGGGAGGAATAAAGATTTGAAGATTTTCCAATTTCCGGCGATAGCAACGGCGTCGGCGCCGGACTCTGGTGACTGAAGGTAGAAGGATTGGAATATTTGGTCAAAGTTAACGGAATATTCCTAATGGAGGTCAACAAAGTTAGTTAGATTTGACGAAATATTCTGGTTTCTAACGGAATATTCCCTAACGGCGTTAGGGATTCCGTCCGTGCGCCAGGCACGTGCCTGCGCGTGGGTGGCGCGTGAGGGCACGTGAGTCATTGGAAAAGTTTTCTAAAAATATGGGGGTGTTCGTGGGATTGAGTCAAACATGTTGGTATATTCAAACACCCCAATTGAGCAATGTATGAGAAGTTATTACCTAATGTTGGTTATGTGCTTTTAATTGACGGTTTTATAGTTGTTTCGCATATAGGTGAGACCTATCCTGAGGACGAGCGCAGTCACGCGATACTCGGGAGCTACGATCCTTCTACGTATCATTGAGTGGGCTTTTATTTTCAGTATATATATATATACATATATATATATACATATATATATACATATATATACATATATATATCAAGGTTCTAAAAAACGCTAGGCGCTAGTCGGGCGGCGGGCTAGCGCCTAGCGCCTAGGCGGCTAGGCGGGCGCCTAGGCGGCCTAGGCGGATTTAGGTAAATTTCTTGTATATCTTCTAAATAAGTGCATAATGATACTTACAAAAAAATTATACTTGTATAAAATCCATGAATAAGATAATAAAATAATGATAAAATGCAAAAAGCGTATCCAACAAGTCCAAAATTTTAAAACACATTAAGCTTATATGCCATATAACCATGGTGAGAAGTATTTTAGGATGACACATGTACAACAAGTTCACAATTTTAAACCACTTAGACTTAGATAGGAATTTTTTACTTTTTAATTTCATTAAAAAAAAAAAAACGCCTAGCTCCGCCTAGCTCCGCCTAGCACCGCCTAACTCCGCCTAACCCGCCTAGCCGCCTAGCCCGCCTAGCCCGCCTAGGCGGCCGCCTAGAGCCCATCCGATTTTTTCAATCGATTTGCACAAAAACGACTCGGGTCACCACCGCCTAGCGCCTAGGCGCCGCCTAGGCCGTTTTTTAGAACAGTGATATATATATATATATATGCTTGGTATTTTTCCCAGAAATTACGTTTTAAATAGTTTTATGATTAGAATGCCATTTATATTATTTATGATTGTGTGATGGTTATTGCTTGGCACTGCGGACGCTCAGGTAAGTCAGGTGAGTATATGTTTGATAGTGATGGTTATGAGGAAGATGTTGAGATTGGTTTATAGCTCATATTCATGCACCTCGGTGTTTTTTGTCACATCCCGGCCCTGAATGGATCGCTTCCCGGGCCTGTTTCACTAACGTAGCACGATATTGTCCACTTTGGGCCCCGACAACGCCCTCACGGTTTTGTTTCTGGGAACTCACAAGCAACTTCCCAGGGGGTCACCCATCCTGGGATTGCTCTAGCCCCCTACTCGCTTAACTTCGAAGTTCCTACGGAACCAGAAACCAATGAGCTCCCAAAAGGCCTCATGCTAGGTAAGTATGGGAATATATATAAGGCTTACATGATCTTCTCCCCCTGGCGATGTGGGATCTTACAATCCACCCCCCTTAGAGGCCCGTGTCTTCGTCGGCACACTTCCGGTCATGGATTGGCTCTAATACCAAATTCTCACATCCCAGCCCGGGCCCTCACCACATTCCGGGCTTGACTCCACCTTAGCATGATATTGTCCATTTTGGGCCTCGACCACACCCTCACGGTTTTGTTTCTGGGAACTCACGAGTAACTTTCCAGGGGGTCACCCATCCTGCTTTGGGCTTCGACCACACCCTCACAGTTTTGTTTCTGGGAACTCATGAGTAACTTTCCAGGGGGCCACCCATCCTGGGATTGCTCTAGCCTAAACTCGCTTAACTTCGGAGTTTTTACGAAACCCGAAGCCAGTGAGCTCCTAAAAGGCCTCGTGCTAGGTAGAGATGAGAATATACGTATAAGGCTTACATGATCCTCTCCCCTGGGCGATGTGGGATGTTACAATCCACCATCCTTAGGGGCCTGATGTCCTCGTTGGCAAACTTTCGGCCAGGAATTGGCTCTGATACCAAATTGTCACATCCCGGCCCGGGGCGGATCACTTCCTGGGCCCGTTCCACTACTGTAGCACGATATTATCCGCTTTGGGCCCCTACCACGCCCTCACGGTTTTGTTTCTGGAAACTCACGAGAAACTTCCCAGTGGGTCACCCATCATGGGAGTGCTCTAGCCCCCTTCTCGCTTAACTTCGAAGTTCTTATGGAACCTGAAGCCAATGAACTCCCAAAAGGCCTCGTGCTAGGTAAAGATGGGAATATACATATAAGGCTTACATGATCCTCTCCCCCTGGGCGATGTGGGATCTTACATTTTTGCTCCGCCAGACGTTTTCTGTTTTGTGCCCCTCTAGGTTTTAGGTAGCAGTATTCGTTGGTAGTAAACGAGGCATCGAGGGTAGTTCTGACAAAGCATCGTCCATGTAGGATTTCTCTGGTTCGGTTATCTAATATTTGTTTGTTTTGGACTACACCTAGGTTATTTGAGCTCTGATGTTGTGTTTTATGCTTTCGTTTTCATCACTCTCGCTTACTTATCTTTTTATGGTAAATTATTCGGTTGGTTTTTATTCCCTCACATTTTCACTTCAGTACTTCCGCACAGCGCACTTGGCTACGTCACCCTCACTGACGGTCAGTACGCCCTGATATTTTGGGTCGGGGTGTGTCATGTACCCTTTTTAAAAAAAATATAAAATGTACCCATTTTTTTATTATATAAAATTCATTTAATCTTTTCTCTAATCTATTTTCTAAACTTATATGGGTACATGCTATTTCTTTAATTTGAGAATGTATCTACGTCAAGTTTAATAGAAGAAGTTTAATAATAATACCCTAATACCATTTTTTTTGTGTTTTCGAAGAATGTACCCATGTTTTGGTACAATAATTTTTTGGTTAGTTTTGATGAACGTATCCATGTATTATATATACACAAATAATATATTAGAGAGTATAGCTCATCTTTAATATTTTTAATCCCATAAATTATGGGTTTTATTTAAAATCTCATTATATAAATTTAGACATCGAAATTTCGGTAAAATAAATGTTGACAAACGCATTAAAATTTCAACATGCCGAGACATACATGTCACGTGCCACGAGTCGTACAAATTGAACACATAGCAAATGACTCAACAAAATAGGAAGAAATACCCTTGGAGGATTAAACAAGTTTTTCTTCTCATTTTGGGCAATGACAAGGAAAGCACATTTCAATCTATTATGGATCAAAACAAGTTTTTCTTCTCATTTTGGGCAATGACAAGGCAAGCACACTTCAATCCATTATAGATCAAAACAAGTTTTTCTCATTTGGGAAATGACAAATCATGCACACTTCAAGTATAAAATGGTATTAAGTGGGAAATTAGGCCATAAGTTAGACCACTTCAAGTTTAAAATGGTATTAAGTGGGAAATTAGGCCATAAGTTAGACCACTTCAATTTCAATATTGCATTAAGTGGGAAAATTAGGTAATGGTGCTTGGAAAAGAAAAAAATATTTTGTGGTGGTGATTCATTCTCAAAACCTATAAATAGGCTTCTCCATAAGGTATGAGACATCCAAAATCATCCAAAAATCATACATTCAAAGCAAAGCCAAAATCCCAAAATCATCCCAACATCCAAAATCATACATTCAATGCAAAGCAACAAGAAAGAAGCAAAGCATTTTTGGCTTCTCTAGTTTTTTCCTTCTCCATAACACAAATCCTTGAGGCAACCGCCCATTCAAGATCAAGCCTAACGGCCTTTGAATAAGCTCCCAACCACCCATTCAAGATCAAGCCCAACGACCCTTGAAGAAGCTCACAACCGTCCATTCAAGATTAAGCTCAATGGCCATTGAAGAAGCTCCCAACCTCCTCATTCAAGATCAAGCCCCAACGGCCCTTGAAGAAACTTCTCAAGATCAAGCCCCGAAGGCCCTTGAAGATCTGTTCATCTTCTTCATCAAGATTAAGCCCAACGGCCCTTGAACAAATCCATACAACTGTTCATCCTAAGATCAAGCCCCGACTGCCCTTTGGATCAACAACATCAACAAATCCACATAACTGTTCATCCTAAGATCAAGCCTCAATGACCCTTTAGATCAACAACATTAACAAATCCACACTGTTCATCCTAAGATCAAGCCCTGACGACTCTTTGGATCAATAGCATCAACAAATCCACGTAACGCAGCTATTTATCCTAAGATCAAGCCCCGACGACCCTTTAGATCAACAACATCAACAAATCTGCACAACTGTTCATTCTAAGATCAAGCCTCGACGGCCCTTGGATCAACAACATCCACAAATTAACACCTTATAGAGATTGAATCAGAGGATCAAGTTAAAAGGGATCGTAACCTACAAAGTCATTACTACACATATTATTTTGTACACGCGTTTTTGTCTCGTTTGTTTCGGGAATTTTCGTATTTACAATAAATAACTGCAAATTTCATTTTTAATTTAATAATATAATAACCTACATAGAAAGGCATTATGACATTAATGTTAGGAACTTTGATAAAAAACTAAAAGTAAAAAAGATTTCAAGCAAAGAATATTGGTAGTTAGTGACCGTATCCAAAATGTCCCATATTTTATATGTATTTTTATGAATAAATACAAACATATCAATAACTATTTTACCATAATTAACAACCAAACCTGCTCTTCCAATTACAATTATCCAAATTAATTAATCTCACTCATTCCAAACGTGAGTACCATTGTTATTCAACCATACACTGACGCTTACCATATCATAATATCATCTCCCGAGGAGATGTCAAATTTTACACATGAAATTTAAATTTGAAAACTTATGTGGCATTCTGATCCTTTTATGAATTTTGTTTTCCACCCAATATGTCAAATTTAAATTATCATTTATTATATTATTTACTTTTTATGATTATTTTTAAAACAAAAAAAAAATAATAATGATGAAAAATATTTATTCATAACTAAAAATAGATTAAAACCTGCCACTTAGTACTATGGTATAGTGATATTCCTCTTCATTTATAAGTGAGAAGTTTTAGGTTTGATTCTCGCCAAAGGCGAATTTGAACCACATTATTGCTAGCCTATTGTGAGGCTAAGCTCACCATCTTCCCTTAAGGCCCGTTTGTTTGACCGGTTAGGAGGGACGGGACTGGACTGGACTATAGTCTGCTGTTTGGTCTTCACTAGGATTAGGTTAAATGACCTTAGGTCGGACTCGCTGGGATTATTCACCTCCTTACGCGTTCTTAACGGGGATCCCCAATTTTGGGCGGACTCGTAAGCCCTTCTTCTGATAGATAGAAAATCACGAGAGTCACTCCTGCAAGAACCCCCCAATGTCGCTCATCCTCATCTCTGCCCTCATCCTTGTCCTTGCGCTGCTCCGTCATCATCGTCTTTGCTCTGCTCCTTCATCGTTGTCCTCTTCACCTTCATCCATGTGTCTTCCCACATCTGCATCTACTCGCCCTCATCTGCTCTGAGTTGTCTGGTAAACTTTGAATCTTCGATTTATTTCGTCGATTTGTTTTGCAGATCATGATATTACTGAGCTTTATTTGATTTTGTTGTTTTGGGTTTGAGAAATTTTGAATCATAGACTTCTGGATTTGAACAAATTATATAGGGTTTTGATTTTTAGGTCAAATTGAGATTAGAATTTGGGTTTTCATAATTCAACTTTTCTTTCAAATCCGAACTCATATTTTGGCATAAATCTGTGTGAAAGTCTGCGTTACATCTCTGTGAATATGACTTCTGTGATATTAGAAAAACCAAACTATTTAGGCAATGTAATAGGCATCGCAGTTGATATATGTCATCCGCCCTGTCAGCAAGAACTACTCAATCGTCTTGGTCGTATGTATTTGCCTTGTCTTGTATAAGTAAACATTGTTAGGTTTGAAATTTATTAAAATTATGTTCCACTGGTTCTTTTAATTGCATTTCAGATTCTGCTTTCCAAACCTTTTTCTATCATATTAGATCGACATTTCATTTGTATTTATACCATGAAGATTTCTTTATCACTTGTCCATCGAGTTGTACTTCCGGCTCGTGTTAATATAGTTCCATAGGGAGAGTTTGGATATGAATTTCATCAAATTATGATTTGCAGATTTCAGTAGCTTAGCAACTTTGTATACCGTTTGAAGTGATTGAAAATTGGGTTCGTGTTCCCTCACGTTCCCTCTCTCTCTCTCTCTCTCTCTCTCTCTCTCTCTCTCTATATATATATATATATATATCTAATTTGAATTGATTGAAAATTGGGTTTTGTGAAATTATTATTTTTTTTATTTTTTTTATTTTTTTTGTGTTGTACGTTTTGGCTGTGAATTGCCTTGTGGAGCTCTGTTGAACACTAGGTTACATTGCTATGCAAAATTGAGGCCTTTTTTACTCCATCAAGACTCGTGTCCATTAGGACCAAGGATTTGTCCCAGTTTTGGGGGTATTAGTTTGGATAACTTGAACTTGCTAATATGCAAGCTAACATTTCATATATTTTGGATGAATGTAAAGTTTGTGTCTTGAAAAATGCCCCTTTCATAAAAAGACTTGCTTATGCAAATATTGGACGTTAGATTTGTGTTTTTTTGGGGGATAAAGAGTTACATGCAAACCTGTATATCTCTTCGTGTGATGTCTCATTTAAGAATAGAAATATGGTATATGTTAGATCAGGGGCGGAGGGAGGTTGTGCCTTGGGGGACATGTGCCCCCTCTCGCTCATTTTTTGGTTGTAAGATTATTGCATTAATCCTATTAAATAATGAACAATTTCTCTTTAGTTATTGAATGCCCCGCCTTTCTTCCATGTTTCTCACTCACTCTCATGTTTAAATCTTATTTTTATAAACCATGTTTAAATCTTGTTGAGTAGCATATATTTTGTTAATTACAAATGAGTATGACATTGTTAATACAACACTAATATTTCAGACAGGGAATATATTACTATTCTTGCAAATAGTAGGTTATAATATGTCTGTCATTAGATCGTGTTCTGCTCTGTAATGGTGGATCATTTGTATTAAATTTTGTTTTGTCTAGGTATCTTTAGTTCTATGGGTTCGTATACAATGCATGAAGTCGGTATACATTGTCAAATAGTACATGTTTTACAGCATCAATTTTCCCAAACTCGATTGCTCCCTTTGTATCTGTAAACAACAAAATAGCATCATGAGTGATATAATCTCTTGCTCCTTGTGAACACTCATCTGGTGAATGATATATTCTCGTCTGCTTTCATCCCTATAATTTCATCACCTTGTTTATTGAATTTTTTTAGCCTCGTGAGTGGGCATTATTGTATGACTTGTAGTTTACACATCAATAGCTCTCTTTTTTTCACTAATTTTTGGAAAGCTGTATGATTATCCTACTTATTACCTTGCCATATTTAGGTTCCTCATTCCTGTAGTGCTCTGGTCTATACGTACACATACATTAGCACACCACATGCATGCACATGTACTAAAGCATTTCAAGGTACTGCAGATCATAGTGATATAGCTAACGAACTTGAAGCAATGGGTCTTTCTCCTATAGATCAAATTGATGCATTGTCTCTTATTTTGGAAAACCACAAAATGTGGGAGTGTTCAGGGCAATCAAATTGGAACTCAAGAAAGTGTTCGTCCAAAGGCTTTTAAGCGACAAAGCAAGCGGATGAGTATATTATGTGGTACCTTTTGACATGGATGTATTTTATTAATCGTATAATCTTATGTTATGGCTTATAACTTAGCTTTGCACTACAAAGTATTTTGGCTAATGTTAACTAGGATTTTGTAAATTATGGAGATCTACTTTGGAATGCTATACTAAGTTCACTGACATTTTGTAAAATATCCTAGATGAAAGTTTAGTGAATGATGTTTTAAGAGTCAATCAATGGCAAAGATTGACTTGTCACAAGTATCTTCTTATGTACTTGTATTTGTTGAAGTTGCATGTATTGGGCACTATTCTTTTTCTTCTTTTCGGTGATAGAGTTTAAACCAAGCTAAATTTGCAAATTAAACTCAACTATTTATAAATAGTACGTCCCAACTATAGTATGTCCCAATTCTATTACCAGGTAATAGAAACAAAACAATTGTCCTCTTTTTTTAAGATTCATAATATACATGGCAAAAATATGCTCCAACTAACCCATATAATGAGATTTGTAGCATTACTCTATTACACAATGGCAAAAGTTTGTAGTCCTAGTCTAAGCAAACACAAATCTGGTGAACAGTACTGTTTTTATTATCCTGCTTCTTAGTCCGACACTGCACCAAACGCTTCACTAAGTTAGTCCAACTTAGTCTAGTCTAAGCCAGTCCAGCTTAGTCCCTGCAGCTAGTCCAGTCCGAGACAGTCCGGCGCAACAAACGCACCCTTAGTGTAGATAATATCGTTTGTTCCAAAAAAAAAAAAAAGAGAAAATGACGACAACATGGAATTCAGCTAGTTTGATATGTAATTCAATCTTCAATGTGATAGTTTTTAGTGCTTTGAGATTAGTTTTCTTTTTGGCTGATATGTAGTGGTAATGGAGAAACTGTCAAGACTCCTCGCTTTTTGTGGAACAAATCCTGATTTAAAATCATTAAAAATAGATTTAAAGCTGTTGTCAAATTTGATAGCAACTCCTCTTATTGTCATTCTATGTCATGCCACATAAAAATTGACACATTGGTTGAAAAACACTTCCGTTATTTTTTATTACTATTATTGCTAATGTGGTTATTTTGATATCTTATTCAGAGATGTTCTAAGAAGGCTTATATTTTGAGGAATTTCTTTTAAAAAATAAAAAACAAATTAAAGCGCAGGTGTTCGTTTTCAATTTTTTTTCTTAGGGTGAAACTCTTGTCGTTTCAGCTGTCGCTACGAGACTGGATATATATTGTCGTTTATCGTAACCACATATCTCGTTTGCATTTACCAAAATGCCCTTGAAATCCAAGGGGAGTCTCACACGGGACCACTGCCCCCTCACTGCGCGTATGCTTAACTTCTCGTTTACGGCGGGGCGCAGTGTCACACATGACCAAGCCCAGCCCACGTCATCGGAAGTGGATCCCACGCTTCACTTTGGAAAAGCCCTAAATGCACGAAACATTCATTCCAAATTCACTCCCCAAATCAAACTCCAAATTACAGATCCCGCCTCGAGGAAACCCTCGCCGGCAATCCAACGCTCCACATACCGCCACGTGCACCCGCCTTTTCCATCCCTACCGTCCCTGCCAGAACACACGGTCGGTTCCCCGGGCAGCAAGGAATTCATGTTCTACCGTCGGATCAACGGTTCTTGCCCAATCGACGGTCATAAGGGTGCCCTAAACGTCCTCGGGTAGATCTGGCCGCCTTTAAGAAGCGGCCTGGTCCTCCTCTCGTTCCTCGCTCAGATTAGGGTAAAATCCCACAAACCCTAACCTCTCTCTACGCAAAAGCTTCTTTGTCCCTCTCTCTCTCCGCCAAATTTTTGGAGGCGCGTGTGGGTCACGTTGGGGCCGATTCATGGTGCCTGGTCCTTCACCTGCATTGAGAATCCCTAGCCGGAGCTCAACTGGAACCCTACCCGAGGGCGAAGCTTCGAACACCATACAGCTATGGCGTCCGCCGTCTTAGCGAACCGGAACGAACCCAATTGGCCGCAGCAACCCAGAGGTGGAGGAGCCGGAGCCGGAGCTGGAGGAGGATTCATGGGAAAGGTTCCCTTTTCTTCTTCAAACACTCACCGTAACCCTAACCCTAAAAAGCGACAATTCCAAGCTCATCATTCCGATTTTAACGATGAGTCGCCGGCCGTCACTCAGACTGCATCAGACGACGCATCGTCGATCAACCACCATCGGCGATCGAACACGAACGACGTCAATCCCGTTCAGTCCCAATACGTCAGCTTCAACGTCGCGAGCTATTCGAGAAAAGAGCTGGTTGAGCTCAAGAACCGCCTCCTCTCTGAGCTCGACCAGATTCGCCTTCTCAAGAATCAAATTGAAGCCGGCGACTTCAACCCTAAGTCTGCTCACAAGAAGCCGATCGGCAATAAGAAGATGGCTGGGTCGAAACGGTCCTTGCCGATCGCTCACGGCAAGGAATCGAGTTCCAATTCCAAGAGGTCACATTTGGAAAACGGGGATTCGATGAAGAATTGTGGGCAGGTTTTGTCCAAGCTGATGAAGCAGAAGTACGCCTGGATCTTCAACAGGCCGGTTGATGTAGTTACGTTGGGCCTTCATGATTACTACGACATCATCAAGAAGCCAATGGATCTCGGCACTGTCAAAACCAATCTTGCCAAGGGTCTCTATTCATCGCCTTCTGATTTCGCAGCTGATGTACGATTGACTTTCGATAATGCCATGCGGTACAATCCCCAAGGCCACGAGGTGTATAATTATGCCAATCAGCTTCGTTCGAGGTTTGAGGAGTTGTTTCAGCCTCTGATTAACAAACACGGAGATGAATTCCGGTTTGAAAAAGGTTCTGATGAGGAATTGCAGGCGAGTTCCTGGAACCATGTAGAGCCCGAGAAGGTTTCAATGAGGGAGACGCCTGTTCGGATAGAGAAGAAACCTGAGCTGGTTCGGCCTCCGCCAGTCCGATCATCTCCCGTTCCAGCTCCTGTGAGCTCATCAAACCCGTTGTCTAATCCAGCATTGGCGCAATCTTCTCCTGTGGGGGCGAATTCACAGTTGAAGGGGTCTGGAGTGAAGCCATTGAAGCAGCCGAAGCCAAAGGCAAAGGACCCAAACAAGAGGGATATGAGTATGGAGGAGAAGCAAAAGTTGGGAATTGGGTTGCAGAGTTTGCCTCAGGAGAAGATGGAGCAGGTTGTGCAGATTATAAGGAAGAGGAATGGGCATTTGAAGCAGGATGGGGATGAGATTGAGCTTGACATTGAGGCCGTAGATACGGAGACCCTTTGGGAGCTTGATCGGCTTGTGACGAATTGGAAGAAAATGGTTAGCAAGATAAAGCGGCAAGCATTGATGGGCAACACCAACAGCAACAGCAATAGCAACATTGCTTCAAACAGAGGCCACGGGGTAAGTGCCTGATTGAGTTTTGAAGTTTCTTTACAATGGCATTGTGTTTATACTACGATTTTGCTTGCACAATGTTTGCTTACTGGAATTGTGATTGTTTTGCTGTTGTAGGATCAACCTGCGAGTGAGAAAGTTGAAGTAGCAGCAACTGCAGAGCCGAAGAGGTTGAAGAAAGGCGAAGCAGGAGATGAAGATGTGGACATTGGCGATGACATGCCAATGAGCAGCTTCCCACCAGTGGAGATTGAGAAAGATGTAGGTGGCCATGCTAGTAGTGACAGTTCAAGCAGCTCTGGTAGTTCAAGCAGTGGCTCTTCCTCATCAAGCGGTATAACCCAAAACTGAAATATGGATTTAGATTTTGGTGTAAATGAAGTTTTACTGTTTCTGAATTAGAATGAAAAAACAAAACAAAGAGAGGGAGAGCTTAAATGTCTTGCGGGGTGGGATGTTTGCAGATTCAGATTCTGGTAGTTCTTCAGGGAGTGACTCAGATGACGATAACGCTCAATCCTAGTCTGTGCATTCAATTGCATTAGATTGAAAGACAGACATGGAAGAAAAGACCCGTGCGGGAAGGAAGCAAGCTGGCTAAAGAGCATGCTTCCCTTGTGGGAAGGAGGGCCCTTTTAACTGTTTGGGTGGATTGCTTTGTTGAGGTAAGGTTTGGTGTAATTGCTTCTGTATGATATTATGATGTTGCTGCTGCTGCTGCTGCTGTATTGTTGACTGTGTTGATGCGAGCAGGATTGGGAGTTGTGGGAATCGAAACTACTGAGCAGAAGTTAAATGTGTGAGCTACTTCTTGTGTGATGGTCGGCTGGTGGCGGCTGCATGCATTGCAATTGTTGGGGGGATTTGGTAGAAGTAGTAGTGGAAATTGGTAGTTTTGCTTGGAGGTGTAAAAACAAAGAAATGTGAAGAAAAAAATTGTTGTAGGTGGGTTAGAGAGAGAGAGAGAGAGAGAGAGAGAGAGAGAGGTGGTAAAAATTGTAGTGAACCTTACTAGTAGTGGAAAGAAAGAAGGAAAGAAGGAAAGAAGGAATGGGGGTTAGTAGTGGGAAGAGAGAGATTAGAGAGGGAGAGAGAGATTTGTACACAATATTTTACAGAGAGAGTGAGTACATAATTTTCCCCATTTACATCATGCTCATGTTGTGCCCCTGCCTCCTGCCTCTACTCCTTTTGGTCATCTTTTTTGCTTTGATTTTGATTAATTAATTTAAGCACGTAAGTGAGGGAGGGATCATTAGCCAGGAAAGAAGTGGACCTAAACCTCCTCTCCAAACAAAAGAGATTATACTGTATGATGGAAGATGGAGGATTGAAACTCAAGTGGTTTAGAGCGTTTATTCTTAACGGTATCCATGTTCGGTTCTCGTAAATCATCCCAAATCAAATTTGCGAGTTAGGTTGGAAATTCTTTCTATAATAAACAACCCGTGATGGGGGGTGGTGTGGTAATTAAATATCAATTTGGGTACGCGTTGGATGTATAATATTAGATGATATATAAAAAAAAAGAAGGTGGTGAAATATGATTTGCAGTCGAGGAGGCATGATAAGCTGCCAGCCTTTGTATCTCTTTAGAGCACGTGCTCTTCTGCTCCTCCTCCATTGCCACTTAGGCTAGCCGACTATCAGCAAACTTGCGCCTTCACTTTCTATCGTCGGATTGAATATTTTATATATCAAAACAAAAGCGACGCACATGATTAAATAAGTGTGAGAGATTAAAAAGAGTTATCATTTTCCGAAAAAAGGTAATAAAATAGAAAACGGCTGCCTGCCTGCCTGCTTCAATCGAAGTTGATATTCCAAATTCCAATCCCCAACAAAGTTAATTGAATACTGAAAAGTATGTTCTCTCTGGCTGGAATGGAATGGCATATCCACGTGCGACTTGCTATTTACATTTGTGCATCCTCATGGTCCCAAATTAATTAATGCCTTTATATTTATTTATTTTCATTATTTTTTCACAATCAAAATCGGAACCCCCTGTACTGAGATCCAAAACAAAAGGATCCGCCTACTTGTGTTTCCCTGAGCGCATGAGCAACTAATTCTAGCAGTATCTCGTAATGAAATTACCAAACCAAGCAAGATGAAATCAGAAGCTCAAAAACACTAGTACCACCAAGTCTTGTTCCTTCAGTTTTATGCTGTTGTTGGACCTCAGTTTCAGGTCATTTTTCGGACTGGGGAAAAAGGTGTCTCCATCTGGTGTTCCATGGAACAGAGGAAAAAACAAGTTTAAACATTTCGAAATGTCAAAATCCTGTTTGCTTTTGCAAATGGTCCCAATCCGTCATTTTATGGTGTGTTCAAATTCAAAATGCTGACCCCAAAACGGAAAACGTCAAATACTCGAGACGCGTGCACGAAATAGACCTATCAGCCTATCACCTCATGCAGCATACACTTGAAAAAACAAATTATGAATCAAGTACAATACAAGAGATGTTGGGGGAATTCCAGTACCGCAGGGTTCTTCGATTGAAAATAAGTGAAACCTTATTCCAAGTACATACTTTCCTGCTACCCCCTAAACTCTTCCTGTCTGAAAAAACTACTCATATATATATATAACTGCTAAATGAAATCACAAACTCAAAAAATGTCTTGACCGACGGAAACTTCTTTCAAGTTATAACACGTACCTGCCTCAACAAAGTGGCGTCAAAAGTCAAAAATGGTGATTGATATTACCACAAACTGCTTCTGAGTATTGTTGTTTGGGGACTGAAAGAAGCTTCCCTTGACATAAATACGAAACCTAATTCGTTCATGAGCTCAGCAAGTTTCACTCATGTGGTACTGTCTTCATTTTAATAAATTGTGCACTGAGTTGCAATTCACACTGGGCATGAGCATCTGGGGATACATTTTTAAGGAAAGACTTTGTCAGCTTAAGGGTTGTTATCATCTCAAGGATCCTGCTACAAAACTTCCGCGCTTCAGCCTGCCTTGACTGTTTTTCTGATATATTTGTCAGCAATTGTTCTATCAGATGACAGAGTTTCGGCATATGGCTTTTCATGATATTCTTCAGCGCTTCCTGGCTACTTCCATCAGTGGAGGAGCCCAGGGACTTCAATATTTCACTCACCAAATCAAGTGCTTCTACTCGCCGAAAATCTGACTTTGAAGTGCCACATTTCTCCAACAGGAAGCCAAACAGATGGTGCCCTACCCATGTCCTTCTTCTAAATATTTCTTTCAAAAATCCAGATTTGATTTGAGACTTTTTACTATTGAAATACTCCACTAGAACTCCCTGGAAAATATCAAAAATCCTCTGCAGCTCAGACTCTGGAAAATTTCTTGCTTCAACGATCTTCAGAATCCAGAAAGTGGAGCTCTGTGCAAGGCTAGTAATCATTTTGTGTCGGTTCCACGAAGCTGACTGTTTCTTCTTGGACAGGTTGGTTGCAGATTTCTTTCTCTTAATAGGTTTTGAGGCCAACTTCAGATTCTTTTGCAGCAAAGATTCTAAAGTAGATAATTGCACATCTTCACCCTTCGGATAGTCCTTTGCTTTAAAAAATTTCTTTTGCAGTATCCCCCATACACGCTGCCCTAGCTGTTCACTACTTTCCGCACTGGGTGGTTCAATAAATGCCCGAGCTAAGTTTGAGTACACCAACAAAACCTGCGGCTTGCCTGTTTAGTTGAGTCAACCAGGTGCACAAATGCAGATATCAGATCTATAAATCCCAATTTCATTATAAAACACATAACCCAACGAGCTAAACTTAAATGAAAGAAATATCTTTTTTAATTCGTGCTTGCAAAACATGTTGTAAGCCATTTCCATATTTCAACTAATTTGAATTAAACACACTTGCCTGGATTTTCATGTAGGTAAATTTCTAGCAATGAAAGAACACGAAGCTTAAACAGCATGAGTTGGTGATGTGCAGTGTCACCCCCAGCTAGATTCTTTCGCTCTTTGAAGATCTGGGTAAGATAAGTATCCATTCGAAACATTGCATCATCATCCATTCCTCCATCAGAATCATCAGAAGCTTCAGGAATTTCTTTGCCAACTGCCTCAATCGCATCAGCAGCCTCAGAGTCATCTGGCTGCTCATCACTGTCACCTGTTTCACCAGTCTCAGCCTTATCAATTCCCTCATCTTCTTCAATGTTAAGAAAATCTTCATCATCTTCTTCATCGTCAAAAATGTCGTCACTATCAGCATCTTGATGTCTAGCAGGTTTCAAATTCTTCCTGATGACCCTCAACATCCGCAACAGACCATCATCCGTGATATCATTGCAGAAGCATTTGAAAACCTACAAGACATGGACTCCAGATAATTAGTCTTTTTAGGTTTTGCTTAAAATGTCCCCACACGTGCACACACACAGGCACACATACATACACATACACACATGTATACACACATACACAGGAAGATTTCTGAACATATATGCACTGCAGTATTCTAGTTCATCAATTTAGTATCTAATAATGTACCTCAAGCACAAAATATACTAGTCTAGCATCAGAACAGAGAACTAAACAGCCCAACTAATCAAATTACAGAATTAAAAAGAATAATTCCAGTAAAGTATCAGTGAAAGCACATGATTATCATTCAGAGATAAATTGTCTGACTACGTAAATAAAATTCAAAACTTTGTAATATCAAATAAATTCCTAACATTCCAACAAGAACATCCATCACACCTGCTCGATTGCAGTTCGCATGGGAGCTGATGACTGTGGCAGCAAAGAAAGCAATGTATCCACAAGAACATCCATCATGGCAGGTGCACCCTCATCATCCAAGTCATCTTCTCCAGGGGAATCAAGAAGATCAGCAACAGGAAAAGCTTTCTTACAACATATCATAAGCTCAGAGACTGCTTCTAAGTATTCCTTTGGTCGAAGGAGCATTTGCAAAAGCAGCTGGATGAGTAAGTATCTTAGTGCATGCAACCTATTTGCATCACTAGTAAGCTGACAATTCCTTTCCTGCAATTGAAGCATTCAAGAAGCTTCAAGTCATGCCAAAAAACATGGAAAGGACAGTACAACCAAGAAACTGAAAGACTAAAATAGAATTAATTAACAAGCATGCATCTTAAACTTGAGTTCAAAGTAGTTCTGCCGAAGATGGCCTAGAAGGTAATACCACACCATTTACAAGACCCCAGAATAAGGTATCAACAGAATCAAACCTATCTTGAGTCGGATGAAAACAACATAAAAAAAAAAAAAAAGGCCTTTACTAGGAAATAACGCATCAGAGACACCATCCCCTAATTTTAAAACTCACTGATTCCATGTTTTATGACATATTGGGGGTCATATCCAACTTATTCCAATCTAAAATTTGAAACTCAACTTGAAATCAAAGGAAATTTAGGTTGATCTTATCAGATGCATAATTACGTGGAGTGAAGTACCTCTTCTGAGAAAGTACCTAACGAATAATTACATGGAACTAAAAATGGCCAAAGAAGGTACCTCTTTTGAGAGTGAAGTTTCCATTGCTTGCAATTTTTTCAAAGTGTTTTCTTCCTCAGTTTCCAAAGGCCGAAAATATGAGACAGAAGGAATACTGCACAAAGTGCTAAGGAACTGCATAAAGTATGAGCCAAGGTCACTTTGCTCTACGCAATTTAGCAAGGGACGTGACCCCTCTCCTTTCTGAGAGTTTGCAAACAGTAACTGGAGCTGCTCAATACACATCCTGCAAAGGGCACTTGAGACGGCAGTTTTTGGCCACCTAAATGTCTCTTGTAATTCAAGGGATGTTACTTCAGACCCAAGAGATGCGGTGAACAAACCCTGGACTGCTAGAAACTTCAAAATTCCTTTTTGGACCCTAAATTTTGCTTCAGGATCCAGTTTCAAATTTTTCAAAATACTGGGGAGGGATTCCACAATCCATGTTTTCAAAAAATCAGAATTTCCCATGGTTCCAACAGAATCCTTGTCTTCAACAGAACCTATATCTGAGTTGTCATCTGTCGTTTGACTCTGATCTGAAGGCTCCTCAGTAGCATGTTTTTCATCCAGAAACATGTTCAACAGGTTTTGAATGAACAGCATGCAACCAGATTCTGTTCTGAAATCTGACATCAAATCCTTAACTGTTTTTGTTCGTGTAATGCCATCAAATTTTCCGTTGCTATGTTTCTGTAGAGCCACGATGACAGAAACCCTTCTCACATCATCATCCCCAACCCAATCAGTTAAAGTTTTAAGAAAATGTTGCACAACTTTATAGAGCCAAGAATCCTTTGTAGAAAGTATATCAATCATGCACTGAACAATCTTGTATGACAGAGTAATTGAAATAAAAGATGCAGGCAATTTTGGTAGAAGAAGAAGCAGAACATCGAAGGCCAAGTGTTTGCGGTCATGAGATGATGTTAGAAGCGATCCCTCAATGATCAACTCACAGAAACACTGGAAGTTCTTTGCAATTTCTTCATCAGAAGAGCTAGACTTGCGATTCTTTTTGGGCCTCTTCAAGGAATTTGAAACAGAAATTGCATCTTCAGCCTGCAAAACTCTGTCAGGTAAAAGCATGTTTACCAGAACAGGCCACACATTGTGAACACGAGGCTGACAAAAGGTGGATTCCTGTAATATTCCACACAAACCAAAAAGTTCAGGAATGGTTTTGTTAATAGTAATATTTTCCTCCATAATGAAGCGTCCATCATGCAGAAAAATATGCACGCCCACACATAAATGGAACACACCAACACAAACCCACACATTTGGCACACAGAAACACGAGCCCACACTACCTTCAAGCAGTTAGCAAGAGAAGACAGATGGTCAGCAGAAAACAGTTTGTCAGGGCTGAATGGAACTGGCAAAAGGTTCCCAAAACTTGAACTTTCAATAAGAGTTTTTTCTCTGATTTTCAAAGCCAGAAGCAATGCATCAGGATTTCCAATTTGAATAGCTCCTTCAAACCACTCATTAAGTCCTGGGGCCTCTAGAATGTGATTCAGCAAAGCTTCTGAGTGCAACTGCAAATATAGAAATACACATAAGTAAATGCATTAGGACATGATGATGGCAAGGACCTATGTATTCACAATAAAAAAAATCGGGTTAAAAAAAATACACAAGGAGCTAGAACAAAGCAGTGGAAACAGAAGCAAGAACCCCGTCTCTGCACGTAGAAGGACACATTGTAGAAGGGGAAATGCTTCAACCCCTCAAAATGATGGCAAAATGTACGTACAAGAACCATTCACCAAAGTGTAGAATACAAAGACTTAAATTCTCTCTCTATATCCCACCCCTTCAATTTCGGGCTGGATTCTTACCAAGGAACCCTGGGACTAACTGTTATAGCCTGATCTGATAATATATTTGAATGAAAAATGCTTTTCTTTTCCTTCTAGTTCTATATCATTTAACAACTTGAACTTGACTAGAACTACAAGCATGAAAGTCCTGTTAGAAGACAAAGAAAAGAGATCCTCAATCAAGCTGTAAAATGTAGACTTCAAAGCATAGAACCACACCAGTTGAAACCACTGCTGCAGCCTACAGATGCTGTCTAAAGGCTACAATGTTAACCAGTTCTTATACACCAAGGGGTGTGATATCCACACACCCCTTTTTACTTCTCTCACACCTTTTTTGGATTTCGGCCGTCGGATCAGATGAATTGAAGAAGATCTAACGGACATAAATTAACAGGGGTGTGTGAGAAGTAAAAAGGGGTGTGCGGATAGCACACCCCTACACCAAAGCATGATTTATAGTAAAATAGAAAATTTAGGTACGAAATTGTCTTACAAAATTTGTACAAAGGAAGGCTGTATTTAGAAACACATAATCACAGACATAATATTTATTTTTACAGTTAGTTTATCTACTGTGGATATTCAATAAAACAATGTAGAATACATTATAGAATAATGCAACTAACATATAATGTCTGCAATTGTGAGTGAAATAAACTTAACAGGATGATCTTCACTAAATGAAAGCAATGATAAAATGAAATAAAAAGACACAAGTTTTACTTGCTTTTTCTTTCTTCTAAAATAAATTGAATATGAACTATGGCATGTCCCTTAATGAGATGGCACTTGATGAAATGCAGAGAAATTAATCTACATGAAAAGCTTCGGCAACTGCATGACCAAATCAAGGGCCATTTGAATTTAATGTACATTTACATCTAGGATAGAACAATTTAATAAAAGCCCAGCCTACTGTACTACAGAGGCATAAACAATTGGAAAGCTAAGACAATGTCGAGAATTTTGACAAATTTTAAAGCCACCTAATCTGTGCTGATAAATAAAATCCGAATAATAGATGAAAAGTTATCTGCAAATCAACTAAATTCGTGGATTGGTTGGTAATTTGGCCAGTGCTCGGAAAATCATTTCAGGGATTCACCACTAACAAATGTTGACTACTTTATTACACAAATGATTAAACAAAACCCAAAATTATATTTAACAAAAATTTAAGACTCAAAAGACCATTTGCATGGTGTTGTAACTCGATCAACAATGTCAGGTTTCGGAGCTGACGAATAATTAACACACAGTCCAACGACATAACATGCTAAGTTTATACAGCCAGTCTAAATATTTCTGCTTATTCAATGGATTGAAAAAGAAAAAAAAAACTTAATAATCAGTATAAATTCAGAACAATCATGTAGCAAACATTTGATTGGAACTGAATTTTGAGAAATAGATCGCTGAAATCATCATCGTTATTGACCAGGCATAAAGATTATATATTGTCCACATGCAAGGCAATATTTCGTTTATCAGGAAATTTACCTTCTCGATCAAGTCTACAATAACCGAAACAACAGGCTCTTGCAAGTATCGCTTCTTTGTTGCAAGGGCAATGAGAAGACTAGTGAATTCCTTTATGAAAGGAGTATTTCTATCAGAAACCCACTCCTCAGCTAGTCTTCCCGATCGGGCAATAGCACCATAAGAAAATAAGCGACCCAAAAGATGATCCCTTTGTTCCTGCAATGCAACGAGGAAGCAATAACTAAACTTTCTAGGGAAAATACAGCAATTAAATCAAAGAATTCTTTGAAATATAAAGCAAAGGTTTTGCCTACCTGACCCTTCATCGATGAAGAGACCTCCAAGAAATCAACAATAAGTTTCAACAATGAGTTCACCTTGATGCTGGGGATCGTACTTACTAAAATAGTTAAACCTAATGCAAACCCTTGTCTTGCACACTGGAAAAGAAATATAGTACATATAACAAAAGTTAGCCACAAAAGTTGAACTACATTAGCTTCTCAAATTTATTTCGGCAAGATCAAACTGTTAAATACATGCATTTGTGTGATATTCGAAGGTTTTCAAGTTAATATCAGAACACATTAACTCACGCCAAATTCTCAATGAAAAATATTTAACAAAACTTATTAATGTAAGTAGAATTTCAGTAAGATGTTGAGCACATTCTAAATTGCCATGCCACAACTGACATATCTAAATTTTTCGAACTTTCAAATACAGTCTCTAACCATGAAATGGTTCAAACTAGTAACTATATTATAATAATCGGCAGAACTGACAGATTTAATCGAAAATTACCATGTATAGACTTTGACAAACAACAACCCACAAAACTGAACTCAACGCATTAACGTATGTGTCTCCAAAACTTTATTGCACATTTTATAGGTACATAAATGGATTACAAAACATCCTTTATGTACCCCTAAACCAAGCCTCTTGCATGCAATTGCAAGCTTTCAAAATTGAACTTGGATGAGATTCACGACAGAAAAACAAAAATGCTTCTGGTTGCATTTAGTGAGATATAATAATGAACTTCACTTAAGAAAGCAATTCAACTAAATAAGTTGAAGAACGAAGGCTTCAAAAGAAAGAAACAGTTTGCATCGAGAGAGTATTAAATCAGATAAGAAACCACAGCCTATTACAAAGGTCAACCAATGACTAATGTAAATATACCAAAGCTCCAAAAGCTTAGATTCCTTAAAGACTAAATACTTCCAAGACTTGAATACAAATATGTCCCACATTGCACTCTTAAAAGCAACAACAATTAAATCAAGGAGCATACAATTCAAGAGAGCCTAAACTTAAAAACCATAACCATGACACAAAAATATTCGAAAACACGAATACCATGCCACATTCACATATCAAGTAAGACAAAGTAAGAGGGGAAAATGAAAACCTCTCTTGATGAAGAAACGCCGCGAATGAGTCTCCGCACAGCATATCTCAAGGAAGGCGCACAATCATTCAACCCATCATCCTTCTCGGCATCCAACTTCACTCCACCTTCAATCAACTCCTTATTCTCAAGCCCATCATAAGCTCTCTGCACGGCCACCAACTCCACAGCCAAAGCCTCAGCCGCTGCTTCTCTAATAGACTCATCAGCCGAAGCCAAGTCCTTAAACACACCCACATGGAACTCCGGAAGAACGCCGCTCGTCGAAGACGAAGTGGGAACCTCCATTGTTTTGGGTTCTTTGGGTTTTGTCTCCTCACTGTGGAGGCGCCTCACTTTGTCCAAAGCTTTTCTTTTCTTTTGCCTCTCCATGGGTTTGACGGCGGTGGGAGCGGTAGAAGAAGGGGGGGCAGAAGCTTCTGTTGGCTCGTGCTTTGTTTTGCCCTTCTTCGGTTTCTTCAGACTACTGAAGCCGCCGTCGTCAGCAACGGCATCAGCCGCAGCTTCCATGGAAGTGGAGCTTCTCTTTTTACTGCCCATATGAATCAAAATTCAATCGGAGCTTAGGATTGTGGAAATATGGGAGGCAATGGGAGAATGAAAGAAAGAGGCTGCTGGGAAGGGAAGAACCAAAGAAGGAGGGTTTAGGTTTAGGGGTTTAGGGTGGATAGAGAGGCGCTGCTTCTAGTTCTATAGAACGGAGGTCATTTTTGTGGGGCAATAGATGCGTTTTTAAGAAGAGCCACACGATAGATCTTGACGGCTAACATGTTACGTGGGACAATGGCAATTGAAAGGCAAAAACAATAAAATTGCTTTTACGATTCACTCTAAATAGTAATTTTCTTTATACAAGTCCACTCGTTTTAAAGATGGAAGGGCAAAAGCAAGAGTGACTACAATTCACAACTATTTTTTTCTTTTTTTTAACCTGCAAAAGCTTAACTCATTTCCACTACTATAGTAAAAAGTCACCTACGTACTTAATATTTATTCTTTGAAAATAAACCTCCGTGTTAATTGTAATTACAAATTAAAACACAACATTACAAACAAGCACTCAGGAAGAGACTGAAGCCTCGACCGGAGCAAGCAACTGACGTTATCCTCAAGCATTCAAAGGACGGGTCAAACGCGACTAAGGAACTCTACAACCCACCATCGCATATGCGAAATCCATAAATGTGGTAAGTTCAGAGAGAGGGGCACCAGCAGCAAACAGATCCAACAAGACATCAAGACCAGTAAGCTCAAAAGTAAACAGCCGGCAAAAGCATAATCCTGATCAAATAGAAGCTGACGGCCCATGTATCTGGCCAATAACCACCAAATTAAAAGTGGATCCGCAGAGGCCAAGGCACAGCCAAATCAACCCAAAAATGGTAAGTCTATCCACAGCAAAAATCAAATCTTAAGGTTCTTTGATCGAGATTGTCCAAAGCTATAAGATGTAATATAATTCAAATTCACCTTTGATAAGAATCTAACTTAAAATCTCTTACTTACAAAGCGAAGAGAAATATTACTAGACACTAATAGAACACATTCTCTGCAGACAACCCTTAAACAGACTGAGCAAGCATTCCGAATCTATTTCCGTATTCAAAATACAATGAACAGTCAAAACCAGGCACAACTTACCAGTAGAAATATCTGCCTAGAGTCACCACCGACTACAAGAAAATCTCAGTTAATAGTCTACTTACGGGCAAACGAGATTATGGCTATCCTAATACATTTTAAAACTCCCAACACATAGATACAAAAAACCCTCGTAAGTAAAATGCCGAGTTACCAGCTTCAGCCACCTCACTTCTTCACTTCTTCGTAATCTGCCTCAGGAGCTTGCTCTCCTCCACTCTGTGATCCACCTGAAGACGAGTCACCACCAGAACCCTTTGACATGTGTTCCCCAATCTTAGAAACAGCTTTGTTTGCAGCTTCAAGCTTGGCCTTGATTTCATCCGCATTGTCCTCTCCCATTGCCTTCCTCAAATCTGCTACCGCATCCTCAATTTCTTTGGCAACTTCACTTGGAACCTTGTCACGATACTCATTCAAGCTCTTCTCAATACTGTAGATGGTTGTATCTGCACTATTTCTGAGGTCAATCAATGCTTTCCTCTCCTGATCCTTCTGAGCATGCAGCTCCGCTTCCTTCACCATCTTTTCAATCTCTTCGTCGCTAAGGCCTCCAGACGAGCGGATAGTAATCTGCTGCTCTTTGTTGGTGGCCTTGTCCTTGGCAGAAACAGTGACAATACCGTTGGCATCAATATCAAAGGTGACTTCGATCTGAGGCAGGCCTCTTGGTGCTGGAGGAATTCCTACGAGTTCAAACTCTCCCAGCATCTTGTTGTCGGAAGCCATCTCACGCTCTCCTTGTAGCACCTTGATACCCACTTGGGTTTGGTTGTCAGCTGCAGTAGAAAACACCTGCAATGATACAAATACAAATTAGGAACACAAGATGCACAACAAAAGGAAAGAATCTGACACTTGGGCAAAATATTTAGTCAGATTGAACTCTAAGGCTGACGGAGACAAGGTTAAAACCCATGACACCAATCCAGCCGTATTAATTCTAATTAGAAAAGATGCAATTAACTCTAGCTAGAAGCTATTAACAAATAAAATGCTTCCTCCAAAAACTGCCCTTTGACACAACACACCTAGTCAATGTAATTTGAAATATGTTTGGCTTTAACGACTGACCTGACTCTTCTTGGTTGGAATTGTCGTGTTGCGACTGATCAGCCTGGTGAATATTCCACCTAATGTTTCAATACCTAGTGATAAAGGAGTAACATCCAAAAGAAGCAACTCCTTAACATCACCACGAAGGATACCGCCTTGGATGGCAGCTCCCATAGCAACAGCCTCATCAGGGTTCACTCCTTTGCTTGGGCTCTTTCCAAATATTCCTGTAACGACTTCTTGCACTTTGGGAACACGAGTCATCCCTCCAACAAGCAGAACCTCATCCACATCCTTAATGGATGTATTAGCATCCTTCAAACAGTTCTTACACGGGGCCTTTGTCCTCTCAATCAAGTGATTGACCAGACTTTCAAATTTGGATCTAGTCAATGTGATGTTCAGATGTTTAGCACCCGAAGAATCAGCTGTGATGAAGGGAAGGTTTATCTCAGTTTGAGATGTTGATGAAAGTTCAATCTTAGCCTTCTCAGCTGCCTCCCTAAGCCTCTGCAAGGCAAGCCTATCCTTTGACAAATCAATACCCTCCGTCCTCTTGAATTCACTCACCAAGAAGTCCAACAAAGCATTGTCAAAATCCTCTCCTCCCAAGAACGTGTCGCCGTTTGTTGCTTTCACCTAGATAAGACAAAGTTGTTGACAATATTGTCCAAAATGAAGGAAAATAAAAAGATTCAAATTAATGGGAGTAGCAAACCTCAAAAACACCATTGGATATCTCGAGAATGGATACATCAAATGTTCCCCCACCAAGATCAAACACTGCTATGAGCCCTTCCTTGTTGTTCATACCATAGGAAAGTGCAGCAGCAGTTGGCTCATTGATGATTCTCTGCACATCTAGACCTGCAATTCTGCCAGCATCCTTGGTTGCTTGTCTCTGTGCATCATTGAAATAAGCTGGAACTGTAATCACAGCTTTTGAGACACTCTTTCCAAGGTAAGCCTCCGCAGTCTCTTTCATCTTTGTTAGAACAAAGGCTCCAATTTGGCTTGGGGAGTACTGCTGTCCGTTGACTTCAACCCAAGCATCTCCATTTGGAGCCTTTACTATCTTGTATGGAACCATCTTCATTTCTTTTTGAGTTTGGGGATCATCAAAGCGTCTACCAATCAGACGCTTAGTTCCAAAAACTGTGTTTGTGGGGTTGGTAACAGCTTGACGTTTTGCTGGAGTACCAACCAATAGTTCTCCTTTCTGGTTGAAAGCAACTACTGATGGTGTGGTTCGAGCTCCTTCAGAATTCTCAATCACTTTAGGGTTCTATAACAATTTCACACAATCAGACATAAACCACGTGCGCAAATAGCTTAAAAAATAGTAACATAAAAAAATAACTTGTAAAAAAAACCCGTACCTTTCCTTCCATCACAGCCACGCACGAGTTGGTTGTACCCAAGTCAATGCCAATAACATCATTTCCAGCAGGTTTGGAACTATTCATATTACAAAGATACAATTAGAAACAAAATCCAAAGTAAGAAAACAAAATGACTAGTGATGTAATGAACTAGGGAATGCCCAAAATACCTGAAAGGTCTTGCCAAGCTTGCCCATTTTTGAGCAAGATGGGATGACTTAGATGCGCTGTTCAACTGCAAAAACATATATGCGTAACTAATGACCGCGATATCGAACTATTAAACCGAACTTCAATTCATCTATATTTATAACTAAGCTTCCTAATCCAACCCATTTCATCAATTAGCTCCAATAATCAGAATAAAAAGGCAAACTGCAACAGGGGAATTGCAGTAGTTTATGCAAGATAAAAGAAAAAAACACAAAGCTCTATCAAACGATTGTAATCTGAATTAACAACAAAAACAACAATACGCCACCGCCGTATATAACAGATTAGGAAAAGGTAACTATCACTACCCAATCAAACCGACAAAATAATACATCAGAAGCCCCACAAAATCAAATATTGAATTATAAATCTTTTACTCGTTCAATTCTATCGAATTACAAAAAAAAAAAAAATACACCATCAAATCAAAAAATTATACTTGAAGCTGAAAATCTCAAATATTCCAGCCAAAAACAGATCAAACAGAGAAATGATCAAATTGGTAACTTAAAAAGGAATCTAAGAAAATGTAAAGAGACGTACGGATCGGTAGGCGCAGAGAGGAGCCGATGCGACATCACGTTGGCGCATCAACCGGAGCAAGGCGGCGGTGGCCATGGCTGGCTAGAACAAAGAGAGATAGATGGAGAGGTCGAGAAAAGACGAGGGAGGGTTTTGAGTTAGGGTTTAAGGCTTTTGTTGGGAACAGAGTGTTGCTTTATGAGGCGGAAAAGGAGCGGACGATGTGTGTGGAAGGTTCTGGATCCTCTACTTACATGAAACGGTGCCGTTGCGGCGTTTTTGTCATTTGTGGTTTTAGTTGGCGAAATGACTCGGTCAAGTGACTTGGTTAATATGTTTGGTACGCGCCATTTAGTACTACGTGTTATTTCTTTTTAGTATAAAAAGAGAGGTTTTTAGTTGAAATTAGATATAATGCCCGCTCGTTGCCGCGGGTTTAAAAATAGTGTAACAGAATATTAATATCATTGATTACAAAAATATTAAAAACACTATAGAGATAAACAGTTAAATATGGACAACTTCATTAGTAAATATTACATCCATTTTTCATAGTTCAGTAGTTATGGCTATCATTGTACTAAAACCAGCACTTGGATACAAAAAATTACAAAATGTTGGTCGATGTACATGCAAAAAATATTACAGTCATCCAACATAGTCTGGTAGTTGTAGTTGTTTTTAACCAGAACTAGCAATGATGTACAAAATATTAAGAAGTGCTGGTGCATCAACATGCAAAAATATTGATAAGTTTTAACAAAAAGAGCTATTTACATGCCATAAAACATCGGGAAGAGTTTTTTTACATATGCTGATGAACCATACTGTATATTGTTTAGGGCAGCAGATGAAGTTTTGGTTCTACACTGTCAAGACAACATAGTTGCAAAATATATATATATATATATATATATATATTAACAAAATATATTTAAATAACTGTTAAATTTGCTTTTCAATAAATTTAGACTGAGAGAGAGGAGAAAGTTAAGAGTATATTTACCTAGTCTTTTTTTTGGCGAGGTAGTCGCAGTTTTTGTATCAGTCAGAGACGATTTTTTTTTCAATGATTTGATAGGAATCTCATCAAATTCTTCTGGATCAATCTCTGATATTTCTTCTAGCTCACTGTTTTAAATAGGAATTGAGTGTTAGAATAGATGGTTACGTAATGACTTAAAATTGGTAATTAGAAAGAGAAATATGAAAGAAACATGTGTTCACCAGCGGTAAAAAGAGCTTTTCTGATGGAATCTCGCTTTCGTTTATATGATGATCCACTTGTTTCAAGCATTGAAGCAGAGGATGACATGGTGGTTGAAGAGACTGTAATTTCTCTAGACAATGGTTGTGGAGTGATTGGCTCAATGGAGGTATCCTCAGAGACATTGTAAATAAGGATATCAGTTGAACTAAAATTGCTTTTTCTGTTACCAAATCACAGATGAAAAATTTTTCTTTGTCCAATCAGCCTTAAAAACTCGTTTGGTAATTGTTGTTGGTCAATTAATCTTTGATTTAGTACTAAGTCTTTACATGGCAGACCAAAAAGCTTTTCACCAGATTTCCCAATTATGAGAGCATTGATTTCATTGGTGTGATCCTCAAGAACCAAATTGACTTTATACCTAGATTGAAAAAACGAAACTGCATAAGGGAAAATAATATTGAATTCAACTTGTACAAATAAAAATAAAACATAAGAAAACATTGTTAATACCAGAAAGAGCAGTATTTGTTTTTAACTTAAATCTACATAGAAATGCATGGTTATTAAGTTTATTAATAGTTTGGATTTATGTTAGCCATATCACTCTAACAAAGTTTTGGATAACAGCTGCAAAAAAACAGGGAGAAAAATAATCAATGAGAGTGAGACCTGATTTCATTTTAGATAAATGTATTGAAACCATGTGCATACAAATATGAGAAAAAATGTGAAAAAAAAAAACAAATTCGGTAAATGTTAGATTACATAAAGAATGAAAATATATAAGCATAACAAATATTTAAAGCAATTTATGACAAAATTTGAGGAATGCACGTTAAACATTACCAAGGAGTTGGAATTTGGTTTGGATGCTTTTGGTAGATGAGTTGTCCAGTTGTCAAGTCTTTATGCATTTGTTTTACATAGTTGGGACACGCACTATACCACCATTGATAACGTGTGTCAAAACACTTGATACACGCTTTATAGAAAAACGTATCATTCTGCGAAACAGTTTATAATAGTTTCGTATAAGGATACTAATTATGTATACAATGTTTATTAAAAATATAAAAATGCAGTCATATGTTTTTAAGATGAGTTAAAAACATGTAATTAGATTTTATACCTTGTGTAAATCAGGATCTAGAAAAGCGACTTCATCAATTGTGAACATCTTGCCTGTGCGTAAATTTTCGGCCTCATTTACTTGAGTGGAGGAGGGGGCCAATATTTTCACAGGCTCATTACAATTTGCAAACCTGTGTGATTGAAAATGTAAAAGTGTTTGAATAATTTTATGAAACAAATATTTATTTTGCTTTTACAATAGTGAAAACAGCTTAATTGTGTTAAAAGCTATAGAAATACTTACACCAACTTGTATGCATTAACTTCTAGGATGTCCGGATCAAAAAAGAAAAGTGAGCAACCAGTACTGTTCATCACAATTTTATGATCTGTGCATTGAAAAAAAAATGATAAGTAAGTTGAAAGAAAATATTGATAAATGGTTTTATTGACACATGCCAAGTATCAGAATGATATGATACAATCACTTACTGCACCATGATTTTAATTGAAATGGACACAGTTTTAAAAAAGCTGAAAATAAAAGAAAGTTAATTAATAACAGTGATTGACAATTAATTTATTAACATATTTGAAAATTAATTAATCAAGTATAAAACAAAGATATATAATAAGTCACAGAAAATGAATATGAAAAAATTATGTCATCATAAAAGATTTGAACAATTTACACAAAGTTGTGTCAAAAAATAATAATAAATAAAGATACGAAAGATTGTTTGTAATTAAGCTAAGCACCTCGAAAAAGCTTGACTTTTAAGCTTGTTAAAACCATAACAATTGGGAGAGGCAGTGCTTGGACAGATGAAGAACAAAAAATTTCAGCAATGTCTCCCCATAATGTAACAGTGAGTTGTTCCCTTCTGCAGATATATTAAATTAGAAACAAATATATACATGTTTTTCAATATAAAGCAAATTATGAAGATAATTTATAATGAAAGTGATAAGAAAAAAGGAATAACCTGACATTTTGAATGTGTATATCACACTTGTAGGCTACCCTTTGATTAATCTGTTTTGGCTCTAAATGTTGTATTGCAGTGCAATGACCAATGACATCTTGCAATTTAAAAGGTAAATATAAGCATGTTGTGAAAAATAATTTAGCAAAAATAAACTTCAATGTTTTTAATCTCTGTATATAGATACATATATAATAATATCACCTGTAAGAATGTCAACTTTGTTCAAGCGAGGATAAAGAGTGTTGTAATCCTGTAGGAAAAACCGGTGTCGAGGAATATGTGGAAACACATCTGAGAGCTTTTTGAAATTAGTTTTACCAGTAAATATAAGTTGTGTCTCATGCGGCACCACGTTGTACTGGCCCTTCATTTTAGTGGTCCGAAAATTTGTGATTTCATAGCAACCACCAGGTTCAATTTTTGAAGCTGTAGTCTCGTAGTCAATGTTCGATGTGAAGCCTTGAACCGCATGTTTCTTTACAATTGGTTATGAAAATAAAGCGAAACCAAAAAGAATAAGTCAGGTGAACCAACACTTAAAAAATTAAGAAACAGAAAAAATGTAAAAAAGTTTAAACAAAGTGTGAAGTTCACCTAAAATATTCATATGTTTACTTGCAGTCTAAATAAATTAGAGGATACACAATTAAATAACGATGTAAAATTAATGAGAAAATATATATCAATGTGTTATAATTATCTGTATACAGTTAAGATTCATTATTGAATATATTACAAAGAATGATAAACAAAAATATTAATTGGCTAGTCAATCATTTTTGTTATAATTGTTCATCAAAATAATAAAATAATATTTTCTCACCGTCTCATCAAGCAAAATGCAGTGTAGACATGTGTGTTTTTGAGTAGTTCCGGGAATTGTTGATTTCCATCTTCTACAAACGCGAGCTTTGATTTTCTCAGCCTTTATATATGGCCATAACTTAGAGATGGGAGTTATCTCTGTGTCTTCCATTAAATCTCTGTTTAAACCAAACATAACTTGTATGAGTTAAAAAATTGATATCACCAAGTCTTAAAATAAATGATTAAATAAGTAAAAATATTAATTTCTTAGACATTAGTTATACAACAATACTTCTTGTGTAAGTAATGCAGATAAATAAGGAAAGATAAGCTAACTTAAATCAAAATTTGATAACTATGCAGGAGTAAAGACTTAAACAAAATATTGATTAAGAAAAATTAAATGACTCATGAAAGTTTAAAAAGACATAGAAAAAAAAATTGAATAGCTGTTATTGGTTCAAAGAATATAACTGAGCTCATACCATCATCCAGTTACAATTATTCATATCATAAACTGGGGGAGAAACAATATTTACAAATCATTCAAATCAAGAAATACCCAATAACCCAAATTAAGTTTTAATGAAACAAACGAAAACATACCAGCCAAATCACCGCTTGATGGTTGCTAGAGCTGTGTAAGCGTACCTAAAGTTGTGTTCTTTATGGTTGCCATAGCGCAGGAGGACAATCACCGCTTGTTGAAAATAAAAAAGAACTAAATCAAATGACACAACCCAAAAAATTACAAAATTAAAAACGAACGTTAAAAAAATACGGAAAAATAACCAGCATGAACTTGTAAGACCTGAGACGGTTTAAACAAAAAAAATCTGGAGCAGTGCAGCACTTCTTAGCCACCTAAAATTTAATCAAATTGCTATATTAGAACCATCGTAAACAAAAGAAAAATAAGAAGTTGAAAACCTTTACACTGATTCGCTGTTGAGTGAAGAAACGAAGACCTGAAAAGGGACACAAAGCGAGATTTGAAAGGGACGATCAAATGCGAGAGTGGAAAGAGGAAAAGGAAAACGCACAACTTGCAAAATGATAGAAATGTTGAACTTCGTATGAGAAACTGAACAAAAAGTATAAAGTAAAAATCAAACCTCACGATGATCGACACGTGGGCTAGGTAAAAACTCACTGAAAGGGCATGAAGAAGGAATAAAGAAGATACCAAAACAAATTAGTTTTTGGACAAAAAAAATAATAAACAAATAAGCTACAAAACAAAAGAAATTAATAAAGTTGTCAGGAATTAAACGGGCACATGGTTTGTGGAAAAAAAAAGATAAAAAATTACAAATATCTCAATTTTTAATAATTGTCCTGTCCAAGTATTTAATTTTTTTTTTATAATTTTCTAATGTGTTGTGTCTAATTTATTTATAATTTTGTATTGAGTTGTGTGTGGATGGAAGGTGAGATGGCGACAGGGATGCATGGAAGCATGGGAATTCGGAAGGGAAGCCAAGAGAGATATGCATCTAATTTATTTATAATTTTTTATTGTGTTTTGTGCCATAATGGTGACATGGATTGCAGGGCACATGCAAGGGGAAGTCAGGAGGGAAAAAGCAAACTAATACCTAGAATCAGATCAAAAGGGTTTGCGAGAGAGATAGAGAGAGAGAGAGTTGGAAAGAAGAATCCAAAAAAGAGGGCAAAATAGATTTCTTACTGTAGCAAAGTGCGAACAATACGGGGACCAATCTGCTTATGCTTAGCTCCTGATATTTTTTAATCTTATTTTTTTGTCCAACAACCCATTACTTTGTAATTTTTAATCTGTTTTTGTCCCATAAACCTTGTGTGTAACTTTAGAAAACTAAGAACAGAGTCAAAGAGCACAACTACCAACCAAAAGCAAGTCAGATAGACAGACATGTAGAATAAAAAAGTAAATGATCTTCCCTAGAAAACACAAAACCCACGCACGGAAACAAAAGTCCAAGCCAAGCCATGCATAACCTGCAGATAGCACAAAATGAGGGCAAATTCGGGATTTTACTGTACAAAAAAGATAAAAAGGAATGGCTGAAGACCAACTTGAGGGACATTTTGGTCCGCACACTGTCCGTGAACAGTAAACCCGAGTTTGGGTTTTAGTATATGTGTGTATATATATATATATATATATATATGTATAATGATGTGACCGAAAGGGGCAAAACAAATTTTCTACTGTGGAAAACCCGAAAAAGCACCCCAGCACAGGAAAAACAGAGGGCAAAACCGTCCTGACACTGGTGATGAATAGTGCCGGGGAAAACTCAGTTTTAGTATATATGATTTTGTAGATAAAGAATTTAGAATCAAATTAGACTATTCATTAAGTGATTTCCGATCACTCATTTTCTTTAATGTAAAAATCTCGATATATTAAAAATAAAAAAAGTTTGCTACGTGGCCAAGGAGGAAGTCTGATCCGACTTTTCCTTTGGTCATGTGCCTGCATACTTTAGTTGGGAGTGGGATAACGAAGCTTTCTAGAGCTGCAATCCGTATTTTCCAACTAGATGTGCTTTGAGATTTCCAGCCAACTTAGTTAAAATTAGTCTGCTTCGCATTTAAATTTGAATCTTATTCTTCATAGTGGAAATGAATTTTGTGTAATTGTTCGAAAAATTAGGGTTCAACTGTTATATAAATCACGTAGAAAATTTAAGAATTATTATGCAAGTAAATATACAATTGAACGAATGCACATAACATGATCAACCAATATTAAATGAAACTTGAAAATACAATTCAATCAAGAACTTGATTCTTTTTATTAAGACAAGTTGACGCTCCGTTACGGTGCTCATTTTTGTACTGCACTTGTTCTCAAGATATGACATGTCTGTAAGATAATAACATTCCAAATCATAAAGCTTTTGTGAATCATTTTTTTTATTTTTATAAAAGCAATGATAATAGACTCTGATTGAGGAAAGTTGGTGAATTGTTCCTTCAAAGTCGTAACGATATGAAGTGTATCAGACTTATTAGGACCCGTCCCTGATTTTACAAATTTTAATACTAAAAGTGTGAAATGACCAAAATGCCCTAGAAGCAGGAGTGTTGATGTCACGCCACAATCCTAACATACGTCTAGGATCGACATGTGACGTCACAAAATACCCGTATCTCTATCATACCGTGCCTTCGGGATATGGGCAAAGCACAACTCGAGATCCAATTGTGTAATAATTTTTCGTATAATTTATGGTTGCATTTAACCTCCCTATTAGGCTGCCTAAGTACCCTAAATAAGGATCAAGCCATTCGTAGTTCGTCCTTTCACTACACTTCGACGTTTATCACAGTACGTTCAAGTAGAAAAGCATAGCATATCTCAATCATTTATTAGAACTTGACAAGCCTGAGATTACTAGGTCCAGAGCTACATAACAAACCCACATGACATTCAAGATTTCCATTCCATCCATCATATAAATCACTATATTTTCATCATGAATCCGCAACATGTAACATATCATAGAACCAATAAAGAACAATATTATTCTCATGCCACATTAATCTACTAATATATTCATAATAATAACAATCATATCCAACAACACTCCACAATCATGTCAATAAATCAAATCCATGAATCAAAGATGCATAATAGTAATGTCTAACTACGTTAATCAATCAATGAAATAACATATCATTTCACGAATTTAATTAAAGAACTCTAAATCCCCACTTGGATTATAAGTAATAACATGGTGAATTCCATTTATATGCACAAGGTCTATTGTGGTTAACCCATTCACTCGAATCTAGGGTCGTACTAACCTTATGAAAATGAGTAAGAGCAAGGATTTCGAACCACTCAACAAAATCCAACTAAAATATGGCACTTACTGAAATGTTCCAAGTACAACCAATCCTCATCACTTCTAGTATGTGTATGGTCCCCCAACGCGGATATACCAAGCAAAACCATATGCATAGTCTAATAACATAGGCATTGATCACCCAACGCGGATATACCAAGCATGATCACCCCTAACAGTCCCCAAAACAGATATATCAAGTAGGACTGCATCTTATAGCTTTAGGTAGTGATTACCCAACTCGAATATACCAAACATGATCACTCCTAGAATGTTTATGGTCCCCAAACGCAAATATACCAGGCAGAACCATATGCATAGTCTAATAACATAGGCAGTGATCACCCAACACTGATATACCAAGCAGGACTGTATCCTGTAGCTCTAGGTAGTGGTTACCCAACGCGGATATACCAAGCATGATCACTCCTAGAATGCATATGGTCCCTTAACGCAAATATACCAAGCAGAACCATATGCATAGTCTAATAACATAGGCATTGATCACCCAACACAGATATACCAAAGCATGATTACCCTTAATAGTCCCTCAATGCGGATATACCAAGTAGGATTGTATCCTATAGCTCTAGGTAGTGATCACCCAACGCAGATATACTAAGCATGATCACTCCTAGAATGCGTATGGTCCTTTAACGCGGATATACCAAGCAAGACCATCCATGTACCACTGCTACATGGTGCAGTAATTTCAACACACAACCTACCCACAACTCAACCCCTATGAGTTACAACGTAGTCACCTACACCATCAACTTCTCATAGCCACCAACTAATATGTCACACAAACATATAAGTTCCACAGAATAGTTCTAATAGGATTCTAGGATCACATTGTCATAACATTTATCATACTTATCATTCACATTATTAAGAAGATAAATAAACACATATATCACAATATGACATCCCATACACACAAACCGATGTTTATATTATCTAGGATAACTCACTAACCAATATAGGCCCACTAAGCCCTACATGGTATCTAGTAATACTGATTTAAATATTTAAGATCAACTCGTAACATATTGACCAAAAGTCAAGTCTCTGTTAAAGGTAGGTTCCACAACCCTATACAAGTCAATTTGGAACATTCGCCTATGGATTTTCGATTAGTAACTTCCTAATGGTCTCATTAATCTTTAAGAATAATATTCTAGAATTTCGGAACGATCCAACTGTCGGATCTCTGCCAATTGCTAGACTTAGGTTGCTATCAACGTTTGATTTTACAAACTTAGAATTTCAATTTGGGAAGATCCGTACGTTGGATTCCCAATCCGTTTTTATGGTCCTCAAATATTATGTACTATTACATATTTAAGTTTGGTACCGATCCAACGGTCGAATCGTCAATTCATATAATAACCCTGTGGTGGCCAACTAGGTGGCTAACTACGAAACTATATTAAAACATTAGAATTTCACTAAACGGATGTCAAATATAGAATTGGGGCATCAAAATTAGCCTAGGATAGTCAGGTGGGGTCTCGGCCCACGCGCCGCAGCACGTGGCAACTAGCCACCCCGACTCGCCGGAAAATTCAACTATTTCCAAAAATTACCAAATTTCACAAAAATGTAGATCTTGATGAGTGGAGCAAGTTTCCCCGCCCGAAACTCTAGATATGGGTGGCTTCGATTTGACTTCTCTGATACTCCGCCACTTCCAAGGTTGTTTGAGCTTTGTTCCTGGCCTTAATGAGAGTCTAATGGTGGTGGAGATCGATGTGATTGCATTCAGAAATGCCCAATCACCGACGTGGTACCACCGCACCGGCATCGTGAACTCGAGCCAAATTTTGTCAATTTTTGGGTGAGATTGGTAGGGGGAGTTCATAGAACATTTCCCAGGTGGTTAGATAACGTGGTTCGTCGAAAAAACCAACGAAAAATCACCGGAGGTGATGAAGAAGACCGAGTTGGGTCAGAAAAGGGAAACGGGCCGAAGGGGGGGTTTGGGTTCCCCTCACTTTCTTCCATCATTTCCCTCATTTTCCTCATTTTTTTCCTTTCCTTCTAATTGGGCACTTTCTCATTTCTTCTCTCTCGCTTCTCTCATTTTCCCCCTCTCTCCCACTGCCATATGGCAGCCTCCATTTTTTTTAACAATTAAAACGTCTCTAATTCCTTCATTTCAACTCCAATTCGCAAACAATTTTCGCCTACGCACTCGTAGGTCGTGCTCAATCCAATTATGCTTAATGTGACCCTGTAAGTCCACGAGTTTTTAATAATTATTGACCAAAATTCAAAATTCAAACTTCATAATTAGTTTAATTAAAATATAAATTTAATATAAATTTCCAAAAATAATATAAAATCTACAAATACGTAGTTTGCAATAATGAAATCCAGGAACGGGATTTCACAGTTAACTTTCGTTGATCGTCATGTAGCGACATGTTTGACTCATTCTTTTAGTATATTATGGTGGTATTCATCACCACAAACGTGTGGGCATAAGCGGAATCGAATTCGTAGTTACGATGAACATTTTACAGAATTACAAAGTCAAGGGCAAAGTAGTCAATTCACTATTCTAGATATTATGTTTGGACATTTGTATTATTTTAATAATTTTCTGGTGGGTTTTTGTGGCCCGTGGGGCCTACTCCCCACTTCCCCTTCTTCCCCGCGTCTCTCTCTCCCCCAATACTCTCGGACTCTCTCAAACTCTCTCGAACTCTCTTCCTTCACTATCTCTCTCAGTCTCTCGAACTTCTTCTTCTTCCTTGTCGAGCCGAAGCCCAAAAGACAACCAACTCGCCATCCTCTCTGGCGAGCACTGCAAACCACCACCACCATACGTAGGCATTTTCTCTCCTTCTCGTGACTCTCCTTCTCTCATTTAGCTATCTCTTTTTCTTTTCACTCCCAGACTCTTTCCTTCCTCTGTAAATCTGAGGAGACCACACCATCATTACCATTTTTCCATGGCAAAAATCCATGTCACCAAGCATCAACCTTCTCCTGTATCCTCGGAAGTTGAATGGAGAAACACGAACCACCAAGCTACAACACGGAGGAGGAACTCTGGCGAGATTCCTCGTCTTCCAGATTGGGGTAAGCCTCAAGATACTTAAAATCACTTCATTTTCGTCATTGTGGTTCGATTCTAATCTAGGTTATGTATTCTGAACGATATAATTGCACATGAACATCAAGAGTAATGAACCTAGTTGATATATTGGATTGCTAGTTTTAGTTGAGATTTGAGGATGAACGGCACTAAGAAAATCTGGTGTTCTCCTTGCGGGATCTAGTGGTTGTTGTGCAACCTGTGAGCTCAAATTGGGTCGACTCGACCCATAATCCAAAACCTGGATCCGAATCGGATCCTGACCCATTTACCGTTGACCCCGACCCGTCTTGAATTGGATCTGGAATATTCCTAGCATTGACTTTCGATGTGTTGATTCTGAATTCACCATCCGTTTTTCTAAGTAGAGTTTTACTAAATGGTTCTTTATGTGCTTAGGTGTGTTGGTTAGTGGTGACCCTATCTTCTCTAACATGAGCGGCTTTTTGGTGGCAAAATATTTGTGAGTGGACCCTTTCTCAAGTTGCATGATTTTATTAAAATACTAGGCTTGCATTCATGAAAAACATGGTTTCATGAATTATTTAGGTTTTATGATATGTTTACGAATTCTTGAATTTATGCTTTATGAAATATTTATGAATTATCGAATGTACATTTTATGAAACGATTATGATTATTGAATTTATGTTTTACAAAAATGTTCTACTTTATTGAATTTACGTTTATTGAAATATTTATGAATACGATTATGGTGATGATGTTTTGAGGTAGAATGCTCTCATGATTTTATGATATGATGCTTCGAATTATTGAGATTTTATGACATGATGTTTCGAGCTTTTGAGCTTCGATGATGTGTTATGAAAGATGTGGTTTATGTTTTTCGTGCTTACTTAGTGGGTAATCATACAACACGTACACACAACACGAGTATGTCCCTATCTACGGCCACCACATGACTCAATTTTCGCGTATTGAGGTACTTTAAGATGTTTTCTTCACTGGCGCAACCCAGTTTCATACAGCTTCACCTTCGGGTGATGGGGCCTACCATATTTCTTCACCGGCGCAACCCAATGTCGTATAGCTTCACATTTGGGTGATGGATTCAACGTGATATGTTACGCGTATAGGATATTTATGACATATTCCCAGCTTGGCTAGCGAAACCAGTGTCGGACAGCTTCACTAGCCACGACTAGTGTCGGTGTAATATGTATTATGTTTTTTTCACTGGCGTAACATAGTATCGTACATCTTCACCCTTAGGTGATGGTTTTGCCTTTGGTTGACTGTGATACACCTATTTTAAGTACACTGTTTTATGATTTATGAGCACATTATGGATTTGCCTTTGGACGATTACAATACCACTATTTAAATACACGGTTATACTATTTATGAACGTTTTCATGGCATGCTAGAGTTAAAAAAAAAAAAAAAAATACTATGTAGTATTATACGGTGTTTTCAAAATGGAGGGTTAGTATGTTAAAAAAGAAAATTGGTTTTACTTATTATTATTTTAAACTTTGGTCCACTCACCTTTTGTTTTGGTGCCCCCTTGGGGACTTAGAAACGAGGTGTACAATTCCGAAGTTGAGGCATTCCCGTATTCGTAGTTCCATTTCCTTTTCTTTATCACACTTTTTCTATAATATTCCTTCCGCTGATAATCTTGATTAGTTGTATGCTCTGAACATGTTCACACATTTCTTATGTTTTAGCTATCAATGATCAGTACCTTACTAATGTCCTGTTTAAGTTATGCATTTTTAATTATGTTTACTTTATTTCGCAGCAAATTTGCATACATGTTTTACATATTCTTAGCATAAGCATGCTAGATTGGCTTTCGTTACCTTTAGGTGTCGGCCGATACGTACCCATCCTAGCGATTAGATGATATCGGGATTGAGGCGTGACAAGACTCAACTAAGATATTTTGTATAACCCTCTTGACTGCCAAAGCAGCCCCTTATGCTTTCATCGAACAGGTTGCATCCCCCCTTCCTCCGTGGATATTTCTAGGCCCAGCGATGGAGTAGAGGCTCGAATAAAATCTTACAACCAACACAAAGACCTCATCAATAATACATTGTCTCTCACACTTCCCTGTTCACAAGACCACGTTTCTAGCCCTCAAATAGATTGCATGTTAGATATACTATAAATTCTATTCTTTTGGCTGGAGGTCAAAGTTCATGTTGTTAAGGCCGGAGGCTAAAACGAGAGCCTAGTCGATATTCTATAAATTCAATCCTTTTGGTGGGTGACCAAGGGGAGGCGACATCTCAGAACACATCTGTGAAATCTAAATAGTACACAGGTTAAGTCATCCCCAATATGTCTTCTAGTGAGATGAACTCTAGTAAGCAGAATATCATTGCAAATTGGAGACCTTTACTTTTGGGGGGACATCTCCAAGGGCAACCCAAGTCTTTTTCCATGCAGGCACACATGGATCAGGATTGAAAAATGAACCTGTTGTCAACATATCTCCATATGTATTTTTTTTTTAAACAAACGATGTTATCTATGTTAAAAGGAAAGGATGAGATTAGCCTCAAAATGGATTAGCATGAATGCGATTCAAATTCGCCTAGCGAGAATTGAATTTAATACCGCTCACTTACAAGTAAAATGAAATATCATTGGACCGTTGTACTAAGTGACGAAAAAATGTATACTAAATCAAAAGGAATACGTCTACTTTTTGTTGGGTACTCATATAAATATGTACATAGAAAATATTAGCAATTGAACTTATGATACAAGTTGAAATGAGCTTTTTACTTGTGATAATGAGGCAGTTGAAAAGAAGCTGTTAATCTTTTGAGTGTACATTGTACAGAAACCATTTGCAACATTATTAAACATATGATACAAGAGACTACATTTTACAAGCTGACCTCCAAGGTAAAAAAATGGGGGAAACTATAAACCAAGTAAAGAAACAAAACCATCAAAAGAACAGGCTAGTCTCCAATGAGAAACCTCTACCTTTTTCCCTTGGTTGTCCGTAAGCGCTCAACCGAAATCTCCGATCTTGGGCAAAGTAAAATGATATTATTGCCCATGAACTTAGAAAGCAATACAAAACAAGGAATGTGAAAGGGCATACCGCAAATCTAGATGCATTCCTCAAATGCGGAGGTAGCCCCTTCTTTCTTGAACTCCAATTCCATGGGTTCTCTTTAGGAATGACTTCCTGTTGAGGGACCAGCTCCTCTTCGTGACTCTTTTCCTGTGCCACGCAGCTATTCGGGTATAAAGAACAGGAAAGCTGAAGCAGAGAAGTGCCAGAAGAAGCATAGCTACACAGAGTAACATGACATTACGGAAACCATCTTTCAACGTTGGGTCCTTTTGTCCCGTCCATGGAACTCCCCCCACATTCATGCCAAACACTGCAAGGGATACAAGGGTTTGTTGTCAAATGCTTTGTGCTCACGGTGGAACATTATAAGGATGCCTCACAAAAACCTGCAAATGAAAATTTATGCTAACAAATAACTTTACCTCCAGTAACGATGGATAAAGGAAGGAATATTATAGAGAGGAAAGAGAGATAATACAGTTTCCTGTTTATCTGCTCAGCTTGCCAGCTGTCTAGACCAGCCTGTATTGCCGTGACACGATTTGCTATAAAGCCTACATTCTCCTTCAGCCTCCTCAACCGTCCGATCAGCTCTTCAAGTGAGACAATATCTTCACTCGAAAACCATTGCTTTGAGGAACATCTTTCTTTGACACGAGGAAAAACTTGCTCCCCATGAGCAATCTCCTGTGGTCAGTAAAATTAAAAGGACAATCAAGAAGGTTTATCCCACACGGTCATTCCTAGAATGAGAATTTACATCAGTTAGGAGCTACAATTTCTACCCTTTCACATTCTTCTGAACAATAAAGGAGCATGTATGATATGACACATCTACAAACTAGATGTTTATGTGCTATTAGGCCCAACCTCCAAAATTGCTGGTGGAAAAATAATCAAACAACAAAAACAACAAAGCCTTATCCCACTAAGAAGGGTCGGCTATATGAATCTTAAAACGCCACTGCACTCGGTTTTGCGCAGCTAAGTATTTTAAACTCATGGAATTGGCTCCATTGAAAGAACGGAAGAACAATATACAGTTACTCTCGTTCTAATAAGCAATCCACTGGAAGCAACCAAAATATTCCTTTGTGAATAGGGCGAAAACTCAAACTGCGCGTATACATTCTTTAGAAATACTACAAAGAATGGCATGGATCGGTAGGAAATACCAATCTGGCACAATATGAGGCGGGGTGGGCATCGGATTAGCAGGCTTATAATTGTCTGGATGCTCCAAAACATTAGGAGCATAAAACATCCAAATGGAAGAAGTTTGCAGTGTGCTAGTTTCTTTGTTTGGGTTGTTTGCCAACGTAAAGGAGAAATAACAGCTCAAAATATACGGTAATACTTTACTTGGTTCCTCTTCATTCCACATATTAAGAAAATGATGGACTGACAAACTACCTGTAGGAGCCGCTGCAGATTTAGATGCATTTTGGGAAATCTCCTGTCATCTAGCATTTGTTTCTTTAAAGCAAACCCACCTGTTACAAATCAGAACACCAATGCATATTATTTGATCAAATAAAGTTCTAAATATACATAGAGGACTTTAGAAGTCCGCTTCTTTAATATAATTTTATTATTTAGTATAGCGCTAACTATGTACATTGTTTGAAGGATATGCATGGTACTACATACCAGTGGAATTTGGATTCGATCATACACTCATCATGGACATGCATGGCACTTATAAACATCATGCCAGATTGATATACTACATAAATGGGATGATATATAACTGACCTGTTGGGCTTTTCCAGCCCATGATGAGTTGCCCTAAGTCTATTAGGAATTATAGTCTTAGAGGACTAAATTGTTTACCTAATTGAAGTTGTTTTCCAATTGGAGTTGTTTTCCTGATTGAAGTTGTTTACCCAATTGAAGTTGCTTTCCAATTGGAGTTGGTTTCACAATTGGATAAGGATTCATAACTAGATTCCAACTAGGATTAGTAATCCTTATTGAAGACGACCTTTATTATGTCTAAATTAAGGGGCTATTGCACTAATTTTAAATTAGGAGCAAAATCATTTGTTGTATACCACTCAAGGAGTTAGAGTGAGAGAAGGGCAAAGTGTGTGTGAGAGAAAAGAAAAGAAAAGAAATAAAGAGTGTATTTCTTGTTCTTGTTCTTTCAAGTTTTTCGTCAAGTCTTAATCCTATTCCGTTGTACTCATTATTGATATGGTGCCCTGTGGAAGTGGGCACATATAGCCAAACCACGTCAATTCTTAGTGTTATTTGGTTATTTTTGTTTGAAGATTTCTGAGTTTGTTCTTTTCCTATTCTTAAACGCGATATTCACAACACGACCCTCTTTTGTTGTTTTTCTTTTATTAAATGTATGAATCTATGATACATCCTAATCAGTCATTTTAAGCAACTACATTAACAGATCAAAAAACAAAGGATAGAATTGTTAGTTATTGTATATGGAATTTCACCAATTCCTAATGTCCATTCTCTTTTAACCTTTCCTCAGTGGTTTGTTACACCAAGTCAAAGCCCTAATTACAAATGGGAGACTATACAATTACTGAAAACATTAGCAGTTTAAAATGGTGTCTAAGGAATATAGATCTTAGCTTCAAGATTGCATCAGTTAACTAAAAGGACAACGAAGTACGTCCCACCAGTTACTGAAGGTATCCCAAATCAACTGAACTTAGAATTGCTTATGATAGAGAACAGCACTACCGATTAGAAATATGAGGAATGAAATAAATATATGCTGGGATAAACAATGAATAGACAGAAGAATGCGTTAAAATGAAATATCTTGGAGGTGGCTGAAACGTAGTAGATGAATCTCACCTTTATCCATCTGAAGCTCAACGGAATCCAACTCTATCTCAAGTTTAGTCACAACATCTTGGAGGTGATCCACATGCGTGTCAACAATATGAACTACAAGATTTGAGACAGATTTTGGCACAGGATTATCGGCTTCCTCAGAGTGATTCATTGTCAATAAGAACTCAAGAACATGCTCCCCTATGACAATCCCGCTCCTTTCCCTCTGCTCATCTCTATGATACGAGGGACTCTCCACACTAGGAATCTCTGAGAGAAGAGATTGACCCACCGGTGAGAAACCCAATCTGGGAACGCGGCCTAAACTCATAGTGATCACTGACTTCTCAGTAATTCTTGCGGCAATTCTAAATGTGAAAGCACTGGAGGGAGGGCCGGGAGAGTTGACTCTGAAGACAAGAGCCCCATCAACATACCCACAAAATGGTCCATTGCTGACAAGAGAGAGAATATCCTGGAGTTTCAAAGGCGGGCAAAGAACGCCAATGAGGTATCGGGCAGACTGAGAAAGCTTCTGATGTCCTTTTGGAAGTTCGACATGGTACCAGCAGAACTCATTGCCTCTACCTTCTGTCAGATCCCATTCCTTATTGTAAAACTTTCCAGAACCGTCAAAGATATAGGCTTTCTTTCTCACCATCCCCCCAAAATGACTCCGGTGGGAGTGAGGCTCCCGGAGAGGAGCCTCCGCAGAGGGCTCTCTGTCCATTTCCTCCGCCTCTCCGTTGGTGACAGGTTCCTCTTCAGGTACCTCCATAATTGTATAGCTTTTATAATATAATCAACCCAATACTACCAAATACAAGTCCGAAATTATATCAAAGTCAATCACAAGCAGAAAAACCCTGAATCCACCTTCCCACCAATCAAATAAAACCTCTAATCAATCATTTTTCAGGTCCAACAACAAATTGCAGGCTTCCAGGTATATTACAAATGGCAAAGATGGTGCAAGTCAAATCAATATTACTAATCAAATCAATACAGGAAAGGCTCTTTAGATCCAACAGCACCAGAAATCAATATTACTAATCAAACTTGAACAGCCCATATATTCAAATCATCCCCAAATCATCAACCCCTGAAAATACACGACAACTATTATTCAAGTCACCCCCAACAATATAAACAAACAACCCAGATGGAAAATTAGGGAAATGAATAATCTTTTTACCTCATTGGGATGCTAGCAATCCAGCACCGCACCAAATGAGAGGCAGCAGAATCCATTAAAAAGCGGCGGAATACAGAAAACCCAGAAAGTTTTAGAGCAGCCACACGCTGTTGAACAATTCCAAATGAAGATTGTGACGTATTAGCTGCTTGTTTATGGACCCTTTTTGTTTTAGTCAAGACTCGTGAGATTATGGGATGTTTTGGGAGATAAAATGGCGGAGAGAACAAGAAAGATGACACAACACACGTTCTGCACATAACGTATAGTTTCCGGGAAAGTCCTGCCTCTCCAACTGAAAAACTACCTTCAGATGCGGAATAAGTATTTATCTATATATCCATGATCTATCTATATAATAAACAAAAGAAAAGAAAAAATAGCGGAAGGGTAAACATGGTCAAATTTGAGAAATACTTCGTATTTTTGTTTTAAATTGAGAGTACGAAACCACGTCGATGAACAAGGGATTTTGCACGGTGAAACCCTTTTGTGTGTGTAATTTATCTACTAATTTCAGGTACAATATAGTGAATTTAAAAAAAAAGTATAATATATTAATCAAATCATTTCTTACTATTATATTTATGTTGTTCAAGTATTATTTAATTATTCAGATAATTGATTCCAATTATATTTGTTTGATCGTGGAGATAAACAAGGAAAGATGGACTTCTTGTTTAGATTTTGTGAGGTGAAAGAGTGAAAAGAGGGATTCACCAAATAACCAACGTTTTATTTATTGTTAATTTTTTTCCTCTTTATTTGGCTGCTTTTTATCCCTTGGCTATGAAGCCACATCCCATATATAGTGGCGAAACCAAAATTTTAAAGAGAACTTTAACGAAAAGCTCATAGTACTGTTTACTTTAACGAAAAACCACATTTTTACACTAAAAAGTCAATACTGGTACTATTCACTTTACTCTTTATTTTGTCCTTATCATTAAAACACAAAGTTTTCAAGCCCTTTTCATTAGTTTTCCTAATTTTAAAATCATGCTTCAGGATTCTAAAAAAGAACTTCATTGGACCATTTCGTCAAGCACCCAGTGAGCACATGTCAATTGCTATCGACATTTGTTGAAAGTTTAGGTCAATGTACGACGACTACAACCATGATCTATGCATATTTGTAGACGGTAGCGATAGAAATTGTCGAGTAATGGTTATGATTGTCAAGACTTGTAAACTGAGGCATTTTATTGAGCACCTGGTGCACACAATAGTGACATAACCCGACCTGAATCGAGGCATGTTGGCCATCACATGAGGGTGACGTAGCCATCTGTGCAGTGCGGAAGTGAAAGTAATATGAAAATGTGAATAATTAAAAACTGAAACTAAGTTATACTAAGGTGATATACGAGAGCGTGTTAATGTGCAAGATAACAATATAACGTTCAGAGCGTAGGAACCTAGTTGTAGTCTAGCAACCTAAGTATTAATTATACAGAAAATGAAGGAAAATTTTACATTATTTTACAGTGCTGTCAGAACCGTCGTGAAGTCCTTGCGAGCCACCAATTTGTACGTCTAGCTAGAACCTGAAGGGGTGCAAAACAGAAAATGTGAGTGGGCGAAAACAAAGGTTTTGAAAACACATGACTTTCAAAATGTTATAACCCCTCACCGTAAAACCCGTATAATTTCTTAGAAAATAGTAGTGTATACGTATATAAGAATCATGCTTAAAGCAGTGGAAATCCAAGTATATGCCATGTCAAGTATCTATGAAGTAAACATGTAAGCTAGGTGGAATAAATCAATGTAAAATGGTATGTCAGACGGAGTCACCTAATGTGACCTGTACGGCTTTAACCTGCACACGAGTTGGAACCACCTAATGTGGTCTGTACAACAAGGCTAGGTGTAGATATGTATGCTCAAGTGCTACGATCACGTGAAGGCTATGTAAATAATCGCATGTCACCTACGAGTCGGAACCACTTAAGGTGGTCTGTACAACAGGGCTATGCACCAAACTTGGATCCAAGGTGACCATGCAGTACGGGAAGTGAACATCACATGAAGGACTGTGCCCTGACCATGGGCGGAAGCACTAACACCGGGGTGCAGGATAATGAGCACTAAATGCATCTTAACATAATCATACCCACCGTAATCCTTATCGTCATGATGTACTCACCTGGAACTTACGTGAGCGTCCGCAGCGTCAAGCAACATTATGCATATCTATACTAATGCATAAACTAAAGTATGATGCAATAAACATGGCATTTAAAACGCAATTCCAATTAAAACAATTTATGGGAAAATGTAAAGCATATATACATATATATATAAACTAAAAGCTCACTCACTGGTATGTAGTCGGGTCGTAACCCCCGAGTTTTGATTGGCTATGCTCCTCCTTCGGAAACGTCTCACCTATATAAGAAACCACTGATTTAACGTTATTTATAACGCACATATACGAAACCTAGGATAACTTTCTTATACATTGCTCAAATGGGGTGTTTGAATATACCAATGTGATTTGTACAACACCACAAACACCCCCTATTTAAGCCTTGAAACTTCGTAAAACCTCAACGATCACGTCAGAATAATTTTGACTCCTCGCTAGAGTTTATGGAACTTCGGATTTCAAAGTCAAAACATCCAACTAAAGCTATCACTGGATTCCGAGGAGTAGAAATCTGGAAACATCAAGCTTGATCCGTGTGGTTTTTAGTGTGTTTGTAGGTGTGGTCGTACTGAGTGTACGGACATGGAAAAATTGAGAAACCGAGAGGGAGAGAGAGTGAGGAAGAAATGTCATGTGTAGGTGTGTGCACGTGTGTGTGTGTGTATGCATACATAAGGCCACGGATTGGCCCCAAATAAGAGGAAGCAAAGCCCTAATTGGGCTATAGGGTTTAGGGCTTACTAATTGGTCCACTAAGGGAATAAAACCCACCTAACATTTTGATTGGGTCCAAGCTTAAAGGAAAGGAAGGTGATTGGTGAATGGGTTATGCACAACCCAAATTATGTTTGTACCCAATTACCTGTATTCATTCATAGCATTTCCATTTCAAATCAATTTGTCCCCAATTCGCGTCGATGCGCTTGTGACGCCTTGTATTATTTAATTACGCTAGCAATACCAATAATTTAAATCGACATATGCACGTCCACATCACTAAACCTCGAGGACATTTCCTTCATTTTACATACTCAAGGATTAAAATATATACAAATTCAGGACGGGCTGTTACAATAGAGTTGCACACAAAAATAAGAGAAAAGAAAGACAAAGATGATAGAAGAAAATAGAATTAGAAGAATGAGAAAGTTGTAATTTAGTTTGTCATAACTATTTACAGAGGTCAAATACAAAAACAAAAATAAATATACATAGGAACTAAAAAATTAAGGTCTGGGCAACCAATGACCCCATGCTAGTTCAGTTACTGCCCATACCTTTACGAATTGTTATTATCATTCTAAGAAAAGTCAGTATACGTTATTATTGTATAAAATATATTAAAAAAAAAGTAATTTCTAACATATATGAATATGTAATTCTTAAACTAGCACATGTAATTATATGTAAAAATTGTTTGTCTCACGCTCTTTGATTGAGTGCGAGTAAGATTGCGTTTAGAATTATTTGTTTTTAATGAGCTGCTTTCGTTTTGGGTTTACAAATTATTATTTTTAATATAGGTTGTTTTGTGTAGAAACTGATTTTCCTTGATTATTACACCATCAATATACAGTATTATATATATCAGTTGTGACAACCCATCCCTAAAAATTATGATTTTTATAATTTTAATAAGTGAGGTTACAAAAATGCCCTTCGAGGCACATACTTCGATTGGTGTTGACTGCCTCGTAGTGACACCTAAGATTCGTTTTCTTGGCATATTCTTATAGTATTCGTCGCTACGGACACGTAGGCGTAAACGGATTCGAATTTGGAGCTATAACGAAGAAGTTATTAACGTTTGAAGTTGAGGGCAAAATTGATACTTTTTGAAATTAGTTGGAAAGTTCTAGAAAATTTGAGGGCCAAATGGACGGCCTAGATTAAAAAGAAATATAGTTGTGTGGTGAGGATTTAAAAGAAAGGAGAGAAGAGGGTTGGGCGCTGCCCAGTTAGAAGAAGAGAGAGGAATGAAAGCCAATCAGAAAGAAAAGAAGGGAGGAAAAGGAGAGAATGGGAGGTACAGGGGATCCCCTTGACTCGTGACCCGTGTTCCATGACCCGATCTCTCGCCATGATTTCCGATGGTTTTTCATCGGTTTTTCGACGAGCTTGACACCCTCTATCACTCCAAAATCACTCCACGACCTCCTTTTACCTATTTCACATCAAATTTGTGAAGATTGGGTGAGAAATTTAAGGGTTTTGCACTATGGGTGCCGCGACGGGTGTGCTCCAAATCCCCCAATATTGAAACGCTTTCATGCAATTAGCAACACCAAAATACTTCCCTAGAGCTCAGGAACAAAGCCCAATCCTTTGTTGGAGCATCAGAGTTGATTTGGAGGCCGAATTGGAACACACCCAATTTCTAGGGTTCGTGCGGATTTTGGTGAAATTGGAGGTCTTCGAGGCCAAATTGGACTTTCTCACAGGTATGAAAGTTGTTCTACTCATTGAGATCTTTCATTCTGGAAATTTTGAGAATTTTTAGTGAAAGTTGAATTTCCGGCGACTCGGGGGCGGCCAACCACTACCCGCGGCGGCACGTGCGGCGGCGCGTGGCCTGAGGGCCGCCAATGATGTTTTTAGACGTTATTCAATGCCTTGATATTAGTTTTGATGATGGATTGACGTAGATTGATCGTTAGGACGTAAATTCGTTACGATTCGGTAATAGGTCAAAATATGAATCGACGATCCGACCGTTGGATCGTCACCAAACTTTAGTATGTGGCAGTATGTAATATTTGAGGAATTTAGGAATTTACGGATTGGGAATCCGTCGTACGGATCTTCCCAAATTGGAATTGTAAGTTTGTAAATAAAACGTTAACCGTCACTTGGTTTTGGCAATTGGCGGAGATCCAACCGTTGGATCGTAACGAAACTTTGGGATATTGTTCTAGAAGCTTAATGTGGATTATTGGAAGTGACGGATCGAAGATTCGTGATACGGATATTCCGGATCAAATTCGTAGGGATGCGTTTATTATAAATTGCATATTCTCTCAGTACGGATTCTGAGACATGAATTGATATTTATGCTAGACGGTGATCAATTGGGATCAGTTGGGATATCTCGAGAGTCGTGCTAGGGGGGCTGTAGCATGGACTCCAGGTGAGTGGGCTTTTGTTTTCAGTATATATATAATTGATGTTTTCCCCAGAAACTTGGTTTAAATGATTTTAGAATTGAATTGGTTTTACGATTGAAATGCAATGTCGAATGCCAATTATATTTGATGATTATGATTATGATTACATTGATCATGCTGTGGCGCCGTGGATGCTCAGGTAAGTCAGGTGAGCATATATATTTGGTAATGATGATGGTTGTGATGTTGATGGTGAGATTGAGATATAGCTCATTTACCTGAACCTCGGGTGTTAGTGCTCCGCCATAGTAGGGCCTAGCCTTCACGTGATCGTTCACCTCCCGCACCGTACGCTCACCTTGGATCCAAGGCAGGTGCACATCCTGTCGTACAGACTACTATAGGTGGTTCCGACTTGTAGGTGACCCGCGATTCGTCGCACAGCCTTCACGTGATCGTAGCACTGAGCGTAATCTTATACACCTAGCCTGTCGTACAGACCACTAAAGGTGGTTCCGACTCGTGTGCAGGATAGTGGTTGAGGAGCTTTAGATTTATATTGCCGGCATATATATATTGAGTATTGATTTCATCTCACCTGATCGATTCATATGTTTCTTGACTGGATATTTGGCATGGCATAGTTCAGACATGGCATATTCGAGTTTTATTGTTTTATAGCCTGTTTTGGTATACGATTACACATATATTATTTTCTGGGAAACTATACGGGTTTTACAGTGAGGGGTTAGTAATTTTGATATAAAAATGGTTTTGAAAAGCTTTGTTTTTGCCCACTCACGTTTTCTGTTTTGCGCCCCTCCAGGTTAGTTGTTAAGGTTCGTATCGACGAGGATTATTGGCGAATCTCTGGTTTGGTGGCTATTGTTGATGGTATAATTCTTGCCCGTTCTTTTGTATTTACTTATGCTCTGAAGTCACGCGTGAGGTGGGTTCGCTCCCGCGCACGAACGCACTCTGATGTTTAGGCACTTTTAGGTTTAAATTTATTCACATTTTCCACATCACTACACTTTATGGCTTCGTCACCTTCCAGGTGCCGGCCAGCATAACTCGACTTCAGTGTCCTAGTGGACTTTCTAGGTCGGGGTGTGTCATAAGTGAGTAGCTAATACTCTACGGTTACATCTTAAAAACCATAAACATAAACATAAAATAATCCCAATAGCAATGTTGTGGAACCTAAAATAATCCCAAAATTTTTAGAGGCGACACGTGAATTTTTATTCAAGAAATACAAGATTCCCCTTAATAAATGGGCATGCTTCTCAGATACTCCCATGCATAGCTCAGCATCCCTGGAGGTCTCAACAGCTGAATACAACTGCCCACAACTGACCTGCCCTTGACAAGGAATTAAAGATAAGGATTAATTACCCAAATCCTATCTTTAATACATTCCTATTTGAAGATTGACTTCAATAAACTAATTTAAATCAATTAGGGATAATTACACCATTATCTCAAGATATTATTTCCTATTAAATATCTTGAGAATATTTAGAGAATATCTCTTCATTAAACACCATGGCTGACCCTAACCCTATAAATACCCCATATTCTACCAAAATTTCAGAGCTTTGGCAACCCTAAAAAAGCCTTAAACATTTTACTCTCTCAGAGAAACTAACTTAGGCATCGGAAATCCGTTGACCTAACCCCCCCATCCACCTTGTGGGCGCGTGAGGCTTAGGTCTTTGATCAAAGGTGTTGATTATTTTGCAGGTGCATTTTCGTTAAGACTGAAGACGGCAAAAATTTACATCGACAAATTGGTGTTTTCATTGAGAGCTGATTCAAAATACTCAAAGAAGCCTCTCACATTTGTTTCTTGAATTTTCTATTACGTTGAATTTCTCACACGTCGTATCAATTAATTTTTTCCTAGAATAGTTTCTTGATCAATCCCTGGAGTAAGGATACAATTGTAGGAAATTTAGAAACTACGACGAATGAAACCCCGTACATACAAGGATTTGGATTGGAGAGTGGAGACGAGGACATAGCCTTACGAAGGAGATCCTCAAGGCTCAACGTGATGATAGGAGGAGTCCCACCGCCGCAGAGCCGTGCCACTACCATCACCACCGTGACCCAGCAACCATGGCAAGGCCACCAGGCCATGACACTACTTTGGGCAGCTGCCACAGTAGGCACATGGCAAGAGGCCCAGCTCATTACCACAGTAGGCCTCACTGTATAGCAAGCCCAAACACGAGCCTAGAACGCGACAACTGCTGCCAACCAAGTAGCTCAATGGGCCTAAGCTTAAGCCGCCCAGCCAGCAGGCCATGATGTGGCAGCTCCACGGCCAGGAGGGCCCACAGTCATGCAAGCCCAAGATGAGCAGGCGCCGGACCAAGGCGCTCTGTGACTTGCTCCGGTAATATGGCCTGTGACCCAATCTGTTCCAAGGCCACCTATGACGATCCAGATTCCGACCACCGGTTTCGTGATCAATTTAGGGTTACTTTCACCCTATTTTTCTACAGCATTGCTCGCATTGGGATTAAGCTTTGTACTTGCAGTCCATTATACTTCCACCGCGCATGGAGATGCTCATTTTCCAGACTCTTCTAATTCGAATGACGAGCATCACCTACCTCAGCAGGTTGCCAATTTGACGAGCACATTCGTGCAATAGACCACCTTGGTGAACCAACTTCTTAAGCGCATCGAGATGCACCGTGCCCCAGACAAGGTGTCCCAAAGTAGGACAATGGCGGAAGAATGTGACTCATTCTAGCGACGTTCCGACAAAGAGTTACTCAGCCAGCCACGAACCGTGCGTTTGGGTAGTGTGCACTATCGTTTGGGCCTTCAGAGAAACATCTTCTCCTGCCTAGATGTGCAAAGAAGCGTTCATTCCTAACTCAGCTCACGAGTTAGTATGCATTCAAGCTTGGGTCCACACTCCGACAAGCACACAAGACTTTCCAGGAGAATTGTCCACATGAGGCTAAACCCATAAGGAGATCCTTCTATGAGGCAACGGAAGGCAGCCACATGACGTCCATATGAAAACATGAGAGCAGTCCAACTCAAGTTCCACTGGCAGCCCCTGCCAAGAGCGAATGTGAGCAGTACATGGTGAACTATGTGCATCGCGACCATATCACAGACTAGCAAGACATGTCGAAGGGCAACATGGACTAACTAGTCAACATTGGGGGCAGCTGGAGGCTCCATTACCCTACCAGGCACAAATCCAGGAGGAAGTACAAAGGCTTGTGGTAGAGCGGCTACGCAGATTCCAACGTATTGACACTACCGACGAAACCATTCGAAAAGACATGGCAAACTTGAGTAGGCCACCTTTTACAAACGAGATCGAGTAGACGGAGCCACCACGGAAGTTCAGCCCGCCACATTTCACCTTGTTCAAAGAAGATGAAGATTTGGACAGGCACCTAATGCACTACCAAATCACCATGACCCTTTACGCTAACAATGACGCTTTCATGTGCAAGATCTTTGTCACAACGCTCCATGGTGAGGCACAAGACTGGTTCCACACCCTGCTGCCACATTCAATATGGAACTTCAGCAAACTTTCCTTGGTTTTCACTAAGGAATATTCGTCCTACCGCTCAATAAAAAAGAAGTCTGACCACCCATTCAACATGAAGAAGAACCCGAGGGAGTTACTCCGCACATACGTCAAGAGGTTCAAGGCGGAGAAGGCAAAGATTGTCGGATGCGATGACAACATCGCATGCTCAGCTTTCCGAAAAGGGGCTTCCACCAGATCACCCACTTTTTAGATAATTGATTATGGGCGAGAACTTAACCTTGGCAAATTCTTATGCTTTAGTAGAAAAGCACCCTCTATGGGATGAGGAAAAACGCTCTTAGAAGTCGCTTAAGCAGTCGCACAAAGACATGGAACCGACTTAAAAGAAGGCGAATGATAAACCGCTCAACAACAAAAGGAGGCACAGTGCCCAAGACGTACATCAAGTTCTCAGTCCTAATCAACCAGATCATTCGCGACCTTAAGGATAAACTGTGGTTCAACCTGTCCCTACCCATGAAAGGGAACACCTCCAAGAAGGACCAGACAAAGTATTGTGCATTCCATAGAGGTCCTAGGCGCACAGCCAACGACTGCACCATGTGGAAAACATACCTTAAGCAGCTCATGAAGGACGGCAAGTGCAACCAGTATGTCAACAAACCAGCTGCTCGGCCAAGGTGAGAAGCAGATGCCGAAGCTTAACCCCCAACCAAGATAATCTGAATCAACAGAATCTTTGCAGAATCTGAGCATCTGAAGGCCACCAATAACTCTAAAAAGAGGAAGATCTAGCAGGCGAGATCGGTCTATCAAGTTCAAGCTATAGATGTTGTACCTAGACCAATCGTCGGCTTCACCGAGCAGGACGCTGAGGGAATAGACTTTCCCCAAGACGACGCCTTGGTAATTTCTGTTCAATTGGCCCATGCTATTGTTGAAAGAATTATGGTGGACAATGGTAGCTCAGTCAACATCCTACAACTATACAGCTGAAGTGCATAAAGACGACTCTACCTCCGCCAAATAGCAATTACAGCAGGTAGGTCAAAGAGATGGTGTTAAGGTCGACAATGCCCTAGAAGATGAATCAGGTGGAAACTCGAAGAGGACGCTGAAGACATCATTCTTGACCCCCACCAGTCCAAAAAAAGCTAAAATCGGCTCACGTTTGAGCCTGGCGGAGAAAGAAGAGCTCACAACTTTCCGGTGGGAAACTTTTGATGTTTTTACATGGTCACCCTTTGACGTGCCCAACATTGATCCAGCGATAGCTTGCCACAAGCTGCACATTGACCGTGCTGCCTAACCTGTGGTCTAGAAAAGATGATATTTCGCATCTAAATGAGTATTGATTATTGAAGCGGAGATCAATAAACTACTGGAGGCCGAATTCATTGAGGAAGTGGCACACTCAGTATGGCTGGCCAACGTCATGCTAGTGATGAAAAAAGAAAAAAGGCAAATGCAGAGTATGCATGGATTACACTAACCTCAACATGGTATGCCCTAAAGACAATTACCCGATTCCCCGAATCGACCTGCTCGTGGACTTAATATCCAGGAACCAGCTCCTTAGCTTCTTGGACGTGTACTCAAGCTACAATCAGATTGCCATGCACGAGCCTGGCAAGGAAAAAACTGCATTCGTGATTGAGTAAGGCACATACTGCTATAAGGTCATGCCTTTTGGCCTCAAGAACGTAGGAGCAACCTACCAACGAATCGTAAACACGATGTTCAAGAAGCAAGTCGGAGTCACCATGGAACTCTACATTGATGACATCATGGTGAAAGGCAAGTAATGGTCATACCACATTTGTAACTTGGCCGAGACTTTTGACATCATTTTATAGTACAATATGAAGCTCAACCTAGCCAAGTGCACCTTTGGCGTTTCCTTAGGCCGATCTTTGGGTACTTGGTAACCTAGCAAGGAATCGAGGCTCGTCCAAGCTAGATCAAAGTGATCTTGGACATGAAATCACCCACGACTTTGAAGGAAATCCAAAGTCTGACTGGACGACCAGCTGTACTCAATCGTTTCCTCTCACGATTCACCGCTCGATGCAAGCCCTTCTTCAAGGCAATAAAAAATGCGCAAAAGAACAAGTGGGACGATAAGTGTGAGAAAACATTTCAGGACCTAAAGCAGTACTGACATCACCTCCATTACTATCCAAGCCAGAAGCAGCGGAGAACCTATATATTTATCTGGCGGTATCAGAAGTATGCATAGCCAAAGCCCTCATACGAGAAGAGCTGTGGGCCTAACTGCCTGTATTCTACACATCCAAAGCTCTCATCGATGTGGAAACCAGATACCCAAAAATTGAAAAACTAATTTTGGCGCTAGTTGTTACAACTCGGAAGCTCAAACCCTACTTTCAAGGGCATCCGATCATCGTCATGACCTAGTACCCATTGCGATCAGTTTTGCATAGCCCAGACGCTTCCCAACGAGTAATGAAGTGGGTGTTAGAATTGGGCCAATACGGCTTAATATACCAACCCTGTACGGCGATAAAAGCCCAGACATTGGTGGATTTCATAGCAGAATTCATCCCAAGCCTGAAGGATGCAGCAACACAACCTAAAAATGCCTTAGAGGCAGCTGAGCACGCCATAGCCATACCAACCCTTTCTGAGGGAGATTTTTGACATTTGCAAGTCGATGGATCATCCAACCACCAAAAATTGGGGACATGCCTAGTTCTCACTACTCCGGACAGCTCAATGCTTTAGCAGGCAATCACTCTAAGCTTTAAGGCATCATACAACGAAGTAGAGTATGAAGCCTTACTAGTAGATCTTCGATTAGAAAAAGACCTAGCGGTGAAAACGCTTGCAATCTATTCTGATTCCCAGCTGATCACCAACCAAACTTTAAGGGAGTAAGTAGCAAACATCCAAGGATGGCCCGATACCTTAAGAAGGTATGAGAGCAGCTAGGGACGTTCCAGATGTACACCCTTACTCAAGTTCCACGAGCAGAAAATGCCCATGAAATCGCACTAGCAAGCTTAAGCTCTGCACTAGACCATCAGCTTAGGCGCTCCATCCCAGTCAAGTACATGGAAAAGCCAAGCATAGATAAGGAACCAACAGCCGAAGTGGCATAGATCAGCACAACCTCGAGTTTGCAAGATCCCGTCATCAACTACATAGTCAATGGAATACTCCCGCGGACAAACTGGAGTCCAAGAAGCTCCAAATGAAGGCAGCACGCTACTATATGTGGAACGACATGCTCGTTCGAAGATCTTTTACAGGATCACATCTCCGTTGCCCATCGCCTATCGACGACCTGCAAATTCTTAGCTCAATCTACGAAGGCGTCTGTGGAAACTACTCTAGAGGCCGCTCATTGGCACAAAAAGCTCTTAACGCTGGCTATTACTGGCCAATCATGCATCAAGACATCAAGGAGTATGTATAAAGGTGCGACAGCTGCCAGCGCTTCAAGCTTGTGGCCACACTACCTGCTAGCGAACTCTACCTGTAGATGAGCCATTGGCCATTCATGCAATGAGCGATTGACTTGGTAAGACCAATGCCTCCTGCTACTAGGGCAGAGGTATGATGATCGTAATGACCAACTACTTCACAAAATGGGTCGAAGCCGAACCCATGACTGCAACTACCCAGATCGATATAGAACGCTTCATGTGGAAAGACATCATCTGTCGCTTTGGCATTCCACACTTCATCGTCACCGACAATGGTCTGTAGTTCGTGGGCAAAGACTTGGCGAAGTTTTTTAAAAAATATAGCATCAAGCAGCATATGTCCACGCCCCGATACCACCAGGGCAACAGGCAAGCCGATAAAAAGGGCATGTGTCCAAATAAGCTCTTCGGTGTTCTATGGGCATATCACACCACCAAGAGACGAGTAACCAGCGAAACTCTATTCTTTCTAGTGTATAGTTCCGAGGCGATCATTCCTCCCAACATCGTGGTGCCAAGCATCAACACTGTACTGCCGAATTTCTAGCAGAACGAAAAATAGATGGCCACCAACCTAGACCTAGTAGAGGAAGAGCACGAGAAGGTTATCACCCACATTGTGGCCTATTAGCAGCAGCTCATCTCCAGCTACAACAAGAGGGCAAAAATCTGGCAGTTCCAGCTAGGAGACTTATTCTTCAGAAAAGCCTTTATCACCACATGACGAGAAAGCTCTAAACATATGGCTCCCATATGAGAATGTCTGTACAAAATCAGCTGAGTAGGCGAAAGGGGAAGCTACACCCTCACCATTATGAGTGATAAAGAAATCGACAAATAATGGAATGCCTACAACTTGAGGAAGTACTACGTGTGACCTCCCACCAGTTCTTGGACCCCGTTCAAGATGAAAAAGTTTGAAGACTCAAGCAGCTCGACAAACAAGACCTTGCATGCCGAGAATTATAAATTGTTATGCCATTACCGCCTACAAGCAAAGTTAATAAAAGCCTCTATTTTCAATGAAGATTGAAGGAATTATTCACAAGCCTGGGCCAAATGCGTAAATAAACTGACCCACCCTGTGACAAGCAGAAGACGCTCGTTGCCCAACAGATATGGTGTAAGCTCTTCAGTGCGAGAGGGTAAACTAATTTCCCAACACTTACATGGGTAAGCTCTCCAACGCAAAAGGGTAAACTAATTCCCCGACACCTACATGGGTAAGTTCTTCAGTGTGAAAGGGTAGACTAATTCCCCTTACATGGTCTTTTCCTAGCGAATCCGAGAGGATTTGTCCCACAAAGGCTCGTATGGGTATTTAGGTAAAATTTCTAAACATTTATATGCAATTGGATTGAATATTGGTGATGAAAATTAGCTCATTTGAGCCCTGTTTATTCATGAGTATTTCTTTGTAGTTTTAGCAGTGGCAGCAGTGGAGTACAGCAATCCCCGTTAACTTGCAGGGCGACATCAACGGTTTTCGTCAACCTTAACCAAATCTTCACAAAATCAAGTGCAATATTAAGGAATACAAACATGGAGTTAGGTACTTATTAAGGACTGTGCTCACAATTCGGTGAGTGGACCCCTTCTAAATTGATATTTTTATAAAGCTTAGGGTTGCATGCATATTTTATTGCAGAATTTTCATATGCTTTAAATATATTTATGAATTGGCGTATCTTTGAGATTTGGATATAGTAGTTTTACATTGTATGTTTTATGAAATTGCATATTTTGAAATTTGGATAATTTATTAGTAATTGAATTACTTATGGAATATATATTGGATATATTTAGATTTACTATATATTAAAGGTTATTAAATGTTGGATTATCCGTATGATTTTCAATGGTTTGTGAGAATATAGTTTTATGAGTTATTTCATGGGTTTTTGGAACTTTTGGATCTTGATACTTTGGCATGAAATTGGAGCTATGTTTTGGATATTTTATCTAGTGATGATATAGTTTTATGAATTATTGTACGAGGCTTAAACTTTTGACTTTTGAGATGTTGATTTGAGCTTGGAGATTTGAGTTATATTTTGGGATATTTTATATATATCTAGTGGGTTATCATACAACACATCCACAAAACACGGGTATTAGAAGTCTATGGTCACAAAACACGAAGATGAGGATGAGTGAGATATATGTTATACCCCCAGCTTCACTACCGAAAGCAGTGTCAGACAGCTTCACTAGTCATGACTAGTGTCGGTGTGAGATGTTATAAAGTTCTTCTCCGGCGTAACCCGGAGTAGTATAGCTTCACCTTTGGGTGATGAGGCCTACCATGTTTCTTTACTGGCGTAACCCAGTGTCGTACAACTTAACCTTCGGGTGATGGACATATATTGCCTGCGGGCGACTATGATACCCCTAGAGAGTACAATTTTGCAGAGATTTATGGTTTTGCCTTTCAGTGATGATAATACAGTTGTGATGCCTTGGTTTTACGTAAAGCTTCTACGGAGGTTTTATGGTTTTTCCGTCGAACATTTTTACTACCATCTCTGAATATCGTTTTACGGACATAAGATTTCCAAACGATCGCATAACATGCTAGAGTTTTCAGAGAAACTATTATGTAGTATTATATATGTTTTCAAAACAGGGGGTTTTACATATAGATTCTACGGAGGTTTTATGGTTTTTCCTTTGAACAGTTTTACTACCATCTATGAATATTGTTTTACAAACATATGATTTCCAAACGATCGCACAACATGCTAGAGTTTTCAGAGAAACTATTACGTAGTATTATATATGTTTTCAAAATTGCTTTTGTCATCGCGAATTTCTAATTGTTTGGATGTGGAAATTTTGAAGTGGGTGGAGTTAGTTCATCGTTAACTAATAGTCCTTCTATTGCCACTCAGTACTAGTATTCTTCTTCACTTCAAAGTGAGAGGTCTTAGGTTCGAATCTTGTAGATGACGAATTCAATACCAAATTATGTTGTCCATTGTGTGATTTAACTGAACTCCCTCTCCATGTAAAAATATCGATGTGCTTAAAAAAAAAAATCAGTCCTTCTGTTTGGACTTGCCACTTTCGGACTGTGGATTCTTTCTTTCATATATTTTTTCTGCAGCCACCACCCAATTGGGATTAGGATTTGCAATGTTAAACTTAAAAGTGAAGCCAGAATGATCTGCCTTGCCATTGGTAGTAAATAAGTTGTGCGGGTTGAGTTTCACGAGTTTAGCTATTTCGTGATACTTAAAAAATATATTATGTTACCTTCATTGTTAATAGCTAAAAATATCGTTCATTTACTATTATTTAAATTTTTAGAGTGATGTGAGAACTTAAAGGATTAGAATAGAGAAATGCATGTTAAATGTACTTATAATATTAACAGCGTTCAATTGTCACAAAGAAAATGATGACAATTCGTCTTTTAACTTTTAACTTGTTCAAGAAAAAGAAAACGGGCAAAAAAAGGGTAAACAATTATGCGGGTAAGAACTCAAATAGCTATGGATAAATAACCGTAGGCACTCGCCCAACATAATCGTTGTCCATCCCTACTTCGAGCTCAAATAGTAACAAAACCTGGCAGATATATCATCCATTATTATCTGAATCTTTTGAAGAATAGTTGTATATATTTAGAAATGCATAGTTGGATTTTGAAGCTGCATGCTGCACAACGTGCATGAGTATGTGTTTGTACTTAATTTTGCATCATCGGTCCGAGCGATCGAGACTGTGGATTGAGCGAAATTCTAAACCGTTGTATGGAGAGTTTTTAAGATAACTTTGTTATTATGAAAGGATAATATTATGGTTTTTAATCATAATAATTATTTTTGGTAATGAATATCTTTGACATTTTCTTGTACAAAGATAAATGGAATACAAACTATATCTCCAACTCGGAAGCAAGCAGCACAGTTTAAACTGATTTGGGATGTTTGGCGTGTGGACGTGTGGATTTGATCAGTTCAGTTTGGTTGACAGATTCACGTGGCATGATATAATCATTATCATTTTGGTGAATGTTGTTTGTTTGCTCAAAGTCACTTGGAACTGTTGATAGGATTGGATTTATGAACGGGGATGTAATCGTGGAATTGCAATTAAGTCGCAATTGGTTTCATGGGTATGTCTGGACAAAAGGGGGCCTTTTATTTGGAATATAAGGCATTACTTATGGCCACGTGGAGGATTATTGTACTTACATTGGAAAATTATCTCAAAGAAAAAATTTCAAGTGCATGAAGATAGCAAGTTTCTGCATTATGACATTTCACTCTTAGAAGATTGGCTTTCACTGTGGTGGACGTTTCTGCATTATGACATAGCCATCCAAAACTGTGAAACAACTTTGCTAATGCAGTTGTAATCTGTTGCAGAATTTGAAGAGATGTTAATAGCATGATCAAAATAGTGAGCTTTTCTTACTATTTATGTTTGGGGTTTTGTCCTTTGGAATGAATATGGTATACAAATAATATGTTGACAGTCAGGAGATACCGTAATTTGATTGCTTTTGCTGGTACTTCATTGTTCTGAGGCGGAGGCCCAGGCTGAGTTTGAATCTGTGGCTGGCTTAGCTGCAGATGGATGGGTGCATGCAAATCATATGCATTACTGATGCTATATGGAGGCTGGGAAGTTTTGTTTCCTCCAATCATATCCCTTGCTTCATAAACCTGAGATTAAAATATTCTGTGTTAGTGTTTGCTAGAGAAGACACTTCACATTCTCTGATGAGTATAATTAACATAATGGCTTTATGTTTTAATAGCTCATTTGGTTCCACTCACTTTCCCTTTACCATTGCCTCTCTCCACCCTTTTGATGAATTATAATGTGTTAAATAGAAAAGCAGAGCTTAATGTGTAAACAATACCTTCTTTTGCAGTTCCTCGTTCACTTTACCTATGAGGTCTAGCTTCTTATACAGTTCTGTATTCTCTTGATGTGTGAAATTTACCTGAATATAAAGTAAAAAACAACATTAATAAGTATCAATTAACCCCCAATAAAATGAATTAACATTAATCAACTGGGGAAAATTGAGCCAGTTTACCTTCTGGTTCAGTTCTTTTATTTCATCATCAAATATCTGGTTCTGCAGAATAGAAAGAAAAAAAAAAACCAAAATGAGTGCCATGCATGTGCTATATAAAGAAGGGAGCAAGACATTATTAACTAAGGGGGTGTATTCATTTGAGAATTTGAGAGATTTTGATGGATTTATAAATCTGTGAATTTTTATGGAGTCTAATTGATTTGTAGAGATTCCATGTAAAATTTTGATTCAATTCCCTCAAAATCTCTTGGGAAGAGAAGAGATTTGTGAATACTTAAAATACACTACAAAATCTCTCAAATTCTTTAAAATCAAATTCTAATTGAATACACCTGAAATGTTATAAATTTCTTTAAAATTCTAATTGAATACACCTAGATTTATGAGGATTTTTAATAAACTATTTTAAAATCCTGATTGAATACACATTGAATTTCAAAGAATTACTTAAATTCCTGATTGAATATCCCTAGATTCATTAAAAGAATTAAAATCCTCTAAAATTCCAATTGAATACACTCCCCTAAGACTACAATTAGGGCTAAGGCTTTTGATACCTTTTTTGTCCGGACAACTTTCAAACTCATCTCCAGCTGGCTTTCCAAATTCTGTAGATCTTTGGCACTCAAACCAGAAAGTTCTTCCCCGATTAACTGCCTGCATAATTTACAGAAGGTGTGGGGGTATACTCTAATTGTTTTCACAAACTAATTCATATTTACTAAATGTTACTCTGTGGTGTATGAGATACCATGTTTTTCCCAATAAATCACTATCTCACATTTCATGGAAAACCTCAAATGTTTTAGCAATATTTAAGTAACAGTATCGGGATATTGGGAAGAGATTTTGCTTTTTAGTTGGTAAGCTTGGTCTCTGGCAAAATCGCTTAAGGAGGAAGCATAGGGAACACCCAGATCATTTAGGATTAGGACAATGTGTTGTTAGGCTTCATTGGGAACCTCAATTATTGAAAAGGTTATCTGGGTTGGTATTTGGATGAACCGTGATTAGTTTGATAGCCTTTTGAATAAGCAACATGAAATATGCATTGTTATGTTTTGGTACTTGAATCAAATTGTTAGGCTATGTTGAAGATTCAATATAAAGCAATTATTGTACCTGTGGCATTCTTCCAAGTACCGCAATTGTTGCCTCAAGCTTGCTATCTCCCTTTGCCAAAACTATTAAGTACAAATACAATAAATGTTGTCATGCATGAAATATGAACTCACTAAATAAGCATTTATAGGAGCACTAGAAAATGTTAGCCGTTCTAAAATCACACATCAAGAATCTGAAGCGTGCATATTTTATTTTATCTGTAATATTTTTAGGAATGAGAAATTAGGTTCCCATCTCTTTTTTTTTTGCTACTCCATTGATTAAAACTTCATTCTTTTTCAAAATTTTATCAAGGTTCTTAGGTTTTAATAAACGTCATTAATTATTTCAATAATAAAATATATTTTTTTTATTTCTAAATATATTCATTTAGTGTTAGAAATGTTACATTTGATATATTTATAATTATGGCTAAATTTTTTTATTATATATTTTTATTTTTAGTTTGTACCCATTTTTAATTTGCAACCCTTTTTTAATTTGTACCAATTTATTAATTTCTTTTTGTGCCCAAAATTTTTAAAGTTTTATTGTATTTGTACCCATTTTTAATTGTGCTAAATGCACCGTGCTAATTATATATATTTATTTTATTTCTAAATTTATATCAGTAGTTATTTTTTAAATATGTCAATAATTATGTGGGTACAATATTTTTTTGCTATAACTTTGTGAAGAACAATATTACTCTAATATTTATTTTTAAGTATTTATTATATTTTAAAAATATTATTTGACTTTGTTTAAATTTCATAATTTGTGGGACATTAAATGCATTAAACAATGTTAAAGACCTCGATCAAAATATTTAAACAAATAAGGTTTCAGTCTAACAATTAGATGGATTAGGAATTGGAACAAAAATGACCCTTTTAGGAAATATTACATAGACAGGCGCTTGATCAAATGCTTTCAAACACACACACACACACAAACAAAAACATGCATATAGACAGATTGGATTAATTCTCAGAGTTCTCTAGCTTATGGCCCTGCAAGTGTATCCCATATAGGCAAATATGAATTGTTTTTGGGGCCATGCAGGTATATCTCATATTTTTCAGTATGCGCTCTTACTTTTATCATTCGTGAGTATTGTTATCCCTTGTTTGATACCAAACGTGCATCTTATGCATCTTATCCCTTTTCACTTCTTTAAGCTACTCGGTGACTAGTACTGGTACAAAGTTGTCGAGAGTAGGTATCTACGTAATTCTACCGTGAAACAGCAAAAACATTACCGATAATTACCCTTTACTGAAATTGAAGGATGTGTTACATGCCATGCATATTATCCTCCTCACTAAAGAAAAAATGACGACAATATTCACCCTATATTAAGCTGTTCAGACGTGCGGCAAAGTTATTTGGTAAACTCTAGTAGCTCCCACATTTTACTGAAACCCTAGGATACAACTATGCCACCTTTTTCTCTTCCTCGTTATTTATGGATTTCACAATTAAGATATGAAAATTGCTTGCCCACGCCATCTGGGTTCAGCTCAGATATTTTTATTTTGCACTTGTTTCTTCAATTTTTCTTCCCATCACTCGAGGAATTCTCGCGGGAGGTCTTGATTTACATTTCCCAAAACCATATGTTACCAATAACTATGGAAATTGAAATATTCCCTTCCTCCGTCCTGCAATCCTACGCTGATTTTTTTTTTTGAAAATTACATGGGGCATGTCCGTCCATAATGCTATTTCAAACTATCTAGAATAATCCTATCATGTACTTTTCCATACAGTTAAATTTGTGACTAAGGAAGACTACTTTCTCTCCATTTCTATGTTTGCTTTTCTGTAGTCTCTCTGAAAGGATGTAATCCAACATTGCTCAGGACGGATTATGGTTGCTAATTAATGTTTGTTACTATACATAGGCAAAACCATAGAGCTACGTAATTAAACAAGTGCTATGCATGCGTATACATATATGAAAGTATCATTGTCCAAGAAGCTTATTGCTTAGTGTTTTGATGAGTAGATTTTATACTATATATTTTCTCCTATTCTTGGTATGTTTTGGCGATATTTCGATGCTTTGTTATATATGTCAATTATAGTACATGCGAATCTACTTTGAGCAAAAAGTAGTCAAACGAAGGAATTTTGGAATAATTCCAATTGGAGTAGATTTGTGAGTCTTTCATGAAGATTGTGTCATAATTTCAGCATTTAATTCCAAGCCGCTTGACTGCGGCGAAGAAAAGAAGGCATAGCGCGTATCTTTTTTAGATTGACGTTTTTGGACATTTTAGATATTTTGAAGGTCAAGACGACATATTTTGAGGAAGGTTTCTTCTGATAATTTGGTGGGGAGATCTTCAACTTTCAAAAGAGACCTTTTGGGACCAAATCAGAGTTGATATGGTCAGTCAAAAGTCTAATTTTCTCTACAATTCGAATTTGACTTTAAATAGGAAACTTTTTGATTTGCTAGTTTATTATTTTATTATGTTTCCTAGTTTTATTCTAAGACCTTTTTAAGTAGGATTTTATCTTGTAATAGTATAAATAACGCTATTTAGCCATTAGTGTTCTCTACGCATTATTTTGGAGAACTCGGTTTGGAGGGCTATTGAAAATTCAAGTTTATTTACAAGGTGTTTTCTATCCTTTTGTATTTCAATAAAATTCCTTTTGTTTTAGGATTATTCATAACTAATTTCTTTTTCTAGGGATAGGCCACAAGCCTTAGCATGACTATGTAGTCTTTATTTAATTGCTTATGATAATATTCATGCATACTTTGATTTATTAATCACCGTGTTTAAACTATCTCTATCTTAATGCTTAGCTACTATAAGAATGTTTAGATAAGTAGTTGGATGCAATTCGGTTGGAATATCACCGAGGACTGAGTATTGCTTCTTGTGGTTAATAATTGTAATTTCACTTAGGATGAATATCACGTCTTAGGGGTTGCATGGTTTTTCAAATGGTTTTTACAAAACTTAATGAGTTTTGCATGTTCATATTTGATCTGAGTATCACAGACGGATTGCATGCTAAATGTACGTTCTTACTTGAATATCAATAGGAGAATATGCATTAGGAAAACCTAACCTTCAAAGTTGTGTGTGTAGTTCATAAGTAATTGACAAAACTATGTAGGACTGTTGAGCTGACGGCGAAACCTAGTGTTTTCTCAATTTGATTTTCAAAAACTATTGGGATTAGTTGGAATTTTTAGAAAATATGTTCTGATTTTTAATGTTTTCTATGGCTAGCAACTTGAAGGTGAAAGTTTTTGTTTCTTAGTTAATTTTTGTTTAATACTTGGTTAGATTTTATTTTTCATTTGAGTCTTGATTTGCTTGAGGACAAGTTAAAAGCTAAGTTTGGGGGTATTTGATGAGTCGATTTTATACTATATATTTTCCCCTATTCTTGTTATGTTTTGGTTAGATTTTGATGCTTCGTTATATATTTCAATAGTAGTACATGCGAATCTACTTTGAACAAAAAAGTAGTCAAATGAAGGAATTCTGGAGTAGCTCCAATTAGAGTAGATATGTGAGTCTTTCATGATGATTGTATATAATTCCAAAAGTTAACTCCAAGCTGTTTGACCGTGGCGAAGAAAAGAAGGCCTAGCGTGCATCTTTTCCAAATTGACGTTTTTGAACATTTTGGGTATTTTGAAGGTCAAGATGACATATTTTGAGGAAAGTTTCCTCTAAGGATTTGTTGGGGACATCTTTAGCTTTCAAAAGAGACTTTTTGGGACCAAATCAGAATTGATGTGATCAGTCAAAAGTTTGATTTTCTCTGTAGTCCGAATTTGACTTTAAATTGGAAACCTTTTAATTGCTAGTTTATTATTTTATTATGTTTCCTAGCTTTATTCTAAGACCTTTTCTAGGAAGGATTTTATCTTGTAATAGTATAACTAAGGGTATTTAGCCATTAGGGTTCTCTACGCACTATTTTGGAGAACTCGGTTTAGAGGGCTTTTGACAATTCAAATTTATTTACAAAGTGTTTTCTATCCTCTTTCTATTTCAATAAAATTTATTTTGTTTTATGATTATTCATAACTACTTTCTTTTTCTAGGGCTAGGCCATGACCCTTAGCATGACTATATAGTCTTTCTTTAATTGCTTATGCATACTTTGAATTATTAATCAATGTATTTAAACTGTCTCTATATCTTAATGCTTAACTATTTTTAGGATGTTTAAATAATTAATTGGATGCAATTCGGTTAGAATATCACCGGAGGATTGAATATTGCTTCTTGTGGTTAATAATCGTAATTTCACATACGATGAATATCACGTCTTAGGGGTTGCATGGTTTTTCAAAGGGTTTTCACAAAACTTAATGAGTCTTGCATATTCATATTTGATCTGAATATCACGGATGAATTGCATGTTAGATATACGTTCTTACTTGAATATCATGACGAGAATATGCATTAGGAAAACCCAACCTTCAAAGTTGCATGTATAATTCATAAGTAATTGATAAAACTATGTAGGACTGATAAGGTGACGGCGGAACCCTAGTGTTTTCTCAATTTGATTTTCAAAAACTATTTTCTTTTATGTTTCTTTGCTCTTGCCTGTTTCTTTAATCTTTTAAATTAAATTCATTTTTAATATTTTAGGTCATAAAATAAACCTTTTCCAAATTTTGTTTTCAAATACTTAATTAAGACTTTATTTTTACATAAATTATTCATTCAGTTCATGCAGAGAACGACTTTGCTATAGCCGATTATACTACGATTACCTTGTACTCTTGCAAGTATTTAGTGTTTTTATCTTACTTTTACAGGTGGTAAAAATCCTATCATATTTGACAGTATCATATATATATATATATATATATATATATAATGTTTGTATACATTATAATTGCAGGTATTCAACATAAAGAAGATTGGAGCTGTTTTTGTTGAGTGGTTACCTTGAGTTCTGAAGCAGGATTCAGCAGTTGATGGTGCTCTTCTCTCTGTTTGTTGAAACGATCGATAACTGATTTCATGCTGATAAGAAATTCGTAGTGTATGGTAATTAGATGCAACAATCAGGTATCTTGTGAATATTTTTTAGTAAATTCATAGCGTCATGGTCGTTAGTTTATCAAGCATATAGGGGATATACTGGTAAATCCTTGTTAACATTTGTTTTAAACGGGCTTGTGGAAATTTGTAAACCCGCTTTTCTACAAAGATAATACTGCGGAGGGACAAATGCTACAAGTCCCTTTTGATTATTAAACAATCTGGCAATGCTTTTTCATGCTGTTACATATTGTGGTCATTCGGTCATTTCAGTTGCTCAAATGATGATCTCTGTTGGCCTTGATTTGCAGATCACCTTCATAACTAATTAGTAGCTTCTGGTTTAGAGATATTTTTCTCCCCAACAATAGAAGAGGCCTCATGTTTGAATCTCCCTCGCACTTGGTTAAAAAAAAAACAAAAGAAAAGGAAGTCTTCCTATATCCTGGATAGACCCATTAAGGGGGTGGGGGGTCACTTGACCTTCGAATTTCGATATCTTTATGGACGACTGGAGTGCTACCCTTAGAAGGTTTCGGCTGTCCTTTATATATGGCCTCCAACTACTTGATAAAATGCCTCAAAGAGGAGTTGCCCTTCTTATTATTTTTTTAATGTTAGCCAAAACTTTGAGGTAGGTTATTATATGAAAATAAAAGAAAGACGAGCACAACTTAAAAAAGAAAGAAAAGAAAGAAAGCAAACCTGTAGGTTGCAGCAAACCTTACCCAAACTCAACCAATTCTCAAATCCCAATACCACCAAACTCAATCCATAACGCCCAAACTCCTACCACCCCACATTGACTTTGATTCTATGGGGTTGCTACAGCTTCAACCTTTAGTGGAGAGAGCCTATTTCGCTATAAATATTGTGAAAAGTCTATTTGTATTGAGGGCAATATTTTATCTTTCATTGATAATGAAGCTATAACGCAGTATTTTCAAAATATGAAAACGTGTCCTGGACAATTGTAAAAAACCCAATCCATAATTATTTGAATAAAGGAAATTTATTGGACTAATAAGATTACAATTCAACCATTAAAAGTGTACAAATCTGACGGTCGAAAAATTTGTGTCTTTTTTATGTCGCCACAGAACTGCCCCCAATATATATAATTATGCACATGGGTGAGAACTTGTAGGTAGAGAATTCTAACATCTAAAAACTCTGCCTTCCCCATCATGCATCCTCCTTCGTACGTACCAAGAAAAGAGCATTTCCTAAAGCTCGAGTCTCACACTGTTCCTCAGTATAGGCCCTAAAGAAATGTGATATTCATAGATGACTTGTTTTTCACGAGAATTGTCAAACTAACTACAAACTTCTCATTCAAACTTTGATGAAGTGCAACATGGAGGTGATGCCAGTTGAAGTAGGTACGATCAAGGAAACTTTATCTAGAACTATGTCATTTTAAGAGCTGTGTCCTCATGTGGACAGACAAAGCAATTGAGGAGACATATATATATCATGCAACACAATCTTAATTAAGACGTCTAAGTAATTAAGGAGAAGCATGCATCTACTTATTTACAAATTCTCATCGTTCAGGCCTCAGAAACCCTTCGTTGAACATTACTAAATAACTAAATTCAATGTACTTTTTGTATCATGCATTAGCTCCATTCTCTCTCTATTTATCATTATATGTAAATAATCAGCTCTTGCCTTTATATATCATAGATGAATCCTATATATATATAGCACATTGTGAGAAGTATTCATATGTTTATTTTTAACTTTTTTTTCGTTTGGAAGTTTTTTAAAAGCAATTTCTTATCAGGTATAATGTCTTTCTGAATTTCTATGCATATAGACAAGTAAAGGTTCTACACAATCCATGACCACAAGACACGAGGCAACAAAATACCCAAATAACATCTTCAGTTAATTCCACATGCTATATACGATTCATAAAAATAAAAAAAAGTATTTTTATGCAATAATAACATCTTCAGGCAAGAAAAAATCTTCACATGAGAACAATGTTTCGCTCCAAAGAAGATTAAAAGGGCGCAATAGCTGATATGTGTTGTCTGAATTAGTACAATATAACAAGTCTACCTGAAATCTTTTGCTAGAACATGCAGCATATATATTGTGTGTGTCTATATATCTCGAACAAGTAGCTCTAGTTCCACTGCAAACACATCCCAACAAAAAGTTCACAGGCAATATACACACATGTACAGATAGATTGAGATTGAGAGAGAGAGAGAGAGAGAGAGAGAGAGAGAGAGATCTAACCTAGTGCTAGCATAATCGTAAAGCCTGCCGGTGCTAGAGAAGACAATCAATCCAACCTCAGCATCACAAAGGATTGATAGCTCCTTTGCCTTCTTAAGCAACCCATTTCTTCTCTTCGAGAAGGTCACTTGCCTGCTCGTCGAATTGTCAATCCTTCTAATCACAATCTTTCCTCTCCCCATACCTTCTTCTCTAGTAGATCGGTAGATACATAGAGAAATTAGTTCCTTATGTTCAAGAAAATTGTCCAATTTGCCTAAATTGGTAATCAAAACCTAAAGCAAACAAGACCAAAAGGATGCCTGAAATAACAGTAATATGAAGCTAAAGGAGATCATCAACTAGAACCAAAAAAATCCAAAAGAACAGAGATCATATTTTTCCCAAAAGAGAAGTCTTTTTTTCATTTCGATTTTTTCCTCAAAAAAGCAAGGTTTATAATAAACTGTAGAGAGCTTACATGGAAGAAACAAGCTATAGAGAAAACAGTAGCAGCTCCCCTATTTCCTTAATTTCCTCAGATGTATGTACCTATATTTATAACTATAAATGCCTTATGGCTGTACAAGTAGAAACCTAGTTTATATGACAAAACATGGTACCGTGGAGGGAAACCGCCTAGTGGTTTGGTGGCTTAACAGCGCCACCCACTCGCTAGAGTAGAGACCACTCTACTCGCTTTGTGAGGCCAACGTTTCTTCTGTTGAATCAAACAAAGGTCTGTTGACCAGCGTGAGAGAGTCGGAGGAGGTGCTCACGTTACAAAAGGAAGATCAGAATGGGCACGTGTAAGAAGAGAGAGAGTGTTGGCGAGTATAACAAAGAGCGTGGGGAATTGGGAATCCTCGGACACTCATGATGGAGAAGGAGAGTAGATGATTGACACGTTTTGTTTGGGAAACCAAGGGCGCTCTCTTCCATATTGGGAAGTGAGGTTTGGCTTTCTCAGTCCTAAGCCTGACAAAAAAGTCGTGTATCGTTTTTGTGTAACACTTGTTATCTTAACGGGTCGTGTTGTGTCACATGTGTTATCTTAACGAGTCCTTAACATGTCGGATCACTTTAGCCAACGGATAAAGTGACCCGACCTGTTATGACCCGTTAAGAATTTTTTATTTTTTTTTAAATTTGCACATACCACACACATTGCTACATAAATATTAAAACATATTTGTCGTTTAAGTACTACATCTATACTTGAAAATAAAAGCCTGATAAAAAATAATACATACACTACTAATCTATTACAAATATTAAATGTGCAAGGATATGTAAAATGAAAGAATTTTTGTTTTCAAGGTTGTGAAGTCTTTCTCAAAAGTTTAAACCTTAATTTACATCGATCATTATGATGAAATTGTATTGGGGTATAAATTGTTAAATTAATATATATAATTATTATAGTTTATTCATACTTTTATTAAGTATAACATAAGATTTTGTGATATCCACTAGTGTAAATATTTTATATTGAAGATCGAATTCATTCTTTGTATTCATATATGATCAAGGAGTGTAGCTGTAAAAAAATCATTAAAATTGGAGTTAAAATAACCGTTAAATCATGATTTTTCGTTTTATAACCGTCGAAAAGTTTTGTCTCGTTACTTGATCTTTGAATGTTTGTTTTTTGCAATTTTTGGCGTATGCGATCTCGAAGTATATACAAACATGTTTAACGGTTGAATCGTTGAAACTAGTTTCGTAGAATGCGTGTATTTCATCAAAACAATAGATTTACTAACACTTAAGAGTTTATTCATACTTTCATTAAGTATAACATATGATTTTGTGGTATTCACTAGTGTAAATATTTTAAATTGAAGATCGAATTCAATCATTGTATTCATATAGGGTGAAGGAGTGTAGCTGTAAAAAATTATCAAAATCGGAGTTAAAATAACCGTTAAATCGTGAATTTTCTTTTTATAACCGTCGAAAAGTTTTGTTTCGTTACTTGATCTCTGAATATTTGTTTTTGCAATTTTTGGTGTATGTGATCTCGAAGTATATACAAACATGAACTAGTTTCGTAGAATGCGTCTCCCATCAAAACAATAGATTCACTAACACTTAAGAGTTTATTCATACTTTCATTAAGTATAACATAAGATTTTGTGGTATCTACTAGTGTAAATATTTTAAATTTAGGATTGAATTCATTCATTGTATTCATATAGGGTCAAGGAGTGTAGCTATAAAAAAAACCATCAAAATATGAGTTAAAATAACCGTTAAATCGTGATTTTTCGTTTATAACCGTTGAAAGGTTTTGTCCCGTTACTTGATCTCTGAATGTTTGTTTTTTGCAATTTTTGGTGTATGCGATCTCGAAGCATATACAAACAAGTTTGATGGTTGGATCGTTGAAATTAGTTTCGTATAATGCGTATCCCATTAAAATGATAGATTCACTAACACTTAGAGTTTATTTATACTTTCATTAAGTATAACATAAGATTTTGTGGTATCCACTACTGTAAATATTTTAAATTGAAGATCGAATTCATTCATTTTATTCATATATGATTAAGGAGTGTAGCTATAAAAAATAATCAAAATTAGAGTTAAAATAACCGTTAAATCATGATTTTTTGTTTTATAACCATCGAAAAGTTTTGTTCGGTTAATTAATCTCTGAATGTTTGTTTTTTGTGATTTTTTGCTGATACGATCTCGAAGCATATACAAACAAGTTTGACGTTGGATCGTTGAAATTAGTTTCGTATAATTCGTATCCCGTCAAGTTCAATGGTGTATATAAATATATATATATATATATATATATATATATATATTTTATTAAGTAGATTTAAATCTATTTATTTTGTACGTATAATTGACCGGTAGACGGAGTAGTACATCACGTGTCATTATAAAAATAGTAGGATACGTGTGATAAAAAGTTAATAACTTAAAAAAAAAATCTCACCACTTCTATTAATTTTCACTTTCCCTCTCTTTTTTATTTCATTTTCAGCTTTTCTTATAATTTTCATTTTTCCCTCCCTTTTTCTTCAAAGGGCGGCGGTAGCCTACTAGTAGTAGTAGCAAGCAAAATACCACTAGATCCCATCTTTTCCTCTCTTTTCGGCTTCTTTTTCAGTTTTTTTTATAATTTTCATTTTTCCCTCCCTTTTTCAGCTTTTCTTCAAAGGGTAGCAGGAATGGAATGGATCAATGGATGCATATTAATTATTATAGTTTTTATAAAATTTAATTTAAAATTTAATATATATATATATATATATATATATATATATAAAATTATTATAGTTAATATTTTGGGGGTATAATTATTATAGTATATATAATAATTATAATTATTATTGTTAATTTAATATATATATATATATATATATATTTATTATAGTTTTTAGGGGTATAAATGTGACATCCCACATCGCCCAGGGGAGTGATCCTTAAATGTATATTCCCATCCCTACCTAGCACGAGGCCTTTTGGGAGCTCACTGGCTTTGGGTTCCATCGAAACTCCGAAGTTAAGCGAGAAGGGGGATAAAGCACTCCCATGATGGGTGTCCCACTGGGAAGTTGCTCGTGAGTTCCCAGAAACAAAACCGTGAGGGCGTTGTCGGGGCCCAAAGCGGACAATATCGTGCTACGGTGGTGGAGCGGGCCCGGGAGGTGGCTGCGCTCGGGCAGGGATGTGACAATAAAATTGTTAAATTAATATATATATATATATATATAATTATTATAGTAATTTTTTAGGGTTATAAAATTATTAAATTAATATTCAGCTTATCGTGTATCGTGTTACCCATGTGTATACCCGAACCAACCCGTTATCTTAACAGGTGCTTATTGGGTTACCGATAACGACCCGATTCGTTATCGTGTTGACTCGAACACCTGTTAATTTCGTGTCGGGTTATTGGGTCATGTCAGGAATTGCCAAGCCTACTCAATCCTCATTGGCCTGCTTTCCGGCAAAAAAAAAAAATCCCATAAAGAAATTTAAGAAACACAAATAAATATTTTATGTGGGAAAATTATTTTGCTAAAATTAATAGTAATTTTATTAGCTACTTAGTACTAGGATCTAGTGGTATTCCTTCACTTGGAAGTGAGAGGTCTTAAGTTCGATTATTGCCAAAAGAGAATTTGAACCACATTATTGCTAGTTTATTGTGAGACTAAGCTCATCTCGTTCCCCTTAGTGTAGATAATATCGTTTGTTAAAATAAAAATAATAATTCAACTATTGTGATTGGATTTCTTATCTTTTTATTGGTAATGACTTCTACACTTAGATTTTGTGTGTGGTTGTTGGTCAATTGTTGATTTATATGAATTTTATGTGGATGAACGATTGATAACTGACAACCATATAGTGAAAGACGATTTAAATAGAGATGTAAAGTTTACTTTGATCTCTATGTTTACTATATATGTACCAACTTAAAGAAAGTTCGTTGTCACATCCCAGATTCGGCTCCATCGTAACACGATATTGTCCGCTTTGGGTCCCGGCCACACTCTCACGATTTTGTTTCTGGGAACTCACACAAGAACTTCCCAGTGGGTCATCCATCCTAAGAATGCTCTCGCCCGAACTCGCTTAACTTCGAAGTTTATTGGAACTCTGAAGTTAGTGAGCTCCCAAAAGGCCTCGTGCTATATGGAGGGGAGCATATATATGAAGGATTATTTTGAGAATACATGTTCATTTAAGCAATATCATTAGCATGCAATTAACAAATTAAAGGCGGAATCATGCTTGCATATACTTAAAAACAAAACATTACCCATGAATGTTCAAAGCCTAGTAGATTGGTGAACCTTTAAACAACTCAAAACAAAGTGAGTTGAGATTTATACCTTTGTAGATTCCTCTTTGCTTAAGCAAAGGCTAATCACCCAAAGAGATGGCCTTCATTCCTTGCATCTTAAATCTATGGATTTGGTTGGATGAAAAGGTTTCTCTAAGTTCCCAAAATTGGGAACCTCTAATTCACCACACCAAGGTAAGATTTTAGAAGAAATGAGTGACATTGGAGGAGTAGGATTGCTAGCTAATCCCTCCAAGGGGGGCCAGCCTTTTAGAGAGAAAAATGGAGATTGTGTTTCACCAATTTCCCCCAAAAAGAACCCTTAATGAATTTTGGCTATAAAGTCAAATTTATACCTTAATTCATTTGAGTGGCAAACTTGTAAATAAGTCCAAGTTTGCTACCCTTACTAAGTGGCCGGCCTTAGGGATTAATTTGGGCTATTTGGGCCTTTGTGAATCATTATTCATTAAGTTGTCATACAACTTAAGTTAATGGACTTGACGTTCTAAGCCCATTGGGCCTTAAGGTCCAAAACCATCCCGAGGTCTTTAACGAACTCATTCGTTTGATTAATTAACATATTAATTAATCCTTGCCATAAATAATTAAACCATTTAATTATTCTTACTCATCTCCGTTGAATCTTCAATCTTTACCTTACACGGTGTACGATCCATTAGGTTCCTTTTAGCGAGGCAGTGGGCGATTAAAACTCTTTTAAATCGATTGTGAATTGAAACTTCTTTCAATTCTTCCTTTAGTGATTACACACATTTAGGGCTTCCACAAACCATGAGTGACACCTAGCAGCATATCATGGTTACCCAAGCTAATCAGAAGAGGTAGAGAACCTATTCAGTTTAGGATTACAAATGCAATACGGTCCTTCTCTAATACAATACTCTTGACCACATTGTTTGGCTTGATAGTTTATTCATGTCGACTATCCAATGTGAATCTTGTACTTATATGATTACTTTGAATGTGATCTGGAACGCATTCCAACATCTCATTCATACTCTGGCTAGAGATTCTAAATCATATCATAGAGTATTCTCCCTCAACGGTTTGAAGGTTAGAGATCCCTTGTTGCGCATTCACTTGTCTCCATGACTAGATAGCTTGACCCCAACCATGCCGTGGACACTCCAAAGGAATGCCTTTTGACACGATCAAAGATCAAGGACCTAACCACAAGACAACTATGATGCCTCAGGTCAAAGGACTAATTTGCATTATCCTAACCATGAGTTCTCACGTGACATGAATATGAGAACTCGTCGTTGATCGTGTTCAGTGAACTCATTCTCTATTGAGCACCTACGTACTTGTCTTGGTGTCACTCACACCAATGACTCGAGACTAGTCACTCTCCCTGAGAGAAGACATAGCACGTACTGATCTTAACGGACTGTCAATGCCCAATTGGCAATCCTATGATCAGGAACGTTTAGGATGTGTCTACGAAAGAATGGTCTCATTAATCTAACTTCTTTTAGATTGCATTCTCCCAATCACATATTCCTTGGACTTTATTGTTTAAGCATATAACATTTATATGAGACCGCTCAAACAATAATCTTTGCCCTTGATATTAAACTAGATTAGTTTAACATGTGAAATGTCCGTAAAGTATCATCATATGATAGGTTTTAGGGCACATTTCCAACAATATATATATATATATATATATATATATATATATATATATATATATATATATATAAGGCACATTACCCCCTCTCTGTTGGTCGATGTGGGATGTTACAATCCACCCCCTTTAGGGGCCCGACGTCCTCGTCGACACACTTGCACCACATGGCAGAGTGGCATTGTTACCATTCTGTCACATCCCAGACTCGCCTCCGACGTAGCACGATTTGTCTACTTTGGGCCTCGGCCACACCTTCACAGTTTTGTTTCTGGAAACTCACACGAGAACTTCCCAGTGGGTCACCCATCCTAGGAATGCTCTCGCTTGAACTCGCTTAATAGAACTCCGAAGCCGGTGAGCTCCCAAAAGACCTTGTGCTATATGGAGGGGAGCATGTATATATAAGACACATTACCCCTTCTCCGTTGGTCGATGTGTGATTTTACATTTACACACTTAATTAGGTTATATATACATATGCGTTTCGTATGTTTAACTTTTTTTTCTTCTTCTTTTGAATAATAGTTCAAGCAAAGGCTAGCGTTGGTATCAACTTATTTTAAGCATGAAATCATTTTTAGCTATTCTTAAGTGATGATGCATATATATAAGTAATTTTGTTTATTTGACATTATAACTAGATGATTATTGTTCGCGATGTTGATGTGTTAGATTATATATATATATATATATATATATATATATATATATATATATATATATATATATATATATATATATATAGGGAATTGTTATTGGCACTCCAAAATTTTCATTTTACACTCCAAACTTTCTATATTTAGAAAGAAAAATACACTTGTGAGGAATATAGAATGAAATTTTTAGAGTGCCAATAACATTTCCCTATATATAAGATCACTTAATTTGATTTGTCTAGCTTATCACCGATTCATACTAAATTATGTTTTGAATTGAGTTTATAATATTTATTTAGAATCTCGTAAATTTGAAGATACAGGCTGTCTCTATATTATTCTAGTTATTATTAAAGAAAAAAAAATAACGTTGGAATCTGAAGAGATCAGTTTAGATTATAACAACACTATATGTATACACCCATGTGTGATTTTGGATGTTGTCACCTTCGATTATTTCATTTTTCATTAATTAATTTCACATGTATTAGTGGTTGACAGGTACCACGCACTAATAAGGCGTTAAAGTTACTAACTTATGTAAGATTCAAGCTTGAATACGCTTCTAATTGAATTATTTAATGCCATAATCACTAGCACATTTGAACATATATAGGTTGAATCGCACATGAGTTAAGTTATAATACAAGAATAATAGGAGGGGGAAGATAGAACCTAATTAAGAATTTTATTGTCAGTGTTCACACTTTGTCTCTGTACTGTTCAAATACTCTCAGGTACTATTTATTCCGTGAGAAATTGATATATGTGCAGTGGTGAAGACTTTTTGTAGTATTTAATTTCCCGTTCACACCACCTTTTGTTTAAGTATATGCTTAAAAATGATTTGTTTTACAAACCTAGGATTCGACTTCTACAAATCATGCACGTAGAAGATACAAAGGGATCGAGGTCACTGGCCAAACGCCAGAACCCCTAAAGCAAGACCAAACCATATAGGCACAAAGGATAGACTCGGTACCAGGTAAGAAGGACAAGCAGAGGAGCTGAAGTCGCCACCCTTAAGAACCAAATATCCGTACAAATCATCGGTGAGGACGTGAGAGGCCATCAATGGAGAGGATATGAACTAGAGCGGACCATATTCTAATGTATTGTTACAGTCTTAGGATTTGATTTATTATTTCTTCTGGCTTCTATGAACACTTTCATCAAACTTACCTTCAAAAGCGGAATCTATCTATATAATAAAGAAAATAAAATAAAAAAAATAACAGAAGGCTAAAATTTGGCCAAATTAGAGAAATGCTTTATATTTTTGTTTTAAGCTGAGAGTGTGAAACCCACATCGATGAATAAGGGATTTTCCTTGGTGAAACCCTTTTTTGTGTGTAATTTATCTACCATTTCATGTATAATATATAGAAAACTTCATTTTAATCCTTAGTAAAGATGATTTTTAGATTAAAACCATGAGTAAGATCAAAATCTAATTTTAGTCTCTTGATATATTAATAACCTCATTTATTAATTATGAGGACTTTTATTGGATGTAATGATGCTTAGGGAGATGGTTATTGAAATGAAAGAATAGGTAAACACAAGTTCCAAGCTACATTGCAAGCAATTCTTTTGTTGAGATTTATAAGAACTCAAGCTCTCCAACGATTCTTCTAATACCTCCAACCACACCCTTAAACTGAAACAATAAAAACTTTTTATTTGCTTTGTATACAATCTTTCTTTCTCTTTTTTTTTTTTTTTTCTTTCTTTTTTTTTTTTCACATAACTAAATACAAACATGAAATACCCCCACACTTATTCTTTTGCCAAACTCCTTCAAAGTACTTCACAAACATTTCTCATAAGACAATCTCACATTGCTCACTAGCTAGCTTGGAAAGGGTAAGGAAAAAAGTTTGAGGTATAAGGGTAGACATATCTGGTGATAAGAAATAAAAGGCTCAACATATACGGCTCAAATTGGCAATCTAATGATATCATTTTTCTTTAGGAAACATGCTTATTTGGGCCATGGTGATAAACCTAATGCCTCTATCATTTTCAAGTTCATGCAATCAATGACAAATATTTCGAAAGATCGTTACGCAAGTTCTAGAGATATATCTCACATAAGTTCATCACACATGAAAGAATAGGAGTGTATGAAAAATGCACACACTTTCAATAGGCTCAAAAACTCACATAGGATGTATATGGTCACTAAATTCACATATGAAGCTTTAAGTCATGTTTTAGTTTCACATCAACAAGGCTATGTTCATTTAGTTTTTCAAGAATGATCAAACATGTACAAAACTAACAAGAGAATTAGGGATTTCACACAACACATGTTAACTAAGTTCTTGATCACAATGGTTCGAATTTGATCCAATTATATCATTGGGTCGGGAAAATAACAAAAATCTAATTCAAAACAATAAGGAAAACAAGACAATATTTTTGGATTTTTAAATCTTCCGATTTTTTTTAAATTTTTTTTAAAAACAAAACTAATTAAGAAAACAAAAAGCAACAACCCAGAAACAAATGAAACCAGTTCGTAGTCAAAGGTACACAAATTTTCAATTTGGTCATTTTTTATACTCTTTACCCCCAAACTTAAACTGGACATTGTCCCCAATGTCAGAAAACACTATAATGCAAATAAAAATAAAATGAATAAATAATAAGAAACAAAAATAAAGCAATTGGACTGAAAACTTCCCTAATTTGCAGTAAAATCAAGCGATGACCCCCAAGCTTAAATTCTGCAATCAACTTCAGGGGTGGAAATAACCAAAAGTTCCTACAAAGAAAAGAAATAATTCAGTTAAGCACGCAAGAAAATGTAGAAAATGCAAACAAAAAATTGAAAATGACAATAAAAGACAATGAATAGAAATATTAGGTGATCTTTGATCATGCTTGTTGATTTTCCACAGCTTTGATCTTGAACTGGATGAGACTTCTGAGAAAGGAACAAGGAGAGTTCCTTAGTGGGCAGGTAAGAGCAAGGGTAAAGGAAAAACATGCTATAAGATATCTTTGCCTTCGACCCTACTGATATGAGATACTTTTGCTTTTGAAGAAATATCTAATGGCATTTCCTTGAGTTCTTGGATCAATGCAGACTCCTTCTATTCTTCGATGCAGCTTAGACACCTCCTGCATCGTCTGCGAGATACTTTTACTTTTGAAGAAGTATCTTCCCATAGGTTTATTCTTGAACTGGGCTAGAGGGGCTCGAAGATGAGTACTTGAGAGCAAGACTAGGTAAGCAATCATGATCTCTTTTTCTCCTTGTTCTTCAGATGAAGGTAAGGAGAAAACATGATATGAGATACTTTTTCTTTTAACCTTCATGATATGAAATTCTTTTGCTCTTGATGACTTGTTTGCAGAAGTACTCCAAGGGATGAAGAACACTGAGTAACTCGAGAGGTTTCTTTGGGAATACATTCTCGGAGGTGAAGAAGTGTTGAGTAAGTCTGCCTTTGCTATGGAGGGCGAAGGTAGACACTTATAGGAATTTCTTCACAACCGGTACTATTCTCTTACTCTTGTCGGCAGCGGGTGGATGATTGAACAGTAAGGTTTACGCGCTTTCTGACAAAGTTACCCGTAATTCTCGCAAAGCTGAGGGCGCATGTGACAGGTGACGACAAGTCTAGAAAAGTTGATCTTTTGAAATCCGGGGGTTAGCTCGTGGTTTCTGAGCAGGTCCGGCTTTTGAGAAAGGAGTCCGGCTTTTGAGAAAAGAGTCCGGTTTTTTAGAATAGAGCGTCTCTTCGATTTGCGAGCAGGCGCCTTTTCGATTTGCGAGAGGGCGCCTCTTCGATTTCTGAGTAGTGCCTCTTCAATTTCTTATTTTTATAGAGGCACGAATTTTGTTCCACAGCACACTTGAATTGCCTCATGTAAAAACTCCCTTCTTGCACTTCTAAAATCTTAATCTGTCCGATCTCTTCTTTCTCAACACCTTCGGAAAATGTCTTGGCCCTCTGACCGTCGCTTTAACTTGAATGTCGGGGAAGATGATGACTTGTCTTCTCCAAACAACATTTGGCATCCGTTCTTCATATCCTCCAATGGTCCTCGTACAGTTGGGGCCTCAATGATGAGCAACGATACAATCGCTACGGTGGTTGCTAGAAATCTTCTTACTCTAAGAGACAGTAGGATGCTATCCAAGTGGTCAGACGAGCTCGCTGTTTAAGACTCTTTGGCGCTCAACGTCCAGTGTGCAGGCTCAGTCTCAAACATGGGCCAACGTCTTCTTGTACGATCTCGTTAGGTTGAGTCTTTGATGGCTGAGGTGGCTAGTATTCGGCAAGAGGTCAGAGGACTCAGGCACGAGAATACGGAGTTGCACATGCTCGCAACTAGTTACTCAACAAGTGTGAAGAGGAAGCTTGACCAGCTGCAGGAGTCCGAAGTGCGGATTCAGAGTGATCATCAAAGGTTTGTGGCATTACTGTAGAGGCATCTTCTGCCTTCGTCATCTGGAGTTGCACTAAGTGTTGAGGCTCCGGAAGATCAAACTCTGGCACTTCGTCTTTTTGGAGCTCCGTCGACTTTTGAGGCACCACCTAACCAATGAAGGCTATTAGTTTACGCATTATTGTAAAATATTTTTGTTTTTATTTATTTATTTAGTTTTTTTTAATTTTTTTTGTCAATGTAAAATATGTAAATCAATGTAAAAAAACTTTGCTTAACCTTCCCCCACACTCAAAATAAACATTGCCCTCAATGTTTTAAACACAAACTCATAGAAATCAACCAAATAACACAACAAACTCACAAAAATCAACCAAATAACACAACTAACTAAACAAAACAAAATGAAAGTAGTCGGATGAGACTTTCCATTAAACTCCCCTAGGTTCCACAGCATGGAATTTATCTTCGAATGGGAGGTGATACTTGAAATGATCCGGCAATGGTTTAAATTCAAGAGTGGGTGCCTGAATCATCAAAATCAGCATGTTAGTATAAAACAAAATTAAAATTGGAGAATATGGCTTACTTTCTTTCTCTGACATAAACTCAATGACAAATACCACATCTTCAAAAGTTTCAGGGACTTTGAACTTGGCCAGATTTACTATGATGGTTGTGGCTTGTCCCGAGTCATCAGTTTCAACTTCTTTGGCCTCTGTTTCCTCAAATACATCATCTTTGATGCATTCAACATATTCTCCAGCCACTTTCTTTTCTTGAATCATTCTTCTTGGTGTACAAGTTTCTTTATACAATTCAACACAATCTGGAACTTGATTTGGTGCACCAAGAATTGGGGTATCACTTTGAACCTTTGGAAGAGCTTCTACAATGTCTTTTTTTCACTCTTTTCGTCATTGGGAATAAAAAACCTATGAGGAAAAGGGACATTTTGGTGGCATGGGATCAGAAATAATTGAATTGGGAACCACTTCACTTAAGTTGAACGGCATAAGGACTTGAGTGGCTTACGGCAAGAGTTGTTCTAAGTTGCCCATATCGTCCTCATCCTCTTCTTCTTGCAGCAGCAAGTCATCCACGTTCGGGCTATGTTTGGATGGTTCTAGGATAGCTTCATCCTCCATATCACTTCCCAAAGTATTTCAACTTCTCCCTTTGAATTTGCAATGTTTGAGTTGGAGAGTTCACGTTGCTCTTGAATTTGCACCATGAATTCCACAATCTGCCCAACTTGCTTCTCTAATTCGTCAACTCTTTTGACTCGGTCTTGCATCTCCTTGTTTTGATTTTCTACTCCCTGTGTCAAAGAGGTGATTAATTAAATAATATTATCATTATCCACCGACAAACCTGAAATTGGTTGGGAAGATTGTGGTGGAGGCTGTGGTGGTGCACATGGCCATTGATAGAACTCCTCCGATGGCTGCAATTGTTCTTCTTTTTGTGAGCCCTGCGTCAAAGAGATCAGTCTATTAAGAATTTCATTATAACTCATAGGCATACTTGAATTCGATTGGAATTGTTGTGGGGGAGGCTGTGGTGGCTACATAGGTCTTGAATAGAACGCTTCATCTTGCTGCCAATATCCACTTTGTTGAACTTGTTGAGGTTCTCCCCACATATAATCTGAATAATCTCTCCAATCCGAATTGTAAGCGTTGGAAAACATGTTGCCCCTTGATTGGCTATGGCCTTGATATCCCCAAACATCTTCATTTGCAGCGAATTGAGGACATTGATGAGTTTGATATCCTTGCCCATAGGGCACATCAAATGTAGGGACACTTGGCATTGTGGTCTTTTCGGCATTATGAGTCAATTGAAAAGTGAGATGCGCCAATTGAGCTTGAATGGTCGCAAGTGCCATGTCTTGCTCCATTTGTACCTAAAATCAAAGAAAGAAAACCAAATCAAATATCAAAAGTACAAGACACAAACACAAAAACAAATAGAAACACAAAGGGATTAGCAAACTTGCTAATCCCCGGCAACGGCGCCAAAATTTGGTGTGATAAATATGCAAACACACAAATTAAACCCTCTTTTTGACAATTGTAGTAAAGATGTAAGTAGGGTATCATTCTAGACCGGGGATTAGGAGGGATTGCTAATGCACCTAAACTAACTTAAAACACAAAACTAAGCTTAAGACTACAAAACTAGGCTAAAAACACTTATCTAAACTCAAACAACTCAAAATAGACTACAAAGACTCAAAATACTCAAAAGACATCGAATTGTACAGATTCTAACTAAATAATACAACTTAACAATGGGGGGGGGGGGTTTGGTTTTGGACGAATTTAAAGTAAAAACAAACAAACTTTATAAAAATAGTTTGGAAAGACAGATTTGGCGAATTGAATGGATGATGGACTAGCTAGAGGGTTCTTCTCCGCACATGACACACTTGCATACAAACCAATTTTCAGTTGTTCTTTCAATAAACCATGAATCTTAACTGAAGGTAATCAATTCATATTACAAATATGTTCATGGCTTTGAATCAACATCTAGCCAAAACGAATTTAGTTACACATTATTCTCAAATTAAACCAAAAGTAAAACATGAGTTTGAGAAGATAAAACCGAAAGAGGAGAGTGCAAAGATTTCTTCTTCTTTCCTTCGTTCCCTTTGCCGAGCTCTCTTTCCTTCTCTGTCCGTTCGTTCCCTTATTTGTTGCTGCACTCCATCCTTCTATTTTTCTGGTTGTTTTTCTTTTGTATGTACTCGTGCCTATCTCTGCCCTGCACTCTTGTCTTTTATTTTTAATTTTTTCCTTTGGTTGCTTGCGTTGGTGCTTTCAAAAGTAAGCAGTGCTTTTGATTTTTGCCCCACTGCCGCATGAGCAGCTTTGCCCTTTTTTACATATATTCTTGCTGTAACAGCCAGCTTTTCTTTGCTTTTATTCTTTAGCCATGCTGCCTTTGTCATTCTTATGTGCTCTCTTTGCTGCGTGCATGTGTTTTCCTGCCAAGAAAACAATAAGTTTTCTTTATTTCAACTACCAATGCCAAGTGGAATACATCCCATTCCTCCCCTTGCGCTGCCACCCTTCCTTGCTAAAATGCCCATAACTTCTTCTAGAAAAATGATATTAACAATCCGCGAAATGTTCTAGAAAATAGACATCTGTAGCTTTTCAAGAATATAAGGCTCATTTTCTAGTTCATTCTGAGCTGTTTGCAACTTGCTCCCAAAGTCAGCTGATCTGCACAGGCAATTTTGACGAATTTATTACTTAAAATCTTACTTGTTCTATTTTTCTTTTATTTGCTTGACAAATTCTATAAAACACAAAAACAAAGTAAATCGCTTAAAAATATAAGGAACTAACTAAGAAAAGACAAGTGAATTTGATGTAAAATGTATATATAAATATAATCCGATCAGAAGGGGTTTCAGGACCTAAAGCAGGTGCGATGGTGTGCGTGTGTGTATGTGGGTCTCGAAGAGAGAGATTAGAAGACAGATCGAGAAAAGAGTTTCGAGAGAGAGACCGAGAAGAGATTTGAGAAGATCTGTGTGTGTGTGTGTGTGTGTGTGGGAGAATAGAGAAGGGAGAGAAGAGAGAATGATCGAGAGAGAGAAGGCTGTGGGAGAAGGGAGAAGAGAGATCGACATATTTGTGTGTGTGTGTGGGACAATGGAGAATGGAGAAAAGAGAGAAGAAGGATCCAGAGAGAGAGACTGAGGTTGAATGGTCTGTGTGTGATGTCTGTGTGTATGTGTGATCTCGTGGTGATGTGCCTGTGTGTGTGTGTGTGTGTGTGTGTGTGTGTGTGTGTGTGTGTGTGGTTGGCTCACCTCACCTGACAACTTTTACAGTTACTTTTTGACAATTTCAGACCATAGACAAAAATAATAGTGGTTTTATTCAAAACCGTGTGCCATTGTGTTATTCTTTCACATTCAAAATCGTGTGCCACTGTGATATTCTTTCACATTCTCAGAAGTGGAGTATCAAAGCCATTCAGAACCTTTTCGTTTCTTCTTCTTCCCTTACCCCTTTCAGAGCCACCAGATCCATTCCAGAGCTTCAACACAAAGGATTCCATATTTAAGGTAAGTTTACAAACTTATATTTATATTATTGTAATTTATACAACAACAAAAAAAATTTTGTGGACTCGTATGTTAATTTTTTTAAGTAATTAATACTTGCATGTTAAATTTTTTAAGTAATTAAGTAATGTTAACAATTACATGTTAATTTTTTTAAGTAATAAAGTAATGTTAACAAATACATGTTAATTTTTTTTTAAGTAATTAAGTAATGTTGTATAATTATTCCCTAGGATAATTTTAATATTTAATGTTATTTATTATTTTATTAATATTAGGTTTTATTATCAAATTGGATTATTATTCATTAATATTAAGTTTTTTTTAATTATCAAATTGGATTATTATTCATTAATATTTGGTTTTTTTATTTATCAAATGAGATTATTATTCATTAAATTGGATTATTATCAAATTGGATTATTCATTAAATTGGATTATTATTAAATTGGATTATTATCAAATTGGATTATTATTCATCACTATGTTTAATATTAGGATTTTTTTTATCAAATTGGATTATTATTCATTAATATTAGGTTTTATTATTCCATATTATTTTTATAATTACTTAAATTTTTACAATCATTTTCTTTACTTCATATTTAATTCTTCTATAGAATAACTTTATTATTTAGGTTCTCTTATATAACTGTCATCACTACTAGATTTTTTGGCCAAAAAAAAAATGTCTAATTTTCATGAAAAATAAATATAGGTACGTTTAAGATGTCCAGTGGAGTTACTAAACGTGATCCTGCTTGAGAACATGAAGACCCAATAGATGGAAACAAACATGACACAATTTGCAAATATTGTGGTCGGGTAATGAAGAGTGGCGGAGTGACACGACTTAAGTACCATCTTAGTGGATTAGATTCAACAAAAAATGTCCAACGATGCGATAATGTCCCCCCCCAGAAGTGAAGGCATTCATCAACACATTATTAAAAAAATAAAAAAAAGCAGCAGGAAAAGATAACACATGAAATGGAAAAAATTCGAGCTGGGCTACGAGGAGAAGTCATTGGCTAAGCGGTTGACAGTGATGATGATGACGATGAGGACGAATGTGATGATGACATGGGACTTGAAGAACGACGCAATTTGAAACAAGCATTACGTGCCTCTAAACAATCAGCATGGGAAAGAGAACACCTTTATAAAATTCCTAATAGAGCACAGGTTCTGGGACAAGTGGTGGTCCACAAATGAGACGGGGAGCAAGTGTTAGAGAATCACAACTAACACCACCAATAGCCCCAAGTTTATATAAGTCATCGAAAGCACGTCAAAAGAGTGTTTGGAGTTGTTTCACTGGAGGTAATGTGAAGGAGGGAATGGGGCGTCTAATTAGCAAGTTCTTTATCTATGAAAATGTCCCTGCTGAGAAGGCATCATCACATCATTTCAAAAATATGGTATTGGGATGTCAACAGGTCGGTGTTGGAGTACAACCTCCCATTCCCTATGAGGTAAGAAACAAATATTTGGATATGGAGTATAAAAACATTGGCGAGTATGTTAACAAGTTGAGGTCAAAGTGGGAAACTAATGGTTGCACAATCATGTGTGACGGATGGACTGGCCTGACCAGATTGTCTATCACAAACTTCATGGTATACTCCAAGGGAAAGACAATATTTTTGAAGTCTGTTGATGCTTCAGACCATATAAAGAACTACAAGTATATTTACAAATTATTAAGGGATGTAATCATGGAGGTAGGAGAGCATAATGTTGTCCAAGTCGTGACCGACAACGATTCTGCATTTGTCAAAGCTAGAAAAAAGTTAATGAAGCATCATAATGTGTTTTGGACATCATGTGCAGCACATTGTATTGATCTCATGTTTGAGGCAATGGGGAAAAGAGAGAATGTTGTTAATGTCGTAAAAAGAGGTAGAACGATCACAAATTTTATTTACAATCATGGTTGGTTGTTGGCAAAGATGCGTGAATTTTGCAAAGGAGAATTATTCGTCCAGCTACCACTCGATTCGCCACCAACTATATTGCATTAGACAACCTACTTAAGAAGAAAGCAGGGTTGAAACAACTATTCACTAGTGACGATTGGGCCAACCACAATTTCAGCCGCTCAAATGCAGGTCGTATGGTGGAAAGTATAGTGCTTAATCAAGCTTTTTGGACTCAATCAGAACATGTGTGCCAAGTGTTTGAATCTCTTTACAAAATCTTACGGATCGTTGACACATAAATGTATCCTACTATGAGGGCAATATATGAGTTGATGCGTGTAGTGAATGAGGACTTGGAAAGAAAACATGGTGCAAGGTGGGTCATAAAGATAATTGATGACCGATGGTATAAAACATTATACCACAATTTGCATGCAGCAGGTATAAATAATGTCATAATTTGCAATTCATTTCTTTAGTTGCATAAGTATTATTTCTCTTATTAGAGTACGTGTTTCTTTGAACAGCATATTATTTGAATCCTCGATACCAATACAGACCCGGTGTTGGAGATAATGGTACCCTTATACGTGTTGTACATAATGTATACTCTAAATTAGACCTGTATCACTAGCAGTTGGCCAATTTGGAAATGAGGTACACAATTACTTAAATTATAATAATTACTTTGTTGGATTAAACTAACACGATTTATTGAATTCAGCTAACATGGTTTAAAGATGCAAGAAGAACTTTTGGAGAACCAACATCAGTTGCTACTCGAACAAAAATGTCTCCTAGTGAGTGTAAACATATTTCACTATTAGTTTATAATAGAATTTGTTGGAGTTATTAGGCTTATCAACATTGTTTTTCATTGTAGCTGAATGGTGGATCATGTATGGGACTGATGCACCAATTGTGAGAAAGTTAGCAATCAAAGTATTATCACAAATAGTTTCTTCATCTGCCTATGAAAGAAATAGGAGCACATTTGCACTCATACACACAAAGCAAAGAAATAGGTTGGCTCATAGTAGGTTGGAAAAATTAGTTTATTGCTACTATAACATGAAGCTTCAAATTCGAGACAAGGAAGCAGAAATAGATCACGTCGGCCGTGGTGGCCCACTAGATGTGTTTGATATTGTTGTTGAAGATGATGATACAGAGGGTAACCAACTTTATCAATTGATTAGACCTCTTCATTTAGATGATGATGAAGGTAACCCAGCTCCAAGAGTTGCTGAAGAAGCACGTAATGAAGAGATAAATGTAGAAAGAGTATTAGAGGAAGAGGTGGGATCTTGGGATCTAGCAGCGCTGACTCTTTCGAAGAATTTTTGCACCCAAGACCAAGAAACACTGGAATTCCACCTTATTCCAATCCTACACAACCACAAGATCCTGCTGATACTAATGATAGCTCTAGTACAAGATCAAGAGACTCACCTACCACCAGAGGTGGGAATGATGAAGGATATAGTGGAGCTGGAGGTAGTGGTGGATGTGAAAACTATGTTGGACTACCTTCCGGGTTTATGAGCCCATTCATTAGTTAGGCAAACTTCACGCATGCAACACAGGATGAGAACCATGGCAGTAGGCGGGCAGGACCAGGAATTGGTGCCATAAGGAATGTCTATAATAAAACTACATAACTATTCCTCATAAAGAACGTGTTTACAAGTGTTCAAGATAAAAGACCAACAAATTAAGGAGATTTTCCTATCAATGTATCCATGCATATAGCCATCCATAATTGATTTTACCCTTTTCCCCAGCTAGGTGGATTATGCAATCACCTTCCTGAAATCCAAACCAAAGGAAAAATGAAAAAGGGAAAGGATCACAGATTTCCAGTGATGTTTAACTACCCAAACATACAATCGTATCCTGAAAATTGATTTAAAATAACCAAATGTGATCAGAGCTCGTAACACCAGCATGCTTATGTTTTCAAGCGCATTCTAACTGCCGCTTGAAATATTTCATGGTTGACATATTGGAATCTAGTAGCCTGTTGTTACCAATGCGTAGAAAGGGTAGCTCACCTTAAGTTTGACTCCGGACTCTAGACGTGAGCACACACCCACAATGGATTGTTGAACACTACATTCTCGCAAGAAGCAACCATGAGAAATAATTGCATCCATAATCTGCAAAATTCATTTGGCCATGAGATCAGAAAATTACAGCCAATGTCACATAGTAATTTAAGCTTGCAATCATACCCTGCGTTTTTCAACTTTTGTAGGTGGCAAGAATCTAGGAGAGGTGTAGAAAGGTGTCTTTGGATCATTAAATTCAAACTTCGGAGGCTGCATGAAAGAAAGAATGTAATCAGTAACTGTTACCACATATGCACGTAGAGAAAACAAATCTAATCAAAGAGCAGGAACGATTCAGTGCAAGTATTACCAACCTGTTATAGAGGGCCAAGTTTGCATTGAAGAAAGAATTTACAGTTCCAATATCCTCCCAGTAGTCGTTGAATAGATATGCCTGATCATGTAAGGGCATTCCGTAACTCAGTGACTCAATTACCAAATCCAAACCAAACTTGGGGGAATTGCTTATATATTTATATTCGAAGATGAACTATAAGAAAAAAATAACTATTATCGAAAAGAGCTATCTCACCTGGACGTTGTGCTCCTTCACAGCTGATGGAATAATCTTGGAGCCAAAATCATTGCCAGAAGGATAGCTCCACCTTAATAGCTTAAGTAGGACATCAGCTCTGAACACATAAACACCCATTGATGCAAATTTGTACTCCTAAATCACAGTCAATTAGTAAGGCACATGAAAATTCGGGGCATACAGATAATCAAATTTGGGAGGAATCACGTGAGTCACAAAATTGAAATACACCGAGGTTCTTTTTTTAATTATTCAGTGCAAAGAGCCGGTTTTATACCTACAACACAATCCCAATCTCACAAACATATATTGTAATATTACCCACTCAGCTAACATAGACTACAATATTTGTTCATCAGATACACACTAATTATATAGTCATTAGAAGGCAAAACAAATATAGTCGAATTCAAAACATAATCAGTCCAAAATTACACCTAAAAAGAGTTAATTAAAATCAATACCTACAAATTCCAGATCAGCCATATCAAAGATTCATATTCCTCATTCCGATTTCTAAATTAACTTCTAGGTCTGAGATAACACATTAGTTCAGTTCATGACCTGAATCAATGAAATATGTAAGTATGCATATTATTTAAGGTCAAAGTGAGTTGCTTACTTTAATCACATACCTAGTATGCATCATGAATATACCTGCAAATGGAAAGAAGAAAATGAGTCTAATTGTTGGAAAAAATTGAGAGATAGAGTATTCACAAATGTGCAACTAAACATGGCATTGACCTGCATATGAAATCTCACTAAAAGTCAACTGATTATTTCTAGTTAGGTTGTTTCTGTTTGTCCATGGTTCATCACTTCTAGCTTCCTAGAGATTTGGAAAGGATCATCAGTTCATCTAGACTATAAACCAATAGACTTCTGAATATATATCAAGAATAATGTCTCATTATGCCTAAGTCCCAGTTTAAGCCAAAACTTCTAAGATCAGAATTATGGTATATTTGACATATAACAGCAAGCTAGCTTCAAACAAGTTAAACTGTAATGGGCATCGCAGTGTAAAACATCATCAAACCTTATAATAATCTGAAAGCGCAAAGCCTTTCATAATACCCAGACCTACAATGGAAAGTAAGCACAAACCATGTAAGCACCATGTAAGCACATATCAAGAAAATTCCAAACTTTAGAAAGCTACAAAAAGATAGTATAAGATCTTTAATCTGGGAACTCAACATAACAAAGTCAAATATAATTGAGAAAATAAAGATATGCAGAGATGTACTTACACTGAGAGAGCGGAGCAATTGCAGACCTACACTTTACAGATTCAAATCTCCTCTTCTTAGAATTAACATGCATTGTACCCTCAAAAATGTTAAAACTACGTATTCAGAAATAGAATAAAACAAATTTGAAATTGCAAAAACCATAAATGCTTAACCCATCTTCCTTTCAAAGTTCTACAAATTTATCTTAAACCCTGCTTCCTATAACACCACAAACATACCAAATAAGTACTCTACTTAAAAATTCAATTCTCATCATTATTTGTTTAACCCATTAAAAATAAAACTCAAATTAAGGAAACAAATGAATAGATCTAATATCAACACCCTTAGCAAGAGTACGGTAATAAGAATTTCATAAGTCACAACAATGAATTGTAGCTTGATTCTTACAGTTGCTAAATACTAGCTTTCTTACAGCTTACGTACAGTTTGCCAAAGCTGAAAGCTAGTTGGAAATTAACAGTAGCATACCAAGCAATTTGACGAGAGCATACAAAAGCTAGTTGGAAACAAAATTAACTATAAAGGGAAGATTAGGAGAAAAATTGGAAGAGACTTGAACAAATAAATCATTTGCCACTTCCAATACCAGAGTAATTTGACAACAACACATCAAAGTACTACCAGTGCCAGTTCATTCGCTTTCCAAGAAACCCCATTCTCTTTCTAGATTGTAAGTTCATCAATACAATATACATACTACCACCAGTACCAATTGATGCTTTATTTCCTAAACTAAATTACTCTACCAATTCATCTTCTTTAAAGAATCATTGCCTACTGTACAAATACAAAAACCCACTCGTTGTACAATCAACTTGAATTGTACAAATGGGTTCATAGTGACAAGTCACAAATATGAACAATCAACCTGAATTGTACAATCAATGAGAAATATGAACAAATTTGAGCAAAATGGAATAATAGCCTTCCAATTAATTATTGTGCCATGAAAAAGCTGAATAACAGCTTTCCAAAGCCAAATATACCATGGGTAATACATTAATTAGTACATATACAACTCAATATTTGTTAATTCATAAAAATAGCCAATCAGCTTCTAGTCTAAACCTATTTGAAGTGACAGAAAGTCACTTTCCATTCGAAGCAAAAATGAGTTTGTTTGAATTTGAACCAGATCAAATTCCCTTTTGATTATAACCTAAAAGAGAAAAAAGCTCAGTTCCCTTGTGTTTCAAACGAACCCTAACCCTAACCCTAAAATTAATCACAAATTATTAACTAAATTAACCAATACAAGTTCTAAATTGTTACCATTTTACCTAGAACAAAGTGGAGAGGTGATAAGTACAAACCCCATGTTCCTTCTCTCAAGACCTGCAAGCAGCCAAGGAATAGAGCAGTGTATGGAAGATGAAGATAGCGGGAAAGAGCAGAGCTCTGCAAATGTTTTTGTATATATTCTTTTTCAACCACAATGACAATGACCCATTTTCACTAAAGCCACAATTGGCCTATATATTCTTTTCTCCTCAAACAGCCAGCTGGCCTTTACACATAAAAACTAATGACTAATTAAAAGTGACTCATTATAATTACTTAATATCCCTTAATATTGATCGAGCTAATCACAATCCTATCATTACCTCCTCCTTCAAAAATGACCTTGTCCTCAAGGTTATGATTCACAGCTTAAACCCAGGAAATCGAGTAGTGAACGAATCGTAGTCTTCCCATGTTGCTTCTTCCTCTGAACATAACTTCCACTTGATTAGTAGTTGAACTCTAGCTACACTACCCTTCTTGTATATTCTTCATTTGAGCACTTCTTCAGGTTCTTGAGTGAGTAGGCCATCATCTGTCACCAAACGTAGTAGAAAAATAGGTTCGACTCGAGCACCCAAGTGTTTCTTTAAACAACTTACATGGAATACAAGATGTATTTTTGAATCAAGAAGAAGTTTAATTTTGTAAGCCACATTCCCCACTTTCTCCAACACTTCAAAGGGCCTATAATACTTGGGATGCAGCTTGTGAAAAGCATGCATAGCTAGAGATTGCAACTGGTAGGGAATTAACTTCAAGTACACAAAATCCCCAACTTCAAATACTCTTTCACTCCTATGTTTATTGGCCTGGACCTTCATTCGGTTATGTGCAACCAAAAGATTTGTGTTCAACGTGGACAACATTTGATCCCGAGCTATTAATCCTTGTTCAACTGCCTCAAGCTTGGCATTACCTCTTTCATATGCAGCGATGTGGGGAAGAGGATATCCATAAACTATCTCAAAACGAGTGAACTGTGAAGAAGAGTGAAAAGAGGTGTTATAGCTCCATTCAGCCCAAGGGAGCCATTGGAGCCATTGGAGCCATTTCTTTGGTTGGCAGCTTGTGAAGCACCTTAAGTAAGTCTCCAGGCAACAGTTAACCACTTCGCTTTGCCCATCACTCTGGGGATGATACCTTGAGCTCATGCAAAGTTGAGACCAGCTTGAAGAACTTTTTCCAAAACATACTCAGAAAAACAGTATCTCTGTCACTTGTAATGGTGGTAGGCATCCCATGCAATTTAAACACATTTTCCACAAATTCTTGAGCCACTATACTAGCTGTGTAAGGGTGCCCGAGTGCAATGAAATGGGAATATTTGGATAGTCGATCCACCACAACCATGATCACTGATTTAACTTTACAAGTGGGTAGGCTAGTGATAAAGTCCATACTTATGTCACTCCATACCTTTTCAGGTATATGGAGGGGTTGTAGAAGTCCCCGGGGGGGGGGGGGTGGCGGTTGAGATTGTCTCGTATTTGTTTTGTTGGCAGATTCTACATTCGGCTACCCAATGCTTGATGTCATTCCTCATACCAACCTAATAGAAACTTTTTTTCAGCCTATGATAGGTTTTTAGTACGCCTTCATAGCCAGCAATGGAGGTGTAGTGGTGCTCCTCAAATATCTTCTTCCGCCAACTAGAATCTGGTCCCACTACAATTCTGGATTTATACTTCAAAAACCCATTGTCGAAGTGGAATTTGGAAAGAGATTTATCAATAGCACCTGAAGTTAGTTGTTCCAGGACTTCCTTACTTTTCTTTAATATCGAAGGATCCTATTCTAAATGTCTCCGGAGATCATCTAACCATCCAAAATAGGGATAGGTTATTGTTGTGCATTCAGGACCTTGTAAAGTGTTTTCAGGTAAAAAGTTGGAGCCAGGGGCTCTAGACAATGCATCTGCAACAATATTATCCACCCCATGTTTATACTGAATTTCATAGTCAAATCCTAAGAGCTTGGAGACCCACTTCTGTTGGAAATGAGTGGTTGCTCTTTGACTGAGGAAGTATTTTAGACTTTGGTGGTCTGTTTTAATGATAAAATGATGCCCTTGGAGATAGTTCTACCACTTTTGAGTAGCATGGACTATAGCTATAAGTTTCCGTTCATATGTAGACAAGGCTTGGTTCTAAGGCCCCAATACCTTGCTAGTAAAGGCAATTGGCCTCCTTTTTTGTTGAAGAACTGCCCTTATACCTCCATCTGAAGCATCACATTCCAACACAAAAGGGGCTGAGAAATCAGGGAGTGCAAGTAATTGAGGCAATGTCATGGCTGTTTTAAGCTGCTGGAAGGCCAATTCAGTATCATGTGTCCAATGGAACCCATCTTTCTTAGTCAACTGATATAAGGGATGACAAATCTTTCCATAAGCTGGAATGAATTTTCGATAATACCCTGTCAAGCCTAAAAACCCCCTAAGTTCTTTAACAATGTTGGGAGAAGGCCAATCAATAATGGATTAAATCTTTGCTGGATCTGCGGATACCCCTTCTCTGGAAACTATATGGCCTAAGTACGCCACTTGACTTTGACCAAAAGAACATTTTTGCTTCTTCACAAATAATTGATGTTGCTGCAAAATCTCCAAAGCTTTGGATAAGTGTAACAGGTGGTCATCCCATGTTTTACTATAGATGAGGATGTCATCGAAAAAGACGAGGATAATCTGCCTCAAATGTGGTCTGAATATTGCATTCATAAGACCCTGAAAAATAGCCGGAGCATTGGTTAAGCCAAATGGCATGACCAAAAACTCATAATGGCCCTCATGGGTTCGGAATGCTGTCTTTTCAATATCTTCAGTGTTCATTTGAATCTGGTGGTACCCCGATCGCAAATCCAATTTAGAAAAATATCTGGCCCCATACAACTCATCCAACAAATCATCGATCAGGGGAATAGGGTATTTATCTTTGATGGTGATGTTGTTTAGCTCTTTGTAATCTATACACAACTTCCAGGTTCCTTCTTTCTTCTTGACTAGCAACACTGGAAAAGAAAAGAGACTCTGGCTAGGCCGGATAAAACTACAATCCAAAAGTTCTTGCATCGCTTTCTCAATTTTAGTTTTTTGCAGTGGGCCATAATGGTAAGGCCGAAGACTGAGTGAGTTTGAAAGTGGCTTGATCCACCAAGAACTCCATAGGGAGTTGTTTGAAAATCCCAGAGTACAGGGCTAATTGACGATAACCACTGGACCCCCAATACAACATCTTATCCGCCCACTGACAAATCGAACAAATCTGTGGTGCACTTGTACCCCCCAATCTCCATGTGCACATTTTTACAGCAACCTTGACTTCGCACTTTACCACCATCTGCGATCATCACCTCAAATGGTTTTGTAGTTTGAAACTGCCAACCAGATTTTTTCAATAACCTACAATCAACAAAATTATGTGTGCTGCCTGAATCCAAAAGGATGGTGACAAGTAAATTGTCGATGATCCTATCCACTTTCATGGTCTTGACTGATTGTTTCTCTGTGGTTCCATAGAAAGCACAAGTACTCAGAGACATACTGTGCAACTCAGGTTCCGCCAAGTCCAATTGTTCCTCCTCATTTTCCAAATCATCATACACATCAAGCATCAAAGGCTATTTATGCAAACACTTATGTCCCTTTACCCATTTTTCCTCGCAAAACCAACACTCACCCTTATCTTTCTTCCGTTGTACCTCTGCGGGGGTCAGTTTCTTATATGGTAAGGCCATTAGTTGCTGTTATATATTTTAATTGTAGTACATGCGAATCTACTTTGACCAAAAATTTGTCGAATGAATTTTAGAGTAGTTCAAATTAAGTAGATTTGTGACTCTTTCACGATGATTGTGCCATAATTCCAAAATTTAACTCCAAGCCGTTTGACCATGGCAAAGAAAAGAAGGCCTAGCACGCATCTATTCCAGATTGACGTTTTTGGACATTTTGGGTATTTTGAAGGTCAAGATGGCAAAATTTGAGGAAGGTTTCCATTGAGAATTTGTTGTTGACGTCTTCAGCTTTCAAAAGTGACCTTTTAGGACCAAATCAGAGTTGATCTAGTCGGTCAAAAGTCTGATTTTCTTTGTACTCCGAATTTGACTTTAAATAGAAAACCTTTTATTTGCTAGTTTATTAATTTTATAATGTTTCCTACTTTTATTCTAAGACCTTTTCTAGGTAGAATTTTATCTTGTAATAGTATAACTAAGGATGAATATCACATCTTAGGGGCTGCATGGTTTTTCAAAGAGTTTTCACAAAATTTAATGAGTCTTGCATGTTCATATTTTATCTGGATATCACAAACGAATTGCACGTTAGATATACGTTTTGCTTGAATATCATGACGAGAATATGCATTAGGAAAACTTAACCTTCCAAATTGCATGTGTAATTCATAAGTAATGGATAAAACTTTGTAGGAATGTTAAGGTGAAGACGGAACCCTAGTGTTTTCTCAATTTGATTTTTCAAAAACTATTTTCTTTTATGTTTGTTTGCTCTTGCCGGTTTCTTTAATCTTTTTAATTAAATTCGTTTTTAATATTTTAGGTCATAAAATCAATCTTTTTCAAACTTTGTTTTCAGATAATTAATTAAAACTTGATTTTTACATAAATTATTCATTTAATCCTTGCAGAGAACGACCTTGCTAGAGCCGACTATATTACATTTACCTTGTACTCTTGCAAGTATTTTTAAGTGTTTTTATTCCTAATTTTACAGGTGGTAAAAATCCTATGATATTTGATAGTATTATTTATATAATGCCTGTATACAATATAATTGCAGGTATTTAGCAGAAATAAGATTGGAGCTGTTTTAATTGAGTGGTTACTTTGAGTTCTGAAGCAGGGTTTAGCAGTTGATTGTGCTCCTCTCTCTGTTTGTTGAAACGATCGATAACTGATTTCATGCTGATAAGAAATTCGTAGTGTATTGTCATTAGATGCACCAATCAGGTATCTTGTGAATATTTTTTAGTAAATTAATAGTATTATGGTCGTCAGTTTATCAAACATATAGAGGATATACTTGTAATCCTCGTTAACATTTGTTTTAAACAAGCTTGTGGAAATTTCTAAACCCGTTTTCTACAAAAACAATACTGCAGGAGTGGCAAATGCTACAGGTCCCTTTTGAGTATTAAACAATATGGCAATGCTTTTTCATGTTGTTACATATTTTGGTCATTCAGTAATTTCAGTTGCTCAAATGATGATCTCTGTTGGCCTTGATTTGCATTCACCTTCATAACTATTAGTAGCTTCTGGTCTAGAGATATTTTTCTCCCCAACAATAAAAGAGGCCTCATGTTAGGATCTCTCCCATACTTGGTTAAAAAGAAAAGGAAGTCTTCCTATATCCTGGGCGGACCCATTAAGATGAGGGGGGTCAGCTGACCTCTGAATTTCAGTGTATCTTAATGGACGACTTGAGTGCTACCCTTAGAAGGTTTCAGCTGCCCTTTATATATGCCCTCCAACTGCTTGATAAAATGCCTCAAAGAGGAGTTGCCCTTCTTATTATTATTTTTAAATGTTGGCTAAAGTGATGTCGTTTTGAGTTAGGTTACTGTTAAAAAAAAAACACAAAACAAAACAAAAAAAAAGATAAGCAACAACTTAAAAATAAATAAATAAATAAATTTAAAAAAAAGAAGAAAGTAAACCCTACCCAAACTCAATCCATAGCGCCCAAACTCCTACTACCCCACATTGACTTTGGTTCTATAGGGTTGCTACTGCTTCAGTGAAAATAGCCTATTTAGTTATAAATAATGTGAAAAGTCTATTGCATAGCCGAATGAGAGTTCAACGGTTGAGTGATATCATGATGGTTTGTATTGAGAGCAATATTTTCTCTTTTATTGATAATGAAGCTATAATTCAACATTTTCAAAATATGAAAATGTGTCTTGGATGATTGTAAAAAACCAATCCTTTTGCAGTCATATTTAGAATAGGATTGTGATTGTGTAAATCCTAGTATATATGAGAATGTATCTTATATTCCTATTAAGAGTTGATTATCTATTAAATGTTGTAGTCCTAAAGGGAAAGATTTTTGTCTATCCTACTACTATAAATAAAGGCACAATGGGGTGAATCAAACACACCTACAATTAAATCAGGCACAATGGGGTGAATCAAACACACCTTACAATTAAATCACTCTTTTCTCTCTCTAATTGTTGCCGGCCCCCTCTCTAAACCCTAAGATCGTTCAATCAAATAGGCATACAACACGTTATCAGCACGTTCTTACTAGAAGCTAAGGAATTGACGGATCATAGGAGGACACTTCTTACTAGAAGCTGAGGAATTGACGGATCATAGGAGGAGGCTTTCTTCTACAAAAATTCAAAGGCTTATATTTGTTTTTTGCTAATCAAGTACGCTTAAAATAAAAGAAGATGTTTGAAACATCCACGAAGCATGAAAACATTTCCCATGATGCCCCCTCTATGTTTATATTTTCCTTACGATATGTATATTGTATATGTTTATATATTTGTCAATATATATATATATATATATATATATATATATATATATATATTTGTTTCATGCATTACCCAATTATATTTGCTATGTCAAATATGTGAGTCAATGTATATCAAATAAATTAAAAGCAAATTAGTGTTTTTAAACCCTAGGTTTGAAAACAAAAAGGTATTTTTTGGCATCACCATGGCAACACCACGACATTACCGTGGAATGGCGGTAATAACATGGACCACTTGCGCAACCCTTTTTGGGCTTGCTGCTCCTTATTGGACACAACCAAGCCGCAGCTTGGGTTCCCTGTCACAGGGAACCCACATGCCCTCCCAGACATGGGCCTGTAGCCCTGGTTCTTGACCCACACCAGCAAGCTGTCATGCTTGCCGGGCTTATATTAGCCTCAGCTCGCTACCTTTCAGCTAGCCCATGTGGCTAGGCTTCTTTCCTAGGTCCAATACCATAACCAGCTTTTGGCTGGGTTTTCCGCGCCACAATCATGCCAGTAATTTTGTTGGGCTTGCTCTCATGCCCAACCCACTGGCCCAAACGTCAGTAGCCGTTGTTACTGGGCTCCTAGATTTGGACTGTGGGCTGCTTTTGTTGCCATACCCAACCCCGAGCCCCTCTTTTTGCTCACGGCACCCAGCCCTACCCAATAATGTTATTTTAATATTACAATCGACCCCGTATGACCCAATTTATTGAATTAATTAAAAATGACTTGCAGTCTATTAATCTGATAATGAATCCAAAATTATTGATATGAAGATCACTTTTAGACATTAACGATTCAATAATTTATTTTTATTCTTTGAACCGTTGACATACTTTTGTAGTAACGAAGCTTTCACAGTTGAGTTCTCGAAGAATCTCAAATCCACTATATTTAAATTAGTATATTGCATTTTGTGTTTCTTACAGAAACCTCTCATTATGAACTAATTGTTCATAAAACTAAATTGAACCTATAGTTTCAAATTTAGTGCCTTTGAAACCTGAAGTTTTCATTCAAAACATACCACATGAAACCTGTAGTTTTCGGGCATAAATTAAACCAATACATGTCTACAGAACCTGTATGTTCTACGATATATGTCTATGGCTTACCATATGACTAATCACGTTTTTTCTCCCTTCGTTTCAAGGACATATCGAACTTGAACAAGGTCGATTTCTCTACTCTAGAAGTCTTCAGAAGAAACTATCTGAAGTGGGTTCAAGATGTGAAGCTCCATCTAACTGCAAAGGGTATTACAGCCACCATCGACGCACTTATCACCGACAAACCTGTTGACGAAGCTCAGAAGGCTAATGCAATGATCTTCATTCGAAGACACATCCATGATGCATTGCATACCGAGTACCTCGCTGAGGAGGACCTACGCACCATTTGGCTTGCTCTGGCCAACCGTTTTGATCACCAAAAAGACATATACTTGCCTGAAGTAAGACACGGCTGACAGCATCTTTGCTTTCAAAATCTTAAGTCCGTGAATGAATATAACTCTGAAGTTTGTAGAATCTGTTCACTGCTTAAAATTCTGCAAAGTGGAACTAATCGAATCAGATCTCTTGGACAAGACCTATTTGACCTTCCATGCCACCAATATTGTCCTGCAGCAACAATATAGGGCACATAAATTCACCAAGTTTTCAAATTTGATCTCCGTTTTACTTCTCGTTGAAAAATAGAACCTGCTTTTGATGAAGAATCATCAAGCTCGACCCACTAGCTTGAACGCCGCACCTGAAGTACATGCAATCAATTTTAGCAGCCATAAATGACGAAAGAATTATTGTGGCCGTGGCAATGTGCTGTAAGACCCACCACAGGCCCAAAGTCAACAAAGTCCCGCACCTAAGGGAGGAAATGTGACCCAGCAGCGTCAACCACTCGCCCTTAAAGCCCTAACCTTCAAGAACAAGGGCAAAGCTCTCATTCAGCTTGATTCTACTGAACTGGACATGTGTTACCGCTGTGGATCAAATGATCATTAATCACGCATATGCCGAGCTTCCCCTGAGACTATTGGCAAGTATCAATCCCGCCGTGAGTCTAACTTTGCACATGTGAATTATCCAGAAGATGCTACTACATCAGGAGGCATCAGCTCCTAAGGATGAATAAATTAGACATGTTTTTAGGGTGTTTACCCCTAGTGGCTAAACCCACTAGTAGTGGTCTGCCCCTATCCCCCTATTTTTTCTAGGTTTATGGTTTAATTTTGAACAATTTTTCTAAGTATTTGGATTAATTTGTTTGGTTTTGGTTTGTTTTGAATTATGGATTGTTATTTGAATGGATATTATTTTCTCCAATTGCTTAATTGAATTAATGGACTTATATTTATGCATGTAACCAATTCAATCAATTTATTTCTAGGTATGTCTTGTGGGGAAGTTAGTTGTCTGGTATATAGTTGTAAGGTCCCACATTGCCCAGTGGAGATGATCATCTATGCTTTATATGTACATGCCCACCTTTTTATAATAAGACGTGTTTTGGGAACTCACTGGTTTCGGATCCCATAAGAACTCCGAAGGTAAGCGAGTTTAGGCAAGAGCGGTCCCAGGATATGTGAACCCCTAGGAAGGCCCAAGAACCTAAGAACTAAACCGTGCAGGCCGGGCCGAAAATGGACAATATCTTGCTATGCGGACCAAGATGTGACAATTTGGTATCAGAGCCACTCATTAGCCTGAAGTGTGTCGACGAGGACGTCGGACCCCTAAAAAGGGTGGATTGTAAGGTCCCACATCACAAAGGGGAGAGGATCATTTATGCCTTATATGTACATGCCCACTTCCCTATATCAAGATGCGTTTTGGGAACTCATTGGCTTTGGATCCCATAAGAACTCTAAAATTAAGCGAGTTTAGGAGAGAGTGGTCCCAGGATGGGTGACCCTCTGGGAAGGTCTAAAAACCCAAGAACAAAATCGGCGGGCCGGACTCAAAGTGGACAATATCTTGCTATGCGAATTGGGATGTGACAATAGTGCAACCACGCACACCATATTGCGTGAACGACACTATTTTACTAACTTAATACCCCAAAAAATCTCATTTGACAACCTTCTTAGGCTCATCCAACCTGATTGAAGGATACGGAAAGGCACGTATTATGTTGTCCAATGGTACTATCTTAACCATTAAGGAGGCACTCTATTCTCTACGTTCTGGAGGAACATTGCTGAGTTTTAGAGATATTTGAGATAATCACTATCATATTGAAACCACTGAAGATAATGGTTTTGAATTTCTTTGTATCACTTCATACAACTAAGGGCAGCACCCAAGGTATCCATGACCATTCACAGAAGTTTCATCCATATAAGCTCTCTACAGTTTATTATACACCTTACTTTTTTGAGGAAAAAATTGAAAAAGAAAAATTACTTCTCTTTTGGGATAAATATGATCTTTGTTCATTTTGTTGTGGTCATAATTTACTGAACAATTATGGAAGCCATATAGAGAGAGAGGATGTGGCATAGAGAAAGGAAGATAGAGATGAGTAATTGTGAGGTGTGTTTGATTCACCCCATTGTGCCGTTATTTATATTCGTAAGATAGGTAAAAACCTTTTCCTTTTAGGATTACAACATTTAATAGGTAATCTACTCCTGATAGGAATATAAGATACATTCCAATATCTACTAAGATTTACACAATCACAATCCTATTCTAAATGGGACTGCAACACTTCCCCTTGAGTGTGTAAATACTCAGGTAAATGGCGCATCAGGTCTTCAGTGATGAAGCAAGTACAGTTGATGAAGTCGTCGGCACAATGAGCAAATGCGAGTCCCAAATCAACAGAAGAATGCATAAAAAGTAAAACTCACAAAACCTCGCTATGGTAAAACCCAAGGTGGGAAAAACCCATAGTCTAAGAAGAAAAGTGAGAAGTTACATTAAGTCAAAACTATGTCTTCTGGACGCAAATAGAAGAGCTCACAAGGGTATGATCAGCCCAGGATGGGTGCCTTGTTAAAACCTTGTTAGGTAGCAAAAATCCAGTGGAAAAAATGCTCCTAATTGTAGGGAAAAAGAGTACATTAAGACAAAGTGAGTATACTTCTAGATACTCCCCCTGAGTTTGACATAACTTCCAAATAAGAACTACAAGCATTGCATATGATAGTTAGGCATACCAATTCCTCGGACAAGCTTCTGGAAGGTTGACTTCCGCAATGACATCATATAGAGGTCGGCAAGGTTGTTTGGGATCGGCTTGCATAACTTCAATCTCCTGATGCTTTGCTGATGTAGATGTAGACGCAATATGTCTTGGCGTTGACTTCGTTGATGTATCATGTCTTGGTCGGTGGAGATATGTGGCATAGTCTTCATGAATCGTCGTTAGGACTCAACGATGAAGGAAAAATAGCAAGTACTTCAAATATGCTCAACAAGAACTCCTAACCATGTCTCACATGTGGGATAATAAAGTGAGGATTCGAACATTTTGCAACTAAGGTTATATCATGGATATCCAAGATATTGCGATATCTCTAACGGTAAAGATATAACCATTTGAAGATTTTGCCTTATGCGGGTTTGATAAGTAACCAGCGTCAGCATAACAAACAAAGCAAGCATCATTTCGAGGACCACTGGCCTTAGATCCATTTGAGATGTGTTGAGATTTGCCCTCGTAGTACCTTTGAGGTATATCTTTATTTCCAATTCAGTGGTTGGGTGTCGGCATGGTGCTGCATCTTTACCAATATTAATAGCGAAAAAGATGTCTTGTCTTAATACAATGAGCTAAGTACAACGAAGCACAGAGTTGAACTTAGATATGAAATTTCGGATTCCATAACCTCTTCAAGGGTCTCATTTGCATATAACGTATGGACGATCAAAGGTATAGTAAAAAGTAACACATTTGAGGTGTAGTTCGACTAGTAGACCAAAATACCGACAGAACAATGCTTTGAAGTTCAGGTCGATGCATAAACGAGTTTTTCTAAGATCCTTCATCTCAAATTCCATCTTCAGGTATGATGCAATTTTCTCAAGCTCTTCCGGAGTCTTAGTGAGACTCGAGTCAACGACATAAACTGTAACTCTAGCAATTCAAAAAAATACTTCATAGTTTAACACGAAAGAGCATAATTCATATCCCTGACTAATCAAATAATCACTTAGATAGGTATACCACATCCGTCAGATTTAAGTGAACGCCTCAAACAAGTTAAGAGGGTGTTCCGTGGTTTTGGAACTATTTGAACTAGTCCATGTAATTCTTCGGGAACTTACATGTCAATCTTCGTATCTGTATCCCCATGGAGAAAACACTAACCACATTTTATAATGCTACTATCAATCACAAGATGTTTTGAGAGAAACCTGGTGCCGTAAGGCGTGCATCATATCACACTATTTTATTCATCTCATAAAGCTTCCTTTCCCACTTGTAACATAACAAGGTTACCTTAGGCAGTGTAGGAAATACAAGTCCAAACACACTTTAGTAAGGAATTTAACTTGGATTGTAATTTCGGTTGTCCAATCAGTCATACGTTGTCACTTAATCAACGGAACACGGTTCAATATCGTCTCTTTTCATTTATGTTGGTAGCTACCATATAAGTGAAAAGATCATTAATGGTAATCTCATTTCAATTCCATTTTGCTTATCTAAACTAGTATACTGGACCAAGAACTTCAAGTTTCGGGAGTAATCCGGATTAATCCCATAAGATGGAAATGATTTGAGACAGCGATTGAGTTTAGATTCACTGTGGTGCCGTGTCTTCCTCTTCTAGGGAAGTGAATCATATGAACCAAATGATCTGTTGTGCTCCAGGCTAAAACAAATTGATTGGTTATCCGCCGATGTACCAGACTATCTAATAGGGGCGTCCAAACCGTCCAATAGGGGCGGCACACCCTCCAGGGATGTTGACTCGATATCCGTTAAGTATGTCTATCCTTACAGGCATGTTTAAAGATGGTATATGATCTTGTCACTTTAGCTAGATCAGAGGAATGCGTTTGGAGCAACATTCTGACAACTATAATTCATCTCACTTTCTTATCACACTTGTGCAGTAAAGGGAACGAGATGAGACATAGTGGGCAACGTCCACGCAACTTCGCACCGTTCTACAGAAATATTAACGTTCTTATCTCTCCCTAGAGGTGGGAAAACAGTCTCATTAAAGTGACAACTCGTAAATGAGCAATAAAGAGATCACGTGCAAGGGCTCGAAGAGAGCTAGTGTGAAGGAGAATCATGATCGACAAAAGATACACATCTTTCTTTGAGGACCCATATTGGTACGTTGCGGCAGTGTAACTTGGCACATTGAATGCACACCCAAATGCATAAATACGAAAATCGTCAGGTTCGTACCCAGTAACCAACTGTAACGTCATATAGGTTAGGTGGTAATGGGCCTCAAGGTAGACCAACATAGCTGCATACAAGATTGCATAACCCTAGGCATAAACTGAAAACTTGGTACGTTCACCAAAATTCGGGCAATCATTGAAATTGCGCTTTATGACCGCTAGGCGAGGTTATTTGGGGTGAACATGGAAATTCAATGTTCAATTAAGAAACCCAAAACGACATGTAATACTTTATAATAAAAAAAAACCGTCGATATAAACTCTCCGGCATTATCCAGTCTCCCGGACCTTAAGGGATAAGTAAGGTGGTGAACCTTTAATCAGCCATAAGGTTTAGCAGTAATGTGTGTGGATAAACATATGACCAGCTTGTCGTTTCATCAACCAAAAACATAAGTATTTATATGGTCTGCATTTTGGTTGGATTAGTCCACATATATTCCCTTGAATCCATTACGAAAATGAGGGTGATTTCTTATCTTTGAGGGGAATATAGAAAATCAATTTCCCTAATGAGCAGGCTTGGCAAAGTGTGCTTGTAGGCACAAGATCTTTACTTTGGGTAAGGGGATGCGTTGTAGTATCATTGTTCGACCTAAGTGTCCCAAAAGATCATGCCAAAGCAAGGAAACTGCTTAATCACCAAGCTTTAGGCCGGTCACATGTGGTGTATTCCCAGTTGGGGGACACCTCATTTACCCAAAATCAAAGCTTCAGGCTCATTTTTGGAGGTAGTGCAAAGATATTCCACTCTATTTTCTTCAGTGGTCCATTTATGATCATTGTCATCTCGAATATCCTTGAAAACTCAACGGTAAAGAGAATTTAAGGTCCCTTAAATGGTGATACAATACCATTCATACAACGAGGATCATGCCAATGCTCTTAATCAGGTTAGATAGACCTAAAGTTGTTAGAGATGTGATTTAGGTTTGAAGTTCGTGTGCGTAGTACGCATTCATCCAAACAACTAACTTTCCCACATTTCTACCTAATCACGTGTTTAATTGAATCGGTCACATGCATTAAGAAACATGATTCAATTAACTCATATTCGAGAACAATATCAATAATATTATCCATAAGTAAAACATACACCAAACTTGAATCCAAGAACATGGAAAAATGTTCACAAAGTAAACTAAATTTACTAGGGTGGATTCGGCCAACAAGGCCTTTCATGTCAAAATTCTGCTCTTCCAACGATGTTTGGTGGAGCAAAATTAGTCTGACATATTGACTACTAGAATGGTACTCCTTAACAACATTGGTATGATCTATTCCATCAAGACGAAAATAGATTCTGCAGGGTTAAGGTGTGGGAATACTATCCCTTATTCTTGAAGTTTTAGGTCTTAGGTGCCAAGGATCACGCTTCGGGTATGATACCACACTTTGGCAAGCCTTGATTGTACCATATGTTTGTGGTAGTAATTAGATCCAAGAATTTGGTAAACTTTCGGTTTCTACAGTTGTTGCTTTAGGAGCGAGTTAGAAACAAGGAAGGACAAGAAAAATATTCTCTAATCAAAATTCGATTGGATTTATAAACTTCTGAATTGTACTCATTCATGGGTAATCATGGTGTGCTTCAGGCAATGTGATTGATGCTATGGGAAGTAATCATCCAGAAGCATCAAAGTTAGAACATTCAAGTTTTAAGACATGGTTTTCATGAAAACGTCGGGTTTTCATAAGTGTATTGTTTTATGAAAACTCTGGGCTTCAAAGGCACTAAATTTGAAACTACAGGTTCAATTTAGTTTATGAACATTTAGTTCATAAATGAGAAGTTCTTGCAACAACACAGAATACAATATGCTAATTTAAGTGTATTGGATTTGAGGTTCTTCAGGAACTCCATTGTGAGTGCTTCGGGACTACGAAAGTTAGTCAACAGTTCAAAGAAGAGAAATAAAATATTGAATTGTTAATGTCTAAAAGTGATATTCAGGTCAATAATTTTGGATTCATTATCAGATTAATAGACTGCTGGTCACTTTTAATTAATTCAATAAATTGGGACCATTCGGGGTTGATCGTAGAAGCAAAATAATGACATTCGAGGTCATATTAACTTCGATTGGCTTCGTACCAAGCAATAAAAAAAAGCCTAGTGTAGCTTTAACCAAAAACATATCAAAAATATTTGGGTATGGTCAAGAAGCAGGGGATTCCAAAATATGGTATCAGATCGAAAAAATAATGCAACTTATCACGTGTGGGCTGGCTGTGACACACGACCCTGCAAAAAAATTACATGCCATTGGGCTTGGGGGCATGACTGCCAGGCAGCCCAGTTTACTAGAGGGTAAGCTGTAGGCTTGCTATAACATTTGGGCCGAATGAGTGGGTGGAGCCCAGTAGCTCATAGGCTGCTGCAGGCGGACCACTTGAGCAGGAGAACAAAAGCTCAACATTTGCTGGCTTTAGGCTAAGGCGTGAAAGAAGCCCAACTTTCGCTGGCTTCTAGTTGACGCAGGAGCAGACCCAGTCAGTGCAAGGCTTTGGGCCAGGATGTAGAAGCCCAGTAAGGCTAGCGTCTGGTGAGGCATGCACAGATTGAGGCTACAGGTGGGTCAATCAACTTCAAAAAACCCAGGTCGTGGCCTGCCAAAAAAATTTCCCATTCTTTGTTTTTCAATTTTTCTGATTTATATTATTTAGGGTTTTCAGAACCCAAAAAATAATAAATCATGCTTCTATTTTATTTAGATTCTTTGACTCACAAATTCCACATAGTATAATTGCGTAATGCATGAACAAATATATATATATATATATATATATATATATATATATATATATATATCGGAAGGTAAATATAAATGTAGGGGGTTCATGCATCATGGGGAATGTTTTCATACTTCAAGGTCGTTTCAAATATCTTACTTTATTTTAAGCATACCTGATTGGCAGAAAATAATAAATGCCTTTGAATTTGTAGAAGATCATTCTCATAAAGCCGGAATTGCATCTCCAATGCGTTGTATCACATTCAACAAAGAAAAATAAAATTGAATCAATAACATGTAGATCAATTCAATAAAATAATAAATTAATCACAAAAAGAATGATTAAAACATAATACTCCCCTGATTGAATATCAAACTCTCTTTAGCGTAGCATTAAGAGCGTGTTGATAACGTGTTGTAGACATAATTTACTGAACAATTATGGAGACCATATAGAGAGAGAGAGTGCGGCATAAAGAGAGGAAGAGAGAGATGTGTAATTGTGAGGTTTGTTTGATTCACTCCATTTTGCCTTTATTTATAGTAGTAGGATAGGTAAAAACATTTCCCTTTAGGATTACAACATTTAATAGGTAATCTACTCCTAATAGAAATATAAGATACATTCCAATATCTACTAGGATTTACACAATCACATTCATATTCTAAATATGACTGCAACACTTTTGAATTTTTTTTGGTTCTTGTTGACGATCTCCTTTTGTTTCATATTACTGTTACTTTTGGCATATGCTTTTGGTCTTGGTTGCTTTAGGTTTTGATTACCAATTTAGGCAAGTGAACTTCTCAGTTTCAGCTGACCCATGTCCCTCAATGCATCCACCCTTGAATGCATCTAAGGAAATTGAGGGGCAGGGGGTTAGCTGATTCTCTGAACTTCGATGAACATCCACGAGTATTTTGGGTGCTGACCCTCCAAACTTCGGTGAATGTCCATAGATACCTTGGGTGCTGCCCTTTTGAAGATTAAAGTTAGCTTCTTACATGCCCTCCAACATCATCATTTTTGGACAAACATATTAATGGTATGCAATGATATCAAACATTAGTAGTATGTTCAAGATAAGTGTGTTTCTTTGTTAAGCATTCATATGGAAATAGCCTTGGAACATGTTAGTTACCCTCGCAAATGAAGTATTAACAGGTGTGCAGTATGTCTTTTTAAATAACTTCAGGCCTACCAAGACTAGATGAAATGCCGATATGCATGCTATTTCTGGTAAAAAAATTGTGCGCGCTTACTTACCCCTCTAATATTATTTTTTGGATCTGCCACTAGATGTTCATACCTATAATTATAATTATAAGGAAAACTAACGAAAAAGGCTTGAAAACTTTGAGCTTTAACGATAAGGACAAACTAAAGGGTAAAGTGAATAGTATCAGGATTGACTTTTTAGTGTAAAAATGTAGTTTTTCGTTAAATTAAATAATACCGGAAGCTTTTCGTTAAAGTTTCCATAATTATAACGCTTTACATCGAAGGCCACAGAGTCATTTCTGTACAAGTAAAAACCCAGTTTATTTGACAAAACGCGGTATGGACAGTGGAGGGAAATTGCGTACTGGTTTAATGGCTTAACAGTGCTACCCACTCGCTAGAGTAGAGACCACTCTACTCGCTTTATGAGGCCAACATTTCGTCTGTTGAATCAAACAAAGGTCTACTCGCTTTATGAGGCCAACATTTCGTCTATTGAATCAAACAAAGGTCTGTTGACCAGCGTGAGAGAATCTCGTAAGTATGGGTTTCTTGTGTTTAACTCTAGTTAAAGCACAGGCTAGCGTTGGTATCAACTAATTTTAAGCATGATGTATCTGCTTATGTGTGAGTTTGGATGTTGTTATCGTTAATTATTTTATTTTTGTTAATTAATTACATATATATTAGTGGTTGACAGATATCACGCATTAATAAGACGTAAAAACTACTAACTTATGTAAAGCTTGAATACGCTTCTAATTGAATTATTTAATGCCATACTCATTAACACATTTGAACATATAAAGGTTGAACAGCACATGAGTTAAGTTATAATATAAGAATAATAGGAGGGGGAAGATAGAACCAGGTTAAGAATCTTATCGTCAGTGTTCACACTTTGTCTTTGTATTGTTCCAATACTCTGACGTAGGTGAAATTGATATATGTGGCGGTCGTGAAGACTTTATGTATTATCTAATTTCCCGTTCACATGAACATTACTAAAACAAAAACAAAAAATTTCCCGTTCACACAACCTGTTGTTTAATTTAAGTATGTTTGAAAAGGAGGAGGATTATCTCCTCCTTTTTTTTCATACATTTCTATCCTCATTCTGCTTGTGTGGTCACGATTAAGCCATGTTAATATTTTATATTAATTTTTTTTATAAAGATAATATGACAAAAATACGTGAATTAACCGTGACCACACAACAGGCGGATGATGAAATTGTACGAGAAAAAAGAAGAAGAGAATCCTCCTCCTCCGTTTGAAAATGATTTGTTTTACAAACCTAGGATTTGTCCTTTTTGTAATATATAATTTCCCGTTCACACTACCTTTTGTTTAAGTATGTTTATTTGTTTTACAAACCTAGGATTTGACTTCTACAAATCACGCAGAAGATACAAAAGGATCGAGGTCACTGGCCAAATGCCAGACCACCTAAAGCAAGACCGAACCATAGGCACAAAGGATAGACTCGGTACTTAAGAACAGGCAAGAAGCACAATCAGAGGAGCTGAAGTCGCCACCCCTAAGAGCCAGATATCCGTACAAATCATCGGTGAGGACCAATGGCATAGTCAGGAATTATTTGATGAGTGAGCTTAGCTAAAATTATTATACAAATTAATTTTTTAATTTTTTATTGCTTACATAAAGTTATATAATAGTAAACCTGAAAATAATAATTTGAAGTAAGAAATTTATACTATTTTTCTGGACTTCTAGCCTTCAAAACTTTCAAGTGAAGTGAATAAAATAAAAAACCAATTGTGGTATCGAAGTTTTATTTAATACTACCATATTAAAGTGATGAGTTTATTTAACATTTATTAGCTCTTATTTTCCTTAAAAGCAATTTTAAGACCCAAATTTTCATTTGCATATGATAATTAAAATTCATAAATAGCCCAAAGATTACTATTTTTAAGCTTAAAGATCTAAAACTCTTTCTTAATAGCTATAGTCTCATAAGATGGTGACACTTGTCATAAGATGCTGAAATATGCTGCCAGGATTTGCATGTAATTCCGTACAATTTGTCAAATTTTATGGGGCGCCACGCCACAAGTGAGTGACGCGAAAACAAAATTGATGAAATGCAGCTCGATCTGAAACGCAGTTATAAAAAGAAATTTGGGTTTTGAAGATTCTCTCATAGGGCAGCTAATTGTGATATTGCTAGATATCTTCCGATTCAGTTAGAAATTCATCTAGATATGTCTCCTCGTGTGTGTGTGTCTATATATATATATATATATATATATATATATATATATATATAGAGTTTAGATACGGTCTCTAACTCTTAATGTTCATTGACCTAAGCCTTGTTAGTTTTCAAGATCGAAATCCTTGAAATTAATGTGATACTTTATTTCTATACATGTTACCATATTTTTTTTTATTAAAAATTGAAATTTATAGTTGTTTATATTAATGAGATTTTAAATAAAAATTCATAATTTGTGGGAGTAAAAATATTAAAATATAAATTATAATTGTGTGTATGTATATATAAACATGGGTACATTCATAAAAAATTAACAAAAAAAAAAATTATTGTACTAAAACATGGTTACATTCTTCATAACTACATAGAAAAGGTAATAGATATTAGGCTTCATAACATTAGTAAATTTCTTTGATTAAACTTGACATGGATACATTCTCAAATCAAAGTAAAATAATATACCCATATAAGTTTAAAAATGGTTAGAAAAAAATTGAATAATGACACACCCGTACCCGAAAGTAGGGCATGCTGGCCGTCACGTGAGTGTGACGTAGCCATGTGCGCTGTGCGGAAGCTAAGATCGATAACGTAGTACGGATTAATTAAAACCGAAGTCTAGCAACCTAAATAAGAATGTGTGCTAGAAGTATTACAATACTTGTACATAATCAGAGCGTACTAGGTCGAGTGCAGTCAAGCATGTTTAACAGGGTTTAATTACACCAACGGTGTCCTACATATAACAGGTCTGTCAGAAATGCCGGAGAATCCTCGCTAGCCAAACTCGTACCTCAAGCAATCTAGAACCTGGAGGGGCGAAAAACAAAGGGAGTGGGTCAGCAAAAACAAATCCTTTTTCAAAATCATTCTTTTCTCAAAATTCTAGCCCCTCTCCGTAAAACCTGTATAATTCCCAGAAAGTAATACATACATATATATCTCAATCTTTCTCAGCATAAAACGTTTTCAAAGCAATTCAATGTATGCCATGCAATGCATTTCAAGGCCATCTGAATCTCATCAACAATGCCATACTATGCATTATCATAATCACATCGCTATCATATATCATCTTAGCCCTCGGCTGTAATATAGCTCATAGCATCTCTCTATCTCATCATCATCATATATATATATATATATATATACACATACTGCACATACATCAATATCATCATCATCATCATATCATCATCATTATCAGCGCTGTATCAATAATAAATGCTCTAGTGCTACAATCACGTGAAGACTGTGCGAATGAACGCGGGTCACCTACATGTCGTACCCACTCAAAAGTGGTCTATACGACAAGATTGTGCACCTAACTTGGATCCAAGGCGAGCATGCGGTGCGGGAGGTGAATGACACGTGAAAGACTATGCCCCTATCTCTGGGCGTGAGCACTAACAATATGTGCAGGTCTATGAGCTAACAATTCATGATATCTCATCATTTCATATCATTTCTCATCATATTCGTTCTCAACTATGCATGTACCTACCTGGTACTTACCTGGCGTCCTCGGCACCGACATATGCATGAAATGTATAATTAAATACTCATGCATCAAAATCAAGTCATTTGCATAGCTTAAAAACGTACTTTGCATTTAAAATGTGATTCTGGGAAATCATTAAATATAAATAGGTTATACGGAAAATAATACTGCCCACTCACAGATACGTAGTCGAGACGAAGCCTCCTAGCTTGGCTCAATCACATACGTCCTCGGAATACGTTTCCCTATACGTGAAATTTCTAATTAACTTAGTTTAACAACACATAAACGGAAACGTAAATAAAATCTTCATAGATTGTCCCAATATAGAGTTTAAATATATGAAATCGGTCTACTCGACGTCACGAACGTCGTGGTATTTTTAGAAAATTTTTTGGAGGCCCCACGCGCCCTCACGCGCCAGGACAAGGCACGGCTACGCGCCCCCCACGCGCACCGCGCGTGTGCCCCACGCACCCCTGTCATTGGTCCTCGCCGGACTGGTTTTTCCGGTGACCGGAAAAACTTCCGTGTGTGATATCTCACTCGTTTCTCAACCATTTTGTCCCATTTTTCTTCCTACATGCTCTAAATTAAGAGTACTACAAGTCTATACCTTCAAAAACCTCGAAAACTAACGAGAAATTCGTCGGGAAATCTCCAAGAGTCCGGCCATCTCCGTTCTACGTGATCCCGACGTCCCAACACTTCCAACGCACCACTCCGAGCCTCCTTGGGACCTCACGAAGGTCGCTGTGATTTTAGATTTTCCTAAAACGCAACGTAGAAAAAGTTGATGAATAGTGCCATTTACAAAACTTGAATTTTGGACGTGAAATCGTCGTAGTTCTTACCTGAAAATAGTATGGTTGAGTTCGTATGGACGTCACGATCAAGAATATGTAATTTGTTTTGTCGATCTATGAAGTTTTGAAAATGGGTGTGGGTGTGCCATGACTTTGCTACAGGAGAGAGAGTAAAAACGTCAGGGAAGAGAGAGAGATGAAGTCTGAGGGATGACAGAGAGAAAAGAGTGTCGGTGGTGGGGTGAAAAGACCACTAATCACACAATTATTTCCTAACTTTTCTCATTGGCCCCCAAAAGCTTGGAAAACATATAATTGGTCCAAAATTAATAATCCATGCATAAACGTTCGCCCGAAGTCAAGGGCATAAACGTAAATTCATAACGTCGAAATAAAAATCCCGGGACGGGTTGTTACAAATAAACTTTATATAAAAAGAATGTACATTTTACATATAACATATTGGTATATTTAAGAATGGGTACATTTTAAGATTAAAAATTGGAAAAAAATTACATTAATGGGTGCATATACAATTAAAAAATTGAAAAGATTTTTTAAAAAGCTAATTGGTACAAACCTATTCTAATTTTTTATTTATTTTAGAAATGTTTGGATTAAAAAATTAGTTAGGAATTTAATAAAAGTGCGAGTATTCAAATCCTAAATCAATTATTAATTTTTATTTTAAATAATTATGTAATTGACATGTAAATTCATTATTACATTAATGCAGGGATTTAGATCAAAATATGAAAACTAATAAGGTTTTAGTCAATAAACATTAGTAACTAGGGATTGAAAACTAATTTTTCAAATATAATATATATATATATATATATATATATATATATATATATATATATGTATAGTTATATAGAGTACAATCTGGTATGCTATGGATAGATATTCACAAACACATAGATGTCTCCTTGTACGAACATAATTGTTAAATTTTGAAAGGGTTTGCGAACAATAATTCAATGCCATTGCCTTATAGGAATAATTAACCATATATTAATTTACCGTGGAAAGGGAAACTTGAGCTTAGACTAGCTTAATTAGGTAATACAAGTGGTAGCCTTAATAAATGATCAAAAGTTTGTCTTATCTCAAAGCTTACATTCTAAATTTGTGGAATTATATAATCGTTTCCGATCCTGTGAACATCACAATTTCTAACATTGGTATCAAAGCCAGGTTTTCATGAATCAAAACAATCTGCCCAGTTTTCATCCGAGGACGTCTCGAACAATATCTGAGATTTCCTCTCCGTCAAGTAACGAATCCAACAACGTTCTTTCTAAGTTTCAACTTGAGAAGAAATTAGTAAAGAGGACGTTCGAAAGTTCGAAATCGGCAACTGAGCATTTTCCTGAAGAATTCAAAACTCACAAAAATACCCAATCATTAGAAATCCCATCCTACAACCCATTTGAACCTAGGCCTGAATTAACCCAACAATTTGAACTTTATTCTCATACACCGTTTCATTCGACAGAGAACAAAATTATTTCTGAAAACAAACCATTTCATCATACAAATTCATCCAACAATACACACGCACACACACACATACATACCTCTAGTTATTTATGGCGTAATGTGTATCTGAAGATGCATGTCTGTGCGGTGACTGTATTCCTGTACTGTGTATATACTGAAAGTATTTCCTCTAGTTTGGTGATGGTTTTTGATATTTATATATTTTCTTGCATTTCTTTCTGTACATTGACAGTAGGGTTTGTGGCTGGGATGATTCGGCGTAGCGATTTTTGTTCGATCACAGTGCGGTGGATGCATTGCATTGGATTTGATTGAAATTAGTGTAAAGGTAAGGAACTTGTATTTTCTAATAAGTAATAGCACATTTAATTGGATGTAAGTTATTTATTTATTATATTTCCCACAGGGATTGTGGTTTATGGTTTAGGGTTTGTGCTAATACTGATTATTAGAGTTTCTAAAGCTTTTCCTGGTTATTACTTGAACGGTTGCAAAGTTTTGTGTTTGTATATTTTCCTGCTGGGATTGAACGATTGTAAAGTTTTGGGTTTGTAGATTTTGCTGCATTGTATTAGGAATATGCATTTGTTGTGTATGGTTATGTTTTCTTATCAGATTCATGTTATGTTGCTAGAGACTAGTGTAATACAGTGACAATCCATTCAGATATTAATCAGTGGCGATGTGGAAAGGAGTTAGTAGTAACATTTATAGTCTGGGAAAGCTTATGGAATGGCTAAAAGTGCTTTTTGCTAACTACGAGCACTACCATCACCATTTGGCGGAAAAACCTGGTAGTGCTTTTGGGTCATTTGAACTTGTCTTCTAGAAAAAACATTTATGTGTTGAGGAAAATTAGAGTACACAACTCTAAGGCAAATGTTGGAAAGACAGAGTAAGTAAACAAATTACTTGCATTACACTCACGAAATATTACAACACATTAGGGGTGCAACTTGGGTTGGGCCAACCCGAACCTGCCAATGTTCAACCAGGCTTTAAACCCGAACAAGTGGGGTTTTTTAGTTATAACCCGCCCAAACCCAATCCGATGTCAACCCGTTCATTGATTGGGTTAGGTTGATCATTTGTCCAACCCGACCCAACCCAATTAACCAAACCCGATTGGGTTAAGCTGTGCAACATGCTTCTTAATGACCTTTGCACCTTCGTGGAGGATTCACTAGTGACTTTTGATGGATTATGATAGAAAAGTGCATGGAGTTGCAAAAAGCAATTGTTTTTCTGGCAACCGCAGTTTGATTTTTCTGCAAAAGTTTCGAAGGACAAGACTTGAGTGGGGTACTAGCTTTGGACAATGAAGTGTTTCTCTTTTTTTTCTTTTTTTTTTCTTTTTTTTCTTTTGGTACTAGTTTTGGTATTTCTTGTATTTTAATTCAAACTTTACATAAACCCGATTAAAACCCAACCCGAACCTGAATTGTAAAAGTTGGGTTAGGGTTGGATTGACCTTCTAACCCACCCGAGTTCCACTCTTACGACACACTCTCAAGGACGTTGTTTAGAAGCTATGACAATCTCTCACTTCTAGAGACAAACTCTAGACTAAACCTAGCATTTCAAACCCAAAGTGTTTACCGGGTTGGGTGGTTAACAGGTCAACTCGTTAAGCACTTGTTAAATAATGGGTCATTTTGGGTGAACCTACAAAACCTGTAACATGTATTATTGAGGGTTTTTGTGTAATTTCAATAGTCAATAATGAAACCCTCACTGTGTCTCGCATTGCATTATTGCAGTACTGTGCACGCCATCTCTGAGAACACCCTCATCTTCTTCCTCCGCGTCCTCCCCATGCCCTCATCTTCTTCCACTCCGGCGTCTTCTTCAACTCGACGCAATACTGGTACTGCCTATTGCAGTACGGGATAACGAAAGTAAAGCTTATACTTGTTTCGTCAAGGTGGATATTTGTTAGTATAGTAGAGATAGAGATGTCGTATAATTAGGTTACCAGTGACATGAAACTGAAAGTAAAGCTTATACAATTGCAACCACAGGAGTATGGACACAGGACAAAGTGACACAAGATAAAAGCAAAGCTCTCTCTCTTTCTCTTCCTCCTGCAACCCACTTTCATTGAATTTCTGAAGAGTTCATGTCATCAAGTACTTTATTGCAGTGCGTCTAGCCGCACATAAATAATGCTGATTTCTTCTCTCTGTAGCAAATTTTGAAACTTTTGGATCCTTGATCTCTGACAGGGGCGCTTTGACAAGTGTTCTAAATACAAGCCTCCCAAGGCTCATCATTGTTGGGTTTGCCGAAGGTGTATTTTACTTATATAATTTCCAGATCCATGTTCAGATTCGGAGACGCATGTAATTGATAGAAATTCGAATTCTATATAAAACGGGGCTGTAATTGATTTGGATGAAATGTTTAAAAAAAAATGTTAACGGGTGAAACGGGTGACCTGTTAGCTTAACGGGATTTGGGTGATCCGTTAAATTAACGGGTCTGATTGAACCCGATCCAAGCCCAGTAAACCTGACCCATTTACAGGTCTACTCTAGACCACTCACACTCTTCACAAGACTACTCACTTACAAGGTTTCTCACTCTCTTAAGTAGCTCTCTCTTGGTTTCCTACTTTGCTTGATTACTTGGTCTCTTACATACACAAAAGCACAGCCGACTTACTAAGAGCTGGTTTGGTATTGCTGTGCTTTGAAAAAAAAGCTGCTGTGAGAATAAGCGACTGTAAAATAAATCAGCTGAGTGTTTGGTAAACATTTTTGTAAAAGTGCTTTTGGAAAAAAAACAGTCTGATAGTGGGTCTTTTCATTAAAGGAGCACTGTAGCTCCGTGTGCTTTGAAAAAAAGCCAGTTTTCCAAAGCTACAAATAGCTGCTTCAGCTTTTTTCTTTGATTTCAGCTTATTCTCACAGCAGCTTCCAAAATAAGCCCTTTTTTTAGTTAACCAAACACCTAAAACTCTTACAGCTTTTTTTCATGGGTGCTTTTTTTTAAAGCACCTCACTCCCAAACTAGGGCTAAGTTGGTTGAATTAGGTTCTTTTCATCTTAACTACAAGTTGTGGTGATTCTAGATTTTTGTAATTGCAACAAACCTAACCGATTGAATAAGATAAGAATGCTAGAATTGTCTAGCATATTGATATGCATGCATGATGCACCGCCTTTGGTGCTAGAATTCTCTAGATTTGTGTAGGATCTTTAATGAGCTGGGGTTGAATTCTTTTAACATTATGAGCCTTAGTTCTTCCTACAGAAGCCATCCCAAAATGGCCCTTATCTAGACAAAGGATACAGATGCCATTGTCTGAATTATATTACGCACATATATCTATAAGCATGATGTTTCCAATTTTTACATTACGCATAACATTTGAGTTTTGGAATTGATTGTTTGGAAATTGATAATTATATGCTGGACTTCTTGTGAGTGGTTTTTTTACGTATGTTGGACTGAAAGGGATACTATAAACCTTCTCTTAATGGATAAGATTGATCCCTATTGTGTAATGCTATAATTGTAAAACAAAGTACAGTGTGTCTTGCCTAAAATGTCATGAGGTGATTAGTTGAGCTTCCTTTATGTTTTCTTTCTTGTCCTTTTAAATTTATATCTGATGTAGGACGTTATTGATTTAGTATCAACAAGCTTGATTAAATCTACCTTTTGAGTTTCATTTTTAACTAGGCTAGTTTAATTAAATTTTTTTTTCAAAGATAAAATTGTTATTAATTAATCTATCTTTTGGTATAAACCCATTCTGCTCATATCGTGTAAAGCAGTTTAGGATTTTTTTTTTTTTTAATATAAATTGCTCTGGTTGTTTTTGTTTTTGTTTTTGTTTTTTTTTTTTTTGTCCATTTGGTTTATAAAACCAAACCAGACCGAAAGAATTCATAACAGTAAGAAATTGAGTTACGAAGAGAGAGAGAGAGAGAGAGAGAGAGAGAGAGAGAGAGAGAGAGAGAGAGAGAGGGATAGAAGCTTAGAGATGAAGGAATTTTAGAACACTTTATATTTCACACCCTGAATTATTGCAAGCCTTTACAATGTGTTATATAGTATCTACAATACATGGATTATTACAGTGATATCCTTTGTAACTAACTCTCTAACAATATTAACTAATTGAGTGATGGTAATTATAACCAATAGACAGTTGACAAGTGTCAATTGGTTAATACTCTCCCCTCAAACTGTGCTAGGATACTACTAGCAAAGTTTGGAACTGAAAATACAACTATTCAACGTTATTCAGCAAGTGAACAACCCCGAACTGCAGTACTAGAGTATGCATATTGTGAACCCAAGCTCAAGTTGTGACAATGTTTTACAAATACAGGACTATGTAGTCCTTTAGTTAGAACATTAGCAACTTGTTTTTCTGTGGGAAGATATTGAACACGCAGATCACCTTTTTTGTACTTTCCCCCTTACAAAGTGATAATTAGTGTCAATATGTTTGATTTTTGAATGAAAAATGGGATTTGAACAGATAGCAAGAGCTGACAAGTTGTCACAGTGAAGATAAGGAGGTGAGGGAAAAAATTGATGCATATCTCTGAGCAATGACCTGATCCAAAAAATATCAGTTGCACAATGAACTTTTGCCTTATATTTTGCCTCTGTTGAGCTTCTTGAGACACTAGACTGCTTCTTGGATTGCCATGAAATAGGATTAGAACCTAAGTACACCACTTATCCACTTATTGACCTCATAATATTGATGTATGTTGCCCAGTCTAAATTTGAATAAGCTATGATTGACATATTTTCACCCTTTCTGTACTTCAAACCACACATAATAGTACCTTGTAAATACCTCAGAATTCGCTTAACCAAATGAAAGTGCAAGTTTGTTGGATTGTTCATAAACTGACACACTATATTCACTGAGTATGCTATATCAGGCCTAGAGAACGTTAAGTACTATAAAGCACCCACCAAGCTTTTATAGAGAGTAGGGTCTATCATTGATAATCCTTCAGACACAAGCAACTGAGTATGAGGTTTGGAATGTGTAAATGTAGGTTTACAATGTTCCATACCAGCCTTTTTCAACAAATCTCGTGCATACTTAGACTGATTGATTAATATAGATCCATCTTGATTATATTGGATATGGAGACCAAGAAATTAGGTGAGTTTTCCCATATCTTTAAGATCATAAACTGCAACAAGGCTTGTAATCACTGATTGAATCTTTGAAGCATAGGAACCAGTCACAGTTATATCATCTACATATAATAGGAGTATAATAACATCCCCATGATCTTCCTTCACAAACAGATTTGTATCTGATAATGATGTAACAAATTCCAAAGTAGGTAGGTAACTAGTGAACTTTGAATTCCAAGCTCTTGGTGCTTGTTTCTGGCCATAAAATGACTTAATTAACATGCAGACATAGTTTGGATGTTTTGAATCAATGAACCCGTGAGGCTGCTTCATATAAACTTCCTCTTCTAAGTCTCCATGTAAGAAGGTATTTTTAATGTCTAATTGCCTCAAATTCCAACCAAATTGAACCGCCAAAGCAAGAATCATTCTCTCAGTAGTGTGTCTCACCACAGGACTAAACATTTCAGAGTAGTCCAAGCCTTACTCTTGGTTATACCTTTGTGCAACTAGCCTTGCTTTATACTTAGAATATGATCCATCAGGGTTCTTAATCTTGTACACCTATTTGTTTCCAATGATGACTCTGTCAACAAGAGGAGGAACTAAATACCAAGTTCTTTGTGATTTTAAGGCATCAAACTCATCTTGCATGGCTCTTTGCCATTCTGTCTTGACACTAGTAGTTTTAAAAATCGTAGGCTCCTCTATATCAGTGACCTCAGCTAAGAATGAGAAACCACTCGAGAAATCATCCAAAATATCCAAAGAAGTAATCTCAGGAAAAGTTGATAAATAGGTTGCATAATTTTTTTTTTCTTGAAATTACCCCTGTTTGTAACCTTGTTTGAATCCCATAATTGTGATGCACAGAACTAGATATGTTTGTATGTTCTGTAACAGAGGAAGATGAAGGTGGAGAGAATGGAAGTATCACCTGAAGTTGCACTGGATTGAAGACATGAAGCAAAGGAATTGTATCATTTGTTGTGGAAAGAGTATGGCCTGATGTATCCTGCATTACATTATCTTGACCTTGAAGAGTCCTTAAACTTGAACTCAAGCTCTCAAAGTGACTCACTGAAGAAGATGTAGCTACACCATTCTCACTAGATATTTGAGTAATTTCATGATTACTAAGAATATGAGTAACAGGCATAGGAACTAAAATTGGGAAGTGTGTAGCATGCTGGTTACTATCTGCTTCATTGACTCGATTATGTGATCTTTGTTTACTAGGAAAAATCATCTCATCATGTATGACATGTCTAGAAATAATGCATTTCTTGGACTCTAAGTCATAACATATGACGCCTTTGTAACCTAGAGAGTATCCAAGAAAAGTACACAACACTGATCTTGTCTGAAGCTTATTAGAATTGTAAGGCTTAAGCCAAGGAAATATAGCAAGTCCAAATGTCTTCAAAGATTTTAAATATGGAAGTTTCTTGTGTAGTAGATTATAAAGAGATACCATAGACAAAGACTTGCATGGCATTCGATTGATAAGAAATACTGAATGTGCACAGGTAAAATTCCAATGGTAAACCAACATTAGTGAGTAATGTAATTGAAATTTCAATTATATGCTTGTGTTTCCTCTTAGCAATTTCGTTTTGCTGAGGGGTATATGGACATAATAGCATCTGAGCTATTCCCTTCTCACTTAAGAACTTTGTAAAAGCCTTACTAATGTACTCTTCTCCCCATCAGTTTGTAAACACTTGACATAGACTCCAAATTGGTTTAACACAAATTGATAAAACTTTACAAAAATAGAGAAGACATTAGATTTATTGCACATTGGAAATACCCAAGTGTATCTTGTATATTCATCAACAAACAGTACATAATATCTATAGCCATCTACAAACTTTATAGGAGAAGGTCCCCAAACATCAGTATGAACTTTATCAAATGGAGACATACATTTTTCAGTTCTCTCTGAAAATGGCAATCTAGACATTTTGCCCTGAATACATGATGTACAAACACTGTGCTTATTATCTGTATTATATGGTATACTACCTTATTTTAGCATACAAGACAATACTTCATTTGTAGGGTGACCCAACCTTTGATGCCACACATTTGACTTCACCAATTGACCAAGTAAAGCTGTTGTAGTAGGTATTGTAGACTGCACACCTTTAGCACTGTGGAAAATTGGGATCTGAAACAACTATGTGGGCCTACTCTTTCCTTGATACAGAACCTCCTTTGTCTTCTTATCCTATAAAAATAAGTTTGATTCATCACATACAAACCAACTATTGTTATCAGTACATGTTTGTTTAACAGACAACAAACTTGTAGCAATCTTTGGAACATGTAAAACATAAGTAAGTAATAATGAATGGTCCTTTGTGTGAAGAGTAGTGAAACCAATGTTTTTTATTGATATACTTGAGCCATTACCAATAGTAATCTTCTCATTTCCTTCATATGGAGCAACATGTCCTAAGCCATTGACATCAGCTGTCATGTGGTGAGAAGCACCAGAATCCACTATCCATGAATCAGTGGGCATGAACTGTGATGATTGTTGTGCATTCATGGCATTTATTGAGGATGGAGTTGGTTGACTTCGATATGTGTAGTTGCTTCTCTAATAACAGTTAAGAACAGCATGATCCTTCTTCCCACAAATTTGGCACTCGATCACAAAACCAGTAGAAGAATTGTTGGTGTTTTTGTGAAAATAATTTGTTGTTGTGCGACCTCTTTTGTTGAAGATTTGGCATTCAATAACTACATTCATTCTTGTGTCTGTGTTTCCTGACTAACCATTATTATTTGAATTTTGCATGTACCTTCTAGAATTAAAATTCCTCCCTTTGTATCCATTATTGGACCTGTAGTTGTTTTGACTCTTAGAGTTAGAGCCATTGAATGATTTGAAGCCAGAATTCGAATTTTGAGTTCTTGTATCTAAATTGGAACCAGAATTCCCAAAGAAACCGACACCATATGGTGCAGGAAGATAAAAGGTAGTTTGTGGTTGTGGTGGGGAATAGAACTGAGAGGAGTGCATATCAGGTTGAAATTGCTATGGAGATTGATATTAAGATGGACCATTATAGGGAACTTGTGACAAAACACCACCAGTAGTAGCAATTTCCTTTTCAGCACCAAGAAGTTGTGCTCTAAACTCTTTAAGAGTAATTAATGACTCCTTAGCAAGAATGATAGTTCTTATTATCGCATATTCTTTTGGTAGCCCAGCCAAACCAGCAATTATAACATCATTGTCTGAGATATACTCTCCTGCAGCACTTAATTGCTCTCTAATATTTTTCAATCTCAGTATAGACTTATTAATTGAATCAATTCCCTTTTGTATAGTATGCTGCTCAGTCTTTAGGTGATTCACTCTTGATTTTGAGACAAAAGCAAACCTATCTACAAGATTCACCCACACTTCATGAGCATTCTTGCAGCCAAGAACATATTTCATAGCTTCATCAGATAGAGTTGCGAGCAAAAGACTTAATAAAGCCATATCAGTTGACTCCCAATCAATATAAGCTTTAGTAACTTCCTCATTAACTCCAAGATCAGTAGTTATGACAAACTTTGGTGGACAAACATCAGTGCCATCAAAATGACCAAACAGTTTGTAACCCTTCAACACAGCCTTAAACTGAAATGCACATTTGGCAAAATTATCATCTTTCAATTTTATAGTAAGCATCCCCAACAAATTTTCTACTTTAACAATCTGAGTAGTCATCTTGAATCAGAACACAGATATAGAAGTAGCAATATGTAATAACATGAAGAGATTGACACTCTTTTCAATTGGAAAAACTGCAAAACTCGAAGAAATTGAAACTCTTTACCAAGAAAGATTGACACTTTCCTAAATCGCCAAGAAAGATTAACACTTTCCGAACTCACCAAGAAGAACACTTTATAGAATATTCCAATTTCACTATTATTTCTTCACCAGCAATTTATGAACATTATGATATACAATCAAAATATAGTAAATTTCTCGGATCTTACCCATACAATTTCTTCAAGAATCTCAAGAACCCAATAACCCATGATCAAAATATCTTCCAATATCGAAAGAAAGATGTCACCTGAATCGATTTCAACAATTGGAGAACGCAGACTGCTTCAACAGCCTTCTAGAGTCTTCAAAAATCACGCACGGATTTACAGAACAGCAAAAAAGCACCACCAAAGATCAGAACGGCTACAATCTTACAGAGCAGCGGAAAAGTTACCAAGGATCGGAGCGGCAACGAACCTTTCTGGTGATGATACCATCATAACACTAAGAAATTGAGTTACGGAGAGAGAGAGAGAGAGAGAGAGAGAGAAGCTTAGAGATGAAGGAATTTAAGAACACTTTATATTTCACACCCTGCATTATTCCTTTACAATGTGTTATATAGTATCCACAATACATGGATTATTATAGTAATACTCTTTGTAACTAACTCTCTAACAGTATTAACTAATTGAGTGATGATAATTATAACCATTAGATAGTTGATAAGTGTGAATTGGTTAATAAGAATTAGTTTAATATGCGATTTTGATTTGCGCAAACGTTTGTCAACGGAACCAAACCGCTTATAATAAAATACATAATCTATATAATATTGTATGAATACACATATATAATATTTTATATATTAGTGTTTTATCAAACATCTTGGATATATGAGATTAGAGGTTAGAGACTTTTTGTTGAGTTATAAGATTAAGAATTTTCAAGTTGTGAACTTGTAAATTTAAGTTCCAAGGTTGATAGTTTGACGATGAATTTTTTAAATTGATAAGTTTACAAATTTTTCTCATATTTACTTTGACAATAGCTCTAAATTTTTCATTGGGTATTATATGCGTGTTAAATTGCAAACCGAATCTAGGGGTGGTTCGGTATGGGATCCCATACCAAAACCCTTGTCCCGATTCCCAAACCGAAATTTTCGGGAATCCCAATTTCAATACCGATCCCAAACCAAATTTTCGGGATTCCCAATTTTCGGGAATCCCAAAATATCCCATACCGAACCACTTGTCCCGATTCCCAAACCGAAATTTTCGGGAATCCCAATTTCAATACCGATCCCAAACCAAATTTTCGGGAATCCCAAAATAGTTTCGGGATTTCGGGACAAATCGGGAATCCCGAAATTATTTTGGGCTTTTGGACTAAAATTTGACATATTATGCTTTTGGGCTATAATTCAACCATTTATATTTAAAAATTGACATAGAGGCAAGCCCAATCTGCTATTTTGTTTCTACTAATCTGTGCACACAAATCTGCCAATCAAATGGCAAGCCCCAGTTAGTATTTGCCTATTTGTTTCTGCCTATTCAAAAGCAATATGTCAATCTGAAACGTTAATATGTGCTTGAGTAAACTAATATATCTATCTATAATCATGTCAGTCCCCAAAATTACGTCTAAAACGTCAATATATACTTGAGTAAACTTTTATACATATATAATATAAATATTATAGATAGATGTAAAGTTTTCTCAAGCAAATTGTAACTTATAATCTATCCATGTATCCATCTATCAATCTCTCATGTTTATTCTGCATCTATGTATCCATTTATCAATCTTCTGTGATTTAAAAATTTTGCATATGTTCCACTATCTATCTTAGGGCTCCTTCCTGTATATGTCCCATCATCGATTTCTAATGCTCCTTCAGTATTTCAATTTTCACTATTGTAGGTAGATGATGTTCCCCTTAAAAATGTGCTCCTATATATTTAAAAAAATTAAATAATATATATATATATATTTTTTCGGTTTGGTTTGGGAATACCGAAATCCCAAAAACTTGAGACCGATTCCCGTACCAAATTTTCGGGATCGGTTCGGTATTGGATACCGAAATTTTCGGGAATTTTTCGGTTTGGTTTGGGATTTTTGGGATTTTTTTCCAGCCCTAACCGAATCGAACTAAACTAAACAGTAACATTGGTGACTTGATTACATTGGTTTTAAGACATTGTGGTTCACTTGTGGTGAAATATAGACAAAATGAAGTATGCAGATCTAAACTTTACATCTATATATAAATACAGTATACGTAAAGCACAATATGATACAATAATATTTTATAATATGATACAACAATATTTTATCTTCCCTTATATGTGTGTGCACGCGTGCACACGCTCGTACATGTAGGAACATCTATGGATCTGCCTACCTTATTAGCATATTAACTATAGAAACTCAAGTTCTTAAGTACAGACCAAATTTGGAAGAAGAGGTGTTTAGAAATAAAAAATATTCTAAAGTATTTGATCATTTTAATATTTCGTATATTTTTCCGTCGAAAAAGCTACATTTAGTACGTCAAACTAAGTGACGTATTTCACACAAAAAGTCAAGAAAATGTGCTAGAACTTCCCCACCCAGACCTACCCCCAGCTTGATAAACTCTGCAATTAGTGTTAGAATTAGGCTTAGCAATTCCTGACATGACCCGATAACCCGACACGACACGACACGAAATTAACAGGTGTTCGGGTCGACAAGATAACGAATCGGGTCGTTATCGGGTTGATTCGGGTATACACGTGGGTAACATGATACATGATAAGCAGAATATTAATTTTATAACCCTAAAAAAATTACTATAATAATTATATATATTAATTTAACAATTTTATACCCCTAAAAACTATAATAAATATATACATATATATATGTATTAAATTAACTATAATAATTATACCCCAAAAATATTAACTATCTATAATAATTATATATATATATATATATATTAAAATTTGAATTAAATTTTATGAAAACTATAATAATTATTAATTAATAATATGTATCCATAATCCATTGATTTAATTCCATTTCATTCCCAGTGCCACCATTTTTGAAGAAAAAGGGAGGCAAAATCAAAATGATAAGACAAGTTGAAAAGGAAATAAAAAAGAAAGGGAATTAGGGAAAGATAAGTAGGATACCAGAGGAAAAAGTGAAAATTATAAGAAAAGTTGAAAATGAAACAAAAAAGCGGGAAAAATGAAAATTAATAAAAGTTGTGAGAAAATTTATTTTTTTTAAGTTATCAACTTTTTATCACACATATGACATATCCCACTATTTTTATAATGACACGTGACGTGATTCGTGTACCAGTTAATTATACTTACAAAATAAATAGATTTAAATATACTTAATAAATATATATATATATATATATATATATATACACACACACACACCATTGAACTTGATGGGATTCGAATTCTCCGAAACTAATTTCAACGATCTCAACCATCAAACTTGTTTGTATATACTTCAAGATCACATCAGCAAAAAATCGCAAAAAACAAACATTCAAAGATCAAGTAACAGGACAAAGCTTTTCGACAGTTATAAACGAAACATCATGACACGCCCCGGTCCCGATGTCCTGTAGACATCGGGGCGAACACGTGCTGGCCGACACCCGAGGGGTGACGTAAGCCATTTAAAACCATTAACAATCCAAAATATCCTAAATATGCTCACAACCCGCATAATATAATTATATGAAATATTCAAATTACACACTAAGCAGCAGAAACATGGTACATCAAACTAATATTCGACTGCCAACACTGATAAAACACACATTACAGAATCGTGTCCAGAGCATAAGTCTACGCTAGATTACACGGAAATTAGAATAGGAAAGTGCTATTACACAAAGTGCCGGAGAAGAAGGGATAGCACTGGATCACTAATAGGGAAATGCCTCAAAGCTCAGATCGTAATCCCTCAAATCATAATCCTCGTTCCTATCTCCTGAAGGGGGCGCAAAACAAGGGTGAGTGGACCAATTTGATATATGTATAAGAAAATAGTTATCAAGATACTAACCCCCAAGTTAGAAAACCAAAACATGATATATAGGTAAGTTTTCCTACGCCTATCATACAGTGCAGTATCTCAATCACGACTCATAAACATAATCACATCTCAACTCATAACTCATATACTATAATCATATTCATAGAGGAATAATCGCTAGTGAATGTCCAGTATAAACGCTTCAGGCCCCATGCCGGTTCCCCGTCCCTGAGCATACAGTCAGAGGAAACCACACTTCAGGCCCAATGCCAGCTCCCCGTCCCTGTACTCAAAAGTCAGAGGTAACACACTCCAGGCCCTATGCCAGCACCATAACCGTCGCCCGGGATGGACCGGAACCCTGTCCCTACATCCCGTAGCGGAAGTGGACCACTAGGTAATATCAGATCAATGCCACATATATTTATTTAATCTCAACACCATAACACGGTATTCAATACTCAAACATCATATCACAATATTCTATACTCAAGCTCAGCAGTCACGTAATTTCTTTAAATAAAATAAGTATTTTAGAAAGGGTCCACTCACAGTACTTAGCCATCCAATGCTGCGCTGCTAGCGAATATAGGAAGCCACACTAGTTGCCCCTAAGCACATAAAGGGTACAACTTAGTCAAAGTCTATTTTAACGATTTAATTTGGGAAAACAGACCTCAAAAACGGGTCCAGGACGTCGAAATTAGCCTAGGAGGGGTCCCGGACAGAACCCGAAAAAGTCAACCGTAAAAGTCAACGTTGGTCGTTGACTGGTCAAAGTCAAAGTCAACGTTGACCGTTGACCGGGTCAACGGTCAACGGGTCAATGGGTCAGTCAACGGGTCAACGGGTCAGTCAACGGGTCAACGGGTCAACCCGGGTTGGGTCGAATCCGGACCATGGGTTTGGGTCTGACCCACTAGGGTTTGGGCTTGGGGGGTTTGACCCAATAGGGTTTTGGGTTAAGAGTTAGCCCAAGGGCTTCTGGGTTTTAGGTTGCACGGGCCTAGGGTTGGGTTTGGTTAAACGGGCCAAAAGCCCTAATTTTTCTGAGGCCCAAGACCCTAATTAAATTAAGGTACCTTAAACAAAAAATGCTACGGGCTAGGGTACTGGGTCCGGTGGGATTGGGCCTAGTGCCCAATTACAAAGCCCAAAGGCCCGAAGGCCCTAATTCCTAATTAATTAACAGAAAACATAAATAATTAAAAGGAATTGGGCTGGGCTGGTTATGGGCCTAAGGCCCGAGTGGGTTGGGTCTGGGTTCTGGCCCAAAGGGCCTGGTGCACGCCGGGGTACACGAAGACGAACGCCGGAGCTTGCACAGCTCCGGCCGGCTACCAATGGAGACTCTGATCTCCGATCTAACCACAAAAACGAAGAGTGAAGCGAGAGGAGTAGAGCGGTACCTTCAGATCGACAGAAAGCCGCCGGAGTTGCCCGGAAATCGCCTCGAGACTCACGGGCTCGCCGGAGAAGATGGGTGCGTGCACCCCGTCTCGATTTCGACCCTAAAACTCACGGAGAACACTAATTAACTACCAATTTCTAACTTGAACACGAAATAGGAGGAAAAAGGGGTCGATCTAGGGCTTACCTCGTCGAAGATTTTCGAAGAGAACGCCGGAGAGTTCTCTGGGTCTTCTTCGTTCGTCACGGTGACATCGAGAGGGAGGGATGAGAGACGCGAACGAGAGAGAGGACGAGGGTGTGAGTGTGTGTGGTGAGATTGAGCGAGAGAGATAGGGAGAGTGAGGGCGAGAGAGTCACGGGAAAGAGAGAGCTCGAGAGGGTTTGAGGGATTGAGAGAGACAGAAAGGGAATGTAAGAGAGAGAGATGCTCGGGGTGGGGGACAGAAACCAGAAAAGGAAAACGGGATGGGGTGCTGCCGCGTGGCAGCCCAGGGCCTAGGGACCCAATTGAAATTTTTTGGAAAACTCCAGGGCAAATTTTGATTTATTTATATAATTAAAGGGGGCGGGTGTGACAATTCTACCCTCCTTACAAAAAATTTCGACCCTGAAATTTCAACTCAATAAAATAGAAACGGATACTGATTCAACATTAATTCTTCAGTCTCCCAAGTTGCTTCCTCGACAGCATGGTTTCTCCAAAGTACTTTCACCAATCGGATAACCTTGTTCCTCAAAATCTTATCCCGCCGATCAATAATAGCCACTGGTTCCTCAATATAACTGGCGTCCTGACTCACTTCCAGTGGTTCTACCTGGATAACATGAGAAGGATTTGGTACATATTTCCGAAGCATGGAGACGTGGAATACATTGTGGATCATCGATAACTCAGGCGGTAGCTCCAGTCTGTAAGCAACAGCACCAATTCTTTCCGTGATCAGATAAGGACCGATGTATCGAGGGCTTAACTTCCCTCTCTTACCGAAACGAACTACACCCTTCCAGGGGGATAACTTCAAGAATACTAAGTCACCCACCTCATATTCGCGGTCTTTGGAATGCCTGTCTGCAATGCTCTTCTGTCGGTCTTGTGCTGCCTTTAGATTCTGTTTGATCATCCGGATGTTAGCGTTTGTAGTGTCCACAATCTCAGGTCCTACTAATACCCGTTCACCGACTTCTGACCAACATAAAGGTGTCCGGCACATCTTTCCATACAATGCCTCGAAAGGTGCCATACCTATGCTGGAGTGATAGCTGTTGTTATAAGCAAATTCTGCTAAGGGTAAGTAGCTGTCCCAGTTACCTTCCCACTGGAGGACAGACACCCTTAACATGTCTTCCAGGGTCTGAATTGTTCGCTCAGACTGGCCATCGGTTTGTGGATGGTAAGCAGTGCTATATAACAGCTGAGTGTTCATCGCGGCGTTGAAAGCTCTCCAAAACCTCGAAGTAAATCTGGGGTCTCTGTCTGATACAATAGAGACGGGTACACCATGGAGTCTGACAATATTGTCAATAAATAATCGTGCCAGCTTATCGAGGGAATAAGTCTGTCGGACAGGTAGGAAATGAGCGGACTTAGTGAGTCGGTCCACTATTACCCAGACGCCATCAAGTCTCGATCGTGTTCTCGGTAGACCATACACGAAATCCATGGTGATATCTTCCCATTTCCACACGGGTATCGGAAGATTCTGTTGAAGTCCCCCAGGTCTCTGCCTTTCGGCCTTTACTTGCTGACAAATAATACACATACTCACATATTCAGCTATGTCCCGTTTCATCCCAACCCAGTAGTAGAAAGGACGGATGGTACGGTATAGCTTGGTGCTTCCTGGATGCATGGCATAAACGGAGAGGTGTGCTTCATCCAGGATTTCCCTTTTTACAGCTTCATTAACTGCCGGCACAACCAGTCTCTCCTGTAACATTAGCGCTCTATCTTCGCGAACAATATAATCATTCCTCTCCCCGTCTTCCACCTGTCGCCTCAATGCCACACATTCTTCATCTAGTCCCTGAGCCTCCAAAACCATATTCACAAGAACCGGTCTCACTTGAAAGTTGGCTAACCAGGCTCCCCGCTTACCTGGTTCCACTGAAACACCGGTTTCTCGAAGCGAAAACAACAGTGGCACATGGATAGCTCGAAGAGAAGCAAGCTGCCCATGGTATTTTCTGCTCAAAGCGTCCGCCACTACGTTTGCATGCCCTGGATGGTACTCGATCGTGCAGTCATAATCAGAAATGAGTTCCATCCATCTCCTCTGCCTTAGGTTCAGCTCTGACTGCGTGAAGATGTACTTCAAACTCTGGTGATCGGTGAAGATACGACACTTCTCACCGTATAAATAGTGCCTCCAGATTTTTAAAGCAAAAACCACCGCTCCAAGCTCCAAGTCATGAGTGGGGTAATTCCTCTCGTGGGTCTTGAGTTGTCTAGAAGCATAGGCAATAACCTTCCCATGCTGCATTAATACACAACCTAATCCCGAAAGAGATGCATCGGTGTAGACTTCAAATTCGCCACTCTCGTCTGGAAGAGCGAGAACGGGAGCTTCAGTAAGACACCGTTTCAATTCCTGGAAGCTCTTTTCACATTCGTCATCCCACTCAAATTTTACTTCCTTCCGAGTTAGTTTGGTCAGAGGTAGGGCAATCGAAGAGAATCCGCGAACAAAACGCCGATAATAACTAGCCAGTCCCAAAAAGCTTCTTACTTCGGTGACATTCCTCGGTTGTTCCCAATCCGTCACTGCTGCAATCTTCTGGGGATCCACACTAATCCCATCCGCGGATATAATATGACCGAGGAAGCTGATCTGATTCAGCCAGAACTGGCATTTATTGAACTTGGCATATAACCGCTCGTTTCGCAAGGTCTCCAGCACCGTCCTCAGGTGTATTCTGTGCTCAGCGGTACTCTTAGAATAGATTAAGATATCATCAATGAAGACTATTACGAACTGATCGAGGTATGGCTTGAAAATTCGATTCATCAGATCCATGAACACTGCAGGCGCGTTCGTCAACCCGAAAGGCATGACACGGAACTCATAATGTCCATACCTAGTCCGAAACGCAGTCTTCGGAATATCTTCCTCCCGAATCAACAACTGGTGATAACCCGAGCGAAGATCGATTTTCGAGAATACCTGCGCACCTTTTAACTGATCAAAGAGGTCATCGATCCGAGGTAAAGGGTAACGGTTCTTCACCGTCACCTGGTTCAACTGACGATAATCGATACACAACCTCAAGGATCCATCTTTCTTCTTTACGAACAGGACAGGAGCACCCCAGGGAGACATGCTGGGCTGGATATAACCCTTATCCACTAACTCCTGTAATTGTATTCTTAACTCTCTCAGTTCTGCGGGAGCCATTCGATAGGGTGGTAATGAGATGGGGTCTGTACCAAGAAGTAAATCGATGGTGAAATCGATCTCCCTCGCAGGCGGCAACCCTGGCAAGTCTTCTGGAAAGACATCAGTAAATCTCTTTACCACTGGTACGTTCTCGGGTCTCAGCAAGGATTTTTCCTTCACAACAACGTGGGCTAAGAATCCCACACACCCCTTATGCAGTAACTTAGTCGCCTGGATAGAAGAAATAATGCAACTAGGTAGGATTCGCCGCTCACCTTGAAATGTGATCGATGACTGTCCAGGACGATCAAAAGTTACTAATTTCTCCCTACAACCGATGATGGCGTTATGGCGGGAAAGCCAATCCATTCCTAAGATCACATCAAACTCCGCCAGATTGAACGGAATCAGATTAGCTTCCAAGATTTCTCCCTCTACAAAAACAGGGCAGTCTCTATACTCCCACTGTGCACAGAAAAGTTCTCCGTGCGGCATTTGTATCAACATATCGTAACCAAGTGAAGTAGGACATGACTCAATTTCTCGTGCATATGATGAAGATACTAGCCCAATTACCACAGATAAGTAACTTACCCATAATGACTTGTGGGTCCTGCTCGGCCTCCTGCTGGGTGATGGCGTTAATGCGTCCATGTACCTGACGTCCTGTACCACCCTGACGTCCTGAGCCGTCGTTTCGGCCACCTCTGGCTCGAAACCCCTGATTGTTCCGACCACCTCTGTTCCCCAAATTCTGGTTACCAGATGTTGCACCCTGTTGTGGTGGCTGTCTCTGAGGGGGAAATTGTGTACCCTGACTATCACCTTCACCATAATTCTGATAAGGACCGGCACCGTAATTCTGAGAGGAACCGCCACCGTAACCCTGAGAAGAGCTACCTCCGTAACCTTGAGAGTAACCTCCACCCTGTCCTTGAGACGAACTACTGCCGGATCCCCGAGAATATCCAACACCAAAGCTCGAGTTCGGATTAGCCCAACCACCAGAACTTGGTCTAGGAGTATAACTCGCGACCCCCGGAGCTGAAGAACACTCCCTGGCATAATGCCCGGCACCTCCACACCGGTGGCACGTGACTGTCCTGAAGTGACTGAAAGACCGTCTAGCCGGCTCGCTGCCTGAGCCCTCACCAGACGAACCCGATCCTTGCCCTTGGCGTTTAAAAGAAAAGGAGTGCCTCGGGGCAAACGAACCCGATGAACCACCAACTTCCCGCGTGCTACGAGACCGAAAGTTACGACCTCCCTGATTCTGGTTCTGAGGTCGATTTTGATTTTGGGACTGATTCGGTGTTCGAGCCTGAGCCTGCTCTGCCTGCACTGCAGTCTCCCACCGACCCTGTTCGATCCTCAGACAGGTCTCTATCATTTCTTCATAACTATTGTGTAGAAAGGCTGAGATCGCCTCACGATAATCAGCATTTAAGCAAACCATTAACTGGGTCATCTTTTCCTCCGGATTTTCATAAGTTTTAATGTGGTGTCTTGATAAGCGTCGAAAAGTGGTGTCGAGCTCCGTAATGCTAAGATCACCCTGTCGGAACTCTAGGAACTGCTGTCTCATCCTTAACTTATAACCAGGACTCAAAAAGTGTGCAGAAAATCGCTTCCGAAAAGTAGTCCAGGTCATTCGGCCACCAGGCGGAATAGATTGTTTGACTCCTTTCCACCAGACTTTACAATCTCCCTTTAAGAAGTGAGCAGCGGTCTCTGTCCAATGACCTACTGGGCAGTTCATACTCTCCAAGGTATCCTCGACTGTTTCCAGCCACTCCTCGGCCTCCGGACATGCTCCAACTACCCTCAGTTCTGGAACGCCCAAGCTGCGAGCAATCTCAATGTAGGTGCGGTTCGATCTACTACTACTGCCGGTAATGGCATCCTTAATAGCATTAGCTAGCTGTGCCACTCCTCCTCCCAAAGCTCCCAAACCAGTACGAGCTCGACGTGGAATATGTCCACCAGGGGGATCCATAATTCTGAGAAGAGATAGGACAGATTTAGAACGACAATAAAATGGTAGATGCCATAAGAGTCATGATTACCAATTGGTGGAATGAAATCCTAAGTATGCTCTGAACATATGCTCTGATACCAATCTGACACGCCCCGGTCCCGATGTCCTGTAGACATCGGGGCGAACACGTGCTGGCCGACACCCGAGGGGTGACGTAAGCCATTTAAAACCATTAACAATCCAAAATATCCTAAATATGCTCACAACTCGCATAATATAATTATATGAAATATTCAAATTACACACTAAGCAGCAGAAACATGGTACATCAAACTAATATTCGACTGCCAACACTGATAAAACACACATTACAGAATCGTGTCCAGAGCATAAGTCTACGCTAGATTACACGGAAATTAGAATAGGAAAGTGCTATTACACAAAGTGCCGGAGAAGAAGGGATAGCACTGGATCACTGATAGGGAAATGCCTCAAAGCTCAGATCGTAATCCCTCAAATCATAATCCTCATTCCTATCTCCTGAAGGGGGCGCAAAACAAGGGTGAGTGGACCAATTTGATATACGTATAAGAAAATAGTTATCAAGATACTAACCCCCAAGTTAGAAAACCAAAACATGATATATAGGTAAGTTTTCCTACGCCTATCATACAGTGCAGTATCTCAATCACGACTCATAAACATAATCACATCTCAACTCATAACTCATATACTATAATCATATTCATAGAGGAATAATCGCTAGTGAATGTCCAGTATAAACGCTTCAGGCCCCATGCCTGCTCCCCGTCCCTGAGCATACAGTCAGAGGAAACCACACTTCAGGCCCAATGCCAGCTCCCCGTCCCTGTACTCAAAAGTCAGAGGTAACACACTCCAGGCCCTATGCCAGCACCATAACCGTCGCCCGAGATGGACCGGAACCCTATCCCTACATCCCGTAGCGGAAGTGGACCACTAGGTAATATCAGATCAATGCCACATATATTTATTTAATCTCAACACCATAACACGGTATTCAATACTCAAACATCATATCACAATATTCTATACTCAAGCTCAGCAGTCACGTAATTTCTTTAAATAAAATAAGTATTTTAGAAGGGGTCCACTCACAGTACTTAGCCATCCAATGCTGCGCTGCTAGCGAATATAGGAAGCCACACTAGTTGCCCCTAAGCACATAAAGGGTACAACTTAGTCAAACTCTATTTTAACGATTTAATTTGGGAAAACGGACCTCAAAAACGGGTCCAGGACGTCGAAATTAGCCTAGGAGGGGTCCCGGACGGAACCCAAAAAAGTCAACCGTAAAAGTCAACGTTGACCGTTGACTGGTCAAAGTCAAAGTCAACGGTCAACGGTCAACGGGTCAACGGGTCAGTCAACGGGTCAACAGGTCAGTCAACGGGTCAACCCGGGTTGGGTCAAATCCGGACCATGGGTTTGGGTCTGACCCACTAGGGTTTGGGCTTGGGGGGTTTGACCCAATAGGGTTTTGGGTTAGGAGTTAGCCCAAGGGCTTCTGGGTTTTAGGTTGCACGGGCCTAGGGTTGGGTTTGGTTAAACGGGCCAAAAGCCCTAATTTTTCTGAGGCCCAAGGCCCTAATTAAATTAAGGTACCTTAAACAAAAAATGCTACGGGCTAGGGTACTGGGTCCGGTGGGATTGGGCCTAGTGCCCAATTACAAAGCCCAAAGGCCCGAAGGCCCTAATTCCTAATTAATTAACAGAAAACATAAATAATTAAAAGGAATTGGGCTGGGCTGGTTACGGGCCTAAGGCCCGAGTGGGTTAGGTCTGGGTTCTGGCCCAAAGGGCCTGGTGCACGCCGGGGTACACGAAGACGAACGCCGGAGCTTGCACAGCTCCGGCCGGCTACCAATGGAGACTCTGATCTCCGATCTAACCACAAAAACGAAGAGTGAAGCGAGAGGAGTAGAGCGGTACCTTCAGATTGACAGAAAGCCGCCGGAGTTGCCCGGAAATCGCCTCGAGACTCACGGGCTCGCCGGAGAAGATGGGTGCGTGCACCCCGTCTCGATTTCGACCCTAAAACTCACGGAGAACACTAATTAACTACCAATTTCTAACTTGAACACGAAATAGGAGGAAAAAAGGGTCGATGTAGGGCTTACCTCGTCGGAGATTTTCGAAGAGAACGCCGGAGAGTTCTCTGGGTCTTCTTCGTTCGTCACGGTGACATCGAGAGGGAGGGATGAGAGACGCGAACGAGAGAGAGAGAGGACGAGGGTGTGAGTGTGTGTGGTGAGATCGAGTGAGAGAGATAGGGAGAGTGAGGGCGAGAGAGTCACGGGAAAGAGAGAGCTCGAGAGGGTTTGAGGGATTGAGTGAGACAGAAAGGGAAAGTAAGAGAGAGATGCTCAGGGTGGGGGACAGAAACCAGAAAAGGAAAACGGGATGGGGTGCTGCCGCGTGGCAGCCCAGGGCCTAGGGACCCAATTGAAATTTTTTGGAAAACTCCAGGGCAAATTTTGATTTATTTATATAATTAAAGGGGGCGGGTGTGACACATCACGATTTAACGGTTATTTTAACTCTGATTTTGATGATTTTTTACAGCTACACTCCTTGGCCCTATATGAATACAATGAATGAATTCAATCTTCAATTTAAAATATTTATACAAGTGGATACCGCAAAATCTTATGTTATACTTAATGAAAGTATAAATAAACTTTTAAGTGTTAGTGACTCTATCGTTTTAATGGGATACAAATTCTCCGAAACTAATTTCAACGATCCCAACCATCAAACTTTTTTGTATATGCTTCGAGATCACATCAGCAAAAAATCACAAAAAAAAACATTCAAAGATCAAGTAACGAGACAAAGCTTTTCGACGGTTATAAACGAAAAATCACGATTTAACGGTTATTTTAACTCCAATTTTGATGATTTTTTACAGCCACACTCCTTGACCCTGTATGAATACAATGAATGAATTCGATCTTCAATTTAAAATATTTACGCAAGTGGATACCATAAAATCTTATATTATACTTAATGAAAGTATAAATAAATTCTAAGTGTTAGTGAATCTATCGTTTGAATGGGATAGAAATTCTCCGAAACTAATTTCAAAGATCCCAACTATCAAACTTGTTTGTATATGCTTCGAGATCACTTCAGCAAAAAATCACAAAAAACAAACATTTAGAGATCAAGTAACTGGACAAAACTTTTCGACAGTTATAAACGAAAAATCACGATTTAACGGTTATTTTAACTCCGATTTTGCTGATTTTTTACAGCCACATTCCTTGACCCTATATGAATACAATGAATAAATTCGATCTTCAATTTAAAATATTTACACAAGTGGATACCACAAATCTTATGTTATACTTAATGAAAGTAAAATAAACTCTTAAGTGTTAGTGAATCTATTGTTTTAATGGGATACGAATTCTCTGAAACTAATTTCAACAATCCCAACCGTCAAACTTGTTTGTATATGCTTCGAGATCACATCAGCAAAAAATCACAAAAAACAAACATTCAAAGATCAAGTAACGGGACAAAACTTTTCGACGGTTATAAACGAAAAATCACGATTTAACGGTTATTTTAACTCCAATTTTGATGATTTTTTACAGCAACACTCCTTGACCCTGTATGAATACAATGAATGAATTCGATCTTCAATTTAAAATATTTACGCAAGTGGATACCATAAAATCTTATATTATACTTAATGAAAGTATAAATAAACTCTAAGTGTTAGTGAATCTATCGTTTGAATGGGATAGAAATTCTCCGAAACTAATTTCAACGATCCCAACTATCAAACTTGTTTGTATATGCTTCGAGATCACTTCAGCAAAAAATCACAAAAAACAAACATTTAGAGATCAAGTAACGGGACAAAACTTTTCGACAGTTATAAACGAAAAATCACGATTTAACGGTTATTTTAACTCCGATTTTGATGATTTTTTACAGCCACATTCCTTGACCCTATATGAATACAATGAATAAATTCGATCTTCAATTTAAAATATTTACACAAGTGGATACCACAAATCTTATGTTATACTTAATGAAAGTAAAAATAAACTCTTAAGTGTTAGTGAATCTATCGTTTTAATGGGATACGAATTATCCGAAACTAATTTCAACAATCCCAACTGTCAAACTTGTTTGTATATGCTTCGAGATCACATCAGCAAAAAATCACAAAAAACAAACATTTAGAGATCAAGTTACGGGACAAAGTTTTTCGACGGTTATAAACGAAAAATCACGATTTAATGGTTATTTTAACTCTGATTTTGATGATTTTTTTTACAGCTACACACCTTGACCCTATATGAATACAATGAATGAATTTGATCTTCAATTTAAAATAATTCTTGAAGTTGAAGGCAATAGATCAAGCCAAAGTTCCAATACAGTTTCATGATGATCGATCTAAATTGAAGATTTTGTAAATTGAGGTTTAAACTTTTGAAAAAGACTTACAACCTTGAAAACAAAAACTCTTTCATTTTGCTTGCACATTTAATATTTATAATAGATTAGTAGTGTATGTATTATTGTTTTGTTAAGCTCTTATATTTCGAGTGTAGTTATAGTACTTAAACGATAAATATATTAATGTTTTGAAGTAATATTTATGTGGCAATGTGTGGTATGTGCAAATTTAAACAAAAATAAATAATTTTCTTAACGGGTTAGGTCACTTTACGGATAAAGTGACCCGACCCGTTATGACCCGTTAAGATAATGGGTGTGATACGACACGACCCATTAAGATAACAGGTGTTACACGATAACGACACGAACACGACAGACACGACCTGTTTGCCAGGCCTAGTTAGAATCAATAGGTCCTCAAAATTTTCAATTCAATACTGCCCGATATCCTTTGCTTTTCCAACCACTACATAATTTAAACTGAAACAAATGAATTTATAAAAGAATAAAGAATATTTAATAAATAAAATATCTCCCAGATGACTCAATTTTTTCCCATAAACTATTTAAGTCATCTTTCTATATTGGTATTAAAAATATAGAAAACTTCATTTTAGTCCTTGGCAAAGATTATTTTTTTATTAAAACCATGAGTAAGATCAAAATCTAATTTTAGTCCCTTGATACATTAATAACCTCATTTATTAATTATATTTTGATTTTTTAATTATTTATCTTTTTCTTTTCTAATTTTTAATGTATTAATTTTATTTCATTATAATTTTTATTTTCATTTCATTCATTGTAATATATTTCTGTTGTGAACATTTAGATAAACTAATTTTTGTTATACAATATATTTCGATGTTGTAACATCCCGTTCCGAGTTTTATATACTTTTGACGTGAAATGACGATTTTGCCCTTGACTACGAGTGAACGGGGGTGTTTTGGGCTTGGTTTTGGGCTATGGGTGTCCTAAGCCCTTTGGGCCCAATAGAATTGGGCTGATATTATATAACACACACACACACTCACCATGCACACACGTGCACCATCTCTGTTTTCTTCCTTCTCTCTCTCTCGAACCCTCTCGTTCTTCCTTTCGACCTCCCATGTACGGACACACATACATCTCGACATCTCGACGCAGATCGAACATAAGGTAAGCATATGGTTGACCTCTGAGACTCCCTGAGCATTTATATGTTGGTTTTAGGTTAGGAAACCCTGGAATTAGGTCGAACCCGTGGCTTATCACCTAAGGCACTATTCATCAACTTTGTATTGGCTTCGTTTTAGGCGAAACCAAGATCACAGTGAGACTTTGGAGGTTCCCACGAGGCTCGGAGTACCTCGTTCACAAGATTTGGACGTCGGGATCGCTGGTTCTAAGAGTGGCCGATTTTGGAGGAATTGTTCGTCGAGATTATAGACGTTTTTCAAGGGATTTGAAGGTATAAATGTGTTCTCCTCTTGATTTGGAGCATTGTGGTGCAAATTTCATGAATTTTGGGTTAAAAATGAGCTAGAACGGAGAGTTAGAAAAATTACCCAGTTTCCGGTGCCGGCGACGGTCGCCGGAGCAGGAGGTTAGGGGTGAAGGAATATTCCGTCAAAGTTGACGGAATATTCCAACGCCGTTAGTCAAAGATAACGGAAATTGTTAGAAGATAACAGAATATTATGAGGGAATATTCCTGACGCCGTTTGCTTCCGTTACGTGTGCGAGGCACGTGCCGCGCGTGGCCGGTGCGTCTGGCCGTGCCTTGGCCGGCGCGTGGGGGCGCGTGCGGAGTCCAAAAATTTTCCTAAAAATTCCTACGTGTTTGTGACGTCGTGTAGGTCGCGTTGGTATGTTCATATACCAAAATTGACCTTCGTGTGAAAAGTTATTTACGTAGTTCGTTTATGTGCTGTTAATGACGGTTTTACAATTGTTTCACATATAGGTGAGACGTATCCAGAGGACAAGCGCATTCATTCTAGGCTCGGGGATACGACCCGTCAACATATATATAATTGACGTTTTTCCCAGAAATGCGAATTGCATGATTTATGAACGGAATTGATTTTATAATTACATTGCCATGTCGTATGCCTACTATAGTTTATAAATATGATTATGATTGCATTTATTACGCTCCGACGCCGAGAACGGCCAGGTAAGTCAAGTAAGTATGACAGTAGTGTTTGAGATGATGATAGATTGTGATTAGCTCATCACCTGCACCTCGGGTGTTTGTGCTCCGCCAGAGTAGGGCCTAGCCTTCACATGATCGTTCACCTCACGCACCGTACGCTCACCTTGGATCCAAGATAGGTGCCTAGCCTGTCGTACAGACCACTATAGGTGGTTTCGACTCGTAGGTGACCCGCGATTTGTCGCACAACCTTCATGTGATCGTAGCACTGAGCGTAATATTATACACCTAGCCTGTCGTACAGACCACTATAGGTGGTTCCGACTCGTGTGCAGGATAATGATTGATAGTGATTGAGTATGATGGATGAGCTATAGATTCAGCCGTACAGGTCACTAGAGGTTACTCCGGCTGACACGACACTAGGGACACCCCTGATTTACATTACTTGCCTGATGATGATGATTTTTCTGAGTTGGTATATCGACATAGCCTATTTTAGAGTTTGATAATGAGTTTTGATTCGTAGACGGGGTTTTCGTATATACGTTTATATACGTACTATTTTCTGGGAAAATTATACTGGATTTATAGTGAGGGGTTATATATGGCTTTATAAATGGTTTTGGAAAGTATTTGTTTTTGCCCACTCACGTATTCATGTTTTGCGCCCCTCCAGGTTCTAGGTAGCAAAGTCGTGGACGGCTATCGAGGCACCGAGGCAGTTCTGACAGACCACCACTTATGTAGGGTTTCATTCGTAATTGTATCGTTTTGTTTAAAATGACTACACCTAGGATCGGCTCTGTGATTCTCAACTATTTCACTTTCATCCTATATCACTCTTTATCTCATGTATATTATCGACTTGACTTTCACTGCTGCATTTCATGCATAATTATCTTCCGCTGACGTTTTTGGCTACGTCACTCACACGTGACGGCCAGCACGCTTCGACCCCTGGGTCGGGGTGTGTCAATGTACTGTAACTTCTTCATTTAGGTATATTAAATTCATTATAATACATTTCGGTGCATACATTTAGGTATGCACATTTTGGTACTAACATTCCGGTACACACATTTCGGTGCATACATTTAGGTACATACATTTCGGTACTAACATTTCGGTGCATACATTTCGGTACATACATTTAGGTACATTAATTTAATATTAATACATTTCAGTGCATATATTTAGGTACATACATTTCGGTGCATATATTTAGATACATACATTTCGGTGCATATATTTAGGTACACACATTTTGGTGCATACATTTCGATATACACATTTAGGTACATTAATTTAATATTAATACATTTCGATACTAATATTTAAATATATTAGTTCAATATAATATATTTCGGTACACACATTTCGGTACTAACATTTAGGTACATTAATTGAGTCTTTCAAGTTTGAAGAATGTTAAATAAAATTAATAAATTAAAAAATTCTTTTTTGGTTAAAAAATAAATTAAAATTTGTGTATTAATAAATTTAAATATTTAATGGGAGATATTAAATAAAATACAAATTAATTATTTTGAATTAAGGACACATTAGGGATTAAAAATCAATATTCAATCTAACACCAGTTTTTTTTTTTAAATTTTAATCTTCTTGAAGGATTAAAGTTCAAAAACCCCTTAAAAATATCGAATCACTAATCCAGGAACATAGTATTTGGAGGACTCATAGCTCTAGGGTATTAGTTTTCCATTGTTGACCTTGTTCTTGGGCTTGGTGCCCAGTTTGTAAACCAAAAAATAAAAAAAGAATTCAAAGGACTCTTCAGACCAAGCAGGATAGCATATGTTCATTTGTAGCACGCAAACTGAATTAAAAAAAGGAATGCAACATCTCATCTGGGAGACTTTGATAGAAATATATTTTAACATCCCTGAACCCAATTTATCAAATTTACATTGGATTTAAGTTGGTTTCCTCAAATAAGGCTTAAGGCCCAAATTATTTTTAAAATGTTTAAACCCAAAACCGACCCAATTGTTTTAATTGCTATCCAAACCCAAATTGTCTTCTTCTTTCTTTGTTTTTCTGCAAAACCTCACTCTGTCTAAAACTCTTGAAAGCTCTCCTCCTCTCTTTAAGCTCTGAGAGCTTTACCCCTGCGTCCACTTCGATTCCCTCACCAATCCAACTCCAAAATCACATATTTGAGATCAATGGGACTCAAGGAACCTAGTGATGGTCTTGCATGCATCATCGGAGCATTGTAGGGTGTTTCACCATTAAAGCCGAGAGCCTTGAGCTCTATTCTCGAATACCAGGTGAGATTTCTCGTTTATCTTTTATATTTTTGGGTTAAATCTTGTCTGGAGTTAGTTTGTAATGAAATTTGGGGGCTTAAACCTCTGCGAATCATCTGTGCTTGCATGTTTGTCTCCGACATCGAATTTCGGCATTTTGCCGTTGAGTTTGAGGTTGGCGATTACTTGCGGTGCCTCTAATCTCTACTTCAACCTTATTGGAATTTGAAATTAGAACTGAGTTGTGCAGTATGTGTATGTATATAAATATATGTGTGTAAGTATATATAAGTGGAAGTGTGTGTGTGATTGCAAGACTGGAAATTGAGTGTGTGTGTTGTATATATCCCGTGTGTGTGTGGGTGTGCTGCACAAGCAAGTGTGGGTGCGTGTGTATATTGCGTGTGTGTGCAGGTTGTGTAGTTGTACAGATATAATTATGTATGCCTTGTGTATATGTATGTGCGTATATGTGTGTGAGTCCGTATGTATGTATGTATGTATGTGTGAACCGTGTGTGTGCGCGCTAGCATAAAGGGTAGAAAGATTGGTGTTGTGCGTGTAGTTTGTTTTCGAATGTGAACTGTCAGTGTGTAGTGGTGTAAATGTATAAATAAGTATATATATAAGTGTACTGTGATGCGGATATACATATAAATATAAAGGAGAGACTGCTTGTGTGTGTATATAAAGTTGTGTGTAACTATATATATATATATTATATATATCTGTAGGTAAGGAAGCATGCATACTGTTTTGTTTAGGTGTGGAGTTATGTGTTTTGTATGCAAAGTCGTGTACGTGTGTCTGTGGGTTATGTGTATATGTATGTATGCGTGAGGGTGTATGTAGTGCATATTCAAAGGTATGGAGGTACCTATATATATATATATATATATATATATATATATATATATATATATATATATATATATATATATATATATATATATATATATATGATGAGTTTTAGATGAAACTGTGTGTATGCCGTGAGTATGTGCTGTGTGTGTGTATGTATATCCATATGTGGGTTTATGTTTGACTGTTAGACTGTGAGTGTGTGTAAGTATCAAGGGCATGGGGTTGATGTCGATACGAAGGTCGAACTGCATGAGTGAGCATATGAGGTTGGTGAATGTGCATGCAGTTTGCAGTATGTGTGTGAACGTGGCATATGCGTGTGTGTGTGATACATTGGGTGTGTACTGTATATATATAAAAGAATTGTGTGTGAGTGTGTATGTGTGTGTATATATATATATATATATATATATATGTATGTATGTATAACGTGTAGGTGTGTGTGCTGCCGTGGGTGGGTGTGTGTGTTGAGTGGGTTTGGGTTTAGGCCCAAACCATCCTTTTCACCCTAAACCCTCCTAAACCAAAAACCTTAGAAATCCTAAATTCAACCCATTCCAAGCCTAAACCAAAAACCCGGGGTCCCAAAACCAAAGTTCTTATTCCGTTCAATTCAAATCAAATCTCTTATCTATCTATTTCATCTTGTGCTTAGGTGAAGTGGTTAGGGAGGACGTGCATAATTCTCGCTTGCATAACGCTACCGCGGCGAAGTACTGTGAGTGGACCACCTTCTAAAAATAAATACATGATTTATGATATGACATGAAGATTTACATATTTATATAGCATGCCTTGATTTTACTTGGAAATTATGAATTGTGAACAGGAAGCATATTTGATAACTGTGATTTGAATGTTCTTGAGATATAGAATGATTTTATTGAACTGTTTTCCGATATAACCCACGTTCTGGTAGACTATCTGATCGATGACGATAGGATGCTAAGAATGTGTTTTAAATGATTTTGGAACACCTCTTCGTAGTACGGGGGATGGATGAACTTTTGCTACGAAGTTGTATTTTAGAAATATGTTTTGTGCAAATTAGTGAACACCATGCCGCCAAGGGCGAGGTTTGTAGTTGGCAAAGGCCTGGAGAAATAATCCCTAGCGGAAGGCTGAGGGACCACGGAGTCTGGCATCGGGCCGGGAGGGAGTTATCTCATGGTGATGGCCATAGAGATTCAGGTGCAGGCATTGGGCCGGAAGTATTACTAATTCGGTGTACTCACTAGCAGCACAACTTGTGATGCTTCCTGGGTTTTAATTGAGATGAGATTTACGAGATTGATACTATAATTGTCTTATGACTTTATTGAGACGAGAATTTGAAGTATGAGTTGATTCGAAACATTGGAATTATTGGATTAATGATTTTAGTGGCATGCTAATTGTTTAGAAACTTATTACGTAGTATATGATGCATATTTTTGGTTTTCAAACTGGTGGGGGACTTATTATGTTCTGGAATGTTTTCATATTATATATGTATATAACTCTGGTCCACTCACCCTTGTTTTGCGCCCCCATTCAGGTATTAGAAACGAGGCATTACGATCCCGGCATCACGGCACTTCCACATCGGCGCCATCGAGTCCTCTCGAAGTAGGACCCACCTCTGTATTCATTTAATTTTATTCAAATTCTTTTAGTGATTAGGTTTAGCTGTATGCTCTGAACACGTTCCTAAATTGTTAACTCATTGGTTTTAAATTATAATAACCCGTATTTACTTCTAAATTTTAGTCCTTGTATCAATTAATGGCTTTCGTCACCCTTGGGTGTCGGCCAGCACGTGCCTATCCTGGTATTCGGGGAATATCAGGGTCGGGGCGTGTCATATATACTCAGTTTTCTAGAGAAATGGAGGTAGGAAAATTGGATTGCATCCCTTCTTATCTGGAAACTAAACTCCAAATGTAAATAAAGATCGTTATGCACCTATTTAGAAATGGCGATTAAGTAATGGGTGATTAATTTATTCCATTATCTTTATTTTATGCATTTAACATCAATTGGCACAAAAGTTCATCCCAATAGTGGTCACCCGTAACAATGACTAATTTTGCAACTAAGAGCCACAATATTGATCATAGTTTCAACACAGGCAAGAATATTGGGTTGGCTTATAGTAGATTCTCTTATTGATTGCTGTGCAGTGTTTGTTTGGTATTCAAAAATTAAAACCAGTGGTTGAGATTGATCGAATAGATTTCATAGAAGACCAGAAAATGGATTATTAATAAGGCATGCATTTCGTGAAATCATGATAATGTAGGCACATAGCCCCCACGTTGATTTTAGGATAACAATAAATACCCACCATAAAGCATTTTTTTCTTCAAATCATAAGTGTTAGTAGTTTTTTTTTTAAAAATTTTTAATTTATTTTTATTTTTTATGCTTGCTGCTGTTCTTGTTCATTTTATCTGTTAGGAATAACAGAGAATGGCAGTAGTGAATCTTGAGAAGAGTGTTAATACTTTTAAAGTATTAGCATGATTACCTTCTAGTTTATTAAATATCCACTGATTGCCTTCAAAGTTATTAAATATGCACTGATTGTGTTTTTGATCATGGTAAGCGAGCAAGCCTTTACTGTACTGTCACGTGATGAGTGGGTCTCCTTAAGGGCTGGGTTTGGCTCTCAACGGTTCAGTTTTTTGCCAAAATCGAAACTGAACCAAAATTTCGGTTAAGTTCAATTTTTTTTTGGTTCGGTTATGGTTTTTTTTTTTTTGGGTCCAAAAAATGAAAAATTTTGAAATCTGAAATTTTATCATCTCCAACACAATCATAACATAAGAATTCCAACTGCAATCAAAGACAACGAAAATAAACATTTAAAGTTCAACTAGAATCATCAATCAAGTCTTCCAAAGTCCAAATTTAAAATAAGCATCAAAATTTGTCTTCAAAAAGTCCAAATTTAAAATAAATATCACACAAATCAAATAAACCTTCAAGGTAGGATGCACAAAGTCCAAATTTGATGATCTCATTGAGTTTGAGCTTGAGCTCAAGGCCTTTATCTAATTAAGATACAAAACATAAAATAAGTAAAGGTAGGATGCACATGCAAAAGCTACGGATGCACATAATAAACCCAACACCATCACATAGCTGCACTCCACATAAATAAATTTTCAGGCTTAGCAACGTGGCAATATAAAATTGAGCATATATACAAGCAATCACAAAGTTGCTTCAATCACCCACATCTCTTCTCATCTGATTAAGGCCCCCATAGCAATCTACTCGAATGAATCCATTACTCTTTTAGGGCAAAGCTGCAGAAAACCAATGCAATAATCTGCAATGATAGTTAATTAAGGGGACTGACTCAGAATATCAAAAAACTATGCAGTAACCTTACCTCAATCCTAATTCTATTCTCATCAATCACAGCCAAATGCAATGGAAGCCAAATAAGTTGGAATGTACCAGTGAGGTGCCCTTATAGCCACCACTTGCAAGGTCTCCATTCTACCATCCTCCCAACGCTCCATATATCCAATTTGCTCCTGCATTCACAAAGTCAATCAGAGACTCATACTTTTCGCGGTTTTTCGTCCCAAAGTAACCGCAAATCCACACTTCAAACTAGTCCTGAATCACATCATAATTCTCATTTCTCAGATTTTAACAGCAACCCAACTTAGACACCATCAAAAACACCAAACCCCAGAAGAAAAAAATCACTCGTTAATACCAAAAAAAAAAAAAACATGGAAGACCTTTGAATCTATTTATTTGCCATTTATATAATATGAAAACCCTTCAGTATCTAAACTTTCCTGCTACTTCTTTACCAATTAAACTAGTCGAAAAATTAAAGATAAAAAAGTAAAAGAATGGCAAGAATAAGTAGTTGCAGAAGAGCTACTTTGGATCGTATGAAATCCCCTTAAACCCTAGTATTTTTTCTTTGTACATTGTCACTAGTTTGATTTCTATGTTTTCTTTTCACGGATAAAGCACAAGTTCTCTTTTTTTCCCGGTACTCCCCAACAACCCCAATTTCTCCAATAACCCTAATTTCCCCAACAGCCCTAATTTCCCCACATCAACAGACACTCCCCAACAACCCTAATTTCCCTACATCATCAGACACTCCCCAGCATACCCAAAACAACTTGCAGTGCAGAACCAAAAAACTTCACAAATTAATCAAGAGAGATTATATTCACACACCCCAAATTACTTTTCCCACACTGTTTTAATTTTTTAATATTTTTCTATGCTACTAGTGGCTAGGGTTAAAGGGTTTTGTTGATTTTTCATAAAAATTAAAAAAATTCTGGAGGCATGAGGGTTCGAACCCAAGCGCTCCAGCTTGAAAATTTTTACTGAAACCAACTTCGCAACAGATTCTGATTTGTTATGCTTGTATGACTAAACTATTTATAAATATTGAAAAAATTAATTAAATATATATTGGTTCGGTTCGGTTTGAACCTCAAAAACCGAAACTTAACTGGGCATATTCGGTTTGGTTCGGTTTGACAGTTTCGGTTCGGTTTTTTTCGGCCTCGGTCCGATTCAGTTTTCGATTTTTTTTCGGTTTTCGGTTTTTTGAACCCACCCCTAGCTAGTCTCCTTGGCTCCACGTGATTGCCGCTGTGTAGATCTCCCACGTGTGACTTACTAATTAGGTCCCATGTAAGGAGATGTGTTGAATCCCACATCGATTGTAGTACAAGATAAGTAATAGTTTAAATACATTAACCTCACTCTAACTAACATTAAGGCATTTTGTGATAAAATCCCACACCTGACGAATTGTGCAGGTGGTAATTACCAAGTTGGGGACAATATCAGTGTTGTTGGAAGTGGGCCGTATGGCCCGTCTCTCTGATAACTCTACATTTTTATGGCTTAATTCTGATTGTATTACATAACTAAAAATATATAAAACATACAATCCTTGTCCATAAGGAAACAATAAGCAATAAAGGATACAAACATATATCCTTCCTAATAAAGGACTCCTAATATTTACAATATATTTACATCCCCTTTTTAATATTACTCACGGCAATACTCCCCCTCAAGTTGGAGCATAAATATCGTACATGCCTAACTTGAAAAGTTAGTCACCAAAAACCTACTACACACATCATGAGTAAGGATATTCGCAAGTTGCTCTTCCGAGTTCACAAATAGTATTGACACAATCTTCTTCTCAAGATTTTCCTTAATGAAATAACGATCAACCTCCACGTGCTTTGTTTTGTCATGTTGTACCGGGTTTTTTGCAATCTCACATGCGGACTTATTATCACAATACAAATTTGTGGCCTCCTTTGGTTTGAAACCTAGACACCAGAGTAACTTACGCAACCAAAGAACTTCACATACTTCATGCACCATACCTTTGAATTCGGCCTCAGCTGAAGACCTAGACACCACATTTTGTTTCTTGCTCATCCAAGTAACTAAATTTCCACCAACAAATGTAAAGTATCCAGAAGTAGAGCGCCTATCAGTCACATCACATACCCAATCAGTATCAGTAAATCCCTCGATCTTCAGATGACCGAAATTTTTATACCAAATTCCTTTTCCCAGAGCTGACTTCAAATAAGCTAAAATCCGCATAACAGCTACCATATGATCCACACTTGGTAAGTGCATGAACTGACTCACCACACTTATTGCATAGGCTATATTAGGACAGGCATGAGCTAAATAAATTAGTCTTCCTACCAGCCTTTGATATTTGCCTTTATATACTGGTTCTTGATTCGAATAAATCCCTAAGTAATGTTTCTCCACAATGGGAGTATCCACGAGTTTACACCCAAGCATACATATTTCCTTCAATAAATCCAGAACATATTTTCGTTGAGACAAGAAAATACCTTTGGATGAATGATCAACTTCAACTCCAAGAAAAAACTTTATGTCACCTACACTCTTCATCTCAAACTTGGTAGAAAGGTTCTTCTCCAGTTTGACAATCTCATCTGAATCATCACTTGTTATTATCATATCACCCACATAAATAATCAAGGCTGTTACTTTACCGTTTCTCCACTTTACAAATAGAGTATAATCAAACTGACTCTGATAATACCCATTCCTTCTCATAGCTTGAGTGAATCTCCCAAACCATGCACGAGGTGACTACTTAAGCCCATAAAATGACTTCTGCAATTGGCACACTCCCGATTTTCCTTCGTTACTATATCCCGGAGTAAAATCCATATATATTTCTTCCTCTAGATGTCCATGAAGAAACACATTTTTTACATCAAACTGTTTCAATGGTCAATTCAAATTTGCAGCTAATGAGATAAGGACTCGTTCCGTATTCATCTTAGCCACCGGAGAGAAAGTTTCCTGATAATCAACCTCATACGTTTAAGCGTCCTTTCACCACCAACCTTACTTTATACATGTCAAGTGATTCGTCAACCTTGTATTTAATTGTAAAAACCCATTGGCACCAACTGGTTTTCTTCCTTTCGGCAGCTCAACTATTTCATATGTATTATTTTTCTGCAATGCCCTCATCTCTTCATCCATTCTAGACTTTTCAAAGCATCTTCAACCCGAGTTGGTACTTGGATTGAATCCACATTATTCCCCCAAGCTTGACTTTCGGATGAAAGGTTTTTACACGACACATAATTAGCTATTGGATACTTCACTTTTCCTTTCGGAAGGTACACCACGATTTTATCGTGGTGGCAACTTATATGTACTTATAACACGATTAGTTACATAAGCATCAATGGTACTTACCTTAGAGATATCCAGAGAAGGCGTATTGGACGATGGCACGATTGAGCTAGAGAGAGGGGAAGCAGGCTTGGCAAGAGTTTTGGTAGTACTAGGCTTGGCAGCAACCTGTTGTGGAGCTATTTCTTCTTCAGCAGAAGTTGGTTGAATGCCAGCACTCTTCCTTGGCAAAGCCTGGCTGACACACTGCACCATCTTCAGCAGACAGCAGACAAAGCCCTATCACATTCTCGGCAGTTTCTTGCCGAGACTAATTGTTCTTATTGTCATCAACACACGCTCTCCTTGAACTATATATCACATTATTTGGTATCTCTAACCACCCGAGATCACTCTGATCACTACTAGTAATCTCCCTATGGTGATCTGAAGGTGATGGGATCAAAGAATAAAAATACTCGGATTCAGAAAAACCCCACACTTGACGAATTGTGTAGGTGGTATTACCAAGTCGGGATAGTATCAGTGTTGTTAGAAGTGGGCCTCTATGGCCTGTCTCTCTGATAATTCTACATGGTATCAGAGCAAGGCAGCGGGCCCTTACTGTACTGCCACGTGATGGGTGGGTCCCTTTGGTCCTGCACGATGATGGTGGGTCCCTCAGCCCCAGGTGTAGGGTGAGTCCCCTTGGCTACACGTGGTCGCCGATGTGTGGATCTCCTATGTGTGATCCACTAATTAGGTGCCACGTGGAGGGGCGTGTTGAATCCAACATCAGTCGTAGTAAAAGATAAGTAATAGTTTAAATATCTTAACCTCACTCTAACTAATACCGATGCCTTTTGTGATAAAACTCCACACTTGACAGATTGTGCAGGTGGTAATTACCAAATTAGGGACAATATTAATATTGCTGGAAGTAGACCGTTTAACCCGTTTCTTTGATAATTCTACACAATCTACTATTTGGATGTTTCCTTTCTGGATTGAAATCACACTGAACAGCTTTAACGATAGTAGTGAATTGTCCTGTATCTCAGAGTATGTCATTGATGCCTGCAAGCACTATTAATGCAATTAATATTACGAAGATTCTGGTAGTTTGTCTCATTATGTGCATAGTTTTCAATTAATAAATCAAATTAAATGTGTTTGCTATGCTACATGTGCTGCACATTGTGCTGACTAACACAATAATCCATGCCAACTTGTGTTTTTCTATACTATCTGTGTGATAGTGATATAGAATGTGAACATGGTGCACACTCTCACTGTGGTATCTCAGATCTCCTATAATCTGCAGAGGAATTTTATGTAGTTTTGGGTGCTCTACTTTTGGGTAGTGTTGGAATTTACTGCTCAAAATTAGGATTACATAGAAGTTAAGTTTGTGTTACTTATTTTGTTTTGGTGTCCTTTTTAGGTTTGGATTTGACTTCTTGGATAGATTTGTTGCTTTGTGGAGAGATTTTGTTAATTAACTATTTGATTAGGATTTGAATTTACTTTCACTTAGGAGAGACTACTCCGTTAGTTCTAGTTTTCTACTCATTTGGTTTAGGGTTTGTAATTTTTGGGATTTGGATTGTGAGAATTACACACTCTTTTGTAATCTCCCTTTGTTTGGTGAAATTCCTTGCAGTGTTTCGTCTGTGGACATAAGCTTTATGCCGAATCACGTAAATCTCTTGTGTTTTTATTTTGAGATTGTTTGTTTTTAGCTTTTGCCTCCGACGTTGATATTTGGTACTTTTATTAGCATTCGCTTCCGCTTGCGCATAAAATTAGCGTCTAATATTCTTGCGCTCTGTCACTACAGTTTCAAATGCACTTTCTCTTAGTGACAAGGGAATTTACGAATGGAATTCAAGGAAATCTTTCCTTTTCCCCTTCAGAATTATAACAAACTTCATATCAATGATCATCGTGTGATCATCATGTTCTGCTAATCTCATTAACTCAACTACAAATTGATAAAATTGCCAGAAATTATAGTTCGAAAACTTTGTTGGTTTATTAATGTTTATGTTTCCTAGGTATACAAATATTTCCATCCTGTTTATAGGTAAATGCCTTTTTGTCTCATCTGTTCTGCGTGTTACTCTGTCAGTCTGCGTACGTTGTTGACTCATAGTTTCAGCAGGTTGTTTATCTATAGTTATCAGTACTTTGTTCTTAGAGGTACATGATTTATATGAAATATTCAAATAAATAATTGGATAGTTAAGTACTAATTGTTCATGCAAAATATGTGTTTTTTCAACTTACATGTGAATCCTCAGATGCCTTTGTTGGGGCTAAAAAAGGACTTCACTACTTTGGAGATGTTTATCTCACAAAGAAGATTGTGACGCATCAGAATTTGATAGGCAAGAGAAAGAAAGAACACTCAAAGTATTACACAAAATTTTTATTCACTCACAAACTTAATACAAGAGGAAACACTCAAACACTCTTAGAAGCTTTGTTGCTTCTTCTCACTTCTCACTACTTGCTCTCTTGGTTTTTCTTCTTGCTCACTTGACATACTTGGTTTAGCACCTCACCTATTTATAGGTGAGGTTTGCCAACATAGGACATTGCTAGATCATTCTAGCTTATGCTTAACAATCACACAATTTTACAAGATTCTAGGTCTTTCTACAAAAGACCTTAGATATTTTATGCATGCATTCAATCTACATGTTTTTGCTAGAATTCTCTAGCATTTTCATGAGTCATCCATTGGGCTCATGGGTTGGATCCATTGTCTTGGGCCAAGACAAGATTACCATTCAACAGCCTTGTTATCTTCTTAAATCTATCTTCCAGATATTGTTCCGTGTCTCCATGTTTCTTATCTAACTATTTTTCCATCAGATGCTTCATTGAACTGTTCATAAACCAACCAACTAAATGTTGATGCTAGAATTAATAAAAACATAATGGTCAGTTTGGTAGTCATCTTGTTCGAGATGCCTTTTTTATTCATTAAGATAAAATATAGGTATAACAATTCACATTTGTTCTGTGATTGGTCACAACACATATTTAATACAGATAAAAGTTGGTCCTGACACAACTGTTTCCCATTATTGCATGAATTACACCTAACTGGTTGTCTAATACTTTTACAGAGATCCTAAATTTTGATTTACAGAACATTTCATACCAAAGCCGTTGGTCCTTCGGTGGAATCCATTTAGTGAAAGTATGACATTTCACTCTTAGAAGGTTGGCTTTCACTGTGGTGCAAGTTTCTGCATTATGACATAGCCATCCAGCTGTGAAGCAACTTTGCTAATGCAGTTGTAATCTGTTGCAAAATTTGAAAGATATGTTAATAGCATAATCAAAACAGTGAGCTTTTCTTATTCTTTCTTTTTGGGGGTTAGTCCACTTGTATCAATATGGTATGCTATATTACACGTTTTTTTGGGGGCGGGGAGGGGGGGTTGGTGGTGTATATAACATGTTAACAGTCTTTAGGAGATACCCTAATTTGACTGCTTTTGCTGGGACTTCATCTTTCTGAGGCCCAGGCCCAGGCTGAGTTTGAATATGTGGCTGGCTTAGCTGCAGATGGATGGTTGCATGCAAATCATGTGCATTACTGATGCTATATGGAGGATGGGAAGTTTTGTTTCCTCCATTCACATTCCTTGCTTCATAAATCTGAAATTAAAATATTCTGGGTTAGTGTTTGCTAGAGAAGGCATCTTCACGTTCGCTGATGAGTATACTTAACTTAAGGGTTTTATGTTTTAGCCTCATTTGGTTCCTCTCATTTTCCCTTTACCCATTGCCTCTCTCCACCCTTTTGATGAATTATAATATGTATTAAATAGAAAAGTAGAGCTTAATGTATAGACAGTACCTTCTTTTGCAGTTCCTCGTTCTCTTTACCTTTGAGGTCTAGCTTGTTATACAGTTCTATATTCTCTTGATGTATCAAATTTCCCTGAAAATAAAGTAAAAAACAACATTAACAAGTATCAGTTAACCCCCAATAAAATGAGTCAACATTAATCAACTAGGGCAAATTGAGCCAGTTTACCTTCTGGTTCATTTCTTTTATTTCATCATCAAATATCTGGTTCTGCACAATAGAAAAAATCCCAACTGAGTGCCATGCATGTGCTATATAAAGATATAAAGAAGGGAACATGAAATGTTAACTGAGACTATAATCAGGGCTAAGGCTTTTGATACCTTTTTTGTCCGGACACCTTTCAAACTCATCTCCAGCTGGCTTTCCAAATTTTGTAGATCTTCGGCTTTCAAACCAGAAAGTTCTTGCCCCATTAACTGCCTGCATAATTTACATGTTTTTCCCATTAAATCATTATCTCACATTTCATGGGAAGATCTTTAGTGTTTTAGCAATATTTAAGTAACAGTATCAGATATTGGGAAGCGATTTTTAAAAGTTGCATTTCAGTTGGTTTAAAAGCTTGGTCTCTGACAAAGTCGCTTAAGGAGGAAGCATAGGGAAGGGGACACCCAGATCATTTAGGCTTTAGGACAACGTGTTGTTAGGCTTCATTGGGGACCTCAGTTTTTATGACATTTCATGTTTCCTTTAGTGAAGATTGCTTGAGATTGCATCTGTGTTTTCTATGTTACGGCTGAGCAGCTGGATGCTAATTATTTATTAATCGATTTTTTTTTTCTTTTTCTGTTAGCTTTAATGTGCTTCATGTCCACTGCTACCGTTTTTCCTTAATTGGTGCTAATTATTGTTCTGTTTCTTATGAATAATCAAGAAACCTCTTTTCATTACCTCTTCCTTCATGTTGAAAAGGTTTTCTGGGCTGGTACCATAATTAGTGATATCGTATTGGATAAGCAACATGAAATATGAATTTTATGTTTTGGTACTTGAATCAAATTGCTAGGCTATGTTGAAGATTCAATGTAAATTAATGATTGTACCTGTGGCATTCTTCCAAGTGCTGCAATTGTTGCCTCAAGCTTGCTGCCTCCCTTTGCCAAAACTATTAAGTACAAATAAATACAATAACTGTTGTCTTGCATGAAATATGAACTCACTAGATAAGCATTTACAGTAGCACTAGAAAATAAAATGTTAGCTACTGTAAAATCACACGTGAATCTGAAGCATGCATTTTATCCGTAATATTATTGGGAAATATTTCTCCTTGCATGTTTACATACACTGTACACATGCGCTTGATCACATGCTTTCAAACACACACAAACAAAAACATGCATATAGACAGATTGGATTAGTTCTCAAAGTTCTCTAGCTTATGGCCATGGAGGTGTATCTCATATAGGCAGATATAAATTGTTTTTGGGGCCATGCATGTATATCTCATATTATTCAGTATGGACTCTTACTTTTATCATTCGTGAATATTATCATTCCTTGTTTGATCCCAAACATATATTATGTCTGCTCTAAAGGTTGCCTTTTCACTTATTTACTAAGCTACTCGGTGACTACTAATGGTACAAAGTTGTTGCGAACAGGTATCTTCATAATTCTACTGATGGAACAGCAAGAACATTTACCTATAACTTTCCCTTTATTGAAATTGAAAGATGTTACCTGCCATGCATAGTATCCTCCACACTAGAGAGCAAAAGACGACAACATTCACTCTTTATTATGTTCAGAAGTGCTGCAATGTTGTTTGGTAAACTGTAGTAGCTCCCATGTTTTACTGAAACCCTAGGATACTGTTGGTGTGTAATCCTTCAGCCAAAACTTGGAGCCAAGGAAACAATTCAAATGTTTATTTTAATAGTTATGTTTTCAGTTTAAATGTAGACCGTTGGATTATAGTCCAAGTGGCAGCACTCTCTTGTATCTAGCTTAAGTGATAGATTACGACAATGTGGAATCTCATAGTATGATACCAATTAAGGGCTGAGATTGTATTTGAGATTGATGAGTGAAGGATCTCCCTTCCTCTTCCATGTATAACGGTAACAAACTCTCACATTGAGAGTGGGTGGTTTTCCAGAAATTGATTCCATCATCTTCTCTCTGAGATTCTCTCTACATTCTTTGCCATTTTCAAAGGTTGCAGAAAATCTCCATTGAAATACACAGTAAACACACGATCACTAACAAATACAACTATATCACCTTTTTCTCTTCATCGTTATTCCTGGATTTCACAAGATATGGAAATTGCTTGCCCACACCATTTAAGTCCAGCTCAAAGATTTTCATTCTGCACTTGTTTCTTCAATTTTTATTCCCATCACTCAAGGAACTCTCGTGGGAGGTCTTGATTTACATTTCCATAAACCATATGTTACCAATAACTATGGAAATTGAAATATTCCCTTCCCGCGTACTGCAATCTTACGCTGAAGTTTTTTCATCACATGGGGCAGGTCGAATTTCTCATTGGAGCAATATATTATTAACTCATTGTTGTTTTTTCAAAATTCTGAAGCCCAAAACCTTTGATTGTTGAAATTTCAGCCTGGATAGTATTACTACTGGGCTGTCTATCCTTTCGTAAATATAAAACCCTCTAATTGGATACGAGTTGGAATAGTCTGGAACTGCTGGTTCAAGACAAACGAACTATTATTCAATGGAATTTTTCTGAAGCTTGGATCCTTCAGCTCTTGGTGCTATCAAAGCTTCAGCACCAACATACTTTTTCATGGTCTTTTGTTCTTTTCTTCTGCAAATGCAAAAAAATATGCAGTAGCTCGAAGGCATTGCCTCATTGCAAATGGAATGTTGTACATTAGATAAGTTTAGCTTGTCCTGTCGTTGCATCTGTGTTTTCCTTTTATCACAATCCCTCTAAGACAGGCTGCATTGTTAACTCCACTTATTCATCTTTGTATTCATTGCACCACGATTTCAGGTTGGTGTGGCGTTGCAAGGCTGTTAAATGGTTCCTTTGAGTACCGTGGCTATTTTACATATAGCTACATTCTTTTCAAGAGTGGTTGAGATATGGGTAGTTCTCTTCTCATAAGAAAAGAAAAATATAATCTAGGCTTCACTCAGGTACTTTCTTAAGTAGCATCCCTGAAAGGAAATTGCTACCCTTCCCTAAATAACGTTGGGTTTTTTGTCCATATATATATATATATAGAAGAAAACACCTTGTAGAGAAACCCTTAAATTATTACTACCAGATTTTTGCTTCTGATGGAAACTCCGAATTGTGATATCAACTTGTAAACTTGTGTTTCTATTTGCTAGAACTTCAGTTAAATTTTAACAAGTTGTTTGAACTTATGTCAGATAGATGAGAAAGAAGCTTTCCCAAAGCAGTCTGTTAATCGTGAAAATTATATTGAAACTCATCTGCCTTCCCTTGTTGCATTGCAGTAATAGTATTTTACATTGAACCTTCAACCAGGAAAAATGACTAGTTGCATGGCATATCTTATAACTTCATTAAACACCTTGTTTCACGAGTCTGTGGAAGGACAAGGTCAGTAACATAAATCCCATCTCTTCCATGTTTCTTTTCCTATCTGGACTTCACATTTGATTATTCTCAGCGTCGCAAGAGCATGCATCTGCCTTTCCTGAATGATCTTGTATTTCCATGTCTCAGATCGTTTTTCCGATCTACCTGAGTTTTTCACTTTTCGATACACAATGTTGTTCAGGCTTTCAATCTCATGTATTTTAGACCTTCAGAAAATGGTGCGGTTGTTTAATGGTTTGTTAATGTATATAGCTTCTTTTCCCTAAAATCCTTTATGCGTCTCTTCGTGAGTTAAGCACCAAGAATGCGTTGAAGAGGATAGAGCTCTATGATTGTCTCAGAAGGTTTCTAATGAAAACTGATAGTAACATCTGAGTCGTAATTTCTTTATATGGATACATGTCCGTCCATAATGCTATTTCGAACTCTCTAGACTAATCCTATCGTGTACTTTTCCATACAGTTAAATTTGTGACTAAGAAAGACTACTTTCTCTCCATTTCTATAATCTCTCCTAAAGGATGTAATCCAACATTGCTGAGGACGGATTATGTTTACTAATGTTTATTACTATACATAGGCAAGACCATAAGCTACGTAATTATTCAAGTGGTATGCATGCATAGGAACTTATATGAAAGCAATTATGAGTAGCAAGTAGGCATTGTTGAAGAAGCTTATTGCTTAGTGTTTGACAGTATCAGAAATATATATATATAATGCCTCTATACAGTATAATTGCAGGTATTCAGCAGAAAGAAAATTGGAGCTGTTAAGTGGTTACCTTGACTTCTGAAGCAGGATTCATCAGCTGACGATGCTCCTCTCTTAGTTTGCTGAACCGATCGATAACTGATTTCACGCTGTTAAGAAATTCATAGCGTTAGATGCAACATTCATGTAACTTGTGAATATTTCGTAGTAAATTCATAGCGTCATGGTCATTAGTTTATCGAGCATATAGGGGAAATACTTGTAATCCTTGTTAACATTTGTTTTGAACGGGTTTGGGGAAATCTGTAAACCTGCTTTTTCTACGCAGACAATACTGTAGGAGGGGCGAATGCCATAAGCCCCTTTGAGTATTAAACATCCTGCAATGCTTTTTCATGCTGTTACATATTTATGCCATTCGGCCATTTTAGTTGCTCAAATGATTATATCAGTTGGCCCTGATTCGCATTCACCTTCATAACTAACTAGTAGCTACTGGTTTAGTGATTTTTCTTCCCAACAATAGAAGAGGCCCCATGTTAAAATCCTTCTAACCTGATTAAAGAGAAAAACAAGAGGAAAATAAGTCATCTTATATTCGGGGGTGGGACTTGGATCCTCTCCGGATCCCCTTCATAGGGATCCTAGGATCAAGCTCCGTGGACCGTTCATCAAAAATCGTGTGGTTACAATTAAATGTTTTTTACGCAAAACGAAACTGTTTTATTTTTAAAAATATAAAAATCATTTAATTTTAGCCGCACGATTTTTGATGAACGGTCTACTGGGCTTGATCCCTAGGATCTCCATGAAGGGGATCCGGAGAGGATCCAAGTCCAGGGGGTGAACTGACCTCCGAACAACAGTGAATTTTAATGAATGATTTGGGGTGCAACCCTTTTAAACGTTCTCTCTAACTTTTTGATAAAATACTTCAAAAAAGGAGTTTTCCTTCTTATTATTAGTTTTTTTTTTATATAAATATTATCAGGCCAAAATGTCGTTTTGGGCTAGGTTGCTTTATAAACTATAAAATAAAAACAGACAAATAGCAACTTAAAAAGGGCAAAAAAAATAATTAAAAAAAAAAAAAAAAAAAAAGCAAACCCGCATGCTGCAGCAAATTCGGCTCCATTCAATTTCAATTCCAATTCTCAAATCTCAATCCCAAACACCCAAAACTCCAACCACCCCGCATTGACTTTTATTCTAAAGGTTGCTGCGACTTAAGTGGAGAGAGAGTTTTCTACTGAATATTATGAAAAGTCTATTTTGCAACTGAATGGGAGATCAATGACTGATTGAGATCGTGGTGATTTATATTGAGAGCAATGTTTACTCTTCCGTTGACAATGAAGTTATAATGTAGCATTTTCAAAATATGAAAACGTGTCTAGACAGTTATAACTTGTATTGTCATTTGTTCTATAAATTATGAATGATGGAATTATGGTTTAAGGGGGTGTATTCAATTGGGATTTTGAGGGATTTTAATTCTTTTAATGAATCTAGGGGTATTCAATCAGGAATTTAAGTGATTCTCTGAAATTCAATGTGTATTCAATCAAGATTTTGAGAGAGTTTATTAAAATCCTCAGAAATCCAGGTGTATTCAATTAGGATTTTAAAGAAATTTATAACATTCCAGGTGTATTCAATTACAATTTGATTTTAAAGAATTTGAAAAAGTTGAGGAATTTGAGGGAATTTGAGAGATTTTGTAGTGTATTTTAAGCATCCACAAATCTCTTCTCTCCCCAAGAGATTTTGAGGGAATTGAATCAAAATTTTACATGGAATCTCTACAAATCAATTAGACTCCATAAAAATTCATGGATTTATAAATCCATCAAAATCTCTCAAATTCTCAATTGAATACACCCCCTTAATTTTGAAGGTTAGTATGTCTAAGAATGTTTGTGAACTCTTACGTGAACCTCGGGATAATTTTGCCTAAATCTACCGCTGCCTACATCAAATCTGAGTTGATAGCCAAATGTATATATATCCAGTAACTAAAGCACTGATCTACTAGCATATTACTGAAGTGAGAATCTGGTTCGTAAGTTTGTAGCCTTAAAAATAGTTAAATCGAAACTCGTGTCCTCTAATTTTGTACCCTTAAAACCCTAACCCTAATTGTACCAAGAAATCTCGCAGACAGTCATTTCTACTTAACCATCATCTTTGGTAACTCTTCGGAGCCTCAGCTTCCGCCTCTAGCTTATGGCCAGGTGAACGGTTATGAGTAATCGAACTGTGTGTGAAAGTGCAACAAGGAAGCAAAGAGAGAGAGCAGATGTGTAATGCTTTATGTGCGCAGCTACGCTCCATTATCTTGGGTCGGCTAGAATGAATAGTGTCATTGGCTTTTTCATTGGCCCCTTAAAACCCTAACAAAATAGGAGTATGTCTAAAAACATCAAAAAGTGGCAGTCATAGTAACACTGCATTCTTTCCTGTAACGTTAGACATGTCAAATTGTTGGAAACATATACACGAAGAGCTCTTCTGAAAACTTCAGTAATCATTGCAAGAGTGTGCTCAAACCCCTCCTCAATACCAGATCCGCCTAACCCCATTCAAATAGACTTCTATACGTACACGAAAGTGTTGGAGGCCTACACACACATATATCAAGAACTTTGGTGACTGGCCGGCGGCGAAGAGCGAGTACTCTCTTAAGTTGATACCCTTGTTCTAACAACCAATACAACTACAACACGAAATGTAACTGAAGCAAACAAGTATAAAGAGTTACATTTTGGCTTTATCGGCGAAGTGGTTGAGGATGAGGCAAAATCCCTACAAGCTGATGTGCGGCTGTCATATTGTTAACAAATCAAAGATACAAAAGAACTTATTGCAAACTCTAATTCTTATTCCATTGTTTAAAAGAAAGAATAACGCTATATATTTGCCAAGACTTAATTTTCTCACTTAGCAAAGAACAATAGTTATCCTAGTAGATAAAAGGTAAAGAAACATAAAACCGCAACCACGTATGCATCATTCACTTTAGTCAATGTGGCTACAACCACATCATAGTTCTCATCTAACATAAGGTAGAAAATCCTAAGACGTAAAATACTAAATATAGCCCTAGTATAACCAAATTGCAAAGCTTTTCCAACATCTCCTGTGAAACTCATGAAGCTACACAAGATCGTTAGTTTACTAACAAAACTTTGTTATTGGTGCGAATATCAGTGCAATTTCAATGTCAATATGATACCAATGCAAATGCGAACCGATGAAAGAAAAGAAAGAAAGAAAAATAAACCCCCAAAACTACAGAAAAGAAAAATAGAAAAAAAAACCAAGAAAACTTGAAGCCCAACCAAATTGTAATTCTTACTCCCTTCACTAAAATTAAGAAAGAAGGAACTTGAGTGCAACTTCCGTTCTGATGCTTCCATAATTCCAACATCTGAAATTGAGTACACTCCGGATCCCGATCTACGTCCGGAGTTGGCAAACTTAGATATCTGGACCACTTATTTTGACGCAGCATGAAGTACGAGTGAAAGAAATGTAAACCCTTGAAGAACAAGTTTTCTAGAATCCACTAGAGTTTGAGAGCAAAACTGAATGGTTACATTGAAACATCCATAGGATTTCAATAAACTGATTACAACTCCTAAAATAGCTCAAAAGACTCTAGTAATTAACATTTCAAAGTGGTCTCAAACATTCTCCACAAGGTAGTTTAGAAATGGCTCAAGAACTTGGTGTCTCGATCGGAAGTGATGAACTTAAGTACTCCATGCAATCGAAGGTCCCTAAAAATAGTTTGGCTATGTTAGATGCACCAACGGTCTTCTTGTAAGCAACAAAATGGGCCATCTTGAAGAACCTATGTTAACCACACCAAAAGCCAAACCCACTCATCTTTTTGTGCTCGAGGTAGCCTGAGCACAAAATCCATAGCAAGGACCTGCCAAATGTTGTTCGGAATAGGCAATGCCATGTAAAGGCCAGTGCTTTGGACTTGCCCTTTAGAAACCTAACAAGTATAACATTTTCGCACAATTACTCCAACATCCCGCTTCAAATGCGACAAAAAAATATCTTTCCTCTAGACTTGCTATTGTTTTATCACGGTCGAGATGACCACTTAATCCGCCCTTATGCAATAAGTTTCTCTTGTGAGGAAGAGACAGGAATACACAACTAATTGCCTTTGAACAGAAAACCTTCATTGATAAAGTAATCTGTCATAGGCTCATGACTAATGCACTTCCTCCAGATTTCCTGAGAACCATCATCAGTTTCGTGTTCTTAAGAAAGGGTGATCAGCAAGGACACTCGTCTACCCAAGACATCGATAACACGGTTTTGAACTCCAAATTTTTGCTTGATAACGACGAGAATTTCTGCAACGAAGTTACCCATCAAATATGCATTTTATTAACATGTCTCTAATTGTTAATAAACTTTCGTGAATAGGACAAACTCCTTCTAAATGAGATAATGCTTTCATTGCTTCGAAGCTCGAATTACCTCATAGAGCCATGATATAAGTGGTCCACTTTTGGCGGGCTTCACTTAGCTTTTCAGGAAAATAAATGGAAAAAAAAAAACATACAGGCCTCTTCTCTTAAGAAAGAACAATACCCACTCCTACTTCACTTCCATCACATTTGACCTCGAATACCTTCTCAAAATTCGAAAAGGCCAACACTGGAGGGGTACAAAAGTCTCTCTTTGATTGGGGCAAAGCTTTGTTCCTTTTCCTCTCCCTAATTGAACTTGTCTCGTTTTATAAACATTATGTGATAGGTGCAGTGATGGTGCTGAAATGCTGCATAAATCTCCGATAAAAAGTAGTCAGGTTATGAAAACTTCTTACGTCAGAGACAAACTCCGGAGTTAGCTAATCTCGGATGGCCATGGTTTTATCGTCATCCATTTGAATTCCCTTCTCACCAACCACAAATCTCAGAAATAGCAATTTATATTGTACAAAATATGCATTTCATAATATTCATATTTTCTTTCAACACGCTCAAAACTTGCCTCAAATGGATTAGATATTCTTCTTTGATCTTGCTATAGATCAAGACATTATCAAACCACAACAATTAAACCAATAAAGGGACTACAAACTTGATTCATAAGCCTCATGAAGGTACTCGACGCTCAGACGGTCCAAACGACATTACTAGCCACTCGAACAACCCATTCTTACTCTTGAACATCGTTTTCCACTCATGTCCTAGCCTGATATCCACCACGAAGGTCGACTGTCGAATTTTTTTTTGAACCTTATAGGACAGCCAGCATATCCAATCATGGCATGAAAAATCTGTATTTCATGGTGATTTGGTTGATAGATCAGTTGTCTGCACACATACACTGCCCTTTTTTCTTTTCTTTTGAACAAAAAGGACAGGTACTACACAAGGGTTCATGTTTTCTCCAGTAAAGGCTTCTCAGTAAGTCTCCAATCATACGCCGCCCTTTTTTCTTTTCTTTGGATCAAAAAGGACAGGTACTGTACAAGGGCTCATGTTTCTCTATTAAAGGCTTTTCTTAGTAAGTCTTCAATCTGCTACTCGATAATGAGAAATATTTGGTAGACTAGCTTTAGGTACCAAGACAATTTGATGTTGAATGTTTCTCTTGATAGAAAATTTGCTAGGCAACTCTTCAGAATGTGTTCCTAAAACTCCTCTAATAGTTGCACTTTTGGAGGAATTTGTTTATTTTCTCTGATTTCTGCCAGCAATCCCCTCATCAAAATCGGAAAGAAAGAATCAGCTTCTTTTATGGCTCCTTCAATCTCCTGCTCGTTACTCGTTAGGTTAGGAAACTAGTACTCCTTGCTTTCGATGCATCGGAAGGCAAAACATGAGCCATTGCAATCTTCCAATTATTCCTAGTGAATAACATAATGTTATCGGGACCCTCAATTCCAAATTCACATCAAGCTGCCGGGGTCTACCTAATAGTATATGGCAGGCATGCATAGCAATTACATTACATACTACTTCATCCCGAGTGAAAAGTGGGACACGACAAGTTTCTATGACACGAACCAAAGGTCATTCCTTCCCCATCTAAGGGAATATGGGTGACAACTTTTTAGCCAAGAAATTCTCACAACTACTATTGTCTACAATCACTTCGCAAACTTTACCGTTGATGGAAGACAGAGAGCAAAAAATGAAGTACCTTTGCCCGACATTTTTTAGTGCCAAGAGAACTCTTTGCCACACCAAAGTGAGGCATCTTATTCCTTCTTCAATTGCAAATCCAGCCTCTACATAGTCATCATCACCACCAACATTTTCCTCATACTATCCTTCATTGTTCATGCCAGTCTCTAGCAGATTGGGTTGTCTTCATTTGAGATAAACATTGGACCAATGCATAGTTTTGTTGCATCGATAACAAATGTCCATTGTAGGTTTGACACACGGATTTTCCTTTTGAGATTGGTTTTTGTTCCGCTCCCTGTTAAAAAGTTTTGTTAACTCATTCATTAGGTGTTTTAGAAGGAAAATTTGAAGGTTTCGATCCTCCAGAATGTTGTGGCACAAATTTTTTGTGGATTTTCTAGCTTTAAGTTTCAATGTATTTCACATGATTGTCATGTATAAGAGACAAGGTATATACATGAGAGACGAAGGAAAGAAGAGGTTCAGGTAGTTAGCTGCAACAAGCAGCTGACTAGTAGGAAGAAAATAGGGTTGTCTATCATAGCCAACTAGAGCTAACCTACTTCACCCAATCAATCACCTTCCTTAGATTAAGGAAAGGCTTTATCTACTTTACACTAATCAGTTACTTCTCTTTAATTAAGGAAAAACATATTTACAATAAGTATGGGCTTAAGCTTACCCTAGAGATACACCCATGGTAGCTTACCCTAGAGGCCAACCCACTTCATTCCTTCAACACTCCCCCTCAAGCTGGATCGAAGAGGTTAATTGAGCCAAGCTTGCCCAAAAAATGATGAAATGGAGTTGATGCCAGTGCCTTGGTAAATAGATTTGCCAGTTGATCATGGCTTCATGTGAAGATGGTCAGTATGACTTGAGTTTGAACTTGAGCTCTAATGAAATGGCAATCCACTTCAATATATTTGGTTATTTCATGAAACACAGGGTTGGCAGCGATGTGCATGGTTGCTTGATTATCGCATATAAGAGACATAGAGGACGGAGTAGGAAACCCTAAGTCTGAAAGAAGCTATTTAAGCCAAATAAGTTCACATACAGTGACTGCCAGGCTCGATATTCAGCATCTGCACTGAAACGAGCAATTACTTGTTACTTTTTGCTCTTCCAAGTAATAAGATTGCTCCCCATAAATGTACAATAGCCTATGGTAGATTTTCTATCAAGTGCATTCCCTACCCAATTTGCATCCGTGTAGCCACTAATGGCAGTAGACTTATTGTTACGCATGATGATTCCTTGCCTTATGGAACTTTTGAGGTTGCGCAACAATGTGAAGGGGATCAATAGTGGGAGATTGCATAAATTGGCTTGCCAAGCTCACATCATATGTGATATTTGGACGTGTGATGGTAAGATATATAAGCTTCCCTAGTAACTATTGGTAATAACTCACATCATGTGGCTTCTCCATCTGTGTTGAGCCTCAGTTTGCAATCCACGGGAGTGATGGCAAGTTTACAGTCAAGCATGTTTGCTTCCTGAAGAAGATCCAATACATATTTATGTTGATGTAGAAACTGCCCCTTTGAAGATGTCGCCATTTCAATACCCAAAAAAAATACTTGAGCCATCCCAAATCTTTGATAGCAAATGTTTGATGTAGTGAATGTTTCAGTGCCTCAATTTCAATAGCACTGTCTCCTGTGATAATGAGATCTTCTACGTAGATAAGAACCACCAATTTCCCACTGGTTTCAGTTTTTACAAATAGTGAGGAATCAACATTACTTCGCATAAAACCAGCCTTCCTAAGTACTGAACTGAGCTTGGCATACCAAGCTCTTGGGGATTGTTTCAATCCATATATTGCCTTGTGCAATTTACACACCATGTTGCTTTCAAGACCATTATAGCTGGAATGAGGCTGTATATATACTTCTTGTAACTCTCCGTGAAGAAAAGCATTCTTCACATCCATTTGATAGAGGGACCACCCATAATTTACAGCAACTAAAAGTAAAACCCTCACAGAATTCATCTTGGCCATAAGTGCAAATGTTTCTTTGTAATCTACCTCAAAGGTTTGGGTGAAACCTTGAGCTACAAGTCTAGCCTTGTGTCTCTCGATAGAACCATCAATCTTGAATTTGATCTTATAAATCCAATGACTTCCAACAACCCTTTTTCCTGGTGGTAGTTGAACTAAACTCCAAGTGTTATTTTCTTCCAATACATGAAGCTCATCTACCATGGCTTGATTTCATTGTGTGAGAAGTGATGGTTCTCAGAAACTCCTAGGTTCACAGTGTTTATCAATTTCACTGAGAAATGCAGCATGAGATGTGGAGAACTCACGAAAACTGATGCTTTCCGTGATAGGGTGTCGTGAAGCATAAGTAACATAATCTTGCAACCTAGTTAGAGGCTTCCTTGTTCGAGGATGATTTCTTTTAATCACTTGAGACTCTGTGAGAAGTTGAGAATAATCAGAATGAGACTCATCATTCCCCTCACTAGCAGGAATCGGACTAGCAATGATTGAGTCAGTTTGCACTTCTTCACTATCCGAAATCACAAAGACTGAGTTTTATTTCAACACAGGAGGAGTTATGAGGGAGTGGAAATAATTCAAACAATTCCTCCCTCTGACTTGTAGTAGTTCCTTGGGAAGTGAAATAAGGACAGTCTTCTTCAAACTTCACATCTCTTGATACAATGCACTTCTTAGTGATTGGATTGGAGCACTTATATCCCTTTTGGGTGGAAGAATAACCCATAAACACACACATGGTAGCCTTGTCATCTAATTTGTCACGATTCAAGGCTTGAATATGAACGAGGCAAACACATCCATATACCTTGAGGTGTGTCAAATCAAATTTTCTACCTTTGAGTACTTCATAGGGAGATTTGAACTCTAGCACTAGACTTGGGAGTCGATTGATGAGATAAGTGGCAGTAAGGATTGCAAGTGACCAAAATTTCTTTGGAACATGCATGTGAAGCATGAGGGCACAAGTCTTCTCCAATAGATCCCTATTCTTTCTCTTGGCTACTCCATTTTATTGGGGAGTTCCTACACAACTGGTTTGATGTATGATGCCCTGAAAACTTATGTATCGAAGCATGTTGTTGGATAGAAATTCAGTGCCATTGTTTGATCTTAAGACTTTAATGTTTGATTGAAATTGAGTTTTAATATGCAAATGAAAGTCTTTAAAAATCTTTGGGACTTCACTCTTTGATTTCATAAGTTATAAAAAAAACTCATTCGAGAGTTTTGACCATGGCTGGATGTTTCAAGCACTTATTAGGTGAATGTCCAAGACAAAGGAAGGGAGCTAGGTTGTGATCAAGGACTTGTAGTTCCTGTGTTTTTCATTTCTTTTGATGATCCTTTAACCACTTAAGGTGGAAAATAATTTAAATGGTGGAGATGAAATATTCACCGGTATATTCCTGAGACTTTATTCCACTTAAATGAATCAACAGTTTTCACAAAATATCAACTAGCTCGGGAAAATTAAATATTATTATTTTTTATATCTTGAAAAATAATAATAAAAAATCCAGTATTTATAACTAGTAATGTTGAAGATGTTCATTCAAAACTGACTAGCTATAATAGATTATGACTCATTTTTATGCTAACTTAGAAATTTATAGCTTGTAGGGTTGGAGATTTTCTAAGCATATTATTGATATAGACTACTGGCCAACTCTCAAAATTTTGTTTAGTGCTTATATAATTGCATGATCCGATATAGGTAAAACTTAAAAATAACCCAATGTAACTACAATATCATGTCTTGAGCGATATACATATGTCACATCCCGGCCCGGCTGGGACCACTTCCTGGGCCCGCTCCACCACCGTAGCACGATATTGTCCGCTTTGGGCCCCGACCACGCTCTCACGGTTTTGTTTCTGGGAACTCACGAGCAACTTCCCAGTGGGTCATCCATCATGATAGTACTCTGGCCCCCTTCTCGCTTAACTTCAAAGTTCCTATGGAACCCAAAGGCAGTGAGCTCCCAAAAGGCCTCGTGCTAGGTATGGATGGGAATATACATTTAAGGATCACTCCCCTGGGCGATGTGGGATGTCGCACATATGCTTTTACAAAGTGGAATGTGGTGCAGTTTAAGCCGCAACCTACAGGTGTTTAGAAATGGAAGGGATCGGTGTTGCCACCACGTAATTACAATCCAAGCACATACATGGTTGAGGGAGTTTAAAAAGTGGAATGTGGTGCAGTCTAAGCCACAACCTACATGTGTTCAGAAATGGAAGAAGCCGGAGGAAGGTTGGATTAAGTGCAATTTCGACGGTGCATGGAATGAACATGGGGCAATAGGAGTCGGAATTGTTATCAGAGAGACAGAAGGGGGGCTTTGTTGCTACAGCTGCAATCAAATTAGAGGGGATTACATTGGCCCTATTGGCTGAAACTTCAGTAGCTCGTGAAGCTGCCTTATTCGTTCAACAATGGAGGATGCACCAGGTAATATTGGAGGATGATGCCCTCTTGGTGATAGCTGCCATTCAGAAGGATTTGGATGTTAACCATGGTCCTCTTGGGCATGTCTTGAGCGATATACATATGCTTTTACAACCGTTCCAACAGTGGAAGGCCTATTTTGTGCGAAAGGATGCCAATTATGTGGCTCATCGCCTAGCTCGAACAAGTTTAGCTTTGGAGCGGTCAATTTCTTGATTCGAAGAACCTCCTGATGTAATTTCGGATCTACTTTTGGAGGATAAGTTGAATTTTTAGTTTTGTTGGTGCGGGATGCTTTTTTCCCCTTCATTCGTGTTTTTCTCCCGGGAAGGTTTTTATCGAGGCTCATTGTTAGCACCCTTTTCATTTAATTGTACATTGTTCCCTCTTGAAATGAATATCGTACCTTTCTTCAAAAAAAAAAAGACCTTTTAATTAAGATTTTATATAATGTTTCCTATCTCATTAATTGTTTTTCGTTAATTTTCTCCTTTTTCCTCTGACTCATTCTTCTCCCTTCTCTCTCTTATCGTTCATCCTATGTATAGATATTTTCCCCTCTCTTTCTTCACCACATGGCCATGCTATCTTGTTTTCAAAGCTTTTCGTTTTGTTTTTAAATTTCTTCTCCATCTTGATGATCATATCTTTAATTCTGCACCAGCCAAACTTGTGCTAAACCCAACAGATTAGTGCGTCTAGGAATCATTTATTTATTGAATAATTAGATTTCCTAACATACGTCCTGAACTAAAATGTGAATTCAAATATTATGATATCCAGTTTTAGGTTCATTACTCAACCTGTGGAAAATAGACATTGTGAACGAAGTATTCTTTTTTTTATATATATATATATAATTTAAATTATTCAATTATATACTCATCTTGATGTTTGCTACTGAAGTTGGGTTGATGCCCTAGCGCAAATGGGATATATGTGATTATAAGGATAGAGAAAAAAGTTGTGTAGGAAAAAAGTAGAGAAGAGAAAATATGCTGGGAGGAGGACAATTGGAGAAAAAGATAGAGCAAAAAATATGTAGAGAATGGAAAGATAGGAAACAGAAGAAAGAGATTAGGGGAGATTAACTTTTTTTTTTTTTTAAGTTAAAGAAAATCCAATCCATAATTATTTAAATAAAAGAAATTTATGGAATAATGAAATAACAACTCAACCATTAAAAGTGTACAAATCTAACCGTCTCAAAATTTGTGTCTTTTTTTTTTATGGTGCCGCAGAACTTCCTGGCCCTATATATATAATTATGCACATGAGTAAGAACTTGTAGGTTCATTGGTAGAGAATTCTAACATCTACAACTCTGCCTTCCCCAACATGCATCCCCCTTCGTACCAAGAAAACTGTCTTTCCTAAAGCTCAAGGCTGCACACTGTTCCTCAGTTTAGGCCCTAAAGAAATGTGATATTCATAGATGACTTATTTTTCACGAGAATTGACAAACTAGCTACAAACTTCTCATTTAAAACTTAGATGAAGGGCAACATGGAGGTGATTCCAGTTGGAGGAGGTACGATCAAGTAACTTTGTCTAAGAACTTTGTAATTTTAAGAACTGTGTCTTCATGTGGATAAACAAAGCCAATGAGGAGACAACATATCTCATGCAACACAATGTTAAGACGTCTGAGTAAGGAGAAGCGTGCATCTACTTCTTAACAAATTCTCGTCGTCCATGCCTCAAAAACCCCTCTTCGTTGAAGATTACTAAATAAATAAATCCAATGTACTTTTGTATCATGCATTAGCTCCCTACTGTTTCAATTTATCATTATACGTAAATAATCAGCTCTTGCCTATATAAATGATAATTGAATCCTATATATATATATGGTACACTGTGAGAAGCATTCAGACGCTTTATTTGTAACTTTTTTTTGTTTGAAAGTTTTTTAAAGCAATTTCTTATCAGGGATAATATGACTTTCTGAATGTTCTACACAATCCATGACCACAAGACAGGAGGCAACCAAATAGCCAAATAACATCTTCGGTTAAGTAATTCCACATGCTATATATAGATTCATAAAAAAATCGGTATTTTATGCAATAATAACATCTTCGGATAAGCAAAAATCTTCACATGACAACAATATTTCTCTCCAAAGAAAATTCAAAGGACGCAATAGAGAGAGAGAGAGAGAGAGAGAGAGAGAGAGAGAGAGAGAGAGAGAGAGAGAGAGAGAGAGAGAGAGAGAGAGATCTAACCTAGTGCTAGCATAATCGTAAAGCCTGCCGGTGCTAGAGAAGACAATCAATCCAACCTCAGCATCACAAAGGATTGATAGCTCCTTAGCCTTCTTAAGCAACCCACTTCTTCTCTTCGAGAAGGTCACTTGCCTGCTTGTTGAATTGTCAATCCTTCTAATCACAATCTTTCCTCTCCCCATACCTTCTTCTCTTTAAGATTGGTAGCTACATAGAGAAATCAGTTACTCATGTTCAAGAAAATTGTCCAATTTACCTAAATTGATAATCAAAACCTAAAGCAAATAAGACTAAAAGTATGCCAGAAATAACCATAATATAAAGTAAAAAGAGATCGTCAATAAGAACCAAAAAATTTCAAAAAAATAAAGGTTATATTTATTTCGAAAGAGAAGTCTTTTTCCCTTTCGATTTTTTCCTCAAAAAAGTAAAGTGTATAATAAATTGTAGAGAGCTTACATGAAAGAAACAAGTAATGGAGAAAACAGTAGCAGCTCCTCTCTTTCCTTAATTCCTCAGATGTATGTGCCTATATATATAATCATAAATGTTTTACATGGAAAGCTGGAGTCTTTTTTGTACAAGTGGAAGCCCTGTTTATTTGAGGAAATATGGCATGGACCGTGGAGGGAAACCGCCTTGTGGTTTAATGGCTGGACCGGGATATCCACTCGCTAGAGTATAGAAGGACCACTGTACTCGCTTTTTGAGGCCAACAGTTTGTCTGGTGAATCAAACAAAAGTCTGTTGACCAGCGCGAGAGAATCGGAATGGGCAGGTGCAAGAAGAAGAGAGAGATTGTTGGCGCGTATATATGAAGAGCGTGGGGAACCGAGAAACCTCGGACACTCACAGATAGGGAGACGTATAGATGATTGACACGTTTTGTTTGGAAATCCAAAGGGCGCTCTCTTCTAAGGTTTAAAATATCTATAATATTCCGATATTTTCATTGAAATTTTCGTGTTTTTGAACTACCGATATTTTCGATGTCATCGATATTTCTATCGAAATTTCCATGTTTTTTAAATTTCTATATTTAAAAAAAAACACCAAGGAAATTCGAACCCCTCCCATTTTACTCATTCAACACCTTGACCACCATATCACTTATGTTTTTGTGAAAATATGCTAAAATATTTACATATTTTCTACACTCACAATGTTTGCCAGCTCGCTATATAATCAACTTAAATCAGTTAAATCTATCATGCAATGCATTTCTTTCTAATTTTTTGTGATAAACTAATATATAATTGACTAAATAAACATCATGCAAAGTTTCAATAAAAATTTCCAAGTTTTTCTTACAATTTCCGTGGTTTTTATTTAATTTTTATCGATATCGATAATATCCCGATATTTCCATCGAAATTTCCGTGTTTTGGACTACCGATATTTCCGATATTATCGATATTTTAGACCTTGATCTCTTCCCATTCTAGGAACTGAGGTTTGGCTTTCTCAATCCTCATTGGTCTGCTTTCTGACCAGAAAAATTCTCATTGGTCTGCTAATTCTTATAATCTATGCCAAGTTGTTTTTGAACCCTGTGTCGTTAAAAAGCTTAAGGGACTTATGTTTATTTATAGTATTTTAATTAAGTAAATTAAAAGAAAATTAAGATACACAAATAAATAAGTATGTGTGAAAATTATTTTGCTAAAATTAATATGTAATTTTACTATTGTGATTGGATTTCTTATCTTTTCATTGTTAATGACATGTACACTTAGATCTTGTATGTTTCGGTTGGTCAATTGCTGATGTAATTATGTATAGATGAACGATTGGCAACCCTATAGCGTGTGAAAGAATATTTAAAATAGAGATGCAAGCAAAAGTTTATTTTTTGTTCTCTCTATTTACTATATGGGAAATGTTATTTAGACTCATTTATCCTTTTTCTACACCCAACTTATTATTTTTGATATTGAAATTCCAAATGTGCCCAATAATTTTCTTTCTACACCCAACAAGCACAAAAAGAAAGTAATAATAATTTAGCAATAGGTAACTCTAGCCACCTTATCTCTTCAAACCTCAACCACCCAATTTCTAACCTCCCCAACTCCCCACGGCCACCTTTCTTTCCACCCACAACAATTTGGAAAATAAAACATTATTCCCAACAACCAACAATTAAAAAACCCAAAAGAAACATGTCAATATTTTTTTTTTTTGGGAAAAATTAATGGTATTATTAACATATGGTCCAACACAATTAGATTGGACACGTCGATAATTTCGGCATAATTCGCACATGTTAGAAGGACTGCATGGAAGAGAGAGCTATTGTGTGGCCGGCGAAGGGTCGGGAAAGGGACATTGATGGCTGAGATCTTTGGGAGTTTCATTGTGGGTGATAAGAAGATGGCGGTGGGGGGTTGGGGAAGGGTAGAAATTGGGGGTGGTTAGGGTTTGGAGTGATGGCATGGCCCAGGTTTTCTAGTGTTGGAATTTTATATTTTATATTTTTGTTCTTTTTATTATGGGTGTAAAAAGTAAATTGTTAGGTAGATTTGGAATTTCAAGATTAAAAATCATAAGTTGGGTGTAGAAAGACGATAAATGAGTCTTAATAAAATTTCCCTTACTATATATTTACGAAATTAAAGAACATTTGCATATTTAATTAGGTTAGATGTATATGTATGGGTTTCTTATGTTGAACTTTTTTCTTCTTCTTTTGAATAATAGTTCAAGCAAAGGCTGGCGTTGGTATCAACTAATTTTAAACATGAAAAATGGTATCAACTAAGTTTAAACATGAAATCATTTTTAACTATATGCATATATATATATATATAAGTAATTTAGTTTATTTGATTATAACTGGATGATTATTATTGCCGATGTTGATGTGTTAGATTATATATATATATGATTGCTTGAGTTGATATGTCTAGCTTACCATTCATTCATACTAAACTATGTTTTGAATCGAGTTTATTATGTTATTTATTTAAAATTTTATAAATATGAAGATATAGGTTTTAAAAGTTGCTAGGCGCTAGTCGGGCGGCGGGTTGGGGCCTAGCGCCTAGGTGGTGTTGGAAATGTGCCCTAAAACCAATCATATGATGATACTTTACGGACATTTCACATGATTAAACTAATCTAGTTTAATATCAAGGGCAAAGATTATTGTTTGAGCGGTCTCATATAAATGTTATATGCTTAAACGATAAAGTCCAAGGAATATGTGATTGGGAGAATGCAATCTAAAAGAAGTTAGATTCATGAGACCATTCTTTCGTAGACACATCCTAAACGTTCCTGATCATAGGATTGCCAATTGGGCATTGACAGTCCGTTAAGATCAGTACGTGCTATGTCTTCTCTCAGGGAGAGTGACTAGTCTCGAGTCATTGGTGTGAGTGACACCAAGACAAGTACGTAGGTGCTCAATAGAGAATGAGTTCACTGAACACGATCAACGACGAGTTCTCATATTCATGTCACGTGAGAACTCATGGTTAGGATAATGCAAATTAGTCCTTTAACCTGAGGCATCATAGTTGTCTTGTGGTTAGGTCCTTGATCTTTGATCGTGTCAAATGGCATTCCTTTAGAGTGTCCACGGCATGGTTGGGGTCAAGCTATCTAGTCATGGAGACAAGTGAATGCGCAACAAGGGATCTCTAACCTTCAAACCGTTGAGGGAGAATACTCTATGATATGATTTAGAATCTCTGGCCAGAGTATGAATGAGATGTTGGAATGTGTTCCAGATCACATTCAATGGAATCATATAAGCACGAGATTCACATTGGATAGTAGACATGAATAAACTATCAAGACAAACAATGTGGTCAAGAGTATTGTATTAGAGAAGGACCGTATTGCATTTGTAATCCTAAACTGAATAGGTTCTCTACCTCTTCTGATTAGCTTGGGTAACCATGATATGCTGCTAGGTGTCACTCATGGTTTGTGGAAGCCCTAAACGTGTGTAAACACTAAAGGGAGAATTGAAAGTAAGTTTCAAATTCACAATCGATTTGAAAGAGTTTGAATCGCCCACTGCCTCGCTAAAAGGAACCTAATGGAACGTACACCGTGTAAGGTAGAGATTGAAGATTCAACGGAGATGAGTAAGAATAATTAAATAGTTTAATTATTTATGGCAAGGATTAATTAATATGATTATTAATCAAACGAATAAGTTCGTTAAAGACCTCAGGATGGTTTTGGACCTTAAGGCCCAATGGGCTTCGAACGTCAAGTCCATTGACTTAAGTTGTATGACAACTTAATAAATAATGATTTACAAAGGCCCAAAATACTCCAAAAATATCCTAAGGCCGGCCATATTGTGTTGGGTAGCAAACTTGGACTTATTTACAAGTTTGCCACTCAAATGAATTAAGGTATAAATATGACTTTATAGCCAAAATTCATAAGGGTTTGTTTTTTGGGAAATTGGAGGAAAAAAAAAAGCTCTCCCTTCTCTCTAGAAATGGCCGGCACCCTTGGAGGGTTTTAGCTAGCACTCTAGCTCCTCCAAGGTCACTCATTTCTTCTTAATCAAAACCTTGGTGTAGAAACTTAGAGGTTCTCAATTTTGAGAACTTAGAGAACCTATCCTTTCTATATAAATCCATAGTTTTAAGATGCAAGGAATGAAGGCCCTCTCTTTGGGTGATTAGCCTTTGCTTATGCAAAGAGGAATCTACAAAGGTATAAATCTCAACTCACTTTGTTTTGAGTTGTTTAAAGGTTCACCAATCTACTAGGCTTTGAACATTCATGGGTAATGTTTTGTTTTTAAGTATATGCAAGCATGATTCCGCCTTTAATTTGTTAATTGCATGCTAATGATATTGCTTAAATGAACATGTTTCTCTAAAATAATCCTTCAGGTGGCTAGGCGGGCGGCTAGGCGGACTAGGCGGATTTAAGTAAATCAATCATATTTCGTGTAAATAAGTGTCAGCTTATACTTGAAATATATATAATTTCATCATAAACTACAAAATAGAATGCATATATATTATGAAGTATTGAAACATAATGAAAACATGTGAAATAAGGATATAATGTGTGTTCATTTAAGTATGCAACAAGTCTCTTATAATTTATTGAAAATAAAACAAAATGCAAAATGAAAGTTATCTATTTTCTGTCTAGTGAGTTGCGATCTAGGCCAGTGTTTAGACGGATCTAGACGGGTGCCTAGGTGGTCTAGGTGGGTGCCTAGGCGTTCTAGGCAGTGCCTCAGCAAGTCTAGGCGCCCTTAGCATTAATTGGGGCGGCGGGCTGGGGCCTAGCGCCTAAGCGGCGCTAGGCAGAGATTTTTAGAACAGTGGGCTGTCTCTAGATTATTATAATTATTATTAAAGAAAATAAAATATAAAGCTGGGATCTGAAGAGATAAGTTTAGAATATAACAACACTACATGTATACGCGCATGTGTGAGTTTGGATGTTTGTTACCATTGATTAGTTCGTTTCTCATTAAATAATTTCACATATATTAGTGGTTGGCAGCTACCCGCATTAATAGAGCGTGAACAACCACTAACTTATGTAAGATTCAAGCTTGAATCCACTTCTTATCGAATTATTTAATGCCATACTCACTAACATTTGAACATAAAGGTTGAATCGCACATAAGTAAATAATAGTCCAAGAATATTAGGGGAAGATAGAACCTAACCAAGAATGTTATCTTCGGTGTTCACAACTTTGTCTATACTGTTCGAATACTGTGACAAAACTATTTGTTCAATGTGAAATTGATATATGTGCAGTGAAGACTTTTTGTCATACTTTCCCGTTCAGACAACCTTTTGTTTAATTAAGTATGTTTGAAGAATGATTTGTTTTATAAACCTAGGATTTGACTTCTAAAATCACTCGACCCATCTTTTAATGTATTGTTACAATCTTAGGAATTGATTTATTATTTCTTCTGGCTTCTGTGAACACTTTCATCAAACTACTTTTCGAGATGTGTATTGTTCTTACAGAAAAATTTATTAAAATATATATGTTAAAAAAACCCTCTTCAATGGATAACAAACCTTTTCATCGATCATATATGTACAACTCTATGATATATATATATATATATATATATATATATATATATTCCTCTTACTCCATCTTAATTTTCTATAGCACTTGAACTCGACTCTTATTACTAAGGTCATCTCTAACCAAGGGCTGGTTCGTTTTAGACCTTTGGCCCTCTAAGATATTAATATTTTAATGAACAGCACATGACCATATTTGCCTCCATCTCCAACCGAGGGTCAAAGGGCCAAACATAATTTATTATTTAAATTTAAAAACTATAACAACTTAAATTTAAAACAAGAAAGAAAATACAAGAATATGAGAATTGAAATGGTATAGGAATGGTGAAAATTTTGTGAGTAATGGTGAATGAATGGTTTAGGTATTTATAGGAAAAAAATTAGAATTTTTAAGAATTTTAAAAAAATATATTGGCCCAAAAACCAAAAAAAAAAGAAAAAGAATCTAACGATAACTGGCGCCAGCTAGCCATTGGATTCAAATTTTTGTTTAAGCTTTCCTGTCGGATATAACCGACAGAAATATATATGACAAGATTGCGGGAATTTCTAGTCAGCCCTGCGTTGGCTGGCTGGCCTTTTTGTTTAAGCTTTCCTGTCGGATATAACCGACAGAAATATATATGACAAGATTGCGGGAATTTCTAGTCAGCCCTGCGTTGGCTGGCTGGCTGCATGCGGCCAGCCCTTTGACCATTTCCATGGGACCTACGAGCCTTCTGGCCTAGGCCTCGATTGGAGACGATTTTCGGGCTATTTTTGGCTCTCTGGCCCTCTGGACTCTTCGGTTGGAGATGGCTTAAGGATCGAAAGGAGGAGGAGTGCACACTTGCTTTTGCGGCTTTTAATGCTAGGATCTACGTGTGATTCCGTACAATTTGTCAAATTCCGTGGAGCCACTCGCCTCAGGTGAAGCATGCGCAAACAAAATTGATGAAATGAAGCTTCTCTCAAAGGGCAAGTAATTATGACATTGCTAGGTATCTTTCGATTTAGTTAGAAATTCATCTAGAGATACCTCCTTGTATATGAATACACACACACACACACACACACACACACACACACACACACACACACACACAATCTGGTTAATGTTATGGATAAATATTCACAAACAAATAGATGTCGACATAATCATTAAATAGAAAACTTCATTCTAATCCTTAGTAAAGATGACTTTCAGACTAAAATCATAAGTAAGATCAAAATATAATTTTAGTCCATTAATACATTAATAACGACACAACCCGACCGGAGTCAAGGCATGCTGTGCATCACCCGAAGGTGACATAACCAAAAGTGCAAGTGAAGTAGAAAGTGTGAGTAAATTAAAACCGAACTATAACTTAATTAAACTGGGGTGTGATATCCACACACCCCTTTTTACTTCTCTCACACCTTTTTAGATTTCGACCGTCAGATCGGATGAATTGAAGAAGATCTAACGGACATAAAGTAATAGGGGTGTGTGAGAAGTAAAAATGGGTGTGTGGATAGCACACCCCATTAAACTACTAAAAAGAGTGCGCAGAAGTGGTTAAACCCAAAAGATACAATGTCAGAGCATAGATATAAAATAATGTAGTCGAACTAGGAAAGTACTTAATACACAACTGGAAACAGTTCCTACGTTAAAGTAGAGATATGCCATAATCACTGGGTGATCCTCGTGTGCCACAAAGTAGGTCAGCTAACTAGGACCTGGAGGGGCAAAAAGTAGAAGGGTGAGTGGGCACAAAAATTAAGATTTAAGAAAACCAGTTATTTTTCGAACATACTAACCCTCGCTGTAAAACATGTATAGTTTCCAAAATATCACACTACGTATAAGTATGAAAATCAAATGCATGCCAACCATAAGTCCAGAAATATACCACAGCAGAATAGCTCAACAATAATATAGACATGATCATGTGCCTAGTAATCATTACTAGCATGTCAGTCGGAGTCACCTAATGTGACCTGTACGACTGCATCTATCGCTCATCAGTATATGCTAACACACGAGTCAGAGCCACCAAATGTGACCTGTACGACAGGCTAGGTGTAATAATAATAAGCGCTCCAGTGCTATGATAATGTGAGGCTAGCGCTATTCGCTGTCACGTACTAGTCACAATTGCCTAATGTAGTCTATACAATAGGCTAACACCTACTTGAATCCAAGGCGAGCGTGCCGTGCTGATGTGGATGATCAAGTGAAGGCTAGCCTAGCTTAGGCTAAGCACTATCACCTGGGGTGTAGCAATGATGAGCAGACTATATGATAAGACATGCCATAATGATTCAACCATTTCAATCCACAATAACGTTACTTGGACTTACCTGTGCATCTTATACTTATTTGGGCATTTCATAATAGTACAACATTCATAAGCAGGTAAAAATGCATATGAATATGCCATGATGAAATATAAAACTCAAACATATAATTGTATTTTTAAAATTAATAAATCATGGCATAAAATGCATAATTCAATGTAAAAGTACTTGTTGAAACTATAAAGTTTATACATATATACGAAAACAGAAATGCCCACTCACTGGTATGTCGAAGGATTGTAGCCCCCTAGCCATACTTGTCCACGTACGTCCTCAGGATAAGTCTCTCTTATATGTGAAATTACTAATTTAATTAGATTAATAACACATATATGGAAACTTAAATAAAACTACCATAGTTTGCTCAAACGGAAGGTTTGAATATACAAAAATGAAACCGAAGGTTTGAATATACAAAAATGATCTACTCAACCTCACAGACCTACACAAATTGACAGAAGGTCAATCAGAGGCCGGACGCGCTGCCACACGCCTTCTAGCCATCGGCCATGTGCACTACCACGGCCGGCCAGACCCTAACAGCCATTAGGAATATTCCGTCCAAACTAACGGAATATTCAGTTAAGTTAACTAACGGCCAGACCCTAACAGCCATTAGGAATATTCCGTCCAAACTAACGGAATATTTAGTTAAGTTAACTAACGGAAGTTAACGATGTTTCCTGACGCCATTAGAATATTCTGTCAACTTTGACAAAATATTCCTTTGTCTTCTCCAGCGAGCCTCGCTTCTCGCCGCCGGTCGCCGTCTAGTTTCGCCAGAAACTGGAAAAAGCGATTGGTTTCTGGGGAAAAATTCAAACTCATATAACTTCTTCATTTCTCAACCATTTTATGCACTTTAGATGGAAATGAAGCTTATGAAGAGTAGAACAAGATTGTACCTTCCAAAAATCCAAAAGTGAACAGGAAATGGCCAAAAAAGCCTCGAAAGGTTCAGCCAAAAGTTTGACTTCTCGAACTCAGGTTGTTTTATGTCAACGCCTCCTCAAACCTTGACTAGGGACCTCGAGGAGTTGAGTAGAAGTTTCTCCAACCTTCAAAACCTTGTAACTCGATCGAGATCACGTCAAACTTAAACTCACCGAGTCGAAGCTCCCGAATTGGTGAGTCAAAACTTGGTCTTTCGAAGATCAATTGGTATGGTTAGGTTCGTGGTGAGGAGATGGACAAAATGGTGGTGTTTGCAGCTCCAATCCGTGGTGTTTCAAGAAGTTGTTTTAAGTTGCAGAGAAGAGAGGGAGCTTGGGTTAGAGAGAGGAGATTTTAAATTTCAGTATGTCATATATCACCAGCTATAATCAATATGTAATATAACACCAAGTTTATTTTAAATTTTAATCTTCTTGAAGGATTAAAGTTAAAAAAAAACCCATTATTAAATTTTAATTAACCACCCCCCCCACACACACACACATATATATATATATATATATATATATATATATATATATATAATTTACGGTTGAAATGGAACCTTGAGCTTAGAGAAGCTTGATTACCTCCAAGTGGGAGTCTTAATAAATGATTAAAAGTTTGTCTTCTCTCAAAGCTGTGGAATTATATTTTGGGAACTTTAACGAAAAACTCTCAGTACTGTTCACTTTAACGAAAAACCACATTTTGACGCTAAAAAGTCAATCTTGGTACGATTTACTTTACCATTTATTTTGCCATTATCGTTAAAATTCAAAGTTTTCAAGCCTTTTTCATTAGTTTTTCTTTATATATGAGGAAAAGCATGAAGATATTCGATTGTTAATTACATAAGAATTACAATATCGAAAAAAAAAATTCAGAATGATGTTTGAAGGTTCTTCAAACAAATAAAATAACATCATACTAAAAAAAATGAAGTGGGAATCGAATTATTCCAGTGATTCTCAATAAAAGCATACTATTGTGTGTGACAGTCAAATATACCGCCTGGCATCTTGACTGCCTAGATAATGTTACCACAAAATCACTTTAACCAAATTATAATACATGTATTTATTTAGTAATAAGTACGATATTTGTCATTTAGGTTTAGGGATTTGTATGCTAATATAAATACTATTTTTAATACATTTAATATTTATCTATGCAAAGGAGTTAGAGAGTGATAAAACTCATAATGGACTAATCATAATTTTGTTCAAATTTCCCTTTGACAAGAATTAAACTTAATCATGCTGCTCACTCGGTGGCTAAGTTTGTTTTTAAAACTGGGCGTGTGACTAACTGGGATCACATTGGCCCGGAATTCCTGTTTAACATTCTTGCTATGGATGTAAACATTTCTATCCGCATTTAATTTAATCTATATCTATCTTTGGGAAAAAAAAAATGTCTAAATGCTATTTAACTACTCAAATCACAAACCCAGATTCAGGTTCAGTACTTTGACTAGAACACTTGAGTGTTATTTTGGCCATGCATCTTTTGCTACCTCCAAATATATGAAGCTCGCCAACCAAGTTGGATTCGGATCGATTGTAGCTACCAGCTAGCTAGCTGACCAATGAGGGTTTTGAAAAGTGGGTGAGCAAGTGGCTATATTATTATACAATATGCCCAGATCGATCGTACTATGTAATGACCAAGTTCCAATTAGTTGATGCGGAGGAGAGTGGATGACAAAGAATACTAGGAAAGAAAGTAGTAAGGTTTCCCAAATAGGCAGTCATACGAGGATTGGGCACACAGACACCCTCGACCGTAAAAAGGACATCTCCTCTATCTCCTCTACTTTGCTTCAAATAGTCGGCTAATTAGATGGAAGCTGTAACTGTCACCTCACCTATATATTATATATGTCCACCTCAGTTCTCCACCAAAAGAAAGAAAATGGGTAACCAAAACAGAAACAACATATATAGTTTCAATAGAAAACTTTATTTTAGTCTTTGGCAAAGATTACTTTTTGATTAAAACCATGAGTAAGATCAAAATCTAATTTTAATCCCTTGATACATTAATAACCTCATTTATTAATTATATTTTGATTTTTTAATTATTTATCTTTTTCTCTTCTAATTTTTAATGTATTAATTTTATTTCATTATAATTTTTATTTTCATTTCATTCATTGTAATATATTTTTGTTGTGAACATTTAGATAAACTAATTTTTGTTATACAATATATTTCGATGTACTGTAACTTCTTCATTTAGGTATATTAAATTCATTATAATACATTTCGGTACATACATTTAGGTATACACATTTTGGTACTAACATTTCGGTACACACATTTCGGTGCATACATTTAGGTACATACATTTCGGTACTAACATTTCGGTGCATACATTTCGGTACACACATTTAAGTACATTAATTTAATTATAATACATTTCGATGCATATATTTCAGTATACATATTTAGGTACATTAATTTAATATTAATACATTTTGGTACTAACATTTAAATATATTAGTTCAATATAATATATTTCGGTACACACATTTCGGTACTAACATTTAGGTACATTAATTTAGTCTTTCAAGTTTGAAGAATGTTAAATAAAATTAATAAATTAAAAAACTCTTTTTTGGTCAAAAAATAAATTAAAATTTGTGTATTAATAAATTTAAATATTTAATGGGAGATATTAAATAAAATACACATTAATTATTTTGAATTAAGGACACATTAGGGACTAAAAATCAATATTCAATCTAACACCAGGTTTTTTTTAAAATTTTAATCTTCTTGAAGGATTAAAGTTCAAAAATTCCTAATTTAAATAATAAAAAGTATATTAAGCACAAAGGCTGCAGAGAGAAGCTATTGAATATGTATGTGTATCAGATGGCAAGAAAGAGATTCTTTTTTTCAGAAGGTTTCAATACTTACTTGAAGTGTTTCATATCAAGTGGAGTAAGGGTAAATTAATAGTTATATATAAAAGAAAATATTCTACCAGTATTAGAAAATAAGGCTTGCTCTACAAAATATTGCCATACAAAGAAGATTTTGTCATGTAAAGGCTCTTTACTCGACGGATTTTTCAGTTAGTAGAGCAAAGCTGGTCAACATTTAGGGTTTAATTAAACCCTTTACGAGACGAACAAGTTCGTAGGGTAAGGTTACATTTGTCAAGCAAGTTCTCAATGTCAAGAGAAATAAAATAGCGTGTAATTACCTGAAGGTTTGTACAGCGACAAAATGGATTGTCGGCTAGGTCAACTTTAACCAACGGACAGTTTTGTCATCTCACTGCTTCCCTACGTTGCACATAGGCTTAATTAGGTTTTAAGCTTAATTACGGTTTAGGGTTTAGGGTTTAGGGCGACCAACCTTTCCCTACGAACTTGCATCAAACTGCCCATACTATTTGCTTCAATTATGGAGGACTAGATATTAGTATTTGTGGTACAAATCCAAGGAGTAGGTGCCAAAAGAGGAAGGAGCATGGTAGCCAATTGTGGGGGTGTGCTATAAGATTTCTAACGGTAATATTAGAACTAGTAGTTGGAATGGATATAAACGTGTTTGCATATACTTCGAGGTCTCATACGCTAAGAATTTCTAAAAAAAATAATATTCGGAGATTAGGTAACAAGAAGAAATCATTCGACGGTTAGAAATGAAAAATCACAATTTAATGGTCGTTTTAACTCTGATTTTATTGATTTTTTTGCAAATACAATCCTCAACTCTAGTAGAATAAGATGAACAAATTCGACCATTAATTCAAAATATTTAAACTAGTGGATAAAACGAAAGCTTACATTCTACTTAATGGAAGTATAGAATAAACTCTAAGTGCTTTCGAATCCATTCTTTTGACAGGACACGCATTCTACGAAACTAGTTTCCACGATCCAACCATCAAACATGTTTGCATATACTTCAAGATCACGTACGCCAATAATCACCCCCCAAAAAAATGTTTGGAGATTAGGTAACGGGACAAAATCACTCAATGGTTAGAAACGAAAAATCATGATTTAAGGGTCATTTGAAGTCCCATTTTGTTGATTTTTTTCAAAGACAATCTTCAACCCTTGAAGAATATGATGAATAAACTAAATCACCAATTTAAAATATTTAAACTAGTGGATACAACAAAAACCCTACATTCTACTTAATGGAAGTATAGAATAAACTATAAGTGTTTTGGAGTCCATTCTTTTGCAAGACATGCATTTTACGAAACTAGTTTTCACGATCCAACTGACAAACATGTTTGCATATACTTCGAGATATCCTACACTAAGAATCATCCAAAAAAAATGTTTAGAGGTAATCGGGACGATATCATTTGATAGTAAAAAAATGAAAAAACACGATTTAACTGTCGTTTTGACACCGATTTTGTTGATTTTTTACAAATACAATCATCCACCTAATAATACGATGAACGAATCTAATCATCAATTTAAAATATTTAAACTAGTGGATACAACAAAAGCCTACATTCTACTTAATGGAAGTATAGAATAACCCCTAAGTGTTTTGAAATCCATTCTTTTGACGAGACACGCATTATACGAAACTAGTTGTATGATCTAACCGTCAAACATGTTTGCATGACATCTTACACCACCAAACGTTCGGAGATTAGGTAACGGGCCGACCATTTGTCAATTATAAACGAAAAATCATGATCTAATAGTCGTTTTTAACTGAGAGTAAAAGCACACATTAAATGACTTGATAATCAGGTTCAATGATTTTTTTTTAACTGTTTGAACTTAATTAATGTTCAAAACTAGAGAATTGATTTTTTTTTTTTTAAAAAAAAATTGGCCAAAATATGTCTTTGTCGGGTCAACTTTCTAAATTACGTATTGAGTTAGACATTGTGGTGGTGGGGTGGGGGATGAAATTTGTAGGAAATGTTTAAATTTGGTGAAATTTTAGAAATATTTGAAATTGTAGGGAATTTATGAAAATTTTGAAATGTGTAAAAAAAATATGAAAATTATGTGTGAAATTGTAGTAGATTTATGAAAATGTGTGAAATTGTAGGAGATTTATGAAAATTTGTGAAATTTGTAGGAAATATTTAAATTTGTAAAATTTTAGATCCCTGACACCATGCTTTATCTACGTCTTAGCAGCACAGCGGATTGGCCCACGACGTTGGGACCATAATATGGACCTATTGCCCTTTGAAGTGGGAAGCCTTGAGAGCAATGCCGGAGGGTAAGAAGAAGGGATGTTGCATGAGTTGTCGATTAGTATTGTCAACTTTTAATAGTAATTTTTTTTTTAATAAAGTGTAGTATTATTAATAATTTAATACTATTTTAATATTTTTTATATTTGCATTTGACCTATAATGTTGAAAACCTCGATGTAGAGCATACCACCTACCTACAAGAGCTCTTCACTAAGTGATACTCTAAGTGGAAGAGCAACCTCTACAAACATTTTGAGTCTTTTTAAGAAATGAAGACCGCTCTCGAAGAAGGCTATCCTAAGAAACTGGTGGAGCGTCCAAAGAAATGGGAGTGGTTGTATGGGCATTTTCAGCTCCCGAAGTTTTTGGTAAGTATAATAATATTTTATTAGTTTTTTTTAATATACATGCTAATATGTACGTTTTGTGTTTAACATAAGATATCTAAGGCAAACATGAACAGTAGGTTGAAAAAGAAACTTCTCCACCACTCCGATTCAAGGCCATCTCCTATAGGTTGGAGAAGCGATGAGAAGTAAAAGTATGTTATTTCTAAAACCTTTTTAACCCTTTTTTTCCAAGATGGTTCTATGTTTGTAGAGATCGACATGTTGAAGGAAGTTTATGCTTTACCCGAGGATGAAATGGCTGAGCAGCTCCATGTAAGTTTAAATGAATGTTAATTTTCTTTCATTTATAAATATTATAAATATTAGTATGTATCTTCTTATTACAAGCTACCACAATAAATATAAGCCAACAGAAAAGGACAGCGACGTCTAAACACAATAAAAATCATGCAAATGGGTCGCTAATGTGACATCCATTTTATTAATGGCTTCCTACTAGAAGAGAATAACCTCCACATATGCTAAGAACCGTCCAGTTCACAACAAAAAAAGGTAAGAAAAAATGGACTCATTCACTCAATCCTTGAACTGGTCAGACATGCAGTAATTGCATTTAGTGAGATATAATAATGAACTTCACTTAAGAAAGCAATTCAACTAAATAAGTTGAAGAACGAAGGCTTCAAAAGAAAGAAACAGTTTGCATCGAGATAGTATTAAATCAGATAATAAACCACAGCCTAATACAAAGGTCAACCAATGACTAATGTAAATATACCAAAGCTCCAAAAGCTTAGATTCCTTAAAGACTAAATACTTCCAAGACTTGAATACAAATATGTCCCACATTACACTCTTAAAAGCAACAACAATTAAATCAAAGGAGTATACAATTCAAGAGAGCATACAATTAAATAAAACTCATGTGAGAAATTTACCTGTTGGTAAATAAAACTCCAGCACAGAAGTTGTAGTAGCAAAGCAAAAGAGCCCAGTTCCTTCAGACCGTCACCAATCTACAAAAACCCAAGAGCCTGAACCATTAGATCAATTAAATAGAATTTGATCTGTGAAACCAAACAAACCCTAAATTTACAAACCCTAATCTAGAATTCGTAAATTAAATTTCACAAACCCTAAATTAAATTTCAAACCCTAAATTAATTTCCATATTTATTTACCTGTATTTGAATCTGAGAGAGAAAATCGCGTGAGAGTGTCACAGACTCTTGAGAGAGAGAATTGCGAGAAAGAGTCGCGATAGAGAGAATCGCGAGAGAGAGACCGATGGTGGCTCTGGCTTTGTGTCGTGAAGGAAGGGTCCACCGTCAGAGAAAGACAGCGGTGGATGATCCGTGTGGTGGTGGGTCGGCAAATGGCTGGCCAGAGTTAGATTAGAGTGAGACTGAGCTAAGAGACTGAGTCTGAGTGAGTGAGAACTGAGAAATTAAATGAAAGTTCGAAACTGGAGTGGAGTCCTCGACAGGAAGAAAGCTGAAAGCCTAACAAGGAATGGATGTACGACATATATTAATTTGAAACAATCCAAAGGTTCAAATTAACTCTAACTATAATTAAAAATATATATTATTATCTTGTAAATATATATATATATATATAAATAGTTAAAAATATATATTTTCGGTTCGGTATGGGAATACCGAAATATTGGGACGACAATCCCAATTCTCATACCGAAATTTCGGTATTTTTTTGGTATGGGAATACCGAAATTTTGAGAAAATCGGTTTGGGATCGGTATTTTTTTGGTTTGGTTTGGGATTTTTGGGAATTTTTTTCCACCCCTAGTCGGACCTATAGGATGTGGGAGAGAGTGAGTCATTCACTTGAATCATCTCTCTATATAAGGCAACAATTAGCTCATTTCTCATTATGGTTTTTGGTGGTTCATTTCTAGAACAAGAGAGTAGGGCAACTCTTCCTCTCTAACATCAAAGGCCGGCCCTTAGAGAAGAGATAACTAGTCTCCATCTCACATCCATCTCAAATCACTAGAGGTATGGTGAATTTGGAGGTTGCCTCTTTTGGCAACTTATGGAAAAGCTATGGAGGGGGATCCAAGAAGATTCAATGGAGAAAGCTACAAGGATGTTCGATGAAGATTCAACAAGGACAAGATAAGGTTCTAAGGAGCATAGGAGCATCTTGGAGAGGCCATTACATTGGCTCAAAATGGAATACATCTCTCTCCCTTTCACTTGTTTAACAATAATTTAATTTGATACATCAACCATTAGGCCTGTGCATCTTGAAGGGGATTTAGTTCTGATTAGTAATTTTTTTAATGCTTCTGTTGCCTTGCTTTAACCTAGTGAGCTTTCCCGTTTATTGTATTAGTTTTGACTAATCATTTTGGCATTATTCTGGAAGATCTTTTCCAAAGATTGAGTTTCAGAGCATTATTCTGGAATATTTTATTTTCTAAAGATTGAGTTTCGGGGCATATCGCCAGCGGTATTTTTCTGCAAATAGGTCTGACGTGGACTAGTTCCTCACATTGACGGCAAGTAGGAACAAACTTTCTTTCAGTTGAAGAAGTGGTTCCAAGTGAGATAGACTGAGAACTCTTCACAAACCTTGTTCCTGCATCAGTTGGGCACTCACCAGCAGAATCAAGTTCACTTTTATGACCACATGGTTTACCCAACTTCAGCATTTTGTCAACTTTTTCAGCACCAATAGTGAGTTTGAACAATTTTATTTTTCTGCCTCTTGCAAATCTCCCAACATTTTCTCTTTGCTTTCACTAATAGAGATTCAACTTTCTTCAAGTGATTCTACCTGAGTAGATAGCTCATAAACATGATCAATGATTTTTTATTCCAAGTAGAGCACTTTTTTCATCCTGCTCTTTCCTTGCATTTCTGAGAGTGTCATTCTCAGCCTGCAAACTCCTTATCCCTTCTATCCAGCTCAATGTATTATTTCTTTGTGGTACAAGCCAAGTGAACCAACCTATCATATTTGATGCACAGCTTGGAGTAGGGAGCCACTGTGTGATTTTAAGAGAACACTTCATCATCACCCGAGAAATCCTCTAAATTAGCATCGAGAAACTCTGTGTTTGATTCTACATCACTGAATAATTCTTTTACAGCGGCAACCAGATCAACAGTCCCTTCTTCATCATCTGTTGAGCAGTGAGAGTAGTGAGACACTTCACTGTCACTTTCTTCCCAAGTTTTTTTCAAGACCTTGTCCTTCTAGCTGACCATCTTCTATTATTTGCACAAGCAACCGTTAGATGTCCAATGCGACCACAGGTAAAGCGTTTTCTATCTTCATCTGCACAAGAATTTTCTCGGTTTGTTGAAAATTTGAATTGCTTCTTCTCATTGAATCTTCTTCCTTCAGTCTGGCCTCAAGGATCTTTTGAAGTGCTGTCATTTCTTCTGCAATCTCTCCCTTTGTCTTTGATAATCCTCCCGAAATTTTTGATAAACAGTGTCAAGTCTTCCTCAAGATCTTCAGTCAACTTTGGTTGTTGCAGACTGATCTTTTGTGCCTTTCGGAGCAATGTTTCTTGCTCCTTTTAGAGTATACTTCTTCAATCTCAAGTTCCATCTCAAAAGCTTTCAGGTTTCCCACCACCATGCCAAAACTAACTTCTTCTAACCTTTCAAAGGACTCTGAAAAATACTCGGTTTCATTCATCCTTTAGTTCTTCAAACTTTGAGAGGATAACCTGCAACTTCAAAGTTATCACTTGTTTCTCCTTCATGCACCACTTCCAGTTTTTTTCACGCTTCATTAATTTCACTTGGAAAAAAAGTAAAAAAATAAAAACAAGAAATCAATGAATCATCAAAATGACCTCTCAGCTTCGGCTGAGAGGATGACGGTGACGGAGCCGGTGGAGGTGCGAATGGCAGTTCTCGGCTTCCGACACGTAGAAGATGGGGGTGTTAGTGAGGGCTGTAGAACTACGAGGTCCACGTGAGAGATAAGACTGAGATAAAGGGGAGATAGAGAGGTCATAACATTTCTGGTATTTGTTTTGTAACCGACTTGAACCATACAAAATGCTGTTGTAGCTGACAAAACGAGTTCTATAAGCGGGTTTTAATTCCAGACGTTCAATCCCATCCCACTGCTACAGCTTTGCGAGCCACTCAATGTCCAATTTGATTCGAGTCAGTATACAATCACGCAACAAATTGGCATCCACCATCACTAGCTTACCCTTGTTAAAAAAACAAACAAAACAACACAAATGGCTGTCGCGGTCCACACTACTTCGAAACAAAAACGAAAAAAATATGTATACACGTATCTGAGACTCTGAGTGAGGAGTTGAGAGAACCATCTCTGTCAAAAATAGGTAAGCGAGACAGGACCCTATTACTCTTGGGTCCTAGTTAAGAAAAAAAAAAAAAATACAATCATCAACAATCGTCTGCCTTCTATACTACTATATATAAATAAATAAAAAGGGTCGAGAAATATGCAGAGGAAACAACAATGCCTGATACCCCCGATTTGCACAACTCATCAGTTGGAACAAAATACTAACTCCCCGACAGTCTGCCTACTGAAGGTGAACTTCCAATCACCTACAGGATCGGAAGAGCAATCAAATGAATATAATGCTTCGACAATACAAAAGACTTGCATTGCTACTCGAACCGCTTATGGATCAACAGTTGGATATAGACCAGGCATGTACATGCGTGCGCTTCCATTTGAATCCGCATTAGAATAAAATGGCGAGTGAAGCTCCCCCGAGTGAGACGACTTTCTAGACTTTGTATTCTTAGGTGAAGAGGAGTAGGAATCATGTGAACTACTTGTATTATACAGTGATGATGTTGGCAAGCCATGGATCTTTGGCAACCCTGTTGGATCAGCACCCAAGGAATAACCTTTTTCAACTGTGTCAGCTTCCAAAGGCAGTTCATCCAACGTCTACAAACAAAAGAAAAACAGTGAGTACCAAGTACTAAACTAAGCACCTCCCGCTGTATGATCTAAAAGCAGTAAATTCTTTTTCCATGCTGAAAAGAATCATCATTTAATTAATGACACAAAAGAGTTCACTGTCAACGAGTAGTTCACCAGAAAGATATAATCTCAAAAATAACTACCAGAAATGAAACAATATTAACCTCCAAGTAGAACATGAGCCAAAATGTTCAGCCATCTACCAAACACACCCTTTCGATTCCATAAAGTATCACATATTGCGGATATGCTGTGCCACATTTCATAAATATTTACTTTTGAATTTAAAATATACTCGGCGACTGATACTTGTTACAAAGTAGACGTAGTAATCTAAAGGGATACCTTGTTTGAGGTCACAAATTATCTTAATCAACATTTGTGTTTTTAAGGCGAGGTTGACGAGGAGAAATTTAACTAGTCGTATTGATCTTAGAGAGGAAAATTGTTTTTATTGGCCTCATAGTTGAAGAGGATTGTTTTCATTAAACCTATATTAGAAAATGAACTGTCTAATGCCAAAATATGAAATTATTTGCTCACATGAATCAAATTCCCTAAAATCCCATACTGCTTTTCCCAGATTGAATCAAATTTCCTAAAATCCCATAGTGCACAGATAAAGTAGAGCCTCTACCATGGTGTTCCAGGTGGAGTTGTTTATAAGCAAAGAAAAAACATACCCGGAAAGCCTGTTGCAGAACTCGGAGGGTTTCCCGGGTTCGCTTTCTTTTCATTGCTACTTCATCTGGCTCCTGCAGCATCTCTTCAAACAGATTCTCACTGTTTGGGATCATAAAAACCAAACCATCGATCAATCAACAGTCAATACAGGAAACTAGTAAATGGCATAAGATATATACAGCAAATGTAAAATTGGCAGATGCTTTTTCTGTTACCGGTAAAGCTTCTTAATGAAGACGTTGTGCAGCTCACGCTTTGTATGATTCACCTAAGTACATATTGATGACGAAAATAGTTACACTATGAAATGCTCAGAACTCAATTTAGATCACACAACTGATAATGAGTTTAATCATGCAAATCAATCTTGGGAAGATAATACATATATTTTTATGGCTTAAAAAAGCACTAACTTCATATACTTTCATAGAATAAAATAGTACAAGAATATATGCAAGGCGGACGGGAAAACAAATACATACATATATACACAAGGCTCCAAATGTGAGTATAATAAAGGAAGCATTTAGATTTGAAAGGTTGCAAGAAAATAGTTTAAGTTTCACCATTGTATAAATTTTACATCCCACGTTAAATGTAAATCAATTCTACCACTTGTACCTCATAGGTACTTGTCTAACACAAAACTACACTATCATACCATTCTAAGAATATGAAAAAGAAAACATTGGGGAAAAAAAAAAAGGAAAAGAAAAAAAATACGCAAAATGAAAAGTAAATAGCTGCGCACATCCATGAAAGTCGATATTACCAGGAAGTGCATTATTGCTTTTGGTACAGAATCCTCTATATTCTTCCTAACAATGTCATAGTAAGATCTTAATAGGAGTTTTGTGACTGCTATTTCAATTGTCTCCTGCTCTGAGTGGCTCTCTGTGGGCCTCAATATAGTTGGGGGCTGAAAGAAGGGTAAACAAGTTAGGAAAACACAGAAATATAAAACACTGTCTGATATTTAAAATAGAATTACAAGATAAAGCCCACAGGCAAAGTCAATATTGAAAATGACAAAATACCTCGCTTAAATGGATCATTGAGACTGCTTGTTCAATGTTGTTAATAGGTTCATTATATGGCTTGTTTATTAAGCTCTCTTTAGCTGGTGTGCGGTTATCATTCCCACCAAAAATTGAAGAAATCCCCCAACTTGAACCAGTTGAACCTCCTAATTAATTGCAAAAGATGACAAAGTAAAACACATTGAATTCCATCATTTCATGTGAATTCAAAATGAAATCACAAATTGATACACACAAAAGCACATGCACAAGGCGTTATCAACCCACCAAGAAGACTACATATTATACATATTGTTGAATTCATCCTTTAGGATCAACACGTCACCATACATCACCATACATCACCAAAAATATTTAAAATGAAATTGTGTTACCTAATATATTCCCAGATGATGCAACTTTTTCATTGTCTGCCACAGGTCGTGCACCCTGTCAGTTATCCATACAAAATCATAAATACAATTAGACAAGCCGAGATTGACCAGTTTTTCAATGGTGAAGGCAAAAGTCAAGGCATTTGGTTCTTGCTATGTCATGGAAGCCTCAATGTATCAATACAATAGCCTTTTAGAACTTGATATATAATAACGAAAAAAAATATAAAATATAGATTTGTAAATATAAGTTATTGTAAAAATAACCCCCTACATTTTATGACGGTCCCACTATGTTGTTGATTACAACTTCGGACAAGTTCATGAGATACTTCTATAATAAGTCTTTTTAAAATAATTCTATTAGTATCATAATAAATAGTATATCGACTCTCTCTATTTACTGGACTTTGTATTTGTTATATTTTGTTGATTTGTAAAAAAAAAAAAAAACAAAAAAAACAAAAAAAAAAATTAATACAGAGCATATGCCACGTTTCCTTGTGGTAGCCACATACTAAATGATGTATAGAGTTGGGCAGCTGAAATTTGATAGCTTAGCGGAAGCGAAAACACACAACTGAAAAGAAACAAAAATAAAAGGATAACTGGAATCACTCCAGGGGCCTCTCACCCGTTCTTGGCCTCGTACCAAGAATTGGAATTTGGAATTGCTCCAAATAAACTACTAAAAAAGGGGTGACCCTAAGCCAACAAGGCTCCCTGCTTTGCAAGGGTGTGGGAAAGTATTCTACACAGCCTTACCCTTGCTTTGCAAAGAGGCTGTTTCCACGACTTGAACCTATGGCCTTTCAGTCACAAAGAAGCAACCTTTCTGTTGCGCCAAATAAACTCCTAGTCTCCTATTACAGGAAATTTAACTCAAACTTTTATTCATAAACTCATCTGTGCTCTATGAGTAACAAGGGGGGGTTTTATAGAGCCTTAAAACCTAAAGAACGCAGAAAGGTAAAATTAATCTAGGAAAGAAATCCTAATCCAAAATAGAATACGAGATTAACCAAATCCTTCTAGAAGCGGTGGTAGAGCTCCGCTCTTGCAATTGGGTCGTTGCGATTACGGGTTGGATGTCTAATTGTCCAAGTGGTAATTATAGTATCTTGTACCTTTACCGGTGGCTCACTTTTTCTAAGTAATGGGGAAGAGGACCGAAACATGCCACTGAAAGACTACTGGGACAAAGATGGGCTGTCAAGAACATAGAGGAGGTAGGATGGGTAGTTAGTCAAATCTAGTATGGATCGTACATGAACAGTAGTTGGAGTCAACGGCTCTCCTAGGGTTCCCTCCTCTAGGATCCCTGGGGAAGAGGATCAAGTTGTCCATAGAACTAGGGAACTAATAATAAAATCCTACTTCAAAAGTTTTAATCCAGTCCTAAAAGGAATTGGATTGCCTTCTTTCGCTTTTTAACCCTTACAATAATAAAGCCTAAAAACTTCTTGTTGTCTCTAAAGGAAACATGGAAGTTGCAAGTATTCGAAAGACTTAAAACCTAAAAACTTCCATTATCAACAACAATGCATTTGTTGGAAGCAATGTTTTAAAAGGCTCGCTTAGGCGAGCCTATGAGGCTGAGCTTGAGGGTTGCTGCCTTTATTTTGAGGGAGTGGGAGGAAGGTGGCGGAAGGCGTCGCCGGAGCCACCTAGGCACGCCTCAGGGGATTTTTTTTTTTTTTTTTAACTCCCAAACCCAAATTTTGGGTAGGTTTTTAACTGCTTCATACCTCTTCCTTTCACTAGTCTCCCTGCCTTTTTCTGATTTTTATTTTTTTATACAATGAATGTGTGTGCTGTTTGCGTGCATTGTTATATGTGTGCTCATTGTACTTTTCATCCTCTATTTTATGTATATAATATAATATATGTATATATGTGTGTATATATATTTATAATATGTGTGCTCAGGGTGATTGTTGATTAATAATCTTTTTTAAAATGTAATATGTGTAGGCTCAGTGTATATATTAAAAAATTTAGGTCTTGTGAGGCTTCGCCTCACGCCTAGGCTGGGCTATCCCTCAGACGCCTCACCCACGCCTCGCCCACGCCTCACACTTTTAATACATTGGTTGGAAGATAGATGTTCTTCTCCAATCATCATTATTCTTAGGGTGAGTTAATGTGTATCTCACCACCAACACCCTTGGTTGAGCAATCTCTTCAAATTCATCGTCAGTATTGGATGGAATTTCAGGTTCATAAACTTCTTCCTCCATCAAATGCCCTTTGAATACTTGCTGTCAACACATTTCTAGGTTGCTCCTTTGTGGGACAACGGATAGCAAAATGTCCATAACCTTTACATTAATTAAACCTTTGAACTCCACCTTCTTGTGTATCAGATTGTGCTCCCTTTCCTTTCTGAATCTTCATTGAATCTGAATCTTCATAGAACCTGATGTATTGGGATCCTTAGAAACTAGATCAGGTGTTGTTCCATGATCATTGTAACTAAGACAGTCAGTCTTAAAACCATTACTTCAAATTACGCACTCTAAACAACTTGATAAGCCCTCTTTAAAAATTTCACTTCATTAGGAATCAATTCTGAGAAAGCGGCACCAGTTGATCCTCTCTTACACACATCGCAACATCAATTCTTCAAATTTAGCGTTCAGCAACTGGCACACTTTTTTGTTGAAGAACTTGCCACTGATCCATTAAGTGTTGTTGATAAGATAAAGGAACATATTTTTCCTTTAATCAATCTTTCTTCTTGCCCTGCTCTTTCTACTTATCGTTCAACATTGGTCCTGAATAAGTTAGCTTGACCCACCAACTTATATTTGGCAAACTTAACACTCAGATTCAGACATCTCATAACATTCGAAATAGTGGTCCATGGCAGCTAACCAATCGAGGAAAGCTTTAGGATTCAGCTCACCATTGAAAACATTGATAGTGATTAATGATAGTAAACTTAGCATTTTTTTCTAGTTTCTACACATGCAACTGTGATAACTATAGAAATAGTACTTTGCAATAATGAACCTCAAATGAGGGGTGACTTTCCCATACCTGTTCAGGCACAATTCCATTTACTGGTCTGGCAAGAATTGCTCTAGATTTCATACTTCTTTCAGATGTTGGTGCCTTATCAGAATCTACACCATCCTAATTCACAAAACAGAAATAAAAGACATAATTAAAAAACATAAAAATTAGACCGACTGACTGCAATGCAAAAAAATTATACATCTAATGCATATACCTTTTGCCTTGAAAGAGGCAGTGGTATCCGAGATGATTTCACCTGCTGCAATGCAACCTCCACAGCCTTACTCCCACCAACAAAATTTGCGTGTGAAGTATTGATGTAGTCCATCTGCAAATTGAATTACAATAAGACCCAAATATGCTTGCAAAATACATAAGACGGAACAATTACAGATGCTCTGACAGGTTCTAAAGTTGCTATAGTTCAAATCTGTATTAAAGCAAATGATCCTTATTGGGACCCAACATGCTCATTATAATTCTTTTATGAGAAACTAAATTTTACCAAAAAGTTAAAAACTCCATTCAAAACATAGTAGCAGAACTTCAAAAACTACTCTCAAAGAAGACCAAAACACCCTCTTACAATGTATTACAACTCTGACAGCTATCCTACAGCAGCTCCCCAATTTAATAAAGTGAAGCCCATAATGATTCCCTAAACTTCACTTTTCCCAAAAGTTCTATATGCCCAAGAAACTATTTCAGAAGGCTGGTTTACCCAACAAAACCATGACCAGCAGTTTTCAATTCATGGAGAAGTTACTTAAAAAAATTCAAACAATGTCGATCAATACCTCATTTGAAGGCTTTCAAACAACAATTCAAATAATGCACCACCACTATAATGCAAAGTATCTTAACCACCATACCTCCATCTCAATAATATGCCCAATCATTGTCTCAGAGGGTTCAAGGCCTTCCCGCAGGAAGTTCCCTATGACTTCATCCATCCGCTTTCTTAGAATAGGGAATCGCTGCAATTCACTTACTAGGCAGCGATGGCTAATCTGAACAGAAAACAATATTATTTGGAAACTGAATTAGGAATGTGTATAACCAAGAAAACAAATAAAAATCCAAGTTACACTTTTTCTACCTTCATCAACTCGTCATATATGAACCTAGCACACTGAAGGCTTGGATCTAACAAGCGAGCTATTTGCCTCCGGACAAGATTTTCAAAAGGAACCTATATGCATGAAGTAAAAATGACTCACTTGATCAACGGAGAAAGGACACATAAATAAAATAAAAGACTTAAAGAAAGAAAGGACAAGTTAATATAAAAATATAAAATAAAAATAAAAATATAAAATAAAAATCATAAGTACGCAATTTAACAAAAGAAAGCAGAAAGTGAGAAAGTAATAAGACCTACTTCTGGTACAAATAATGCAGATCTAGGACCGGTGGCATTTTGAATGGCAGTTCGAATGTCATCATCTGTAAGATCCTCACATGGATCCACCTCCTACAAATGAAATCAATTCATATCATTTAATGATGGCAAAGCTTATAAAGGTGACTGCTATTCCAACCACAAAACAACTTAGGAAGAGGAAAAGACTGAATAACAGTCATTTAGCTTTTAAACCTCATCATACCATACTTCTCTATAACCAGATCTGACATTTTAAACTCTATAAAAATGTACACACAAATATACTTCAAAATGTGTGAAAAGGGACAAAGGTCATATTTTTTTTCATCATAAAGAAACTTAAATTGCAACAATTTAACAATTAAGTTACCCTTTATCCATGTAGAAAGACGTAAATAGCTAAAAATGAAAATAAAAAGTAAAACGAGCACACTTGCATTAATTTGAATTTTAAGCACCCATATATCCATGTAACATTGAACAGTCACACCACTGTCCACATTGAGAAAATCTGTTTACACTTTTAAAGATTTTAAAAGTTATCATTCTCACAATAACAAATAAGAAAATTAAAACAATTTAACAGTTAAGTTACCCTTTATCCATGTAGAAAGACTTAAACAGTTAAAAATGAAAATAAAAAATAAAACGAGCACACTTGCATTAATTTGAATTTTAAGCACCCATATATCCATGTAACATTGAACGGTCACACCAGTGTCCACATTGAGAAAATCTGCTTATGCTTTTAAAGATTTTAAAAGTTATCATTCTCACAATAACAAATAAGAAAATTACTCCATTTAATTGGTGAAGAGAAAGATAGTATAATTTTTATATTGCAATCTGTTGTGCTCTCAACTGTCCAAATGGACCAATAACCTATATTGGCATACAAATTGAAACATAGAACAGATTTCTTTAAAGTGATATGATTGAAACTACAATACAGTATGCTGTCATCTTACCGGAGATGAACAAAATAAATCATGCTTAGGATAGAGAAATACAATTGTATTATAAGTAACATGCAACTTTGAAGCATAATTGTTATTTGTATGCTGCTCCACTAATTAAAGAATATCACAGAGATTCGAGCATAAAGATCTCAGCCAGATATGTATCACAAAGTTCAAACCTCCAAACTCTTCACAAAGATATTTTGAAAAATATAGTGAATTCGAGCTCCACCAGAAAGCTCAGTTGTTGACATTTCTTCATTTTTCCCCTCGACCATTGTAGAAAATGCTGTTTTCAACAAGAAATTTCAGATACTGTGCATCAGTTTCACATGCTACACAATACAGATGCTTACAAAGGTAAAAGATAAAAATTAAATGACATGATCTATAGCATTTAACAGGAAAGCCAAAAGGACACATAGCAGGTAAAACCATATTTACCTTCAGAGTACTTTGAAAGAATGTTAAGAAGTAGAGCTCCCTGACCAGCCTATTGGCAACAAAAAATAAGACATGTAGTTATATATGCATAAAAAATCAGTCACGACAAAGACCACCAGAAATTAAAGTGGGTAATCTATGCATAGAATTCAAGTGTCAAAATAGTCAAGTTTAAAACTCTTGTGGCATGGCAACAGTTGTGGAAGTTACATCACATTTATAACTGCCTATTATGATACTATCACATATATATATATAGCACAGAAAATTGCATGACAGAGATTATAAGTTACTAACAAGTCATGTATTGGGGTTAGGACAGAAATCCCATAACCTCAAGATATTACAACATAAAATTTAATTGTACAATACTATAATCCATATTGATCGCTCTAGTTTTAACTAACAATAAGAGCACCTTTGATTCTGTGATTTCCCCGTAACTGGCGTGCTCCTTGGCAACAGTAACTAGTGTAGAGCTTATGCGTGATTTGAGCCCCGGAAGTACAGCCTTAATATGTTGCACCAGAATCTGTAAATAAATTACTAAGGTTAAGTCCATAAGCCATCTGCATTAATATAGCAACCTTCACACAGAACAGCCCAAATTACAAAAAAAATGCCAGATAATCACAATAGTCTAAGCGGATTGAATGGATATGTGTGTCTGTCTGTCAAATGAACAGCATCAGGGCCAGTGAGATGAGAGAAACCTGTGTATATACATGCAGTAGTATAACAGTTGCAAACATGTGACAAGTTTGTAAGAGTTCAAAAAATGTTAAGACCTGGTTCAACTTCTTTGCCAACTGAGGGACGCCACAGCGATCAGCTAGACCATTATATACCTACATCATCATATGAAAATTTCTATTTAGAAGAGTTTCTAAATCCATGCCAACAGATAAAAATAATTCCAAGGAAGAGTAAGCATACTGGGCGGCTGCGGAAAAATTTCTCCTCAGCCACAAGAGCATCCTTAATACTTCGGTTCATCATAATATCCTGTTCCAAGGACACCCTTATCAGAAACCTTTCAAATCTAATTTGATAATCCATATTTGCATATACACAAGAAAGCCAACACCAAATTAAAATAACTGTTAGGCATGACTTTGACAGAATCAAAGGAACAAAAAGGGAGGAGTAGCCAAAAAAGTGTGAATCTTTAACAAAGATTTCTATATTTTTGTTCCACAGCACTAAACTATCATTTAAGCTTACCACCATCTCACATACAGCAGAAAATAAACAAACTTCTATGAAGTTTAAGATAAAGTACCTCCTGACTACGATTCACAACACCTACATAACCAAGTCTCAGGGGAATCACTTTTCCAAGCAACAGATTACGGGCATCAGTACCTCTATCCATTATATCCAACTGAAGTCATTAAAACATGAGCCAAAACCATATCAGCACAAAATAAACATCTTGCAAATGTGTCGATGAATTAAACCTGTAAAAGAAATCTAGGTTAAAAATAAAAGCACACCTTTGTGATTACTCCTATGGTTCGTAGACCTATCAACAGGAAATTGCACGCACTAGTTAGATACAATTTAACCAGGAATACCAAATGCAGAAGAGCAGAAATTACCATCAGGATCAGCATTTCCAGCAATCTGAAGAGCATCTGAGTTTGCTAAGTCGGAATTTGCTGCTGTAACAGCAAGAATTAAACAAGTTGGAATTTTGATGTATGACATGATCATCGTCCTAATTCTTGCTTCAATATCAGAGGGTTGGTCACCAACAGGAACCTTCGTTATACCAGGTAGATCTACTAGAGTGATATCAAGAACATTTGGTGAAAATATCTTCAAGCGTATCTGCTTGTCTGTGACGCCTTTATTCCCCCCTGCCTCTCTCTCTGTCTCAGCCTATGTGAATAGAAATTTATTTAGCAGCAGAAGACCAAGCGTAAATATATATGTGTGCGTGGGTGTGTACATAACTTAATACTTCAATTCACAAATGCACATCAACGGTTACATATTTCACTTCAATTTCTATAAGAATACATACCGAAAATTAAATAATATAAATGCTCTACGGTAAAAGTGTATTTCTTACAATATTCAAATTCAAATCATACTGCATAACATGCTCTACTTTCCTAGGAGCTAAACAACAATACCCAGACAAGTGATCTAAAAGAGAGCACCTGAATTTCCCTCCGAATCTCGGAGAAGTCGTAGAAGCGCTTCCCAGGCACGTGCAGGAACTCCCCATATTCCTCGTCAGTGCCGTCAGCATTGCGCTTAGTCTGCAAGAGCTGGAGTACGAGCGGGCGGCGCGTGCAAATTTCAGAACCACGCGGCAAGAAGTCACGGCCGACGAGGGCCTCGAGAACGCTGGACTTGCCGCTACTTTGGCTGCCAACGACGGCCACCTGAGGAAGCTCAATGGTGGATTGGGAACCGAGCTGCGCGAAGATGTCTTGGAGCTTGTTCACTATTGGGATCACAGAGTTGCCGAGGGGGGAAGCTGAGGGTGAAGGAAACGAACCGGGTTGGGGGGGTGCCACTGAGGGTTCGTCGGCCATGGTTGGATTGGATCGTGCAGGGAGGAACCGGAGGGTGACGCCCTAGGGTTTTGGAAATTTCTTGGAGAGAGGGACTAGAGAGAGAGTTTGATTTGATTATCGTGTCTGTGGAGCCTTTGAGATTTGAGCTGTTTAGTCCCTTCTTTACGGGAAAGTTGAAAGTACGAAGAAGTGTGAGGTACGAGGGGAGGCGGATTATTTCAATTTTTTTTTTTTACAAATTCAAAAGAGTATTCAAACACAATTTTAAATGAGGGGACATAGTTTGGTTCGGCCCAGTTCACTCATAAAATAAAATTGTCAATCGAACAGATGCTCTATATACTCTATCCGATTTGATTTTGAATTGGAATAAAAATCGTGAACCGAACCTACTTGAACCGGTTTCTTTTCCGTCAAATTCTCAAGATAACCTGAAATCTTGAATCTTTTTTGTTTTCTTACGGGCCTTAAGGACAAAGTTTTTGTGAATTCTTGTTTGTTTGGAGAATTATTGGTTATTTTTTGCTCCAATTCAAGTTTTTTTTTTTTAATAAATAATATTACCTACACTACGGGGTTGAAGGGTAAGCTAAACCTCATAATGGATATAAATTGTTTGATCGCTCTAATGGACCTTTTGTCTGTCCAGTCCACCAAAAGTATGTTGTTACTTCTGAGAGTGGGGTATAAATGAAGTCATTTTGGCATTCACTATGGGAATCCATTGATATGGCTTTATGGTCTAATGATGCTATTAGGCATGTAATAGGGTGTAAGATAGCTTGTGAAGTTTAGTCAAATTTACAAGACAAATATGTCTTCGTTTCTAAAGCTCGGGTGAATCACTTACAGATAGAATCCAAACGTTAGAGTCATAGGAGAAAGATAAAGTAAACAATCTCAAATAGAACACAAGAGATTTACGTGATTTGGGATAAAAGCCTACGTCTAGTGGCGAAGCACAATAAGAAAATTTCATTAAACAAAAAGAGATTACAAAAGAATGTTTAAATGCTATAGAACTGCAAAATGTAAAAACTCAAAATAGGACACACAACTAACCTAAATAGAACCGCAAAATGAAACAGGAAACGCATGCTACAACATTTTGCTTGTACCCAGCTGGTCGACTACCACCTCTAACTGGTCGCATGTTGCTAGAAACTTCAGGTGATGCTTCTTTGCTTCTCCTGATCTTTCGTCACTTCTAGATTCGTATCCAAACTCTAATTTTGAGCCATAAATCACAACATGTTGTCATTGCTCTATCTCGGTTTCCAAATAATGTCATTAGTGATAAACCAAGTTCGAATTCAAACTTTCCCACCACTACATTCACTGAAGATCGTAACCAAATCAGTCAAAAGGAAGGCTGAGATAAACCTTATATGTTGCAAGGGTTTTGATTTTAAATAGGTTATTTATCTTTTGTATTATCTGTGAATTATCCTTGGTTTGAAGAGTTTGTTCGTCATCCAAATACTTTTTGTAATCTCTATAAAAATATGAAATGGAATACGCTCAAATTATTGAGCACACTTAACTTATATGGTATCATCATTTCCACTGTCTCACGACATTTTTCTTCTCAATGGCCTCTTCCGTTGTCACTTCTCTCACTAATGTTTCTGCCTTCCTACCCTTGAAACTTGATCGTCACAATTACCCTTTGTGGCGCGCCCAGTTTGTCCCTTTACTTCGAAGTCGAAGTTTCATGCCCTTTGAAGATGGCACGTCTAAATGTCCCCATGCATTTTTTATTGATGATGATGGTCAACTCACTAATGTCATCAATCCCCTTTTTGAACCATGGATTCAACAAGATCAGATAGTGCTTTGGTGGATCACCAGTTCCCTCTCTCCTCCTATCATGCATGTCGTTGTCAAATGTATTAGTGTAGCTGAAGCTTGGACAACTTTGCATGAACGGTATGCACCAACCTCTCATAATCGTGTCATTTAACTACATGGTGAACTCCTCAACCTTCGTCACGGTGACCTTAGCATTTCTGACTTTCTAGATAAAATTAATAATTTGGCTGATCAACTAGCTTTGTCTGGTGCTCCCATGTCTGATGCTGATTTGATTGCTACCATTATGAATAATGTTGGACCCTTGTATAAGAATATTGTGGCGTCCACCCAAGCCCGTGAAACTCCCATTTCTTATGTAGCGTTGGAAGCACTGCTCCTTAGTGCTGAAAAACGTCATCTTACATTTACTTTAACTAGAGACACTTCTCTTCCTACCATGACTGTCATGGCTGCTAACCATGGACGCAGTGGTGGACGAACTGGTGGTGCCCGCGATGGTGGTCATTCTGGCTTTCTTCCTCGTCCTCATGGTAGTGTTGTAGGTCCTACTCAATGTCGTGTAGGAGTCCTAGGTGCCAGCCCTCCTTCTGTAGATTGTCCTCTTCTACGGTGCAAAACCTGCGGCCACAATGGCCATTCTGCCATAGATTGTTTCAATCACATAAATACTGACTATGAAGGCCGTGTTCCCAGTGCCCGTCTCACGGCTTTAGCTGCTCAAACTCCACGCAGCACCCCACCATCCACTGCTTCAACAACTTGACTGTTAAATTCCGGTGCCAATGCCCACATAACCAACGATCCTGGCCAACTCACAAATGCATAGGTGTATACCGGCTTTGATCACGTTAATGACGTTAATGGCGGTCAAGGTTTGAATATTTCTCACATAGGAACCTCCTACCTACACTCTCCTACTAAATCTTATACTATCTCTAATACCTTATATTGTCCCAATGCTTCTAAAAAATATCCTATCTATCAATCAATTTTCTTCTGATAATGATTGTTTCTTCATCTTTCACCCACATTTTTTGTTCCCAATCTTCACTAGCAGCCATAACTTTCAAGTCTTTTTTCTTATCCATCAAGCTTTGCAGTGTGAGGAAAGAAGTTGCAAATCTAGTGACTCCAAGCCTTATTATGTTTCTTTTCTTGGTGTGTTTCCTCATCAATGCCAAAGTTTTATGATGTGCATAAATGAAGACTATTAAAGCCTTTGCCTTGTCAATAATTCCTTTGAACCTAGGGAGATTACCAATCCCTTGTAGCATGAGATTCAAAGTATGAGGGGCACATGATGTCCAAAACATATTCGGCCTCTTTTTCTTCATCATGTTTGCCACCGCCATATTGTTAGAAGCATTATCGGTTACCACTTGAATCACATTTTGAGGCCCAATTTCTTCAACACATTTGTCAACATATTCAAAGAGCATTCCTTAAAAGACAGAAATATGATGCCTTCCTTGCAATTGACACATAAATTCATTATGTTTCTTCTTTTTTGATTGCTCCAAGCATCGGTTATGATTGAGTAACCATTCAAAGCCCACTCTTCTTTCAATAATGGCTCCCTTAATTCGTATTGGCTTGAAGGTAGGTAACCCGGGCCAAATTGACCAACCGTTTCTATCACACGCTTGAAGCTATCATTATCAATAGCATGGAAATGAATATTAGCTTCGTACACCCATAGAGCCACATATTGATCCACTTGATGTGCTCTTTCCTTCCAAATTGCATCATGGATGTTTTGTTGCCAAGACTTCTTGCATCCGTCATTTGAAGAATCGAGATTGATGACGGATGCAAACCTATCCATAGGTCTAATAATGCGAGACCTTTTTCATGACCCAACCACTTCAATGTCTTTTTCTTCTTCTTTTTCTTGAATTTGTTGAATTTGCACCTCTTCCCTCACTTCCACAATGTGCTTATCCCTTTGTTTCTTCTTTTATTGTGGCTCTACATTTGGCTTTATCCTCATCCGAAGACTTTGTGCATGGCGTAACATTTCCCCTTATGTTGGCTACGTGTTGTTTTAATCTATGTACTCCACCACTAATGATTTTGTTACACAACTTACATTTCACTTTATTTGAGTTTGTAGGATTTGCCAAGATCCCATATTACCATCCCACATCTTCTGAGCTACGCTTCAACACATTTTGGGAGGAGGATGACATTGCATTAGATGCTCCAAAAGATAAGGTACCAGTCATCACACAAGAAAGAAACAATCCTAAAATTCATATAAAAAAAAACATTACAAACTAAAAAATAACCATCCCATCCAATAAAAATGAGTAACTTATTTACTTTTGATAATCTCCTTCACTGATTACATGTGAAATGTTGCAATGTGAAAACCTTAAAATGTAGCAAGTGGATCGCGCATGCATGAATGAAAATATATGGCATGTGAATTGAATAGATCAAGTATATCTCTCATTCTTATTATAATGTGTATGCAGAATCTCAAACCAACCTTGTGACATGCAATGATGCAAGAAGCTTGAATAAATTTTGTTTAGCTATTATATGTGAGTTGGGTCAACTACAATAAGTTTCAAGCCATCCAAGTTGCATGCTAGAAAGAAAGAGAGTAGTTTGGATCCTGAGGCTCATCAACCTTGACTCCAAACCCTAAACTAGAATCAACATAACATTATTTAAATCTTTAATCACCTTGGAATATATGAATGGTAGTGGTAAAGTAGCTTAATTTCAGTGCTCCAACTGCATTTTGACGTAATTGGCTCTGATTCTGGCCCTACATTTTGATTCACATCCAGTCTATTTATATAATAAATTAATAATACAAGATTGACCTCAAGTAAAACACATTAGTGCACTACACATCATAGTGAACCGAGTATGAATATATAATTATATCAATGCTTTCCTTTCCCAGCAAATTAAGTAGATAATCATAATACTTCTATGATCTACCTTTACCATAAAGTGTAAGAAGGAAAAACTAATTAAAACTTTAAAAGAAAGAATTTAAAAAACTACAAGAATAATAGAATATGCTTAACCATAATAGACTTTTTTTAATAACTAAAACTAAATATGTATTGGACTTCAAGCATATACACTAGTGCGCCTAACGACACTGGAAATAAGTTCAAAAGGTGCACAAAATAATAACCCAGATACACAGTGTAGGTGCTCTCCTTGAAGAATCAATGGCTTTTTTCTGTCAGGATGTACATGCTTAAAAGGACGATTAAAAGAAATAATTAAAAAAGAACAAGAAGGAAAAATGAATAAGAGAAACCAGCAAAGAAACATACATGAATAATTACTTAATTAGCACAGTCTGTAGAGATGGACGGGATGTGGATTGGAGAATTGTAGCCTTAACAGTTTAATACCCAAATTTAAATTGGTATGTTAAAAACCTTTGACATCCATTACCGAAGATCAAATACCTAACTCTCGAATTTCTTTACCCATGACACTATAAGATAAGAGAAGAAGAGAAAGGGGAAGAAGATGGAAGGATTACTTGTATTCTTGCCCCAGGTGAAATTGACAAAGCTACTCTGCTACTGGAACTGGAAGCACAGTCACAATTTGGTCTTAGAGGCTAGAAGAACAATCGCTCTGTGCAATACAGTTGAATTTGAGAAATGGGTAGAGACTAGACAGACGAAGTGATGAGATGACGGCTTGGTTTTGTATTTGTTTGTAGAGAGCTGTAGGGCACGGGTTAGAAGTTAGACTTTAAAGTTTAAAAAAATTTCCACAAAAAAAAATAAATAAAACGACCCAGCCGCCTAGTCCACCTAGGCGCCACTTAGAGCCAGCTCAATTTTTTCAACCATTTTGCACAAAGTCGCCGAGGGCATTTTTCAAAACATTGCTCCTTCATTCAAGTTGTAGCCCAAGACTTTTCCTTTAAGTTTTGAAGCCCAAAGTCTTGTAAGCCTAGGCAGAAGGCTTTCACTTTTTATTATTATTATTATTTTTTTAATAAAAATTACCTAGGCCTAAGGGGGAGGAGGCCATTGCCTCATTAAGTACCTCCAGGCCTAAGCAAAAAAAATCAAAGAAACTCTAGCCTTTGATGAAAATGGCCCGAGGCCTAACTTTTGTTCGACACCGGCCCGAGGCCTAGCCTTTGTTTGAAACCTTAACCTTCTATCCTTGCCCCACTCGTGCCTTTCTAGAAAAGAAGCTTAAGGTTGTCCGTTCTAAACATGTCGTCCCCACCCTTTCAACTTTACCCACCCGTCGTCCCTTCAATTACCTTCAATCTCGTCCTCCACCCTTTTCGGCCTTGCCTCCCATGACCAGGCTGTCCCGTTCTGTTCAGAGGTCTAAGATGGACCTTCAAGTGGTATCCTAGGTGGCTGTGAACTCGCAAGTGGGTTAGTGATGGGTTTGCAAGCGGGCTAAAAGTCTGAGGGTGAAGCTTGTGTGCAATAATGCGGCTGGGAAAGTTTAAAGGTTGGGTTGAAGGTTGCAGTTGGTGGATGAAGGTTTGAAGGTTGCAGCTGGGTTGTGAAAGAGAAAAGAGGCATATCAATGAAGGTTATATGGTCAACATGTGTTAATTCGTTGGGGGTTTGTGGGATTGAAGTAGTGGGTCATGGTGTTAATTCGTTGGGGCTTTTGAGATCTACGAAGAATTGGTGCGAGCAAGAGTGATTGTGTCCGACAGCACCAAAAAACTGCCCAAACTAGAAGAGATGGGAGGGAAAAAGTATTACAAGTTGCATTACACATTCAACTACTCCATAACTAACTGTGTCCAGTTCAAAGACTGGATACAAGATCTTGTTGTCAAAGGAAAACTGCTGCTAGAGAAACCCTCGGCTAACGTGATGATTGACACAGACCATTTCCCCGATGCCCCAATTAACATGATCAACTTAACTTGGGCAGAGAAAGGGAAGGGAAACCCCACTTGGAAAGTAAAGGTTGAATGGTGACCAACTGACAGACTCACAGAAGAAGCTATTAAGTTGCCTAAAAAGCCCAAATCAGCCATAGTTAAAGAGGTGGTGATGTGCAGTAAATGCCAGTGTGAATGCGAATTAGAGGTGCCGGAGTCAGGAACAGTTGTTGATTAAGAGTTGATTAAAAGAAGAGAGAAAGAAAAGCTAGAAGCCCGCATATGTGTGATGCGGGCAGCTGAAAGAAAAACAATGCCCATGAATGTTTTCTAGAGATTGGGAAGAGATTCTTAACCCAAAAGGCTGTCAAAGGTTTTTAGAAACCACGAAGCCTCTGAAGAAGTGGAAGACAAATAGGCCAAGACACCAAGGTGGACATAAGACCTCTCCAACTAAGTTATGGCGGGGGAGACGTCAAAAGAAATGAGAGAATCGAAAATCCAGTCACAAAGAATAATCCTGCCTGACTCAGGCGGAAGTGTTATATGGTTGGAAAGAATGAGAGAGCTGTTAAAGAAATGAGACCTTCTATGATTAAAAGGGTCTAAAGGTAACACAAGGCCAAAGGCAACACAAGGCCCACATGAACTCCCTGAAAATCCCTACTACATCTGAAACTTCTGAGAATATGTACCTTGTGGAGGTAAGAACCAACTTTACTGGAGAAGTAGAATGGAGGTAGAGAATGCCAATAGCAAGACCAAAGGTGAATGAGACTATGTGCCAAAAAACCCTTATCCTGGGAAGTATCGGATCTTGAGGAGGGCTCAGGAGGACATAGTGATGATCACAATGCCAGTATGGAGCCCAAAGCCAATTTGTTTTGGAACTATCTCACCCAAAGGAAGAATGCCCTCACCTTTGTTGGTTGATACTCTTTGTGAGGTTCCAGAGCAAATGCCAAACTTTGGTATGGCTTAGGAGGAAAGACTGCCCTAATTAATGCTGTCGGAAGAAGCACAAGTCTGGTTAGACGAATTTCTAAGCCATATTGGGGCCAAGAATGAAGAGCTATCTAGACCCAACAACTTCCACGTAAAAATTGCATATGTTTTATCAGCAATGTTCTATGCTGAGCCTGATCAGCCTACCACAATGGAGGGTGATTATTTGGCAACAAAACTAATGATGTTGCATGTTAGTGTTGATAAAGCAGGGAAATGAGAATTGGGCAGAATAAAGTTGCTTGAGACCTCTAAAACTAAACCCAAGAGAGTTTATTCAAACAAAATGGTATTTAGCCATCTAAGCATGACCCTAGCCAACCATCTCAAACCTATATATCTAACTGCTCATCTGGAGGGAGTACCCTTCAAGATGGTTTTGATTGATGAAGAGGCTGCAGTTAATGTGTTGCCATACAAGCAGATAAAGAGGGTATATAAAGGTAAAGATGATCTCATCCCTATAGACTTAACGATGTCCAGCTTCTATGGAGCCTCACCAGAACCCATGGAATATTACCTTTGGAGGTAGATTTGGGGTCCAAGCAGACCATGTTGCCTTTTTCGTGGTGGATTGTACTTCTACTTATGAAGCCTTACTTGGGAGGGATTGGATCCACCAGAGCCTTTTTGTGCCCTCAACCCTACATCAGCAAGTGGCAGTTTACCAAAAGGAAGGGGCCACAGAACTAGGATTTTGGGAAACGGTAGAGGCTGAGTCAGGACCATTCCTTCCCACAGCCAATGTAGGAGAAGCTAATTTCTACAATCCCAGTATTGGGATTCTAAAGTGTTTAGGAGCTGATAAGATTGGTCGCCTAACTAAGGTGACGACCCAAAAGCTTCTGGAACAAGGACTTTTCCTCACAAATGAGGAGTAGGATAGACCCCATATTGTACCAACACCCTAATACTAGTAATGTCAGAACAATGGAGGAAGGACCAAGTCATTGCAGTCAGGTTCTTAATCAAGAGACTGTTGGTGTATGGGAGAGAAAAAAGCAAGAATGGGAAAACTCGATAAGAGAAGATGAGGAATGGCAGTAAGAAACTTTGGGCAGCCAGAATAGAGAGGAAAAAGAGTTTTCTGGGAGAGAATTGGAAGTAGCCATACAAATAGTTGAGTGTATATATGACCTTGATGGGTCAGAAGACTTGCCCAAGAATCTGGAGTTAGTTAAATTTTTGTGCGCAGAACCAGATAAGCCATCACTAGAGGTACAAGACCCTCTAGACACCCTCTGGAGACCATCGATTTGGGGACTGAAGATGATCCAAGGGCAAGAATTGTCAGCCTTCTACATGAATATAAAGATTGTTTTGCATGGCATTATACGGAGATGCCATGTTTAGATTCAACCTTGGTAGAACACATAATGCCTATCAAAGAGGGATATAAACCTATTAAGCAAGCGCCACATAAGATGTCAAAAGAAATAGAAGAGAATGTCAAAGAAGAAATTGAGAGGCTAGTGAAGGCTAGATTTATTAGGCCTGCCAAATATGTGGAGTGGTTGGCCAACATTATGCTTGTATTAAAAGGCATAACAAAAGCAGTACGGTGTTGTGTTAACTATAAAAGCATTAATGGTGTTATGCCTAAAGATGAATACCCTATGCCCATGGCTAACCTATTTATAGATGCAGTTGCAAAACACAAAGTCTTATCTTTTATGGATGAGAATGCCAGTTATAATGAGATAAAAATGGTTAGAGAGGATATACATAAAACAACTTTTAGGTGCCCGCGCCATGTTAGAGCATATGAATACTTAGTCATGCCATTTGGGCTTAAGAATGCCGGTGCAACCTATCAAAGAGCGATGAATGCCATTTTTCATGACTTAATTGGCCATAACATGGAAGTATATATTAATGACATCATGGTAAAGTCTAAAATGGAGGAGCAACACCTTATAGATCTCAGGCAGGCCTTGGCGAGAATGAGGGTCCATAAGTTAAAGATGAATCCAAAGAAGTGTGCGTTTGGGGTGAGAGCGGGCAACTTTTTGTGATTCCTCGTTCATCAAAGAGGTGTTGAAGTTGACAAGAACAAAGCTCGGACAATAATGGAGACACCTTCGCCCACCAACAAAGTACAACTTCAAAGGTTGCTAGGCAAAATCAACTTCTTGAGGAGATTCATTGCTGACTTAGCGGGCAAGATTCAGCTGCTAACTCCTTTTTTAAAATTAAAGGATAAAGAAGAATTTGAGTGGAGACCACTGCAGCAAGAGGCTTTTGACGACATAAAAGCTTACTTAGCTTCTCCACTATTCCTCATGCCACCTCATATGGAAAGCATTTGAAATTTTACATTTTTGCCTTGGAGAAATCAATGGGAAGCTTACTAGCTCAAAATAATGAAGGCGGGAATGAGCAAGCAATATATTACCTCAGTAGAATCCTTACTGAGGTAGAAAAAAGATATACCCCGGTGGAAAGATTATGCCTAGCCTTTTACTTTACTGCCAACAAGTTAAGGCATTACATGTTGCCTTGTCATATTCACATTATAGTTAAAACAAATGTAATCAAATACATGTTATCACAACCAATGCTAACAGAGAGGCTTTGGGAAGTGGAGTCCAACTTGGGAATGTCCTTTCATCATTCATCAAGCTTTGGATAAGGGGGGTTATTACTTGACCGATTTAGAAGGAAATTTGCAGAAACATCTAGTTAATGCTAAGTTTTTTAAAACATACCATCCAACCTTATGGGATGTTAGGGATTGTTACATCGAAGAAGTTTAAAGCATTTTGAGGCATCTAAAAGTCAATTTGTATGTTTATCACGATTGAGTTGTGAAAGTGGAAGTACAAGCTAAAGTGAATTGAAGAAAACGTTTTCATTTCATTAAATGATGAAGTTACATGAAAATTAGCTCAGAAAGTTTTACATCTTTGGCTAAAGGCTACTATCCTAGATTGGTCTGCCTACATAATAGTGAAGAGTCTGCTTGGCTTCTCCAATACAATGAGATCCACGAAGCCTCTATGTGGAATGGATGCACCGAAGTCTCTATGAGGAATGGAAAAATTGGAGGGCAGAGATTGAGGTAGAAATGTTGATTTCATGGTTGAACCTAACCTCCGGATCAACGAGAAGCTGATGGATACTTTGACGTTCGAGGAAGAAAAGGCTCGGGCTGATGGTGGTCCTCCCAGAATCTTTGATGTTGATCCCAAATCATACACATATGATGATGAAATGATCAAGTAGGCAGGAGTTGCGAGAGGATCCACGATGGTGGTTCGACCATTTGAAGGATGAAAGACCTAACTTCAACTGTGTTAGGTTCGAAATGAACCATTTCTCCTTGGGCATATTATCTTCCACAACAACAGGGACATGACGAGCACATGAATGACCTAGGAAGTGGGCTTCTTGCTCCTTAAAGAAAAGCTCACCGTGCAGGACAACCTAAGGGTGATGAAGGCCGGGCTTATAAGATAATTGGGCTCGAAGAATTTTGGGCACTATTAAGAATTAAAGGTTACAAAATCTGGGAAACTCTGAATATTTGAAGGTATAGAGTTATTGAGATACTAGCCAAGAAGTAAGGTAAGGAATATATAGCAAGTGGGTGCTTAATGATGGAATCCATGGGTTAGCGCAAAGGTCTCAAAAGGCAACCCAGCTATTTTCATTAGTGCAAGACCCGAGAAGAGCATGCGACGCCAATTTAATCATTATTAGTGTCTTGGGTTGCAAAACTCAATAATGATTAAAGTGGGCACTATTTGGGTTAATATTTGAACATTAGGTTTAGTTAAAGGAGGGCCCATAATCTTCAATTAAAGGAGATGTGCCCAAAGCCCAGCACGGACCCCAAAAGCCAATTAAGGCCTTTTCAGTCAAGTACAAGCCACTTGCTTGCCTATGAAAATGACAAGTGATGAAGACTAGCTTACTACTAGCCAAAAAGCACTTTTCAATGACATTTAAGTAAAAAAGAGGTGATGACTCACTGCCTTTCGAAGTGCTTTCGGGCAAGAACACAACCACTATAGTCAGGCTAATTTGCCTATAAAAGGAGGAAGTGGCCTCATAGACAAGGACACTCAACCAATCAAGCAAACAAACTTACAAACTCTGCTCTCAAACCAGATTTGCAATCCAAAGCTGTAAACAACCCAAATCTCTGATCTTTTAGGCATCACCTACCCAGAAAGTTCATCTTCTTTAGTTTAAAGCTTTGCTACTCCCGTAGTATCGATCCCCTGTGTAAACTTGTTTACCATCCTTTAGTTTTCAAGCATACAACCTTTGTAAACTCAAAGATAAGCGTTTGCAAGAAGTTCAACTTTGCTAGACAAGGTGAAATCTTGCCCGAAACTCTTTGTTTGTGTTCTAAACTAGTAGATCTGTCATTTAGTATATTGTCCAGCATGTATTCAAGTCATTTCCACTTGTGTTCTACTTTAAGAGTTCCATTTGTGCTCAGATCAGGTTATCATTATGGATCTCGTTGCATTTAAAACCAATCTGGAACCAAATAAATGACTTAAGGGATTTTGGACACCCTTCTCACAAGCATACATGACCATGAACTAAAAGTCCTTGATCTTAAGGCAAGAAAGAACTTAATATGGACTTAACCCATCCATGACAATCCTTTGATAACAAGAAGTCCGAGGAACTTGGGGCGCAAAAAATCAACTAAAGCACACTTGTTCTACATCTATTATAGTGAGATAATAGTGGCACGCCTAAGCATTTAGCTAGTTTTGATTGTGAGCCTCAAAGCCTATACCTAAAGCCCCACAAAGACACCTTTCAAATTTAACTATGTCTTGTTCTTGTAGCAGATGAACTATTAAGAGCCCGACCACTAAACACATTCAAACCAACGTGCCAATCCCCAAGGGAGTTATGTCGAGGTGCCGAGGACCCTTCCTAGTAGAGGAAATCTTTGCCCGAACAATCTGGAACGACAAACTTCGCTCGTCGTTCTGAAAAATAAGATGTGTAGAAGTTTCACAAAAACAAGCAGAAAAAAATAAAGAAAAAGAAGCAGGATTGAAGAAGAAGAAGAAGAATAAGATTGAAGAACAAGAGGAAGCACAAGCAAAACTAAAGATATAAAGAAGAAGAAGAAGGATCTGGATGGGTTGAATCCGAATAGGATCCTATCCCTTATCTAACAACCACGGCTAGGGTCTGGTAGTCAGTCAAAACGAGTTAACGGTAATCCTCGTCCCAAAGTCAAAGTATAGAGAAGACCATAAAATAGTAGAAAGGGTAGGGCCACGTATCCGAGCTCATGAATCGCTGGCGTAGCGGATACATACTCATTTGCATATAAATTAAAGCGTTAGAGGGCCCTTGTGAGGCCAGATAGTTTTCTTCCAGACTCTTCCTTCCTCAAATTGTTAATCTCTCCCTAATATTCGCCGACTCAATAATCCCTAGGTTTTGCTCGCTGCCATGGCTCGCCGCTCAGGAGGTACGCGCCGCCGTCTCTTCTCTTCTCTGTATCTGTTTTCTGTTTTGTTATTATGTAGATCAGAACCCTCCGTTGGGTGTGATTTGATTTCCATTTGTTTTCGTTGATTCTAGGGTTTCGGGTTTGCTGAGAAAACAATGAATCGACATGAAATTTATTTTTCTTGTACAGTAGCATATGTGGATGTCTTTGTTTAATTAGGGTTCTAGGGTTTCTATGGAGGTTCTAGGGTTTATCTTAATTTATAAAGATTTTTATCTAATCGTTTTCATTTGGTTTTCTGAATTAGGTTTGTTGTTCTGCTAGGTGAATTAATACATCCACAGAGACATAGGGATGCTTTATGAATTCTGTGTGTTTTTTTTATAGTGCGCTTTACATGTTGTTACGATGTTCATAACCGAATTAAAGTTATTAGATGTTGAAATTTTAGGGCTTGTATGTTCCCATGGCTGGGATAAACACTATTTATTTTTGTTGTAGTAACTTATGGAGAGAGCTTGAGTTTGGGTTTGATTTCTTCATGTCACGATGATTTAAATGTGTATTCATTTTCTCCATTTATGGGTTGTGTATGGTTAGTTTAATGCTCTTTGAACTCCTTTTGCAGGTCGATCTGCCCGCCCAGCTCCCCGTCATGCACCTGCACGCAACCCTCCTCAGCCTGGTACTTATTTAGGACATTACTGATAAATTAGCTCTATTGCTAAATTAACATTTATTGCAGCAAGATTTATTTTGTTTGTCAATATATAATATTGCCCTTTCATCTCTAATTGCATTATATGTGTTACAATGCAGTTCGGCAAGCTCCTCCTCCAGCTCCAGCTCAGTCTGGAAGTGGTGGATCTATGCTTTCCGGAATTGGATCAACCATAGCACAGGGTAATTTGTTTGTCTGGTTGCTTATATCTGTGTTTGCACGATAATAAAAATTGGTATTGTATGTCTGACTTCCCCTCGTGTTGCAGGTATGGCTTTTGGTACTGGAAGTGCCGTGGCTCACAGAGCCGTGGATGCTGTGATGGGTCCTCGTACTATTCAACATGAAACTGTAGTCTCTGAGGCCACTGCTGGTGTTCCTGTCCCCATGGCTAGCAGCATGGGTGGCTCAGATGCATGCAGTAATCACTCCAAGGCATTCCAAGATGTATGCAGAACTGTACACCATATTCCTTTTATTTTCCTGAAAATTTAGTGTCTCAAGTAAATGTTATTATGTTTCTCTGTTATACTTGTGGGTGAGTAAGGGGAGGAATAGGTATGTACCCTTCTAGTTTTTATTTTTTATTTTATCTTCTCTTGCCCTGCCGCAATGCATTTCTTTGATGTGAAATTTGGTAGTATCTTGCTAGAATTTTTTATATAACCGTTTCCAAGAACTTGTGGTGCCTAGCGTGGATTGTTTTCTTTGTAATTTCATAATATCTAGTTTCCTTTTGTTGTTTTAGTATCAAATGAGTAATCTGCAGATCCCTTGGGGAATTTTCATGCCATATATCCTGGATTTTCAAATGCTTTTCAGAAGGGTGTTGTAATGTTTGGCATGGATGTCCTTGTGTTTTTATTTTTGGTGAAATAACGATGATATGAATCATGAGATATTTGTGTAGTGACTTTTCATGCATCTGGAAGAGTTTTCTTGCTCGTTGAGACATGGATATCTTTTTAATGGTTTTCACTTTGGTTTATTTGACCGTCAAAATGTTCTTGTGGAATACAATTATCTTGTAATTAATTTGACTGATCCTTATTAGGTGAAATGAAATGGGAAGTGTGAAGTGGCTTCAGAACTAACTTCAGTCTATTTGTTGACATTGCAGTGTGTCAACCACTTTGGAAGTGATATAAGCAAGTGCCAGTTCTACATGGATATGCTGTCCGAGTGCAAGAAGAACTCCGGCATGTTAAATGCCTAAGCACACTACTTCCTTTGCCATGAGATGAATTATTACCCGATTTAAACTCTCAACGTTTTATTCATTCCTGTGCCTGTCATGATGGTGAATTAGTGGTCTATTGTGGGGGATGGATTTATATAAATCTTTGTATGCATGGTAGTACATGCTGCGTTAACTAGTACCTCTTATTTGAACTCGGTTTCTTGTTTCTGAGTATTCATGTTGGTAAAATAATGATTTTTGGAGCTATGCTGGTTTCCGTGTTTTAATTTAAGTGCTCATGTCTTCTGCTCTGGTCTTTTCTATACTGGAGCTGCTGTGGGAAGAATTTTTTTTTTTTTTACGAGAATTTATACAATGAGGGAGGGGGTGGGATTAGTCAGCCTTAGAATAGGTTAGAAATAATGTGGTTTGAATTTATCTTTGACGAGAATTGATTCTAAGGCCGCACTTACAAGTGAAAGCATACTATTAGACTGTAGTAATAAGTGGGTGGACAAAAAGATTTATATGTAAACAAAATGCAGTGTTCCTCTCCCAGCAACTCCAGCCCGTGGAGATAGGCTGGTTCAAAGCCTAAAAATAGGCTGGCACCATCAAAATCCACTCTAGGCGAGCCAAATAGGCGCATCCAACCCAAGCCAGCTTGTAGGCTGGCCTAAAACGTGCTGAGCAATGTCTCGGCGTATGTGATGTCAACTTGGCATCCAGCCAGGCCCATTTTTAATTTTTTTTTTTTTTTTTTTTTTACGTCAGTTGTGTGGGAAACATGCGTGCATAGGCACACGTTCCCGACAGGAAAAATGTGGTGGGGCCGCGGTTGTGGGCGTAATAATCGGGAGCTGGAAGAAGCCATGTGGCGTGTCTTTGTCCGTTGGAAATCCGACGGTCCAAAAAACTAGTCGTTGGAAATTCAAAGTAAAAAAACTTTGAAATTCAAACCCAAAGGCTAGTGAAGTGGCGCGTTTTAGGCTGTCTGATTATTATATCAACAGTTCACGATTTTTGGCCAAAAAATGTAAAAAAAGAGAGAAGAAAATGGTCAGAATTATGACTGTTGACCACGTGTCCAAATTTAGGCAGTTGGATTTCAATATTTTTCAAATTCATCGATCCAGATTAATTAACTTAATAAAAATGAAAAAAAAAATGTTTAAAAATTAAATTTTTTTTTTAATATTTTCTATAAATACCTAACCATCATCCTCAACTTTACACCGCATTTCAATTTTGGCTAAATTATTGTAAATAGATAGTGACACGTGATGCTTCGAGATTGGTTGAAAATCTTATTAGAAATCTATCTACAAAATAGTACTTTCGGATAATGACACTTGGCGTAACAAGATTGGTTAAGAATCCTATCTGAAATTAAAACTAAAATTTTTTATTACTATTTTATAAAAAAAATTAATAATATTTTAATACGAATTGACTAGATTTTGTGCCAGCGCATTTTTAAGAGATGGAGATGTATTTGACCAATTACTATTCATTGGAGTCAATCACATTTTATTTGAGTGGATTAAATGGGCTGTGTGTGAACGCATTTTTTAGGGGTGGACTTGCTTGTTTCCAAAGTACTACTCGGGTCATTGAGCTTGAACAAAATGTAGTGTTCCTCTCCCTACTGCAAGAAATCCTTCTCTTTGTTATAAGAATTAAGAAATTCATTGTTAATTTCCCTACAAACTATAACCTCAAGCCCATTGTTTTCTATTTCCTCAAGCTTTAAGCTTTTTCCTTCCACTTCTCATTCTCTACCTTTGAAACCTCAACCACCATTGTCAAATGCTCACCAAGACACCAAGAAAATCCTTAAGCCCTCATTCCATACTCAAGCTAACACCAAGGGAAGCTCATGCACTCTCATCTGCTAAACTTGTGAATCTTTTAACTCCCATACCTCAAGCTCTCATGCCAAGCCATTTTTCAGTGTTAGCATATCATCACCAAGCATTTCGACAGTTGCCAAAAACACTTTATCATCGTCGGGAGAATCTCAACATAACATCACACCAAACACTTAGCAGCTTCTGGCAAAAACAACAAAGCATTCTCTAGGGACTTGCTTCTCCTTCAAAATGCTTTGGGCCTAGTTCATGCACTTATATCTATTAAGAACCGTTAACGTGTGATCCGACAACGACCCAATTAGTTAACGTGTTAGACTCAAAACTCGTTATTTTTGTATCGTTTCGAGTCAAGTTAACATATCGTGTGATAAATTGCCAAGTCTAGTTGAAAATGTTGAGCTGTGAACAACTTCTTGGCCCACTGCTAACAAATCCAACCCTCCACTGCTGGACCCTTTGTTACGCATTTTTCTAATTAAATTTTTTTACTTTTTTATCTGGAGTTATACAAGGACATCAATGTTGTGTTACCCTGGGCACCAAAAATCTCAAGACCGGCACTGCAACTTCCTTCATGTCTTCCCTTTATCTCTACTTTAATCTGTAATATTATAAAGTTGTTTGGACTAGAATTTTTCTAGGCATTGGATGTCAACCATTCGAACCATAATTAATTATATTAGGATTTATTTGCAGTAATTTTTGTTTCCTTTTCGCTGCATGCTAGGCCCCGGATGTCAATCATATTGTACTATACTTGAGTGAGATGATCAGAAAATGGAAAGATTTTATTCGCAAAATTAAGCAACCTTGCAGATTCTTCTTCAAATTATACATGATAACATATTAATCCTTAAGCTGCCAACCTAAACACAGTTACCAACCTAAGAACACCGAAACAACTAACGACCCTTTCTTAGCCTCTCCTCAAAACACAACATATTCACACTTAGTTTTTTTTTTCTTTCTTTCTTTCTTATAAATTAGTCATTTATCATCATAATTCACCCTTGAGAAAGCTTCTGCAAACCCTCTTCCACGCCTCTCTGTCTGGCTCACATGCCACCACCTTGGCCTTCAATTCTTCAGTTTCCGAGTCCTAAAACCAAATCAACAATAACAAATGAAACTGTTGCATGATTTGTTAACTAGGCGAACATTCGAAAAAATAATGATAACGATTTTGATACTCCCAATTTAGCTTCTGGACCGCTAAGCGGAATATTTGTAGTGTTTACGATCACAAAAATGTTATAGAAGTATATTACCAAGATGTATTCGAGTTTGGCAAGGTGATCGATAAGATTGAGAAGAATGTCTTTGGTGTACTCAGGGTGTCCTTGGATTCCCATCATGTGATCTCCATACTTAAACATCTCCACACCAGTCTTATCCGACCAGGCAATTAACTCAGCCTTAGGCGGCAGTTCCCACACCTATTTTTTTTTTTAATGGGATCAATAAACACGAATTTATCTATTAAAACTGATATGAGTAACAAGTTAAGCAACATATAATTAATTCAACTTGACTTTCATGCATGGTAAGGTAAACCCTAAACCCTAAATGCTAAAGTATTTTGCAGAAAGTCAAACTGATATTGTAGGGCGATCAACGAAGGAGAAGTAGATTTGTGGACAGACATACACACCTCATCTCGATGGATTTCATATATGGAGAGAAGAGCTGGAATTTTGAGAGTGGACAAGGCCTTGGAAGATGATGACAAGTGGACGGTTCGGATTCCGATATCCCAGCCTGTAATGGCTCTGCCAGATTTTCCTCCCAATGCACGGTTCAATATCTAATCAAGGCCACAATCTCAATCATTCATCACAAACATAAACAAGCATCAATGGCATTAATTTGAAGGGTGGAGAAGGAGTTGGCTGCTCAACCATTTTCAAGCAACCCAAAATGAAATATAACTAACTAAAAACTAATAGAATTGACATATAAGTTATGACACACCAAAAGGTCGAGGCCATCTATTGTGTCCTAAAAAAGCAATAGAACAAACTAACTCTTTTACCTTCGTTTTTTTTCGGTATTTTTTTTCACATGGTCTCCATATTTCAAAATATCACATACTCAACTAATGACTTGTTTATTAATCTGTAATCAAAATAACAAGAATTGTATTGAGGAGGAGTTGAAATGAGGTGGAGTTAGAATCAGATTCCTATTGACATTGTTTACTAAAAGTTTATAGAATCATAATAAAAATAATACGATTCCGTATAAATTGTTTACTAATATAATTTACATGAATACGAATATGAAAGCCAATGTGTGTGATTATAAAAGCTCTTATTCTAAATAATATATTTTAGATGCTTCTTACTTGTATCACTATTCCTAAACACACTACAATACTTATTTTTAATAAATTTTTTTATTAATTAACCTAAATAAATTTTAAAGTTTTTAATTTGTTAATTGTTTTTTGAATTCAGTAAAACTTTTCCAGCAACTAGCCAGCTATGCAAACATAATAAAGCATGTCTCGTATTTCAAAAGAAAATTCAAGAAAATAAGGGCTGCGACCATGGACAGAAGAGGAGCAAACATAATAAAGCATGTATCGTATTTCAAAAGAAAATTCAAGGAAATAAGGGCTGCGACCATGGACAGAAGAGGAGAACATCGACTAAGGACAATAAAGGGAGGAGATGCAGCAGCCATATCCCAGGTATCAAGTAGTGGAGGTGAGGTGATTCATCCACGAGAAGAATCAGAATCCTTCCCAATAAAGGCAAACTTGCGTGGAAGTATTAGTATATATGTATATTTTAAACGTGTGCATGTGGTGTTGGACACCTTTATCTTACGTTCATAACATGCAATTGGCGACAGTGCGAAACCGTGCACACGTTTTTCTCTCCTTCCTCCAAACCAAAGCACCCAAAAATCACAATCCCCACTTTACTCTTTCCTTCCCCGTGATCCAAAAGAAGAGTGTATTTTTCTCACCAACCGAAATGTTGGTGCTGCTCACTACTCATCACCGATCTGTTATGACAAATTTGCACTGCTGGTTCTCGTTTATTGTGTTGTTTGTGGTGGCTATGAAGGAAATTTACTATGCTTGTTTGTGGTGCTTGATCACTGGGTATATGCACCCAGTTTGACACTTCTATCCAATCATGTTTTAACTTTAATTTTATATTGCTATTGCTGTAAAAGACCAAAAAAAAAAAAAAAAGCCCAAAAGCCAGAAGCACACATCATTTCCTATTAAGTTTAAATTAGCCACCGACAAATTACAAAATGTCATGGAAACTTTAATAGATACTATATTTAATTCTGCCATCATCAATTGAATTTAACTTTTATAATATTTATTGGCCAAAGAGAAAAATATGTGACCATAAACCAATATACCGCGCGTCTCTTCTGTCCTAACCCAATCAAATCACACTCAGGAATAAAATAGTCACCTAATTCAACATACATTACACGCATGTTTAATTTAAAAAAAAAACTAATGAAAATAGTTTAAAATTTTTAAGTTTTAATTAAAAGGACAAAAAATGTGTTATAAGTAAATAATTATGAATAATTTTTTAGAGTAAAAATGTCATTTTGATTAAAAATAAACAGTACTAAAAAGGCTTCATTAAAACTCCTTTAATTTTAAGAAAAACTAACGAAAAGGGTTTGAAATTTTTTATTTTAACGAAAAGCCACTTTTAAAAGTATAGTGAATAGTGACAGTTAAAGGTAAAAAAACGATTTTTCGTTAAAAGTAAACAGTATCGGAGTGTTTTATTAAACCTCCCTTAATTTTATACCCACCTCTCTTTAGTGTCAGTCACTGACTCTTGTTTGTGACCCAGATGCTGGTTTGTTAGTTCACAGACTCGGACAGACTTTTATTGGAATTTATGCTCTATTTGAATGAGCAGTAATGTGATTTTGTCTCCGAGTGAAAGACAATCAAAGAAAAATAAAAACAAATATGACCAGATATTATACTCTTTTTATGACATATTTGATCTTCAAATGATGAATGCATTAAGTAAATGGATGTATCGTTGCTAGGACACAAAGTGTGAGCCAAAAGATAATGATAATAAAATGAGAACCAGCGATGGCTCTCCAATAACGTAAGGGTAAACCGATAAGGCTATGTCGCAAACATCTAATGTTGCAACCCTTAGTGGCCTTCTGGATATATTATGTTGTTAGGTAGTGGGCACCAGCTACTCCTAATACATTTTTGTCAAACATATATATATAGATGGGGAACAAAATCAAGCGTTTTAATCAATGGCCAAACTTAGAGAGAAAAAGAGGGCACCTTACTTATTACCTATACGTTTGACAATCCCGAAAATTTCATTTTTTATAATTTTCTTCGAAAGCAACCGATATCGATATGTCTATAGATATTTCAACAAATTACATATCGATATTTCTACCAATATCAACATTTTAAAAACTGTTCCCAATATGGCATTAAAAATCAAAATCCAAAAAAGACAAAAGAAAAAAAAAGAAAGATACTAAACTCACCCCATTGTCTTTTTTTTCTCTCCTCATTTTAATAAAAATAATAATGAAATATTTATACTTAAAAAATAAAAACACTTTTAGACCCCTATTTATAAATTTATTATAATCTTCCTATCCAAAAAAATGGAAAAAGAATGAAAAAACTGAAAAAGCTTAGCAACCTTTCACCTCCCCCAGCTCGTTTCTCTACTCTCTCTCTCTCTCTCTCTCTCTCATCTCTGTGTGAATTTCTTTTACCATCTTGAAGAAAAGCTCAAAGGGGTTACAGCATGAACAAATCTAATTTGAATTTCTAGGGTTTCAATTAGTGACGAAAAACAGAAGGCGATTGAATTGGTTTTATCTTGGATGCTTAGTTGTGAGAGAGAATGGCGTTGGTTTTTTTTTTTTTTTATTTTTTTTATTTTGTTTTTGTTTTTTTTTTTGTATATGAAGAAAGCTTCAACAGCTGTGTTGGATGCTTTGTTTCTAATTAGACCAGAATTTGTAAGATGGCATGTTGCTTTCTCTGAAGATGGTCATCTGGATACAGCCAAAGTGCTTGGACGAATCCAATGGTGGGGTTTGAGAATTCTTGTTAGGTTGCTTTGATCCAAATAGCACATTGGATGAACGAAATCAGCTTAGGCAGTGCCATAGGTAATATATATATATATATAGAAAAAAAAAGGTTATTTTGAAAATAATAGTGAGTGGAAAAATAACATTTTAATTTTTTAAGTTTTTATTGTGGGTGAAATTATAATGTGGGTGGGAATCAAATAGGAAAACCACAGTATAGCAAAATATACTAAAACGACCAAAATGGCCGTTCTTAAAAAATCCAATTTCCAAATGGGAAAATCCAACCGATTACCTATTCGACAAAGAAAACAAAAGACAGACAAAGAATGAATGAACAATATATACAAGGATGAATTGTGAATATGATTTTTCTCTTCAATTCATTTGATTTGGGTTCAAACGCCACACTCATTTCTTAGTGTAAATTAAAGTAATAGTATCGCTGGTTCTTGTGAAGATGATGACAAAAATAAAAATGATGGAATGATTATGTACCTGATGACCAAAGCAAATGCCGAGAACCTTTTTCTTGATGGAATCCAATTTCTGGAGGAGGGAGAGGAGCCTGCAGATCCAGGCATCAGTGCCGTGGGCATCCCTGCTGCTTCCGGATATCACAAACCCATCGTAGCTTTCAATCTCATCATCCTCCGGAAACTCACCGCACGCCACCCGGTACAAGTCCCAAGCCTCCCCCTCCTCCGCCAGCATTCTCAGATACACCCCAAAATATCCCCCGTACGTCTTTTTCACAAACTCCGTGTCCTCTGCACACAGAAGCACTGCGAATTTCTTCCCACCCATCTCAGGGAGAGGAAGGATTAATTGGATTCCTTAATGGGGTTTTGGAAACAGATATTGCAATGCCTCTCCAAAAGAGGATATTTGAGAGAGAGAGAGAGAGAGAGAGAGAGAGAGAGAGAGATGGTCTGGCCTGGTCTGGTGTCTGGTCTGTCTAAATGTTGAGTTTTGGGTGTTGAAACTCCTTGGACTTGCGAGGGGTTGGCCACATGCTTTTAAACTGCTGGGTTCTAGAAACGCTCATGTTTCGAAGCCAAATTTACGATTTTGACACCTAGTGTTGTTTCCCAAAAATATCCCTTGCCATTTGAACAAACGATAGTATTTACACGAAGAGGAAGACGTGGGGTTTAATCTCACAATTGACTAGTAATAATGTAATTTAAATTTATCTTTGGCAGGAGTCGAACTTAAAACCTCTTACTTATAATTGAAGATAAATATCACTAGACTGTAGTAGTTAGCACTAAGTGGCTACCCCTTGCTATTTGGGTCGGAAGAGGATCCTTTCCTGAGCTCAGGATGGGAATCCTTTGATCAGATCATCCAGGCGGTTCAAATTTAATCCAACGGCTCCAAACAGGGAGCCTCTCTAAAGTTAATAATTGAAACTGTTGGATTAAATTTGAACGGCCTGAATAATCCGGTCAAGAGGATCCCCATCACGAGCTCAGGAGAAAATCATCTTCCATTTAGGTCGTTTTGCTTTTTAGTTTTTGGTGTTTAATTTTTTATGCATGCTGGCTACAGTGAACGTAAATGAATCTGCCCGTCTTAATGGCCTCCATTAGAAAGTCAGATGAAACTTCTTATATATAATTCCCACCTACGCAAACTTGCCTTCTTTGCCCGAAAGGGATCCTCTCTCACTAAATTCACCAAGTTTACTCTGGGTCTTTAAAATTCGATTAAACGGCTACAAATATAAATTTTTTTTAAAAATATAATAATTTTAGTCGTTGGATCAAATTTTAAGAGTTCAGATGAGTAAACTTGGTGACTTTAATAGGAGAAATCCTGAGAGAATCTCTTCCCTTTTTTACCCACTACTCACCATCACCATGCCAAAGTTAAGGACTCAAAAGTTAAAACCCCACGAAAAAAAGAAACTGAAATCTGTTATTTGGAGCTTATACTGGCGTGCTGCGTGTTACATGCAGATTATTGAGGAACGATAAGGATCCTGTTCCATGGATTATTATATATGAGAAGTAGCTAGGGCTTAATCTTTTCTTTGTTTGCATGATGGATGTACACAATGACGGCATAACCGCCCTTATCAAAAAGCAAAAGAAAATCTTACATTTACTAAGTTTGCGCATATTGAAAAACAACAATGTTGGGTTGTAAGAAAGAGAGTATTTTCATGTAATGGAATTAGATGAATGGCAAAATGTAGGTTATAATTGTTATCATGGTCCTAAAAGACGCCAAGCAATAGTTTGACAGCGAGCAAGAGCCTAGCACCTAGGCTTCTAGGCTAGTCTGGGGCCTAAGCAGTTATTTTTTTTAATTTAATTAAATTTGTTTTATAAAAAGTTGAAATTTTCAGGTCGAAGGGCCGATGGCCTCACTTTAACAACACTGATACTATTCCCAACTTGGTAATTAGAGTGGGGTAATCCTATTTAAACTCTTATTCTTATTTCCCTTTGGTCAATGTGGGATTCAATAAAACATATAAATAAATGTCTACTTTTGCTTAAAAATTACATAATTGTATTAGGATAAATAAATTACAAAGTACTAGAACATGTTGAAAGCATGAAGAACAAACATAATGAGTGTTCTTCTAAGTATCTAATAAGTCTCTTAAAATTAATTGAAGAACTAAAATGCAAAATGAAAGTTATCTATTTTCTATTTAAATGAGAGTCACTAACCCACTTCCTTAAATTTAAAGAAAAAAAGAGCAAAAAAAAAAAAAAAAGGTTTAAAAACCGCCCAACTTGCCTAGACCACCTAGGCGGGCAAGGTGGATGCCTAGGTGAGTTTGGGCTGGCACCAAGGCAGGTCTAGGCGCCACTTCTTATTTTTATTAAATGCCTAGGGATTAATCGGGGCGATGGTCAATCCCCTATATTGCATTATCAAAGAATGAGGTTATAAATGTGACAGTTACTTCCGATTCAACATAAGGAAATAAACCAAAACTCTAATTGTTACCCGTTGTGGAACCAAAAATAATCCCAAAAATTTTAGAGGCAACACGTGACTTTTATTGAAGAAAGACGAGATTGCCCTCAATAAATGGGCAAGCTCCTTAGATACTCCCATGCGCAGCTCACACCTTTGAAGGTCCCAACAACTAAATACGACTGCCCACACCTCATCTGCCTTTAGCAAGGAAAAGTCAAAGCATTAACAATAATGATTAATTACCCAAATCTTATCTTTAATACATTCCCAATTGAAGATGACTCCAATCAAGTAAGTAATCCCTATTTAAATCAATTAAGGATAATTGCTCCATTATCTCAAGATATTATTTCCTATTTAATATCTTGACAATATTTCTCCATAAACATTGGCCAATAGGATGCCGCCATATGTAGAGTAAAATCCTAACATTATGGCCCGCCCTCTTCCCTATAAATACCCTATATTCTACCAAATTTCAGAAGCTTTTGTTACCCCTAGACACCCCTAAACACTTTACCCTCTTAGAGAAACTGACTTAGGCATCGGAGATCCATTGGCCTAACCCCCTACCTTGTGGGTGCGTGAGGCATAGGTCTTTGATCAAGGTGTTGATTGTTTTGCAGGTGCATTTTCGTCAAGACTGAAGATGGCGAAAATTTGCATCAACAAATTGATACTTTCATCGAGAGCTGATTCAAATACTCGAAGAAGGTACTTGCATTTGTTTCTTGAATTTTTTGTTACGTTGAATTTCCCACATGTCGTATCAATTAACTTTTCCTAGAAAAGTTTCTTAATCAATCCTTGGAGAAAAGATATAATGGTAGGAAATTTAGAAACCAAGACGAATGGAACCCCTTACGTACAAGGATTTGGACCGGAGAGTGGAGACGAAGACATAGCCCCATGACAGCGATCTTCAAAGCTCAATGTGAAGGCAAGAGGAGCCCCACCGCAGCAACCGTGACCTGGTAGCCACGACAGGGCCACCAGGCCACGCCCCAGATACAAGCACCGCTGCCCTTGCAACGTCACAGCTCTCAAAACCCTAGGTAGATGGCCTAGGTCCACAAAGAAGCAGGCGGAGCCCAAGAGGCCTAAACCACTACAACTCAAGTCGCTAACCAGGCAGCCCAAGCCTAGCCAGCATCCTAAGCCGCATCAGCCCAGGCCCAACTCGCTACTGAGGCAACTTGGGCCCACTTAGCTGCCAACCAAGCCTAGGCTTGTGAAGAGTCAGCACCGGCCCAAGGCTAGCTGCAACATGCATGAGCCCAACGCGCCCACGAGTATAGCCTAGCCATCGAGCCAAGTTAACCTGCTTCACGACCTTTTGTGGTGACTCGACCTGCGACTTAGTCTAATCTAAGGCCACTTCTAACAATCCAAATTCTGACCACCGGTATGATGATCGACTCAAGGTTATTTTCACCCCATATTTATGCAGGAATGCCCTTTCTGGGCTCAACATTTGTACCTACAGTTTACTATACTACCACCACATATGGAGATGCCCATTAGCTAGACTCTTCCAATCCAAATGGCGAGCATCACCTGCCCCAGCAGATCACTAATTTGATGAGCGCCCTCGCGCAATAGACCACATTGGTGAACCAACTCATTGAGCATATCGAGATGCAGCGCGCCCCAAACGAGGTGTCCCAAAGTAGGACAAGGGCAGAAGAACATGACTTATTCCAGTGATGTCCCAGCAAAGAGCCGCTTAGCCCGCCATGAATCGTGCGTTTGGGTAGTGTGCACTCTTGTTTGGGCCTTCAAGAAAGCATATTCTCCTGCCTAGATATGAAGATAAGTGTTCATTCCCGACTTACCTCACGAGTCAGTGTGTATTCGAGGTTGGGTCCACACTCTAATGAGCACATAAGACATTCTAGGCAAAGTGTCCACACGAGGCTAGGCCCACAAGGAGATCTTCCCACGAGGCACCGGAGTAGGCAGCTGCATGGCGGACAGAGGAGAGCACGAGAGCACTCCAGCTCAACATAGACTAGTAGGTTAGCACCGTTGGTAACTGGAGGCTTCACTGCCTCTCTAAGCGTAAATCTAGGACGAAGTACAAAGCATTGTTGCAGAGTAGCTGTGCATATTCCAGCTCATTGATACTACCAACGATGCCCTTCGTAGAAACGTGGCCAACCTGAGCAGGTCACCGTTTATAAACAAGATCGAGTAGACAGAGCCACCGTAGAAGTTCAGCCCGCCACATTTCACCCTGTTCAAAAGAGATAAAGATCCAGATAGACACTTGATGCATTACCAAAGCGCCATGACCTTCTGCTGTAGCAATGGCGCTCTTATGTGAAAAATATTTGCCACGACACTCCAGGGCGAGAGGCAAGAATGGTTCCACACCCTGCCGCTACGATCAATTAGGAACTTCAATGAAACTTTCCTTGGTTTTCACTAAGGAATATTCGTCCTACTGCTCGAACAAGAAGAAGGTCTAACCACTTCTTCAACATGAAGAATGACCCAAAGAGCAAGGTTCTAAAAAACTCTAGGCACTAGTTCGGCGGCAGGCTAGCGCATAGCACCTAGGCGGCTAGGTAGATTTAGATAAATTTCTTGTAGATCTTGTAAATAAGCGTATATTGACAATTACAAAAAATTATTTTTGTATGAAATTCATAGATAAGATAATAAAAGAATGATAGAATGCAAAAAGAGTATCCAACAAGTCCAAAATTTAAAAACACATTAAGCATATATGCCATATAACCATGGTGAAGAGTATTGTAGGATGATACAAGTTCAAAATTTTAAACCACTTAGACTTAGATAGGATTTTTTTTTTAATTTCATTAAAAAAAAGAAGAAAAACACCTAGCTTCACCTAGCCCACCAAGGCGCCACCTAGAGCCCAACCACTTTTTCTCACCGTTTTGCACGAAAACGCCTCGGCCACCCTTCGTCCAAAGCCTAAGCGGCTGCCTAGGCCATTTTTTAGAACACTGCAAATGAATAACTCTGCACATATGTCAAGAGGTTCAAGGTGGAGAAGGCAAAGATTGTTGGATGCAATGACTGCATTGCATGCTCAGCCTTCCGGAAGGGCTTCCCAACCGATCACCCACTTTTCGGAGAACATGGGTGAGAACTTGACCTTGGCAAACTCTTATGCTTTTGTAGAAAATAACTCCCTATGGGATGAGGCTAAGTGCTCCCAGAAGCTGCCTGAGCAGCCGTGCAAAGACGCAGAGCTGACTCAAAAGAAAGCAGGTGATAAACCGCTCAATGAAAAAAAAAAAGCCAAGAAGCAGACTCAAGGACCGATCCTTGATGAAAAGAGGCACGACATCCTTGACGTACACCAAGTTCTCAAGGAGTCAAAGAAGAGGTCTTTTGCCCCAACTAAGGTTCTAAAAATCGCTAGACACTAGTCGGGCGAGGGGCAGGGCTTAGCGCCTAGGCAGATTTATGTAAATTTATTATATATCTTACAAATAAGTGCCTATTTACACCTATAAAAAACTATACTTGTATGGATAATAAAATAATGATAAAATGCAAATTAAGTACACCATTTCCATAAGTATTAGATGAACTTGTAGTAAATCCATCATTTGCAAATTAGGTACACCATTTCCATAAGTATACCACCATGAAACCAAAAAACAAAAAAAGCACACAATTAATAAAAAAATATATTAAAAAAAATGACCTAGGACAGCTTAGGGTCACCTAGTATCGCCTAGCTCTCCGCCTAAGAGCTGCCTAGCCGATTCTTCCAAACGTCTTGCCCAAAATCAAGGCGGGGCTCCGCCGCCCAGCGCCTAGGCCAATTTTTAGAACAATGGCCCCAACAATAGCAGTTGAAGTGCAAAAAGACGATTCTACCTTCACCAAATAGTAGCCACAGCAGATAGATCAAGAAGATGGCATCAAGGTCGACAATGCCCTGGCAGATGAATCAGGATGAAAACCCAAAGACAACGCCGAGCACATCTCCCTTGACCCTAAATAACGATTAGACCACACAAAATGCACATCTAAAGAAGATCAGAACGATCCTGGATATGAAGTCTCATACCGCTGATCGGATCATATTTATATATATTTTTATATCAAATTCACTCGTCTTTTCTTAGTTAGTTCGTTATATTTTGAGCGATTTACGTTATTTTTGTGTTTTAATAGAATTTATCTAGTTAAGAAAATAAAAATAAGAATAAATGAAATTTTAAGTGCTAAATTCGTCTAAACTATCTTGTCTGTTGAGTTATACTTGCCATTTAAAAAATAATATATATTTATATATATATATTTATATATATATATTTATTTATTTATATATTTAAATATATATATAATATGCTTGTGATTGTAGCTGGCAAGCATTAGAGGGAGATAAATATATCAAAAGCACCGAAAGGTGCAGGCGGAAAGAGGGGTGACAAGTCAAAGAAAATGCAGAAGGAATTTAATTAGAAAAGAGGGGAGCAGCATGCACGGGGAGCACTAGGCCCTGGATTTTAAAAGACAGAAAATAAAAGAAAGCTGGGGGGAGGCGTCCCATTGGAGCTCCTCGGAGTTGGTCAAACACAGAAAAGAGAAGAAAAAAAGGAATAAAGGGACGCAGGCTTTGGCAGCTTGAGAGAGGAGGGAGGATGAGACACCAAGTCTCGGAGAACCTTGGGGGGAAATAAACAGAAGCTGCCTTGAAGGCAGTCTTGGCAGGCCGGTGGTGAGTGAAAATCAGTGAAGGGCTCGGAGATAATAAAGAAGAGAAGACTGGAAGGCACAGCGCCTCTGTGCGCTGCTTTCCGTCTGGAGCACTGATTGGCTGCCTTCTGGGCAGCGAGTTCATTAAAGAGAGAAGTCGGTGCAGGTTTTGCACAGGGGGCAAGCGGCACAAAAAGATAAGGGGAGGCGCATAGCAAGGCTGCCTTGGCAGCAACACTGCAGCGAGAAGGAACCAAGGAGAGCTGCCAATTGGCAGCTATTTGGGGAGTGCTCACGGAACCAGGAAGCAGTCAGCGCCTCAGGGGAGCCTCGGGAAAAACTGCACAGTGCACAGCAACTGTACAGTGGCATACGCACAAATTCTAATACTCCCTAATTCGGTTTATCTCCTCCAAACTCATTATTTTACTTTTGTTTAAGTTATAAATAATGTGTAATTAATTTGTGTTGGCTAGAGGTTAATTTTAAGCCATGATTATATTTGTAATTTGAATTGATACCTTCAGTTGTGATTTCTGAGTTGTGATTTAATTTGCTTAACTGCTTGATTAATAACTTATTTATGTTTGTCGATTAAGAATGCATACTTAATTTACATGCATGAATTTGATGCTAGAATATAAGTGAATTTCACCTAATCGTTATGAACTTATATTCATGAGTAGTGAAGGTTGCTAGTCACAATCGCGTTAAGTAAATTCTTGGCATAAGTTTCATGCAATTCATAGTAACAAGTGCCTCGTCAATGCTTATGGTTTTCATAGAACTTAATGATTCTCGCTTGTATCTCTATTATGCAATTCATGTAGGGAACTTGTGGGGAATGTTTTGGGTTGTCGTATGCAATCATCCAATCTAATGACTTTAGGAAAATCTGAAAGTTAACTAGTGCAATTCACGGTTAATTTGGGGCGTTGAGATTTACAATTTATTGAAAGAACAACTGAAAATCAATTTAGGTTGCATATGTGTCATGTGTGGAGAAGAACCCTCTAGCTAGTCCGTCGCCCATCCTTTCACCTAAATTTTATGCTTTTGTCAATTTTGCAATTTATTTAGGTTTAGTTTTAATTCTCATCAAAACCAAACCCCCCCCCAATTATTAATTTGTATTATTTAATTAGATTTCATTATTTTTAGTCTTTTAATTCAATTTCCGTCCATTTCAATTCCTAGTGTCTAATTTGTGTGTTTCCATTGTTTTGCGTCATTTTAAGTGTGTTTCGAGTTATTAGAGTTTTTAGCATAGTTTTGTGTCTTTGAGTCTTGTTTAATATTTTTAAATTAATTTAGAGTAGATTAGCAATCCCTCCTAATCCCCGGCCTAGAACGATACCCTACTTACATCTTTACTACAACTGTCAAAAAGAGGGTTAAATTTGTGCGGTTTTAAAATCCCGTCAACCGCTCTGAAAGAAATCCAAGGTCTGACTTGACGAGCAGCTGAACTCAAATGATTCCTCTTGCGACCTACCTACAGATGCAAGCTTTTTTCAAGGCAGTCATGATGCATAGCAAGATAAATGGAAGAAGAAGTACTTGACATCACTTCCCCTACTATCCAAGCTGGAAACAGCGGAGGATCTATACATCTATATGGCGGTATTTGAAGCAGCAATGAGTTCTACTCTCATATGAGAAGAGCTGAGGGCCCAACCACCTATATTCCACAATTCAAAAGCTTTCCTCAATACGAAAACCAAATACTTGAAAATCAAAACTTTGGTTTGGCACTATTTGTTGCAACTCAGAAGCTCAAGCCGTACCTTCAGACATAGGCAATCATCATCATGACATGATATTTCGCACAATTTAGACGCATAACGTTAAAGGCGCAAAAATTGGTGGACATTCCGACGAGCACAACAACTCAGCCCAGAAACGCCCCAGAGGCAGCTGAGCACACTGTAGCCGCACCAGCCTTATCTGCATAAGATTTCTGGCCTTTGCACGTTGATGAATCATCTAACTACCAGGGATTGGGAGTAGTCCTAGTTCTCATTGCCCCAGACAATTTGATGCTCGAGCAGGCAATCACTTTAAGCCTCAAGGCGTCAAACAATGTAGCAGAGTATGAAGCTTTACTAGTAGGTCTTCGATTGGCGAAAGACCTAGCAGTGAAGAGGCTTGTGATATATTCTGATTCCCAGTTGATCACCAACACAAACTTCATGGGAGTACGTTGCAAAGCATCTAAGGCTGGCCTGATACCTTGAGAATGTAAGAAAGCAACTAGTGACGTTCCATGCGTACACACTCACTTAGGTTCCACGAGCAGAAAATGCCTACGTAGACATATTAGCAGGCCTAGGCTCTGCCTTAGACCATTAACTCAAGCGCTTCATCCTAGTCGAGTACTTGGAAAAGCCAAGCATAGATGAGGAACCAGAAGTAGAGATGGCACAGATAAGCATAACTCCGAGATGGCAAGATCCCATCATTGACTACATAGTCAACGGAACACTCCACACAGATAGACTAGAGTCTAGAAAGCTTCAGTAAAGGCAGCAAGCTATTACATGTAGAACGACATGCTCGTTCGCAGATCCTTCTTAGGACCACATCTCTGCTGCTTATTGTCTTCCAACGACCTGAAGATTCTTAGCTCAATTCACGAAGGTGTCTGTGGAAACCACTCTAGAGGCTGCTTCTTGGCACAAAAAACTCTTAATGTAAAAAAGTGCGACAGTTGCCAGCATTTTAAGCTCGTGCCCGCACTACCTGCCATCGAACTTCACCTGCAGATGAGCATTTGGCAATTCATAGAGTGGGCGATTGACCCGGTAGGACTATTGCCACCTGCCATTAGGGGCAGAGGCATGATGATCGTAACGACTGACTACTTCACAAAATAGGTCGAAACCGAACCCATGACTTCAACTACCCAGACAGACATATAGTGCTTCATATGGAAAAACATCATTTGGAGCTTCAGCATCCCTCACTCCATCATCACAAACAATGGTCCGCAGTTCGCGGGGGCAAAAACTTGGCGAAGTTATTCGAAAAATGTGGCATCAAACAAGACCATTCTTGACTGCCTCAAGAAGTCCCTCTCAGATAAGAAGAATAAGTGGCCAGACAAGTTACCCAGCTTTATATGGGCATATCTCACCACCAAGAGACAAACAATCGGTGAAACTCTATTCTCCCTAGCGTATGGCTCTAAGGCAATCATCCCTCCTAATGTCATGGTGCTAAGCATCAGCATTGTACTGCCAAATTTTGAGCAGAACAAGAAAAAGATGGTCACAAACTTAGACTTGGTAAAGGATGAGAACGAGAAGGTTATCACCCACATTGTGGCTTATAAGTAGCAGGTCCTCTCCAACTACAACAAGAGGCGAAGATCTGGCAATTCCAGCTAGGAGACTTAGTTCTTATAAAAGCCTTCTTAACCACCTGCCAGGAAGGCTCCAAAAAGATGGCTCCAATCTGGGAAGGTCCGTACAAAATCAGTCAATTAGGCAAAAGGGACAGCTACTCCCTCACCACTATGAGCGACAAAAAGATCGAAAAGCAGTGGAATGCATACAAATTGAGAAAGTAGTACGGGTGAATTCCCACTATTCCTTGGAACCTGTTCAAGACAAATAAAGTTTGAAGACTCAAGCAACTAAAAGAACAAGACCTCGTATGCCAATGATTATCAGTTGCTATGCCATTACTGCATACAAGCAAAGTTAATACATTACTCTATTTTCAATGAAAATTGAAGGAATTATTCACAAGCCTGGGTCGAATGCATAAACAAACTAAACCCTCATGTGACAGCAGAAGACGCCTCTGCCCTTGCAAACATGGTGTGTGCTATCTAATAAAGGGAAGGTAAACTAATCTGGAATATCTCGACGTGGATAAGTTGTACAATTGCTCAGTTTCCCTTGAATGCAGTGACTACTTGAGCCGGACGACTCCCAGAATTGGCCACAATAGTTATTCTGCTAGAATAGACTTAGACAACTGAAGGATTCAACTCTGCAAGATCCCGGGTCTATAACCCGAAGAGACGCTAAGTGCAAGATTCCTGCCCATGAAAGAATTCGTGTGACTAGGTGGTCTGTCTTCGACATGTAATTCTTCATGAACGTAGCTTGGTTTTAAAGTGTTGCAATATTAGTCAAGCAACCTACGGAATCAAGTTACAACTCAGATGGATATGGCCTCTAAGGTGCAATTATGCCTGCACCTTAAACCTAAAACGCCTCTGAGAGCCAGCGATGACGCTTGAAATGGTCATGTGAGTCATCTACTTTTGTAAGTAAGACGCCCAGCCAACGACCTAACAGCTGGTAGCCTAAGGCAATCCTTAAGTTGAGACTTACACCTGCTATGACTACGTGGATCTATCTGTTTTTTTAAAAGCAACATTTCCAGCCAATGGTTTACAGTTTAAGTTTTACAGAAGCTAAAGTTGAAGTACAACTATAGCAGCTATGTGAATTTCCTCTGCTTTCTACGAGAAGCATGTGTCCGGCCGCTGGCTTTATAAACTAAAAACTTTGCAACACACCTCGAGAGGGCCAAAGCTCGTGTAGTCGCTAAAGTCAAGGTACAACTATAGCAGCTATGCGAATTTCCTTTGCTTTTTATGAGAATTTTGTGTTCGACTGCTAGCTCTATAAGTTAAAAAATTCGCAACACGCCCTGGGAGGGCCAAGGCTCGTGGAGCTGCTAAAGCCGAGATACAACTATAATAGCTACGTGAATTTCCTCTACTTTCTACAAGAAGCATGTGTTTGGCCACCATTTCTATAAGGTTTATACCCAGGAACCAAATGTAACGTCATATAGGTTGTGTGGCAATAGGCCTCAAGGCGGACCAACATAACTACGTACAAGGTTGCATAGCCCTAGGCAGAAACCAAAAACTTGGTATGTTTATCAAAATTCGGGCGATCATTGAAATTGCGCCTTATGATCTCTAAGCTAGGCTATTTGGGGTGAACATGGTAATTTGATATTCAATTATAAACCCAAAATGCACGCAACACTTTATTAAAAACCGTTGACATAAACTCTCCGGCATTATCCAGTCTTCCTGACCTTAAGGGATAAGTAGGGTGGTGAGCCCTTTATCGGTTAGGAGGTTTAGCAGCAATGTGTGTGGACAAACATGTGACCAATTTTTTATTCATCAACCAAAACCATAAGTATTTATATGGTCTGCATTTTGGTTGGATTAGTCCACATATATTCCCTTGAATCCAGTGTGAAAGAGGGTGATTTTGTATCTTTGCAAGAAATGATATAGAAAATCAATTTCCCTAATGAGCAGGCTTGGCAAAATGTACTTGTAGGCATAAGATCCTTACTTCGGGTAAGAAGATGATTCGTAGCATCATTGTTTGACCTAAGTGTCCCAAAAAAAGGTTGTGCCAAAGCAAGTAAACTGCTCGAATCACTTGGCTCTAGGCCAGCCACATGTGGTGTATTCCAGTTGGGATACAACTCACTGGCCCCAAATCAAAGCTTCAAGCTCATTTTTGGAGGTGGTGCAAAGATATTTCACTCTATTTTCTTCAGTGGTTCATTTATGATCATTGTCATCTCGAATATCCTTAAAAACTCAACAATAGGGAGAATTTAAAGTCCCTTAAATGGTGATGCAGTACCATTCATACAACGAGGAGCGTGCCAATGCTCTTGCTTAGGTTGGATAGACCTAAAGTCGTTGTTAAAGATTTGATTTAGGTCTAAAGTTAGTGTGTGTAGTATCACATTCATCCAAACAACTAACTTTCCCACATTCCTACCTAATCACGTGTTTAATTGAATCGGTCACATGTAAACAAGAAACATGATTCAATTAACTCGTATTCGAGGACAATATCAATAAGATTATCCATAAGTAAAACATACACCAAACTTGAATCCAAGAACATGAAAAAATGTTCACAAAGTAAACCAAAGTTACTAGGGTGGATTTGGCCAACAAGGCCATTCATGTCAAAATTTTGCTCTTTTTGGTGGAGCAAAATTAATCTCACATTTTGACTACGAGAATGGTACTCCTCAACGACATTAGTAGATGCATGAATAGGTGCATAACCAATGATCTATTCCATCGAGATGGAAGTAGATTCTACATGGTTGAGATTTGGAAATATTATCCCTTGTTCTTGAAGTTTTAGGTCTTAGGTGCCAAGGATCACGCTTCGAGGATGATGCCACACCTCGGCAGGCCTTGATTCTACCATATGTTTGTGGTATTAATCAAATCTGACAATTTGGTAAACTTCCGCTTTCTACACTTATTGCTTCAGGAGCGAGTTAGAAACAAGGAAGGACGAGAAAAGTATTCTCTAGTCAAAATTCGATCAGATTTATAAACTTCAGAATCATACTCATTCATGGATGTAATCATGGTGTGCTTCAGGCAATGTCTTTCATGATTAAACAATCCGTAAAAGCGAATCCTTGTTCGGGAGGTATTTCTATTTGTAATGTTTCGGGCATAACTCTTTGAATGAAGATCATGGCAAAGGCTTGTTGGCTTCAATGGTTTCTCAGCTACTTGATAGTCAAGTGGAGATTCATGTCTTGTACCCCACATAAAGTTTTTTTATTAGAAACATCCAAATCAGGGAAAATCAAACTTGTAATGGTTTGACAATCCACTGAATTGGGGAGGGGGACAAGATTATGATTAGTGCTATAGAAAGGAATCATCCATAAGCATCAAAGTTAGAACATTCGAGTTCTAAGACATGGTTTTCATGAGAAAAAACGTCGGGTTTTCATTGGTGTATTATGTTATGAAAACTTCAAGTTTCAAAGGCACTAAATTTGAAACTACAGGTTCAATTTAGTTTATGAACGTTTAGTTCATAAAAGAAAGGTTCCTGCAATAACACATAATGCAATATGTTGATTTAAGTGTAGTGGATTTGAGCTGCTTTAGGAACTCAAGTGTGAGCGTTTCAGGACTACGAAAGTGAGTCAATAGTTCAAAGAAGGGAAATAAAATATTGAATTGTTAATGTCCAAAAGTGATTTTTAGGTCAATAATTTTGGATTTATTATCAAATTAATGGAATGCATGTCACTTTTAATTAATTCAATAGATCGGGACTAAACAGGGTCGATCGTAGAAGCAAAAATAATTATAACATTCGGGTTAAAATGATTTAAAATGCCAAAAATTAGCATTGGATTCAAAAAGCCATAGCCCAATAACATTGGGCTTGGGTGCTGTGAGTAGGACACCAAAAATATGGTCTGAAAAGAATAAAAAACAAGCCAAAAATTGGCTTTGGGCTGAGAACAAAAGGTAGCCTAGCAAAAGGATTGCAAGCTGCTGCCTAGAATAAGGCCTTGCAACAAAGGCTGCATGTTGGGCTTGGGTCATGGTTACAAAGCAACCCAAATAGCTGCAAATGGCAGCAGGCCAAAAAGGAGGTGAGGCCTAGCAAGCATCCAGCCTGCTGATGAACTAGGGCGCGAAAAAAAAAAACCCAGCAGCGTGTGTTGCTGAAGTTAGGCCAATTTACTGAACAATAATGGAGGCCATACAGAAAGGGAAGGTGTGGCAATAGTAGAGAGAAAGAGAGATGTGTAATTGTGGATTGAGGTTTGTAGGCCTAGATCGTAGAAAAAAATCCTAGGCCGAAGGCCTTGGTCTCGCATACCTATAGCATAGCCCATGGGGTTGTTGTGGTCTAGAGGAATCGGGCCTGATTTGCTGGCTCGGTTTCGAATGGCATGGCTTCAGGCCTTGGCTTAACCATAAAACATTCCCCTCCCCTTTCTTTTTTTCCAAAATTCCTAGGGTTTGGAAAACCCTAATTGCTTCTAATTTATTTATATTCCTTGATTCACAAATTCCACATAGCAAAAATTGCATAATGCATGAAACAAATATATATATTGGAAGGTAAATATAAACATAGAGGGGTTCATACATCATGGGGAATGTTTTCATGCTTCATGGTCATTTCAAATATCTTTATTTTAAGCGTACCTAATTGACAGAAAACTACAAAAGCCTTTGAATTTGTAGAAGATCCTTCTCAGAAAGCCGGAGTTGCATCTCCAATGCATTATATCATGTTCAACACAGAAAAATTAAATTGAATCAATAACATGTAAATGAATTCAATAAAATAATAAATTCATCACAAAAAGAATGATTAAAAAGTAATACTCCCCTAATTGAAGAATAAACTCTCAACAGTGTACTAATAACGTGTTGTAGGCATAATTTACTGAACAATTATGGAGGTCATAGAGAGAGGGAAGGTGCGGCAATAGTAGAGAGAAACAGAGATGTGTAATTGTGGGTGTGTTCTATTACACCCCATTGTGCCTTTATTTATAGTAGTATGGAATGTTAATTCCTTACATTTTAGGATTACAACTCTTAATAGGTAATCAACTCCTAATAGGAATATAAGAGATTTTCCAAGATATACTAGGATTTACACAATCAAATTTCTAATCTAATAAGACTGCAACATTTTCACATTTTTTTCACATAATGTCACAATTTTTACGTAATGACATGCCACATCATGAGATGACAATGTGGTGCCCATGATCCTGCAAAATGTCTTAAAAAACGTTGTTTCCTTACTTTTTCTTAGATTGTTAACTTGCACGCTATGTTTGCCAAATTATTGGAACGATGAATAGATGAAGGTGATATAAAGCATTCACTGATTCAAAAAGCACCCATGCTTTTATAACCTAGCCTTGATCGGGGGAATCCCATTGTCGATATGCGCTTTGCCTGTTGGGTTAATCGAATATTACCAACAAAACTTTTGATCACAACGATTACCACTTTCCAATTTTCGTGCACGGTCTCATTCAAATTATGTCAGTGGTAGCTGATGAATCCACCAATTTGTAATGTCATATTGATGACGGAACAATAGCTGCAATTCTTCTGTCATCTCTATTGTTAATTTGATCCTTTCGAAGGACGGATTCAATCAAATTCGAATTCATATTTGAGTTATTTTAAAATTATTTTCTTTGTTCAAAAAAAAAAAAAAATTCATTTCCAAATGAATCCTTAATCAAAATCGAATGGATACTCTAGTAGCAAAAATCCGTCCACAAATTTGTACTTACAAAACGATTAAACTCCTTTGATCAAAGACCATGGAGGAAGGGAGGAGGGGTTGGCCAATGGATCTCGATGCCTAAGTCAATTTTTCAATAAAAAAATAAAAAAATAAAGAAGAAGATACTTTTTAGGGCTTAATTGCGGGGCAAAAACTTACCATAATTTAGTGGAGAATGTGATATTTATAGAAAGATATCGGGTCATATGCGTGAGGATTGCCATCCTATGTGTAATATCTTAGAATTATCTTGTAGAATCTTTGATTGAATTTGATTGTGATTCTTTGTTTGATTGAGGTGGTCTTCAATAATAAGAAGAGCTTTAAAGATATTCCCAATCACGAAATTATAACCTTTATTATTTGTCGACTAAATGGTAAAATTAGGGCAAGAAAACTTGAATAGATAGAAGTAAAATGAATACAAAAGATACTTAATTACCAAACGAAAAATGTAGATCGATCGAGTGCGTCAATCTGTCTGCTGCACCATTTGCTTCTCTTCTAGCATGCATGCAATTAGTTCGTGTTTCCTCAAATTTTCTTGGAAACCCAGTGTGCGCTTTTGGTGAAAGATGAATTTTGATATAGCTAGACAAAGAAAAGAGAGAAGTTGTAGTTGAACGATTGTGGTTGAGGGGGGCAGTGGTGGGGAAGTTGTAATAATTATCCATAATTTTGTTCCTTTTTGTCAATGGATAGATTTTATTAGGGTAAATTAGTAGACCCTCAGGTTTGAGGTCTATTACAATCTCATACAACATCTTTAAAACATTTCACTTTCATACCTCATGTACTATTTTATTTCAAAATAAGACATCCGTTACATTTTTCATCCATTGATCCGTTAAGCGCTGACGTGGCTGCCAAATGTGTGCCACGTGGCAAAAAAAAATAATTTTTTTAATTTTTTTTCAAACCTAAATCTTCTAAATTTAAAATATATATATACATTAACCCTATTTTAAAAATAAAAAAAAAACAGAAAAAAAAGAGAAAGACAACAACAACCAAACCAAACCCAGAAATCATCTTCCTCATCCCCATTCCCAGCGGCATTACTTCTTCTCCCTCTTTTCATCTAAAAGCCTACAAAACCCTAATTTCCCCCCCCCCCCCCCCCCCCAAAATCAACTGCTCTACTCAGAAGACGACTCCCGCTCTATAGATTCGACTGCACCAACTACTGTGGATGCGGAGGCTCCAGATCCACCTTGAAATGCCTCTCAAGCAAATATCCTATAAAACCAAAAATCCAATTTCAATAAAAGAAAATAAATTTTGGATTGTTGTAATTTTCCAAGAAAATTCAAACAAATTTCCAAAATAATTACGTAAATTTTCAAAAATCAATAAAAAGAACGAAGGGTTTCTGTAATTTTCAAAAAAGGTAGATCTTTCATACCTTGATTTGGAGAAGACAACGGCTGCAGGGGGCTTTTCTAATGAATCTGTTGTGCCTCACCGATGCAAGCAAGAAAGTGGGGTTATAGGAAGAGTAAAAAACAAGGGAATGGGTGAGCTGAAAGAGGGCGAGTCCTACTGCCCAGAAACCTAAGGAAGTGTACCGGGTCTTCGACATGGTGGCGACCTGAAAAACGATGTCGTAGTACAGTTTCTGCTGCAACGGAGAGGCAGAGGAATAATAGCCCCAGAGCAGTCACATGGATGTGGGTCACGGTCGTAGTTGCGATACGGGTATGGTAGGTAGGAACGATGCGACCATTTTTTCATCGATGTTCCTCTTGAATTGTTTGATAATCAAAGCCAATTTATTTTGGATGATGTGACAGCCCGTCCCGACACATTTTATTTTGAGACGTGAATTGAGGGAAATACCTCTTCGGGGTCGTGTGCGTATGTATGTGTTTGTGTGATGACCAATTATGATTTGCCCTCAATTATTGGGGCCAATCAGATTTATTTGGATCCTTGAATCTGATTGGGGGTTATATACCACACACATGCACATACCTCCTTTCTCTTTCCCATCCCGTAGCCTCTCTCTCTCTCTCCTCTCTCGAAAACTCACTATCTCTCTCCCATTTCTTGTACGACATACCCATAACCAGGGCAAATCTCACAGATCAAAGGAACAAAGACCTTATTCGTGTTTCTTGAGACCAAACGAGTGCATTGACATCCATTTTAGGTAAGAACTCTTATGATTTCACGTTGAAAACTCACTCCCCGAGTTTGTCACTGTTCATCAACTTTTCATTGGTTCCATTTTAGGTGAAACCAAGCTCACCACGAGTCTTAGAACTCTCCCACGAGTCTCGGAGGCTATCGTTTGCAAAGTTGGGACATCGGGATCGTGTAGAACCAAGGTGGTCGGTTTTTGGAGAATTCCCCGACAAGATTTCAAGCCTTTTTCGAGGTTTTTAAAGGTATAAACTTGTTCTACTCTTAATTTTGAGCATGTAGGAAGAAAAATGAAAGGAAATGGTGCAAAAACGAGTGAGAAAACCTGAGTTGCAGGTTTCCGGCGCTGGCGAGTTTTCCGGCGACGCGAGGTAGGGGATGACGCGCGTGGGAGGGCGCGTGGCCCGTCCTAAAAATTTTCTACAAATATGTCGACGCCCGTGACGTCGTGTAGGTCGCGTTGGTATATTCGTATGCCAAAATTGAGCTATGTATGAGAAGTTATTTCTGTAGTTGCGTATATATGCTTAAATAACGTATTTTTAGTAATTTCTCATATAGGTGAGACTTATTCCGAGGACGAGCATAGCCAGGCTAGACGTGGGGGCTACGACCCGGCGACCTATCAATGAGTGAGCAGTTATTTTTCCGTATAAACCTATATATATAATGATTTTTCCTGGAATCAGCTTTTAAATGAAAAGTACATTTTTATCGCCATGCATATAACTTAGTATTGATGCATGAGTATTCATATATACATTTCATGCATATGTTGGTGCCGAGGACGTACAGGTAAGTACCAGGTAAGTGCATGCATTGCTAAGAAAGAACGGACGAGATACGATGTGATATGATGTGATATGTTGTTAGCTCATAAACCTGCACATCTTGTTAGTGCTCACGCCCAGAGTTAGGGGCACAATCTTTCATGTGTTGTTCACCTCTCGCACCGCATGCTCGCCTTGGATCCAAGTTAGGTGCACAGTCCTATCGTATAGACCACTATAAGTGTGTTCGACTCGTAGGCGACCCGCGAATCCTTCGCACAGTCTTCACGTGATTGTAGCACTAGAGCATTCTTATATTGATACAATGATGTGATAATGACCTCATGAGGATATTGATGTATGTGCAGAGTATATATATGTTGAGATTGAGATGTTATGAGCTATATATGCAGCCGAGGGCTGAGTTGATACCTAGTAGCTATATGGTTATTGAGATGCATCGCATGACATGGCTTTTGAGATTCAGAATGATATTGAAGTGCATTGCATGACATATTTAGAGATACGTTTGATAATGAATAATGCTGAGCATGTTTGAGATATAAATGTACGTACTATTTTCTGGGAATTTATACAGGTTTTACGGAGATGGGTTATACTTTTGAGAAAAGAATGATTTTGAAAAAGATTTGTTTTGCTGACCCACTCAATTTTTTTTTCGCCCCTCCAGGTTCTAGATAGCTAGAGTATCGTTGGTGGCTAGCGAGGATCGTATGGCAGTTCTGACAGACTTCTCTATATGTATGACACCTTTGGTGTTATTCGAATTTTTATTCATGCTTGACTGCATTTTAACTAAGTACGCTCTAATTCTATATAAGTACTATAATATCTCTATAGCACACTATCTCTTTTAGGTTGCTAGTGGATTGGTTTTAATTAGTTCGTATTCTGTTAATGATTCTTGCTTCCGCACTGTGCACATGGTTACGTCATGCTCACGTGACGGCCAGCATGCCCTACTTACGGGTCGGGGTGTGTCAGATGAGATTAAAGACGAGAGGAATTTGGCAATGGAGAAAAGCGGTGAAGTATAATGGAGAAAGGAAAGGAATTTGGCAATGGAGGAATTTGGGTGAATGCGGCTGGGGATGGGGAAGGGGAAGATAGGGGATTTTGGGTGGGGAAGACGATTTGGTGTTTTTTTTTTCTCTAAATAAGGTTAATATTATAATACTTTTAATTTATAAAAATTATTATTTTTGCCACATGGCAGCCACATCAGCACAAATGTGGCAACCAAATCAGCTCTTAACGGATCAATGGATGAAAAATGTAACGGAGGTACTATATTGAAATAAAATAATAGGTGAGGTATGAAAGTGAAATGTTTTAAAGATGTTGTATGGGGTTGTAATAGACCTCAAACCTAACGGGCTACTATGTAATTTACCCATTTTATTAAATTCTAATCAATAAGTTTACATCATTCCCTAGAATATTGAAAAGAAATTTAGGTCCTATACAATCCCACCTATGGTCACCACCAACCTTGGAGACATAAGCTACTACTTAATTGTGTTTTTCTGTTTTCGTTTCTGCAAAATTCAAAGATGAACTAGATTTTTACATCATTTAAGATTTACTTTTAGTTTTGAATGATGTTGACGTTCAATTTTCATTCAATGATGGACTAGAATTTTCATCGATTAGGTTTTTCCATTACTCAATCTCTACATCGTTTAGACCTACTCTAATCTTTAGAGTAAAACTCAAATTTTAGATTCTAAACTTAACCCAGCTTGCTCCATCCCAATGGTCCAAAAATAAATTGACTGAAAGTGCAAAAACGAGTATACAAAATATATTAGGAGTGATTCGAACACACTCCCACCGCACCCCACCGTGCGGTTTCTCCCAATTTCAAGCCTAAATCCCTAGAATTTTGAGGCATAAGAGGAAGAGGGAAAATCGTGAAGGGGTTTTCAGGTGGTTGTTTGGGGTAATTCACAGAAAAATAGGGTGAAAAACCACCGGAATTGGCTATAGATCTTGATCAGGTCGAGTCACCCAAGTTCAGGTCCTGATCCCCCGTTTCTCACTTCCCTCATTTCCCCGTGTTCTCTCTCCCCATTGGTCCCTTCCTTTCATATCCTCATCCTTGATCTCTTTCTATTCTTTTCTTTTAATCACAACCATTCATTCCCCTATTATTTTCATCTAAGCCACACACATTGCTTATTCCACAACTTCCCAATTTTCTGGAGCCTCCTAAAAAATAATTATTTGACTATTTTGCCCTCGACTTTGAACGTTAATAATTTCTTCGTTATAGGTCCAAATTCAATTCCACTTGTGCCCACGCGTCCGTAGTGACGAGTACTACAAGGATAGACTAAGAAAATGAACCTTACGTGACACGACATTGTAGTCAACAAAAGTCAACACTTTGTCTCGAAGGGCATTCTCGTAAACTCACCTGTCAAAATTATAAAAATCATAACTTTTAGGGACGAGCTGTTCAATACACACACACACACACACACACAATAGTATATTTATATTTTAATATTTTTAATCCCACAAATTATGGTTTTTTATTTATTTAAATTCTCGTTAATATAAACAACTATAAATTTCAATTTTTAACTAAAAAAATATAGTAACATACATAGAAATAAATTATCACATTAATTTCAGGAACTTCGATCAAAAATTGAAAACAAAAAATGTTTCAGTAAAAGAATATTCATAGCTAAGGACCGCATTCAAAGTCTCCCTAATATCTGTTTAGATTTTATTTTTTAACATTTGGGTAGTGCTATTCAAACATCATTTTTTACCTCTCACAAACTCTAGTTAAATTGCATGAAATTGAGATATATGTGTATAAGAAGTTAAAATAATTGTGTGGATAGCATCACCTTACCATTTGTGAGAGGCCGACAAATTTTCTTCCACTAGTATATCCTGCAAAGTTTGGCAATATATAGCTACAAATTATCGTAGTGCTTAGACAGCCCGGCCACTAAAAATTTCCTAGACAAGCAAAACCGATTGGTGCTGCGGCATGTTTGCCTATCGTGGCAATTAATGGTATTTACGTGTGCGTGTGCACGTGTACCGCACACTTGCAAAATTTGTCAGAGTGCATACATTACATTTAAAAGCCCATTCGAATCAGCTTTAAGAATTACATGATACCGATTACTCATCTTTAGCAATTTAAAGTGCTCAACCCTTAGAGACTCATATATTTTGTAAAGTGCTACGAACTTGTAATCCCTTCTATTTTTATGGTTTTCATTACTTCAAATGATACTAGAAATATTTTAATCATTTTTCTAATTATCTAATTATTTTAGAAAAGCCTTAAAATTAAGAGATTGATTACAATACTTGCATATATTTGATACAAGTTATCTGACGGTCATAAATATCATGTGCTTTATACATGTTTAATACAATTACTATCTGACCGTTAAAATGATGTTTGTATTAAATACATGTATATTGCCAAATCCCCAAAGTAAACCACCTTCAACTCCCAAAAAGATTAAACTCTTCACTTGTCCCAAAAATAGGGTTTATACAGTAGAGTTTGAATATCTCTGAGATATGTATTCTGCGCTAATGCAAAAATTACATCCACCAAAGTTGTAAAATCTTGTACAGCACTCCCTAAAGGCCCAGCAGCTTCTGCTACAATCTCTTTGAGGGCTCTTGCCTTCTCTCTCATCGTCTTCCCTTGTTCACTTCCCGAAATCAGCTCCAAGCTCTCGACCACTCCACTCCCTGTGAGTATTCCGCCCTCAATTTTCACTCCAATCCCCCACACATCCTCCGCCATCCGCCCGTTCATTCTTTGGTCTCCGAATAATGGCCTGCAGATCATTGGCACCCCATTTGCAACACTTTCATCACAGAATTTGCCCCGCTGTGCGTAACAAACACACTGATGGCAGTATGAGCCAACACTTGAGCTTGGGGTGCCCACGGCACTATTTTTCCATTCTCGTTTGAAATCCTTTCAACAAACCCGCTTGGTAATAGGTCCTTGAAATTGTCTTTTAGGGACCAAAGAAATGATACGCCGCTTGCTTCCAATGCCTCTGCCAAAGCTCTCATCTCATTCGGAGTTGGAGCGCCGATAGTTCCAAACACAGATGAAGCTGGTTGCTCATCTAAACATGAAAGGTAACCCGTGGCATCCGAGCTTGATGGTGCAACCATTCGGACAGCTGGTAATGAGGCGGTAAGAAAACCTACATTGAGTAACTTGGGAACCTTCGACTTGAGATCGTTATTCAGGAGCGTGGGATTTATCTCTTGATAGGAATTCAAGACAAGAGCTGTCATTTGACTTAGCATCTGCCCCATTTGACTTAGCATCTGTGACAAAAGTGAATCACATGCAACTACTTCTTCAGGTAAGTCTGCAATGTGAACAATATCCAGGGTCTTATCTTTGTGCAAATCACCATTATCAATCTGATGATCACTATCGAGGCCAACATAATTTTGAAAGAGCTCTCGCCGGATAAGATCAGTGTAAATGTGAGCTGAGAGAGTGCATGGCATGGGTATCCAAAGAGGAATCCATGGAACACCCCAATTTTGAGCCATCTCTCCAGCAAAGACCAAGAATCCATCTGTAATCAAACAACTAACCTTCTTGCCTGTCTCCGTCACTGCCTTCTCTATTCCGATTTTGTAATTTTCAGGTGTGGCCTTGATGAATAGCTCCATTGCCTCCATTGAATGGCTCTTCAAGACATGAGTTTTCGGTACACCATCTGAGACATTGTAGTGTTTAATGTTGCTGGGAATGTTGGATTTTGATTTTTTTCTGAAAACAGCAGGTTATTTGATTTTTCTGAGCGGAGGAAAGCAAAACACATGTTTGGTGATGTGCTGTTAGCTAGCCTGCACACCAAGTTAAGCAGGGGCTCAATGTGGCCGCCAAATGGAAACGAAAGAACAACATGTCCTTGCTTTGAGTTTTCGATCACAGGCATAATTGATGATTCGATGAGTTGGATTGAAATCCTACTAACAGATTGGATGGATTTTGTAGAATTCCTTTTGAAATGTTCAACAAATTATATATTAGAATGTTTTGCAGATTTGTTTCAAACTGGTTTTGTTTAACGGTATTATGGCTTCAAAAAATTAAGAGAGACAACAACATTACAAATGCTGTATTTAAACTCCTGCCATGAATTCACTACTAGAGGGAATATATAGTATCGGTTTGCTATTTGTCTATATCAGTTTGAAGAAATTCTTGGTCGAAATTAACACACCTTCTATGTTTCAATGACATATCGCATGTTCAAATATTTATTTCATGGTGTAAGTACAATATAATTAAATACTGATTGTCTGTAACGATAATATAATGAAAACATAATAAACAATAATTATTTCTGCAATCAAATGTCAAAAAACTAATCAGTCATGCTAATTAAATAAAAATGTTACCGATTGTCTCTTGGTAAAAGGTTTTGACTCACATGAATATACAGATGATATTTATTTGTGATTAATTTGATACATAATAATAATAACATTCATTAACTTATATAGGAGAGAATCAGAGTCTTGTACACGGCAGCCTCACTAGAAAAACACATTAAAAAAAAGTTAAAAAGCTGAAAGAAAGAAACTGGCAAATTGGAAACGTTTACTATTTACTTTAATCAGACGTTCCTAACTCAGCCCGATAAATAACATAATCAATTATCCTAACAGCCTCATAGGAGGAGAGTTACAGAATACTACTTTCTGTTTCCAACCAAATTGGACAGGAAAATCCTACCACTAATTAATTTAGACATTTAAAAGCAACATCAAGTTTATACTAAAAGAACAAAAATTAGGGGATAGTTCAGTTGTAGTTCCTAGTTCCTAATTGTTATAGACTCAAACTTCATGTATTTTAGGTTTTTGATCGAAATCCCTCTCTTGCCACATAAATAACATAATAATAAAAGAGATGCAATAATACCAATAAAGGCTCAACCCTTTTTTTGCTTTCATTTACACTACCAATTCAATTATTCAAAATTGGCATTCTAGATATATAAAAAAGGGGATTTTATTATATTTTTTTTATAAAATATGAGTACATTTATATAGCAAAATTTGACAAAGGGAGAGAGAGGGAGAGGGAGGCCGGCGGCACTAGGGAAGAGAGAAGGAGAGAATTGTAGGGGAATTGTGTTGTATATTCCTCCTACCTTGCACCTCTATTTATAGTATTAGGGTAAAGGCATTCCTTGCTCTCCAAGGAATAAGAGATACAATAGGATAAAGATAACAACTTCTAATCAAACCTAATCTAGGATTTACACAATCATACTTCAACTAGGATTTGTTTACAACACTCCCCCTTGAGTGTGTAAATACTCAAGATAGATCTAGCATCATGCAGAAGTTGATGAAGTCGACTTGTCAGTGCTGATTCCAAGGAACAACGCTTATTCTCAATAAGGTAGGAATTTGCATAAGTAAGTAAGTCTCACTAAAAACCCTAAGGCTATGGCAAAAACCCGAGTAGGGACAAAATCCATAGTCTAAGGAAAAATGCGTGAGAAATGCAAAATCAAAAGAAACGTCTACAGGACGTCCTCAGGGATATGACCAGCCCAAGGTGGGTGCCTCGTTAAAACCTAGTTAGGTAGCAAAAACCCAGTGGGAAAAATGCTCCTAATCGTAGGGAAAAAGAGTTCATTAAGATCAAGCAAGTATCTACAGGATACTCCCCCTGAGTTTGACATAATTTCAAAGAGAAATAGCAAAGTTACAACTCAGAAAGTTTACGCATACCGATTCCATGAACAAGCTTCTGGAACGTCGCCTTCGGCAGTGATTTGGTGAAGAGGTCGGCCAGATTGTCTTGTGAACGGATTTGCTTGACTTCAATCTTCTGATGCTCTTGTTGTTGATGTGTAAAGAAGAACTTCGGCGCAATGTGCTTGGTGTTGTCTCCTTTGATGTAACCCTTCTTGAGCTGTTCGATGCAAGCTGCGTTGTCTTCAAAGATCGTCGTCGGGACATCAACGGCGGGATGAAGATTGCAGGAGCTTCGAATATGGCCCACTACTGATCTCAACCAAAAGCATTCCCGAGTTGCTTCATGTAAGGCCAGAATTTCAGCATGGTTAGACGAAGTGGCAACTAAGGTCTGTTTCGTTGACCTCCAAGATATTGCGGTGCCTCCAACGGTAAAGACATAACCCGTTTGAGAACGCGCCTTGTGCGGATCCGATAAGTATCCAGCGTCGGCATAACCAACAAGGCGTGAATCAACTCGAGGAGCACAAGATGTAGCCTCATTCGAGGATTCGTAGGGATAGAACAAGCCCATATCCGTAGTACCCTTAAGGTAGCGGAAGATGTCTTTCACGCCAGTCCAGTGTCTGCGTGTAGGTGCATTGCTGTATCTTGCCAAAAGATTAACAGCGAAGGAGATGTCGGGTCTAGTGCATTGAGCTAAGTACAATAAAGCGCCTATCGCACTTAGATAAGGAACTTCAGGTTCCAAAATCTCTTCATCATCCTCCTTCGGACGGAAGGGATCTCGTTTTGCATCTAGCGTACGAACAACCATAGGAGTACTCGAAGACTTCGCTTTATCCTCATTAAAGCGGCGCAACACCTTCTGGGTGTAGTTCGATTGATGTACTAGGATTCCATCCGAACAATGCTCTATCTCGAGACCGAGACAGTATCAAGTCTTACCTAGATCTTTCATCTCAAATTCCGACTTCAGGTGCGAAGCAGTTCTCGCGAGCTCTTCAGGAGTTCCAATGAGATTCATGTCATCGACATATACTGCAATAATCGCAAATCCAGAATGTGACTTCTTAATGAACACACAAGGGCATAATTCGTTGTTCACATATCCCTGACTAGTCAAATACTCACTCAGACGGTCATACCACATTCTTTCGGATTGCTTCAAATCGTAGAGTGAACGCCTCAGCCGAATTGAGAGCGTGTTCCGGGGTTTGGAAATATTTGAACCAGTCAATGTAAGTCCTTCGGGAACTTTCATATAAATTTCCGTATCAAGATCCCCATAGAGATACGCGGTTACTACGTCCATCAGCTGCATATCCAGTTTTTCGGAAACTACCAAACTGATAAGGTAGCGAAAAGTAATCACATCCATAACGGGTGAATAAGTTTCGTCATAGTCAATCCCAGGCCGTTGTGAGAAGCCTTGCGCAACAAGACGAGCTTTGTAACGTACAATTTCGTTCTTCTCATTACGATTCCGAACGAAAACCCACTTGTAGCCAACGGGCTTCACATGTGGAGGAGTAGGAACTACAGGTCCAAACACCTTACGTTTCGCAAGCGAATCGAGTTCGACTTGGATTGCTTGTTTCTAGTTTGACCAATCAGCTCTACGTCGACATTCATCAACGGAGCGTGGTTCAATGTCATCGCTCAACATGATCTCAGTAGCTACTGCAAATGCTAATGCATCGTCGACAATCATCTCATTTCTACGCCACACATCATCTAAGCTAGCATAATAGACCGAAATCTCACGATTCTCGGGAAGAGGATTCGTCTCTTCAAGGACGCTTCCATAATCTAGAATTTCCTCATGAGTTGGGTAGAATGAGTAAGCGATAGTCGGATTCACGGTAGGCTCTTCAGGACCTTGTGCCGTAGTTTTCCTCTTCCGGGGGTGTGAATCCTTTGAACCAAGGGGTCTGCCACGCTTTTGTGTAGGGGCAGATGATTGGCTAGCCGCTAATGTACGTGGATCACCAGAATTGGCGTCCCGGGCTTCTAGGAGGGCAGTCCGTCGTACATTTGGTACATCTATCTTTGCAGGCGTATTCGCAGCTGGAATGTGTGATCTTGTCACTCGCGCTAGATCGGTGAAAGCATCTGGCATGCTCTGAGCTATGCTCTGAAGATCTAATATGCGCTGCACTTCAATTTCAGACTGAGCGGTGCGGGGATCTAAATGAGACAAAGTGGGAGTCGTCCACGATAATTCGTGTCGTTCTTCAGGAACGTTGACGTTCTTATCTCCCCCTAACGACAGGAAGACTGTCTCATAGAAGTGACAATCCGCAAAACGAGCGGTAAACAGATCGCCTGTCAAAGGTTCTAAGTAACGAATAATCGAAGGAGAATCATATCCGACATAGATTCCCATCCTTCGCTGAGGCCCCATTTTTGTACGTAAGGGCGGCGAGATCGGCACATATACCGCACAACCAAAAACGCGCAGATGCGATATGTCGGGTTCGTATCCGGTGACCAACTGAAGGGCACTGAATGGTTGTGTCGCAACAGGCCTCAGGCGGACCAACTTTGCTGCGTGCAATATTGCATGGCCCCAAGCAGCGATCGGGAGCTTGGTACGTATGACCAACGATCGAGCAATCATTTGTAAGCGCTTAATGAAAGCTTCTGCCAGGCCGTTCTGGGTGTGAACATGGGGTACTGGATGTTCAACTTCAACCCCAACCGACATGCAATAGTCATCAAAAGTTTTAGATGTGAATTCTCCAGCATTATCCAATCGAATAGATTTGATTGGATAATCAGGGTGGTGAGCCCTGAGCTTGATAACCTGAGCCAACAGTTTGGAGAAAGCAGCGTTCCTTGTGGACAACAAGCACACGTGTGACCAACGTGTGGAAGCGTCAACCAAAACCATAAAATATCTAAATGGTCCGCAGGGAGGTTGAATCGGTCCACAAATGTCCCCTTGAATCCGTTGTAGAAAAATGGGAGGATTCGAACGAATCTTGTCATAAGAAGGCTTAGTAATAAGCTTTCCCATAGAACATGTTTGACATGCGATTCCTTGGATCGAACCTAAACTTCGGGTTAGTGGATGCCCGTGTGATGATTTGAGGATACGGCGCATCGCTATTCGTCCAGGATGTCCCAAACGGTTATGCCAAAGTGTAATTTCGTGCGCGGTCCCAGTAGTAGGGCCGGCCACATAGTGGCTTTCTATGGGGCGTATGGTTGTAGTATACAGACCACTCGGGATACGCTCCATCTTCTCTAGAATACGCTTCTGGCCATATTCGTAGGAAGTTATGCACAGAAATTCAACTCCGTTTTCTACGTGGGTTTCAGCATGGAAATTATTATCTCTAATATCCTTGAAACTTAATAACATTCTTCCGGAACGTGGGGAATAGAGTGCCTCAGCAATGGTCAAGATTGTACCATTGGACAACATTATACGTGCCTTGCCGTATCCTTTTATCAGGTTGGATGGACCTGAGAGGGTTGTCAGAGGTGCATTCTTAGGTATGAAGTTAGTGAAATAGATGCGTTCACGCAAAACAGTGTGCGTGGTTGCACTATTTGCCAGACAACTAACTTTCCCACAAGTCATACCTAGAATGAAAAATTAATTTGAATCGGTCACATGCATAAAGGTTTATAAAACAATTATCAATTCAAAATAATTTAATTTATTCAAGGATTAAAACGTAATATCCAAAAACAAATCACTAACTAATAATCCAAAACATAAAGGAAAATTGTTCAAAAATCAACCAAAAAACAAGGTGGGGTTCGGCCACTAGGTGGAATTCGGCCCCATTCGTCTTATTTCAACTAGAAAATAAGTCTATGTCTAAGATTCTAATCTTCCATAAGGGTGGTATCCTCCTGAAAGTCAGAAACCTCCATCTTTGTAGTCTCCGGTTCGTCCACTTGCATGAAGTTTGATTCAAACTTCTGACGACGTGAATGATATGCGTCCATAACCTGCTTGGGAGCGCGGCAAACACGGGACCAATGGTCCTTAGCACCACAACGATAGCACATATCGTTATCCATGGTTTTAGGTGTTTTGCCCTTATTCTTGAAGTTCTGGGCCTTGGGAGCGAGGTTTGGGCGCTGCTGGGCTTTATTTCCTCCCTTGAGTGGGCCTTGGCTCTGTTGACCTTGGTTGGATGGCTTCTGGCCACCCCTACCACGCTTCTTTTGGCGCCTTGGGTGCTGGTTAGTGCTATAATGTGCTTCAGGCACAACAGTAGCCCCAGTAGGTCTAGCTTGATGATTCTTCATCAACAGCTGGTTCTGCTTTTCAGCGAGAAGTAGAACAGAGATCAAATCCGAGAACTTGGTGAACTTCTGAGCTCTATATTGTTGTTGCAGGACAATATTAGAAGTAGAGAAGGTCGAATAGGTCTTCTCCAGGAGATCTTCTTCAGTCAAAGTTTCATTGCAAAACTTGAGAAGTGATCGGATTCGACAAACTTCAGAATTATATTCATTCACAGACTTAAAGTCTTGGAAGTGCAAGTGCTGCCAGTCGTGTCTTGCTTCAGGCAAGAATATGTCCTTTTGGTGATCAAAACGATCAGCCAAAGCGACCCATAATGCACGTGGATCCTCCTCAGCAAGATACTCAGTTTGCAGAGCGTCATGGATATGTCTTCGAATGAAGATCATAGCAGTGGCTTTTTCAGCTTCGCCAACAGGCACATCAGTTGCTTCTCAATGGCAGGACGCAAGTTCTTTGCGGTGAGGTGGAGCTTCACATCTTGAACCCACTTGAGGTAGTTTCTTCCAGAAACTTCTAAAGCGGTGAAGTCGAGTTTGTTCAAATTCGACATGTTCCTATCACACAAGAGATAGATAAGATGTGGTTAATGTAATGGAGAAAAATCAATCCATTCACATAGGAGTAGAACATACAGGTTCTAATAGACATGTATTGGTTTAATTTTTGCATGAAAAACTTCGGGTTTTCATGGGTGATATGTTTAAGTGAAAACTTCAGGTTTTCAAATAAGGCATGTTTATAAGAAACTTCAGGTTTCAAATTGATTATGAACTTCAGGTTCATATATTCCTGCAGGCAAACACAAATATATATGCAAACAAGTATGCAACAAGTATATGCAGAAATATAATTTTAGGTGTACAATTGTAATTGAATTAATTTATTTGATTATTTGGACTTCGGGCCAAAATTAGAGTGTGGGTAAAAAATATAAAAACCCATTGGGCCTAAAATAAAAATTAGTTAGGCGATAAAATATTGCGGGACCAAAAAAATAAAAAAGTAAATAAATAAAAAAAAATTAAGCCACCCGGGGGGGGTTTAAAAATGGTCCATTAGAATTTTTTTTTTTTTTTTTTTTTTTGTAGATGGGCTGCATTAGGCAGGCCCAAAAAAACTGTTTTTTTTTTCTGTCTCGGGCTGGTGGATGAAAACCGGCGGGCTGCAGGCCCAAAAACAAAAAAAAACGTTTTTTTTTTTTGTTTCACGGGCTGCATCAAGCAGGCCCGCAGAAAAATAACCCAAAAACTGTTTTTGTTTTTCAAACTGGGCCGCGGCAGTCAAGCCCCGGAAATAAAAAAAATTATTGTTTTCTTTACAGGGCCTAGGGGCAGAGCCCATTAGGGTTTGGGTGAACCAAAATAGCCATCAAAAAAAATTTCTTTTGGGGTGCGGCTTGCGAGCCGGAAATTTTTTTTTTTTTTTTTTAAATTAAACCGGACGGGCCAAAACTGGAGCCCAGTAGGGTTTGCTGGGAACCAAAAATGCCATAAAAAATTGCTTTGGTGCGGCTGGCATGCCGCAGTGCAAAAACAAAACCAATTTTTCAATTCAAAATAATTTAATGAAATATATATTTTAATGAATCACATATGTAGATCGATGCAGATGCAAAAATAATATTTTCAATGCATGTACATATGTAAGATTCAATTCATGGCAAATATCAAATTCACATAATTTAAACAATTATGATTATGAGGCATACACAATTTATGTAGAATCTAAAATACGTTAAACATAAAGTTGGGTCATGCATCATGGTGAATGTTCATGCTATCAAGGCATGCAAAATATCGAGTTAAAAACCGTTGTTTTGAAAGAACCTGATTGCGTGATGATATGGATGAACTGGTTTGATGCAGAAAATTTCTCCAACGTCAGATTCCTAAGCGCAGCGGTAGGAGCGTGCTGATAACGTGTTGTGGACTATTTTATCTGACAAAGGGAGAGAGAGGGAGAGGGAGGCCGGCGGCACTAGGGAAGAGAGAAGGAGAGAATTGTAGAGGAATTGTGTTGTATATTCCTCCTACCTTGCACCTCTATTTATAGTATTAGGGTAAAGGCATTCCTTGCTCTCCAAGGAATAAGAGATACAATAGGATAAAGATAACAACTTCTAATCAAACCTAATCTAGGATTTACACAATCATACTTCAACTAGGATTTGTTTACAACAATTCTAGATATATAAAAAAGGGGATTTTATTATATTTTTTTTTATAAAATATGAGTACATTTATATAGCAAAATTTGGCTACATTTTACATACAAAAAATTAGTACATTTATATAAAAATGTGGGTACATTTTACGACAAAAAATTGATACATTTTATACAAAAAGGGGGCAAGTTTTATATAACAAAAAATGGGTACATTATATATATATATATATATATATATATATATATATATATATATATATAAACAATGTTACATTTTAGATTAAAAATAAATAAATAGATTTTACATTAAAAAATGGGTACATGTTACCTAAAAATTGGTACCTACAACAACAAAAAAAGAAAAAGGATACATTTTGCACATAACAAAATGGTACATTTGTAAAGAGAAATGGGTACATTATAAATAAATTATGGGTACAAATAAAAAGTTAAAAAATTATGAGTACAAATAAAAGTTTAAAAATTAAGGGACAAAAAGAAATTAATATATGGATACAAATTATGTTTTAAAAGAAAATTGGTACAATTTAAATAAGGGTTGCAAATTAAAAATGGGTTCAAGCCTCATCGGTGACTAATCTAATAAGTTCTATCATTTGACAAAATGAAATACTAAATGAATATATTTAGAAATAAAATTTAATTATCTTGACATGTAAGAAAATTTTATTTTTGAAATAATTAATAATGTTTATTAAAACCCAATGACCTTGATAAAAAAAATTGAAAATGAATAAGATTTTATCAATAGAGTATAAAAAATAGGGATGAGATTGAGAACCTAATTTCTCCAAAAATTAGTTTAGAATATGACTTATGTTATAAACTTTCCTAATTTAAGTGTGATTGTGTAAATCCTAGATAAGATTTTATTCTAGTTATTCTTTTCTTTATGGACTGTCTCTTTTGATATGGGTCCAAAATTGGACCTAAATCAAAAGTAAGTACACAATTTTAGGCTACAAAAATTGGAGCTAAATCAAAAGTAACTAAAAATTGGACCCATATCAAAAGAGACTTATAAAATTGGACCTATTTCAAATTTCTCCTACTATTATATATATTATTTATTATTATTATTAAATAAAGGCACTACGTAGGAGGGAATAACACACACATTCCTCTACACAATTCTACAAAGACATCTGTATCTTTCTCTCTTTGCCGCTAGCCCCTTTCCCTTTGTCAAATAAAATAGCTCACAACACGTTATCAGCACACTCCTACCGTTGCGTTTAGGAATCTGACGTGGAAGTTTTATGCATCAAACCAGTTCATCCATATCATCATGCAATCAGGTTCTTCCAAAACAACGGATTTTATCTCGATATTTTTGTAGTCCTAATAGCATGAACATTCACCATAATGCATGACCCAACTTTACGCTTTTCAAATTTTAGATTCTACATTAATTGTGTTTGCATTCTATTCATAATTGTTGAATTATGTGAATTTGATATTGCCATGAATTGCATCAAATATATGTCCATGCATTAAAATATTTGAATTGAATATGCACGCAAATTGAATTAAATTCCATAATCTAGAAGGTCCTCCCCTATTGATTTTTCCAACGAAACATGGTAGGTGGTTATGTGATTTGGACAAAACTCATCGTTTTCAACAACGACTTGCGAAATTCCAAAAGAATTTAGTGAGTTTTTAATAAGATTCAATTGAATCACTTCGATTCTCACCCTCTCCCCCCCTCCGCGGGGACGTCTAGTTTTCACCTCTGTCGTCCAATTTTGGTTCTCCGATGAACCAACAGCTAGCACTATGGAACACCGCCTGTAGCGGCGCCGTCGACCAGCTTCGGTGCATCCCCACACCTAATGCTGAAGATCCAACTCGAGCCCTACCGGGCCTCGAATTCCCTTTGGTCCATTCGCATAGCACCCTTGTTTTTGGGCCTGCTTGTGCCGAGAGCCTTGATCTATATCACCAGCCCTTTGGGCTTTGGTGATGACATGGCCCGAGAACCAGTTGAGCTATTCTAGGCTCCTGTGTCTACATCACAGTTGTTCCGTGCCCTTCATAGGCCCTTAATTTGGGCTAGCGTATGCAGCCCACTTATTTTGTGATGTTGAGCCAACCTGCATGCTCGACCCGAGACCAAACTTGCCCAATATTTGGGCTCGTGGACTTTGGCCTACTATTTTGGGCCCTAAGTTTAATTGCCAAATTATTTTTAGGCCTAATGGGTTTTATATATTTTTTTATCACCCACCCTTTAAATTTGGCCAGAAGTCCAAATTTCACCCGTGAACTTGAAGTTTATAATTATTTCAAAACCTGAAGTTTTTATAAACATGCCTTGTTTGAAAACCTAAAGTTTTGCTTAAAAACATCACCCATGAAAACTCGAAGCTTTTTCGTGTGAATTTTAACCAATACATGTCTACTAGAACCTGAATGTTTTACTCCTATGTGAATGTCTATTGATTTTCTTTCTCCATTACACTAATCAAACCTTGTCCTTTATTTTGTGATAGGAACATGTCAAATTTGAATAAACTTGACTTCACCGCTTTAGAGGTCTCTGGAAGGAACTACCTCAAGTGGGTCCAAGATGTGAAGCTCTACCTCACTGCAAAGAATTTGAATCCCACCAATGAAGATGAGACGGACAACCCAGTTGGTGAAGCTGAGAAAGCTGCTGCCATGATCTTTATCCGAAGATATATTCATGACGCACTGCAAACTAAGTACCTTGTTGAGGAAGATCCAAAGCACTATGGGTCGCTTCGGCTGATCGCTTTGATCACCAAAAGGACATATTCTTGCCTGAAGCAAGACATGACTGGCAGCATTTGCACTTCCAAGACTTTAAGTTTGTGAATGAGTATAATTCTAAATTTTGTCGAATCCGATCATTTCTCAAGTTTTGTAACAAGACTTTGACCAAAGAAGATCTCCTAGAGAAGACCTATTCGACCTTCACTGTTACTAATATTGTCCTGCACCAACAATATAGAGCTCAAAAGTTCTCACTGAAAAGCAGAATCAGCTGTTGATGAAAAATCAAGTTCGACTTACTGGGTGACTACTGTGCCTAAAGCACATTATAGTATGAACCAACACCCAAAACGCCAAAAGAGGCGTGGTATGGGTGACCAGAATCCACCCCGTCAAGGTCAATAAAGCCAAGGCCCATCTAAGGGAAGAAACAAAGCCCAGAAGTGCCCTAACCTTGGTCCCAAGGCCTTAAACTTCAAGAATAAGGACAAAGCACCCCAAAACAATGGATGCAAACATGTGATATCACTGTGGTTCAAAGGACCATTGCTCCTGTGTTTGCTGTGCTCCTTAGAAGGTTGTAGCTGAATATCATTCTCGTCGTAAGAAGTTTGAATCAAACTTTGTGCAAGTGGACAAACCGAAGAGTAGCAAGTTGGAGGTTTCTAACTTTCAAGAGGATACCACCCTATGGAAGATTAGAATCTTAAACATAAACTATTTTTAGTCAAAATAAGACATAGGGGCCGAATTCCACAGTAGTGGCCGAACCTTTTTTTTTTTTTTTTTTTTTGTTAGTTTTCAACAATTTTCCTTTATGTTTGGATTATTTGTTGTTTTTTGGATATTAAGTTTTTAATTAATTTCCATCCTTGACTACTTAAAATTATTTTGAATGGATATTTATTTTTTAGAACTTTTATGCATGTGACCAATTCAAATTAATTTTTCATTCTAGGTATGACTAGTGGGGAAGTTAGTTGTCTGGCAAATAGTTCAACCACGCACACCGTTTTGCGTGAACACATCTATTTCACTAACATCATACCTAAGAATGCACTTCTGACAACCTTTTCAGACCTATCCAACCTAATCGAAAGTTACAGTAAGGCACGTATAATGTTGGCCAGTGGTACAATTTTGACCATTGATGAGGCACTTTATTCTCCTTGTTCCAAAAGAACATTGTTGAGTTTTAAGGACATTATAGATAACAATTACCATGCTAAAACACACATAGAAAACTAAGTTGAATTTTTGTGCATAACTTCCTATGAATATGGCCAGAAGTATATTCTAGAGAAGATTAAGCATATCCCGAGTGATCTGTATACCATGACCATACGCCCCATAAAGAGCCACTATATGGCATGCCGTACCTCTAAGACTGCGCACGAGATTACACTTTGGCATGATTATATGGGACATCCTAGATGAATAGCGATGCACCATATCCTCAAATCATCACATGGGCATCCACTAACCCGAAGTTTAGGTTGGATTCAATGAATCGCATGTCAAACATGTTCAATAGGAAAGCTTATTACTAAGCCTTCTTATAACAAGATTCGTTTGAATCCTCCCATTTTTCTACAAAGGATTCAGGGGGACATTTGTGGACCAATTCACCCTCCATGTGGACCATTTAGATATTTATGGTTTTGGATGACGCATCCACACGTTGGTCACACGTGTTCTTGTTGTCTACAAGGGACACTGCATTCTTTAAAATATTGGCTCAGGTTATCAAGCTCAGAGCTCACCACCTTGATTATCCAATTAAATCTATTTGAATAGATAATGCTGAAGAATTCACATCTAAAACTTTTGATGACTATTGCATGTCGATTAGAGTTAAAGTTAAACATCTAGTACCCCAAGTTCACACCTAGATTGGCCTGGCGGAGGCATTCATTAAGTGCTTACAAATGATTGCTCTATTGTTGATTATACGTACCAAGCTCCCGATCGTTGCTTGGGGCCATGCAATATTGCACGCAGCTATGTTGGTTCACTTAAGGCCTGTTGTGACCCAACTAAATAGCACCCTTCAGTTAGTTATCGAATATGAATCCGACATATCACATTTGCGTGGTTTTAGTTGTGCGGTCTAAGTGCCAATTTCGCCGCCCTTACGTACCAAAATAGGGCCTCAGTGAATGATGGGAATTTATTTCAGATATGATTTTCCTTCGATCATTTGTTACTTAGAACCTTTGATAGGCAATCTTTTTGCTGCTCGTTTTGCAGATTATCACTTCTATGTGACAGTCTTCCCATTGTTAGGGGGAGATAAGAATGTCAATGTTCTTGAAGAACGACACCAATTATAGTGGATGACTCCCACTTTGCCTCATTTAGATTCACGCACCGCTCAATCTAGCGCATATTACATCTCTAGAGCATAGCTCAGAGCATGCCAAATGCTTTCATTGATCTAGCGCGAGTGACAAGATCACATATTTTAGCTACGAATGTGGCTGCAAAGATAGATATAGCAAATGTACGACGGACTTCCCTTCTGGAGGCCCGGGATACTAACTTTGGTGATCCATGTACATTAGAAGCTAGCCAATCATCTGCCTCTACACAAAAGCGTGGCAAACCTCTAGGTTCAAAAGATTCACACCCCCAGAAAAGGAAACCCATGGCACATGCACTTAAAGAGCCTATTGTGAATCCAACTGTTGTTTACTCATTCTATCCAACTCATGAAGAAATTCTAGATTACGGAAGCATCCTTAAAGAGATGAATCCACCTCGTGAAAATCGTGAGATTTCAATTTATTATTCTAGCTTAGATGATGTATGGTGTTGAAATCAGATGATCGTGGATGATGCATTAGCATATGCAGTAGCTACTGAGATCATGTTAAGCGATGACATTGAACCTCGTTTCGTTGATAAATGTCAATGTAGAATCAATTGGTCAAACAGGAAACAAGCAATCCAAGTCGAACTTGATTCGCTTGCGAAACATAAGGTGTTTGGACCCGTAGCTCCTACTCCTCCACATGTGAAGCCCGTTGCCTACAAAAAGGGTTTTCGTTCGAAAGCGTAATGAGAAAAATGAAATTATGCATAACAAAGCTCGTCTTGTTGCGCAAGGCTTCTCACAACGCTCTGAGATTAACTATGACGAAACTTATTCACCCATTAAGGATTTGATTACTTTTCGCTACCTTATTAGTTTGGTAGTTTTCGAAAAACTGAGTATGCAGCAAATGGACGTAGTAACTGTGTATCTCTATAAGGATCTTGATACGGAAATTTATATGAAAGTTCCTAAAGAGCTTACATTGACTAGATCAAATATTTCCAAACCCCAGAACGCGTTCTCAATTCGGCTGAGGCATTCACTCTATGGTTTAAAGCAATCCAGAAGAATATGGTATAACATCTGAGCGAGGATTTGACTAGTCAAGGATATGCGAACAAAAAATTATGCCCTTGTGTGTTCATTAAGAAGTAACATTTTAGCTTTGCGATAGTTGCAGTTTATGTCAATGACATGAACTTTATTGGAACTCCTGAAAAGCTCGTGAGGACTGCCGTGCACCTAAAGCCGGAATTTGAGATGAAAAATCTAGCAAAGGCTTGATACTGTCTCAATCTTGAGATAAAGTATCGTTCGGATAGAATCTTAGTACTTCAAACGAACTATACCCATAAGGTGTGGCTTCCGCTTTAACGAGGATAAAGCGAAGCCTTCGAGTACTCTTATGGTCGTTCGATCGCTAGATGCAAAACGAGATCCCTTCCATCCGAAAGAGGATGATGAAGAGATTTTGGAGCTTGAAGTTCCTTATCTAAGTGCGATAGGCGCTTTATTGTACTTAGCTCAATGCATTAAACCCGACATCTCATTCGCTCTTAATCTTTTGGCAAGATGCAATAATGCACAAACACGCAGACACTAGACTGGTGTTAAAGACATCTTCTGCTACCTTAAGAGTACTACAAATTTGAGCTTGTTCTATCCTTGCAGATCCTCAAGTGATGCCGCACTCTCAGCTTCTCGAGTCGATTCTCGCCTTGTTGGTTATGCCGACGCATGATACTTATCTAATCCGCACAAGGCGTGTTCTCGAACGAGTTATGCCTTTACCGTTTGAGGCACCGCAATCTCTTCGAGGTCAACTAAACAAACCTTAGTTACCACTTCGTCTAACCATGCTGAAATTATTGCCTTACATAAAGCAACTCAGGAATGCTTTTGGTTGAGAGCAGTTGTGGGCCATATTCGAAGCTCCTGCGATCTTTACCCTGTCATTGATGTCCTGATGACGATCTATGAAAATAACGCAACATGCATTGAACAACTCAAGAAGGGTTACATTAAAGGAGACAACACCAAGCACATTGCACCGAAGTTCTTTTTCTCACATCAACAACAAGAGCATCAAAAGGTTGAAGTCACACAAATTCGTTCACAAGACAATATGGCCAACCTCTTTACCAAATCACTATCGAAGGCAACGTTTTAGAAGTTTGTTCAAGGAATTGGTATGCTTAAACTTTCTGAGTTGTAACATTGCTAGTTCTCCTTGGAATTGTGTCAAACTCAGGAGGAGTATCTTGAAGTATACTTGCTTGATCTTAATGTACTCTTTTTTCCTATGATTAAGAGAATTTTTCTCACTAGGTTTTTGCTACCTAACTAGGTTTTAACGAGACACCCACCTTAGGTTGATCATATCCCTGATGACGTCCAGTAGATGTTTCATTTGACTTTGCATTTCTCATGTATTTTTCCTTAGACTATGAATTTTATCCCTACTCGGGTGTTTGCCATAGCCTTAGGATTTTATAGTGAGACGTACTTCTTTATACAAGTTCCCACCTTATTGAGAATAGCGTTGTTCCCAGAATCAGTGCCGATAAGTCGACTTCCTCAACTTCTACATGATGCCGAATCTACCTTGAGTATTTACACACTCAAGGGGGAGTGTTATAAACTTTCCTAGTTTAAGTGTGATTGTGTAAATCCTAGATTGGATTTGATTCTAGTTATTCTTTCCTATATGGACTTGTATTTCAAGCATGGGAATTTTTCTGAGCTACTGTAATGAAAAAATTCCAATGCAAAAGTAGTGTAACATGAACAAATGGGCCGTACTTATCTCAATTGTAACAGACATTGATATGAAGAGCAAGCATGACACTGAATGCAGATCAAGCATTCTCCTTTGACTATTCCCAACATCACATTCATATGAATTTGCACGAAAAGCTAAAAGGACATGGATAGAATAATACGTGAACCAACGCATAAAGAAAATTCCAAATTTAGCCACTAAAACCACACCTACTTGAGCCAATTGTCTGAACATCAGCAAAAAGCGAGATATTCATACATAAAGCAAAGTAAAAAATTATTCTAGAAGACGAGTTTATACAATTTTATTACTTCAAAAATAAATCAAAACTAAAAATCATAGGTACATTATAGTCATAGGCACATTGATATACCTCATATGACAGCTATGTATGCATGTGAATGTACCTAAATACAATATTATTTGGAGTTGAAAATGTATATACTCTAAGTTGTGTGTCGAAGTCTTGGAGTACCTGGACTTGTATCTCATTCACTGGCCCATGTGCTAAGCCAGGAACATTGGTGTACCTGTTTAATGCAGACGACCTTCTGCCCATGGACTTCAAGAGTGTGTGGGCAGCCATCGAAGAATGCTAGAGACTTGGCCTTGCCAAATCCATTGGACTCAGCAATTTCTCTACCAAAAAGATCATATATATACTTTCTTTCTCTATGATTTATCCTTATGTGAATCAGGTTGAGATGAACCCATTATGGCAACAAAAGAAGCTTAGAGATTTCTGCAAAGCCAATGTAACTCAACACGAAGCAATGAAAATGTTACTAGCGTAGTTCCTTGTAAAACAAAGTTTGGAAAGAGCTCTATTTATTAGTAGGCTGCTGTTGTTGTCAAATTTATGAAAATCTGAAGGAAGTAAATTAATCATGAACCTGTTGAAAATTACTTTGTTAATGATTCAAAGGCAGCCAATTATGTGTTCCCGTCTTTCCTTACGGGAAAAGCTTATCAAGATTTGCACGGGAGAGGATTAAGCAGTCATCTTGGTCGTGATAAGACAATAGCAAGTTTGGAGAAAAGGTGTTTAGGCCACAATTGAAACGGGAATTTGGAGCCATTGTGAGTAAGGATGGCAACGGTCGGATGGGGGATGAATATGCTATATTCATTTCCATAACCACAAAAATTAACAATCAGTGATTATCCATCATCATACCCACCGAGTAACGGATTTTCCATGGTTATATTCGCCTTCATCAAAAACAAAAAAAAATTATATTCATCCAATTAACACACTATAATTTAATAGATAATAATTTCGTCATTAAAATAGTCATGTCCAATAATAAAAAACATAACAATATTTTTGAAGTTGTTCATGATAAGCTAATATGATAAATTGGTCCAATGAGAAAAAAAAAGATGACGAACTTGGAACATTTGATATATAAAATGATTCAATGAATGAATTTTGTAGAGTATAAAAAAAAAAGAGTACTGAATAAAGCATTGATGATGTTGGCTATTGATAACTATCATAAGCATGATGTTTGGTGCATAATGAATATATTATAGGGTTTGATGAATATTATTATATTATAGGGTTTGATGAATATTATTATATTATATAATACTATTATATTAAATATAAATTATATTATACATTATATATGTTATTTGGGTCAAATTCAGGAAATGATACGGATTGAGGACTCCTATAGCCATATCCAAAACCATAACTGAATAAAGTTCGCGATTTTTCCCCATATCCATAATATATTCAAATTTTCATACCCAAATTTGTTCCCTTCGAGTGGTTATCCACAATTATCAAGTTTAACGATTTGAATTGTCATCCCTAATTGTGAGGAAGTGTTATACTTGTCATGTTTCAAAGGTGCAAGTCCAAAATACTGGCCTTTACATGCCACTGCCTATTCCTAACAATATTTGGGAGAACATTACTATGTATTCTGTGCTCAGGCTACCTCTAACGCTAAGAGGAATGGATTCAGTTTTTATAGTGGTTGACAAGTTCTCTAAGATGGCTCATTTCATTACTTGCAGAAAGACGGTTGACACATCAAACATAGCCAAGCTGTTTTTCAAGGAGATTGTTCGATTGGATGGGGTACCTAAGTCTATCACTTCCGATCAAGACACCAAGTTCTTGAGTCACTTCTAGATTATATTATGGAGGATGTTTGGGACTACTTTGAATTGAAGTACTACTGCACATCCCCAAATTGACAAACAAATGGAGATCACCAATAGACTTTTGGCAACATGGTTCGAAGCATTTGTGGAGAACAGCTAAAACAATGGGACTATGCCCTGCCTCATATGAAGTTTGCTTATAACAGCGCCATGCATTGTGATACGAGAAAGTCACTTACACTGTCGTCCCTCACCATGTGATGGACTTAGTGAAACTGCCTAGGGGAGATGGAGTTAGCATTGCTGCAGAAAATATGATAGAAGATGTGGTGGCAATTTGTGAAGAAGTCAGGCATTTGAGCCCTTTTCTTCATGCTTTTGCCAGAGGTCTGGAGAAAGCTGCAATCAATAGGATTTTCCTAGTCCTCCCTTCCCGAAAAGAAGAATGTGAAATTCTTTTTCCTTTCCACAAGGACCAAGAGATTGGATCTAGCCGTAAGAAGAATGCTCGGCTTATAAATAACCCACTTCTTGGTCTTCAACCTCTCAATCACAACGAACACCCCTGATAAATGCAATTGGATGTGTCTATTTATCTATCCCTTGACTCAAAATGGGACTAGGTTTGAAAAATGATCTTAGAGTGTTTAAGGTTAGGCCAGTAAGGTCTCTTAACACATTTTTTCTTCTCATCGGAGTTATTTCACAAAGACTTGCCATGGTAAGGAAGAAGGAAGGAACAAGCACACTTGGAGAGTGCAGTACAACGGAGATTTGTATGCTGCGTTCAGGAATGATGAATCGCTCTCGAAAAGGAATCTATTGAATGGGTGTATTAGATGGGTGTATCAAGCAGGAGCAACACTTGCTGTTAAGAGCTATAACAAGGAGAGGTTGAACCAAAATGTCGACATCTTTGACTGGGAACTATCCGAGATGGACATTGAGAAGACCAACAGAATCCAGCAACGCAAAATGATGCTCAGAGAAGACCTAGTTTCAGTGAATGGACCGTCACCACGCAAGCCACGTCAAGATTTAAGGGATGTTGAGCTATAAGCAGATTTAACCTTATTATGTTAGCAGGGGTAGCTAATTTTCAGATCAAACCACTTAACCCGTCCAACCCACCTGTGGCAGGTTGGGTTGGGTCAGTTTTTGGAATTCGTTTCTTGAGTTTCAGGCTATGACTCGCCCGTCCATGAATGAATTGAAAGTTTCATATATTCTTTTTAGAATTTTTTGGTCTGATTCATACTCTCTTAGTGAGAATAGAAGTAGGAAAGAAGAAGAACATATACTACGACAATAAAGATTTCATTTGATCATTTCTAATTCCCATAAAAATTCACCAAAACACAAAACAAAAAACAACCGAAAATACAAAGACAAGTGTTTTCGACTCTAATATGACGGTAGGTAGTGGCCAAAGTGGTGGTGTTGAAGAAGCAGTTGCAAAAGCTGGTTAGCGAAATTCTCCACGACAGCGGGTTGAAGGGTGTATTAATATAAAAATGGTCTATGCGTTGGGCCTGCGGCTTTTCTTCACTAAATAAGGGTGGTTCTGATTGAATCGTGGCCAAGGAACATCGGAACATTCTGGCTGACCGTCGTGCAGACATGTCGGGCTACAATCGGTTTAGAATGTTCTTACGATCCATTTGTGGTGATGACTTAAGGACAGGGACAAGATCCTTTAAAGAATGCCGACTCAAAGCATCTCATAAGTAGATGGCTTCATAGGTTTTCTTTTGTTTTATTTAAGGATGATGCTAAGGAGACCAAATTTTTAAACTAAATTTTTAAACCAAATGATGTGTCACTAATAAAAAATAAGCATGTTAACCAACACTTAAGTAATAATTAATCATCAACATTCACATCATTTGGTTTACAAAATTTGGTATAGAAATTTGATATGCCATCATTACTCCTTATTTAATGGTGTTTCATGTAATTTTCAACTAACTAAGCATTTTTCTAGACTTATTATATTTATTTATAAAGATTTTTTTTAACTAATTAACTACAAGGGTATATCTGTATTTAAAGGGATTATGTGAAAGTGAATAAAACCTCATGGGGGTGTAATGATACTTCTTAAACGTAAGAGGTTTTGTGAAAACAAGAAAAACCTCAAGTGATGTTAGTGTAGTTAGCAAAAATCGCACTATAGATATGATCGGATCATATTTATATATATTTTTACTTCAAATTCACTCGTCTTTTCTTAGTTAGTTCCTTATATTTTTTAGCTATTTACGTTATTTTTGTGTTTATAGGATTTGTTATGCAAAGAAAATAAAAATAGCAGAAATGAGTTTTAAATAATAAATTCGTAAAAAATTGCCTTACCCACTTATTTGATGTTGTAGCATTAGAAAAATCATGAAGGCATGCAATAAAAAGAAAGGCAGTGCAAAGCAGTCGGTGAGTGCATAAAAGAGTGGGGGCTGCCTGTGTTAAAGTGGAGAATTTGATATAAAAGAAAGGGGGAAAAACAGCTCACAAAGAGGAAGAGCCACAAAGCAGCGTGAAGTCAGAGAAGGGTGGCTGCCTTTTTTGGTTTTAAAAGAACACGAGCGCAGAGAATAATTTTGGGGGGGGGGGGGGAACACGAGCGCAGAGAATAATGGGGGGGAGAGATAAGCTGCCTTGGGCAGCTGGCCAGAGAGAAAAAGAAAATAAAAAAAATAAAGGGGAGGTGCGGACAGAAAATAAGCTGAATCGGGAGAACAGAAAACTAAAGCTGCGCAAACAGCTTGAAGAGAACCACCGAAGCAAGCCTCGGGCAGCTAGTCAGCCAATCAGAAAGGCTGCCTGTGCGTTGCTTGCTCCCCCGTCTGCCTTGGTTGACTCGCTGCCTTAGGCAGCCATCATGGATACAGAAAAACAGAAAAAAAAAAGGGCGCAGGGATTCAAAGAAAACAGAAACAGAAGGCTGCCTTTGGCAGCCAATTGGAGAAACGGACAGAGGAGAGCTGCCATTAGGCAGCTTTGGCAAGAAACCAAGGCAGCTGGAGCGGCCAATCAGGAGCGCCAAATCAGGCAGCTGGGCAGCGAGCTGGCAGGACAGAAAAATAAGCACAGTTCAGGGCACAGAACCCTTGCATCCCCATTTCGGTTTTATCCTTTCTCAACTTATGTTTTATTTCTGTTTTAATTTATAAATAATGTGTAATTAATTTATTTTGGCTAGAGGATAATTCAAAGCCATGATTATATTTGTAATTTGAATTGATTACCTTCAGTTGTGATTTCTGAGTTGTGAATTTAATTTGCTTAACTGCATGATTAATAACTTATTTGTGTATGTCGATTAAGAATGCATACTTAATTTACATGCATGAATTTGATGCTAGAATATAAGTGAATTTCACCTAATCGTTATGAACTTATATTCATGAGTAGTGAAGGTTGCTATCCACAATCGTGTTAAGTGAATTCTTGGCAAGAGTATCATGCTTTTCATAGTTACGAATGCCTCGTCAATGCTTATAGTTTTCATAAAGTTTAATGATCTTTGATTGTATCTCTATTGTGCTTTTCACGTAGGGGACTTTTGAGGAATGTTTTGAATTGTTGTATGCGTTTTTCCATCCAATTCAATAACTTAAGGAAAACTTGAAGATTAAAAAAGTGCTGTTCACGGTTAATCTGGAGTGTTGAGATTTACAATTTATTGAAAGAACAACTGAAAAATTAATTTACGTTGCATATGTGTCATGTGTGGAGAAGAACCATCTAGTCAGTCCGTCGCCTATCCATTCACCTTAATTTTATGTTTTTGTCAATTCTATAATTTATTTAGGTTTAAATCACTTCTCGTCAAAACCAAACCCCCCCCCCCCCATTGTTAAGTTGTATTATTTAGTTAGATTTCTTTGTTTTGAGTCTTTTAATTCCATTTCTGTCCAAATCTGTCCCTAGTGTCTAGTTAAGTGTCTTGTTCCTAGTTTTGTGTTTTTGAGTCTTATTTAGTGTTTTTAAATTAATTTAGAGTAGATTAGCAATCCCTCCTAATCCCTGGCCTAGAACGATACCCTACTTACATCTTTACTACAACTGTAAAAAAGAGGGTTAAATTTGTGTGTGGTTTTACAACCCATCAAATTTTTGGCGCCGTTGCCGGAGATTAGCAACTTTGCTAATCCCTTTATTTTTTTTGTTTGTGTTTATGTTTGTATTTGTGTTTGTGTATTTTACTTTTGATATTTGATTTATTTTTCTTTCTTTAATTTTAGGTACAATTGGAGTAAGACATGGCATTTGCAACCATTCAAGCTCAATTGGCGCAGCTCACTGCTCAATTGACTAATAATGCCGAATGGACCACAATGCCAAATGTCCCTACATTTGATGTGCCCTATGGGCAAGGATATCAAACTCATCAATGTCCTCAATTTTCTGCAAATGAAGATGTTTGGGGATATCAAGGTTGTGATCAATCAAGGGGCAACATGTTTTCCAACGCTTGCAATTCGGATTGGAGAGGTAATTCAGACTATATGTGGGATGAATCTCAACAATTTCCACAAGGTGGATATTGGCAGCAAGACGAGTTATATTCACGACCTATGCAGCCACCACAAGAATCTGCCCAATTCGATTCAGGTACATCTCTGGATAATGATACGTTTAATAAGTTACTCACCTCTTTGAATCAGGGAGTAGAAAATCAAAATAAGGAGATGCAAGACCGAGTCAAAAGAGTGGACGAATTGGATATGCAAGTTGAGCAGATTGTGGAATTCATGGCCCAGATTCAGGAGCAACGTGAACTCTCCAACTCCAACATGGAAAATTTAAAGGGAGACGTTGAAATCGATGAAGCCAGCACTTTGGAAGGTGACATGGAGGATGAAGCTGTCCCAGAACCATCCAAACATAGCCCAAACATGGATGAATTGCTGCAGCAAAAAGAAGAGGAGGACGACGACCTGGGCAGTTTAGAAGAATTCTTGTCTCAAACCCCTCAAGTCCCTATGTTGTCCAACTTCGGTAATGTTGTTCCAATTTCAATTCATTCTAACATTATTCCACAAAATGTCCCTTTTCCTTGCAGATTTTTTTATTCCAAACATCGAAGAGAGTGAAAAAGACATTGTGGAAGCTCTTCCAGAGGTGCAAAGTGATATCCAAATTCTTGGTGCACCAAAACAAATTCCCGATGGTGTTGAAACATTCAAAGAACCTTGCACACCAAGAAAAGGGATTCAAGAGAATGAAGTGGTTGGACAACATGTTGAATACATCGAAGAGGCTGTGCATGAGACAACAAAGGCCCAAGAAGTTGAGTTTGATGACACGGGACAGGCCACAACCATCATAGTAAACCTGGCTAAGTTCAAAATCCCGGAAATGTCGAAAAATGTGGTGTTTGTCATTGAATTTGTGTCGGAGAAAGACAGTAAGCCATCTTCTCCAATTTTGAATTTATACTAACACGTTGATTTTAATGATTCAGGCACCCACTCGAGAATTTAAACCATTGCCGAATCATTTCAAGTATCACCTCACATTGAAAGATAAATTCCATGCTTTGGAGCCGAGGGGAGGTTAAAGGAAAGATTCGTCCGGCTAAAGACGTTAAATCAAGCGCTTCTTGGGAGGCAACCCAAGCATTCAACGAAGGGAGACTTTGGAATTGCTAACCAAATCAGATTTGCATTCTTTCACCCTTCTTTTCACTACTTTCATTTTGTGTTGTTTAGTTAGTTTTGTTATTTGGTTGATTTTTGTTTAGTTTGTGTTTAAATAAATTAAGGGCAATGTTTATTTTAAGTGCGGGTAAACAAAGTCTTTTTACATTAATTTACATATTTTACATTACATATTTTAATTTGTTTAAAGTAAACCTGAAAATAATAATAATAATAATAATAATAATATTAGTAATATATATATATATATTTAAATAAACATAAAAGCAAAAAAATTTTTTTTTTACAATAATACGAAAACTGATAGAATTCATTGGTCATTGGTTAGGTGGTGCCTCAGAGGTCGGCGGAGCTCCTGAAAGACGAAGTGCCAGAGTTGGAATCTCCGGAGCCGGAACGCTTGGTGCAACTCCAGAGGACGAAGGCAACATAAACCTCGGGAGTAACGCCATGAACCTTTCATGATCACTCTGAATCCGAACGTCCGACTCCTGCAGCTGGTCCAGCTTCCTCTTCATGCTGGTCGAGTAACTAGTTGCAAGCATGTGCAACTCCTTGTTCTCGTTCCTGAGTCCTCTGACCTCTTGCCGGAGACTAGCCACCTCCGCCATCAGAGACTCAACCTGACGAGAGCGTGCAAGAAGGCGTTGGCCCATGTTTGAAACTGAGCCTGCACACTGGACGCTGAGAGCCAGTGAGTCCTGAACAGCTAGCTCGTCCGACCGCCTAGATAGCATCCTAGTGTCCCTTGGAGTGAGGAGGTTTCTTGCAACCACCGTTGCGGTTATATCGTTCCTCATCATTGTGCCCCTGACTGTAAGAGGACCATTGGGGGATATGAAGGACGGATTCCAAATATTGTTTGGAGAAGACGAGTCATCATCTTCTCCGACATTCAAATTTAGGCGACAGTCGGAAGGGCAAGACATTTTTTTTAGAAGGTGATAAGGAAGAAGAGAGCGGAAGGAGTAAGAGTGCAGAAGTGCAAGAAGAGAGTGTTTACAGGAGGGAGTTCAAGTGTGATGTGAAGTAGAATTCGTGCAATTTTTTTTTTTTTTTTTTTTTTTTTGTGTTAAAAGCACTTTTATGAAAAGAAAAAAAAAGTTTCCTAACACTCAATAACTTTATTTTTCAATTATTCATTCACACAGCCAAAACAAATTTTTTTTTTAAACACAACAATAACAAACTAGCCAACTAGCCAACAAAAGTAACTGAAATACGAAGAGCGGTTTTTTTTTTTTTTTTTTTTTTTGGCAAACAAATACGAAGAGTGTTAGAACTGAATTCAAATTCCAAACTCAAAGAATTTAGGAAATGCTACAGCCTGTTATTTCTTACTCCATGTAACAAAAATACAAATGATTAAATCGATTACAATGATCATTTGACGAACCAAAAAGAAAAGATTGCATTGATCACTATAAATCAACGTTCTCGATTATATGCTCTAGACAAGGAAGAACTGCTGCTACTGCAAATGCTACAATGCCATGAGCTTCTAAATTTGGTTCCAATACTTAAAATTACACAAAATAAAGAGTTTTCAAACCAATTTATTTATAGCTCCAAGTCCCTAAACCGTATGTACTTTCGAAAACATACTTCTTCAATCTATTTGACATCCTCTCTAATAATACAGCAAACGGAAAACCACCAGGCCACAGGGGACTTCACAATTTCCTGTCTACAGTCATGGCTGAATTATCGCCATTAGCTGAGGATGGGGCAATGTTGGCACCCATGGCTACAACATCGGAATCCTGAACTCCGCCATCAATCCGATTTAAAACAAAAACAAAATGAACCCATAAAGGAATTCCAGATATAAAAAATAAATAAATAACAAGAATTTTCTTTATCTTCTTTCAGGGGTGCTTGGGGTGGTATACCTGTTCAATTCCCTTTAAAGAAGGATCCTGGATACCTACATTCAGAACCTTAGGAACACCAGCTAGAGATCCCTGCAAAATGTTGAGCATACATTGTAAGATGAGCGAATAATTACCAGCAATTACTTCCTATAAAGTTTTAGTATCCACCACCACGGAGGTGTCAAACACCATCATAAATATATACTACACAAATGAGTCATAGCCTAAGGATTAGTAAACATATTCCTTTTCAAGAACATTTAAATGGATTAAAAAACATTGTTCGACAATGAATTTTTTATAGAGGATAATTCGCATGTCAGGTCCAGTTTTGCTGTACACTTGATCTAATGAATTCACGTGCTTATCTCTATCTATCCACACATTGGGGATGGAGTGAAAACATGAAGTCCCACATTAGGGATGGAGTGAAAACATGAAGTCCCACATTGGGACATTCTAAACCCCTTCCTTTCAGTATGTAACATTGAAAGTCTCTCCACTTATTGGTGATTGCTTTTGGGTTGGATGCTCTAACTTTAACTGGTTAAGTATGTTATTAAGGTATCTACTAGGCCCTAAACTATGGAATAAAAATGATAACGACAGAGTAGTAAGTTCATTCTATGTTTCCTACTAACCATTTGGATTTTCATCCAACAAATTCAACTATGAATGTTGTATTTATGTGTCGTAAGTGTTTTATTAAGGTATCTACTAGGCTCTAAACCATGGAATGATCTGTCTAAGATTTGAAAAACTCCTATGTACATATACGCATACACCCACAAACAGGTCTTGCAAGTAACGAAATTGGTAGCGAATCCAAACTGATATATCCATGATTACAATATACCCATCAGAAATTGCCAGCCAGCTCTTTCCTTTCCAGACTGAGACCTTTTAAGCTGACAAGAATTTTTGTTCTGACCTTGGACAACTTGTCTACTATTTAAAGAAAAACATTCCCAAAGCAAGGCGTTTTTACAACAGTGGAATAAAATCTAAAGGAGGAGAAATGGTTACTTATTTCAACTAAGAACTTGTAGACCGAATAGTTGTTCTCTGCTAAGGTTCCCAACAGGAAGTTCTTGGAATTGATATAAATGACTGAAATGCATTAAGATGCAATAACCAATTGTGTATTTAAGCCATCCATAAAAGAATCCAACTCTTCTACCAAGGAAAAGTGATATAAGCAGTGAAGAAGAAAATAGAATTTAACCTCAACCTCTCAAAACACTTGCAAGTGAAACAAAAGAATGCAGAAGTGGAGATCATGGAGAGTATCAATTTCTTATTGTGCATTCATTACTTAATGTTTCATGTGTGGCTATAGGTATATTGTCTCTCACAATTAGATGGATCTGTTTTCTCTCATTTACACGATTGAATATTCCAAAAGACAGTTATGACAGTGCAAACAATATAATGTCTCATTTGCATTCATATATAACTTTTTAACTATGCATACATCATAAAGAGGATTAAAAGACAAAATAACTAAGGATTTATAAATCCCACAAACCTTGTTGGCCCACTTCAGACCACATGCATTACATAGAGTCCTTGGGCCTGCTGGCCCACGACGCATCATTGGAGTTGACTTTGAGCTTATCCCACAATGTGTACACCTGAAAAGGCATTAAGCATTATGTTTCAGAACACACAGAAAGTTAGTATTTATCTTGAAATAACAAATACACAAATTAGAGTACAAAACCTGCATCTCAATGTCAAAACAGCATCTCTTTGACTCTTTCAAGGAGAAAAAAGAATAGACCGGAAATTCAAAAAAATTATATAACGACCTATCCTAAAAAAATAAAAATCTAAATGTACTCAAAGCATAATCAACAATATATGAAGATGGATTGACACTTACGAAGTTTCCTGCATGCTCTCATCTTGTCCAGAGCCCTGTGTTGATAAAGCAGGGCCTCCATCATCAGAACTAGCCTTGGACGATGTAAATTGACCCTTCTTACGCTGCATTCTGAAATATGTACACATCGTATATTATAAGATGGCCAGGACAAAAAGGATTCTGGAATAACACAAATGTCAATTCGTTAAAAAAAAGCATAGGACTGAGTGACAAATCCTATCCCATTAATGTTTTCCTTAAAAAGAGCTGTCCTTCAGGTCTATGATAACTACAGAAATCCTGACCTTCAATTTCGTTTCATATCCATGCCATTTGCACTGTGGTATAGAAAGGCTTTATGAATAAGATAACCCTTACATTTCACTTTAAAAGTACTCAACTGAAGAAAGAAAAAAATTGTAAAAAAAGTTTCATATACAAAAGATCCACTAGAATTTCCAAATAGAAGACCAGTCTTTTGCAAACACATTCATATGCGCTACGAGCTTATGGTAATGTCCTGACACAATGTTATCTATTTATTTCCTCAATGTCCTATTGCTTTAGATTTGTGTATGAAGTTGTGTTTAGAAAAGGACTGAGGTGGTAATTCCAGCTGATCGTGTATCTATTTCCTGGGAGAAAGTTAACTCTTTGGGGTAAGGAAAAAAGGTAAAGGTTACATGGATCCATGCATTGTTGGCGGTGATCTAGTTTGGGTTGGAGAGAAGAAACATAAGAACTTTTAAAATTATAGAGAAGTGGTGGAGGTTTTCTGAGATGAAGTAAGGTTTTGATCCTTTGAGCTTCAGTTTCTTCTGAGTTCTGGGAACTATTGTCTTTCATTTTATTTTTCAGACTCGAGGGCTGTTTTTAATTAATTTTAGGAATGATTTTTTTTTCCTCTCTTACTTAATTTAAGCAAATCGAAAATAATATGTATAGTTGAATATAAAAAGATATATATGTACATCAATCTGTACAACAAATTCCTCTAAGAAAGACATCTTACTCTTGTTTATAATAATACAGATTGCTTGATGATGAGCATACCAACATCAAGACCATACAAACACTAATGACCACACTTACATATTATACCAATTCTCATTCTTCAGTATATTTTGCAAGGTTCTAAAAGGCGCTAGGCACTAGTTTGGCGGCAGGTTGGGGCCTAGTGCCTAGACGGATACGCAAATGCCTAGGCAGACTAGGCGGATTTAAGTAAATCAATTGTATTTTGTGTAAATAAGTGTTTGTTTATACTTAAAATATATATAATTTCATCATAAACTAGAAAATAGAATGACATATATATTATGAAGTATTGGAACATAATGAAAACATGGGGAGTAAACATATAATGTGTGTTTATTTAAGTGTTCAATAAGTCCCTTGCAATTTATTGGAAACAATAAAATGCAAAAGGAAAGTTATCTATTTTCTAAGTGAGTTGCAATCTAGGTAGGTGTCTAGGCAAGTCTGAGTGGGCTGGGTGGGTGCCTAGACGGTCTAGGCGGGCACCTTAGCAGGTCTAGGTGCCCTTTCTTAATTTTCAAACGCCTAGGCATTAATCGGGGCAGTGGCCAGCCGCCTAGCGCCTAGGCCCCAAGGATTTTTAGAACAGTGATATTTTGTCTCAAAATATAAAAATAAAAACAACCACATAATCAGAAATGGTAAGTTAAAAATCATGATATACATTTCCAAAGGAGACAGTGTCTTTGTAAGAGGAAGGAGAAAGAATTTTCAATTCAGAAAAGATAAGAAAAATGAAATAATGAAAGTAAAGGATCATGCCGTACCTAAGTGCAACTTCTTTCCTCACGGTGTAACGGATTTTCTTATCAAAACAACGTTCTTTTCTCTTCTCACGAAACCGACTTAAAGAAGCAGCTCTCTGCGGTTGAGTTGGCTTTGCAGGTAAGTCATTCATACCCTGGAAGGAATGCCATTATAGCAGCAAACAAAGTGAAGAAAGGTAACACGAAAACTACAATTTCTAGGAACTTGGCATGATTTATTTGTATCTAAAAGTACATACTTGCTGGTTAAGAGGAACGGGCCCCATGGAAGGAATGCCAGAAGGGATTTCATATCCACCCAAAAGTAGCAGTACTGCCTGCACCTGTGAAAAAGAACCACAAAAGCTCAAGCTTCTTATATAACCCTCTCTCATTAAACACCTGCAGCACCTATTTTGATTCGTATGACAGGTTTCCCATACATATAGAACCTAATAAATAAGTTGCCCAAACAATGCTCAGCAAACACTGAATCACTGAAAAAAATATATATATTTGCTTGCTACATAACATAATGAAACAAACAACCGCTCCATTGTTGAAAATTTCATTGAAAGACTAAAAACTTTTAATTTACAAGCCATTGGGTCACATAACTCTTTTGAAATTCAACCGCTAATAAATCACATAAATGAACCACCTTTTAGCGCATGACAAAGTAAACACCAAAAATATACGCATTAAAGACTAAAAACTTTTAATTTACAAGCCATTGACCAAAATAACATGTTTTCTTCCACAGGACAAGTTTACAAAAACCTCTCACACCATCCATGATAATCAAACCAATAGGCCACATAACTCTTTTGAAATTCATCTACTAATAAATCACGTAAATGAACTACCTTTTCGCGCATGACAAAGTAAACACCAAAAATCTACATATTACGGAAGTGCAATGAAACACAAGTCCTTCATAAATGCAGCTACTTAAACAATAAAGCAGGACTCACAAGTTCCCCTAATAAAAATCAAACTTTCAGAGAGGAACAAGACATATCAGGGATAGCATAGAACAAAACAACAAAACAGAAACATATAAAGGAATGCGAAACTGCTGCAAGTGAATCACTGCCACTGCACAACTCACACAAGTTGAGCACTAAACCTTACCTTGTCGGGCGAAACAGCGTCGAAGACATAAACCTCGCCCTGAAACGAGAGAGTTAGCTGATCAGAAGCACCGTTTGCGGCGGCCGGCGGAGGGTATTCGGAGCCGGGAAGGTAGAGTTGATTTGGAGGAATGGCGGTACTATCTTCGAAGCGTATGTTAGGGTTGTCAATGGGCTCTTCAACGTCGTCGTCTTGGTCGTCAACTTGGTTACTCTGCGTCACACCTCCTGTGCTGCTGTAAATTGAATTCTGGTGCTCGGATTCTGCCATTTCAGATACGAAAAAGATAACCCAGAACGCCAACCTCCAATTCACATACAAATACTAAGTTGATTGAAAGCAATCCAAACCCTAATTTTGATTTCCTTAATTTTTTTAATTGAAAAAAAAAACAAGAGAAATTTTTGTCTGAGAGCAAAAGAGTGAGGACCGTGAATTTGGGAATTCAATCTGCAATGGGAGATGGGAGCTAGAGGTTGAGGATGACGGGTTCGGGAAACGAACCTGCAAGTTTTTCACATTTACAGATATGCCACTGACTAGGACAATTATTATTATTTTTTTTATTTTTTTACACGAGAACCGTGTTTTACATGGAATTTAAATTTCTTTAATACATAATTTGTTATTTTTAAATTCTCACTCATTCATGGAAATTTGAAAATGACAATTTATAAATTTTAACCTATTTAAAGGGTAAGGGTAATGCTCGAAAAATTAAATTTTTAGTCAGAACTTGTAAACTAAATGATGTACCACCAATAGGAATAAGCACGTTTATCAACGCTTAAGTCATAATCTAATAATCACCTTCTATGTAATTTAGTTTACAAAATTTTATTTACAAATTTAGTCTCCCTAGCATCACTTTTATGAAAAATAAGTTTATTTTCCTCATCCAAACATAGTGTTAAGGTAATTCAAAAATAGAGGATTTGAATTTGCTCGGACTGCCTGGCTAGCGGCTCCAACTACTTCCTGCCCTTGGCTCGCGACTAGAGGACTTTTGGTCTCTTGCCCGTGATTCGTGGCTGCCCTAGCAATGAAATGAGTTGTTGTAGTATGTTCTTAAGCTTCAGCTTGAGCTGCTACTGTTGCAGTGGTCCTTGTCGTGGGCTGCTTGGTGGTGGCCACAGCGGTGGGCTCCTCCTACCATTGTGTTGAGCTTAGAGGATTGTTGTCATGAGGCCACATCCTCATCTCCGCACACCGGTCCAAATCCTTCAACGTACGGGGTTCTGTTCGTCGTGGTTTCAGAATTTCCTACTATTGTATCCTTTTTCCAAGGACTAATCAATAAACTTTTCTAGCAAAAATTAAATGGTACGATGTGTGAGAAATTCAACGTAACAGAAAATTTCAAAAACTAATTGCGAGAGTCTTCTTTGAATATTTGAATCAAGCTCTCAATGAAAGCACCAATTTGTGGTAGTGAATTTCACCATCTTTAGTCCTGACGAAAATGTACCTACAAAACAATCAACATTTTTGATAAAATTATAAAATAAAATAAAATACAAAAAAACCTAAGTCTCATGCAAGGTTAGGCCAATGGATCTTCAATGTCTAATTTAGTTTCTCTTGAAAATAGTAAGTGCTTAGGGCTTTTATGGTAGCTAATGCTTACCGAAATTTGGTAGAGATAGAGGTATATATAAAGGAGTGACCGACCACAGTGTTAGGGTTTTGCCCTACACGTGGCAGCATTCTATTGGCTAAGGTGTGAGGAAATAATATTCTCAAGATATTAAATCGAAAATATTATCTTGAGATAATTGTGGAAATATCCCGAATTGATTGAAATAAGGATTACTTAATTGATGGACTCAATCTTCAATTAGAAATTGTTGAACAACAAAAATATATATAACATATTAAAAAAATGAATATATATATATATATATATATATATATAACATATTAAAAAAATGGAGTTTATACAAATTGGGTCAAACTACAAGACAAAATAAAAGATGGAATCCAGCCCCCAAAAAAAAAAAAAAGAGGATGGGCTTTACATAAATAAAATAAAATGAAAAAGAAAAAGAAAATATGTATTTCTTCCTACAAAAGGGGGAAATAACAGAGGTCTCCTATTTTTGTGCAAGGTGTGGAAAAAAAACTACACAGTTGGTGGGAGAGGTTAAGAGAAAGTGGTAGGGGGCCATGACCTCCATCTCTCCCCACGTAACAAACTCTAGAGCCTTCTTAGGATGCCTATAAATAGACATCAATCAACTGCAGCAAGAAAGGAACGCAGAAAAAGAAAGGGGAAACTCTGTAGAAAAAAAAAAGGAGAGAAACTTTGAGAGAAAATGCTAAAAGCAACAAAGTGCTGCCAGAAAAGAGAACGAGTTCAACCATTCGTGCTTTCAAGTTAAGATCCAAAGAAGAACGTTCATCACCAGGTATGAAACAAGGTCTTGTTAAAATTATTTTTTTTCCCTTGTTTGATATTATGTTGCAGACAAAAGTGGGGTAAAAAAAAAGGCAAGAGACATAAATTACTTTATGAAAATGATAAGTGTGTAAACAACCAGATTGCTGCTCTTAGAGTTGTGATTCAATGTATCAAAGATTGCAACCTCGAGTCCGAGTACCCTTCCAGGTTCACTGAAACACAAATAGTTTTTCTGGAAAAACTAAAAGAGAATCGCAAACGCCAAAAGACATCTACCCCCTCGCCAAATTGTCAAGTGCAGTTTCAAAGTTCCAAGCTTGGGTCCCTGAGAAATAAGACAGCAAAGTTGGAAGTCTCCCTTTATACTCGTAAAGCTCCAGCAATGTTGACGATGTTGGTACAAGTATTTTGAAGATGGACTAAAGTTAAAAGCAAGGGACTTTACCAAAAGATAAGTTAAAACATGTGTTATCATGTTGTATAAAGAGACAAATGATCAACAGAAAAGTGCATAGGTTGGCAAATGAACATATAAGTGCATGTGTTGACAAATGAACAAAGTAAAAGAAGCCAAAACTTTGATAAAGACAAAAAGAAAAGCCCTCAATACAACTTTGATAAAGACAAAGAAGGAAGGAGACATCTTCCATGTGGCTATCATTTTGATCAAACATTGTGTCAAAATTTTGACCAAAAAGCATTCAAAAATGCTACAAGACAAGGAAAGAAAGGAAAAACTTCCCAATCCTTAAATCTGCCACGTGAAGATTGGACTTTAAAAAAAAAGGTTCAAGCCTTTACATTAAATACCTGCCGTCCCAAATTTACAGAGTAGGAAAAAAACTCACTGTCAAAATTTTCAAATCAATTGAGAAATTCACTCACATGACAACCTTCACATTAAACACCTAGAAGACTTGGTAGACAAAGGCAGCACACAGGTATAAGCAAAAAAGAAATAAGGGTGTCCTGCAAGCCATAAATCAACACTTGTCTTCAAACGGACTCGGTATTGCAAAATAGTTTGTCCAACAACCATGTCAAAGAGATATTGTTGCCAGTGAAGCCTACGTGAAATAATTAAACCAATTAGTTGCAGTTCAAAGTTTCAACCCACTCCAAATCAAACCCAGAACATAGAAAATGAAAATGGGGTGACCTACTGGTTATTTTCTTCTCCATTTTCACTTCGAATTTTTGGTCCACAGAAGGAGTACAAGCAAGGTGGTGCAACAAAAAGAAAAAAGAGCCCGTGACCTACATAAAATAAAAATAAAAATAAAGCCTCTACTATTTAAGGGGAAAAGAAGATAAATCAAAACAATTAAAAAGAGTTTGAACTCCACCAAACTTACCCATCTTCATTTAGAAATCAACGATTGCCTAAGCCAAGTAGAAATTTGAAATACAATGAAATCCACGGAAGCCCAAAATAACAGAATTGTTTCTAGAGGAAGATCACTAATATAATAGCCAAGAAAAGGGCAGAGAAATCTCTAAAGGAGCCTGCACCTCACATGGGATTTGGCTCACGTGGCAAGCAAAAAGAAAGCCACAGCTCCTTGTCTAAATTTTGAGCTTTGTGAATTTGGAATATTAATCAAAAGCATGAAGAGTTTAGAACTAAAAAGGAAAGGAAAGTGCCATAAGCCTTTTTCACAACAATAAAAAAGGGGGGGAGGGGGGGGAGGAGGGGCTTTCCTTCTTACAAAATCCTATTTCAAATAGGATTGAATTGCTATGAAATCGTGTGGAAAAGTCAAGTAAAGATGGAGTCCTAATTTACTAGGGATTAAAATCTGAGGGAAACTTTTCAATAAGCTAAAAGAAGCCAAGCCCGTGGGCCCATCATTTTTCACCAAAGTGGACTTTGTAGATTCAAGCATCCATTAAGTTAGATCAAGTCAACAAAACTTGCAGCATAAGCACGAAGACAATGACAATACAAATCATTTCAAACATCATGAACTACGCCGGTTTGATTCCATAAGGATACAGAGACAATCTGATATCAAATTTTAGACGCAACCATGAAACCGAGACGAATTCCTGGTTTATATAAACTAAATTCACTCTTGCTACTTTGACCAAGTAATTACAAATTCTACAAAAATTAAAAGCAAAGTTTGCATCTCACAATGTTGCTCACGTGGAGAAGGAGAGAGATGGCTGGCGAGATTTGGAAGCCAAGTCCTATTTGAACACTGGACCCTAATCTCACAAAAACCATGTTTGAGATTAAAAAAAGAGAGGAGATAATGAAGCTTGCGTCTGATTGGAAAGAAGCTTGGATCTTGGGTCAAACGGGTTCAAAATCCCATGTCAAACGGGTTTGAAAGTTTAAAAGAAAATTATAAAAAATAAAATAAAAAAGGAGATGCTTCTTTAAGAATTCCATCAAAGGCCTTTAGTGCTAGGACTTTGACACCATGTGACGTCCTATCTGGACTTGGAAAATTCAAGTGTACAAGGGAATGAAATAAGAAGTTTGTCGTGAACAAAGTTCTCAAATTAATTAGGAATGTCGCTCGCGTGGGACCCTCATAGAAAATGCATATGCCCATCACTAAATCAACAGGCATGATCACTCACTCGTGCCCAATTGTGCCCAATTACAAGCGTATCAGAGGAAGAAAGGTGTGGACAAAAAAAAGTATGAAAACTTAAAATTCCACCATGGAAAACGGATCTGTAAAAAGAGAGGCTCAATGCATTGCTCAACAAAAATGTATTATAGATAAGATTTGGTAACTAATTTCGATCTTTAATGCCTTTGACTTTTCCTTGCCACAAGCAGGATAGCTATAAACAGTTGATAATGCCTTTGACTTTTCCTTGCCACAAGCAGGAGAGCTATAAGCAGTCGTATTCAACTGCTTTAACCTTTGGGGGTGGTGAACTGCGTGCGGGAGTATTTGAGAAGCCTGCACATTTAATGAAGGCAATCTTGTCTTTCTTCAGAGAAAATCCATATGTTGCCTCTAGGTGTTTTAGAATTATTTAGGCTCCCCAAATGATACTGCTATTAAAATTCTAAACTAGTGTTGTGATACCAAATTGGAGTTCAAGTTTAGTAAATAGTCGAATAACCATTATAACAAATAGACATAAAGCTTTGCATATAAAACTTGGCTTGTTTCAGCATGATCCCTACTCACAATATAGATTTAAGGCCACAAGGCTGAATACATAAGTACTGAGAACTTAGAGGTACCCTGATTAATCTCTAGTTATTTGTATGACAATCATTCAATTATAACAAAGTGCTCAAACAAAGTATGATCGTCAGTTTAGCAAGATAATAATATAACTGCAATAGTTTTGGTATTTAGAAAATATGTTGTCCCTATATGAAATGTAGCCCAAACATTGTCCCTTTAGACCATCTCCAATGGTTGGGCTAAAAGCCAAATTTTTTAGCCTAGAAAATTTAGCTTTTAGCCCCAAAACAGTTTTTCTGCTCCTACCGTTCTGGCTTAAAATTTTAGCCCGGGATTATTAAAGAATGAACTTAGGCTATTTTTTTTTCTTAAATTAATTTTTTTTTAAAATAAATATGTAGACTATCGTAAATTAATTTTATGAAAATTTTAATCTAAAAAAATTTAAATTCCGATAAATATTAAAAAAATCACTAATTTTTTCACAAAGCAAGCCTTCAACTTTCACCAATCTTTCAACCCTGGGCTAACTTTCAATTCACCAAACTTTGAACTTTCACCAATCGTTAAACTTTCATCAATCATCCTCTATATAAACATATGTCCAATATTTGTTGATCACACAACCTTTCAACCTTTAATCATCCTCTATATTCACCAATCTTTCAACTTTCAAAGAGTTTTTGTTTCCTAAAAATTCTCAATATCTCATCAATGGGTGATAAAAGAAGGCGTAGCATGGCAATGCAGATGACACAATACCAAGCAAGGATTGAGATTGAGGATGCAGAATTGTTCAACGCCGAAGCTGAACTTGTCAACTCGTTTATGCAATCGAGCACCATGGCGAATCTAGCCATCATGGTTCTGTCACGGGGCGTTCATATGTGCATCGTGATAGAGAAGAGTGTCATAACCGAATGATGAAAGATTATTTCATCGAGCGTCCGAGATTTCCTACTCATGATTTTCAGAGGCTGTTTCGGATGAGGAAAGAGCTTTCTGAAAGCATCTTGAACACAATTGTCAATCATTACCACTACTTTGCGAGGATGCTAGATGCCACAGGCAGACAATGTCTATCACCATATCAAAAGCTCACATCTTCTTTTCGCATTCTAGCTAATGGGTGCTCTGCAAACTCAACTGACGAGTATTGCGGACTTGTAGAAAGTACTGCTATTGAGAACCTGAAGCGCTTCTGTAAGGCAATTAAAGGCATATATGGAGCTACATACCTCCGCAACCCAAATCGTGAAGACTTGAAGAAGCTTCTACGTAAGGCAAACAAGAGAGGCTTCCCTGGCATGATAGGAAGTCTCGATTGTATGCAATGGGAGTGGAAGAATTGTCCGACTGCTTGGGCTGGCCAATTCAAGGGCCGTCATAACAAGCCAACCATCGTGCTCGAGGCTGTGGCGTCATACGACACATGGATTTGACATGCTTTCTATGGCACTCCTGGATCAAACAACGATATCAACGTTCTTTGGTCTTCTCCTTTGTTCGATAATGTTGTCAATGGATGGGCACCAAAATTTCAGTAAAAGGTAAATGGTAATAGGTATGAGCTAGGTTACTACCTAACTGATGGTATTTATCCAAGTTGGTCTACCTCTGTCAAAATTTTTTCTCATCCCGATAGTGCAAAAAAGAAAATATTTTTGCAGAGGCAAGCGTCTTACAGGAATGATGTAGAGAGAGCGTTCGAGATCCTACAAGCTCAATAGGCCATTATTAGAGGGCCTGCACGATTTTGGCAGACCGAAAACCTCCATTCAATCATGATGACATGCATAATTTTGCACTACATGATTGTGGAAGATGAGTACATTGAATTTGAAGAAGATTCAGATGAAGATGTGGATGATGACTAACCAACACATGCGAGAGCTATTGCAAGAGATGTTGAATATCTCGCTCCAACCACATATAAGACCTGACAAGATAGGGTCACCTTGAGTGAGTATATGAGACGTTTAAATAGAATTCAAGCTCTTCAATGTCATGACACACTCCGTAATGATTTGGTTGAGCATGTATGGCGCCGAGAAGGTGAACGTTGATGATGTTGGTTAAGCATTTATGTAATAATTTTAAGTGTACTATGTTGTTATTTTCTAGTAATAAATTTAAATGTCTTCTTGTGCAAAGTATTTTGTCTAGTACGTTGGATAATTCATAAACCACATAAACTTAATACAACCGATAATTCATAAACCACATAATTAATAAACTACATAAACTTAATACAAACGACAATTAATAAACTTAATCAATAAAGCACATAATTCACACACTACATAAGCTTAATAATTATATCCACCATCTTTACTTGGTGATGGACTTCGTGCTTGACTTGGGATATAGGGTTCAGAAGATTCATCATCTTGAAACATACTCGAGGCAAACTTTCGCAAAATTTCTTTTTGCTTACCACGTAAGAACTTCTTCCTCTGTGGAGTGTATTTGCTGAGGTCCTCCATCATGAAATTAATTTCAAACCTCTTGCTCCCTATCCGAGATTTCCTTCATTTGCAAACGCATTCAGGCCTTTTCTTCTTGGTAAGTGCCATGGGTTTCATTCAAACTTGCAATTCCGGTAGCAAAGTGTTCACTCATCGAAACTTGGGACTTCCCTTTTCTCTTTGCTTCCTTTTGCTTATCTCTTCCCGGGGGCCTTGCAAATGAAGGAGATGGGGTAATTTCATCGATGCCTTCATGGACACCTTCATCTCCGACATTTGTCTATGCAGCTTCATGTTGAAATGATATTCCCCATTGTTGGTCCACATCAGTTCCCCACCTCGGACAATCCTTGAGGACGTTCCAAGCATGTTGCAACTTAAAAGCTTAATTTTTTGGTGTTACTTTTGTCTTGTAAATTTCCATTGCTTTGTCACCCTATGCAAAAAAATGCATTAAAATAATTAGTTGCAAAATAATATTATGTACATGACAAATAAAATATCAAGAACAAAACTCACAATTTATGTGGCGTTCATTCCACTAGCCATGCCAACCATGGCTCTCTCCAAGCTTCCCTTCCATAAAGTGCATGCTTTGTGGATAGTTTTCGACCGATCATAAACACCACCACCATCCCGCCCGCCGCCATTGTAATTTTCTTGAAACTTTGCAATGATTTATCCCACAAAACATTCTTATTTTGAATTGTGCCAACTGCACCATCTTCGCTAATAGAAATCCATGCCAAGCATAAAGCAACATCTTCCTCACAGATCCAATAACGACCTCTAATATGCTCTCTTGCCATGTTGAACAATTTGGAAATGGAAAGAAATGGTAGAAAGATAAATTGGAAGAATTTTAGGAGAAAATTAAGTTTTGTGTGGATGATTGAACAAATACATAGGTATTTATAGAGTTTTTGGGTGAATTTTGAGTTAAATAATTTTTTTTAATTATTTTAGTCATTGGATTTAAATTTGGGCCGTTAGATCTTTTTTTTACCATTAGATTTAATTATATTCGAACTCAGCCATTAGATTCAATAATATATAATTATAAAAACAAAAAAAATTGAATCTAGGCTGTTGGATTAACCAACGGCTTGATGATCACGACCGTTGGATGCAAGGCGGAACGTGGCCGACAGGCCCACGTGGGTGGGTCCCTCGCGGTCAAAAGGCTCACGCGTTTGGCGCCCAAACGCTGAAAAGAAAACATTTCGGTGAGGTCCACACTGACTTTTGGGCAAAATTTTGGGCAAAATCTGGCCTCACTTCCCCATTTAGTTTTTAGCCCAAAGTTTCCCCTTGGGTTGGATTGAGTTTGGGGGGAAATTTAGCCCATAGCCCACCATTAGAGTGAGTCTTAAGCAATTTTTCCATGAATAAATCACACAAAAACAAAGATGTTGTAAATATGGTGGATGGCCACACATCACTTGCAAATTCATTGTTCATCCCACTTGCCCTTCCACTATTTAGCATATGATATACTTCTATAAAAACAACACTATGGAACACAACAAAAAGATAGAGAGTTTCATAATTGATAGAAGTTCACGGGAGAGAAAGAAGAAAGAAGATGAAGGAAGAAAAGAGAAGGAAGAGGAAGAGAGAAAAGAGAGGAAAGAATATAGAGAGTTTTCTTTGTACTCATACTATTCCAAATTATAATGAAAGCACTACTACTGCTCCGAGGTTGTACTCCAGTCATACTGACTGTAGAGGAAAGCACAACGCCATAAATCTAGTGAAGCACTACTTACCTCTCACCTCTATCGGCTGGAATCTCACAGATAAGAAAATCTTTTCATTTCATCTTCATATCTCTGTATGACTAATTTTCCTAAAGTAAATATACATGTGGTTTTATAACTATTGTCATTATTATTGGCAGAAAATCCGATAGTCATATGAGCTTTAAAACTTCAACTTCCAGAGCCCAAACAGAAGCCCTTCCTTCATAAACGTTTTTCCTTATCATCTCTCCTATAACATACCAAAATTACAAAACCATCCAACGGTTAAATCATTCCAGATCTTAGAAATAATACCTCACACTCAAAATCCACAGAAAATCTGGCAGCCATGTAAATAACCTCTGAACTACAACTTCCTGACATCCGATTGAAATACTTTCTTCTTGAAAGTTGTTCGTCCGCCTAGTACCTAGAACATATCCAAATTTCCAATATTTTCAACTGTTAGATCGTCGCAGATGACTGAAACTTCAACTCAGCTTCCATTTCCACAGAAAACTGGACAGCCATCTTATGAGTACTAAAACTTCATTTTTAGTAGCTCAGATCGGAACTGTTTCTTCACGAAAGTTGTTTGGTATCCTCTTATCCGTATCATACTAAATTTGAAGTTAAATTTAACGGTTTGATATTCTTATAAGTGGCAGACAAAGAAAAGGTGGTAAGAAAAATAATAATAACAAAACAAAAGGGAATGATGGTATATCTGTACCATTTGAAAAGATAAGATTAAAAAAATATATAATAAAATAAGGAAAATTTGGATGGGTGCCCCGACAGAAGTGAAGGGAAGAAATAATAAAACAAAAGGGGATAGAAAAGTTGTTATGATGGCAACAAATTGAACACATCCGTAAGTGGAATTGTCAAGCTCCACCAACCACCACATTACAAGCTCTTTACTGCAATTTATTTATGTGAATGGTGTTGGCTTAAAACACTTTCACAAGTTCAATTTACTTTAAAGCAATTCATTTATCATGGACGGTTTTACCGCCTACTACTTTAAGTTTTGATTTATGTGAATGGTGCTGAATTAAAGCCTTTGTCACAAGCTTTATTTACTTAAATGCAATTTATTTACTATGGCTGGAATTACTGCCTATTTCTTTAATTTATTTATTGTACTTCTTTTGTTACGATGAGTATAACAAGGACCCAAAGTTCCCTGATTAGATTAGAACCTGCAGTTTCTTAATCCTCATCATATAAAAATGATTGGACCAGAAGTTCCATCATGCAAATATAAAATGATTGGACCAGAAGTTCCATCATACGAAAAGATCGGGCATGAAGTCCCTTGATCCTCAAGAACAGGACATGAAGTTCCTTGATGAGTACCTTAAGGTACCGTTTGGTATGCAGATGGGACGGAACGGAACGGAACGGAATGGGACGGGACGGGACGGGACGGGACAGGACGGGACGGAACGGAGAGGGAGCAAAGATGCCCTCGGATGGAAACGAGGAGGAAGAAGAAGGAGATGGAGAGGTTATAATTTTGTGTTCCACGGATGTGGAACAAGTCATTCCAGGGGGTGAGGTGGAACGAAAATTCACCCAAAACTCGTCCCGTGGAACAGCGCGTTCCACTCGTTTTAGGCACACTAAACGTGGGACGGAACGCCTCGTCCCGTTCCGTTCCATCCCGTCCCACGTACCAAACTGTAAGTTTGAAGTGCCGCAGTGCCTCAACTTAATTGTAATAAAGACCATAAGAGTATCAGTATACAGACTATTAAATAAGGACCAGAAGTTCCTTATGTCCATATTCGAAATGGTTTAGCAGAAGCATTTATTAAGCGGATGAAATTGATTACCCATGCTCTGCTCATGAAGACGAAATTGCCAAGTTTTCTAAATGGGGACATGCCATGTTACTTGATACACTATTAGCTTGGTTGAGACATGTTGCTAACCACGAATACTTCTCAGTATAACTTATGATTTTGATAAGACAGTTTTCCTGCCATTAAAGGGAGAAAATAACATCGCTCCAGAAGAATGATGAGAAAATATCGTTCCAGAAGAATGATGAGAAAAGACCGTTCCAGAAGAACGAAGAGAATTTGTCTTATTTTGATTCACAAAGCAATCAATGAGAAAATAAAGTAAGAATAATTGAATGATGAAACGAAAGCGATGAAATCACATATACTTGCTGCAAATGTTCCTACAAGAATTAATGTCCCTGTTGGACAATATAATGAGGCAGCAAATGATTTATCTGTTGTATGCCTGAAGCATGGCATATAATGTGGTAGTAAATGATTTATTTGTTACACACCTGAAGTGTGGCAAGCCCTTAAATTCAAAAGGTTCAGTCATTTTAAAAGAAGAAGAATATGGCACTACTGAACTATTGCATTCCCAAAGCATAAATGTTGCATGTCGAAAGTATGACAGTCGCCATATGGATACACGTCCCAAAAAGGACAATCCACGAACATGGGAATTTTGATGTCTCATGCATGAAGCATGATAGACGTCTAGGTTCCAATGACTCAACTCCCGAAAGTGGAGAATAAAATCCAAGCTTTCTAACGCTCAAGAAGAGGTTATGATGACACGCCCCGACCCCGATGTCCTGTAGACATCGGGGTGGTCACGTGCTGGCCGACACCCGAAGGGTGACGACAGCCATTTAGAAGGTATAAAAACGAGAATTAAGAATTTAAATTGCACATTTAATAAGTGTTTCAGGAACGTGTTTAGAACATACATCTAATTTGAATTACTACAAGAAAGAATATAAAATTGAATACACCAAAAAGAGTATTTCCTACACCGAGAGGACTCGAAGATGCCAGTGCGGAAGTGTCTTGACGCCGGGATTGTATGCCTCGTATCTAAGCCCTGAAGGGGGCGCAAAACAAAGGTGAGTGGACCAATTTGATATACATATAAGAAAACAGTTATCAACGTACTATCCCCCAGGTTTTATGAAAACACAATTATATCATGATAAACATAGGTTTTCTGAACCTAGAATGCCGTGCAATATCTCATGTCCTAACTCATCATGCAATATCTCAATTCATAACTCGTATACTATAATCATATTCATAGAGGAATAATCGCTAGTGAATGTCCAATATAAACGCTTCAGGCCCCATGCCGGCTCCCCGTCCCTGAGCATACAGTCAGAGGAAACCACACTGCAGGCCCAATGCCAGCTCCCCGTCCCTGTACTCAAAAGTCAGAGGTAACACACTCCAGGCCCTATGCCAGCACCATAACCGTCGCCCGGGATGGACCGGAACCCTATCCCTACATCCCGTAGCGGAAGTGGACCTAAACCGTCATCCGGGATGGACCGGAACCTTATCCCTACATCCCGTAGCGGTAATATCATAACTATCGCATATACATTTATACACTATCAGAACTATCGCACATACATCATTCTCATGCTATCATGCTTTTCATACATGCAATTCTACTAATAAAACATGTATTTTTAGAAGGGGTCCACTCACAGTACTTAGCCGTCCAACGCTGCACTGCTAGCGAATCTAGAACAATCCAAAAAGTTGCCCCTAAGCACATAAAGGGTACAACTTAGTCAAACTCTATTCAAACGAATTTATTTGGGAAAACGGACTTCAAAAACGGGTCCAGGACGTCGAAATTAGCCTAGGAGGGGTCCCGGACGGAACCCGAAAAAGTCAACGTTGACCGTTGACTAGTCAAAGTCGAAGTCAACGGTCAACGGTCAGAGTCAACGTTGACCGTTGACCGGGTCAACGGGTCAGGGTCAACGGGTCAGTCAACCCGGGTCAGGTCAAGGTACACGGGTCAGGGTTGGATCCGGGTCAGGGCTAGGGTTTGGGTTGCAAGGGTTTGGGCTTGGTGGGTCTGACCCAAATAGGGTTTTGGGTTTGGGGTTAGCCCATAAGGGCTTTAGGGTTTAGGCATACGGGCTTAAAGCCCTTCATAAAACCGGCCCAAGGGCCCAGGTTTAAAGAACCCAGAAAGGGTTATGGGTTTAGGTGACACGGGCCAAAAGGCCCGGATCTTCTTCGGCCCAAGGCTTCAAAGGCCTAGGGTTTTGGGTTCGGTTAAACGGGCCAAAGGCCCTAGTTTTTCTGAGGCCCAAGGCCTTAATTATTTTTAGGAAACCAAAACAAAAAATGGTGCGGGCTAGGGTACTGGGTCCGGTGGAATTGGGCCTAGTGCCCAATTACAAAAGCCCAAAGGCCCGAAGGCCCTAATTCCTAATTAATTAACAGAAAATATAAATGATTAAAAGGGATTGGGCTGGGCCAGGTTGCGGGCCTAAGGCCCGAGAGGGTCTGGGTTATGGGTTCTGGCCCAAAGGGCCTGGGTTGTGCCTGCCTGAGAAGACAGAGGAACGCCGGACTTTCCCGGCTCCGACCGCCCTCAACCCGGGGCTTTAGACCCCGATTTACCTACCATAACGAATAAGAGAAGGAGAGGAAGGAGTTTATACCGTTGGGTTCGCCGAGAAATGACCGGAAAGGGTCGGGAGTCGCCTCGATCCGCTCGGGTTCGCCGGAGGAAATGGGTGCGTACACCCCGTCCTGATTCGACCCTAAAACTCACAGGATTAACGTTAATTAGTTCCTAATTTCTAACCCAAACGCGAATAGGGTGAAAGAGGGGGAGATTTGGGGCTTACCTCGTCGGGAAATCCAAGGAGGACGCCGGGGAGCCCTCTGTGCGCGTTCCGTCCGTCGCGATGTCGCCGGGAGAGAGACGAGAGACAAGCGAGTGGCGAGGGTGAGTCGAGGGAGACAGCGAGGGTGTGTGTGTGTGTGGGGGGGTGGCGAGGTCGAGTGAGAGGGACGAGGGAGGGTGAGAGGGTTACGGGAGAGAAGAGAGTGCAGAGGGAGTCCGAGAGGGCGAGAGACTGAGAGGGAAGAGAGTGACAGAGATGAGAGAGAGGGCTCGGGAGACCAAACCGGGTGGGCCCATTGGGCTCACCATTTAAGAACAAAAACAATTTTAAACTAAAAAGGGGTTTGGGGGCTAAATTGAAAGTTCAGAAAACCTTTAGGGATTAAAATGAATAATTGAAAACGTGTTGGGGTTTAAATTACTAGGATTTAAGATAAAATCGAGGGGCGGGCGTGTCATATGATCTGCATTCTCTATAAGTAAATCCCTCAAGTATACATGGGAGCAAATTGCTCTGTATAAATTCCAAAAGAAAATGTGTCATGAAGTGTAGAAAATCATTGAAGGATTTAGATTGCTTGGAGTAAGTCCTGGAAGGATAAAGCATACATTATATACTCAATACCAATGAATGGTATAAATTGTCTGAGTGAGTACTATCATTATGATATTGTTGCAACATACTAAAATCTCTTGCAAGAGTCAATGACATTAAAATAGAACTCCTGAAGAGTTGATGATATTAAATTGGGACTCCTGAAGAGTCAAGAAAAATTATAAAGTGTTGAGAGGAATATTGTCTCGAAGTGCAGATCGAACAATCTACCAACACGAATCTTATCCATGATGTTTATGATATTAAAGAATCATATGGATTGAATATTATGAGTTGAATATTCAAATGATTTAGACACTAAGAACGATCATTTATCTTCGCAAAGGAACTGATAAATTGATATTTGGTCTAGAAGTACCACATCTTAGTGAAATATATGCTTTATTGTATTTGGCACAATACACTGAATAAAATAAAGCTTATCTATTGATATCTCCGAAAAATTATAGATATGTGCATGAGTTCAAACAAGCAAGCAGAATGAGGCTTTCACAAAGGTTGCCCATGTGAAGCCTCAGTACTCGGCAATACCCCAAAAGGGGGAAGCACTGGAGATTGATCATGAGACGCCTCAGTATTTGGTAAAACATCAGAAAAGGAAGACATCAGTTGCCCTCGGAATCTAGCAACAAATCTCTGGTGATCACTTTGAATCTGACTTTCGTATGCAGCTGGTCAAACTTTCTTTTCATGCTCGTTGAGTAATTATTTGCAAACATGTGTAACTCTCTATTCTCGTGCTTGAGCCCTCTAATCTCTTGTTTAAAACTTGTCACCTCAGCCATCAAAGATTCAACTTGGCGAGTTCGAGCAAGTAGGCGTTGGCCCATATTGGATACAGAACCCGCACACTGAACATTGAGAACCAATGAGTCTTGAACGGCCGACTCATTTGACCATTTTGAAAGGATTCTTTTATCTCTGGGAGTGAAAAGGTTCCTAGCTACTACTGTAGCTGTTATTTCATCCCTCATCACAGAGTCTCCAACTGTAAGAAGGCCATTAGAAGATAAGAAGGACGAACGCTATATATTATCCTGATGTAGCTCATCTGTATCAGTACTAAGACTCAAATCTAAGCAAATGTTAGATGGGCAAACCATTTTCAGAAATGATGAAGAAAAAAGAGATAAGATAAAATCTCAAAAGTGCAAGAAGGAGAAATTTCTACAGGCATCAATTATAAAGTGTATCTGAACAAAATTGATGTCTCTATAAAAGAAAAGACAACAAGGCCACTTGTTCAAAAATCGAAGAGGCACCGCTCTCCGAATTTCAAAGACCAGATGTTCTTGAATAAAGTTCGTTGGCATTTTTTGGGCAAAATCTCAGCTTTTTAGATGTCACATGAAACTTTGTCAAAGGATCTCTAATAAAGTTGAAAACGCGTGAATCTTACTGTTCTAATTACACCACAGTTGCTGACAAGAGTAAAGGCATAGCACTACTACCTGCTATTGGGAAATCCCTATATATGTCGACCTCCGTCCTCCATGGCAAGGCAGACTTGAAAAATATCTAACTCTTCCTCCTCTCCAAGAATGCATCTTCAACAAAGCATCTCAAAATACTCAGTTTTCTTTATCTCTGAGAATACCTCTTCAAACAAGTCACACCAGAGTAAGAGTATCTCATATCATCAGGTTCGAAAGCAAGAGTATCTCATATCATGTTTTCTCCCTGTCATTTTCCTTGTCTTTGTTATCACCTGCAGGACAAGGAGAAAGAAAGCAATTAGTCGCCACTTGGAGTCAAGATTCCGATCTGGGACTTATTGTCTGGAACCCTTCCCTGATTGCTTACCTAGCATTGCTCTCGAGTAGTCATCTTCAACTGATGTTGGAAGCTGCCAAGCATGATGAGTCACTGAGAAGTGATGTTTTGAAGGACCATCCAAATGCAAAGTTTGCATTCCACTCCTATATCAGAAGGAAAATACTACAAGAGAAGATGCCAAACTTGCATGGGGAAAAACTAGGGAAAACATCACTTCTGAAAAGGGAGCAAGTAAGGCAAATGAAAATGATACATCGAAGCATGTGGAGACAAGCATAGCAAAACACATGCCAATTCATCCCCGACAAAGCCGAAGATCACTTGCTACATGAAATTCCTCATTGTCCAATTTCATTCAAGATCAAGCCCCGACGACCCTTGAAGAAATCACAAGTCTGATTCAAGATCAAGAGTCCACCACTCTTGAATCAAATTCAATTCCAGATAAAAGGAGTAATTTCAGACCTTCGGAGGAAGTTTAGCAGAGGCCTTCCAGCCCAGTTCAAGAACAAGTATGTGGAAAGTTAACTACCAGTAAAGCACCTTTGTTAGCAACTCTTCTCACTAAGAGACTGAATCAGAATGATCAACGATCAGCCTAAATGATTTGAAATCAGGGGGAGATACTCATCAGGGGGAGCATCCAAAAACAGATCAAGATTTTAACGAGTCAATCGAAGATTTATGGCCATCCAAGGGGGAGTGTTGTAAATATGGTGGATGGCCACACATCACATGCAAATTCATTGTTCATCCCACTTGCCCTTCCACTATTTAGCACATGATATACTTCTATAAAAACAACACTATGGAACACAACAAAAGATAGAGAGTTTCATAATTGATAGAAGTTCACGGGAGAGAAAGAAGAAAGAAGAGGAAGGAAGAAAAGAGAAGGAAGAGGAAGAGAGAAAAGAGAGGAAGAAGAGAGAAAAGAATATAGAGAGTTTTATTTGTACTCATACTATTCCAAATTATAATGAAAGCACTACTGCTGCTCCGAAGTTGTACTCCAATCACACTAACTGTAGAGGAACCTCGTAAATTTTGTGTCTTGCTTATTTATTTCACTTCACATGTACTGTCGATTTTACAACAAAAGAATAATATTTGCACATGAGTGTATAAGAAGCTAAATAATGGTGTTTTTTTTTTTTTTTGCTATTAACCCAAGTAGTATTTATTATTTTGGAAATACGGAGGGACCAAAGAAACGTGGAAATGTACCCAGATTTTGCTACGTTATCCGAAAATAGAGATTAAACAATTGGTGGGTTGTGATCCGGTCTTGTCACTTGACTTGACGTTTCTCTATGTTGTTGGAAAGGTTTTTGCTCTTTCCACACCCAACGCATAAGATTCATACAGTTACAGTACAAGGGGAGTGCAGAAGCGAATCCATCAAATCATCAGCCATGAATGTAGAAGAAGAGGTCGAGCGTCTCAGAGAAGAAATCCAAAGGCTCGGCAAGCTCCAAGACGATGGTTCTTACAAGGTTAATTAAATCTCTCCTTTTTCTTTTTCTTAGTGTGTATATCCAGTAATTATAATTGTAATGCTGCTCTAAAATTCGACCCAGATTGAGAAATACAAGTTACCGTTTGGATCTAAAATTGTTGGGCCATGTCAATGGTGGATCTGTATTATTCTACCTGTTTACAAGTTTCTGATCGCATGATTGATCTAGGCTGTGTATTTGACGATTCATCAAAACTCACTACAATTGCAAAACAAGACTCGAATCGATTGGTGTTTATTTCGTGCAGGTATCGAAAATTCACTACTGTCGCGAAGATTTCTCTGCGTATGTACGCATTACCGGTTAACATATTCTTTGTGATTCGTCTCAAGATGTTTGCTTCCTTTGTTTCAAGTTTGTAGATGTATTTGATCTTTGTCAGTTGAAGGTGGCATTTATCCCCCTATAAAAATGTGGTCATTTTCTCTGCTACAAGCCTATAAGATTCCTATAAGAATGTTGGTATGTGAAAACTAGGTTATGTTTTTTTCTGCTATAAGTAGAAAAACTGAAGCAGATGAGCATCCGTTCTCTTCCTTGTGCATCCCCGTGTCGGAAAATTTTAATTTTCTTCCCATTTATCACTTGAGAGGGACAATAAGAGAAAGAAAATTGTAATTTTCTGTTATCTACTCCGCTGTTTGGGGTATGTCAGTTTAATTTCTAGTCTTTTGCTGTGGCAAGAAAAATTAAATGGGGAAACCAGTGGAATAGGGCATACAAATTCTAACTTGCTTCTGTACATTGAGCGTCGTTCAATGGCCTCAAAGAGCATAAATCTTTGACGCACAAGCACACACCAAGAAGATTTTTAACTATTTTGAACGACCGTTTTACTCTTGTGATACCTTAAGCTTCAATACTTATGTAAATCATCTGTGTGTTTCCGACAATGTATGAACTTTGATTTATCGCTGTAGGTCACATTTGGGGTGCTATTTAATGATGATAGATGCGCAAACATATTTGAAGCGTTGGTTGGGACGTTAAGAGCAGCAAAGAGGCGGAAATTTCTCACATACGATGGTGAGCTGCTGCTGCAGGGTGTCCATGACAACGTGGAGATCATACTCAAACCAAAACCGGCAGCAGCAGCGGAGGCAACTGCTGCAGTCGGGACAAGTTAGGGAAGTACGATGCACTTGTTTCAATTTCATGTACTGTGTCTGTGTGAAAGAGACTAAAATACTTTTGAGAGACCCATGCTTGCCAGTTGAAAGTGTTTATTTCCAATATTACCTGACATTCTTGTTCCCAAGTTCTTAACCATTTGATGCTGCCCATGATCATACTCTTCATTATCATCATAATCATCACCGGCAAACTTATCATCGTCATATGGCTAAGCGATATTGTAATCTACACTAGTTTACGAGAATGAGAACATGAACTCAAGTGCAACTGTACGAGTACTGTCCTAAACAACTGATCTAACTCACATATGTTTATCCCGCCCCTTAACCAAACAAAATACCACAATTTAACATTTAATCCCACTAGTCATTTTACTTTATACACACATCAACACATCACCTTGTTAACCTCGAGAGAATAATTGAAACACATTGTTTTCCTCTTCCCCAACTGTCACATTACAATAAACAGAGGTAATGGAGCAAAAAAGACTAATTCATTAAAAGACTGAGTTATCTAAGCAAACGCTCTCGTGTCAAATTCTTTCCTCTTTGTTTCTCAAGAATACATCAATATGGCAGAATGCTTAACACCCTACGAAACATATTGGTAAGCCGATAGAGCAAAGTTAACTTTTGTTTAGCTCGGGACTGGCATTAAAAAGAAACCCTCAAGGCTGAATTTCCTATTGTACCTTTGACAAAATCAAAAGCCGATTGATCACCATGTGACACCCTGGAGTCTTCTCCTGCAAACATGTCTCAAAACCAACTAATTGCGTGACGGTCCAGTAAGAATGAATGCATGTAGAAGGCTTTGTGCTGCCTGGGTTTCATCAGGTGTCCCAGATATGACAATAATCCTGTCAGTTGTTCCAGCACGGGGCTCATGCACTATGACCTTGGCACCAGAAATCTGATTGAAGGGGAGAAAAAGGAGAGAATGAAAGAGGATAAGTTCAGGTTGATGTATAAACAGACAATCTGTCAAGTTTGGAACAGTATGCATGTGTGATATCCTCAAAGCTCACGTTGGCGTGTTCACTACAACAATACCCAGCTCACCGCAGAGCACCCCCCAACCAAACGGTCCCTATCATTTTATAACACAACGCCCCTTCCCCCAAGCAAAAACAACTATCCTCTGGGAGAAGTAACTGTGTTCTTCCCAGCCACTTCAATGTGCTCCTCTGAAATTTTGTACAATTCCTTTATCAGGAATAATACCGACTAGAAATTTAAAGACATGGGAATCCCTCAAATTTAATAAAGCCAAAATGGTTATTTGAGGTTTGATATCCAGCAAGCAAGAAACTTGATAAAGACAGGGGTGCTTCGTAGCCACACGCGAAGAGCACAGTTTCCTTAAAATAAAATCAAAGAAGCAAACTACTAAAAAATTATGACATACATATACCTGTCTTAGACGAGCCAAATTGGTACCATTCTCCCCATACACAGAGCCAATAACATTTTCAGGAACTACGATCTCTACAGTTGTATTTGTCACAATAGCAGATTTGCTCCCACTGCTAATACATAAGGACATAGTTAAAGAAACAAAAATATAAAGCAACAAACAAAAAATGATAAACACATTCCATTAGTAACTTTAAGTACTTAACTGCACGAATTTTCAGTATCCATTTGAAACCGAATATGGTGGGTTTTTCAATTAAGTGACAAATTGAGGTGGGATATGGAATAATAATACGAGAGGTAACTAGCCTATGATTACGTTTAGGTGATATTCAAGGGTACTTCAATGAGTTATGAAATAAAGGCTGTGCATGGCAAACAACTAGCCCGAGCAGTCAAGTTCCTAGAAAGAGGTGAAATATGAACCTAGATATAAATGTTTTTAATGAAGAATATCATTAGTTGATGTTAACTTCAAGAGCAAAGAGTGTAGTCAGTAAAAAATTACTAACCAAGATGTCTGATTTGACTACTAGCCAACCTTAGTCCCAATATATTATTCAATTTTCAATTTCACTTCATATCCATAAATTCAGACGCAGCTCACAAAAATGGTGGCTCAAGCCAGGAAAATCATACCGAGATGACCTCCTATCTAACAAGTTTGTTCGGACCAACTGGCTCAGATCTTGTGATCTGAAGCTAATTATTCATGCTTCAAGACAATATCCATTTTTCATTTTCAGACCCCCTTATAGCTTAGCGGTTTAGCCCCATCTCATTATTTTCTAACCTGCCAATTTCTGTGCCACTTTTTAGAGAAGTCAAACCCCTTCCAACATCTGTGAAAGCTGCCATCTGCAATACAATACATAAATCAACTAAAATAAACATATAAAAATTACAGCTGAGACCATGTGAGATATACCTACCTGTGATGCCCATGGTCTTGGTGGGGAAGGATGATCTAAACTATGGGAAAGACCAAGATGATCCATACTTTGAAGTAGTGTTGTATGACGGCTGAGACCATGAGTAAGACCAACTGATGACGATGGCTGAAATCCAATAAGAGTTGGGTCCCTAGGCCTTCCATAAGGACTTGTATCGGTTGCGGTTAGCATGGATGAACTGCTTCTTCTTCCAGAATTACTTACTGTGCTGGAGAAAAGGTTATCTCGTAATCTACCAGTAATATTGTACAAAGCATCTTGCACATTTGAAAAATCTCCGGAAATCTGGGAAACAAATGTAACTAAATATATGAGAAAATTGCAAGTTCATATCATCAACTTTAGATCGCCAAATATAATGAATTTCACCAATGGAACGAAATGAAATCTAAATTACGCTTTCCTTAAAGAATGTGATAATACCACACCTGTACAACTTCATCATTCTCTAAGGCACATTTCGGGACCTGGTCACCCCCTATTATTCGTATACCAGTACCAGTTTGCTTCCGGATCTCTGAAACTATTGCACCCCCTTTTCCCAGCAAACAACCAACTTGGTTTGATGGAACTACAAGCCGTGCAGTAAGGGGTGAACCTTTATTTGAGCTTGAGTCTCGCCCCTTTTCTATGCCTGCCTCTACGGACCTTGAGAAGACAAGAACAGCAGCCTTTTGTGCTGGCGAGTACCTTGATTCAAGATTCTATAGAATATGAAGCAGATATAGATATAAGAAAAATATGCCTGCTGTAAGAGATATAGATATAAGAAAAGAACGAAAAAGAAAACGAAAAATAACAGAATGACAAACCTCCGATGCAGAAACAGTAATTAATCGTTCATCACACTCAGCCACAGATGCTGCAATACTTATTGAAGCACCTGTCTCATTTTGAAGAGCCCTGACAATGGAACCCCCCCTTCCAATTACACCCCCAATCCTATCATTGGCACAAAGAATCCTGAAAGAAACTTCCTGCTGTTTTGTCTCAAGTGTGGGGATCCTTTCAGCCTCTATTGAGGATGGACGAACTCCTGTAGCATAACTCATGGAGCTGATTGGCAAATTAAGCATTGAGTTCCTCTGTGAAAGTTGATCTAAACGCAGATCAGGTAGAGTCTCACGAGGGACTGCCTCAGGCCTGCTTCCAGTCATCCTTGTCTTGTCAACTGGTGGACAATCTTGGAGACAGCCAGAGACAGCAACAAGTGCTTTCTTTACAGCCAAAATATCCCCTTCTATCTGCCACACCATTGACACAATTTTCAGGGGAGCAAAAAATATAATGTTGTTCTTTTTAATTACCAAAATACAATAAAGTGGAGGCAATCGGACAATTAAGAACTAGAAGCATTAACATAACAAAAAACGAAGGAATACTTTGTTTCTATTTTCTTTTACAACAAATCTGAAAGGCAAGTGAAGTCAGAAGTTAAGCTGCATAAAGGATACATACGTAAGAAGATCCTGAAAAAATGATGGCCTTTAACAGCTACCAAGTTCATTCCACCTATTTGGTAGCTAATTCAATCCAGTCAACCGGCTATGGCTGAGGTCAAAATTATGCATGCAAATGGCACATCCCAACTAACCCAACTTAGCAGATCTACAACTGCCAGCCTTGTATCAGTAACTCGCAGATATTGTTAGCATTTATAACACCCTATAGTTTTCATTATTTTTTATTAACAGCCATTAAAATCCTAATTATTAGCAGACATGATAAACTTTAGAACCTTCTAAACTAATCATACATGTATCCACCTCCCTCATCACCAATATACGTAGAACCTTGCATGTGTTAGACCATTCTACATGATAAAATCAGCAGAAGAAAGGTGATCATATCACATTTGTCAATATCCACGGTCCTTAAGTGCCAGTGGCACCACTTACTCTAAACTGCTTCTATACAGCTTCTATATTTTTCTGCCAATATGGATGTGGTTCTCATTAGGATCTCCAAACTAAACTTCTATTTCCAGAAATTACATTACCTAAAAGATAAAGTTGTTCCTATCACTTTGGACAACAAAACAGAGTATTCAACCAAATGTTTGCATGTAAATGTTAAGCTTAGTCAGTATTCTATTTGTTGTCTTCTTGGTATACCAAGTCCTACCTCAAAACAATTAGCCAGGATACAATTCCTATCTATTGTTATATAAAGTAAAATTTCTCATATGTTACTGCAAACATGTGAAAAAACTTAAAAGTAACCCTAAACAGAATTTACTAAGTTCACATCAGCTAAATGAGACAAACTCACTACATCATATACAAATATCAATAACAAGATAATGCAGGAGTCACTATTCATAAACAATCCGACTAATCACAACCTAAAACTCAATTCCCATTTCAGAAAGGCAAAGACACAACCTTACCTCAATCATCTCGTCTGTGGCAGCAGCACAAGCGGGTAACTTCTCATTCAAAACCCTAATTTTACCAGTTTCTTTCCTAATCTTCTCTACCACCTTACCCCCCCCCCCCTTCTCTCTCTCTCTCTCCCCCTATCACTGACCTGACCTGCACTGCCTCCGCCAAAAACCAGCACGACACCACCCTAACCCCCGCCGCAATCACCCCAGTCTCCGCCGCAACTTCCAGAATCCTCTCAAACACTCTCAGAAGCACTTCCTACGCCTTGGAAACATCAATCTCCTCTTCAACACCACTGCCGCCACCATTATTAACATTGCCGAGAGCTGGAGTTTTGAGCCAAATCTTTGACCAGATTGTGCTTGGAGCGATGACCACAATGACCTGGTCAGGGGATTCGACTTGGGGCTCTTCAATTCAGATCTTGGCCCCGGTGGTTTTCTGGAGCTGCTTGATCAGGATACCTGACTTTCCGATGACGCCACTGATGCGCAAGGCGTGGTAGAGCATGCAGAAGGCGACGGGGATGGGAGGAATGCTGAAGGGAGGAGGAGGGGGCCTGGACCGCTTGGAGGATCCGTTTTCGAAGTTGGGGTTGGGGTCCGAAGACATTGTTGATAGGGAACGTTTTGCTGGTAGAGAGAGAAAGGTGCTTCCCATAATACTTTCACTCACTACACCCATTCGCTCACACACTCTCTCTCTCTTTCTCTCTTCTCTCTCTCTATCTTTCTCTTTGGTACCTATTTGGTACCTAATTCAATCCAGTCAACCGGCTATGGTTGAGGTCAAAATTAAGTATGCAAATGGCACACACCCAGCTAACCCATCTTAGCAGATCTAAATATGCCAGCCTTTGTATCGGCAACTCACAAATATTGTAAGCACTTATAACACCCTGCAGTTTTCATTATATTTTATTAACAGCCATTAAAATCCTAATTATAAGCAGACATGATAAACTTTAGAACCTTCTAAAAGTAATCATACACATCCACCTCCCTCATCACCAATATATGTAGAACCTTACATGTTTTATACCATTCTATAAGATAAAATCAGCGGAAAAAAGGTGATCATATGATTCATATTACATTGGTTCCAAATCAGCAGTATGATTGTCAATATCCATGGTCCTGAAGTACCAGTGGCACCACTAACTCCAAACTGCTTCTATATTTGTGTGCCAATATGGATGTGGTTCTCATTAGGATCTCCAAATGAAAACTTTTATTTCCAGAAATTACATTACCTGAAAAATCAAGTTGTTCCTATCATTTTGGACAACAAAACAGAGTATTCTACCAAATGTTTGCATGCAAATATTCAGCTTAGTCAGTAGTCTATTTGTCATCTTCTTGGTATATCAAATCCTACCTCAAACAATTAGCATGGATACAATTCCTTTCTATTGTTATATAAAGTAAAATTTCTCATATGTTACTGAAAACATGCAAAAAAACTTAAAAGCCCGCAAATAACTTTTGTAATTCAGTATAAATACAGCCCGCCATACATACCATCCTACTCAAAGTTTTGGTCCTATTGGCAAAGAAATCAAGCAAAACTACACTACACCTTCCTAAACTACTAAAAAAGTTGAGTCACGTAAATATACACCAAGTGCACGAACAAGTTTCGATTTTCACAAAACCCTAAACAGAATTTACTAAATTCACATCAGCTAAATGGGACAAACTCACTACATCATACACAAATACGAATAACAAGACAATGCAGGAGTCACTCACTCACAAACAATCCGACTAATCAAAACCTAAAACTCAATTCCCATTTCAGAAAAGCAAAGACACAACCTTACCTCGATCATCTCGTCTGTGGCAGCAGCACAAGCGGGTAACTTCTCATTCAAAACCCTAATTTTACAACCAGTTTCTTTCCTAATCTTCTCTACCACCTTCCCCCCCTTTCCTATCACTGACCCGACCTGGGCCGCCTCCGCCAAAAACCGGCACGACACCACCCCAACCCCCGCCGCAATCGCCCCGGTCTCCGCCGCAACTTCCAGAATCCTCTCGAACACTCTCAGAAGCGCCTCCTGCGCCTTGGAAACATCAATCTCCTCTTCAACACCACCACCGCCAACATTATTAACATTGCCGAGAGCTGGAGTTTTGAGCCAAATCTTTGACCGGATTGTGCTCGGAGCGATGACCACAACGACCCGGTCGGGGGATTCGACTTGGGGTTCTTCAATTCGGATCTTGGCTCCGGTGGTTTTCTGGAGCTGCTTGATCACGGCACCTGACTTTCCGATAATGCCGCCGATGCGCGAGGCGTGGCAGAGCATGCGGAAGGCGACGTGGGCGGGAGGAACGCTGAGGGGAGGAGGAAGGGGCCTGGAGCGCTTGGAGGATCCGTTTTCGAAGTAGGGGTTGGGGTCAGAAGACATAGTCGATAGGGAACGTTTCGCTGTTAGAGAGAGAAAGGTGCTTCCCATAATACTTTCTCTCAGTACAAATAGTTTCCCCTTCGCTCTTCTCTCTCTCCTCTCTATCTTTCTCTTTCTCTCTCTAAATATACATACATATTTGTTCGTGTATGCATCGATTCAACCTTCTGCCGCTGCGGTTTTTCTCTCTCTAGATCAGATGATGTGTCCAAAAAATAAAATATGAATCAGAAGGTGTATTTATGATTCTCTCTCTCTCTCTCTCTCTCTCTCTCTCTCTCTCTCTCTCTCCTGGTGCGCACTTCGCACTGCAGAATTGGGTGTGCGCGTGACCCACACCCCTCTGTCATTTTTTGGGTAGCCATAAGTATATAGAAAATATTAGCAATAACTGAAGAAAAAAAAAAGGATAGATAGGGTTTCATTGCATCTCTTTTTACAGGAAAGAAGATTGAAGGCGCATTTACTAATCCGTAATTAAATTGAGAAGAATTGAATTAAGGAGAAAATGAAATGAGGTGAAATCAGAATCAGATTCCTTTTGAAGTTGTTTACTAAAACTGTGTGGATCGGAGTAAGAATGACATTAATCTATATAAACTGTTTACTAATTCACATGAATCAAAATAAAAACTATTGTGATTACTAAAATACCCCTAGTTTAATTAATCTATTTTATATGCTAATTATTTTTAGTAAATCTTTTATTCTTTTTTTTTTTCAGAAGAGAGAACAATTATTATTTTTTAATTTTTGGTAAAACTTTTATTTTTTAATTTTTGGATTTTTAGTGGAATTCTCATGCTTATCTACTAACCCAGAGCTCACTGTCCTCATCCAAATTGACATTATCTAGAACCCACGGCTCATAGCCTCATCCTGGCAAAGAGATCACCATTCCTACTGCTTTTTCTTCGACGAGGTGCGAGCGTCAGAGCCTGCACCTCAACATGGGACTTCGCAAACCCGAGCTCCAATTCGGGTCTTTCTTAAGTCTCTCTCACTTGAACCTGTTCCTCTCCCTCGGCCTCTCTGGTGCCACTCTATTCTCTGTCACTTTCGTTTCCTTTTGTTGCTGAATTTTCTGTTATTATCAATGGTGGCAACTCAGTTCGGATTTTCTGAAGATTTAATTTTTGCTTTGGGTATGTTTGCCATTTTTGGGTTGATTTTGTTGTGTTGAATCCTATGGAGGATGACTTGGAGGATTTTGAGGTGGTGGAGCGAAAGAAGGAGGTAGAGGAGTAGAGAGCTGCTGGAGAGGATGGCGGAGGACAACGAGAAGATGGAAATGAGTACTCAAGGTGAAGGGAATTTTGAGAAGAAAAAATTGATTTCGGATGGAGCCTTCTCCCCGGAATCCAAATACTACCTTCGTCCAGGCAATCCAATTTCGGCAATATTAGGAATTGAAATCCTAATTTTACGTGGGGCCGTGACAACTATGCATTCCGCTTAAGTTGGTAAACGGAGGAATAATCAAGAATGGGAAATGACTCCCATTTCGCCATATCATTTCGCCCATATGTAAACATGCCCCGAGAGTATTGAGAGAAGTAAAGGTGAAGTCTAACAGGTGTTGCCGCTGTAAAAATATAAGGGAAGTACGGATCTATTTAGAGCAAGTCCACCCCTAAAAAATGTGCTAGGATCCAGCCCATTTAATCCACTCAGTGAATAGTGAACAGTGATAGGCCAAATGCATCTCCACCCCTAGCCTAGTCAATTTTATTAAAATATTATTATTCTTATTATAAAACAATAAAAAATATTTTTAATTTCTGACTTTATTAAAAAATATTAATAATTTCTGATAGTTCATTTATTTTTTTATATTTTTTTGCATAAAAATCTGGACCATTGATCTGAAAATTGAATGGTCCTCATTGTGCCACATCAGTAGCCATTAATTTTAAATTTTAAATTTTTTTACCATTGGAAATTCAATGGCCCAGAATAGCCTTTGGAAATCCAATGGACATAGATGAGCGACGTGTCCCCATGCTGGAAACCCCATATTGGGCCTGCATAATGGGCTCCGCCTCTGCAATGCTATCAGCCACTCGCGCGTGTTTCACACGCCCCTGCCATGAAATTAAAAAAAAAATTCAGAGGCCTTTCACGTCAGGATGACTCAAGCTTGACGTTAGATGGGCCGTCTCATAGCTTAATACATTTTGGACTGGCCTGAAGACTGACTTAGGCTGGGTGCCAGCCTATTCAGCTGGGCTGGAGCAAAAAAAAGGGAGGCTGGTCCATTTTTTATGCTGGGTGCCAGCCTATTAGTCCCCAGTGGACTTGCTCTTAGCTAAAGGAAGGGGGATGTAATTTATTTATTTTAATCCTGCGTTTTAACGGACACTAAATGAAAATCTCAATTCAGAGTAAAAATTGCTAATGATATTCATCACAAAGATTTAAAATACTAATTTATTTATAACAAGAGTTATATTCCAACTATCTTATAACCACGAGGACCACATATCTTATTAAGCCTTTTCTTTTGTTGGAAAAAGTTAATTTAACCATACTAGAGTGTCCATCTCATTACGCATGTAACACCCCACCCCCATTTTTTATTTAAAAATTATTTTTAGGTCTTAATTGGTGAGTCCAAGGGGCCTACCCCTTGATCTTTGTCCCCTTCTACCCGTGCCCTCTCTTCTCCTACCTCGTTCCCGTGCTCCCTCTCAGCTATCTCTATCTTTTTATTCCTCCTTCACCGTGCCACACCCATAACCCATATCCTAAAATCATCATCAAATCACAATTTTGACATCACTATCGTCTTTATCGCGTCCCTACGAACGCAACCATAGGCTTGGCATTGTGGAAGTCGAACCATGAGGCCCTGTACACGAACTCCTACGCATATCGCCCTTATCGAGGCAATTTTACGCCAAACCACAGTGATTTAGCCAACATCAAGGTATCAATCTCTTCATCTCGCTGAGTACTACAACTTTCCTTTTTGTTTCACCTAATTTTGTTGAGTATTGAATAAGTTATATTCATTTGAATCTTACCCAATTTTCAGCGACCTCTGCGGCTTTCGAGGCATTTTTTGTCCAAACCACGGCGAGTTAGACATCGTGCAAGGTACCATTCTCTTTGTCTTTTCGAGAACTACGATTTTTGTTTTTTGAATCACTCAATTTCATCAAGTATTGACAAAGTTATAGACGTTTAATGTTAGGGAAGTTTCCGGCCTTCTTCTTCCTTGGGTTCGGCGACCCATCAAACATAGGCCCTTTGGGCCTTTCTTCTCGAGCCCAACCCATCCCTTTTTTTTTTAAAATTTTGTTTTGTTTTTAACTTAAAGGCCTTGTGCCTTATCAGCAAACCCAAAACCCTTTTGTTAAAGGCCTTTGGGCCATTTAACCTTTAGGGCCTTAGGCCCGTGCCCTCTAAACCCCAAAAACCCTAGGGCTCTTTAGCCCAAACCTTTCAGCCCATCAAAAGGTAATTCAACGTCATGTTGACTTTTGTTGACTTTTTGAAAATTTAACTAGGACTCTTCTTAGGGTAATTCGACGTCCTGAATCCGTTTTTGATGTCCGTTTTCCCAAATTCAATTTTTATAATATAATTTTATTAATTGTACCCTTTATGTGCTTAGGGGCAATTGTTACTGGCGTTTCCGTTTTCGTTAGTTGCGTGGATCTTCAACGGCGGAGTATCTGTGAGTGGACCCTTTCTAATTTTATTAGTAGAAATGCATACATGGAAAGCATGATTTACTGATTACGTTTGGTGAACGTTTTATGAGAAATTGATTATCATGCTATACTAAACTTATTTTCGAATACCATATTTTCTATTAAAACCATGTTCTTGTAGGTTATCTGATGGATGACGATATACTATTTAGAACATATTATTTCACACTTCTTTATAGCATAGATGATGGATGACTTTATACTATGAAGATGTTTTTGAGATATATATGTACCTATGTTTGGAAAGATTATATTCAATGGTTTTGTGCATAGCTAGTGATCACTATATATATGCCTTCGGGAGTGTGTAGGTTGGAGCTTTTGGGTGATTGATACTATATATGCCTTCGGGTGGGTGATGTAGAAGGCGATTGATATTATATATGTCTTCGGGTGGGTGCTATAGGAGCCTTTGGGCGATTGATACTATATATGCCTTCGGATGGGTGTTGTAGGAGCTTGTAGGTGATTGATATTTGTGAAGTAAGTGTTCTGAAGGAAGAGTTTTATGTTCTGTCTCTGGGCGCGTGGCGTATGTTCTGCCTCCAAGCCCTTCGGTCGCGTGGAGTACGTTCTGCCTTCAGGCGATTATGATACACTAGTTAGCACACTATATACGAGATATATTTTATGAAGGTTTTATGGCATGCTAGGGTTTTCGGTAAACCTATTATTATATTATGCTATTAGTTTTCATAAAACCTGGAGGTTAGTACGTTGATAACTGTTTTATTTTATATATATATATATATATATATATATATCAACTTGGTCCACTCATGTTTATTTTGCGCCCCTTTCAGGATCTAGAATCGAGGCATACAATCCCGGAGTCAAGGTATTTCTGCATCGGCATCGTCAAGTCCTCTTGGTGTAGGACCCACTTCATTTGTTCATTCAATTTTATATTATTTCTTTTTAGTGTTCTAAATTAGTTGTATGCTCTGAATACGTTCCTTATTTGCATATTCATTCTATTAATTCATAAGTCTTATTTAATTCTCGTTCTCATGCATTTCTAAATGGCTTTCATCACCCCTTGGGTGTCGGCCAACACATGACCATCCTGATGTCCCGAGGACATCGGGATAGAGTTGAGGTTCTCTTCACATAAATTAAAATAGTTTAAAGTAAGATAAGTACTAATAACTACCCAATTTTTAGAGTGATTCTGAATCGGTTATAACTTTTTAAAATGCTCTAAATAGCTACTCAATGTTTTGAAAAAATAGACACTCGTTGAGGAACCAGTGTCAACTGTCAAGTGATCATGACACTACCATTAATTTATGCTTCCATTAATGTTAAGTGATTACATAGAAAAATATTGAACTTGTCTAGTTAAAATTTAAAGCAAGTCCAGCATAGGCAATAGCCCTGTGGATTGGCAACAATTGCAAGCCAATTGCTTCCCAAAGTGGTGGAAGCCCATTAGGGCAATTGGGCTGAGTGGAAGCCCGTGGGAAAGGTCGAGTGAAAGTCCAAGGCCGAGCGCCTGAGGGGGTGTGATGCAAGGCCGACATCAGCATGATGTCTGACGCCAGCCACATTATATAAATAAAAAAAAATTGCATCATGCACGTGGATAACACAAGTGCGTGGAGGTCACACCTTCTACAATATTTTAGACGATGGGGCCTGCGCGGCAGCCCACTCAGTTACCGTTGATGTGGCAAATTTTGGACTGTTTGATTTACAGATCAACGGTCCACGTTTTTTAGTTTTAAATTTTTTTAAAAAAAATTAGTAAAAAATATGATATGTTACCGTTAGGCCACGTGTCACAACCTAGATTGTTAGATTTCAATTTTTTGGTAATCCAATGATTCAGATTAATTAAGTTAATAAAAATTTAAAAATTAATTAAAAATCCATAAAATATTTCAAAAATATTTTTAAAAATTATAATTTTTTTTTTCTATAAGTACCTTATCCTAATCTTCCACCTTGCTTCACATTTCCATATTTTCAAATATGTTCAACCATATTCCAATCTTTATTTAAACAACGTAAACGCACTAAATAAAATTACATAACCTCACCTAATAAAATTACAAAAACACACCAAATAAATCTCATAAAAATCTTATCGATATCTATCCACAAAAATTGTACTTTCGGATAATGACACGTGACGTGACGAGATCGGTTAAAAATCCTATCCGAAATTAAAAAAATAAAATTATTTTTTATTATTTTATAAAATAAAAAATACTAATATTTTAATACGAATTGTCTAGGTTATTCAATTTAGGGGTGGAGATGCAATAGGCAATTACTGTTCATTAAAGGCGATTACTGTTCACTTGAGGGGATTGAATTGCCTATTGCCAAGGGGGGCCATTACACACTGAAAGTATTCTTAAGAGCAATCGGTTTGAGAATTTAAGCCTCCACAGATAAAGATCTTTGCTTTTAAATATTATATATTTATTTGTTTCCATTTATATATATTTAATAAAGAGTTTTCTACGTTACACCTAGATTAGACTAACGCTTTTAGAAATTAGCGTATTGACAAAACTTACAAAATTATGCTAAATCCTACGGGATGCACAAGTAGGCGAACTATTATGGGATTTTTATTTACGACCATGCTAAATCCTAACGTTGTATGATCATATTTACACTATATGCTCATCATGTGCTACACTAGTGTTAGTACTCGCTCAGGCCAGGGCCAGTTTTTAAGTGTATGTTCACATCGCACCGTATGCTCACTATGGATCCATTGTAGGTGTCAGTCATGTCCTAGATTGCTATAGGTAATTAGGACTCTTATGTGATACGCATAGTGCTAGTCTTCACATGATTGTAGTACTAGATCGTAAATCATTTCTTTACACCCAGTCTTGTTCATATAAGAATACCTTTGCATGAACTCGTGTGTCAACATATCTCAACGAATGCTAGATATGATATGTTTATTTATGTGAGATATTGTGAGTATTGGAAGTTATATGCTTATTTACGAATTATTGTGAAGTATTGCATTTTTAAGGTATTGGGGGCTTATTTTCATACTATATGTAATATGTTATATTTAGAAACTATACTTGTTTTATGGCTAGAGGTTATACATTTTCGAAAAGGTTTTTACAAAGCTTTATTTTTAGGCCCACTCACCCTTATTTTTTCACCCTTATTTTTTGACCTTCCAGGTTTTAGTGGCAAAGTTTTCGTGTCGACGAGGATTTTCTGGCAAAACGTTGTTATAGGAATACTCCCGATGGTATAATTCTTCTTCTACCGTTACTGTACTTTACTTATACTTTGACATCACGTGTCAAATGGGTTCATTTTTGCTCACATGCCCACTCTTGCATCTAGTCACTTATAGATTTAAATTTATTCACATTTCCACATTACTACACTTTATGGCTTTGTCACCCTCCTGGTGTCAGCTAACACAACTCGATTCGAGTGCAAGTGGACATTCCGAGTCGGGGTGCGTCATTGGTGGTATAACGAATTGTCAATTTTTAAAATGTTAGGTAGCTATTTAGAATGTTTTAAAACATTTAGAACCAATTTGGAATCACTTCTAAAAATAATGTAGTTATCCGTACTTAAACCCCCTTTGGAATAAAATGATATTAATAAAAATATTACAAAGAGGTTGTATTTCAAGTGACACGCACGATCCTGATATCCTTCAAACACCAGGTTAGGCATGTGCTGGCCGATACCCGAGGGTGACGAAGCCATATTAACATGCATGTAAGTTATGAAGAAAGAACGAGTGTAAATAAAACACGTAAATGTTACTAATAAAGAATATGCAAAAGTGGATACATGTTCAAAGCATACAACTAATCAAGAATACTGTAGAAGAAATATTATGAAAAGGTACGAACAAAGGAACGGGTCCTACACTGAGAGGACTCATAGATACCAATGTGGGAACACCTTGATGCCGGGGTTGTATGCTTCGATTCTAAGTCCTGAAGGGGTGCAAAACAAAGCATGAGTGGACCAAGTTTATAAATAAGTAATACTAAAACAATTACTCTTCAAATGTACGAACCCCTAGTTTTAGAAAAACTCATATAGCTAATAAGTCATAGGATTTCCGAAAAACCCTAGCATACCATAAAACCTTTGTAAAACATATATCGTATATAATGTGCTTAGTAGTGGTATCACAATTGCCCGAAGGCACTACATCGCCCACCCGAAGGCATATATATATCTTCTACCCAAATACATATATATCTTCCGCCTGAAGGCGCATATGTGTGTGTGTGTGTGTGTGTGTGTGTGTGTAGAAACCATGTCCATAAGTATGTATATTCATAAATATTTCAACGAATGTAAATTCGATAAAGCATGATATTTCATAAAGTGTAAATCTGATAACTCATAAACGTTTCATAAAATGTAGTCATAAAATCATGCTTTTCATGTAGGCATTTCAAGTAATACAAATCATGCACTTTAGAAAGGGTCCACTCCCAAATACTTCGTCGTCGAAAACCCGTTCGAACAAGGGAGGATGAAATTGCCACTAATAAACATACCTAAGCATATAAAGGGACCAATTAGTAAAACCCTACTAAAATGATTGAATTTGGAAAAACGGTGCACGTATTTGGAATCAGTGCGTCGAAATACCCTAAAAGGGGTCCTTAGCAAATTTCGTAAAAGTTAACGAGAAGTCAACATGAATATTCCAGAGAATATTTCAAGAATATTCTAGAGAATATTCCCTAACGAAATATTCCATAAAATATTCCCTAACGAAATATTTCATAGAATATTCTCTAACGCAATATTCTGAAGAATATTCCACCATGCCCGGGTTGTGTCGAATCCAGATCAGATTCAGGTTTGAAATTGGGTTTTGGGTTACAGGTCTGGTCGACCTGGTTTCAGGCCATGGGTTGGGCAATTTCAATGAAGAAGAAAGTCGGAGCTTTCCAAGCTCTGTTCATCCCCAAATCTGAACTAAAACTAGGTATTCAATATACCAAATTGAAACCCAAGGAACAAGGAAGAATATTATACCTATCTCGTGGCTAGCCGTGGCCGCAGTTGGCCAGAAAAAGGCCTGCAAGGTGATAGTTCTCGCTGGATTTGGGAAAAATTTCCCCCAAGCTGTTTCTGCGTCCAACATGCGTACACAACTTAAAACTTACCTTAATCTAACCTTAGAACACAACCCAAATGGTTCTAGGGGCTTACCTACGTCGAGGGTGGCGAGAACTCGCCGTGAATTTGTTGGGGAAGACCAAAATAGTTAACTCTGCCATTGTCAGAGCTTCATAGCCTTGGCCTGGGGCCGAGACAGCAAAGTTCATATAATGGTGGTGTTGTCATCGTCACTGTTGTTATTTGTGTGTTGTGTGTGTATAAGGTACCCTTAGGGAAAGTTGGCTTCCAAGAGAGCAGAGGGAGATAAAAGAGAAGAGAAAAGAGAAAGAACCGAAAGGTTTGGAGGGAAAAGACACGGGGCAAGAGGGAAGAAAAAGAGAGGATAGGGAGACCAAATAAAAGAGGTGGGCCCCACTGGCACACTAAACAAGCCATAAAAGACAAACATGCAAAATATCTCCCACATGTGAAATTACCAAATTGCCCTAGACGTTATGTGTTTCATAGAATCTAGAACGCGACGTTACTATCTACCCCGGTGAAGAAAATTTTGTCCCCAAAATTTGAAATATCTTGCTATACACAAATACTCGAAGATAGGAAGAAGAATATATATATAAAGAATAAATCAAGTTAGAGTAGTTGCATAAAAGAGAATGCCACTCCGTCGAGATTGGATTGCAGTGATTCCTTTTTCATACCTCCAAGCTCATATTTTCTTCCCTAATAGTATAATAGTAATATCATATCTATATATAACAAAATACAGTCGAAAATATATAATAACGTAAGGTCAAAAATATGTATGCATAATAAGATAACGTCAAAATAGATATGTATTAACATAGAAGCTGAAAATTTGTACTAAATTTAAAACTGAAAGTGTAAATGACTGACCAAAACATTTGTAATGTCAAAATACATATATGTAACTATAAGAATGTAAGTTAAAATACTTGCAAGGGAAATTAAAACAAAAAATGAAAATGGGTCTCGCCCAAGCATTCTTAACGTCACGTACTCCAAAATAACTGTGTGTGTCTTTGGGTCGAGCCTAGACAATAATGAATGAGTAACTACTATAGTACATGGGCCTACTTGCCCACTTACTTACCGAACTCAATAAATAAGTCATCGATATTAGAATCTGCAGCCGCAATATTGACAACTCATTGTTGTCTCGATAAACAAGTAGTAAATCCTGAGGGTGTAAACTTACCATTTTGTCCAAACTCCAAGGCGACATCATTTGAAGCATACAGCTTTCCATATCGAAATTTCGATCCTTTGAATACCAGGTCGTAATACTCTTAGAATCTCTCATACTATGTCTCAAATAGTGCCATACCCAAACTGAAAATAATAATTGTCGTCGTAAACAATTTCAATAGAAAACAGTGCAATTTCTAATCATGATAAAACCACATAACGAATGAACACAACACCTCCTCCAAGATTTGGATAGTTCATTCAGACTCGCCAACAATTTGAGAATGAAATATGGTACTGGCCAACAACTTAGTACCCATGACCTTCGAGAATGCTTCACAAGACTTGAAAGTGAAACGCGCATCCCGATGAGGTACAATAGTGATGGCACACCCTATAATCGAACAATCTCATTCACAAAACCTAACCGAGCTGATTTATTGAAAATTTCTCTCAGATTTAGCAAAAGGCTATGCCGAGAAGGCTAAAAGAACACTCAAGAATTTAAGGGTCAAATCAAGTCCATCAAATCTAAAGTATAAGATAACTGGATTAGATGTGTAACTTTGATGCAAGAACACGTGTGAGTACCTAACTTGATTATGCAGTGACAAGTCGAGATGGTTGAGCGCAGACTCGACTCGATTAGTAGTTAAAGTAAAATGATAGGCAGGAACTTAGACTTTTTCCCATTCCAATATTCACAACGTATTACAACGATAACCTTAGGGATATTCAATCACCAGTGGTAATGATTCACTTAATAAGGTATTAACAGGTGATTAAATGACTGACGGTTTCTGCTAAAACTTTCGAACCCGAGTGGTTTTCCTGAATAGTCTGTCTGCTTTAGAAATGATACGAAGTGTTGTAAGGTAAACACGAACTCAAAGTTGACTAGAATGCCTTCCAGTACCAGGAGGTGAATCTAGGATTACGGTCGAAATTGATGTTAATCGAGAAGTCAATATAAGAAGTCTAGAATGAAGAATTATGCCAAGCAGTCGAAAGTATAGTCCTCACAGACTGGTATATAATATGCTGAGTGAGTTGATTAATAAATACAGAAACGCCAACATAGTCTCCACGTGTACAAGGTGGTTTGTACAGAAAATATGTGGTGGCATGTACCAGTTTCCATTCGCATCTCCAGTGGGTCCTCGACAACTAAAAAGGACTGCCATGGAAATTTCTTCCCACTTCCAAACATGAATAGAGAGAAATTAAGATAAGCTTGATGACTTCCATCTTTTCGCTTCCACTTACCAGTAAATCAGACATTTCCTCACATATTCAGCAATATCTCATTCGTACAATACCAGTAATAAAATGGATGAAAACAGTGGTACAATTTAGTGTTGCCAGCATGCATGGCATACGCTGAAATGTGAGCCTCATCAAGAATTTTTCCTTTTTCACAACTTCATTACCCTTAGGCAAATACAATTTGTTTCTTATCAACAAAGTTCCAACTCCTCAAACTTTCAAATCCCGTCTCATGTCGCCTGACACTTACTCTTTCAAACTCCCACATTATTGATCAAACTCTTGGGCTTCTTTCCTGAAATATATCGATATAGGTTTGACTTAGAAGTGAGCCGACAATACTCACCATGGATCGGGCGCTAAAGTAAAGCCAATTTCTCGAAAAGAAAACAATAGTGAGACATAGATAACTCGGATGAAGGTAAGTTATCCATGGGATTTCTAATTAAAAGCATCAGCTACGATATTTGCTTGACCAAGATGATACTCAAAAGTGCAATCAAAATCACTGATAAGTTCCATCCACCTCTTTATCTCAAACTCAATTCCTTCTATGTGAAAACACACTACAACTTATTTGGTCAGAAATGATGTAACACTTCTTATTGTAAAGAAAACGTCACCAGATTTTACAGTAAGGGAAATTGTTACTAGCTCTAGGTCATGTATAGGATAATTCTTTCCATGAGGTTTGAGATGTCTGGGAGCATATATGATGATCTTCCAATGCTACATTAGAAAACAACCCCAAATGTGACACGGATGCAAAACAAGAGACATAAAACTCACCACTAACTTCAAGAAAAACAAAGACGGAAGCATGAGTAAGACGATGTTCCAAACTCCAAAAAGTTCCATTCCCAACTTTCGTCCCACATAAACTTCTACAAAGAAAGGGTGTCATTAAGCTTTTCAAATAAGACAATAACCATTGGCTCAAGGTCGTAGATAGGATGGTTCATTTCATGTGATTTTAACTGTCAAGAGGCACACGCATTACTCGGCCATGCTGCATCAGCGTGCAACCAAACATTCAATAAAACATCACTGTAGAATTCAAAATTTATCGATGTCATTGAAAAGTGTAAGAACAATGATCAAGTGAGACAATATTTTAGTTGTCAGAAACTTTGTTCACCTTTAACATCTCAAACAAAATTGACTACAAATAGAAATTGACAAAACCAAAGATATTTCGTATTTCACAACACCTTGTGAGGATTTTCAATTTCCAACAGTCGCAACCTTTTTTGAAAATTGATAAGAATAGCGTCTGCTACAAAAGAGTCTCCCAAGAAAAGTATCTAATCTAAACAAAATCAACGTTTAAGTTTGATGTAAAGCTGACTGTCGATGTTTAGTGAACTTGACCTCATTGTTGGAGTCGACAAAAAGGTTATCGATAAGAAAATCATGAATCCGTCGGAATATGGGTGGAATAACCGGTCGGTTAGGTTCATGAACGTCGCTAGAGCATTTGTCCACTTGTTAGGAAATGTAATCACCGAGAAATCTTCGGAGGGTCCACACGAATTTCCTCAGCAGAAACAACAAGCTCGAGGACATTGATTCGGTCCAACCAAACTAACACTTGCTAAACTTCGCATACAACTAGTGCTTACCCACTTTCTCCAAATGAACTTCCGATGTTTCGAGCAATATCTATATAGATACAACTATGCCCGCCATTCCTAGGGAACGTAAGTTGCAGAGTATCATCCTCGTTTTAGATCTTTAGCTGGTGTTAACCAAACTTCCTCTCACTGAGATTTTTCTATTTCACGTCACTTCAATGTAAATCCGACTATGCCCGTCATTGCTAGGGAATGCATGTCGCAGAGTGTCGATCCATTGTTAAAAGTCGTCCATCAAACAATTACATCGCCAATGAGGCACAATCCTACACGAATTTTCGTACTTCAGATAATGATGTGGCAATTCAGACAGAAAGAAGATTAAGCAATTGTGTCGAAAAGGTATAATAAACGGACGTTATAACATCCAAATGATATCAAAGCCGACAACTACTAGAGTAAGAGACGATCCTAAGTATGCTCTAAACAAACCATGCTCTAATACCAAATTGACACGCCCGACCTCGATATCTTCCAAACACTAGGGTAGGCACGAGTTAGCCAACCCCCGAGAGTGACGAGGCCATATTAACATGCATGTAAGTTATGAAGAAAGAATTATAGTAAATAAAACACGTACATTTTACTAATAAAGAATATGCAAAAGTGCGAATATGTTTAGAGCATACAACTAATCAAGAATATTGTAGAAGAAATATTATGAAAGGCACGAACAAAGGAATAAGTTCTACACAGTGAGGACTCGAAGATACCAATGTAAGAGTGCCTTGACACCGGGATTGTATGCCTCAATTCTAAGTCCTGAAAAGGGCGCAAAGAAAGCATGAGTGGACCAAGTTTATATATAAGTAATACTAAAACAATTACTCTTAAAATGTACTAACCCCCAATTTTAGAAAAACTCATATAGTTAATAAGTAATAGGTTTTCGGAAAACCCTAGCATGCCATAAAACCTTTGTAAAACATATATCGTATATAATATGCTTAGTAGTGGTATCACAATTGCCCGAAGGCACTACATTGACACACCTCGACTGGAGTCGAGGCATACTGGCTGTCACCTGAAGAGAACGTAACCAAAAGCGTAAGTGATGTAAAAATGTGAATGAATAAAAACCGAAACTATAACTTATGTAAACTAATAAAGTGAGTGCACAGCAGTGGGTGGAACCCATAGAATACAAATATTCAGAGCATAGATGACATAGGTAGTGTAGTTGAAACTAGTTAAGTACTTAATACACAACAGAAACAACTCCTACATTTAATTATAGATATGTCAAAACCGTCGAAGATTACTCGTATGCCATAGAGAGTTCAGCCATCTAAGACCTGGAGGGGTGAAAAACAGAAGGGTGAGTGGGCAAAAACAAAGGTTTATAAAACACATTTATTTTCTGAACATATTAAAACATGTATAGTTTCCAAAAAGTCATACTACATATAAGTATGATATTAAATGCAAATCAATAATAATTCCATAAACATGCCAATCACAATATCTCAATAGTAGCTTAATAAAATCAGATGTTCATGTATCTATGCTAGCACATAAGTCGGAGTCGCCTAATGCAACATGTACGACTAAACTGATACTCATCAATCTATGCTAGCACATAAGTCGGAGTTGCCTAATGCAACCTGTACGACATGATTGGGTTTCATCATAATATACGCTCTAATGCTATAATCACGTAAAGACTGGCGCTATTCGCAATCATATACAAGTTGGAGTTGCCTATTGCAACCTGTACGACAAGATGTCAGAGTTGCCTATTGCAACTTGTACGACATGACTGGCACCTACTTGGATCCAAAGCGAGCATGCTATGTAGATGTGAACATACACTTGAAAGACTGACCCTGGACCTGGGTAAGCACTAACATTGGGTGCAGCAATGATGAGCAGACTACATAAATATAAGCATGCCATAACGATTCAACAATTCTAGTCAACATAATAAACTTACATACGCATCCCATAGTATTGTTTTAGCATTTCACAACAGTACAACATTTCTTATAACATTATTTAATCATGGCATAATAGGCATGAATCAATTCAAAAGCATTTGTGGAAACTATAAAACTTTATATATAATATATATAAAAACAAATGCCCACTCACTGATACGTGGTCGAATCATAGCCTTCTAGCGTTGCTTGTCCTCATACCTCCTCCGGGTGATTTTCACCTATATGTGAAATAACTAAACTAATTAATTTAATAGGACATACACTACAAGCTAGGTAAATTTCCCCATATCTTGTTCAAACAGAAGGTTTAAATATACGAAAATGTTCTACTCGATGTCGCGGTCCTGTACATGTTAAGCACATACCGGCCAGTGGCCGAACACACTATCACGTGCCTCAAAGACATGACTACACGCGCTGACAAAAGCTAACAGATTCCAGGGAATATTTTGTTAAGTCTAACGGAGTTAGAATATTTCATTAACTTTAACGGAATATTCCCCTTCTTCTCGAGTGACTTCCACTATCCGCTGCCGCTGTCTGGTTTTGCTGGAAACTGGAAAAAGTCGCCGGTTTCTGGAATTTTTTTAAAAACTTCATAACTTGTTCATTTCTTAACCATTTTCAATGCACTTTATATGGAATTGAAGCTCTTGAGGAGTAAAACAAGATTGACCTTTCAAAAGTCCAAAAGGTGGATGTAAGTGGCTTGAAAAAACCTTGAAAGGTTCAGACTTATTTTCTTCACCTCAAAATCGTGTGTCTCCACGTCAACTCGACTTTAAACTTTGGCTATTGACTCGAAGGAGTTGTGTGGAGGCTTCCAAACGTCCCAAAAGCTTGTAACTCGGCTAGGAACACGTTAGGGAAAACTCGTTTGAGTCAGAGCTTCTGAGTTAGGCTTTCAAAACTCAACCATTTCACTCAATTGTAAGAACGAGTACTATTTAATTACAATAACAAGAAAAATAATTTTAAGAGTCGAATAACTACGTCCATGTCACTTTGCCCACAAGGGCATAAATGTCAATTTACACATTCAGGGAGAAAATTACTTGGAAAATTAAGGACGAGTCTTCACAACATTACCCACCCAAAAGCACTACATCGCCCGCCCGAAGGCGCGCGCACACACACACACACAGATATATATATATATATATATATATATATATATATATATATATATATATATATACACACAAAGTACGTACATAAAATTCTGAACATAAACTTTCCAAAATATATCTCATTGGAGCTCAATAGCTCAAACATCATGTCATAAATACGTGGGAGAATGCTAGCTCAAAGCATCATCATAAACCTTGTTCATAAGTATGAGTATTCATAAATATTTCAAAGAACGTAAATTCGATAAAGCATGATATTTCATAAAGCGTAAATCCGATAACCTATAAATGTTTCATAAAACATAGTCATAAAATCATGTTTTCCATGTATGCATTTCTAGTAATAAAAATCATGCATTTGAGAAAGGGCCCACTCAAAGATACTCTGTCACCAAAGAGCCGTTCGAACAAAGGGAGGACATAATCGCCACTAATAAACGCACCTAAGCACATAAAGGGACCAATTAGTAAAACCCTGTTAAAATGATTAAATTTGGGAAGTGGAGCACAAATTTGGAATCAAGGCATCAAAATACCCTAAGAGGAGTCCCAGACGAATTTCGTTAAAGTCAATGAAAAGTCAACAGGAATATTCTAGAGAATATTCCCTAATAGAATATTTCGAAGAATAATCCATTGGGTCTAGGTTAGGTCGAATCCGGGTCAAATTCATGTTTTGGATCAGGTTTTGGGTTACAGGTCGAGTCAACCCGGTTTCAGGCCATGGGTTGCCCAGTTTCCACGAATAAGAAAGCTGGACCTTTCCAAGCTCCATTCATCCCTAAATCTTAACTAAAACTAGTCATTCAATATACCAAATTGAAGCCCAAGGAACAAGGAAGAATATTATACCTATCTAGTGGCCAATCGTAGTTCACATTTCAATTTCACATATCACAACCAAACAACCAAAATAACCAACATTGGGTCAAATAATCAAAATATGTCAATTGGATATCAAATTCATATTTATGATATCAGAATTTGCATAAAATGGCAACATCGGCCCACCGGCCATGCGTTGCCCTGACTTGCCAGAAAATTTAACTATTTCCAAAAATTCCCAAAAGTTACAAAAATGAAGATCTCAATGAGTAGTGCAAGTTTTATACTTGTGACCAAGTCCAATTTGGCCAGAAAATGCTCCAATTTACCTCAAACCCGTCGGAAACCTTATAAATGGGCAGCCTCGAATTGTCATCTATGGTGCTCCTCCGCCCCTATAGTTGTTTGGGCCTTCTTCTAGGCCTAAAGGGAAGTCTAGTAATGGTGGTAATTGGAGGGAAACCTTTCACAATTGGTGGGATTCGAGAAAGGGTGCCAGCAACACCCACGGTGTTTCTTCACCAATATACATCCAAATACCTTTTATTTTTGGGTGGAATTGAGAGAAGGGAGACCGGTGTAAAAATTTCAAGGGGTAAATCGGTGAAAATCACAAGAAAACTGCCGGAATTGGTCACGGGTCAAAATGGGGTCGCTTAGACCTCTTAATCCGCCACCACGAAGCAAAGTAATATAAAATAAAAAGAACAACAGCGTCGCTTAAAAGCAACATCATAGATTACATCGCTTATAAGCGACATTAAATTTTGACATGATGGCGCTACTAACCGACATTAAGTAACAATTAAACAATAAAATATTATAGTTACTATTGGCCGTAGCCGACATTACATAACAGTAAACAAATAAAATAATCAACCTACTGTCGGTCCTAACCGACATTACCTACATTTCGATAAATATAATATTTATGTTGTTGTCGTCCATAAGCAACACCAGATATATTAAAATAAAACATAATACAAACTGTTTCTCTGGTTTTCTTTAATAATAATTAAAAAATATTTATATAAATAATTCCAATCATAATTCATATATAGGCCAAAGCAAACATTAATAAAAACTAATAACAATAACAGTTGTACCAATTCATTCTCAATTCATTGTTCTCATTCATCAGCACGGCTACAGAACTCCTGGATGATCTCCTAGAGGAATTAGAAGTAGAAGCTGAAGAAGATGCATAAGACACCATATCCGGAATCACCCCATGTCCATACCCACGCACTCTATTATGACGCTCAGGACCCATTGTCTCGACATATACTTGGGTCCTAAGCTCATTAGTATCTTCTTGACCAAACTCAATCATAGATTAAATATTGCTCTCCATAGTTGCCTTGCAATAAAATTAAAAAAAAATAATAATCATACAAAAGAAAAATAAATTATAGATATTAAAAATTAATAAAAATGATATACTAACACGAAAAAAATTATTTACCCTTATACGCTGATAGGCTTCATCAATCCAAGTTTTATCTTTTCAAGTATGATAATGACGAAAAAACGAAATAGGATCTGCCTTCCCATGCTTTTTCCACTATAATTATGTCAATGAAAAAACAAATAATTTTAAGCAAAATTCAAATTAAAAATAATTCTACCAATTATATATTAAATGACAAACCCCGACCCAAGTATCGGGGTGTGCTGGCCGTCACGTAAGGGTGACGTAGCCAAGTGCACTGTGCGGAAGAACAGAAGTAAAATGTGAGGAAACGGAAAGCAAACTAAATAATTTACAATATAAAGATAAGTGAGTAAGAGTGATGAAAACGAAAGACTAAAACACAACAGCAAAGCCCTAACAACCTAGATGCAGTCCAGAACGAACAACTACTAATTATACAATACCAAAGGAAAGTCCTACATAGATGGTGATTTGTCAGAACTGCCGTCGAAGCCTCGTTAGCCACTAATAATACCTTTACCTAAAACTTGGAGGGGCGCAAAACAGAAAACGTGAGTGGGCAAAAACAAAGCTTTTCCAAAACCATTTCAATATCAAAAGTAATAACCCCTTTTTGTAAAACCTGTATACTTTCCTAGAAAATATAATACGTAATCGCATCCCAAATCAAGCTAGAAAATGATTAAATCTCGAATATGCCATGTCAAATTATCCAACCAAGCAATATATGCATCAATCAGGTGAGGCAAATCAATAATCACAATATGCCAGTAATATCAATATGTCAGCTGGAGTCACCTAACGTGACCTGTACGGATTCACTAACACTTAGAGTTTATTTATACTTTCATTAAGGGTAAATTGCATAAAACTACCTCAACTATTGGGTCATTAACAGTTTCATACCTCGTCTTTAAAAAATTTCAATGTCATACCTCATCTACAAATTTTTTTAAATTTCATACCTTCCATCAGTTTTCTGTCAACTATTCCGTTAAAATATTAAAAAATTAATTAAATATTAAAAACTAAAAAAAAAATTTATTTAATATTTTTTTTAAATGGGGACCTGTGACAGCCCGTCCCGAAATATTTTCTCGATGGTGTCAAATGACTTTCATGCCCTTAAACGTTGAGTTGTGTTGTGTGGTTTAAGCTTAGAATTTAGACCAATCCATTTTCTTCCTAAGTAATTGGACCCAATTAGAACTTAGGTTTTATTTGTTTTGTTATTGTTTTGGTTGCCATCTGGACTACACATTCACACACCCAAACCCGTTGACCTTTTCTCTCTCATTCCCTCTCGGATTTTCTGCCATTTTCTATACAACTATATGGACAACTCCTAACCTAGCTCTCTAATCATAGATCGGGGTTTTGGAAGTTGTTTTCATGCTTCTTGCAACCTTGGGAGTCGAACCATACTCTTAGTTCGATGTGGGGACTTCAGAAATTCGAGAACCATAACCTCCGGTGAGGTGCACTGTGACTCCATCGTGATCGCTGAGGTTTCATCAAGTTCTAAGGTCTTAGGAGGTCTTAAATTTTCCTCACGAAGCTCAGGGAAGAATTTTGGAAGGAATTGGACGTCGAAATACTCAAGTTCGAGGAGTTGCAGAGGTGGCCGGACTATCGTGAGCTTTTTCCGGCGAGATTCCGTTGGTTTTAGGTCCTAAAAGTGGTAAGGATTTGTTCCTTTCATCCTAAGCTTCATTTTGGTGAAAATTTCATGGATTTTGGTTGAGTTTTGAGAAAGTAATAAAGGTTTGAACTTTTTCCAGAAACCGACAGTCCCAGCTGTGACCGGCGCCGAACTCCGGAGAGCCAAGGAAAAAGGAAGAGAATATTCCGTCAAAATTGACGGAATATGCTAACGGCGTCAAGTATCGTTAACGGTAGATGCTGATTTTTAACGAAATATTCTCTAAAACCGTTAGGGATTCCGTCCAGTGCACCAGGCACGTGCCTGCGCGTGGCCGTGCCTTGGCCGGCGCGTGAGGGCGTGTGGGACATTGAGCTTTTTTTTTCCAAAAATATAGGAATGTTCATGGGGTTGAGTAGATCACGTTGGTATATTCAAATACCTAATGAGCAACGTATGAAAAGTTATTACCTAGTTTTGTATATGTGTTTTAAAATAACATTTAAATAATTGTTTCGCATATAGGTGAGACCTATCCAGAAGACGAGCACAGTCAAGCGAGACTCGGAGGCTACGACCCTTCTAATAGGAGCATTTTTATGCGACTTAGTTAGCTTGTTTCTTTGCATTTATTTAGTTAATTTCTGTTTATTAGAGTGTTTTAAGCTATTTTCGTGTGTTTGTAGGTCCAAATGGCAAAGTTGGGAAGAAAAGGCAATTTGGAGCATTTTAGAGTAGTTTTGGGCTTGGAATGGATAACACATGCTTGGAGCAAGGTGGATGGACGTTTTTGAAGTCAAAAGAGGCTAGGAATAGGCTAAAGATATTTGGAGACATTATTCAATTACTCACCTCTTTGACACAGGAAGTACAAAATCAAACCAAAGAGATGCAAAATCAAGCTAAAGAGGTGGACGAATTGAAGAAGCAAATAAGGCATATGGTAGAATTCATGGCGCAAATTCAAGAACATAGTGAACTATCTAACTCAAACATTGTAAATTCAATAGGAGATTTTGAAATCGCTGAGGCTATCACCTTGGAAAGTAGTATAGAAGTTGGAGCTGACTCAAAAACATCCAAACACAGCCAGAACATGGATGATCTGCTGCTGCTAGAAGAAGAAGAGGAAGACAAGACCACGACAAGGGAAGAACCCTTGCTGCAGCCTCCTAAAGCTCCTACGCCATGCAATTCAAGTAATGTTGTTCTAAATTCAATTCTTTCTAACCCCATTCCACCATATGTCCCTTTTTCTCGTAGGTTTTTGCAATCCAAGAAGGAAGAGAGTGAAAAAGACATCTTGGAAGCCCTTCCAAAGGTGCAAAGTAATATCCTGATTGTTGGTACAATAAATCAAGTTCCAGAATGTGTGGAATTGTTTAAAGAACTTTGTACAACAAGAAGAATGATTCAAGAGAAAGAAGTGGCTATGGAATATCAAGAATTAATCAAAGAGGATATAGTTGAGACAACCAACCCAAAGAAGTTAAATTTTATGACACGGGACAAGTCACTGCCCTCACACCAAATCTGGCCAAGATCAACATTCCTGAAACTTTTGAAGTAGTGTTTGTTCTTGAGTTCTTGTCGGAGCACACAGGTAAGCCATCTTCTCAAATTTCAATTTTGTTTTCTACTAGCATGTTGATTTTAATGATTCAGGCACCCATTCTAGAATTTAAACCATTGTCAGATCATTTCAAGTATCACATTCCATGCCGTGGGCTCTAGTAAAGCATAATTGGAGGTATCGTCCGACTGGAAGACGTTAAAGCAAGCACTTCTTGGGAGGCAACCCACGTATTCAAATAAAGAAGATCTAGGAATCTTCGGCTCCACAACCAGATTTGTGTTCCTTAACCCTACTCCTTATTGCTTTTACTTTACCATAATTGTCATGTTTGTTAGTTGTGTTGTTTGCTTGCTTGTGTGTGAGTTTAAGTTTGAAACATTGAGGACAATGTTTGGTTTAAGTGTGGGGGGGGGGGGGTAAACAAAGTGTTTTTAGTGAAAATTCGTGGGATTTTATCACCTATCACTTCTAGAATTGTTACTCACTGTTTTTAGTGTGTTTTGAAGTGTTTTTGTGTGTCTTGAAAGAAAAATACGAAAATTTGAAAGAAAAAAAAAATCAGTTTTTGTAACATGCTTGAAGGAAGGAACTCAAATTAATGCTACAACCCTGAGAGACTTGAGCCTATTCTTTGTTTGGAGAGTTATTAAATCTATGATGTTTTTGTTTTCTAAAGTCGTTGCATGATCTCATTATTTCTTTGCTTGGTTGCTACTTAGAATGCGTTTTCATCATTATAGATCCAAATACTAGAACTCATGCCCGTTTCATTCAAAGCATAAGATTGATTGCATAACAAACAACAAGATGAAGTTGTTTAGTTAAACCAGAGCCAAAAAGCCGTAACCCTTGCATATGTATTGTAGGTTTAAGCCCTTTGAGCCTTATTTAGCCTATTTTCTTTGTTAGCCACATTATCCTTACCTAGCCTAGTATAGGAATATCCATACCCTTGTTCTTAAAGGATAGTGAAGCATGATTTAGAGGGAATTCCTTTTGATCTACAATATGCAGAAAAACAAGTGTGGGGGGAAGGTTTTTCGTTGGAAATTGGTGAAGTAGTACGTTTTGCTTTTCAAAAGAAAAAGAAGAAAAAATACATGAAAAAAAAGAAGAAAAAAGTGTTTGAAAAGAAGTTTGAATGAGCAAAAGTGTGAATCTGGCCCTAAAATTAATGAATATCCTTTTTTTGTTCAAAGTTGGTTGCTGCATTCAAAAGTGAATTCTAAGTGTTGATTTCATTACTTTGCTTACTATTTCTTTAAGAACTTTTGTTTATTCTTTACCTTTCTTTGTTAGCCAATACCTTAGCCCCATTACAACCCTTAGACTTCTATATTGATTGTTATGTGTTCAATATGTGGAGTTTGAAATTGGTATGAGCATATGGAATCCCTGGTTCTCGCTTCTAAGTAGTGGCATTCCGTTCATGAGATCATATACATATGTGCATTAATAATTCCAGAAAGTGCTTTCTTTGTTATAACATATGTGAGTGCTAGTCTACATGTTTACATCAATCTTCTCACATATACCTAGTGTAGGGAGTGTAGTAAAAAAATCTGTGTGAAAATAGAGAGTATATCCAGTGAGGAATTGAGGGATTCTCTAAGGCATGTTACTACATTCAAAATGTTGTTTTAATTGATTAAATGTGAACTAGTGGGTGGTGACTGTGGTTAAGTATGAGTTCGAAGGTAAGGATGACCAAAATCTGTGTAAGTAATGATTTTTAATATGTCATGTTCCATTGGAAATCCCTGAGGCAAGCGTTGGAAGGTGTAGGTTTTGTTTTATTTGTTTTGTTTTGCTCGAGGACTAGCAAAAGCTAAGTGTGGGGGAATTTGATAGGAGCATTTTTATGCGACTTAGTTAGCTTGTTTCTTTGCATTTATTTAGTTAATTTCTATTTATTAGAGTGTTTTAAGCTATTTTCGTGTGTTTGTAGGTCCAAATGGTAAAGTTGGCAAGAAAAGTCAATTTTGAGCATTTTAGAGCAGTTTTGGGCTTGAAATGGATAGCACATGCTTGGAACAAGGTGGATGGATGTTTTTGAAGTAAAAAAAGGCTAGGAATATGCTAAAGATATTTGGAGAATTAACTGAAGATTTGGAAGATATGGAATCAACTAAAGAGAAGGAAATATTGACCAAATCTTGGTCAAATCTTGACTAAATCTTGACCAAATCTTACCCAATCTTATCTTTTCCTAATCTTATCCTACATTAATTCCAGCTGCAAGGATGGATTATTTTCATATTAGGACACTTCAAAATATGGTTCTAGAAGTCCTAAACCTTTCCCTAAAGGGTGCCGCACCCTACTTGCCCTTTCCTATTCGTTGCCGCAACTTACTTCCTTTTTCTTCGAATCTGCTAAGTATTTCATTTCCTAATTTCCCTGATTTTGGTTAGCCTTTTCTGGTGGGATTAAAAAGCTAAGTCATTATCCTTTCCTATTCAATGCCGTGCCTTTAACCCTATAAATACACTATATTGCCGCACCATTCAAACCACCACCCTCTACCATCACATCACCACACCATCCATCCATCCGATCCCATCCCATCCATTCAATCCACATTACACCATAGCATACTAAACTCAGAAATCCCTTTGTACCGCATGTTTGCAAATAAGGAGAAAAGCTTGGTGTTGTGCTAGCCATTCAAGACTTTGGATTGCTGGAGCATTCTAGGTGTATTCTACTTTTTGTTTTCAATGTTTAAATTCAATTGTCGTTGTTTAATTGCAAACATGTAGAGCTAAACTCGTTTTAGCTAAGGGAGACTTCAAAGGCATGAACATATATATGATATGAGTTGATTACATCCAGTTATTGTTTCATAAATCGTGAATGAAATTTACTTAACTTTTTGATTGAAAACTTATTCTTGTATGTCGATTAAGGATGCATATTTAGTTTGCATGCATGAATTTGATGCTAAAATATAAGGGAGTTTCACCTAATAGTTACGAACTTATATTTACAAGTAGTGGAGGTTGCTAGTCATGATCGCGTTAAGCAAATTCTTGGCAGGAGTGTCATGTTGTTCATAGTCACGAATGTCATGTCAATGCTTATGATTTTCATAGAACTTAATGATCTTTGATATGTATCTCTATCATTCTGTTCATATAGGGAACTTCATAAGAATAATTTGGTTACGTCGCTGAGTCCAATTCAATGAATTTAGGAAAATATGATGGTTAATTAGTGCTGTTCACGGTTAACTTGGGGCATTGTCATTCATGGTTTAAAGGAATAATAATTGGAGATCGATTTGTGTTGCATATGTGTTATGTGTGGAGAAAGACCCTCTAGCTAGCCATTCACCCATTCAATCACCCAATTTCGTGCCTTTTAAGTTTGTTTTATAAGTTTGTTTGTTTAAGTCTTAAATTCGCCAAAACAAATCCCCACTCAGTATTTTGAGTCTTTTTAGTTTTATTTTTGTCCAAATCACCCTTAAGTGTTGGTTTTGAGTCTTTGGAACCTAGTTTGTGTGTTTTAAGTCAGTTTAGCTTGTTTTGAGTAGTCTAAAGTCTAGTTTTCTGTTTTTGAGTCAAATTTAGTGTTTTCAGTTTAATTTGTGTAGATTAGCATCCCTTCTAATCTCTGAACTAGAACAATCCTTACTTACACATACTACATCTATAGGGTTTAAGTTTGAGTGTTGTTTTATAACACATCACCTTCCACATATTAGTGAGTGAGCTTTTGGTTTTCAGTATATACTTATATACTTGGTATTTTTCCCAGAAAATTTATTCAAGTGATTATTACATTTTGAAATGCCATTGTAAGGTTTTATAATTAGATTATGTATATAGAAATTTCATATATCTATGTTTGACGTTGTGGACGCTAAAGTAAGTGCCAGGTGAGTTGTAGATTGTTAATGTGAGTTGATGATTATGTTGAGATGCATTGAGAGCTCATAAACATGCACCCCAGTGTTAGTGTTTCCGCCCGTGGTCAGGGCACAGTCCTTCACGTGATGTTCACCTCCCGCACCATACGCTTACCTTGGATCCAAGTTAGGTGCACAGTCCTGTTGTACAGACCACAATAGGTGGTTCCAACTAGTAGGTGAGCCACGATCATTCGCACAGTCTTCACGTGATCGTAGCACTTGACCGTATTTATTTACACCTAGTCCTGCCGTACAGACCACTTTAGGTGGTTCCGACTCGTATGCAGGCATACTTGTTGAGCTATAGATTTAGCCGTACAGGCCACTTTAGGTGGATCCGGCTGATATATGACTTCTCATTAATTTATTTCACCTGAGTTATTTATTCCATTATATTGAAATATTTGGCATGGCATATTTATGAATATCGCTATTCTGAGCATGGTTTTGAAATATGTATATATTCTATTTTCTGGGAAATTATACAGGTTTTACGGCGAGGGGTTACTACCTTTGATAATTGAAATGGTTTTGAAAAGCTTTGTTTTGCCCACTCACACTTTCTATTTTGTGCCCCTCCAGGTTTTAGGTATGAGTGCTTATTGGTGGCTTACGAGGATTTGACAGAGGTTCTGATAGATTATCACTAATGTAGGATCACCTTTGGTATTGTATAATTAGTATTCGTCCTGTTCCAACTTCAACCAGTCATTCGCCTTCGAGCCTATCTCCAACCTCTGGTTCCGCCTCCCCTCCCCCACCTTCCACCCAGTCTTCCTCCTTCTTCGGCGTCGATGGCTTCTTCCTTATCACCGCCTCATTTATCACCTTCTCCTCTATTCTCAAGTGCCACTGGCTCTCCACTTCCCTTCTCCGATTTTCCCGCATCAACCCCCTCGTCGGCGTTGATTCTCCCCCTCCTCCCCCATCCCTACCTTTGTCATCCTTGGTGGCGTCTGATTCCTGGCTCAACTGCCACTCCCCTCCCCACCAATTTTCGCTCTAGAAACTTGTCCCAGTCGCTCTCCTCCGCCCTATCGTGACCCGAATGTGCTGGCGTATGTGAGCTGCGAGTTGGGGGAGGCAATGGTGGGGTTGAATTTGAAGGATGAGGAAGAGAAGGCGACGATGATGAAGTTAAAGGATTGTTTGGGTGGGTTTTAAGCGTGGAGATGGAGGAAGAAATGGCGGCGGTGGGGTGGTGAAGGAAGCTTTAGGAGGGGGACACAGGAAGAACCGAAGAAGAAGAAGGGGTGAAGGAAGCTTTATGGGGTACACGGGAAAAGAGAATCATAAAGAAAGAGAAAGGGAGAGAGAGAGGTGACGAGAAGGTGAGGGGTGGGTCTCCATTAAAAAAATTATTTAATGATTTTATTTTTTAGTTTTTAATAATTAATTAATTTTTTAATATTTTAACTGAATAATTGACAGAAAGTTGACAGAAGGTATGAAATTGTAAAAAATTTGTAGATGAGGTATGACATTGAAACTTTTAAAAAAATGAGGTATGAAACTGTTAATGACCCAATAGTTGAGGTAGTTTTATATAATTTACCCCTTCATTAAGTATAACATAAGGTTTTGTGGTATCCACTAGTGTAAATATTTTAAATTGACGATCTAATTCATTCATTGTCAAGGAGTGTAGCTGTAAAAAATCATCAAAATCGAAGTTAAAATAACCGTTAAATCGTGATTTTTCGTTTATAACCGTCAAAAAGTTTTGTCCCGTTAGTTGATCTCTGAATGTTTGTTTTTTGCGATTTTTGGCGAATGCGATCTCGAAGCATATAAAAACAAGTTTGACGGTTAGATCGTTGAAATTAGTATCGTAGGATGCGTATCCCATCAAAACGATAGATTCACTAACACTTAGAGTTTATTTATACTTTCATTAAGTATAACATAAGATTTTTTTTGTATCCACTAGTGTAAATATTTTAAATTGAAGATCAAATTCATTCATTATATTCATATAGGATCAAGGAGTGTAGCTATAAAAAAAATAATTAAAATCGGAGTTAAAATAACCGTTAAATCGTGATTTTTCGTTTTATAACCGTCGAAAAGTTTTGTCTCGTTACTTGATCTCTGAATGTTTATTTTTTGCGATTTTTTGCTGATGCGATCTCGAAGCATATACAAACAAGTTTGACGGTTGGATCGTTGAAATTAGTTTCGTAGAATTCGTGTCTCATCAAGTTCAATGGTGTATATATATATGTTTTTTATTAACTAGATTTAAATTTATTTATTTTGTATGTACAGCACTTACGATTTAACGGTTATTTTAACTCCGATTTTAATGATTTTTTTATAGCTATACTCCTTGACCCTATATGAATACAATGTTTTATATGCTTTGAGATCGCATACACCAAAAATTGTAAAAAACTAACATTCAGAGATTAAGTAACGAAACAAAACTTTTCGACGGTTATAAATGAAAAATCACAATTTAACGGTTATTTTAACTCCGATTTTGATGAATTTTTACAGCTACACTCCTTGATCCTATATGAATACAAAGAACTAATTTGATCGTCAATTTAAAATATTTACATAAATGGATACCACAAAATCTTATGTCATGATGATCGATGAAAATTGAGCATTTTGTAAAAGGAATAACATGCAAGCTTTGAGTTCCATTGGCAAGGTTTAAACTTTTGAGAATGGATTCACAACCTTGAAAACAAAAACTCTTTCATTTTGCATATCCTTGCACATTTAACATTTTGTAATAGAGTAGTGTATGGATGTTTGTTTATTAGGCTCTTAATTTCGAGTGTAGATGTACTTAAACAACAAATGTGTTTTAATGTTTTGAAGTAATATTTTATGTGGCAATGTGTGGTATGTGCAAATTTAAGAAAAAAAATATATTTTTCTTAACGGGTCATAACGGGTCGCCTGTTAAGGACTCGTTAAGATAATGGGCGAGACACGACACGACCCGTTAAGATAATAGGTGTCAAGCGAAAATGATAGACACGACCCGTTTGCCAAGCCTAGTTGCCTGCCACCTCATAAACTCATCCTTAAGAAAGATGCAAGAAAGGAAGAAGATATATATAAAGACCATCAATCTGTCGCTTATAACCGACACCGGGTTTCAAAATAAAAAATAAAAATAAAATCTATGTCACTCAGAATTGACATAGGCTTTAAAATATTTAAAAACAATCATTAGTGTCGGCTAGAAGCGAAACCAATACTTTGTGTCGCTTAAAAGCGACACTATTTTTTTTTTAAAGCGACACCATTATTTAAAAATTATTAAAATGTATGTCGGTTATAAGCGACATTAAATGTTTACGTCAGTTAAAAGTGACATAGACAGTTTATGACGCTTACAAGTGATAGTAAATCTGATGTCATGTTCAGTAGGTATCACAAATGTCTTGTCCGCCACTACACTATATTAAAGCGACATCACCCAGTGACACAATAAGTCCATTTTGTAGTAGTGTAAAGGACTTTTAGTTCATTATCTCGTATGCTTTTAAAAGAGGAAGTCCAAATCTGACTAAGCCATCGGTTTAGTTCTCATTCAGTCTTTCATGATAGTAAAACCACTAAATGAATCAGATCTGAGAACTAATGGAACTTTTGATCACCAAATGATTGGAAATGACTTGAATACATACTGGAGAATACATCATAATACCAAATCTATTAATTGAAAGACGAGACAAAGAGAGTCGGGCAAGATTTCACCTTGTTGGGCAAGGTTGAACGTCTTGCAGCCTCTTTTCTTTGTGGTTACAGAGGATCGTACACTAAAAGGGATGGATGGTAAACAAGTTTACACGAGGGAATCGATACTACAGCCACTAGAGAAGGTAGCAAAGCTTTTACACCAGACAAAATATGACTTTCTAAGAGAACTATTGCTAAAAATAGGGTTGGAAGGTACAAACTGGCTTGAGAGCAGAGTTTGTATGCTTGTTTGTTTGATTGGTTGAGTGTCCTCATCTCTAGGCCCTGTCTTATCTTTTATAGGCATTTTTGTCTTGGCTATTGCAGGCCTTGCCCGAAAGCACTTCAGTGAGTCATCATCTTTTTTACATGTTCTGCTATTTAGAAAGTGCTGAGAGTAGGTTAATTTCCATTGGTTGTCACTTCTCTGATAAGCACATAGCCTTTGCATTAATGGCCATCATATTGTCTTGAGATGGATGGCTAGGCTTGGTGTTGGGCCTTAGGAAAGTTTCCTCATGTTAGTTCTTTTGGGCTTTCCTTCCTTTAAGTCCAAAGTTCAAATATTAACCCAAACAATCATGAATAACTTTTTTCTTGCTTTCAGACAACAAAATCTCGTCAGTTTGAACACTGAGCTCTCTTTCTCAGATCGAAAGAAGATCTATCTTTTTTATTCATGGGATCATAGATGAATTGTCTCCAGAATCTCACAGGGTTTCTCATCCATTCCGTACACACATTCCATAAACATTCACCAATTAATTAATCTTTTTTCATTTTTTTTTCCAAATCTCGTATCCTCTGTTTTGCCTCTCCGAAGCTAATCCCAGGAGGCTTTCATTCTCTAATCTCTATCGCAACTCTATCATTGATTAAAAAAAGAAAGAAAGAAAGAGGCAGGATATGAACAGATTGCACGTTCAACAATCAACATTTATTATAATAAATGATTAAACTAATTAAAAAACATTTAATAATTAAGTAAAAAATATTTGAGGCTGTTGTCTCCTTTGCTGCCATCCATGTCATGCCACATAGGATTTGGCATTTCGGTTGGAAACAATTAGTGGTTGTCTTTTTTTATTGTTATAGCTTATGTGGACATTTTGACATCTCTTAGGGTTTTTTTTTTTAAGTGAGTCGGTGATTGGGAATCGGGATGGCTAAATACAAGTGTTTTTGGTTTTTTTTCTTTCTAATAGGATAATAAATGGACTAGATGATTTTGGGTTTTTTGTTAGGGTCCATTACGTCCATCTATAAATGGACTTGGCGCCTGCGACGGCACCTCGTGAGTTGTAGTATGTTGTGGATCTTGCTGCCTGTAGCAGTGCCTCGTTATCCATGTTAAAAACGTGATGAATTAATTCAAGGAGATCCATGACAATTCTACTCAAAGGTAAAACAAGGAATACAAGGCCCAACTTGCATTTTATTTATAGCCTTACAAAATGATACAAAACTAACAAAAGGAGTCTAAATTTTTACACATTTTCATACATACATACATATATATATACATACATATATATATATATATATATATATATATATATATATCTTTTTAAGAAATAACATATTATTCAATGTTCATTTGCATATTATATAGTAAATTTACTTAAATCCGCCTAGGCGCTAGGTATCTGTTCACCGCCCGACTAGCGCCTAGCGTTTTTTGGAACCTTGATTTCAGTTTTATAACTTGTGTTGGAGATTAAACCAGAGGTTAATTAAAAATCAGAAAACGAAATGAGCAGTTGTTAGAGCAATATATTGGTCACTAACATCTTGATTTATGTAATATCTTTTCCTTTATTGATTGTGATGGATAACATATTTTTAAGATGTTGAAACCAATCTCTCTGTCTCTGTCTGTCTGTCTGTCTCTCTCTCTCTCTCTCTCTCTCTCTCTCTCTCCCTCTCTCTCTTTTTCAGAGTTAAGGTTTGGTCTGTCCTTTGAGCATGTCAGTGTGGAGTTAAGGGGGACTCCTTGTCCATAGTTGTACACTTGTTCTTTTTCTTTAATAAAACTTCTGTTTCTTCTTACAAGTGCAATTATGCATGAATTTATGAACTACTGGTTGAGCTGTACAATTTATTTTCCTTCTTTACAGTGATTCCTTTTAGGCTTAAAGAATTTTCAAGGCAAATTAGATTGTATGTGTTGACTATACCATGATGTTTTTGACAGTCAATCTTTGCTGGAGATGGGCACAAAAGACAAGTTTTGTGCAACTCAATCAGTTGATGGAAGGAAAACAGGAGGGATATCAGTTAAACCATGGGCATCATCTTTACGGGGCAAGAAGGATCCTTGTAGCCATATAAGTTTTCAAGGCTGTTGAAGTTTGTATTGTATTATTCATGTTAACCATCCAAAGGTTACACAAATATATAGAGGAGTTTGAGTAAGTTGCAAACTACACTCAACACTCAAGCTACCTATCCCATCCCTTAAATCATGCAAGACAACCGGCATAGGGAACAACACTAATCTTCTTGAAAGGAAATGAAGACAACAAGATAAGACCATTACACAAGATGATAATATCAAGAAGAAAATAAACGGCTATTAACTAGATAAAACCCTAATGTAGTTGACCTAACCTCTATTATCCAGATAACGCCGAGAAGCCCTAATCATGAATAGACTTAAGTAACCGGAGGTCCTCCAATACTCCCCCTCAAGTTGGATCCAGAAGGTTGATGGATCCAAGCTTGCCAAGAAGTAGCTGAAACTGATGAGAGGCCAGAGATTTGGTGAATAGGTCCGTAAGTTGGTCCGAGCTCCTTACAAAATACGTTTGGATAACCTGAGATTGAACTTGTGCACGAACATAGTGACAATCGACTTTAATGTGCTTGGTTCTCTCGTGAAAAATGGGGTTGGAAGCAATGTGCATTGCAGCCTGATTGTCACATAAAAGAGGCATGGATTGATGATTGAAAACACCTAAGTCACACAGTAAACCTTTGAGCCAAATTAGTTCACACACAGTCAATGTCATGGCCCTATATTCTGCCTCCGCACTGGATCTTGCAACAACAGCTTTTTTTTGCTTTTCCATGTAACAAGGTTGCCTTCGACAAACGTGCAATATCCCGTTGTAGACTTATGATCAATGGAATTGCCAGCCCAATCTGCATCACAATAACCTGTAATCTGAGTGCTCTCATTCTTCTTCATGATAATACCATGTCCCACAGAAACTTTAAGATACCGAAGTATCCTTTTAACAAGGTTAAAGTGCTCCACCGTGGGGGAGTGCATAAATTGGCTAACAATACTAACAGCATAGGTAATGTCGGGCCTTGTGATGGTCAGGTATATCAACTTACCAACCAACCTCTGATAATAGCTCATGTTTGGAAGAGGTTGCCCCTCTAAGCTGAGTTTGAGTTTGTTGTCGAGTGGTGTAGGGACCGGTTTAACATCACTCATGTTTGCTTCCTTAAGAAGATCAAGGACATATTTTCGTTGGTTAAGGAAGAAACCCTTGTGAGAAGTAGTCATTTCGATGACAAGGAAGTATCTCAGTACACCAAGATCTTTGATAGCAAAGCGTTGCTGAAGTGAAAGCTTGAGTTCTTTGATTTCTTCAGGGTTATCTCCGATGATGATCAAGTCATCAATATACACAAGAACAACCAATGTACCAGCAATGCCTGAGCGTACAAATAAAAAGGAATATGCATTGCTTCTTCCAAAACCAACATTGATAAGTATTGAACTGAGCTTAGCATACCAAGCTCTCGGTGATTGCTTAAGACCATAAATTGATTTGTGCAGTTTACACACAACATCAGGTTGATGACTTTGAGAGTGGCCTGGTGGTAATCTCATGTAGACGTCTTCTTCAAGCTCACCATGTAGGAAGGCATTGTTTACATCCATTTGATACATAGGCCATCATTTGTTGACAGCCACTGACAGAAGTACTTGCACTGTGTTCATCTTTGCAACCGGGGCAAAGGTTTTCTTGTAGTCTAAATCAAACATTTGAGTAAAGCCACGAGCCACTAAGCGTGCCTTGTGTCTTTCTATAGACCCATCCGATTTGAATTTAATCTTGTATATCCACCTGCAGCCTACTATCTTCTTTCCTTTGGGCAGTGGCACGATGCTCCAGGTTTTATGTTGATCGAGTGCATGCAGCTCATCCTGCATGGCTTGCTGCCACACCTAGGATTAATTAGCTTCGTGGAATGATTAAGGCTCCACATGTGCAGATATATTACACAAATAGGCAGTGTAATTAGGTGACAACTTTTGGTAGGAACAGTAGTTGGATAATGGGTGCCTTGGTTTGTAAGTAACAAAGTCTTGCAGTCTAGTTGGTGGGTGCCTTTCACGAGTTGGATTTCGACGAGGTATGGTAAGAAGAGACTCCTCTGAAGATTCTTCAGGTTCAACATTGCGTAGGGTTTCATCTTCAATAGGCATGTTGCTGTCGTCATTTAGATCCGGTTGATTTGGGACCATAAGATCCATTGTGTGAGGTTGATCATCCGCATTGTGAAGTATCTCAGTCCTTGGTAGTGGAAACATGTCCAAGATACTCTCCCCTTGACTTGTACTATCCAGAGACTTACTGTAATAAGCATTGGTTTCATGAAATCGAACATCCTTTGAGATAATTAATCTCTTAAGTTGTGGATTGTAACACTTATACCTTTTCTGTGTGGATGAGTAACCAAGAAAAATGCATTTGGTTGCCCTAGGATCAAGTTTGTCTCGATGTAAGGGCTGAACATGGACAAAACAGATGCATCCGAAGACTTTAAGGTGAGACAGGTCCACCTTTCTGTTCTTGACTATCTCCATTGGAGATTTGAACCCCAAAACCCTACTAGGTAACCTGTTGATCAGGTTGTTGGAAATGTGCCCTAAAACCAATCATATGATGATACTTTACGGACATTTCACATGTTAAACTAATCTAGTTTAATAGAAGGGCAAAGATTATTGTTTTAAGCCGTCTGATATAAATGTTACATGCTTGAACAATAAGTCCAAGGAATATGTGATTGGGAGAATGAGAACTAAAGAAGTTAGATTCATGAGACCATTCTTTCGTAGACACATCCTAAACGTTCCTGATCATAGGATTGCCAATTGGGCATTGACAGTCCGTTAAGATCAATATGTGCTATGTCTTCTCTCAGGGAGAGTGACTGGTCTCGAGTCATTGGTGTGAGTGACATCAAGACAAACATGTAGGTGCTCAATAGAGAATGAGTTCACTGAACACGATCAACGAGGAGTTCTCATACTCATGTCACATGAGAACTCATGGTTGGGATAATGCAAAGTAGTCCTTTGACCTGAGGCATCACAGCTGTCTTGTGGTTAGGTCCTTGATCTTTGATTATGTCAAATGTCACTCTATCAGGGTGTCCACGGCATCGTCGGGGTTAAGCCACTTAGCCATGGAGGCAAGTGAATGCGCAACAAGGGATCTCTAACCTTCAAACCGTTTGAGGGAGAATACTCTATGATATGATTAAAATCTTTGATCAGAGTATGAATGAGATTTAGGAATGTGTTCCAAATCACATTCAAGGGAATCATATAAGCACAAGATTCACATTGGATAGTAGACATGAATAAACTATCAAACCAAACAATGTGGTCAAGAGTATTGTATTAGAGAAGGACCGTATTGCATTTGTAATCCTAAACTGAATAGGTTCTCCACCTCTTCTGATTAGCTTGGGTAAACATGATATGCTGCTAGGTGTCACTCATGGTTTGTGGAAGCCCTAGACGTGTGTAATCACTAAAGGGAGAATTGAAAGTAAGTTTCAAATTCACAATCGATTGAAAAGAGTTTTAATCGCCCACTGCCTCGCTAAAAGGAACCTAATGGATCGTACACTGTGTAAGGTAAAGATTGAAGATTCAACGGAGATGAGTAAGAATAATTAAATGGTTTAATTATTTATGGCAAGGATTAATTAATATGTTAATTAATCAAACGAATAAGTTCGTTAAAGACCTCGGGATAGTTTTGGACCTTAAGGCCCAATAGGCTTCGAACGTCAAGTCCATTAACTTAAGTTGTATGACAACTTAATGAATATTGATTCACAAAGGCCCACATAGTCCAATAAATACCCTAAGGCCGGCCACTTAGAGAGGGTAATGAACTTGGACTTATTTACAAGTTTGCCACTCAAATGAATTAAGGTATAAATATGACTTTATAGCCAAAAATTCATTAAGGGTTGTTTTTGGGGAAATTGGAGAAAACACAAACTCCTTTCTCTCTAAAAATGGCCGGCCCCCCTTGGAGGGATTATCTAGCAATCCTACTCCTCCAAGGTCACTCATTTCTTCTTAAATCTAACCTTGGTGTAGAAACTTAGAGGTTCTCAATTTTGGGAACTTAGAGAACCTATTCTTCCATCCAAATCCATAGATTTAATATGCAAGGAATGAAGGCCCTCTCTTTGGGTGATTAGCCTTTGCTTATGCAAAGAGGAATCTACAAAGGTATAATTTCAACTCACTTTGTTTTGAGTTGTGTATTGGTTCACCAAACTACTAGGCTTTGAACATTCATGGGTAATGTTTTGTTTTAAGTGCATGTAAGCATGATTCCGCCTTTAATTTGTTAATTGCATGCTAATGATGTTGCTTAAATGAACATGATTTCTCAAAATAATCCTTCAAGTGGTATCAAAGCCTAGGTCTAGTAGTTGGTGAATCCTTTTGGGTTTTGTAGTTCATAGTATGTGATTTAAAAGTTGTAATATGTTACAAGCTTTATTCTTGCTTTCTTTGAATGTAAATTTTGTTAGAAAATTTGCCATCTCAAATGTTGTAGATGTAGTTCATATGAGCATGAATATTGGAGCTAAAATTTGGTGCCATGAATTTTGGGAATTTCGGCCAAAATTAAAGGGTGATTTTTTGGGTTCTTGTTTGTCTTGTTAAAATGTTTTTCAAGTGACTTTTGGAACCCCTATGTACCCTAGTTTGGTTATATGTTATTTCCCTTAAGTTTAAGTGATTTTGAAATGTTTTTGGGTGAAAAATGTTCATGGAACTTTTATGGGTTTTTCATGAATGTTCTTCATTGTTCTTGATGTTCTTGCCAAGAACAATAAAGCTTGGGGTTTTGATTCAAAGTTTTGAATTATTTCATAAAGTTTTTGTTTTAAGATATTTTCATATATTTAAAGAATATATAACTTTGTAAATATCTTAGATATTTGATTATTAAAGGTGAAAGAAATATTGGTGGTGTGTAAGGATTAATTCCCTTTCACACACACCACTTGTCTCCCTTTCACAACCTCACAAAAACTTTGAAATTTTTTTTTAAAAACTTGTCAAAAACTGGCCACCCTATTAGTAAGGGTATATTTGGGCCTTTTGTGCAATTACATAAAGTTTTGATACTTTTGTGTATTTGCATTTTGGCCCAAAAGTTTACGTTTTTACGTAAAGTTCCAAAATCACTAAAAGGACAAATTGTTTTGGTCCTTTAATGAAGTTTTACCTTTTGTTGAAATTTTTGGGTTCTAGTTGTAATTACATAAAGTAGTGAACTTTTGTGTTTTTACAAAGTGACCCCAAAAGTTTATGTATTTGCAAAATAGCCCAAAAGTTGAGGTTAATTGCATTATAGCCCAAATAAGTTGAGGTTATTAATATTGGCCCAAATTAGGTAGAGAACAAAATTGTTTTTGTCTCTTTAAATGAGAATTGGATTTTCATTTTAGTTAGCTCCATTTAAATCAATTTTATGGATACAAAAACCAAATGAAAAATGTTGCATTCAATTTAATTAGTTAAAGTGTTTATTAATTAAAGGGTGATTATGAACCTTAGCCTTCGATAATTGAGCTATGTGAAAGGCCGTTTCAAATTTGTTTGAACCATGGGAATGTGTAGATTAGATTTTGGTTGTAATTTGATTTGATCAAATGTTGTAAAAGAGCATAAGCTCTTCTTTACTTTAAAGTAATTTGATTTGATCAATTGTTGTAAAAGGGCATAAGCTCTTCTTTACTTTGAAGTACTTCTTTCTTGCTTTATTTGATATGCATGAAAATGAAGTAGTTGGGTCCAACGCCCCTAAGACAACATGCCTTAATGTGATTAAATGCGTAACTAAAATCAATCACCATCCCTAGACCGAGATTCAACACAAGGCTCGTGTTGGATCTAAACAAAGGTTCATAGTCATCCTAAGGCCCTAAGGCAACTATATAGTCCATCAATGAATGCAAATCTTATGTTAGTAGTATCATATACTCTTGCTTTAAAAACCGTTTTAAAAGCTTAGTGGGAGTATTATATACAACTAAATCAATCAAATGGACCAATAGCTGTAATAGGACCAAAATGTTTTAATGTGATTGAAAGCATGCTTATATATGTGATGAGACCTAAAACCCTCAACCAAACGAATATTAAGTTGATAAGCGAGAGATGCTTTGAATGTCTCTTCGTGGCCTTCCACCATGATAGGTTCAATCGTGTGTGACTCATACACCGTATTCGTCCAGTTCTGGGGTTGCAAAGTATGTGCTTACATTCAGGAGAAGCCTATAAACATATGATGAGGTGAAAGTAGGCAACAAGTATGGCCAATAAGATATTCTTCTGAGGCCATTCTTGAACCCCTACTTGAACTAGCATGGTGGGAATGACTTAACTAAGTGCAATGATGCCAATAAGATATTCTTCTGAGGCATCATTCTCTAGAGGCCAAATTAGATGGGTTCTTACATTAGATGTAAATGAGTAAGCGTACTCTCTCATTATTATTATTGCTTGCCAATAAGATATTCTTCTGAGGTGGGCTTGGTAATAGTGAGTCTCCCATACCCTACTAAGAGTTTCCTCCAAAACTCTCGAATTCCGATGAGGGATATGGAATTTGCCAAAAATAGTGGGTGGTGCTATTTGATTTAAAGACCCGGATCAAATGGCTTAAAATCAATCAATTTATATTCGTTATGTATTTGTTTACCGATATATTTGCAAACGCTATCCTATACTGGACAAAGAAAAAGCCGAATGCTTTAGTTTCCGGACTTAGTACTAAAATTCCATAGATTGTCTTTAATGGCTTGTAGATGTAACTAAGTAGTCTCATCCTCACAATCTTCCAATTGATAATGTATCAATGAAAGAACATGTTAGATAAGTCTATCATAAAGAGGACAACACTTTTAATGTCATAATTCTTCAAATACAAATTGTTGTATGAAGAAATGAGAGTTGCCTTGAACAACTCTTGAAAGTTTGTAATTATGTTTAGAACATAATGGTTGGTTGACAAAAATAGTCCATCAACATGGACTTATGATGATTTTGAATCATTGAGTGTTGAAGTGTTAAAACACTTAACGAGACGGAAACTAGGATAGGACTTCACCTTTGTGTCCCTATCCTAATGGTTCACTAAGTTTATTGTAAACTATATAGTGAACAATAACCGCATGCTCTCCAAATCGTTTGATGTGTATAACACAATTGAAATAAGTTTCAAGAGAGATAGTGGGAGTTTAGGGACCATGACTATTGTAGTCAAAGGAGAAGTTAAATGAAGAAGGCAAAATTGACTCCAAGGGAACAAACTTTCTTTATGAAAGGATGGACAATGGAAGGGGTATTTGCAAGAAATGTCTTGCAAGTGTCAAGAACACACATTTCGAAGGTGTTGTAAAATGTTCTTGAATAATTCAAAACAGTTGGTTCTTCTACTTGAATACATGATTCTGTATTAGCAACTATGTTTTACAATCGTTGTAAAAGTGTGTCTAATAAGAAGTAGAAGATAAATGAGAGAAGAGAAAAGTACTTCACAATCGGAACACGAATAAGATATAGATCTTTGCGAAAGCAAATAGTACTTACTTCCTCATATGAACTACCAATGAAATTGGAAAAACAAAGATTGTCTTTACATTCCAATTTAATGTAAGGAACTTAATTCCATCAATATAAGAGATGGACGAATGTCTTGTTTGACAAAACATTGTTCTTTATTAATGAATGATTGGATTATTGTAATCTAATCAATTGTCTCTATAGTAGAGATAATGTGGTAGCGTTAACTGTTTAGAATATAAGGATGCTTAAAACCCAAAAGGTTGCAAGGTAGTGACTAATCCCAACTGAGTTGTGATACCTATAAAACATAAATAACGAGTTGGTCGTAGATGGATGCTTTGGATCGTTAGATCCGGATCCAATACCTTCTTGTTAAAATTGTATAGAGGCGAAATGTTCGAATCTTTATTCTTTTGGAAAGAAGAAAGAATCACAAAGTTGTTGAGGTTAATTCACTTAGATGTTAGTGGCACTTGTCCACAACATAATACTACTCATGTTATATGACATTCACCGAAGATCACTCTCGGTTGGACTATAGTTTATTTTGAATAAACACAAGTCCGAATACTTTGCAAAAGGTTTCAAAGAATTCAAGAAATGTAAGTTGATGAGTAAGACGTCTAAAGTATTTACCTCCTTAGATTTGATCCAAGGAAAGATAACACTTTAGATGAGTTTCCTTGAAAGATATCAAGGAAAATAGCATCATAAGATAATGAATTTCTCCATTAGGAGAAGAACGTACTCAAATATGATTTAGTTCGTTGGTTATTATCTATTACCCATATATAGGATATATACACTTCTAAAACAATGTGATTGTGAATTAGAAGATCTTCCAAAATTTTCATGACTCCATAAGATGTAGTTGGAAAGAAAGACAAATCTTAAGCATGTTAAGATTTGGGGTTGTGTGCTAATAAGCAATATTTGTTTGATAACAATCTTGTGGGATATCCTTAAATTAGCTTTTGGATATCGCTTCTATAAACCAACTAACAAATGTTGTTTGTTGGGTAGTTCATTGTAATATTACAATATGATTTGCATAAGAGCAAATGAACGAGTGATAGAACTCAAAGAATCGGTTCTTTAAGAGACAAGAAAGTAATCAACAAATATAACAACCTAGATCCTATACCACAAGCTCCAAGGTAGTCGAGAAGGATTTGTAAACCGTCTCAGTTGAATGGTTTGAACTTTATGACTATGTCATAGAGTTGCACCTCTTAATTCGAAAGAAATAAGAATGAAAATCCTTATAACTACATTAAGTGTGTATATACGATATATACTCAAGGAAATGGTAAATTACCATTTGACCCGAAATAATGAAACCTTAATAGCTAATTGGTAGCTTAAGGTGACTACAATCAAAGAGAATGGTTGACTTTGAAGAAACCACCTTTGACATAGTCTTGGTTTCAATTAATTCGAAGATTGCTACCTACAACTAAATGGTGATTTAATGTTTGGACATAATATGAGTTTCCGAAACTATTATTAAGATAGTCTTGATAATATATGTCTAAAACTATAAATCACAAGACATGTAAGTTGTAGAGATCCATCCATCATGGATCTTAGCAAACTAGTGGGAGCTATAAGCGTCTTATGAGAGAAAGATCAAAATTGTTTGATTTCTCATAAAGGTGTAAATGAATCTTTTGTTTACAAAAGATTAGTGGGAGTTAATCATATTCCTAAAATTAAATATATATGATATATTTAGGAAATGAAAAGAATACTTCTTCGTTAAAGTTATGACTTTAAACATTCTATAATGATAGAATGTATATGGGAGATATAGTCTATATATATGGGATGGAAATCTATAATGATATATTTCAAGATATAATTGGATTATATCAATCCCTAACAATAGACAAAAGAATGCTAGGAAGTTTCTCATTTGATGATAAACTTCAATTAGAATGACAATTCTAGTGAGACTAGGAAGTTGTTCTTCTAAAAGGGAATGTACCCTTTGACTCCCAAAGAAATAATGCGTAAATAGAATCATTTATGCATAAGCAAAAGGGTGATTTATGTATTTCATATTGTATGAAAGACATTGATATGAGTTGTACCCAGAACGGTACAAAACGATATCAGTGCAAGCCCAGGATCAGTACCATGGCAACTGTCAAGTGAATCCTTAAGTATTTAAGAAATACTAAAGGATAGATTCCTCAAAGAATGAGGAAGAATTAGAGTAACGTAATGGAAGCGTAAATGTATTAGATTATAAATCTAATCCATCAATGATTGTCTCTTCATTATGAATGAAGTGATAATTGAATATCTCTTTATTGTAACTAAGGAGATATTTGGGTGGAAACATTAAAAGTAATGACTTTAATGTGTTCCATCATCATGCAAAATATATTGCCATATAGAAGCTCACAACATTGTTGTTTGGATGGGAAAGTTCATTTATGAACTCTCTATTCGGTTCCAACCAGAAAGTGTATGACATTAATGGGGCGATAGCTCAAGCCAGGGAATCAAGGTCTCATCAAGGTCCGAACTCAAATGAGAGACTGAACCACATGATTGAGAATCATGTATAATGGTGACGTTGTTAATCTCAAGATTGCTTCTATGGATAACATATAGATATCCATTGTCTAGGCCTACTATTCAGCCATTTTTGAAATGACTACAGAAGAGGTATCATCACTGATAACTAAGCTGATTGGCTCTAGTGCAAGTGGGAGATTGTTGGAAATGTGCCCTAAAACCAATCATATGATGATACTTTACGGACATTTCACATGTTAAACTAATCTAGCTTAATAGAAGGGCAAAGATTATTGTTTTAAGCCGTCTCATATAAATGTTATATGCTTGAACAATAAGTCCAAGGAATATGTGATTGGGAGAATGCGATCTAAAGAAGTTAGATTCATGAGACCATTCTTTCGTAGACACGTCCTAAACGTTCCTAATCATAGGATTGCCAATTGGGCATTGACAGTTCGTTAAGGTCAGTATGTGCTATGTCTTCTCTCAGGGAGAGTGACTGGTCTCGAGTCATTGGTGTGAGTGACACCAAGACAAACATGTAGGTGCTCAATAGAGAATGAGTTCACTAAACACGATCAACGAGGAGTTCTCATACTCATGTCACATGAGAACTCATGGTTGGGATAATGCAAAGTAGTCCTTTGACCTGAGGCATCACAGCTGTCTTGTGGTTAGGTCCTTGATCTTTGATTATGTCAAATGTCACTCTATCAGGGTGTCCACGGCATCGTCGGGGTTAAGCCACTTAGCCATGGAGGCAAGTGAATGCGCAACAAGGGATCTCTAACCTTCAAACCGTTTGAGGGAGAATACTCTATGATATGATTAAAATCTCTGATCAGAGTATGAATGAGATTTAGGAATGTGTTCCAAATCACATTCAAGGGAATCATATAAGCACAAGATTCACATTGGATAGTAGACATGAATAAACTATCAAACCAAACAATGTGGTCAAGAGTATTGTATTCACCGTGATAAACTTGATCCAAGGGCTATCAAGTGTGCATTCATAGGCTACTCAACTTCACAAAAGGGATACAAATGCTATGATTCTAAGTCTAGAAAGGTGTTTGTATCCAGGGATGTACGTTTTGATGAGGCGACTTCCTTCTTCCAGAAGCATGATGATGAACCGCAAGGGGGAACTCTCATGTGAAGTGTTTCCCACTCCTCTCTTCCTTGATAATTCAAGGCTGTCAACACCGCACAATGAAGTTAGTGGGATAGAGCCAGCTCCTGAAATTATGGAAGCAGATAATGAAGAAATTTTTCAGGAAACTTGAACAACCTCCTTCTCCACGAAGAAATCCTTTTCGAAATAGACAACCTCCAGCCAGACTTGATGATTTTGAAATCTACACGCCTAGACATCCTGTTGGACAAATGGTTTGCCATAACACGGTCTCTCCATCTCATGCTGCTTTTGTGACTGAATTAGCTCGACATTCGGAGCCCCGATCCTTCGAAGAGGCTAACAAATCTCCTGTATGGAAGCATGCCATGCTTGAAGAACTGAAGGCTCTCGATGAAAATCAAACTTGGAGCATTGTTTCACTGCCCAAAGGTCAACGTGTGGTTGGAGCAAGATGGATTTACAAGACGAAATTTAGTTCAGATGGAACCATAGAGCGGCACAAGGCAAGGTTAGTTGCAAGGGGTTTCACACAAACCTTCGGAGTAGATTACAAAGAAACCTTTGCTCCGGTGGCAAAGATGAACACAATTAGGGTGCTTCTTCCGATGGCAAAGATGAACACAAACCATCAGATGGGAGTAGGGGTGGTTGCGCTGTTGCACATTGGGGGTGCCTTCAAAGGTGTAAAGATTGAAATTCAAGAGTAAACAAAAATAGAATAGGGATGCCTTCAAAAGATTGGAGGTGTATGACAATAGAAGCAACCCACCAAATTACTTTACTATTTCCACCAAAAGTACAAAATGTTGAACAGATCTCCACAATTGCTGCAGGAGATAACATATTAGAACAGCCGAAATCAAGCCCCAACCGGGGATATGAAAACGTGGAAAGAGATAAAAGAATAATAACAATGAACTGAAACAAAAGGTCAACTAGTTGAAAAATTACACTGATCAAATTAAGAAAAGAAAAACAAATGGAAAAACAGAATACACTTTGGTACCATCCATATGCACCCTCAGTATAAATAAAAGATGATGGACAAGAAGCGAGCTAGCACATCCTATTTAGAAACTTGGTTCAATCCACAAATGTGATGTTTCATAATTCCTTCCTTTATAACAGATATTAAAGGAATTATCAAAGGGCCGCTCAATTTGTCCATCATCCATATTAAAGATACCCATGTCCATTTCTACTCTTAGATGAACACGCTCATTATTCATGAAGTAAATGCAATTCGGCTTCCATCCAGAACAGTCTGAGGCCTCAACAGAGAAAGAAGAAGCATTTCTGCACAAAAACAGGGATCTATTACCCAGATTCTTTACCTCCGAGTCCAACCATGAATTGCCGTCACTAAATGGGACCTTGAAAACTCTGCAGCCAGTAGTTGCATGGAACTTTGTCTTCGGGTTGAAAAAAGACAAAACCACCAACAGGTCCCCGGCTGATTCCACCAGATAAGCTACTTTAATTTGCATCATAGGACCCAAATATTCCTTTGGAAATTGTGGAGCAACAATCCTTACTTCTGCTTGCTGAGGATCTTCAATATCACAAATAAAAACATGACCATAAAAGTTCACGGCATAAAGTTGTCCCTCATAATAAGTTAGATCAGTTAATATTCCTGGTGTGTGCAGACATACTCTTATCCAATGTTCACTGTGTCCTGGTCTGCAAAATGACACAGTTTGAGACTGATAAACCATGACAATGAAATTTGAGGTCCAAGACGGGCTGGTTGATAAGAGAAACTTCCTTACGGAAAAATTGGACAACAAGTTGTATGCCATATTAGGCACCGGACGTGGCAGCTCAATCCGGGCATGATTTAGAGGATGTATCAAACAAAATTTCAAATCTTTTTTAGATACGGTCAGCAGCCATCCCAAAGAAGAGAGGAAAAGCTTGTCCTCAAGTTCGGACAGATTTAGTTCGCAAATCTTACGTTTCTTCAGGTTGTAACACTTGCGGGTGGCAGCACCCTTCTCCTGTGGAAGAATAAGGAGTGGGACTTGATGTTTCGGTCCTAATTCACAAGTGAAGTAGTTTTCTTTGGTCGCAACTGATCTCCACGATTTACAAACTGCACCAAAAACAATGAACTCCTCCAAGGAACCCATACGTTCAGCTAAAGAGAAGATAAGCTCTCGAGGAAGACCCGCCCAGTCAGCCATCAAGAGTCAAGACCTGAGAAATATATACCAATCAGTTGTCACCCCACCACCACTTTATCGCGCTGCCGTTGTTGAAAAAAGTAAAATTAAATTTAAAAATGGAGCAAAAAATAAACTTAAAATAAAGGCTAGAACTTGAACTAGTTCCCTCCCAGTCCCAGACTCCTAGGTATGTGCTATGCTATCTGTCTGTGTCTATTCTTTGTTTTCCTAATTCCCCCCGAGCAGGGCTTGGATTCCTTTTTTTTCTTTTTTTGGGTTCCCTGTACCAGTAGGGTATGGACAAGCTTGATTGTTTCCTAATTCCCTCCCTCCCAACATTGTGATTTGAATTGATGGGTTTGTTTGGTTTTTAACAATAGCAATAGCATGATGATTAATTATGATACAATACAACATAAACAAGAATTAATTATCAAATATGAACAGCCACAAGAGAGGAAAAAAAAAAAAAATTCTGTACCTGGATCGCTTAGCTGACAAAAGTTGATATTCTGATTGCCAAATTGTTGACACCACCAAATAAATCAAGGAGAAAAGCAGATCGGCGAGAAAGGGGAAGGAACGGCTTCGACTGGGGAGGGACTGGGGAGGACGAAATCGTCTTCCCACGAAAAACCAAATTCTTTAAGATTTGCAAATCGGGGGAAGGAGGACAACAGTTGCCAACTCAACGCAACTCAAGACAGAGAAACTGAAAATCGGTTCGGAGAAAAGCTGTTGAGATATAAGGGCACAAAGAGTTTTTGTTGGAAAACTATTTTATTATTTCAACTTTTTTAATATCCCTTCTTTAAATGTAATACAAACTTATAGTCTTTTTCAATTTACCATGTAAATTGTTGTGACATATGTTCTTATCAATATGTTATTGTGTAAATTCTAAGTAGAGATAGAGTAGGAATCCTTTGGGATTTAGAAGATCTTTCCTGCAAGAGCAAAAGTATTTCATATCATTAGGGTTGAGAGCAAGAGTATCTCATATCATGCAAATCGCCCTGTTCTTTCCCTAGCCCTTGCCCTTGCCTGCAAGACGAGGAAAAAGAAAGCAATCAGTCGGAGCCTGAAATCAGACTTTCGGTCTGGAACTGACTGCCTGAAACTCCTTACCTGATTGCTTACCTAGCCCTGCTCTCGAATACTCATCTTCAACATCTTGTGCTTCCAAAGAAGATACCGCTTTTGCAAGGAGAACAGATGAAGCAGGTGAAATTGATACATCGAAGCATGTGGAGACAAGCGCAACCAATATATGTGCCGGTTCATCCACTACTTCTTCAAAAGAAAAAGTATTTCATATCATCAGGGTCGAAAGTAAAAGTATCTCATATCATGCTTTTCCCCTGTCCTTTCCTTTGTCCTAGCTCTTGCCTGCAAGACAAGGATGAAGAAAAGCAATATGTCGGAACTTCCACTCAAACTTCCGTGTGATACATCAAGCTCGTGGAGAATCAACAAGTATGACAACTGCAAATGCTGATTCGTCCCCAACCAAACTAAAGATCACTTACCATACCAAGTTGCTCGTGGTCCAGTTTCTTCAAGATCAAGCCACAGACGGCCCTTGAAGAAATCACAAGCCCGATTCAAGATCAAGTGTCCAACACCCTTGAATCAAATCCAGTTCAAGATCAAGTCTGTGGAAAATCAAAAGATTGGAAGAAACCAGAAGATCTTCCAGCCGAATTCAAGATTAAGCCTTAACGGCCCTTGATCAACGTCTACATCAAGGGACTTCAAAACGCATCTTCTACACGTGACAAGCACATGTATACGACGCGCCTTGAAGTGGGGGCATTTGTAGACATTGAAATTTCGGTAAAATAAATATTAACAAATGCATTAAAATTACATTTGTAGACATTAAAATTTTGGTGACAAATGTCAACTATTGCATTAAAATTACAACATCCACCCATTTCAGCTACATCATACACCTACTTCACCAACAAACGAAAAATGGACGGTGGTGATTCATTCTCACCAACAAAAATGGACGGTGGCGATTCATTCTCACCAACAAAAATGGACGGTGGTGATTCATTCGCACCAACAACAAAAATGGACGGTGGTGATTCATTCGCACCAACAAAATGGACGGTGGAGATTCATTCTCACCAACAAAATGGACGGTGGTGATTCATTCTCACCAACAAAAATGGACGGTGATGATTCATTCTCACCAACAAAACGGATGGTAGTGATTCATTCTCAAGGCCTATAAATAGGCTGCTCCATCAAAAGATCAAAGGGGGAATTTTTGGCATACATTTTCTCAACTCCCAAATTGGAAGAGAATTCACGTCAAACAAAAGCCTTGAAATACTCAAAACTCTAAAGTTCTCAAGCAAACCCCGAAGGATCAAGAAAGCTCTCTTCGCTCTTCGTCAAAATTTGCTTCAAGATCAAACGCTCGACGCCCCTTGAAGAAGTGTTCATCGTTCATTAACTGTCCATCCAAGATCAAGCCCCGACGGCCCTTGGATCAACCAAATCCGCAAACCAACATTTTACGGAGATCGAATCAGAGGATCAAATTACATAGAGATTGTAACCCAAACAAAGTCATTAATACAAACATTACTTTTGTACACGTGTTCTTGTCTCGTTCGTTTCAGGAAATTTTCGTGTTTACACAGTTCCTTTAAATTTTTTACCAAAACTCCTCCTAGAATTTGTTGTTCTCTTCAATCAATCTCTTTCACCATTTTATTAACCCTGAATCACAAATTAAATACAGCGTTAAAATCTATTTTTTTTAAGAAAAAAAACTATTTAGCTTGTAGATCTTAGAATAACACAGTCAAAATAATTTAAAATTTTAAATATATAAGTAATAAATAAGTAACTAAAGCATGCTTTTTCTAATTTTAGTATTTGATTCTATTGGAACAACGTATATAGAAATAAAATAGAAAGTTACATACCCATAACTAAAGGAAATAATAGAGTAATTAAAACGATTGCAATAGCACATTAAAAGATTGTAGGAGGCCATTGGAAGATACTCCAATCAGTTTATTTTGCTTTACAAACCGCGAGAGCACATCGCATAATAGTGTTGAACCAGACGGAGACACCGTTAACAGCATAAAGACACTATTTTTGCAAATTAATGTCAGTACAATATCTAGTTTGGCCAACATTTCAATTACTGAAATGCACGGGACATGTTCTACAAAATCTCTGTTTGACAAGGAGTATGAGCAGGTCCTTTCCATATGCACAGAGAAGGAAATCAGTTATATGCATGAACCTAATTAGTTCTACAAACTTTGAAAGGCACCGTTTCCTAACTAAAAGAAAGAAAAAAAGTATCATCCATCCGCAACAACAAATCGAGAAAACATAGAAAACTCAATTAAAACAGCATTTAGAAGCACTATAAACCCAAATTACAAAAAACATCGTTGTGATCAATTGTTTGTTTGTGATAACTATCTATTTTTGAGGCTCTCACTAATCAATCCTTGGTTGTTGACCAAGAAAGACACGATGGGCACACACAATTAGAACCTCTAGGCAATTTTGAAATCAGGAGACGGTTTTTTATATTAAATTATGTCGGAGGGTGTGCAAAAGTTGGATTGTGGCTTCTTTGGTTCTACTTTCGAATTGCTTCTTGATTAAACTGTTTACTTAGCTGCTTTTAGGTATCTTTAGCTATGAATCAATTTTTTTAGAATGAAGTTAGGAGATGTTCTAGCACCAAAGACCATTAGAAGTTGGAAAGATATGCCGATGTTGCGGTTTGGGAACACAGTTTGGGAAACTTAGGGTAGGAAATATGCTCGCAAGGAAAACCGACAATTGGTGAGCATGACTCTCAAAGCTGGTTTATGTTTAAATTAGTGAATCACCATAATCTTTGTTGGTTGGTTTTCCACCCATGACCTACTTTTTATTCAAGCTGCAGTAAAGAAAATTGGTCTTTTTAACACTCTTTTCTAAATTTTAAAAAGGATCGTAATTTTGTAAATAAATTCAAATCCCAAATTGAAATTGTAGTGTAACCAAGCCACAGTTTGTGACATGGTTTTTTGTCCTAGCCGTAATTAGACTTATGTGATTTACACCTAGAGACTAATGTGTTTTTTCACATGCTTTTTTCTCACAAAATTTATAGAAATATGAAAATGATCATCACAAATTTCAAAACCGCCATTAACCGAAATTAAAAGGAAATGGACACCATAATTGCTTGCAAGATGAAAGAAGGGAAACAAAAAGGAAATGATGCATTTGAACAGAATGATGACAATTTAAAACTTTTATTATGAAAATGCATAATTTTCATGTGTGTTAAATGAATGAGTCATTTTAGGATTGTAATGGCAAGCTTTCAGATTTTGAACTTGCGAAAGATGGTCCTGAGGGTGATAAAACTCATGTTTTGACGTGAGTCATGGGAACCTATGGTTATGCATCCTGCAAATTTGTTATCTCAACTTAATAAGTAACACTCTAATTGTCTTTTAGCCAAAACTAAACCGAAATTTGTCAATCCCATAAAAAAGTTGCAGCTTTTTAACTGTTTTTTTCCAGACTTTAATCACAATGAATCAAAGTAAAACATTTGGAAAGCATTAACGCTTCAATAATTCAAGGAAGATGCATTAACGCTTCAATAATTCAAAGTAAACTATTCATAAGATAAGGTCATGCAAACAATCAAATGCAAATAATTTTTTTGGGGTGATTAATTGTGGCAAAGAGATCCTATACGGACGGCAAAAAATGACACTGAAATAGGAATCCCAACCCAAATATCATCACAGAAACAAAACCTCCCCCATTTCAACCGTGAAACGAAGATCACAAAATAACATGGTAAGGACCTGAGCTTGTCCAGCTTGAAACGGCCAAAAAACCCCATAATTCAAATTCAGAATTCAAATTACCATCAGGGACAGAAACTGCACGATGGCAAAAACTCACCAATTACAACCCATGGTACTATTTGAATTTCATCAATTACATACACCCACCTTTCTATCAAACTTAATCCAGCCCCCAGTTAGTAATTTCTGAATAAACAAAATGACTTGATCGGATCATATTTATATATATTTTTATATCAAATTCACTCGTCTTTTCTTAGTTAGTTCGTTATATTTTGAGCTATTTACGTTATTTTTATGTTTTATAGAATTTATCAAGCTAAGAAAATAAAAATAGAATAAATGAAGTGTTAAGTAATTAATTCGTTTAAACTATCTTGCTTGTTGATTAGAACTTATTATTTGGAAATAATATATATATTTATTTATTTTTATATATATATATATATATATATATATTTATATTTATAAATATTATATGTGTGTGTGTGATCCAGCAGTTAAAGATACATGGAAAGAAAAATAATGGGAGCAATTGATGGTGCAAATGGGGCGGTGCAAATCAGGAGAAAAGCAAGGGAATAAATGGGAGCCTCACGGGAAGACAACTCAAGGCCACTCACGGAAAGAATAATAAGGAAAGCTGCTTTGGGCAACAAACAGAACAGAATAATAAAAAGGGAATGGAAAGCCTTGTGGCAGTCGGTGAGAAAAGGCAGCGGAAAGAAAATATATAAAAAAAATAATAAATTGCATTCGGTGGGAACCAGGGCAGCGCCCATTGAGTGAAGAGAGAGCTGCCACACTTGGCAGAAAGTTTAAAAGGGCGTGCACAGGAATTCAAGGGGGGGGAGCATCATTACGAGAAGGCGCATAATTGAGGGCGCCCATCAGGGCCTTCCTGGAGCAAGAGAAGCGGAGGGAAGACAGTCAAGGAGAGCTTCACGGAGAGCCATTTGGCAGCGTGCTGCTGATGCAGTCAGCCCTTTGGAAAAACGAAACCAGCAGTCTCGGGGCAGGAAGGGAACAAGTGCTGCCATTTGGCAGCAAGGTGGTCTTGAAGGCAGCTAAATGCAGAGCAGAAGGACGAGCTGGCAGTTGGCAGTTGGGGAGAAAACCTGGAGCTCACGCGGAAAGGGGGGAGAAACGGACAGAGGAGAGCTGCCAATTGAAGGGCAGCAAAAGGCGTGCAGTTTGAGTCAGACAGGCGCAAGGCCTTGGAAACTGCCAGCATCACACGGGCAGTGCACAGAGTGCACAGGAGTCTCACAGTGGAGAGGAAGAAATTCCTCAATTCGGTTTTATTCTTTCTCAACTTATGTTTTATATCTGTTTTAAGTTATAAATAATGTGTAATTAATTTGTGTTTGGCTAGAGGATAATTCAAAGCCATGATATATTTGTAATTTGAATTGATACCTTCAGTTGTGATTTCTGAGTTGTGATTTAATTTGCTTAACTGCTTGATTAATAACTTATTTGTGTATGTCGATTAAGAATGCAAACTTAATTTACATGCATGAATTTGATGCTAGAATATAAGTAAATTTCACCTAATCGTTATGAACTTATATTCATGAGTAGTGAAGGTTGCTAGTCACAATCGCGTTAAGTAAATTCCTGGCAAACGTATCATGCTGTTCATAGTTACGAATGCCTTGTCAACACTTATGATTTTCATAGAACATAATGATCTTTAATCGTATCTCTATTGTGCTTTTCACGTGGGGAACCTTTAGGGAATAATTTGAGTTGTTGTATGCTGTTCATCCAATTCAATAACTTAAGGAAAATCTGAAGGTTAATTTAAGCGTACCTAATTAATCTGGAGTATTGAGATTTACAACTTATTGAAAGAATAACTGAAGGTCAATTTAGATTGCATATGTGTCTTGTGTGGAGAAAAACCCTCTAGCCAATCCGTCGTCTATCATTTCACTTTTATTTTATGTTTTTGTAATTTATTTAAGTTTAATTTACGTTTCTTCAAAAATCAATCCCCCCATTATTATATTATATTATTTAGTTAATTTTTATTAGTTTTTATCTTTTAATTTAATTTCCGTCTAATTAATTTCCTAGTTTTTATTTTAAATTGTTTTCATTATTTTGAGTCATTTTTAGTGTGTTTCGAGTTTTTAGCTTAGTTTGTATTTTCTAGAGTCTTGAGTTGTTTTGAGTCTTTTGATTTGTTTTAGTTTATTTGTTAGTTTTATTTTGAATTATTTTAGTTAAGTGTTTTTATTTTAGTTTAGTGTTTTAAACTTTGTTTTTACGTTTTTAAATTATTTTAGAGGTTTTAGCAAGCCCTCCTAATCCCCGGCCTAGAACGATACCCTACTTACATCTTTACTACAATTGTCAAAAAGAGGGTTAAATTTGTGCGGTTTAAAATCCCGTCAAAATTTTGGCGCCGTTGCCGGGGATTAGTAAATTTGCTAATCCCTTTATTTTTGTTTGTGTTTATTTTTATATTTGTGTTTTTGTTGTATTTTTATTTATATTTGTGTTTGTGTGTTTTATTTTTGATATTTGATTTATTTTTCTTTCTTTGATTGTAGGTTTAATTGGAGCAAGACATGGATAGTATTCAAGCTCAATTGGCGCAGCTCACTGCTCAATTGACTAATAATGCCGAAAGGACCTCAATGCCAAATGTCTCTACATTTGATGTGCCCTATGGGCAAGGATATCAGACTCATCAATATCCTCAATTTTCTGCATATGAAGATGATTGGGGATATCAAGGCCACAGCCAACCAAGGGGCAATATGTATTCCAACGCTTGCAATTCGGATTGGAGAGGTTATTCAAATCAAATGTGGGATGAACCTCAACATTTTCAACAAAGTGGATATTGGCAGCAAGACGAGTTCTATTCCAGACCTATGCAGCCACCACAGTATCATCCACAACAATTCCAATCAAATTCAAGTATGCCCGTTAATTATAATGAAATTCTTGAAGGACTAATTTCTTTAACGCAGGGCTCACAAAGAGAAGAACAATTGCAGCCTTCGGAAGAGTCCTATCAGTGGCCATATGAACCATCACAGCCACCACAAGAATATGCCCAATTCGATTCAGGTACATCTCTGGATAATGATACGTTTAATAAGTTACTCTCCTCTTTGAATCAGGGAGTGGAAAATCGAATCCAGGAGATGCAAGACCGGACCAACAGAGTGGACGAATTGGAGAGGCAAGTTGGGGAGATTATGGAAATCATGGCCGAGATTCAAAATCAAAGTGAACTCTCCAACTCACCTATTGAAAATTCAATGGCGGAAGTTGAAATCGATGAAGCCATCTCTTTGGAAGGTGACGTGGAGGATGAAGTTAACTTGGACGAATCGCCGCTGCAAGCAGAAGAGGAAGAGGACGACTTGGGCAGTTTAGAAGAATTCTTGTCTCAAACCCCTGAAGTCCCTATGTTGTCCAACTTCGGTAATGTTGTTCCAAGTGAAATTCATTCTAACATTTTTCCACCAAATGTCCCTTTTCCTTGCAGGTTTTTAATTCCAAATATCGAAGAAAGTGAAAAGGACATTGTGGAAGCTCTTCCTGAGATGCAAAGTGATATCCAAATTCTTGGTGCACCAAGAAAAATGGTTCAAGATATTGAAGTGGCTGAAGCATATCAAAAATACATCCAAGAGGCTGTGTGTGAGACAATCAAGGCCCAAGCAATTGAGTTTGATGACACGGGACAGGCCACAACCATAGTCAACCTGGCCCAGTTCAAAATCCCCGAAATATCCAAAGGCGTAGTTTTTATAATTGAGTTTGTGTCGGAGAGATACAGTAAGCCATCTTCTCCAATTTTAATTTTAATTTTATTTTTTACTAACATGTTTCTCATTTTGATGATTCAGGCACCCAACTTAGAATTCAGACCATTGCCGAATCATTTCAAGTATCACCTCCCATTAAAAGATAAATTTCATGCTTTGGAGCCAAGGGGAGGATAATGGAAAGATTCGTCCGACTAAAGACGTTAAAGCAAGCGCTTCTTGGGAGGCAACCCAAGCAATCAGATTTGCATTTCTAATCCTCTTCTTTTCCTTTACTTTGCATTTTTTTTGTTTTGTTTTGTTAGTTGTTTTATTTGGTTAATTTTTGTTTAGTTTGTGTTTAAATAAATTTAGGGCCTTGTTTATTTTAAGTGCGAGTAAATAAAGTCTTTTTACATTAATTTACATATTTTATATTGCTTAAAATAAACCTAAAAAAAAAATAATAATAATAAAAAAAAATAATATTAGTAATATATATATATATATATATATATATATTTAGTTAAATAAACATTAAAAGCATAAAAAAATTACAATAATACGAAAAACTAATAGCAATCATTGGTTTTGGTTAGGTGGCGCCTCAGAGGTTGACGGAGCTCCGGGAAGACGAAGTGCCAGAGTTGGAATCTCCGGAGCCGGAACGCTTGGTGCTGCTCCAGAGGACGTAGGCAACATAAACCGCGGGAGTAACGCCATGAACCGCTCATGATCACTCTGGATTCGACCGTCCGACTCCTGCAGCTGGTCCAGCTTCCTCTTCATGCTGGTCGAGTAGCTAGTTGCGAGCATGTGCAACTCCTTGTTCTCGTGCCTGAGTCCTCTGACTTCTTGCCGAAGACTGACCACCTCCGCCATTAGCGACTCCACCTGACGAGATCTTGCAAGCAGGCGCTGACCCATGTTCGAAACTGAGCCTGCACACTGGACACTGAGAGCCAGTGAGTCCTGAACAGCCAGCTCATCTGACCGCATAGACAGCAACCTAGTGTCTCTGGGAGTAAGAAGGTTTCTTGCAACCACCGTTGCGGTTATATCGTTCCTCATCATTGTGTCCCCGACTGTAAGAGGACCATTGGGGGATATGAAGGATGGATTCCAAATGTTGTTCGGAGAAGACGAGTCATCGTCTTCCCCGACATTCAAGTTTAGGCGACGGTCGGAAGGGCAAGACATTTTTAGAGGCAGTTGAGGAAGAAAAGAGTTCGGAAAGATCAAGATTGCTGAAGTGCAGGAAGAGTTCGGAAGGATTTTGAGTGTTTACAGAAGGGAGTATTTTCAGAAGGAAGTGTTTGAGGGAGTTCAAGTGTGAGATGGAGCAGAATTAGCGCCTCTATAAAAAGAAGCAAATCAAAGAGAGGCGCTCCTCTGAGGTTGAAGACGCGTCATCGCGCAAATCGAAGGCCGACGCTCCTTTCTCAAAAGAGCCGTTTCCTTTCTCAAAAGCTGGGCTTGACTCAGCAATCACGTGGCATCACGAGGGCTCGGTTTGTCCGGATGTGTCGTCACTCATGACGTGCAGCGTGGAACGTTGCGAAAACCACGAACCGCACCCGGTTTTGAACCCCGGTTTTCAAAAGATCATCATTCCAATTTGTCGTCACTCGTCGTATGCGCAGTCAGCTTCGCGGAAATTACGGACGCGTTGTCAGAAAGCGCGTAACGGGCACTGTTCATCCATCCACCGGCTGCCGACAAATAGTGAGGGAACAGTTCCGGTTGTGAAGGAAAATTTCTATAAAGTCGACCTTCGCCTTCCACATCAAAGGCACACCTTCACACCCTCTCAACCTCTCAACCTCTCAACCTCTCTTCATCTCCGATAATGTCTTCCCAAAGAAAGCTTTCGAGTTATTCAGTGTTCTTCATCCCTTGGATCACCCCAGAAAACAAACCTTCCAGAGCAAAAGTATTTCATATTAAAAAGGTTAAAAGCAAAAGTATCTCATATTATGCTTTCTCCTCTCCTTCATCTGAGGAACGTGGAGAAAGTGAGATCCTGATTGCTTACCTAGTCTTGCTCTCGAGTACTCATCTCAGACCCCTCCCAGCCCACTTCAAAAATAAACCTGTGTTGAGGTACTTCTTCAAAAACAAAAGTACCTCACAGACGAAGCAGGAGGAGTCTGAGGTGCACCCAAGAGCAGATGAGTCTGGGTTGATCCAAGAGTTCAAGAAGATGCCACACCTGCGTGGAGACCGGACTACTTGAAGCATGTGGAGACAACGTGCTGATTCATCCTCAACTAAGCCGAGGAGCACTTGCCAGAAGGAGGCCCATCCAGTTCAAGATGAAAGCTGTGGAAAATCAACAGTCATGACCAATGACCACCTATTAGTTCTTTTCGTTACCTTTTATTTTCATCTTCAATTTTCGTTTGCATTTTCTATATTTTCTTGCGTGCTTAACTGATTTATTTCTTTTCTTTGCAGGAACGTCTGGTTATTTTCTCCCTTGAAGTTGATTGCAAAATTTACGCTTGGGGGTCATCGCTTGGTTTTCTGCAAATTAGGGAAGTTTTCAGTCCTATTGCTTAATTTTGTTTCTTATTATTTTTATTTTATATTTTTATTTTCGTATTAATGTTTTCTGACATTGGGGACAATGTCTAGTTTAAGTGTGGGGGTATCAAGTATAAAAAAATGACCAAATTGAAAATTTTTGTACCTTCGACTTTGAACTGGTTTCATTTGTTTCCATGTTATTACTTTTTGTTTTCTTAATTAGCTTTGTGTTTTACTTAATTTTTTTCGGAGTTTTGTGTTTTATTTAATTTTTCTCGAAAAATTTAAAAAAATCCAAAAATATTGTCTTGTTTTCCTTATGGTTTTAATTTAGATTTTTATTAGTTTCCCGACCCAATGATATAACTAGATGAAATTTGAACCATGATTATCAAGAACTTAGTTAACATGTGTTGTATGAAATTCCTTGTTCTCTTGTTAGTATTGTACATGTTTGATCATCTTTGAAAAACCAAATGCACATAGCCTTGTTGATGTGAAACTAAAGCATGGTTTAAAGCTTCATATGTAAATTTAGTGACCATACATATCCTATGTGAGTTTTTGAGCCTATTGAAAGTGTGTGCATTTTTCATACACTCCTATTCTTTCATGTGTGATGAACTTATGTGAGATGCATCTCTAGAACTTGCGTAATGATCTTTCGAAATGTTTGTCATTGATTGCATGAACTTGAAAATGATAGAGGCATTAGGTTCACCACCATGGCCCAAATAAGCATGTTTTCCCAAAGAAAAATGATATCACTAGATTGCCATTTGAGCCGTATATGTTGAGCCTTTTATTTCTTATCACCAGATATGTCTACCCTTATACCTCAAAACATGTTTCCTTACCCTTTCCAAGCGAGCAATTTGAGATTGTTGAGAAATGTTTATGAAGTACTTGGAATGAGTTTGGCAAAAGAATAAGTGTGGGGGTTTTTCATGTTTGTATAAAAAAAAAAAAAAAAAATTGAGAAAAGAGAAGAAAAGAAAAAGAAAAGAAAGATTGTATTCAAAGAAAATAAAATAAAAAGTTGAAAATTTCAGTTTGAGGGTGTGATTGGAGGTGTTAAAAGAATCGTTGGAGAGCTTAAGTTCTTATAAATCTCAACAAAAGAATCGCTTGCGATGTAGCTTGGAACTTGTGTTTTCCTATTCTTTCGATTCAATAGCCCTATCCATAAGCCTCATTACATCCAATAAAAGTCCTCTTGATTTAAGTTTTGCAATTATGATTGTGGAGAAGTGATTTTTATGCAAGCTTATGGTAGATCTTTCACATTTGTTTCTTTGAGCGAAACACAGTAAAACTAAACACATGTGTGATTGAGTGCATATCCCGTGAGAAGGTTGCTAGTTTGCATATGATGATTTTAAAAATAAAACTTGAAATTGCATTAGCATGGCTATCTCACACACTACACTTCAAGGATGATTTAAAGATTACTGCTAATATTTGAATAAGGAAGATGATCTTGGATTAGCTTATTTGGTGCTAGCTATGGTTCTTGATAATTTGTGTTCTCGAATGAAATTCTATGAGGGTCACATAGGGGGAAGCTAATGTTTTTCATGTTATTATTTTTTCTGTTTTCTTTGTTTTGCTCGAGGACTAGCAAAAGCTAAGTGTGGGGGTATTTGATCGGATCATATTTATATATATTTTTATATCAAATTCACTCGTCTTTTCTTAGTTAGTTCGTTATATTTTGAGCTATTTACGTTATTTTTATGTTTTATAGAATTTATCAAGCTAAGAAAATAAAAATAGAATAAATGAAGTGTTAAGTAATTAATTCGTTTAAACTATCTTGCTTGTTGATTAGAACTTATTATTTGGAAATAATATATATATTTATTTATTTATATATATATATATATATTTATATATTTATATTTATAAATATTATATGTGTGTGTGTGATCCAGCAGTTAAAGATACATGGAAAGAAAAATAATGGGAGCAATTGATGGTGCAAATGGGGCGGTGCAAATCAGGAGAAAAGCAAGGGAATAAATGGGAGCCTCACGGGAAGACAACTCAAGGCCACTCACGGAAAGAATAATAAGGAAAGCTGCTTTGGGCAACAAACAGAACAGAATAATAAAAAGGGAATGGAAAGCCTTGTGGCAGTCGGTGAGAAAAGGCAGCGGAAAGAAAATATATAAAAAAAATAATAAATTGCATTCGGTGGGAACCAGGGCAGCGCCCATTGAGTGAAGAGAGAGCTGCCACACTTGGCAGAAAGTTTAAAAGGGCGTGCACAGGAATTCAAGGGGGGGAGCATCATTACGAGAAGGCGCATAATTGAGGGCGCCCATCAGGGCCTTCCTGGAGCAAGAGAAGCGGAGGGAAGACAGTCAAGGAGAGCTTCACGGAGAGCCATTTGGCAGCGTGCTGCTGATGCAGTCAGCCCTTTGGAAAAACGAAACCAGCAGTCTCGGGGCAGGAAGGGAACAAGTGCTGCCATTTGGCAGCAAGGTGGTCTTGAAGGCAGCTAAATGCAGAGCAGAAGGACGAGCTGGCAGTTGGCAGTTGGGGAGAAAACCTGGAGCTCACGCGGAAAGGGGGGAGAAACGGACAGAGGAGAGCTGCCAATTGAAGGGCAGCAAAAGGCGTGCAGTTTGAGTCAGACAGGCGCAAGGCCTTGGAAACTGCCAGCATCACACGGGCAGTGCACAGAGTGCACAGGAGTCTCACAGTGGAGAGGAAGAAATTCCTCAATTCGGTTTTATTCTTTCTCAACTTATGTTTTATATCTGTTTTAAGTTATAAATAATGTGTAATTAATTTGTGTTTGGCTAGAGGATAATTCAAAGCCATGATATATTTGTAATTTGAATTGATACCTTCAGTTGTGATTTCTGAGTTGTGATTTAATTTGCTTAACTGCTTGATTAATAACTTATTTGTGTATGTCGATTAAGAATGCAAACTTAATTTACATGCATGAATTTGATGCTAGAATATAAGTAAATTTCACCTAATCGTTATGAACTTATATTCATGAGTAGTGAAGGTTGCTAGTCACAATCGCGTTAAGTAAATTCCTGGCAAACGTATCATGCTGTTCATAGTTACGAATGCCTTGTCAACACTTATGATTTTCATAGAACATAATGATCTTTAATCGTATCTCTATTGTGCTTTTCACGTGGGGAACCTTTAGGGAATAATTTGAGTTGTTGTATGCTGTTCATCCAATTCAATAACTTAAGGAAAATCTGAAGGTTAATTTAAGCGTACCTAATTAATCTGGAGTATTGAGATTTACAACTTATTGAAAGAATAACTGAAGGTCAATTTAGATTGCATATGTGTCTTGTGTGGAGAAAAACCCTCTAGCCAATCCGTCGTCTATCATTTCACTTTTATTTTATGTTTTTGTAATTTATTTAAGTTTAATTTACGTTTCTTCAAAAATCAATCCCCCCATTATTATATTATATTATTTAGTTAATTTTTATTAGTTTTTATCTTTTAATTTAATTTCCGTCTAATTAATTTCCTAGTTTTTATTTTAAATTGTTTTCATTATTTTGAGTCATTTTTAGTGTGTTTCGAGTTTTTAGCTTAGTTTGTATTTTCTAGAGTCTTGAGTTGTTTTGAGTCTTTTGATTTGTTTTAGTTTATTTGTTAGTTTTATTTTGAATTATTTTAGTTAAGTGTTTTTATTTTAGTTTAGTGTTTTAAACTTTGTTTTTACGTTTTTAAATTATTTTAGAGGTTTTAGCAAGCCCTCCTAATCCCCGGCCTAGAACGATACCCTACTTACATCTTTACTACAATTGTCAAAAAGAGGGTTAAATTTGTGCGGTTTAAAATCCCGTCAAAATTTTGGCGCCGTTGCCGGGGATTAGTAAATTTGCTAATCCCTTTATTTTTGTTTGTGTTTATTTTTATATTTGTGTTTTTGTTGTATTTTTATTTATATTTGTGTTTGTGTGTTTTATTTTTGATATTTGATTTATTTTTCTTTCTTTGATTGTAGGTTTAATTGGAGCAAGACATGGATAGTATTCAAGCTCAATTGGCGCAGCTCACTGCTCAATTGACTAATAATGCCGAAAGGACCTCAATGCCAAATGTCTCTACATTTGATGTGCCCTATGGGCAAGGATATCAGACTCATCAATATCCTCAATTTTCTGCATATGAAGATGATTGGGGATATCAAGGCCACAGCCAACCAAGGGGCAATATGTATTCCAACGCTTGCAATTCGGATTGGAGAGGTTATTCAAATCAAATGTGGGATGAACCTCAACATTTTCAACAAAGTGGATATTGGCAGCAAGACGAGTTCTATTCCAGACCTATGCAGCCACCACAGTATCATCCACAACAATTCCAATCAAATTCAAGTATGCCCGTTAATTATAATGAAATTCTTGAAGGACTAATTTCTTTAACGCAGGGCTCACAAAGAGAAGAACAATTGCAGCCTTCGGAAGAGTCCTATCAGTGGCCATATGAACCATCACAGCCACCACAAGAATATGCCCAATTCGATTCAGGTACATCTCTGGATAATGATACGTTTAATAAGTTACTCTCCTCTTTGAATCAGGGAGTGGAAAATCGAATCCAGGAGATGCAAGACCGGACCAACAGAGTGGACGAATTGGAGAGGCAAGTTGGGGAGATTATGGAAATCATGGCCGAGATTCAAAATCAAAGTGAACTCTCCAACTCACCTATTGAAAATTCAATGGCGGAAGTTGAAATCGATGAAGCCATCTCTTTGGAAGGTGACGTGGAGGATGAAGTTAACTTGGATGAATCGCCGCTGCAAGCAGAAGAGGAAGAGGACGACTTGGGCAGTTTAGAAGAATTCTTGTCTCAAACCCCTGAAGTCCCTATGTTGTCCAACTTCGGTAATGTTGTTCCAAGTGAAATTCATTCTAACATTTTTCCACCAAATGTCCCTTTTCCTTGCAGGTTTTTAATTCCAAATATCGAAGAAAGTGAAAAGGACATTGTGGAAGCTCTTCCTGAGATGCAAAGTGATATCCAAATTCTTGGTGCACCAAGAAAAATGGTTCAAGATATTGAAGTGGCTGAAGCATATCAAAAATACATCCAAGAGGCTGTGTGTGAGACAATCAAGGCCCAAGCAATTGAGTTTGATGACACGGGACAGGCCACAACCATAGTCAACCTGGCCCAGTTCAAAATCCCCGAAATATCCAAAGGCGTAGTTTTTATAATTGAGTTTGTGTCGGAGAGATACAGTAAGCCATCTTCTCCAATTTTAATTTTAATTTTATTTTTTACTAACATGTTTCTCATTTTGATGATTCAGGCACCCAACTTAGAATTCAGACCATTGCCGAATCATTTCAAGTATCACCTCCCATTAAAAGATAAATTTCATGCTTTGGAGCCAAGGGGAGGATAATGGAAAGATTCGTCCGGCTAAAGACGTTAAAGCAAGCGCTTCTTGGGAGGCAACCCAAGCAATCAGATTTGCATTTCTAATCCTCTTCTTTTCCTTTACTTTGCATTTTTTTTGTTTTGTTTTGTTAGTTGTTTTATTTGGTTAATTTTTGTTTAGTTTGTGTTTAAATAAATTTAGGGCCTTGTTTATTTTAAGTGCGAGTAAATAAAGTCTTTTTACATTAATTTACATATTTTATATTGCTTAAAATAAACCTAAAAAAAAAATAATAATAATAAAAAAAAATAATATTAGTAATATATATATATATATATATATATATATATATTTAGTTAAATAAACATTAAAAGCATAAAAAAATTACAATAATACGAAAAACTAATAGCAATCATTGGTTTTGGTTAGGTGGCGCCTCAGAGGTTGACGGAGCTCCGGGAAGACGAAGTGCCAGAGTTGGAATCTCCGGAGCCGGAACGCTTGGTGCTGCTCCAGAGGACGTAGGCAACATAAACCGCGGGAGTAACGCCATGAACCGCTCATGATCACTCTGGATTCGACCGTCCGACTCCTGCAGCTGGTCCAGCTTCCTCTTCATGCTGGTCGAGTAGCTAGTTGCGAGCATGTGCAACTCCTTGTTCTCGTGCCTGAGTCCTCTGACTTCTTGCCGAAGACTGACCACCTCCGCCATTAGCGACTCCACCTGACGAGATCTTGCAAGCAGGCGCTGACCCATGTTCGAAACTGAGCCTGCACACTGGACACTGAGAGCCAGTGAGTCCTGAACAGCCAGCTCATCTGACCGCATAGACAGCAACCTAGTGTCTCTGGGAGTAAGAAGGTTTCTTGCAACCACCGTTGCGGTTATATCGTTCCTCATCATTGTGTCCCCGACTGTAAGAGGACCATTGGGGGATATGAAGGATGGATTCCAAATGTTGTTCGGAGAAGACGAGTCATCGTCTTCCCCGACATTCAAGTTTAGGCGACGGTCGGAAGGGCAAGACATTTTTAGAGGCAGTTGAGGAAGAAAAGAGTTCGGAAAGATCAAGATTGCTGAAGTGCAGGAAGAGTTCGGAAGGATTTTGAGTGTTTACAGAAGGGAGTATTTTCAGAAGGAAGTGTTTGAGGGAGTTCAAGTGTGAGATGGAGCAGAATTAGCGCCTCTATAAAAAGAAGCAAATCAAAGAGAGGCGCTCCTCTGAGGTTGAAGACGCGTCATCGCGCAAATCGAAGGCCGACGCTCCTTTCTCAAAAGAGCCGTTTCCTTTCTCAAAAGCTGGGCTTGACTCAGCAATCACGTGGCATCACGAGGGCTCGGTTTGTCCGGATGTGTCGTCACTCATGACGTGCAGCGTGGAACGTTGCGAAAACCACGAACCGCACCCGGTTTTGAACCCCGGTTTTCAAAAGATCATCATTCCAATTTGTCGTCACTCGTCGTATGCGCAGTCAGCTTCGCGGAAATTACGGACGCGTTGTCAGAAAGCGCGTAACGGGCACTGTTCATCCATCCACCGGCTGCCGACAAATAGTGAGGGAACAGTTCCGGTTGTGAAGGAAAATTTCTATAAAGTCGACCTTCGCCTTCCACATCAAAGGCACACCTTCACACCCTCTCAACCTCTCAACCTCTCAACCTCTCTTCATCTCCGATAATGTCTTCCCAAAGAAAGCTTTCGAGTTATTCAGTGTTCTTCATCCCTTGGATCACCCCAGAAAACAAACCTTCCAGAGCAAAAGTATTTCATATTAAAAAGGTTAAAAGCAAAAGTATCTCATATTATGCTTTCTCCTCTCCTTCATCTGAGGAACGTGGAGAAAGTGAGATCCTGATTGCTTACCTAGTCTTGCTCTCGAGTACTCATCTCAGACCCCTCCCAGCCCACTTCAAAAATAAACCTGTGTTGAGGTACTTCTTCAAAAACAAAAGTACCTCACAGACGAAGCAGGAGGAGTCTGAGGTGCACCCAAGAGCAGATGAGTCTGGGTTGATCCAAGAGTTCAAGAAGATGCCACACCTGCGTGGAGACCGGACTACTTGAAGCATGTGGAGACAACGTGCTGATTCATCCTCAACTAAGCCGAGGAGCACTTGCCAGAAGGAGGCCCATCCAGTTCAAGATGAAAGCTGTGGAAAATCAACAGTCATGACCAATGACCACCTATTAGTTCTTTTCGTTACCTTTTATTTTCATCTTCAATTTTCGTTTGCATTTTCTATATTTTCTTGCGTGCTTAACTGATTTATTTCTTTTCTTTGCAGGAACGTCTGGTTATTTTCTCCCTTGAAGTTGATTGCAAAATTTACGCTTGGGGGTCATCGCTTGGTTTTCTGCAAATTAGGGAAGTTTTCAGTCCTATTGCTTAATTTTGTTTCTTATTATTTTTATTTTATATTTTTATTTTCGTATTAATGTTTTCTGACATTGGGGACAATGTCTAGTTTAAGTGTGGGGGTATCAAGTATAAAAAAATGACCAAATTGAAAATTTTTGTACCTTCGACTTTGAACTGGTTTCATTTGTTTCCATGTTATTACTTTTTGTTTTCTTAATTAGCTTTGTGTTTTACTTAATTTTTTTCGGAGTTTTGTGTTTTATTTAATTTTTCTCGAAAAATTTAAAAAAATCCAAAAATATTGTCTTGTTTTCCTTATGGTTTTAATTTAGATTTTTATTAGTTTCCCGACCCAATGATATAACTAGATGAAATTTGAACCATGATTATCAAGAACTTAGTTAACATGTGTTGTATGAAATTCCTTGTTCTCTTGTTAGTATTGTACATGTTTGATCATCTTTGAAAAACCAAATGCACATAGCCTTGTTGATGTGAAACTAAAGCATGGTTTAAAGCTTCATATGTAAATTTAGTGACCATACATATCCTATGTGAGTTTTTGAGCCTATTGAAAGTGTGTGCATTTTTCATACACTCCTATTCTTTCATGTGTGATGAACTTATGTGAGATGCATCTCTAGAACTTGCGTAATGATCTTTCGAAATGTTTGTCATTGATTGCATGAACTTGAAAATGATAGAGGCATTAGGTTCACCACCATGGCCCAAATAAGCATGTTTTCCCAAAGAAAAATGATATCACTAGATTGCCATTTGAGCCGTATATGTTGAGCCTTTTATTTCTTATCACCAGATATGTCTACCCTTATACCTCAAAACATGTTTCCTTACCCTTTCCAAGCGAGCAATTTGAGATTGTTGAGAAATGTTTATGAAGTACTTGGAATGAGTTTGGCAAAAGAATAAGTGTGGGGGTTTTTCATGTTTGTATAAAAAAAAAAAAAAAAAATTGAGAAAAGAGAAGAAAAGAAAAAGAAAAGAAAGATTGTATTCAAAGAAAATAAAATAAAAAGTTGAAAATTTCAGTTTGAGGGTGTGATTGGAGGTGTTAAAAGAATCGTTGGAGAGCTTAAGTTCTTATAAATCTCAACAAAAGAATCGCTTGCGATGTAGCTTGGAACTTGTGTTTTCCTATTCTTTCGATTCAATAGCCCTATCCATAAGCCTCATTACATCCAATAAAAGTCCTCTTGATTTAAGTTTTGCAATTATGATTGTGGAGAAGTGATTTTTATGCAAGCTTATGGTAGATCTTTCACATTTGTTTCTTTGAGCGAAACACAGTAAAACTAAACACATGTGTGATTGAGTGCATATCCCGTGAGAAGGTTGCTAGTTTGCATATGATGATTTTAAAAATAAAACTTGAAATTGCATTAGCATGGCTATCTCACACACTACACTTCAAGGATGATTTAAAGATTACTGCTAATATTTGAATAAGGAAGATGATCTTGGATTAGCTTATTTGGTGCTAGCTATGGTTCTTGATAATTTGTGTTCTCGAATGAAATTCTATGAGGGTCACATAGGGGGAAGCTAATGTTTTTCATGTTATTATTTTTTCTGTTTTCTTTGTTTTGCTCGAGGACTAGCAAAAGCTAAGTGTGGGGGTATTTGATCGGATCATATTTATATATATTTTTATATCAAATTCACTCGTCTTTTCTTAGTTAGTTCGTTATATTTTGAGCTATTTACGTTATTTTTATGTTTTATAGAATTTATCAAGCTAAGAAAATAAAAATAGAATAAATGAAGTGTTAAGTAATTAATTCGTTTAAACTATCTTGCTTGTTGATTAGAACTTATTATTTGGAAATAATATATATATTTATTTATTTATATATATATATATATATTTATATATTTATATTTATAAATATTATATGTGTGTGTGTGATCCAGCAGTTAAAGATACATGGAAAGAAAAATAATGGGAGCAATTGATGGTGCAAATGGGGCGGTGCAAATCAGGAGAAAAGCAAGGGAATAAATGGGAGCCTCACGGGAAGACAACTCAAGGCCACTCACGGAAAGAATAATAAGGAAAGCTGCTTTGGGCAACAAACAGAACAGAATAATAAAAAGGGAATGGAAAGCCTTGTGGCAGTCGGTGAGAAAAGGCAGCGGAAAGAAAATATATAAAAAAAATAATAAATTGCATTCGGTGGGAACCAGGGCAGCGCCCATTGAGTGAAGAGAGAGCTGCCACACTTGGCAGAAAGTTTAAAAGGGCGTGCACAGGAATTCAAGGGGGGGGAGCATCATTACGAGAAGGCGCATAATTGAGGGCGCCCATCAGGGCCTTCCTGGAGCAAGAGAAGCGGAGGGAAGACAGTCAAGGAGAGCTTCACGGAGAGCCATTTGGCAGCGTGCTGCTGATGCAGTCAGCCCTTTGGAAAAACGAAACCAGCAGTCTCGGGGCAGGAAGGGAACAAGTGCTGCCATTTGGCAGCAAGGTGGTCTTGAAGGCAGCTAAATGCAGAGCAGAAGGACGAGCTGGCAGTTGGCAGTTGGGGAGAAAACCTGGAGCTCACGCGGAAAGGGGGGAGAAACGGACAGAGGAGAGCTGCCAATTGAAGGGCAGCAAAAGGCGTGCAGTTTGAGTCAGACAGGCGCAAGGCCTTGGAAACTGCCAGCATCACACGGGCAGTGCACAGAGTGCACAGGAGTCTCACAGTGGAGAGGAAGAAATTCCTCAATTCGGTTTTATTCTTTCTCAACTTATGTTTTATATCTGTTTTAAGTTATAAATAATGTGTAATTAATTTGTGTTTGGCTAGAGGATAATTCAAAGCCATGATATATTTGTAATTTGAATTGATACCTTCAGTTGTGATTTCTGAGTTGTGATTTAATTTGCTTAACTGCTTGATTAATAACTTATTTGTGTATGTCGATTAAGAATGCAAACTTAATTTACATGCATGAATTTGATGCTAGAATATAAGTAAATTTCACCTAATCGTTATGAACTTATATTCATGAGTAGTGAAGGTTGCTAGTCACAATCGCGTTAAGTAAATTCCTGGCAAACGTATCATGCTGTTCATAGTTACGAATGCCTTGTCAACACTTATGATTTTCATAGAACATAATGATCTTTAATCGTATCTCTATTGTGCTTTTCACGTGGGGAACCTTTAGGGAATAATTTGAGTTGTTGTATGCTGTTCATCCAATTCAATAACTTAAGGAAAATCTGAAGGTTAATTTAAGCGTACCTAATTAATCTGGAGTATTGAGATTTACAACTTATTGAAAGAATAACTGAAGGTCAATTTAGATTGCATATGTGTCTTGTGTGGAGAAAAACCCTCTAGCCAATCCGTCGTCTATCATTTCACTTTTATTTTATGTTTTTGTAATTTATTTAAGTTTAATTTACGTTTCTTCAAAGATCAATCCCCCCATTATTATATTATATTATTTAGTTAATTTTTATTAGTTTTTATCTTTTAATTTAATTTCCGTCTAATTAATTTCCTAGTTTTTATTTTAAATTGTTTTCATTATTTTGAGTCATTTTTAGTGTGTTTCGAGTTTTTAGCTTAGTTTGTATTTTCTAGAGTCTTGAGTTGTTTTGAGTCTTTTGATTTGTTTTAGTTTATTTGTTAGTTTTATTTTGAATTATTTTAGTTAAGTGTTTTTATTTTAGTTTAGTGTTTTAAACTTTGTTTTTACGTTTTTAAATTATTTTAGAGGTTTTAGCAAGCCCTCCTAATCCCCGGCCTAGAACGATACCCTACTTACATCTTTACTACAATTGTCAAAAAGAGGGTTAAATTTGTGCGGTTTAAAATCCCGTCATGACTCAAAAAACCCACCATAGTTTCTAAAATAATTTAGTTTCAGTCATTGCTCAAACAATTTTCCATAACCTAGGCCAGTTGTTGGCGAAAACACCAACTGTTTGGTTCCATTGATTCTCTCATTCCAAAAGCTTGCATATTCAACTTACACTCTCACAAAATTCAACCTACATAAGAGATAAGTACTCTACCATGGAGAAATGCACAGCAGCACAAAGCATAACAGAAAATTCAAAATGGAAATGGAACCTGCAATAAGGTTTTTTCAGAAGAAAAATGGCATTACGGAATACATAATCACATCGAGAATCACAAAGACAGAGAGAGTGTGGAGTAAGCCGGTCTGAGCAAAAATTTAAAAAAAAAAAAAGAGCTTTACAAAGTAGGAAAGGACGTCATTGTCAATAAACCATCTTTAAATTTGAGTCAAAGGACACACCAACTGAAAACAGTGCATTACCGCGGGGCACAGAGCATGTATATACGATGAATCATTTCATTTTTAGCAAGCTAAAATAAGATCACACGTTAAAATGTGTATCATTTTTTCAGTGAAGCAGCCAAAGTTGGAAAGGAGTAAAATTTAAATTGAAAAACATTAACCTAACAGGAACAAATTTAAAAAGAGAAAACCATCAGAATCTTTACAGAAACCAACTAAAATTGCAATTTGAAAACAAAACTGCCTCATCTTAGCAGTGGTGCTGCATATATTGGCTTTTTCAGAAATAAATGATAAAAACACAGATACACGCAATGCACTGATTTTTCTTATTCTGCACAGTAACAAAAAAGGATAACATTCCCCAGAAAACATATTACATACATATAATATTCTGTTGCCGGTCACTGATCATGCACAAAGAAATAACGTATGTCATTTAAGGCTCTTCAAAAACACATAGAAGAGGGAAAATTTGTCCTGTTTTTTTAAAAAAATTTATCTCCCTGTACAAACACATAGAGAAGAGGATAAGGAGAAACAAATATGAACCTTGTTAAAAAGAAACAGACATATAACCACCTAAACAGGCACGACAACATATATTTTTAAACAAACAAAGCCAAGTCAGAAACACTAAATATAAATATAAAAGGTGTCAAATAAATCTCAATAAATTAATCGGCAAGGAACTGCTTACATTCAAAATTTTATTTACTTTTGTATTTGTTGTATTTATCCATCAACTATCGAACGCTACCCTATCTACATAAACTGATAAAGAATAAATATTGCTCTGAAATAAAAGAACTAATCATTTGAATTATTCATGACAGAACCAATTTTGATTTGAAATGCAGAATAAATCACACTTCTTTTCAATGGTGACCATGAATGATCCTCAAAAAATAACAACCATAAAAAGAGAACACCAAAAGCATAATCCTTTAACAGTACAACAGCAATCTCACTATGCCAAACAACCATCTATCCTCTATCCGCTGTCCATTCACAACCCTAACAAAAATCTTCAATTACTTTCATTATCAATTGAGCAGCGCACCCACCATTTAACTACAATTTTTCATTAACTTTAGCAATTAAATAGCAGTACATAACAATGGAATTTCAATGAAAAAATCTGATTATGTGGAGAGGGCAAGGATTTAAATATCGGTAATATCGGAAATATCGGTAGTCCGAAAACACGGAAATATCGACGGAAATATCGATAAAATATCGATATCGATAAAAATTACATGGAAACCACGGAAATTGTAAGAAAAACTTGGAAATTTTTATTGAAACTTTGCAGGATGTTTATTTAGTCAATTATCTATTAGTTTATCACAAAAAATTGGAAGGAAATGCATTGCATGATGGATTTAACATTATCAAGTTGATTATATAGCGAGCTGACAAACATTGTGAGTGTTGAAAATATGTAGTAATTAATGAAAGAAGTCTAAACACACCATAAATCATTTATATATAATGAATTAGTACAATATTTTACACTTTAGTACCACATAGAGTTCCTATGAGGTTCAAAATTTTCACTATCTTCATCATCTCTACGTGTAGAGTGAGTGTATTGTGAAGAGTAGTTATCAAATGATAAATCCCCAAAATAGTTTTGCATGTAATTGTTAACATGCCACCCATATGGATCCGAGATTGGTTGAGGTTGTCCATAAGCAAAATCATTTGAAGATTGAGTCTGGGATTGTTTCCATGACTCGCTCGATTCCATCCCAACAGGAATGGGATATGAAGGGTAGGGAAATGGTTGGCTATGAGTATAACCACAGTTACTACTTCCCACACCAACAGAGTCCGAAGTTCTAGATAACGAGTCATCTTCTTGACTTGACAAAATCCCCTTGCCTCTTTCTCTACGAGTATAGTCCTTCCCTATGGCACCAATTCCTGGTCCTGCCCGCCTACTGCCATGGTCATCATCCTGTGTTGCATGCGTGAAGTTTGCCTCACCAGTGAAGGGGCTCATAAATCCCGGAGGTGGTCCATAATAGTATCGACCTCCACCACTACCTCCTGCTCCACCACTACCTCCAGCTCCACTACCTCCAGCTCCACTGCATCCTTCATCATTCCCACCTCCGGTGGTAGGTGAGTCTCCTGATCTTGTACTAGAGCTATCATTAGTATCAGCACGATGTTGTGGTTGTGTAGGATTAGAAGAATGTGGAATTCCAGTGTTTCTTGGTCTTGGGCGCAAATGTTCTTCCAAAGAGTCAGTGCTGCTAGATCCCACCTCCTCTTCTAATACTCTTTCTACATTTATCCCTTCATTACGTGCTTCTTCAGCAACTCTGGGAGCTGGGTTGCCTTCATCATCATCTAAATGAAGAGGTCTAATCCATTGATAAAGTTGGTTATCCTGTGTATCATCATCTGCACCAACAATATCAAACACATCTAGTGGGTCACCACGGTCGACATGATCTATTTCTGCTTCCTTATCTCGAAGTTGAAGCTTCATGTTGTAGTAGCAATAAACTAATTTTTCCAAGCTACTATGAGCCAACTTATTTCTTTGCTTTGTGTGTATGAGTGCAAATGTGCTCCAATTTCTTTCACAAGCAGATGAGGAAGCTGTTTGTGATAATACTTTGATTGCTAACTTTCTCACAGTTGGTGCATCGGTCCCATACATGATCCACCATTCAGCTACAATGAAAAACAATGTTGATAAGCCTAATAACTCCAACAAATTCTATTATAAACTTATAGTGAAATATGTTTATACTCACTAGGAGACATATTTGTTCGAGCAGCAACTGATGTTGGTTCTCCAAAAGTTCTTCTTGCATCTTTAAACCATGTTAGCTGAATTCAATAAATCGTGTTAGTTTAATCCAACAAAGTAATTATTATAATTTAAGTAATTGTGTACCTCATTTCCAAATTGGCCAACTGCTGGTGATGCAGGGTCTAATTTAGAGAATACATTATGTACAGCACGTATAAGGGTACCATCATCTCCAACACCGGGTCTGTATTGGTATCGGGGATTCAAATAATATGCTGTTCAAAGAAACACATACTCTAATAAGAGAAATAATACTTATGCAACTAAAGAAATGAATTGCAAATTATGACATAATTTATACCTGCTGCATGCAAATCGTGGTATAATGTTTTATACCATCGGTCATCAATTATCTTTATGACCCACCTTGCACCATGTTTTCTTTGCAATTCATCCTTCACTACACGCATCAACTCATATACTGCCCCCATAGTAGGATACACTTCTGTGTCAACGATCCGTAAAACTTTGTACAGAGGTTCAAACACTTGGCACACATGTTCTGATTGAGTCCAAAACTCATGATCAAGCACTATACTTTCCACCATACGACCTGTACTTGAGCGGCTGAAATTGTGGTTGGCCCAATCGTCACTAGTGAATAGTTGCTTCAACCCTGCTTTCTTCTTAACTAGGCTCTCTAATGCAATATAATTGGTGGCAAATCGAGTGGTAGCTGGACGAATAATTTCTCCCTTGCAAAATTCACGCATCTTTGCCAACAACCAACTGTGATTGTAAATATAATTTGTGATCGTTCTAGCTCTTTTGACCACAGTAGCAACATTCTCCCTCTTCCCCATTGCCTCAAACATGAGATCAATACAATGTGCTGCACATGATGTCCAAAACACATTATGATGCTGCATTAACTTTTTTCCAGCTTTGACAAATGCAGAACCGTTGTCAGTCACGACTTGGACAACATTATGCTCTCCCACCTCCATGATTACATCCCTCAATAATTTGTAAATATACTTGTAGTTCTTTATATGGTCTGAAGCATCAACAGACTTCAAAAAAACTGTTTTTCCCTTGGAGTATACCATGAAGTTTATGATGGACAATCTGGTCGGCCCAGTCCATCCGTCACACATGATTGTGCAACCATGTGTTTCCCACTTTGACCTCAACTTGTTAACATACTCGCCAATGTCGTTATACTCCAAATCCAAATATTTGTTTCTTATCTCATAGGGAGTGGGAGGTTGTACTCCAACGCCGGCTTGTTGACATCCCACTACCATATTTTTGAAATGATGTGATGATGCCTTTGCAGGAGGGACATTTTCATAGATAAAGAACTTGCTAATTAGACGCCCCATTCCCTCCTTCACATTACCTCCCTTGAAATAACTCCAAACACTCTTTTGACGTGCGTTGGATGACTTATATAAACTTGGGGCTATTGGTGGTGTTGGTTGTGATTCTCTAAGACTGCCTCCCCGTCTCATTTGTGCACCACCACTTGTCCCGGAACCTTGTGCTCTATTAGGAATTTTATGAAGGTGTTCTCTTTCCCATGCTGACTGTTTGGAGGCACGTAATCCTTGTTTCAAATTGCGTCGTTCTTCAGGTCCCATGTCGTCATCACATTCGTCCTCATCGTCATCATCATCACTGTCAACCGCTTGGCCAATAACTTCTCCTCGTAGCCCAGCTCGAATATTTTCCATTCCTTGTGTTCTCTTTTCCTTCTGCTGTTTTTTATTTTTTAATAATGTGCTGATAAATGCCTTCACTTCTGGGGGGACATTATCGCATCGTTGGACATTTTTTGCTGGATCTAATCCACTAAGATGGTACTTAAGTCGTGTCACTCCACCACTCTTCATTACCCGACCACAATATTTGCAAATTGTGCCATGTTTGTTTCCCTCTATTGGGTCTCCATGTTCCCAAGCTGGATCACGTTTAGTAGCTCCACTAGACATCTTAAACGTACCTACATTTATTTTTAATGAATAATCCTATTTAATGAATAATAAGCCAATTTAATGAATAATAAGCCAATTTAATGAATAATCCAATTTAATGAATAATAAGCCAATTTAATGAATAATAACCCAATTTACCCAATTTAATGAATAATAACCCAATTTAATGAATAATCCAATTTAATGAATAATAACCCAATTTAATGAATAATAATCCAATTTAACAATAATCCAATTTAATGAATAGTCCAATTTGATAATAAGCCAATTTAATGAATAATCCAATTTAATGAATAATAAGCCAATTTAATGAATAATAACCCAATTTAATGAATAATAACCCAATTTAATGAATAATCCAATTTAATGAATAATAACCCAATTTAATGAATAATAACCCAATTTAATGAATAATCCAATTTAATGAATAATAATCCAATTTAACAATAATCCAATTTAATGAATAGTCCAATTTGATAATAAGCCAATTTAATGAATAATCCAATTTAATGAATAATAAGCCAATTTAATGAATAATAACCCAATTTAATGAATAATAACCCAATTTAATGAATAATCCAATTTAATGAATAATAACCCAATTTAATGAATAATAACCCAATTTAATGAATAATCCAATTTAATGAATAATAATCCAATTTAACAATAATCCAATTTAATGAATAGTCCAATTTGATAATAAGCCAATTTAATGGAACCCTTTGTGTTCAAGTTTTGGAATAGATTTGGAATGGCTTTCAAAATGGTAAGGGAAAAAAAATAATAAATAACATTAAACATATTAAAATAATCCTAGGGAATAATTATACTCATTACTTAATTACTTAAAAAAATTAACATGTAATTGTTAACATTACTTAATTACTTACAAAAATTAACATGCAAGTATTAATTACTTAAAAAAATTAACATACGAGTCCATACAAATTTATTTGTTGTTGTATAAATTACAATAATATAAATATAAGTTTGTAAACTTACCTTAAATATGGAACCCTTTGTGTTCAAGCTTTGGAATAGATTTGGAATGGCTTTCAAAATGGTAAGGGAAAAAAAATAATAAATAACATTAAACATATTAAAATAATCCTAGGGAATAATTATACTCATTACTTAATTACTTAAAAAAATTAACATGTAATTGTTAACATTACTTAATTACTTACAAAAATTAACATGCAAGTATTAATTACTTAAAAAAATTAACATACGAGTCCATACAAATTTATTTGTTGTTGTATAAATTACAATAATATAAATATAAGTTTGTAAACTTACCTTAAATATGGAACCCTTTGTGTTCAAGCTTTGGAATGGATCTGGAATGACTTTGAAAATGGTAAGGGAAGAAGAAGAAACGAAAATGCTCTGAGGGAATGCCTCTGATACTCGACCTCTGATAAGGTGGAAGAATATAAGTATATAACAGAGAGTGGCACATGGTTTTGTATATGAAAGCATATCACAGACTCACAGTGACACACGGTTTCATTATTAAAGTTCTATTATTCGTTGTCCATTGTCTGCAATTGTAACTGCAATTGTAAAAAGTGATTGAAAAATCCAATTTGGTGAGTCAGATGGGGTCACTCAAGCACACACACAGATATGCCATCACACACGCACACAAAACAAAACTCACACGCATACGCTCTCTCTCTCTCTCTCTCTCATTCTCGATCCTTCTCTCTTCTTCTCTGAGAGAAGTTCTCACACCGTCACACACAGAGCCCTCTCCCCCTTCGCCATTCCACCCACACACACACACACAACACTCAGACGCATACGCCTCTGTCTCTCTCTCTCTCTCTCATTCTCGATCCTTCTCTCTTCTTCTCTGAGAGAAGTTCTCTCACACTGTCACACACAGAGGCCCTCTCCCCCTTCGCCATTCCACCCACACACACAGAGGCCCCTTCCATTCCACCCACACACACAGAGGCCCTCGATCTTCTCTCTTCTTCTCTGAGGCCTGACCTCTCTTCTCCTCCTTCTCCATTCGACTCACACACACACAGATGACAGATCTCCCCCTTCTCCCACTCTCTCGATCCTTCGCCCACTCTCTCGATCGTTCGCCGCCGTTGATCGTGGCTCTGGCTCAGTCGTCTCTGGTGGTGCGCCCACGGATCGATCCTTCCCCGCCGTCGATTTTTCAGGTGAGATTCCATTGAAACCCTAAGCCCTAAATCGACATCACATATGTTGGATCGTTGATGCATGCGTGAAATTTGAAGCTTTTATGTGAAATTGATGTTAAAATTCGTGTTTTTGCGAGGTTTTTGGGACAAAATCGGCTCGGGAATGGATCTGGAATCCCGGTGTTCTTCTCCGGCGTTCGATGTCGGAGTCCGTCAACGAAGTTTCCCGATATTTCCAAATTATCGCGATATTATCGATAATATCGATAATATCGCGATATTTGGACGAAAACCACACGGATACCTATCAAAATATCCCTAACCCGAAAAATCGATAATATCGGCGATATTTCGCCGATATTATCGATTTTTAAATCCATGGGAGAGGGTCAAATTCAATCCATGAGTGAATGGGTTAGCGTATACTTGATGCTAGGAAAACCAGATTTCAGTGGGTGAGACTCTTTCATTATCTTTGGTTTGTCCCTTGGTCAAGCCCTTCTCGGTCAGTCTCTCCTGCCCTTTGCTTTCTTTTTGTTTCCCAATATTTCTGAAAAATTTGTTGATCACATGGCATCTGTCCCCATCTTTTCACTATTGATTTTTTTGGTTTCCTGCAGATAGGAGATCCCTCTCAAACATGGAACTTTTACTGTGCGGGTAAGTGCTATAAATGGTTTCCTGGTTTTGCTTTTAATCATTTGTTGCTACTGGGAAATTTTTGGTTGCTAAACAACCATTTATTTATTTGTTTCTATTACCTGGCATAAATATAATTGACCTCGTGCGTATCTGGATGATGAGTATTTTGATCATCAGGATTTTCAATGTCCCTACTATTTAATAGCATTGAACAGTTTTTTCATCATTCTTTTCAGTGTATGGTCCGGCCTTATATTTGCATCTTGTCTACCTTGGCTTGATCCCCATCGGCATCCTGATCTCTATCAAAGGATTTGGACGATTCTACCTTGGATCCTCTAGTGCATTTGTATCCTTTTGAATTCGGTAAGCTTTTCTTTCTGATTATAAGACCACACATACAATGATGGTAACTTTGTTTCGTTCAGTTTCTGTCTTGAGTTGCGTTGAGTTGGCAACTGTTGTCCTCCTTCCCCCGATTTGCAAATCTTAAAGAATTTGGTTTTAGGTGGGAAGACGATTTCGTCCTCCCCAGTCCCTCCCCAGTCGAAGCCGTTCCTTCCCCTCTCTCGCCGATCTGCTTTTCTCCTTAATTTATTTGGTGGTGTCAACAATTTGGCAATCAGAATATCAACTTTTGTCAGCTAAGCGATCCAGGTACAGATTTTTTTTTTCCCTCTCTTGTGGCTGTTCATATTTGATAATTAATTCTTGTTTATGTTGTATTGTATCATAATTAATCATCATGCTCTTGCTATTGTTAAAAACCAATCAAACCCATCAATTCAAATCACAATGTTGGGAGGGAGGGAATTAGGAAACAATCAAGCTTGTCCATACCCTACTGGTACAGGGAACCCAAAAAAAGAAAAAAAAGGAATCCAAGCCCTGCTCGGGGGGAATTAGGAAAACAAAGAATAGACACAGACAGATAGCATAGCACATACCTAGGAGTCTGGGACTGGGAGGGAACTAGTTCAAGTTCTAGCCTTTATTTTAAGTTTATTTTTTGCTCCATTTTTAAATTTAATTTTACTTTTTTCAACAACGGCAGCGCGATAAAGTGGTGGTGGGGTGACAACTGATTGGTATATATTTCTCAGGTCTTGACTCTTGATGGCTGACTGGGCGGGTCTTCCTCGAGAGCTTATCTTCTCTTTAGCTGAACGTATGGGTTCCTTGGAGGAGTTCATTGTTTTTGGTGCAGTTTGTAAATCGTGGAGATCAGTTGCGACCAAAGAAAACTACTTCACTTGTGAATTAGGACCGAAACATCAAGTCCCACTCCTTATTCTTCCACAGGAGAAGGGTGCTGCCACCCGCAAGTGTTACAACCTGAAGAAACGTAAGATTTGCGAACTAAATCTGTCCGAACTAGAGGACAAGCTTTTCCTCTCTTCTTTGGGATGGCTGCTGACCGTATCTAAAAAAGATTTGAAATTTTGTTTGATACATCCTCTAAATCATGCCCGGATTGAGCTGCCACGTCCGGTGCCTAATATGGCATCCAACTTGTTGTCCAATTTTTCCGTAAGGAAGTTTCTCTTATCAACCAGCCCGTCTTGGACCTCAAATTTCATTGTCATGGTTTATCAGTCTCAAACTGTGTCATTTTGCAGACCAGGACACAATGAACATTGGATAAGAGTATGTCTGCACACACCAGGAATATTAACTGATCTAACTTATTATGAGGGACAACTTTATGCCGTGAACTATATTGGTCATGTTTTTATTTGTGATATTGAAGATCCTAAGCAAGCAGAAGTAAGGATTGTTGCTCCACAATTTCCAAAGGAATATTTGGGTCCTATGATGCAAATTAAAGTAGCTTATCTGGTGGAATCAGCCGGGGACCTGTTGGTGGTTTTGTCTTTTTTCAACCCGAAGACAAAGTTCCATGCAACTACTGGCTGCAGAGTTTTCAAGGTCCCATTTAGTGACGGCAATTCATGGTTGGACTCGGAGGTAAAGAATCTGGGTAATAGATCCCTGTTTTTGTGCAGAAATGCTTCTTCTTTCTCTGTTGAGGCCTCAGACTGTTCTGGATGGAAGCCGAATTGCATTTACTTCATGAATAATGACCGTGTTCATCTAAGAGTAGAAATGGACATGGGTATCTTTAATATGGATGATGGACAAATCGAGCGGCCCTTTGATAATTCCTTTAATATCTGTTATAAAGGAAGGAATTATGAAACATCACATTTGTGGATTGAACCAAGTTTCTAAATAGGATGTGCTAGCTCGCTTCTTGTCCATCATCTTTTATTTATACTGAGGGTGCATATGGATTGTACCAAAGTGTATTCTGTTTTTCCATTTGTTTTTCTTTTCTTAATTTGATCAATGTAATTTTTCAACTAGTTGACCTTTTGTTTCAGTTCATTGTTATTATTCTTTTATCTCTTTCCACGTTTTCATATCCCCGGTTGGGTTGGGGCTTGATTTCGGCTGTTCTAATATGTTATCTCCTACAGCAATTGTGGAGATCTGTTCAACATTTTGTACTTTTGGTGGAAATAGTAAAGTAATTTGGTGGGTTGCTTCTATTGTCATACACCCCCAATCTTTTGAAGGCATCTCTATTCTATTTTTGTTTACTCTTGAATTTCAATCTTTACACCTTTGAAGGCACCCCCAATGTGCAACAGCGCAACCACCCCTACTCATCCGATGGCCATGCCATCACCCACCGCGCATGGAAATTGAATTGGAGCCCTGTTGTCCCAAGAAAATGTTGTAGTTTCCACTTGTGTTGGCAACCCATTAACCAGGTCTTATCTTTGGTTTGTCCCTTGGTCAAGCCCTTCTCGGTCAGTCTCTCCTGCCCTTTGCTTTCTTTTTGTTTCCCAATATTTCTGAAAAAATTTGTTGATCACATGGCATCTGTCCCCATCTTTTCACTATTGATTTTTTTGGTTTCCTGCAGATAGGAGATCCCTCTCAAACATGGAACTTTTACTGTGCGGGTAAGTGCTATAAATGGTTTCCTGGTTTTGCTTTTAATCATTTGTTGCTACTGGGAAATTTTTGGTTGCTAAACAACCATTTATTTATTTGTTTCTATTACCTGGCATAAATATAATTGACCTTGTGCGTATCTGGATGATGAGTATTTTGATCATCAGGATTTTCAATGTCCCTACTATTTAATAGCATTGAACAGTTTTTTCATCATTCTTTTCAGTGTATGGTCCGGCCTTATATTTGCATCTTGTCTACCTTGGCTTGATCCCCATCGGCATCCTGATCTCTATCAAAGGATTTGGACGATTCTACCTTGGATCCTCTAGTGCATTTGTATCCTTTTGAATTCGGTAAGCTTTTCTTTCTGATTATAAGACCACACATACAATGATGGTAACTTTGTTTCGTTTAGAGTCTTATTAATTTGTACTGCGATTTTCAGCATTGAGGGTACCAATGTTTCAAACACGGGTATAAATTTGTTTTACTTGACCAATCAAAGGGTATCCTAGTGGTTATTCTTCTTGATGCTTTTAATTGGTATTTGGCTTTTCAAATGTCAACTTTTTAGCACACATTTGCAGGTATGTCCTTGTCCTCAAGGTTCGATGAGACTTAATTTAAAGATTTGGTGGCAAATAGCAATATGTGATTCCCTTTCTATATCATCTCGCAAAGAAGTTCTCTTTCTGATATTATGAAAATTGAATCAAGTCTAATTGAAACTAAGTTTGCATCATTTGATTCATCAGGTTATATATCAAGTTATATATCAATGGTCAGTGAATTTTTAGTTAACTTTTTAATCTGCTTTTACTGATTGGTATTATTTATAATGGTTATAAAGTGACGGTGGATCCTCAATCTTTTTACGAATAGTCGTAAACGAAAGGCCCCTGTAAGAGTTACAGTATAAAGCTTATACGATAGTTCCCAAGCTCAGTCTTCTGTTTTGGAAAGAGCAAAGAAGATCGAAGCAAGTCCAGATCATAAGTTTCCTTCACTACTCAAAGTTATGATGCTGTCAGAAGTTTCGGGAGGATTCTGCCTTGTAAACCTCACTCACTCTTGTCAACAATTTGTGCAGTTATCTGAATGCATTGACTAATTAGGATGATATACTTATTTGAACTGACTTTGGTTTGGCAGAATCTTGCTAAGAAATTTTGCAGTGAATATATGCCAAAACAAGATTCAATGATTGTTTTGGAAGATGAAAATGGGAAGGAATTTGGAAGGAAGTATCTTGCGGAGAAGGGTGGACTGAGTGGTGGATGGAGAGGGTTTTCAATTGCTCACAACATAATGAAGGGAGATGATGTGATTTTCCATCTAGCCACTCCTTTCAAATTTAAGGTAACTGATGGAACCTTCTTGAAATTTAGGTGCGGAACCTTTGTTCCAAGTTGCATTATGTAACATATAGTTGAACTTGACAAATTTGGAAAAAGGGCAGAATAAGTTGGTAATTGTACATTAAAAGGGCAGAATAAGTTGGTAACTGTACATTTTTTTTTTGAGTTTGCCAAATTTTGTTTTCTTAAATTTAGATGGGTTTCCCCTGAATGGAAATTTTGAGAAAAAAAAGGATAAGATCTATAACATTTTATTGCTTTGAGGTGCTACTTCTGAACGCGTACGAGACACTCAATTCTTTTGCTACCTACTTGTTGCAGGTGTATATCGTTAGATCAAATGAAGTGGACTGGAGTCTTCCTCTTATGAGGGTAGATCCTCCCATCAGACAGATGGATACCGATAAGTTGTTTCAAAACTCATCAAGTTATGTGTGGCATGTGGCATCGCAATCATAAACAACTCTTACCTTTTCTGATCCTTGCATGTGATTTAAATCACGCAGGAGGCTTTACTGCATGTGGAAAGGAAGAACGTGAGAATTCGGAACCTATTCTGCAGTAGAATGCAATAGTCTGTTATACGGACTCTGGTCCAACATCGGATCAGTCTGAAAATGACGGCGAAGATGTTGGTTGTGAATTTCTGGATGGTCTTACACTTTCAGAGTCTGTTGTCACTTTCAAAGAAGTGCACTGTTTGGACAACTTTAACGTTCAGGTCAATGGTTTAATCATAAACTCTGAAATTTTGAAATACGTCCTGACCAAGTATTATGAGCTTTGCTGCAGTCAGAACTCCTTCCTTCATGAACAACTTCTCGAGGGTCTGAACTGCAAACTGATTGCTGGAGTAATTTCTGAGACAGTCAACATTGCCGATGCCATCAGGGCCTGCAAGATCACTACCCCGGAAGGTTATCTTTTGACTTGGGATAAGACTCTGAAAGCCTTTGATGATTTAGGCATGAATGTCTGTTTCCTGCGTGCCCACCTGGACCAGCTTACAAGTCTTGGTTCAAAATAAAAAAGACTAGAGGCAAATGTTTTGGAAGTGAAATAGGCCATGAATAGTCTTGACTCTGAGATTGAGACTCCGAATACGAGTTTAGAGGAGCGGGAAATTCTGTTCCAAGAAATGGCTAAAGCCCCTTGGTGATGAGAAAACTTGAAAGAATCTGGTTACTGTTTTTGGGTATAACTTAAAAGATATAATGCCAAAGCTACGTGAGGAAGAAATGCGCATCTCGTGCCGTTATCACTCAGCATTCTGGGTTTTTATATAGATGATTGTTATATGCCGGTGCTGCAGAGATTTTGGGTAATTTCGCTACAGAATTGTGTGCTTTGGAGGCATCAGTAGCTAGTAGGGAGGAATGTTTTACCTTCTGATTTTCTTTTTGGCAATTTCCAGCGTTGGAATGTATGATATAGAACCAATTGTAATTTGTAAGATCAAATAACTTGGTCAATTTATCTATCTATTCTATTCAACTATTACATGCTACTTAACACCTCTGCTTTTTAGATGCAAAAGTTAAGTTCTTCTGATTTTTTTTTATTTTTTTATTTTTTAGTGTGGAAGAAAATGTAGGTAGGTAATTATCTAGCACAAAATATAAATGATTGATATATCCTCCTCCGTTCGATTATAAATTTCAATATTCAGTCGTATTGTTGCTATAAAGAACCAAAAACCTGTCCAAGAATATTTCCAAACAAAAAATTCCTTAAGATACATTATTCACATTAGTGAATTTTTCAATGTGATCGTAACTTGATTACTATGTTATAATGTTGCCCCATTCACAGTAGGTCGCAAGACAACATAGGCTGTGAAAACTTAACCAAGATTTGGAGAAATTCTGAAGTTCGGCATCTGGACCGCGTATCTGTGCGGCCCTAGCATTAAGACTCACTATTACGCTATGTAATGTCCCTACTCCTGTCCTCTCACACCACCTTCATGGCCCACCACGTCCTTGAGTTCTGGACGGAAGAATTCCTGTAACACCTCTAGTCCATTGTTATGGGAAGTTGAGTTATCTTCTCTTTGGTTCTTCGCATTCCAAAGACACCTTTAGTGGCGTTCGAGAGAAATAGGAAAGTGCTTATGATTTCTTTGTGCATATTTGTAACACCTCTAGGACCGTTATAGGAAGCTGTGTTATTTTCTCTTTGGTTATTTGCATTTAAAAATGCTTTTAGTGGTGTTCAACAAAAATAAGGAAAAGTGCTTTTGAATTATGTGTACATTTCCTAAGTTCTTCTCTAGAAAGCACTTAACTTTTAAGTGAATTTTTAAGAATCACTCGGGATTTGAATATAAATTAGTTGTTCTTTTGGTAAAAGCGCTTATAACTGCTTCACTATAGAAGGGATTTTTACATAAACACTCCTAAATGGGCCCTAAATTACAATGCCATAAAATTTTCGATTTTGGTTTATAAGATTTCATTTACAACTTTTGTAGTTTTCATTTGTGCTATAGATAGTGGGAAATTATACGAAAGACAAAGAGGAAAAAAGATGGTGGAGGAAGGATGTGAAGGGAATTTACAAGAGGTGTATATCTAACGACACACATAATGGAAATTGAAAACTAAAAATTGAAAACAAATCTCTCTATCTCAACACCTAAAAATGCAAACCAACACTCGAAACAAAAGCGTTACCAAACCAACCTTAATTTATAAGTATCTAAATGTTCATTTGGTATTCTATTAAAAAAAAATTCATCATTTTTCTAAAACATATAAAACCCAACTAAAATCATAATTGTACTTTTTTTAAGTAAATTGTAATTGTACTCATAAAAAACCCAACGAAAATCGTAATTTCCAAAAAATTCTTCGACGGTCCATGTAGTATGATGCAGCAAATGGTGGTGCCCACACCACACCAAAAAAATAAAATAAAAAAAGAACAGAAAATATAAATTGTTAAATTTCGTTTTTGAGCGCCAAAACACAAACGAAAAACCCAATCGCAATTCCCTCCTTGCTCTGCGATTCGATCTTCATCTTCTTCCTCTCGATCTTCAGGTTCTTCTTCCTCTCAACAATGGTGTTGGCTTCTTCTTCGCCTCCGCATCCTGAAGTTGTTCCTCTGAATCATGCATCGACTGAATTCGTCGCTCCCAATTTCTCTGCGATGAACCCTAATTCTTCCAGTTCGTCAATTGCATCGATCACAATCCAGATTATTAGCTTTGTGGCTCTTTTTGCTCCGATTTTCAGGCGCTACAAGCTCACCGGCATTGTTGACGATTCCGAGCCCTATCCACCGCCTTATCTTCTTCTTGCCTCTCTCTGGAGAGATTTGGGTATAGGCCCAAAGCTAGAACCTCAGGTGTCAACTTTTATCTCCGATAAACGAGTAGATGAGAGCAGCAGTGAGGAGGAAGATGAGGAAGTACAAGGTGAAGCAGATGATGAGGAAGCAGAGGAGGCAGAAGGTGAAGCAGGTGAAGCAGAGGAGGAAGAAGACGGTGACGATGAGGAGGAAGAAGACGGTGACGATGAGGATGAAGATGAGGGGGATGAAGATGAAGGTGATGGGGACGAGGATGAGGAAGAAGAAGGGGATGATTTTGGACATTGGGATGAGGAGGAACATTTGACGTTGGTAATCTATAGAGTAACACTGGAGGATGAACATTATTTGACATCACTACAAATTGAAGATTATGCAAACTCAAATGATTTGCATGAGGCGGTCCTAGATCTTATCGTCGAACATGGTCATTTGGATTACTATGATGACATCCCTCTCGAAGATTACTCCATCTTCTATCTCCAAGAACTAGGCTACGAAATTTTTTTGAGGCTTGATAGAGAGGAGTTGGATTGGGGGTGGTTCCGTGAAGTTGTTCATCGGGTTGCTGCGTGTGATGGCGGACTGGTATTGGATGTTTACCTGAGAGAGGAGGGAAATCAATTGGTAGGTTGGAAAGGTATTCCATTGTCAACTTGTGGTGAGAATGTGGATATATTAGACGAAATGGTGAAGGCTTATTTCATACAACATGCGAATGAGGATGCAGACGCATATACTTTTGTCTACTACACTAAACTTGAAGACAGAAATGAGATTTGGGATAGACAAGAGAGAGAGTTGAGTTTAGAGACTGATTGGCAGTTGTTCAGTCATTTACTTCGAGGGGTGGTTGCAGTGAAGGATGGGGATCTGGAAGATTATGCATGGCAAGATGGCGAAGAGATTTGGATTCCTTGGAAGCCTCAGGAAGGGGAGGATAGATTTCTTGTGGCAGTCTGTTACATGGCCCCAAACGGGTTAAGATTTTACATGCCTGATCTGCTTATTGACAGTGAAGTCAATAGCAGGCTGGCTTTGCTTGACAGGTTGCGAGCTCACTATGAGCGGTACCATGAAGACACAATCCTATTACACGATGCCCCTGTCAACTTTGAAATGTATCAATTGAGGTACTGCACAATCCTGGAAGACGGAGTTGAAGAGCATCTGAACAACGAGTTGGACTGGGATGAGATGCATAATTTGCTGAATCTGGTGATATTGGAAGATGTAGATGAGGGTTAGAGTAAGGCCTGCCAGCTTCCACTTATTGTCCTTTGTTGTTTTTCTGTAGTTTCTTTGAGAAGAGTGAAAAAAAAGTGGAGTCCTGGTGTGCTGGTTGTCTCTCACTCCGGGAGAGTTGATTTGGGATTAGGAATTAAAGTGTTTTGGATTAGATATTGGCATGAGATGCCCGTCTAGTACCAACTCCACCAGGTTTTATGCAAAAACTGCAAGGGATAATTGGTTCACTTGGTGGACATTAGCAGGAAGGACATCAGCACTTGGTGGACATCAGCAGAACAAGGACAAAATATATCACTTAAAAGAGAGCATATATATTTTCTTGCTGTTCATAGTACGTACATCTTAGCTTGTTGGATTAGATCCCTTTACCTTTAGACATTAAAGCTTCTACATATGAGTAGCCAAAGTAACTAGCATTAATGTTCAGTGTAAAGAACACAATTTCAGTAGCCTGACACGGCTTCCATTGCTAGCAAGTTAAAGTGTCGCTCCTTTTGCTCTTTTTCTGCTGTATCAACAGCAGCTGCAGATGCCATTAGAACAAGAACCCCTTTGTCTTTGACTGCATCCATTGCATCTGCAAATTGAAGTCCTTTAAGCTGCATGACAAAGGATTGGCACGTAAAAAACATTGAATGAAGTAAAACCCTTACAAGTGCGCTTGTACCAAACCTTCAATCATGTTGTGTTTTGGTGTAAGAATCTAAATACGAAAATAACACGTTAGCTATAATTAGGTAACCATCATGTGAGCCGTGTATGACCAAAAACTGGAAAATGGAATGGTAATGAATGAAGATAATGATAATTCAGTTGAGCACACAAATGATACGTATGAAATCCCTTCCATACTGTTATGATCTAACTTTTTCAGAAGTATAACTTAAAATCTGTTCAACGAACAATTTTATCAAGATGACAATGATGGGATCAAAAAAAGGTTGTTTCTTTAATCAAACTGCGTTAGTTGTCTTATCCTAGGAATAACTAAAACATGAATATAGTTGAATCATCAATCCATTAATAACCCAAAGAATCTTTACCTGGTTGAGAATCTCTCCTCTCAAATCCTTTGTCTTTCTTCTTCTGTGACTCCTGATAGATGCTGCAACATGCTGCAGAGAAAAGAAGGACATGTAGAAAATGGGAACCGGATTTTTGAGTTTAAACTCACTTTTTTGTATTTCATTCATAGATTAATTACAAGAACAAGAAGACTTATAAAGAAAAAGGCAGCACAGCCAAAAAACCCTAACCCTAATAACAACCTAATGGATAAAACCCTATCGCCCTTCCTTGGGAGTGTGCACCGTAACTTATGGAACACTCTGTGGATTAAGGTGGCTGTAAGATAGGATGCTTAACAGGAAAGCAACCAGCTAATCAAGATCAGTAGGGCAGCAGCTAATCAAGGTCAGAGGCAACAACATTAATCCAGTGCTTAATGACCTGCATTAGGGTTAAAGACTTCAACTGGAGGATAAAGGCTTGATACTTCAATACTCCCCCTCAAGCTGGATCGAGAGATTTTCTAGATCCAAGCTTGAACTAGCTGACAAAGCTGACATCATAAGCAATGTCAGGTATGGTTATAGTCAAATAGATAAGTTTGCCGACCAACCTTTGATACTCTGCTGCATTTGCAAGCTGGATGTCTGAGGTGTCATCCTTGAAAATTGTGGGTAGTGGTGTTTTGGCAGGCTTTCAATGCAACATATTTGCTTATTCCAAAAAGTCGAGAACGTACTTTTGTTGATTTAGAAACAGACCAGTTGGAGATTGATCCATTTTGATTCCAAGAAAGTATCGTAGTGTGCCAAGATCTTTGATTTGGAAGGTTGAATGTAAGCTGGCTTTGAGAGCAATTATTTCTTCGGAATTATCCCATGTGACAAAAAGATCATCAACATAAACAAGTACCACCAATCTTCCATGTGTACCAAACCTAGTGAACATTGAAGAGTCTGCATTGCTTCGTTTAAAACAGGATGACATAAGGATAGAGCTCAGTTTTGAGTACCAAGCACTTGGAGATTGCTTGAGGCCATAAATGGCCTTGTGAAGCTTGCAGACTATTCCTTGTTCCTTCTCTCATTCATGACCAGGTGGTAGGCGCATGTACACCTCTTCTTCTAACTCCCCATGCAGGAAAGCGTTCTTTACATCCATTTGATGTAGAGACCAGCGTGAATTGATAGCCATCGAAAGAAACACCCTAATTGTGTTCATCTTTGCCACCGGAGCAAAGGTTTCTTTGTAATCTACTCCGAAGGTTTGTGTGAAACCCCTTGCAACTAACCTTGACTTGTGCCGCTTTATGGTTCCATTTGAATTAAATTTCGTCTTGTAAATCCATCTTGCTCCAACCACACGTTGACCTTTGGGCAGTGAAACAATGCTCCAAGTTTGATTTTCATCAAGAGCCTTCAGTTCTTCAAGCATGGCACGCTTCCATACAGGAGATTTATTAGCCTCTTCGAAGGATCGGGGCTCCGAATGTCGAGCTAATTCAGTCACAAAAGCAGCATGAGATGGAGAGACCGTGTTATGGCAAACCATTTGTCCAACAGGGTGTCTAGGTGTGTACATTTCAAAATCATCAAGTCTGGCTGGAGGTTGTCTATTTCGAGAATGACTCCTTCATGGAGAATGAGGTTGTTCAAGTTGGGGCTCTCTCATTTCCTGAAGAATTTCTTCATTATCTGCTTCCATAATTTCAAGAGCTGGCTCTATCCCACCAACTTCATTGTGCGGTGTTGACAACCTTGAATTATCAAGGAAGAGATGAGTGGGAAACACTTCATATGAGAGCTCCCCTATGCAGTTCATCATCATGCTTCTGGAAGAAGGAAGTCGCCTTATCAAAACGTACATCCCTGGATACAAACACCTTTCTAGACTTAGAATCATAGCATTTGTATCCCTTTTGTGAAGTTGAGTAGCCTAGGAATGCACACTTGATAGCCCTTGGATCAAGTTTATCTCAGTGAATGGTTTGAATATGCACAAAGCATACACATCCAAACACTCGGAGATGACTTATGTCAATGTCTCTCCCCTTGAGTATCTGATAAGGGGATTTGAACTTCAAGATTCTGCTAGGAAGGCGATTGATGATGTATGCAGCGGTTTGTATAGCTTGAGACCAGAATTTCTTTGGAACGTTTGCTTGCAGCATTAGTGCTCGAGTTTTCTCAAGCAAATCTCGGTTCTTTCTTTCTAAAATGCCATTTTGTTGTGGTGTTCCCACACAACTTGTTTGTTGCAAAATTTCGTGCTCACTTAAGTAGGTTGTCATGATTTTGGAAGTGTACTCAGAACCATTATCAGACCTTAAGATGCCAACATTAGAGTCAAAATGATTTTTAACTAAGTTATGAAATTTTTTTAAGCACTGAAAAACTTCGTGCTTGAATTTAAGTAAATACACAAAGGTGGTTCTAGAGAAATCATCAATGAAAGATATATAGAATCTGTAACCATCAAAAGATTCTATAGTTGTAGGTCCCCAAATATCCGAATGGACAATTTCAAAAGCTTTGGTAGCTCTAGAGAGAGAATGGGGAAACGATAGCATAGTGAACTTAGATTTGTGACAGACTTCACAATCTGGGGTCACTTTACAGAAACTAGGAAAAAGGAAAGACAAAACATGTGGAGAATGATAAGCTAATCTCATGTGCCACAGCTGCTCCTTGTTTACGGTGATTGAGTTAACGTAGCAACTCTTTGGAAAACTTGAAGAGAAGTTGACAGAGTACAGTCCATTGAGGAAGAACTCTTTACCAATCGTTTCCTTCGAAACTTGATCCTGGAAAATCACATAGTGAGTGGAAAATATTGCAGGACAATTGAGCAATTATGTTACTCTTCCTACTGACAGAAGTTTGAAAGGAAATGAAGGGACATGCATGACAAGGGATTCTTTTTTACCCGAGAAGATTTTGAGTTTCCCACTACCTACAATACGAACTTTGGTGCCATTAGCTACGGAGACAAAGGAAGAAGCAAAGAGGTTTTGAAAATCATTTAGTAACGATGCATCGTTAGTCATGTGATCAGAAGCTCCTGAGTTAACAATCCAAAAATAACGACTACTACTAAGATCCAGTGCAGTGGAAATTGTTGCAACAATACCTGGCACGGCATTTGGTGACACTGAGTTTGATTGTGCAAGGAAGCAGCGAACTTGCCGAGCATGGCTGTGGGATTTTCATGATTTGTTTCTCCTTGTTTCTGTTGCAAGAAGTTAGCAAAATTATTTATGAGAGTAATGGGATTAGAGGAGGAGTTCATCACATTATTGGAGACTTGGTCGCAAGCAAGATTTGGTCTAGGAATGTAGGCAGACTTCATTTGATTTCTTGGCGCTCTTCCATCGTCGTTGGACTTGGGTTTAAGTTCTGGATGAAGAATCCAGCACTTTTCTTTTATGTGTCCAATGCCTGAACGACCAATTTTCTCACAGTGAGAACACTTTAAGTCTGGTCGTTTTCCCTTATATGGTCTGGAGACGCTGAAGGCTCGTGTTTCTGATGGCCTTGGATCTGATTCTCCCACGACCACATCTGCGTTCATGACCTTCTTTGTTACTTCTTCGGGTTGAATAACATTGCAGACCATTTGTAAGGTGGGAAGCTCCGGTGACATCAGGAGGTGACTTTTAAGATCTTCATACTCCGGTCCAAGGCAGGTGAGCAATTTAAATACCTTGTCTTCTTCAGCACGCTTTAGAATAATAGTTGTGTCCGTGGTGTGAGGTCTGTAAAGATCCAATTCATTCCATTTTGCCTTCAAGCTGCCAAGAAGTTGAACAAAGGAGAGATTTCCCTGTTGCAGTTTCGTGAGATCTTTCTTCAGCTGGAATACTCGTGCAGCATTGTTTAGATCCCTATACATTTCTTGCACAGAATTCTAAAGCTGGTGAGATGACACAGAATAGCTGAAAATCTCAACCAACTTAGGTTCCATAGAGTTTAACAACCACGACATGGTCAGTTGATCTTGGGACACCCATGCTGTATAATCTGGTAAAGTTGTTTCGGGCATGTTGTGATCTTATTGAATGAAGGGGAGCTTCCCACGTCCTCCAAGAGCAAGCGTAATCGCTCATGACCATGGCAGATAGTTGAAGTCGTTTAGAAGCACAGAGCTTAAACGTTGAGTTGGATTGGTATCCATGGCATCGTTTTTTGAGATTTTTTCTTTTTCTGCTGGTGTTGCCATAATGGCTTAACTGGTTTGGATTTGGAAGAGTTTTGGAATGGACATAGAGGCAGGTCCGAGAGGGATCACTGCTCTGATACCATGTAGAAAATGGGAACCAGATTTTTGAGTTTAAACTCACTTTTTTGTATTTCATTCATAGATTAATTACAATAACAAGAAGACTTATAAAGAAAAAGGCAGCACAGCCAAAAACCCTAACCCTAATAACAACCTAATGGATAAAACCCTGTCGCCCTTCCTTGGGAGTGTGCACCGTAACTTATGGAACACTCTAGGAATTAAGGTGGCTGTAAGATAGGATGCTTAACAGGAAAGCAACTAGCTAATCAAGATCAGTAAGGCAGCATCTAATCAAGGTCAGAGGCAACAACCTTAATCCAGTGCTTAATGGCCTGCATTAGGGTTAAAGACTTAAACTGGAGGATAAAGGCTTGATACTTCAATAGGACATGAGGTTAGCATCCCTAACAGGTCAAACTTTTCTTTTCTTTTTTCTTGTTCCCTTTTGTATCATGCTGGCCCCTGTAGATATTTGATTCTCGTACACATAAGAAGTGATCTCCACGTACTTACTATAACCTTTTTCTATCAGGATGCTTGTGCCAATCCCAAACTCCTCGAATAATGGCGTTCTTAAGTGTGTCATAATCCATTTCTAGATTTCGTAGAAAATCCCTAGTTCCATTATATGCATCCAGTGTCTTTAACAAGTCATGGTCACAATTAGCCAAGAAGGAAAATACTCCTACAATAAATTTCATTTATATTTCTAAATAGCATTTAAAACGCCATGCCACCATATTACAGAGCAAGCTTTTACCCGAGTGACTATCAAAGTCACAATAACCATCAAATGCTCAAGCGCTAACTAGTAAATGATCCTTCAACCATGTATTACGGAGATAATTGGAGATAGCGTGCACACTTCCCTTAAGGCGATAGCCAGCTTCATAAAGTTTAGCTGCTTTTCCAATGGAGTTAACTTGTACCTGTAGAGAGAGTAGCAGTTCAGAATAATTATTCCATAAATATGTAAAAAGAAACACTCGTGCTGGAAATTAGTTTAGCTCCAACCTGAGTAGGTACTACAATGCTTCATCTCTTGGAGTCCTCAGTCGAGCATTCAAAGTAGTTGCAAGGGGAGAGTTGCTAGGCAGAACATCCACAAACTTACCAACAAATTTCTCGCAGTTGGTAAGATTCTTCCGTTCAGCAGTCACATTAATTATTCAACTTTCCTGGATATTAAGGACTTCCGAATGTCCTCAAAGAGATGAAGCAATGCCTCCCAGACCATCCCAAAGTTGATCAATTTCATCTTCAATATCTTCTAGAAAATCCGAGTTCCTAAGCAGACATAAACTATATCAGAAACTTATTGTTCCCATTAAGTTTCTTAATTCACTGTTCAATTAAACATAAGAAACTAATTCACAAAACTGAAAGTTTTGCAAACTATTCTTATCAAAGCTACACAAAATCTATTGACATATCAGAGCCTACGGAGTTGTGAATGTCCTCATTTCAAAGCATATATGAACAAAATGATGTTACATGAAATTGACAAAATGGAAAGATCCTGGAAAAGAACAAAAAATCTGTAATAATTTCCATGTTTTCGAAATACATATTACAGAGACAGAAGTAGACTACTGGAAAATATAGAACGCGCAAGATTAACCCAAAAGGCATATCACTTCAAACATCCAGTCCAAACCTGAGGCCACCCATTTGTTCAGAAATGCATCCAGCTGCATTTAGTTTTGAATCCAACCTTGTAGCAATAACTTGAAGACCAGTTATTTGAAAAAGACGCAATATAAACTCTAAGCTTTGATTAAGGTTCACGACCAGTTCTGCAACATGTTTATTTTTTTTTATAAAATAAATTTCAAACATACGGGCATTCTAGTTTTGTTTTGGGCAGCAAATTGCTTAAACTGTTGATTGTCTGGGACCTGGACCTCTTGAAGAACACAATTGATCTGCAGCAGCATAAAATGCATGCACGAAAGCCTTAATCTGCATACAGAAAAACGTACTCCAGTTGACCACTAGAATCATGTTTCAATCAAATATAGTTCTTAAAAGTTACTAAGCTTGTGCTGATATACATCAATGTACATTAGCAGTTCCTTATATCTAATGAACCATTGTCAACTCAAGGTGCCAAGAAGTACACATAAATAAAGCATCTTTAGGATGCAACTTTGTACAGCCGAATCAGAGGAGAAGTTAAGAGCAATAACTGGAGATATCATATTAAATTATCTAATAAAACTTGAACACAGCCAAGTATGTGAAGCGCACTTCATGTAAGTTTTCTGATATGTCGTGAAAGCTGCAAATACTCCTTTGCCAACTCTCAAAAGAAAAAGGGAAAAATTACCAGGTGAAATAGGTCTTCAACATATCTTGCTATAGCTTTGCCTTTATTGGAGGACCTCCGGTTACTTAAGTCTACTCATGATTATGGCTTCTCGGCATTATCTGGATAATAGAGGTTAAGTCAACTACATTAGGGTTTGGTCTAGTTAATAGCCGTTTATTTTCTTCTCGATATTATCATCTTGTGTAATGGTCTTATCTTGTTGTCTTCACTTCCTTTCAAGGAGATTAGTGTTGCTCCCTATGCCGGCTGTCTTGCATGATTTAAGGGATGGGATAGGTAGCTTGACTGTTGAGTGTAGTTTGCAACTCACTCAAACTCCTCTATATATTTGTGTAACCTTTGGATGCTTAACAGGAATAATACAATACAAACTTCAACATGGTATCAAAGCGGGCATCTTGAGCCAGCTCTGTATATCGAAACTACTGTGTTTATTTTTCAAACACAATGGCGGATGGAAGTCCAGATGATGTAAGCATCATTGCTTCTCCATCTATAAGCTCGTCTGAAATGGATATCAATCCAAACCAACGACTCAGTTCAGTGTTATTGAATGAGTTTAATTATTTGCAATGGGTAAGAGTTGGTAGTCTTGCCCTCTGCAGAAGATCCAAGCTTGGTTTCATCAATGGCAGCCAAGCTGCACCAGATGTTTCCTCTCCAGAATATGGAGGGTGGCTATGTAAAGATCAACTAGTTATGTCATGGTTGTTAAATTCTATGGAAAGGAAGGTTGCTGAAATCTTCAGCTATTTCGAGTATTCTCTCATTCTTTGGAACACCATGAAGGAGATGTATGGCAATCAAAACAATGCAGCTCGCATCTTTCAACTCAAGAAGGATATCTCAAACATACAACAAGAAGGTAAAAGCTTTGTTCAACACCTTGGTTCTTTGAGAAGCATGTGGAATGAGTTAGATGTGTACAAACCTCACACAACTGATTCCTCAGTGCTTCTTAAAAGAACAGAAGAAGATAAAAAATTTCAATTATTGTCTAGCTTGAGCTCAGAATATGAGGATTTGAGATGTCACATTCTCATGAACCCGGAGCTGCCATCCTTCACTAGTATCTGTGCAACTATCCAGCGTGAGGAAGTAAGAAGAAAAGTCATGAACAATGGTATAAAAACCAACATGACAGAAGCTAGGGCTTACCTAACAAATGAAAAAAGGTATAAAGGGAAAAAATCCTCATTTGAAGTGCCTACATTGTGACAACATCAGGCATGTGAGAGATTTTACCTTGATGGTCTCTATTACATATCGAAAAGCTCTCCCTGTGGGTTCCAAGCCAAGTCAAGATCCATTCATACCTCCATTCAAGATTCCTCTTTGTGGCACCAGTGATTAGCTCATCCATTCAACCTATCTTGTCCACCTTATTTCCTGACTTAGGCAAAGAACCAACTCACTGTGAAACCTGCCATTGTCAAAGGCAACAAGACTACCTCTAAGTTCTTCGATGTCTAGAGTTTTTACCCTTTTTGAGCTTGTACACTCTGATATATGGGGACCAACAAACGAATCTTTTGATGGTTACAAATATTTCATAACTTTTGTTGATGATTATTCAAGAGCCACCTGGTTATACTTGTTAAAATCAAAAAGTGAAGTGATGGAAGTGTTTAAGGACTTTCACAACCTTGTTAAAAATCATTTTTCTTCTCAAATCAAAACCCTAAGGTCTGATAATGGCACCGAATACATGTCCCAAGTCATGACTCAATATTTGAGCAATAATGGCATCATGCATCAAACTAGTTGTGTTGGCACACCCCAACAAAATGGTGTTGCCGAGAGAAAAAACCGAGATCTTCTTGAAAAAACTAGGGCATTGATGTTACAAATGAATGTACCAAAACATTTCTGGTCTCAAAGCGTCATGACAGCAGCTTACCTAATCAACAGGTTACCTAGTAGGGTTTTGGGGTTCAAATCTCCAATGGAGATAGTCAAGAACAGAAAGGTGGACCTGTCTCACCTTAAAGTCTTCGGATGCATCTGTTTTGTCCATGTTCAGCCCTTACATCGAGATAAACTTGATCCTAGGGCAACCAAATGCATTTTTCTTGGCTACTCATCCACACAGAAAAGGTATAAGTGTTACAATCCATAACTTAAGAGATTAATTATCTCAAAGGATGTTCGATTTCATGAAACCAATGCTTATTACAGTAAGTCTCTAGATAGTACAAGTCAGGGGGAGAGTATCTTGGACATGTTTCCACTCCCAAGGACTGAGATACTTCACAATGCGGATGATCAACATCACACAATGGATCTTATGGTCCCAAATTAACCGGATCTAAATGACGACAACAACATTCTTGTTGAAGATGAAACCCTACACAGTGTTGAACCTAAAGAATCTTCAGAGGAGTCTCTTCCTACCATACCTCGTCGAAATCCAACTCGTGAAAGGCACCCACCAGCTAGACTGCAAGACTTTGTTACTTACAAGCCAAGACACCCATTATCCAACTACTGTTCCTACCAAAAGTTGTCACCTAATTACACTGCCTATTTGTGTAATATATATGCACATGTGGAGCCTTAATCATTCCATGAAGCTAATTAATCCTAGGTGTGGCAGTAAGCCATGCAGGATGAACTGCATGCACTCGATCAACATAAAACCTGGAGCATCGTGCCACTGCCCAAAGGAAAGAAGATAATAGGCTGCAGGTGGATATACAAGATTAAATTCAAATCGGATGCGTCTATAGAAAGACACAAGGCACGCTTAATAGCTCGTGGCTTTACTCAAACGTTTGATATGGACTACAAGGAAACCGTTGCCCCGGTTGCAAAGATGAACATAGTGCGAGTACTTCTGTCTATGGCTATCAACAAATGGTGGCCTATGTATCAAATGGATGTAAACAATGCCTTCCTACATGGTGAGCTTGAAGAAGACGTCTACATGAGATTACCACCAGGCCACTCGCAAAGTCATCAACCTGATGTTGTGTGTAAACTGCATAAATCAATTTATGGTCTTAAACAATCACTGAGAGCCTGGTATGCTAAGCTCAGTTCAGTACTTGTCAATGTTGGTTTTGGAAGAAGCAATGCAGATTCCTCTTTATTTGTACGCTCAGGCATTGCTGGTACATTGGTTGTTCTTGTGTATATTGATGACTTGATCATCACCGGAGATAACCCTGAAGAAATCAAAGATCTCAAGCTTTCCCTTCAGCAACACTTTGCAATCAAAGATCTTGGTGTACTGAGATACTTCATTGGCATCGAAATGGCTACTTCTCACAAGGGCTTCTTCCTTAACCAACGAAAATATGTCCTTGATCTTCTTAAGGAAGCAAACATGAGTGATGTTAAACTGGTCCCTACACCACTCAACAGCAAACTCAAACTCAGCTTAGAGGGGCAATCTCTTCCAAACATGAGCTATTATCAGAGGCTGGTTGGTAAGTTGATATACCTGACCATCACAAGGCCCGACATTACCTATGATGTTAGTATTGTTAGCCAATTTATGCACTCCCCCACGGTGGAGCACTTTAACCTTGTTAAAAGGATACTTCGGTATCTTAAAGGTTCAGTTGGACATGGTATTATCATGAAGAAGAATGAGAGCACTCAGATTACAGGTTATTGTGATTCAGATTGGGCTGGCAATTTCATTGATCGTTAAGTCTACAATGGGATATTGCACATTTGTCGGAGGCAACCTTGTTACATGGAAAAGCAAAAAAAAGCTGTTGTTGCAAGATCCAGTGTGGAGGCAGAATATAGGGCCATGGCATTGACTGTGTGTGAACTAATCTGGCTCAAAGGTTTACTGTGTGACTTAGGTGTTTTCAATCATCAATCCATGCCTTTTTTTATGTGACAATCAGGCTGCAATGCACATTGCTTCCAACCCCATTTTTCACGAGAGAACCAAGCACATTAAAGTCGATTGTCACTATGTTCGTGCACAAGTTCAATCTTAGGTTATCCAAACGTATTTTGTAAGGAGCTCGGACCAACTTGCGGACCTATTAACCAAATCTCTGGCCTCTCATCAGTTTCAGCTACTTCTTGGCAAGCTTGGATCCATCAACCTTCTGGATCCAGCTTGAGGGGGAGTATTGGAGAACCTCCGATTACTTAAGTCTACTCATGATTAGGGCTTCTCGGCATTATCTGGATAATAGAGGTTAGGTCAACTATATTAGGGTTCTATCTAGTTAATAGCCGTTTATTTTCTTCTTGATATTATCATCTTGTGTAATGGTCTTATCTTGTTGTCTTCACTTCCTTTCAAGTAGATTAATGTTGCTCCCTATGCCGGCTGTCTTGCATGATTTAAGGGATGGGATAGGTAGCTTGAGTGTTGAGTGTAGTTTACAACTCACTCAACCTCCTCTATATATTTGTGTAACCTTTGGATACTTGACATGAATAATACAATACAAACTTCAACAGCCTTGAACAATTATATGGCTACAAGGATCCTTCTTGCCTCGTAAAGATGATGCCCATGGTTTAACTGATATCCCTCATGTTTTCCTTCCATCAACTGATTGAGTTTCACAAAACTTGTCTTTTGTGCCCATCTCCAGCAAAGATTGACTGTCAAAAATATCATGGTATAGTCAACACATACAATCTGATTTGCCTTGAAAATTCTTTAAGCCTAAAAGGAATCACTGTAAAGAAGGAAAATAAATTGTACAGCTCAACAAGTAGTTCATAAATTCATGCATTAATTGCACTTGTAAGAAGAAACAGAAGTTTTATTAAAGAAAAAGAACAAGTGTACAACTATGGACAAGGAGTCCCCCTTAACTCCACACTGACATGCTCAAAGGACAGACCAAACCTTAACTCTGAAAGAGAGAGAGAGAGAGAGAGAGAGAGAGAGAGAGAGATTCGTTTCAACATCTTAAAAATATGTTATCCATCACAATCAATAAAGGAAAAGATATTACATAAATCAAGATGTTAGTGACCAATATATTGCTCTAACAACTGCTCATTTCCTTTTCGGATTTTTAATTAACCTCTGGTTTGATCTCTAACACAAGTTATAAAACTGAAATCAAGGTTCCAAAAAACGCTAGGCGTTAGTCGGGCGGTGAACAGATACCTAGCGCCTTGGCGGATTTAAGTAAATTTACTATATAATATGCAAATGAACATTGAATAATATGTTATTTCTTAAAAAGAAATATATATATAATGTGTAAAAATTTAGACTCTTTTTGTTAGTTTTGTATCATTTTGTAAGGCTATAAATAAAATGCAAGTTGGGCCTTGTATTCCTTGTTTTACCTTTGAGTAAAATTGTCATGGATCTCCTTGAATTAATTCATCACGTTTTTAACGTGGATAACGAGGCACTGCTATAGGCGGCAAGATCCTCAACATACTACAACTCACGAGGTGTCGTCGCAGGCACCAAGTCCATTTATAGATGGACGTAATGGACACTAACAAAAAACCCAAAGTCATCTAATCCATTTATTATCCTATTAGAATTAAAAAAAAAAAACCAAAAACACTTGTATTTAGCCATCCCAATTCCCACTCACCGACTCACTTAAAAACAAAAAAACCTAAGAGATTTCAAAATATCCACATAAGCTATAACAATAAAAAAAGACAACCACTAATTGTTTCCAACCGAAATGCCAAATCCTATGTGGCATGACATGGATGGCAGCAAAAGAGACAACAACCTCAAATATTTTTTAATTAATTATTAAATGTTTTTTAATTAGTTTAATAATTTATTATAATAAATGTTGATTGTTGAACGTGCAATCTGTTCATATCTTGCCTCTTTCTTTCTTTCTTTTTTTTTTTAATCAATGATAGAGTTGCAATAGAGATTAGAGAATGAAGGCCTCCTGGGATTAGCTTCGGAGAGGCAAAACAGAGGATATGAGATTTGGAAAAAATATGAAAAAAGATTAATTAATTGGTGAATGTTTATGGAATGTGTGTACGGAATGGATGAGAAACCCTGTGAGATTCTGGAGACAATTCATCTATGATCACATGAATAAAAAAGATAGATCTTCTTTCGATTTGAGAAAGAGAGCTCAGTGTTCAAACTGACGATATTTTGTTGTCTGAAAGCAAGAAAAAAGTTATTCATGATTGTTTGGGTTAATATTTGAACTTTGGACTTAAAGGAAGGAAAGCCCCAAAGAACTAACATGAGGAAACTTGCCTGAGGCTCAGCACCAAGCCTAGCCATCCATCTCAAGACAATATGATGGCCATTAATGCAAAGGCTATGTGCTTATCAGAGAAGTGACAACCAATGGAAATCAACCTACTCTCAGCACTTTCTAAATAGCAGAACATGTAAAAAAGATGATGACTCACTGAAGTGCTTTCGGGCAAGGCCTGCAATAGCCAAGACAGAAATTCCTTTAAAAGAGAAGACAGAGCCTAGAGATGAGGACACTCAACCAATCAAACAAACAAGCATACAAACTCTGCTCTCAAGCCAGTTTGTACCTTCCAATCCCTATTTTTAGCAATAGTTCTCTTAGAAAGTCATATTTTGTCTGGTGTAAAAGCTTTGCTACCTTCTCTAGTGGCTGTAGTATCGATTCCCTCGTGTAAACTTGTTTACCATCCATCCCCTTTTAGTGTACGATCCTCTGTAACCACAAAGAAAAGAGGCTGCAAGACGTTCAACCTTGCCCAACAAGGTGAAATCTTGCTCGACTCTCTTTGTCTCGTCTTTCAATTAATAGATCTGGTATTATGATGTATTCTCTAGTATGTATTGAAGTCATTTTCAATCATTTGATGATCAAAAGTTCCATTTGTTCTCAGATCTGATTCATTTAGTGGTTCTACTATCATGAAAGACTGAATGAGAACTAGACCGATGGCTTAGTCAGATTTGGACTTCCTCTTTTAAAAGCATACGAGATAATGAACTAAAAGTCCTTTACACTGCTACAAAATGGACTTATTGTGTCACTGGGTGATGTCACTTTAATATAATATAGTGGCGGACAAGACATTTGCGATACCTACTGAACATGACATCGGATTTACTGTCGCTTGTAAGCGTCATAAACTGTCTATGTCACTTTTAACTGACGTAAACATTTAATCTCGCTTATAACTGACATACATTTTAATAATTTTTAAATAATGGTGTCGCTTTAAAAAAAATAGTGTCACTTTTAAGCGACACAAAGTATTGGTGTCGCTTCAAGCCGACACTAATGATTGTTTTTAAATATTTTAAAGCCTACGTCGGTTCTGAGTGACATAGATTTTATTTTTATTTTTTATTTTGAAACCCGGTGCCAATTGTAAGCGATAGATTGATGGTCTTTATATATATCCCCCTTGTTTTCTTCTTCCTCTCTTGCATCTTTCTTAAGGATGAGTTTATGAGGTGGCACACAACTAGGCCTGGCAAACGGGTCGTGTCTATCGTTTTCGCTTGACACCTATTATCTTAACGGGTCGTGTCGTGTCTCGCCCATTATCTTAACAGGTCCTTAACAGGCGACTCGTTATGATTCGTTAAGAAAAATATTTTTTCTTAAATTTGCACATACCACACATTGCCACATAAAATATTACTTCAAAACATTAAAACACATTTGTTGTTTAAGTACATCTACACTCGAAATCAAGAGCCTAATAAACAAACATCGATACACTACCACTCTATTACAAAATGTTAAATGTGCAAGGATATGCAAAATGAAAGAGTTTTTGTTTTCTAGGTTGTGAATCCATTCTCAAAAGTTTAAACCTTGCCAATGGAACTCAAAGCTTGCACGTTATTCCTTTTACAAAATGCTCAATTTTCATCGATCATCATGACATAAGATTTTGTGGTATCCATTTATGTAAATATTTTAAATTGACGAACAAATTAGTTCATTGTATTCATATAGGATCAAGGAGTGTAGCTGTAAAAATTCATCAAAATCGGAGTTAAAATAACCGTTAAATTGTGATTTTTCGTTTATAACCGTCGAAAAGTTTTGTTTCGTTACTTAATCTCTGAATGTTTGTTTTTTACAATTTTTGGCGTATGCGATCTCGAAGCATATAAAAAATTGTATTCATATAGGGTCAAGGAGTATAGCTATAAAAAAATTATTAAAATCAGAGTTCAAATGACCGTTAAATCGTAAGTGTTATACATACAAAATAAATAAATTTAAATCTAGTTAATAAAAAAAAAAAAAAAAATATATATATATATACCATTGAACTTGATAAGACACGAATTCTACGAAACTAATTTCAACGATCCAACAGTCAAACTTGTTTGTATATGCTTCGAGATCGCATCAGCAAAAAATCGCAAAAAATAAACATTCAGAGATCAAGTAACGAGACAAAACTTTTCAACGGTTATAAAATGAAAAATCATGATTTAACGGTTATTTTAACTCCGATTTTAATTAATTTTTTTATAGCTACACTCCTTGATCCTATATGAATATAATGAATGAATTTGATCTTCAATTTAAAATATTTACACTAGTGGATACAAAAAAAAATCTTATGTTATACTTAATGAAAGTATAAATAAACTCTAAGTGTTAGTGAATCTATCGTTTTGATGGGATACGCATCCTACGATACTAATTTCAACGATCTAACCGTCAAACTTGTTTGTATATGCTTCGAGATCGCATTCGCCAAAAATCGAAAAAACCAAACATTCAGAGATCAACTAACGGGACAAAACTTTTTGACGGTTATAAACCAAAAATCACGATTTAACGGTTATTTTAACTTTGATTTTGATGATTTTTTACAGCTACACAACTTGACAATGAATGAATTAGATCGTCAATTTAAAATATTTACACTAGTGGATACCACAAAACCTTATGTTATATTTAATGAAAGGGTAAATTACATAAAACTACCTCAACTATTGGGTCATTAACTGTTTCATACCTCGTTTTTTTTAAAGTTTCAATGTCATACCTCATCAACGAATTTTTTACAATTTCATACCTTCTGTAAACTTTCTGTCAATTATTCCGTTAAAATATTAAAAAATTAATTAATTATTAAAAACTAAAAAATAAAATCATTTAATAATTTTTTTAATGGAGACCCACCCCTCACCTTCCCGTCACCTCTCTCTCTCCCTTTCTCTTTCTTTATGCTTCTCTTTTCCTGTGTACCCCCTAAAGCTTCCTTCACCCCTTCTTCTTCTTTGGTTCTTCCTGTGTCCCCCTCTTAAAGCTTCCTTCACCACCCCACCGTCGCCCTTTCTTCCTCCATCTCCACGCCTATAACCCACCCAAACAATCCCTTAACTTCATCATCGTCGCCCTCTCTTCCTCATCCTTCAAATTCAACGCCACCATTGCCTCCCCCAACCCGCAGCTCACATACGCCAGCACATTCGGGTCACGATAGGGCGGATGAGAGCGACTGGGACAAGTTTCTAGAGCGAAAATCGGTGTGGAGGGGAGTGGCAGTTGAGCCAGGAATCGGAGGCCACCAAGGACGACGAAGGTAAGGATGAGGGATGAGGGGGAGAATCAACGCCGACGAGGGGGTTGATGCGGGAAAATCGGAGAAGGGAAGTGGAGAGCCAGTGGCACTTGAGAACAAAGGAGAAGGTGATAAATGAGGCGGTGATAAGGAAGAAGCCATCGACGTCGAAGAAGGAGGAGGACTGGGTGGAAGGTGAGGGAGAGGAGGCGGAACCAGAGGTTGGAGATAGGCTCGAAGGCGAATGACTAGTTGAAGTTGGAGGATGTGTTGTGGGATCTGGGTTTGGGAAAGACGAGAGGGAGAAGAAAGGGTGAGGGGATAAGAGGTAGGTCCTGACACACCCCGACCAAAAATAAGGTGTGCTGGTCGTCACATGAGGGTGACGTAGTCATGTGCGCAATATGGAAATGATATTGATAAAAAGAAACGCAAATTAATAAAAACCAAACTAACTAAGAGTACTAGATAAGATAAAGTGTAAGTAACGAGATTAAGTGTGATTACAGATAACCAGAGCATAAGTAGCTTAAGTGTAGTCCAGCAGGACGAATACTAATTATACAATACCAAAGGTGATCCTCCATTAGTGATAATCTATCAGAACCTCTGTCAAATCCTCGTAAGCCACCAATAAACACTCATACCTAAAACCTGGAGGGGTACAAAATAGAAATTGTGAGTGGGCAAAAACAAAGCTTTTCAAAACCATTTCAATTATCAAAGGTAGTAACCCCTCACCGTAAAACCTGTATAATTTCCCAAAAAATAGAATATATACATATTTCAAAACCATGCTCAGAATAGCGATATTCATAAATATGCCATGCCAAATATTTCAATATAATGGAATAAATAACTCAGGTGAAATAAATTAATGAGAAGTCACATATCAGCTGGATCCACCTAAAGTAGCTTGTACGGCTAAATCTATAGCTCAACAAGTATGCCTGCATACGAGTCGGAACCACCTAAAGTGGTCTGTACGGCAGGAATGGGTGTAAATAAATACGGTCAAGTGCTACGATCACGTGAAGACTGTGCGAATGATCGCGGGTCACCTACTAGTCGGAACCACCTACTGTGGTCTGTACGACAGGACTGTGCACAAGGTGAGCGTATGGTGTGGGAAGTGAATATCACGTGAAGGACTGTGCCCTGACCACGGGCGGAAGCACTAACACTGGGGTGCATGTTTATGAGCTCTCAATGCATCTCAACATAATCATCAACTCACATTAACAATCTACAACTCACCTGGCACTTACCTTAGCGTCCACAGCGTCAAACATAGATATATGAAATTTCTATATACATAATCTAATTATAAAACCTTACAATGGCATTTCAAAATGTAATAATCACTTGAATAAATTTTTTGGGAAAAATACCAAGTATATAAGTATATACTGAAAACCAAAAGCCCACTCACTGATATGTGGAAGGTGATGTGTTATAAAACAGCACTCAAACTTCAACCTTATAGATGTAGTATGTATAAGTAGGGATTGTTCTAGTTCGGGGATTAGAAGGGATGCTAATCTACACAAATTAAACTGAAAAACACTAAATTGGACTCAAAAACAGAAAACTAGACTCTAGACTACTCAAAACAAGCTAAATTGACTTAAAACACACAAACTAGGTTCCTAAGACTCAAAACTAACACTTAAGGGTGATTTGGACAAAAATAAAACTAAAAAGACTCAAAATACTGAGTGGGGATTTGTTTTGACGAATTTAAGACTTAAACAAACAAACTTATAAAACAAACTTAAAAGGCACGAAATTGGGTGATTGAATGGGTGAATGGCTAGCTAGAGGGTCTTTCTCCGCAATTAACACATATGCAACACAAATCGATCTCCAATTATTATTCCTTTAAACCATGAATGACAATGCCCCAAGTTAACCGTGGACAACACTAATTAACCATCAGATTTTCCTAAATTCATTGAATTGGACTCAGCGACGTAACCAAATTATTCTTATGAAGTTCCCTATATGAACAGAATGATAGAGATACATATCAAAGATCATTAAGTTCTATGAAAATCATAAGCATTGACATGACATTCGTGACTATGAACAACATGACACTCCTGCCAAGAATTTGCTTAACGCGATCATGACTAGCAACCTCCACTACTTGTAAATATAAGTTCGTAACTATTAGGTGAAACTCCCTTATATTTTAGCATCAAATTCATGCATGCAAACTAAATATGCATCCTTAATCGACATACAAGAATAAGTTTTCAATCAAAAAGTTAAGTAAATTTCATTCACGATTTATGAAACAATAACTGGATGTAATCAACTCATATCACATATATGTTCATGGCTTTGAAGTCTCCCTTAGCTAAAACGAGTTTAGCTCTACATGTTTGCAATTAAACAATGACAATTGAATTTAAACATTGAAAACAAAAAGTAGAATACACCTAGAATGCTCCAGCAATCCAAAGTCTAGAATGGCTAGCACAACACCAAGCTCTTCTCCTTATTTGCAAACATGTGGCACAAAGGGATTTCTGAGTTTAGTATGCTATGGTGTAATGTGGATTGAATGGATGGGATGGGATCAGATGGATGGATGGTGTGGTGATGTGATGGTAGAGGGTGGTGGTTTGAATGGTGCGGCAATATAGTGTATTTATAGGGTTGAAGGCACGGCATTGAATAGGAAAGGATAATGACTTAGCTTTTTAATCCCACCAGAAAAGGCTAACCAAAATCAGGGAAATTAGGAAATGAAATACTTAGCAGATTCGAAGAAAAAGGAAGTAAGTTGCGGCAAAGAATAAGAAAGGGCAAGTAGGGTGCGGCACCCTCTAGGGAAATGTTTAGGACTTCTAGAACCATATTTTTAAGTGTCCTAATATGAAAATAATCCATCCTTGCAGCTGGAATTAATATAGGATAAGATTAGGAAAAGATAAGATTGGGTAAGATTTGGTCAAGATTTAGTCAAGATTTGACCAAGATTTGGTCAATATTTCATTCTCTTTAGTTGATTCCATATCTTCCAAATCTTCAGTTAATTCTCCAAATATCTTTAGCATATTCCTAGCCTCTTTTGACTTCAAAAACGTCCATCCACCTTGTTCCAAGCATGTACTATCCATTTCAAGCCCAAAACTGCTCTAAAATGCTCCAAATTGACTTTTCTTGCCAACTTTACCATTTGGACCTACAAACACACGAAAATAGCTTAAAACACTCTAATAAACAGAAATTAACTAAATAAATGCAAAGAAACAAGCTAACTAAGTCGCATAAAAATGCTCCTATCAAATTCCCCCACCCTTAGCTTTTGGTAGTTCTCGAGCAAAACAAAACAAATAAAACAAAACCTACACCTTCCAACGCTTGCCTTAGGGATTTCCAATGGAACATGACATATTAAAAATCATTACTTACACAAATTTTGGTCATCCTTACCTTCGAACTCATACTTAACCACAGTCACCACCCACTAGTTCACATTTAATCAATTAAAACAACATTTTGAATGTAGTAACATGCCTTAGAGAATCCCTCAATTCCTCACTTGATATACTCTCCATTTTCACACAGATTTTCTGACTACACTCCCTACACTAGGTATATGTGAGAAGATTGATATAAACATGTAGACTAGCACTCACATATGTTATAACAAAGAAAGCACTTTCTGGAATTATTAATGCACATATGTATATGATCTCATGAACGGAATGCCACTACTTAGAAGCGAGAACCAGGGATTCCATATGCTCATACCAATTTCAAACTCCACATATTGAACACATAACAATCAATATAGAAGTCTAAGGGTTGTAATGGGGCTAAGGTATTGCCTAACAAGGAAAGGTAAAGGATAAACAAAAGTTCTTAAAGAAATAGTATGCAAAGCAATGAAATCAACACTTAGAATTCACTTTTTAATGCAGCAACCAACTTTGAACAAAAAAAGGATATTCATTAATTTTAGGGCCAGATTCACACTTTTGCTCATTCAAACTTCTTTTCAAACACTTTTTTCTTTTTTTTTTCACGTATTTTTTCTTCTTTTTCTTTTGAAACGCAAAACGTACTACTTCACCAATTTCCAACGAAAAACCTTCCCCCACACTTGTTTTTCTGCATATTGTAGATCAAAAGGAATTCCCTCTAAATCATGCTTCACTATCCTTTAAGAACAAGGGTATGGATATTCCTATACTAGGCTAGGTAAGGATAATGTGGCTAACAAAGAAAATAGGCTAAATAAGGCTCAAAGGGCTTAAACCTACAATACATATGCAAGGATTATGGCTTTTTGGCTATGGTTTAACTAAACAACTTCATCTTGTTATTTGTTATGCAATCAATCTTATGCTTTGAATGAAACGGGCATGAGTTCTAGTATTTGGATCTATAATGATGAAAACGCATTCTAAGTAGCAACCAAGCAAAGAAATAATGAGATCATGCAACGACTTTAGAAAACAAAAACATCACAGATTTAATAACTCTCCAAACAAAGAATAGGCTCAAGTCTCTCAGGGTTGTAGCATTAATTTGAGTTCCTTCCTTCAAGCATGTCACAAAAACTGATTTTTTTTTCCTTTTGTGATTACATGTGACAACTATAACTAAGCATAAACCAAAGAGTATATCAAACTTCCATCCATGTTTGTAGCTTTCTTTAACAGTTATGCAATTAAAAACCAAATCCTCATCATTGTGTTGGAAGTTACCCTAAGACACAACACACAAACACGACTCTAAAACACTTCAAAAACTGATTTTTTTTTTCTTTCAAATTTTTGTATTTTTCTTTCAAGACACACAAAAACACTTCAAAACACACTAAAAACAGTGAGTAACAATTCTAGAAGTGATAGGTGATAAAATCCCACGAATTTTCACTAAAAACACTTTGTTTACCCCCCCCCCCCCCACTTAAACCAAACATTGTCCTCAATGTTTCAAACTTAAACTCACACACAAGCAAGCAAACAACACAACTAACAAACATGACAATTATGGTAAAGTAAAAGCAATAAGGAGTAGGGTTAAGGAACGCAAATCTGGTTGTGGAGCCGAAGACTCCTAGATCTTCTTTATTTGAATGCGTGGGTTGCCTCCCAAGAAGCGCTTGCTTTAACGTTTTCCAGCCGGACGATACCTCCAATTATGCTTTACTAGAGCCCACGACATGGAATGTGATACTTGAAATGATCCGGCAATGGTTTAAATTCTAGAATGGGTGCCTGAATCATTAAAATCAACATGCTAGTAGAAAACGAAATTGAAATTTGAGAAGATGGCTTACCTGTGTGCTCCGACAAGAACTCAAGAACAAACACTACTTCAAAAGTTTCAGGAATGTTGATCTTGGCCAGATTTGGTGTGAGGGCAGTGACTTGTCCCGTGTCATAAAATTCAACTTCTTTGGGGTTGGTTGTCTCAACTACATCCTCTTTGATTAATTCTTGATATTCCATAGCCATTTCTTTCTCTTGAATCATTCTTCTTGTTGTACAAAGTTCTTTAAACAATTCCACACATTCTGGAACTTGATTTATTGTACCAACAATCAGGATATTACTTTGCACCTTTGGAATGGCTTCCAAGATGTCTTTTTCACTCTCTTCCTTCTTGGATTGCAAAAACCTGTGAGAAAAGGGGACATTTGGTGGAATGGGGTTAGAAAGAATTGAATTTGGAACAATATTACCTAAATTGCATGGCGTATGAGCTTTAGGAGGCTGCGGCAAGGGTTCTTCCCTTGTCGTGGCCTTGTCTTCCTCTTCTTATTCTTCTAGCAGCAGCATATCATCCATGTTCTGGCTGTGTTTGGATGTTTTTGAGTCAGCTCCAACTTCTATATTACTTTCCAAGGTGATAGCCTCAGCTATTTCAAAATCTCCTATTGAATTTACAATGTTTGAGTTGGAGAGTTCATTATGTTCTTGAATTTGCGCCATGAATTCTACCATCTGCCCTATTTGCTTCTTCAATTCGTCCACCTCTTTAGCTTGATTTTGCATCTCTTTGGTTTGATTTTGTACTTCATGTGTGAAAGAGGTGAGTAATTGAATAATGTCTCCAAATATCTTTAGCCTATTCCTAGCCTCTTTTGACTTCAAAAACGTCCATCCACCTTGCTCCAAGCATGTGTTATCCATTCCAAGCCCAAAACTGCTCTAAAATGCTCCAAATTGCCTTTTCTTGCCAACTTTGCCATTTGGACCTACAAACACATGAAAATAGCTTAAAACACTCTAATAAACAGAAATTAACTAAATAAATGCAAAGAAACAAGCTAACTAAGTCGCATAAAAACGCTCATATTAGAAGGGTCGTAGCCTCCGAGTCTCGCTTGACTGTGCTCGTCCTCTGGATAGGTCTCACCTATATGCGAAACAACTATTTAAATGTTATTTTAAAGCACATATACAAAACTAGGTAATAACTTTTCATACGTTGCTCATTGGGTATTTGAATATACCAACGTAATCTACTCAACCCCATGAACATTCTTATATTTTTAGAAAAAAAAGTTCGATGTCCCACGCACCCTCATGCGCCGGCTATGGCACGGCTACGCGCAGGCACGTGCCTGGTGCACAGGACGGAATCCCTAACGGTTTTACAGAATATTCCGTTAAGAATCAGCATATACCGTTAAAGATACTTGACGCCGTTAGCATATTCCGTCAATTTTGACAGAATATTCTTTTCCTTCTTCCTTGGCTCTCCAAAGTCCGGCACCGGTCACAGCTGGGACTGCCGGTTTCTGGAAAAACTTCAAACCTTTATTACTTTCCCAAAACTCAACCAAAATCCATGAAATTTTCACCAAAATCAAGCTTAGGATGAAAGGAACAAATCCTTACCACTTTTAGGACCTAAAACCAACAGAATCTCACCGGAAAAAGCTCACGATAGTCCGGCCACCTCGTAACTCCTCGAACTTGAGTATTTCGACGTCTAATTCCTTCCAAAATTCTTCCCTGAGCTTCGTGAGGAAAATTTAAGACCTTCTAAGTCCTTAGAACTCGATGAAACCTCAGCGATCAAGACGAAGTCACAGTGCACCTCACCGGAGGTTATGGTTCTCGGATTTCTGAAGTCCCCATGTCAAACTAAGAGTATGGCTTGACTCCTAAGGTTGCAAGAAGCATGAAAACAACTTCCAAAACCCCGATCCGTGAATAGAGAGCTAGGTTAGGAGTTGTCCATATAGTTATATAGAAAATGGCAGAAAATCCGAGAGGGAATGAGAGAGAAAAGGTCAACGGGTTTGGGTGTGTGAATGTGTAGTCCAGATGGCAACCAAAACAATAACAAAACAAATAAACCTAAGTTCTAATTGGGTCTAATTACTTGGGAAGAAAATGGATTGGTCTAAAAGTCATTTGACACCATCGAGAAAATATTTCGGGAGGGGCTGTCACAGGTCCCCATTTAAAAAAATATTAAATAATTTTATTTTTTAGTTTTTAATATTTAATTAATTTTTTAATATTTTAACGGAATAGTTGACAGAAAACTGATGGAAGGTATGAAATTTAAAAAAATTTGTAGATGAGGTATGACATTGAAATTTTTTAAAGACAAGGTATGAAACTGTTAATGACCCAATAGTTGAGGTAGTTTTATGTAATTTACCCTTAATGAAAGTATAAATAAACTCTAAGTGTTAGTGAATCTATCGTTTTGATGGGATACGCATCCTACGATACTAATTTCAACAATCTAACCGTCAAACTTGTTTGTATATGCTTCAAGATCGCATACTCCAAAATTTGCAAAAAACAAACATTCAGAGATCAAGTAACGGGACAAAACTTTTCAACAGTTATAAATGAAAAATCACGATTTAACGATTATTTTAACTTAGATTTTGATGATTTTTTATAGCTACACTCCTTGACCCTATATGAATACAATGAAGGAATTCAATCTTCAATTTAAAATATTTACACTAGTGGATACCACAAAATCTTATGTCATACTTAATGAAAGTATAAATAAACTCTCAGTGTTAGTGAATCTATCGTTTTGATGAGATAAGCATTCTACGAAACTATTTTCAACGATCCAACCGTCAAATTTGTTTGTATATGCTTCGAGATCACATACGCCAAAAATTGCAAAAAATAAACACTCAGAGATCAAGTAATGAGACAAAACTTTTCGACGGTTACAAATGAAAAATCATGATTTAACGTGTATTTTAACTCCGATTTTGATGATTTTTTTACAGCTACACTCTTGACCCTATATGAATACAATGAATGAACTCGATCTTCAATTTAAAATATTTACACTAGTGGATACTACAAAATCTTATGTTATACTTAATGAAAGTATGAATAAACTCGTATGTGATGATATTTTATCATAAAATTATATTTTAGTGCTTTATTATGTATTTTATTTATCAAAATCTTAAGATGTTATATGAGATAACACCAAAAAAAAAGGTTATTTTGTTGTTTGGGTTAAACAATTTTTTAAGCTATTTTCCTGTCGCTTATATGCGACGGTATTGGTCAAATAATTTGAAATTTTCAGGCGGGAATTTTCCCGCTTATTTTGCACAAGGAAATGGATAGTGAAGACGGATTGCAGTAAATGTCGTTCATAAACGACACCCAATTTATCTAAACCGACGTCACAAGAATTTCAATAAATTGTATCAGAAAGTAATTTGATTTAATTGATTTTTGTAAAAACAGGGTGTCGGTTATAACCGACACCAAGTGCTGTCTTAACCGACACTGAGTGGATTTCATTAAATTGTGTCAGAAATCGGTTCGATTTAAATATGTGTGTCAGAAGATGGTGTTGTTTATAACCGATGTTGAGTGAATTTCATTAAATTGTGTCAGAAAGTGGTTTTATTTAATTCAGTGTGCATGCCATAATGCGTGTCAGAAATTTGTGTTGGTTTTAAGCGACACCAGGCTTCAATTATTTCGACACCGGTGGCTTTGATTTCGACATCAGTGCGCTCAATGTCTGTTTAATCCGACGCAAACTCAGCATCCATATTTACACCCCTTCCTTCCCCATTTCATCTGTGCTTTTGTTTCTCCCCTATTTCAGTCTCTCCTTCCCAATTTCGTCTATGCGTCCATTTTTTCTTCCATTTTAGTTTTTCTACTTCTCTTTTCAGAAACTTTTGCTATGGATCAATATTTTGAAGATCAACATTCTGATGAACTTCATCTCGAACATGAGGAGTTTGAAGGTGGTCTATTTTTAAATTATTATAATTATTAATTTCAGCTTTTTTGTTGTATTCTAACTAGTATTCTGGCTAAATTGAAAATTGATTTTTGTTTCTTGGTTTTTAATTATTTTTTCTGTATTTATAAGGATCAACTCAACGAAGACTCGGACCCTCAATTTCCAATTGGAATGAGCGGCCTCATTCTTTTGATTCCTCTGGAAAATGCATTAGTGATAATTATAGTGCTTTTTCAAAACATGTAGCTGTGGAGGTTAGGGATCACCGACATATTCCGTTGGTGAGGGATTGACGTTTCATCTAGGAAAAAACAGGGAAGTTTTTTGGAATCGAATAAAGGTATAAATATTTTTTGTTAGTTGAAGATAGTAAAATTATTTTTAATTCGAATAAAGGTACACATATTAAAAAATTGTGGTTAATTTTAAGTTTAATGTGACAGCCCGTTCGAAAATTTTGTATCGATTGAGCGGAATTAACGACTTTGCCTTTGAACGTTGAGTGAGTATTGTGTTTAGGCCTAGGGTTTTAGACCCATATCTTTATATTTCCTTAAGCATTTGAACCAATGGTGTGGATTCCAAATTATTTGGATCTAATTATATTGTTGGTTGATGGAATTAAGTGGGCAGCCTAATTAGGGCCTTGAGTTTTAGATGGTAACCAATCCGGTCGCTTGCACTCACTCACACACGTGCAGACACCATCTCTCACCCTCTCTCTTTCTCAAACTCTCTATCCGTACAACTTGTATGGTCGAATTCTAAACCCTTTCAAAGCCTCACAAATCGAACCATTTGAGACCGTGTTTGGTTGAGGGAAAGACCTTCGAAAACTCTGGAACTGTGAAGCTTCGACGATGGAACTGTTCATTTGCTCGTGATCGTGGGTGTTTTAGCAAGTTTTAAGATCGTAGGAGGTCTTAGAACACTCTCACGAAGCTTGGGGAGCAACGTTGATGTGTTTTGGACGTCGGGAGGTCGAGTTATAGTTTTTGCTGGTTTTCATGGAACTTCTCCGGTGAGATTCCGTCGAGTTTTGAGCTTCAAAGTGGTATAAACTTATTTCTCTTGTCTTAAGCTTCATTTTGGTGAAAGAATCTTGAAGTTTGGTGTTGAAATGAGTTAGAAATAAGGTTTTAAAAACTTTCCAAAATCCGGCGACGCATCGGTCGCCAGCACTGGATTCTGGCGACTAGAGGTAAGGGACAAGGGAATATTCCATCAAAGTTGACGGAATATTCCTAACGGAATGTAAATGCATCAGGTTAAGGTTAACGGAATATTTTGGTTTCTGACAGAATATTCCTTAACGGCGTTAGGGATTCTGTCCGTGTGCCAGGCACATGTCTACGCATGAATGGCGCGTGAGACATCGAAATTTTTTTCAAAAAAATATGGGGGTGTTCGTGGGATTGAGTAGAGCATGTTGGTATATTCAAACACCCCAATTGAGCAATGTATGAGAAGTTATACCTGAATTGTGAGCAATGTAAGAGATGAGTAATTGAATAATATTATCATTATTCACAGATGTACCTGAATTTAATTTGGCAGATTGTGATGGAGGTTGTGGTGGTGTTGTATAGAACTCCTCATATGGCTGCCAATATGCTTCATGTTGAACTTGTTGAGCTTCCCACCACATAGAGTTTGAATGATCACTCCAATCCGAGTTGCGAGCGTTGAAATACAAGTTGCCGCTTGGTTGATCATAGCCTTGATATCCTTGCCCATAGGGCACATCAAGTGTAGGAACACTTGGCATTGAGGCCCGTTCGGCATTATAAGTCCATTGAGCAGTAAGCTGCGCCAATTGAGCTTGAATGTTTGCCATATCTTCATCCATTTTTACCTAAAATTAAAGAACGAAAAATAAATCAAATACCAAAAGTAAAATACACAAACACAAATAAATACACAAACATAAATATAAATAAAAACACAAACAAACAAAACAAAATGAGATAAAATAAAATAAAGTAAACACAAACAAAAAAATAAAGGGATTAGCAAATTTGCTAATCCCCGGCAACGGCGCCAAAAATTTGACGGGATTTTAAAACCGCACAAATTTAACCCTCTTTTTGACAGATGTAGTATAGATGTAAGTAGGGTATCGTTCTAGGCCGGGGATTAGGAGGGATTGCTAATCTACTCTAAATTAATTTAAAAATATTAAACAAGACTCAAGGACACAAAATTAGGCTAAAAACTCTAATAATTCAAAACACACTAAAATGACTCAAAATAAAGAAAACAAATTAAATAAACACTAGGAACTTAATTGGACGGAAATTAAATTAAAAGATTAAAAATAATGAAAACTAACTAAATAATATAATTTAAATAATGGGGGGGGGGGTTTGGTTTTGAAGAAACGTAAATTAAACTTAAATAAATTACAGAATTGACAAAAACATAAAATAAAAGTGAACGGATAGGCGACGGATTGGCTAGAGGGTTCTTCTCCACACATGACACAAATGCAACCTAAATTGATTTTCAGTTGTTCTTTCAATAAGTTGTGAATTTCAACACCCCAAATTAATTAGGTACGCTTAAATTAATTCTCAGATTTTCCTTAAGTTAATAGATTGGATGATTGCATACGACAACCCAAAACATTCCCCACAAGTTCCCTACATGAATTGCATAATAGAGATACAAGCGAGAATCATTAAGTTCTATGAAAATCATAAGCATTGACGAGGCACTTATTACTATGAATTGCATGAAACTTATGCCAAGAATTTACTTAACGCGATTGTGACTAGCAACCTTCACTACTCATGAATATAAGTTCATAACGATTAGGTGAAATTCACTTATATTCTAGCATCAAATTCATGCATGTAAATTAAGTATGCATTCTTAATCGACAAACATAAATAAGTTATTAATCAAGTAGTTAAGCAAATTAAATCACAACTCAGAAATCACAACTGAAATCACCAATTCAAATTACAAATATAATCATGGTTTCGAATTAACCTCTAGCCAATATAATTAATTACACATCATTATTAAATTAAAAACATAAATAAAAACAAAAGTTTGGAGGGATTAAACCGAATTAAGGAGTATTAGAGGTTTTCTGTGCACTGTGCAAATTTGCACCGTGCCTCCTTGCTGCCTTCGTTTAGCTTGCTGCCACTAGCAGCTTTGAAACTGGCCTCCGCAAAACTGCCCCGTGGCACTCTCCTCGCCGCAGCCTCAAGGCAGCCTTGGTGATAGCTCCTGGTTGCGTGCGCAGCGTGGCACCGTGTGGCTCCTCGCTGCCTGGAAGGGCAGCTTGCCTTCTGTCCGTATCCAATGGACTCCCCCGTGAAACTCCTCCTCCTCCTCAAGCACTGCCCAGTTTTAATGGCAGCCTTCAAATTCCCCAGCGTGCTTGGCAGCCGGATTTCTGTGCACAGCTGCCTTCCTCCGCTGCCTGATTGGTTGCTATGGTCAACGCTGCCAAGAGGCAGCCTTGCTTGTACTCTTCTCCAATTGGCTGCTTGGCAGCTGCCCTTGACTTCACTTTGATTCCCCCGAAGCCTGGCCTTCAGATCCGTGTTCTGTGCTCTACTAGCACTGCCAATTGCTGCACCGACTCAATGGGCGCCTCCCTCTCTCGGTCTTCTCGTTACACACGCTGCTTAAGGCAGCTTTCAAAACTGCCGCTGCTCCTGTTTTTATTTTTTATTTTTTTGTTTTATTAATTTCCTCTGCCGCCTTTCTCTCCCTTCTGTTTTTCCCCAGCGTGCTTGGCAGCCGGATTTCTGTGCACAGCTGCCTTCCTCCGCTGCCTCAAGCACTGCCCAGTTTTAATGGCAGCCTTCAAATTCCCCCGTCCGCTGCCCACGCAGCTCTGCTTATGAAGGCTCTCCCCTCCTGTTTTTAACCCAAGGCACTTGTATGAATAATCACGCCAATGGCCATGAGGACGAGCAGCCCCCGTGTCCCATGCCTGGCCTTTTTTTATTCTCCCCTTTTTTCCGAGAGTGCTCCCTCCATAATGCTGCCTCATGATTTTTCTGCTTTTACTTTTCTGAAATCCACCGACTTATTCCTTCCCACACACAACATATTATATTAATATAAATATATTAATATATAAATATATATATATACATAAATATATATATATATATATATATATATTATTTTTCATATAATAAGTTCTATTCAATAGTTAAAATGAATTTATTACATAACACTTCACTTATTCTATTTTTATTTTCTTTTCTTGAAAAACTTATAAAACATAAAAATAACGTAAATAGCACAAAATATAACGAACTAACTAAGAAAAGACGAGTGAATTTGATGTAAAAATATGTATAAATATGATCCGATCAGAGACCTATCCTGAGGACGAGCTTAGTCACGCTAGACTCGGGGGCTATGATCCTTCTACGTATCAGTGAGTGGGCTTTTGGTTTCAGTATAAATATATATACTTGGTATTTTCCCAGAAATTTACCTTTTAAATGGTTTTATGAATTGGAATGCCATGTCGAATATCATTCATATTTATTATGATTTTGCGATGATTGTTGCTTGTCGCTGTGGATGCTCAGGTAAGTCAGGTGAGTATATATTTAATAGTGATGGTTATGATGATGTTGAGATGCGTATAGGTCATATTCCTGCACCCCGGTGTTTGTGCTCTGCCAGAGATTAGGGCTTAGCCTTCACGTGATCTTTCACCTCCCGCACCGCACGCTCACCTTGGATCCAAGGCAAGTGCCAGCCAGTCATATAGACCATTATAGGTGGTTCCGACTCGTAGGTGACTTGCGATACGTCGCACAACCTTCACGTGATCGTAGCACTGAGCGTATTTATATACACCCAGCCTGTCGTACAGACCACTATAGGTGGTTTCGACTCGTGTGCAGGATATTGGTTGATAAGTTATAGATTTAGCCATACAGGTCACGTTAGGTGACTCCAGCTGACGTATCGATATTACTGGCATATTGTGATTAATGATTTGTCTCACCTGATTGATGCATATATTGCTTGGTTGGATAATTTGACATGGCATATTCAAGATTTAATCGTTTTCTAGCTTGGTTTGGGATGCGATTACGTATTATATTTTCTGGGAAACTATACAGGTTTTACAGAGAGGGGTTATTACTTTTGATATTGAAATGGTTTTGGAAAAGCTTTGTTTTTGCCCACTCACGTTTTCTATTTTGTGCCTCTCCAAGTTTTAGGTAAAGGTATTATTGGTGGCTAACGAGGCTTCGACGGCAGTTCTGACAGATCACCATCTATGTAAGACTTTCCTTTGGTATTGTATAATTAGTACTTGTTCATTCTGGACTGCATCTAGATTATTAGGGCTCTGTTGTTGTGTTTTAGTCTTTCGTTTTCATCACTCTTACTCACTTATCTTTATATTGTAAATTATTTAGTTTTCTTTCCATTTCCTCACATTTTACTTCTGTTCTTCCGCATAACGCACTTGGCTACGTCACCGTTACGTGACGGCCAGCACACCCCGATATTTGGGTCGGGGTTTGTCATTTAATATATAATTGGTAGAATTATTTTTAATTTGAATTTTGCTTAAAATTGTTTTTTTTTTCATTGACATAATTATAGTGGAAAAAGCATGGGAAGGCAGATCCTATTTCGTTTTTTCGTCATTGTCATACTTGAAAAGATGAAACTTGGATTGATGAAGCCTCTCAGCATATAGGGGTAAATAATTTTTTTCGTGTTAGTATATCATTGTTATTAATTTTTAATATCTATAATTTATTTTTCTAATGTATGATGGTTTTTTTTTTATTTTAATTTTATTGCAAGGCAACTATGGAGAGCAATATTTAATCTATGATTTAGTTTGGTCAAGAAGATACTAATGATCTTAGGACCCAAGTATATGTCGAGGCGATGGGTTCTGAGCGTCATAATAGAGTGCGTGGGTATGGACATAGGGTGACTCCGGATATGGTGTCTTATGCATCTTCTTCAGCTTCTACTTCTAATTCCTCCAAGAGATCATCCAGGAGTTCTGTAGCTGTGCTGATGACTGAGAACAATGAATTGAGAATGAATTGGTACAACTGTTATTGTTATTAGTTTTTATTAATGTTTGCTTTGGCCTATATATGAAATATGATTGGAATTATTTATATAAATATTTTTTAATTATTATTAAAGAAAACCACAGAAACAGTTTGTATTATGTTTTATTTTAATATATCTGGTGTTGCTTATGGACGACAACATCATAAATATTATATTTATCGAAATGTAGGTAATGTTGGTTAGGACCGACAGTAGGTTGATTATTTTATTTGTTTACTGTTATGTAATGTCGGCTACGGCCAATAGTAAGTGTAATATTTTATTGTTTAATTGTTACTTAATGTCGGTTAGTAGCGCCATCATGTCAAAATTTAATGTCGCTTATAAGCGATGTAATCTATGATGTCGCTTTTAAGCGACACTGTTTTTCTTTTTATTTTATATTACTTTGCTTTGTGGTGGCGGATTAAGAGGTTTAAGCGACCCCATTTTGACTCGTGACCAATTCCGGCCGTTTTCTTGTGATTTTCACTGATTTACCCCTTGAAATTTTTACACCGGTCTCCCTTCTCTCAATTCCACCCAAAAATAAAAGGTATTTGGATGTATATTGGTGAAGAAACACCGTGGGTGTTGCTGGCACCCTCTCTCGAATCCCACCAATTGTGAAAGGTTTCCCTCCAATTACCACCATTACTAGACTTCCATTTAGGCCTAGAATAAGGCCCAAACAACAATAGGGGTGGAGGAGCACCATAGATGACAATTCGAGGCTGCCCATTTATAAGGTTTCCGGCGGGTTCGAGGTAAATTGGAGCCTTTTCCGGCCAAATTGGACTTGGCCACAGGTATAAAACTTGCAATACTCATTGAGATCTTCATTTTTGTAACTTTTGAGAATTTTTAGAAATAGTTAAATTTTCTGGCAAGTCAGGGCAGCGCATGGCCGGTGGGCCGATGTTGCCAATTTATGCAAATTCTGATATCATAAATATGAATTTGATATCCAATTGATATATTTTGATTATTTGACCCAATGTTGGTCATTTTGGTTATTTGGTTGTGATATGTGAAATTGAAATGTGAACTACAATTGGCTTGATCTCTTCCATGGGTATGTAGGCAGTCTAACGAGAAGGTTAGATACAGCCATAAAATATATGAGGTAAAACAAATTCGAGATTACAGGTTACTAAAATGGAAATTGGTCCATAAAGGGAAATGGCGTTAAAATAAAAAATAATATCATACATTTGGTTAGGAATTATAACTATGGAGCATGAGTGAAAGTTAAGTAGAGATTGTAATCGTAGATAGTTAACTAAACTACATTAAATATTTTGGGCCTATCCACAAATTTAATTCCCGAAAGTAAATATTTCGAGGCTGGGGTGTTACAGAACGCATGTTGGATGCAAAAACAGCTCAGGGGAAACTTTCCCTAGATTCCGACGAGAACCGTCACCTTGCAGGCCGTTTTCCGGCTAACCGTTGGCCACGAGATAGGTATAATATTCTTCCTTGTTCCTTGGACTTCAATTTGGTATATTGAACGACTAGTTTTAGTTAAGATTTAGGGATGAACGGAGCTTGGAAAGGTCTGGCTTTCTTATTCGTGGAAGCTAGGCAACCCATGGCCTTAAACCGGGTCGACTCGACCTGCAACCCAAAACCTGATCCAAAACATGAATTTGACCCAGATTCGACCTAACCTAGACCCAATGGATTATTCTTCGAAATATTCTATTAGGGAATATTCTCTAGAATATTCCTGTTGACTTTTCATTGACTTTAACGAAATTCGTCTGGGACCCCTCTTAGGGTATTTTGATGCCCTGATTCCAAATTTGTGCTCCACTTCCCAAATTTAATCATTTTAGCAGGGTTTTACTAATTGGTCCCTTTATGTGCTTAGGTGCGTTTATTAGTGGCGATTATGTCCTTCCTTTGTTTGAACGGCTCTTTGGTGACAGAGTATCTTTGAGTGGGCCGCCTTTCTCAAATGCATGATTTTTATTACTAGAAATGCATACATGGAAAACATGATTTTATGACTATGTTTTATGAAACATTTTATGACTTTGTTTTTGCCCACTCACACTTTCTATTTTGTGCCCCTCCAGGTTTTAGGTATGAGTGCTTATTGGTGGCTTACGAGGATTTGACAGAGGTTCTGATAGATTATCACTAATGTAGGATCACCTTTGGTATTGTATAATTAGTATTCGTCCTGCTGGACTGCACTTAAGCTACTTATGCTCTGGTTATGTGTAATCACACTTAATCTCGTTACTTACACTTTATCTTATCTAGTACTCTTAGTTAGTTTGGTTTTTATAAATTCGCGTTTCTTTTTATCAATATCATTTCCGTATTGCGCACATGACTATGTCACCCTCATGTGACGGCCAGCACACCTTGATTTTTGGTCGGGGTATGTCAGGACCTACCTCTTATCCCCTCACCCTTTCTTCTCCCTTTCGTCTTTCCCAAACCTAGATCCCACAACACCTCCTCCAACTTCAACCAGTCATTCGCCTTCAAGCCTATCTCCAACCTCTGGTTCCGCCTCCCCTCCCCTATCTTCCACCCAGTCCTCCTCTTTCTTCAGCGTCGATGGCTTCTTCCTTATCACCGCCCCATTTATCACCTTCTCCTCTATTCTCAAGTGCCACTGGCTCTCTACTTCCCTTCTCCGATTTTCCCTCATCAACCCCCTCGTCGGCGTTGATTCTCCCCCTCCTCCCCCATCCCTACCTTCGTCGTCCTTGGTGGCGTCCAATTCCTAGCTCAACTGCTACTCCCCTCCCCACCGATTTTCGCTCTAGAAACTTGTCCCAGTCGCTCTCCTCCGCCCTATCGTGACACGAATGTGCTGGCGTATGTGAGCTGTTAGGGGAGGCAATAGTGGGGTTGAATTTGAAGGATGAGGAAGAGAGGGCGACGATGATGAAGTTAAGGGATTGTTTAGGTGGGTTGTAGGCGTGGAGATGGAGGAAGAAAGGGCGGCGGTGGGGTGGTGAAGGAAGCTTTAGGAGGGGGACACAGGAAGAATCGAAGAAGAAGAAGAGGGGAAGGAAGCTTTAAGGGGTACACGGGAAAAGAGAAGCATAAAGAAAAAGAAAGGGAGAGAGAGGTGACGAGAAGGTGAGGGGTGGGTCTCCATTAAAAAAATTATTAAATGATTTTATTTTTTAGTTTTTAATAATTAATTAATTTTTTAATATTTTAACGGAATAATTGACAGAAAGTTGACGGAAGGTATGAAATTGTAAAAAATTCATAGATGAGGTATGACATTGAAACTTTTTTAAAAAGGAGGTATGAAACTGTTAATGACCCAATAGTTGAGGTAGTTTTATGTAATTTACCCTTTCATTAAGTATAACATAAGGTTTTGTGGTATCCACTAGTGCAAATATTTTAAATTGACGATCTAATTCATTCATTGTCAAGGAGTGTAGCTGTAAAAAATCATCAAAATCAAAGTTAAAATAACCGTTAAATCGTGATTTTTTGTTTATAACCGTCAAAATTTTTTGTCCCGTTAGTTGATCTCTGAGTGTTTGTTTTTTGCGATTTTTGGCGAATGCGATCTCGAAGCATATACAAACAAGTTTGACGGTTAGATCGTTGAAATTAGTATCGTAGGATGCGTATCCCATCAAAACGATAGATTCACTAACACTTAGAGTTTATTTATACTTTCATTAAGTATAACATAAGATTTTTTTGTATCCACTAGTGTAAATATTTAAATTGAAGATCAAATTCATTCATTATATTCATATAGGATCAAAGAGTGTCGCTATTTAAAAAATAATTAAAATCGGAGTTAAAATAACCGTTAAATCGTGATTTTTCATTTTATAACCGTCGAAAAGTTTTGTCTCGTTACTTGATCTCTGAATGTTTATTTTTGGGATTTTTTGTTGATGCGATCTCGAAACATATACAAACAAGTTTGACGGTTGGATCGTTGAAATTAGTTTCATAGAATTCGTGTCTCATCAAGTTCAATAGTATATATATATATATATATATATACATATATATGTATATATATATATATATATATTTTATTAACTAGATTTAAATTTATTTATTTTGTATGTATAACACTTACGATTTAACGGTTATTTTAACTCCGATTTTAATGATTTTTTTATAGCTATACTCCTTGACCCTATATGAATACAATGTTTTATATGCTTCGAGATCTCATACGCCAAAAATTGTAAAAAACAAACATTCAAAGATTAAGTAACGAAACAAAACTCTTCGACGGTTATAAACGAAAAATCACAATTTAACGGTTATTTTAACTCCGATTTTGATGAATTTTTACAGGTACACTCCTTGATCCTATATGAATACAATGAACTTATTTGATCGTCAATTTAAAATATTTACATAAATGGATACCACAAAATCTTATGTCATGATGATCGATGAAAATTGAGCATTTTGTAAAAGGAATAACATGCAAGCTTTGAGTTCCATTGGCAAGGTTTAAACTTTTGAGAATGGATTCACAACCTTGAAAACAAAAACTCTTTCATTTTGCATATCCTTGCACATTTAACATTTTGTAATAGAGTAGTAGTGTATGGATGTTTGTTTATTAGGCTCTTAATTTCGAGTGTAGATGTACTTAAACAACAAATGTGTTTTAATGTTTTGAAGTAATATTTTATGTGGCAATGTGTGGTATGTGCAAATTTAAGAAAAAAAAAATTTCTTAATGGGTCGCCTGTTAAGGACCCGTTAAGATAATGGGCGAGACACGACACGAACCGTTAAGATAATAGGTGTCAAGCGAAAACGATAGACACGACCTGTTTGCCAGGCCTAGTTGCGTGCCACCTCATAAACTCATCCTTAAGAAAGATGCAAGAGAGGAAGAAGAAAACACGGGGATATATATAAAGACCATCAATCTGTCGCTTACAACCGACACCGGGTTTCAAAATAAAAAATAAAAATAAAATCTATGTCACTCAGAACCGACGTAGGCTTTAAAATATTTAAAAACAATCATTAGTGTCGGCTAGAAGCGACACCGATACTTTGTGTCGCTTAAAAGCGACACTATTTTTTTTAAAGCGACACCATTATTTAAAAATTATTAAAATGTATGTCGGTTATAAGCGACATTAAATGTTTACGTCAGTTAAAAACGACATAGACAGTTTATGATGCTTACAAGCGATAGTAAATCCGATGTCATGTTCAGTAGGTATCGCAAACGTCTTGTCTGCCACTATATTATATTAAAGCGACATCACCCAGTGACACAATAAGTCCATTTTGTAGTAGTGTAAAGGACTTTTAGTTCATTATCTCGTATGCTTTTAAAAGAGGAAGTCCAAATCTGACTAAGCCATCGGTCTAGTTCTCATTCAATCTTTCATGATAGTAAAACCACTAAATGAATCAGATCTGAGAACTAATGGAACTTTTGATCATCAAATGATTGAAAATGACTTGAATACATCATAATACCAGATCTATTAATTGAAAGACGAGACAAAGAGAGTCGAGCAAGATTTCACCTTGTTGGGCAAGGTTGAACGTCTTGCAGCCTCTTTTCTTTGTGGTTACAGAGTATCGTACACTAAAAGGGGATGGATGGTAAACAAGTTTACACAAGGGAATCGATACTACAGCCACTAGAGAAGGTAGCAAAGCTTTTACACCAGACAAAATATGACTTTCTAAGAGAACTATTGCTAAAAATAGGGGTTAGAAGGTACAAACTAGCTTGAGAGCAGAGTTTGTATGCTTGTTTGTTTTATTGGTTGAGTGTCCTCATCTCTTGGCCATGTCTTCTCTTTTATAGGCATTTATGTCTTGGCTATTGCAGGCCTTGCCCTAAAGCACTTCAGTGAGTCATCATCTTTTTTACATGTTCTGCTATTTAGAAAGTGTTGAGAGTAGGTTGATTTCCATTGGTTGTCACTTCTCTGATAAGCACATAGCCTTTGCATTAATGGCCATCATATTGTCTTGAGATGGATGGCTAGGCTTGGTGCTGGGCCTCAGGCAAGTTTCCTTATGTTAGTTCTTTTGGGCTTTCCTTCCTTTAAGTCCAAAGTTCAAATATTAACCTAAACAATCATGAATAACTTTTTTCTTGCTTTCAGACAACAAAATCTCGTCAGTTTGAACACTGAGCTCTCTTTCTCAGATCGAAAGAAGATCTATCTTTTTTATTCATGTGATCATAGATGAATTGTCTCCAGAATCTCACAGGGTTTGTCATCCATTCCGTACACACATTCCATAAACATTCACCAATTAATTAATCTTTTTTCATTTTTTTTCCAAATCTCATATCCTCTGTTTTGCCTCTCCGAAGCTAATCCCAGGAGGCCTTCATTCTCTAATCTCTATCGCAACTCTATCACTGATTAAAAAAAAGAAAGGGAGAAAGAGGCAGGATATGAACAGATTGCACGTTCAACAATCAACATTTATTCTAATAAATGATTAAACTAATTAAAAAATATTTGAGGCTCTTGTCTCCTTTGCTGCCATCCATGTCATGCCGCATAGGATTTGGCATTTCGGTTGGAAACAATTAGTGGTTGTCTTTTTTTTATTGTTATAGCTTATGTGGACATTTTGACATCTCTTAGGGTTTTTATTTATATTTTTTAAGTGAGTCGGTGATTGGGAATCGGGATGGCTAAATACAAGTGTTTTTGGTTTTTTTATTTTTATTTTTTATTCTATAGGATAATAAATGGATTAGATGACTTTGGGTTTTTTGTTAGGGTCCATTATGTCCATCTATAAATGGACTTGGCGCCTGCGACGGCACCTCGTGGTTGTAGTATGTTGTGGATCTTGCCGCCTGCAGCAGTGCCTCGTTATCCACATTAAAAACGTGATGAATTAATTCAAGGAGATCCATGACAATTCTACTCAAAGGTAAAACAAGGAATACAAGGCCCAACTTGCATTTTATTTATAGCCTTACAAAATGATACAAAACTAACAAAAAGTGTCTAAATTTTTACACATTTTCATACATACATACATACATATATATATATATATATATATATATATATATATATATATATTTCTTTTTAAGAAATAACATATTATTCAATGTTCATTTGCATATTATATAGTAAATTTACTTAAATCTGCCTAGGCGCTAGGTATCTGTTCACCGCCCGACTAGCTCCTAGCATTTTTTGGAACCTTGATTTCAATTTTATAAATTGTGTTGGAGATTAAACCAGAGGTTAATTAAAAATTAGAAAACGAAATGAGCAGTTGTTAGAGCAATATATTGGTCACTAATATCTTGATTTATGTAATATCTTTTCCTTTATTGATTGTGATGGATAACATATTTTTAAGATGTTGAAACGAATCTCTCTCTCTCTCTCTCTCTCTCTCTCTCTTTTTCAGAGTTAAGGTTTGTCTGTCCTTTGAGCATGTCAGTGTGGAGTTAAGGGGGACTCCTTGTCCATAGTTGTACACTTGTTCTTTTTCTTTAATAAAACTTTTGTTTCTTCTTACAAGTGCAATTAATGCATGAATTTATGAACTACTGGTTGAGCTGTACAGTTTATTTTCCTTCTTTACAGTGATTCCTTTTAGGCTTAAAGAATTTTCAAGGCAAATCAGATTGTATGTGTTGACTATACCATGATGTTTTTACAGTCAATCTTTGTTGGAGATGGGCACAAAAGACAAGTTTTGTGCAACTCAATCAGTTGATGGAAGGAAAATAGGAGGGATATCAGTTAAACCATGGGCATCATCTTTACGGGGCAAGAAGAATCCTTGTAGCCATATAATTGTTCAAGGCTGTTGAAGTTTGTATTGTATTATTCATGTTAAGCATCCAAAGGTTACACAAATATATAGAGGAGTTTGAGTAAGTTGCAAACTACACTCAACACTCAAGCTACCTATCCCATCCCTTAAATCATGCAAGACAGCCGGCATAGGGAGCAACACTAATCTACTTGAAAGGAAGTGAAGACAACAAGATAAGACCATTACACAAGATGATAATATCAAGAAGAAAATAAACGGCTATTAACTAGATAAAACCCTAATGTAGTTGACCTAACCTCTATTATCCAGATAATGCCGAGAAGCCCTAATCATGAGTAGACTTAAGTAACCGGAGGTCCTCTAATACTCCCCCTCAAGCTGGATCCAGAAGGTTGATGGATCCAAGCTTGCCAAGAAGTAGCTGAAACTGATGAGAGGCCAGAGATTTGGTGAATAGGTCCGCAAGATGGTTCGAGCTCCTTACAAAATATGTTTGGATAACCTGAGATTAAGTGTGCACAAACATAGTGACAATCGACTTTAATGTGCTTGGTTCTCTCATGAAAAAAGGGGTTGGAAGCAATGTGCATTGCAGCCTAATTGTCATAGAAAAGAGGCATGGATTGATGATTGAAAACACCTAAGTCACACAGTAAACCTTTGAGCCAGATTAGTTCACACACAGTCAATGCCATGGCTCTATATTCTGCCTCCGCACTGGATCTTGCAACAACAACTTTTTTTTGCTTTTTCATGTAACAAGGTTGCCTCCGACAAACGTACAATATCCCGTTGTAGACTTACGATCAATGGAATTGCCAGCCCAATCTGCATCACAATAACCGGTAATCTGAGTGCTCTCATTCTTCTTCATGATAATACCATGTCCCACAGAACCTTTAAGATACCGAAGTATCCTTTTAACAAGGTTAAAGTGCTCCACCGTGGGGGAGTGCATAAATTGGCTAACAAAACTAACAGCATAGGTAATGTCGGGCCTTGTGATGGTCAGGTATATCAACTTACCAACCAACCTCTGATAATAGCTCATGTTTGGAAGAGGTTGCCCTACTAAGCTGAGTTTGAGTTTACTGTCGAGTGGTGTAGGGACCGGTTTAACATCACTCTTGTTTGCTTCCTTAAGAAGATCAAGGACATATTTTCGTTGGTTAAAGAAGAAGCCCTTGTGAGAAGTAGCCATTTCGATGCCAAGGAAGAATCTCAGTACACCAAGATATTTGATTGCAAAGCGTTGCTAAAGTGAAAGCTTGAGTTTTTTTATTTCTTCAGGGTTATCTCCGGTGATGATTAAGTCATCAATATACACAAAAACAACCAATGTACCAGCAATGCCTGAGCGTACAAATAAAGAGGAATCTGCATTGCTTCTTCCAAAACCAACACTGATAAGTACTGAACTGAGCTTAGCATACCAGGCTCTGGTGATTGTTTAAGACCATAAATTGATTTGTGCAGTTTACACACAACATCAGGTTGATGACTTTGAGAGTGGCCTGGTGGTAATCTCATGTAGACGTCTTCTTCAAGCTCACCATGTAGGAAGGCATTGTTTACATCCATTTGATACATAGGCCACCATTTGTTGACAGCCATTGACAGAAGTACTCACACTGTGTTCATCTTTGCAACCGGGGCAAAGGTTTCCTTGTAGTTCACATCAAACGTTTGAGTAAAGCCACAAGCCACTAAGCATGCCTTATGTCTTTCTATAGACCCATCCGATTTGAATTTAATCTTGTATATCCACCTGCAGCCTACTATCTTCTTTCCTTTGGGCAGTGGCACGATGCCCCAGGTTTTATGTTGATCGAGTGCATGCAGCTCATCCTGCATGGCTTGCTGCCACACCTAGGATTAATTAGCTTCGTGGAATGATTAAGGCTCCGCATGTGCAGATATAATACACAATTAGGCAGTGTAATTTAGTGACAACTTTTGGTAGGAACAATAGTTGGATAATGGGTGCCTTGGCTTGTAAGTAACAAAGTCTTGCAGTCTAGCTGGTGGGTGCCTTTCACGAGTTGGATTTCGACGAGGTATGGTAGGAAGAGACTCCTTTGAAGATTCTTCAGGTTCAACACTACGTAGGGTTTCATCTTCAACAGGCATGTTGTTGTCGTCATTTAGATCCGGTTGATTTGGGACCATAAGATCCATTGTGTGAGGTTAATCATCCGCATTGTGAAGTATCTCAGTCATTGGCAGTGGAAACATGTCCAAGATACTCTCCCCCTGACTTGTACTATCCAGAGACTTACTGTAATGAGCATTGGTTTCATGAAATCGAACATCCTTTGAGATAATTAATCTCTTAAGTTGTGGATTGTAACACTTATACCTTTTCTGTTTGGATGAGTAGCCAAGAAAAATGCATTTGGTTGCCCTAGGATCAAGTTTGTCTCGATGTAAGGGCTGAGCATGGACAAAACAGATGCATCCGAAGACTTTAAGGTGAGACAGGTCCACCTTTCTGTTCTTGACTATCTCCATTGGAGATTTGAACCACAAAACCCTACTAGGTAACCTGTTGATCAGGTAAGCTGCTGTCATGACGCTTTGAGACCAGAAATGTTTCGGTACATTCATTTGTAACATCAATGCCCTAGATTTTTCAAGAAGATCTTGGTTTTTTCTCTCGGCAACACCATTTTGTTGGGGTGTGCCAACACAACTAGTTTGATGCATGATGCCATTATTGCTCAGATATTGAGTCATGACTTGGGACATGTATTTGGTGCCATTATAAGACCTTAGGGTTTTGATTTGAGAAGAAAAATGATATTTAACAAGGTTGTGAAAGTCCTTAAACACTTCCATCACTTCACTTTTTGATTTTAACAAGTATAACCAGGTGGCTCTTGAATAATCATCAACAAAAGTTATGAAATATTTGTAACCATCAAAAGATTCGCTTGTTGGTCCCCATATATTAGAGTGTACAAGCTCAAAAAGGGTAAAAACTCTAGACATCGAAGAACTTAGAGGTAGTCTTGTTGCCTTTGACAAATGGCAGGTTTCACAGTGAGTTGGTTCTTTGCCTAAGTCAGGAAATAAGGTGGACAAGATAGGTTGAGATGGATGAGCTAATCGCTGGTGCCATAAAGAGGAAGCTTAAATGGAGGTATGAATGGATCTTGACTTGGCTTGGAACCCACAAGGAGAGCTTTTCGATATGTAATAGAGACCATCAAGGTAAAATCCCTCACCAATCGTCCTCTTGGTTATACAATCCTAAAAAATGATAGTTTTTGGTGAAAAAATGGCCAAACAATTTAAGGAATTTGTGATTCTTCCCACTGAGAGAAGTTGAAATGGAAATGATGGAACATATAGGGCTGTGGACTCTATTTGATCAGATATCAGGTGGATTTTTCCTTTTCCTACAATCCTAGCACCTTCACCATTAGCTACAGATACATGTGAAGGATTATGTAGTTTCTCAAATCTATGTAACTTAGATATTTTATTAGTCATATGGTCTGTGGCACCTGAATCTACAACCCAAAGATCATGTGACTCATTTATTTTAAGAGCAGTTTGGAAAGCATTTACGATACCTTTCAAGTTTGTCTGAGGTACGCGATCATCATCAGCTAAAAAACCTACAAATTTGCCTAGCAATGCAGTAGTACTTCCATCTTCATGATCAACAGATCATTTTTCTCCTCCCTTCTTTTGTTGGAGATAGACTGCAAACTCATTTTAAAGAGTGGCAGGAGTTGTAGTGAACTATTGATAGGTATCAAACTTATTGATGGATGAAGATGTTGCAGTGTTGGCATGAGGGCATGCTCGACTTGTCTTTGGTGCGGTTTTCTCCTTCATGAAGTCAGGTTTGAGTTCTGGATGTAAGATCCAGCACTTGTCTCTCACATGCCCGATGTTGTCACAATGTAGGCACTTCAAATGAGGATTTTTTCGCTTTATACCTTTTTTTCATTTGTCAGGTAAGCCCTAGCTTCTGTCACATTGGTTTTTATACCATTGTTCATGACTTTTCTTCTTACTTCCTCACGTTGGATAGTTGCACAGATACTAGTGAAGGATGGCAGCTCTGAGTTCATGAGAATGTGACTTCTCAAATCCTCATATTCTGAGCTCAAGCTAGACAATAATTGAAAATTTGTATCTTCTTATGTTCTTTTAAGAAGCACTAAGGAATCAATTGTGTGAGGTCTGTACACATCTAACTCATTCCACATGCTTCTCAAAAAACCAATGTGTTGAACAAAGCTTTTACCTTCTTGTTGTGTGTTGGAGATATCATTCTTGAGTTGAAAGATGTGAGTTGCGTTGTTTTGATTGTCATACATCTCCTTCACGGTGTTCCAAAGAGTGAAAGAAGACTCGGAATAGCTGAAGATTTCAGCAACCTTCTTTTCCATAGAATTTAACAACCATGACATGACTAGTTGATCTTTACATAGCCACCATCCATATTTTGGAGTGGAAACATCTGGTGCAGCTTGGCTACCATTGATGAAACCAAGCTTGGATCTTTCACCGAGGGCAATACTAACAGCTCTTGCCCATGGCAAATAATTAAACGCATTCAATAACACTGAACTGAGTCGTTGGTTTGGATTGATATCCATTTCAGACGAGCTTACAGATGGAGAAGCAATGATGCTTACATCCTCTGGACTTCCATCCGTCATTGTGTTTGAAAAATAAACACAACAGTTTCGATATACAGAGCTGGCTTAGGATGCCCGCTCTGATACCATGTTGAAGTTTGTATTGTATTATTCATGTTAAGCATCCGAAGGTTACACATATATATAGAGGAGTTTGAGTGAGTTGCAAACTACACTCAACACTCAAGCTACCTATCCCATTCCTTAAATCATGCAAGACAGCCGGCATATGGAGCAACACTAATCTCCTTGAAAGGAAGTGAAGACAACAAGATAAGACCATTACACAAAATGATAATATCAAGAAGAAAATAAACGGCTATTAACTAGATAAAACCCTAATGTAGTTGACCTAACCTCTATTATCCAGATAATGCCGAGAAGCCCTAATCATGAGTAGACTTAAGTAACCGGAGGTCTTCCAATAAAGGCAAAGTTATAGCAAGATATGCTGAAAACCTATTTCACCTGGTAATTTTTCCCTTTTTCTTTTGAGAGTTGGCAAATGAGTATTTGCAGCTTTCACGACATATCAGAAAACTTATGTGAAGTGCGCTTCACATACTTGGCTGTGTTCAAGTTTTATTAGATAATTTAATATGATATCTCCAGTTATTGCTCTTAACTTCTAGTGGTCAACTGGAGTACGTTGCAGAACTGGTCGTGAACCTTAATCAAAGCTTAGAGTTTATATTGCGTCTTTTTCAGATAACTGGTCTTCAAGTTATTGCTACAAGGTTGGATTCAAAACTAAATGCAGCTGGATGCATTTCTGAACAAATGGGTGGCCTCAGGTTTGGACTGGATGTTTGAAGTGATATGCCTTTTGGGTTAATCTTGCGCGTTCTATATTTTCCAGTAGTCTACTTCTGTCTCTGTAATATGTATTTCAAAAACGTGGAAATTATTACAGATTTTTGGTTCTTTTCTAGGATCTTTCCATTTTGTCAATTTCATGTAACATCATTTTGTTCATATATGCTTTGAAATGAGGACATTCACAACTCCGTAGGCTCTGATATGTCAACAGATTTTGTGTAGCTTTGATAAGAATAGTTTGCAAAACTTTAAGTTTTGTGAATTAGTTTCTTATGTTTAATTGAACAGTGAATTAAGAAACTTAATGGGAACAATAAGTTTCTGATATAGTTTATGTCTGCTTAGGAACTCGGATTTTCTAGAAGATATTGAAGATGAAATTGATCAACTTTGGGATGGTCTGAGAGGCATTGCTTCATCTCTTTGAGGACATTCGGAAGTCCTTAATATCCAGGAAAGTTGAATAATTAATGTGACTGCTGAACGGAAGAATCTTACCAACTGCGAGAAATTTGTTGGTAAGTTTGTGGATGTTTAGCCTAGCAACTCTCCCCTTGCAAATACTTTGAATGCTCAATGGAGGACTCCAAGAGATGAAGCATTGTAGTACCTACTCAGGTTGGAGCTAAACTAATTTCCAGCACGAGTGTTTCTTTTTACATATTTATGGAATAATTATTCTAAACTGCTACTCTCTCTACAGGTACAGGTTAACTCCATTGGAAAAGCAGCTAAACTTTATGAAGCTGGCTATCGCCTTAAGGGAAGTGTGCACGCTATCTCCAATTATCTCCGTAATACATGGTTGAATGATCATTTACTAGTTAGCGCTGAAGCATTTGATGGTTATTGTGACTTTGATAGTCAATCGGGTAAAAGCTTGCTCTGTAATATGGTGGCATGGCGTTTTAAATGCTATTTAGAAATATAACATGAAATTTATTGTAGGAGTATTTTCCTTCTTGGCTAATTGTGACCATGACTTGTTAAAGACACAGGATGCATATAATGGAACTAGGGATTTTCTACGAAATCTAGAAATGGATGATGACACACTTAAGAACGCCATTATTCGAGGAGTTTGGGATCGGTACAAGCATCCTGATAGAAAAAGGTTATAGTAAGTACGTGGAGATCACTTCTTATGTGTACGAGAATCAAATATGTACAGGGGCCAGCATGATACAAAAGGGAACAAGAAAAAAGAAAAGAAAAGTTTGACCTGTTAGGGATGCTAACCTCATGTCCTATTGAAGTATCAAGCCTTTATCCTCCAGTTTAAGTCTTTAACCTCATGTCCTATTGACCTGTTAGAGATGCTAACCTCATGTCCTATTGACCATGTTGTGGTTGTTAAACTCTATAGAACCTAAGTTGGCTGAGATTTTCAGCTATTCTGTGTCATCTCACCAGCTTTAGAATTCTGTGCAAGAAATGTATAGGGATCTAAACAATGTTGCACGAGTATTCTAGCTGAAGAAAGATCTCACGGAACTGCAACAGGGAAATCTCTCATTTGTTCAACTTCTTGGCAGCTTGAAGGCAAAATGGAATGAATTGGATCTCTACAGACCTCACACCACGGACACAACCATTATTCTAAAGCATGCTGAAGAAGACAAGGTATTTCAATTGCTCACCTGCCTTGGACCGAAGTATGAAGATCTTAAAAGTCACCTCCTGATGTCACTGGAGTACAATGTTATTCAACGCGAAGAAGTAAGAAAGAAGGTCATGAACACAGATGTGGTCATGGGAGAATCAGATCCAAGGCCATCAGAAACACGAGCCTTCAGCGTCTCCAGACCATATAAGGGAAAACGACCAGACTTAAAGTGTTCTTACTGTGAGAAAATTGGTCGTTCAGGCATTGGACACATAAAAGAAAAGTGCTGGATTCTTCATCCAGAACTTAAACCCAAGTTCAACGACGATGGAAGAGCGCCAAGAAATCAAATGAAGCCTGCCTACATTCCTAGAACAAATCTTGCTTGCGACTAAGTCTCCAATAATGTGATGAACTCCTCCTCTAATCCCATTACTCTCATAAATAATTTTGCTAACTTCTTGCAACAGAAACAAGGAGAAACAAATCATGAAAATCCCACAGCCATGCTTGGCAAGTTCGCTGGCTTCCTTGCACAATCAAACTCAGTGTCACCCAATGACGTGCCAGGTATTGTTGCAACAATTTCCACTGCACTGGATCTTAATAGTAGTCATTATTTTTGGATTGTTGACTCAGGAGCTTCTGATCACATGACTAACGATGCATCGCTACTAAATGATTTTCAAAACCTCTCTGCTTCTTCCTTTGTCTCCGTAGCTAATGGCACCAAAGTCCGTATTGTAGGTAGAGGGAAACTCAAAATCTTCTCGGGTCAAAAAAAATCCCTTGTCATGCATGTCCCTTCCTTTCCTTTCAAACTTCTGTCAGTAGGAAGAATAAAACAATTGCTCAATTGTCTTGCAATGTTTTCCACTCACTGTGTGATTTTCCAGGATCAAGTTTTGAAGGAAACGATTGGTAAAGGGTTCTTCCTCAATGGACTGTACTATGTCAACTTCTCTTCAAGTTTTCCAAAGAGTTGCTACGTTAACTCAATCACCGTAAACAAGGAGCAACTTTGGCACATGAGATTAGCTTATCCTTCTCCACATGTTTTGTCTTTTCTTTTTCCTAGTTTCTGTAAAGTGACCCCAGATTGTGAAGTCTGTCACAAATCTAAGTTCACTAGGCTATCATTTCCCCATTCTCTCTCTAGAGCTACCAAAGCTTTTGAAATTGTCCATTCGGATATTTGGGGACCAACAACTATAGAATCTTTTGATGGTTACAGATTCTATATATCTTTCATTGATGATTTCTCTAGAACCACCTTTGTGTATTTACTTAAATTCAAGCACGAAGTTTTTCAGTGCTTAAAAAATTTTCATAACTTAGTTAAAAATCATTTTGACTCTAATGTTGGCATCTTAAGGTCTGATAATGGTTCTGAGTACACTTCCAAAATCATGACAACCTACTTAAGTGAGCACGAAATTTTTCAACAAACAAGTTGTGTGGGAACACCACTACAAAATGGCATTTTAGAAAGAAAGAACCGAGATTTTCTTGAGAAAACTCGAGCACTAATGCTGCAAGCAAACATTCCAAAGAAATTCTGGTCTCAAGCTATACAAACCGCTGCATACATCATCAATCGCCTTCCTAGCAGAATCTTGAAGTTCAAATCCCCTTATCAGATACTCAAGGGGAGAGACATTGACATAAGTCATCTCAGAGTGTTTGGATATGTATGCTTTGTGCATATTCAAACCATTCACCGAGATAAACTTGATCCAAGGGCTATCAAGTGTGCATTCCTAGGCTACTCAACTTGACAAAAGGGATACAAATGCTATGATTCTAAGTCTAGAAAGGTGTTTGTATCCAAGGATGTACGTTTCGATAAGGCGATTTCCTTCTTCCAGAAGCATGATGATGAACTGCATAGGGGAGCTCTCATATAAAGTGTTTCCCACTCATCTCTTCCTTGATAATTCAAGGCTGTCAACACCGCACAATGAAGTTGGTGGGATAGAGCCAGCTCTTGAAATTATGGAAGCAGATAATGAAGAAATTCTTCAGGAAATGAGAGAGCCTCAACTTGAACAACCTCATTCTCCATGAAGGAGTCATTCTCGAAATAGACAACCTTCAGCCAGACTTGATGATTTTGAAATGTACACACCTAGACACCCTGTTGGACAAATGGTTTGCCATAACACGGTCTCTCCATCTCATGCTGCTTTTGAGACTGAATTAGCTCGACATTCGGAGCCCCGATCCTTCGAAGAGGCTAATAAATCTCCTGTATGGAAGCGTGCCATGCTTGAAGAACTGAAGGCTCTCGATGAAAATCAAACTTGGAGCATTGTTTCACTGCCCAAAGGTCAACGTGTGGTTGGAGCAAGATGGATTTACAAGACGAAATTTAATTCAAATGGAACCATAAAGCGGCACAAGTCAAGGTTAGTTGCAAGGGGTTTCACACAAACCTTCGGAGTAGATTACAAAGAAACCTTTGCTCCGGTGGCAAAGATGAACACAATTAGGGTGTTTCTTTCGATGGCTATCAATTCACGCTGGTCTCTACATCAAATGGATGTAAAGAACGCTTTCCTGCATGGGGAGTTAGAAGAAGAGGTGTATATGCGCCTACCACCTGGTCATGAATGAGAGAAGGAACAAGGAATAGTCTGCAAGCTTCACAAGGCCATTTATGGCCTCAAGCAATCTCCAAGAGCTTGGTACTCAAAACTGAGCTCTATCCTTATGTCATCCTGTTTTAAACGAAGCAATGCAGACTCTTCAATGTTCACTAGGTTTGGTACACATGGAAGATTGGTGGTACTTGTTTATGTTGATGATCTTTTTGTCACATGGGATAATTCCGAAGAAATAATTGCTCTCAAAGCCAGCTTACATTCAACCTTCCAAATCAAAGATCTTGGCACACTACGATACTTTCTTGGAATCAAAATGGATCAATCTCCAACTGGTCTGTTTCTAAATCAACAAAAGTACGTTCTCGACTTTTTGGAATAAGCAAATATGTTGCATTGAAAGCCTGCCAAAACACCACTACCCACAATTTTCAAGGATGACACCTCAGACATCCAGCTTGCAAATGTAGCAGAGTATCAAAGGTTGGTCGGCAAACTTATCTATTTGACTATAACCATACCTGACATTGCTTATGATGTCAGCTTTGTCAGCTAGTTCAAGCTTGGATCTAGAAAATCTCTCGATCCAGCTTGAGGGGGAGTATTGAAGTATCAAGCCTTTATCCTCCAGTTGAAGTCTTTAACCCTAATGCAGGTCATTAAGCACTGGATTAATGTTGTTGCCTCAGACCTTGATTAGCTGTTGCCCTACTGATCTTGATTAGCTGGTTGCTTTCCTGTTAAGCATCCTATCTTACAGCCACCTTAATCCACAGAGTGTTCCATAAGTTACGGTGCACACTCCCAAGGAAGGGCGATAGGGTTTTATCCATTAGGTTGTTATTAGGGTTAGTGTTTTTTGGCTGTGCTGCCTTTTTCTTTATAAGTCTTCTTGTTCTTGTAATTAATCTATGAATGAAATACAAAAAAGTGAGTTTAAACTCAAAAATCCGGTTCCCATTTTCTACATGTCCTTCTTTTCTCTGCAGCATGTTGCAGCATCTATCAGGAGTCACAGAAGAAGAAAGACAAAGGATTTGAGAGGAGAGATTCTCAACCAGGTAAAGATTCTTTTGGTTATTAATGGATTGATGATTCAACTATATTCATGTTTTAGTTATTCCTAGGATAAGACAACTAACGCAGTTTGATTAAAGAAACAACCTTTTTTTGATCCCATCATTGTCATCTTGATAAAATTGTTCGTTGAACAGATTTTAAGTTATACTTCTGAAAAAGTTAGATCATAACAGTATGGAAGGGATTTCATACGTATCATTTGTGTGCTCAACTGAATTATCATTATCTTCATTCATTACCATTCCATTTTCCAGTTTTTGGTCATACACGGCTCACATGATGGTTACCTAATTATAGCTAACGTGTTATTTTCGTATTTAGATTCTTACACCAAAACACAACATGATTGAAGGTTTGGTACAAGCGCACTTGTAAGGGTTTTACTTCATTCAATGTTTTTTACGTGCCAATCCTTTGTCCCGCAGCTTAAAGGACTTCAATTTGCAGATGCAATGGATGCAGTCAAAGACAAAGGGGTTCTTGTTCTAATGGCATCTGCAGCTGCTGTTGATACAGCAGAAAAAGAGCAAAAGGAGCGACATTTTAACTTGCTAGCAATGGAAGCCGTGTCAGGCTACTGAAATTGTGTTCTTTACACTGAACATTAATGCTAGTTACTTTGGCTACTCATATGTAGAAGCTTTAATGTCTAAAGGTAAAGGGATCTAATCCAACAAGCTAAGATGTACGTACTATGAACAGCAAGAAAATATATATGCTCTCTTTTAAGTGATATATTTTGTCCTTGTTCTGCTGATGTCCACCAAGTGCTGATGTCCTTCCTGCTAATGTCCACCAAGTGAACCAATTATCCCTTGCAGTTTTTGCATAAAACCTGGTGGAGTTGGTACTAGACGGGCATCTCATGCCAATATCTAATCCAAAACACTTTAATTCCTAATCCCAAATCAACTCTCCCGGAGTGAGAGACAACCAGCACACCAGGACTCCACTTTTTTTTCACTCTTCTCAAAGAAACTACAGAAAAACAACAAAGGACAATAAGTGGAAGCTGGCAGGCCTTACTCTAACCCTCATCTACATCTTCCAATATCACCAGATTCAGCAAATTATGCATCTCATCCCAGTCCAACTCGTTGTTCAGATGCTCTTCAACTCCGTCTTCCAGGATTGTGCAGTACCTCAATTGATACATTTCAAAGTTGACAGGGGCATCGTGTAATAGGATTGTGTCTTCATGGTACCGCTCATAGTGAGCTCGCAACCTGTCAAGCAAAGCCAGCCTGCTATTGACTTCACTGTCAATAAGCAGATCAGGCATGTAAAATCTTAACCCGTTTGGGGCCATGTAACAGACTGCCACAAGAAATCTATCCTCCCCTTCCTGAGGCTTCCAAGGAATCCAAATCTCTTCGCCATCTTGCCATGCATAATCTTCCAGATCCCCATCCTTCACTGCAACCACCCCTCGAAGTAAATGACTGAACAACTGCCAATCAGTCTCTAAACTCAACTCTCTCTCTTGTCCATCCCAAATCTCATTTCTGTCTTCAAGTTTAGTGTAGTAGACAAAAGTATATGCGTCTGCATCCTCATTCGCATGTTGTATGAAATAAGCCTTCACCATTTCGTCTAATATATCCACATTCTCACCACAAGTTGACAATGGAATACCTTTCCAACCTACCAACTGATTTCCCTCCTCTCTCAGGTAAACATCCAATACCAGTCCGCCATCACACGCAGCAACCCGATGAACAACTTCACGGAACCACCCCCAATCCAACTCCTCTCTATCAAGCCTCAAAAAAATTTCGTAGCCTAGTTCTTGGAGATAGAAGATGGAGTAATCTTCGAGAGGGATGTCGTCATAGTAATCCAAATGACCATGTTCGACGATAAGATCTAGGACCGCCTCATGCAAATCATTTGAGTTTGCATAATCTTCAATTTGTAGTGATGTCAAATAATGTTCATCCTCCAGTGTTACTCTATAGATTACCAACGTCAAATGTTCCTCCTCATCCCAATGTCCAAAATCATCCCCTTCTTCTTCCTCATCCTCGTCCCCATCACTTTTATCTTCATCCCCCTCATCTTCATCCTCATCGTCACCGTCTTCTTCCTCCTCATCGTCACCGTCTTCTTCCTCCTCTGCTTCACCTGCTTCACCTTCTGCCTCCTCTGCTTCCTCATCATCTGCTTCACCTTGTACTTCCTCATTTTCCTCCTCACTGCTGCTCTCATCTACTCGTTTATCGGAGATAAAAGTTGACACCTGAGGTTCTGGCTTTGGGCCTATACCCAAATCTCTCCAGAGAGAGGCAAGAAGAAGATAAGGCGGTGGACAGGGCTCGGAACCGTCAACAATGCCGGTGAGCTTGTAGCGCCTGAAAATCGGAGCAAAAAGAGCCACAAAGCTAATAATCTGGATTGTGATCGATGCAATTGACGAACTGGAAGAATTAGGGTTCATCGCAGAGAAATTGGGAGCGACGAATTCAGTCGATGCATGATTCAGAGGAACAACTTTAGGATGCGGAGGCGAAGAAGAAGCCGACACCATTGTTGAGAAAAAGAAGAACCTGAAGATCGAGAGGAAGAAGAACCTGAAGATCGAGAGGAAGAAGATGAAGATCGAATCGCAGAGCAAGGAGGGAATTGCGATTGGGTTTTTCGTTTGTGTTTTGGCGCTCAAAAACGAAATTTAACAATTTATATTTTCTGTTCTTTTTTTATTTTATTTTTTTGGTGTGGTGTGGGCACCACCATTTGCTGCATCATACTACATGGACCGTCGAAGAATTTTTTGGAAATTACGATTTTCGTTGGGTTTTTTATGAGTACAATTACAATTTACTTAAAAAAAGTACAATTATGATTTTAGTTGGGTTTTATATGTTTTAGAAAAATGATGAATTTTTTTTTAATAGAATACCAAATGAACATTTAGATACTTATAAATTAAGGTCGGTTTGGTAACGCTTTTGTTTCGAGTGTTGGTTTGCATTTTTAGGTGTTGAGATAGAGAGATTTGTTTTCAATTTTTAGTTTTCAATTTCCATTATGTGTGTCGTTAGATATACACCTCTTGTAAATTCCCTTCACATCCTTCCTCCACCATCTTTTTTCCTCTTTGTCTTTCGTATAATTTCCCACTATCTATAGCACAAATGAAAACTACAAAAGTTGTAAATGAAATCTTATAAACCAAAATCGAAAATTTTATGGCATTGTAATTTAGGGCCCATTTAGGAGTGTTTATGTAAAAATCCCTTCTATAGTGAAGCAGTTATAAGCGCTTTTACCAAAAGAACAACTAATTTATATTCAAATCCCGAGTGATTCTTAAAAATTCACTTAAAAGTTAAGTGCTTTCTAGAGAAGAACTTAGGAAATGTACACATAATTCAAAAGCACTTTTCCTTATTTTTGTTGAACACCACTAAAAGCATTTTTAAATGCAAATAACCAAAGAGAAAATAACACAACTTCCTATAACGGTCCTAGAGGTGTTACAAATATGCACAAAGAAATCATAAGCACTTTCCTATTTCTCTCGAACGCCACTAAAGGTGTCTTTGGAATGCGAAGAACCAAAGAGAAGATAACTCAACTTCCCATAACAATGGACTAGAGGTGTTACAGGAATTCTTCCGTCCAGAACTCAAGGACGTGGTGGGCCATGAAGGTGGTGTGAGAGGACAGGAGTAGGGACATTACATAGCGTAATAGTGAGTCTTAATGCTAGGGCCGCACAGATACGCGGTCCAGATGCCGAACTTCAGAATTTCTCCAAATCTTGGTTAAGTTTTCACAGCCTATGTTGTCTTGCGACCTACTGTGAATGGGGCAACATTATAACATAGTAATCAAGTTACGATCACATTGAAAAATTCACTAATGTGAATAATGTATCTTAAGGAATTTTTTGTTTGGAAATATTCTTGGACAGGTTTTTGGTTCTTTATAGCAACAATACGACTGAATATTGAAATTTATAATCGAACGGAGGAGGATATATCAATCATTTATATTTTGTGCTAGATAATTACCTACCTACATTTTCTTCCACACTAAAAAATAAAAAAATAAAAAAAAATCAGAAGAACTTAACTTTTGCATCTAAAAAGCAGAGGTGTTAAGTAGCATGTAATAGTTGAATAGAATAGATAGATAAATTGACCAAGTTATTTGATCTTACAAATTACAATTGGTTCTATATCATACATTCCAACGCTGGAAATTGCCAAAAAGAAAATCAGAAGGTAAAACATTCCTCCCTACTAGCTACTGATGCCTCCAAAGCACACAATTCTGTAGCGAAATTACCCAAAATCTCTGCAGCACCGGCATATAACAATCATCTATATAAAAACCCAGAATGCTGAGTGATAACGGCACGAGATGCGCATTTCTTCCTCACGTAGCTTTGGCATTATATCTTTTAAGTTATACCCAAAAACAGTAACCAGATTCTTTCAAGTTTTCTCATCACCAAGGGGCTTTAGCCATTTCTTGGAACAGAATTTCCCGCTCCTCTAAACTCGTATTCGGAGTCTCAATCTCAGAGTCAAGACTATTCATGGCCTATTTCACTTCCAAAACATTTGCCTCTAGTCTTTTTTATTTTGAACCAAGACTTGTAAGCTGGTCCAGGTGGGCACGCAGGAAACAGACATTCATGCCTAAATCATCAAAGGCTTTCAGAGTCTTATCCCAAGTCAAAAGATAACCTTCCGGGGTAGTGATCTTGCAGGCCCTGATGGCATCGGCAATGTTGACTGTCTCAGAAATTACTCCAGCAATCAGTTTGCAGTTCAGACCCTCGAGAAGTTGTTCATGAAGGAAGGAGTTCTGACTGCAGCAAAGCTCATAATACTTGGTCAGGACGTATTTCAAAATTTCAGAGTTTATGATTAAACCATTGACCTGAACGTTAAAGTTGTCCAAACAGTGCACTTCTTTGAAAGTGACAACAGACTCTGAAAGTGTAAGACCATCCAGAAATTCACAACCAACATCTTCGCCGTCATTTTCAGACTGATCCGATGTTGGACCAGAGTCCGTATAACAGACTATTGCATTCTACTGCAGAATAGGTTCCGAATTCTCACGTTCTTCCTTTCCACATGCAGTAAAGCCTCCTGCGTGATTTAAATCACATGCAAGGATCAGAAAAGGTAAGAGTTGTTTATGATTGCGATGCCACATGCCACACATAACTTGATGAGTTTTGAAACAACTTATCGGTATCCATCTGTCTGATGGGAGGATCTACCCTCATAAGAGGAAGACTCCAGTCCACTTCATTTGATCTAACGATATACACCTGCAACAAGTAGGTAGCAAAAGAATTGAGTGTCTCGTACGCGTTCAGAAGTAGCACCTCAAAGCAATAAAATGTTATAGATCTTATCCTTTTTTTTCTCAAAATTTCCATTCAGGGGAAACCCATCTAAATTTAAGAAAACAAAATTTGGCAAACTCAAAAAAAAAATGTACAGTTACCAACTTATTCTGCCCTTTTAATGTACAATTACCAACTTATTCTGCCCTTTTTCCAAATTTGTCAAGTTCAACTATATGTTACATAATGCAACTTGGAACAAAGGTTCCGCACCTAAATTTCAAGAAGGTTCCATCAGTTACCTTAAATTTGAAAGGAGTGGCTAGATGGAAAATCACATCATCTCCCTTCATTATGTTGTGAGCAATTGAAAACCCTCTCCATCCACCACTCAGTCCACCCTTCTCCGCAAGATACTTCCTTCCAAATTCCTTCCCATTTTCATCTTCCAAAACAATCATTGAATCTTGTTTTGGCATATATTCACTGCAAAATTTCTTAGCAAGATTCTGCCAAACCAAAGTCAGTTCAAATAAGTATATCATCCTAATTAGTCAATGCATTCAGATAACTGCACAAATTGTTGACAAGAGTGAGTGAGGTTTACAAGGCAGAATCCTCCCGAAACTTCTGACAGCATCATAACTTTGAGTAGTGAAGGAAACTTATGATCTGGACTTGCTTCGATCTTCTTTGCTCTTTCCAAAACAGAAGACTGAGCTTGGGAACTATCGTATAAGCTTTATACTGTAACTCTTACAGGGGCCTTTCGTTTACGACTATTCGTAAAAAGATTGAGGATCCACCGTCACTTTATAACCATTATAAATAATACCAATCAGTAAAAGCAGATTAAAAAGTTAACTAAAAATTCACTGACCATTGATATATAACTTGATATATAACCTGATGAATCAAATGATGCAAACTTAGTTTCAATTAGACTTGATTCAATTTTCATAATATCAGAAAGAGAACTTCTTTGCGAGATGATATAGAAAGGGAATCACATATTGCTATTTGCCACCAAATCTTTAAATTAAGTCTCATCGAACCTTGAGGACAAGGACATACCTGCAAATGTGTGCTAAAAAGTTGACATTTGAAAAGCCAAATACCAATTAAAAGCATCAAGAAGAATAACCACTAGGATACCCTTTGATTGGTCAAGTAAAACAAATTTATACCCGTGTTTGAAACATTGGTACCCTCAATGCTGAAAATCGCAGTACAAATTAATAAGACTCTAAACGAAACAAAGTTACCATCATTGTATGTGTGGTCTTATAATCAGAAAGAAAAGCTTACCGAATTCAAAAGGATACAAATGCACTAGAGGATCCAAGGTAGAATCGTCCAAATCCTTTGATAGAGATCAGGATGCCGATGGGGATCAAGCCAAGGTAGACAAGATGCAAATATAAGGCCGGACCATACACTGAAAAGAATGATGAAAAAACTGTTCAATGCTATTAAATAGTAGGGACATTGAAAATCCTGATGATCAAAATACTCATCATCCAGATACGCACAAGGTCAATTATATTTATGCCAGGTAATAGAAACAAATAAATAAATGGTTGTTTAGCAACCAAAAATTTCCCAGTAGCAACAAATGATTAAAAGCAAAACCAGGAAACCATTTATAGCACTTACCCGCACAGTAAAAGTTCCATGTTTGAGAGGGATCTCCTATCTGCAGGAAACCAAAAAAATCAATAGTGAAAAGATGGGGACAGATGCCATGTGATCAACAAATTTTTTCAGAAATATTGGGAAACAAAAAGAAAGCAAAGGGCAGGAGAGACTGACCGAGAAGGGCTTGACCAAGGGACAAACCAAAGATAAGACCTGGTTAATGGGTTGCCAACACAAGTGGAAACTACAACATTTTCTTGGGACAACAGGGCTCCAATTCAATTTCCATGCGCGGTGGGTGATGGCATGGCCATCGGATGAGTAGGGGTGGTTGCGCTGTTGCACATTGGGGGTGCCTTCAAAGGTGTAAAGATTGAAATTCAAGAGTAAACAAAAATAGAATAGAGATGCCTTCAAAAGATTGGGGGTGTATGACAATAGAAGCAACCCACCAAATTACTTTACTATTTCCACCAAAAGTACAAAATGTTGAACAGATCTCCACAATTGCTGTAGGAGATAACATATTAGAACAGCCGAAATCAAGCCCCAACCCAACCGGGGATATGAAAACGTGGAAAGAGATAAAAGAATAATAACAATGAACTGAAACAAAAGGTCAACTAGTTGAAAAATTACATTGATCAAATTAAGAAAAGAAAAACAAATGGAAAAACAGAATACACTTTGGTACAATCCATATGCACCCTCAGTATAAATAAAAGATGATGGACAAGAAGCGAGCTAGCACATCCTATTTAGAAACTTGGTTCAATCCACAAATGTGATGTTTCATAATTCCTTCCTTTATAACAGATATTAAAGGAATTATCAAAGGGCCGCTCGATTTGTCCATCATCCATATTAAAGATACCCATGTCCATTTCTACTCTTAGATGAACACGGTCATTATTCATGAAGTAAATGCAATTCGGCTTCCATCCAGAACAGTCTGAGGCCTCAACAGAGAAAGAAGAAGCATTTCTGCACAAAAACAGGGATCTATTACCCAGATTCTTTACCTCCGAGTCCAACCATGAATTGCCGTCACTAAATGGGACCTTGAAAACTCTGCAGCCAGTAGTTGCATGGAACTTTGTCTTCGGGTTGAAAAAAGACAAAACCACCAACAGGTCCCCGGCTGATTCCACCAGATAAGCTACTTTAATTTGCATCATAGGACCCAAATATTCCTTTGGAAATTGTGGAGCAACAATCCTTACTTCTGCTTGCTTAGGATCTTCAATATCACAAATAAAAACATGACCAATATAGTTCACGGCATAAAGTTGTCCCTCATAATAAGTTAGATCAGTTAATATTCCTGGTGTGTGCAGACATACTCTTATCCAATGTTCATTGTGTCCTGGTCTGCAAAATGACACAGTTTGAGACTGATAAACCATGACAATGAAATTTGAGGTCCAAGACGGGCTGGTTGATAAGAGAAACTTCCTTACGGAAAAATTGGACAACAAGTTGGATGCCATATTAGGCACCGGACGTGGCAGCTCAATCCGGGCATGATTTAGAGGATGTATCAAACAAAATTTCAAATCTTTTTTAGATACGGTCAGCAGCCATCCCAAAGAAGAGAGGAAAAGCTTGTCCTCTAGTTCGGACAGATTTAGTTCGCAAATCTTACGTTTCTTCAGGTTGTAACACTTGCGGGTGGCAGCACCCTTCTCCTGTGGAAGAATAAGGAGTGGGACTTGATGTTTCGGTCCTAATTCACAAGTGAAGTAGTTTTCTTTGGTCGCAACTGATCTCCACGATTTACAAACTGCACCAAAAACAATGAACTCCTCCAAGGAACCCATACGTTCAGCTAAAGAGAAGATAAGCTCTCGAGGAAGACCCGCCCAGTCAGCCATCAAGAGTCAAGACCTGAGAAATATATACCAATCAGTTGTCACCCCACCACCACTTTATCGCGCTGCCGTTGTTGAAAAAAGTAAAATTAAATTTAAAAATGGAGCAAAAAATAAACTTAAAATAAAGGCTAGAACTTGAACTAGTTCCCTCCCAGTCCCAGACTCCTAGGTATGTGCTATGCTATCTGTCTGTGTCTATTCTTTGTTTTCCTAATTCCCCCCGAGCAGGGCTTGGATTCCTTTTTTTTCTTTTTTTGGGTTCCCTGTACCAGTAGGGTATGGACAAGCTTGATTGTTTCCTAATTCCCTCCCTCCCAACATTGTGATTTGAATTGATGGGTTTGATTGGTTTTTAACAATAGCAAGAGCATGATGATTAATTATGATACAATACAACATAAACAAGAATTAATTATCAAATATGAACAGCCACAAGAGAGGGAAAAAAAAAATCTGTACCTGGATCGCTTAGCTGACAAAAGTTGATATTCTGATTGCCAAATTGTTGACACCACCAAATAAATTAAGGAGAAAAGCAGATCGGCGAGAGAGGGGAAGGAACGGCTTCGACTGGGGAGGGACTGGGGAGGACGAAATCGTCTTCCCACCTAAAACCAAATTCTTTAAGATTTGCAAATCGGGGGAAGGAGGACAACAGTTGCCAACTCAACGCAACTCAAGACAGAAACTGAAAATCGGTTCGGAGAAAAGCTGTTGAGATATAAAGGCACAAAGAGTTTTTGTTGGAAAATTATTTTATTATTTCAACTTTTTTAATATCCCTTCTTTAAATGTAATACAAACTTCTAGTCTTTTTCAATTTGTTGTGACATATGTTCTTATCAATATGTGATTGTGTAAATCCTAAGTAGAGATAGACTAGGAATCCTTTGGGATCTAGAAGATCTTTCCTAATAGACTTTGTATTACTTGGAGAGCAAGTATCTCTCTTCCTAATTACTATAAATAAAGGCACAAGGACTGGGAAATAGATATAACATAACAACACAATATTCTCCAATCTCTTCTTCTCTTTGCCGTACCTCTCTAGAAAATATAGGCCACAACGTAAATTAAATTTTTAAATGATTTGTTATATCAATTTCCAAATTATTCTTTTTCACAAGTTTATTTATTTATTTATTTTTAATACAAAGATGTATTTTTATTAAGAGGTGACTAAATAAAGTTTGATTTTAGTTTTCTTACCTATGTTTCACAAGTTCTCTATGGTATGAAGTTAAGAACTTTGACTAATAAAAAAAAACATATTGCGTTCGTTTCTAAAGTTTTAAGTAAGATAATGAAAAAAGTATATTAGGCTCAGTGATGTGAAGTTTAGTTAGTTGCAATTCTTTTAGAATTCAACGTAGTCAATCATGTCGATAAAACAGTTACAATGTCCAAAAAAATCTTTTAAGTGTATTGGGGAGTTGAAATGTGTTGATAAAGGCACAAAGAGTTTTTGTTGGAAAATTATTTTATTATTTCAACTTTTTTAATATCCCTTCTTTAAATGTAATACAAACTTCTAGTCTTTTTCAATTTACCATATAAATTAAATTTTTAAATGATTTGTTATATCAATTTCCAAATTATTCTTTTTCACAAGTTTATTTATTTATTTATTTTTAATACAAAGACGTATTTTTATTAAGAGGTGACTAAATAAAGTTTGATTTTAGTTTTTTTACCTATATGAGAAACATTTGGATCACTCACATGTAGAAGCCCAATAATCTTACCACATGTATTAAGATCACTCACATATAGAAGCCCAATAACCACATGAATCTTCGATAAGGCATCACTTACACGCAAACGGAGGTGCGCTTTCCACAGGATGGCACGCCAAACAAAGTACGCTCAGTAGGCTTTATCAAGTCTCTAATAATGTTAATTTCAGTATTTAAGAACGATTCGGAACTAAAAGATTTGATGCTAATTCTTTCGTTTGTTTTTTAGACTTGCATTCACTCACTATGCCTACAAAACGACTTCATCAACTACTTCAATATTTGCCTGAAGATTTGATGCGTCTACTGCTTGATTATTTACACACTCAAGGGGGAGTGTTGTAACTAATATTTCATATAATGTGATTGTGTAAATCCTAATTAGAGATAAGTTATGAATCATTCGGGAACTAAAAGATCTTTTCTATTAGACTTTGTATTACATGAAGAGCAAATTATTCTCTCCTCCTTACTATAAACAAAGGCACTAGGCATGAGAAATATTATCACAACATTCCTCAAGCCTTTCTCCTCTCTATGCCACACCATCTCGCTTTCCGTTTCTAGATTTAGGTCACAACAACATTATCATTTAGGGCCTATTTAGGAGTCTTTATGTAGAAATTGCTTCTATAATTAAGCAGTTTTGCTAGAAGCCCTTTACTAAAAGAACAACCAATTTTTATTCAAATCCAAGTGATTTTGAAATTGTACACTTCTAAGTGCTTTCTAGAGAAGAGCCTACTATGTTCATAGAATTCAGAAGCACTTTTTCCTATTTATATAGTTAAGCAATTATAAGCGCTTTTACTAAAAGAACAACTAATATATATTCAAATCTTGAGTGATTCTAAAAAACGCACATCCAATTTAAGTGCTTTCTAGATAAGAGCCTACGAAATGTGCACATAATTGAGAAGCCCTTTCCTTATTTCTATTGAACACCACTAAAAACGTCTTTGTAATGCAAAGAACCAAAAGAGAAGATAACGCAACTTCCCAAAATGGTGGACTAGAGGTGTTACAAATATGTATGGGAAACAAGGTCCAAACTGGTCAGAGCATTTACAATCTTTACAAACATTAAAACTGATTTATAACCATACAAGAGATCAATCTGGTACGGAACCTATAACAAGCCAAATTTCTTCGTATTCTTCGTGTTCTCAACTACTGATACAAGTGTCAATCAAATTCAATTGCAGCAGAAAACCATCTAAGAAATAGTTCTCGAAAGCTAACATCTTTGGATCCATATGCCTCTTAAGTTTCTTTGACGTTGGCCTTTTAAGACCTTTCCAGGTTCTGAAGGGTCTGTAAGACAGTTCCAACTCAACAAAGTTCCTCTCGCCCAATTCGTGCATACTGAAAGGAAGGAAAAAGAAAGGTGTGAGAGGGGGATGAGAAAGATATTGCAAATCACGCGTATACTAGTAACTCCATAAGGATAAAGCCACTAAAACCTGATTTTGAGAAATCTCTTCTAGCCACTCTCCTATAACTGTCTCACATACACTGCCCCATCCATAGATACCAACAGCACGAACATGCTTAAGCTGTAGCTCAGCGCCCTGAATTTATTTGTGAAAGTATGGCCAATAAGTTCCTCAGTAAATTTCAATGAGAGAAAATTTAAACGCATGCAATGGAATGCACAGGTCAGATAATTAGATATCAGGGTTTGGCCTACTAAACTCGCTAGCACAAGTAGAATTTAGTTTCTATTACAACAAGATTTTGAAAGAGAATCATAACAAGGATGAACAATACCACCGAGTATATGGTAATACATAAATTTACCAAGCTTTTTTATAAACGAAAATGCAAACTAAAACTCCAACTTCTTGAACTCAAGTTAACAGATAGGTCAATAAGAAGCATAAACCTAAAGACAAAAATGATAAGACTCATAAATGTTTTTGGATAAATGGCTAAACTTTGCATACTGGATAGGAAAAATGAAAAAGTTGGAATACTAATGCCAAACAAACAGAAGCAGCATAAACTTTGCATACGAGGAAACTCACTTGCCTGAAAATAAGGAAGAAATGCCTCCTCTTCAAGAGTATGCCCTGCAAGATCATAAGTTTTTACTGGCAAGACCTTTGAACCATCAGCATCTTGATGACTACCCAGAGAATGATCAGTTGAAGAGCTCTTTGCCGCAAAGAAGTTAATGAGAAAATCAAGTTGGGACTGATGAAGATGCAATAGCATGGGAAGGAGTGCAACACGTAACCTACAAGGAAATAATATAAGAACCAAGACTCGAATAATACTGTTACATAACCATCATTCCCAAGCAGATTTGTACAACCAACTTAACCATACACTAATTATAATATAAAGCAGAAGGAATACCGATACTCTTCAAGAGGAGTTAAAGGATCTGGTCTGACAGATTCTAAGTCCAGCTTGAATGCTTTCGAAGATGATTTTCGAGGTCGGTCCTTTGAATGATAATATCCGAGTACCTTCCAAACAGAAAAGATAAATAATTAATCAACTCTGTAAAGCACAAAAGGTAAAATTTTCGAGTGAAAGCATAGCAGGTTTACCAGTTTCCAAGGAGCCTCTTTGCTCCTGTCATATAGATAAAAATCTTGAACTGAAAGAGAGAGCTTAGATACACAGATTCCACCGACAAGAAAAATATCATACTGAAACTCCATTCCGGAGAGTTCAAGCTCTAAACATACAGTAGCATCCCTTCCGCTAAAATCCACTGATCGCTGACCAGTTTATCTAGAATCGTGCCAGTCGGACCCAGAAAGCATTCTCCACCTAACATCAATGTTCTTTAGAATCTCATTCGATGACTGTCTGTTGGCAGATAATTCCGAGAGAGGCCGTAAATCAGATAAACAATACCCTTCTATTAACTCCAGAACATTACCTTATTGTATAAATGATGTTTGACTACTTTCCAACTCTGCTTCAGGCACTGACCCATCATAAGGTGCACCAAGTGAAAGAATATCAGGAGTTGCAGTGCTGGAATAATGAGCCTCTCCAAGGTCTTGATCAAATGAGATACCAATTTGTGACTCAGAATGGTTAGTCTGATTGTTATCCGAGAGAAATGCATCATCTCATATCTCATCCATTAACCCAACCGAGTTTCATTCTCTGTAACTGCACCAGAAGTGTGCAATTGAGAAGTTGCTCGTAAAGGATCACTACCACAGTTCCTTGCTTCATCATGAAAACCTCTGCTCTCTAGTTCCTGCTGTACCTCATTCCATCTAGTCTGCAAGTGCACGACTGATTCCTCCACGTCAGGGGCAAATAGCTGTTGAAGTTGGGCAGCTAAACGTAACGGACTGGACATGGTGTCATGACAAGTTTCCACATAGATGTGAGATTTTGAACATTCTACCTCCGAGAGAAGGCCACTATTACAATTAGTTCTCAAAGTTGCTTCTACCAGTGCCTCCCTGGCAACTTTAACATACCCAATATTGTGAAGATGTATTGCACTATAAATGCCACCAACATCCTCAGGCTTTGACATTAAACGGAGAAGAAGCCCAAGATCTTGCACTCTTATTCTGTAATCATTTTACACTGAGCCTGCCCTGGTGGAGTTTGAAAGATTCAAGGAAGATGCAGCCAAAAGACAAGAAACATGTTCCTCGCCTGTCTCTTCCTTGACATGAGAAGAAGAATCTGAAGCCTCACCCCCAACCACCACATTTTTGAGGTAGGGCTCATAACTTAATCCAGTATCAACCAAGTTAAGAACAAAGGAAGATCCACAAGGTGCACTAAATTCGTCCTTTTTGTTACACTTTTCCGCTTCATTTTCACAATGAATAATGAAAAAAGAGCATAGTGCATCTGCCCAATCCAAGCGACCATCTAATGCAACAATTGTGGCACATCTGACAGTTACAGACGTAGAACCATGAAAACTTTTGGGATCCCACAAATGTACAATATCAGAACCAGCTAGCCTGGAGGATAATGCATTAGAGCCCCCTCCATCACTGCGTTTCATTGTTGATTTGCTGCACGCAATCAGAAGAAACTCCTGATCAGGAATACCAGTTATAGAACCCAACAATTTACCTTCACCACGGGCCAGCCAGAAAAAATTGGCACCTGATATACCTCCAATATTGGAGACAGACAACATATCTAGCTTCTGAATTTTCACTTTCAGCCGATGCCACGACCCAGGAAGTTCACCCTGTATTGAGCTTTTGACAATCTCCTTCACATCCAGGCTAATCAAAATTTCAACAGAATCACAGCTAACAAGGATGGATGTCTGGGACGCGGAAGATGCTTCCTTAACATTGACTGAATCACAGTCCGAGTTTAAGTCATTTAACATTTGATCTAATAGACAATATAAACCTTTATATTGAGAATAGTCCAAATTTATTGAAACATAGGGTAGACAATCATGTAGGGAAAACGCGGAGCTCAAGATAATCTCCTGTTGAGTTTGAGAATTCAAATCTTGCAGATCTTTAACAGTCGATGTTGAAGCAAATTCATGATCTTTACCGACAAATTTAGAAATGCTCCTTGATTCCTCAAAACCAGCTAAGCACTTGGCTTTCTTTGCTATCCAAGGGCCAATCACATAACCCTCATGCAAAAGCATATTAACAACAGAAAGACGGCCAGTACTGTTGCAGGCGAACATTATTTTTTTTTGCAGCAAATGTATGCCTCTGCATGTTTCAAGAGCTGATCCCACCATTATCCTTACCTGCAGGATGACGAGGAAAATGTCCAGATTACCAACATTCAAATGTAAAGTTCTCTGACCTTGCATCTAAAGTTGGGCCATGGTCTTGAACACCTTTGTTAAAATTTGATGGTGAAGAAAACTCAAGAGCAATAAACTGATCCCAGGAAGAGAAGCCTCTAACATCTTTACCACCTTTGTCATGAAAACAGAGAATTATCCTTGCATTAGGAATCAATTAGAAATTAGGCCCGCGCTTTGTTGTGGGAACCAGCTGTTTCAGACGTAATCGGATGAATAAAACACATTTAAGTTGAATAAATTCAAGACAATTATGAAGAAATAGAGAAATACATGAGTGAATGAGGCTGGTAAAATAAGTAGTTTGCTTTTATACACATTTAAGTGAGTTGGCATATAAACATATTACAAAATGAGCGTGAAGAAACTGTATATGTTTGATTAGAAAGCGATGGTGTCCAAAAAATATTTGTTTGCTTAAGAAACAGAAGAAGCATCTAGTTCAACAGCAAATTTAAAACATAAAGTGTTGAGGACTTGCTCAAGCAGCTAATTTTACAACCACAACTGTTTAAAAGCAAAAAAACAGAAAGGTTTGTCTTCATATGGAACTGAAGAAACAGAAGCAAGCTGCAGTTTACAAATATTTTGCCCCTGCAATTAAGATGGCAAAATATATGCTCTGCAAACTACATACCTCACAAAGTAGTTAGCAAAACACAGGAACAGTGGTGTTTGAGCAAGTAAGTCCTCAACCATAGAAGTTAAAACAAAAAAAATATGCAGTATGTGCATCGTTTGATCACAGAGAGCATGGTTGTTTACTTTTTCTAGGACCGGACATCTTCGACACTATAGAAAAAAAACATCAATCATAATGTAACAAATGCAACCATTATGAACGCTATTCAAGCATGCGTGCAAAAAAACAAATTGTTATTTACCTATCTTTGTTTTTTTTTTTTTTGGCTGAGTTTTTTGTCCTGAGGGTGGCAATTGGAACTTTGTCAGCTGGTTCGATCTTGGGGACAACCAGATTGTGGAATTCTGTAGAAATTCTGACAACGTTTGTTGTGCTTGTTTGCTCAATGCGAGGTTTTTTGCTGTGAATGAAGGCAAAATTGATAACGTTAAAGATAAACAAAATAGTTATGGAAAAGAGTGTGAAAGAGCGGTTGACACTGTTTCATGATTGCAAACATATAAGCAAGAGAAGCAAGTACGGTTAATAAGATTGATAGATAAGAGCATTATTCAGAAGGAAGAGTTAACATGTCAGATGTGTTTGGTTGATCAGGGAACAACGTTCTTTTTGAAGTCCTAGCAGCTGCAATTGATCGGGGTTGTTGATCTAATGGTTGGGAAGGCGTCAATGGGGCGGGAGTGACTTGATTGATAATTATTTTTGCTGCGGTAGGAGCAGGTGTTTGTGGTTTGATTGAGGGGATTGATGGCTCGGATAGTGGCTTATTTTCTAGCAATCCATGAACTATGAAATCTGTCTTTCTGAAGTTGCTGTTTTGATTTCCAAAAGAGACTTGAAATGTTTTTTATTGGCCCACCAAATTTGCAAGAATTGGCGGCGCCACAAAAGGATCCTAATATCTTTCTTGCATTACCAGAGTGTGGTAAGAATCACGAAGTATTTTTTCGGGGTGTCTTCCTACTATGAGGAAATTGTGCTGATCCGTGTTATCTTCCACAATAACATCAATTTTGAACATGTGTAAAAGGAGGATATTCTTGTGTTAGACAACCATCACTACTAATATCAATTTTGTGAGTAATCTAGAAAATGCATTAAAATTATAGTAATGCAGGGTTTGTATGAATAGCATGGACAGAAAGACACATAGATCATTTAGATGGATACCAGTCAACATGAATAAGTTGTGCAAACTAAAGAGCATTTATTGAAAAGTTTGAGTTGACAAAATCTGTAACAACAAAGTCAAACAATAGTTAAACTATAGTGGGGATGGAGACTACCCTAAAGTTAATTGTATGCAGGCACTGTGATTGTGAACCAAAGATCAATTATGGCATCACAAAGATTACAAAAGCATATGCTGGCTGGATTAACGTCTGTGTTTTTGCTTTTACATATAAATGAATTGAAGATATTGCAAATTTAATCATCGAGTATAAAGATATACTAAAAGATACCATTTGACATAGAAAAATTAATGATTTATAAACATAAAAACAATAGTTTCATGACATATTGACAGTTTTTTTATAAAGTTGAAAGAAATATGTAATGGTAGGTTTGTCACATGTTGAAAGTTGTTGCATAGAATATTGTAAGCATAAAAACATTATTTTGTATGTATTTCATAACCCTTAGAAATCAGAAATGGAGTCAACAAATTAGTATAAGGAGTGGATGAAAAACATATGCGAAAGAATATTACCATGGTTCGGGTAATTTATTCAATGAACCATGTTCATTGCATTTAAACGATCTAGATGTCTTTTTTACAGCTTTATGGCAGGATGGACAGGAGTTGTACCACCAGCCCTTGCCTAAATCAAGTCCAACAATAGTCGCTTGGCATGCGAAACTTTCATTCTGTTATTGAGTCATAGGCTTTCAAATCATTAATCATATATAATCGTCCCTTCACAAAGATGGAGCATAAGCAAATAGAGAAAGAAATCAAGAAGCACTGAAGGAAGATGTAGCAATTTTTTTCTTGTAAAAAAAAAGAGGTGACTGTTGTTAACATGTTGGTGATGAAAGACTAACCTTGTGCAATGCAGGATCAAGTAATAGTAATTGGTCGATTGTTTTTTACTCAGAATTAAGCGTATGTTACTTGATCAGCTGAGGTGGGTAACATCCGAAAAGGTGATCTCGGATGCTGAAACCTATTATGCGTATGTTTAGGGTGAGAAAGATAAAACGAATATATATAAATATAAACGTTAGTAAAGAATGGTTGTGTATTTACTTTTGTGTATACTCAGGGAGTTGTGGAATGTCTGGATTGAAAAAATAAACAGTTGTTCCCGTGGTTCCAAGAACAGGTTTTCCTATTGACAAAAGAAAATGATCAATAAAGTGAAACTTGAAGCAGCTAAATAACCTAGGTATTGCTTCACTTTAAGACTTGTCAAAGCAATAAAGATGGGTGGTGGCAACGATTGATATCCACTATCTTCAAAATTAGTGGCAGTCTCTCCCCATAAGGTCACCCTAACAGTTTCACCTCTGTGATTTATTAAAAAGCTGGCAATTAGCTATATGCAATCAGCATAGTACATGTAAAAATAATAATCATAATTTAAAGCAGATAGAAATCACCTGATATTTTGAAGGTTAAGATTTCTCTTTTTTGCAATTCTTGTGCGTTGGATGGTTAGCTCTTCAATCGGTGTGACAGCCGTCAAGCAACCAAATATATCTACAGACGATATTCATCAGAGATAATCAGTGTGCACGGAAGGCAAAAAAAAAATCTAAAAAGATTGTTTCAGTTTATGAAGCAGTTCTTGAAACAAAATTTGTTACCTGTAAGTTCAACATCCCTATCGATTCTTTCATAAAGCTGTTCAAGTTCTATCAAATTGAACCACTGCATCGGAATCTCTTGTGCTGTTTTCTGAACAGGAATGATTGTGGTCTTCTTGTTTAGCTCAACGATCGCATCATGAGGTACAACCTTGTTTGATGCTCTGTTGTGAACAACACGGTATTTGTTGATCTCGTACGCATCACCAACCCTCAAATGGTCCAAAAAATATTGAATATCTCAAGCATTTGTTGTTACATGAATTGCATCCCCCTTTCAGAAAAAGGAAACCAAAATAAGACAGAATACTAAATGAGCGGGAAAGATTTAGCACAGATGGCGATACAACTACGCAAACAGTTAATATAGGATGGTTGTTTCAACAGAGATAGTATGTAAAATCACATGCAAGATAATAACGAAGATTGTTTTAAGTAGGATACTTGTATCCATCAAAGAAACACTATGAAAGGAAATTCAATTTAATTCGCACAGGTGCAAAAAAAAAAATTAAGCAATAGAATGGTTGATAGTTGATAATTTGATGGCACGTGTTATTTGTTTCGTTAAAAAGGACTTTTGAAGTAGAACAAAATATATTTTTTGTATTGAAATGCAAAGAGACCAGAAGTGTTTGTGTTCCACTTTGAATATATGTTTTTAAGAAAGAAATTGATTCCAAAGCATGCTATTACATGGAGAAAATGGAGTTTTTATTTGTTGCCCACACTACTCAATGATCGCTATGAAAACAAAAAAATTCAAGAAAACCAAGATTGGAATAGTAGTGAGGTCTTTCTTATAAAAACAGATAGAAATGGCTAATTATCGCTATAAATATACAAATTAAATTTGAATACGGATGGATAAGTAAAGACACAAATGCCTAATGAAGCAAGTTACGAAGGATGTAAATTGAAATGACAATAAATCACAATGATGAGATAACAACCTTGAATTAAAACATACGCAATTTCAAAACGATTTTTGAAAATTAATATTTGATTAGATTGTGTAGCAACTTAAAGCTTCTTTAAATAAAGAAAAAAAATGCAGAGCGAGAGAATATAACAACATAATCAATGAAGCCGATGTATATTTCGTTCGAATTGTTGCACATTGCAATCAAGGCTGGTTAATAACAGGAATTCAACAATTTGTCAAAAAGGTGTAAGAATCAAACCTGGTTATCAACGATGACACAGTCAAGACCTGTAGGTTGAGGATCATCTCCAATGCTCTTTGTGACCCATATCCTACAAACTCTGATCAGGAGTTTGTTCCCTGGTTGGTAGGGCTTTAGAAAACGAATCGGCATCAAGTCCATCAATCTAGAGAAAATACAATTTAAAAGAAAATTAAATTAAATATTAAATTAGGTAAATCATTAAAGAATATTTGATCCATATTTCAAAAATAAACAAAAGCACATAATGGTAATATAAATGTATACAGTCATGCAAATGTTTCAAAACATCTTTATAAACGATGTTTTTTGTATAATCGTAAGGCATGTCAGTATCGTGAGCAATAACAATCTTGAGACCTTTTTCTAAGGTGACCCTAGACAATGCAACGTATAGTTGTCCATGAGAAAAAACAACTTGTGATAGAAATAGGCTAACAATTTTCAAGGATTGTCCTTGACTTTTGTTGATTGTCATCGCATAACAAATTTTTAGAGGGAACTGTCGCCTTCGCAGGGTGAAAGGATACTTATGTTGCGATGATTCAGTAATGATCCTGGGGATATATATTATTTTGCCAATATTGCTTCCCGTTATGATTTTTGCTTGAACAACTCTGTTGTTTAATTGCGTTACAACTAATCTTGTTCCATTACACAACCCCACTTTGATTTAAATTTCTGATCAACATCACTGAGGCACCAACTTTTAAAGCCAACTTGTGCGGCAAACCAGGTAAATCAAGTAGGTTCATAAATTCTATTGGATAAAGCACATCTAAATTTTCAGAATTTTCTGTTGCAGAAGATATCGAATCAAAACTAAGATAAGTACGACTTTCGCTGGGCACCATACCCAACACAAAATCGTTTATTTCAGTCGCTGTATCATTTCGTGGCGTAACAACTGCTCTCTCTTTTAAATATGACACATCTTGGAAATTTGTTATGAAATTTGTATACACAACTGAAACCATGGATTTGATGGGATCTTGATCAAAATTGATAAGGAATTGTTTTGGAATTTCAACCCAAGAGCTTTCTTCATCAGATGAACATATAGATCTGGCAACAGTACCATTTCCAATATCTAATATCTAGTTTGCAAAATCAGCGAGTTTTTCTTTTTCCACTTCGTTCAGACCTGTTTTTGAAAGCCTCATGTTTTGCTTCAGGAAAAACACAGTTAAATAGGACCAAAGGTATGAACTCGTCAATGAAGCTTGAACAATATCAGCAACACTTCCGCTTGGAACAACAGGAAGAATTTGTCTAAAATCACCTCCGAAAAGAATTGGTTTACCTCCAAATGGCAAATGGTCAAAGCCTGGTTTTGACCCTTTAAGAACATCACGAAGGGATCTATCAAAAGTTTCAAAACATCGTTTATGATTCATTGGGGCTTCATCCCAACAATAAGAATAGCTTCAACGATTAGTTTTGCAAGATGAGTCCCTTTTTTAATCTCACAAACCGAACAATCTGTGATGTTGATAGGTATTTTAAATCTAGGGTGAGCCGTTCTTCCACCAGGAAGTAAGAGGGAGGCAATTCCAAATGAAGCCACCGCTAAAACAATTTAATTTTGGGATCTAATTCTAGCTATGATGGTGGTCCACAAAAAAAGTCTTGCATGTGCCACCATGACCATGCACAAAAAAAGGCCAGATTTGTTATCAATGGTGTCTATGATGTTGTCATAAACTAATTTTTGCTCCTTGTTTAATTGGCCGATTAGAAGTGAGTGCTCTTGTTTTAGTGAGTTAGTATCATAACTTAACTCTTCTCTCAAACACCTATTCTTCAGTCTATCCATCATTAGATTGCTCGGTTGTGACAGGTAATGCTTTGATAAAGAACTATTCGAAGCTGTAAACAATTTTTCTAACTCATACGAAAGAGAATTTCTAAGTTCATCCTGATATATAGAAACATCTTGCAAACCAAAAGCATTAAGCATGTTTCTGGAAATGTCATCGCACATGGTCTTCCAATGTTCTTCAAACAAAGCTGATAGATCAGCAACATTGTAAAAGAGCACCAATGTGACAAACAATTGCCTCAATTGAAAGGATGATGCAGTGATAACTGCTTCTGACATAGCACTATTCCATTCTCTATCATCTCCCAATAAACCAAGCGATGCACATGTAGCTTGGAATGTGGGTTCAAGAACGTCTGTAACAGTCTTTAAATGATCAAAACTAAAGCTGCCTTTCTGGTAGTTAAGCAACAACCTCAAATAGTATAATTCACCAGCAGCAGGGTGAACATACGTAACCCTACCTAAAGATCTACCTTGTTTTCTCCGGCTCCATTGTTTTTCCATCATTTTTCCAAACATATTTGGTGGGAAATTCAACGTAAGATAACTTACGTGCATCAGTCTTGGACATTTGTTTCAAACCATTGCGTTAACATTGTTCTTTCCATATTAGGGTTGTTGATAACATAGTTAAGATCATCGGTCTCTCTAAAAACAACATTTTGGTCAGATGCAAGGTGCACAGACAATCTTTCAACAGATGGTTCCCTAAAATGAATGTGAAACTGTAACAATCTCCAAACAGCTTCGTAAGGACATAAATATCTACAATTTAGATATGCCACAACCTCATCAAACTCTTCATCTTCAAAAACAGCTCTAGCTCGATCAACGCCTTTAGTTATGTACTTAAAAGGTTACTTGATGACTGTTGATTGAGAGCATGATTCAACATTTATATGCACTTGATAATTCAATAATAGCTCACGATTGTAAGGGACAACAAATGCATTATCAAGCTTGATTCCGTTTTTTAGAACAAACAAATTTTCTATATCCTGATGCTTATATGCAATGAAACCATCATCAGAAAAAGTGGTTTCGCTTGTGAAAGCTTTTGGAAATTTTTTTGAACATTTGTTTTCTTTCATGCACGGTGAAAATCGATTTGCAAGACCACATGGCCCATGCATCATGTATTGTGAAACTGCATCATACCCAACTTGGTCAGAATCTTTATCAGGAATCTCAGTCGAAATGATAGAATCAACATCATAGGGAGAGTGACATTTATAATGTTTGTTCACCCAGAGCAAGATATGACAATGAGGAAGACCTCGTTTTTGAAACTCCACTGTGTAAATCATTGTTTTAAAATAAAGAATGCAAAAATATCAAAACAAAATGCTTTAGATATGCAATGAGAAGATAGATGAACAAAGAAAGGGAAAAAAAATTACCCAAGAGCAATTAACTAACTAGATTCGACATCGCCAAAAGGTTTTCTTGATTTGATGAATTTAATCATATGATTAAGCTTTGCTTTAAAAATTCTGGAGACTATATCAGGCCTGTCTTCAGCTTTATAACCAGGTTTATCACGCAAATCTTCAATAATTTCAGGCCATTTAGCATTGCAGGTGAAAGTGATAAATAAATCAGGATTTCCAAAGTGACGACATATGGCCATCGTATCCTGATAATTATTTATCATATATCTAACACTGCCAGTAAACGAAGTTGGCAAAATGACTCTTTTGCCAACAGCAGAACAGCTTGTATTTCCTGCTGTTAGCGCTTCATGAATTCCTTTAAGATTTTATGTTCTTAAAGAATCTTGATTTTCCTTAATGAAATCTAACCTATCTTCTTCAAGTGTGGCATATGCATCAACTAAGTATTGTTGAAATAATATACCACCTTTCAACAGGGTATTACTGTGTCCTAATCTATCCTGAATTTGATAACCCAGAAATGCTCACATTGAAACTTCCCCAGTCTTTGGTTTTTTCCCTTTATAATTTGGATTCCAAGGAAGGCCTTTCTTATACCCATCTTCACCGTAGGGGAAAATAAGAGGATATTGTAGCGCCATATACTTAGGATGTAACTTTGTGATTCTTTGTAGGCCATTCGTCCTATGCTCCATAATGATATCTCTTTCGGTGTGGAATTCGCCGATATCCCCAACTATCAAGCCACCTATTTCATCAGATACCGGCAAATTATATTATGCATCATGATTGCCTTGTGCACCGTATAAACGCAAACGCAAACAACTTGTGGACCCTTCATCAATCATATCTCTGGCGAGCCTAAAAAGCTTAACGACTTCATTACACTCATCTAGCATTTTAATGAGGCCATCAACAACATGATGGTCGAGTTTTTCAACAGCTTCTAATCCACCAAAACAACCAATACGATTACTGACTTCATTCTGAGTGTCATGAATGTACAACTGTGCAAATTTAGGATTTTTGCCCTCCAGAGGCAATAAGGACCCCATCAAATGATGCACTTGACCATTTGTCTTAAAAATATAAGGACCCCGACCCTTGTTGATTGATGCATTGACTTTGGCTCCCATTGATGTTAATGCCATCATCGAATTATACCATCTAACATTTGTTTTAAATTGCAAGCAGCTTTGAGAATTTTTGGGATTCAACAAATGATCCAAATAAAGAGGGGTGGGTTTAACACATGGGAATTTGACTTTTTGACTCATGCAACACGCGGTGAACTGTGGGGTAGAAGTAGATGAAACTTTCTTTACGGACTGTTCTGCAGACCAGAACAAAGCACCGCAGTATTAACATTGACAATTTCTTAAGCCAAAATCAACATATTGTGGATCAATCCCTATAAAAACAAAGATTAATAGAAGCAGTCATCAAATTAACAACCTTATGTTAACTGATGTAGAAAAGTGAACTTTTGAAATTAGGGAGAGAATGATAATATAGTTATGCCGAAAGATTGCATACTTTTTCTTTTTTTTTTTTATAGTTGGCTTACCCGGTTATTAGCGGGTTCATGCCAGAATGATCGGTTTGAGCATCAATGGCTAATAGACTGCACACATCAGCACGATCAGCAGGAAAAGCTGGCACATAAATCTGATTAGAACTTGTCCCGAGTTCAAAATGTGAGTTAAAAACACCATGGATGGGAAAATTTGTTCGAAAGTTGATGCAAATGTTTGGGATGGGTTGTCTTGGTTGTTCAAAAGTGAGAAAGAACTTGAAGAACTTGAAACATCATTATATTGATCTTCGTAAGCGGTGGGGACATCTTGCGACTCTGAATCATTGAGATGACCATCCACAACAAACGTAGGCAAATCAGCACGTTGAATTTCAACGGCCCTTGCAGGTCGGCCTATTCGTCTAGACATAAAACTACATAAAGGGGAAAAAAACAAAAACAACAACGGTTCACCTTCTAATAAAAGCAGCACATCAACTAACCATCTAAACCAAATGAAATTAGCAGTGAGCCATGGCTCATTAAAGCAAGAGGTCATTAAAAAGACAAACACATCGTAAACATAATAATAAAAGCACAATTATAATGTGATCAGATTAGAACGAAGAACAGAGAAACTTTATTTGAGGCTATCTCCCTGGACAACATAATTTCCTATTGTAATGGTAGAAAGTATAGATAAAGCATGCAATGATGGTTAAAAAAAATTGTGATAAAGAGCAACATAAAGATCAAATAACAAAGCAACCATGATCCAAGAAGGATTCACCGACGACTGCATGTGTTACGTTGCAAAAGAGCACAGATAAAAGAAGAAGATGATAGTTCTTTAAAGGTGTAGAAATCTAACCGATACAGAGACGGGGATTACAGCTGCACACTAATCCAACCCAGTAGTAATGCAAGACCGCAACGATTAAAACAAAAATTATACAACCTACAAAAAGCGAGAGATAATATAAACACATATATAATTGCAACAATGTATGTCTAAATATTTTAAAGAAATGACATGCATCAAACACTTTTAGGTTCATATGCAAAAGTGAGACCACATGAACAATTTAACATCGAAAAACATGAATAATACAAAATCACATTTGATCTAACAATAAAAAAGCATATAATGCAAAACAATAACAACAAAACAAAACACATTTGGTAGTTCCTAGAATAGGCTAACAGGATAAACTAAATCACCAAATACTGCAACCATGAGAAAGTCCAAAGAGATCACCAAATACTGCAACCATGAGAAAGTCCAAAGATTAAAGTTTGTGTTCACCATGTCTTTTTTCGTAGATGTAGGAAAAAAATTTCATTAAATTTATTCACAGTAACATAGAAACCCATTACGCAATTCCATCACTTGAGATACCACATTTCATGTTGAATGCAATGCTAAACTAATACTTTTCATCACAAAATATCTATCAATTTGGAGACACGTATCAAACATATATAAAATGGTATGATCTAGTTTCATTCATTTTCACAAAGCTCTCAGTTTAGACTCCTATGAAACGTTGAGTTTGATACAAATTATTAACGATAGAAATACTCCAAGATATTTTGAGTCTAAGGATCACCAATTAACCATGCCAGCCTATCCATAGGTTGAATATTTCGTATTAGTTTCATGACGCAGTTTTTATATACTTATACGAAGGAAAACTTACTGTGTAAGCAAAACCAAATAGTTTATAAAAGAAAGAGGTAAATCTTACCAACCACTAATCAAATTGTAAAAGCGAGATATGAGTATTTTTTGCATCAATAATAGGTTGACTAATTAGTTGAGATTGCATGAACAATTTAACACCGAGAAAGACGAATAATACTAAATCAAAATCAATCTAACGATAAAAAAAGTTGACAATGAGAGCGGCTCGGTACATACAGTGGCTTTGTTCAGCATGAGATGATATAAGCAAAGAAAAAAGTTGATGATGAGAGCGGCCCGGTCAGTATGAAAATCAAAACATCAAGATAGGAACAGCTTTAAAAGCGTATAACCAGCAAAGAAGCATGATTCAAAAGATCCTATCAACAACAACAGAAATACTAAAAATATATAAGTAGATAAACATAATCCCAACACACCAACACATTATCCCTAAAACGGTATAAGGGTTAATTTTTTACATTATTGATGTCATGACCGAACAAAAAAGTTTTACACGGCCTTTATCTCATCTAACACCCATTCCATTTCTATACATTGAAAACCCAAAATACTATTACGATGGAGGCAAGGAAGAGCAACAAAATTGCAATCTTGTTGCATCAACCAAACTTGTAAATTTCACCAAAAAAACCCCAAAATAAAAACAAATACTAAGCTTCTTCTTCCAATGGAACTTGTTCTTTCGGTGAATTACTACGATTCTTAGGTGAATGGATAGTGTGGACCACCAATTTCTTTCGATTTGGACCCTTGCCATAAACGCGCAAACCCAGCCTTGTTTTTTTCTATTTTCACTGATTTCTTTGTGCTGGGTCCTGGGGGAGTTTCTCTATATATTTGTAGTTTGTTTCAAATCTTTGCATTTTCTCGAGCCTCAATCAGTTCCTTTAAATTTTTAACCAAAACTCCTCCTAGAATTTGTTGTTCTCTTCGATCAATCTCTTTCACCATTTTATTAACCCTGAATCACAAATTAAATACAGCGTTAAAATCTATCTTTTTTAAGGAAAAAAACTATTTAGCTTGTAGATCTTAGAATAACACAGTCAAAATAATTTAAAATTTTAAATAGACAAGTAATAAATAAGCATGTTTTTTTCTAATTTTAGTATTTGATTCTATTCGAACAACGTATATAGAAATAAAATAGAAAGTTACATACCCATAACTAAAGGAAATAATAGAGTAATTAAAAAGATTGCAATAGCACATTAAAAGATTGTAGGAGGCCATTGGAATATACTCCAATCAGTTTATTTTGCTTTACAAACCGAGAGAGCACATCGCATAATAGTGTTGAACTAGACGGAGACACCGTTAACAGCATAAAGACACTATTTTTGCAAATTAATGTCAGTACAATATCTAGTTTGACCAACATTTCAATTACTGAAATGCACGAGACATGTTCTACAAAATCCCTAATTGACAGGGAGTATGAGCAGGTCTTTTCCATATGCACAGAGAAGGAAATCATTTATATGCATGAACCTAATTAGTTCTACAAACTCTGAAAGGCACCATTTCCTAACTGAAAGAAGAAAAAAAGTATCATCCATCCGCAACAACAAATCAAGAAAACATAGAAAACTCAATTAAAACAGCATTTAGAAGCACTATAAACCCAATTAGAACCTCTAGGCACACACAATTAGAACCTCTAGGCAATTTTGAATTCAGGAGACGGTTTCTGATATTAAATTATGTCGGAGGGTGTGCAAAAGTTGGACTGTGGCTTCTTTGGTTCTACTTTCGAATTGCTTCTTGATTAAACTGTTTACTTAGCTGCTTTTAGGTATCTTTAGCTATGAATCAATTTTTTTAGAATGAAGTTAGAAGATGTTCTAGCACCAAAGACCATAAGTTGGAAAGATATGCCGATGTTGCGGTTTGAGAACACAGTTTAGGAAACTTAGGGTAGGAAATATGATCGCAAGGAAAACCGACAACTAGTGAGCATGACACTCAAAGCTGGTTTATGTTTAAATTAGTGAATCACCATAATCTTTGTTGGTTGGTTTTCACCCATAACCTACTTTTTATTCAAGCTGCTATAAAGAAAATTGGTCTTTTAACACTCTTTTCTAAATTTTAAAAAGGATCGTAATTTTGTAAATAAATTCAAATCCCAAATTGAAATTGTAGAGTAACCAAGCCACAGTTTGTGACATGGTTTTTTGTCCTAGCCATAATTAGACTAATGTGATTTACACCTAGAGACTAATGTGTTTTTTCACATGCTTTTTTCTCTCAAAATTTATAGAAATATGAAAATGATCATCACAAATTTCAAAACCGCCATTAGCCGAAATTAAAAGGAAATGGACACCATGAGTGCTTGCAAGATGAAAGAAGGGAAACAAAAAGGAAATGGTGCATTTGAACAGAATGATGACAATTTAAAACTTTTATTATGAAAATGCATAATTTTCATGTGTGTTAAATGAATGAGTCATTTTAGGATTGTAATGGCAAGCTTTCGGATTTTGAACTTGCGAAAGATGGTCCTGAGAGTGATAAAACTCATGTTTTGACGTGAGTCATGGGAACCTATGGTTATGCATCCTGCAAATTTGTTATCTCAACTTAATAAGTAACACTCTAATTGTCTTTTAGACAAAAATAAACCGAAATTTGTCAGTCCCATAAAAAAGTTGCAGCTTTTTAACTGTTTTTTTCCAGACTTTAATCACAATGAATCAAAGTAAAACATTTGGAAAGCATTAACGCTTCAATAATTCAAGGAAGATGCATTAACGCTTCAATAATTCAAAGTAAACTATTCATAAGATAAGGTCATGCAAACAATCAAATGCAAATAATTTTTTTGGGGTGATTAATTGTGGCAAAGAGATCCTATACGGACGGCAAAAAATGACACTGAAATAGGAATCCCAACCCAAATATCATCACAGAAACAAAACCTCCCCCATTTCAACCGTGAAACGAAGATCACAAAATAACATGGTAAGGACCTGAGCTTGTCCAGCTTGAAACGGCCAAAAAATCCCATAATTCAAATTCAGAATTCAAATTACCATCAGGGACAAAAACTGCACGATGGCAAAAACTCACCAATTACAACCCATGGTACTATTTGAATTTCATCAATTACATACACCCACCTTTCTATCAAACTTAATCCAGCCCCCAGTTAGTAATTTCTGAATAAACAAAATGACTCAAAAAACCCACCATAGTTTCTAAAATAATTTAGTTTCAGTCATTGCTCAAACAATTTTCCATAACCTAGGCCAGTTGTTGGCGAAAACACCAACTGTTTGGTTCCATTGATTCTCTCATTCCAAAAGCTTGCATATTCAACTTACACTCTCACAAAATTCAACCTACATAAGAGATAAGTACTCTACCATGGAGAAATGCACAGCAGCACAAAGCATAACAGAAAATTCAAAATGGAAATGGAACCTGCAATAAGGTTTTTTCAGAAGAAAAATGGCATTACGGAATACATAATCACATCGAGAATCACAAAGACAGAGAGAGTGTGGAGTAAGCCGGTCTGAGCAAAAATTTAAAAAAAAATGAGCTTTACAAAGTAGGAAAGGACGTCATTGTCAATAAACCATCTCTAAATTTGAGTCAAAGGACACACCAACTGAAAACAGTGCATTACCGCGGGGCACAAAGCATGTATATACGATGAATCATTTCATTTTTAGCAAGCTAAAATAAGATCACACGTTAAAATGTGTATCATTTTTTCAGTGAAGCAGCCAAAGTTGGAAAGGAGTAAAATTTAAATTGAAAAACATTAACCTAACAGGAACAAATTTAAAAAGAGAAAACCATCAGAATCTTTACATAAACCAACTAAAATTGCAATTTGAAAACAAAACTGCCTCATCTTAGCAGTGGTGCTGCATATATTGGCTTTTTCAGAAATAAATGATAAAAACACAGATACACGCAATGCACTGATTTTTCTTATTCTGCGTAGTAACAAAAAAGGATAACATTCCCCAGAAAACATATTACTTACATATAATATTCTGTTGCCGGTCACTGATCATGCACAAAGAAATAACGTATGTCATTTAAGGCTCTTCAAAAACACATAGAAGAGGGAAAATTTGTCCTGTTTTTAAAAAAAAAATTATCTCCCTGTACAAACACATAGAGAAGAGGATAAGGAGAAACAAATATGAACCTTGTTAAAAAGAAACAGACATATAACCACCTAAACAGGCACGACAACATATATTTTTAAACAAACAAAGCCAAGTCAGAAACACTAAATATAAATATAAAAGGTGTCAAATAAATCTCAATAAATTAAGGGGTGTGATATCCACACACCCCTTTTTACTTCTCTCACACCTTTTTGGATTTCGGCCGTCGGATCGAATGAATTAAAGAAGATCTAACGGACAGAAAATAATAGGGGTGTGTGAGAAGTAAAAAATGGTGTGTGGATAGCATACCCCTAAATTAATCGGCAAGGAACTGCTTACATTCAAAATTTTATTTACTTTTGTATTTGTTGTATTTATCCATCAACTATCGAACGCTACCCTATCTACATAAACTGATAAAGAATAAATATTGCTCTGAAATAAAAGAACTAATCATTTGAATTATTCATGACAGAACCAATTTTGATTTGAAATGCAGAATAAATCACACTTCTTTTCAATGGTGACCATGAATGATCCTCAAAAAATAACAACCATAAAAAGAGAACACCAAAAGCATAATCCTTTAACAGTACAACAGCAATCTCACTATGCCAAACAACCAAATATCCTCTATCCGCTGTCCATTCACAACCCTAACAAAAATCTTCAATTACTTTCATTATCAATTGAGCAGCGCACCCACCATTTAACTACAATTTTTCATTAACTTTAGCAATTAAATAGCAGTACATAACAATGGAATTTCAATGAAAAAAATCTGATTATGTGGAGAGGGTCAAATTCAATCCATGAGTGAATGGGTTAGCGTATACTTGCTGCTAGGAAAACCAGATTTCAGTGGTTGAGACTCTTTGTTTTTGAGAAAAGTGTGTATGGTTGAGCTGCAGGGATACATCACATAGCAAATAATTAGAGGGAAAAAGAGTTTGTATTTAAACTAAGTAAAGAGATTTGTATTAGAAATTACTTTGTATAAACAAAATTTAAAATGAATAGACAAATAGCTCACTAATGGTTTGTTTGGTGGCTGCTGTGTGAATGGATAGTTTGATGTGTATGGTTGTGTTGGATCTGCATATACATCAAGAATCAAATCAAAAGTGTATCTCAAAAATATAAAAGAAAGCAAGAAACGGAAAAACAACCTAGCAAGATATGGATATTAGAATGATGTGAAGTGGAAAAGAAACCTGAAGTTGGTTTGTTGATTAGCAAGCAGTAGGAAAGTATGAAGAAATACATAAATGAGTACAGTGCAAGCCCTTTATTTATAACCAAAGCAAACAATTTTTCAATCAAGGATTTGTCTTACATCAGTTTAGTCTGTCTTTGACTCATTGTAACACATATATATTCATCCCTAGAAGAAAGCGATTCCAGGCAACCCAAAAAGACACAATGCAGTAAGCAAAACGCAAAACCAAGAGGGAAATACCCTTTTTATTCCAAGTGGATTACGGTTACTAAACTCAAAATTTCCCGTAAAACCCTAACATATATTATACAAATGAAGAGAGAGAGAGAGAGAGAGAGAGAGAGAGAGAGAGAGAGATGGAGAGAGAGATGCATACAAAAGATATTTCTATAGTTCTACTCTAGTGATATCTGACCTGCGTAGAACTATAGAAAAAATTGCTGATATATTATAAACCCTAGCACAAAATAAAACCCAGGTCTCCTTCAGCACAAAAGCTCAGTTCATGTGGATTTTGGAAAAAAAAAATACGTCCAACACTTGACAATCCAGATTAGAGGAAATACTTAAAGCGTAAAATTAACTACAACTAAACAAATTAACAAAATGAAAACCGGAAAAAAAAAAAAAAACCAACTGACCTTAAAACAAGGAACAAACAGCATGAACTGAAGACCAGAAGCAAGCGCACAAATAATTGGAAATTCAAAACATTAAAAATACCTAGAAGAATAGAAATGAAGAGAGAGAGAGATAGCTCTCTGGTGTGAGCAAAGCAGGTCTTGAGCTATTTTCCTGGTATTTAGATACCTCTCCCTTGCAACTGAAAACCAAAAATCCCATAAAAATAACCAGGATGCTTGAGCAGAAAAAATCATATTTTCAACCACCAAAACCCAATACCCATTTAACCTGGGATTTTAGCGTTTTCTTTATCCTTGCAACCGAAAACAAAAAATCCCAGGAACATTATAAACCACAACACAAAATAAAACCCAGGTCTCCTTCAGCACAAAAGCTCAGTTCATGTGGATTTTGGAAAAAAAAAAATATGTCCAACACTTGACAATCCAGATTAGAGGAAATAATTAAAGCATAAAATTAACTACAACTAAACAAATTAACAAAATGAAAACTGGAAAAAAAAAAAAAAAAAAAAACCAACTGACCTTAAAACAAAGAACAAACAGCAGGAAATTATGAGAAGCAGAGAAATGACCACAGCGAAACAAAAAAATTCAAATGATGGTTTTAACAAAGCACACGGGAACAAAAACAATAAAAAAAAAGTTTTTCAAACAGTGCATAACCTGTTGAATCAGAAGACAGAACTGAAAACCCATACCCTCCCACACGTCACTCTGTCACTCTGTCACTCACCCTGCGCACCAATTCTACTCTCTTTCTATCCATCTCTATCTCCCTCTCCATCTCTCTCTCTAAAATGATAAATCCCCCAAAACCGAACCTAAGATACCAAAGAATTGCAAAAGCTAAGCTGTCATTAAAGAATGCAATAAAAAAAAACTAACTTATCTTTGATCTGAGGCGCAAGATCAGGCACCCACTCTCAGCAGGGTTCGTTCATGACCCCTACCCCGTTTCCCTGAAATCTGGACAACCCATACGGTCTTCTCTGACCATACCCACTCCCCCACTTGTGAAATCCACCTGCAGCAACAGCGCCGAGAACCGAGAACCGCTCCCCTCGCCCTCATTCTCCTCTCATCGCGATCTCCCTCTCTCTCTATCTCTCTCTCACTCTGTCTCTCTCACAGACCCTTCATCCCCGAAACCCTCATTCAACGACAGCAAACGAAACCCACCCGGTTACCCCCCATCTCGCCCAAAACTAAAAGGACAAAATTGTCCTTCCAAACACACCATCCTCACCATCGGATTATTATTTTCTATGGGCAAAACTGTAATGTAAATTTTTTTGGGCCTGAATGAGGGGCGGGCTTCTCAGCTAAAACCAATGCATTTGGGCCTGGATGCAAGCCGGGCTGCTCACCCAAACCCAACACAGAGCAATAGCAACCCAACACAAAAAGTAATGGCATTGTTGTGATTAAACTGAAATTGGATTGCACTATTCATTTCAACAGTGCCAATCCCAACCCTTCTTTAGACTAAAGTAATATATCACCTCGCATAATTTCTGTTGAAGACAAAGTCTTAACAGAACTAGAAGATCTTCTAAGATCCCCATGAGATGATCCATGCTTCCTATTAGAGGACTCAGAAGAAAACCTAGTCTGATTACCGTTCGTTTTGACAGGCTTTTCCACTTCACTAGACAGATTTAGCAAAGAGAAGTCCACCCAAAAAACAAAATGTGGCAGTTTCAGTGAAAATAATGTCCCACATAAACTCCCATTTGAAGTACTAGAACTCACAGTAAACTGACAGTGAGTAACACCTGAAGTTTTAAGCAATGTAGTTCTGACTACATCCTTATACCAAAAGGAACCTCTGCAACTGTATCTTCAAAAGATGAGGGAATCAGTGGAAGAACACTTTGAACATCAGCTTGAAGATGTTGAACCGAAACAGTATGGCTGTTAATATTGGTATTAGACCTTTGAAAGCCAAACTCAGAGGTATCGTCTTTGTAACTTGAGTAATTAGCAACATCGATATACTCCATTGTTCCTTTGAACCTTATCTCTTGAGGCAGTGGCGAAGCCACGTGAGGGCGAGGAGTGGCGACCGCCACTCCCCTCTCCGGAAAACACAACTGGAGGGCTGGTTCAGCCCCTCCCCTCGCTGGAAAACCCGACTGGTTCAGCCCCTCCGTTCTCCGGTGATCTGGTTCTGGCGTTCTGCTGCTGCGCGCAGTAACTGATTACCCTTTTTTTTTTTTAACATCCCCCAACGAAACGACACCGTTTCGTATATGTTTTTTAAAATAAAATAAAATATAAGGGAGGACCACGTGTCCCCCATTCCCTCAGTCTCTCTCTAACTAAGTCTAAAGCCCTTTCTTTTTCTAACTCTCTGCCAATCAGAGAGCAAAGTAGCAGAGCTTTGCCCCCCAAATTCCCAGCAAGGGGTGTTCATCCCATTGGCTTTTTGCTGTTGCGCCACTCCAGCCATTCCATCCAGCCACTCCAGCCATTCTCCAGCAGCCAGCTTCCAGCCATTCTCCACTCTTTAGATAAAAATTTTCGATCTTAAATTTATAATCCCTAATTCTAATTGATTATTTAACACGAATTTTTGTTTAATTGGTATAGAATCATATGGTAGTGCACTAATATGGTTATTTGTTATTGATTATTGATATGATTCTATGATTAATGAGATGAAATTATGAAATTATTTTTTAGGGTAAAAATTAAAATTTGAATTCTTGATTATTGATTAATTAATTAAATTATTACATAATGTATACAATTATTCATACGATTAGTTGAATAGAATTTTTATTTATTGAAATGTATGCTTATTGATATTGATTAATTGAATTGTTGGTTGGATTAGTTATTATGCATATTAGTATAGTCTACTCTAGGATTAAAAGTCTAAGAATTCCTTTTTTCTTTCCATTTTACAGTTACATAATGGAATGATATTTTAAGAAACAATGCTGCTTAAATCCTCCTTCAAACATTTTGGGTAGTTCTTCTCCTTCAAATATTCCGATTAGTCCTCCTCCTCCCTCAAATATTCCAAAAAGTCTTTCTTCGAATATTCCGAGTAGTTCACAACAAAGTGAGGCCACTGAGTTAGATAAAATATTGGTCAATCTTCTTGCAGACCTTGGACATAGACGTCGAATGTTTGATTATCCTAATTATCGTGAAGCAATTCGTAGACACTATCTCTAAAATGATCATTGTCAACCTACAGACCACATCATGCCAATATTTGGTTGTTGCTATTCTTTTGAACCTTGCACTCTTTTAACTTCGCCCCTCCCCCCGTCAATTCCTGGCTTCGCCACTGTCTTGAGGGTATACCTGCGGACCTTATCAGATGTCTCAAGTTAGTGTTGCTGACAATCACGTAAAACCAAATAACAGGTATAAATCATAGACATCAAACTCAAAATCTAAAATGTACCCCAAGCACAGGTATTACCTGCGTAACAAGAAGGATGTCTCGGCACTCTGCACCTAGGTACAGAACATCTGAATCAACCCCTTATTATCACAGAAACACGTCTGCTTTTCATCTTGAAATGAAAAGACAACAGAAATCCCAGCTAAAGCTGCTTTAAGATTTGTTTCAACATGCGGCTGCTCTGTAGACAGATTAAAATCAAAATTCCAGTGACAAACGTCTAGAAGGAATAAAGATACACAGTATGAAATCTTTACTAGCATAAAACTTTATCAGAGACCGTAACATCTAAAGACTCTACAAATCAAGAGCTTGTATATCTCCAGAAGATAAACTATATTTCTCGTAGTTTAGCTTTCTTTCATGCTCATCCTGAATGGAAATGTAAGATATCCTATATCTAAAAGCAATTGAGACATAAAGTCTATTTTAGGCAAAGTTTCAAACTGAGTTCAACAACCTGGGTACAACAACTTGACACTTAAATATTCCTGACATTTCAATGATTATCAATTCGGTTTTTTATACAATCATTTACCAAATAAAATATTAATATCTTGGAGATGGAGTCAAATATGGTCATGTACTGTTCATTAAAATATTAATATCTTAGAGGGTCAGATGCCTAAAACGAGCCATCTAGCCCTCCTTTGGTTGGAGGTGGCCTTGACCTTAGGCCAACCGAAGGCTGGCCAGCGGGCTCGTTTTAGCCCTATAACCCTCTAAGAAATTAATATTTTAATAAACAGTGTCAGACCATATTTTTTACCATCTTCAACCGAGGGGGCCAAAGGGTCATAGGGCAAAATATAATTTATTATTTTAATTTAAAAACTACAATAACTTAAATTTACAAACTACAACTTAAATATTAAAGACTATCAAAGGTTATTCGCATTAACTTATGCTGTTATCCATTATGACTGTTATAAAATAAAAACTAAATCCAACAGCTGTTAATTATAGAAAGAACCCAGGTCCTCAAAAACCAATTGAAAGTCACCTTCTTGGTGTGATCCTACTGCCTTTCTGTGTCAAACCCTGAACTCAAAATCTCGAAAAAGTGAGCCAAAAAGTTCTTTCCCAGCTGAGATCAAACAAAAATATAAAGAACCCAGGTCCTCAAATCCCACATGGACTCAGCCACATTTGCCCCACCCTCTCCTTCTCTTTATCACAATCCCATCTTATTCTCAATCCCAACTTCACCCAGCATAGAACCCACAAGACCAAATCCCTCATGTACTCCTCCAATTCCGATTGCAATCCTCCCAAAACCCGTAAAATAAATTATACCCTTTTGTATTTTAACTCGGTTTCGAAGTAGAATGGGAAGAAAGATGAAGAAAGAGCAACAGTTGGATCACCACAGAGCTTGTATTCCGCAAGATCTGATAACACCGACAAAAGAGGTGAGAGGACTCACAGAAAGGTCGGCCCAGCCGGTTGGCCTGATTCCTCTTTTTTGGCCCGGTGGAGCCCACGAGCCATTTGGCCTAGCTCTCAGTATGAGACGGTTTTTGTGTCATTTCGGACTATTTTCAACCCTCTGGCCAGATCGGTTGGAGATGGCCTAAGATCATGCATGCCATGCATGCTGTTGCTAATTATTTGATGTCATCCTTTGGATAAAGGATTGAAATGGGTGTTCAACAAGCAAGGATTGAATTGATCAGCAAATTTTTTATGAAGGATATATTTGCACCAAATAATGTTAGGGAAACCAAATTTGCAAACCAAATGATGATATATCACCAATAAAAAATAAGCACATTAATTGACAGTATGCTGAGGAGTTTGTTAGTCATGTGGTTTATCAGTCATACAAGTCCAGTGAATATGCCATATGGTCTTGGCTAGATACATAGTTAAAATGCAATACCGTCGAAGCTTTAATAGAACTCTATCATTCAGCAGACCTGGCATAAGGATTTCGTCCTTATAAATACAAGAGGGTTCTGCAACATTGAGGGTCTTCAACTCAACAACCAAGCGATTCACAAGCACCTTCAATTCAGATTAGTGAACATCACTGCAACTAGTTGGTTGGTTATCTAGTATCGATGGACGAAGAATTCTCTATTCTTTAGTCTCAAGAGGTCATCTCATCAGCTTCTGCGAAGTAAGGTAGTACCCAGTTACTCATCGTTCAGCACAATGAAAACCGAACCAATTATTGAATTTTGTAGTGATCAAGTAACCTCATCTTTAAGTTCTAGAACCAAAAGACGAGATGTGTTCCTTCCTCGGAGCGTATTCAACACCACTACCAACTCGATTCTACTCTCCTGACCAAGCTCTATTGCAAGTTGGCAAACCTGCATTCACAAGAATGACTTATTTAACTTAATTACTTGCCCTGTACACCATGTGGGCTTTGTAATTTTTAAGGCCAACACATTCATAATATAAAATAAATAAATAAATAAATAAAATAAAATAAAACCTTACTTGATAACTTGGGAAGAGGTAAACCTTTTGGGGATGGAGTTGGATATATAGTTGTGTATATGGAGAAGGATTTGAGAAATAATGGAATATCAAGATAAGGATTTTAAAACTTTTGATACATAATACCTACATTATTGATTTAATTGAGAAAAAGATAGATTCGTAATTCAACAAAGAAACTAAGTAATCTAACTTGATGGCTTGGGAAGAGTTTAGAAAACCTTTTAAGGGATGGATTGGAGTGTATGTGTATGGCTGTGAGTATAGAGAAGGATTTGAAAAATTGTCATGGTTGAATATATAAAAAAAGAAATGGATTTTACTTTTTTTTTCTTTTCTTTTTTATAGAAAAGGGCAAAACATTACAGAGAAAAACCCCTAGAACAGCTTACTCCCGGACTATCAAAGAACAAGGCTCTAGAAGCAGCGAGCAGAAGAGCTCTATCCTAAACATGGAGGTTCCCATAATGGAACCCTAAATCAGCAACAGCATCGGCCACAAAGTTAGCCTCTCGATACACATGGTTCCAGGATATAAGATCGAAGGATCTCACAATAAGTTTAAGGTCTTCAATAATACTTCTCACTTTCCAGGGGACACCGCTGGACCCTTGGACTGCCTCAATAATAAGTTTTGAATCCCATTCCACCACTATTTTCTGGAGACCCCTACACCTTGCCATCCAAAGCGCGTCCCTAAGAGCCATACATTCCGCAACATTAATAGAGACTTCCCTCAAGTTTCTAACCCCAGCAAGTACCGGATCGCCACAATCATTCCGAATGACGAAACCCCCAGGCGCTCTATTGTTTTTGACATAACCATCAAAGTTTAGTTTGTAAACACCAACTCCCGGAGGGATCCATCTGATTAACCTCTGCCGAGTCTTCCTAGGAGCGCCACCTCTTTTATTAGCAGTATGAAACTCATTTGCCATACTAAAGGCTAACGTCGCTACTTTAGCAGGATGGAGCTTGACTTTATTGAAAATAACATTGTTCCTCATTTTCCAAATCTGCCAACACATAATAAGAGCACAACTAAGACTCGAAAGGTTGTCATCTTTATGAGTATCTAACGAGCCAAGCCACTCAAGCAACGTGCCCCCACTTTGATTAGTAGGAGGTCTAATCTTCGGACTATGGGCCCAAACTTGCTTGGCAAAGTCACAATAAGCAAAGAGGTGCTCTTGGTCTTCCACGTCTCCATTACATAATAAGCAAGTATCACTAATCGTGGTAATAAATCTGTGAATTTTACTTCTCGTATGGAGCTTATGGAGAGTTAATAGCCAACTGAAAATTTTGACCTTATTTGGGATATTAAGCTCGCACGGGTTGGATGTACCCAACTCCCCCTCCTTTTCTTCCTTCTCTCCTTTCCCTTCTTTTCCCTCCCTCATTCGTCTGTATCCCTCCTTTTCTCTCATTCCCTTTGCATCATAGCCACCCACATGGCGTTCTCATTTTTGACTCACAAATCTAGAGCCTTCTAAAAATTGATCAATTTACCATTTTGTCCTCCACTTTAAACGTTAATAACTTCGTCATTATCACTTCATTTCACGAACAGTTTGTGCCTACGCGTTCGTGAAACCGAGCTCTATTCAAAAAATATAAATTGTGACCCCAAATGGTTTACTTTTAAATAATTAATAAAACTTCAAACTTCGTAATTTATAATAATTTCCGAAAATAGAACTTTAAAATTTTTCCCAATTCTGTCTTCATCAACATAAACCAATTTACTTTTTTATCTTCTCCACATATTCGTAATTATGAATATATAATTCAAATATTTAAATTTTCAGGATATTACACGCACACAACTTAAAACCTACCTTAATCTAACTTTCAAACACTACCCCAAATGGTTTTAGGGACTTAACTACGTCGGGGGTGGCGAGAACCGGCTGTGAGTTCGTCGGGGAAGACCAAAACAGTGAACTCCGCCACTGCCAGAGCTCCACAGCCTTGGCTTGGGGTCGAGACGACGAGGTTCATATGGTGGTGGTGTTGTCTTCGTCGCTGCTATTATTTGTGTGTTGTGTGTATGTAAGGTACCCTCGAGGAAGGTTTGGTTCCAAGAGAGCCGAGGAGATAAGAGATAAGAGAAAAGATAGAGAACCGATAGGTTTAGGGGAACAAGACATGGGGCAAGAGGGAAGAAAGAGAAAAGATTGCGAGACCAAATAAAAGGGGTAAGCTCTACTAGCACACCAAACAAGCCATAAAAGACAAACGTGCAAAATATCTCCCACACTTGAAATTGCAAAATTACTCTCGACGTTCTGTGTTTCGTAGAATCCTGAACAGGTCATTACATCAAGTGTTTATGTCACTTTCCACACTCGGCTCCGTTGTAGCACTATATTGTCCGCTTTGAGCCCCGGCCATGCCCTCACGGTTTTGTTTCTAGGAATTCACACGAGAACTTCCCAGTAGGTCACCCATCTTGGGATTGCTCTCGCACGAACTCGCTTAACTTCAAAGTTCTCACTGAATCCGAAGCCAGTGAGTCCCCAAAAGGCCTCGTGCTATATGGAGTTGGGCATGTACATATAAGGCACGTCACCCCCTCTCCGTTGGTCGATGTGGGATGTCACAGTTTAAGAACATTCATTATTGAAACTGAGGTTTGGAATTCAACTTCCTATTTAAAACATAAAATGTTTCTTTTGAGACCAATAATCTGAAAATTTAACACTCTTAAACTATGAATTATGTGCCCATACTAAAAAATAATGATTATAAAGTATGTGTCACGGTTTATTTCAAGTGAGTAATAGAGATATCTTACAAAAGAAGGATTCTCCTACTGGGAATTATATCATACGCTTTGCCCCCTTTCATAGATAATGGAGAGATGAATTGATCGATTCGTCGGATCCTAGATCGGGACTAACGAGGCTCAAACTCCCAGCTTCTGCCTTGCTCTGACCAGTTAAACTACAATCCCAAGAAAATTAGGTATACAGCCTAAAAATTCTTTTTTTTTTTCTCATTGGATTTTATTCGAACCTTTTTGTTTTGTCATGTTGTAACAAGCATCGGTATTTTGTTGGTTATCACTAAAAATAACTACACATTTGAATTTTCTTGAACGAATCTGATGATCCTCTACCACAATCTCTTCAGTTCCCCCTTTCTGTTGTTCAAAATCACTGATTAATTTGTATGACCATCGAGGAACTTTTTTATTAATTTCTTTTATTCCAATAGATTTTTTTTAATCATTTTATCGTTGGGAACAGTTCTAATTGCATCAAATAATAATTTTAAATTTTTGATTCGATACTTGGACCAAAAAAGAAAGCTTTTCTTCATAGCAGATGGTGCTTTACCGCATGACATATAGCAATCATGTCTATGCACTATAGTGCAGGTTTAATATCCATCTATTCATTTTTCCCCTAACAAGTAACTATTTAACTCAGTAACGTTACCGCTCTACTAAAAAAAACTATTTTCCCTCATAACTATTTATCTATGCGTCAATGAAATACCTTTTTGCTTTTTGGTCCTCATGAATTTATTTCATTCACTAACACTTTAGCCAAATATCATTTACCTGCTGCACTTCAATGAGATAGAGAAACAGACATCAATTCTTGGCAACTTTTTGCTCAAACAGGACTTCTTAATTACAAGAACATATCATACAAACTAGTCTTCTTTACATGATAAATCACATACAGAAGATATTCATGTCACCTGGTTTTTCACAGCTACTCTTCATGACATTTAGTTTCCGAGGAAACGAGGAATCACACACAGCTTCAGAGATCACAGTTAGACCTTTCTGACCAAGAAAATAAGCCATTCCCAGGATTTACTCAGACGACATATCCACTGGATTTTGTGAGATCAGCCTATTGATGTTGTCAAACCTCGTATCCCGGGTTCACTTTCTGTTGCACATCTCCGTAACTCTCTAACTCTTCCATGTCCTCCAAACTCCCCAAGAACAGAGGCAGCCTTTGGTGCAGCTTGACTGGCTGAATCGATAGAATTCTACTTTTACCATCAGAACCTTTGCCCCCGGCTTGCTCCACCAGAAAACTAAGAGAGTTGGCTTCGTAAACCAGACGAAGGTGGTCCCTGGGATTCATTGTCACTCCACCATACAGTAGAGTTCGATGAAAATCTGCTACCAGAGAACAGATATAACGCGCAGAGTACTTCTTGGGGTATCTGCCTTTCCCTTGTCTCACAGTATCTATGTATTGCCTTAATCCGTTGGGCCAATCAAAATATCGAGCATCATTTACAGAATAAATTTGCCCTGGAAAATGAAGAACCAGCGTAAGCACACCTAAATGCTTCTATCCAGCATTTTTCAGTATCATCGAGCATTATTTACAGAATATATTTTCCCAGAAAAAAAAAAAGAGAAAGCGCAACCTAAATGCTTCTATCTAGCAGTTTTCAGTATCATCAATCACCATTTTACAGAATATGTTTTCCTGGAAAATAAAGAGCCAGCGTAAGCGCAATTTAATGCTTCTACTAGTATTTTTCAGAATACTTATATAGCAGTCAATAACCATTATATTGCAATTTCTTTTCAAGGTGTAATAGTCATCGTACAGGTTAGATAATTTTGTGATGGTTTCTAAATAATCTGTCTTTCCGTAAAAATGTAAATAAATTGTCAAATGAAATCTCATATATTGAAGCATATTAGTTTGGAATTTACCTCGAGGAGGAATTTTTAAGCTTGGGTGTGTGAGAATGAAATCTCCTGTTGAATGATCCAGCGTGAATGCATGTGTTCCTGAACCAAAGCTGGTGCAGAATATCGTGGCAGATGAATAAAGAACATAGCCGGCAGCAACAAGATTAGTTCCCTTCTGGAGTGAATTCAGCAAAGCCTTCTCCTCCTTTGGTAGATGATCCAGCTCTGGAAGGCGTTTATAAATCCCAAAAATGGTTCCAGTGGGAATGGACGCATCAATATTTCGAGAACCATCTAGAGGATCCGTTACCACCACAAATGGGCCATCATCGGTTATCCAAATTGGAGTATCATCTTCTTCTGAAGCCATGACAGCTACTTTTCTAGAATTTTTAAGAGATGACAAGATGATTTCATTCTGCAAATAAGAAACTTAAGTTAATCAGAAATGTTTCTTTGATTTCACCATTACTAGATTGCTCCTGACAATAAGGCAAGCTGGTGTGAGAACTTACAGAGCAACGAAAGATCAGTGCTATATCACCAGAACATTACATTTTTCATTTGGTAACAACACTGTACACCAAAGATGGAAAGCTCAAATCCCTTGGAACCTTAGTGAAGAAAGGATTTGATCCTACACCTCTTGTACAAAACAAGAAAATTTACCACTGAAGAAGCTAAGTGTCTTAAGCATTTCGTTTAATCACTATTCTAAACAAATAATCTTAAATGACCATGCCGTAGGTGAGTCATTTCAATGGATATGTCATAGATTTTCTGACCCATATTTGGTGCGTACAGCTTGTACCATCATCACAACGTTAGAAGAATTGATTGGATAGGCATTTCACCAGATGATCAACGACAATACCTAACACTTCACTTCTGACCAAAAGTTGTGTTATACTGGGGCAGTCAGGTTCTTCCCACTCAATGCGGATTTGATGTGGCTTAGAAGAACAATATAGGTATACATATATGTACGGGAAGGGATGTGAGCATAAATTATGGAAATTTGCAAACCAAACACAAGCCCTTTGGCTCCAGTTTTGACCCGATTCTTTGATTTCAAAACTTAGACCCCATCAAGCCAACCAAATGGCATTCTGTTTCCTTTCAAACAAAACGAATAGGCACCCTCCATTTCGTCCATATCTCTTGTCAGTTTCCATACAGATTTGAGGACATTTCACCAAAATAGGGAGTTATTTTCTGCTAAACATTTAACCCCTGATCACTGAAATCAGAGCTTTAAACAAATCAGTCCTACCCCGCGTCCTCCAATGACTCAATTAAAATAAAATCAACAAAAAGCATTGGTTTATACACATGAGTATGCATGATTGCAGAGAGAATACAAACTTACTGAAGACAATTATATCTTGGGGTTAAACTTACCGAAACGATATCGAGAGGCTTCGGTGCATCCCGGCCTGACCCAGCAGCCGAAGCGCCGCCGCCAGTGAGACCCTTGTGCTTCCCAAGGCTGGAATTGAAAGGAGAAGCTACAAGAGCTGCGATTCTCTTGCAGGCGTACTGTAAGTGGTGGAACAGAAGCACCAGATCATCTCCTACTGTGGCACCTCTCTCGCCGGCCGCATACTCAATCAGGGTGCGCACCTCATCATCGGCAACACTGCCACTAGTACCGGAAGAAGCCACTAGTCGGGACCCAATAGTGAAACCGAACCCAGAAAGATTTGCCATTGTTGGTCTGTGGTGGAGGATGGTTTTTGCAGTGAACAGATTTCTTGGCGGGAAATGAGGGCGATTTGGTGGGAAAATTGGAGCAGGGCAGGAGGTGGACGGTGGTGTTATGGTTATGATTGTGGTGGGTAATGGCATGATAATATATATTGAGTTTGGGTTTGGGGGCTTTGAGCCTTTGATTAGAGTGGTGCCATTTTTGGACTTGATTGAGTTTTCAAGGAAAAGAGGAGCGATGGGATGGGATGGGGGATAGCTGATAAGGGATTTGCTGTATATCATAGAAAATAGACAGCAAAGGAAGGAGTCTCTCCCCCCTCGTAAGGACAAATTAGTCCTCACCTCACCACAAAGGAACCCTTCTAAAATAAGGACATCTTTGGAGAATCACTTGCATCAACTTTATTTTTGTACAAAATAAGGGTATGCACTCAACGTTAATGGTTTAGAAGCTAACTACGTTTTTTAGTGGTTTGATTTATGATGCGGGTGTGCTAATTTACTACCGAGTTCGATCAGGCAAACATTTCTGAATATCGTGTGGTGATACGCATTGCTGACTCTTGAATCGAGCAACTTTAGCTTAGGAAGGAATACTCTTGATCATTGGTTCTATAGATAAGGTTATGCCTATTTACTGTAAAGTTCAATAATGGTTCACCTGCCTTCGATCCGAACACTAAATGTAACTTAGGTCACTTCGCCGAGAAGGCTAATGAAGTAGCTTCGTTAGGCAAAAAAAATCCAAAGACTTTGCGGCAGAGACTTGAGATAAGTAATCAATCAAACTTGAAAGACTTCCCGTCTAACCAGGCAGCCAAGACTCCTAAGCATGAACTAATTCTACAACTTGGGCGCCGTCTAACCAAGCGATGCCTTGACTGGTTGCTTCTAAAAAACCCCGGCTAATCAGACAGTTGTCGTCCGCCGACTGCCGGCCCAAACCTATCTAACGTGACTGAATTTGTGCTGGCGTTTAGTAAACAGTTTCTGCTCTGGGAATCGTACAACAACTAACAAGATTTCTTGCGGATTGCTTCACTTGTCAGTCGTCACGAGTTATAAAGCCTCCCGCCGCATACCATGTTCTTGATCCATCATAATGGGGGTTTTTCTTATGCTTGCAGTTGCAGGCCCCGACCCCCAAGAGAGGCAAACACTGCGGAATCCGCAACAAGCAACCGAAACAAATAAGCTCCCTCGTGCTCTCATATCATTTTCCCCAATAGGGAAAAAAGAGAGAAAAATGGTTCACGTCATCGCTTATTGATCAATTTTGATAGCCATCTTATCTTCCTCTGACACTGATATAAAGGAAAACTAGAACCAAGAGATACCCAAAAAGTCAAACTCAACTCAATCAGAGAAAGACATATATATTACATCCAGATTCCCAAACATTGCGACCACAGAAGAAACATGAAAACACCATGTAGAAACCATCACAAATTGTTCTTGCCAAAATAAAATCCAGTAAATAACTGTTAAAAAAATTGTAAAGCTAATTCTCGCATTAAAATGAGGGAGAATTGAGATATTCATATTACCTTTGATTTCTAATTATTTACATCGAACGAAGCCACCAAATACCTACAGGAGTTAATTTGTCGCACCTGATTGAGGTATTTCAGAAGCGCTAACTGCTTCGACACAACTCAAGCAAAAGCTAGAAAAAATAGACTGCACAAAAGCACTAACTTAAGCGTATAACAAACAATTGAGCCAAAACGTTTGATGGTATGGCACAAGTTAAATACATACATTGATATCAAAAGAAATTTCCAGCGAGAGACAGGTGAATATCTGTTCTATTGCATTCCAAAGCTTCAGCGCAGTTGCTTTTGAATCAACATGCTTGCAAATGCACCAGTAGATATCTAGTAAATATCTTCTAAACTGCACAACACAAGAGACAGCAAAGGAAATCTCATCAGAGGGGAATGCATCAACTATCATACTGCGTTGTATTTAAATAACTTGTTATTTACACAACAAATAGCAATAAAATCACAAAGGAAAGCCTTCCAATGATGATCAGCAAATTCACGATGGATGTCCATACAAGAAAAACACAAAAACGTCTCTTCTTTCAAAGAGCACGGCTGGTTATAGTTGATAAGGTTAAAATAAGGCCACTAACGCATCCACGCATCAATCTTTCGAAACAAATCCTACATGATAGTGGTTGATCCATGCACACAACTAACTGGATATATAGTCTAAGCCTTTCCCAAATATAATCTGTTGCACCAACTCATCTACTCATTACACCACCCCATATTCATAGTACCCATCTTTTTCTGATTTTTTTAAAGTTAGGAAAGAAAATATATTTGTCCTCTCTTCCCTCCATCCTATTCGATTTAGTGTTTATTTGAAAACCCTATAAATAACGTTAATTCTTGTAAAGAAACACATAATATATAGGCCCGGTGCCTTGGAATCCCCTTTTAAGTTTGATCATCCCTTTTTAAGATGATTACTAAAAATTTCAGACACGTCCACTATAATCATATCGAACACCCCAATTTATGGTTTGTTACATTACGTATCAAAAGTTAATTATCAACTCAAATTAAAATGATGCTCCATAGCAAAAAATTGCCACTGGTATTTAGGGAACTCCAATATATGCGAGCAACTTTCAGAAGAAAAGGGATTGGACTACCTCCCTATTTCCAAAACATGATATGTACGAGTGTGTGACAACTAATTGTAGAGTTGATTAGCAGTAAACTTAACAGCAACAATTGCAGCATTACCCCAAAACTTCAATAGTTTAAATGGATAATTTTATTGAGAAAGAACTTACCCTACAAAATTTCATAAAAATATCTACTAACTGCAACGTTATGTACGATGGAAAGTTACTCTTGAAGCCTCAATCGATTGAAGAAGACCAAGAAATGATACTCAGGATCCCAGTAAACAAATCCAACAACAGGTCCACCCTTTATGTACTGCAACAGTTTCATAAAAGTATATCATATAGTCACTATGCATTCTGGAGATACTGAATGAGTACTTTTTGAGATAAAAACAAAGGAAAAAGTATAAAGCAAAATTATAAAACCTTCCCATCAAGAACAACAAGTTCACCATCAACCCATCGGGGATTGCGAAACCCTGGCTCAGCAAGCCTCCCCTGTCCTTTATATCGAGCAACCTGAGTTTCAAAAAAAAATAATAATAATAATAATAAAAGAAACTCTTCTGCAGAGAGCAAAACAAATGTATGCCAAGTGGACGCACGATAGAGAAAATTAATAACAAGTGATCAGAAAAAATTCGATCTAACAAGCTAAACATATACCACTCCAAATTCTTCTGGTATAATCCCTTTATGAGGAAGCTGATATCCTTTCCCAATCTTTGCACGAAATGCCACCTATAGAAACCAAGTGATGAGGTAAAAAGACTAAGGTTTAGAAAAACTAGGTAACTAGTAGATGAAAAACAAAACTTAAGCCCAGGTGTTCATTACAAAGTTGAGAGGAGCCCTTTGGAAGAAATAAGGTGGCATCCAGTCAACCAAGTATTAATAACATGTATTAGAAAAAAACAAAGCCAAATGCCGCATGAGGTTTTATTTCAATAGAATATTATGAAGCTACAAACAATAACATTTTAAAATTACCTGGCCAGCTGGTACATAAGGATCCCCAGTAAGTTTTAAGGCTTCTACATATTCATAAAACTCAAGGTTTAGAGGCTCTTGAGTCCCACCATCCTCTTTCCATTGACCAAATTTACATCTCAGGTGAATAACTTCTGAGGTGTAGAGCCCATGTGCACCAATGTAAAGCCCTGATAAAATGAACCTATTGTCAGTACATATAAGGTGGGGTGAAGAATCTGTCATGGATTAAAGCAAATGCACTTAAGGATTCTAGTGACAGAACAGGATGATCAACCATAAGAACTTCTGCACAGCATCAAACATTACTTTTTTTTTCTCTTTTTTTTTCAGAAGGGGGAGAGATCAGAAACCAGATTTCATTAATTAAAGGTGCAGAAGACTATAACCCACTGAATTCAGAGTCTACAAACTAACAAGCTTCTACTAATAAAAGTATAATACAAGCAATATTGGCAATGCCTTTTAAAGAATAGCAGCCCTCCGGTAAGAAAAAAATTATGTACAAAAATTTTCCAAAATTATAAGGGATATACCTAGAGTGATGGAAAAAGAGGTTAGGGTGGGAAATTTGATGAAAAGAAATTAAGTGCTACTTGGGAGATGGTTGTGGAGACCTCCATTAAAGAGGGATTCCTTATGGCATGCTGACTTCAGATGCACATATGAGTCGCATGAAAATTGTTGGGATTCCAAGATAGCGATCAAGGGATGAAGTCTCTGTCCATGGATAGAAAATTCTCAAGGGGATCACCTTCTTTTTCTTCTAATTGTTGCTTTATGGTGGGACAAGGAGAAATGATAAAATTATGGGATGGGTGTTGGGTTGGGGAAACAGGTTAGTGCACTTACTTTTCTCCTCGTTATAGCATCAAAAGGTGAAAAAGATAAAATATAATTTTGAAGGAAATCACCATTTAAAGGATCTGGAGAAGCTGGCATTTCAATGCGATTGAAAGTGGTTGATCCTGACAGTGGTTGATGATTGTTAACCTGGCTGAGAGCAAGATTTATTAACTCGCCAACATCTTTGAGTACCTGATAGTCAAAACATAGAATGGAAATAACTTTAGGGTATAGGGAGTGGTGGATTTGGTAAAATACAGGTTGTTCAAATTGTACAGTGAAAATTCAGCCAACCTTCAGTGGTATCTTCTCTTTACCCATGAACTTAGAGAGATCAAACATAACATTGTCAATGCTTCGCTGACCTCCAAGTTTAGCTTTCTTATCTACAGAAGACCGTTCCTTTCCACGGGAATCCTGTTGGTTAATATCTTTCTCAACGGTAAAGGAAAATGATAAACGTCCCTTCTTCTCCATTTTAGCAGGTACTCGGAGCAAATTTTTAGTAGGCGGGCTGCTTGATAGTTTCTGCCCAAGATCACCAACAACTACTTTAAAGGCAATTTCACGTCGCTCTGCATTTTGAATAATTCCAGGATCAGCATCCAGTTCTATCACATCTGTCTCTTCATCACCTTCAACTTTTTCTTCATCTTCAGCATCTAAACTCTCTATTTCACTATCCTTATCTTCGTCATCTTCCTCAATAATCTGTTCAATCACTTTCGATATTAGATCCCTGTCTACCTTCCCTGGTGAGGTCACTTTCAAGACCTTGACCTTCACATTAGGAATCATATCTCTCAAGATACTTTGAAAACCAGAGATATCCTCAGAAAGATCAGAGCCATCATCCCCATCATTACCATCTTCAGCATCTTCACTATCTGCAACAAACAGATCACCTTTTTCTTCAGTTGAATCTATAGGATTCAAGCTGCTACTAGCATCCAATGATTTGGAGCTAACTTGTGGAGAATCCTGAAACACCCCTCCCCGCTTTAAATACACAGCCTGAAATTTATGGCATTAGAAATATTAAGTATATTAGCTGCACATCTTTAAGCATAAAATGATGCAATAAACAAGTATCAAGTAATTAATAAGTATCACTTCAAAATTGTCCTTTGTTGTTCCAATCCTATTCCACACCAAAGAATCATTTAAATCTTCACTAACTTACACCAAATGCCATTGCTTATAAATTAAAAACCAGACTGGACTGCCACAAAGAAAGGATTGACCAGGAACTAGCACAACAGTCTACTTCATTTCACCCCCAAAGTATTGTTTCCTTAACTAAGCCCCAAAACTGGTTTGGTTAGTTCAACCAGCATTGGAAACACAAAACTGTTATTCAGAAAAGTAACCTCTTTCATATCTAGAGACTGATAGGCAACTCAAAGCACAAACTGTACCCCTATAGTTCTTTCACCCCTACGCCTTTATAATCCACTAATGTCCTATTCCTTTCCAGACAAATGATCCACCGTCAAAAGGAGTAGGCCTTGTGTTTTCACTTCAGTCAATAATGTGCAACATCCTGCTGGAACCACGCAGCTCACCCTGCCTCACAAAATAATTTTAATCATAACCTACAGCTAGTGGACAGTGCAAAGTAAGTTATCAGCACTTTCTCCCTTCTCCATTGGGCGGTTCCGCCACTCCTTGGGTCGATGGGTCATGTACTCCGGGTATACACATTCTCAGATGTTATGGCCAAATCCTGAACCAGATGAACTCTCCTACGAAAACACATATTTCTTCGCACTTTAAGCCCCGGAAAGATACATAAGAAACCATAAAAAGCATTCCCCGGAAGCACCGAGTGGCCATAGAACAGCTTTCCTACACAGATTTTTTCTGTTACTTGCAATGTTTTTTAAAAGGCTCGCCTTAGGGCGCACCTAGGCGTCCTTTAAGGCTGGGCGTGATGCCTAGGTGCACCTCAGGGGCTTTTTTTTTTTTTACTCCCAAACCCAAATTTTGGGTAGGTTTTAACTGCCTCATACCTCTTCCTTGCACTATCGTCTCTCTGCCTTTTTTTCTGATTTTTATTTTTTATATAATGCATGTGTGTGCTGTCTGCGTGAATTGTTATATGTGTGCTCGTTGTGCTTTTCATCCTTATTATATATTTATATATATATATATATATAATATATGTATATATATGTGTGTGTGTGTGTATATATTTATAATATATGTGTGTACTCAAGGTGATTATTGATTAATAATCTTCTTTTTTTTTAATATAAAATATGTGTACGCCCAGTGTATATATTAAAAAATTTAGGTCTAATGAGGCTTCGCCTCATGCCTAGGCCAAGCTATCCCTCGGACACCTCGCCCACACCTCACGCTTTTAATACATTGGTTACTTGACATAAAAGTCAAAGAATTTCTTTTTCAAAATTTTCATTGGAAAAACATAAAAAGTACTCAACAATCTAAATGTTTGTAGTTGAATATTCAACACTACAATTAAAATATTGATGTGTACATATTATGATGTCATCCTAATTGAAACTCCAACCTGGCCTGGTCAAACCTCTATGCTTGCCCCTTGCTCTTCTAATTTGATGAAAAACTAGTTTGGCAACATAACAATATTATACTACGAATCTATACAGCATATTCAAATAAGTCAACAGTGCATACTCACAGTTTGTCAAAATAATTATCTTATGGGGCCAGACTGTTGGGCAAGTTCAAATTCCACAATTCAAGATTTCATTATGCATATATGATAACAGATTCTTTATTATAAAGAAAATACCTAAATAAGAACTGTCAATTTGACGAAGAACACTAAGAGGCATCTTACCAAAATTTGTTTTGGAATCTTGTGTTATTGTTTAAAAATCTTACTCTTTTTCATTATGGAATATTACCTACTATTTTTTTATCTTTCATTATGTTTCACTGCTTTGTAATTATTGAAGATTAAAGGTTGCCCATAGGGTTTGCTGCCTAAAAGAATTTTTTTTTAACATAAGATTTTGAAAAGGGTGGTTTTGAGAAGCAATACTAAAAGAGAGTTCTGTTCTATTTTCCTATGGTTCTAGACATTCTATGAAAACAAGAAGACCTAAAATGCCCTAACTTCTGGATTCTGTCTGAAAAATCAAAGAATTTGTGTCAATGTGTTTCCCTATCTAAGTTGGTATAAGAGCCAGCATGGTCATTATGATGCGCGCTGTGCTAATTCTTGTTTAGTTTATTTTTTCAAATGGATGTAAAGTCCAATTAAGATCAAAACAGTCCCAAGCATTCACTGGAAATGCAAGCCTATTACTGCCCATTTTAAGTTTCGACCACTAGAAAGTTGTAATTGATGCATTAGATTATACTAAAAATTTAAACATTACAAAGATACCTGCTGTCTGTATTCACCATTCTTATTTGCTGTTAAATAAATCTCAAAGAGGGGAACACCAGCTGCAGCAGTAGCAAGCTGCCTGAAGAAGATGAAAGTTAATAAAATTATACATACTGCAGGAAGCACCAGTAGCGTACAGAATGGAAAACTACATTTGAAAGAAATTAATTGAAACACAGTAAATTCATTTTTTTTTCTCAAGTACAATGAAAAATAAGACATGAGAAGCATTCCATAAATATCTTTTCTTCAACAGGCAACATATTATAAATCTGATGAGTCTAATATTTTACTATATATTTTACCCTAATCGTAGTATTAATTTATTGATTATTTTGGTGAGATTGTGATACTTTGAATTATATTTCTAATGTAGGACATTCAGTTTCCTCTTGAGCATAAAGTAATCAAACAGACAAATTTTAGAGTGATTCCAATTGGACAGGATGTTCGTGAGTCTTTCAAGATGATTGTAACAAAGTTTCAGATTTTTCTACTGAGCCGTTTGACCATGGCAAAGAAATAAAAGCCCAGCGCGCAGCTTTTCCAGATTAACGTTTTTGGACGTTTTGGGTATTTTGGAAGTCAATATGGCATACTTTGAGGAAGATTCCTTTTGAGGATTTGTTGGGGACAACTTAAGCTTTCAAAAGAGACCTTTTGGGAACAAATCGGAGTTGATTTGGTCGGTCAAAAAGTCTGATTTTCTGAGAAGTTTGAATTTCGGTTCAAATAGGAAAACTTTTATTTGTTGTTTTATTGATTATGTTTCCTAGTTTTATTCTAAGATCTTTTCTGGGTAGGGTTTTATTTTATAGTAGAATAAATAAGGGTATTTAGGCATTAGGGTGAAGAAGGGGGAAACGCACTACTTTGGACTGACGATTCAAGTTTATTTTCTAGGTGTTTTCTATCTATTTTCTGAATAATATTTTCTTTTATGATTGTTCATAACTAGTCTCTTTTCCTAGGCCGTGGCCACAAGTCTTAGCAAGAATATGTAGTTTCTTTTTAAATTTACTTGTGATATTATGCATGTATGTTTTGAATTATTAATCAACGTTTTACACTATCTAAGTGTCTTAGTGATTTACGACCATTAAGATGTTTAGAAAAGTAATTTGATGCAATTTTAGTCTGAAGGTTCCTTGAAATTGGCGCTGGCTTCTTGTGGTTAATAATTGTAATTTCACTTAGGATGAACACCACGTCTTAAGGGTTGCATGGTTTTTCAAAGGGTTTTCATAAGACGTAATGAGTCTTTCATGTTCATATTTGTTCCGAACGTCCGAACGGGTTGCATGTTAGATATATGGTCTATGTTGGACGTGAAGGCAGAACCCTAATGCTTTTACAAATAGTGTCTCTTTAAATTGTTTTCTAGTTGATTTATTTAATTGTTTTTATTTTAAATTCGTTTTTAATATTTTAAGTCACAAAATCAACCTTTTCCAAAACTTTGTTTTAATTAATTAATTAAGAATTGTTTAAATACAAATTATTCATTCAATCCCTATGGAAAACGACCTTGCTTGAGCCGTTTATACTACAGGTACCTTGTTCTTTTGCAAGTATTTTTAAGTGTTTTTATCCCTATTTTTGCAGTGGTAAAAATCCTATCAATATCAAAACAGTGGATTTTGAAAATTTCTCATAATTCCAGTGCAAAAACTGCTGATAGAAAATTACAGGCTCCGATCCATCAAAAGTATAAATAGGTTCCGTTCACAAGAAGTCACTTATTACCATTTCAATCCAAGGTAGAGATAAGTACGGACATAAACGGAGAATTTTTAAAAAAGTATCTTGCTACTAGTACTATCACATCCAATTCAGTAGCATCCCTTGTTTAGTGTTATTTTTTGGCGAGAATTTATACAAAGCCACTCGGACAAACTAGCATCTAAAACGGTTATAGATAAAATAAAATAAAAAAAGAAAAGGAAAAGGGGTTATCCCTGTCCCTCATAGATCTTCACAAACAATAACATGCCTCAACTGTTTGTCTTCTCAACCCCCATAATTCTTCCCATTTCTTCAGATTTAAACTTTAGGTCTTACAACTACAAAATAAAGTAACTAAACTACTAATTTTGAACTTTCTCTTACTTTTTTTTTATTTAGAAGCTACTGTTACCAAATTATCAATGCTCTGCTGGTCATGGTCACAACAAAAAACAAAAAGACACACCCAAAACTAAACAAACAATGCAAAACAACTTACCGGGGACTGTAACTCCTTGCGACATATCTTCCATGCTCTGCAGTTACTCGAATAATTATGCCACGGGGATCCTTCCTATCTTTAGAAAGACCTGCCCACCAACCCACCTACAACACAAAATCGGAAGTCTTAACACAAAATCGGAAGTCCACATATAATTAAACCAAGCGCAATTTTATCAATGCCAATTACCAAGCTGAAATTCTACAACCCAAACACACTTATCCAAATGCATTAAACTGAAAAACAGGTACATTTTCACATTACTAATCAGAAACTCATTTCCTTGTTGATTGACTCACCAATCCTACACCAGCATTATCTCGAAAAAATGCAGCGTCCTGGTATCGCTCTTCCTCTACAGCTCTCTGAAATATGAAAACCAACAAAATCTATTTTCAGAAAATGAAAACCAAAATTAGAGAGAAAACGGAGAAGTAAGTGCAGGGAGGTAAAAGCACATACATTGAGATGAGATATGACTCTGCCCACAACGTCGTTTGTAGCTGCAGCGGCAATTGCCACCTTGAGCCTTGCAGCATCCTCAAAGTCCTCTGCATATACAGCCCGACCCAACTGTGACTGTTCAAGTTTCAAACACAAAATTCACATAAATAAGCAAAATCATCATCGCCTCAACAAATGTGTGTGTATATATTGTTGTGATTTGGCTCGTCAAAATACCAAGGACAAACAGGTTTAGGTTTCCAATTGGTGTTGGGAAAGGAGAAAAGGAATGTGTACAGGTTATTGGCCATAAGAATTGGGAAATGGGTTTGCTTTGTAATCCCAATCAGTTTAGGCTTGTTGGGGGCTACGGAAAGCAGAGAGAATACAAGGGTAGAGAGTCAAGAGTGACAGAGAGAGTCAAGAGTGACAGAGAGATCTAAAGCAAGGTTTCGGGGTTTAGCATAAAGGTTTCCAATAAGTTCTTGTAACCGAGTAGTGATTCTCTATATGCAGGTGATTAAGTTGGCTGAACTTCACTAAATTCTTTGTGTTTGTGTGGCGTGTTTACTTTGTTGTTCATATATTTGCATGCATCATCTTATAAGTTTGCATAACACCGGAGACTATCGATAAATAGGGATTAAAATCTTCATATATATATATATATATAGAGAGAGAGAGAGAGAGAGAGAGAGAGAGAGAGAGAGAGAGGAGGAATTGTGGTAAAAGGAGAGACCTTGAGAAGGGAGACAAGGCGCTCTTGTTGTTCGACCTCAAGGAAATGGTGGCGCCAGCGATCCCAATCCCAATCAGGGTCGTCGGTGTGAGAGGGTGCGGAATGGGCGTCGGGTTGGGGTTTAAAATTGACGTAGGAATCGAAGCTTTTGATGGCGTTTTTTATGAGGTCCTGGAGCGCAGAGTCCCATCTCCACTGAGTTGAGTCGGAAGAGGAAGAAGGGTTCTTCTGGCATCGGCAGAGGGAGGAATCGGGAAACCTGGAGGAGAAGTTGGTTTGGGAATGGGAGGAAGGGGAAGAAGGGTAGGAAGTTCTTTTGGCAACGGAGGAGGGGTATGATTTGGGGTTGGGGAAGTTGAGCTTGTGAGGACTTGGGGTCGGAGAAGATATGGAAGCCATTGATACAGCAGAGAGAGAAGGAAGGAGGAGAAGGAGGAGGAGGATATGCGTTGCGATGGTGCGTGCGCGCGTCTGTGTGTTGTTTGTCTTAGTGTACTAAAAAAGAGGGGCTGGAGGCTGTGGCCAAACTTGGGGATAAGGTCGTCCTGTGCTTTATACAGCCGTGATAGTTCAGGTGTTAAAAACAAAACAACGTGGACAGGGCTAAGCGCATCTCCAATTGATCCGGCTAAAGAGTTATAGATCAAAATATAGTTCGTTTTGACATGAAACTGTCTCCAACCGAGAGTTAGGCCAAATGACTTGCGGGCCTCACCAAGCCAACGGACTGGCCAAAAATATTTAGCCAGCCAACCTGTTTGCATCCGCCCAAACCCATGCTAGTTGACGTGACGTCAGGTTATGTCGAATTTGATTTCTTTTTTTAGACAAAATTTTTTAAAAAAATTCTAATTTTTTTCTATAAATACCAAAGTCATTTCTCACCAACTTTGCACCATTTCATACTATTTTACCTCATTTTATTTCAATTCTTCACCAATTTTCACATCCTTTTCATTATATAAATATAAAAAAATCCAGAAGCTTATTCATTTAGCGACAAGTGACACTCAAAATATGTTTGAAAACCTTATTTTAATATTGTAGCTTAATTCAATCAACCATATTAATTCAATTAAAATAATAAATTATGAAGAGGCTAAAAAATAGCCTCCTTCAGTTAGAGATGGGTTTTTGTCAAACGGGTTGTGTTTTGTCCTATGGTCCTTTGCCACCTCTATTGGAAATTGTATAAAATATGGCATATCATTGTTCATTAAAAAAAAAATTCTTGTAGGACTATAGGCCTAAACATGGCCCTAATGCAATCTCCAACCGAAAATGGGCCAAAGGGCCATGTTTAGCCCTATAGCCCTGCAATAAATTATTTTTAATGAATAATGTCATGGCATATTTTATACCATCTTCAACCGAGGAAGCCATAGGTGACACACCCCGACCCGAAAGTGGGGCGTGCTGGCCGTCACGTGAGTGTGACGTAGCCATGTGCACGGTGCGGAAGCGAGAATCGATAGCTAAGTACGAACTAATTAAAATCAAAACCACTAGCAACCTAGGTAAGATAGTGTACTAAAGGCATAATAAGGTACTTATACATAATCAGAGCGTTCTAAGTTCGAATGCAGTCAAGCATGAAATAACACCACCGGTGTCATACATAAATGAATGTGTCAGAACTGCCGATAAGCCCTCGCGTCCACCAAAAGAACCTCTAGCTACCTAGTACCTGGAGGGGCGAAAAACAAAACTGAGTGGGTCAGCAAAACAATTCCTTTCAAAACCAATCTTTACTCAAACATATAGCCCCTCACCGTAAAACCTGTATAATTTCCCAGAATCAAAATATATACTCGTATATACATATAGGTTTTTCAAAATCATGCTGAAAAGTATATGTATGCCATGCCAAAGTATCCAAAACAGAAACTCAATCATAAACTGTTGATGTGATCAAATGCCAGGTAATCATCTTGGCCCTCGGCCATCTAATCTCATATAGCTCATAACATCATGTATATCAATACTGCACAATCATCACTACTACATCTGGTGGTCTACTCATCATCATGTATATCAAGTAAATATGCTCTAGTGCTACAATCACGTGAAGACTGTGCGAATGATTCGCAGGTCACCTACGAGTCGAATCCACTCAAAGGTGGTCTATACGACAAGACTGTGCACCTAACTTGGATCCAAGGCGAGCATGCGGTGCGGGAGGTGAACGACACGTGAAAGACTATGCCCCTAAATCTGGGCGGGAGCACTAATATCAATGTGCAAGTATATGAGCTCTAATCACATCATTCTCATCATAACCAGCATATAATCTTACCTGACACTTACCTGTGCGTCCGCAGCACCAACATATGAATATGCAATCATTAATGCATCAATAATAATATATGAATACTTTGCATGGCATTAAAATCACATAAACGTTCATTTATCGTTTTCTGGGAAAATAATAATAACATATAGGTAAATACAGTAAATAGCTGCCCACTCACTGATAAGTCACTGGGTCGTAGCCCCCGCGTCTAGCCTGGCTACGCTCGTCCTCGGTGTATGTCTCACCTATATGAGAAATTACTATAAATACGTCATTTAAGCACATACACGCAAATACGGGAATAACTTCTCATACATAGCTCAATTTTGGTATTTGAATATACCAACGTGACCTACTCGTCGTCACGAACATTCCCATATTTTTAAAATAATTTTTCACTGTTCCACGCGCCCCCACGCGCCTGACGTGGCACGGACCCACGCGCCCCCCACGCGCAGCGCACACTGACAGCGTCAGTTGACGCCGTCAGGAATATTCCTGGAATATTCCGTCAACTTTAACGGCGTCAGAATATTCCGTCAGAGTTGACGGAATATTCCTCCTCCGGTTGTCTTCTCCGGCGACTCGCCAGCCGCCGACGACTGTTTCGCCGGCCGCCGGCGACTGTTTCGCCGGAAATTCTGGGAATTTTTCAAATTGTCCTATCTTGCTCATTTTTCATCCTTTTTGACCCATTTTTCTTCCTATGTGCTCCAAATTAAGTGTAGAACATGAATATACCTTCAAAAACCTTGAAAAAGGTCTTAGATTTCCTCGAGGACGAACTCCAAAACCGGCCACCTTCGTTCTCGACGATCCCGACGTCAACGCTTAGCAAACGAACGTCCCCGAGCCTCCTTGGGACCTTCTAAGACTCGTAGTGAGCTTAGTTTTGCCTAAAACACAACGTATAAAAAGTTTGTGAACAGTACCTAAATCGGACCTCGTGAAATCGACGTGAAAACGTTAGAAACTTCACCTGAAATGGGTGTCAAAGTACTCGTAGGAACCTCAGTAGTCGAGTGGTGGTGTTGGATGCCTCGATCTGTGAAGATTTGGGGGTTTGTGGGTGTGTCCGTACGTTCGAGGGTAGAGAGAGAGAGAAGCTGTCGAGAGAGGAGAGAGAGAGAGAGAGAATGACAGAGAGAGACCACGGGAGAGGGACAGATTTGGAGTGTGTGTGTGGTCTAAGTTCCAACATACAGTCAACAAAAGTTTCTATTGGCACCAATAATTGAGGACCTCAATTAATTGGTCCATTACACACACACACATTCACACGTACATAACCCCGAAGGGGTAATTTCGTCATTTCATAATTAATAAATCTAAATAATCGGGACGGGTTGTTACAATAGGCCAAAACATAGTATGTTTGACAAAAAAAACCCATCTCCAATTGAATGGGCTATTTGTTAGCCCCCTCAATAATTTATTATTTTAATTAAATTAGTATGGTTAGTTGAATTAAACTACCAATTTAAAATAAGATTTTCGGACATATTTTGAGTTTCACTAGTCACTAAATGAATAAGCCTCTGAATTTTTTATCTTTATATAATATCAATAACTTTTCAAATAGACTTTCAAGTAGTAAGATATTGTCTGCTTTGGGCTCGGCCCGTATGGTTTTGTTCTTGGGCCTTTCCAAGGGGTCACCCATCATGGGACCGCTCTCGCCAAAACTCACTTAACTTCAGAGTTCTTATAGGATCCAAAGCCAGTGAGTTCCCAAAATGTGTTTTGTTATAGGGAGGTGGGTATGTACATATAAGGCCATGGACCAACCCTCATTCTGTCGATGTGGGATACTACAATCCACCCCCCTTAAGGGCCTAACGTCTTATTCGGCACACTCGAATGGATTGTGAGTCTGGCTCTTATACCAAATTGTCACATCCCAGCCCAGGCTCGACTCACATCCCAGACCGACTCTGCCGTAGCACGATATTGTCTGCTTGGTTTTATTTTTGAGGACTCCGCACGAGAATTCCCAGTGGGTCACCCATCCTAGGAATGCTCTCGCCTGAACTCACTTAACTTCGGAGTTCTGATGAACTCTGAAACCAGTGAGCTCCCAAAAGGCCTCGTGTTAATTGGAGGTGGGAATGTACATATAAGGCATATCACCCCCTCTCCGTTGGTCGATGTGGGATGTTACAATTCACCCCCTTAGGGGCTCGACGTACTCGTCGGCACACTCACATCGAACGGTAGAGTGGCTTTGATACCATTCAATCACATCCCAGACCGGCTCCACTGTAGCACGATATTGTCCGCTTTGGGCCTAGCCCGCACGGTTTTGTTTATGGGAACTCACCCGAGAACTTCCCAGTGGGTCACCCATCTAGGAATGTTCTCGCCAGAACTCGCTTAACTTCGGAGTTCCGATGAACTCTGAAGCCAGTGAGCTCCCAAAAGGCCTCGTGCTAATTGGAGATAGAAATGTACATATAAGGCACATCACCCCCTCTCCGGTGGTCAATGTGGGATGTTACAAACTCTCCAGATTTCTTATCTTTATGTAATCTTAATAATTTTTCAGATAGGATTCAAGTGCCACGTGTCGAGATGTAATTGGTTATGCAAATTTTAGATAGGATTCTTATCTACGTGACACTTCTTGTCTTTAGCTTCCAATTAATAAATTGGCTAGATATTGGGGTAGAATTCACACACCTTCATCTTTGCCCTCTCCAATATCTCTTTCAATTCAAGTTTGCAATGAATTCCAACTTAGGATCCTCTTCGAATTCCAACTGGGGTTCTCATCCAATTCCGAAATTGGAAGATAAATGGGCAGAGACGAGACAAGAATATGAGGATGTGGCCATTTGAAAATTATTGAAAAAAATTAAAAGAAAGATTATTGGAAGAAGTAAGAGAATAGAATGTGAGGAATTGAAATAAAATGAGGTAAGATAGTATAGAATTGTGAAAAGGATTTGAAAAATGGCTTAAGTATTTATAGGAAAAATTAGAATTTTTTTTTTCAATTTCGTTTATAAAAAAAATTCAAATTCCAACAGTAACCTGCCATCAGTTAGTCGTTGCTAGTTGGCGTCTTGTTGACGCCAGGTTACCACCGTTGGAGGGTTTGGGTTGGTGCAAACAAGCTGGCTAGCTCCTTTTGGCCAGCCCGCTAGTTTGGTGGATGATTTATGGCCCGGTGGTGTCCACAAGCCCTTTGGCTTAGCCTTTTGTTGGAGACGATTTTCGTGTCAAAATGGGCTATATTTCGGCCTATGGCCCTTTTAGCTGGGTCGGTTGAGATGGCACAAAGGTCCAAAAGTCAATGGAGAGGGCTAAATGTCTAAAAGCCAAAAAATGGCCTAATTTGTCCAAAAATTCATCTTCAACCGATGGTTGGGCTATAATTCTATGGAACCACCAAGCTATTATTTGGCCAAATGGGCATCAGGCTGGCCAAATATAGCCCCACTCTTAGCCCTTTTTGGGGTCTAACTCCTCAATTGCAATAATTTGTTCAAATTCAATGGCTAAATTTGAAAACAATCAAAGATAATTGAATTGAATTAACTAATAAATTTAAAGTATAAACTAAAAACTAATAAATTATTAAGAAGGCTATGTTTAGGCCCTTCGTTTGGAGATGGTATAGGAGTATGATCTGATAATGTTCATTTAGAAATAATTTTTTGCAGGGCTATAATCTTGTACGGGGCTATAGTTTGTCATTTCGGTTGGAGATGGCCTTAAAGCACTTTTAGTGTAGGAAGGCCCCCTGGGCAATATGCAACTCAATCTCCTTAAATAAACCGTAACTGCCTGTAATGAACAGTAACTGACCAAGTGCATTTTCACTCCTAAATTGAATAGCCCAGACAATTAGTACTAAAATATTAGTATGTTTTATTTTATAAAATAATATAAGATAACTTTATTTTTAATTTCGGATAATAGTAAAATATTAGTTGAAAGTATTCAAAAATATTAAAATGTTGTGTAAAGTAAAAGAACATTGTTAAGTATTAGGAAAAAAATTATATTTTTTTATTTTTTTATTTAATTTTTTATAATTTTTATAATTTCTATAATATTTAATAATTTAAATCGTAGCTAGCGTTATGATGACATCAGCCTTATATCACATAGACAAGACGCAGGCTAAGCAATTATTACTTGACTTTTCTATAAGGCTCGTTTTGAGTCCAATTGCTCGAGTGGGTTAGAGTGTTTTGGGAAGAGAGGAAAGAGTGGATTGGATTGCCTATCCCAAGGCAATAAACAACTTGGAGTTGCTCTTAATATTACATGGTATTCCCTTCACTTGTAAGTGGGAAATTAGATTCAATTATCGTCAAAGACGAATTTGAACCACATTATTATTATAACGCATTATGAGACTTAGCCCACTCCTCTACCTCATATTGTAAATAACATCGTTTGTTCAAAAAAAAATAAACAAAAGGCTTTCGAAATCTTAACCATTGGATCTTTATTTTTGTATCTTTTATCCAAAATCTAACAGTTAAAATATTTGTCCCGATTTCCATAGCACTATGAAAAATTTCTTGGGTTTACAATAGGATCATAACTGAGAAATCCTTTTATACGCCCGTCCATATACGCCAACTTATGGGATTATAAAAGATAATACAATGGCTCCTTATTTTGTACAATAGAATTTCTCCTCAAAAACTCACATCCAACTGGCCGAATCGAACTAATTCAACCAGTTTGGTTCGGATTTAAACTAAACTTTAACTAAATTATAATGGAACTTTTAATTTGAACCCATATAACATATTTCTATACTCAACTTAAACTTTAATGTAAATTATCATTTTATTCTATTGCATAATTGTCATCGAATACAAGACAACGATAAAACTAAAATTTATTAATAAACTCACACCCAATAATCAAACATTACCATCACACAATCTTTATCATACATTCAATCTGGTCAAAACCCTAAGATGCTCTCATAGAAAAAAAAAAAAAAAACAAGTTCTTTTTAACTGATGGATGGTGATTTTGAATTTTGAATCCTCAAACTAAGTTATGAATCAATTTGTGCAAGTTTTTTTGTTTGACTTATCAATTTATACCAACATAAGGCTATTAATTGTTTTGTTTGTATTTTAATGAAATTGTTCACTCTTGACATAGAATTTCACATATACGCCTGGTAAGCTTAAAAGTTTAATGAATTTTCCTTGTTTTTTATTTTTTGAATCGATGCAAAGATAAATTTATATACTGAATTAGAATTGTGAGGATAGTTTAGGTACTAAATTTAGGTTTAAACCCGAATAAGCAGTTTTGCCACGTATGTTAATTTGGTGTTTAATGATGCTGGTTTTGATCTCTCTCGTTAATGCTTTAGCTCTCTGAAGCCAAAACTTGATGAGTTGATATTTTATTAAGGGTACATTGGTCAGTTTATGGGAAATTTTTTTTAGATACATGAGACTTTTGTCTACAATAGTCCGACTTTATAAACAATCATCACCGCTCAATTCTTTAGAGTCGATCTTCAACGTTCACTTGTCGGATTATTGAAGAAAAAATTAGTTGAAAGTATGTGATAAGAACTGGATTCTTTAAACTGATGAAAAATGAAGTATCTACAGATACCCAAACTTTTATTCTTAAACAGATGAGAAATGGACTCTTACAAATCACACGTTACATGTTTAGAATGCAAAACGAAAACTCACGGGGACTTGTTATGTAACAAGGGAACGGAAATGACTTGGAGCTCAAAATCCGGCTTCAAGTAACGAGCAAGCAGGTCTGCGTACAAATCATAACGAGAAGGGTTGAAAACAATCTCTGCACACCATTCAAGCCAAATGCTAAGCAATTCAAAGGATGATAGCATATATTAACAGCAATTTTTCCATAAGCCGTCTCGAACACTGGATGCCCAGTGTTCCCTTCCACGTAATGAGTACTCTCGTTGAAGTCGCCTACTCCTGTTATATGGTTCTGTCCGCTATCATTCTTCAGTACGCTTTGAACAGAAAAGATATAACGTATAAAATAACAGCAGATAAACTAATTTGCTTACCTTTCGGTGCTTGCCAATTGTGTTTCCATTATCACCAATTATGACAGCAGTGTTCCAGAGTCTCGGTGATATTAGGGGTGGAAACTCCCATAACTTAACCACGTGTTGGGTTTATCACAAAAGACTTCAGTGATATTATTAACTGTAATTGTTTTTTCATCGACGGATGTGGGATCCTGTTATCCAACATGAAACAGCATGGTATTAGGGGTAATTAAATCCTCCTCTTGGTGGAATTTTGTCCTTATAAGAGTCAAATTACAATGGACAGTTGATGTGACAATCTCAAGTCTTATGACAAATTTTATACTTCTCCAACCGAATTATCAAATATTATTATTTTTTATTTAAATAGAGCTTTAATTTATTGTAATTATAACAAATGCTGAAACAAAAAGTTTTATTGGTTGAAATGTTAATGAAATAAGGGACCCACCATTAAAATGAATTAAAAAGAAATTGACATTAATATCAAATTTGACTCCTAATCACAACGCCTTCAAATCTAATTAGCAAATATCACTTCAATTAGATAAGCTTTTGATGTCAATTACGCACAGTAACATTCCATATAAGATTTTGACATCTCCTTTGAAGATGCTCTCAACCACTTCTCGAGAGAGAGAGGGATGACAACTGCTTATCACCCAGTAGTCTGTTGGAGAGCTTGGACCACGGTAACATACTTTACTACAACTTATAAGCAGAGGTGCCTTGCATAAGCAAACTAACATAAGGAAAAGTGTAGTTGTATAAGAACAAATGAATCGATTAAATTATCACATTTATCTTTACAATGCCAACATTTCACTTCTCTTCTCATCAGTTTAGCATGTAATGGATAATGTAAAGAGAGAGCATGTCAAATCTCCGGTCCAAAACAATAAAATCCAGCTAAAGTACCAGGATAAAGTCCCCAAAAACAATCAAGGAGAAGATGAAGCATGACTCGAAGGTGGTACATTTGGTAAAAAAACAAAAAGGTAACAGTAGTTAACATGAACTTATGAATGAATGGGCAACATCCGCACCAACAACAAGAACACTCACATCATCAAACTTAAGTGTAAACGAATAGCAAAGTTCAAACAACCAAGTGACCAACACCAAAAATTTACCCATAACAATAGTATTACTTGTTAATGAATGTACATTTATAATAGATAAGCAGACAACATATTAAATTATCCTCTGTACAAAGGCTTTCGATACATCTCACCTGCAACAATCATTGCATCCTATTTGTGTCTGGGAACTCATCGAATGATCTTAGCTTCTCAAGGATCAGCCTTTCCTGCTTGGCGTCTATTCGATGTGTCAAGAGATGAACATTATCTTTGGGTAAATGCATAATAAAACTCTTAAATGTGCAAATAACTAATAGAGAATTTAATTTTTCATTCTTCTGAATGCACAAATAGAGCACATAAATCCAACAATTTGATGACCTTAGGAAAAATTTACTGTATAATGCATACATAAGAATCTTAGGAAAAAATTAGTCGCACAAACTCTAATCACGTCCATGTTGACCGCCAACTTTCCAGCTATTTTTAATTACTCTGTAGACCAAACCAGTAACAAATTCTATAATACAGCTTTCATACATTTGACTTTCATCATACAGTTCAAAACCATTAAGAATCTATAAAATTGACTTCAAATATTACTTTTACAAAAAAATCTCTGTTCAGATGAATCACCAGGAGGAAACGAACACTGACCAATGCCCAAACACACTAGTAGACAGATAATTAATGGTGAAGATAGTGAAAGTGATCTCCACAAAAAAACAGGATTACATATATAATATTTTGAGTCATACGCGCCACACTCTACTCAGTTCGATTTTTCAGGGCATACCAAATATTACTTATCTGCTTCACAACAGTTTAGCACACATGTATAAGTAAATATGCAAGGGCATAACTTAAGAAAAGATAAATACATGCAGAAATGACTGGCAAGGATACATTCTAGATCAGGGTTTTCAGCGAAATTTGAATGCAGAGCATTTCCAACACTGTCTACTATGGCCGAGGTAGTCATGGATGATTCAATGCATAAAATGGCTGTTATGGCATCTAACCGTGTAACCTCATTTCTGAACATCAGTCTTGCATGTGCTGCAATATAGACCAAGTCAATATCTTGGGGAATGAAACAGGAAATTCACTTAAGAGAATAGTTCCACAAAGAAAACAATGTACCTTGAGCTAGGCGTATCAAACTTTCGAGCATGCGCACAGTTGTCCTAGCTGAATCACAAAAGACAGTGCAATTAATTAGATAGAAGTATAGAACAATAAAAGACAGATTTAATAAAGGAAATTTACTTCAGGTGGAACCTGCATTGCCGGTTGCAGACCTTCTTTGCAGTTGATAATAGTTTGAGATGACCATCTCAGCCTCTTTTGTGAGGACTGGTCTGAAGTACCCTTTTACAAAGTGAATATATCTGCAAGATTTCCTCCAAAACTTGAAACTCTCTCTCAAAAAAATATGTATATAAAATTTGATCCAAGGGTTTCACAAAAATTTACTTCAAACGAAAGCGTAACACAAGATTAAATTTTCAGTTACTGCACACTATAAGGTGAATTTCGTATAGCAAGTCGTAAACCACTTGTTTTCAAATTTCAACACAGCCTGTTGTACATGATTACTTATTTAGAATGCATACTTGAAATTAGTATTTTAAAGAGTGGTAGCCAACTGAGTGTAAGTGGTTGAATTGGTCACACTTCCGATCCTTCTTCAAGCTATTGCCATTCTTTTCCCTTTAATTAATTCTCATGAAAGTGTGGACTCCTTAAAGCTCACCACTACGAGAAGTTTCTACATTTTTTTTTGTTGGATTTTTTATACTAACTAGTAAAATCCCAAATCTGCTTTGCAGACTCGGATTCGAAATTTGTCCCCCCCCCACCAAACCCAACAATCTTTGGAAGGTCGGTATGGTACCTTGACGAATTGAGCCCCAGATGACATGGGAGTAAACTACAGGCCTGACGACTGCGACTAACCCCTCAATGGTAGTTTCTACTAGTTACTTGTACAAATATGAAATAACACACAATAAACCAGAAAAGTGATTTTTTGAAACATTGGCCAAGCCTAATCCAACCTCATTCCCCGCCCTTGCCCACCACTTGGGCTAAACCCAAGGGCTTACCCAGAAAAAGGAATTTATACATAGACAACTATTTGGGTAGAAGAAAAATCAGGATTTTAGGTGACTTTTCTTCAACTAAAGAAAACATTTTACCTACGCAGCATCGAAAATGGCCAGATGTTTGCTAAATCTTCCTCATGGTTGCCTTTGTCTGGTTCTCCCTGCAGTTGGTAAATCAAGAAAGGGGGACAAGTTCATCATTAGATTCATCCAATTATCCGCATGACAATGGGTGCAACTTACATGAGTTTATGAGCTGATTACCTCAGAAAGAATGTGAGATGACACAACCCCATCCCATTCAGGATTCTTTGTATCCAAGAGTACAAGGACTATGTCAAATCTGCTCAATAGGGGACCAGACAGTGCCGTATTGATTGACAGCGCTGACAAACGAAAAATAAAATTAAGGATCAGCTAAGTGACTAGTATTTCAACCAAAAACTGTTACAGGCTAAAATTTAAGAATATCGATAATGATTACTGTCAAATATTCCCTAAGTGATTCAAGAAATAAAATGTTTCTAGCCTCCCCCCCCCCCCCCTCCAAAAAAAAAAAACTTGGGCAATCAAGAAATAGAATCTCGAAAAATATATCTCTAACTAACAATATTGCTTGCACCTGATGTCTCGAGATCAATTGCCCTCTCCCACAATATTGATTGTATAAAAAAACTAAAAAAAACTAAAGTAAGAAAAACAATATCTTCTAAATGTAAGCAATACATTGATCAGGATCATACTGTCCCTTGGGATTTGTTGCACCAAAAACGATTGTTTTAGTACTGAGAGTTGTCACAAGACCTGCCTAGAGAGAGGTACATCAATAGTCAGTTTTGAGAGGACACACAATAAAAAGTTACATAAAATACAAATTATACAAAAAAAATCAATAATAGTAAAGGGAATTTTGTAAAGGATTTGGAACATGTACTTTACAGGGAAGAGGGGTAAGAATATAGAAATAGAACACAAGAAAACAGCTGAGGCAATCCAATATCTGAGATCATAATTAGCATCTATACTAAAGGCGACCCCAAGCCGGGAGAGAAAAGGAGGAGGGAGGGGGGGGATGGATGTCTATCGTACGCAGCCTTACCCTTGTTTTGCAAAGAGGTTGTTTCCACAACTCGAACGTGTGACCTTTCGGTCACAAAGGAACAACCTTTCCGTTGCACCAAGGCTCGCCCTCAATAGCATCTATACTAGTAAATTTAAATAAATTGTACCCTAACTGCTTATCCTCTTTTACCATGATATTTCTCAGAAATGCATTACACACAGATAATTCATCAGACAAACAGATTTCCTCTTTTTAATATTTGAAAAAAACACAGAAGATCCAAGAGCAACAGTCAAAAGGACCAGGATAATGACAGAGAGGAACAGGCTCAGTGATGTCCTAAGAGAATGAAATTTGTACTTCATTGCCCTAGGTGGGAGCCAAATGTACAAGGCCAACCTCATGCTTAATCAAGTCTGCACCAAGAGTGGGACCATCAGAAGCTCTAGGTCTACTGACGCCTCACCTATATAAGTTAAAGTGACCTTAAAGATGGCTTGAAAGTAAACTTATGCTTAACCCAAGTGTGTATGTCCATGTTGCTAATCTTAACAAAAAGTATGTTGAGAACACTCTTAAATCTTGCTCGATTTTGACTTAATTAACAAACTAAATATGTCTTGCACAGTTTCGAATTCCCCATAAGGACCACATACATTCCAACTATTTATAGAACATAATCTAGGATGTTTACCTTTGCAACACTTATAGTCTGCTGCTCCATTGCTTCATGTATGGTTGCCCTATCATGTTCTCTCATGCTGCCAAAGCAGAATTAACTTGATATCATATGCCAAGAAGCAAGGAAATAACATCTTCGAGATCAACCATTAAAGTTAAAGTTTGTATTAAGCAAATGTCTAGACTTTGTCAGAAAAAACTAAAAATACTTGAAAAGAGAGATCATAATCCCCTTTCCTATTAATTTTTTTTTTTTTAAACCTGCATCCAGAGTACATACAGAGTGTAGTGCAAATGCATATGTCAATTCCCACTGAATTATCATCGAAGGGAATACAGGAGAAGGAACTAGAACATCTAAGATTAGAAATTTTCTATTTATCCATTGTGAAGTGACAGAGCTGCTTCCCTAACTAGGTTTTGTATTTAAATTCTTTTATGGAGATAAATTAAAATATAAAACAGAACTTCTCAGCAAAAGCATCATAAATATTTTTTTTTATAAGAAATGAAATTTTAATGCAAACGACAATAGAATTTCAAATTATGACAATATGCATCTTGGTTTGAAGAAAACCAAATACCCTCACCTTGAATTAGCATTAATTTCAACTGTTTTGCTCAGTGAATCCTTATCAGTTCTACCCTTTCCAATATTGGCCTAGCCCGAATTTTTCTCCTTTTTTTTGACAAGATATTGACACCACTTCCTCAACAACACCCAAATGTATGATAATAAATCCAACAAAATGAATGGCTCTAATAGATAGAATTCACGTCTATCTAAGAATAAGTACATTTGAATATTGAAGTGTAGACACCTTATTCTATATGAATCATCATACATATTTGTCTGTCAAGCATGCATAGCAATTATGATGGCCAGCGACTCAACATGGTGATATTATTATCAGCAATGAATTATTAATGACAAACAATCATGGCATGGTAACTTCATAACTGATAAGTTCATAATATATGAATCATGTATGCCAATTTGAATGCATGATCAAAACAACTAGAAAGAAATGTTCCACAAAGCCATCAAAGAACATGCCTGTCAAATTCATCTATACAACAAAGCCCTCCATCTGCCAAAACAAGGGCTCCAGCTTCCAGCATCCATTCCCCTAGATATTCCATAAACACTGTTAATCATTTCACTCTAATCTTGGACTAAACAAAGAAAGCAAAGCAAAATAGTGCTTCTCAACGTTATGATGTAAGTCAGAATATTCTTGTTCATTCTCAAAATTAAAAGTAAAAGTAAATTCATGCTTAGAAGAGATCTAGAGAAGTCCATAACAAATCTTTCTATTTTTATTTTATATGAAAGATACTTTATCAAAAAAGAACTAAACAGTATAGGGGGAAAGTTGTCCAATAGTATACCTAGTCATTTCAAATGAGGCAGCAAAATCGAGCTAAGCAACAACGGAGATGGACAAACAAAAACTAGCCCCGAAATGACCTGACCCATTTAGAGGCCCTTAGTAAAAAAAAAAAAATCTTGTTCACTATACCTTTAACCTATGTGAGCCACATGAACGCTTCTCTTTAGAATAAACAGCTTTACGATTCAACTAGAGATATGCATACCTCCATCCTTGACTGCAGTGACCGTTAATCCAGCACTAGTGCTTCCTAATCCGGTTGTAATAACAGATCGGTTGCTCAACTTTGCAGCAAACTTCAAGAACTGAGATTTTCCTGTACCTGGGAGTTTTAACTACTAATGGTTACATATAGTCCATGATCTAATTCAAAGTCTAAAGGTTGGTCATGATCCAAAGTATTCTGTAAATAGAACAGACTTTGGTAGGAAGTGTCTGCATGTTCAACATGCTTGCATGTGTTCTTGTGTGTGTATTATAGTCTATGTTGGCTGACATTTTCTGAATTTGGGGATAGTATCTTAATTATTTTCAAAAGTCTACTTAAAAACATCAATCAACTAAAAGTTTGCAACAGAGAGTCCGGTTCTCTTGGTCACCTGCCCTTGGATTTGATATCAGCCGGGAGAATAAATGGATGGGCTTTTATGTTTTAATCTTGATATCAAATCCAAAGTTAAGTGACAAGGCATTTTGTGGTCATCTAGTGACCAAGAGAACATTTCTGTTGCAATATATAGCTCGACTTTAGAATACACTAATTGAAAAAGTACATGCTTGATATGTGATGAACCAAAAATTTATTAAAAAAAAGGCTAGATGTAGGTCAGTGTAATATTCAGGTCTGAAACCCGCTAAAATGATAAAGAAATACTAGAAAAATAACCTGGATCACCAACCAAAAGCAAATGAGACTCTCCTCGAACCTTTGTCCCAGAAACATCCACATGTTGCACACCTCCAATAAGTGTTAATGCCACTAGTTTGAACAAAGAAAATGTGAATAAAATTAGGAGAATAGAAAGAAATAGATCATAAACCTAAAGGTAGAATAAAGGAAAAGGACAACCAGCCAGATCAGTTTACTTTCTTTGACACACCTATACCTCCAAATCAGTACTTCTGAATGCTATTTAGTAAATAAATTGAACAAGATGTGGATGTCCACATACCTGCAAGCTTTACAGTAAAGAGTCCAAATACTTGTGGGCAAATACCTCGTAGAATGGCATTCCTCCCTGTTTAATTCTCAAAAGAAAAAAAAAATGAAAAGTTGTACTGCAAAATTCACGTTCACATCATAATATTATATACAAAGAGAAGTTCATAAAATACACCCTCTCATAAAATAGAAATTTGTGTATCAATGACTTTTTACCTTTCAAAGGGGTATCTTTGAAGTCTGACCAGAACTGCTTAAATTTCACTATAGCATCATCAGGTATATCAATTTCCGACTTTAGCGCATTAGTTCTCCTAAATAAGTAACAAACAGATATAAGGAAGAAAAACCAATACTAAGTGTTTCAGTATCCACCAGATTATACTTTTAAACAGTGAAGCTGCCAAGGCAGTTAATTATCTGTAAATTTGAAAATCCAAAATGTGAGCCATATGACTTTGTCATCGATAGAAGCAGTAGTGAGCATTTTTCAGTAACTGATATCCATTTCAATTACACAAACACACAATGGTTTCCAAATATTACATATAGTACTATCAGATCAATTGATGATATAAATTCAACAAAATTATCAAATTTACCTAATACAATTAGCAATTAATATAGGATCGAGGTCACAGCGCACATCTTTTAAGTCTGGAGACCACTTTGCAGTTAATATCCCAGTAACAATAACACCATCTGTGTCAACAATTAATTAGTCATTTTCACCGCTGCACAAAATAATTAGGTAAAACAAACGTGTATTACACATATTCTACAGCAAGAAAAAAAAATGCATTTATGCATCGAAAGCAGGAGAACTAAGAATGATAATTGAGAAATAGATGCTATATAACAATGCACAAAAGAAAATTATGCAGGCACAATTTAACATACAAACCATCACATATTCCAAGAGGTGGTCCAAATCGCCATAAAAGCAGCTTTACTATTAGAAATGTTTATTAAGGTCAAGAATGAAGTTTGGGCCATCTTTGATGAAGTTGACACAAAAACATACTGCTGCCCCAATTTTTATCTTCGAAGAAAAGGACTATAAATTATACAAAGTTTTGTTTGGTCTGACTGAATCAGTTTGGTAGGACTCAAGTGACAAGCAACCTGATGCAGAAATATTTTTGTTAATCGGTATTTAAGAAGTTCAAGGACCTCAGTCCACCCAGAGTCCAAAAGTCATACCGAAATAACCATAGTATTTTATAAAGTTCAATTTACCTTAACAGTCTGAAGATTCATAGGTTTTTTCTCATGGAGTTTGCAAAATAGGTTATTTATAAGCCATCTTTCGGTCCAAGATTTTTTTTTCTTCACAAACAAATAAAACAAACATTTATGTGAGAAGAAATAACAGAGTAAGGAGAAATACGCATAAGAAGCATGAAAATTATTCCATAGGGAATATTTAAAGGTTTCATGTTCTAGATACCAAGCTCATTTTCTTCTGGTTTTTCAAGTACAAAGTTAAGAATCCCCTTGACCCAACACATATATTTGAACTTTGTTTCATTACTCTAAAAGGCAGAGCAATAGCTTAAATGATTACCCCGGAATTATTCAAACAGGCCAAGTGAAATGGGTAATTCCAGAAGGGTGCCACTCATTCCTTTATGAAAGCCTTGGTACTTTTGGTAGGGATAAGGAGGCAAAAGTGTTGCAGGGTTGCTGCAGGATGGCTGCTTTAGGGGCATTATAGATAAGTGGGTGGGGGTAGAAGATCTTTGGAGAGGGCGATATTTTCGTCCTTCTATGGGCTTCAGTTCATCTGAGCGCAGAGATTTAATATTCTCTTCTATTTTTCAAAACTGGAATGCTGGTTAACTTGGTCGTTGTAGTTTTTGGTTGTAACTCTTGTAGTTGTAATCAGTTTTCAGTTTTCAGTTGTTCTTTGTATACGGATGGACTTCTTGTTCATTCTCTTAAATGTACTTTTGGTTACCTTATGAAATTTGCTATGTCAAAACAAAATGTCGGCCAAAAGATACATTAATCCTTGTAGTTTGCATTTAGGATGTAATGAAGCACTAAAAATGATCATTTTTTCATGTTTTTTCTAGGGGATCACTGGAAGAATTTGACACTGTTCTACACTAAGGTGGTCACTGTTGCATTAAAAACAGAAAATCAAACATGAAAAGGTGAATATAGCTTTGGATTTGGATTGCCCTAAATGCAAAATACAAGGGTATAATAGAATATTTTTAAACTAGGGTTCAAAATAAAAAATCCTAGCAAACACAAAGACCAAAGTGATATTCTTTTCAATAATAAAACAGGAACAATTTTTAAGCTGAAATGAAGTTTCCAGTTCAAAATAAATATGGAAACAGTGACATCAGAAGGTAAATTATTAAAAAACAGAAAGGGAAAAATGAAAAACAAAAAAACAGATCGCAGGATATGGTACCTCCAGCTTTAACGATGTCAACAAGATCGTCCTTTAAAATGACAGGAATTGAACGAGGAATTGCCCCAACACCCAATACTTGTGTACTCTCCTGGATTTTGATTTCCTGATAATCATGGCATGTAATAGAACCTTCCAAATGTGTGAACTTTTTGCCTTCACAGGGCTTAGACCTCTGTCATCAGAAAAAAAAGATCAGATATCAAACTCTAAAAGCATACTTATATCAAAGAGACTGACTCTTAAAATATTTCCAATAGTTAAGTGAGATAAAATACAAAGTCTCCTCCTTCAACAAATGCTAATCCAAACAGTGTTAAAGCCCACACTAATACCACTTGAGCTAAAGCACAAGAATAAATACAGCAAGCTACAAGAATTCTATATCACCAAAATCAATTATCTAGATGACTGTTAATCTATTAAAAGTAAAATCTAATATCTTTCATATGTGTTCACATGACCTCATTTGATAGTTTCTAGTGCTAACTACTTCTTCAAAGTATTCTCTGGACTTTCTTGATAATAAATATCAAATGACATTGCTAGACAGTCTGAATTGGATTACCTGAGAAGGGCAATATGATGGTAGTTTTATGGAGTTTCTCGATTCCAGTTCGGGATAAACCAGGAATCTGCAGACAAACATAGTAATTCAACATAAAAAGGATTGTATACCAACATAAATAGGCATAATATGAACAGTATATGTGTTCTCATATATTTTCCCAGTAAATCAGGTAATAAAGAGTTTCTTCTCGACATAAAGGAACCAATATACCGCATGAATTCACAAAACAAGATTATAGTTATTACTCTATTTTATTCTGATATCATTTGGAAACAAGAAATGGTGAACAGATGCAAAATTTATATTTAGACAATTCGTAGTGTAACTTTAAAAAGTTATAGTGCAATAGCAATGCCTTATTAACTAGTAAGGCCCGAATTCTTTGTGCTAGTCAAGAATTCTTAAGGACAAAATCTCAAATATCATTCACAAGCACAGATGGCGAGTAAAAGTTTGGGTGAAAAAAAATAAAAAATAAAAAACTCACTCGTGCTTGCATTTCTGACACATATACTTCCTCTCTCCTTCATACATCTTGATTGCTCCAGACCGAATCACCGTCCCTTTAAGGGTGAGCAGAATCCCTCTATGCTTAACTCTCACACGGCCAATGCTCGGAAAGGTCTCTACTTTTACACACCCAAATATAGACATCAACCAACGATTTATGACAAAACTACGAATAACCAGTTGAAAGAAATGGCTACAAATAAATATAGTGATCTTAAATAGAAACAAACCAGGGCATTCGAGCGGCGAACCACTGATATCAATCCGGACATGAATGAATTCCTTCTTTATCCCTTTATCAAAACCATTCAAATCGCTCAATGTGACTTTCTACACACAATACCACACATAACCCACATCAAATTCCACCATCCCAACAAGTTTTGTTCAATAAATTAAGCTTTTAAACACAAACTTTGCACACATACATGAGCCCAAAGAGCGGCCTCATCGAAAAAGCGCAAGTACTCAATGGGTTGAGAAAAAACGAGATGCGAAAGTGGAGGATCGGCATCCATAAGCTCTGCAAAACTAAGAAAGAAAACCCAGAGAATATAGAAGTTCAAAAATAATGGAACTAAAATGGGTTTAATGGGAGAATGAGGTACCTGACGTAGAGAGGGTAATGAAGCTTGGGGTCTCGGGAAAGAGCGATGGCGCGAAGCTGGTCTGAGTGGTGGCGTATGAGAAAGGCCGCCAAGTCTTTGACGTGAGCGGGCTGTTCATCCGTTGCCGCCGAGTTCATGAGTAACACTGCAACTAGACTAGTGTTTAAACTATCGGCCACGAAATTGTACTGCGAACCAGAAAATTACAGGGAAGATATGAAAGAAATTGCAGGATTTCAGACTCCCTCCAACTGCAAGCAACTAGCGAAGAAGAAGAAGAAGAAAAGGAGGTGCTGTGCCTATTTTTCCTTTTGAATCTCTTGCCTGAAACGGTGCCCCGCCAAACACTGTCCCACCCACCCGAGAGAACCCAATAGCACCCAACCGAAACTGGTCGGGTCAAGTTTTTTTAAGAAATGGTACGATATTGATTGAAGTAAATTGGAATACGTAGACAGCCGAGGGCATGGTGCACAGATGGATCTCGATAAAAATTTTGTCGGAAATTTTGACCCGGTCAAATATATGAATTAAAATTTCACCACCCGTTCAGTATGTGAGTTAAAATTCGACAATCTGTTCAATTTGTAAATTTGTTATTACTCCGATTGAAACACTCGACTTGAATATCAATAATTCGTAGACATACATGTATGTAAAATCCAATGATTATTAAATTGTTGTAAGTATTGTTAATTATGTGTTGTTTACAAATATGTATTTGGCCAATATGTAATATCTTAATAATATGAATAGATATTGTGGTTTCTTCTCTTAATCTCTCTCTTTATTCCCTCTTTTTAATAGTCTGTTTCTAACACATTCTCGGACTATCTCTATAGTTATTTTGTTCTATTTTAAGAGAGAATCATATACCACAATAATATTCCTAACTTGGATGGTGTAATATTCTATTTGTAAATTACCAAGTGCATGATGCGGATTTTTCACTCATGCTATTATCCGTTCTCTTTTATGCACGAAAACTTACACATTTTTTTTTCTACACAATATTAGGCTGCAATATGATACGTTTATACATGAATTTAAAATATACATTGATGAACCATGATATGATAATGATACGTATGATTCCTAGCAAAAAAAACATTAAAAATATTTTAATTTTTTTTTCATATGTACTTTACTAGCATATGCCCCACACGTTGTGTGTGAAAATAATTTTCTTTTATTTTAAAATGGGAAGGAGAAAGAGAGAAAAAGGAACGTGGGTTAGAGAGAGAAGTTTTCTTTTGGCCTTTTCTTTTGTATATTTTATTTTTCAAAATTAGAGGATGTTAGGATCATCCTTGGGTGAGGCTTTAAAAAAAAACTGTAAAATTTAGTTTGTGTTAATTTACTTTATTGTTCGTGATTTTATTTTGTTATAGAAAACAAAATTGTCTTTTTACCTCTTTTGATTGACAAGGAGAGTTTTATTAATGTAGTTTTAGATTCGGATTTACACCAAATCGTTTTTGCACTTCCTAGATACCAATTTAAGTAGGGCCAGATCTGTGGCACCACTTTTTCTTCACAACTTTTGGCACAATTTTTGTGGCGTCCACTCCATAATGTATTTCAACGATCCAATCCGTCTATCTTGTAGATCTTCCCTGAAAGATCATGTTTATGAAAAAACAACCAAATCTAAAAACCATGTGACCTTTAGATTATGGGTTTAGTTTCTTTGTAGAGCCGTATTAAGCTATTTTCTTCTCTACAAATGAGTGTCTTAATGATTTTAGATTCATGTTTTTCCCCATCCTTCCCATCTTTTTCTAGCCCTCCTTCCCTATTTCCCATCCATCTCCACTCTATGCATCTTCCCTCTTCCCCCTCATTTCTTTCATCCTTCCCCCATCCTTCCACTCAATTTTTTTTTAATATCTGAACTTTTTCTCTTTAGTTATTTGTTTTGGCTTCCCTTGAGATTTATTCTTTGAACTTTGTCAATTCCTATGAGTTGATCTCAGATCTGGACCTTCATGGCCCTCTCGTGCTCCGATGCCACTTTACATCGCGTGTCCTCAACCACCGACCTTTGCTAGTTGGCATGTGTGCTTCTCCTCGGGTGTTGGGTGGCTATTAAAGTGCTTTTAGCACTATTTGGTAGGATTATGGGGGCGCTCCCTGTGCGGGTGGCTCGCTCACCCTCATTTTTCGTTGATCCAATTGTTCCGTTGGTTCATTTTCTTGGTGGTGGTGGTGGCGGCCTTGTATAGAGGCGCATCTGGTGGCTGCTGGTTTTCATTCCAACATTAGGGTTTTTTTTGTTGTTGCTCTGTTGGCCACGTTTGGGCCTATTTATTTGTTGTTAGGCTTGTATTTAGATTGTGGGTTGCCTTTTCTTTGTACTTGTCTTTTTAATTAAGAAAAGTGATTTAGTTTGACTAGAAAAAATAAAATATCAAACTTGTACTAAAAAAAACTAATGAAAAGAGCTTGAAATACAATAATAATAAAATAAAAGATAAAATAAATAGTACTAATATTAATTTTTTAATATAAAAATATAATTTTTCATTAAAATAAACAGCGTTTCGTTAAAGGTTTTTTTTAAAAAAAAATTTGTAGACCCTACCACGTTGCGGTTGGATAGAGTTCCTTACTTGGCTGTCAGATCAAAGAAAAGAAAAGAAAACATCCCCGCACACAGAGAGAGGGAGAGAGAAGGGCATAGACCATACCCAATAGCCAATGGCCATGGGACAAACCGAAACAGAAACAATGCGTTCACATACGCAAATATGAGCTTCTACTAGTTCTCGGAGCTCAGAAAGCGCGATAAAATGTCCACAAGCGATGGAGCCGACGGAGAAAGCAGCCTACGACGGAGAACATCTCCAGTTCCGAGTACAACCAGACTGAGAGTGAGACCCGACCCTTTCTTGATCTGCTGCAGATGCTTCAGCGTCCTCACTGCTCTCACCGCCGTTCTCTGCATCGTCGTCAACGTCTTCTCAGCCGTTCAATCTTTCACAGATGGATCTGATGTACTTTCTTTCTGTTCTCTCTCTCTCTCACTCTCACTACACACACACACGAATTATGCATTAGTGTGGAGTTAGTTTAAAATTGGGTTGTGTGTGTGTGTGGTGGTGAATTGCAGGTTTTCGATGGGATATTTCGGTGTTACGCCGTCGTGGTTGGCATGATTGTGGTGGTGGCCGAGACGGAATGGGGATTCGTTATGAAGTTCTGGAAGGTTTGTTTTCACTTTGAAGCCCTAACTCTTTTTATGAAAATTAAATTTCAATTATTCGAACCTAAACTGTTTAAGGCTTTGTTTGGTTACATTCAATTGTGGGGTTTAGAGGGAGAGTAATTTTATTGAAATGCTGTATGCTTTTATTGTCCGAGTTTCTTTTATCAGTTACATTGATGATGGCACTCTATCTGTAACCATAACTTGTTTCAAGGAAAAAGTAAGTAGGAAATATTACTGGTTTTCGCCGATACACGCTTTGAGAACATTACAAGTTCCTAAAAATTTGTTTTTCCGTTCCTCGCTCTTTCATTTTCCTTGTTCTACAAGAACCAAACATAGTGTAAGAAGACATCTTGATTAGGGATGTGCCCCTTGAAACTCAAATGTTGGTTATGAAAGGACTGATTCTTCTTTTAAAAATAAAACCCTCCGAAGGAAAATACATAATGAATTTAGTTCACATCGAATAAAACTGATATCTCAAATGGATCATCACATATTTTCCATGGTGGGGGGCCTCTTTCTCTTCAACAACTGATGGAAGGGGTGATGGAGGAGCCAAGTAGCCTATAAAAGAGCTACCTTGTAAGCTTTTACAATAAGATTTAGTGAGAGAAATTCTGAATTTCCTTCTTGTGTGTGAGGCACAGTAACCTTGGAGTGATTCCAAGGCACCTACGGTGTGAGGCCGAAGGCCGGTGTGATGCTAGAATTTTTCTAATTTCTCTATTGGAACCCTTTGGTGTGATGCCAAAGGCCGGAGTGAGTCTGGATCTATTCTGTACATCTATCTATTTTTACTGTCCTACATCAGGGGTGTTCTAAGATGTTATCATGATCCCCACGCCAAAATTATTGAAACAATAAAAATGGAAAGATCTAACAGCATAAGTGCGTAACAAACTATCTTTTTGAAACTTTATGTTTTTCTAGCTATGCATATCAGCCGTCAACACAGGCACCTGATAACATTAAAATCTTTGCTGCTAACTGCAGTCATGATGAATTTTTGTCTCCATTTCTCGTATTCTTTCTCTGTTCAGGCTAATCAGCAATTTACTATTGAATTGTAAATCAAAATTTATGGAAATATTGGTGCTAGCGTGCCGAATTTTGCTTCCATGATCTAATTTTACTATTTGTGTTAACTGTTTGCAGATATTGGACTATTGGGCTGGTAGGGGTATGCTGCAAATCTTGTAAGTTTGCAGATGTAGTAAGAAATATCATGTTTCACTCTCATAGAGTATTTTCTCTGCACCATCAGATTTTGGAGCACAACTGAATTCGTCCCAATCTGGATATTGCCTAGCTTGTAACAGTATAATATTTATAGTTATGACATCAGAGAATAATGATGGATCAACATTAAAGTTAAGCTTGCTTTGGTTTCAGAATTTGGATAGCATGTGCCCGTATTCCTGTGAAGAAAATTTTAAAATTTTAAATTTTTTTTAGGGAGGTTTAATAAAACACCCCCGGTACTGTTTATTTTTAACGAAAAACCGGCTTTTTACCTTTAACTGTCACTATTCACTATACCTTTAAAAGTGGCTTTTCGTTAAAAAGAAAGTTTTCAAGCTCTTTTTGTTAGTTTTCCTTTTTTTTTTGTGGTTGTTGCATAAAAAAATTTAAAAATTTATAGCCGACCACACTTAGTGGGAAAAGGCTTTGTTGTTGTTGTTGTTATTGGTTGTTGCATACTAAGTTACTAACATAAATTTTACATGGTTTCTGATGTCATGATTCTTTGTACCAGCGTCGCGGTCATGACAAGAGCTTTTCCTAATGAATCTAGTACAAAAAAGGGGCTAGTTCTTCTACAGAACATAGCAAGCTATATGCTCCTTGCTTGTGGTGGGATCTATTTTATTTCGGTAGGTTTAAGTAGCAGAATCCTGTAATAATTTTGGAAATTTGTGTGTGACTATGCATGTGGTTTTGTCTTTTTTCTTCTTTTAATTGGAAGAATCCAATATTTATTTGGTTTGATGAAGCTGATTTTAACCAAAACTATGATTCTTCTTTAACTAGGACTCAGCATGGCTCCTATTGCTAGCTGAGGCTAACGTTTGCTCTTTTAGGAACATGATTACTTCCCTGCATGATTGGGTAATTGTTGCTAAGCAACTAACCCAATTCACGACATTACATACTTCAGGGAATTTATTTTGAGTTGGGGATTGTAAAATTCTCGGCGGGGCTATGGCTCCATTTAGGCTAGCTATAGCGCCGCCCTTGTTCTCTGGTTCATGAATTATGATAAAACAGCAGTAGGAGCTGCATGGGTGTTCCCTAAGCTTTTATATTTTCCTTTTGGTCTGAATATATTACATCCATATGTTGAGAGTAATTCATGCAAGGGTAGCATTACAGGGGGAAAAAGCACGAAAAGTTTGAAGGACCAGAGCCATTTGGCCTGCCTTTGCCGTTTTAATTATAACTTAGGAGTCTATTGTACCCTTTTCCATCCTCATTTTCAATATTTGAATTTTAAAGGGAATCCTATGCATTGGCTTTCTCAAACGGGCTCGGCAGAAGACAGAAATTTCAAGGGAGCAAGCAGTAAAGGATCTTGAGGTAAGTTCTCATCGTGTGTTTATCATGCTTGCTTTTCCATATGGTTCTTACTTTGTGCTTGTCTACTTTATGTATATTTATTCTATCACGGAAGCTTGCTTACATTCATTTACCTATTTGCAACAATCACAGGACCTGGAGCGGCGAAGGGAAGAACTTGAACAATTGCTTATTGAGGAAAGGGATTAAGAAATAGATTGTACTGTACGTAGGCAGAAAGTGACAGGGGTGAACCTTGCTCGTGTTTACATCTCTGATTCTGTTAGTGAGTTGCATTTGAATTGGTATTCTTTGTTTGGATAGTTTGTGTGAAAAGGCATGTTGGGTGCCTCTTGATTGTGTCCCGCAAGTATTTGCCAGTGTAATGTACCCAGGAAAAGAAATGGTAGTCATTTGGAAAGACAAAGGACTCGGTCCATCCATACTCAATCCATGAAATTTTATTTTTTATTTTTTCAAGTTTTCCTAGGTTTCCTCTACTCCTTTGGCCATGAGTCTCTGTCTTGTAATTACATTTTCTAATTGAAGCGGCTGTAAGTTTTCGTTTCACAAGTTCAAACCATCTTAATCAGAGCATCTAAAGAAATAAATTTCAATGAAAAAAAAATTACTTTCCGAATATAATATATAGAGATGGAAATAGAGATGACAACGGTTCGGTTTGGAGACGGAAATGTTATATTCATTCCATAACCACGAAAACTAACCATATCCATAACTGTAAATTAATCATTGAGTATTATCCATAATCATACCCACCAGGTAACGAATTCCCTATCGGTAGCAGTTATATCTATCTTCGTCAATAAAAAAATATATTCATTCAATTGATGCATGATAATTTAGTAAACATTAATTTCATTATTAAATATTTGATATATAAAATGATTTAATGAATAGATCTTGTGAAGCATAAAATTAAAGCTAAACGTTGATAATGCTGGTTTGATCTTTGATATCTCCCATAAGTACCATTGAATTCTCATAGATTTTAATTCATACTAAAACTTTTGAATTTTTCCACATAATGTAACTTATACAATGCAATTTTTGTATTCTCAAGTTAATGAATATTATATATAATATATATTATTTAGTTCAGATTTAGAGATGGATATGAATTGAGGACTTCTATAACCACATCCAACCATAACCGAATAATAATCACGGTTTTTCTCCATACCCAAAATATACTCGAATTTTCATACTCAAATCCAATTCATTCGAGCGGTTATTGGATTTAACGGTTAGAATTGTTATTCATAGATGAAAAACAGGAAAGTAATAAAAAGAGAAATTTCCCATTTTGGCCCTGAAATCAAATTTTGAGACCATTCGAATCGAACGAAAGAGCTTTGCTTCCCGCTCAACTCAAAGATTTAAATCCCACGAGTACTGTGCCACACATACAATTCCAGTCTCCAGATTCGAAACAGAAACCCAACCCCCTCATTCCTTCCAGGTATTTCTCCTTTTTTCTTTTCATTTCTTGCTTATCTTTTAAATAAATCCACTTCCACGGTCATATTTTTGCTGTTCTAGGGTTTTTTTGCCCAAATCTTTCCAAAACCAAATTTGAATCTACAAAATCTCGAGTTTTGACTATCGTTTAGTTCTAGATTCGTTACCCGGTTCTACGATTCGGTGAAAATTCCTGGTACTCAGACAAGTGTATTGATAAGAAACCCTAATTTGGGTTTGCTCTATTGCCCTATTTCTTGATTAGTGTTTCCAGAATCAGGTTCGTATTTGTGTTCTTCATCTGGTTTGTCTATTTCCGGTACATACTTGAAAGTTTTTCGATCAGTTACATTCGGCAAATCTGATCGAATTTATGGCTGGATATGCCCGTTTCAAAACTGACTAAGGAGCCCCATTGCATTCACTGTTAGCAGTAGCAGATCCAACTTTCTATAAGTAGGTAGCAATGAAGTCATAACCACACTACGCCCGATTTTGTACACCAACTAGTGTATGTTCCGGTGTCAAAGGATGTCAACTCGCGAGCAGAACTTGCAAGGAAACAATGCCCATGAATCATATACTCATAAAACTAATCCCACATTCTGTGGATGTGGGATTGCCAAAAGGCACATAATACTCATGGAACTCGGAGTCTTAAATACTTCAAAACCCCTTTTTTTCTTCTCATGGATCTGTCTATGTGGTTGGTTGTTTTCAGTTTTCTATATGAAAATGCTCACGTTAACATGTTTCTTCGTGCTTCAGATCTTTACTGCATTAGAGCCGCTCACAAGTTGAGGATCAAGGGAAATGGAGGACGTATATAAAGAACTAGATGAAGTTAAAACAGAGGTGGACAGGCTTAAGGCTGAAGTCCGGGTTAAAACGGAACTTTCTGATGTTCTGAAGAAAGCTAACAATGAGCAGTTGATCAAGTTTCAAGAAGCTAAGCGGGAGAATGAGAAACAAGCTCAAGAACTAAATGTCATGCTTGAGGAAATTTCTCAATCAAGGCAGGCTTCTGAAACCCTCCAATCTTGTTTGCTTGAAAAAGAATCGTCGCTTAGGCATTTGACTTCTTTGCATGAAAAACTCCGAGCTGATAGGGAGAAGAAACTGCAAAAAATGGAAGAGGAAAATAGAGAGTTAGTATCTGCCTTAGATGAAGCTACTATGAGAAACAAAGAGTTGAAGCAGAATTTTGGTGCCAGTACTAAAGAGATTGAGGGCCTTAAAAGACTCTTATTGACTACAGAGAGGAAGTGTTTCGAGGCAGAGCAGAAGGCTCGAGAAGCCAAAGAACTGAGACAGAGAGATGACATCATAATGGGGTTAGAGGAGGAAAATAGAAATACTCAAGATCAGTTGAAATGGAAGAAAGAACAGTTTAGACATCTTGAAGAAGCACATAGACGGCTCCAAGCTGAGTTCCAGTTGAGTAAAGAGGAGTGGGAAAGGGACAAATCAGCACTGCTTGAAGAGATCTCTTTGCTGCAGACAAGCTTGGATTCCCAAACAAGAATTCTTGAAGGTGTTCAAAAGCTTTTGGAGATGTGCAACCAAGCTTTAGCTCATGAAGAAAGCAGGAGGAAGTTTTTGGAGGTTGAAGTGTCTGAATTCAAATCACGTTATGAGAATGTATTTGCCCGGAGTGAAGAAGAAAGGTCAAAGTTCGATAGCTTGGCTGTTCAAAGGGATGAAGAGATTGCTGAGCTAAGAAACTCACTGTCAACAAAAGAAGCACTATCCAAAGAAACGGAATTTAGAATTGTTCACCTTGAGCAAGAGAATTGGGAATTGAGAGAATCTGTTAAAGAACTGCAGGAAGCTCAAATCAGAAATTGTGCCCCAGCTGCTCTAACAAAGCTGCGCAACAAGCTTAGGGGCTTGGAGCAGGTACATAGCAACTGTTTGACAAATCTGAAAGCAAAAGAATCTGAATTGAGCCTCCAAATAGAGCAGATGAAAGGAGATGTAAACAGGCACAACTCTGAATTGAAGGGTAGAGAGAAGCAAATAGAGGAGCTTCAGATGGAGCTAGAAAGCTGCCATTCATTGATTGACGTTTTAAATGAAGAGATTTCAGTAGTACTTGCAATCTTTAAATCAGAACTCTCAGAGTCTTACTCCAACAAATCTGATGCAAAAACTGAAACAGAGCTGTGTGACAGAATGGATGACGAGATCTCTCTACTTCAAATACAGTTGGAGATGAGGAACAGTGATTTACGAAATGCTCACCTTAAGCTAGGACAAGAATACGAGAAAGCAGAGATATTAATGAAGAGGTTAAGGTCCTTGGAACTAGCTGAGCAGCGTCAGGTTATAATGGAGGAAGAGATTCAACTACATAAAAAGATGCTTGAGGAATCATCTGTGCATCAACTTTACATGAAAGAACAGTTTGTGCAGATGGAAGCGGAGAAAGGAGAAGTATCTTTGGCTTTAGAAAAGGCAAACCTTGAATTGGCTGAGAAAATTTGTGAAGCTAATCATTTAGAATTTGAATTACTGAATCAGAAGTCTAGTGCCGAAAGCTTGAAACTGTGCTGTCAAGAAAATCAAGAAAAATGTGGACAAATGGAGAATTCACTTCTTGCACAAGCTGAGAATGAAGAAACCCTTAAGCACGAGAAGGACATGCTTATTGCCATTATCAAAGAGAAAATTAATAAAACTGAAGTTCTGCAGCAGAAGATTGTCCTTCTAGAAGCTACAGTTGCATCAAAGAATGAGGAAGTGGAAATTTTCACACAAAACACTGAGTACCTTATAAGCAATGCCAAGGAGAAGGATAGCTGCATAGAAAATTTCCAAAATGATATTGCGTGGATGGAGCAGGAGGCCATGAGAAGAGAGGTGGAAGCAGCAATTCTTGCAAGCATAGATACAGAGAAATATGTTGGACTAGAGAAAGACAGGCTTTTCAAGATTATGAATGAGAAAGATGAGAACATAAAAGTTCTCCAAGTATTGGCGTCGTCATTAGAGCAAGACTTGACAAGTGCATTTATATCATTCTTCTCAGAAGTTGTAGAAAATCTGGTTACAGTTGAAAAGCTTACTGAAGATTTGAAGAAGGCCAAACATATGGCAGACCTAGAGATTGAAGAGAAGAACAAGAGAATTGTTGATTTGGAGAAGGAACTATCTGGTTTGCGGAAAAGTTTGACAAATCAGGAGGAAGCCTTGTTTACTGAAAAGCGACAAGCAGATGAACTTCAAGCATTATTGGAAGTCAACAAACTGGAAAATGGTAAACTGATGGGTGAACAGAGGAGGCTGGAAGGCATAGTCAAGCGGGTTGAGTTCGAAAAACGAATTCTCTTTCAAGACACCACAAGCCTATCAAAAGATAGGGAGGAAGTTTTTGTTCACTTTGAAGAAATATGTGATCGTATGGGTGACTTCACTTGTGAGGATGTGGAGATGATGAATCTTTTGGATACAATCTTACAAAGGTGCAAGGAAGAGGTGAAACCAGCAACTAATTTGAAAGTGGATAATGAGCTCTATGATTCTACCTATGAGAATGCAAACAATTCTATTTCGATGTCAGCAAGAAAAGTTGAAGCGTGTAGTACTGGAAGATCACCACTGAAAGAAGTGAATCAGCGGCAGTTGTAACTAATATAAGAGATACAAGTTTTCACTGAAGAATATGACACAAGGTAATTCAAAACCCATGCCTTTTTTTTTCAGATGTCATCATCTACTTATTGAGATATTAACCATATTATGCATATTCTGGAAAATTTAATGCATATGTGAATCGTTCTTTTACGCAACCTCCCACTTATTGAGATATTAACCATATTATGGTTTGGATGAAAAATTCTGTGCTTTAAAGGTTATGGTTTGGGGTTAAGAGAGCTGTTTCAGAACTTGTTAAGTGCTCCAATGTTGAGAAACACTTTGCAAATTTGCTGAACACGAAACTTGTGTATGCAATAGCGAATTGCTAGATGTAGGATGCATATTGTATAAAGGTATTATCCTCATCCGCTGATCATGCTGAGCGCATAACAAAGTCGAATGCAATCAATTGTTGAGGGCATTGATAATTGTTATAGTCTATCGAAATAGATTCTCGTGCATTCAATATTGTGGGAAAAATTTGACTGTAATGTTTTCCGTTTGTGTAGAGTAGCCAGAACCGAAGGAATGTTCTCCAAATGGGAATGGACTTGAGACATCGTCGAGCTATCGAGCTTGAACCAGTTAGCAAATGGCAAGGCCAAACAAATATTGTGTAGTTTCTGCTGTGTGTTGTTGTATGAGTTACCACAAACTTCGTTTCTGGTCTTTTACTTTTTTTTTTTTTTTTTTTTTTACTTTGTTTGTTCCTGCGCAAACAACTTCCAATTATTCTCTACTCTCCTTTTCCCTTCCACATTACGAAATGTGACTTGAAGTTCAGTTCCCAAATGCAATCAGTCCCATTAAAATCCTTGTGTTGGTGTTGAAAATTTTAAATTTCATTTCGTTAAAAAGAATAAAAAATGTTGGAAGCAGTAGTATTAGCAACCAAATGTGAAAAAGTTGAGCACCTGTCGATAACGAGAAACTTGTAGAAATGGTTCTTTAATTTGAACTCAATTGGAGCAATGGTCCTCAACTAAAAATTTATGACTATTGGTTTCTTAACTTATCAAAACATGCAGCTATAGTCCTTTTTATCAATTCTGTCAGAATTATGTCAAAATGAGTCAATGTTGAAAGGGCCATTACTTCAATTGGATTTATATTGAGAGATTATTGCTCTAATTGGATTAAAGTTGAGGTAACATTTCTCTAATCGAGTTAAGGTAGAGAGACCATTGCTACAATTTTTCTTGTTTAGTTTTTCATATTTGTCTCTTGATTCAATCTCGCGTGCGTGACATGTGACTCATTTTAAAGGATAATTAATTGTGTCTGAGAATTATATTTCATCGGAATATACCCAAAAACCTTGAAGCTGCTACTACAGAAACAACAGAATGATCATTTTGGGACACAAAATCACTTGAGCACTCAAGTCTAAGATTAGCCGTCTACGGCGTTTCTTGGCAATTGATACAACAAATTATCACGGTAACCGGCACGAGGTTGTCACACAATAATCCCTAATAATGCAGGGAACCACATCACTAAGTTTCAAGTTGTACATAATTCAACATCTATGAATTCTCCTCGTTCTTCTCAGATGAAGTTGAACTTTTGGAGAATTTTGTGCGCCATTTCTGCTTGTTCTTCTCAGATGCATTCACATTTTCGGTGTATTTTGTAAGACCCTGCCTCAACGCTCCAATATTTACTCCATTATCCACCAAAATGCTTGTTACGCCCATCTTTGAAACCTGCAAATACCATCACAAAGTTTTGATGAATGGGTGAGAGATTACGGTCTCGTGTAAATTGAAAATATACGAACTCTTGGCACCGAGACTTGATGCGAAGCAACACTCGTGTCACACGTTGTATAGATAACCAGTGGTTTCGGATAAGGAGAGGGAAACAAAATTGGAAGGGGAAAAAGGGTCACCAAAAAATAGGTGAGTTGGTTCAAACCAGCTTTTATGCGTTGGAAAAGTTGCCTATTATTAGATCCGTAAACTGTTCTTTTTCAGCTTTGCCCAAGTGTGCTGGAGAAAGTCATGTGACGCGTAATGTTGACACTTAAACTAACGTCATCAATCGTGATCATTCTCTTGAATTTAGTCCACTTTAGTCAATACCAGGATTTCTTTTTCTACACATTTTGATACCAATATCCTCCGTCAGTACCAAATTTAAAGCCGTCATAAAGTTGTTGACACCAGCAAATAATTCACACAAATTTTCTTCATTATTTTTCAATCAAAATATTTTGGGCAAAAGTCATGGATTTGGAAACAATCAAGGGTCAATAGATGATTGATTCACATTTATTTCATAAAATTAAGAGACGATGGAGATGGTGAGAATTATAATAATTCAAAAGATGACTTCTTATCATGATTAAGAACAATTGCCACAGAAGAAATGAAAGGGATAATCTTACCGCTTGGATGTTCCTATTTTCGTCATCAAAGAAAAGCATTGAGTTGAAGGGGACCGCAGTCCTTGTATGAATTCGCTGAAAATGGTCTGTCTTGTGTGTCCAACTTGAAAAAATCTCCTGTACAAACAGCAAACCAGATTTACAAATAAAACTCAATTGACAGAGTTACTGTCAGCACACCTTTGGCAGCTCTCTTAATCCTAATTGAAACCGAAAAGATAAAAGGGCACTGTGCTCTGATGCCTCACCTGGGCTGCGAACATTGACTTGATGCTCAATTTTTCAATAAAAGTCTTTGCTATATCCGCAGTTGGTGACCTAGAAGCAATGGCAAGGCCAATTCCTTTTTCTTTCAGTGCATACAATATTCCTCTAGCGTGGGGATACATCGATGGCATTTCACGTTTGGAGCGACATTCACTGAAAAAAGAACACAAATGTAAGTTGAGGCTCAACAACATAAAATTGTCATAACTCCTTTGCAAGAGAACATGTTAAACTGTGACCTTACGTTAGAAGTAACTCAGTTCACAGATTCTTTTCCCTTTTCTTTGTGTCCGTCCATGGCTAGCTTATGGGCTACAAATGCGAACCGAGCGTTCGTACGTCAACACGAAAGATAACACTAGATCGATACAAGACATGAAGCCGTGGAATGGAAGTCGTTTTCCCTTTTTACTTCACACACACCCTTGTTAATTTTTGTTTATTGATATTTTTCAATTCATTCAATCTGACGACGGCTAGAAATTGAGATTGTGCATGCAATGAGTGCGTAGATAGCACTGTCCTGACCAATATTTTTCTCCTTGATTTTGTTTTGAAAACTGATGATCTATGTTGTTCAGCAAATATCCACTTTCAAGAAAAATTAAAATTATATAATACAAATATGCAGAATAATATCGACAACATCCCAAACCTCAAATCATCGTTTTGTTTCCAGTTCACAGGGAAAGTTGGATTATATATACTCATTAGTCATCTGGGTTATCACAATTAATAGAAACTTTTCGCTGCTTCCTAGGAAAAGGAGAAAAAAACAAGATTTTCTCGGCAACCAAACAAGTTGTAGTCGGAAAGAGAGAGAGAGAGAGAGAAATGGCGTACCAATAGAAAGGCCAGAGAGTGTAATCAAGATCGAAGACAACCAATCGCGGCAGCACTTGGAACATTCCCAATATCTCTAAAGCATCTGCCTTCACCTTATCGTCACCCATTCTCTCTCTGATACAAAGTTTCCAATTTGCCTGCGTTCTTGGATGAATTAGGCAATATAAATAAAGAGAAATTATATAGAAGGCCAGGTTTTTATTTATTATTAATGGTCAAAAGATTTTTAGTCTTTTTTTTTGTTCAGACACTCTTTTTACTTCTTACACACTCTTTGTTAATTTTTATATGCTGATTTTTTTTAATTTATTCGATCAAACTGTCAAAAATTAAAAAAAATGTGTGAGAAGTAAAAAGAGATATGTGAATATCACATCCCTATTTTTATCTCATTTCACATAGAGACAAAACTTATACACATGGCTAGATGACGTGATGGACGATATTTTCGCTGGACCCAAAGTTATGAAACCCCATTTTTTATGGGAACTTTAACGAAAAACCACATTTTCACACTAAAAAATCAATCATGATACTATTCACTTTATTATTTATTTTGTCCTTATTGTTAAAACTCAAAGTCTTCAAACCATCTTCATTAGTTTTCTTTTTTTTTATTAGCCTGAAAAGTAAATTTTATTAATTCGAAAGAAGGTTATAGGCCAACAAATACATAAAAGCCCAGCCAATAGGAAGGCAAAATAATTCAAATATATTGAGGGGAACAAATACATAAAAGCCTAGCCTAATTAAATAAGCGAAAACTAAAACCCACATCCTTAATCTCTGATGACAAAAAGCCACATTCGCCTCCGTCACTACCACGAAAGTCTTGCAAGCAACTACTAAAGCAGCAACACTAGAGAAAACGATTGGGTGGTGAAATCGACCAAGACATCGTAGTTCAAAAGTACCAAACCCGTAACCAAAAACACACCACATCCATATTTCTTCACCAAAGAAGCAAAACTAAGAAATAGTCACTATATCCAAATCCCTACCAATCCCTGCAAATATATACAAACACAATAACACATGGATAGAATGTGAGGCTAAGGGTGTATGTAAAATACCCTTACTTTGGCCAAAGCTATAGAACACTTGGCCTCGGGGGAAATCCGACATGCCGGTTGGAAGTAAGGAAAGTGAGGGAGGGAAATAAATCTGGTAACCATATCCAGCCTAGAGTCTATGGAGAGCAAAGGACAGAGTGAGGATGGATTACTAACACACTGTTTGTTAATTTCTATATGTTGATCTTCTTTAATTTATTCGATCTGACTGTCAAAAATTAAAAAAGATATGTGAGAAGTAAAAAGAGGTATGTGAATATCACACCCCTATTTTTATCTCATTTCACATGGAGACAAAACTTATACACATGGGTAGATGACGTGATAGACGATATTTTCGTTGGACCCAAAGTTTTTTTTTTTTTTTTTTTGAGAAGAAACAATTTTATTAAAGAATAGAGAAATACACAGAAGTGGATAAGAAATCCACCAATTACATTAGAAAGAAAAATCCCAATAGGATTTGGATATAGTAGCCATTTCTAGACCTAACTCACTTAACTGTTGCTAACAAATCCCACAGTATTTGAGAAAGAGAGCAATTATTAAACTCTTTTGTGATCGAGGCCCAAAAAGCAGCCCAATATTTTGCTCTCCCCCAAAGTATTTCTACCCCCACTCCAGTATAGTCTTCAAAAATTCTTTTGTTGCGCTCCAGCCACATATTCCAAAAGATTGCCGATACCAGGCAACCCCACAAAACTTTGGGTTTTTTCCCTTTTCCAAGTGCCTTAAAATTGGTGCTTAGTAGCTCGAAACAGCCTTTAGGAATGACCTAACTAACTTTAACCTTCTGAAGCAGTTTCCACCACAGTTGAATCGAGTAAGAGCAGTGAAGGAAAATGTGATTTACACTATCTTCCTTAGTTTTGCACAAACTGCACTAATGTGGGGATAAACACCTAAAAGGGTTTCTCTTTTGAATTCTATCGCAAGTGTTGAGATTCCCATTGGCCACAAGCCATACAAGAATTTTAATCTTCGGATGAGCTTTTGATTTCCAAATATGAGAATATGGACAATAATAGTGCACCATCCCATTGTTACTCAGGAATGAACGATAGGATTTGCATGTGAACAAACCTGAAGCTTCCATGTTCCACCCTTTGTTATCCATTCTTAATAGAGATAAGCGAACCTCTTCCACTTTCTGTAATAATCTAGCACATCTTCTATCTCCATCTCATTTAGATTTCTCCTGAAGTCAAAGTTCCAACTCAAGGAATTTGACGTAACTTCCACGAAGCTCGAAATGTTATGATTATGCATCTTCGATAGTAGGAATAATCTGAGAAATTACACCTTCAGCGGTCCCCCTGCTAACCACTCATCCTCCTAAAACCTCACCCTCTCTCCGTTGCCCACCTCAAACTTGCAACAACTAAGAAACTGATGAGAACTACTCGAAATGTCTTTCCATGGGCTACGACTTGAACCTCTACTTGGAGGAAATGCGTTCCATCCATTATCTTGTAGCCCATACTTACTTCTTATCACCTTGTGCCAAAGAGAATGAGATTCCATTGGGAATCTCCACAACCACTTAGCCAGTAATGCTTCATTCTGATTCCTCAAATTCCCCACCCTTAGACCTCATTCCTCCTTGTTTTTAGTAACTAACTCCCATTTGACCAAATGGGTTTTCTTACCTTCCTCCACACTTTCCCAGAGAAACCCATTCATTAATTTTTCTAGACGTCCAATTACCCCGCAAGGAATTTTGAACAAGGACATATAATAAATCGGCAAACTTCCCAAAACTGATTAAATTAGAGTTAATCTACCTCCTATGGATAGGAAAGCCTTCTTCCAACTTTGAAGTCTTCTTTCCATTGTTTCTACCACTGGATCCCAAAACTTTATTGCGCTTGGCTTGCCCCCAAGGGAAAGTCCCATATACTTTATAGGCCAACAACCTACCTCCCAGCCCCAAGAATCTGCCATCCTGTTTAATTTCTCACTCTCTGAATTTATTCCTGCCAAAAAGCACTTAACTTTGTTGATTTTCAGTCCTGAGACCAAACAGAATAAATTGAGCACTTGTAGTAGATTGTTCCAAACTTCCTTATCTTCCGTCAAGAAGAATATGGCGTCGTCTGCAAATTGAAGATGAGAAATCTCCATCTTTTCTTGCCCGATACACAAACCTTTGATGAGATTTTTTTCTTGAGCCTTTTCCATTAACCTGCTCAAAACATCGACTACTAAGGTAAAAAGAAAGGGTGACAGTGGGTTGCCTTGTCTCAGTCCTCTTGAAGCTTGAAATTTTCCCCTAGGCCTCCCATTGATCAAAATGGAGAAATTTGCAGAACATAAACATCCCTGCATCCATTTCCTCCATCTATTGCCAAAGCCTTTTCTTTGTAGTACTTCTTCCTTAAATCTCCACTCAACATGATTATACGCTTTTTCGAAGTCGATCTTCATCACTAATCCCTTCTCTTTTTTCTGCCTCACCTATTTTACCACTTCATTTGCAATAAGGACAACATCCAAAATTTGTCGGTCCTTAACAAACGCTCCCTGATGCGGAGAGACTGTGGTAACCAAAACCTCCTTCAATCTTGAAGCTAGTGTTTTCGCTATAATTTTGTATAGTCCAGTTACTAGACTTATGGGCCTATAATCCGTCACCTTTAAGGAATTTAATTTCTTCGGGATTAGGCAAATAAAAGTTTTGTTCGTCACCGCATTTATTATCCCTTTCTCGAAGAATTCCTCCATGATCTTCATTATATCATCCTTCAAAATATCCTAGCAATGTTGGAACATTTGCATAGAAAAGCCATCTGGTCCTGGCGATTTATCCTTTCCACAATCGAAAACTACTTTTTGAACTTCTGCTTCCTCAAAAGGCCTCTCAAGCCAAATTGCCTCAAGGGCGCTTATTGAGGCCTAATTGATACCTTCTAAACCCCAATATGCCTCGTCATTACTACTAAATAAGGATTTGAAAAAATTGACAATATGCTCTTTAATCTCTTTTGCATCCTATGTTATTCCCCCACCAACCGGCTCCAACCTTTCAATATAATTTCTCTTCCTTCTCCCATTTGCAACTCGATGGAAGAGTTTTGTATTACCATCCCCTTCCTTTGCCCATTCCACTTTGCTTCTTTGCCTCAATTTCACTTCTTCCTTAAAAGCCAAGTCTCCCACAAGGATTATGAGTTCTTCCCTTTTTCTTCTAGCTTCAATGTCTAGGCCTTCCATCCCCTCTCTCCTATCCAACTCCTCTATGTTTGCTTCCGCTTCTTTCAGGACATTTTCAATTTCGCCAAAGCTCTCCTTACTCCAGCTTTGCACCTTTTTTTCATGGCTTTTAATTTGATCATAAATTTATAACCCTCCCACACCTCCACTTGCTCTGATTGCCATCATTCCTTGAATTTGTTCCTGATTTCTGGATATTGGAGCCACATGGGTTCAAATCTAAAAAGACATGGCCCCCATTTCACTTTGTTGATGTTTAGCTGGATTGGACAATGGTCAAAAATGACCCTTGCCAAAGCCGTTTGTCTTGCCTCAAGAAAGATATCTTCGCATCCTGTAGAGCATAAAAATCTGTCTAATCTCCGGCACACAGATTCTTCTTTGAGGTTTGACCAGGTAAATTGAGCATTGAGCAATTCCAAATCCTTGAGTTCTGTCTCTCGGATGAAATCATTAAAGTTCCTCATGCTTTTAGTCAACCTCCCCCCTTTTGATTTCTCATTTATGAATCTAACCACGTTAAAATCTCCTTCTACACACCATATTGGTCCACACATACCGTAAAGTCCAGCCAATTCTTCCTAGAACTCTCTTCGCTCTCTATTTTTACATGGACCATAGATTCCGGATAGCCACCACTCCAGCCCATTGGGAGCCTTAATTTTTATTGATGCAGAGAAAGCACCGACCAAAGATTCGGTTACTGAAATGTGTTTTGAGTTCCAGATTACAGCTATGCCCCTAGAACTTCCTTGAGCAGGGGCAAAAATCCACTTTTTATATCTGCTTCCCTACACGCTAGCCACAAGTCTCATGTCAATCAATGTTTTCTTAATTTCTTGTAATATAATGATGTCAGGCTGTAAACGTTGGAACCGTTATTTCAATGTTAGCCTGTTCTGTCTACTTCCCAATCCTCTAACATTCTAACTAGTTATCTTCATTAAAACTAATAGTGCCTTTGTGAAGTTTGCTTTCTCCCTTGATACCACCCTCTCTCTTGCCACTTCTGACTTTCCTATTCTTCGTTTCTTGGAATAGAGACATTTTCAATAGAAACAAGGAAACCTTCATCTTAGAAAAAAATTTGGAATTTAGATGTTGTGCCTCACGTTTGACTGAAACGCCAGCCAAATTTTTCCTTCTACTGTACTTTAACATTTTCTTGTTTTTTCCTGTTTCCTTAGTAACAGACTTCTTCTCGTGGATAAATGCCTCATCCAACGTTGTCATTGCTTCCAAATTTGAATCAGTGAAGAGGTTGTGGAAGTCGTCACATGATAATTCAAAATCATCAGAGATTTCATTTTTCTCTCGAGAGTAAACATCCATCTCCCTATTTGCATCTGAAGATTGAGATGAGAAATCTACATCGTCACTGTCTAATAATTGAGCCGAATCCATGCCTAGAGCCCCAATCCTTCTCAACCATTGATCTGCTGTATTCTTCTCACTCGACCCGCCCAGTGATCAAACAGGGTCATCATTGGCCCCGTACACCAGATCTTCCTTAAATCACTAACAGGATAAGTGAATGTGAGGTTAGAAGACAAGGCTTCCGTCGGATAAGGCATTTCTCTAGATGATTCTGATGAAAGCCAAAATCATGTGGGAGGAGAAGCTTTAGCCTCTTTCCGCCTCTTTCGGGTTGTCCAAATCTCCCAAAAAAACTCAAATTGATCGCAAGGGGGATCTGTTTGGATCACATGCAGCATAAAACTCCATGACCCGATGTAGATGAGTATCGCCCAAAGCAATATGCTGTTGCGTGGTGAGCCTTAGAATCGGCGGCCTTAGTTCCGCCAACAGATTCGAAAGCGATCGAGACTGATATAGGAATTCCTTGTTAGACCGAAGATGAGATCTCAACCCGTGAGTGATTTGGGTGAGTGGGCTAGGACCTAACCCAATCCAATGTAGATCAAAGCCCACCGTTTCACTGTTGATAATTGTATAAAAGTGTTTAGCAGCCATATGCCCGCTCGCCACTAAGTCATTTCCAATATTTGAGCTTTGTGGATCAAGGCCCGCCACTCCATCAAGGTTGATTAGATAAAAGTTGTTGTTTTTATTGGGCCCGCTCGCGTAAAAGGCTTTTCCCATATTTCTAATACAAATCTCCACTCTAGTTTCATTAGAATAATCCTTGCTTGTTGAAGACTATGCCCCATCTGTAATAGTACAACAACCATCTTCTTTCTCATCTGATTCCAGCTATTTGCTTTTTACCGAAGAAACCAAGTTTCGGGAGCTTCCTTTCCATTTTGAAATCATTTCTTTTCCACCGTTGCGTCTACATCTCCAGCTTCTTCTGTGTGACTCGCCGTCACTGTCAAATCTTGTACTCGAGATGGCGTCCCATGCTCTCTTTTAGAGAAAGTAAGGTCATAATTTAGATTTACAGGTTCCTCGAACCTCGTGTCCACATTCACAAACATGTTTTAATCACGCTTTCTATCACATCCGATGGTGACTGGGCAGTCGAAGACACCGACTCAGAAGCTGGCATGAGTCCCCGTTGAGTGGCCTACCTGTTCGAACTCTGCTGTCGCCGGAGGAGAGATTCCAGATATCCTCTGTAAATGCTAATCTTTTTTCATAAACCCATTTAAAAATTTCGATCTGCCCTGATCTTCAGCCGAAGGCTTGGGTCTCTTCGCTGGCAATAGTTGCCGGATTCTAACCCTGAAGATTAGGTCTCCGTCAGCCACTTCGACGACCTCAGGAATGAAGCTGGTGATGTTGGTTTTCAGTTTTATCTTTGCTTCAAGCAGAAAACTGAAATTAGCAGTTGTTTGGTCAATTTCTGCCAGACTTCCGCAAGCCTCGCCAATCTCTTGAAAGAATTTTTTGGTCCAGAGATGCGGCGGTAATCCTTCCAGTGCAACCTAACTACCATAACTGACCGCCAATCTTTGATTTGAATTCAAACTCTCCTACCACCCTGCCAGTATCACCTCGGGGTACTCCTTCATAGCTATTGCTCCAAGTAGTGCAATTTTTTTTGCTTCCTCCTCATTCTGGCAAACAAACAGTGCCTTGTTGCATTGAAATGGCGAGAGTCCGATGTCCGTTCCCAAAAGATTTCGAAGTGAGGCCTCCACTTCCCTCCAAGATTGATGCACCACCTTTCTCTCACAGACTACTATATTTCCCCAATTGTAAGATTCTTTAGAGCATGTCCTCTTATTCCAAGTATTTTATTTCTAAAATTCCTTTCTGGCACTCCGTATGGATTCCTCAATTGTTGTCGACTTGCCTCCGATAACTGCGTCTATGTATGAACCTTGAAGGCCAGCACCCAAAAGATTTCTCACAGGCTTAGTTCCAACCCGATTCATCTTCCTCAGTGTAGCCCTCTTCTTCTTTCCCCCTCGAAGGATCTCAGACATCAGCACCTCTAAACTTCTCCATCCGAATTCCTTAAAACTTTCCGAAACGAAGATATTTCTGACAAAACCATCATTTTCAGTTTTGGAAAGAACAATGGCCTCCCCGTTTCTGTTCTGAAATCTTTCAACCCAAAATTGGTAACCTCTGGTTTTCGTTCTCTCAGTTACCCGAATCCTCTCGCCAAAAGACTTCTCTTCAATCTCTAAAATGAAAACCTTGTGCTCAACTTTAAAATCCCTGGACAAATGTCTGTAGCTCATCTTGGCTCCACCCTTAATCACCTTGGACATTGCAAGACTCAATCTATTTCATCATCATGAGCTTGAAAAACTCATCAAGAACCCATCGTCACAACACCACCAAAAAGAAGTTTTTACGTATTACCCTATACTAGAACACTATCTTTGTTTGAAAAAGAAAAAGTCTTTACAGTTAGCTCTGATCCATACTGTTTCCAATTCGTTGGACCCAAAGTTATGAAACCCTTTTTTTTTATTGGCCTGAAAAGTAAATTTCATTAATCTGAAAGAAGGTTATAGGCCAACACATAGGAAGGCAAAATAATTCAAATATATTGAGGGAAACAAATACATAAAAGCCCAACCCAATTAAATAAGCAAAAACTAAAACCCACATCCTTAATCTCTGACGACAGAAAGTCGCATTCGCCGCCGTCACTACCACGAAAGTCTTGCAAGCAATTACTGAAGCAGCAACATTAGAGAAAACGATTAAGTGGTGAAATCGATCAAGACATCGTAGCACAAAAGTACCAAACCCGTAACCAAAAGCACACCACATCCATACTTCCTCACCAAAGAAGCAAAACTAAGAAATAGTCATTATATCCAAATCCCTACCAATCACTGCAAATATTTACAAACACAGTAACACATGGATAGAAGGTGAGGCTAAGGGGGTCTGTAAAATACCCTTACTTTGGCCAAAGCTGTAGAACACTTGGCCTTGAGGGAAATCCAACATGCTGGTTGAGGGTAAGGAAAGTAAGGGAGGGAAATAAATCTGGTAACCATATCCGGCCTAGAGTCTGTGGAGAGCAAAGGATAGAGTGAGGATATATATGAGGAAGAGAGACGGGGAAATGTGGGGGGATAAGGAGTTTTGTGTTTGGAAAGGAGAGGCCAGAAGAGAATGAGGGGATGAAAGAAGAGACATAAAGCCCAAAAGTGAGATAAACTCACGGGAAAATTTGAGACAAAACTCAAGGAAATTGAATAAAACTCAGAGGAAGTTGAAAAAGAGAGAAGGGGAACATAAGGAGGAAAGGAAAAAGAAGAACAAGGAGATTAGACAAGGGTAGCCATCAATACCCAAGCCAAAGGTTAGAGCCGGCGACAAGTGTGTTTGTAGAGTGGGAAACCAGAGAGAGAAAACACTTTTTTTTTTTTTTTGTGAAACCCCTTCTTTTAAACGACAATTTAGATGATGGTTGACTAATAACATGATGGCATCAACGAATGAAATAAGAGTGGCATTTTTCCATGTGTATTATTTGAAGAATACCAAATTTAAAGTCATTTGTTTTAGTAAGAAAGATCTACATTCGTAATAGCATAAGCTATTTGCAACCTTAAGAATTTAAGTCCACTAGACCAAAATGTGTTACGATTCGTCCCTTATTTTTTGATAATTTTGTCTTCACTAATGTGAAATTACCAAAATTCCTTAGAATGACACACTTTGCCTTCTGTTGACTTCGTTTTCAAGGGCATTTTCGCAACTTTATTCATTTATGGAGAATTCTAGTTGGTTTGTTTGGTGTGTTATGGAACCCAAGGAGGGGATTTTTAGCCTTCCTTTTTCATCCTCTGACTTCTCTTGAGAACTATCTCTCACTTCCTACTTCTTTTGGTTTTCTACCTTGAGGACACCAACAACATCACCTCTTCTTCCTCTGGCAAATCGACCTCCCAAAAGCCACTATCATCATCATCATCATCATCTCATAAACTTGTTTTCAACCTTAGTTTCTTAAAAATCGAACTTGAGATGATGTTTCTTCGAGTTCCAAAATGGACTCGACTTGCAAGGCGAGATTCCTTGAAATCTAGTCGAGGTAAGGCCTAAAACCACTTTCTTTGTGTTCGTATTGTCGAGTAGATAAAATTTCACATATGGATCACATGATTTGGTTGAGAAATGACAGAAATATGGTGAATAAATTTTTTTGCAGAAAACTAGCCAATTTTTTATCAAAATCGAGCAAGATTTTTGGCAACTCGTCTCGGTTTTGTCAACGGTTGACTTGCATTCGATCAAAGTTAACTGTTGATTTTTTTTAGGTTTTGGTCCGCGACCTTTCCTAGGATATTTCGACACTTGATTCTGAATCGACATACCAGTTTTTCATATTCAATTGTTATAATAGAGTTGTGCTAATGCGTTCGTTTATAAACTTAAGTGCGAGTAGTTCCAGGGGCCCTAGAGGACAAACCTAGCTTGAAGAAGACTTCATATACGATTAGTAAGTGGACTTTTATTTCAGAATGTTTTATTTATCTAAATTCTAAGTATATGCCTATATAAAAATGAATTTCAGTTATATTTTACGAATTATACTGATTTTATGGTATATCATCAGAGTTATGATTTATGATTGGCAAGTTAAACAGGTTTCGAGATTTTACTACCAAATTTATGATTTATGATATATGGCTTATGATTATGATGATGATGATCTTAAGAACGTTGGATTCTTTAGAGTATTGTACTATGTCCACGGCTGTAGGACACAACTTATTGGGGTACCACAGTTGGACTCTCAGCTTGTTGTTTGACACGCCCCTATCTCGATGTCCGGGGGACATCAAGATGGCCACATGCTGGCCGACACCCAAGGGTGATGCAAGCCATTTAATGAATGCATATGCCGAGAACATGTGAAGCATGAATATAAATTTCATGTACCTACGCAATGTAATATTCAAATACAAACCTTACCAAAATAATATAATAATATTCAAACGTCAAATAAATGATAATGATAATGCATGACATGTTCAGAGCTTAAATCTAATTTAGAATACAAGCGAAATATGTTATTACAATAATGTCAAAGCAGAGAGGATGACACAATGTCACTCGTAGGGGAATGCCTCGTAACTTAGATCGTATGCCTCGTTCCTATGTCCTGAGGGGGCGTACAACAAACATGAGTGGACCAAGTTGATATATATGTAATATGGAAACAATTGTTCAACAACATCTAACCCACAAAGTTTATGAAAACTAATAGCATAATATGTGATAGGTTTTCCAAAAACCTTAGCATGCCATAAAACCTTTCATAAAACATATATCGTATATAGTGTGCTAACTAGTGGTATCAAATCACCCGAAGGCTCTCCATCATGCGCCTGTAGGCAGAACATACGCTTGTAGGCACGACCGTCACGCGCCCGTAGGCAGAACATAAGCTCGTAGGCATAACCATTGCGTGTAAGCAAGACAATACGCACATAGGCAGGACACTGGCCACTAGATACGCACAAAAACATTGAATATAATCCAACATAAGTACATATATCTCAAAACACCTTCATAGTATATAGTTATCCATCATATATACTACAAAGAGTGTAAAAACATGTTCATAAATAATATATAGTCATCCATCATATATACTACCTAGAACATAAATTTGATAAAGTATGGTATTCAAAAATATTCTTAGTGAAGCATGATAATCATAAAGTGCAAGTCTAATTTACTCATAAAACGTTTCATAAAACGTAACCATTAAATCATGCTTTTCATGTATGCATTTCTACTATTAAAACATGCATTTTAGAATGAGTCCACTTATAGATACTCTGTCGTCGAAGAGCCGTATGAAATAGAAAGAACGGAATTGCCACTAATAATCACACTTATATCACACCGTGTGGTGGCCAGAGTTGGCTAGAGTTTGACTTGAAAGCCACGGGGCTCGTCGGGGAAGTTTGCTGGGTTTCCTGGGCTTCACAGAGGCAGAGGGAGAGAGATACTTGCCATAGGAGTGCATAGTGGTGTCGCCGTTGTCGTTGTTTTCCTCAATTTGGGTGTGTAAGTGTGTGTAAATCGGGAAGAAGAAGAGAATGTGCGAGAGAGAGTGAGTGAGCTGAGAGAGAGCTCGAGGGAGAGAAGAGAGAATGAGATATGAGGTAATGGTGGTGCCACGTGGCAAGCATAGAGAGAGGGAGAGTTATAAAATAATAACAAAAAAATATAAAAAGGGAAGGCGGATCCGGATAGGGTAGAGGATAAGGGGCATAATGGTTATTTCATAGTTCCGTTAAAATGACAATATACATAATTCGGGACGGGGTTTCACATCATTACCTTGAGATTACTCGATAATGACATGTTTACACAATTATATTCTTAGCTAGTCATTGCCTCAAGATTACTAGGCAATGACATGATTATATTTCTAGCTTTCACTAGCTACGACTAATGGATGATTATATTTCCAGCTTTCACTAATTACGGTTAATGGATGATATTGTATAACGTGCCATTGGTAAGTATCAACTCAATATATATTTACCTATCTGCTCTAAGTGTATACATGTATACCAATTTTTAGTTTTATGAGATGCTTAACTTTTTAGAAATTATATGTAGTGTTATATGTGTTAGAATATTCAAATAATGAAATTGTTTTAGAAACTTTTATTCAAAAATTGTTTCTGACCCACATGCCGACGACCAAGTTTCTAAAGAATTTTTGTTTAAACTTCACTAGAGACGGACATGAGATCTAGTCTAGGAAAGAAATCCCTCCTTAGTACTACATCGTAAGTATTGAAATCCTTGATCTAAGAACTGGGGCAAGGTAAAAAATTGTCATTGATTTGTTTCTTACAGGTTGTTTTAAATATGGTTCGAAATTCTTAAGTCCAATAAATATATTGTTAAGCACGGAGCCAAATATTCTTCATGAGTTTAATATTTAATTCTTGGTATCAGAGTAATGTGGTACTTCAGATATCGCGATGAGAATACTTTATGGATGCTAAGTTTGAGAGGTAATGTTTTTCCGAATCAACATTATCGTGGGGCTTTTGAGCTCTGTCCCAGATCCACAAACTTACACATATTTTGCTCCATTGCTTATTATTGAAAGCTTATGAGATAAAGAGTTTTCTTATATTCTTTTATAGGCCAGAGCCAAGAGAGATGGAAACCAAGACGACTATGTCCCTTTACATGCGTATGGTGCTCGTAATGACAATTCTGGTGCTTAGAGAAGCGCTCGGGTTGCTCCATCATGAAAATAAAAGTTGTCTTTTTTTTTTCACTCATTTTCTTCCACGTTTGCACAAAGAGGACAAAATACCCCTCTTCATCTTTTCTAGTATTTTCTTTCCCGCAAATTTATTCTTTTTGTTGTTTGCTTTCTAGATTAAACAAACATAAAACGAATAAACCTACATTCTCTTCCTTTAATCTTCTACTCATCATAGTACCCGAGGGAGTGTGTATGACGGATCGGCACGAAGTGCCCAACTAGGTAGAAAACACGGCCAAATAATCCGCATTTCCCACACGACGTCAAATTGTTAACACGCAAAATTGAGAGGTTAACTTAGAAGCATTATTAGTTGTAGAATAGACATAAGGATATATAGTGGTTCACCCATCAACGGGGCTACATCTATTGTATTGTACATCAAATGTTACAATAAATGGCTCCAAGAAGAGGTGATGTGACCTCTCAAGGAAGAATAATTGTCTGGTCTCAAAGAAGAGGTGATGTGACCTCTTTATATCCACCTAATGAATATCTAGACGGTCAATAGGTCTTCATCCAATGGTAGTCTATTTGTAGAGCACTCTGGAGATGCGGCCTGATGGCCTTAGTAGAGCACCCTGGTCTAGTGGCCTTAGTAGAGCACCCTGGTCTAGTGGCCTTAGTAAAGCACCCTAGTCTGGTGGTCTCAGTAGAGCACCTTGGTCTTGTGGTTTCTGTAGAGCACCCTTGTTTGGTGGTCTCAGTAGAGCACCATGGGCTAGTGGTGTCAGTATAAAACCCTGATTTGGTGGTTTTAGTAGAGCACCCTGGTATAGTGGTCTCAGGATAGCACCATTGTCTGGTAAAGAATATGCCATTAGAGATCTGATCACTTGAAATAAGTGGTCAATCGCATGCTAAAGGATCTCCTCTATCCAACAGTGATCTAGTCTCCAGTCAAAGAGTATTCCCTCACAAGGATTTTATGGGAAGAGTGGGACCAAGTCATTTTAGAGAACTACATTAATAGGTGTCATGTTAAGATAGGCCAATTTCAAAGAGATGATGAGCCCATCGTGAAAAGAGAACGCAAGTATTATATGAAATCAACATCATTTCTACTTCATTTCTAGACATCCATAATAAACAACTCTAATGAAAATCGGGATTCCAATTCTCCTCATTTCCTCATCATTTCAATTCTACCTATTGTGATTGCGGTTTAGCAAAGGAGTAAGAGATCCATTGCCGACTTTCCAAGGGGCGTGCTGGTGGTCCATGATCCGACCCATATCACATCTATGAAGTCATCACAGTCTAATAACACTGCGGACGAAGTAGGAGTCAAAAGCCTCAAAGGTCACAAGGGAAGCAGTTCGTTGGTAAAACCGTAAAATTAACCGAGTCCAAGTGCGCTCAAAACCCTCGTCAGCGTGTGACGTGTCACTCTCACTGCGTATTCAGATAAAACGCCACCCTGATAAATCAGATCAAACTTTTATCTCGATCCCAAAATACCCCTACTGTAGCTCCCATTCTCCCACCCCAACCACAACCAGTCGCCGTCATTTGAGTCAAAACCCAGGTCCTCTTTCGTCCACCCGAAGAACCCCCACCCTTCATCTCTGTCCGAACTCCACCCAAAACCACCAAAGACAAAGAAGGGGGAGTGAGACAGAGAGAGGAGAGTGAGAAATGGATTTCAATTTCAACTCCAACAGAGCGGAGGCGGAGCGGTGGCTGAGCACCGCCGTGAAGCTACTGTCGGCACATGACCTGCAGGGGACCAAGACCTTCGCGATCCGAGCCCGAGAGACCGACCCCAGGCTCGAGGCCACCGACCAGATAATCGCCGTCGCTGACACCCTCCTCGCCGCCGAATCCCAGATCAACAGCCAAAACCAGCAGCCCGACTGGTACGCTGTTCTCCAACTCGCACAGTACACTCAGAACCTCGAAATCGTCGCGACTCAGTACCGCCGACTGGCTCTCCTGCTGAACCCGCATCGGAATCGCTTCCCTTACGCCGATCACGCCTTCCGGCTGGTCTCCGAGGCCTGGAACGTCCTCTCTAACCCCAACAAGAAGGCCATCTACGACCACGAGTTGAGCATGTTCAACCGGTTCGACTCGCCCCCATCCGGGTCGACTCAGCTGTTCGAGAGGCAATTCTTGCAAATGCATCATGTTCAGCAACAGCCCCCGCAGCCGCCGCCCCCGCAGCCACTTCTATTTCATCCTCAACCGTCGCAGCTACTACAATTCCAGCCTCAACCGCCACCGCCGCCACAACCACAACCAGAAGTGCAGAGACCACAACCGCAATGGCATTTTCAACAAAAGCGACAGCAACCACCACCCCCAGAACACCAACATCAGCAGCAGCAGCAGCAGCAGCAGAACCAGCAGTATCACCACGAACCTCCTCAGCAGCACCGGCAACAATATCAGGAACTTCCACATCTTCTGCTGCAGCAGCAGCAGCAAGAAGTGAGAAAAAACCCTAAAAGTAAGGACGGAAGACCGTCGATGGAGGAGGAAAGGCCGAATCCGATTCCCATCAATGTGACCGAGCCAGCACCTCCGCCCGCTGAATCAACTCCTCCGCCTTCCAAGTCCACTCATGCGCCCTCCGAATCAACTGGGCCCGTTGAGTCAACTCCCCCTTCTGAGTCAGCTCCCCCATCTGAGTTGACTCGGCCTCAAACAGTTTCCAAATCGGGGAGCTTCTGGACTTCATGTCCTTACTGTTATAACCTCTTCGAGTATCCAAGCGTTTATGAGGATTGCATGCTTCGTTGTCAGAATTGTAAGAGGGCATTCAATGCAATGGCGATAGCGTCACCGCCTCTGGCGGGGAAAGGCGGTGATGTGAACTTTTGCTGTTGGGGGTATTTCCCATTGGGGTTATTGGAGAATGGTAAAGATAAAGGCGGCTCATCTGGGGAGTGGACACCATTTTCGACAATGTTTGCCTGCCCAATACAAGGGAAGAAGAATACCGGACGAGCCAAGATTGCTAATTCGGGGCCGAGGGTCTATTACGATGACGAAGAGGCGTTGCTTGATGTTTCGGATCCAAGTGAGGACTCTGATGATGATGAGTGGCAGAGGGTCAGGAGGAAGAAGAAGGCTGTAAGGGCAAGAGCTAATGCTTCCACTGCTAAGACTCCGGTGAGAGCTTCGGATAGAATAAGGAAGGGAAGTCAAAATGCCAGTGGGCAGGGTAAGGTGGGCACTGGTGGGGGTTTGGGTGGTGGGTCTGTGTCGAAGGCAGAGTCAAGTAAGAAATTAACTTCTGGTGCAAGAAAAAGAAGTGCTGCTGCATTGGGGAAGTTGGATTTGAATGTGGAGTTCAGTAATAATGAGGTGGAAGAGCCTGCAGCTCAGGCAATGAGTGAAGGGAATGGGACAGCAAACGGGGAGGAGGATAATATTGAAGGAATCGGGTTTTTTGAAGGTCTTGACGAGTTTTTGAGTAGTCTGCCCATACTTAATGTTGTGGGAGATGACAAGGTTAAGGCTAATTAGGGAAGTAAGGGTAAGACTTTTCCTTTTTGTCATTGCTGCTTTAGCTGTTTGTAATTGCTTTATGGATGCATGTTGTATGGAATGATGTAGAGCTTCTATGCTTTTTGTTTCATGGCTCTCACTGTTTGAATCTGTTATATAATCTGCAGCAATGTGAACTTAATTCAGGTTTTAGTTTTAGAAAATGTTAGTGTGATTTATGTAGATTATCTTGTGGTGGAAAGATTAATCTTTGAAGTTATGGTGATAATCTGATTTATCCGCTGTGCTGAAATTATGAAATCTTGGTATTCTATAACATATACGTTTTTTTTTTTTTTTTCCGTTAATCATGGTTGAAGCTTGTTTATCTGTTATCTTATTGCTGATCCTATGACTAGGATTTTGTTAGGAGACCATTAACATTTTTTATGTTGGTGTGCTATAAGCAATTTCCCATTCTTTTGGGATTAGAAAGGGAACGGAACATGTGCGGGTCCCTTGCATCATTCACAGGGAACCCAAAACCTGTTTTTCCCAAATGGTTTGGGAATGACTATAAATAGTATAAAACGTAGCAGTTGTGAATGTAAGAAAGCAACACAAGTGGCAAGAACTGATGAAAAGGAACTTTTTCACTGATGCTATTCTTGAGTTGGGCAATGAACTGATGAAAAAGAAGATAATTTTTGTACATGGTGGGAGAATTGTCAGGCTGATGGGTTTAATATCCAAGACCATGACGGAGATTGCCTTGTTTTTGTGGTCATTCAAAGTGGTCATGTTTATTGAGGTATCTGGCTAACTGTTGGAGAAGAATAGTTGCAAACATACAACATGTTAAAGCTTATTTGGCTCAAGAAGTTGATGCCTTTGTTGCTCTTCCTGGAGCATATGGAATATCTGTTGGACATCATTGCACTGGCCCAACTAAAAAGCCAGTTGGTGCCAAATTTAGATGGGTACTAAAATTGCATTCTTTCACTAATGACAATGGTATTACTGTCATTGAAGAAGGATTTATGAAGCCAGGTTCTCTGCATATAGTTGTCTCTGCTCCAACAGCCAAAGAGCTTCTGGTGAAGATGGAGCAATACACTCCTCATGAAAGATGGCAAATGGAGCAACATGGTAATCACCAAGCCTTGAAAACATAAGGTGAAACTGTATTGATGGTAGGTCTTTCATTTCTAAATTGATTCCCGATTGATTCATCACTGTTTGAGTTATGTAGAAGAATCTATTTATACAAGGCCGTATATCATTTATTTCCCTGTACCTTCTTGTTCTTTAAGTTTGGTGCAATATGCTGATCTATACTTGCTAGAGGACTCAAAAGATTGCATAAGGGTACTGTTGGGTTTGGTAGAGGAAAGGAGGCTAGGGTTTTGTTGGCCTTCTAGGCTGTATTGTGGATTATTTGGATGTAGAGGAATTTGGAGGTTTTTTGACATTTACAAGGAGGTAGTGGGTGGAGGAGCTTTGGAAGAGCAAGAGATTCCTATCTTCGGTTTCAACAGAATCTAGGGCTCTTTACGACTGACCATTATCCTAGATTGGAAGGCAACCTTAGGTTAATTTCTTAGAGTCATTGGTGATGCTTTTTGTAGTCTCTGATATTGCGGATGGTTTTTTCCTTTTGTACCGTGGACCCTTGTTTACTGCTATTGTACTATTTTAATGATCATTATTTTTGCTAATTAACAGTGAATTCACAGATGACGAAACCAAAGTGTAGGGGATCAGGGAGGATTCATCCTTTTATTATTTTCGTTTATGATCATCTCTTTGTTATTCATTTTGGTTTTAGGGAAGAGAAGGGGAGGGGTGGAAACTGGAAAGTAGGGGATCAGGAGGGATTCATCCGTCATTTTCTTTCCCTTAATTAGTCTAGTTTTGTTTATGAGTTTCTGATTATGCAGATTGGGTGGTTCAACTTGTCATTTGCAATGCATTAAGGGTAATGCACATATTACAAAGCATAAGTTAAAGTTGGTTGTGATATGCTGGATTGGTTTAATATGAAGCAAATGCGTAGCGAATAAATCCAGATTCAAAGTACCATATGTATTGCTGTCTTGATGTGCTGTGGTGGTTCCCGTGAATCGCTTATTAGAGAGTATAGGATTTACTGTATTTTTCCAAGACTAGAATTGATTAACGATTCAAAATTATTTCGTGCCCCTCTGCTCTGAGGGAGGATATCTAGTTATCTGTTTTAAGTGGTTTATTGTTTCGTTTTTCATGACTCGGACAACAAAGCTGGGTACCTGCCTTTTGATATTTGAAAGAAATATTCTTGGGGTGTTTAGCAGCACTTTGAATCTGGATTCTTTTCGTGTCTTTTATTATTGTAAACGTGGAAAATTGATTTACCCTTTGGCAGCGTGGTCCTCTCTTCTCTTTGTTTGGCAGCATGGTCCTCTCTTTGTTTGGCAGGCTGCATGGTCCTCTCTTTGTTTGGCAGCATGGTCCTATTGTGCAACAATCTGCCGAACATGTTGGCTTGAGAGTTGTTTCTTTTTAGTCGCCGTTTGCTTTTCGTTTTCGCTTTTCTTCTCTGCATTGGTTCTGGTTCTGTACAAAAGGAGTATGTCATAAAGTATAGTAAGCTCGGAAACAATCCTGTTAATGGTGTTATCTTCTCCGGCACTATTAAAACATGTTTTGAAATTGGTTTTTGTCTTTTCATGTCTAGTGGTTGGGCATCTGATGATTAAATGATCTTCTTGAGCGCACACTTGATCTTTTTGGTTGTCCGGTTGATCGTTCAGTCGTTTAATGGATGTGGAGGGAGTATTAAAAAAAGCACTAGGATCCTCAATGCTCGGGTTCTAGTGCATATTTTTGTCACTCTTGCAGTTGCAGGTGGGCAAAGCTATGTCCAAATGTGATATTCTCGTGTAACTATAATTATACATGTTACGTACTGCAAATTCGGTGGACTTACGCCGGACTTGCCGTGACGGACTCTGTCCACTGGTGCCGGACTCAGCAGTATCCTCTACGTTTTTTGGTACACCGCGGCTTGAAAGCCTAGGGAGTAGGAAATAGGAATGGTGGTTCTTGTTATGCCTTGGGGATTTCAGGAGTTTAAACCAACTTAGCCAAGTGTAGAGTTTCTTGGAGATGTTCGTACACAATGGATCTTCAAATTTGAAAGCCGCCAAGAAACATAACTCACAACGCATCTTGCCAAATCGCGGAAACATCGAAGGGAAAATAACCATGTACAAAGGGTGCTGTTATTGATACTTCAAACTAGTCATCATGAATTTTGTAAGAGAGGGAAAAAAAATAATTAATGAATGGTAAGTGCATGATGACATTTCGGGAGCATTCAAGCTCCAAATGTTGCAACGGCAGAGGCCATGGCTATTTTGCGGGGATGTGAGTTGGCTATTGCTTTGGGCCACCAGTGGGTGATCGTTGAATCTGATTCTAACGAATTGATTTCTACCTTAATCAAATTCGTTGGAAAATGGCAGATACCTTGGCGAAAGTTACGAGGTTAGGTGAATCTTTCCAGGGCTATCGCTAGTCAAGGATCCCAAGATTAGCCAATATGGCGGCAAACAGGTTGGCGTCGAGCAGCAATACAGAGATATGCAATGTTACATGGGTCAATAGACCTCCATCTTCGTTGGTTTTTGTTTTAAATAATGATGGTTTATCTTCACGCCCTTACACTTTTATGGCAGTGGAGGGGGCGATGTTTGAACTTGGTTCTAGCATCTTCACTCCTTACCCCCCTTCGCTGCTTGGTTTTTTTGTTGGTCAGTTGTTGCTTGCCTCAATGTAATCTTCCTTGTACTGTTTTGACATCTTTACCCTGGTAATGTTATTCCCAATTTCCAAAAAAAGAAAGAAAAGAAAGTACCAATTGAGGTGTTAATTAGCCCGGGGGAAGGGATATAGGTGGTGACAAGGGTAACAGTGGAGGGAATGGTGATAAAAAGTAGGGATTCGTTGAATAATACATTAATTTTTTATTAATTAAAATGCTAACTGATACAATTTGATTGGACAACGATAAAAAAAAAAGAAGGGAGTTGGTTATGTAGGAAAAAGAGTGTTTCTCTTCGTGATTCTTTTCGTTTAAAATTAGATCTTTTTTCTTGGTTCAAACAATAGATTAGATGTTAGATTAGGGAGCCGATTGGATTCAAAATTATCTTTGGGTGTGGTAGACCACTTGCATGTTAGGATTATCTTTGGGTGTGGCTTAAAAAAACTGTAAAATTTATTTTATGTGAATTTGAGATAAAAATGTTACCATTTCCGGACACCTGTCTTATATTAAAAAAGGGCAAAAAAGAAAAGAAAAGAAAATGGTCCGGCATCTCATTTCCGAAAGACAGTTGGGAGTTGAGAGACATCGTCAGAAGCAGCTACGTAGTGTTTATACGTGTGTGCAGTGCAGTGCAGAGCATAGCACATACATGTACTTTTAACTTGGGTTTCTCCGTCTTTTTTGGAGGTGGACAAATGTTTCTTGATCCGACCGAACAACTCACCCGCACCTTTCCCTTCCCCATCATCTTTTAAACGCTCTCTTTTCTCAAAACTGAAACCCCATTTCCCACTTCCCATTTCAGCTCTCTCTCTCTTTCTCTCTCTCTCTCTCTTCCATGGCTGTTCTTGCGCCAACCTCTGTTTTAAATGACTCAATTTCCAATTCCTCCTCCTCGAACACGCGACAAGTAACCTTTTCTCTCTCTCTCTCTCTCTCTCTCTCTCTCTCTCTCTCTCTCTCTACCATTTCATTAATTTCTCTTGTTTCTTGATTGTGTTTATTTTTTGTCAATTTTCTGCAGATCTTTGGTTGTAATCTGAAATCAGGAAAAGTTCAGCCGACCCAATTGAGATTATTGACTACTTCCGAGTAAGTTTCTGAAGGTGTCACCTTTCTGCTCATATTATTCTTCTGTTTGCTGCACATATGTCTCACGTTTCTTAGTTTTCTTTTGTATTTTTTTTTAATGTTCTGCCTTGCATTCTCTTTCCAATTATGCCCGTTTGAGCTCCGAAATTTTCTTAATTTGATTGATTTCTGAAAGGAAATGTTAATGCCGAAATAGGATTTGGTTTGCGTATTCTATATTTGTGTCAATATTACCTTTAAGGCACAAACGACATTGAAATTCTTTCGGTTCCCATGAAATTGTTGACTTCTGAAATTATGTGAGAAAAGAAATCCAGAATCAGGGCTAAATATACTGGTACTAATGAAGGAAATTTGAATTTTGGTTTGGACGTTATTAACCATTGTTTTGGTTTAATCAGTTGTTCATACCCCGGCTGCAAATTCATGGACTGCTCCTTTGTTAGTGAGATCAATTTGATGGGTTTACTTAGATCTTTGCGTGCCATCACAATGATTCTAATTTTCTTTATTTGATGGTTTGTATATAGGAGATGTTTACAATATAAGATTACGACTACATGCAACCTTCGGATTGGTCCTAAGAGATAAGAATGTCTCTATTGTTTTTTAAATCGCCATCCGACTAACCTGTTGAACTCAAAATCCCGAAGATAATTGGTTGGTGCTGATATGCTTTCCTTTCGGCATATTTGCAGCAACTGTCCAGGTTTGACTGTAAAGGCTTCAAGAGAGTCCTTAGGGATCACTGAACAACATAAAAACAACAAACTGGAGAGACTAGCTGAAACTGATGATCGGAGCGAGTTGTTTGAGGATATGAAACAACGGTTTCTCAACTTCAAAAAGCATAAATACATGTAAGTGGCCAAGGGCTCAGGTGTGAAGGTTGTTTAGTTTAAATTAATTCTATTTCCTAATTTGGCTTTCATTATGAATAGGGATAACTTGGAACATTATCAAAATCTTGCAAAGGGTCAAGCGCCAAAGGTTGCATAGTATACGTGTAGTTTGCCTTGCATTTCCCTTTTCAAATTTAGTTATTAACATTCGATGTTCATAAGTATTCTTAATACTCGGACATGTCATTCATTTTCTGTTTGCCTCAATACGGTGTTGAGTGTCATGGAGAAGAATATGCATGTGTACTGATGTTTCTAGAACAGTTCATGGTCATCTCTTGTGCAGATTCTAGGGTATGCCCCTCGATCATTCTGGGATTTCAACCAGGAGAAGCATTTATAGTGCGCAACATTGCGAATTTGGTGCCCCCCTTTGAGGTATACATTACAAATCACAGTTGAATTATTTTGCTGCATTTCTGATTTGTGGAAGGTCACAAAAAAAAGTGAAAACTCTCGAATCAAATCAAATATTATTTTTCACTACCTTTGTTTTGTTATTTTTTTTCTGTTTTTGCAGAGTGGACCCTCAGAAACAAATGCTGCATTGGAATTTTCTGTGAATTTTCTGAAAGTAAGTATTCTGGGAATAAATTCCAAAAGAAAATCCCAATTGTTTCCTTGCTAGTCTAATTCGTTACAATCAAATCCCTATTTAAGTAATGGCTTTAAAGCTATTGGTTACGCATCCTTTCTTATAGAGTGACAATTGGGAGGTACCAACTGTTGGTATTGTGAAAAGTTGAATCTCCCAGATTGAGTGCGATTTTTAATAGAAAATGGAAACAAGAAAAGCTAGACGAAATTAAATCCTTAATCATAGTTATATTGTAGGTCGAAAACATATTGGTCGTTGGTCACAGCTGCTGTGGAGGCATTCGTGCTCTTATGGGCATGGATGATGAAGTTGATAAAAGGTTCAGTAAATCTCTTCGTCTGTACTTATCAAGTTGTTGCAAGTGGTCTCTGTCTGTGGTTGCCCTTTATTTGTTTGTCCAAGAACAGTCAAGCTATAGTTTTCACTTTTCCAAAATTCTTTTATGCAGTAGCTTTATCCAAAATTGGGTTGTTGTTGGGAAGGATGCAAGGTCATGGACAAAAGCTGCTGCCTCCAAACTCAGTTTTGACGAGCAGTGTAAACATTGTGAGAAGGTAACACTTCTTTGCTTATTATTTCTTATTTTCTTTTAAAGTAACGTAATTCTGTCCCAAGGAAGTTCTTGGTATAACGCAATTACCCTCCCTCAAGCTAAATGAAAGTCGAATTCGTATATGTTGAAACTTGTCTCAGCGTTCTGTTTTATTGGTGTGTTAAGTTTCCTTATCCATTTATGTGGGTCATCGTTGATCTCGTATCTATCCGGGAATTTAACCAAATTCTTTTGAGGTCCATGATTAGATTCTCCTATTGTGGCATAAATTTGGGTTGCAACTAATGTAGGCTGTGTTACTTATATTATAAAAGGATGCTCCAGATTCATAAAATTGTTGTCCACATTGAATGATATCCTTGTGCAGGAATCAATCAATCGTTCATTGTTGAACCTGCTCACGTACCCATGGATAGAAGAAAAAGTGAAGAAAGGTGTTCTTGCTGTTCACGGTGGTTATTATGATTTTGTTGAATGTACATTTGAGAAATGGACGCTCGATTATAAGGAAGACAACTTGAAGGAGAAACATGGCAGAATTTCAGTAAAAAATCATTTGTTTTGGTCCTGATTTCATCTATGCCCTTGTATGATCTAATTCATCAAATAAATTATTTAAAAATGTGTGTTTGTATGGTGATTAAATTAAGACAATTCGAAAAATAATGTAAAATGATTTGCTTTGTATTGAAATAAAATAAATAAAATAATGTTTATAATTTGTTGCGTTTTTCATCTGGCAGAGTTGATGCTCTTTGTTTTCAAGTTGATGCTCTCTTTTCTTTTCTTTTGGGACAAGAAACTGTCAGACTCTTTTGATCAGTAGTTTTAGTCGAAGTTACCGAGCAGCTCTTTGAATGAGGGGTGTTAAGCCTTTTATCATCCTGGTGCCAAGCTATTTTATAATTACAAGTTAAGAACACCAAGAAGAATCTTTTCAAGTTGATCTAGGTGGCCAAGTTGATTTAACACTTGCTGTTATTCAGTGCAGACTCCGGCCTTTCTCGGATTCTGAAAGCTCAGGTAACTCTTGCACTAGAAAATTCTTCACCCTTTCTATTTTTCTTCATTCCATTTCTGTAAGCTATGTTCAAAGTAATTAAGGAAAGCAAGAGAGAAAAAGAAAAACTTGTGCAACTCTAAAGTCTAAGGCTTTCATATGATATGAGAATAATGAGATTATGAGTAGAGAGTCATTAGAGTTGGTTTAATTGTTGAGGATAGCGTTTCCAATTATGACCGTTGCAAAACTTGGAAGCCAAGTAGCTCTCCATTGCCTTACTATTTCACGTAATCTCTGTTCATAAACTTCATATATGAAGCCCACTAAGTATCTTCAAGTCATTTTACGTGCACACACAACGGAAAAAAAGAAGAAAAAGATAGGGACGGGCTCTTGTGGTTATAGTTGAGAAAAAGGGCACAAGAAAAGGACCTTTGTTTTCGATTCAGCAGACCTTTCGAGAATATTTTTGCATTCTAGTAAGTTTATGCCCACATATTCGTTTTCTGTTTGCTTCTGATGTGGTCTTAAGTAATCTGTTTTGGAGTTTAATTTCGAGCACAAAATTCATGGTATGGTATGTTTTCAGTTTGCTTTAGGTACTGTTTGACCTGCATTTTCATTCACAGCATCAGCATGCTAAAGCGTGTAATAGGAGTGCCTTGAACTTGGTTTTGGTGACTCTTAGAGATCGAAATAACAGAGGTGACATCTTTGATTAAATGGTAATCCTGTACATTCCATTTAAAAATTTAAATGAAATATTGAGTTGAGTTCTTCCATATCAATTTACAAAATGAGGGAGAAAAAGAACATCGCAGGTGACTGTTAGACAAAAAGTAACACTTATACACAGAAATATGAATAAATTAAGAATAAAAATCCCAACAGAACTCACAAGCAGTAACAATAAACTTTATTTTATATAATAGTAATACTCAGATGTAGTAGTACGTGATCGAAACAAATTAGTTAAAAACTTAAAACCAATTTTTAGATTCAAGGAAGGGTGGTTTTGTGAAGGGAGGGGTGCGTCCTTGGGGAGGGTTTGGATGGAGGAAAATGTGGGCTCAGGTAGCTCGGCTGGGAGATGGAGAAGAGATGGAATTTCGGGAAACTTTGACAATTCCGGCTTTGGCAGAGTTAGGAAATTGGGTACTGCTGGCAGCTCAGGCTTTGGTAAAGTAGGGAAACTGGTAAGTGGTGGCAATTTGGGCTTTTGAAGTAGAGGTTTGTCGGGCAAGGCTGGGATATGGGGTATGTCAGCCAACTTGAACCCTTCGGGCTTTGGAAAAGTGGGGACACTGGGTACTAGTGGCAGCTCGGGCTTTGGCAACTGGGGTAGCTCAGGCTTTGGGAAATGTGGCAGATCAGGCTTTGGCAACTGCGGCAGCTCAGGCTTAGGCAGTGGTGGCAGTTCAGGCTTCGGCAATGTTGGAAAATTCCGAAGTGGCGGCAACTCAGGCTTTGGAAGTTCAGGCACTTGAGGCAAGGAAGTCTCCAGCAGAAAACGAGTGCCTGCAACCATCGTTTCTAAAAGGTTTGTCGACATAGGTCGAGAAGGTATTGGCATTGTTAGTTTATCAACTTGTTCTGAACTGCATATAACATGTATATAAATAGCCACACATACAAGCTTTATTTATTTGGTGGCCAGACAGGGAAGAGGGAACTATATAATCTACTTGGTGGTTCTTGTGTCCAAAGGATCTTGTTTACAGGCGAAAATTATATCAACTAGTTGAAATCACACCAAGAAAGGCAGCAGGAAACTATTATCTTTTTGTTTTTTCCTTATACAGCTGACAGCCCATTTGTGCGTTGCAAATGTCTAATGTTTCAATTCAGTCTTTTGTGCTTTCAATTCGAACAATGTCAATATTCTTGCATTTCCTGAATTACGTTGACACCGCTCGACCGGATTGTTGCTTGGAAGCATTAGGCAGTGGATCGATAGACATATTTTCAGTTACGCCTTAAACCCCAATCCAATTGTCCCCTTTAATGGCACCGGCCTTTTCTATTTCATTGTCTCTTCGATCAGGATGCTCGGAGACTGGTCCAGTCCAGTTCAACATCTCCCCCTCCCCCTCTTCCTTGATTGGAGACTGGTTCGGTTTAAAATCTCAAACAAGGAACCTCTCCCATTCAACTACTCATTTTGTTTTATGCAAGCTTATTCTTTCATGTTGGCAAATTTAGCAAGGGTAACTGTCATTTGAACCCCCTAAGATAACACTCAAGTTAAAATCTTGAAAAAGGCTTATTCTTTCCAATGCCTCATGATACTCTAATTTAATCTCACTTTCCACTCCTAAAACAAAAATATCGCCACTTTCCACCGTTGAACTCAATATTTGCTCCACTTTGATTAGATTCTGTCTATTCCATCAAATTTTTGGATGGGTATTTTGATCAAATTATAATGGACGTGTGAAACGAATAAATACATAAGTTTTGGTTGAAAATGCGACTATGAGATAGAGGCTTGGGGCAAAAAAGGTAGAGGAAGACCTATAAAGACTTAAAAGGAAACTTTCAAAAAAGACGTGGAGTACTTGGAGCTAACGAAGAGTTTAGTGCAAAACCAAGCACACTGACATTCTAAAATTTACACAGCTGACCCTACTTAGTCAAATAAAACTTTGTTGTTGGTCAATGATGTATTAAATCGTAAAGGTCTTTGTCTGCGTTGTACATTAATATTGGGTAGTACTTGTAGTAGTCGTACATGGTGACACAATGGCAGCAACTGGATGCAGAGTCATCGTCACTCCTCTACCAGCAAATACAAGTGTAAATTCTCGAGTCATTTATTTATAATATATATGAACGCTGTCAAAATTGTTGTGTGAGTGCTGAGTTGGTTCTAGCTATGTGTGAGTGATGTATTGGTCGAAGCCATGTGTCAATGATGTGTTAGCCGTAACTATGCGTAAGTGATGTACAGGGCTTAACTATGTGTTAGCCTTGTGTTGGCCGCAGCTAGGTTAGTGTTGTAGTAGGTGCAATTAGGAGTCTATGTTTGGCTGTTGTGTTGCACATCTGCGCGTACGAGTTTGTCTTTATTGGTGTACTTAATATAATTGTGTTTGGGCCTGAAATCTTAGATTTGAATCGAGACGTAACGTAGTTAGCCCAGGAAGAAGCCCACAAGTTTCTGTACATTGGTGAAATATTTGGCCCAATAGTAAGGTGTTGATGGCTAGATCGTGTCCCAGAGGAATTGAGATTGTTCAGAAATTAGGAATGGATTATGATTCGGCCAAGTCCTTGTTAAAGTGGGCCTCTGTGAAGATCAGGGTGGCTTTTGATAAGATTTGGATGGAATTGTTTAGGTGTAAAACTATGTCTGGATAAAATTGAATTAACTACAGATGGGGGTTCAGAGACCTAGTTCAGGTTAAAGAGGACAAGACTCGATGACGATAGAGTTTCGACAGTAAAATGACTTGTCATGATAATTTTAAGTGCATTCAGATATTGCTGAGGAATTTACAATTCTACAACTTCGTAGACTTGCACATCAAGTAAATTATCCCTATAAATACAAGAGGGGTAATTTACTTGATGTGCAAGTCTCTGCAGGTAAATATATTAAGATCAGCTGGTTAGCTAACTCAAGTCTTTGCAGGTAAAGAGTCATTGGTTCTCTCACTAAAAGAGGTCACTCCGTTAGCCTTCTTGGCGAAGTGGCGTGTTTTTATGATTGGATACTCTCAAGTCACATTCAGAGTTTGACATAATTCTCAAGACACTCATTTTTTTTTTTGAGTATCTTTGTCCCTATAGTTGATACGAGTTTCGCAAACTTATATTCTTACCAATATAGTCGAGGCTGCCAAACCTAGTGCACAAGATCTAGAAGTTCGCAATGAGTTGCATAATCTTGTCTTTAGGTTATAGAACCCAAGGCCTAGAGCGTTCCTTTTGCGGCCAAAGTCGCTCAGTTCAGGAGTCAAAAGTGTATTTCACTGCATTCACCATATTCAAGACACTCGCCCAACTGAGTTCAGTAGTGAGTTGGCACGCCCGCATTAGCAATTAACCACCGAAGAACGTAGTTAACTCCTTAGTTGCTCAACATGCGTGCTACGTAGGCTGTGTAATTTTTTGAGCCAACAAATTGTGAAAATGGTGCTTATATTATTGATAAAATTGAGATCAAATTGACTATCACATACGCTTTATTGTTATAGTCACTCTCGTGAGTTTTGTAACTCATCAAGTTTTTTTTTCACCAATCTAGTATGCAGGGGCGGATCCATTCATAGATCCGGTTGGTTCGGGGATTACCCGAAAGTCCGAAGAAGCACCTGTGAGGACCTCTAAGGATCAGTCATTGGTTTGGGTAGGTGGTGGAAGAGAGAAGGCCGCGCAGATGTTATGCAACATAAATTTTGAACTAAGAAGAAAGATCTAGTTTCAGAGGAAGAGGAACATAGAGAAGATTGCTCATTTCCTATGTGATCGACTCCTCATTTTTTTAACTGTTGTTGAATCAGGTTGTGCTACTGCCATGTCACATCCCGGCCCGGGGTCCACCACACCCCGATCCCGGGCCCGACCTCCGCCGGAGCACGATATTGTCCGTTTTGGGCCCCAACCACGTCCTCACGGTTTTGTTTCTGGAAACTCACACGAGAACTTCCTAGTGGGTCACCCATCATATGATTGCTCTCGCGCGCTACTTGCTTAACTTCGGAGTTTCGATGAACTCCAAAGCCAGTGAGCTCCTAAAAGGCCTCGTGCTAGGTAGAGATGAGAAAGACATATAAGGATCACTCTTCTGGGCGATGTGTGATCTTACAATCCACCCCCCTTAGGGTCCCGACGTCCTTGTCGGCACACCACAACCAGGGTTTGACTCTGATACCAAATTGTCACATCTTGGCCCGGAGCGGATCACTTCCCGGGCCCGCTGGGGTTTGGCTATGATACCAAATTGTCACTTCCTGGCTCGGAGCAGATCACTTCCCAGGCTCACTGGGGTTTGGCTCTGATACCAAACTGACACACCCCGACTCGAAAGTAGGGCGTGACGGCCGTCACGCCCATGATGGGTGACCCACTGGGAAGTTGCTCGTGAGTTCCCAAAAACAAAACCGTGAGGGCGTGGTCGGGGCCCAAAGCGGACAATATCGTGCTACGGTGGTGGAGCAGACCCGTGAAGTGATCCGCTCCGGGCCAGGATGTGACAATTTGGCATCAGAGCCAAACCCTGGCTGTGATGTGCCGACAAGGTTGTCGGGCCCCTAAGGGGGGTGGATTGTAAGATCCCACATCTCTCATGGGAGTGATCCTTATATGTATATTCCCATCTCTACCTAGCACGAGGCCTTTTGGGAACTCACTAGCTTCGGAGTTCATCAGAACTCCGAAGTTAAGCGAGTAGCGCGTGAGAGCACTCCCATGATGGGTGACCCACTAGGAAGTTATCGTGTGAGTTCCCAAAAACAAAACCGCGAAGGCGTAGTCGGGGCCCAAAGCGAACAATATCGTGCTACGGTGATGGAGCAGGCCCAGGGTGTGGTGAACCCCAGGCTGGGATGTGACAGCCACCTATCATTTTAATTAATAAAAAGACAATGTATTACTCAATCAATACTCACTTTTTATATCACAGCCGCTAGGCTCCAACTCGCTACTCGATTAGCGCCTAGTGTACCTGAATTAGGACCACAATACTAGAATTGTGGATCTGTCACTGCTGGTACATACACCATTCCACAATGTAAATGTCAAATGCACTTGTCAAAGCAGAGTTTCTATTGCCATTTACCTTTACACTATGTTTGGATGAGAGAATTAAACTTGAAATTTAGGTAAAAGTAAGAAATTATAAATTGACACGCACCAATTCCTTTGTTTGGATTCATAACCATGTAAATTTAGATTTTCCGCGTGGAAAAAAAACTTGGAATTTGGGACCATCCAATTCCCAAGTTTAAATTCTATGTAAATAGATGTCATTTCTCAATTTCTATGATTGAGAGTTTAAAAATAACAAATTCCGTATTCAATTCTATTATTTTCTTAGGTTAATCAAACAAGAAAATTCACAAATTCTAGAAAATAAAATTCCATCATTTCAATTTTCGTCATTTTAAAATTTTGTAGTAGTTTTGAATTTCTTCATCAAAACATAGTGTAACATTTAATTATTGTGAGACTTATTTCACCTATGAACTTTATAAATTATGTTTCGATGAATATTTGATATTATTTATCTACGAGTTCCAACTAACTCTATATATGTGTTTTACCGGTACGTGTCGATTATAGGTGTTTCTCGGAATTCGAGCGTGACATTAAGGGTGAGGAATTGGAGCAAAGCACACAGTGTCGGCATAATAAATTAGTATCAAATGGTCAGCCATAATAAATAGGTATCAAACTTGTCATACATAAGAGTAGAATATAAAACATTCACTTACAAGTGAAGAGTAATAATATACTAAGTGGCAAAAGAATCAACAAGTAATAATATACTTAGTATTACGATTTAGTAGTATTCCTCTTTACTTGTAAGTGAAAACTCTTAGGTTCGATTCTCGCCAAAAGTGAATTAGAACCACATTATTGCTAGTTCATTGTGAGGCTAAGTTCACACATTTTCTTTAGTGTAGATAATATCGTTTGTTAAAAAACAAAATCTATATAAAAGAATTCAATATATAAAAAAAAGCCTTGACTCCTTGATCGTCAAATAGATGATAACCTAATAGCTAGCTATATTTTTTTAAATGGCGGAAGAAATAATCTTGCGTTGCATGCAACGTGTTTAAACTATAGGTAACCAACCGCAACCGAAGCCAACAACTTAAGAGACCGACTCTATTTCACTGACGAGTGGACAACAAGGTGAACTAATTAACAACTTACATATGGGCAAGGTCTAAAATATCCATAATATTTCGATATTTTCATTGAAATTTTCGTGTTTTTAAAATTTTTATATTTAAAAAAACACCAAAAAGGTTCGAACCTCTCTTATTTTATTCCTTCAACACCTTGACCACCATATCATTTATGTTTTTGTAAAAATATGCTAAAATATTTACATATTTTCTACACACACAATGTTTGCCAGCTCGCTATATAATCAACTTAAATCAGTTAAATCCATCATGCAATGTATTTCCTTCTAATTTTTTGTAATAAACTAATAGATAATTGACTAAATAAACATCCTGCAAAGTTTCAATAAAAATTTCCAAGTTTTTCTTACAATTTCCGTGGTTTTTATTCAATTTTTATCGATATCTATAATATCCCGATATTTCCATCGAAAATTCCGTATTTTTAGACTACCGATATTTCCGATATCATCGATATTTTACACCTTGCATATGGGTTATCATCATGTCAAGTTTTTCCTAACCATTTTTTAGCAAATCAACAACACCACAACCATATATGCGTGTATATATATATACATGCAAAACTCATCATCAATATTAACTCAACCGATCATACTCAATAACTCATTCGAATTACTTCCACACCTTTTCGATCGGTAAGTTTGAATCAATGGCCACTTACAAGCACTGCTTCTTATCTGCTGTCTTGTTCATTGTCCTGTGTTCTTCAAGCATCCATGTCTCCGTAGCGGCTCGCAATCTTCTCCAGACGACGACTGCACCGTCTTTGCCTATACCTGCCTCAACACTGCCACCTTTCCCTCCTCTGCCCACACTGCCACAACCGACATTGCCAAACTTGCCAAACAACCTACCATCCCTACCTATGCCCACCGGCGGCGGCTCCACACAGACACAGCTGCCTCCACTTCCCAATTTCCCTACTACGTCATTCCCAACTATTCCTAAGGTTACACTGCCTCCGCTGCCAAACATTCCCTCAGTACTCCCAACCAATATCCCTACTACAATTCCCTCTTTTCCATTTTTCTCTCCACCACCTGCAACCGGCAAACCGTAAATCATGCATATATGTTGGCACAAGCAGACGCAGCAACGCTAGCTGACTAGCAACTGTTGGATTGGATCTTCATCTTCTCTTTCTATTAATATGCTTTTGTTTATGTACTTTATTGGATACGTATTTCTTTGATTATAATATGTACTGTATGCTTCGATGCGCGTTATATATGTGTATTGAAGTTTTATTTGGTGTGTTATTATACGTGCTAATGCAATAGCACTGTTGTTACATGCACATGTTTCAATTAACTTCATTTGTGCATATTGATAATGTGAAATCGAACCGAGCTATAACTTAATTTGTTTTATTTGTATACTTCGCCATTTGCTAAAATTAAATTTACGTAAATTTCTGATATCTTATTCCTATCTCAAGTGGAAGTATGTGTGTGTGTATAGTGTGGCGACCCGTCCCTAATTTTCGTGTGTAAATTCTCCCCGTATGTGTATATTGGCAATTATGCCCTTATCGTTGAGTGACGTGGACGCATTATATTAATTTTATTTCGTTCGCGTTTTAGTATTCCAATTTCACTCACATGTACAGATTTAACAGTACTTGAAACACTGTATTGGGATTTAATGTATACACCGAAAGTGTATATTGTCAGAAAATATTCTCTTTATCAAAGAAAGTGAATCCGTAACCCCTCACACCAGCTCACTCAACAGCTTTCTATTATCTGAAACCCCATCCTCCATCCAATACAACTCACCAAACCTATTCCACTAATTCACCAACCCTATTCCACTCAAACTTTCCCGAAACACTCCCTCCTCTGTGATCATTCATCATTCCTTATTCTATTGCACCACTCAGACAGTCTCTCTCTCTCATCCCATTCTCTCTCTCTCTCTCTCTCTCTCTCTCTCTCTCTCTCTCTCTCTCAACTCTCTTTCTCCCGTATACATCTTTCTTCTCTGTAAGTTTCTAAACTCTCATCAAACCTTACAAACTCGACGAAAAAACTACACCATCACGATCCTCTTGATCCCAGGTGTACAACCATACCCGTAGTTCATGCGTTAGTTGAGTTTTTGACGTCCAACTCGGAAGGTTCGACTCGGCGAGTTCGTACAACTGTTTTCGAGCCAATTTCCGGCCAAACCACGGCGATTTGGCCAGCATGCAAGGTATCAATCTCTTTGTCTTGCTGAGTACTACAACTTTCCTTTTTATTTCACCCAATTTCGTTGAGTATTGAAGAAGTTATACTCATTTGAATCTTGCCCAATTTCCGGCGAGTCCGGCGAATTTCGAGGAAATTTCCGGCCAAACCACTGCGATTTAGACATCGTGCGAGGTATCATTCTCTTCGTATCTTCAAGAAATACAACTTTCGTTTTTGTTTCACTTGATTTCGTTGGTTATTTACAAAGTTATGGCTGTTTAAATCTAGAGCAGTTTTTACAACGTAAAGGACAGTGGTTGTTAGGTCACTTTCAATGAATTTTCCGGTCAACCTCGACCAGAAATGGACTTATATTAGGTACAAAATTGTTCTATATATTCCCAGCTTTAAAATGACTTTTGAATCATCCAATTTGGTTAAGTAACGAGTGAGAAATGAACTTTGGAAGTTGGGAAGAAAATATAAGTTTCTGGAAAAATGTAACCATGGTCGTTTGGCCGCTTTCAGACCCAATTTCTGAACAACACAGACCGCATATGAACTTTATGTGAATGTAGATCCATTTTCTACATTCCTAACTTTAATTTGGCTTTTGAATTACTAAATTTGGTTAAGAAACGAGCTCGTTTGAAGCTCTAGAAGTTAGACAAAAAACCTGTAAAAAGTGGCTGGAACCCGCGAAGAAGACGAGTACACTGTACTCGTAGGCGCGTGGCCACCAGCGCAGCCACCTTGTGGCGGCCCGTGGGGGCGCGTGAGAAGTCCAACATTTTTTCTAAAAATACGTGTGTTCGTGATGACGAGTAGATCAATTTGGTATATTTAAACCTTAGGATTGAGCAATCTATGAGAGTTTTATTTAAGTTTCCGTATATAAGCTTTAATTAATTCGTTATAAATTATTTATAAATAGGGGAAACATATCCGGAGGAAATTCAAGGCCAAGCTAGGCCTGGGGACTACGACCCAGCAACGTACTAGTGAGTGGGCAGTTTGTTTTTGTACTTATACGTATTTATAGTTTCCAAAATGCATGAATGATTCACTTTACGTATATATTGCCAAATAAACGTTAGTACTCGCCCTAGGGCCAGGGCCAGTCCTTCACGTGTATGTTCACATTGCACTGTTCGCTCATCTGGATCCAGGTTAGGTGCCAGTCCTGTCGGGTAGATTGCATTAGTCTTCACGTGATCGTAGTACTTGAGCGCATTGATTACACCCAGTCTTGTTCGTGTCAGATTCCGTCTGTTCGAACTTGTGTGCAAGCATTAGATAGATGAGAATTGCATTATATTATTGCCACATGATTATACTTCTGCAACATTGACTTTATCATGATTCGACTCGCATATTGTCATTAATACTTGGCTACAGTATTGTGGATATATATATATATATATATATATATATATATATATATATATATATATATACGTACTTACTCATAATGTACTTCTATTAAAGGAAATTATAATTGTTTTACGGCGAGGGGTTAGTATATTCAAAACCAAAAGAATAATAAAAAATATAAATAAATTAAAATAAATAGATTTAGGTGACAAAATATAAATAAATTAAAATAAATAGATTTACCAGGTAATAATAAAAAAGAAAATAATTTTATTTTACAATTTAAAATATAAATAAATTAAAATAAGTAGATTTAGGTGACAAAATATTGAGTCGCTGTGCAAAGAAATAATAAAAAATAAAGAAAATAATTTAGCAGAATAATATAAAATATAAAATTAAATAAAAAAGGAAATAGGGTTTAGGTTACAGAATATTAATATTCGTCACACAAAGTTAAAAAAAATAATAAAAAATATGAAAATAACTATATTATAAAATTAAACAAAAAGAAAAAAAATTGGTTTAGGCAGCAAAATACTTGAATTTTATTGCGAAATGGTTTTAAAAAATAATTTTTTATTTTAATTATTTTTTGTGGTCGCGCAATGGTTTTTATTTTTTTATTTTTATTTTTAGTAATGAAAGATATCAAAATATTGGCCCATTTGTTCAAAAAAATATTGTCTAAAAACAGTACAACTCACACTAAAACTTCTTCTCAAGTTGGTGCATTAGATATTACTCATGCTTAACTTGTAAAGCGAGTTGTGGAATGCTTTACTCGAAACTGCCTTTGTTAGGATATCAATCAATTGGTCTTTTGATTTCACAAATGGGAATCGAACAATCGTACAATCTAACATTTCCACTTCTCTTAAATGAAATATATGTTCACCTCATTAGGGGTGGACATAGGTCGACCCGGGTTAAAATCTAGAGGAATTGGATTGGATCCATTTGGAAATGAAATGGGGTGTCATATTTTCAAAAACTGAACCAAACCTAACACGGCAGTTTAAAATGGGACATTTCCTAAGGGTCCAAATATTTTTTTAAATTTATTATTTTGCTGTTTTTTTTTTAAATTTTATCTTTCATGAATTTCTTATCAAAATGCTACAGGCTGATATAAAAGTTCAACGCCAGCAATGCAAAAGGCTACACAAAGATGTCTAAATGCATGAACAAGACTTCAAAGGATCAACCATGCAACAAGAAACTATCATACTTAAGCGATTAAAAATGTTCTGCGATAAACCTCCAACCATTTATGCCCTTTCCAATTTAATTACAACTTTATTCACCAATCCAAGATGTGTTCTGAGAAGTTTAAAATTAAAACCCAGAAAACCCAATTACAAGTTTAAAACTAAATAAAACTTTCAACCCAATAAAGCAAATCAACAAACTCACGCCCTCTGAGAGATTGACGGAGAGAGACATTGTGAAGTAAAAAATAGGGAACTTTAACGAAAAGCTCCCGGTATTGTTCACTTTAACGAAAAACCACATTTTTACACTAAAAAGTCAATCCTGGCACTATTCACTTTACCCTTTATTTTGTCCTTATCATTAAAACTCAAAGTTTTCAAGCCCTTTTCATTAGTTTTCCTTAAAAAATAATCTCAAAATTTTTGGAGATGACACATGGACTTTATCTCAAGAAAGACAAGATTTTCCTCATTGAATAGGTAGACCTCTCAAATACTCACACTTGCAGCTCAGTATTTTTGGGAATATTATTTCCTCATCTATCCTACGGATGACACACTTTGGCCAATGGGAACCCACAATGTGTAGTGCAAACCTTAACCCTATGGTTGACCACCTCCCTATAAATACACCCATCTCCACCAAATTTTGGTAAGCTTTTGTTACGCATACAAGCCCTAAACACTCACTCTTTTCAGAGAAACTAACTTAGGCATCAAAAATCTATTGACTAAACACCCCATCCCTTTTGTGGGTGTGGGAGACTTTAGTATTTGATCAAATATGTTGATTGTTTTGTAGGTATAAATTCGTCAAGATTGAAGACGGCATATTTTTACTACCACAAACAGGAACTAAGGGAGAGAGAGACACGAACTGATTGAGAGAGAGATAGAACTGATGGAGAGAGAGAGACACAAACTAAGGGAGAGAGAGAGAGAGAGACACGAACTAACGAAGTATTTAAGCATAAGCAGCATCAGCTCAAGTTGACGGAGAGAGTGACGAACTGACAGAGAGGAGAGACACGAACTAACGAAGTATTTAAACATATAATTGCCAACTGCAATGTTTTCAATGCAAAAGTGTACAAATTATGGGTACTTTGCTGCTACTATTCTTAAATTTGACTAATACCTGCATCTGACATATCAGTAGTACTCATTTACACCCACATCAGTATTTTACAGCACTAAAAACCAAAAATAAATTAGATTGTACCCCATCAAACTAACAACCTCCACTCATTTTTGTCGAGGGGTCCAAATTAAAACCGCTTGTTTTCAACCATTCGTGTATAAATTGACCATAGTCGTCTGGTCATGCCTACCTCAAATTAGGCTCGTTTAGTTTCCTCGTGAACTAGCTAGGTCGAGCTCACTCCCTTTGGTTTTAGTTCCACATCACGTCTAAAATGGCATCTAATTACTGCAAGTTGTTTATCATAGCTATGTTTTCACATTATCAATTTCTTCAGCTTTGGGCAGCGGCGCCGCCCCTCGAAAACTCTTGGCACCAATCGTTCCTTATCTGCCCAATGTTAAATTTCCTCCTCTGCCACCCACGCCACTTTTGTCTCCACATATCACTTCACTTAGACCTGGCAGTTTCTGACACGACACGATGACACGACACGAAAACGACACGAAAATAACGGGTTTCGGGTCGACACGATAACTAATCGGGTCATTATCGGGTAACCCATTAAGAACCCGTTAATAACGGGTCCTTAACAGGTTTACACGAGAGTGACACGCGGGTAACCTGTTTTGACACCAAAAGGAAAAAGTTATTTTGATGATTTTAATTTTTTTAATTACTAAAAAAAACTTACTATAAAATACAATAAATATAGTGGATATATATATATATATATATATATATATATATATATATAGTTCATTAATTATTATTGTATTATTATTCTAAATAAATTTTAAAAATTTAAGTTTTATTTATTTATTTTATAAAAAATTATGAGCAAAGAGTGAGATTAAAAATTATAAAAGACATTAAAAATAAAAACATCAAGTAATTTAAAAAATACCAAATACATTTAAATATTTAAAATAATTAATTTACAAGTGCAAAAAATGTGAAAAAAATATGCAAGCACTCTTAATCGCATCCTCTACGCTTTAAAGGTGCGTACATGAATTTTTAAAACTATACAAACCCTCAAGTATTTTTAAGGTAGTTCAAAATAAATAAAATTCATAATCATTAATGTATAAGTCTGAAAAATATAAAAGCATATATAAAGGGGTGTGATATTCACACACCCCATTTTACTTTTCACACACCCTTCTAATTTTCGACCGTCGGATCGGATGAATTGAAGAAAATCAACAAATAGAAATTAACAAGGGGTGTGTAAGAAGTAAAATGGGGTGTGTGGATAGCACACCCCTATATAAATGCTCATGATTGCATCCTCTACCCTTAGACAATCGTTACATGGTCGTTTAGATTTTTAAAACCCTCCAAATCTCATGAATAATGTTTTTTTTAGTGAAAAATTAATAATATTGTAGAAGTGAAAAATTAATAAGATTTTAAAAAACAAATTGCACATACCACACATTGCCACATAAATATTACTTCAAAACATTAAAACATTTGTCGTTTAAGTATTACATCTACACCCGAAAATAATACTTTTATTAAGTATATAACATAAAATTTTGTGATATCCACATCCATTAGTGTAAATATTTTAAATTGAAGATCGAATTCATTCATTGTATTCATATAGGATCAAGGAGTGTATCTGTAAAAAATCATCAAAATCGGAGTTAAAATAACCGTTAAATCGTGATTTTTTGTTTATAACCGTCGAAAAGCTTCGTCCCGTTACTTAATCTCTGAATGTTTGTTTTTTGTGATTTTTTGCTGATGTGATCTCGAAACATATACGAACAAGTTTGACGGTTGTGATCGTTGAAATTAGTTTCAAATAATTCGTATCTCATCAAAACGATAGATTGACTACCACTTAAGAGTTTATTTATACTTTCATTAAGTATAACATAAGATTTTGTGGTATCCACTTGTGTAAATATTTTAAAGGGTAAATTACAAAAAACTACATCAACTATTGGTGTCACGACACTTTCATACCTCATCTTTAAAACGTGACAATGTCATACCGCATCTTACGAATTTGTGACAATGTCATACCTCCGTCAATTTTTCTGTTAGTTTTTCTGTTAAGTGCTGACGTGGCAAGAGACGGGGACCACTCACTAATACAGCTGGATTAAAAAATAATTAAATATATTTTTAATAATTAAAAATTAAAAAATTAATTTTTTTTATTTTTATATTAAATTTTTTTTTATTTTTAATTTTTAAAAAATTAATTTTTTTTTATTTTTATATTAATATTTTTTAATTTTTAATTATTAAAAATATATTTAATTATTTTTTAATCCAGCTGCATTAGTGAGTGGTCCCCATATCTTGCCACGTCAGCACTTAACAGAAAAACTAACAGAAAAATTGACGGAGGTATGACATTCTCACAAATTCGTAAGATGCGGTATGACATTGTCACGTTTTAAAGATGAGGTATGAAAGTGTCGTGACACCAATAGTTGAGGTAGTTTTTTGTCATTTACCCTATTTTAAATTGAAGATCGAATTCATTCATTGTATTCATATAGGGTCAAGGAGTGTATCTGTAAAAAATCATCAAAATCGGAGTTACAATAACCGTTAAATCGTGATTTTTTGTTTACAACCGTCGAAAAGCTTTGTCCCGTTACTTGATCTCTGAATGTTTGTTTTTTGTGATTTTTTGCTGATGTGATCTCGAAACATATACGAACAAGTTTGACGGTTGTGATCGTTGAAATTAGTTTCGGATAATTCGTATCCCATCAAAACGATAGATTGACTAACACTTAAGAGTTTATTTATACTTTCATTAAGTATAACATAAGATTTTGTGGTATCCACTTGTGTAAATATTTTAAATTGAAGATCGAATTCATTCATTGTATTCATATAGGGTCAAGGAGTGTATTTGTAAAAAATCATCAAAATCGGAGTTAAAATAACCGTTAAATCGTGATTTTTTGTTTACAACCGTCGAAAAGTTTTGTCCCGTTACTTGATCTCTGAATGTTTGTTTTTTGTGATTTTCTACTGATGTGATCTCGAAACATATACGAACAAGTTTGACAGTTGTGATCGTTGAAATTAGTTTCGGATAATTCGTATCCCATCAAAACGATAGATTGACTAACACTTAAGAGTTTATTTATACTTTCATTAAGTATAACATAAGATTTTGTGGTATCCACTTGTGTAAAATATTTTAAATTGAAGATCGAATTCATTCATTGTATTCATATAGGGTCAAGGAGTGTATCTATAAAAAATCATCAAAATCCGAGTTAAAATAACCGTTAAATCGTAATTTTTTGTTTATAACCATCGAAAGCTTTGTCCCGTTACTTGATATCTGAATGTTTGTTTTTTGTGATTTTTTGCTGCTGTGATCTCGAAACATATACAAACAAGTTTGACGGTTGTGATCGTTGAAATTAGTTTCGAAGAATTCGTATCCCATCAAAACGATAGATTGACTAACACTTAAGAGTTTATTTATACTTTCATTAAGTATAACATAAGATTTTATGGTATCCACTTGTGTAAATATTTTAAATTGAAGATCGAATTTATTTATTGTATTCATATAGGGTCAAGGAGTGTATCTGTAAAAAATCATCAAAATCGGAGTTAAAATAACCGTTAAATCGTGATTTTTTGTTTATAACCGTCGAAAAGCTTTGTCCCGTTACTTGATCTCTGAATGTTTGTTTTTTGTGATTTTTTGCTGTTGTGATCTTGAAACATATACAAATAAGTTTGAAGGTTGTGATTGTTCAAATTAGTTTCGGAGAATTTGTATCCCATCAAAACGATAGATTAACTAACACTTAAGAGTTTATTTATACTTTCATTAAGTATAACATAAGATTTTGTGGTATCTACTTGTGTAAATATTTTAAATGAAAGATCGAATTCATTCATTGTATTCATATAGGGTCAAGGAGTGTAGCTGTATAAAATCATCAAAATCAGAGTTAAAATTACCGTTAAATCGTGATTTTTTGTTTATAACCGTCGAAAAGTTTTGTCCTATTACTTGATCTCTGAATGTTTGTTTTTTGTGATTTTTTGCTGATGTGATCTCGAAACATATACAAACAAGTTTGATGGTTGTGATCGTTGAAATTAGTTTCAGAGAATTCGTATCCCATCAAAACGATAGATTGACTAACACTTAAGAGTTTATTTATACTTTCATTAAGTATAACTCTCTTCATTTTGCATATCTTTGAACATTTGTATTTTGTAGTATGCACTAATGTTTTTTCATTAGACTCTTATTTTGGGGTATGTAAACTTGAAAGCAAAATGTTTTATTTATTTATTTATTAATGTTTTGAATTAGTATTTATGTGACAATATGGTATGTATGTACTAATTTAGAATTATGTTTTACATTTTTTGGGGTCAAATTATGTTTTTCATTTTCATTATTTATTGATTTAAAAATATTTTTCTTAACGGGTAACAGGTCGGGTCATATTACCTGATAATATTAATGGGTCGATTTCGGGTTGGGTCATATTACCCGTTTATTTTAACGGGTGTTACACGACACGACCCATTAAACTATCGGGTATGACACGAAAACGACACGAACACGAGAAACACGACACGAATGCCAGGTCTAACTTCACTTCCAAATTTCCCACCGTTTCCCACGTTCCCTATATTCCCTCCACCTTCATTTACCACTACCACCTCAACCACCCCTTAATTAAAACCATCAATATATAATTTATATGTCATTTATGTACAGTAAGTCGGCATTTGCCAATATATATATTATATTGGCACTAACTAGCTAGAGTGTATAAAATTATTATATATAGTTTCTAAATGCACTTAAATAAAGGTGGATTCATTCTCATCAGCATATGAAAAGCTTTTGGTTTGGTGTTGCATTGGATCCCCGCCCCTACTTACATCTGTTTTGGGGACCTCAATCGTTTGGCTTTGCAATTGGATTTATATAAATTTGTTGTATGAAAATACATTATTTAGAAATGTAAGTATGCATTTTTTTTCCATACACACATACAATGGCGGATTCAGGATTTTAAACTCAGGGGGTCCCATTAATAAATGCCAAAACATTTATAGACAAAAATATCATTAAAAAGTTAAATATAATACATTTCATTAAAAAATCGTACGCATAACAACTTTACAAGCTATAAAATCCTAATTCAAGCGCCCATGACGAGGTTTCATAGTTTGAAAATATTCCATGATAACTTCATTATCAATACATGAAAAAATATCTTTCTCGATATAAACAACTTAGCTATTACTCAACCATTGATCCCCCATTTTATTGCGAAGTTGACCCTTAAAGATATTCATAGCGGAAAATGCCTTCTCCACAGAAGCGGTTGCAACTGGTAAAACCAAAGCCAACTGAACAAGGAAATATACATATGTAATGTTTGATGCAACCCCTTCTCCACCATTTTCTTAGCAAGATCATTAATCCCCTGCAATTGAGAAAAATCATTATCATAATGCACAAAATGAATATAAATATCAAGTTGATCTTGAAGTGCCGATCTACCTCGATTTGTGAAATCATTAGGATACAACTGAGTAAGATGAACAATCTTTTCTTTATCAAAAGCAACAAATGAATCATTTGAACTTAAATAGGCCAAGCAAATAAGAAATTCGGTCTTACCTTTATTAAAGCGATCATAATTCTGTAAGTTGGAAATTAATGACCTCAAAAAAGAGTTCCACTTTGTAATGATGATGATTGGTCTTTCTTGGAGCCTTACGCAATGACTTTCCTTGAATGACATATGAATTATCCATATTAGGTACCTCAATTTCATGTTCGACACAAACAGATGATACTTTATTAACCAAAAGATCAAAATTTTCATCATTCCTCATGCAACGTAGTTCTTTACATGTCTTGACAAAAGCCATTGCAGTCACAATCTCTTCTTTCTTTTGCAATGCTTGCGACAAATCATTAGTAACTCCCAATATGGATTTCATCAAAAAGAGGAGGAACACAAACTCAAAAGATTTTATATCTTTTAATAACCTTTTTGCTTCACCAACATTATCATTGTAGCAATATTCAACAATCATGTCAAGCATATCTACCACAGATGAAAAAATTGTAACCAAACTAATCAAAGCACCATAATGTGAATTTCATCGTGTATCCCCAACACGTTTGTGACACACCCCGACCCAGGGGCCGAAGCGTGCTAGCCGTCACGTGCGAATGACGTAGCCAAAAGCGTCAGCGGAAGGTGATTATGCGTGAAATGCAACATTGAATGTCAAGTGAATAATATACATATGATAAAAGTGATATCGAAAGAAAGTGTGATAGTGAAAGGTCACAGAGCCAACCCTAGGTGCAGTCGATTAAAACAAACGACAGAATTACTAAAGAAATCCTACATCAGTGGTGGTCTGTCAGAACTGCCTCGGTGCCTCGATAGTCGTCCACATCGTCGTTACCTAGAACCTGGAGGGGCGCAAAACAGAAAATGTGAGTGGGCAAAAACAAATGTTTTTCAAAACCATTTTATAAATCCATAAATAAACCCTCTCCGTAAATCAATATAATTTTCCCAGAAAATAATACGTATATAATTTATGTACGAAACTCGTCTCAGAATCAAATCCATTATCAAAACACAATGATAGGCCATGTCGATATACCAACTCGGAAAATCCTCATCATCAGTCAGGTAATGTAAATCAGAAATACCCCTAGTGCAATGTCAGCCGGAGTCACCTCTAGTGACCTGTACGGCTGAACCTATAGCTCATCCGTCATACTCAATCACTATCAATCACTATCCTGCACACGAGTCGGAACCACCTATAGTGGTCTGTACGACAGGCTAGGTGTATAATATTACGCTCAGTGCTACGATCACGTGAAGGCTGTGCGACGAATCGCGGGTCACCTACGAGTCGGAACCACCTATAGTGGTCTGTACGACAGGCTAGGCACCTGCCTTGGATCCAAGGTGAGCGTACGGTGCGTGAGGTGAACGATCACGTGAAGGCTAGGCCCTACTCTGGCGGAGCACTAACACCCGAGGTGCAGGTGATGAGCTAACTCACTATCTATCATCATCACAATCACTATTATCATACTTACCTGACTTACCTGGCCGTCCTCGGCGTCGGAGCATAGCAAATGCAATCATAATCATATTTATAAAATATAATTGGTATATGACATGGCAATGTAATTATAAAACCATTTCCGTTCATAAATCATGCAAATTGCGTTTCTGGGAAAAACGCCAATTATATATATATATATACTGAAAACAAAAGCCCACTCACTGGTATGTCGACGGGTCGTATCCCCCGAGCCTAGAATGAATGCGCTCGTCCTCTGGGTACGTCTCACCTATATGTGAAACAACTGCAAAACCGTCATTAACAGCACATAAACGACCTACGTAACTAACTTTTCATACGAAGGTCAATTTTGGTATTTGAATATACCAACGCGACCTACACGACGTCACGAGCGTCATGATATTTTTAAAATAATTTTTGGACACTGCACGCGCCCCCACGCGGCAGCACAGTGCACGGCACACGCGCCCCCACGCGCAGTGCACACTGACGGCGTCAGTTGACGCCGTCAGGAATATTCCTAGAATATTCCGTTAACTTTAACGGCGTCAGTTAACGGCGTCAGTTAACGGCGTCAGAATATTCCGTCACCCCCAACCTCCAGCTCCGGCGACCGTCGCCGGCGCTAGGCCTGGCAAACGTGTCGTGTCTGTCGTGTTTCGTGTCGTTTTCGTGTAACACCTGTTATCTTAACGGGTCGTGTCGTGTCACACCCGTTATCTTAACGGGTCCTTAACAGGTCGTGTCACTTTACCCAACGGGTAAAGTGACCCGACCCGTTATGACCCGTTATGACCCGCTAAAAAAAATATATATTTTTTTTAATTTGCACATACCACATATATTATTATATATTACTTCAAAATTAGTTTTGGAGAATTCGTATCTCATTAAAACGATAGATTCACTAACACTTAGAGTTTATTTATACTTTCATTAAGTATAACATAATATTTTGTGGTATCCACTTGTATAAATATTTTAAATTGAAGATCGAATTCATTCATTGTATTCATATAGGGTCAAGGAGTGCAGCTGTAAAAAATCATCAAAATCGGAGTTAAAATAACCGTTAAATCGTGATTTTTCGTTTATAACCGTCGAAAAACTTTGTCCTGTTACTTGATCTCTGAATGTTTGTTTTTTGTGATTTTTTGCTGATGTGATCTCGAAGCATATACATACAAGTTTGACGGTTGCGATCGTTGAAATTAGTTTTGGAGAATTCGTATCTCATTAAAACGATAGATTCACTAACACTTAGAGTTTATTTATACTTTCATTAAGTATAACATAATATTTTGTGGTATCCACTTGTATAAATATTTTAAATTGAAGATCGAATTCATTCATTGTATTCATATAGGGTCAAGGAGTGCAGCTGTAAAAAATCATCAAAATCGGAGTTAAAATAACCGTTAAATCGTGATTTTTCGTTTATAACCGTCGAAAAACTTTGTCCCGTTACTTGATCTCTGAATGTTTGTTTTTTGTGATTTTTTGCTGATGTGATCTCGAAGCATATACATACAAGTTTGACGGTTGCGATCGTTGAAATTAGTTTTGGAGAATTCGTATCTCATTAAAACGATAGATTCACTAACACTTAGAGTTTATTTATACTTTCATTAAGTATAACATAATATTTTGTGGTATCCACTTGTATAAATATTTTAAATTGAAGATCGAATTCATTCATTGTATTCATATAGGGTCAAGGAGTGCAGCTGTAAAAAATCATCAAAATCGGAGTTAAAATAACCGTTAAATCGTGATTTTTCGTTTATAACCGTCGAAAAACTTTGTCCCGTTACTTGATCTCTGAATGTTTTTTTTTGTGATTTTTTGCTGATGTGATCTCGAAGCATATACATACAAGTTTGACGGTTGCGATCGTTGAAATTAGTTTTGGAGAATTCGTATCTCATTAAAACGATACATTCACTAACACTTAGAGTTTATTTATACTTTCATTAAGTATAACATAATATTTTGTGGTATCCACTTGTATAAATATTTTAAATTGAAGATCGAATTCATTCATTGTATTCATATAGGGTCAAGGAGTGTAGCTGTAAAAAATCATCAAAATCGGAGTTAAAATAACCGTTAAATTGTGATTTTTCGTTTATAACCGTCGAAAAACTTTGTCCTGTTACTTGATCTCTGAATGTTTTTTTTTTGTGATTTTTTGCTGATGTGATCTCGAAGCATATACATACAAGTTTGACGGTTGCGATTGTTGAAATTAGTTTTGGAGAATTCGTATCTCATTAAAACGATATATTAAAGTTTTATAAAATTTAATATATATATATATATATATATATAATTATTATAGATGATTAATATTTTGGGGTATAATTATTATAGTATATATAATTATTATAATTATTATAGTTAAAATTTATTTATTTATTATAGTTAATTAACTTAATTTAATATATATATATATATATATATATTTATTATAGTTTTTAGGGGTATAAAATTGTTAAATTAATATATATAATTATACTAGTATTTTTTTTAAGGTTATAAAATTATGAAATTAATATTCTGCTTATCGTGTATCGTGTTACCCACGTGTATACCTGAATTTACCCGTTATCTTAACAGGTGCTATCAGGTTACCCGATAACGACCCGATTTGTTATCGTGTCGACCCGAACACCTGTTAATTTCGTGTCGTGTCGTGTCGTGTTATCGGGTCGTGTCAGAAATTGCCAGGCCTAGCCGGCGCCGGCGCCGGACTGGTTTTTCCGGCGACCGAATTCCGGCCAAAACTTCAAACTCACATATCTCCTTCATTTTTCATCCTTTTTCCACGATTTTTCTTCCTACATGCCTTAAATTCAATGTAGAACATTCCTATAACCTTAAATACCTTGAAAAACGACGAGAAATTCGTCGGAGAATTTCTCCAAAACCGGCAAATCTCGAACCCTACGATCCCGACGTCCAACACGAGCAAACGAAGTACTCCGAGGTTCCTGGGAAGATCCTAAGTCTCGCTGTGATCTTAGTTTCGTCTATAATGTCCTGAAATCAAAGTACATGAACAGTGCCTCGGCGTTAGCCTACGGGTTCGAGGTGATTCCGGGGGTTTCCAAGCCTAAAACTAACATATAAATGATCAGAACAAGTCACACATCATGGTTATGCTCACCTGAGGTTCGATCTGGGTGTGATGAAAGGTTATGTGTGTGTGTCCGTACGAGCAACAGTGAGGGAGGGTGAGAGAGTGTTCGAGAGAATGGAAGAGAGAGGGAGAATAAAACAGAAAATGATGCACGTGTACGTGCATGGTGCGTGTGTGAGTTATAAGTATCAGCCCAATCTTTGGGCTTAAATAATTAGGGCACCCAAGCCCAAAACCAAACCCAAAACCATAACCGTTCCCGCGTGTTCGAGGGTAAGATTGTCATTTCACGTCGAAACTATAGAAATTTTGGAACGGGATGTCACATTTGAGACTAGTTTCTTGATTTAATCCTTGCCCTATTTCAAGACAATCATTTTCAATAGCTTTCATGAGATTTTCTTGTTGTTTTTCTCAATGTGAAAAAAGCGGCAACATCAGAGTTTTTCTTTGCTATGGCAACAAGAGCTAATTGTAGTTTATGAGCAAAACAATGAACATAGAATGCACAACTTTCTTCATCCAATTTTTTTTTAAGGCCATTGAACTCATCTCTCATATTACTCGCGCCATCATAACCTTGACCTCGTAGATTGGAGTAGCTTAAATCATGTAGTTTCAAAAACTCATCAATGGACACCTTTACTTTACTTGAAGTTGTTTCGGTAACTTGTTGGACTCCCACGAACCTTTCAATTACTTGACCTTTGTTGTCCACATAACGCAAAACTATTGTCATTTGCTCATTTGTTGAGACATCACGTGATTCATCTACCATTATAAAAAAGAATTTACTCTCTTTTAGCCTTAATGGTTTTTGATAGGATTTTTACCACTTGCAAAAGTAAGGATAAAAACACTTAAAAATACTTACAAGAGTACAAGGTAGTTGCAGTATAAACGGCTCAAGTAAGGTTGTTTCCACAAAGATTATTTAAAACAATTTATGCAAAAACCAAAATCTTAGTTAATTATTTAAAAACAAGGATTGGAAAAAGTTTATTTTGAATTTAAAAATAATAAAAATTAATTTAATAAAAATAATTTAGGGAAAACAACTAGTAACTAATTAAGAAGAAATCAGATCAAAAAGAAAAGGTTTTGAGAAATAAATTTGGAAAAGCACTAGGGTTCCGCATCCCTTAATAATCCTACGTAGATTTACTAATTACTTATGAATTACCCATGCAACTTTGAAGGTTAGGTTTTACTAATGTATATTCTACTCGTGATATTCAAGCTCGAACGTATATCAAACATGCAATCCGTCTGTGGTATTCAGATCAAATATAAACATACATGACTCATTATGCTTTGTGAAAACCATGCAACCCCTAAGACGTTCGCCCTAGGTGAAATTAAAACTATCAATCACAAGAAGCAATGCTCAACCTTCGGCCGTATTCCGATCTAATTGCATCCGATTACTTATCTAAACATCCTAATGGTCACAAAGCATTAAGACACAAAGACAGTTTAAACACAGTGATTAATAATTCAAAGTATGCATGCATAATATCATAAGCAATTAAATAAAAACTACATACTCATGCTAAGGCTCAAGGCATCGCCCTAGAAAACGTAAATTAGTTACCAACAACCATAAAACAAAAAGAATTTTATTGAAGTAGAAAAAGGATATAAAACACCTTGAAATACAAATCGTCAAAGCCTAGCTAAGTTTTCCAAATTGATGCCTCCTCATCTCTTCTCCTTCTAAAACCCTAATGGCTAAATATCTTTATTTATACTACTACAAAATAAAATCCTACCTAGAAAAGGTCTTCTAAAATCTAGGAAACATAATAGAATAAGATAACTAAGAAATAAAAGATTTCCTATTTGAATTGAAATTTTGACTTCTTAGAAAATCAGACTTATGACCGATCAAATCAACTCTGATTTGGTCTCAAAAGGTCTTTTTTGAAACCTTAAGTCGTCCCCAACAAATCCTCAGAAGAAATCTTCCTTAAGATTGACCTTCAATCTGGGAAAGTTGCGCGCTAGGCCTTTATTTAATTGCCACGGTCAAACGGCTTGGTAGAAAAATCTAGAATTTTGACATAATCATTTTGAAAGACTCACGAACATCCTCCAATTAGAATCACTCCAAAATTCATTTGTTTGGTCACTGTTTGCTCTAAAGGAAGTTGAATGTCCTACATTGAAAATACATAACAAAGTATCAAAGTTCTACCAAAATAACCAATAAATTATAACTAAGATTAGGATAAAATATATAATATAAGATGGACTCATCAGTTTTGAAGGCACATGAATTGACAATATCTTTTTGAATTGAAAGAGCTATTAACTTGAGATTTCCCGGAGCATTTTCCAACACAACTTCCTTTATTTTCTCATCATGATCCGCAAGGAATTGAAAGAGCTCTAAATAATTCCCCCAATTATTCGAAGTGCCACTTTCATCGTGGCCACGAAAAGGAAGACCTTGTTGCAACAAGAACTTAGTGCAATCTATTGATGCATTTAAGCAGCGACAATATTTCATACACTCTTCTTTTGATTGTTTGATTACAATTGCTTCAAGATGTGTCTTTTGGTTCATTAGATAACTAGCCACTTCTCTAGCTTTATTGTGGACACTAACAATAGGACCAACATGTTTGTCAAGAAATTCTCTTGCATTCTTCCATTTCTTAAAGCCTCCTCCAGTGAAGGCATCACTTCCTAATTGTGAAAAATTGATTTTAAAGAGATAGCAATGAAGACAAAATGCCGCATCTTAGGATATACTATACTACAACCAATCATAATCTTCAAAGCACGAAACAACAAATTGTCGCTTTTTCTTTGCGTGCAAAGTGTATGGGAACTTATGCTTTGTAAGCCTACAAGGTCCCATTTCCAAATATACTCCTTGAACCTCATCTTGAATATTAGGAGGATAGTCATTCATTCAAATTCTTTTTCCCGGGTCTCTATCAAGATTATTAAAATCAATGTCACACTTATTTTGTCTTGAGCTCGAACTACCCGAACAAATAGATGGTCCTATTGGCTTTGGCTTGAAAAATCTTTCCATATTTCTTATTTCTAAACTACACATTTAACAAAAAAAACACAAAACATATACCAATTAACCAATAAACAAAAATTCCATCTAAATTCTAATGATCAAATGAGTATAAACATAAAACATATCAACAATCATATCAATAATAGACTAAAAATCTCCATCAATATCTAATTATAATTTAATTGAGATTAGATTAGAATACTAAAAAACTTACTTGAATTATTAACCAAATAGTGGTGGCCTAGAGATTTGGAACAAGTGGAGGTATGAATAAAATTATAATATGGGATTGGGTGGGATTTAGAATTTTAGGGTTTTGAAATTTGGGGAGTTGGGTGAATATGTTAAAGCAGGGCATCGGGGAAGCAGAAGAGCGGGGAAGGGTGGGATAGTGGGGAAATATGTGGGGTTGGGGTTGGGATTTAAAACGATGGGCAAATGACAGTGTTTTGTCCACTGTTTTTTTTTAAATATTTTAAACTTAAAACAATTGGCCAAAACACTATTGTTTTGGGCCAATTGTTAAAAGGGGATTTTCTTTCTTCTCCGCACGGGGTCGTCTTCTCGATTGCGCAGACCTTGTGTTTGAGTGCGAGAGGTCTTGGAACGTTTCTAGCAGCGATTTAGGGTCGTCAAGGGGTCCTGGGACCTCCCAGGTCCCTCTGTATATCTACTACTGCACACGTAAGTATTTTGTGGTAATTTTTACAGAATATAATGCATGGGTAGCTCGTTGTTGTTAAGGATTTAAATATATGGTCTCATATTGATATGTGAGCAGTCAAACTCGAGACATTGAGTGAAGTGATGAATGCTATTAATTAATTGAGCTACAAGAATTTTGCGAGCAACTTTAATCTTTTATCTATGACTCTACATATTATGTGAGCTGAAGAAAAAATGAATACTTTTTGCAACGATCAATTTCCATATAATCTTGTGGCGTGGTGGATTCAATGGCCCATTGCCCCAATTCTTTGGCATTTCACATTTCTATGAAATATTATTTTAGCTATATTCTAAACTAAACTAAACTACGTAAACCATTCCATGATGTAGAGGTTACGGTCAATGCACTTGAGACTAGAGTTTCTAGAACACTTTAGCTTTATGTAATTATTGTGAGGCTTAGTTTATCCATGAACTTTGTAAACTGTTTCTATTGGATACTTGATATGAACTTTGTAAGCTATGTCCTTTTGTCTCGACCGATTATATGCGTATATTGGAATCTAGGCATGACACTAAGGTGAGTTATTGGAGCTAACCACACAATGTGAGCATCCAATATTTCAACCATAATAAATAGGTATCGAACTCATCAGACATTCACATACAAGTGAAGAGTAATACTCTACTAATTGACAAAAGAATCAACAAGTTCTAAATTCAGTATGCTATATAAAAGAATTCAATATACAAACTGAAGCCTTGATTGTCAAATAGATGCCGTAGTGAGCTAAATTAGATAACCTAATAACTGTGTTTTTAATGGCGGAAGAAACAATCTTGCGTTGCATGCAATGTGTTTAAACTACAGATAAGCACGTAGTGAGTCATTTAGCTATATATATAGCAACCCGCAACCAATGCCAACAACTTAAGAGACCGACTATGTCATTGCCGAGTGGACAAGAAGGTGACCTAACTAACAACTCATATGGGTCACCATGTCAAGATTTTCCTAACCATATTTGAGCAAATTAACAACACAACCATCTATACGTAACACGTGTGTGTTTGTGTGTATATATATATATATTTCCTTGTCTATATTTATACATGCACAAACTCATCATCAATATTAACTCAATCGATCATATATACTCAATTACTCATTTGAATTACTTCCGAACCTTTTCGATAGATAAGTTTGAATCAATGGACACTTACAAGCACTGCTTCTTATCTGCTGTCTTGTTCATTGTCCTATTTTCTTCAAGCATCCATGTCCCTGTAGCGGCTCGCAATCTTCTCCAGACGACGACTGCACCGTCTTTGCCTAAACCTGCTTCAACACTGCCACCTTTCCCTCCCCTGCCAACACTCCCACAACCCACATTGCCAAACTTACCAAACAACCTACCATCCCTACCTATGCCCACCGGCGGCGGCTCCACACAGACACAGCTGCCTACACTTCCCAATTTCCCTACCACGTCATTCCCAACTATCCCTAAGGTTACACTGCCTCCACTACCAAACATTCCCTCAGTGATCCCAACCAATATCCCTACTATGATTCCCTCTTTCCCATTTTTCTCTCCACCACCCGCAACCGGTAATCCGTAAATCATGCGTATACGTTGGCACATGCAGACGCAGCAACGCTAGCTGACTAGCTACTGTTGGATTGGATCTTCATTTTCTCTTTCTATTAATGTGGTTTTGTTTATGTTATTATGAACGGTATTGGATACGTATTTTCTTTGATTATAATATGTACTGTATGGATGCTTTGATGTGTTTTATATATGTCCAATGAAGTTTTATTTGGTGTGTTGTTGTACACAGTGGCGAAGCCATGATTTGTCGAGGGGAGGGGCGAAATTCAAAAGAGTGTATGGTTCAATTGAAGCGGTTGCTTTCACATTGGAGAGTGCAAAGTTTTGAGTCAATATTCATAGTAGAAAGTAGTTTTTCCACCAAAGTGGTTGTAAGCAATAATATGAAAGCCAATGTAAGAAACTTAAATTGACTAGGATTAGATCCTAAAAAATGTTAGGCGCTAGTCAAACAGTAGATTGGGACCTAACAGCTAGGTGCCTAAACGAGATCTAGGCAGGAGCCTAGATGAATGTAAATTATCATAAAATAAGCATTAAACAATATTAAACAATATTTACATTGTTTTTAAAAAGTAATACAATATTTATAAATAATGTGAGAGTTTAAAATAAATACGGTGGAAGTCTTAAAAGAGAAAATAAAAATACATACAACAATTAACAAAAAGGAGAGAAATGGGTTAATAAACCAAAAAAAAAGATGGGGTCAAAAGAAAAAAAAGGGGGAGAAATGGGTAAACAAACAAGTGGGGCAGAAAGATAAAGACCACAAGAGAAGTGGTGGGTCATTACAGTATTTTAAGAGAGAAAAAAAGTGAACAAACGGTCAGTAGGATAATACTTTGGTAAGGTGTCAGTACTCAATTTTTAATGACTTAGGTGATCCAATAATTGTCCAACACTTGTCTTTAAAACTCACACCCAAATTCGGATAATAGTTAGACACCCACCAGAGTACCCAAATAAGCTGACCACTTATGTGGTCCAATAAAATTATTCCACTTGTCAAGTGAAACTCAATCAAACACTTACTTATTCTCGTAACCAATCACCTTGTCTTCTTCCCCAACCCTTCTTTTGCCAACAATCCCTCATTCCATTTCTTCTCTGGCGACCTACTCTCACTCTTGACCACTCCCACTCCTTCTCTTCTCCAGAGACTTTAATTTCAATCATTCGTCTGCATCTAGAACTGAGCTCGGTAAAATTGGGCTGTGGAAATCCATAAAATTGGAGGTTGTGGAAGACAAGAGGTTTGAAAATTTGAAGTTCAAAAGAATTGCAGACTTTGATGAGAGAGAGACAGATGTTGGGGAGGGAAGGACGTGAAAGGTGGGGTATCGATCGGCGACGACTAAGAAGGAAATCTGGAGGTTGGTTCTGGGTTATGAGTTTTAGGATGGTGTTTGGTTATGGATTCACAAGTGCCATGAATTCTGATGAGAGTGGAGGGGTTGAACCAGTGCTCCTAGGCATGTTTTCTAGCGAGGGGAGTGGCGGCTACTACTCCTCGCCCTCACGTAGCTTCGCCACTGGTTGTACATGCTATAGAACTGTTGTTACACGTACATGTTTCAATTAACTTCATTTATGCTGTATGTTTATAATATGAAATTGAACCCATAACTTAATTTGTTTTCTTCGTATACTTTGCCATTTGCTAAAACTGAAAGTGGAAGTGAAAATGACTGAAGAGACAAACATAATTCGCCTCCGATGGACAAGGTTCGTCAAATTATAACGCGATGGAAATCTGTCTAGTAAAAGTTGTTGTGCAAAAGTCGTCGTAAGACACTAAATTATTCATCGGGCAAATGTGTCTTGTCTGTCGAACAGGGCGATGAACCTCTCTCGGGTACGAGCAAATGTGTCTGGTCTGTCGAACAGAACGACGAACTTCTCTCCAATAAGTTTGTGTTGACTGCAGAGGCCCGACGGACGTCGTTTTGATTGACGAAAACATGTCGTCATGTAAAAACTGAACTTATTTTTAAAATATTTTGTTGATAATTTTGCCCGTTGACAATGTCGTCGAGTTATTGATCCTTTTTTTTCCCTAACCGAGTTATTGATCCTTTAACAGAAGAAAAACAATTACTTGATATCATTGGCCAACGGACCAGGTCCATCAGGCAAAATAATTATCAAATTAATTTTTTTTTTAAAATTTAATAATTAACTAAATATTATTATATTAATATCATAATTTGTTGAACAAATTTATTTAAATAATAACAAAATTCGTACAATATTATTGAAAAAAAATATTTATTTTGGATGACGAAAGTAGCTTCACTCGTCCCACAAAAGTATGCTATTTCTAGAATTTATAAATTCTAAAAATAACCACATAGTCTCTTTAGCTAGTCCATCCTACTCACAAATTCATGTGGCGGATGGGTCAAAGCTTATTCATGACTTACAAAAGTCATTTACTAGGTGCGCAGTTCGAACATCCACTCTCTGAATCTCGTACTTCATAGCTGATTAATGTAGTCCATTGTACCCTGGTTTGACAATGGAGGAATTTTAGAAAGAAAGAGATGTTATAGGTGGAAGCTAAATTGAAGCTGATCTGTTTACAAAGGAGGAATTTTGGAGAGAGTGTGAGAGAGAGGGGAGGGGGGATTTGAAGAAAATGATGAATGGCTACAAATGGAGAGGTCTCGACTAGATAAGGGAAGAGGCATTTGCTCGACAGAGTAGTTCGTCGGGCAAAGAATTTAATTTTTTATATGTTTCTGTTTTAAACGTTTGTCCAACGAACAGTTTCGCCAGGTAAGGAGTTCACAATAAAACCCGTGAACTGAAAAGTTTTGGCAGGAAAATCCCAAGTTTTGTATATTTATTGTAACGGTTAACGATAATCGAATTTGATGACCAGTTATATTCAAGGGAACTTTAACGAAAAGCTCCCGGTACTGTTCACTTTAACGAAAAACCACATTTTTACACTAAAAAGTCAATCCTGGTACTATTCACTTTATTATTTATTTTGTCCTTATCGTTAAAACTCAAAGTTTTCAAGTCCTTTTCATTAGTTTTCCTTATATTCAATGTGTTTCTCAACCCTCAAATAGCATATTTTGAAAAAATAACTGAAATGAAAGGTAATATAGCCGTCTCGTGATGCTAAGTTTGTAACTATTCAATTTTTTGAACCAATCGCTAGTCCGTGCAAGTTTATTCTTGATGATTTTTTATGTGTGCGATCTCATACTTTATTCAAATAAGTTTGACTGTTGGATCCTCTAAAATAATTTCGTAAGGTTTAAATCTTCACAATGCAATATACTTGCCTGATGGACTAAGCGAAGTTTACTCGACGAATACCCTAAACCCTAACTATTTTTGGTGATGAAGTCTTGCATAATTTTGTTGGGTAAGGGTACTTAACAAACAAACTTTCCTTCTGTCGCTCAAGGTCTTATAATTATTTTTTGGGTAAATTACATTTTAGCACCTCAACTTTAAGTCTTTCAACAAACTCATATCTCATCTTTTAAACATTGTAATGTCATACCTCAACTTTAAATTTATTGCAATGTTATATCTCGGTCACTTTTTTCTGTTAAATGCCAAAGCGACAGATGCGGAGCCCATTTCTAGTCTAACAGAAACTCCATGCTGGCTTTATTAAACACGTGAATCCTCCAATTGGTTAACACGTGGAATGAAGAAGTTTTTTTAAAAAAAATCTAAAATAATTGAAATAAACTCCCCACCTAAAAACACCACCCCTCTCAAGAACCCTAGTCCTTAATTTCCCAGAAAAAACCTCCCCCTCAACAACTCCGAATCTGCATCTTCGCTTCCCTTACTCTTTCAAATTGTCAACCCTATCGAACGGAATCGTCCATCTTCTGCAAATTAGATCGAGAATAATTAAATTGCAATCCTACAAATCAAAATCTAAGCAAATCTGCAGATTTTCAATCTTAACTACATCTGCAAATTAGCTCCGACTTCGTACACTTCTCCAATAGAGTCAGCTCCAACCCAACTCGTCAACAATGTCGTCTCCCAACAACCCCACCTCTCTACTGATAGGATCGTGATTAGCTTGACCACAATTAAGGGGTATTAAGTAATTCTAATATGTATTGAGTTGCTTTTAATTAGCTATTAGCTTATGTGTAAAAGCCAGCTGGCTGCTAGTGTGGGAAAAAGAATATAAGAGCCAATTATGGCTTTAGGAAGGGAACAGTCATTTTATGAAAAACAATATATACAAAAAACAATTGTAGCTCTCTCTCTATCTTCATCTTCCATACACTGTTCCATTACTTGGCTACTTGTAGCTCCTGAGTGAAGGGCCTGAGGATTGTGCTTATCATTTGGTATCAGAGTTCTCGATCCTGCGTCTCCTTCTTGTATGCCCCACCACACCACCAATTCTCGAATGTCTACCCTAGAATCGCGACTCTTCGCCGTGAAAGCTACTATGGAATCCCTTCCTCAACAGATCCATACTTCAGTCGCAAATTTTGATGCCAGATTCACATCCTTGGAGGCAAAGTTTGCCCTTCTCCTGGAGCATCTTCATCGTGACCCTGGAGCTCATGGTGGTGTGGGTTTTTAGCCGCTCACCTTCTTCTAGGGCCAAATCCACCGATTTTTCCCCCTATCGTGACCGATGACAGCGATTTCTGTTATCTTGACACTCCACGTTTCCAGTGTCGAGGCTCATTCGACGGTAGTGGTTTCACTTCGCACCCTCAGTGGTAGCATCGCTTGGATTTTCCCCGTTTCTCTGACGGCGACGATCCCTCTGCTGGGATCTATAAGGTGGAGTAGTACTTTGCTTACTACCACACTCCTGATCACCAAAAGGTCATGACAACTTCCTTCCACTTCAAGAATGAGCCCTAATATTGGTTTCAATGGCAATATTGCATCCATTCCACTCCGACTTAGGGATAATTCACCACTTCCCTGTGCCAGGAATTTGGCCCCACGGATTTTGAGGACTGCACCGAATCCTTGTCTAAACTTCGACAAACAGGTACTCTCTGAGATTATATTGTTGAGTTCCGTCGCCTTGCCAATCGTACTTCTGATGTAGGCCCTATATTGTTGAAAAGTTGTTTTTGGGGGTCTTAAACGAGAATTACGTTGTGATGTGAAGTTACTTTGCCCTAATTCGGTTCATGACGCAATATCCATTGTTGCCCAATTGGATGCTAAACTTACTGATTTGAAACCCTATCATCCCAAACCTCTTCCATTAGCCAAAACTACTCTAGCCTTACCTCTACTACCCACGGTTCACCATTGCCGTCACACCCTGCCCTATAAGAAACTTACTTCCGAGGAGGTCCAACGGAAGAAAGCTCAGGGGGAATGTTGGTTCTGCGAGGGCAAATAGGTTTTGGGGCATAAGTGTTTCCATTAACAGCTCTTGCTACTCGATGTGTGTGTTGATTTGGTCATCGATGAGGACCAATTGGAATCTTTAGACTCTGAGTTGCACAGTATGTCTCTGAGTGCTTGTGCTTTTTATTACACCACAGCTAAGCACTCTGTCAAGACCATGAAAGTGGATGGGATCATCAATAACTTGCCAGTCACCATCCTTTTGGATTCTGGCAACACCCATAATTTTGTTGATTGTAGGCTCTTGAAAAAATCTGGTTAGGAGCTTCAACCCATAAAATCATTTGAGGTGATGATCGCAGACGGGGGGAAAGTGCAAAGTCAAGGGTGTTGTCCACATGTGCACCTAGACATTGGTGGGTACAAATGTACCATAAATCTGCTCGCCTTACCATTAGGTGGTTGCGATATTGTCTTAGGGGTACAGTGGTTCTTGTCAATCGGCCTCGTGCTCTGGGATTTCCATTAACTCACTATGGAGTTTTCGGTGGGTCAGGCCATTTTCAAACTCACGCAGTCTTCGGCCCCATTTCCTTATTCCTAGGTTCATAACATCAGTTTGTGTAATCTTAACAAAGAGTTATACAACTCTACTTTGGGAGTCATACTGTATTCTTTGGAGGGCAGCAAGCTTGAAGCTTTTGATTTAAGCACACACCAATTGCAGGAATTGCAAGGGGTTTTGAGTACTTTTGACAAAGTCTTCATGATCCCCACCACATTGCCACCTTCAAGGACGCATGACCACAAAATTTCCTTGATTCCGAGTTCAAAACCTCCTATCATTTTGCCTTACCATTATGGGCCCATCCAGGAAAGTGAAATAGAGAAAGCGGTGCGAGAATTCTTAGATTGTGGTTTTATCAGGCCTAGCCATAACCCATTTTCTTTTCCAATGTTGTTAGTCAAGAAGAATGGCGAATCTTGGTGGTTGACGACTTGCTAGATTAGTTGTATGGTGCCCGATATTTTTCTAAACTGGATTTGCACTCGGGGTATCACAAGATTCGAATAAGCATTGCAGATATTGAAAAGGCAACATTCTGAACCCATGAGAGCCATTATGAGTTTTTGGTTATGCCTTTCGGCTTAACCAATGCTTCGGTAACTTTTCAAAGTCTTATGAATGCAATATTCAAACCCCATTTGAGGCAGTTTATCCTTGTCTTCTTCGATGACATCCTCGTATATAGTAAAACATGGGAGGAACACCTGTTACACTTGTCCAAAGCTTTGGAAATTTTGCAGCAACATAGGCTATTTTTGAAGAGGCAAAAATGTTGTTTTGGTCAGCGCCAAGTAGACTACTTAGGCCATATAGTCTCCAGTGATGGGGTATCCGTAGATCCAGCAAAGATTCAGTCCATTATTGATTGGCCATCTTCTTGCAATGTCAAGGAACTCCGGGGTTTCTTAGGCTTGACAGGGTATTACTGAAAATTTATTCCAACTTATGGACAAATTTGCCATCTTTTGTAGTAGTTGACCAAGAAGGATGGGTTTCATTGCACACAAAATGTTGAATTGTCTTTCTAGCAGCTTAAAACAGCGATGACATCACCTCAATTGCTCGCACTGCCTAATTTTTCAGCCCCTTTCGTGTTGGAATATGATGCGTCGGGTGTAGGAATAGGGGATGTCGTCCAAGAAAAGGGGAGGCCAATTGCCTTTACAAGCAAAGCATTGGGTCCTAGAAACCAAGCTTTGTCTACGTATGTGTTGACCCTAAAAACTACTTAGCCTACACAGCGCGCAGGCCGAGTAATTAATAAGCTAACTACGTCATTCAGTTGTGTGCGAAGCGTGCCAACTCGTCAGCCGAGCTCGACCGAGGAGTAAAATATGTTGATGTTGCGTTGGTCGCGCTGCTGACTTCTTCGTCTTGCGATTACGGTCGAGGAAGGAACACGTCTCGACCTTTGGATTCTAGAGCCTAAAGACAAAGCTGCTACTTTTACGAAGTTTAATATCAAATTCGGCTTTCAATGTGCCGAATGTAGTAACCTGGTGACACCTTAGGCCATCTCCAATCGAAGGGTCCAGAAGGCCAGAGGGTCGAAAATAGCCCAAAAACGGTCTTCAACCGAGGGCTAGGCCAGAGGGCTCTGGAATCTGGGAGGGCCCCACGAAATCGGAGAGGGCTGGAGGGCTAGAGGGTTGGCCACTTCTAGCTAGCCAGCCAGCCCTAGGCTGGCTATTTTTTTTAAACTGTCGGCATTCTTGTCGGTTATAACCGACATGAATAATTTAGAAGGCAGTAATAGTGTCGGTTATAACCGACACTAACAGTGTTTAAAACTAGCCGTTAGTTTCAAATGTTTTATTAATTACTATTAGTGTTGGTTATAACCGACACTAATAGTAATTTGAATTACAGTAGTGTCGGTTATAACCGACACTAATAATTTGAAAGAAAAATAGCCGTTGCATTTAACCGTTGGAATTTTTTTTTTAAAATTTAAACCTTTTTTTTTCTTCTATAAATATGATGAATCTCCTTCAATTCTTCACTTCATCTACAATATTTCCTTCATTTTCAATATTTCCTTCATATGCAATATTTCCTTTAATATTTTTTCAATATTTCCTTCGATAATTTCCTTCAATATTTCTTCAAATTTTTCAATAGTTTCCTTCAATATTTTTTCAATAATTTCCTTCAATTTTTTCAATAAAAATGGCCTCATATGCAATGAAAGGTAGGGCTTGGACCCGAAAAGAAGATGAAGCTCTTTGCAGGGCTTATAGATGGGTCTCAGAAGATAGTGTGAAGGGGATTTGTCAAACAAGTGAAGGTGTTTGGACTCGTGTGTCCAAAAAATACTTAGAGTTCTACGAAGGCACCATTCCACCGAATACCCGAAACCATGAGAGTTGTTCTTCAAGATGGAAGAAACATCTTCATCCAAGTTTGAATAAATGGCATCAAGCACTATTAACAGCCGCAAAAAGCGGCGCCAATTACTACGACGAAGTTAGTGTTTTCATAATTTATTTTAAATGTTTAATTATATTACATTTAATTTTTGTAATTATATTTTCTAGGTACGCCAAGCGGAGGAATTGTATATGGAGGGCAACTCAAAACCCTTTCAATTTCACGGTTGTTGGGAAATTTGTAAAGGGTGGGTATTATTTGAAGATCCACCTCAACGTAGAGTAGATCCTATGCCGGTGTTCGGAATTACGTTCCCAGTTGTAGATACGGATGAAAATGAATCTCCTACTCCGGCCGAAGGTTCTTTACCTAGGCCTATGGGACGAAACAAGGCCCGAAGGTTGAAGGAAAAGGGCAAGGCAAATGATAATTACGCTGCTCAACTTGAAATGGCGGCCTCATTGCGATTAATGGCGGAGCAAAAATGCCCGTGAGGCGGAAGAAATGAAGTGTAGGCATGAACAACATGCCAAACAAATACAAGAAGAGATGGGTGATAAGAATATGGAAATGAACACTTCGAATTACACTCCAATGAGTAAGGCCTATTTTGATATGAAAAAAAGGAAATTATGGCTCGGCGGCAGTTGTTTACCTCTGACTATACTCCTACAGTGGCGGATGATAAATATGATATTGATTATCTATATTAAATTTAAATTGTTCTAGTTTTTAAATTTAAGTTAATGTTGTTTTTAAATTTAATTTGTAGTTTTTAAATTTAAGTTGTTGTTTTTAAATTTAAGTTGTTGTAGTTTTTAAATTAAAATAATAAATTATGTTTGGCCCTATCGCCTTTTGGCTCTCGGTTGGAGACGGTTTTTTGTGACAGGGCTAAAACGAGCCATCTGGCCAGCCATCGGTTGGAGATGGCCTTACTTCGCCGAGAAGGCTAATGAGATGAGCTCTGCCAAAAAAGACTTGAAAATCCTACTTATCCAAACTGAAGATATGACCAGTTGCTTTCACAATGCTGTTTAGCCAAACTGAAGGTGTGTCGGTGAAAAGGAAAATAAAAATCTTAAGGGTGTTGAGAGGTTTCGCGTAGAGCGAGAGTTTGCGCAAGGCAAATTTGTGTGTTGAGTTGGAGGTCCCCCGAATGGTGCCACTGCCTCTGTATTTATAGGAGCAAAAGTTGTGTGGCGCGGCCAGATTATTTTGTAGAGTCTAATTGCAACTATAATATGTGGAACTAAACTTGATTCGCGTCAAACACCAATACATATCCTTCAAATTGATCCGTGGCATTTTTCCTTGACTTTTCAAACAAAATAAAGCCTACCTAGGCTTTATCACATCACACTAGAGACCTAGCCCTCCTAGACTTCTTATCTCATTTAAAGAACCATTCAAAGCCTTTAACCTCATACTTCCATCACCATGCAAAAAGGCCTAATCTACTTAGGTTTCCTACCACATCATCACATCACCAAAAAAAGAAAACCTAGCTTTCCTAGGCTCTCATCATCACCCCAAGCCACCATTTCCCAAAAATGTCGAATACATCCTGTCCTCATGATTATTAAATTCATTTTAAATGTGTTTTACTCAAAAACCCATCTGGATGCATTCCATATCTTGGTATCCCATTTAAATGCATGCATCAATCCTTTCTGCCAATCAATATTCATTTCCAACCAACACCACAATATATTAAGACTCTTGATAGAATGCTTCAATGCTCTAATCCATTATGCGTTTGAACTCCAAGAGTCCCAAATCCAATTGAATTGCATTGCTTGCTTTGGAGATATAATGTGCAAATCATCTATCATGTACCAGAAAATATCAAGATAATTCACCATTAAAAGATAATTATTATGATGAAAAATCATAATATTACCCTTTAACAACAACAAAATTATCTTCATTTTTCATCCGATGGTTAGGAGCTATGCTCTCTCAATGGCCTCAAACGCTTAGGCCGATGATGTAAAATCAGGTCCAAAAAGTATGAAAGGGAACTGATAGCTATTGTCCATGCTACTCAAAAGTGGTAGCAATATCTTCAAGGGCATCATTTTATCATTAAAACGGATCACCAAAGTCTGAAATACTTCCTTAACCAAAGAGCAACCACTCATTTCCAGGAAAAGTGGGTCTCTAAGCTCTTAGGATTTGACTACAAAATCCAGTATAATCATGGGACAAGTAATATTGTTGCCGATGCCTTGTCTCGAGCTCTCGGTTCTAAGCTCTTACCTGAAGACACTATGCAAAGACTTGAATGCACATCAATAACTTATCCCTATTTTGGGTGGTTAGATGATCTTAGGAGACATTTAGAGCAAGATCCGTGGATATTACAGAAAAGCAAGGAAGTCATGGAAGACCCTACTTCAGGTGCTATTGACAAATCTATCTCCAAATACCATATAGGCAATGATTTTTTGAAGTATAATTCCAAAATGGTAATCCCTTCGGATTCGTTGGAGGAAGTATTTATTTGAGGAACACTATTGCACTCCTATTGCAGGCCATGGAGAGGTGCTTAAAACCTATCAAAGGTCGAAAAGGAGTTTCTACAGGGTTGGTATGAAGAAGGACATTAAGCATTGGGTTTCTGAGTGTAGAGTCTGCTAACAAAACAAATATGAGACCATCTCGCCTCCGGGACTTTTACAACCCTTACTTATTCCTGAAAAAGGTGTGGAGTGACATAAGTATGGACTTTATCACTGGCTTACCGCTTGTAGCGATAAATCAGTGATCATGGTTGTGGTTGATCGGCTGTCCAAATATTCCCATTTCATTGCACTAGGGCACCTTTCACATCTAGCATTATGGCTCAAGCATTTATGGACAATGTGTTTAAATAGCATGGGATGCCCATCACCATTGTAAGTGATAGGGATTCTGTCTTTCTGAGTACGTTCTGGAAGGAGTTCTTCAGACTACAAGGGTCTCGACTGTGCATGAACTCCGGGTATCATCCATAAAGTGATGGGCAAAGTAAAGTGGTTAACCGTTGCCTGGAAACTTGCTTGAGGTGTTTCACAAGCTTCTAGCCCAAGAAATGGCTCCATTTGCTCCCATGGGCTGAATAGAAGTATAACACCTCTTTTCACTCTTCTTCACAGTTCACTCATTTTGAGATAGTTTATGGGTACCCTTATCCCCACATTGCGGCATACGAAAGGGGTACTCCCAAACTTGACACAGTTGAACAAGGCTTGATAGCTCGGGATCAAATGTTGTCCATGTTGAAAACAAATCTCTTGGTTGCACAGAGCTGAATGCGGGTTCAAGCCAACAAACATAAGAGTGAAAGGGAATTTGAAGTTGGGGATTTCGTGTACTTGAAGTTAATTCCCTATCAGTTGTAGTCCTTGGCTATGCACGTTTATCATAAACTGCATCCCAAGTATTATGCACCTTTTGAAGTATTGGAGAAAGTGGGGGATATGGCTTACAAAATTAAACTTCCTCTAGGATCTAAAATACACCCTGTATTCCATGTGAGCTGCTTAAAGAAACACTTGGGTGCTCGAGTCGAACCTCTTCCCTTACTACCTCTAGTGACAGATGATGGCCTACTCACTCAAGAATCGGAAGCGGTACTCAAACGAAGAATCTACCAGAAAGGTAGTGCAGCTTGGGTTTAACTACTCATCAAATGGAAGTTTTGTTCAGAGGAAGAAGCCACATGAGAAAACTATGACTCTTTCGCTGCTTGATTCCCAAAGTTCAACCTGTGAAATGTAACCTTAAGGACAAGGTTGTTTTGGAAGGAGAGGGTAATGATAGGATCATGATTAGCTTGGTCAAAATTAAGGGGTGTCAAGTAATTCTAACATGTATTGAGTTGCTTTTAATTAACTATTAGCTTATGTGTAAAAGCTAGTTGGCTGCTAGTGTGGGAAAAAGAATATAAGAGCCAATTGTGGCTTTAGGATGTGCACAGTCATTTTATGAAAAACAATATATACAAAAAAACAATTGTAGCTCTCTCTCTCTCTCTCTCTCTCTCTCTCTTCATCTTCCATACACCGCTCCATTACTTGGCTACTTGCAGGTCTTGAGTGAAGGGCCTGAGGATTGTGCTTATCATCTGCATATCCAAACCCAACACTGAGGTCGAGCTGCTCAACCTCCAAACACAACTCGCCGCACGTATCATGAATTTGTCAGCTCAAAATTGGGCTTATGGTTTCTTACAAAATCGAGGTAGATTCGAGGCTCCCATGCTCGAATCCGAACATTAGGATGAAGGGGAAGTGATTTGTGGTCCTAGTCTTGTCCAATCTGACAAGGTATTGACGAATTTTCATCGATGTTGTTGTACAGAGAAATTTAAAGGTTAGAGAAACTGGGTAGTTGTGCGTTATGTGAGAAAAGAAGAAAGAGTGACACGTTTGTGGTGGTGGTCTGGTGGTGGCCGTCAGTGGCGAAGCCACGTGAGGGCGAGGAGTGGCGGCCGCCACTCCCCTCGCCGGAAAACACAACTGTAGCACTGGTTTAGCCCCTCCCATCGCTGGAAAACCCGACTGGTTCAGGCTTCAGCCCCTCCCTGTTCTCCGATGATCTGGTTCTGCTGCTGCGCAGCAACTGATTGCCTTTTTTTTTTTAAACATCCTGTCTGATGCGAATCTGGGCTTTAATAAGACAGCCATGGTTGCAGTTGCAAAGCTTGGTGCAGTAGCAGATTGCAGAGTCTGCATAGTGCATACCCACCATCGGAAAAAAGAAGATGAAAAAGTTAAAACCCTATTTTATTATAATTTAATTACATGATACTGTTTGAGTGCTTTGAGTTTTGTTTACATTGTATACATGGCAGTAGTTATTGCCATTCATTTCGTGGAGAACCTCATGTAGTCTGTAGAGTCCTGCTTGCACTATAATTGAAAGAAAATGGTACACTAATCGACAAAATAGAAAGAAAGAAAGATTATATTATTGAATTTTGTAATTATATTTCTTTTTTATTTTTCATGGTACACACTATCATATAAATATAATTACTATATTCTTTTGTTTTATATAAGATTCAAGTCACACATATACAATATAAAATAAATTCATACAAGATTCAAAAAATATTTCGTAAAGCATCACGAACTCGTAATTACTTGAATTTTTATCTCATACTATTAGATTTACCAAAGTACTAAGGAGAATTTTCAATATTTTTATATATTAATAATAATAATAATATTATTATTATAATAAATAGGCATTTATTTATATGAATATAATTAATCAAGGTTCTGCTTAGGCGCTAGGCATTAGACCTCAGCCCGCCGCATGGCTAAAACCTAACGTCTTTTATGACCTTTCTCATTACACATTTATGTAATGGAAGGATACTATAAGAAACTATACTTATAGCCTCCTTCAAATAATATAGTTAGTGCACAAATCCTCATTTGAATGTTTCGAGTACTCCAAATCCTCCTTTGAATATTTCAAATAGTCCAAATCTTCTCAATAAAATGAGCTTACTCGGTTGAATAAAATATCGGCCAACCTTCTTGCAAACCCTGGACTGAGACCTTGAATGATTGTCTAAATTTTTTTGAAGTCTTTTATCCCTTTTTAAATTTCGCCCCTCCTGCGAATAATTTCTGGCTTCGCCACTGGTGGCCGTTCTCTGGGCTCGGCTTCTCTGTGAACATAGAGAAAAAAAGATGATGAACGCTGGGGAAGAAGGGAGAGTCTCACAGAGAAAAAAAGATGATGAACGCTGGGGAAGAAGGGAGAGTTGGGAAAGATTGAGAAGTGTAGGCCCATAAATTTATTTGTTTATAATTAAAATTAATTGTTAAATAAATAACAAATAATAATTATTAATTAATTAACTTTTTATTTTAAATTAGAAAAAGAGTGTGCCCCACTTATGCCACTTCAGCATTTAACTATTAAGTTGACGGATGTATGACATTGTAACAAATTCACAGATAAGGTATGACATTGCAATGTTTAAAACATGAGGTATGAGATTGTTATGCAACTAATAGTTAAAGTAGTTTTTTGTAATTTACCATTATTTTGTAAATGTACAATAAGAGAAATGAGGCTTTGTACTTAGAAAGTGTGAAATAAAATCTTGTAGTACGCACATAGTAACCTTACATCGCTAAACCCTCAATCGCTGTCGGTATATTCCTGTCCTTCCTTATTTTCCCTTTCAATGTGGCTTTCATTGCTTGAAGTCATCCCTGCTTTCTTCAATCAAGAGATTTTGCTGAGTTGGTGGTAAGCACCTGAGGTCCATAGATTATGCATCTATTTTAATTTTGAGGACACCTTCCATCTCGAATGGTGGTTCAACGATGTCGTTGCTCCGTACTCTAGGAAAGCTTTGAGTGATTTCACACGAAACCTTTTGGTGAACATTTTGGTCATCGTCGGTATCCTCATCGTCATCCTATACCAGCAGGTACCAAATATTTCTATGTAATACGAATTGTACTAAATTCCAACCACCCCTGAGCTTTGGATCATCCATGTAGAATACTTTTTCCACCGTATTGGCGAGGATGTAGGGATCACCTTCACACCACTGGATGTTTGGGGTGATAGATAATAAGTACATAACTTTAATGACACTGTTTGGTTTGTCTAGATTCGTACCATACCAATAACACTTGAACAACATTGACTTCCTTGTGATTTATGTATAACAGTTGAACCACGCTCAAAAGTTTATCGTCTCGTGTAGCTGTTCAACGTTTAATTCCAATCACGTGACAACTAGCGTATGTTTCAGCTATGATGGGATGGCATGCCAGTTGGAATAATTCTTCGTCAAACAAAGGCAATTTGTCTTTTCTTAACTGTCGCATCTAGTAAAGTGTAACGACCATTGAATACGTAAGTTTTTACAAAAGACAAACAATTTAAATATTATGAAAAATAAAACATTTACATGTTCGGCAAACCCATGGGAAATAATTGTCTGTGCATTTCAACCCAAGTTGAAGGATATCAATTCTTCATCAATGCTTCATGTTGTCCAATCAATGGCTCGACCTCATTGCAGTTACTTAAAATGAACCAGTGAGACACTTCCAACTCGAAGTCCAACTGGAGTAAGTATGTATCATCTCATTCGAATACAAGTGATATCGAGCTTCGTCCAATGTCATCCAAACACAGTTATTACATTTCACACAATGACAACTAATACGATTCTGAGAATTAACATGGTTGCTTGCAAATTGAATAAAACTGTCAATCTCATCCAAATATTAGTCACAATTTGTATCTTGTAAATTCATCCACTCCTTGTCCATTGCGCCTATATAAGAGAATTTAGTCATCTTAATGATTTAAAATGCACTTCATCGCCCCCTTATTCCTTCCTTAATGATCTTATCTCATTCGAAAGTCCACTTTATCTCTTGAAGTTTGCAAATCAAACGACTATTTCATATCATAAAAAATTCGGCAGCATCTCCCTAGGGTTTCGTAAGTGCATGAAGTAGATATTATAGACAAATATCTAGTATGCACTCGAAGAACATTAGAGGGATACAACCAAATTTTATACGAAAGAAACTTAGCCAAGTTCATCACAAACCCTAAACACATACTAATGGACTCCAAACTATTCGAACATGACAATTCAAGATTCCGTTAGATCGCAGAGCCTTATATTGCGTCCAACAGAATCTCAAACAGGTATAAGGTTTTTTTTTTTCAAATTTATTATACGAATTTAATCAACATAATGAATTTCGTACAAATGGCTATGAAATTTTAACAAATTTCACACCACGAATTCCTACACTAATGCTGCACAAATTGAATTTTCCCTAATCTACGTATATTTCAATAAAACAAACTCAATATTTCATATCATACACAATTTCAACATATATAAATATCATAATTTAATAAATTTAAGCTTACTATTTATAATTAAGAGATATGCATACCTTTCTTTTGATTTACTTCCAATCTAATCACAAACCTACATAAATCAAAATTACTTAATCACACATTCAAAGAAAAAATTAATCAACAAATAAAAGAAAACTAACCATCAACTAATTAGGAGAAGGAGATATGGAGTAGAGTGAGTGTTTGTGTGTAAGAGAGAAAGAGAGACATGCAAAGAGAAGCAGCGGCACCCCCGCGCGGGGGGTGGGGGGAGAGGTGAACTAGGGAAAGGAAAATGGGGAAAAAGATTTAAGCCTGGACCTAAATGGTGAAGTAGGGTTTGCCCAACGGTCAATCTCGTTTGGCAACATACATAAGGTCATTGTGCAACAGTGTTTTTCGCTATTTTTAGTGGTCATTAAAACGACAAACTGAAACCCTTAGTCGATGGAATGTTTTATCGGGCAACTCCACTTGGCCAATGGAACTGGGTTTCGTCGCACAAGTCTCAATGCATTTTGCGCCAATTTTACTTTTTGGAGCCTAAAACTTGCCCGGCGTATTTATTCTGACCCTACTACATTCTTCCATCTCTTAAAGCTTTTTAGTAAACCCTAAATGTGGACCCTTTTTCACCCTACCAACTAAAGTTAAAACCTAGCTAGCTTCTTGTATAGTACTATATGTAGTATAATATTTTCTTATGAATCCTAAACCTCTACTCTTTCTTTTGTTTTAACTTTCAACGCGTTTGATTGAGTGTTTTACTTTTTCCCAATGAACTCTACGTTTAAAAATGGAAGATAAGCGAACATTTTTTTGTATAAAACATGTTAGTTATCAGGGTGTTCTAACTCCTTTTTCATATCTTTCTCATAACGTTGCCGGACGAATTCAATTTTCCCATCGAAGTGGTTTCGTTGCCTAAAGACTCTTGAAAAAACTAAAATGTTGACTAAGTTTTCCCAACCAACTGTTTTATTCCATCGGGTAAATACTCTTTTCCCAACGAATTACTGTTCATTGGGCAAACTTTAGTCGGATAAAAGGTAAATTATGCTACAGTGTATATATATATATATATATATATATATATAAAAGAGAATTTACAGGTAATTATAAATATAATAGACGTACATTTCACACAATGTCACCTAATATGATTAAATTGAATAAAATTGTCGATCTCATCCAAATATTAGTCGCAATTTCAATCTTGTAAATTCATCCCCTCCTTGTCCATTGTGCCTGTATTCATAGAATTTAGTCATCTTAATGATCTAAAATGCGCTTCATCACCCCCTTATGTCTTTTGTAATGATCTTATCTCATTTGAAAGTCCACTTTATCTCTTGCAGTTTGCAAATCAAGCGACTATTTCCTATCGTAAAAAATTCGGCAGCATCTCCCCAGGGTTCCCTAAGTGCACGAAGTAGATATTATAGATAAATATCTAGTATACACTCGAATAACATTATGAGGATACAACCAAATTTTCTATGAACGAAACTTAGCCAAGTTCATCGCAAATCTAGTATACACTCGAAGAACATTAGGAGGATACAACCAAATTTTCTATGAACGAAACTTAGCCAAGTTCATCGCAAACCTTAAACACATACTAGTGCACTTTGAACTATCCAAACATGACAATTCAAGATTTTGTTAGATCACAGAGCCGCATACTGCGTCGAACATAATCTCAAACAGGTATAAGGTTTTTTATTTTCAAATTTATTATACAAATTTAATCAACATAATTAATTTCGTACAAATAGTTATGAAATTTTGACAAATTTCACACCATGAATTCCTACACTAATGCTGCACAAATTTAATTTCCCCTAATCTACGTATATTTAAGTAATACAAACTCAATATTTCAAATCATACACAATTTCAACATATATAAATATCACAATTAAATAAATTCAAATTTACAATTTATAATTAAGAGATATGCATACCTTTCCTTTGATTTACTTCCAATCCAATCACAAACCTACATAAATCAAAATTAATTAATCACACTTTCAAAGAAAAAATTAATCAATAAATAAAAGAAAACTAACCATCAACAAATTAAGAGAAGGAGATACGGAGGAGAGTGTGTTTGTGTGTAAGAGAGAAAGAGAGAGATGCAAAGAGAAGCAGCAGCGCGGGCTCGGGGTGGGTGGGGTAGAGGGTTGGGGGACTAGAGAAAGGATAATGGGGAGAAAGATTTAAGCATGGACCTAAATGGTGGGGTTTGCCCAATAGACAATCTCGTCGGGCAACATACATAATGTCGTCGTGCAACCGTATTTTTTGCTATTTTTAGTGGTCATTAAAACAATGACCTGAAACCTTTAGTCGATGGGATATTTTATCGGGCAACTCCACTTAGCCGACGGAACTTGGTTTCGTCCCACAAGCCTCAATGCATTTCTCGCCAATTTTACTTTTTAGAGCCAAAACCTTGCCCGACGGATTTATTCTTGCCTTACTACATTCTTCCATCTCTTAAAGCTTTTCAATAAACCCTAAATGTGGACCGTCTTCGCCCTACCAACAAAAGTTAAAACCTAGCTAGCTACCTTAGTAGTACTATGTAGTATAATATATTCTTACGAATCCTAAACCTCTCCTCTTTCTTCTGTTTTAACTTTCAACGCATTGGATTGAGTTTTTTTTTACTTATTTCCAGTTAACTCTAGGTTTAAAAATGGAAGAGAAGCTAAACGGTGCACTATAGAGGCCAATTTAGAGCGAGTGACTTCTCTAAGCAGCTGATAACGCAAACTGTTTTTTTATAAAACTTGTTAGTTATCGAGGTGTTCTAACTTCTTTCTCATACCGTTTGCCGGACGAATTCAATTTTCCCGTTGAAGTGGTTTCGTCGCCTAAAGACTCTGGAAAAAACTAAAATGTTGACTAAGTTTTCCTGACCAACTGTTTTGTTCCGTCAAGTAACACTTTCTCTCAAGTCGGTGCATAGATATTGCTCCTAGTTAACTTGTAAAGTTAGTTGTAGAATGCTTTACTCAAAACTGCCTTCATTAGTGTATATATATATCAACCAATTGGTTTTCAGATTTCACAAATAGAAATTGAACAATTTAATCTTCCCGCTTCTCTTAAATGAAATATATGTCCACCTCAACATATTTAGTATGATCATGCTAATTTAGATTATGAGCGATATTATCCGCAGCTTAATTGTTGCAACTAGAAATGGACACGGGCTGGGCCGGATCCAAATTTAGAGAAATCAGGCTGGATTCGTTTGGCAATGAAATGGGGTGGGCAGGTTGTCAGATTGAAAAAAAAAAAAAAAAACTAACGAAAAGTAATAAAAAAACTTTAGTTTTAATGAAAAACGACAAATAAAGGTGTAGTGAATAGTACCAAGGAAAGATAAAATGTGATTTTTCGTTAAAAATGAATAGTACTAGAAGTGTTTCGTTAACTCTCTAAAAAAATTGTTGTTGTGGTTGGTCAATGACGTAGAATTTTGTGAAAGTATAACGCATATTTAAATAATAGTGAAAGGTGGATTTAAGGAGAATCGTGAAGTGAACCAATAAGGGAAATTAGTCTAGACCTGCAGCAAGGAAGTTTGGGGTAATGTGTTGGACACAAACTACACGATCATTACTCACCAGGTCTTTGTCTGCATTATACATTCATATTGGGTATGCATTTGTAGTAGTGGTAGATGGTGACACAATGGCAGCAACTGCATACAGAGTCATAATTACTTCTCTACCAGCAACTGCAAGTGTAAATTCTCGAGTAATTTATTTATACTATATATGAACGTTGTGAGTGATGTGTTGGTCATAGGTGTGTGTAAGTGATGTGTAGGGCAACCATGTGTCTACGTTTGGTTTTGTGTAGGGCACATCTACGCGTGGTACATGTGAGTTTTGTGTTTATTGGTGTACTTCATATAGTGTTTGGGCCTGAAATCGTAGATTTGGGTCGAAAAAGAGTTAGCCCAGGAAGAAGGCTACAAGTCTCGGCCCTATGGTGGTATATTCGGCCCCGTAGTATTGATTGTTCAACCGAGTTTTAGAGGAATTACGATTGTTCAAAGTTCAAGAATAAATTAAGATTCGGTCGGGTCCTGTCTAAAGTGGGACTATGTGAAAATCATGATGGGTTTTGATAAGATTTAGATGAAGTTGTTTAATGATCAACACTCGTGATGGGATAAAATATGGTTTTACCAATCATAAGAAGTGATCACATAACATTTTTTAAGAATTCATTATCATGACTAATGTTCCATTGCATTTCAAAATATAGAAACTAAGAGCCATAAACCATATAACAAGATTGCAGTTTTAATTCAAAGCTCACAGGTACCCAATATGCTAATATAACTCATGACAAAACTGATATACACAATTATTTAACAAAACTGCTCCCACTATTCAAAAGATCCATACATCACTACAAAGAGCAAAATATCTATCATTTCTTAAAAGAAAAATTCTGTTTGGACCCGAATTTACACCATCGGCCCGTGCAATTAAGGCCGTTGAGTGAGCATAGTTTCACATCGTCAGATGAAAGGTGACGATAATTTTTCTATTATTAAAAGATATAGTGTGGTTTTAATCATGGCCCTATCTTTTAATATGTTTTAGTCCTTCTCCGCGTGGGATATATATTGGTAGAAGAATTGTAATTCATTTGCAATTCTTTAGGTCAGCACATGCATATACATATCGGAAAGAATTTTACACATGGTGGAAATACAAAAGGAAAACATTGATGTGAGGGCACGGTTTCCTAGCTGGACTAGGAGATAGTGTGAGGGCACGGGTCTTTGGAGGCATGTGAAGGATAAGGGGAAAAATGTTTTTTTTCTAATGGTGAAGAAGTTGTCAGGTGATGGACGGCTTGCATACCGTGTGAATAGGCCATATAGTCTGCATGTTGTGGAAAGCGCAATGCCGTGTGGAAGGGGAAAACTATATATATATATATGTGTGTGTGTATATATATATATGTGTGTGTGTGTATATATATATACATATAATTGGTGGTTGTTTAGATGTTCATCTCCAGGCGTGCAGTTTATTTTGGGATTTGATGTGATAAGGCTAAGCACATGGGTTGAATTTGGTTGTATTTTTGACTAAGTTTGGAGTCTTAGGAATATAAGGATATATCAGCCTAATACATGGCCGTGTGGAGTCTTAGGAATATAAGCCTAATACATGGCAGAAGCATATATCAGCTTATCAACCAACGCACATATGTCCCTATAAATACAGAGGCAGTGACAATGGGAAAGGGACCTCCAACTTAACACACAAATATGCCCTGTGCAAACTCTCGCTCTACGCGAAACCTCTAAACAACCTTGAGATTTTTATTTTCCTTTTCATCAACACATCTTCAGTTTGGATAAACAGCAATGTGAAGGCAACATGTGATATCTTTAGTTTGGATAAACAGCACTATCGCCGTAGAATCAGCCGACCTCGGAGCACCTTCAGTTTGGATACACAGCGTTGCGTCGAGGCCGACTAATTAACTATCCAAGTCTCGGTCGACAAGAGTTTTTGAATCCTTGTTGGTAGAGGTCATCTTATTAGCCTTCTCAGCGAAGTGAGGTGTTACTGAGTATTAGGCTCAGCACATTGAACGTCGAGTTGATTTATGATCGCATACTCACAAGTGGGGTTTAGAGTTCGACATTCAGATGGGCAAACCACGTTCACCATCAAGACTTATATCCATTTTGAGTATCTGTGCTCCTATACTTTGGTGTCGATTCGGCGTGAGTTTACTCTGACGAATACCATCACTGTGACTGAAGCCGACGACGACGACGATTTGTGAACTTCTTATAATTAGTAGCCTTATCTTCAGGCTTGAGAATCCAGAGGCCGAGACGTGTTCCTTTCTCAGCTGCAATCATAAGACATAGAAGTCAGCCGCACACATTAACGCAACACATCAACATATTTTACTCCTCGGTCGAGCTCGGCCGACGAGTTGGCACACCCGCACACATTTAAATGACGTAGTTACCTCATTAGTTACTCGGTCTGCGCACCACGTAGGCTAAGTAGTTTTTAGGGTCAACAAATTCATAACAATCTGCTTTAAACAGACAAACTGTTTTTCAAAGCAACAAATGAATCCAATCTTAAAATTCAATCTGTCCCACAAAAAGTTCACAAATGGTGTTTTGAGCACAAATGAAAAGATACTTATTAAAATATAAAACTTGTTATCAAACTAACTAGCTGAAAACAAAAAAGAAGAATTCAACCTTAGCAACATCAGATTTGCACCAGCTATTTCAAAACCTCTGATTGTCACAGTAGCTGATAAGCTCATATTTATATATATTTTACATCAAATTCACTTATCTTTTCTTAGTTAGTTCCTTATATTTTTGAGCTATTTACTTTGTTTTTGTGTTTTATAGGATTTGATCTACCAATGAGATATCCTAATGCTAAAGAAAGAAAATAAAGAGTTTTTGGGTGGAAACAATGCTGCCAGGAGGGCAGCGGAAAAAGAAAAGAAAAAATATATATATATATATATATATATATATATATATATATATATATATATATAATAACAATTAGATAGAGGAAATGGAAGGCAGCAAATCAGACGTGGGCAGTCAGCGAAATAAGGGTATAAAAAGAGAACAAGTCACGGATCAAAAGAAGTTGCCAGGGAGGCAGCGGCACAGTGAAGCTGCCAATCAGTGAGGAAGCTGCGAACTGAAGGCACCAAGAGCCAATAAAAAACTGCAACACAGAGGCAGCAACGGAAAAAAATAAAAGGCACAGGCGCAGAAAGAAAAGTCAAACAACATGGGCAGAGAAAGCATGCGGCCTTTTGGTTTAAAAGGCAGCGAAGCATAAGGCAGCACATGCAAAAGATGATGGCAGCCAATGAAGGCCACATGCGGACAGTGAGGCAGGGGGAATACACGGTGCAAAAAGGGGGAGGCTGCCCTTTGTTTTAAAGAGGCAGAAAATATAGCATAAAGGGGGGGGGGACGGAGAGAAGTGCAAGGGGGGAGCTCAAAGCACAGAAAAATAGAAGGAAAAATCAAAGAAGCACAGAGAGCTCGCCGAGGGAAGAAAAGGGACGGAGGAAATCTTTGCACTCTCCTCTTTCGGTTTTATCTTCTCAAACTTATGTTTTACTTTTGTTTTAATTTGAAAATAATGTGTAACTAAATTCGTTTTGGCTAGAGGTTGATTCAAAGCCATGAACATATTTGTAATATGAATTGATTACCTTCAGTTGTGATTTCATGAGTTGTGAATTCAATTTGCTTAACTGCTTGATTTATAACTTATTCTTGTATGTCGATTAAGGATGCATACTTAGTTTGCATACATGAATTTGATGCTAGAATATAAGGGAATTTCACCTAATCGTTATGAACTTATATTCATGAGTAGTGAAGGTTGCTATCCACAATCGAGTTAAGTAAATTCTTGGCAAGAGTATCATGCTTTTCATAGTTACGAATGCCTCGTCAATACTTATAGTTCTCATGAAACTTAATGATCTTTAATTGTATCTCTATTGTGCTGTTCACGTAGGGGACTTTTAGAGAATGTGTTGAATTGTTGTATGCGCTTTCCCATCCAATTCAATAACTTAAGGAGAATTTGAAGATTAAAAAAGTGCTGTTCACAGTTAATATGGAGTGTTGAGATTTACAATTTATCGAAAGAACAACTGAAAATTGATTTACGTTGCATATGTGTCATGTGTGGATAAGAACCCTCTAGCTAGTCCATCACCCATCCATTCACCTTAATTTCATGTTTTTGTCAAATCTACAAGTTATTTAGGTTTAGTTTACTTCTCGTCAAAACTCAATCCCCCATTGTTAAGTTGTATTATTTAGTTAGATTTCATTGTTTTGAGTTATTAGAGTTTAGTTAAGTGGCTTTTTCCTAGTTTTCTGTTTTTGAGTCTTGTTTAATATTTTTAAATCAATTTAGAGTAGATTAGCAATCCCTCCTAATCCCCGGCCTAGAACGATACCCTACTTACATCTTTACTACAATTGTCAAAAAGAAGGTTTAATTTGTGTGTTTGCTTATTCATCGCATCAAATTTTGGCGCCGTTGCCGGGGATTAGCAAATTTGCTAATCCCTTTGTTTCTGTTTGTGTTTATATTTGTTTTTGTGTTTGTGACTTTTACTTTTGATATTTGATTTAGTTTTCTTTCTTTGATTTTAGGTACAAATGGAGCAAGTCATGGCACTTGCGACCATTCAAGCTCAATTGGCGCATCTCACTTCTCAATTGACTAATAATGCCGAAAGGACCACAATGCCAAGTGTCCCTACATTTGATATGCCCTATGGGCAAGGATATCAAACTCATCAATGTCCTCAATTTTCTGCAAATGAAGATGTTTGGGGATATCAAGGCCATAGCCAATCAAGGGGCAACATGTTTTCCAACGCTTACAATTCGGATTGGAGAGATTATTCAGATTATATGTGGGGAGAACCTCAACAAGTTCAACAAAGTGGATATTGGCAGCAAGATGAAGCGTTATATTCAAGACCTATGCAGCCACCACAGCATCCCCCACAACAATTCCAATCGAATTCAAGTATGCCCATGAGTTATAATGAAATTCTTGATTGACTAATTTCTTTGACGCAGGGCTCACAAAAAGAAGAATAATTGCAGCCATCTGAGGAGTTCTATCAATGGCCATGTCCACCACCACAGCCTCCATCACAATCTGCCCAATTCAATTCAGGTACGTCTTTGGATAATGATACGTTTAATCAGTTACTCACCTCTTTGAATCAGGGAGTAGAAAATCAAAACAAGGATATGCAAGACCGAGTCAAAAGAGTGGACAAATTGGATATGCAAGTTGGGCAGATTGTGGAATTCATGGCGCAGATTCAAGAGCAACGTGAACTCTCCAATTCCAACATTGTAAATTCAATAGGAGAAGTTGAAATCGATGAAGCCATCACTTTGGAAAGTGATATGGAGGTTGAAGCTGTCCCAGAACCATCCAAACATAGCCCAAACATGGATGAATTGCTGCTGCAAGAAGAAGAGAAGGAGGACGACATGGGCAGTTTAGAAGAATTCTTGCTGCAAGCTCCTCAAATCCCTATGCCGTCCAATTCAGGTAATGTTGTTCCAAATTCAATTCATTCTAACACCATTCCACCAAATGTCCCTTTTCCTCGCAGGTTTTTGATTCCAAATATCAAAGAGAGTGAAAAAGACATTGTGGAAGCTCTTCCAGAGGTGCAAAGTGAGATCCCAATTCTTGGTGTACCAAATCAAGTTACAGATTGTGTTGAATTGTTTGAAGAGAGTTGTACACCAAGAAGAAGGATTCAAGATAATGAAGTGGTTGGAGAATATGTAGAATGCATCAAAGAGGATGTATTTGAGGAAACAAAGGCCCAAGAAGTTGAGTTTGATGACACGGGACAAGCCACAACCATTATAGTAAATCTGGCCAAGTTCAAAGTCCCTGAAATGTTCAAAGATGTGGTGTTTGTCATTGAGTTTGTGTCGGAGAAAGAAAGTAAGCCATCTTTTCCAATTTTAATTTTGTTTTATACTAACATGCTGATTTTGATGATTCAGGCACCTACTCTTGAATTTAAACCATTGCCGGATTATTTCAAGTATCACCTCCCATTGAAAGATAAATTCCATGCTGTGGAGCCGATGGGAGTTTAATGGAATGTTTCGTCCAGCTGCAAGACGTTAAAACAAGCGCTTATTGGGAGGCAACCCAAGCTTTCAACGAAGAGAGACTTTGGAATTGATCACCAAATCAGATTTGCATTCCTAAACCCTTCTCTTTACTGCATTTATCTTGCCTTGCTTAGTTCTTTAGTTGTTTGTGTGAATCTATGTTTAAAACATTGAGGGCAATGTTTACTTTAAGTGTAGGGGAGGGTAAATAAAATATTTTTACATTGATTTACATATTTTACATTGATTTTACATATTTTACATTGATTTAAAAAAAATATATAAAGCAAAATAAAATAAAATAAAATAAAATAAAAAAACATAAAAACAAAAATATTTTACAAAGATGTGTGAACTAATAGAATTCATTGGTCATTGGTCAGGTGGTGCCTCAGCAGTCGACGGAGCTCCAGAAAGACGAAGCGCCAGAGTTGGATTCTCCGGAGCCTCAACACTTGGTGCAACTCGAGATGACGAAGGCAACAGAAACCTCGGGAGTAACGCCATAAACCTTTGATGATCACTCTGAATCCGAATGTCCGACTCCTGTAGCTGGTTCAGCTTCCTCTTCATACTTGTTGAGTAACTAGTTGCGAGCATGTGCAACTCCTTATTCTTGTGCTTGAGTCCTCTGACCTCTTGCCGAAGACTAGCCACCTCAGCCATCAGAGACTCAACCTGATGAGATCGTGCAAGAAGGCGTTGGCCCATGTTTGAAACTGAGCCTGCACACTGGACGCTGAGAGCCAGAGAGCCCTGAACAGCCAACTCGTCTGACCGTTTGGATAGCATCCTATTGTCTCTTGGAGTAAGAAGATTTCGAGCAACCATCGTATCGGTTGTATCGTTTCTCATCATAGAGTCCCCAACTGTAAGAGGACCATTGGGGGATATGAAGGACGGATGCCAAATATTGTTTGGAGAAGACAAGTCATCATCTTCTCCGACATTCAAGTTAAGGCAACGGTTAGAAGGGCAAGACATTTTAATGAAGGTGTTGAGAAAGAAGAGATCGGAAAGATTAAGATTTCAGAAGTGCAAGAAGAGAGTGTTTACGGCAATTCAGGTGTGCTGTGGAACCAAATTAGTGCCTCTATAAAAAGAAGAAATCGAAGAGGCACTACTCAGAAATCGAAGAGGCAATACTCAGAAATCGAAGAGACGCTCATTTCTCAAAGCCGGACTCTGTTCTCAAAAGAGGCGTTCCTTTCTCAAAAGCCGGACTCCTTTATCAAAAGTCGGCCTTGCTCAGAAACCACGAGCCGATCCCCGACTTTTCCCGACGTGTCAGCACCATTCACACGCAACTTTCAGCTTTGCGGAAATTACGGGCAGCTTTGTCAGAAAGCGCGTAATTGTTACTATTCATCCATCCACCGGCTGCCGACAAGAGTAAGAGAATAGTTCCGGTTGTGAAGAAATTCCTATAAGTATCTACCTTCGCCTTCCATAGCAAAGGCACACTCACTCAACACATCGTCATCTCCGAGAATGTATTCCCAAAGAAACCTCTCGAGTTACTCAGTATTCTTCATCCCTTGGAGCACCTCAGAAAACAAATCATCAAGAGCAAAAGTATTTCATATCATGAAGGTTAAAAGCAAAAGTATCTCATATCATGTTTTCTCCTCACCTTCATCTGAAGAACAGGGAGAAAGAGAGATCCTGATTGCTTACCTAGTCTTGCTCTCGAGTACTCATCTTCGAGCCCCTCCAGCCCAATTCAAGAAGAAACCTGTGGAGAGATACTTCTTCAAAAGCAAAAGTATCTCATAGACGAAGCAGGAGGAGTCTGAGTTGCATCGAAGAGCATAATGAGTCTGAGTTGATCCAAGAACTCAAGAAGATGCACACCTGCATGGAGACCTGATTACTTGAGGCATGTGGAGACAACGTGCTGATTCATCCTCAACTAAGCTGAGGATCACTTGCAAGAAAAAAGCTCCCCAACCCAGTTCAAGAGGAAAGCTGTGGAAAATCAACAAGCACAACCAATGATCACCTATTAGTTCTATTCATTGTCTTTTATCGTCATTTTCAATTTTTCGTTTGCATTTTCTACCTTTTCTTTGCAGGAACTTTTGGTTATTTCCACCCTTGAAGTTGATTGCAGAATTTTAGCTTGGGGGTCATCGCTTGATTTTACTGCAAATTAGGGAAGTTTTCAGTCCAATTTCTTTATTTTGTTTCTTATTATTTATTCATTTTATTTTTATTTGCCTTTTTGTGTTTTCTGATATTGGGGACAATGTCCAGTTTAAGTTTGGGGGTAAAGAGTATAAAAAAAAGACCAAATTGAAATTTTTTGTACCTTCGACTACGAACTGGTTTCATTTGTTTCCGTGTTGTTACTTTTTGTTTTCGTAATTAGTTTTATTTTTTTAAATAAATAAATTAAATTTAAATTTATCGGAAGATTTAAAAATCCAAAAATATTGTCTTGTTTTCCTTATTCTTTTGAATTAGATTTTTGTTAGTTTCCCGACCCAATGATATAACTGGATCAAATTTGAACCATGATGATCAAGAACTTAGTTAACATGTGTTGTGTGAAATTCCTAATTCTCTTGTTAGTTTTGTACATGTTTGATCATTCTTGAAAAAACCAAATGCACATAGCCTTGTTGATGTGAAACTAAAGCATGACTTAAAAGCTTCATATGTGAATTTAGTGACCATATACATCCTATGTGAGTTTTTGAGCCTATTGAAAGTGTGTGCATTTTTCATACACTCGTATTCTTTCATGTGTGATGAACTTATGTGAGATACATCTTTAGAACTTGCGTAACGATCTTTCGAAATGTTTGTCATTGATTGCATGAACTTGAAAATGATAGAGACATTATGTTTACCACCATGGCCCAAATAACCATGTTTCCCAAAGAAAAATGATATTAGATTGCCAATTTGAGCTGTATATGTTGAGCCTTTTATTTCTTATCACCAGATATGTCTACCCTTATACCTTAAACATTTTTCCTTACCCTTTCTAAGCGAGCTAGTGAGCAATGTGAGACTGTCTTATGAGAAATGTTTGTCAAATACTTGGAAGGAGTTTGGCAAAAGAATAAGTGTGGGGGGTATTTCATGTTTGTATTTAGTTATGTGCTAAATTTGAAAAAAAAGAAAAAGAAAAAGATTGTATACAAAGCAAATAAAAAGTTTTTAAAGTTTCAGTTTAAGGGTGTGGTTGGAGGTATTAGAAGAATCGCTGGAGAGCTTGAGTTCTTATAAATCTCAACAAAAGAATTGCTTGCAATGTAGCTTGGAACTTGTGTTTACCTATTTTTTTCATTTCAATAACCCTCTCCGTAAGCCTCATTTCATCCAATAAAAGTCCTCTTGATTTAAGTTTTGCAATTATGATTGTGGAGAAGTGATCTTTATGCAAGCTTATGGTAGAACTTTCACATTTGATTCTTTGAGCGAAACACATTAAAACTAAACACATGGGTGATTGAGTGTATATCCCGTGAGATGGTTGCTAGTTTGCATATGATGATTTTAAAAATAAAAACATGAAATTGCATTAGCATGGCTATCTCACACACTACACTTCAAGGATGATTTAAAGATTACTGCTAATATTTGAATAAGGAAGATGAACTTGGATTAGCTTGTTTGGTGCTAGCTATGGTTCTTGATGATTTGTGTTCTCGAATGAAATTATATGAGGGTCACATAGGGAGAAGCTAATGTTTTTCATGTTACTACTTGTTCATGATTTCTTTGTTTTGCTCGAGGACTAGCAAAAGCTAAGTGTGGGGGTATTTGATAAGCTCATATTTATATATATTTTACATCAAATTCACTTATCTTTTCTTAGTTAGTTCCTTATATTTTTGAGCTATTTACTTTGTTTTTGTGTTTCATAGGATTTGATCTACCAATGAGATATCCTAATGCTAAAGAAAGAAAATAAAGAGTTTTTGGGTGGAAACAAAGCTGCCAGGAGGGCAGCGGAAAAAGAAAAAAAAAAAAAATATATATATATATATATATATATATATAATAACAATTAGATAGAGGAAGTGGAAGGCAGCAAATCAGACGTGGGCAGTCAGCGGAATAAGGGTATAAAAAAGAGAACAAGTCACGGATCAAAAGAAGCTGCCAGGGAGGCAGCGGCACAGTGAAGCTGCCAATCAGTGAGGAGGCTGCGAACTGAAGGCACCAAGAGCCAATAAAAAACTGCAACACAGAGGCAGCAACGGAAAAAAAATAAAAGGCACAGACGCAGAAAGAAAAGTCAAACAGCATGGGCAGAGAAAGCATGCGGCCTTTTGGTTTAAAAGGCAGCGAAGCATAAGGCAGCACATGCAAAAGATGATGGCAGCCAATGAAGGCCACATGCGGACAGTGAGGCAGGGGGAATACACGGTGCAAAAAGGGGGAGGCTGCCCTTTGTTTTAAAGAGGCAGAAAATATAGCATAAAGGGGGGGACAGAGAGAAGTGCGAGGGGGGAGCTCAAAGCACAGAAAAATAGAAGGAAAAATAAAAAAAGCACAGAGAGCTCGCCGAGGGAAGAAAAGGGACGGAGGAAATCTTTGCACTCTCCTCTTTCGGTTTTATCTTCTCAAACTTATGTTTTACTTTTGTTTTAATTTGAAAATAATGTGTAACTAAATTCGTTTTGGCTAGAGGTTGATTCAAAGCCATGAACATATTTGTAATATGAATTGATTACCTTCAGTTGTGATTTCATGAGTTGTGAATTCAATTTGCTTAACTGCTTGATTTATAACTTATTCTTGTATGTCGATTAAGGATGCATACTTAGTTTGCATGCATGAATTTGATGCTAGAATATAAGGGAATTTCACCTAATCGTTATGAACTTATATTCATGAGTAGTGAAGGTTGCTATCCACAATCGAGTTAAGTAAATTCTTGGCAAGAGTACCATGCTTTTCATAGTTACGAATGTCTCGTCAATACTTATAGTTCTCATGAAACTTAATGATCTTTAATTGTATCTCTATTGTGCTGTTCACGTAGGGGACTTTTAGAGAATGTGTTGAATTGTTGTATGCGCTTTCCCATCCAATTCAATAACTTAAGGAGAATTTGAAGATTAAAAAAGTGCTGTTCACAGTTATTATGGAGTGTTAAGATTTACAATTTATCGAAAGAACAACTGAAAATTGATTTACGTTGCATATGTGTCATGTGTGGATAAGAACCCTCTAGCTAGTCCATCACCCATCCATTCACCTTAATTTCATGTTTTTGTCAAATCTACAAGTTATTTAGGTTTAGTTTACTTCTCGTCAAAACTCAATCCCCCATTGTTAAGTTGTATTATTTAGTTAGATTTCATTGTTTTGAGTTATTAGAGTTTAGTTAAGTGGCTTTTTCCTAGTTTTCTCTTTTTGAGTCTTATTTAATATTTTTAAATCAATTTAGAGTAGATTAGCAATCCCTCCTAATCCCCGGCCTAGAACGATACCCTACTTACATCTTTACTACAATTGTCAAAAAGAGGGTTTAATTTGTGTGTTTGCTTATTCATCGCATCAGTAGCAATCTTGACTACTCCATTTGTCAAGATCAGATTTGCACCAGCTGTTTCAAAACCTCTGATTGTCACAGTATCAATCTTGATTACTCCCACTGCTTGACTACTTCCATTAATCGAAACCTTCAAGCACTCCCATGAGAGCAACATGCAACTTAAATTCCTCTATAGGTAAAGCTTTAGTCAATGGATCAGCAAACATCAAAGTTGTACTTATATTTTGCACTTCAGTCACTCCCTTTTTAACTTGTTCTTTGAGTTTAAGAAATTTTACGTCCATCAGCCTAGAAGCTGAAGTTCTTCTGCTATTTTTTGGCAAAGAATACAGCTGAGTTATTATATCAATACAATCTCATAGGTCTCTAAACTGAGTTTATGATCTTTAATTCTGTCATAAAAAATTTCAACCAAGCTGCTCGCTTCATTTCTTTGAAACAAGCTACAAATTCAGCCTACATAGTTGAAGTAGCAATAATAGTCTGTTTTTCACTTTTCCAATAGACTACCCCACCATTTAGCATAAATATGTAACCACATATTGACTTTCTATCGTCTACATGAATCAATAAGCTTGCTTATGTTATTCTAATCAAACTTATCAAATAGAGAGATTCAAACAGAATTAAATTTGGATTTCATGCTTCTTATCTGGGTTTCAGAATACATATTGTGGATTATGAATATCCATATCTTGCAACAAAAGGAAAATTGATGTAGATTTGTTACTTAATTCTCAAATCATCCAAACACGAAGTCAAAGAAAAGAGAGAACAATTGAAAGCGTTCTTAATCACAATAAAGCCCCCCAAAAAAAACACAGATTTTGTCTAATTCCAACGGACGAAAAGTTTAAATAACCTTATTTAAATACACCATTTTGCGTAATACTAGTTTTATTCCAAGAACCAGGACCAGTTTCGAAACCTAACAATTGAAAAAACTTGTTTTTATTTATTTATTTTTATTAGATTCTTTTGTTCTTGTTGATTGAATTTAAGAACTTAAATTTATGGCTCTAATAGCACATGTAAACCCATATACCACAAACTTGATAAAGTTACTTGAATCACAACCAAGCAAAATACAAAGCCTAAATCTACAAGAATATTGCAGCATACTAACCTGAAGAACTTGCAGCAGTGGAAGCCGCAAATGCAAAAAAACAAGGCTTGCAAACTGTGATTCTTTTCCTCTCTGTCAAATTGCTATTTGCTCGAAACTAAGAAATAGGACTTAGTACAAATATGAGTGTTAATCTATGAGAGCAGAAATCACCATATACATAGATATATATAACCCTTCTCATATCATAATAAGGATTCCATATGAGAATCCATATAGAAAACTGCTTGTATTTTCTATCGCATATCAATTCTAACATAAGATTGAATCTTCCATCAACTGAAATCAGTCTACTAATTCTTATAAGGTTTTCTTATGGCAATTGGGACTCAATCCACCAGTCTGAAATATCCAATCTCATGTTCATAATCTTGCAATATTTGGGTTGACGGGCGATGGGGGACAATTGCATGGTTAGATGAAGTTTTCTAGAGGCAACCAGCAAAACGACATGCTGGTTAGACAACGCCGAAGTTGTAGAATCAGTTCGGCTCAGGGATCTAGACTACATGGTTAAACAAGAAGTTTCTCAAGTTCGACAGGTTAACTATCTCAAGCCTCCATTGGTGAAGAGTCTTTCATTCTCTCGCTGAAAGAGGTCATTTCATTAGCTTTCTCGGCGAAGTGAAGTGTTTTTATGATTGGATACTCCCAAGTCACATTCAGGGTTGGACATAACAATTGCCAAATCACTTTTACCATAAAGACACCCATTTTTTTTTTGAGTATCTTTATCCTTATAGTTTGATATCAATTTGGTGGACTTATTTTCTTACCATATAGTGAAGGTTGCCAAACCTAGTGCATAAGATCCAGAACTTCGTAGTGAGTTGCACAACTTATCTTTAGGTTATATAATCCAAGGTTGAGAGTGTTCCGTCCTCGGCTGAAATCGCTTGGTTCAGAAGTCAAAAGCGCATTTCACCACATCCATCTTATTCAAGACACTCGCCTTGCCGAGCTAGGTAGCAAGTTGGCACGCCTGCATCAGCAATCAATCATCGAGTGATGTAGTTAGCTTTTTAGTTGCTCAGCATATGCACTACATAGCATGTGTAATTTTCAAGGCCAACAAATTGTGAAAGTGATGCATGTAGTGATGCTCTTATTAATCTTAAAACAGAGATCAAATTGACTTTCACATATGCTTTGATATTAGAGTCATTCTCACGAGTTTCGTAACTCATCGGGTTTTTGTGACCAATCTAATACCTACACCACTCCCCGATGTAAAGGTTATGTACAATACACTTGAGAGTAGGGTTTCTATTAGACCCTGGCAATTTCTTACATGACATGTTAACACGATACAAAAATAACGGTTTCGAGTCAACACGATAAGTAATCGGGTAGTTATCGGGTCACTTGTTAACACAACGAGAAAATAACGGTTTCGGGTCAACACGATAAGTAATCAGGTCGTTATCGGGTCACATGATAAGAACCTGTTAATAACGGGCCCTTAATAGATTTACACGAGAGTCACGTGAGTAACCCGTCTCGACACATTAAGAAAAATGTTATTTTGATGATTTTAATTTTTTAAACCAGTAAAAAAAAACTTGCTATAAAATACAATAGCCATAGTATATGTGCATATATTATATATCAAATATGTATTATTGTATTATTATTCTATATAAATTTAAAAAAAATATGTGTTTTTTATTTATTTATTTTTATAGTATACTATAGGCAAAGAGTGAGAATAAAAAAAATTACAAAACACATTATAAATAAAAATATCAAGTAATTTAAAAATACGAAACACATTAAAAATTATAATAATTAATTTACAAGTGCGAAAAAATGTGAAAAGATAGACAAATGCTGGTGATTGCATCTATGCTTTGTGGATAGGTACATCGCCGTTTGAATTTCTAGAACCATACAAACCCTCATGAATAGTATTTTAAAACGGAGTTCAAACTAAATAAAATTCTTAATCATTAATATACAAGTCTGAAAAATATGAAAGTATATATAAACACTCGTGATTGCATCCTCAACCTTAAAGTGCAACTCCTTTCATTTTGCATATCCTTGAAGTCTATAACCCTTAACCTTTATTTAATTATTGTGAGGTTAGTTCCCCTATGAACTTTGGAAACTATGTTTCTAGTGAATATTTGATATATTTATCTATGAGCTCTAGCTAACTCTATATATTTGTTTTACTGCTATGTTTTTCTGTCACGGCCATTTATAAACGTACCTCAGGATCGGGGGCGTGACATTAAGGGTAAAAAATAGAGCTAACCACGCAATGTCGGTCATGATAAATTAGTATCAAAAGGGTCAACCATAATAAGTATCAAACTCGCCATCTATGAGAATCGAACTTAAGATATTCATGTACAAGTAAAGAGTAATATTGTACTAAGTGACAAAAGAAGCAAATAAGTTTTGAATTCAATATGCCATATAAACGAATTCAATATGTAAACTCAAGCCTTGAGTACTTGATTTGTGCTTTATATTTATGATGCACTTTAATGTTTCAATTAACTTCATTTGTGCTTTATATTTATGATGCGAAATCCAACCTATAACTTAATCTGTTTTCTTCATATACTTCGCCATTTGCTAAAATTGAGTTTATGTAAATTTCTGATATCTTATTTCCATCTAAAGTATATTTAAGAGAATTTACAGGTATTTATAAATATAATAGGATACCTAATTTCCACGAAATTATAAAAGGTAACAAATTATTAGCCTAAAATAATACAACTCACACTAACATTTCCTCTCAATTTGGTGCTAGATATTGTTCATGCTTCACTTGTAAAGTGAGCTGCAGAGCACTTTACTCGAAACTACTTAATTAGGGCTGTAGACATGCAAATTTGAAGTTTTGTGCTTACAAGGATATTAGCCCATTGGTCTTTTGATTTCACAAACGAGAATTGAACACTCTAATTTTTCAGCTTCTCTTAATTGAAATATATGTCCACCTCAACATGCTTACGATCATGCTGATCTAGATTATGAGGGAGTTATTTGCAGTTTTATTGTCGCAATATATCGATTCATCACATAATCAAAAACTCAAATTACATGACAAACCTCTCTAACAAAAAATGTTTACAAAATCTCTTAATCATTATTCTATACTCAGCTTCCGCACTAGATATAACAACCACTTTTAACCACTAAAATTAAGTAGAATGAAAATCAACACGATCAACTTTTTATACTCGGATAAACCGAAGAGGTACAATGATAAAATTACTGCCAACTGCTATATTTTCAATGGAAAAGTCTGCAAATTATTGGGACTTTGCTGCTACTATTCTTAAATTTGACTCATACCTGCGACTGGCATGTGTGTTAATTACTCATTCACACCCAAATCAGTATTTTACAGCATTAAAAACCACCTCCACTCATTTTTTTGGGGTGTGCAAATTTTTACTTTAGAAGAGACTCTAAAGAAAGAATTAGAGTACTTGTTAACGGAAGATGTGACACAGAACCGAACTTAATGACGTTCTAGGATTCATATAGCCGATCTCAGTTAGTGGAAAAAGGCTTTGTTATTGTTGTTGTCCAACTTTTTTTTTAGTACATTGATGTTTTTGTGCTAAGGACAGGAAAAGTTTGGCTAAGCCACACAATAGGCGGCCTAATTTGGTGCCCAAATTAAACCCACTAGGTTTCAACCATTCGTGTATAAATTAAGCATAGTCGTCTGGTCTTGCCTACCTCAAATTAAGCTTGTTTAGTTTCCTTGTGAATTAGATATCTAGTTCGAGCTCACTCCCTTTGGTTTGGTTCCACATCACAAGTCTAAAATGGCATCTAATTACTGCAAGTGGTTGTTTGTCATATAGCTATGTTTTTCACATTATCATTTTCTTCAGCCTTGGCAGGCGGCGCCGCCCCTCGGAAACTCTTAGCACCAACCTTTTCTACTAATCTGCCCAATGTTGGATTTCCTCCTCTGCCACTCACGCCACTTTTGCCTCCACCTAATACTTCACTTCCAAATTTCGCTCCACTTAGCACTTTCCTTCTGTCGCAAAAGGTCTTATTTATTTATTTACATGTACAATATGAGACAAAATAGCATCTCGCTGGGTAAATATTATTTAAAAGATAAAATTTATTTCCGCCGCGTAAGGTCGTGTAATTAAAATTTTTAATGTACAATAAGAGAAATGAGCCTTTGTACTTAGAGAGAGTGAAATAAAATCTTGTAGTTTGTACACAGTAACCTTACATCGCTAAACCCTCAATCACTGTCGGTATATTCATGTCCTTCCTTATTTTCCCTTTCAATGTCAACTTCATTGCTTGAGTTATTGTTGCTTTCTTCAATCAAGAAATTCTGCTGAGTTGGTGGTACGCACCTGAGGTCAATAGATAGTGCATCTATTTTAATTGTGAGGACACCTTTCATCTCGAATGGTGGTTCAACGATGTGGTTGCTCCGTACTCTAGGAAGGCTTCGGGTGATTGCATACAAAACCCCTTGATGAACATTTTGGTCATCGTCAGTATCCACATCGTCATCCTATACCAGGGATTGTACTAAATTCCAATCACCCCTAAGCTTTGGATCATCCAGGTAGAATACTTTTTCTCACCTTCACACCACTGGATGTTTGGGGTGACAGATAATAAGTACATATCTTCAATGACACTGTTTGGTTTGTCTAGATTCTTACCATATATACCAATAACACTAGGACAAAATGATGTCCTTACAGTTCATGTAAAACAGTTGAACCACACTCAAAAGTTTATCATCTCATAAAGTTATCCAAAGTTTAATTCCAATCACATGACAGCCAGTGCACGTTTCGGCTATAATGGGATAACATGCCAGTTGGAATAATTCTTTGTCAAACAAACGCAATTTTTCTTCTCTTAACTATCGTATCTAGTAAAGTGCAACGACCACTGAATACGTAAGTTTTTGCAAAAGACAAATAATTTAAATATTATGGAAAATAAAAACATTTACATGTTTGGAAAACCTGTGCGGAAATGATTGTCTGTGCATTTCAACCCAAGTTAAAGGATATCGGTTCTTCATCAATGCTTCCTGTTGTCCAATGAATGGCTTGACCTCATCATAGTTACTTAATATGAACCAGCAACAAACTTCCGATTCAAAGTCCAATTGGAGTAAGTGTGTATCATCCCATTTGAATACAAGTGATATCGGGCTTCGTCCAGTGTCATCCAAACAAAATTATTACATTTGACACAATGACACCTAATACAATTCTAAGAATTGACATGTTTGCTTGCAAATTGAATAAAATTGTCGATCTGATCCAAATATTAGTCGCAATTTCTATATTATAAATTCATCCGCTCCTTGTCCATCGTGCCTGTATTCAGAGAATTTAGTCATCTTAATGATAAAATGCGCTTCATCGCCTCCTTATACCTTCCGTAATGATCTTATCTCATTCGAAAGTCCACTTTATCTCTTGCAATTTGCAAATCAAGTGACTATTTCCTATCGTAAAAAAATTCGGCAGCATCTCCCTAGTGCACGAAGTAGATATTATAGACAAATATCTAGTATACACTCGAAGAACATTAGGGGGATACAACCGGATTTTCTATGAACGAAACTTAGCCAAGTTCATAGCAAGAATATTGCAGCAATAATAACTTGAAGAACTCATAGCAGAGGAAGCTATGGATGCAGAAAAACAAGGCTTGCAAACTTTGATTCTTCTTCTCTATGTCAGATTGCTATTTGCTCAAAACTAAGAATATGACTTAGTACCACTCTGAGCATTAATTTGTGAGAGCAGAGATCACCATATATGGAGATATATATACCTTCTCATATCATAGTAAGGATTCCCTATTTATAATCCATATACAAAAATGCTTGTATTTTTTCTCTCATATCAATACTAACATAAAGACTGAATCCTCCATCAATTGGAATCAGTCTACCAATTCTTATATGGCTTTCTTATGCCAATTGGAGTGAATCCACCAATCTGAAATATCCAGTCTCATGTTCATAATCTTACATTCTCCCACTTGAGCATGAGACCTTCAAACACGGTTTTACTAATCATAAGAAGTGATCACATAAACTTTTTTTTCAAAATTCATTATCATGACTAATGTTCTATTGCATTTCAAAATATAGAAACCACTAGTAAAGTGAGCTGCAGAGCACTTTACTCAAAACTACTTTCATTAGGACTGTAGACATGCAAATTTGGTGTTTTGTGCTTGCAAGGATATTAGCCAATTGGTCTTTTGATTTCACAAACGAGAATGGAACACTCTAATCTTCCAGCTTCTCTTAATTGAAATATATGTCCACCTCAACATGCTTAGTACGATCATGCTGATCTAAATTATGAGGGAGGTTATTTGCAACTTTATTGTCGCAATACATAGATTCATCACAGAATAAAAAATTCAAATTACATGACAAAGATCTCTAACCAAAAAAGTTTACAAAGTCTCTTAATCATTCTTCTATACTCAGCTTCCGCACTAGATATAACAACCACTTTTAACCACTAAAATTAAGTAGAATGAAAACCAACACAATCAACTTTTTATACGTGGATAAACCAAAGAGGTACAATGATAAAATTCTAGAAAACTAGATTTTAATCCCTAAATAAGATGAAATTTAGAAAATGTCTTCTACAAGATTAAAAATTGATTTTAGTCCCTAGACTCTATTTAATGCCACAATATGTATTCAATATCTCTCTTTTTATTTATATGTTTATGAATCTAAATTTTATGAAAATATTATAAATTTTAATTCTCATTATGGTAAGCATCTTATATAAGAAAATATTTTTGTAGAGATTTTTCGATACACTTACGTTTTTGCATATTTTCTTATCTGCCACTATTCATTACAATATATTTAGGTACGAACATTTCGGTATACTAGATTAGTATATATGTTTAGGTACGATATTTCGGTACACTGATTTAGTATAATATATATAGGTACCGACATTTCAGTATACTAGTTTAATATTATATAGTTAGGTACGGAATTTTCCGATGCACTTATATTTTTACATATTTTCTTACGTGTCACTAATTCACTACAATATATTTAGGTAGGTGCAAGCATTTCGGTACACTAATTTAGTAAAATATATTATGATACGGACATTTAGATACACTACTTAGAGAAAGTTAAATAAAATTAATGAGTGTATAATAATAAATTTAAAATTTAATGTAATAACATTAAATAAGTTATCTATTAAATATAAAAACAAAAATAAAATATGAATTGAATTAAGTAAACATTAAGAGACTAAAATCAATATTCAATCTAACAACAAATTTATATTAAATTTTAATCATCATAAAGAATTAAAGTTCAAAAACCTTGTAAAATTACTGCCAACTGCTATATTTTCAATGGAAAAGTCTGCAAATTATTGGCACCTTGCTGCTACTATTCTTAAATTTGACTCATACCCGCATCTGACATGTGTGTTAATTACTCATCTACACCCACATCAGTTTTTTACAGCATTAAAAACCAAATATAAATTAGATTGTACCCTACCAAAGTAACCACCTCCACTCATTTTTTTGGGGTGCCCAAATTTTTACTTTGAAGGGACTCTAAAAAAAGACTTAGAGTACTTGTTAATAGAAGACATAACACAGAATCGAGCGTAATGACATTCTAGGATTCATATAGTGGATCTCACTTAGTGGAAAAATGCTTTGTTGTTGTTGTTCTTTTTTTTTTTTAGTACATCGATGTTTTTATACTAAGGAGAGGAGAAGTTCGGCTAAGCCATACAATGGGCAGCCTAATTTAGTGTCCAAAATAAACCCACTAGGTTTCAACCATTCGTGTATAAATTGAGCACAGTCGTCTGGTCTTGCCTACCTCAAATTAAACTTGTTTAGTTTCCTCGTGAATTAGATATCTAGTTCGAGCTCATTCCCTTTGGTTTGGTTCCACATCACAAGTCTAAAATGGCATCTAATTACTGCAAGTGGTTGTTTGTCATAGCCATGTTTTTCACATTATCAATTTCTTCAGCCTTGGCAGGCGGCGCCGCCCCTCGAAAACTCTTAGCACCAATCTTTTCTACTAATCTGCCCAATGTTGGATTTCCTCGTCTGCCACTCACGCCACTTTTGCCTCCACCTACTACTTCACTTCCAAATTTCCCTCCACCTACTACTTCACTTCCAAATTTCCCTCCACTTCGCACTTTCCCTATCTTCCCTCCACCTTCGTTTACCACTCCCACCCCTTAATTAAAACCATCAATATATATATATATATATATATCTGTGTCTGTGTGTGTGTCTTTTATATATAGCAAGTTGGCATTTGCCAATACATATTGGCACTAACTAGCTAGAGTGTATAATGTTATTATATTTAGTTTCCAAGTGCAGTTAAATAAAGGTGGATTCCTTCTCATCAACATATGACAAGCTTTTGGTTTGGTGTGCATTGGATCCCCCTGCCTACATCTGTTTTGGGGACCTCAATCGTTTGACGTTGCAATTTGATTTGTGTAATTTGTTGTATTAGTTAGGTTTGTAATGCTATGAGAATGAAAGTGCATCCCCTACTTAGTGCCATGGGAGTTAAAATGGGACAGTTGTAAAGGTATGGAATAAGAGACGGGCCATAAGAGATTTGGGTGCAGAAGATTTGAGGTCTACATAATTTGCTTGTTTGATATTATGTCACCAGATAAGTAATAGGTACTTGAAAGTATTGTAGCCAGATCTCCATAGTCAGACCAGATGGTGATAGTACAAGTACTATAACCAATCCCATATCCTTGAGGTCTTGTAATATTCTTGTCCCGTATTAATTATATAAATGCATATTTTAGTTATGTATGCATGCATTTTTCTACCATGCACGTAAGTTTTTTATGAAATCAAACTCGAGACATTGCGTGCAATGATAAATGTCATTAATTAATTGCGCTACAAGTATCATACGAGCAACTTTTATCTTTTATCTATACAATTTATGTGAGCTGAAGAAAAAATGAATAATTTTGCAAAGATTAATTTCCATGTAATCTTGTGGCGTGGTGGATTCTATGGCCCATTGCCCTAATTATTTAGCATTTCACATTTTTGATAAGAAAGGGTTATTTGAGTTATATTCTAATTTAGTCTAAAACTAAACTAAACCACATATAGAGCAATTCAAACTTGTATGAAGAGGAATACGTTGCTCTAGTACTGGCCCATGTCTCTCACATTTTTAAAAAACGCTACCGCAGTCAAAACAATAAATCTGGGAGTTAATAATAGCATCAACACTGCCTTGTAAACTAAAACTAAAACCGGAGATCCTACCATTCCTCACTCACCTACCAAAAATATTTATGTACAGAGGAAAAATCTCGTTGCATCCGCTTATAAAACCTGCCAACACCATAGCAAGAAGTTCCATCTCTTCTTTCATCTCCCTTCATCTCTTTCTCTTGGCACCAGCTCCTGAACCTTGGCCACCTTTTTTCTCCACGGCAGCAGCGGAACCACCTCTACCTCTTCCAGCTGGTGTCTTCTTTGCACTTGTATGCTATTTCTAGAAAAATTTAGTTAATAATATTCTGTCGAGCAAATGCTTCACTCGTCCCATGAAAGTATGCTATTTTCAGAATTTATAAATTCTGAAAATAACCAGAGCCTTTCCCACTATCCATCCTATTCACAAATTCATGTGGCGGATGGGTCAAAACTTATTCATGATTTGCAGAAGTCCTTTACTAGGTGCGTAGCTCGAACATCCACTTTTTGAATCTCGTACTTCACAGCTGATTAATGTAGTCCTTTGAACCTGGGTATGACAATGGGGGAATTTTGGAGAGAAAGAAATGTTGTAGGTGGAAGCTAAATTGGAGCCGATCTGTTTATAAAGGTGGAATTTTGGAGAGAGAGAGAGAGAGAGAGAGAGAGAGAGAGAGAGAGAGAGAGAGGGAATTTGAAGAAAATGATTAATTGCTGCAAATGGAGAGGTCTCGACTAGATAAGGGAAGAGGCATTTGCTCGGCAGAGCAGTTCATCGGGCGAAGGATTTAATTTTTTACACGTGTCTATTTTAAGCGTTTGTCCAACGAACAGTTTCGTCGGGTATGGAGTTCACAATAAAACCCTCGAACTGAAAAGTTTTGGCAGGAAAAAAATCGAAAAACAACTTTTGGAGGGAGTTTTGATTTTCTGTGAAAAAGACAAAGGAAAAGTTAAAACTTACACTACACTCTTAACTGACGGATATTTTTCATTTCGCCCTATGGAAGGGGAAAGGATCCTCGCCGGATCCCTTTCCTAGGGATCCTAGGGATCCTGTAATCTCAACCGTTCATCGTATATCGTGCGGTCAGAAATCATTAGATACTATTCATATTTAAATTTAAATTTAAAATTTTAAAATGATTTCAGACCGCACGATATACGATAAACGGGTGAGATCACGGGATCCCTAGGATCCCTAGGAAAAGGATCCGGCGAGGATCCTTTCCCCTATGGAAGATCCTTTTTGTCGGGCAAGAATTAAAAATTATAAAAAAAATTCCCAAGTTTTGTATATTTTATTGTAACGGTTGAATGATAATCAAATTTGATGATTAGTTATATTTAAGATATAAAATATCGATAATATCGGAAATATCGGTAGTCCAGAAACACGGAAATATCGGGATAATATCGATATCGATAAAAATAATACGGAAACCACGGAAATTGTAAGAAAAAAGTTGGAAATTTTTATTGAAACTTTGTAAAATGTTTATTTAGTCAATTATCTATTAGTTTATCACAAAAAATTGAAATGAAATGCATTGCATGATGGATTTAACCGATTTAAGTTGATTATATAGCGAGCTGGCAAACATTGTGAGTGTAGAAAATATGTAGTAATTAATTAAAGAAGTTTAAACACACCATAATCATTTATATATAATGAATTAGTACAATATTTTACACTTTATACATTGCATGGTAAGATACATGAGTGACTTGGTACCACATAGAGTTCCTATGAGGTTCAAAATTTTGACTATCTTCATCATCTCTATGTGTAGAGTAAGTGTATTGTGAAGAGTAGTCATTAAATGATAAATCCCCAAAAACGTTTTGCATGTAATTGTTAACATGCCACCCATATGGATCTGAGTTTGGTTGACGTTGTCCAGAAGCAAAATCATTTGAAGATTGAGTCTCAGATTCTTTCCATGAGTTGCTCGATTCCATCCCAACAGGAATGGGATATGAAGGGTAGGGAAATGGTTGGTTATGTGTATAACCACAGTTACTACTTCCCACTCCAACAGAGTCCGAAGTTATAGATAACGAGTCATCTTCTTGACGTGACAAAGTCCCCTTGCCTCTTTCTCTACGAGTATAGTCCTTCCCTATGGCACCAATTCCTAGTCCTGCCCGCCTACTGCCATGGTCCTCATCCTGTGTTGCATGCGTGAAGTTTGCCTCACTAGTGAAAGGGCTCATAAATCCGGGAGGTAGTCCATAATAGTTTCCATATCCACCACTACCTCCAGCTCCACCACTACCTCTAGCTCCACTATATCCTTCATCATTCCCACCTCCAGTGATAGGTGAGTCTCCTGATCTTGTATTAGAGCTATCATTAGTATCAGCAGGATCTTGTGGTTGTGTAGGACTGTAATAAGGTGGAACTCCAGTGTTTCTTGGTCTTGGGCGCAAAAGTTCTTCGAAAGAGTCAGCGCTGCTAGATCCCACCTCCTCATCTAATACTCTTTCTACATTTATCCCTTCATTACGTGCTTCTTCAGAAACTCTTGTAGCTAGGTTACCTTCATCATCATCTAAATGAAGAGGTCTAATCCATTGATAAAGTTCGTTACCCTCTGTATCATCATCTTCAGCAACAATATCAAACACATCTAGTGGGTCACCACGGTCGACATGATCTATTTCTGCTTCCTTATCTCGAATTTGAAGCTTCATGTTGTAGTAGCAATAAACTAATTTTTCCAACCTACTATGAGCCAACCTATTTCTTTGCTTTGTGTGTATGAGTGCAAATATGCTCCAATTTCTTTCACAAGCAGATGAGGAAACTGTTTGTGATAATACTTTGATTGCTAACTTTCTCACAATTGGTGCATCAGTCCCATACATGATCCACCATTCAGCCACAATGAAAAACAATATTGATAAGCCTAATAACTCCAACAAATTCTATTATAAACTGATAGTGAAATATGTTTACACTCACTAGGAGACATTTTTGTTCGAGCAGCAACTGATGTTGGTTCTCCAAAAGTTCTTCTTGCATCTTTAAACCATGTTAGCTGAATTCAATAAATCGTGTTAGTTTAATCCAACAAAGTAATTATTATAATTTAAGTAATTGTGTACCTCATTTCCAAATTGGCCAACTGCTGGTGATGCAGGGTCTAATTTAGAGTATACATTATGTACAACACGTATAAGGGTACCATCATCTCCAACACCGGGTCTGTATTGGTATCGAGGATTCAAATAATATGTTGTTCAAAGAAACACATACTCTAATAAGAGAAATAATACTTATGCAACTAAAGAAATGAATTACAAATTATGACATAATTTATACCTGCTGCATGCAAATCGTGGTATAATGTTTTATACCATCGGTCATCAATTATCTTTATGATCCACCTTGCACCATGTTTTCTTTCCAACTCCTCCTTCACTACACGCATCAACTCATATATTGCCCCCATAGTAGGATAAACTTCTGTGTCAACGATCCGTAAAACTTTGTAAAGAGGTTCAAACACTTGGCACACATGTTCTGAATGAGTCCAACAAGCTTGATCAAGCACTATACTTTCCACCATACGACCTACATTTGAGCGGCTGAAATTGTGGTTGGCCCAATCGTCACTAGTGAATAGTTGTTTCAACCCTGCTTTCTTCTTAAGTAGGCTGTCTAATGCAATATAGTTGGTGGCGAATCGAGTGGTAGTTGGACGAATAATTTCTCCTTTGCAAAATTCACGTATCTTTGCCAACAACCAACTGTGATTGTAAATATAATTTGTAATCGTTCTATCTCTTTTTACGACAGTAGCAACATTCTCTCTCTTCCCCATTGCCTCAAACATGAGATCAATACAATGTGCTGCACATGATGTCCAAAACACATTATGATGCTTCATTAACTTTTTTCCAGCTTTAACAAATGCAGAACCGTTGTCGGTCACGACTTGGACAACATTATGCTCTCCCACCTCCATGATTACATCCCTTAATAATTTGTAAATATACTTGTAATTCTTTATATGGTCTGAAGCATCAACAGACTTCAAAAAAATTGTCTTTCCCTTGGAGTATACCATGAAGTTTATGATAGACAATCTGGTCGGGCCAGTCCATCCGTCACACATGATTGTGCAACCATTAGTTTCCCACTTTGACCTTAACTTGTTAACATACCCGCCAATGTCTTTATACTCCATATCCAAATATTTGTTTCTTACCTCATAGGGAGTGGGAGGTTGTACTCCAACACTGGCCTGTTGACATCCCAATACCATATTTTTGAAATGATGTGATGATGCCTTCTTAGCAGGGACATTGTCATAGATAAAGAACTTACTAATTAGACGCCTCATTCCCTCCTTCACATTACCTCCAATGAAATAACTCCAAACACTCTTTTGACGTGCTTTGGATGACTTATATAAACTTGGGGCTATTGGTGGTGTTGGTTGTGATTCTCTAACACTTCCTCCCTGTCTCATTTGTGCACCACCACTTGACCCGGAACCTTGTGCTCTATTAGGAATTTTATGAAGGTGTTCTCTTTCCCATGCTGACTGTTTGGAGGCACGTAATGCTTGTTTGAAACTACGTCGTTCTTCAGGTCCCATGTCATCATCACATTCGTCCTCATCATCATCATCATCATCATCACTGTCAACCGCTTGGCCAATGACTTCTCCTCGTAGCCCAGCTCGAATATTTTCCATTCCACGTGTTATCTTTTCCTTCTCCTGTGTTTTATTTTTTAATAATGTTCTGATGAATGCCTTCACTTCTGGGGGGACATTATCGCATCGTTGGACATTTTTTGCTCGATCTAATCCACTAAGATGGTACTTCAGTCGTGTCACTCCGTCACTCTTCATTACCCGACCACAATATTTGTAAATTGTGCCATATTTGTTTCCGTCTATTGGGTCTTCATGTTCCCAAGCTGGATCACGTTTAATAACTCCACTGGACATCTTAAACGTACCTATATTTATTTTTCATGAAAATTAGACAATTTTTTTTGGCCAAAAAATATAGTAGTGATGACGGTTATATAAGAGAACCTAAATAATAAAGTTATTCTACAGAAGAATTAAATACGAAGTAAAGAAAATAATTGTAAAATTTTAAGTAATTATAAAAATAATATGGAATAATAAAACCTAATATTAATGAATAATAATCCAATTTGATAAAAAAAATAATCCTAATATTAAGCATAGTGATGAATAATAATCCAATTTAATAATAATCTAATTTAATGAATAATCCAATTTGATAATAATCAAATTTGATAATAAAAAAAACTAATATTAATGAATAATAATCCAATTTGATAATAAAACCTAATATTAATAAAATAATAAATAACATTAAACATATTAAAATTATCCTAAGGAATAATTATACAACATTACTTAATTACTTAAAAAAATTAACATGCAAGTATTAATTACTTAAAAAATTAACATGTCATTGTTAACATTATTTAGTTACTTAAAAAATTAACATGCAAGTATTAATTACTTAAAAAAATTAACATGTCATTGTTAACATTACTTAGTTACTTAAAAAATTAACATGCAAGTATTAATTACTTAAAAAAATTAACATGTCATTGTTAACATTACTTAATTACTTAAAAAATTAACATGCAAGTATTAAGTACTTAAAAAAATTAACATACGAGTCCACACAAATTTTTTTGTTGTTGTATAAATTACAATAATATAAATATAAGTTTGTAAACTTACCTTAAAATAAATACGGAACCCTTTGTGTTGAAACTCTGGAATGGATCTAGAATGGCTGTGAAAGGGGTAAAGGAAGAAGAAGATCTGAGAATGTGAAAGAATATCACAGACTTCACAGTGCACACGGTTTTGAATGTGAAAGAATATCACACACAGTGGCACACGGTTTCATTATGAAACCACTATTATTTTTGTACATCTCCACTGTAAAAAAGCAATTGTATTGAAAAAGTTGTCCGTGACCCAACAAGGCAACAACCTGTCTGTCAGTGTCAAGTTGACCACAGACACACACAGTGACACACACGCACACAGTGTCAACCACACACACACACAGTGACACACACGCACACACACTTCACACGCAGACAGTATTTCTTTCTCTCTCTCTCTCTCTCTCTATCTCTCTCTCTCTCTCTCGATCCTTCTGTCTTCTCTCCGTTCTCCCCCTTCTCGATCCTTCTGTCTTCTTCTCCCTTCTCCCACACACACATTCTCCCACACACACACACAGATCGACACTTGACACGCAGGAAGGTTGTTTTCCCTCCTTCTGTCTTCTCTCTGTTCTCCCCATTCTCGATCCTTCTGTCTTCTTCTCCCTTCTCCGACACACACACACAGATCTCTCGATCTGTCTTCTCCCTTCTCCCACACACCCACACACATATCCTTTTCCCAAATCGACTTCTGCTCCTCCCTCGTCGGCGCCGCCTCTCTCTCGCACAGAGACCCAAGGTCTCTCGATCCTTCTCCCAAATCGACTTCTGCTCCTCCCTCGTCAGCGCTGCCTCTCTGTTGAACTCTCATCTCTCTCCTTTCTCTCTGCACCGAGGTCCGAGACCCACTTACACACACGCACACCATCGCACCTGCTTCACCCACACACACGCACAGAGACTCAAGGTCTCTTGATCCTTCTCCCAAATCGACTTCTGCTCCTCCCTCGTCGGCGCTGCCTCTCTGTCGAACTCTCATATTTCTCCTTTCTCTCTGCACCGAGGTTCGAGACCCACTTACACACACGCACACCATCGCACCTGCAAGGTCCGAGACCCACTTACACACACTCACACCATCGCACCTGCAAGGTCCGAGACCCACTTAATCGTGTTTTTGCAAGGTTTTTGGGACAAAATCAGCTCGGGAATAGGCACACCCATCTCCGGCGTTCTTCTCTGATTCGCACAGTTCCAAACTTCCAACATATTGCGATATGTTCGTAAATATCGCGATATTATGATGAAAACTCAACGGATAACAATTAAAATATCGTTCAATGAAAAAATCGATATTATCGGTGAAATATCGCTAATAATATCGGCATTTAATACTGTGGTTATATTCAATGTGTGTTTGAACCCTCAAATAGCATATTTTGAAAAAATAACTGAAATGAAAGATAATATAGCCGTTAGATTGTGATGCTAAGTTTGTAACCATCCAATTTTTTGAACCAATCGCTAGTCCAGGCAAGTTTATTTTTGATGATTTTTTACATGTGTGATCTCAAACTGTATTAAAACAAATTTGACGGTTGGATCATCTAAAATAATTTCGTAGAGTTTAAATCTCCACAATGCAATCGAATCAACCAACACTTAATAGGTGTAATGTATCATTTTGTGATAATTACTATTGTAAGTATTTTGAATTCATGATCGGGTTCATTCTTTGTATTATTATAGGGTCGGTAAGGCTAGTTGTAAAAATCAGGAAATTTGGAGCTAAAATGACCATTAAATAATAAGTTTTGTTTCTAACCGTTGAAGGAATTATTCTCGTTACTTAATGCCCAAATGTTTGTTTTTGATGATTCTTGGTGTATAGAATCTCGTAGTATATACCAACTGTATTGACGGTTTGATTGTGAAACTTAATTTTTCCATCTCTAAAAATCCTTGATGGAGATATGCCAATATACTTGCCCCGATGGACTGAGGTAAGCTTACTTGACGAATACCCTAAACCCTAAACCTTAAACCCTAACTATATTCGGCGACAAAGTCTTGCATAATTTTGTCGGGTAAGGGTACTTAACAGACGAACTTTCCTTTTGTCGCACAAGGTCTTATTTATTTATTTTTATATGTGCAATATGAGACAAAATTGCTTCTTGTTGGGTAAATATTATTTAACAAACGAAATTTATTTCTGTCGCACAAGGTCGTATAATTATTTTTTTAATGTACAATAAGAGAAATGAACCTTTGTACTTAGAGAGAGTGAAATATAATCTTGTAGTACGTACACCGTAACCTTACATTGCTAAACCCTTAATCGCTGTCAGTATAATCATGTCCTTCCTTATTTCCCTTTTCAATGTCGCTTTCATTGCTTGAGTTATCACTGCTTTCTTCAATCAAGAAATTTTGCTGAGTTGGTGGTAGGCACCCGAGGTCAATAGATAATGCATCTATTTTAATTTTGAGGACACCTTTCGCCTCGAATGGTGGTTCAACGATGTGGTTGCTCTGTACTTTAGGAAGGCTTCAGGTGATTGCATACGAAACCTCTTGGTGAACATTTTGGTCATCGTCGGTATCCTCATCGTCATCATATACCGACAAGTTCTAAATATTCTATGTAATAGGAATTGTACTAAATTCCAACCACCCCTGAGCTTTAGATCATCCAGGGAGAATACATTTTCAGCTATATTGGCGGGGATGTAGGGATCACCTTCACACCATTGGATGTTTGGGGTGACAGATAATAAGTACATATTTTCAATGACACTGTTTGGTTTGTCTAGATTCGTACCATATATACCAATAACACTAGGACAAAATGACTTTTTTGCAGTTCATGTATCACAGCTGAACCACACTTAAAAGTTTATTGTCTCGTGCAGCTGTCCAAAGTTTAATTCCAATCACGTGACAACCAGTGCATGTTTCAGTTATAATGGGATGACATGTGTCACAGCCCGTCCCGGAATTTTTAATTCCGAGGACGTGAAGTTACGAAAATGCCCTTAAACGGAATTAAGGTGCGTAAATTGGATATTAATTCTACCTAAGGTTCCTAAACTATTGTTAATTGGAATATTCATTAGTTTTTGGAACTCAAACTTAGGCTTAGATTAATATTTTTGGGATGTAATTTTGTGTATGGGGTTTAGGTAGGACCTCCCCACCCTCCTTTCTTCCCCATTTTCCGTAACACTCTCTCTCTCTCTTCTTCTCAGTTCTCTCTCTCTCTCCCGTCGAAAACCCACGGCACACCCACACCCATAACCAAAAACTTCTGGATCGACGAAACAAATTACATATTCATGATCGTGAAGTCCATACGAACTCAGTGGTACCATTTTCAAGTAAGATTTCATACGATTTCACGTCCAAAACTCAAGGTTTATATTTGGCACTATTCATCAACTTTTTATACGTTGCGTTTTAGGAGAATCGGAGATCACAGGAGTGTTTGTTGGGTCCTCTAGATGCTCGGAGACGTTCGTTTGACAAGCTTTGATGTCGGGATCACGTAGAACGGAGATGGCCGGTTTTGCTTGGAATTTTCCGGTGAGATTTAGTTGTTTTTGGAGCTTAAAAGTAGTGTATCGTGATTCTACATGTTTGGGGCTTCAATTTGATATAAAGTACGAGAAAAATGGATGAAAAATGAACAAGATACGAAGCTTGGAAAATTTCCCAGTTTTCCGGCCACCGGAAAACCCAGTCCGGCGAGGAACACCGGAGAAGGCGAGTGGGGCACACGCGCGGTGCGCGTGGGGGGCGCGTAGGCCGTGCTTGTCCTGGCGCGTGAGGGCGCGTGGGACCTCCAAAATTTTTTCTAAAAATACCGGGACGTTCGTGACGTCGAGTAGATCGATTTCATATATTTAAACTCTATATTTGGACAATCTATGAAGATTTTATGTACGTTTCCGTTTATGTGTTGTTAAACTAAGTTAATTAGAAATTTCATGTATAGGGAAACGTATTCCGAGGACGTATATGATTGAGCCAAGCTAGGAGGCTTCGTCTCGACTACGTATCAGTGAGTGGGCAGTTTTATTTCCCGTATATATATATATACTTGACGTTTTTCCATAAATTGGATTTGAATGAAAGTATGCTTAAAATGAAATGCGTATAAGTGATGTGAAAAACGGGAATTGAAATGCCATGCATAGAAACGATATGAAAAGTATATAGAGATGTGAATCGAATTGCCATGCATGAAATGATATGAAAATAGGAATTGATATATGATGTATATGTATGAATTGGTGCGGTGGACGCACATGTGAATTGAATTGCCATGCATAGAATGTTATGAAAATTGTGAATTGATATATGATGCATATGTATGAATTGGTGCGGTGGACGCACAGGTAAGTATCAGGTGAGTATATATTACTGTTATGATGATGTTGAGATATGTTGAGCTCATGACCTGCACCATGGTATTAGTGCTTATATTATTCACCGCATCGCACGCTCGCCTTGGATCCAAGTAGATGCTAGTCGTACAGACCACAAGGGGTGGTTCCGACAGGCCAGTCGTACAGACCTTTAGAGAGGTTCCGACTGGTGGGTGACCTTAGATTATGTGCACAGATGATTGATGAGAAATGATTGATGAGAAAAGCACTAGAGCGTAATATTAACCATTAAGTCGTACAGACTACATTAGGTGGTTCCGACTTACGTGCAGAAGGCCGTACAGGTCACAGGTGGTGACTCCGGCAAGATGAGATTTTGAGAAAGATGAGATTTGGAGCTCTAGATATAGCCGAGGGCTGAGATGATAGAAATGATATAGATTCAGCCGTACAGGGCCATTAGAGGGTCTCTGGTTGATTAGTTTCTTCCACCTGATTTATGTTAATGCATCCATACTATAATGTTAAATTTAGACATGGCATGGCATATTGTATTGAAAGAAATGTTGAGATAGTGATTTGAAGTTTTGAGAATATATATGTATATATATATATTGATATTTTACATTTCTGCGAAAGTATACAAGTTTTACGGAGAGGGGTTACTACATTTTGAGAAAAGATGGATTTGGAAAAGATTTGTTTTACTGACCCACTCAATTTTGTTTTGCGCCCCTCCAGGTTCAAGATTTCAGAGGTGTGGTGTCTACGAGGAAATTCAACGGGGTTCTGACAGAATGGACAAAATTGGATCTCACCTTCGGGTGTTTCATAGTAGAAAGTGATATATTTAAAGCTTCCGTACTGTGTAAATGGTTACGTCACTCCCACGTGACGGCCAGCATGCCCTCCTTCGGGACGGGGTGTGTCAGTTTGGTATCAGAGCCCAGTTGCAATCTTGGACACCTTGAGAACTTACGAGAGAATTTTGTCAGAACTATACCGCCTCGTAGCAAGCCACGTAGTTCAGATGAACCTAGTTCCCTGATATAGTGGTTTAGGGAAAACTACTACTATGGTGATTCAGTCTATTATCTAAAAGAACATTTTAAGACGGGTTATAAGTTGAATTTGAATCACTTAATAAAAATGATGAACCTGAGGGAGCAAAGAGACGGTTTAATCATTTGGAAAAGATGTTTCAGATTATGCAAGTTAAAGGAATCTTCCTTCTGACAGGGGTTCGAGACGACTACCTGGTTTGGGTTATGAACTTGTATCCTGGTGGAAACAGGAGTATCATTCGTTGTCACCGGAGGAAACAGCCGATTTAAAATTGTTTAAGGACTTGTTAAAGAAAAGAAGTATTCCTCCGGCATATTATGATGGTAATAAGCAAGAGTTTGCAAATATGAGACAAGGAAAGTTGATGGCAATTAAGTATATTAGAAAGTTTTCAGACTAGCCTCATTCCATTCAGATATTGCTGCTAAATGGGTTGATGTGTTATGTTGTTTTAGGCTGGGTGGCAAAAGGAAGTGGTATTTTTGGTGACCACTACCCATTGTACTTCTTACCAGAAGTATACGAGATGTTGTCGAGCCTTGAGGACTCTGAGAACATGATCAGCGAGAGTAAAGAAGAATAAGAAAAGAATGGGAATCAAAAGAAGACGATAAAGTTAATGATTCGTCATATTAAGGATATAAAAAGATTCAGAGCTTCGAAAGAAGTGAAGCTAGAGCTAATTCTTCCAGCTGAGGTTTTAATGCCACTGGTCAGAGGCGAAGTGATGGATTTATTGGTAATCCCAGATTTTAGAGACAAGGTGTCTCGAGTAAGGGAAAGGTACCTTGTGCAGCAGGTACAATATTAGACACTTTGGAAAGTGTGGGAATCAGTGAATGTATTCATATGGATAAATGGGACATAGAATTATGAATTGTCCCTAGAATCAGTTGTACCCAACAGTTTTCCATGACACCATAGTGTCGATTCAGCAGGTTATGGACTTAGTAGTTTGGTCGGATTGATTGTGGGTACAGAGATATTTGATGAGTTAAATGTTCAGCCGTACAGGCCACAAGAGGTGGATCCGGCTGATACATGAGAAATTGATGTGTAAGTCGTACAGGTCAATATAAGTGACTCCGACTAATATGCTAGCATAGATGGTTGAGCCAGAGAATCAGCCGTACAGGTCATTCTAGTTGACTCCGGCTGATATATTCCTTATTATGGATGATACTGCCTAGAAAGTAGTAAATAAATGCAGTTGAGACGAGTGTATGTATTTCCCAATGAGTGACAAAATAGTAATATTACATCCTCGAGAGTTATTGCTTACTTATCGAGATAACGATGATTTATCAGTATTGTGGGCTGCAGACCGTAATATTAATAACTTATTCGTGGATTCGTTAAGCAAGTAAACAGGTAAGTCATTCTATGAGAGTATGGTGTTTTTCATGGTGCACAGTGTTGGTAGAAGATATAGTAGACTTCAATGTTAATCTAGACTCGGATTGGTAGCAGTATGATCATACCGATATCGATTATTACGGAATCAGTTACTTTCCATCGAGTTGATCGATCAGAGATTACTTTAGTGGACATGCAAAGTGGATTGAGTCAGCCGTTATTTATGCTGTGAAAGCAAAGAGATTGTTTTCGAAAGGCTGTCAAAAATAATTAGCTCATGTGGTGCTAAATGATATAGCTCCTACGAATATGAAAAATGTAAAGTGGTTAGATAACTACCAGTTGTTTTCTTGAGAAATTACCTGGATTGCCTTCAGGCAGAGATGTGGAATTCACTATTGATTTATTGCCAGGTATAAATTTTATGTTAGAGATTGGTTCATGATGAGTTAAATGAATTGGAAATTCATTTGAATAAATTGGTTGATAAAAGTTTCATTCAACCTAGTACAACCCTTTAAAGGAGCCTCAGTTTGTGGGTGAGAAAGAAAATGGACTTTAAGATTATCCATTGATTATAGACAATGGAATCAGGTAATGATTGAGGACCATTATCCATTGTGGTGTACTGATGTTTATTTGATCAGTAGAGGTGCTTGTGTAAATTCAAAGATTGTTTTCTGGACTTGTTATGGTCCTTATGAATTTTGGTAATGCTAAATGGATACTCATGCTGTTTTATGAGTTTATGGACGAAGTATTCCAAGAATGCCTTGATAGATTGTTATCATTTTTCATTGAAGATATTCTGGTATATTCTGAGCCAGAGCAGGGCATGTAAACATATCAAGTCGGTGAAACAAAGATTGAGAGAACGTTGGTTGTATGTTAAGCTTAGCAAATGCTAATGTTGGATGAATCAAGTAGCATTCTGATATATGATATATATTCTTAAGGTATTCAAATGAATCCTTAAAAGGTAGCAGAAATTGAGAATTTGGAGCAACCACGAACCATAATTGAGATTCAGAATTTCTTAGCTTACCAAGCTATCTTGGATGGTTGTGAAAGATTTTTCAGTCATTGCTTTGTCATTGACGAGATTGTTGAGAAAGGAGGTTATGTATGAGTGGGAAGGACATTGGGAGCAAAGGATTCAACACTTAAAATATTTCCTCACTCATACACGTAAATTGGTATTCCCAGAAGATAGCGGTAATTATCGGTTTATGGTGATGTTACATTGAATGTTCTTGGATATGTATTGATGCAACATGTTTGAGTGATGACATATATTCCATGGCAAATGGAACTTCATGAGATGAATTACTCTACTTGAGATTTGGAAATTTCGATTACCAACCTTGCCGTGAAGTTATGGAGACATTATAATTGGTAAGAATGCAAGATTTTATGAATCAAAAGAGTCTCCAATATCCATTACTCAGAGGGATTTTGATCTGAGGCAGCGAAGGTGGATTGAGTTACTTAGTGATCATGATTGTATGATCAGGGGGATCGTGGAATTGTTATAGTTGATGCACTTGATAGAAAGGCTCCAGTAAGATTAACGTTTGACACGCTTGCCATGATTATCTTCTTATGGATTGGAAATCAATTGGAGTAAAATTGAGAATGGAAGATCGAGAAGAAAGCTGTACTTGCTAAATTTCAAGTTAGGCATTTTTGGTAAGGTCGTACTTGCAACTTGAATGTTTGACAAAGAAGTTTAAGAATTAACCAAGGCAAGGAAGGAAGGGAAAAAGAATGAGTACAAAGTTCGTGAATCGGATGGCATGTGAATACAAGTAAACAGAACGTATGTGCCTAATGCTGGGGGTTTAAAGTAAGCAATTTTGGATAAAGTACACTGTTTAGCTTCAGTAATATTCCAAAAGTAATAAGATTTATTATACCATTCGACATTTTATTGGTCAGCAGATTGAGGCAGAGAGAAATAAACCTTTGGATTGAGACAACTATTTTCTGTTTCGCAGCAGAAATGGAAAAATATTACTTTGGATTATGAGTACAAGCTTCTTTGTACACGAGATGGTTATGATCGAATTTGAAGTGATGGTTGGTCAATATACCAAGTTAGCACATTTAATTGTTTTATGGAAAAGAGGATTGGATTACGGAACTGCTGAGTTCTTAAGTATGTTGGTTGCGCAGTTTCCAAAGTAACGCCATAAGGTCCATGAAACGTGTCATGTGTGAGTCGATTTTTGCTGATTTGTGGATGGAATGCTTCTGGATAAAGAAAGATTCGATCACGAAAGAGTTTTAGTAGGCCCTGAGACTATGGATGAGTCTTCTCAAAGTATTCAGGTGATTGAGTTAACCTGAAAGTAACCAGGAATGGCAAAAGAGATTAACAGAGGACTATGCCACTAATAAAGTGTTTAACGTAGATGATTTTATATTTTTGAAGTTTTCATTATAGAAAAGTTTGATTCGGTCTGGAAAGGAAGGCAAGTTAAATCCTAAGTAGATCGGACTTTGTATGATCATCGAAAAGAAATAGTGAGATTTGGAAAGGAGACAAGATAAGTCTTAAACACATCAGACCGTTTTTGATCATTAAGGGAATCGATGAAGTTGCATACAAGTTGTAATGTCTTCAGAATTGACTATGGTGCATAATGTATTTTGTGTTCGATGCGTTGTTATTAGGTGGCAGATTCGTCACATGGGATTCTGGTGCAACTATTGAGAATTAAATTGGATCTGATCGATGGGGAACTAATGATGACTTTGGATTGGAAAAAGAACGTCTTAAGAATTAAGACAGTGTAATTGGTAAAGGTTTTGGTGAAAGAACCATTCAGTGGAAGAAGCTACTTGGGAGATGGATGAAAGGATGAGAGAGGTTTACCCGAGGCTATTATATGAGTATAGATGATTTGGTTGGTTGCTGGAATTTCGGGGACGAAATTCTATAAGGAGGGGAGATTGTCACAGCCCGTCCCGGAATTTTTAATTCCGAGGACGTGAAGTTACGAAAATGCCCTTAAACGGAATTAAGGTGCGTAAATTGGATATTAATTCTACCTAAGGTTCCTAAACTATTGTTAATTGGAATATTCATTAGTTTTTGGAACTCAAACTTAGGCTTAGATTAATATTTTTGGGATGTAATTTTGTGTATGGGGTTTAGGTAGGACCTCCCCACCCTCCTTTCTTCCCCATTTTCCGTAACACTCTCTCTCTCTCTTCTTCTCAGTTCTCTCTCTCTCTCCCGTCGAAAACCCACGGCACACCCACACCCATAACCAAAAACTTCTGGATCGACGAAACAAATTACATATTCATGATCGTGAAGTCCATACGAACTCAGTGGTACCATTTTCAAGTAAGATTTCATACGATTTCACGTCCAAAACTCAAGGTTTATATTTGGCACTATTCATCAACTTTTTATACGTTGCGTTTTAGGAGAATCGGAGATCACAGGAGTGTTTGTTGGGTCCTCTAGATGCTCGGAGACGTTCGTTTGACAAGCTTTGATGTCGGGATCACGTAGAACGGAGATGGCCGGTTTTGCTTGGAATTTTCCGGTGAGATTTAGTTGTTTTTGGAGCTTAAAAGTAGTGTATCGTGATTCTACATGTTTGGGGCTTCAATTTGATATAAAGTACGAGAAAAATGGATGAAAAATGAACAAGATACGAAGCTTGGAAAATTTCCCAGTTTTCCGGCCACCGGAAAACCCAGTCCGGCGAGGAACACCGGAGAAGGCGAGTGGGGCACACGCGCGGTGCGCGTGGGGGGCGCGTAGGCCGTGCTTGTCCTGGCGCGTGAGGGCGCGTGGGACCTCCAAAATTTTTTCTAAAAATACCGGGACGTTCGTGACGTCGAGTAGATCGATTTCATATATTTAAACTCTATATTTGGACAATCTATGAAGATTTTATGTACGTTTCCGTTTATGTGTTGTTAAACTAAGTTAATTAGAAATTTCATGTATAGGGAAACGTATTCCGAGGACGTATATGATTGAGCCAAGCTAGGAGGCTTCGTCTCGACTACGTATCAGTGAGTGGGCAGTTTTATTTCCCGTATATATATATATACTTGACGTTTTTCCATAAATTGGATTTGAATGAAAGTATGCTTAAAATGAAATGCGTATAAGTGATGTGAAAAACGGGAATTGAAATGCCATGCATAGAAACGATATGAAAAGTATATAGAGATGTGAATCGAATTGCCATGCATGAAATGATATGAAAATAGGAATTGATATATGATGCATATGTATGAATTGGTGCGGTGGACGCACATGTGAATTGAATTGCCATGCATAGAATGTTATGAAAATTGTGAATTGATATATGATGCATATGTATGAATTGGTGCGGTGGACGCACAGGTAAGTATCAGGTGAGTATATATTACTGTTATGATGATGTTGAGATATGTTGAGCTCATGACCTGCACCATGGTATTAGTGCTTATATTATTCACCGCATCGCACGCTCGCCTTGGATCCAAGTAGATGCTAGTCGTACAGACCACAAGGGGTGGTTCCGACAGGCCAGTCGTACAGACCTTTAGAGAGGTTCCGACTGGTGGGTGACCTTAGATTATGTGCACAGATGATTGATGAGAAATGATTGATGAGAAAAGCACTAGAGCGTAATATTAACCATTAAGTCGTACAGACTACATTAGGTGGTTCCGACTTACGTGCAGAAGGCCGTACAGGTCACAGGTGGTGACTCCGGCAAGATGAGATTTTGAGAAAGATGAGATTTGGAGCTCTAGATATAGCCGAGGGCTGAGATGATAGAAATGATATAGATTCAGCCGTACAGGGCCATTAGAGGGTCTCTGGTTGATTAGTTTCTTCCACCTGATTTATGTTAATGCATCCATACTATAATGTTAAATTTAGACATGGCATGGCATATTGTATTGAAAGAAATGTTGAGATAGTGATTTGAAGTTTTGAGAATATATATGTATATATATATATTGATATTTTACATTTCTGGGAAAGTATACAAGTTTTACGGAGAGGGGTTACTACATTTTGAGAAAAGATGGATTTGGAAAAGATTTGTTTTACTGACCCACTCAATTTTGTTTTGCGCCCCTCCAGGTTCAAGATTTCAGAGGTGTGGTGTCTACGAGGAAATTCAACGGGGTTCTGACAGAATGGACAAAATTGGATCTCACCTTCGGGTGTTTCATAGTAGAAAGTGATATATTTAAAGCTTCCGTACTGTGTAAATGGTTACGTCACTCCCACGTGACGGCCAGCATGCCCTCCTTCGGGACGGGGTGTGTCAACATGCCAATTGGAATAATTCTTCGTCAAAAAAGGCAATTTTTCTTCTCTTAACTATCGTATCTAGTAAAGTGCAACGACCATTGAATACGTAAGTTTTTGCGAAAGACAAATAATTTAAATATTATGAAAAATAAAAACATTTACATGTTCGGCAAACCTATGTGGAAATGATTGTCTGTGCATTTCAACCCAAATTGAAGGATATCGATTCTTCATGAAGCAATCAATGTTTCATGTTGTCCAATGAATGGCTCGACCTCATCGTAGTTACTTAATATGAACCAGTGAGAAACTTCCAAGTCGAAGTCCAACTGGAGTAAGTGTGTATCATCCAATTCAAATACAAGTGATATCAAGCTTCGTCTAGTGTCATCCAAACACAATTATTACATTTCACACAACGACACCTAATACGATTCTAAGAATTGACATGTTTGCTTGCAAATCGAATAAAATTGTTGTTCTCATCCAAATATTAGTTGCAATTTGTATCTTGTAAATTCATCCCCTCCTTGTCCATTGTGCCTGTATTCAAAGAATTTAGTCATCATAATGATCTAATAGGCGCTTCATCGCCCACTTATGCCTATCGTAATGATCTTATCTCATTTGAAAGTCCTCTTTATCTCTTGCAGTTTGCGAATCAAACGACTATTTCCTATCGTAAAAAATTCGACAGCATCTCCCTAAGGTTTCCTAAGTGCACGAAGTAGATATTATAGACAAATATCTAGTATACACTCGAAGAACATTAGGGGGATACAACCGAATTTTTCTACGAACGAAACTTAGCCAAGTTCATCACAAACCTTAAACACATACTAGTGCACTTTGAGCTATCCAAATCTGACAATTCAGGATTTTGTTAGATCGCAAAGCCGCATACTGCGTCCAACAGAATCTCAAACAAGTATAAGGTTTTTTTTTTAAATTTATTATAAAAATTTAATCAACATAATTAATTTCATACAAATGGTTATGAAATTTTAACAAATTTTCACACCATGAATTCCTACAATAATGCTGCACAAATTGAATTTCCCCTAATCTACGTATATTTAAATAATACAAACTCAATATTTCATATCATACACAATTCCAACATATATAAATATCACAATTAAATAAATTCAAATTGACTATTTATAATTAAGAGATATGCATACCTTTCCTTTGATTTACTTCCATTCCAATCATAAACCTACATAAATCAAAATTAATTCATCACACATTTTAAGAAAAAATTAATCAATAAATAAAAGAAAACTAACCATCAACTAATTAGGAGATGGAGATATGAAGGAGAGTATGTTTGTGTGCAAGAGAGAAAGCAAGAGACGCAAAGAGAAGCAGCAGCACAGGCCAGTTTGGTGTTTGGTGGGGGGGGGGGGGGGGGGGGTGGGGGGGAGGGCACAGATGGTTGGGGAACTAGAGAAACGAAAATGGGGAGAAAGATTTAAGCATGGACCTAAATAGTGAAGTAGGGACATTCTTCCATCTCTTAAAGCTTTTCAGTAAACCCTAAATGTGGACTGTCTTCGCCCTACCAACAAAAGTTAAAACCTAGCTAGCTAGTAAGCTACCTTAGTAGTACTGTGTAGTATAATATATTCTTACGAATCCTAAACCTCTCCTCTTTCTTCTGTTTTAACTTTCAACGCATTGGATTGAGTATTTTTTTACTTATTTCTAGATTACTCTAGGTTTAAAAAATGGAAGAGAAGCTAAACAGCACACTATAGAGACCAATTTAGAGTGATCCTTGTTGATGACTTCTTTAAGCATCTAGTAACGCGAACTGTTTTTGTATAAAACTTGTAAGTTATCAGGTTGTTCTAACTTTTTTCTCATATCTTTCCTATACCGTTTGTCGGACGAATTCAATTTTTCTGTCGAAGTGGTTTCGTCGCCTAAAGACTTTGGAAAAAACTAAAATGTTGACTAAGTTTTCCTGACCAACTGTTTTGTTTTGTCGGGTAAATACTCTTTGCCCAACGAATTACTATTCATTGGGCAAACTTTAGTCGGACAAAAGGTAAATTATGCTACAGTAAGTTATTAATATAATAGGATATCTAATTTCTATGAAATTATAAAAGGCAACAAAATATTGGCCTAAATAATACAACTCACTAACTTTCTCTCAAGTTGATATTGCTCCTAGTTAACTTGTAAAGTGAGTTGTAGAACATTTTACTCGAAACTACCTTCATTGGGATATATATATATATATATATATATATATATATATATATATATATATATATATATATATATATCAACCAATTGGTCTTCAGATTTCACAAATAGAAATTGAACAATGTAATCGTCCCACTTCTCTTAAATGAAATTGTTGACCCTAAAAATTACTTAGCTTACGTGGCGCGCATGCCAAGTAACTAATGAGTCAACTACGCCCTTCAAATGTATGCGGGGCGTGCCAACTTGTTGGCAAAGCTCGGCAGGGGAGTAAAATATGCTGATGTGTTGCGTTGATGCATGCGGCTAACTTCTACGTCTTGCGATTACGACCGAGGAAGGAACATGTCTCGGCCTCTGAATCCTCAAGCCTGAAGACAAGGCTGCTAATTATTCGAAGTTCACAAATCGTCACCATTGGCTTCGGTCATAGTGATGGTATTCGTCAGAGTAAACTTACGCCGAATCGACACCAAAGTATAGGGGCACAGATACTCAAAGCAGATATAAGTCTTGATGGTGAATGTGGTTCAGCAGTCTGAATGCCGAACTCTAAATCCCACTTGCGAGTATGCAATCATAAACCAACTCGGTGTTCAATGTGTCGAGCCTTGTAACCAGTAACACCTCAGTTCACTGAGAATGCTAATGAGATGACCTCTGCCAATAAGGATTCAAAAATCCTTGTCGACCAAGACTTGGATAGATAATCAGTCGGCCTCAACGCAGTGCTGTTTATCCAAACTGAAGGTGCTTTGGGGTCGACTGATTCTACGGCGATATTGCTGTTTATCCAAACTGAAGATATCACCGGTTGCCTTCACAGTGCTGTTTATCCAAATTGAAGATGTGTTGGCAAAAAAAAAAAATCTCAAGGTTATTGAGAGGTTTCGTGTAGAGTTAGAGTTTGCGCATGGCAAATTTGTGTGTTAAGTTGGAGGTCCCTTCAATGGTGCCTTCACCCCTCTATTTATAGCAGCAAATCTCCTCTGATCAAATTGGAACTCCACCTGGATTAGGACTTCTTACTCTGATCCGATCTTATTTCAGCCATTCCTACTTCTATCAGGATTTTGAACCTAGCCCTCTATTCAGCCAAATTCCTCCACGTCTCCATATCCCAGTCTCGCCGAGACTCCTCACTGCACTAGGATTCTATCTTCCAATCATCCATCTCTCAATAGGACTTTGCCTTCCTTATCCTCATTTGGATGACTCCCTTTTCTAACAGGACTTGGCCGACCTGAACCAGCTGGCCCACCAATCGAATATCTCACAGCACTTTCTAACCTCCTGGGGCGAGAAATACTCACCATTCAGCCCAAACCAATATTTTGGGCTCAAACAGAAATATATGTCTACCTCAACAGACTTGGTACGATCATTTATTTATACTATATATGAACGCTATGAGTGATGTGTTGGTCGTAGTTATGTGTAAGTAATGTGTAGGGCAACTATGTGTCTACATTTGGGTTTTGTGTTGGGCACATCTACGCATCGTACATGTAAGTTTTGTATTTATTAGTGTACTTAATATAAGTGTTTGGGGCTGAAATCCTAGATTTGGGTCGAAAGAGAGTTAGCTCAGGAAGAAGGCTGCAAGTCTCGGCCTTATGGTGATATATTCGGCCTCGTAGTAAAGTATTGATTGTTCAACAGAGTTCTAGAGGAATTAAGATTGTTCAAAGATCAAGAATAGATCAAGATTTGGTCGGGTTCTGTCTAAAGTGGGACTATGTGAAAATCATGATGGGGTTTTGATAAGATTTAGGTGAAATTGTTTAATGATCAATACTCACGACGGGATAAAAATGAATTAACCATATAAAGGATCAAATTTAGAGCCTAATTTAAGTCAAAGAGACCAAGCCTCGATGATGATAGTTTTGGCATAAAGAGGACTTGTCAGAATAATTTGAAGTGCATTCAAATATTGCTGAGGAATTAGATATCTACAACTCGGCAAACTTGAGCATCAAGTAAATTATCATATAAATACAAGAGGGTTTGCAACTTAGAGAGGACCTTCAACTCAACTCACAAATCAATGCTTTACATGAACCCTCTCTTCTTTTGAGAAAAATAATACTAATTGCTTTACTAACTGTCAGCACAAACACAATCTAGTTAGACAAATTTGTTAACCCATATACCGCAAACTCTATCAAGTTACTAGAATGACAACCAAGCAAAATACAAAGCCTAAGTCTATAAGAATATTGCAGCATACTAACATGAAGAACACATAGCAGAGGAAGTCATGGATGCAGAAAAACAAGGCTTGCAAACTTTGATTCTTTTCCTCTATGTCATATTGCTATTTGCTCAAAACTAAGAATATGAGTTAGTACCACTATGAGCATCAATATGTGAGACTCATATCATAGTAAGTATTCCTTATTTATAATCCATATAGAAAAATGCTTGTATTTTCTCTCTCATATCAATTCTAACATAAGACTGAATCCTCCATCAACTGGAATCAGTCTACCAATTTTTATAAGGTTTCCTTATGCCAATTGGACTCAATCCACCAATATGAAATATCCAGTCTCATGTTCATAATCTTACATTTTCCCACTTGAGTATGAGACCAATTTCAAACACAGTTTTACCAATCATCAGAAGTGATCCCATAACCTTTTTTAAGAATTCATTATCATGACTATTGTTCCATTGCATTTAAAAATATAGAAACTAAGAACCATAAACCACATAACAAGATTGCAATTTTAATTCAAAGCTCATATGTACCCAATCTGCTAGTATAACTCATGACCAAATTGATGTACACAATTATTTAACAAAATTACTCCCACTATTCAAAAGATCCATACATCACTATAAAGAGCAAAATGTGTATCATTTATTAAAAGAACAATTCATAACGATCTGCTTTAAACAGACAAAATGTTTTTCAAATCAACAAATGAATCCAACCTAAATATTTAGTCTGTCATTCGAAACCACAAAAAGTTCACAAATGAAGTTTTGAGCACAAATGCAAAGATACCTATTAAAATATAAAACGAACTATCAAACTAGCTAGCTAAAAACAAAAAAGAAGAATTCAACCTTAGAACATCAGACTTGCACCAGCTGTTTCAAAACCTCTGATTGTCACAGTAGCACGCTTGACTACTTCCACCGCTTGACTACTCCCACTACTCAAAATCTTCAAGCAATCCCATCAAAGTTGTACTTATATATTGCACTTCAGTCACTCCCTTTTTAACTTGTTCTTTGATTCTAAGAAATTTTACATCCATCAGCCTAAAAGCTGAAGTTCTTTTGTTATTTTTTTGGCAAAGAATACAGTTGAGTTATTATATCACAATACAATCTCACAGGTATCTAAATTGAGTTTATGATCTTTAATTCTATCATAAAAAATTTCAACCAAGCCGATTGCTTCATTCCTTCAAAACAAGCTACAAATTTAGTCTCCATAGTTACAGTAGCAATAATAGTTTATTTTTCACCTTTTCAAGAGACTGCCCCACCATTTAGCATAAATATGTAATCACATATTGACTTTCAGTCGTCCACATCACCAGCCAAATCCGAGTCAATATACCCCTCAAGTTCCAAAGATTCTGTTTGGACCCAAATTTACACCATCGGCCCGTGCAATTAAGGTCGTTGAGTGAGCATAGCTCCCAACCGTCGAATGAAAAGGCAAAGATCATTTTATTATTATTAAAGGATAATCTTATGGTTTTTATGATAATTATCTTTTAATAATAATTTACAAGATATGTATCTCCAAGCTGAAAGAACGGTAACACAGTTCAAACAGGAGATGTTTGGTGTGTGAATGTGTGGGTGGGATTAGACAGATACAAGTGGTGTGCTGCAAATTGATAATTATCCATTTAAAGCAGGGCCGTGATAATTAGTAAACAAGCTTGGATGGATCCCGATGAATTATGCATGCATGAAGATGAGGATGTTAAATTGGAGATGGTTAGCCACTTGTGCTTGGTTACGGGAAAAGAGATTGATGACTTCCACGTATGATTGGATTTGGTGGAGCCATGCATGCATACCACTACTACTATGCTATTAATTGGTATATGACTTCCACGTGTGATTGATGACTTCTACGTGTGCTAATAATTATCGTAGGCTAATATGCTATTAATTAGCACGAGGTGGTGTCGTGCTGGTAAGTGATAACAATCCTTTATTTTTGCATGAGGTTGTTATGAAGGAGGACACTTTGATGTTGACGGCATCTTTACAACACGAGCCATCAGGATGAGGATGATATCCTATAAATATAAGACGCGTAGCGACAAGAAGGGGACCTCCAACTCAACACATAAATCTGCCCTGCACAAACTCTCGCTCTACGCGAAACCTCTCAACAACCTTGAGATTTTTATTTTCTTTTCACCGACACATCTTCAGTTTGGATAAACAGCACTGTGAAGGAAATTGGTGATATTTTCAGTTTGGATAAATAGCACTATTGCCGTAGAATCAGCCGACCCCGGAGCACCTTCAGTTTAGATAAACAGCATTGCGTTGAGGCTGATTGATTATCTATCTAAGTCTTGGTTGACAAGGGTTTTCGAATCCTTATTGGTAAAGGTCATCTCATTAACCTTCTCGGCGAAGTAAGGTGTTACTGGTTATTAGGCTCGGCACATTGAACGCCGAGTTGGTTTATGATTGCATAATCGCAAGTGGGATTTAGAGTTCGACATTCAGACGGCCGAACCATGTTCACCATCGAGACTTATATCCTCTTTGAGTATCTATTCCCCTATACTTTGGTGTCGATTCAGCGTGAGTTCACTTTGACAAATACCGTCACTGTGACCTAATTCGACGACGACGATATGTGAACTTCGCATAATTAGTAGCCTTATCTTCAGGCTTGAGAATCCAAGGGCCGAGACGTGTTCCTTCCTCGGCCGTAATCGCAGGACGTATAAGTCAGCCGTGAGCATCAACGCAACACATCAGCATATTATACTCCCTGGCCGAGCTCGGCCGATGAGTTGGCACGCCCCGCACACAACCGAAGGACGTAGTTAGCTTATCAATTACTCGACCTGTGCACCATATAGGCTAAGCAGTTTTTAGGGTCAATAGATTCATATTATCATGTCAAGTTCCAAAGATTCATATTATCATGTTCGAATCAATAAGCTTACTTATGTTATTCTAATCAAACTTATCAAATAGAGAGATTAAAAAAGAATTAAATTTGGATTTCATGCTTCTTATCTGGGTTTTAGAATACATACTGTGAATTATGAATATCCATATCGTAAAATGAAAGCAAAATTGATAGATTTTTTACTTAATTCTCAGATCATCCAAACACAAATTCGAAGAAAAGAGAGAACAATTGAAAGTGTTCTCAATCCCAGAAAAAGCCCCAAAAAATAAAAACAGATTTTGTCTAATTCTATCGGTCGAAAAGTTTAAATAACCTTATTTAAATGCACTGTTTTGCTTAATCCTCATTTTATTCCCAGAACCAGGACCAGTTTCGAAACCTAACAAATGAAAGAACTTGTTTTTATTTATTTATTTTTATTAGATTCTTTTGATCTTGTTGGTTGAATTTAAGAACTTAAATTTATAGCTCTGATACCAGATATAAACCCATATACCACAAACTTGATAAAGTTACTTAAATCACAACCAAGCAAAATACAAAGCCTAAATCTACAAGAATATTGCAGCATACAAGCCTGAAGAACTCGCAATAGCGGAACGTAGAAAAACAAGGCTTGCAAACTGTGGTTCTTTTCCTCTCTGTCAAATTTATATTTGCTCAAAACTAAGAAATAGGACTTAGTACCAATTGAAAACAATGATGAATCAAGAATTTAGGAATGTAGAGAGACTCAAGAATGTATAGCGACAAAGTTTCTCTGTAGAAAAATACTTCACGTTTTCATTACTTTTCTTCTTACCTAATAATTACATCCTTATGGTATTTATATCTTTTACATTTGTAACTAACACTCTACCTTAACTAATCATAACATGACACTTGTCATAATCCTAACCATTCTGTTTTTACACTAAGCACATGTTACAACTATCATCCCCTCTCAATCCCATGCGCGAAGCAACCAAGCATGAGATTGGAACAAAAATAAGTAAATTGAGGAGAACACAAGCCTTTGGTTAAAATGTTTGCATACTGATCAGCAGAAGCCACAAACTGAAGTTGAATGAGACCTTGTGGAACATTTTCACGAACAAAATGACAATCAATTTCAATGTGCTTAGCTTTAGACTAAAGAACTGGATTAGTGGCTCGCTTTTGGATCCACACCACTTCAGCTGTTGTAGTGGCCATTGCTCTATATTCAGCCTCAGTAGATGATCGACTTATAGTATGCTACTTTTTAGAACTCCAAGATATTGGATTAGACCCGAGAAAAATAACAAAGCCAGTGGTAGGCCTCCTATCATTAGGATCCCCAGCCCAATCAGCATCTGTATAAGCTTTTAAAGAGATAGACCTAGGTCTAAAACACAAACCCAAACTAGAAGTACCTTTAAGGTACCGCATGATTTTCTTGACTGCAGCAAAGTGAGATTCAAGAGGTTGATGCATAAATTGGCATACCTGATTTACAGAGAATGCTATATCAAGGCGGGTGAAGGTTAAGTACTGCAATGCCCCAACTAAACTTCTGTAATTACTAGGATTTGATACTGAAGAACTACCATGATTCAAAAGCTTTTGATTAGGATGGCAGGGGGTATGACAAGGCTTGCAGTCAACCATATTTGCTTTTTGCAGGAGCTCGTTAATATACTTTGTTTGATGAACAAACAAACCTTGAGTGTCATACTGAATCTGCAACCCAAGAAAAAAAATGCAGAATGCCCAGATTCTTCATATCAAATTCTCGAGTAAGTTAAGATATCACGATTTGTACCACACTATCATTACTTTCAGTAAGTATGATATCATCAACATAAAGTAAAAGCACAATGACATCACTACCAGTATGTTTCACAAAAAGAGAAGAATCGACATATGAGGACTTGAAGCCCAAGGAAAGTAAGAACTTGGTAAATATCTCATTCCAAGCTCGAAGAGCTTGTTTAAGACCATAGAGTGATTGCTCTAGTTTGCAAACATAATCAGGGTGATCAACATCCACAAAACCCTGAGGTTGAGACATATATACTTCTTCTTCAAGAAAGCCATTGAGAAAGGCATCTTAACATCCAATTGTTTGATTTTCCAAGAATGAGTAGCAGCTAAAGATAGAACAAGTCTAACAATGGTTGGTTTAACCACTGGACTGAATGTCTCATAGTAATCAAGGCCAGCCTCCTGAGAAAATTCCTTAGCAACCAATCGAGCTTTATATCGTGCCACAGACCCATCAAAGTTCTTTTTAATCTTATATATCCATTTACACCCAACCAGATTATTATTGGGAGGAAGAGGAACAAGTGTCCATGTGTGCTGTTGAAGCAAGGCTGTCATTTCCTCTTGCATGGCATTCTGCCACTGAGAAGACTTAGAGGCAAAAGAAAAAGTCTGGGGGTTCCTGAAGATAAGATGATTCAGAATGAACTTGAACTGTGAAAGCTGTCTTTTTCTTCACAATACCAGACTTGGATCTGGTTTTCATTGGATGACAATTGAGAGTAAACACCTGAACGGATTGAAGATTGTCAACCTGAGATGTGCTTATATCCGGATGCAATTCCATAGAGAGAGATGGCTGCTCAGTTGATGGAATACTGATAGAAGCTTGAGGAGAGACAAAGTCACTAGTGTTATGTGTTGTTGCAGGATTAGACTGAGTATTCAGACTGAGAACAGTGCCAGAAGTAGGAGAAGAAAACACTTGTGGAAAAGGAATGGGAACAGGAGGAGGATGTGAAAAAGTATTTGGATGTGACACAAAAGAGTCAAAAATTGTACCCGAAGAAGATGAGGAACTAAGTAATTGAGAATGGGACCCAGAAAAACTACCAGGAAACTTTTGCTCATAAAAAAGAACATGGCGAGTCACAATGAGTTTATGTGTGTTAAGAGAAAAATAAATATAACCTTTGTATTGAGAGGCATACCCTAAAAAAATACATGCTGTGGTTTTAGGATCTAACGTGTTATGTCTATAAGGTTTCATGGAGGGATAACAAGCACACCCAAAGACCTTTAAGTGATCAAGTCAAGGTAAAACATTAAAAAGAAGTTCAAAGGGTGATTTCATATGAAGAACAGGTGTGGGCATCCTATTGATTAGATATGAAGCAGTAACACAAGCATGAAACCAAAACTTGGAAGATAATGAGGCTTTTTGAAGCAAAGTAATTGCAGTTTCTAGCAAATGCCTATTTTTTCTCTCTGCCAACCCATTTTGTTCTGGGGTATAAGGGCATGAGATTTGATGAACAATATCTTTATCCCTTAGAAAATTTGTGAAGGCTATGCCAACATATTCTCCCCCACCATCACTTTGGAAAATTTGGATAAAAGTAGCAAATTAAGTTTTAACATAAGCAAGAAACTGAGCAAAAATAGTTAAAACGACAGCTTAATTCATGATGGGAAAAATCCATGTATACCGTGTACACTTATCAACAAAAGACACATAGTACCGAAACCCTTCTAAGGAAGTAACAGGAGCAGGGCCCCATACATCGGAATGTATTACTTCAAAAGGAATAACAAATTTTGAAGCAACACGAAGGAATGGTAATTTGGAAAACTTGCCTTGCAAGCAAGCAACACAGCTTGTCGAGTCCTTATTACAAGAAATAGAAATATAAGAGTTCCTAAGCGCTGCAGTAGTAATGTGATTGGCAGGATGCCCTAGTCTACAATGCCATATATCAGAAGACATCAGTCCGTGGTATAACACTTTATCTATGATCTTGTCTTGTATACAAATAGAGAATTCATCAATAATACATTGACATACATTGTCTTTACATAACTGATACATGGACAATAAATCTTGATTCAACTGAGGCACATGTAAGACAGAATTGAGTTGAAAAGTATGAGATTTCGTTGGAATTGAAGTTTTGCCAATATGAGCAATACTTAAACCTTCACCACCAGCACCAGTGACTGTCTCAGTAGAAGGATAGGGAGCTCCAACTTGAAGATTAGTGATATCGGAAGTTATGTGATTGGTAGCACTGGAATCAACCAACCAATACTCTGGTTGAGGTGCATGAGGGGACCCAATAGGCCGTGCTTGCATAGCCATGGGTGGAGAAGCCGGATATGGATTGCCAGGAAACTGAAGAGCACTAGATGAATGATGAAACTGTGGAGAATCATGCACATGAAACTGAGAAGCATGAGGACTGTTTCTGTCAAAGCAAGTGGCAGCAGTGTGCCTTTTCCTATGACAAATCTGATAGCCATTCTGAAAACAATCCAGGGCAGAGTGACCCTTTCTATCACAAATTTGAAAGATTTGAAAAAGATGAAATCCTTGTCCAAAAATTGGTTGACCACTGGAAAACCCCTGTGAATTATTACTCCCAATTTGTTGAAAGTTGTTACTCCTAAACTGTTGTGAAGACTGAGAATACAGAAATTTCTTGCCCTTGCCTTTTGGCTTGAAATTGTTGCCTCGAAAATTGTTAAATGAACCAAATGCATACTGTGAAGGAAATGCAAAGGGTGTAGAAGGAACATTTGGCATATATGACATTGAAGTCGAAAAACCTTGCATTGAAATGGGTGAAAATCCTGGTTGCATTGGTGAAAACCCAAGCTGCATGGTTTGAAACCCAGAAGTAGTGCCTGAACCATGCAATCTAGTGGTAGATGCATGACGAGAAGATGACCCTTGATCACATACACTGCCAGTGCCCCGAGCATACATAGCTGCCATGAATGGAAGTTGCTTATTAACCTCATCCAGAGTGGATTATTTAAATTTCAACTGAGATCAAAGTTCTTTCAAAGAGACTAAATTTGCTCGACCACAAATCACTGCTTTAATAGTGTTATACTCTGATGGCAAGCCTCTTAGAGAAACTATAGTAATATCCTCATATGAGATAGAGACTCCCACAACAGCCAATTGATCTCTGGAGTCCTTAATTCTTTGAAGATATTTATCTATATATTCAGGGCCCTTCTTAATATTCTGCAGATCTATCTTCATTTGAACAATGCTAGTTCTAGTAACACTAGCAAACCTTTTACGAAGATTATTCCACATGTCCATGGAACTCTGACAGCCAATTATACATGATAATGCATAAAAAGATAATGTAGCAGCAATGAGTGTCATTAGGGCCTTATCATGAATCCTCCAGATTGTATAAGCATCAGAAATGATCTCGTGTCAGTAACATTACCATCCATAGAATCTGAGTCTTCAAACTTGGCAGGATGTGGAATCATACCATTAATAAAGCCAATCATACCATTTCCTTCCAAAAGAAGATTGATTTGAAAATTCCAAGTGACATAATTGGAATCATCAAGTTTAACAGTGACAGTATTCCCCACACTTGGAATAAGAGACAAAATCGGTGACTGGGTGAGAGATAACTAAAGAGAGGTGACCATGATGCAGAGAGTAATGACTTCAACACCAAATAATTGCAATGAATGCAACCAAACACTTCGAAAAACAATTCAACTACTAAACTCCAGACGTAAAGAAGCATAAGATAGAGAAAATATTGACAACCACAACAACAATGCAAGAATTCGACATCGAGATCGAGAAATTGAAATCAATAAACAGAAATCACAATCAACAGAAAGAAGGTATAAGAAGAAGAACACTTCACAATTGTTGAATAGACAAGCAACATCAACGACGACGAATACCGACAACCCCAAATCTTAGGGTTCGCGCATCGAGATCGACTGCCCTAAATCTTAGGGTTTGCGCACCGACGTCAACTCAAATCACACCGACATCGACCAACGAGAAAAGACCCACACAACAATGACACAAATAAGAAAGATGAGCAGAAGCAAATGGATCGTCAATCAATGGCGGCAGCCATAACCGACGAAGATACCATGAAAACAATGATGAATCAAGAATTCAGGAATATAGAGAGACTCAGGAATGTAGAGTGACAAAGTTTCTCTGTAGAAAAATACTTCACGTTTTCATTGCTTTTCTTCTTACCTAATAATTACATCCTTATGGTATTTATAGCTTTTACATTTGTAACTAACACTCTACCTTAACTAATCATAACATGACACTTGTCATAATCCTAACCATTCTGGTTTTACACTAAGAACATGTTACAACTATCACCAATATGAGTGTTAATCTGTGAGAGCAGAAATCTCCATATACATAGATACATATAACCCTTCTCATATCATAATAAGGATTCCATTTGAAAATCCGTATAGAAAATTGCTTGTATCTTCTATCTCATATCAATTGTAACATACTGAATCCTCCATCAACTGGAATCAGTCTACCAATTCTTATTCTTATGCCAATTGGACTCAATCCACTAGTCTGAAATATCCAGTCTCATGTTAATAATCTTACAAGATTTGGGTTTACAGTCGACGGGGGACAATTGCATGGTTAGATGAAGTTTTATAGAGGCAACCAACAAAACGACATGCTGGTTAAACAACGAGTATGTCAAGTTCGACAGGTTAACTATCTCAAGCCTCCATCGGTGAAGAGTCTTTCATTCTCTCGCCGAAAAAGGTCACTTCATTAGCTTTCTCAGCAAAGTGAAGCATTTTATGATTGGATACTTCCAAGTCACATTCAGGGTTGGACATAATGATGGCCAAATCACTTTTACCATAAAGACACCCATTTCTTTTGAGTATCTTTATCCTTATAATTTGATATCAATCTGGTGGACTTATTTTCTTACCATATAGTTGAGTTTGCCGAACCTAGTGTACAAGATCCAGAACTTCGCAGTGAGTTGCCTAACTTTATCTTCAGGTTATATAATCCAAGGCTGAGAGTGTTCAGTCCTCGGCCGAAATCGCTTGGTTCAGAAGTCATCAGAAGCGCATTTCACCACATCCATCACATTCAAGACACTCGCTTGGCCGAGCTAGTAGCAAGTTGGCACATCTGCATCAGCAATCAATCACCGGGTGACATAGTTAGCTCTTTAGTTGCTCAGTATATGCGCTATGTAGCCTGGGTAATTTTTAAGGCCAACAAATTGTGAAAGTGATGCATGTAGTGATGCTCTTATTAATCTTAAACCAGAGATCAAATTGACTTTCACATATGCTTTGATATTAAAGTCATTCTCATGAGTTTTGTAACTCGTCAGTTTTTTGTGACCAATCTGATACCTACACCACTCCCCGATGTAAAGGTTACGTACAATACACTTGAGAGTAGGGTTTCCATTAGACCCTGGTAATTTCTTACATGACATGTTAACACAACGCTAAAATAACAGTTTCGGGTTAACACGATGAGTAATCAGATCGTTATTGAGTCACACGATAAGAACCCATTAATAACAGGCCCTTAACAGATTTACACGAGGGTGACACCTGAATAACCCGTTTCGACACATTAAGAAAAATGTTATTTTGATGATTTTAATTTTTTAAACTACTAAAAAAAACTAACTATAAAATACAATAGCCATGGTGTATGTGCATATATCATATATCAAATATGTATTATTGTATTATTATTCTATTTAAATTTAAAAAAAAATTGTGTGTTTTATTTAGAGTTCTTTAGATATAAACCCTTACAACTCTTATTTCCTAGATAAAAGCCCACCTAGTTATAAACATCCAAATAAAACCCAAATTTAAAAATGGTTGCCAAGTATAGAAGTAATTGACCTATTATTACAAAATATTTACAATTTGTACCACAATATTCAAAATAAAATCAATAAATGTTATTACTCACCTTAATTACAATGAAAATATAATTATTGACATATTATTACCCCTAACACACACATATATACGTTCAAATGTATATATTACTACCATAAGCTCAATATATATAACACACGTATATAGAAATGTTTACCTATATATATATATATATATATATATATATATATATATATATATATATACACACACATAATACTACTATACGTTCATATACACACACACACACACACATGCACATTACTACATATATGATCAAACATATTAAACTAGTTAATCTACCTATATTTAAATTTATGGTGAGCAAATAACATATATTTTGTATGTAAATTAATATTGAATCAAATAATATTCTTTTATTTTGTAGGTAATTTATTTTTAAATGTACAAATAATGGTTAAACTAATATTGAATAAAATAGTAACATTTTTTTATGAAGGTACATTATTTTGCATATATTCGGTTTGCTTTATTATGTAGGTAAATTATTTTCATGAATTTTTATGTATATCAGGCATTTTTTTGTTATATATGTGTGTGTGTGTGTGTATAAAATAATTTACCTACATTTATATGTAAAATATAATTTTATTAACTTAACTAAGCATGTATTACTGTACTAAAAAAATTAAGTATGTATTACTACATTTATTAGGCATGTTTTATTGTTATTATATATTAGACAACGAATTTATTATTTTTTTATTTTTATAAAATCATTAATTCTCCCTTTCAATTTGTATGTAATTAATTGTGTAAATCAAGCATTCAAATAGGGGTATTTTGGGCATCGAAGTTTTTTAAATGTGTAAAGTTAAATATAATTAATGAATTTGCTGATGTGGAATCTACTCAATGGGTTTTATTTCAGTAAAAAACTTATGTCGGGTTTTATGTGGAGAAAATTAAGTTTCAGGGGCTAAAGCCATATTTTTAGTTTTATTTATTTACTTTTATAGTATACTATAGGCAAAGAGTGAGAATAAAAATTACAAAAAGCATTATAAATAAAAATATCAAGTAATTTAAAAATACCAAGCACATTAAAAATTATAATGATTAATTTATAAGTCCGAAAAAATTGTGAAAAGATGGACAAACACTCATGATTGCATCTATGCTTTGAAGATTCTAGAGCCATACAAACTCTCATAAATAGTATTTAAAAGGGAGTTCAGAATAAATAAAATTCATAATCATAATATACAAGTCTGAAAAATGTGAAACCATATATAAACACTCGTGATTGCATCTTCAACCTTAAAGTGCAACTCTCTTCATTTTGCATATCCTTGAAGTCTATAACCCTTAACCTTTATTTAATTATTGTGAGGTTAGTTCACCTATGAACTTTGTAAACTATGTTTCTAGTGAATATTTGATATATTTATCTATGAGCTCTAGCTACCTCTATATATTTGTTTTACCGCTATGTTTTTCTGTCACAACTGTTTATAAACGTATCTCAGGATCGGGGTGTGATACTATGGTAAAAAATAGAGCGAATCACACAATGTCAGTCATGATAAATTAGTATCAAATGTGTCAACCATAATAAGTATCAAACTCGTCATCTTTGAGAATCGAACTTAAGATATTCACATGCAAGTGAAGAGTAATATTATACTAAGTGACAAAAGAAGAAACTAAGTTTTGAATTCAATATGCCATATAAAAGAATTCAATATGTAAACTCAAGCCTTGAGTCCTTGATTGTCAAATAGATGCCCCGTTGCGAGCTAAATTAGATAACCTAATAGCTATAATTTTAATGGCAGAAGAAATAATCTTGCGTTGCATGCAATGTGTTCAAACTACAGATAAGCACGTAGTGAGTTACTTAGCTATATATATAGCAACCCGCAACCGAAGCCAACAACTTAAGAGACCAACTCTATTTCATTGACGAGTGGACAAGAAGGTGAACCAATTAACAACTCAAATGTGGGTCGTCATGTCAACTTTTTCCTAACCATATTTGAGCAAATCAACAATAACACAACCATATATATGTAAATACGTACACACAAAAACACACACACATATATATTTCCTTGTCTATATATATACATGCACAAACTCATCATCAATATTAACTCAATCGATCATATATACTCAATTACTCATTTGAATTACTTCCGAACCTTTTCGATAGATAAGTTTGAATCAATGGACACTTACAAGCACTGCTTCTTATCTGCTGTCTTGTTCATTGTCCTGTTTTCTTCAAGAATCCATGTCTCCGTAGCGGTTCGCAATCTTCTCCAGACGACGACTGCACCGTCTTTGCCTAAACCTGGTTCAACACTGCCACCTTTCCCTCCCCTGCCAACACTCCCACAACCCACATTGCCAAACTTACCAAACAACCTACCATCTCTACCTATGCCCACCGGGAGCGGCTCCACACAGACACAGCTGCCTCCACTTCCCAATTTCCCAACTACGTCATTCCCAACTATCCCTAAGGTTACACTGCCTCCACTGCCAAATTTTCCCTCGGTACTCCCAACCAGTATCCCTACTACAATTCCCTCTTTCCCATTTTTCTCTCCACCACCTGCAACCGGTAAACCGTAAATCATGCATATATGTTTGCACATGCAGACGCAGCAACTGTAGCTGACAGCAACTGTTGGATTGGATCTTCATTTTCTCTTTTTAATTTTTATTAATTTATGCTTTAGTTTATGTATGGTATTGGATACGTATTTCTTTGATTAAAATACGTGTTGTATGTATGCTTTGATGCTCTTTATATATGTCCAATGAAGTTTTATTTGGTGTGTTGGTATACATGCTAATGCTATAGCACCTTAATGTTTCAATTAACTTCATTTGTGCTTTATATTTATGATGCGAAATCCAACCTATAACTTAATCTGTTTTCTTCATATACTTCGCCATTTGCTAAAATTGAGTTTATGTAAATTTCTGATATCTTATTTCCATCTAAAGTATATTTAAGAGAATTTACAGGTATTTATAAATATAATAGGATACCTAATTTTCACGAAATTATAAAAGGTAACAAATTATTGGCCTAAAATAATACAACTCACACTAACATTTCCTCTCAATTTAGTGCTAGATATTGTTCATGCTTCACTTGTAAAGTGAGCTGCAGAGCACTTTACTCGAAAATATTTTCATTAGGACTGTAGACATGCAAATTTGGTGTTTTGTGCTTGCAAGGATATTAGCCAATTGGTCTTTTGATTTCACAAACGAGAATTGAACACTCTAATCTTCCAACTTCTCTTAATTGAAATATATGTCCACCTCAACATGCTAAGTATGATCATGCTGATCTAGATTATGAGAGAGGTTATTTGCAACTTTATTGTCGCAATATATAGATTCAAAACATAATCAAAAATCCAAATTAAATGATAAACCTCTTTAACCAAAAAAATTTACAAAGTCTCTTAATCATTCTTCTATTCTCAGCTTCCGCACTAGATATAACAACCACATTTAACCACTAAAATTAAGTAGAATGAAAACCAACACGATCAACTTTTTATACTTGGATAAACCGAATAAGTATAATGATAAAATTACTGCCAACTGCTATATTTTCAATGGAAAAGTCTGCAAGTTATTGGCACTTTGCTGCTGCTATTCTTAAATTTGACTCATACCTGCATCTGACATGGGTGTGAATCACTTATTTACAACCACATCAGTATTTTACAGCATTAAAAAGAATAAAGGGTTCAGTTTTAAAAATTTGATGTATGTTGAATGAAGAAACGTATGTAACTTTCACAGTTTGTCCAAATGTAAGATAGAAGGTGAATTCATGATGAAGCATTGACAAGAATATGTTTCCATCATGACTGGTCCCCCTTGTACCTTCAACTTGGAAAAAAATTTAATCATTGACACCCAATTCAAATTAATTCTTCACACCAGACGAGGCTCGACGACGTCGTTTTAACTGACGAAAACATGTTGTCATGTAAAAACTAAATTTATTTTTAAAATATTTTGTTGATAATTTTTCCCAATGACAATGTTGTCGAGTAACTAATCCTTTAACAGAAGAAAAACAATTACTTGATACCATTGGCACACAGACAGGTTCATCGGGCAAAATAATTATTAAACAAAATAAAATTAAATGTAATAATTAACTAAATATTATTATATTAATATCATAATTTGTTAAAAAAATATATTTAATTAATAACAAAGTTCACCCAATATTATTGAAAAAAAAATTTTATTTTGAATTACAAAAAAGTAACTTCACTCGTCTCACGAAAGTACGCTATTTCTAGAATTTATAAATTCTGAAAATAACCACAAAGTGTCTCCCACTAGTCCATACTATTCACAAATTCATGTGGCGGATGGGTCAAAACTTATTCATGATTTGCAAAAGTCCTTTACTAGGTGCGCAGCTTGAACATCCACTTTCTGAATCTCGTACTTCACAGCCGATTAATGTAGTCCTTTGTACCCGAGTATGACAATGGAGGAATTTTGGAGAGAAAGAAATGTTGTAGGTGGAAGCTAAATTGGAGCCGATCTGTTTACAAAGGAGGAATTTTGGAGAGAGAGAGAGAGAGAGGGGGGGAATTTGAAGAAAATGATGAATTGCTGCAAATGGAGAGGTCTCAACTAGATAAGGGAAGAAGCATTTGCTCGGCAGAGCAGTTCATCGGCCAAAGGATTTAATTTTTTACACGTGTCTGTTTTAAGCGTTTGTCAAACGAACTGTTTCGTCAGGTAAGAAGTTCACAACAAAACCTACGAACTGAAAAATTTTGGCAAGAAAAAAATCGAAAAACAACTTTTGGAGGGAGTTTCGATTTTCTGTGAAAAAGACAAAGGAAAAGTTAAAACTTACACTAGCACTCTTAAGTTAACTGACGAATATGTTTCATTTCGCCCTATGGAAGATCCTTTTCGTCGGGCAAGAATTAAAAATTATTAAAAAAATTCCAAAGTTTTGTGTATTTTATTGTAACGGTTGAACGATAATCAAATTTGATGATTAGTTATATTCAATGTGTGTCTCAACCCTCAAATAGCATATTTTGAAAAAATAACCGAAATGAAACATAATATAGCCGTTAGATTGTGATGCTAAGTTTGTAACAATCCAATTTTTTGAACCAATCGCTAGTCCGTGCAAGTTTATTTTTGATGACTTTTTACACGTGCGATCTCATACTGTATTCAAACAATTTTGACAGTTGGATCATCTAAAATAATTTCGTAGAGTTTAAATCCCCACAATGCAATCAAATCAACCAACACTTAATAGGTGAATTGTATCATTTTGTGGTAATTACTATTGTAAGTATTTTTAATTCATGATCGGGTCCATTCTTTGTATTATTATAGGGTTAGTAAGGCTAGTTGTAAAAATCGAGAAATTAGGAGCTAAAATGACCATTAAATAATAAATTTTAGTTGCTAACCATTGAAGGAATTATTCTCGTTACTTAATGCACAAATGTTTGTTTTTGATTATTCTTGGTGTATAAAATGTCGTAGTATATACCAACTGTATTGACGGTAGGATTGTGAAACTTAATTTTCCCATCTCTAAAAATCCTTGATGGAGATATGCCAATATACTTGCCCAATGGACAGAGGTAAGCTTACCCGACGAATACCCTAAACCCTAAACCTTAAACCCTAACTATTTTCGGCGACAAAGTCTTGCATAATTTTGTAAGGTAAGGGTACCTAACAGACGAACTTTCCTTTTGTCGCACAAGGTCTTATTTATTTATTTTTTTATATGTACAATATGAGACAAAATTGCATCTCGTTGGGTAAATATTATTTAACAGACGAAACTTATTTCTGTCGCTCAAGGTCATATAATTATTTTTTTTTAATGTACAATAAGAGAAATGAGCCTTTGTACTTAGAGAGAGTGAAATAAAATCTTGTAGGAACCTTACATCGCTAAACCCTCAATCGCTGTTGGTATATTCATGTCCTTCCTTATTTTCCCTTTCAATGTCGCTTTCATTACTTGAGTTATCGTTGCTTTCTTCAATCAAGAAATTTTGCTGAGTTGGTGGTAGGCACCCGAGGTTAATAGATAATGCATCTATTTTAATTTTGAGGACACCTTTCATCTCGAATGGTGGTTCAACTATGTGGTTGCTCCGTGCTCTAGGAAGGCTTCGGGTGATTACATACGAAACCTCTTGGTGAACATTTTGGTCATCGTCATTCTATACCGACAAGTTCCAAATATTTCTATGTAATAGGAATGTACTAAATTCCAACCACCTGTGAGCTTTGGATTATCCAGGTATAATACTTTTTTTGCCATATTGGCAAGGATGTAGGGATCACCTCCACACCACTAGATGTTTGGGGTGACAGATAATAAGGAAAATGGGGAGAATGATTTAAGCATGGACCTAAATAGTGAAGTAGGGTTTGCCTAACAGACAATTTCGTCGGGCAACATACATAATGTTGTTGTGCAACTGCATTTTTTGCTATTTTTAGTGGTCCTTAAAACAACGACCTAAAACCTTTAGTCGATGGAATATTTTATCGGGCAACTCCACTTAGTTGACGGAACTTGGTTTCGTCCCACAAGCCTCAATGCATTTGTCACCAATTTTACTTTTTGGAGCGAAAACCTTGCCCGGCGGATTTATTCTTGCCCTGCTACATTTTTCCATCTCTTAAAGCTTTTCAGTAAACCATAAATGTGGACTGTTTTCACCCTACCAACAAAAGTTAAAACCTAGTAGTACTGTGTAGTATAATATATTCTTATGAATCCTAAAGCTCTCCTCATTCTTTTGTTTTAACTTTCAACGCATTGGATTGAGTTTTTTACTTATTTCCAGTTAACTCTAGGCTTAAAAATGGAAGATAAGCTAAATGGCACACTATAGAGACCAATTTGGAGTGATCCTTGTGGGTGACTTCTCTAAGCATCTGGTAACGCGAACTATTTTTGTATAAAACTTGTTAGTTATTGGGGTGTTCTAACTTCTTTCTCATACCTTTCTCATACCGTTTGCCGGATGAATTCAATTTTCCCGTCGAACTGGTTTTGTCGCCTAAAGACTCTGGAAAAAACTAAAATGTTGACTAAGTTTTGCCAACCAACTGTTTTGTTCCGTCGAGTAAATACTCTTTGCCCAACAAATTAGTATTCATCAGGCAAACTTTAGTCGAACAAAAGGTAAATTATGCTACTGTGAGTTATTAATATAATAGGATACCTAATTTCTATGAAATTATAAAAGGTAACAAAATATTGGCCTAAAATAATACAACTCACACTAACACTTTCTCTCAAGTTGGTGCAATGATATTGCGCCTAGTTAACCTGTAAAGTGAGTTGTAGAATGCTTTACTCGAAATTGCCTTCATTAGGATATATATATATATATATATATATATATATATCCTAATGAAACCAATTGGTCTTCAGATTTCACAAATAGAAATTGAACAATTTAATCGTCATGCTTCTCTTAGTGAAATATATGTCCACCTCAGCAGACTTAGTACGATCATGCATATTTAGATTATGAGCGATATTATCTACAACTTAATTGTTGCAACTACAAGTGGACATGGACTGGGACGAATCTAAATTTAGAGAAACCAGACTGGATTCGTTTGGCAATGAAATGGGGCGGGCGGGTTGTCATATTTCTAATTTTTTTTTTAAAAAAATTGTTGTTGTTGGTCAATGACGTAGACTTTTTGAGAAAGTATAATGCATATTTAAATGATTGTGAAAGATGGATTTAAGGAGAATTGTGAACCAATAAGGGAAATTAGTCTAAACCTGTAGCAAGGAAGTTTAGGGTAATGTGTTGGACACAAACTACACAATCATTACTCAACAGGTCTTTGTCCGCGTTATACATTAATATTGGGTATGCACTTGTAGTAATGGTACATGGTGACACAATGGCAGCAACTGCATACAGAGTCATCATTACTTCTCTACCAGCAACAGGAAGTGTAAATTCTCAGAGTCATTTATTTATACTATATATGAACGCTGTGAGTGATGTGTTGGTCGTAGTTATGTGTAAGTAATGTGTAGGGCAACTATGTGTCTACGTTTGGGTTTTGTGTTGGGCACATCTACGCGGAGTACATGTAAGTTTTATATTTATTGGTGTACTTAATATAAGGGTTTGGGCCTGAAATCCTAGATTTGGGTCGAAAGAGAGTTAGCTCAGGAAGAAGGCTGCAAGTCTCGGTCCTATGGTGAAATATTCAACCCCGTAGTAAAGTACTGATTGTTCAACAGAGTTTTAGAGGAATTAGGATTGATCAAAGATCAAGAATAGATCAAGAATAGATCAAGATTTGGTCGGGCCCTGTCTAAAGCGGGACTATGTGAAAATCCTGATGGGTTTTGATAAGATTTAGATGAAATTATTTAATGATCAATACTCACGATGGGATAAAAATGAATTAACCATATAAAGGATTAAATTCAGAGCCTAATTTAAGTTAAAGAAACCAAGACTCGATGATGATAGTTTTGGCATAAAGAGGACTTGTCAGAATAATTTTAAGTGCATTCAAATATTGCTCAGGAATTAGATATCTGCAACTCGGCAAACTTGAGCATTAAGTAATACAAGAAGGTTTGCAACTTAGAGAGGACCTTCAACTCAACTCACAAATCAATGCTTTACATGAACCCTCTCTTCTTTTGAGAAAAATAATACTAAGGGAGATTATATTCACACACTCCAAATTACTTCTCCCACACCTTTTTAATTTTTTAATATTTTTCTATCAAGTGTTAGTGGTGTATAGAAAATATTAAAAAATTAAAAAGGTGTGAGAGAAGTAATTTGGGGTGTGTGAATATAATCTCTCTAATACTAATTGCATTACTAACTGTCAGCACAAACAGTCTGGTTAGACAAATTTGTTAACCCATATACCGCAAACTCTATCAAGTTACTAGAATGACAACCAAGCAAAATACAAAGCCTAAATCTATAAGAATATTGCAGCATACTAACCTGGAGAACTCACAACAGGGGAAGTCATGGATGCAAAAAAACAAGGCTTGCAAATATATATATATATAGAGAAAGAGAGAGAGAAAGAGAGAGAGAGAGAGAGAGAGAGAGAGAGAGAGATATATATATATATATATATATATATATATATATCAAGGTTCTGAAAGACACTAGGCGTTAGTCGAGCGGCAGACTGGGCCTTAGCACCTAAGCGGCTAGGCGGGGTCTAGGTGGGCACCTAGGTGGATTTAAGTAAATCCATTATATTTCATGTAAATAAATGTCTGTTTATACTTAAAATATATATAATTTCATCATGAACTACAAAATAGAATGATATATGTATTATGAAGTATTGGAACATAATGAAAACATGGGGATTAAGCATATAATGTGTTCTCATTTAAGTATTCAACAAGTCTCTTACAATTTATTAAAAAATTAAATACAAATTGAAAGTGATCTATTTTCTGTCTAATTGAGTCGCAACCTAAGCAGGTGCCTAGGTGGGTATGGGCGGACTAGGCGGGTGCCTAGGCGGTCGAGGGGGGCACCTCAGCTGGTCTGGGTGCCCTTTCTTAATTTTCAAACGCCTAGGCATTAATCGGGGTGGTGACCAGCCGCTTAGCGCCTAGGCGGGAATTTTTAGAATAGTGATATATATATATATATACCTTCTCATATCATAGTAAGTATTCCCTATTTATAATCCATATAGAAAAAAGCTTGTATTTTCTCTCTCATATCAATTCTAACATAAGACCGAATCCTCTATCAACTGGAATCGGTCTACCAATTCTTATAAGGTTTGCTTATGCCAATTGGACTCAATCCACCAATCTGAAATATCTAGTCTCTTGTTCATAATCTTACATTCTCCCACTTGAGTATGAGACCAATTTAAACACGGTTTTACCAATCATCAGAAGTGATCTATCTATCTTTCTTAAGAATTCATTATCATGATCAAGGTATAAAATATCGATGATATCGGAAATATCGGTAGTCCAGAAACACGGAAATATCGATGAAAATATCGGGATATTATCGATATCGATAAAAATAATATGGAAACCACAGAAATTGTAAGAAAAACTTGGAAATTTTTATTGAAACTTTGCAGGATATTTATTTAGTCAATTATCTATTAGTTTATCACAAAAAATTGGAAGGAAATGCATTGCATGATAAATTTAACTGATTTAAGTTGATTATATAGCGAGCTGGCAAACATTGTGAGTGTAGAAAATATGTAGTAATTAATGAAAGAAGTTTAAACACACCATAATCATTTATATATAATGAATTAGTACAATATTTTACACTTTATACATTGCATGGTAAGATACATGAGTGAGGTTATGGACACGGGTCCGTTGAAAGTAGAATTCCAATCCTGTGAAACCCCACCCCCAGATTAATTTATATTTTCACTCTTTCCCTGAAATTATATAAATTGTGCAATTGAGTCCTTTATCCTAATCTAATCTGGACCCTCCATCTTGATTCTCACTATCCATCACGCTGCCACGTGGCAGCCCACTAACCCTCACCCTATCTCTCTCCCTCTTTTCCCAAGTCTCTCTCTGACCCCTCACTCTCTCTCAGTTCTCAACTCTATCTCTCTCTCGAACTTTTGTTCTCTCACTCTCCATTTCCCTGATCGCACCTACACCCAAGCACACCCAAATTTGTCCACCCCGATGCTAGCGCAGCATCTCCACCACCTTCCTGAACTCTCCCTCCCTCTCCTCCGTCTCTGGGAAGGAAGCACGGCGACGCGCAGAGGATGGACACGTGAGCTTCGATCTGGGTGTGATGCAGCAGCGAGCTTCGATCTGGGTGTGATGCAGCAGCGAATCGTGATGGACACAGGATCGGCGCGGTGGACTCGGGTCGGCGCGGTGGACTCTGTTTTGCGCACAGTGCGCGGCCGATATTAGTTATAATATCTCGATATTATCTATAATATCGCGATATTATCGATAATATCGCGATATATTAACAATAATTAAGGGTATAAGTCACGAAATATCATCGTCTAAAAAAACGATAATATCGGCGATATTTCGCCGATATTATCGATATTTTGGTCATTGATCATGACTAATGTTCCATTGCATTTCAAAATATAGAAACTAAGAACCATAAACCACATAACAAGATTGCTGTTTTAATTCAAAGCTCACATGTACCCAATCTGCTAGTATAACTCATGACCAAATTGATATACACAATTATTTAACAAAATTACTTCCACTATTCAAAAGATCCATACATCACCACAAAGAGCAAAATGTGTATCATTTATTAAAAGAACAATTCATAACGATCTGCTTTAAACAGACAAACTCTTTTTCAAAGCAACAAATAAATCCAATCTAAAAATTTAGTCTGTCATTCGAAACCACAAAAAGTTCACAAATGAAATTTTGAGCACAAATGCAAAGATACTTATTAAAATATAAAACTAACTATCAAACTAGCTAGCTAAAAACAAAAAAGAAGAATTCAACCTTAGCAACATCAGACTTGCATCAGCTGTTTCAAAACCTTTGATTGTCACAGTAGCACTCTTGACTACTCCCACCGCTTGACTGCTCCCACTAATCAAAATCTTCAAGCACTCCCATCCAAGCAACATGCAACTTAAATTCCTCAGTAGGTAAAGCTTTAGTCAATGGATCAGCAAGCATCAAAGTTGTACTTATATATTGCACTTCAGTCACTCCGTTGTTAACTTGTTCTTTGACTTTAAGAAATTTTACATCCATTAGCCTAAAAGCTGAAGTTCTTCTGTTATTTTTTGGCAAAGAATACAACTAAGTTATTATCACAATACAATCTCCCAAGTCTCTAAACTGAGTTTATGATCTTTAATTCTATCATAAAAATTTTCAACCAAGTTGCTTGCTTCATTCCTTCGAAACAAGCTATAAATTTAACCTCCATAGTTAAAGTAGCAATAATAGTCTATTTTTCACTTTTTCAAGTGACTACCCCACCATTTAGCATAAATATGTAATCACATATTGACTTTCAATCATCCACATCACTAGCCAAATCCGAGTCAATATACCCCTCAAGTTCCAAAGATTCATATTATCATGGTCGAATCAATAAGCTTACTTATGTTATTCTAATCAAACTTATCAAATAGAGAGATTCAAACAGAATTAAATTTGGATTTCATGCTTCTTATCTGGGTTTTAGAATACATACTGTAAATTATGAATATCTATATCGTGCAACGAAAGCAAAATTGATATAGATTTTTTACTTAATTCTCAGATCATCCAAACACAAATTCGAAGAAAAGAGAGAACAATTAAAAGTGTTCTCAATCCCAGAAAAAGCCCCAAAAAACAAAAACAGATTTTGTCTAATTCTATTATAGCATACTAGCCTGAAGAACTCGCATCAGCAGAAGCCACAGATGCAGAAAAACAAGGCTTGCAAACTGTGATTCTTTTCATCTCTGTCAAATTGCTATTTGCTCAAAACTAAGAAATAGGACTTAGTACCAATATGAGCGTTAATCTGTGAGATCATAAATCACCATATACATAGATATATATAACCATTCTCATATCATAATAAGGATTCCATTTGAAAATCCATATAGAAAACTGCTTGTATTTTCTATCTTATATCAATTGTAACATAAGACTGAATCCTCCATCAACTGGAATCAGTCTACCAATTCTTCTTCTTATGCCAATTGGACTCAAACTAGTCTGAAATATCCAATCTCATGTTCATAATCTTTCAAGATTTTGGTTGATAGGCGACAAGGGACAATTTCATGGTTAAATGAAGTTTTCTAGATGCAACCAGCAAAACGACATGCTAGTTAGACAACGCCGAAGTTGTAGAATAAGTTTGGCTCAGGGGTCTAGACTACATGGTTAAACGAGTTTCTCAAGTTTGACAGGGTAACTATCTCATGCCTCTATCGGTGAAGAGTCTTTTATTCTCTCACCGAAAAAAGGTCACTTCATTAGTTTTCTCGGCGAAGTGAAGTGTTTTATGATTGGATACTCCCAAGTCATATTCAGGGTTGGACATAATGACGGCCAAATCACTTTTACCATAAATACACCCATTTCTTTTGAGTATCTTTATCCTTATAGTTTGATATCAATTTGGTGGACTTATTTTCTTACCATATAGTTGAGGTTGCCAAACCTAGTGCACAAGATCCAGAACTTCGCAGTGAGTTGCATAACTTTATCTTCAGGTTATATAATCTGAGGCTGAGAGTGTTCCGTTTGTGGCAAAAATCGCTTGGTTAAGAAGTCAAAAGCGCATTTCATCACATCCATCACTTTCAAGACACTCGCCTGGACGAGCTAGGTAGCAAGATAGCACACCTGCATCAACAATCAATCACCGAGTGACGTAGTTAGCTCTTTAGTTGTTCAGCATATGCGCTACATAGCCTGTGTAATTTTTAAGGCCAACAAATTGTGAAAGTGATGCTCTTATTAATCTGAGATCAAATTGACTTTCACATATGCTTTGATATTAAAGTCATTCTCACGAGTTTCGTAACTCATTAGGTTTTTGTGACCAATCTGATACCTACACCACTCCCCGATGTAAAAGGTTACGTACAATACACTTGAGAGTAGGGTTTTTATTAGACCTTGGTAATTTCTTACATGACATGTTAACATGACGCGAAAATAATAGTTTCGAGTTAACACGATAAATAATCGGGTCGTTATTGGGTCACACGATAAGAACCCGTTAATAACGGGCCCTTAACAGATTTACACGAGGGTGACATGTGAATAACCCGTTTTGACACATTAAGAAAAATGTTATTTTGATGATTTTAATTTTTTAAACTACTAAAAAAAACTAACTATAAAATACAATAGCAATAGTGTATGTGCATATATCATATATCAAATATCTATTATTGTATTATTATTCTATATAAATTTTTTTTTAAAATTTGTGTTTGTAAACACGAAAATTTCCTGAAAAACAACAAGAACACGTGTACAAAATAATATTTGTATTTGATGATTTTGGATTACAATCTCTATTTGTTCATCTGATTCAATCTCCGTAAGACTTTGATTTGTGGGCTTGATCCAAAGGCCGTCGAGGCTTGATCTTGGATGAACAGGGGGAAGTTTCTTCAATGGCAGTTTGGCTTGATCTTGAAGTTTGGGGGATAAATGTTTCTTCAGGGGCCTTTTGGGCTTGATCTTGAAGTTGGGTGAGGTTTCTTCAAGGGTCGTTGGTGGCTTGAAGTTGGATGAACGGATTTTCAGGGACCGTTGGGGCTTGATCCTGAAGTTGGATGAACGTTGAATGACGAACGGATCTTTAAAGGCTTTTGGGCTTGTTCTTGAAGATGGATGAACGACAGACGACGAACGTATCTTCAAGGACTTTTGGGCTTGTTCTTGAAGATGGATGAACGACGAACGACGAACGAAGAACGATGAACGATGGATGAACTTCAAGGGGCTTTTGGGCTTGATTCTTGAAGAACGGATGTGTGGATCCAAGGGTCATCGGGGCTTGATCTTGGAAGGTGGATGAACGTTGCTTCAAGGGCCGTCTGGGCTTGATCTTGAAGAACGAATGAACGGATCTTCAAGGGCCTTTGGGGCTTGATGTTGAAGGTGGATGAACGGATGAACGATGAGTGGATCTTCAAGGGCTTTTGGGCTTGATCTTGAAGAACAGTTGTGTTGATCCAAGGGCCGTCAGGGCTTGATCTTGGATGAAGAATCGGCACGTGACCAAAGTGCTTGTTGATTCTTCAAAGGTCTTGGCGAAGTTTCTTCAAGGGTCGTTAGGCTTGATCTCGAAGGTTGATAAGCGTTTCTTCAAGTGCCGTTGGGGCTTCATCTCGAAGAACGATGAACGATGAACGAGGAACGAAGAATGAACTTCAAGTGAATTCTCTTCTAATTTGGAAATAGAGAAATGTATTTGTGAATTGGTGAATGAATTAGCCTTCTATTTATAGAATTTTCCAAGGCCTAATTTTGAATATAATATCCCAGATGAAATAAGTCGTCTCTGCCAAGTGTTGACACGTGTCCTATTTGACGACTTTTCTGACTCATTTCAATTTCTGTCGAATCACACGCTACGTGTAAAATTTATGTAATACATGAGCGTTGAAACTTTGACCATCAGTCAACATTTTATTTACTAAAATTTTGATGTCTACAAATGCCCCCACTTCAAAGCACGCCGCATACATGTGCTTGTCACATGTAGAAAGTGCATTTTGAAGTTTCCTCAATGTAGGCATCGATCCAAGGGTCGTCGAGGCTTGATCTTGGATTGGACTGAGATCTATTCAACTTTGTTGGGACAAATCGGCACGTGCATTTGTTGTGCTTGTTGACTTTCCACAGGCTTCATCTTGAACTGCTTTTCATTTAAGGGTGATGGACACTTGATCTTGAATCAGGATTGCAATTTCTCCAAAGGCCATTGAGGATTGATCTTGAAGGTTGATTCAGGGGTGTTGGACACTTGATCTTGAATCGGGTCTTGATTTCTCCAAGGGTCGTTGAGGCTTGATCTTGAAGGTTGATTCAAGGGTGTTGGACACTTGATCTTCAATCGGATTTGTGATTTCTCTAAGGGCCTTTGCGGCTTGATCTTGAAGGTTGATTCAAGGGTGATGGACACTTGATCTTGAATCGAGCTTTTGATTTCTCCAAGGGCCATTATGGCTTGATCTTGGAGGTTGATTCAAAGGTGGTGGACACTTGATCTTAAATCGGGCTTGTGATTTCTCCAATGGCCGTTGCGGCTTGATCTTGAAGGTTAATTCAAGGGTGATGGACACTTGATCTTGAATCGAGCTTTTGATTTCTCCAAGGGCCGTTACGGCTTGATCTTGGAGGTTGATTCAAGGGTGATGGACACTTGATCTTGAATCGAGCTTTTGATTTCTTCAAGAACCGTTGCGGCTTGATCTTGGAGGTTGATTCAAGGGTGGTGGACATTTGATCTTGAATCGGGCTTGTGATTTCTCCAAAGGCCGTTGAGGCTTGATCTTGAAGGTTTTCAGACCACGAGCGGCTTCATATGGCAAGCGATCTTCGGTTTAGTTGAGGATGAATCAACATGTGTAGTTGTACAGCCTGTGCTGCATTATTCTCTGCTTTGTTTCTTTTGCATAGTAGGCAGGCAGGCCCGAGGTAAAGGTGTTAGTCTGTTTCTCTGTTCAATCTTTCAAGTGCTGACCAATCGCTCTATTTCTCCTTGTCCCGTAAGCAAGAGCAAGGGTAAAGGAAAAACATGCCATGAGATATCTTTGCCTTCGACTCTGCTGATATGAGATACTTTTGCTTTTGAAGAAGTATCTTTCCACATGTTTATTCTTGAATTGGGCTGAAGGGTTTTCTTCTGCTAGACTTGCTAAAAGTCTGAGCTTACCCATTTATCTGAAGTTGAAGTTGATTCAAGGATGGTGAACACTTGATCTTGAATCTGACTTGTGATTCCTTCAAGGGCCATTGGTGGCTTGATCTTGAAGGAAAAGGGACCATAAGCGGCTCTACGTGGCAAGTGATCTTCACGAGCCGACTCAAGAATTTCAGGGTCAAAACAAGTCCATCAAATCTAGAGTACGTCAGATCTTGATGATATGAAATACTTTTGCTTTTGAAGAAGTAGCGGACGGCCTGGCACATGTTTCGTTGTGCTTGTCTCTACATGCTTCAATGTATCATTTTCCCTTGCCTTATCTGTTTCTCTTGCAGAAGCGGCATCTTCTTTGGTTTTCTCCCATGCATGTGTGGCATCTTCTCTTGCAGTATTTGCTTTACTGATGCAGGAGTGGAATGCAAATGCTAGGTAAGCAATCAAGGAAGGGGTTCCAGGCAGTCGGTTCTGGATTGGAGAGTTGATTCCAAATGCCGGCTGATTGCTCTCTTTTTCCTTGTCTTGCAGGTGAAAACAAGGACAACGAAAAGGAAGGGAGAAAGCGTGATATGAGATACTTTTGCTTTTGAAGAAGTGGTGGCGATTTGCCAGCGTTACATAGCGAAGCTTTGCTCTTCAGCAACGGTGCTAGCTCATCGTTGATCATTATGCTTCAATCTTTTTGCATAGCAGAAGTGATGCGCAACCTTTGCATTTAAATGGTGAGCCACCACCGTATCAATTGCGCTGAAGTATTTGACGAAGGAATTCGTGACCTTGACAATAGTTGAGGATGAGTGCTCGAGAGTAATGCAAGGTAAGCAACCAGGCAAAGGTTCCGGGCAATCAGTTCCAGATCGGAAGTTTGTTTTCAGGTTTCGACTGATTGCGTTCTTTCTCCTTGTCTTGCAGGTGAGAACAAAGACAAGGAAAAGGACAGGGAGAAAGCATGATATGAGATACTCTTGCTTTCGACCCTGATGATATAAGGTACTCTTGCTTTGGTGTGATTTATTCGCAGAGGTATTCCAGGGGATGAGGATTTGTGAGTATTTTCGAGAGGTTTTGTTGGAAATGCATCTTGGAAGAGCTTTGACATTTTTGCAGGTCTGCCTTACCGTAAATGATGAGGGTTGGCCTATATAGAGGTTTCCGAGTAGCCAATAGTGATATTGTTTGTTTACTCTTGTCAGCGACAGTGGGTAACTAGAACAGTAAGATTCACGCGTTTTTAGACTCGTCTGTGACTTCAGCAAAGCTGAGACAGCACGTGATGGGTGGCGACAAGCTTTTGAAGAGGTAACGCCTCTTTGATTTCTAGGTAAGCAATTCTTTGATTTTTGAACAAGAGGCAGAGCTTTTGAGGTTTGGAGGATAGTGTCGACCTTCCTTGATTTTGGCCCGTGGCTCCCTCAAAGTTGAGATTGCACGTGAAGGGTGCTGACAGATTGATCCAGAAAATTTGGCTTTTGAAAAAGTGGTGCCTCTTCGATTTCTGAACGAGCAACTCTTCGATTTCTAAGCAGGCGGCCTCGTTGCTTCTTCTTTTTATGGAGGCATCGATTGCTTCCCAAAGCACACTTGAGAATTGCTACTTGCAGAAGTTTCCCTCGTAATTTTGAGATCTTGATTTGTACAACCTCTTATTTTCTTCAAAACCTTCAGAAAATGTCTTGCCCATCTGACCGTCGTCTTGACTTGAATGCCGGGGAAGAGGCTGTGATGTGATCTTCAGACAACGTATGACACCCATCCTTTTTATCCTCGAACGGTCTTTTTACGGTTGGGGATTCGGTGATGAAGAATGATATAACAGCCACGGTGGTGGCTAGAAATCTTCTCACCCCCAGAGACAACAGGGTGGTTCCCAAGCGGTCCAATGAGCTGGCTGTCCAGGACTCTTTGGCCTTTAGCATCTAGTGCGCGGGCTCTGTGTCGAACATGGGCCAACGCCTTTTTGCTCGTACTCGCCTGGTTGAATCCTTGATGGCTGAGGTGGCGAGCCTTAAGCAGGAGATCAGAGGGCTTAAGCATGAAAATAAGGAGTTGCACATGTTTGCCAACAGCTACTCGAGGAGCATGAGGAAGAAACTGGACCAGCTGCAGGAATCCGATAGCCGGATTCAAAGTGATCATCACATGTTTATGGCTTTGTTCCAAAGGCATCTTTTACCGTCGACATCTGGAGCTTCACCAAGTGTTGAGGCTCCGGATAATCAAACTTCAGCGCCTCGTCTTTCTGCAACTCCGTCGAGTAATGAAGTTTCTCGTGACCATCTTTGAAGAGTCTCTGCTTGTTTGCACATATCTTGTAATCTTTTTTTTTGACATGTATAATGTAAATTTATGTAAAATTTCAGAGAAATAAAATGGACTTTGTTTCTCTAAAAATGCAATTTTTTTTTGTAATTTTCCTTTTTTTCTTTTCATGGTGGCAGATGTATCATCCCCATTATTTATTTTCTTTTCTTTTCTTTTTACATGGTGCGGATGCATCATTTCAAAACTTTTTTTTTTAATATTTTTTTTTCTACTTTCGGTGCTGGGTGCACCACTCAAATATATATTTTTTTTTTTTTTTAAATGATTGCTTACAGAGCTGATACATCATTTTTATTTTTTTTTCTTTTATTTTGCTTGCTTTCCGCACATGGTGCCCATGCAACTCCATCATCTTTTGTCAAATTTTTCACGTGCTGCCAGCACCAAAATTTCATCATCTCCTTTTTTAATTATATTTTTTCTGTATAAATTTGGATGATGCATAGAGGAATTTACAGGAAGGACGAAGACAACGGAGAGCTGGAGGAGTCGACGGAGACGGCGCTTGAGGGCAGAGCAGAGCGTCGAGCTTCATGACCGACTAGTCGTTTGACGGCAGTCGTTGAAGTCCTTCGCTGCTACTTACAGTTGCTGTGATGATGGTTGCCCTTTGCTGACTGCTATGGAGTGAAGATGGGCAGAGGATCTTGAAGCAAAGGGTGGAGACGGATTTGCAGGTGGCTGGGCAACGAAAAGGAAGACGCGGAGCTTGGAATCAACTGGTGGCGAGTCTCGTACCAGTAGATGTCCATGATCAAGAAGAGGCAAAATGGCACCACCGATAGTAACGATTTGAAGAGCAACAAACTTGACTTCCTTAATCCGCGCGAGATTACCCAGCAAAGAACTTTAGTTGTTGTGCATTAGCCCAGAGTCTCGCCGCTGTAGTTGATGGATGTGTTAGTTTTATTTTTTATACATCATCAGCCTTCAATGGCGGATGAGGTGGTTTTGTTGGATTTCTGGCTCAGCCAGTTTGGGATGAGGCTGAGGATTGTTCTAGCTGAGAAGGGCAACGAGTATGAGTATAAAGATGAGGACTTGAGGAATAAAAGCCCACTATTGATGCAGATGAACCAAGTTCAAAAGAAGATGTAGGTTCTCATTCTCAATGAAAAACAAACTGGTCTGTGAGGCCCCTTTAGCTCCTTGATATCGATGCCGCAAGACGGGACCTGTCACCGCGCCGTCCCGGGTGGGGCCTGACCAGTCTTAACCCGCTTCTTCCCGTGCCCAGCTTCCTCCTATTCCAGCTCCATCATCCTCTTTCAGCTCTATTATCCTCGCGTCGACCTCGAGGCATGCACAGGGGATATGACCCGCCAAGAAGTTAGAGCAAGCCAGCCTCGGGTCTCGCTTTCTTATCTGACTTGAATTGGGATTCAGATCCTCCGGTGGATCTTCCGGGGCCGGGATTCTCGGCGGAGACCCACAAAATTGACAAGTCGTCGTCAATGGTGAAATCCAAGAGATCTCCCCAATCCTAAACGGTGGAGGTATTGTAAGAGCGGTGGCAGTGGATGATGATGATTTTGAAGGAGGGAGCCGATGGGGCTCTTCTTTGATAACTGGCAGAGAGTGATGTTGAGGCAGAACTCCAAAGCCTTGAATTGGAGTCGGGGTGGTAGGCGACAAATGCGTCCGTGACGCTGATGCTGATGAGGGCGACAGTAATGAAGAACATGACGAACAGGTATGCCCACCTGAGTAAGGTGTTCCTGTATCAAGCATCCGCGAACCCAGCAAGAGAAACCACCACGATTCTGCACCGACGTCGGCGGTGCTGAAGATCCAGGACTTGAGGGGGCTATCGACGCTGAGAAACAGAGCGTCATTGATGACTTCGATGGTGTCTGTGGCGCTAGGGTAGGAAGGGAATGAGAGTGAAGTGCAGAGAAAAAAATGAAATTGCTGAAGAAGCTGCCGCAGTACATTAAAGCCTCAGTTTTTTTTTGGGAGAGAAATGGCCCATCGTGGGCTTTTGCTACCATGGGCTTAACATTTGGGCCTTGGATCTCGATTAAGTGGGAATCAACCACCACAGCTTGTGGACGTCCATTTCTACCAGATTTGCTATCGCATGAGTTACAGAGGGACTTGGGCAAGACAGCTCTAGGAGAGGCTTTGGATTCCAAATTGTGGGCTTATCGTCGAGATTGTTTCGGGCAGGTCTTCAAGTGGGAGTCTGGGTTGTGATTTTGAAAGGCAGAAAAGGAATGGGCCGAGACATATATATATATATATATATATTTTTTTTTTTTTTTTTTTTCTTTTTTTGTAAATACATAAAACGTACGTGTATATATATGTATGTATATATGTACAAAGAAATTGTAATAGCATCAAACTTTTAATAAAATTGTAATTCCTTATTTTGATGTGACTGAACTCGAAATTGAAACATACCCTTCCACAGAAAGAAATAAGTCAAAACGTAGTTCAAAAATATACCTTTTTTTTTTGTATTTCCTTTTGGTGCCGTTTGCAGTTTCAGCTCATGCAGGTAAGAAGTGTTTTGTTGTCACCTTTTAGACTCGTGCGAACAAGGAGCGTTGGTATTGCCTTTTATGCTCGTGCAGACCAGGAGCATTAGTGTCGCCTTTTATGCTCGTGTGGATCAAGAGCGTTGATATTGCCTTTTATACTCATGCAGATCAGGAGCGTTGTGCCATGTAGTTTAGGCTCGTGTGGGCAAGGAGCCTTCGTTCATGCAGTTTAGGTTCATGCGAACAAGGAGCTTTATGTTTTGCAGTTTAGGCTCTTGCAGACAAGGAGCATGGTGTCTTGCAGTTTAGGCTTTTGCAGACAATGAGCAGGCGCGGATTTGTCAAGCCATTTTGGAGAAGCGTTCCTCGCAATCTTCATAGCAAGGAGCCTTGACCAAGTAATTGTATAATTTTTCGAGGAAGAAGAGTTTGCGTATGGACGGTCTTTGTGTCGAAATTTCCTTATCTTCAACACTTTCTCGTTGCTTTAAAGGTTGACAAAAGTTGTTTTGACCCCTTTCCGGTTGGCGAACTTGTAGTGGAGACGTAGGCTTTATGCACCTTTTCTTTGGAGCGACATGAATCCATCATTCAACTTCACTTGATTCGGAGCATGCCCCCAGCGGCGGCGATGAAGAATTCGAATCAAATGTGCCGGTAGTGACGGTGGTATAATTTGACTTTACCACATCGTCGAGATCCAGCTTGATGATCCTTTCTTGGGCCAGTCTTATTATGAGATCTTTCAGCATGAAGCATTTTCCCGTCGGATGATTGATGAAACGGTGGTACTTGCAGTACCTTGGGTTGTCGGTGCGATTTATTTCTTCCGGCCATCGGCATTCGGGTCAATCAATCACCTTCTTCTCCAATAGGTTATCCAGCATTGCAACCACGTCGGAGTTCAGAAAAGGATATGTCTTCTGCTCTAGTTCCCTCAAGGTGTTTTTGTACCTGTCTTAGGTGCGAGAAAACTCTCTTCTCTTTATCTCCCTCGTTTTGTACTTGGACGAGATTTTGACGGGCGCAGATGAGATTTTGACGGGGGCAGTGTTGATGGTAAAAGCTTCTTTGGCGAGCTTCTTCCCAGTCTCGTCCACCTTCAGAGCAAACACTTTTTCTCAGAAGTTGGTGATTGGCTCATTTTTTCCATGGTTGGCGATGCTCAATTTCATGTCATGGGCACGGGTTGCTAACTCTTCGAAGGTCCGCGGTTTGATGCCTTGAAGGATGTAGTGCAATCTTCATTGCATGCCTTGGATGCACATCTCGATGGAAGAGCGCTCCAAGAGTCTATCTTTGCAGTCGAGGCTAAGAGTGGGCCATCGGTTGATGTAGTCAACAACTGGCTTCAACGACGAATGAAGAACGATGAACGATGGATGAACTTCAAGGGGCTTTTGGGCTTAATTCTTGAAGAAAGGATGTGTGGATCCAAGGGCCATCGAGGCTTGATCTTGGAAGGTGGATGAACGTTGCTTCAAGGGCCGTCGGGGCTTGATCTTGAAGAACGAATGAACGGATCTTCAAGGGCCTTTGAGGCTTGATCTTGAAGGTGGATTCTCTTCCAATTTGGGAGTAGAGAAATGTATTTGTGAATTGGGGAATGAATTGAATGAATTAGCCTTCTATTTATAGAATTTTCCAAGGCCTAATTTTGAATATAATATCCCAGATGAAATAAGTCGTCTCTGCTAAGTGTTGACACGTGTCCTATTTAACGCCTTTTCTGACTCATTTCAATTTCCGTCGAATCACACACTACGTGTAAAATTTATGTAATACATGAGCGTTGAAACTTTGATCATCGGTCAACATTTTATTTACCGAAATTTCAATGTCTACACTGTTTTTTATTTATTTATTTGTATAGTACTATAGGCAAAGAGTGAGAATACAAAATTACAAAAAGCATTATAAATAAAATTATCAAGTAATTTAAAAATGCCAAACACCTTAAAAATTATAATAATTAATTTACAAGTCCAAAAAAAATGTGAAAAGATAGACAAACACTCTTGATTGCATCTATGCTTTGAAAATAGGTACATTGCCGTTTGAATTTCTAGAACTATACAAACCCTCATGAATAGTATTTTAAAGGGAGTTCAAAATAAATAAAATTCATAATCATTAATATACAAGTTTGAAAAATGTGAAAGTATATATAAACACTCGTGATTGCATCTTAAACCTTAAAGTACAACTATCTTCATTTTGCATATCCTTGAAGTCAATAACCCTTAACCTTTATTTAATTATTGTGAGGTTAGTTCACCTATGAACTTTGTAAACTATTTTTCTAGTGAATATTTGATATATTTATCTATGAGGTCTAGCTAACTCTATATATTTGTTTTACCGCTATGTTTTTTTGTCACAACTGTTTATAAACGTATCTCAGGATCGGGGCGTGATACTATGAGTAAAAAATAGAGCTAACCACACAATGTCGGTCATGATAAATTAGTATCAAATGGGTCAACCATAATAAGTGTCGAACTCGTCATCTATGAAAATCGAACTTAAGATATTCACGTACAAGTGAAGAGTAATATTTTACTAAGTGACAAAAGAAGCAACTAAGTTTTTAATTCAATATGCCATATAAAAGAATTCAATATGTAAACTCAAGCCTTGAGTCCTTGATTGTCAAATAGATGCCCCGTTGCGAGCTAAATTAGATAACCTAATAGCTATATTTTTAATGGCGGAAGAAATAATCTTGCGTTGCATGCAATGTGTTTAAACTACAGATAAGCACGTAGTGAGTTACTTAGCTATATATATAGCAACCCGCAACCGAAGCCAACAACTTAAGAGACCAACTCTATTTCATTGACGAGTGGACAAGAAGGTGAACCAATTAACAACTCAAATGTGGGTCGTCATGTCAACTTTTTCCTAACCATATTTGAGCAAATCAACAATAACACAACCATATATATGTAAATACGTACACACAAACACAGACATATATATTTCCTTGTCTATATATAAACATGCACAAACTCATCATCAATATTAACTCAATCGATCATATATACTCAATTACTCATTTGAATTACTTCCGAACCTTTTCGATCGATAAGTTTGAATCAATGGACACTTACAAGCACTGCTTCTTATCTGCTGTCTTGTTCTTTATCCTGTTTTCTTCAAGCATCCATGTCTCCGTAGCGGCTCGCAATCTTCTCCAGACGACGACTGCACCGTCTTTGCCTAAACCTGGTTCAACACTGCCACCTTTCCCTCCCCTGCCAACACTCCCACAACCCACATTGCCAAACTTACCAAACAACCTACCATCTCTACCTATGCCCACTGGCGGTGGCTCCACACAGACACAGCTGCCTCCACTTCCCAATTTCCCTACTACGTCATTCCCAACTATCCCTAAGGTTACACTGCCTCCACTGCCAAATTTTCCCTCGGTACTCCCAACCAATATCCCTACTACAATTCCCTCTTTCCCATTTTTCTCTCCACCACCTGCAACCGGTAAACCGTAAATCATGCATATATGTTTGCACAAGCAGACGCAGCAACTGTAGCTGACAGCAACTGTTGGATTGGATCTTCATTTTCTCTTTTTAATTTTTATTAATTTATGCTTTAGTTTATGTATGGTATTGGATACGTATTTCTTCGATTACAATATGTGTTGTATGTATGCTTTGATGCGCTTTATATATGTCCAATGAAGTTTTATTTGGTGTGTTGGTATCAAGGTTCTAAAAGACGCTAGTCGGGCGGTTGGCTGTGGCCTAGCGCCTAGGCGGTTAGACGGGGTCTAGGCGGAGTAGGCGGATTTAATTAAATCTATATATTTTGTATAAATAAAAGTTTGTTTATACTTAAAATATATATGATTTCATCATAAACTACAAAATGAAATGACATATATATTATGAGCTATTGGAACATAATGAAAATGTGGTGAACAAGTGTATAATGTGTGTTCCTTTTAAGTATTCAACAAATCTCTTACAATTTATTGAAAAAATAAAATGCAAAATGAAAGTTATCTATTTTCTATCTAAGTGAGTCGCAACCTAGGCAGGTGTCTAGACGAGTCTGGACGGGCTAGGCGGTCTAGGCAGGTGCCTTAGTCGGTCTAGGCGCCCTTTCTTAATTTTTAAATGCCTAGGCATTAATCGAGGCGGTGGCCAACTGCCTAGCGCCTAGGCATAGATTTTTAGAACAGTGGTTGGTATACATGCTATAGCACTTTAATGTTTCAATTAACTTCATTTGTGCTTTATATTTATGATGTGAAATCCAACCTATAACTTAATCTGTTTTCTTCATATACTTTGCCATTTGCTACAATTGAGTTTATGTAAATTTTTGATATCTTATTTCCATCTAAAGTATATTTAAGAGAATTTACAGGTATTTATAAATATAATAGGACACCTAATTTTCGTGAAATTATTAAAGGTAACACATTATTGGCCTAAAATAATACAACTCACGCTAACATTTCCTCTCAATTTGGTGCTAGATATTGTTCATGCTTCACTTGTAAAGTGAGCTGCAGAGCACTTTACTCGAAACTACTTTCATTAGGACTGCAGACATGCAAATTTGGAGTTTTGTGCTTACAAGGATATTAGCCAATTGGTCTTTTGATTTCACAAACGAGAATTTAACACTCTAATCTTCCAGCTTCTCTTAATTGAAAAATAAGTCCATCAACATGCTTAGTACAATCATGCTGATCTAGATTATGAAGGAGGTTATTTGCAGCTTTATTGTCATAATATATAGATTCATCACAGAATCAAAAACCCAAATTATATGACAAACCTCTTTAACCAAAAAAGTTTACAAAGTCTCTTAATCATTCTTCTATACTCAAAGTCTCTTAATCATTCTTCTATACTCAGCTTCCGCACTAGATATAACAACCACTTTTAACCACTAAAATTAAGTAGAACGAAAACCAACACGATTAACTTTTTATACTTGAATAAACCGAATAAGAACAATGATAAAATTACTGCCAACCGCTATATTTTGAATGGAAAAGTCTGCAAGTTATTGGCACTTTGCTGCGACTATTCTTAAATTTGACTCATACCTGCATCTGACATGTGTGTTAATTACTCATTTACACCCTCATCAGTATTTTACAGCATTAAAAACCAAATATAAATTAGATTGTACCCTACCAAAGTAACCACCTCCACTCATTTTTTTGGGGTGTCCAAATTTTTACTTTGGAAGATACTCTAAGAAAAGACTTAGAATATTTGCTAATGAAGACGTGACACAGAACCAAGCGCAATGGCGTTTTAGAATTCATATAGTCGATCTCACTTGGTGGGAAAAGGCTTTGTTGTTATTTTTGTCCAAATTTTTTTTTTTAGTACATTGATGTTTTTATACAAAGAGGAAGGAAAGTTCGGCTAAGCCACACAATAGGCAGCCTAATTTGGTGTCCAAATTAAATCCACTAGGTTTCAACCATTCGTGTATAAATTGAGCACAGTCGTCTGGGCTTGCCTACCTCAAATTAAGCTTGTTTAGTTTCCTCGTGAATTAGATATCTAGTTCGAGCTCACTCCCTTTCGTTTGGTTCCACATCACAAGTCTAAAATGGCATCTAATTACTGCAAGTGGTTGCTTGTCATAGCCATGTTTTTCACATTATCAATTTCTTCAGCCTCGGCAGGCGGCGCCGCCCCTCGAAAACTCTTAGCACCAATCTTTTCTACTAATCTGCCCAATGTTGGATTTCCTCCTCTGCCACTCACGCCACTTTTGCCTCCACCTACTACTTCACTTCCAAATTTCCCTCCACTTCGCACTTTCCCTATCTTCCCTCCACCTTCGTTTACCACTCCCACCCCTTAATTTAAACCATCAATATATATATATATATATATCTCTGTGTGTGTGTCTTTTATATATAGCAAGTTGGCATTTGCCAATACATATTGGCACTAACTAGCTAGAGTGTATAATGTTATTATATTTAGTTTCCAAATGCAGTTAAATAAAGGTGGATTCCTTCTCATCAACATATGACAAGCTTTTGGTTTGGTGTGCATTGGATCCCCCTGCCTACATCTGTTTTGGGGACCTCAATCGTTTGACGTTGCAATTTGATTTGTGTAATTTGTTGTATTAGTTAGGTTTGTAATGCTATGAGAATGAAAGTGCATCCCCTACTTAGTGCCATGGGAGTTAAAATGGGACAGTTGTAAAGGTATGGAATAAGAGACGGGCCATAAGAGATTTGTGTGCAGAAGATTTGAGGTCTACATAATTTGCTCGTTTGATATTATGTGACCAAATAAGTAATAGGTACTTGAAAGTATTGTAGCCAAATCTCCATAGTCAGACCAGATGGTGATAGTACAAGTACTATAACCAATCCCATATCCTTGAGCTCTTGTAATATTCTTGTCCGGTATTAATTATATAAATGCATATTTTAGTTATGTATGCATGCATTTTTCTACCATGCACGTAAGTTTTTTGTGAAATCGAACTCGAAACATACGTGCAATAATGAATGCGATTTATTAATTGAGCTACAAGTATTATACGAGCAACTTTTATCTTTTATCTATACAGTTAATGTGAGCTGAAAAAAAAAATGAATAATTTTGCAAAGATCAATTTCCATGTTACTTGTGGCGTGGTGGATTCTATGGCCTATTGCCCCAATTATTTGGCATTTCACATTTCCGATAAGAAAGGGTTATTTGAGCTATATTCTAATTTAAACTAAAACAAAACCACATATAGAGCAATTTGAACTTTCATGAAGAGGAATACATTGCTCTAGTCAACTTGACTGGCCCGTGTCTACCACATTTTTAAAAAACGCTACTGCAGTCAAAACAATAAATCTGGGAGTTACTAATAGCATCAACACTACCTTGTAAACTAAAACTAAAACCGGAGATCCTACCATTCCTCACTCACCTAACAAAAATATTTATGTACAGAGGAAAAACCTCTTTACATCCGCTTATAAAACCTGCCAACACCATAGCAAGAAGTTCCATCTCTTCTTTCATCTCCCTTCATCTCTTTCTCTTGGCACCAGCTCCTGAACCTCGGCCACCTTTTTTCTCCACGGCAGCAGCAGAACCACCTCTACCTCTTCCAGCTGTTGTCTTCTTTGCACTTGTATCTGGCGCACCCTTCAATTCAAATTGTACTTGCACTCCTACAAAATATGAGGAACACACAAATCATGCATTCAGGAATAACATACATTTAAATACAAATAGCCTGAACATGCGAGCTTTCGAATTCAGGCTCATCCATGTAGGATACCCCCAGTTACCTTTTGTGTTCAGTTCCTTTTGCAGCTTCTCACCAGCAGCAGTGCCTTCTGACACATTGTGAAAAGAACAATCACTAAGTGAGCTCCAATAAGTTGGACAGGCAACCGAATAGTTACAATCCAGAAGCAATCTAGCTTGCATAATTTTTAGTTCCATTTACAACCCTAGTAACATAATTATGATCCATTGCCGAGTAAGTTTCTGCCGGCAATATAATAAGAGAATTACAGTAAATCCTAAAACAAACCATTTGGTGGTGTCAAGTTTCTTGACAAGAAACAAAGAGCAAAATCCTAGAACACTATTTCAACTGGTAAAAAAAGAAATGTTCTTTCATGTCAAGGTTTTAATCGGAGGCAATAATATACCAACTGGTCATGAAAGAACATTTCTGGACATGTTTCCTTCATTTCCTTTCTGCAATTTCAGAATACCAGATAACATGGAACATGCCCTCTATTTCTCTCATGAAGTACAACATGTTAGCATACGCCATTTTTATTTTACAGCATAATGATGATAGAGCTTTGTGTTCCAGAAACATCTTAAGGCAACACCATTTCACAAAATACGCTGCAAAACAAAATGGCCACTTATCGTTGTGAAAAATTGCCTAAAACTAAAAGTAGTCCCGGCAAAATGAACATATAAACGACAAAAGGACCAGCGAAATGATGACAGAAAACTTACCCAAGTCCTCTGTATCTGACGAATTTTCATCTTCACTCTGAACCAAAGTATCGTCATTGTTCTCTCCAATTACAACATCAGATGGTTCTAAAAGGGCAGCAATCCGCTTCTTAGGGGCCTTTTTCATTCCAGGAATAGTAACAAAATCTGCAGCTCGTACCATCCTTGTTTTGCTTCCTTCTTTTGTATGCTTTTGTCAAAGCAGCTTTTACAGCAGGTAGTATGCCATCTAGCGGATTTGGGTGCCCCTGATACATAGCTTATTGATGAGAAAACTTGGAAATTTGGAGCATTATAGCAACAACCAAGCCTGCACCAAGGGTTACCTGATATTTGGATAACTCCACAATAGTATCAAAGTCATCCTGACTAATGGAGTAAGCATTCATGAACTCCACAACTTCCTGCACAGCTTCATCCTGATATTTTTTTAACAAAGAAAGTTGGATTTACAACTGATCTTCAACCCAACTATTTTACATATTTTGCAATTAATATTAGATCTTCATATACAACCATAGATTATTCCCAACCTTAGGCAGTTCACGGAGTGGCACGGTCAATCGCTTCAGAAGAAGAGAAAGGTATTCAACTCGCAGTGTTTCCCTAAACAATTTACAAACGAGAAATTAAGAAGCTTCCAAGGGACACAAAATAAGACAAATAAAATAAAAACAGAGTGGTAGAGAGAGAGAGAGGGAGGGAGAGAGAGTGTTCTTGAACAGACACATTCACTAATTAAAACATTGACATGACAGACTTTTTGTTTCTTTTTGGTCACAACTACATGATAAAATTTCAGAAGTCCAATAAAATATCGAAAATAATCCAACAATTGGAAATTTCCAAAATTTTCAAGTCAAAATGCAACAAAGTAGGACTAAAAACAGAAGGAAAATATAAAATGACAATTAAACTCCAAAAACATAGAATTTGAAATTTCCTTCCCAAGGATACCATGGCCATGCATGCACAAGAAAATATAAGTTTACAACTTTCCTGATGGATCTAAAGCTCTAGGGATCCATTTACCCATAATAACAATTAAACACCATGGGTTGTATATTATTCCCGATCCTTATATAAGTCAATGACTCTGGCATTATGGCTTTGTTTGGTGTCTAGGATTGGATTGGAGAAGTCACTATATTCAATGTATGTTGAATGAAGAAACGTATGCAACTTCCACAGTTTGTCCAAGTTTAAGGTACAAGATGGATTCGTGATGAAGGATTGACAAGGATATGTTTCCATCATGACTGGTCCACCTTGTACCTTCAACTTGGAAAAAAATTTAATCATTGACACCAAATTCAGATCAATCCTTCACACCAGACGAGGCCATATGTTCGCATAAGCCATTGCAAAATTCAAATGCATTAGGTTAGTGACTAAAAGTTCAAACATAGAATAGAAACTACCTCCCCAAACTAGATTCACGAGAAGCAAGAAGATGGACATGCAAATCTTCCAAGAGCCTAAGATTTTTCCCTAATGTTGAGTTCTTTCCCAGCCACCCTCCAAATCTATTAAAATTCCTTTCTCCCTGCATAATAAGGCCAACTTGTTACGATAAGCAGAAACCTTGATGCATATTGCATATAAATGTATATTTCACAACACTTGGAAAGTATACAACTCAAAAACAAACCTTATAAAGTGAAGAAATGGGAATTAAGTTGAACCAGTGGTCCAATAACAGCAAAACTTTTTTAAAATACTATACACAAAATGAACACATTTTCAAGGCCAAAGAGAGTACCATAACACTCTTTGAACTTATAAACTTGTAAATAAAAGAAAATAAATACCTGCTCAAGTGTCTCTCTTTGCCCCCGCAACAATGCAGCACTGGTTATAAATATAAAATAAAATTACGAATAAATTCATACAGAAATTATCTCAACTTCCAGAGCTTATGTGAAGAAACATACGGAATTATAGAGGATGAAAGACAAGCACTTTGGGAAAGCTGCCATTGCCGATATTTTCTAATCTGTACATTGAAAATATCTCCATTGCCAATAGACTCAGCAGCACGGGCAATCAAGCCCATACGTTTTATCCCACTATCATCTATTACAGCCGAACTTGGCCTGTAGTTGATATAGTTTTCCTGCCACAAAATTGAAAAATAGAACTAATGTATTAGAATTTAGAATGTCTATACTTTTGGCTACAAAATATGATCATTTGGAAAAAGAACAAAGGGTTCAGTTTTTAAAATTTGATGGGTGCAGAAGCATAAGTAGATGAATGTTCAAATGAATGCAACTTTGCATCCAAATCCATCAAGAATAAAATTGACCAAAAGGACGTAAGTATAATAACATTCTAGTCATTTGCATGGTAACGTGCAGCACTAAGATCTTAAATCAACTAGCAGGATTTGAAAAGTTGTAGCAGACGTGTATTGAGTAAGAACACACTAAGCTCCCTGAGAAGAGAGCTAAAGGGAGAAGAGAGGGAGAATCTGATAAGTTTGAAGTCAAATTTTCGATCTTTTCTTCCCACTTCATTATTATTGTACCAAATTACGAGATATTCAAAATTACATCTCCTGATACAGATATTAAAACAGTTCATCATGACACAAATGTTAAAACAGTTCTTCATATTGATACAAGTTCAATTTTCTACGATAGTATTGGACATTTGCCTGATGTTGTAAAGTTAGTCAGTTCAGTATGTGAACCTTGGAATCATTTTTAAGGTGTATAGTGTATACCTTTCAGCTCCAACTGAAGCATTACCAGATAAAGCTTCATGCAGTCATATTTTTACGATTAAACTCCATTCCTGATGTTATTGTCATATCTTTACAACTAACCTATACATCATGCTCACACTAAACACTGCACGTCTTTTATTCCTTCAGTAGCGTTCAATAGTGAGACAAAACATACTAAAGCATTTCACTGTTATACCATTTTTTATTCAGTATATGCCAACCAAAAAGCAAGTGTTCTAGCAAAAGATGAACCTGGATAAGAAGAGGGACTAGGTCAGGATCACTCATGCTCAGGTCAACTCGCTCATCCATTCGCAACTTTCCAGCAGTAAAACCAAACAGCCTGCAAGCAGAAAAGACAAGTCAGCATTGTGCACATGGTAAAATTTTATAGCAATTTTCATGGCCATGTAATGGACCAATCAGAACTTGTGAAGGATGTCATTGTGAGAGCCCCTTTATTCCTTGATATAAGAGAGAAATAAAAATACCACGTCTGGACATACAATAAAAGTAAAAGGTTATATGGGACAAAGTAAGGTTTTGAGCATCGCAACAGTGTGGTTTTGTGGGATAATGTAAGATTCTGGGTTGACACTACGAGTTTTGTGGGATAAATTGACATTTTGGACAATTATTTATCAGCTCTCTTTTGTGTTTATGGAAATACTATTTTTTTTTTTTTTAAGACTGGAGGGCTGTACTTATTTAAGCTTATGCAATGTGTTTGCATTCTTTTTGTTTGGTAGATGGAAAACTTCATTTCTCATAAAACAACACAAGTTTTAAAAAGAGATTGGGTTAAGAGCAGTAAGTTGTTCTGATTTGTGGATGGTAGGTCAGTTTCTCTCTTTTCTATTCTTTCTTCGTGGATAGCTTGTCCACCGCATCTTTGCACTGTTCCTGAATTTATCAATAAAAGCTATGTTCCCTTTAAAAACAAAACAAAACAAAATATATATATATATATATATATATATATATATATATATATATATATAAAATTGAGAGCAAAGCAGTGAAGCCCAAAACATGGTTCAAACAACCTCAAAATTGTGATGCATATATCAATCAAGAAACCAAGTTCAGAAAATGCAAATGATAAAGAGGAGACAAACATATCACAAATTCAAAAGAAAACAAGATGCAGAGAACCAGAACCCAAAAAAGAGAAATTTTCTGACATACTTGTCAACAGCTGTAAATGGTGAAATATCTTCATCCTTTGAACTGCTTAATAAGCATTGCCGTACATCATCATATTTAATGACAGACATTGAGAGGCTCATATATTGCAATTGGTTAACTGCCATTCGCATGTCTCCATTAACCTTTTCTGCCAGTTCCTCAAGAGCAATCTGAAACAATGAATAAATAACCAATCAACAAAGGGGGCTGAAAAATCTCGAGATACATGTCAGAAACCAGAGAAGAGAGATACCTAATCACATGTAAAACCATAGTAAAAAAATGATTATGAAAGTTACCACTAAACAAAAAGAACTAATACCTAAACTGAGTTGGGTCCTAATAACATCTCATCCCTGGGTAAAAAAAAAAAAGAACAACTACAAGAAAAATAGTAGGGGAGAAAAAAGAAAATGGAAACAACTGCACTGTCAAAAACCATATAAAATTTTTCAATACTAAATTAACAGGGGGAGAAAAAAGAAATGATACAATTCTTTAGTATAGTGCGTTACAACAGCAGAAATTGTGACCCACATGATATTTTGGTGAATCCAAGCTTTTGTAGCACTATAGTAGATGAAAACAAATTCACTCAGAGTTATAAAGTATTTACCTCATTAACTTGAAGGCCTTCAGCACTTGCAATTTGCATCAACCTCTTTGCTATCTACAAACCATGAACAAAATTTAATAACTGCAGCGTGGAAGCAACCTTATTCAAACATTATTCTTCAAAAAAGTATGTCAAATATGTCAAGAAGGCTGAAGCTTAAAAAAAATCAATAAAATCACAAATGCAATTTCCTTATCCATGCGCTGCATACACACAATCAAAAACAAAATCTTGTGGAAATGCAATTCCCGTAGACTTTTATAGTTGAAAATTCATCTTTCCCCTTCCTGGTCAACAAAAATAATGTGTCATCCCACTTGTTTATTGATCAAAAATTTTATATTTGGTATCAAAGAAATTTTTGTGCCACTCAGCACAACCAACATTATAAGCTTACACTATAGAAGCATGTGGTAGAATTCTTTAAAGAACATTAGTCAATGACTGTATTAAAAATAATGTTGCTTATGCATCATAACCAGCATAAACAATTCAATTTCATCACTTGTGTCAGTTTGTATGTCTGAATGCAAACAACCTATGCCCCAGTACCTTTGCATCAACATAGCAAGCCAAATAAAAAATAAAAAATAACCCTTGAACGACAAGGCGTGATTAAGAACAAAAAGTAAATTTGCAAGTGACTAGAAGAATCAATATTAACATTCTTCCAAATACTCGAATATACAGAAGTACAGACAATTTAGGGAGGTGGGAGGAGACCTGTTGCTTGGTAGGTTTGCGAAAGCTGAGAAGTAAACAGTAGTTCACAAGACTTTTCAGTTTCTGACTGTAACGATCATTACAAATGCAGATAATAGGAATTTTTGAAATCTTTATGCTAGCAATAAGATCAGCAACTCCTCCCCGATCTCCAGCAGACATCCCATCAACCTCATCCATAATCAGCACAGTTTTGGGATGCTTTGATCTGCAAATTTAACTAGGCGTGATCTAGAGAAAATAATGCTGTCAGGCACATCCTATCCGTAAATGCACCCCAAATAATATATACTATGGATTAGGCTTAATTAATGTATTCCCCCTTGAAAGAAAGATGTCTCTAATCCTACTTAACTCCGAAAGTCACTTTGACCCAGTTTTCCCCTAAACTCACTTTTCATGTCATAAAAAGTTTATCGTTTCAAATTACTTTAATTAAATATTAAATATGACAGTGATATTTAAAAAAAACAAAAAAAGTGTAACGAAAAAACACAAGGTTATTCCCACCGCCAAACCACAGCCAGGAAACCACACACCCCCCCCCCCTTTTTTTTTTCTCTCTCTGCCAAACCCCGATCGACCCCTTCCTCGAGCTCCAACAGATTTTGCTGCCAACCCTAATCATCACACCCCTGCCTCCCTGCACACCCACGGCCCCAGCAGCCTAATCTCCCTTTCCCAGCAACAATCCTAATCCCCCCCCCCCTCCTCCTCCTCTCTCGTTAACTTTTTCAATTTTCCTCTCCTTAAGGGTCCCACTTGTGCCACATCAGCAGCTACAGAATTTTTTACAAACTTGACGGTAAAGGGAAAAATGGGACTCAAAAAGTTGATTAGGAGGAAATACTGTATTTAAGCCATTTTTTAGAGACAGAAACAAACCCATCCATGCTTAGGGCCTTGTTGCTGACAAGCTCTTTAATTGAATTTGCATTGCTTCCACCAATTCCCCTTTCAATCTTTGAATCAGCTTTACCACGACTGTCACTAGCATTTACCTAAACAATTCAGCAATATTCAAATGTAGCATGACAGAGAAAACAGAAAGTTGCATTGAGTAACATAATTCAAGCAATATTTAAATTATCTAATAGTTCTGCTTATTGATTAAAGTATGACACCTCAATTGCCTGGAAACCAAGCATCTGACTGACTAACTTTGCAGACATCGTTTTCCCTATACCAGGTGTTCCACTTAAAAGTACAGCCTTTTTTGCACCAGAATTGGTTGGGTTTTTTCCCTTTTTCTTATTTCCAGTATCAAGAAATTGCTCATTCCAATGTGCCAACCAATCATGAAGCTGCTTTACCTGCAGATTAGACATTACACCAACTGTATCAGAGCTTGCTTTTGATTCCCAGAGAGATGCATGTGCATACAATGATTCAACAGCAAATGCAATGGTGGCAAAACAATGACCAACATACCAATGACTGATTCCCAATAATGTCGTTTGGAACCTTTGGCCTGTATTTTTCTGTCCAAGTAAAAGTAGAATGGCCGGTAGTTTGCTTCTTGTGCCTAGCAAGCGAGGCATCTGACTGCAACGGTTTGCTAGATGCACTTGATGCCAACGAGCTTCCAGTGAAATCTTCTGGAACAGTCACATGCCAATTTCATAAGAAAACTTCAATAATGATGCAACTACTTTTGTTTTTCACGTAAGACGCAACTGCTTAATTAACCTGCTAGGACAAGTATCCAAAATCCATCAAGAAAAACTTGTGGCCTCCATGGCATAAAGAGTGCACAATAGTTCAAACACTTATGAAAATCGAAACAAATAGAAAGGAATAAGGAGCAAAAACATCACATCACAAAACATAAAGTTGATTCTGAAGTATAAATAACATTTTAACTAACACATAAACATGTAAGTTTTACTCTTTAAGTAAAACTAACAACACAGAACTTTGGATACGTGATCCCAGTTAGCAAATAAAAAAAAAATGAAACAGAATATAAGCTGATCATACTGATACCATCTGTAGTTTGGAACACTTCCTACTACCCTACGAACATGGTCCGACAAAAAACAGATAATAACCACTCAAATAGCAGAACGAGATGAATATAATACAGAACAAGATGGATCAAGGGCCATCATGAAGATTAATTTAAAACCAGTTAAATACAAGATAAACTACACGAAACCACAAGAACAACAACAACCAACAACCAAGCCTTATCCCACTAAGTGGGTCGGCTGTATGAATCCTAGAACGCCATTGCACTCGGTTTTGCGCCAAGTCTTTTGTTAGCTCCAAGTATTCCATATATTTTCTTATAGTTTCTTTCCAAGTTTTCCTAGGTCTTCTTCTACCCTTTTTGACCTGAGCCTCCGCCTCATAGTCGCATCTACTAACCAGAGCATGTATAGGTCTTCGGTTCACGTGTCCAAAACCATTAACCAATTTTCTCTCATCTTATCTTCAATTACGACCACTCCTATTCAATTATGACCACTCCTACTTTACTTCGCACATCCTCGTCTTAATCCTATCCTTTCTCAAACGCCCACACATCCAACAAAGCATACTCATCTCCGCTACACTCATTTTTTGCACACGTTGCTTTTTGACCGCCCAACAATCCGTGCTAGTGCAGCACAACTTATTTTTCTATCATCAAAAGTTCATCCATACATTCCTCCCACACCGCCCAAAATGAAACAAAATGGCATGCCGCCGCAAAGTTCCAAAGTTAATTTTCATTTTCCTTCCCAAAAAGCAATCAGACAACAGAGAACCACAGTGCCACAACATCACCCAGATCAACCAAACTGAAGGACCACATCCACTCCCAAATTGTGACCAGAAGAAGAGAGTGCAAAGTACATGATCAAACTATTCACCAGAAGAGCCCTTATATGCTAGCTGTGCAAGAATATGTATGAACACTATGGAGACAAGAAAATTGAGAAATAAGAAACCCTCGACCCTTTTCATACATCTAGATTACAGAGCATATCCTTGAAGAAAAGTACAAGTTCCATCCTGGAATTGAATTCTATTGCATAAGAATTAATCTAAATGGGCACCACAAGCAAGCATGAGAGAGAGAGAAGCAACTAAACATCTACGTAATTCAGTTGCCTACATGTATAACGAGGACAATGCAAAAGCACAACATATCCATATATTACAGATTTTGACAGAGAAGAAAGATAAAGCAGAATAAAAAGCAAGTATGCCACAAGGAACAAACTATGGAGACACGAGCGATCATGACAAAAGTACACACTGTGCAAACCCAGCAAACCAAAAACCAGATTATAAATCTGCAAATAGAATAATACACCCATATTAATTAATAAACTGGGACATACTCTTCGATGTTACTTTCTTAGGGCTTTTATTGGGCAAAGATGCTGCTGCAGCATCATCCACAGATTTCTTTGCTTCGTGTACAGGTACTTTAGCACCGAGAGACGCCCGAATCATATCAAACAATCCATCCTCAGTAAGAAAAGCCGTACTGCAGAATAAAATTATTATTTAGATTATAAAAATAAAAAAAAGCAAGTATAGGAAATATGAAAAATCTAGTTCAGTTCAAGACAACAAACCCCAGTTCTTTAGCTTTAGAGGATTTCCTTCCCTCAATATCTTCATCGCATAAAAGATAATTCTGCAAATAGACTATGTTAATCAAATGCTAGCAGTGGTTTGTAAATCCAAGGGAAAACAAGATAGAAACATGAACAAACCGTTTTCTTGCTGACAGATCCAGTAATACGACCGCCATGACGTTTAATCAAATCCTCTGCTTCTTCTCTTTCCAAACTGTCAGTATAGTAAAGTTTTAAACTTCAATATTAGAATGAATGGAAAACAAATATTTATTGAGATATGCCAAAGAAAAAAAGGGAAGAAGAAACTCATGCTACGGAGAAACATAATACTTCAAACAATAATACCAACACAATCCTAACAAGCATGTGAATGTTACACACATATTATAATATATACCTGTCAAGTGTACCACTAATTACAAAAGTCAAGCCAGCTAAACAATCTGGAGCACCTTCAGGAACTTCCTGAGACATGCAAACAGGGACTAATAGTTAACATCAAGAAAAATACAAGGGTTTAGGAATTTATTGTAACCAATTCCAGATAATCCAGGACATCAAACCTTTTCTCCTTTGTGTGGAGGATCTTTCCTTTCTCCAAAGTTCATAAATCCACCTCGTCCAGCGCCCCTGCCTCTTCCACCGGCTGGTCCTGCAGAAGTACCTCTTCCACCACGACCCCTACCAGCCGGCTTGAGGGGTGATTTGGCAGCCTTTGCATCATCATCGCCACCTTCATCAATAGTGGTAACCTTCTGTGGGATTCCCACTCCAGACGTGCTCTTCAGTTTCTTACTAGGAGTAGAATCAACTGATTTCTTCTTCGAATTAGGCAACACAAAATCCTTGTCGTCGTCATCAACAACTTTGTGAGCCTTTTTTAAAGGTGAGGGTTTAATAGATTCATCAGGATCCTTGTGAGGCTTTCTTTTGGCTGGAACTTTAGTTGTTTCTTTTCCATCTGTTGGCTTATCTGTGGGAAAATACTTGCTAGTTTTCCTCCTGCCAGAATTTTCTTGATCTCCATGCACCTGGCTTATCACAGATAAGAGAATTAAAGAACGAAATGGAAACCTTATTATGATTAATACAGTTTCACAATCCCCCTGTTCCGTGCACTAGCCAACTAGGGGGGGAAAGACCATGATAAAACTCAGTCTGTCAATGGCGTTTCAGTTTTGCTCTGAGATCCTGATTAGATTCCTTGTCTACTATAAGAATTAATACATACAAGGACTACGAAAACACTCCTACTTTTATTATGGTTCCATTTGGTTGAATTTACAGTTCAATTGGGTGGAGTTGACCGCCAGCAAAACCGAACACTGGAAAAATCATAGTTATTTTGGTTAAAAAGACAACATCAAAACAAGTGTAAAGTGAAATGAACCCACTGATTGTTTAGGCTCTGTCTTAGCTGTTGAAGGAGTCTGTGAAGTAGTCACTACCGGTTTCTTGCTGTTTCCCTTGTCGTGCGACTTCATAAACCACTTCCTAATATCTGCCTGTGACTTCATTCATCCAAATAAAACAAACCCAAGACATCAAACCAAGATTTCACCATAAGCTTATGAAGGGCAAGAAATATGAACAGTCAAATCTTTAAACCCTAGAAAATGCATTTCTTCCCCGCAATTTCATCGAAAGTTTAACAAGAAAAAAGAAAAATTAGTGTTCTTGAGTTACCATGTCTAAAGCTTAGGGTAAGTTACAATGCAGTAGCCAAAATCTCTGCCTTCAAGTTTGCACGACCTATCAGTGACACTATCTCTATCACTGCCTCATACCCAATATCTGCAGCTACAGGCAAGGCAACCCAAAATTATCCAAATAATCACACCCAAAAGAAACTTCAAAAGAAAAACAAAAGTGTACCATTTTTGTTCAGGGATGATGATGACCGAGGTCTTTGCCTTGCGTTTTTTTAGGGTATTTGTGTTTTGTGTTAGGAACGAGAGGCCGAGAGGAACGGGTTTTGTGGTATATGGGATCGATGCTCGTGGAATTGGTGGCGAACAGGGTATTGTCTCGGTGGACGTAGGGGATAGAAACCGGGTGCAGGCTGCGAATGGAGTTCAAAACCGCTGTGCCCAAAAACCCAGTGCCAAACATGTGGCAAGTTTGTACATTTGACACCTGTCCTCTCCCATTAAAAAATATATATATATCAAACAGCCGCTGCTACCTCCCCCGCCCGACTAATATTGTCTATCCTCCAACTTACCATCCCCTCCTTTTTTTTTTTAGAGAGGTTTAATAAAACGCTCCCGGTACTGTTTATTTTTAACAAAAAAATCATTTTTTTACCTTTAACTATCACTATTCACTATACCTTTAAAAGTGGCTTTTCGTTAAAAGAAAAGTTTTCAAGCCCTTTTCGTTAGTTTTCCTATTTTTCTAATCATTAATTTCATGTTAAGTTAATTTAATGCTCCAAATTTTACCATCTCACCAACAACTCCAAACCATCTTTAAAGTCCAATTTTCTGGGACCAAGATACTTCTTTTTGTTGCCTTTGCATTTTTCTCCTGCCTCTTCCTTCACCTGCCACCGATTCCACATCGCTGAAGATACCAGCTCCAAAACATCTTTAAAGCCTAATTTTTCAGACTTGATCTTCTTCTTCGAGGTCAGATTCGGTCATGGAAGGAGTAACAGCTAGACCCGACAGTTTCTTACACAACACGAAAATAATGGGTTTCAGGTCAACACGATAACTAATCTGGTCAATATCGGGTGACCCGTTAATAACGGGTATACACGTAGATAACACGTGAGTAACCCATTTCGACCCTTTAAGAAAAATAAATTATAATTTAAAGTTTAATTACTAAAAAAATTATTATAAAATACAATAGCCATATTGTATATATTGGTATATTCTATATTAAATATATATATATATATATATATTTGTATTATTATTCTATATAAGTTTTAAAAAAATTAAGTTTTATTCATTTATTTATTTTTATTATGAGAGTTTCTTATTATCATTAATATGATAAATTTTACTTAACATGTTGTTGTCCAAAATTAAAATCAAATAGTATAGTATTAGTATAGGCAATAAGACATATCTACAAGTATGAAAAATGTGAAAGAATATATAAACACTAGTGATTCATCATTCCTCTACGAGTAAACAACTGTTACACTTACACTATCGTTTAGATTTTTAGAACCCTCCAAACCGTGATGAATAGTATTTTGTATTTCTGTGTAAAAGTAATAAAATTAATAATAATTATTGTAGAAGTGTAAGAAATGTATAAAAAAAAATATATACAATCACTCGTAGTGACAAGCTTTACAACTTTTGTGAAGGGGTCAACCTGACACTATAATCCATAAAACTTAAATTTGTATTTAACCGTCGATTGTCGTTTAGGCTTTATTCGTTATATTGAATTTCATTTTTTAAATTTTCTTTTTTGAAAACATAATCTTCTAGGGGATGTAGGAAGATGAACGGTTCAGATCTTTGATATCACGTCCCTATATTTACGGTCAATTGAAATATGAGTCGATGTTATATAGTTTGTAGATACTTTATAAACACCAAGCAATATTTTCACTAACGGTAAAACTCTGAACATAATATTAACGATTTGAACCGTTCATCTTCATGTATCCTCTAATAGATCATGTTTTCAAAAAAAAAATTTGAAAAAACAAAATTTGGTGAGAAAAATGAAGTATAAATACAAACAACAATCGATGGTTAAATTTTGATCTATGATTTATATGATTATAGTGGCACATTCAAAGTTAAGTCATTTACAAAAGTTGTAAAGCTTGTCATTGCGAGCGTTTATATATATATATATATATATATATATATATATATATATATATATATATATATATATATATATATATATATATATATATATATATATTCACACTTCTACATTAATTTAAAAACTATTAAAGACTTTACTTAAACAATAGTCATATAATAAATTAGAAGAGAGTGTTGATGTAAAAAACATCCCTGAAAATATCATCAATATAACTCTTGAAGCCAATATATCAAGCCAAAATTTCATACCGTTTCCCATGGTGATTGATGAAAATAGAAGAGTTTGATTGTAAGAAAATGTGCAAGGTTCTAAACCTTGAAACATAAATCCCTTAATCTTGCAAATCTTTTGAACATTTGATATTTTGTAATATTCTAATGTTTTTTTATTTTTTTTTATTATGCAATTTTGGGTATGTAAATATATAATACTTAAAAAGACAAATGTGTTTTTATGTTTTGAATGTGATAATATGATATGTATATACTTATTTAGTATTATGTTTTTTCATTTGATTATTTATGGGTTTAAAATATATTTTCCTTAATGGGTAACGAGTCGAGTCATATTACCTGATAATATTATCGGGTAGATTTCAAGTTGGATCATTTTAGCTATTTATTTTAATGGGTGTTACACGATCTGCTAAGATATTGGGTATGACACGAAACCGACACGAACACGGAAGACACAACACGAATGTCAGGTCTAATAACAGCAAACAAAATTGTAAGCGTGTGGCTTTTCTGTAAGAACTTGGTCTTCTTCTTCGAGGTTAGATTCGGCCATGGAAGGACGCACAATCTGACAGGGTGATCTCGATCTAGGCATAAATGAAACAAATGGGCAAGCTTCCTTCCTACTTTCCCACATACAAATTTGAAAACGAAAAGGAAAAAGAGAGTGTATTTAGATCTCGCACCCAATCAAAATCAAGATCTTAGTCTTTTTTTTATATATAGATTTCTTCAACGGTGTCAAATTGGCGGGAGGTGAAGGAAGAGGCAGGAGAAAAGATCCAGGCGGGCAAGGCAGCAAAAAGTAGTATCTTGGTCCTAGGAAATTGGGCTTTAAAGATGGTTTGAAGTTGTTGGTGAGGTGGCAAAATTCGGAGTATTAAATTAACTTATGGCTAGAAAAGTAGGAGGGGAATGGAAAAGGATGGTAAGTGGGAAGGCAGACAATCTTGGTCTTTCCCTCCTCCCTCAATCACCACACTGGCCACGAGTGTAATGTTCTCATTTTTGTATCTTTTGTATCTTTTCTTAGGGTTGATCTCAATTTATTACTTTGAAATTTCTTGGTTTTCAATAGGGGTGGGCACGGGCCCCGCCGACCCCAATTTTGAAAGGATCGGACCGAACTTGGGTGCAAAGGAGACCGGCTATGCGGGGTTGGGTCGAGGATAGCAGATTCTAATATAGGAACTAGACCTAACCCGGCCCATATTTTGCAGTGCAATGCAGATTTTGTACTAATCCCTGCACAGATCACATCCAATCCAAATACAAAGTCCAACATCCAAGTTCATATATTAACAACATTACATCGTCTAACATCGTTCAATACATTAAATCCGAGACATTCTAAATAACATCTGAGAGACATCTAAAAATCAAATCAACATACAAAATATGTGAGAATCCAAGACATCCAAATTCCGAAGTCCAAAATCAAATAATTCAAAATAACATGAACATGACATCCGCAATAAATTCCAAAATTAACATCTGAAACCACATCCAACATCCAAGTTCCAACAACATTCTTTATTGAATCTGTAAGGAAAAATAGAATATAAACATGACATTTTTAACGTCCAATATCATATTATCCTCATTAAATCATTGAAATTTGAAGTTTATTCATTTGAGTTTAAAATATTACCGCAATTCCTTTTCCTTTATTCGTTCGAGTTGTTTGAGGAACTTCAATTTCAGGAACACTTGGTGAGATGGTTGAACTTGTAGATATAGTATTTGCTCTTCTTCTTTTATATTCTACAACAAAGACAAAAGAAGCACGTTAATTGTAAAGCAATTAATATAAAGTTATAAACCAAACTATACAAAACAAAATAATTACCTTCTTCACACTCTTGATAAAATTCAAGCTTCGCCGTACTTACTTCATACTCAATGTTGCTAATTTGTTTAATTCTAAACCAATTTTGGTGGCATATCAATGACTCCACTATTTGAGGAAGGAGAGATGATCTAAGGGGGTCAATTACTCTCTTTCATGCACTAAAAGCACTCTCACTGGCAACAGTTGACACTTGAATTAGCAACACATCTTTTGCTATCAAAGCAAGTGCGGTATATGTGCTCCTCCCTTTCAACTTCCACCTTTTCAAAATGTCAAATGGTGAACCGTGTGGTACTTTATCTCGAGTGTCAAGTAGCTACATATCCACATGTGCAAGAGCAATATCCTTGGTGTCTTCTAGTTCCTTCTCCCAATCATCCATCATTTGACTAAATATCATTGGATTTTCTAGTGGCACACTAGAAAATGGTTGTTTTACCCTTGAACAAGTAGTGTCAACAACTAAATCTTCTCTACCCTTTTGTTGTGTTTGTGAACTAAAAGCTTGGTGAGCATATTCATCACACATCACCTTCAACAATGTATTCACTTCATTATTTTTCTGTTAAATCTCTTCTTCAGGAAGTTGTAATTACTTTCTACACAAGTGCGTGTAGTGCCTCAATTTGAATCTTAGGTCTAAGACAAGGGCAACTACAAATATTTGATTAAGGAACTCAATTGAACCAAAATACTTTTGATATTTGACTCTCATGCTCATTGTCATATCTCGTAGCACCAACTCTATAGTTCCTCCAGTTTGTATATATTCAGGCAAAAAAAGCTTTTCAATCTCGTTCTCCGCAGCAATGACATCATGAATAGCTGTATTAGATGTGGAATACTTACTTGTACTAACTTTCAAAGTAACAAGATAGAAGTCATTCAAAAATTCCATAAACACTTCTGCACCATCCCAATCTTCCTTCTTAGGTGGTCCAACCCTCCCTTTACTTGCCACTTCTTCTCCTTCATCATTAAGCACCTTTTCCTTGAAATAGGTGGAGTATATATTAGCTTCATCATCTTCGGACATCCTTTCAAATGCTTTTTTAAACTTCAAGCAAGATTTTAGCATCATGTATGTGCTATTCCACCTAGTAGGCATATCCATAACAGCTAAACCCTTACTAATCAACTTTTCATTTTCCACACATTTCTTGAAATAACTAAACCTTCAGGGACTTGATCTCACAAACCGCATGGCATTTTTAAGAGCATCCACACTTGTATCTAATCTTTTCAACCCATCTTTGACTACCAAGTTGATAATATGAGCTAAGCACCTCACATGCATAAACTTATCATTCATAATAATTTTAGTATTAGGCCATTTCTGCATTTTACGAACAACATACTCAATTGCCACCTTATTAACCGATGCATTGTCAATTGAGATACACATCACCTTTTCAATCCCCCACTCAACCAAACATTGCTCAATCAACTTCCCTATTTCTTTGCCTTCATGACTTGAAATCAAACAAAAATTTAGAATCCTTTTGTGCATATTCAATTCATCATCCACAAAATAAGCAATTAGCACCATGTAGTTCAAATTTTGCACACTTGTCCATGTATCAATAGTCAAGCTCACTCTATGCTTGTGTATCTCATTTTTAACTGATCTTTCATGGTATCATACATATTGAATAACTCCTTAACAATAGTTCTCCGAGATAAAATATGCAATCTAGGCTGGACTTTGCACATCATCCGCCTAAACCCCACTCTACACAACACTAAAAGGTACCTCGTCGATCACAGTATACTCAATAATACCTTCCATACTTTCTTCTTGGCTCCACCCTTTAGCAACAAGCATGTTTTTAACATCCCCAGAAGGTCCAGAACTACCTAGAACCTTTTGCAACTCATCAGTTGGTTTATATGACTTGTAATGTTTGTTGATATGTTTAATGTAAGTACTAGTTCCACCCCCTATTATCAAATGCAAAAATAGAGTTACAATGGTTACACTTAGCCTTCAATACTTGTACCTCTGCCATCTTTATCTTTCCATCCTTTTCTACTTCTTGTATTTCCAATACGGTACACTTAGTTACATAATCACAAACCCAAGATCTCTCAGAAGAAGATCTCTCTAGTGAAGCTAATATAGTTGGTTGTTTTGTCTTTGGAATAGTTGGTGCTTTTCTTTTTCTAGAGGATGAGGGTTTTGGGGGAGGCATTGATGATTTTGACTGTGTGGGTTGTGCTTGTGTTGGTTGTGGAAGACATGGTGATATAGTTGTAGATGATGCTACATTAGACTTAGTACTAGGGGTACTTTGACTTTGAGACATAATGTAGAAATCAGTAAAAGGTACTTTAGGTAAGTTAACTGAACGAACTAAATGAAAATGGAAATACAAACTTTAAAGAAATTCATCATAGGTAATCAAATTCGATGAAGGGATGAAATAAATCACTTTACATATAATGTGTTAGCTTGATTAAATAATTATACTCTCTTTTCCAGTGCCATCCCTATTTTTCAGAGGCAATCTATAAAAAAATCAAGAAAGCATTAAGTACTTACATCTGTTGGGTTCCAAAGTAGAAGACTAGTACTTTCTTCCAATTAATAGAGTAGCCCACTTATCTGGTTCAGTTACTTGCAGCCAAAAAAACCAACTTGATAATCACTCACACTAAACATAAAAAGAGACACAATTTTCTGCATTCACCGTTGGGAATCACAGAAAGCAAGTCTAGTACCGAAAGCATGTAAATAAGATTACAGGTAAATAAGATTAAGGGAGGTTGATGCTTGACACTTCATAGATCTAATCACTCAGTCCACATTTTGTTGTAAACAGGTTGATTTTCAAATATGCTTTTCTATCATCCATCTTTAAACACTCAAAACAGTTGGGCTATGGTCCTATGGACAAAGATTTTCACTGATTCTGGATGGAACAAAACTGGAATCCTATGAGATACATTATAGTATTAAACTGCTTAAGACCTCCACAACTCCAACAACTTCACAAGTATAACATCTCACCTTCCAGAACTAATTCTTGATTACAATAACAATGAAGATGTCTAGCTACGCACATCAAATTCCAACTTAACAGAAAATGAAAAAATTAAACGTGCAGACCTAGTAACAAGTAATACTGTAATAGCAATATTTTAAAGAAAAACTAGTTTATGATAAAATATGTTAGATAAAGAAAATATATATATATATATATATATATATATATATCCAACAATAGAATAAAGGAATTGAACTACTAACTACTCTTCAAGATAAAAGAATAACATTTCAAATGCATAAAACGTAACCTAGTAGCAACTTATACCGAGTTGTAAGTACAAATATATTATCAAACAAAAGTTCATAGATAACAACAGGTGTAAGTACAAGCTATAAGTATGTTACAGGTAAGGGCAATGAAACCTTCTACCGAGCTGTTATAAGTGACGAATCACCAGCGGATATGTGTCCAGCACTTGAGATATGATATCTTTGCACCGAGCTGTTAAGAAGCACTCGTGCCCTGGAAAAAAAAGTGATACAATCGAGGCAAGCTTAAATATAATTATGGTGTCAATTTACAAAATAGTGAAATGAAAAAGGTTGCATTCTTGTTCCAAAAATGTGCATCAGTGACTGGGGTTGATAACCTGCCATAGTAGCATTAACATAATTACATCTAAATTAAAGGTTGCAAGTATGCAACGAATTGCAATCTCTTTATAATTGTTTTATTCTTTAACTTTTGAGTTTAAAGTCTTTTAGAAACAAGATCGCAGTTCATGAAGGCTTCGAGAGTATAAACATGACACAACCTAGCAGAAAAATATTTACAGAACAATTATCACATATTTATAAAACAATTAAACAACTAACCCAATAGAAAAATAAAATATGAAAATAGTGATCCAAGTCGAATCTACTAGAAACGTCAATAACCAGATTGATTCAAATAGTTGCTTAGGGTTTTTACTTAGATACGAATCACTCAGTCCACAAACCAATAATACGAATCAAATAAAAGAGAGAAGCAAGATCAAATTGTTTGTTAGGGTTTTTACCTGAGAACGAAGAGGTTGCGATGAGAGAGAGATTGCAAATTCGAAATTAGGGCTTTGGTAACCAACCAAGTAAAAAAATCTAGGCTGGTGGCAACAGATCAATCATCAATATACAAATGCAATTCAAATTTTAAGAAAACCCTAAATGGTGGCAACAGGATTCAATCATCAATCTACAAATTCTAACTTAAAAACCCTAAAATCCCTACACTAGAAATTCACATTAATAATAAAACCCTAATTCAAAATTACCTTAATTTTAGAAGGATGATGGCTGGTAGCAGTGTCCTCGAATGTGGTGATGGGGTGATGATGGTTGCAACGGCAAATGTGGTGCCATTGTGTTGGTTGTGACGGCGGTGAGCACTATGGGAGTCTGAGAGTTGGAGCTCGACGGTTGTGATGGAGTGATGGTGGTCATGACGGTAGAGGTGGTGCCATTGTGTTGGTCATGACAACGGTGAGCATTGTGAGAGTCTAAGAGTAGGAGTCAAGGGAAGGGAGTCGATGGGAAGTCTGAGACTGAAAGTGATTCTGGAACTCGGGGGAAGATAAATTGGCTAGGGTTGAAACTAATGGTTGAGATTGGATGATAAGTTATTATTCAATCTCGGTCGTTCATTAGAATTAAAAAGGGGCTAGTCCGGGGCCTTTTTTTATTTATTTTAAATTATATGAAATTGGCCCACCCCAAAATTGACATAGGCCCGCCCCGGCCCGGACCGTTTTCTCTCTACAATTTTTGGAACCGGCCCGTACCCGCCTCAAACCTAGGTTACCCGCCCCAACCCGTAGTTTTTCTACCTGTTTGCCCACCCTTAGTTTTCAACATTTGATACATGAAGTTTTTTTTATCCCACAGTAGTACTTGAAGTCATAATTTTGGGACAGCTTCATACATCCATTAAGGTTATTAAATCAGCTATTATATGGTGACGTGGCATCCACGTGGACAATAACTAGGCGTCTTGTGTTAATATATGTAAGGTCCTACATCACCCAAGAGAAAGGATCATCTATGCCTTATATGTACATGTCCACCTTCCTGTAGCAAGGCGCGTTTTGGGAACTCACTGGCTTTGAATCTCATAAGAACTCTAAAGTTAAGCAAGTTTGGGCGAGAGCAATCCTAGGATGGGTGGCCCACTGGGAAGGTCCAAGAACCCAAGAGCAAAACCGTGCAGGCCAAGCCCAAAATGGACAATATCTTGTTATGGGGACTGGGATGTGACAATATAGGCCCACATGAATATTAAAAAATTATTTTAAAAAAAAAAAAAAAACCTTAGGTCATTTCCTACTTCCCCCTGAGCCTCCATTCCTTCTCTCATCTGCATCGTCACTCCCTCACTCCCCTGATCCCTCATTCCACCTCCGCAACCCACCTACTCGGCCCATTTCATCTATATCCTCCATCATTTTCACCTCTCATCCTTTCTCTCTCCTCATATCAATCCAATTTAAAAACCTAAAAGTACAATCCCCAACTCAACGTCCAAATTATCACTTTGAAGGCTTGGAAAGCAGAATGGTTGTTGGGCTTGACCACCGAAGAAATTGATGAGTTGCTGAGCAACCATGAGGGCATCGTGCACTGTCAGAAACATAAATCTGCAGCCATGGCTACTCTTCCAATTCTTACTGCTTTAAACCTTTGACATTAGTGTTGTCCCGCGGGTTTTGACAACCTTTCTCCTAGACAACCCTGAAATTCCGACGGGGAGGCAGAATGAAAGATCAGAGGAATGAGGCAGTGAGGGTGCAGAAGAGAGAAGGGATGGATGGTCGGGGGAGGTAGGAGATAACCAAGTTTTTTTTAATAATTTTTATTATTTATAATTTATTTTAAGATTAAATTTAAAATAAATTATAAATAATGATTAAGATTAAGATGGCGGAATTGTCAATTTAGTCCTTGAATTATTACCTGAGTAAAAATTCAGTCCCTAAACTATTTTTCCAGAAAAAAAAAAATCAATCCTTGACTTATTAAAATCTGCCAATGACATCAATAATATTATATTCAAAATACTATATTCAATTTTTCATCAATTTAAGTCACGTTACTTGCATGTGATACACATAGGAAAGTAGATTGGTAATTTTTTTATATATAAATAGTGTTTTGAGTTAACTTTGGAAGGTAAATTGGTAATTTTCCATAAAGAAATAATGAATAGAATTAATTTTGGAGTGTAAATTACACGTTAGATTCGCAACCTATATGAAATGTTAAAGGCTTATAGGCGAGAAAATGACAGTATTACACTCTAAAGTGCGTCAATTGACTTAAGTTGACTAAAAATTGGATAAAATAGCTTTGAATATAATAGTACGAATTACATTAGCAATTTTTAATGAACTTAGGGACTTATTTTACCCAAGAAATAATTCAGTGACCTAATTTTTACTAAGAAGATAGTTTAGGGACTAAATCGGTACTTCACCCACATTAAATATATGAAAATTAAAAATTAAAAATAGATAAAAGATATACAAACCAATAGGCAACATCAGCAGCCACCGCCACCGCCACCACTCCATCATCTTCCTCATATCCCAAGAACTCATTTCACAGCCACAATCTACCTCACTAACCCTCTCCTATAGGCCACATATTACTTATCTTCAAATGTTCAAACATTGTGTTCTTGCTTCCCCAAAATTTTTATTATGAGTATAGATCCAATATTACTGGCACCCCTTTTCTCCAGAACACTAAAATTGGTAGATGGGTTATTCATGTATCTTATGAACTCATTGATACTTATCGGTGGCATGACATACAATATCATCCACTAGCAGTAAAATAGTGGAAGCTGGATGATTACTCGGCAATGACAAGTTGAGAGTATGTCATTGCCGAATAATCTTGAGACAATGACAAGCTAGAAGTACATGTCCACAATGTGGACAAGCTAAAAAATATTGATACAAGTACATGCCATGTCTTACGACCATGGACTTGGTACAATACTCTAAGTCTGTATGAAGGTATAATGCAACAAGATTAGTAATAATAAAGGAATAACCTTCATGAAATCGTCACCGTCATAAATCATAAACTATATAGCATGAATCATAAGTAATTAATTTGGTTGTAAATTCTTGAAATCTGTCTAACTTGTAAATCATAAATCATAACTCTAATGATATATCATGAAATTAGTGCAATTCGCAAAATTAGAATTTAGATAAATGAAATGTTTCTGAAATAAAAGTTCACTCATTGATCGTTGATGAAGTCCTTCTCTGTATGGACATGTTCTCTAAGGCCTCTGAAACTGCTTGCACCTAAGTGTATAAACGAACCCATTAGCAAAACTTTATTATAACTATCGAATTCAAAAAAATGGTGTGCGGGTTCGGAATTAAAACATTGAATTACCCAGGAAAGGTTTGGGCCGAATCTCAAAAAAAGTTAACGGTTAACGTTGATCAGACAAAGTCAATAGTTTAACCTAACCTGAATCCTCGTAGCCAATCCGAGCTGCCAGAACTGACCCAAGCCGTCGAAAATCGGCCGTATTCTGGAAAAACATTTGATCCATATATGAAAATTCATCTACTCGATGAGACATACACAACGACAGTGGTTTTAGACCTTACCTCCGCCAAATTTGACAAGAAACTTGTAGGGAAACGATGGTGATTTTTGAAACTCAATTCGTTGATGATTTTGGTATGTTGTTGAGGAGGAGAAAATCAAGAGAGATAGATGATTTTGGAAATGGCACAAGGGAAAAGGGAAGGAAATAAAATATCCTTACCCTCTCATGGGTCCCGCACTGTACTCAACAACCAAAGGAAATTCTCTATAAACAGAGTAAAGTTTTGAAACTACCCTTAATTTCAAAGTCCTATAAAAACTTTATTATAATTTTGATTCTAGTTCCTCTTGCACCTAAGCGTTCGTAGTGACGAGTACTATTCAAATATAGTGAACGCAAATTAACCCACACTCTTCTACAGGCATTTTGGTAATTTATAGTGTTTTAAAAACTGTCCTAGGCGGCGCCTAAGTGTTCAGCAGTGGATGACTACTGCGATTTGAGAAAAATCATGAAAAAATCGGTAGGGACTTAAGCAGCTGCTTAGGCACTCTAGGCAGCGGTCCACGTGACATAGCCATGGGTTCTTGTTAGAGATTTCTGGGAAAAGAGAGACATATAGGCCTCGTTTGGCAGGTCGGACTGTACTGACTATTTCTGTCGGATAGGATAAATAGTCACCGGATAGTACTGACTAAATTACTCGGGCGTTTGGTGCAATATCAGATTATTGACCGTATTATTTATACTGTGTTTGGTACTGAACCGGATAGGACAAGAGAAAAAAAATTTGACAAATCTTTCTTTGTTTGTTAAACTTTTCTCATATTTATACCTATTGAAAACCACACAAATTTTCAAATAACAAAGAAAAATAATAAATTTCATACATCAAATTCAAAATATTTTCCAATAATATAAAAGAAGGTTCACAAAAAACAATTACAATCATTACGTTATATAATACAACCACATATCCAAGTTCATAAAATATACAACTGCAAATTGGTTTCAGCAAGAAACAGTTTGTCTAGATAGCCAAAACATATGCATGCTGCTTTTAACAAAATATATGCATGTTGCAGCTTTTAACAAAATATATGCATGTTGCAGCTTTTAACAAAAGATATGCATGCTGCTTTTAACAAAATATATTGTTGTTGGTTTGAAATGTCAATTGCGGTTACTTTGTCCAAGTAACATGAGTACGAAGGCTTTTTTCATTGCACCATCCAAAGTCAAGAATGTCCTCTCATTCTGTGGCTTTTCGAAAAGGATATTTAGAGCCTTGATTTGATCCTCGATAGATAAATCCATCTTTGACAAATCTGAAGCAATCTCATGGTTTGGATCCACTCATTTCCCAAAAACAGCTTGTAAAACTGAACCCAACTTATCAACTGATTTAGAAAGCATTTCATTAAATGCCACAACAAGATCATTATCATTAGCATATCTCTTCCTTTTCCGGGTACTTGAACTGCTAGACCGTCGAGCAACAGAGGGAGAACTAGTCTCCACCTCATCTTCATCTTCATCTTCATTAATGTGCTCAGGCTCATTCATCATCTCAATAGGAGTTGCAGCTCCTACTCCAGTTGCTCGGTCTTTCCAAAAAATAACACTCAATCTATCATACAATGGAAACGATTTTCCTAGCTAGCCCTCTGCTTCTTTGTTAACCTGCAATGCGAAAACAAATCATACTATCCATAAAATACAAATAATCTTATTTTGTTCCCTTCAACCTGTCTTGATAAATTGTATGTAAAGGAACATGTTAAGTAATCTAATATGTAAAGTTAAATTCTAATATTATGTTGGAGAATTACCTTCACATAGGATTGTCATACGTCAATGCTATCAACCTCAATACACTTTCGTACATCATTCCATGCAAAACCAGTTTTATTAACCATGTCATAAACTATTGCATAATCTTTTTTCCACCTCATTTTGGACTCAATATGTGGAACTGCCTTTATATTGGCATTAGGACATTTCAAATTAATAGCTGTTTCAAATTGAGCCATTGTTCCGGGTTTGAAACAACCGTTATCACATCGCAAATTCTTAACAACTGCCTCCTCAAGTATGGATAGCAATGCATCTTCTTCATATTGTTTCCAAACCCTTCTACTTCCTTTTGGTTGACTACTTTGTTCACTTTCCATTCCTATAATTACATACACAATAAGATAGCATATAATCAATAGTGCATATAATTAATAGTAAGTGATAAAAATCATAAGCAAATCATCATACTTTTTAAATAAATACATAACCAGGTCACACTTTGTTCGAATAAAGTATCATAACCGAATACATAAGAAATCACTATTTGTTCAAATAACAAACCATCACCAAACCACAACATGCATATGTAAGAAAATTAATCAAATCACGCTTGTGCACGCCACTCATTGTACATATTCATAGCCAAAGTGTTTCTCCATGCAGTCCATTCTTGTGTAGGTTGAACACTCTCAATCATATCTTCATCATCATCACTACTTTCATATTCGTCCAAGTTCAGGATTTCATTTTCTATTGGATCAGCTGACATATGCCTTCTAATAAGATTATGTAATAGGTAGCAAGCCATCATAATCCTAAGTTGTGTTTTAATTGGGAAAAATGATGGACCTCTTAAGATGCTCCAACGCATCTTAAGTAGTCCAAAACATCTCTCAATGACATTTCTAGCTTGAGCATGTTTCATATTGAAATACTCCTCATGATTAATCGGGAGTCTTTTATTTCTCCACTCCGAGAGATGGTAACGCACTCCCCTATACGGTGCAAGGTATCCTGGACCATTTGTGTACCCACCATCCACAAGGTAGTAACACCCTAACATACCAAAAAATGTATATTACTATATAGAAGAAAAACGAGGATTCAAATTACTAATATATAAACAAATAATCTATTGTTACCCATGGGAACTTTTAATCCCGTTGGTCTACTTATCGTATCTCGGAGTACTCTAGAATCAGAGGCCGACCCTTCCCAACCTGGGTACACAAATATAAAATTCATGTCCAGATTACAAACTCCCAACATATTGGTCGCAATCTCTCCCTTCCTTGATCGGTATCTCGGTTTATCTCGCTCAGGGACATGAACGTTAATGTAAGTCCCATCCAATGCCCCCAAGCAATTCTAAAAAAAAATCATTAACATTAGTAAGCTCAATACATTTAATTACATTAATTTTATAAGTAATTTTTATAAAATATGAAGAATACCTCAAACCAACTCCATTTAGGATCTGGGTAGGCATTAGGAATGGGTTCTGGCACTTTCAAAAGTCTACCTTGTAGCCTTAACACTCCATGTAGAATGGAATTGAAATACCTACTTATTGTCTCCCCCGATCGACAAAACCTACTCCCAATTGTACGATTCTTTACATGATGTGCAAGTATATGCAAAAACATGCAAACTTGTTCTTCCATTGTCACTACACCGTCCAATTTTACTCTACCGTGGTGACGAAGCATTTGACATAAATAATGGAATGTTCTTCTGTCCATTCTAATTTGGTTCACACACTGAACATCATCATATCCTATTATGCTGTCTAAATAGGCTGACCCTACCATTCTCCTAACAAATGTGCGATTTCTAAGTGCAAGTTGCCGATTCCGCCTTCTAGCTGAATTATGATTCATCATGAACCACATCATCAACCAAGTCACAATATTCAAGTACCACAACTCAACAATGAAGCATGCCACAATGTTTCTTTCATCCATTTCTAGTGAAAATATAAAATAACATTATTAGATAGTGGCAAAAAAATTAACTGGAGGGTGAATGCATAATAACATTGAAAACGGAAGGAAGCATGTTAATAAGTCCAACCAAAAATTGTCATAGACAGATAATAAATCATATATAATTAATGCTCACTGAAGGAAATTAAAAGCACTTGTTCCCAAGCTCTAAAACTGCTTATGAGATAAGCCATTTACTTATAAGCATTAAGTAGCTTCCCAATAGTTAAAAATCTTGGTTCAACTGGTTGAATAGACAGCTAAACAGAAACTCCCCTCCCATGAAACTGCCACTGCTGTGAAAAAAAATGGTTGAATCCAGAAAATTGGGTTTTGGCTCCTTGCGGAACTCCCAAGGGAAGCATAACATTGAAAACGGAAGGAAGCATGTTAATAAGTCCAACCAAAAATTGTCATAGACAGATAATAAATCCTACAGACTGTTTGGGTGATCAGAAGGAAAAATTACAATGAAATCAGAAAGATGTCTTGACATTCATCAGTCAAGGAAGCATGTTACAAATCGAATTCAAAATATCAAAACACCAAAAATTAAAAAATGGATAAAAGCTGAGAGGGAGTGATGCAAAAACTGAGAACCGTTCAACACCAACAACAAACCTTCATCAGTCAAGGAAGCATGTACAAATCGAATTCAAAATATCAAAACACCAAAAATTAAAAAATGGATAAAAGCTGAGAGGGAGTGATGCAAAAACTGAGAACCCATTCTAATTAAAGTTCAACACCAACAACAAACCCTAAATTCGACCCCAATAGCAAACCCTAAAATTCAAAAATTCTAATTAAAACTCAAAATTCCATAATCAATTGCATAATTAGAGAGAAAATAATAACTAGATTTAATCAATTAAAAGAAAATTGCAAGAAAAATAGGAGGAGGGGAAGAATAGAGGGAGGGGCGGAATCCCAGAAGAAGAAAACTGGATACCTGTGATTCAAACGAAGAAGAAGAGCTTGAGAAGACGAACCTGGGATGAGAGGAAGAGAGGAAGAGAGAGCACTGGAGCGGACGATTGCTTCTGGAGCGGAAGAGAAAGCACCTGGAGCGGAAGACGCGTCTGGAGAGGATGCGGGAGAGCCCGACTAAGTTATACCGTGAATTTGGATGGTATAACTAAGCAGGTATACACCGTGTAAAAAAGGTGGGCCCGGATTGTTTAATCCGGTGCCTATTTAATCCAAATGGTCACCAAACATCGTATACCGTATTATTAGTACTATCCGGTGCTTTATATGGTGTTCCAAACAGGGCCATAGTCTTTGTGTCGCAACATAGTCATGATTACTTACTAGAGGTTTCTGGAAAAAGGGAGAGATATCACTTTTGGGGTTTTGTGTCATGGGGTGTCACAGACATATTGAGAAAAGTGGGAAGAGGGATGATTTTAGTTTGATTTTGCCATGCGGGTGATCTTTCAAGATTAAAATATTAGAAGATAAATTTATTTTTAATAAGGAAACAAGGCCTAATTGTTTTTTTTTTTAAATGAAAACAAAGTCCAACAATGGTCAAAATATCAAGGTTCTAAAAGATGTTAGGCGTTAGTTGGGTAGGAAACTGGAGCCTAGTGCCTAGGCAGTTAGGCGGGGTCTAGGCGAATTTAAGTAAATCCATTATATTTCGTGTAAATAAGTGTCTGTTTATATTTAAAATATATATAATTTCATCATAAACTACAAAATAGAATGATATATGTATTATAAAGTATTGGAACATAAATAAAATATGGGGCCAAACTGAGACATCCCAACCTGGAATTTGTCAGTTTGGTATTAGAGCATGGTTGTAGTCGATCCCACACTCATCACAGATGTGATGTTGAGCACTAATCTTTCTTGAAATCTCCGATGCCACGTAGGCTTTCCATGTGACTGGAGACGAAATTTAATTTTGAGTTATAACGAACAAGTTACGTTCAAAATTGTGTAAAAATACCAGAGACAAATTCAAAACATGGCTCTAATACCAAACTGACACATCCTAACCCGAAATGTCTACGTGTCCATCCGAATTGTGATGTGCTGGCCAACACCCATAGACCAAGCATATAGTGTATGCTCATTTAAGTATTCAACATGTCTCTTACTATTTATTAAAAAAAATTAAATGCAAAATTAAAGTTATCTATTTTCTGTCTAAGTGAGTTGCAACCTAGGCAGATACCTAGGCGGGTGCCTAGGGGGCGCTTCAGCTAGTTTATGCGCTCTTTCTTAATCTTCAAACACCTAGGCATTGATCGGGGCGGTGGCTAGCCACCTAGGATTTTTAGAACAATGCAAAATATATGGCTGAGCTAATGTTACAACATTAACAAAAAAGACCCTAATATTTTACACATACTCATATTTTATAATATATATATATATATATATTAGAAATTTAAGTAAATCCGCCTAATACGCCTAGGCTCCCACCTAGGCACCTAAGCGCTAGACCCCATCTCACTGCCCAACTAGCGACTAGTGTCTTTTAGAACTATGAATTTACATATTGAGGACAAAATTACAGAAACATGTGGAACAGGTCGTAACACCACCCCACCTTACCCTTTCTTCCTACGCAACACGCAAAAGCTCTCTCTATCATTTCTTTCTCTTTCTTTCATTTTTCCATAGCTAGATTTTCCTTTGGCCTAATTTGAATCTAAATTCTAATTGGAGAGGGAGAGTAGAGGCAGAGATGCGAAGGGAATTGATCTTCAGCAATGGAAGAAGCGGATTTGGAAAATGTGTTTAGGGGTGAAAAAAAAAATGAAATTGGAGTTAATGTGTTTGGCTGCAATCAAGGTTTTAAAAGATGCTAGGTGTTAGTTAGGAGACGGACTAAGGCCTATCATCTGTTTCCCGATGGTGCACTTAAATTTCTTGATTGGTTTAGATGTAATTTGCCAACAACCAGTGGCATATGTTTGTTTTTAAGGTATCTTATTAACTGCATTTGAGGATTGATTGAAGAATGTGTTCAATTTTTTTTTACAATTAGGAAAATAGCTTTGTTTTCTTAGGAATTTTTTTTTTTTTTTTTTTTTTGCAATTGAAGAAGGAGAAGAAGGGGAAAAAAACGAACCGGACCGAAACTGAACTGGAAAAAATCGAACCAAAAAAAAAATTTCAATTGAACCGAAATTTCAATTCGTTTTCGATTTTGACAAAAAAATTGAACCGTTTTGAACTAAAGCCAGCCCTAATGACGAAGATAAAAGATAGAGAATCAAAGATGGGAGAGAGAGAAAAAAGAGTTGTCGTCGGCCGGATGGGCCCAATGGGGTGTGGACCGTTTGGCTGACGGGTCGGTGGATTGGGGAAGGTAGCTGTGGCTGTTTGGATTTTGTTCTTTCTTTATCAATTTCCTTTAAACATAACGTTGTTAAGACCCTTATTATTGGAGAGGACAGATACCAAATGTACAAGCTTGTCAGGCTATTCACTGGGTTTGTGGCACAGCAAATTTGAACTCTTGTAGAAGGGAATTATGGTTTAGTTAGAATTGGAAATTTGGCTGAAATGGCCAATTTTTTTTATTTATGAAAAGGTACGATATTTGTCAAGATGTCAATAAAAAAAAAGGTATAAAAAGATAGAACACAAAAAAAGAAGTGAAAGTCTAAAAAAATCTTGTAAGGACTTTCAAATCAGAATCAACATAAAAAGAGGCCACCATTGCAGAATAAAAGAGAAAATAATGTAATCACATTCCGTTTTCTCGAACTAAGCCACCTTATGTTGCTCTACAATTCTTGCTCTTGCAAGCCTATGTGCTCCCTCATTTGCTTCTCGTCTAAAGGGACTAAGTTTGGATTGAGAGAAAGCTCGAAGGAATGAGCGAATATCATTAATTATCAGTCCCAAATTAAAGGTATCATCTCCTCGTTGTTGCATAGCAGCGATTGCATGATAGAATCTCCTTCATATTCTACTTCAGTAGCTTGCAACTCCTCTACAAACATAACGGCCCTTCTTGCAGCAATCAACTCCGCTCGCAACGGTGAAACCACGTCCACATGCCCACCCGAGAAAGCTGCCATGAAATCCCCTCTGTTGTCCCTTGCAATCACCCCAAAGCCACCATATTTTGCCCTCTCCTCCCAAGCTCCATAGAAGTTACATAGACTCAACCCATGGCAGGTTTCTTCTAAGTTTGCTTTTGTTCTAGGCTGCCGTTGTTTCTGTGTGGAGTGCCAATGTCAAAATTCAAATAACCAAATCTTTGTACTTACTTGATTTTTCATTGGTGGTAAGTGAGAGCCAATCCATAAACACAAATTCTGAAATTGTCACCTTTATATGTTTCTTTACAATCTTTATAACTAGAGAATTTGTCTTTGATATGTAACGTATTTTACTTTTCAATATGATCATTGAATTTATTTAATTATTTATTTTTATTTAACTATCAACTTGGTCATCTAAGAATTATTCAAACCAAATATGTCGATTTCCCATCATGGGACCAAATAATATGTAAATTTAATTTTAAATAGACAATCAGGAAAGAGATAGTTCAGAACATAGATGTAAAGAGATGACGTGGAAAAATTTGTTCCAGGACATTTGAAACAATTAAACCTCCGACATGTTACCTCAGTAATGCCACTTTAGTTGCAGCATGGGATAACGTTTTACGTGGAAATCTTATCGCCATTGTTTTCTTCTTTCTACGCTGTTTTTGGTCTCTCTTGAGTTTTGGTGTGGTCCCATAAAATCAGACTTGTGTTTGTGGACTCAAATTCCATGATTGGTGTGGTGACTGGTCAATTCTTTCGGATCTGTCAAATTTCCACAAACATATGAAAACCCTTCCAAAAGGTAATGCTGACCTACTGCCTGTACTCACCGGGGGCAACGGGAAGAGAGAGATTTAGATGAATCGGTTATAAAGTCGCGGTGATATTTCGGTTCAATAACACTTGTTATGTGAAGTGAGATTAACACGTTGCATTGTGTTATTATACCAGAATGGCATGCTTGAAATAAGAAGCAAGTGGTGGATTATCTGTGGTTGGTATAGAATACCATTAGTAATAATAAATAAATAAATCAAGTAATGGACTCTTTTTTTTTTTCTTTTTTTTTTTTGACAAACAAAAAGTGAGTTACATTATTAGTTGTTAGGGGACAGGGGACAGAGAAATCGATGAAGATCGAACCTGCATTAGAGTGCATAAGCATCATTGCCTTTCGCCACTATGATAAAGCGTCATCTGTGTAATGCACACTCTATTTGAGTCCGGGTATTTCACCCTGACTCTCCCCCCATACCGAAAAAGAAAAAACAAATAGATTTCAGCATTGAGAAATGCAGAAATCACTTCCATAGTACAATCAAATTTCAGTGATACTGAGGTTCGTCAGGTAGGCTCTGGGAGCAATTGCTACAGAAAAGAAATCTAGGAATTCCAGTTGAAATAAATAACAAAAATTATAAAATAAAAGGAACCCTCAGATTTAAAAAAAATAAAAATAAATAAAACCTTTGGAACACATAGTCAAACATGTAGCTGTATATCTATTTCCTTCAATCTGTCGTTCTTATTTTTCAGGAGATGGAATTTCTCCACCTCCTAGGTATCTTTCTAGTCTGCTGATCTGCAGCCGTTGTGTGCTCCAGCCCAATGTTCTGGTTTTCTAAATTTGTGTTCTTTGTGAGTTGTTTGCTTAGTTTCTTCCACCCACTGCTCCATGCCGATGTCTGTTTATTCTTTGACATCTTGTCAAACTGTCTCTGCAAATTCTCCATGTCATGCTGGAGCTCTAGGTGCTTGGCTTTCACACTCTCCAGTTCGAATTTAACCATGTTAATGTCTTTTTTAGCGGCAGCCCATCCTTCTTGGAACGACTGCGGGGTCCCTTCGAGTAGTGTTTTTCGATTCGAAACCATTGGCTGATACTGAGAGTCTCCAGCTTCTTTGAGGGAGCTTGTGGCTAATGCATTGCTTATTTTAACTTGTTCACAGAAAAGGACCTGCACTACCACTCTCAATGGGAGTCTTTCGTTTTGGGCAGCATGCATGCAGGCATCAATGGATAGCTTTTGGCAATCCATCACCCGGCAAAGCCTCTTCCTTTCGTGCTCAGAAAGTGTTGGATGGGCCTGTTAAATTGATAAAGAGACGAGAACTCTTAGTCTAAAGCAATTCAACAACAAAAATGGCGTAACGATTAATGAGAGCAACAAAGTCAATTTCTCAACGATTGTTCATCAAGTCTATAAACCAGAGGCAAATGACATTGTTGAGTTGTGCTTTCAAGTCATCATCACAAAAGTCGACTTGCAGCACTTGCTATAGATATCGGTGCATCACATATAAGCATTTTGTTCACTTCCGAAAATGTAGAACTACTAGCAAATTAGCAATACATGGCTCAAATATTCAAATTAGTAATGTCTCCCATTTATCCAAGCTAAAACAAGCACACATCCATGTTAATTAAAAAGGCTCACTCATAAGATTAAAATTTGCCTGCACTAAATAATGTGGTTGATACATTTCTCTATGTTGCAAACTTTACATCTATGTTTTTCCCCTTCAATGTGTAATCAAAACATGCATGAAAAGGCAATTTTTTGTAAGAGCATGAACAGGCAAAATAGAAAGAGCAATTCCATGACAGTAATTTCGGGAGAAGGATGTACCTTGAGATAGGAATCAACTGCTCTATAAAGTCCATCATCGCAGATCCTTGCAGACTCGGGCAAAGCTTCTGCCAGTACCTGAAACTTTGTTAGGGAGAGGCTTCTATCTCTGGACACCTCTGTAAGATAACTATCGACAAGCCTAGCTACCCTCATCTTAGCATTTGGACCGGTAGGCCTTTGAAGGTCATCATAGTGCTTCCCAGGGAAAGATTGTTGGCTTGGACTTGAAATTTCCGTCTGTTCTTGAACCAGAAAGTGCTCCAGAAGCCTTTGAACAAGATCCACGTCGTACATAGTTTCACATTTATTGTAAGAAGGAATAAGAAGATCCGCCAAAGTAGCCTGTTCGAACTGCATTCCCACCCGTTTTTCCAACTCAGTAACCAAAGCAGGTGCTACTTTCAGCATGTTTGCCATTCTCAAAAGCCGAAGAAGGAAGCTGCACGAGACACTATCCTTCTGTGGTGGGATTATGCTGATAAGGCTCTCAATGATCATCCGTTGATCTTTGGCCTGAACGCTTGAAGACTCATCTTTATTTCCTGCCAGAATCATATGAAGTCCACCATTCCAACTACCTCCGCTATTACTTGTACTATTGCTGCTGTTGCTTCCTTCATCTGCTGCACCTGTGCCATCGTTGATCAAACCTGGAAGCCACTTAGATGCGTAATGCATCATTGCAGCTCCAATCAGTTCAAATCTCATCCCCTTTACCTTAATTGCGGTAATGACCCTGACAAAGTGATCGATCCTTAGAATCGAAACATCTTCAAACCACCAATCAGGAGGTACCTGCTGGCTTCTACTTGGACTTGACTCCTTCATGTCACCCCAGTTTGGGCTAGCAGCTTTTGTTGGCTTTCCAGTGTATGCCCATCTTATCCCTTTTGGATTGGCACAAGCTTTCCAAGCAATAGACTCGCTGCATCTTCGGACAATTTGAAGGTTTTCAGCCCACGGTGACAGCTTCTCACAGCTTTTCAACACCACAATGGAGTCTCTCCACGAGGATAAAACCACATAGCTAAGAAAAGCCTCGGTTTTGAAGATAAGGTTGCCTTCTTCCAAGTCCTCTGTCATTTCAAGGTACTCTGCAGCACATCTCAATCCTGAAATATTTGCTGCTGTTAGATCAACAGCAATTCCATAGCAGAATTTCGCAGCTAGCTCGAAGGCCTCCGGTCCACCTGGAAGATCATTCAAACCCATCTTACTCAGGTCCGGGTCGCGTAATTCATACATGACTCTGTTGATCTTTCCACTCCTTGAAAGCAGGGGATACTTGAACAACACAAACACAAAATTTCACTCTCTCAAAATTTACTAGTAACGAAAATACTTAAACTAGTAAGATTTCGGATTAAGGGTTCGAATAAACTGAAGTTTTCAACATTTGAGCAATATAATTAGCTTGTTATACCTTGTGTAAGTGAAAATTGGCATCCCCAACTTGAACTAGCAGGTCACTTGGGATATCAGTTGCTACATACCTATTAATTTAAACAAACAAATCCACCAAATATTTAATCAATTTTGCTAATTGATATCCACAACAAAGCATGCATGTTGGACAATTAAAATCTCATTTAATCACACTTTAATTAATTAATGTAATAATATGATAGTTCATAGTACATACCAAGAGTTGCCTTTGAGCTCAAAGCCATCAGTCTTAACATTGTGCTTGGATGAACTGAGAACTCCATTCCTGTAATCTCTTCCTCCAACCGACTCAATCTCAGAATCCCACATGATTTTGGAGAAACCCCAGAAAATTCAAGCTGGAATTTTCTCGGGAAAGTGGCAACAAGTAGGAGCAGTGAAAGAGAGAGAGCAGCAGAAAGCAAGAGAGATATCGCAGTAAAAACTGAGATATGGGAGGAGGGAGACTAAAAAGGGAAGAGGAGAGTGGTCTCACTCACATGGGGTGCTTGGAATTATCTTCAACTGTCGGATTCTTAAGAGGTTTCCAAGAGTTGTTACAGGCTGTGGAGTAACGGGCATAGTAAGTGCTGTTTTGGATCGCTCGCAGCCTCCTTTCTTTGCTTCTCTCTGATTGCTTAGTAGGTTCTCTTCTCCCAATGCACATTCCACATAGAATTTCAGAGATTCAGTTTCTTACCTTCGATTATTCTCTCATTTTCTTTTGGGCAATTAAAAAAATAATCACTTTTGACATTTTGTTGCAGAAATTGTTATTGTTTAATAGCAACAACATATAGATTATATATTGACGGCACAATAATACATAACAACTATACAACGATGACATAATGATATCAGATTATTTCTTATAGATCCGACAATTTCTTATATGATCCATTAACACGATATGAAAATGACAAGAAAATAATTAATTTCGAGTCAACACGATATTAATCGGGTTGTTATCAGGTCACATATTAAGAGCCCGTAACACACGGGTACCTCATTTCGATGCGTTAAGAAAAAATTATTTTAATGAGTTTAAAGTTGAACTATTAAAAAAATTATTATAAAATACAATAGTCATAGTGTATATATTATATATTAAATATGTACTATTGTATTATTATTCTATTATGTTAATTTTTTTATTTGTTTTTATTACTAGAATAAATTTTACTTGACATGTTGTTCAAAAGTCAAATCGACTAGTATAGTATTATTATAGGTAAAAGGACAAAATAATCAATTTTAGAGTAAACAACCTAACAAAGGAATTTTTTTTTTGGTCAACTATGGATTTGTTAGATTAGGAAGCCGACTCAATCCGAACCCACATTGAAATGCAAGAACCACACACCTCTCTGCCACTGTAGTAGAGGTCAACTTGCAGCTAACAAAGTTTTTTACTTTGTCTTATACAATCATACTCATAAAATGTTGTGTACTCTTAAAAGTGAGATTAAAACATTATAAAAAATATTAAAAAATAAAAATATCAAAGTAAAAAAAAAAAACATTAAAAAAATTATAATAATTAATTTACAAGTGAGAAAATTATGAAAAATATGAAAACACTCGTGATTGCACCCTAGAAAGGTGACAAAGTCATAAAGTGTAGTGATGTGGAAAATGTGAATAATTTTAAAACCTAAAAGTGCCTAAATGCAGAGTGCTCTAATGAGTGAGAATGAACACATTGCACACATGATGTCAGAGCATAAGTAAAGTACAGTAGAGTGGGTAAAGATCATACCCTCAGAAGTAGCCACCTATAATGAGATTCACCAAGAATCCTCATCGATACGAACGTTCAACAGCTAAAACCTGGAGGGGCGAAAAACAAGGGTGAGTGGGCCTGAAAATAAAGTTTAATAAAAACCTTTCGAAAACATTATAACCCCTCATTGTAAAACCCGTATAGTTTCTAGAAAACAATACTACATATATATACGAAAACCCATGCACAAGGCCAATAAAACTGAAGTATGCCATGTTATAACATTTCAGCACTAACAGATGTAAGCCAGGTGTGAAATCAATATAAAATAGTATGCAAGTCAAAGTCACCTAACGTGACTTGTACGATTGGACCTATAACTCATCAACCTATGCCTGCACATGAGTCGGAATCACCTGATGTGACTTGTACGATAGGCTGGGTGTAAATAAGTACGCTCAAGTGCTACGATCACGTGAAAGCTGTGCGATGAATCGCAGGCCACCTACGAGTCGGAACCACCTATTGTGATCTGTACGACAAGATGACACTAGACTTGGATCTAAGGTGAGTGTGCGGTGTGTGAGATGAACAATCACGTGAAGGTTGTGCCTGGCCTCAGATGGGAGCACTAACACCAGGGTGCAAGATAATAAGCTCTAAATGCATCTATGCATAAAATTTTACAATGAAACCAATACCATCATAGTATACTCACCTGAAGCTTACTTGAGCGTCCACAACATCATTCAATACAATGCATAACTACACTAATGCAATACTAAAAAAATAATGCATTCATGACATGGCATTCAAAGCATAGTTCATATAAAAACATTTCTGGAAACCATAAAGCATATATATATATATATATATAAAGGAAGAAGACCCACTTACATATATTTGCGAGGTCACAGCCGTTCGAACTAAGAAAGTTGTAGTCATCAATAATAATCGTACGTTAGCATAATATGAGGATTCCTTAGTAAAACTCCACTAAAAAAAATTAAATTTGGGAAAACAAACTGCGGATTTGGAATTAGAGTGTCGAAATACGTTATAGAAAGTCCCTGACATCTTTTACAAAAAGTCAACCGAGAAGCCCCGGTGGTCAACTATGTTAAAACTTCAAAATTTCACTAAATGGATGTAAAAAATGGACTCGGGGCATTGAGATTAGCCTAGGAGGAGTTCCGAGAAATTTTGAAAACGCCAATATAAGGAATATTGTAAAAATATTCCAAGAATATTCCAGGTCCATTTAAAAAATGGGCCGGATTTAATCTCTGGCCCAAGAGCTAGCTTAGTTCAAGATTGGGCTGGGTTTTTTTTCTTCTTCTTTTTCTCCGGCAGGTCGCCGGATTCTGGGTTAAAGATGGTCGGGAAACTCCTTCGGCCCTTATTAGCTTCAAACCTCAATCATTTTCAATGTTCTAAATATGTAATTGAATCTAGGAATGCTAGGGATTAGTTTATACCTAAGTCAAGACCCAGGAATGGCGGAGAAGGCTAGAAAACGGCCTGGAACATCGGTACTTCACTCGCCGAAAGCTGGAAAACGAAATAGAGACACGAACAAGGTTAAAACCCTCAGTTTTCAACTCAAAAACCACGCATATCTAAAAAAAATATCATTAGGAACCGAGATAAACATCTAATCAAGTCATGCTCACCTCGTCGATGGGTTCCACGTTAACTCATCCGAGAAAATAGTGGTGGTTAGCCTCGGCCTAGCCATTGTTACGCAGGGAGGAAGACAGAAGGTCTAAAGTATAGTCTCCACTTCTAGTATTCTCACAAAGGATAGTGATTTGATGATGTGAGGGTATGGAGTTTGCCAGACATGGCGAGGTTGTGCATCCATGTATCAACGTAAAGAGAGGGAAAAGAGAGAGATGAAGTTTAAGAGAGATGAAATAAGGAGATATGATGGTTGTGATTTGGAGGGTTTAGGTGGTCTGAGGGCTCGCCAGAGAGGCGAGATGGTATGACAGTAATGCTGCTCAGTTCTCTTATTTTCCACAGAGATGAGGGTTTGATGAGAGAGAGTGGAGAGAGTTTGAAAATGAAGGAATGAGAAATAGAGTTTCAGAAAACAGGGGAGACACGGGATATGGAAATGGGGAGTGGTTATGGGACCCACAACACAGAAATTCTTTATAGGAAAATAATAAAATAATTAAGGGTTAAATATCTGGGATTGTGAATTTACCAAAATGTCTTTCAATTGTGAATTTACCAAAATGTCTTTCAACTTTGTAAAATCGTAAAATCTCATTCGTAACTCTAAATTTGATTCTGCTTGAGCCCACGCATTCGTAGGGATGAGTACTACGCAAATACGCTAAAAGAATGAATCATATGTCTCTCTAAAAGGTCAACAGAAGTCAAAACCCTTGCCTTTAGGGCATTTTCGTCAATTCAAACTTTTAAAATTTATAAAATTGTAAAATTAGGGACGGATTGTCACAATCTACCCACTTTAAAAAAATTTCGTCCCCAAAATTTAAAATAACTTGTAAAATGTAAAATACTCAAAAATCAGGAGAAAGTATGTATATAAATATATATACAAGGAAGAAATCGTGTTAGAGTAGCTGCATAAAAGAGAATACTATTTCGTCGCGATCGGATTGCAATTATTCCTCTTTCATGCCTCCAAGCTCATACTTTCCTTCTCCCTTAGCGCAATACTAAAATTTAATACTTTTATAAAAACATAGAGTAAAAAAATAGACGTATAAAAGTATAATGTCCAAATACGTATACATAATAACGTAGAAATAGTTGTACTGAAACCAAAACTGAGCATAGAAATTTTTTTACCTATGCACTCGCACCATATCGTACTCCGAAGGTATGTATGTAGTATCTTTGGATCGAGCCCAAATAATAAATAAATAACTAAACGTATAATTAACTAAAATACTAACGTAGATAGACCTAAATGTTCAGTTACTCAACGAGTTCAACAAATAAGCTCTCAATATTACGGTCTATAGCTCGCAATACCAATAGCTCACTGTTGTCCCACTAAGTAAGTAACAAAATCCCGAGGGTGCAATATTACCATCATGCCCCCCATAGAGAAATACATATAAATTGTTTGGTCAAACCCTTGATCGTGCTTGCGAACTACTCTCTCGAGCAATATCGTCGATAATATAAAATTTTATTTATCATAATCTCAAACATTCTGATATCTGTTTGCAATACTCACCTTCCAATTACGCATTGTGCATAAAGTCTCCATACAATGTCTTAAACTGTGTCATACCCAAAAATCAAAAGTGTAACCGCAGTTACACACAACCCTAATAAAATAAATGTCTGTTACAAATTTACCAAGTATGCAGAACGAATAAAACGCAACATGTACACGAAGGTCTGTGTAGTTCGTTGAGACTGACCATCAGTCTAAGGATAATGTGCAGTACTGGGTAACAACATCGTACTCATAGCCTTCAAGAAAATTTCCTAATGCTTGGAAATGAACCACACATCATGAGATACAAAAGTGACAAACGTACCATGTAGTCGTACAATGTAGTCCATAGCCTTAACGAGCATCTTCCTATTAAATTCTTCTCGAATTTAGCAAAAAATATGTCGAAAGGCTAAAAGAACACTCAAGAGTTTGAGAGTCAAATAAGTCCAACAAATCTCAAATACAAGGTAACTGAAATTAATGTATGATATCTCGCTACAACGGTAGCTTCAGGAATATTTAATCACCAACGGTAAAGATTCGTTTAGTAATGAATTTGTTGGGTGATTGAAGAATAATACAAAGTGTAAAAGGTAGACATGGACCCAAGATTGACTAGAATACCTTCTAGCATAAAGAGGTGAATATGGAATCCCCATCATAATAGATGTTGGTCTGAACACTTGAGAAATCTGATAATTTCAAGAATGAGGAATTTTTCAAGTGGTCTAAAATGTAGTCCTTCTGGACCAATGGAAAGTGGGCTAACTTATCGCGTCGGTCGATGGTCACTAAAACATCATCATAACTCCACATGTACAAGATACCTCGTATTGGAAGCTTATGGTGATATTTCCCATCCTTATACAAATATAGGAAGTGATTATAACCATCCAAACAATTTATTGATATCTCATGAGTAACGTCAAAACAATACTTTTGAATTCCAACTGAGGTGGGATAAGACAAGCTAAAGGTGCTTAGTAACTACGTTTAAACCACCAGGGTAATACACGATAGTGTAATCGTAGGCGTTGATTTGGTTCTTCCAACGTCGCTATTAGAAATTTTAGCTTATCTCAAATGAAGATGTATTTGAGAAATTTAAGGTTGGTAAAGGTTTTAGACATGTTTCTCACCGAAAAGTGTCATCCGATATTTCAAATGAAGATAATAACAATTGGCTCTAAGTCATGAATATGATAGCTCATTTCAAATGATTTTAACTGTTGGAAAGTGCAAGCAATTCTTCGTCATGCTACCCCAGCACAGTCGAAACATCTAGAGAACATATTATCATAGATTTCCAAAATGATCAATGTTATCAAACGGTGTAACACAAAGATAGGTTGAGACAACAATTTGGTTGTCAGAACTTTATTCATAACTAACATCACAACCAAATTAACTTCCCTCATTTGTGAGTGAGGAAAAACACTATAGCCGAAAAATCTCTAACCAATTGTCGATAAAATCGACAAGACCAAAGATATCTCGAAATTCCACAATACTTTGTGAGAATTTCAACTTTCTTTCGCCACAACCTTTTGGGAAGAAGAAAAGAATCTCGTCCACGGAGATCACATCTCCCAGAGAAGAGTATCAATTTAATCAAAGTTTACAATCGAGGAATCTGGTATAAAGCTAACTAACAGAGCTTAGAGAACTTGGTTTCATTGTCAAGGAGATAAGAAGGTCGTTGATAAGACCACTATGAATTTGTTAGACCATGGAGGCAAACTCGGGTTACAAAGGTTGGTCAGTTAGACCATCAACTTGAAGTAGGTACAAACCTAGGGTTCAGTCTTTCGCTTCGCAAATAGGTTTGAAGTTCTCTAGATAAAGTGTTTGATTGGGTAATTCCCTAATCGGTAAGCTTTAGTGACTAAGTTCTCTCAATGAAGTAGGATTTGCTCAAAAAGTCACAAGAAAAACTGATATAGTACAAGAAAGTGAATTGATGGTGTATTTCACTTCACCATTTGGTGATACCCAAAGTAGAATTCCGAGAAATGACGCCTAAATGTACGTCCCCGAAACGTACCATACTATTTCTTTTTACTTCGCCACGTGCTAATAGGTCTTCACAGCTTCCTAGATACTCAATTCACTCTAAGAATGAAAAGTTAACTCGTGCTTCAATTCAAAGGTTTACATGTGAAAATGATAAAAACTGTGGCTAGTCGGAATGATTTTGGTTACCTCAGTGGGAAAATATGGTCAAAACAACTACAAGTTTACTGTTCTCCAACAAAGTTTACTCCTAAATTTCTTCGGTTCAGGTAGTCACTGTTAATCGGTCTATTAGTCGCGCCACTAATTAATGTGTGTATAATACTTTTGAAATTTTGATATTGTTTGTTACCCTGAAACTGTGAACCGGCGTTCTGGCAGAAAGGTATCACTCCTAGATACTAGCATATGTTTGGTATCAGAAATCATATCACATGTATACTGGTGGATAGTTCCAAGATATCGAACAATATCGTCAATTAGTTGCGCCACTGTAGACTGATTACAATTTAGAACCTACTCAGATAGTTGGTTTTGAACGATTGGTAAGGAATTGGCCCGGTGAGGTGGTTTCCTTAATTCTAGAGAAAATACTTACTACTTCAGGGATTTCTACTAACTGTAGGTATAACAACTCGTACATCAATGCCTATGCTTGTCGAAATGACAAGTACATCACTAAAAGAAAACTCGGGAACTAGCGTTGCCTGGAATATCCTAGGGCTGAAAAAGAATTTTCTAATAATCTACTTTAGGGCGGACTTAAACGGAAGTCGATCTTCCTCCCGAAGATCTGGAATGATCACTAGTGCGTTTGGAAAGATTAGAGCTATCAAAGACCAAAAGTGATTGTCTCCTTGATGTTTTTACGTTAAGTGCTACCTTTTTAGCTCCACCTTGTCACTAGAGACATTTTTGGAAATTTTGACGAAAGTACAACTTTGTAGGAATTCCAATAGAAGGTATACTAACTGATACTGCCAAGGGATCAAAACTATTTTTAGCTTCCATTCTTGAAAGGTTTGGTAGAAATGACTAGATGGTAGTGGAAATGGTAAGTAATTCTACTATGATGCACAATTGTCAGTATAGTAACCTTGCTTCAAGGCCATCAACTTATCCCAAATATACATCTTTCCTTAGCAGGAGAATTCTTCATTTATAATCTAGAGGCGTTCGCCAAAATGATCTTCCAAAAGGTCGATAAGTCAACTAAATCACTCAAGACTTAGAAAAAGCTAATACATTTTTCGTGCTCGACGAGGTGGCAAGATTCAAAAAATAGGCTTTAGAACCTAAAATGTTACATCATGTGTGTGATAGATGCAACACTGCCCAACTTATGCTCTGATACCAAACTGACACACCCCGACTTGAAATGTCCACTAGAACTCCGAATCGAGCTGTGTTGGCCGACACCTGGAAGGTGACGAAACCATAAAGTGTAGTGATGTGCAAAATGTGAATAAATTTAAAACCTAAAAGTGACTAAATGCAGAGTGCTCTAGTGAGCGGGAATGAACCTATCTCACACGTGACGTCAGAGCATAAGTAAAGTACAGTAGAGTGGGTAAAGATCATACCCTCAGAAGTAGCCACCTATACTGAAATTCACGAAGAATCCTCGTCGATACGAACGTTCAACAGCTAAAATTGGAGGGGCGAAAAAGAAGGGTGAGTGGGCCTGAAAAAAAGTTTTAATAAAAACCTTTTGAAAATGTTATAACTCATTGCTGTAAAACCAGTATAGTTTCTAGAAAATAATACTAGATATATATACGAAAACCCATGCACAAGGCCAATAAAACTGAAGTATGCCAGGTCATAACGTTTCAACACTATAAGATGTAAGCCAGGTGTGAAATCAATATAAAATAGTATGCTAGTCGGAGTCACCTAACGTGACCTATACGACTGGACGTATAGCTCATCAACCTATGCTTGCACACGAGTCGGAGTTACTTGATGTGACTTGTACGACAGGCTAGGTGTAAATAAGTGCGCTCAAGTGCTACAATCAAGTGAAAGTTGTGCGATGAATTGCGGGTCACCTACTAGTCGGAACCACGTATTATGGTATGTACGATAGGCTGGCACCAGACTTGGATCCAAGGTGAATGTGCGGTGCGAGAGATGAACATTCACGTGAAGGTTGTGCCTTGGCCTCGGGCGGAAGCACTAACACTGGGGCGCATGATAATAAGCTCTAAATGCATCTATGCATAACAATTTACAATGAAATCAATACATCATAATATGCTCACCTGAAGCTTACCTGAGCCTCCATAACATCATTCAATACAATGCATAACTACACTAATGCAATACTAAAAACATAATGCATTCGTGACATGGCATTCAAAGCATAGTTCATATAAAAATATTTCTGGAAACCATAAAGGATATATATATATATATATATAAAGGAAGAAGACCCACTCACAGATATTTGCGAGGTCACAACCGTTCGAACTAAGAAAGTTGTAGTCATCGATAATAATCGTACCTAAGCATAATATGAGTACTCATTAGTAAAACTCCACTAAAACAACTAAATTTGGGAAAACAGAGTGCGGATTTGGAATTAGAGTGTTGAAATACGCTAAGGAGAGTCCCCCGACATATTTTACAAAAAGTCAACGGTTAACCCTAAAAGTCAACAGAGAGGCCCCGGTGGTCAACTATGTAAAAACTTCAAAATTTCACTAAATGGATGTCAAAAATGGACTCGGGGCGTCAAGATTAGCCTAGGAGGGTTTCCGAGAAATTTTGAAAACGCCAATATAAGGAATATTCTAAAAATATTCCAAGAATATTACAAAGAATATTCTAGGTCCATTTCAGAAATGGGTCGGATTTGGTCTTTGACCCAAGAGCTTAGACTAGCTTGGACTAGGATTAGGCCGGGTTTTTTTTCTTCTTTTTTTTCTCTGGCAGGTCACCAGATTCTAAGTTAAAGATGGCAGGGAAACTCTTCCGGCCCGTATTAGCTTCAAACTTCAACCATTTTCAATGTTCTAGATATGTAATTGAATCTAGGAATGCGAGGGATTAGTTTATACCTAAGCCGAGAGGGAGGAAGACAGAAGGTCCAGAGTATAGTCTCCACTTCTAGTATTCTCACAGAGGATGGTGATTTGATGATGTGAGGGTATGGAGTTTGCCAGAGATGGCGAGGTTGTGCAGCCATGTATCAACTTGCAGAGAGGGAAAAGAGAGAGATGGAGTTTGAGAGAGAAGAAATAAGGAGATATGATGGTGGTGATTTGGAGGGTTCAGGTAGTCTGAAGGCTCGCTGGAGAGGCGAGATGGTGTGGCTGTGATGCTGCTCGGTTCCCTTATTTTCCATATAGAGGAAGGTTAGATGAGAGAGAGTGGGGAGAGTTTGAAAATGAGGGAATGAGAGAGAGAGTTCCAGAAAACAGGGAAGACACGGGATAGGCGAAATGGGGGGTGGGTATGGGACCCACAACATAGAAATTCTTTATAGGAAAATAATAAAATAATTAAGGGTTAAATATCCGGGATTGTGAATTTACCAAAATGTCTTTTAACTTTGTAAAACTGTAAAATCTCCTTTGTAACTTCAAATTCGATTTTGCTTGAGCCCACGCATTCGTAGGGATGAGTACTATGCAAATACGCTAAAAGAATGAATCATATTTCTTTCTAAAAGGTCAACAGAAGTCAGAACCCTTGCCCTTAGGGCATTTTCATCAATTCACACTTTTAAAATTTATAAAATTGTAAAATTAGGGATGGGTTGTCACAAATAGAGTTTTTTATTTGAGTGCAAAATTAAAAAGTTCATAATAATTATTGTAGAAGTGTGAAAAAATGTAAATAAAAAAAAAATACAATAGAGAGTTGAGAATCCATTATACCTTTGTGGATCATCTTTGCATTTGCAAGGGCTATATTCACCCAAAGTGAGGGTTTTCATTTCTTTGCTTCTTTTGCTCCTTTGGATCTTTTGGCCTCTTAGATTTGGATGGTGTGACATGAATATCCAAAGCTTCCAAGATAAGAAACCTCTGAGTCTCCACACTAAGGAGATATGTGACGAATAGATGAGTGACCAAGGTAGAGGGATATGCTAGTTTTCGATTCCTATAGTGACCGACCTCTTAGAGAGAAGAGAAAGAGTTATGTTTCTCTCATTTCTTCATATAAAAGCCCCCAATAAGGGTGAGGTTCTAATGTTCCTTATATAGTTTCACAAACGAGTAACTTAAAGAATACTCTAACTCATTATCTCTCTTTCTATAGCTAGCCTCTTAGAGTCATTGCACTTTTGAGCCTTTTGATTTTTAAGTTGTCATACAACTTAAGTTAACATGTTTGATAGTTCGAAGTCCATTGAGTCTTGAAGCTCAATACTAACTCAGGATATAAAACGAACATAATCATTTGATTAATTAACATATTAACTAATCCTACCCATAAACAATTAAACCATTTAATTTTCCTTACTCAACTCCGTTGTATTCTTTAATCTCTACCGAACACGGAGTACAATCCATAGGTTGTAGTTAGCGAGGTAGTGGGTGTTTAGAACTCTTACTAATCAATTGTTATATCCAATGCGATTCTTTTGTCTATGTGATTATTATGAATGTGATTTAGAATGTACTTCCTAAATCGTATTCACGTGCTCTGACCAGAGACCATTGAATCATATCATAGAGTATTCTATTTCAATGGTTTGAATATTATAGATCCCTTGTTATACACTCGCATGCATTTGTGAATAAATCAGTGATCCCAACAATGCGCGGAGCAAACCATGAGGTTATGATGCATTGTCAAATGATCGAAGATGTATCTACAAGAAAATTTGGTGTCTCAGGTCAAATGATTACTTTGCATTATCCCAACTAGTGAGTTTTCATATGAAATGAGTATGAAAACTCCTGATTTATCATGTTATGTGAACTCACTATCTATTAAGCACATACATACTTGCCTTGGTGTATTTCACACCAATGACTTGAGATTAGTCACTCTCTGAAGAGAAGACAATGGTATGTAGTGGTCTTACAGAATTGTCAATGCCCAAATGACAATCTTGATCAGGAACATTTAGGATATGTGTATAAAAGAGAAATGTGTCATGAATCTAACTTCTATATATTACATTCTCTTTATTACATATTCTTTGACACATTTTTAGGCTTATAACATTTAATTAGATGGCTTTAAACAATAATCTTTACCCTTAAATTAAAGAGTGATATCACACACCTCATTTTACTTCTCACACACATTTTTAATTTTCGACCGTTGGATCAGATGAATTGAAGAAGATCAACGAATAAAAATTATCAAGAAACGTGAGAGATGACCATTAAGAGTCATCTCATAACTAGCTTTTAGGGCACATTTTAAATACCATGTGCAAAAAGAACTAAGCTGTAGTTGGAGTTCATTTCCATGTAGCGTGGTGCACCATCAATGATGCACCGGCGCATTATAGAAGGTCTAGATTCAAGTTTCTCAGATCAATTGTTCGGGTTGGTTGTTTTATGGTTATTTTTTTAAGGAGAAATTTTTTGAAATGTCATATTAACTTGTACATACTTTTTTAATTTGTCATATAAACTAAAATTTTAAGCAATTTGTTATGCCAACTTTCTGAAATTATTAATTTGTCATATCTTCTTAACTCCGTCAAGTTTTTTTATCCAAAATAAGTCATGTGCCTCGAATATAACTTGTGTTCAGAGTTATTGCTGTTATGTGCCTTGAACATAACTTGTGTTCAGACTTCATTCCACAACAAAATGGGCACAATAGTTAAATGATAACTTTGTTGTTTAAACTAAGAACGATGTTTTTTCTTGTTTTGATAATGAAACTATCATGACATGTTTGTTAATTATAACCAAACCAGTAGAGATGGCCAAATCTCTAACCCGCTTCCTCTTGTTGTTTGGTAGGCACTAGATGACCAAAGCAAATATTAGAAAATAGAAACTGAGGCATGGGGAGGTACATCACCCATCCATTTTCCCATTCCCCCTAAATCATTTTGGTACATAATATTTAGAACAATAGAGTTCGCACGTGTCTGCATGCAGTCTTGTTTTCTATGCACTGCGGGTAGCTCCGAAGGTTTACGTGGGGCGGCCGGCAGGGTAAAATATGCACAAGTTGGGGCGTGGATTATGTACTCATGCAGTCTTGTTTTCATCTCTTCCCAGTTGTATTTTGCTTCCATTTCCTCCTTTTTGTATTGGATATTTAGATTTTTGGTTCTTCATAATCTAATATTAATCTTCTTCTGAAAATAATTAAAACAAAACAAAAATGAGCTTATAAATTATAATTTAAAGAGAACAAAAAATTAACTCCAACTACAGAAAAACTTATATACACTCTTAACTAGGAGGATATGGAAGTGTTTATATACATATATATATTTATTTATTTTGCGTTTTTCTGTCACTTTTTGTGCATTTTCTTTCTTCAGCCATGAGATTAAACAAACCAAAAGAGAATTAAGTGTTAGAATTAGGAGGAAGTGTGCAAACGATACAAATGGAGTGTAAAAATACTCACGTAATATAAATTCGTACCAATAATGTGTTTGTAAATTTCTACCAATAAGGAGGACTTAGGGAAAATAAGGGCATGTTTGGTAGTGTACTTGAATCCAACTTTTTAAACTCAAAAACAGTTTTCAAGTTTTAGGTCTTAAAAACTTGTTTGGTATGACTATTTTTAAAAACTGAACTCAAGACTAACTCAAAAATATAGTTTATTCCTTAAAAACATAAAAAATGAGTTTTTAGAGTTTTTAAACTTAAACTTACTCGTTTCTTTTCTCTCCCTCCTCCCCTCTCACTCCAAATATATCTCTCTCTTTTCTTCTTTCTTTCTCCTCTTTTTTTTTTACTTTTTTCGTCTCTACTCCAATCCAATCAAGTTTAAGTCGTAAGATTTAAAAAATTTAAATCGCAAACCAATCAAGTTTTTGAGTCTTAAAGAAAATTGTTTTCAAGAAATGTTCTTAAGAAATGTTTTGAGAAATGATAAAAATTTTCAAATAAGATACCAAACAGGCCCTAAGTATTCTTGAACAAGCTCAACAACAAAGAACCCCGGTTTGTAGCAAATTGCTCGTATTTTTTTTTTTATAAGAAAAACAAATTTACAGGACAAAGCCCCTAGGGCAACAGAACTGTAAAGTCCCAAAACCAAGTAGCGCAAGCCTCAAGTGGCAACGAATTCATCAAATTTGACCATCAAGAAAGATTTAATCAACAACAGTAAGAGCAAAATTCCCCTCCTTCAAAACATGCAAAAACAAATAAACTGAATTAATTTGCAAGCCAATTTCTATGAAGAAGAAAGCAAACTGCTCATATTGAGGACGTTTAGCCGTTTTCATTTCTTAATTCCATAATACGTGATTAGAGCTAGATACACTACAGATTTTTCCTGAGCAAAAGATATACTATAGATTTTTAACATAGAAGTTTCAAACCTTCCTCTTACTCTAGGGTAAACTAAAATAATAATACCGCTTGTATAAAAAATTAATAATATTAAACTTTGGAGAATAACATTTTAGAACATTATTAAGCCATGAGGGTATATAAAGATTTGGACAATATTTGCATCCATCCCATAGGTGCATCGCCTTATTCACTCCGGAATTAACATACACACCATATAAATTAAATAATCAGAACAATTTATTTTCTTAATCAATATTTGAAAGATAATTTTTATAATAATTCATTAGAACTGGGGATGGTTTAGTCATTTATATGTTCACATGGTTAAATGCTCATCATAAATATATTACTCGGTACCAACAACATTGAAAATATGAGTGTCGCAAAAGATGAACAACGTGGTACACCCCATAAGATGAATGCAAGTATTCTCCTAATAATTTGCACTATACTATGGTCAAAGACTTATTGGGCACCACAATATATTGTTAAATATAAGTCCCAAATCTTTAGGTAATAGTTACGTCGTTGAGTCAGTATCTGTGTGGTTAGGAGTGGTCCCATGGCCCGTCATGAATATTTGACATATAAAGCTTAAATCTCCTAACAATTAACAAAACTAATTCAAAAAATTTGCTTATATATATATATTTTTTTTATTTACATTTTTCATACTTCTACATTAATTATTATAATTTTTTATTTATTTTGAACCCCCTCTAAATCATGAGGGTTTGTAGGGTTTTAAAAGTTCAAACAACAATGTACCAATTTTCAAAACGTAGAGAGAATGCGATTACGAGCGTTTACATATTTTTTTCACATTGTTTCACACTTGTAAATGAATTATTAGGAATTTTTTTAATGTGCTTTGGTATTTTTAAATTGCTTTGTATTTTTATTGTGCTCTGAAAATTTTTAATCTCACTAATGTGAGATTAAGTATTATGGCTATTGTAGTAACTGACACACCCCGACCCAGAAAGTCCACTAGGACACTGAAGTCGAGCTGTGTTGGCCGACACCTGGAAGGTGACGAAGCCATAAAGTGTAGTGATGTGGAAAAATGTGAATAAATTTTAAACCTAAAAGTGTCTGCACACCAGCAGCCTCAGGGCCGTATTCATAATCTCACAGCGCAGGACACCCAGAGTAAACCTGGCTCTGATACCAAACTGACACACCCCTGGGTTGGGGTGTGTCAGTAACTAGTAAGGATTTTTAGTAGTTTAAAATTATCGAACTAACTTTTTTCTTAACAAAGTTGAAATGGGTCACTCGCGTGAAAAGTAAGTACGAATGACCCGATTAGTTTTCATTATCTGTGTGAGTTTGAGTTGGCAAATTTGTTGAATGAAAATAGGGAATTGGATCCCCTCCTGAGCCCAATGTGAGGATCCTCCTGACTAAGGAATGTGGGTCGTTGGATGAAAATCCAACGGCTATAATTATTATAACTTTAAAGGGACCCTCTGTCTGTAACCGTTAGATTTTCATCCAACGACCCACACTCTTTGGTCAAGAGGATCCTTACCTTGGGTTTAGGAGAGGATCCAATTTCTGAAAATAACAATGTAGTGAAAAGTAAGTACGCATTTTCAAAATACTATATACATAGTATCCACTTACGTGTGTACATTTACGATTAATACCGAACTTTTCACACATTATTCAACAATACCTGTAAACTTTACATATTATACATGTAATTTTAACATATTATTGAAATGTAAAAATAAATAAATATATAATTATATAATTGTTATAGGCATAATTTACTGAACAATTATGGTGGCCATAGAGAGAGAGGTGTGGCGGCAATAGAGAGAAGAAGAGAGAGATGTGTAATTGTGAGGTGTGCTTGATTCACCCCATTGTGCCTCTATTTATAGTAGTAGGATAGGTAAAAACATTTCCCTTTAGGATTACAACATTTAATAGGTAATCTACTCCTAATAGGAATATAAGATACATTTCTAATCTACTAGGATTTACACAATCACATTCCTATTCTAAATAGGACTGCAACAATAATTACTATTTTTAAATAATGGCCGAATTTTTGAAAGTATTTTAAGACAAGTTGTCGAATAATACATGTACGTATTTTTCAAATACTATACTGTCCCCGTATTTCACTAACTAGCTAACTATGGTTCATGTATTTATCACGTGCCATAATATTTTTAAAAGTATTGAGTGTTATTATTGACACTTTAAAAGTTTTATTGTGCATTCTTTAATAGTGTATTTTCATTTTGTAATATAAAAAGTTGGATAAGAGTGCCAATAACAGTACCAGACAATAACTTGGATAAGTGCATGTTAACATCGGGTCTAGATGGGAAGAAGAAGAATTAAAACTTTGAAGCATGTAATTGATAGGAGTAATTTTCTTGTTATCATACAAATCATCCTCCTTTTGTGTGTTGTGATGATTCATTTAAAGCATGCTGTATGGGAAAAATACTTGTAATCGATGTTTTCAATTCAATTGCATTGGGTGGTGGGAGTTTTGCCGCGTTAATGGCTTCCCTCCGTCCCCCACATGCTTGGTTTGGTCCCCTTGGGCCATGGTGGTTGGGGTTTTAGAATTAGGACGATACCTAATTCACCAAGCATTATACAATAATGCAAAACAATAGTGTTAATTCATATTTGCCACTAATGCCACGATTCAGTGATAATTCTCTTTGTATGAGTGAATAAACTTAAATTTGAAATTCATAAATGACGAGTTCGATATCATTTATTAATCAACTACTAACTCATAATTAAATATATTTTTCTATCAAAAAGGAAAAAATATATATATAATTCATATAATTTTGGGGTGCTTTTGGGCGGTGATATTTGTTGGATTGGAATTGGATTGAGCGACAGGTTCCTACAGTGCATCTAACAGGCTAATCCTGTAACTGTTGCGTCTACTTGATTGGGCTGAGACGGAAAATTACACTTACAAGCTATATGGCCGAACTCCCTTGATTTAGATATCTAGTCGACAAGTGATTGGTTTCATTTCTTGTTTGGTCGATTTGGGTGAATGTCCTCATTCTCCAATATTCGCTCTCTCTCCCATGCATGCTCATACTTAAATCACGTATCACTAGTGCATGTGTTACATTTAGAAAAATAACAACTATTTTCTATTAACAAGAGTTCTTATACCTTGCAAGTGTTCTTATACCTTCTTACTATTCAGAAAATGATACTATAAGGTATAAGAACAGCAATCAAACTCGGTTGCAAGGAGGCGAGCAAGTGGTAATTTGGTCGATTTGTATGAATAGTTTAGGATTTAGGGTTTAGAAATCTGGATCCATTAAATAATATGGTTATGTGTTGGGTTCTTATATTTCGGGTCCGTCTCTTTGACAACGAGGTCGTGAAAACCGGGTCCAAAGGTTTTGGATAAATGTCACGGGTAAGTAGTCCAGAATAAATGATATCGAATAATAATTGGGGATGGTTTAGAATACACAATGACAAGAGCAAACAAGAATCAGAGAAACTTTGCTCACATCAACAAAGTGGAAATAAAAATTGATAATGGAGAAAGAGTAATCGGTACATAGTTGAACTGGAGTTGGGATAAAGGGGCAGCTGTTAGGGGTCTTTGAAAACATACCGGATTCCTTGTTTTAGCAAGATCGTTTGGGTCTTCTACTTAATTTTGCCGCTGGTCGTCATTGCTCGGAGTTTGCCGTTGCCGCCATGGGTGGATGGTAGAGGGAGAAGGACGATCGGAGTTCTACATCGTTTGGAGAACTTGACATTAACGTTTGAGTTTCTAAGGTGTGAAGACGTTAGTTTTTCTTTAAATTATATTCACACATATTAAATTTTTATTGGTCCATATCATTTTGTCAATAATTTGGGCACTCGCTAGTGAGTACCCATGTATTATCCAAATAAATTTACATGTGTTAAATTTTTATTGGTCAATGTCATTTGGTCAATAATTTAGGTACTCTCTAGTAAGTGTCCAAGTTTTATCCTTATTTTGTATATAGTCTCTCATAAGGCATCACCATATAGTAAGTGTAAGTTGAAATAGTGTAGTTATTGCTTTAATGAATTTATTTACGACTATTTTTTGTGTCATTTTTTTTTTGGTTACATCATAAATTTTGTTAGATTAGATATTGATTAGTCACCGACGCTGTTATGGAAGGGCTCAATACATTTCCACTACCGTAGTCGAGAGTCACTTACCTAATTTTTGTGTTATTAATTATTCGCATTGGTATACAGAAACATGACACCAGCTAGCTAGGACTAAAAGTGTCGATAGACCCAATTTCAAAGCTCCCTATTGTTCTCTAGAATATGAAGTACTCCCAAGCATTTAACCATTAAATCTTCTGTTCATCTACCACTATAAGTCATCAGTTCATCTACCACGACAATTCTACCATAGCTTTTATGAGCCCCTTATGAAAGATAGCTTTCCTATCAAGCACGCTGCTTTGTTAAAGCTCCGAGTAGTCGTTGTACTTCATCCCAATACATCCCGCTGACAGATGCCTTGGTGTCCACCAACTTTGGTGCAGGCATAACTACTGTTTCAAGATATGGGCTAGTTGGAGTGGCTATCGATTTTCTTCGTTACTTCGTTGCTCAGCATGATAACGAAACAGACCAAAACAGAAGTAACTGAAAAAATGAAGGAAAAACTCTTTTCTGTACTAAACGAAGAACATCAATCACAAATGATTCAGTAAAACCACTTTTTATAGTAGTATAGAAATTCAACCTAGTGAATGCCTTAGACAGCGTACACGTGTGGCAATACAATCTCTTTACAAACAACCAATGAAAAACAAACATTTGTATTAAACAAACACATGGACTTATGTTAACATCCTCCATCAATCTAAGCTAGGGTAAACTAGCTTGAGATTGGAACAATGCTTAATGAATGTTGAGATTTAAGCTGCATACTAGCTTGAAATCAACATTGCAGATGACTATCCTGCAAATGCAATTGAAGAGAATGATGAAATTGAAGAACAGTGAAGAACTTACTAATTTTAGTAAATGGCACAGCTGTTGCTCTTATCTGTTAGAGTTGTACTGTGTCTTTCGATCCTCTCCCAAGTGAAAGGATAACAGCCTCCAATGGCCTGATTGGCTAGAGATGTGTCCTTGCTCCCTGAAATGTAGGATCTAAGCAGTTAGAGTTATAACCTTGTATTTTCCCTCTCTTCAATTTCAATCAGAATTATTAGAACTTCTCTGTGTGTGTTCATCTCTCACCATTGTTTTCTATCACAAAGCTTTGATCTTTATTGTTATTAAACCTACCAACTACATGCTTGATACGATTTCAACAAACATGAAGATCTTTGAGTAACATGTTAATCCAGGAAAAATCAGCAATAGAATGAGTAAGAGCCTTATACTCGGCTTCCGTTGAACTTGTAGACTGTTATTTTAAACTGGCAAAAGATGGGATTATTGCCTAAATAAACAACAAACCCAAAAATAGAATGTCTAATATTCAAATCAATGTTATAACCTAAATTGCTTATAGTTTCAAGGATCGAAGGCAGCAAGTGAAGCTCTAAGCAATGAACAGTTGCATAAACGAAGAAAGAAGAAAAGAAGGGTTTCCAACAACGAGTTTTTTTTTAATTTTTTTAAATTTTTTAAATTTATATTTAAAGTTGTTATTTGTGTAATTAAGTGACAAGTGTACAATCTAGATTAGATCACTTAAAACCCCAATGAAGGGCTAGGATTAAATCTGGAGAATGCTAGGTGTATTTCATAGTACAAGTTTGTCTCCTAGCATATTTAGAGATAAGTTTTTCAATTGGCAATGTACCAAAACCCTACAAACATTCTCTATATAAACCAAAATATGGCTGATGCATTTACACAACCTTGTAGCCGTCACAAACTTGCAACATTCCTTATTCCTCTTGTTTATTTCAAATCCCTAGAAATCTAACCAAAAAAGAAAACCAAAACATACAAAAGATACAAACTTTATCATGGCCTTAGAGCCTAGTTGCTAATCATTCCATTTTTCTAGGCATTTCTATGCATTTTGATATCTTTGGGAGCAATAAGATAGTGTTTGAAACCTTAAGAATCAAACATCAAGCTCACAAATGAAGGAATTCAGTAGCAATGAGCTAAAAGCTCATGTCTTTGATGGGAAAAACTACGAATTTTGGAGGATAAGGATGACTACCATCTTCAAGTCTCATGACCTATAGGATATGGTTTAGTATGGGTATGAGCTACCTGATTTGGAGGTTGATGCTATAGAGGAGGATCTCATAGAAAAACAGACTGCAACCTTGAAGCAAAATCGAATGAATGATGCTAGAGCTTTTGGAATCATCCAAGAAGCTGTCTCATATGTCATCTTTCCAAGGACAGTAAATAAAGAAACTGCAAAGGATGCTTGGGAGGTCTTACAACAAGAATAGAGGGGAGACACCAAAGTAAGAAAGATAAAACTTCAATCCCTTAGAAGAGATTTCAAATATACAAAAAATGAGGGAAAATGAACCGTTGAATGACTACTTCTCTAGGCTATTTGATGTTGTAAACCAAATGAAAACCTATGGTGAAGAATTGTCAAATGAAAGAGTTGTCCAAAAGTTGTTGATTGGTTTGACTAAACCCTATGATTCAATAGTGAGTGTTATTGAAGAAACAAAAGGCACATATACTCTTAGTGTTCAAGATGTGACAGCATCATTGAGAGTTTTGACCAAAGACTTGAAAGGCATGCAGGCAATACCACTGAGAAAGCCTTTCAATCTCTCAATATTGGTTTTAGTAGTCAAACTGGTGCAAGCAAATAGAGACCATAGTGGAAGGGCAAGTTTAAGAAATGGGAAGGAAATGGGTATCAAAACCCTAGACCTAACTATGGAAACAACACCAGTGAGAGCCCTAAAACCAAACAATTGTGCAAGCACTGTGATAAATCTCATTTTAGAGAATGCTGATTCAAGGGAAAGCCTAAATGCCACAAATGCAACAGGTTTAGACATCTTATGAAAGATTGCAAATCAAACAATGTGCAACAAGTGAACTGTGCAAATCAAGTGGAAGAATAAGTAAATGTGTTATGCGCATTTAGTAAAGTATGGTACATTGATAGTGGCTGCAACAACTACATGTCTGCACAAGAGTCATTACTTATTGATATTGACACTGGTTTCACAGGGAAAGTGAAAATGGGAGATGGGAACATTGTTAAGGCCACTGGGAGATGAACTCTTGTTATTGAAACCAAGAAGGGGAGAAGATACATAAGAAAAGTTATGCTTATTCTTAGATTGGATGAAAATCTACTCAGTGTTAGTCAAATGATGGAGCATGGCTTTTTTCTACTTTTTGGAGAAACTATAGTTGAGATATTTGATGACAGGTCCCTTTCAAACCTGCTAACTAGAGTGGAAGTGAAAAACAGAAACTTCCCACTTATTCTGAAGTGTCTAGAAGAAGTGGCAAGGAAAGCAAGTGTGATAGGTTTAATGAAACTATGGCACAAGATACTTGGTCATTTAAACATGACAAGTCTGCAAAATCTACAAAAACATGAAATGGTGCAGGGTATACCAGAATTGGATGAAAGTAGTGAAACCTATGAAGGGCGTGTGTTTGGCAAACATCACAGAGATCTATTTGAAGCTGGTAAGGCTTAGAGAGCAACTATGCAACTTGAACTAATTCACACTAATGTGTGTGGTCCTATACAAACTACAACTATCAGTGGGAACAAATATTTTTTAACCTTTATTGATGACTACCAATGATTTAAATATCGGTAATATCGGAAATATCGGTAGTCCGAAAACACGGAAATATCGACGGAAATATCGATAAAATATCGATATCGATAAAAATTACATGGAAACCACGAAAATTGTAAGAAAAACTTGGAAATTTTTATTGAAACTTTACAGGATGTTTATTTAGTCAATTATCTATTAGTTTATCACAAAAAATTGGAAGGAAATGCATTGCATGATGGATTTAACATTATCAAGTTGATTATATAGCGAGCTGACAAACATTGTGAGTGTAGAAAATATGTAGTAATTAATGAAAGAAGTCTAAACACACCATAAATCATTTATATATAATGAATTAGTACAATATTTTACACTTTAGTACCACATAGAGTTCCTATGAGGTTCAAAATTTTCACTATCTTCATCATCTCTACGTGTAGAGTGAGTGTATTGTGAAGAGTAGTTATCAAATGATAAATCCCCAAAATAGTTTTGCATGTAATTGTTAACATGCCACCCATATGGATCCGAGATTGGTTGAGGTTATCCATAAGCAAAATCATTTGAAGATTGAGTCTGGGATTGTTTCCATGACTCGCTCGATTCCATCCCAACAGGAATGGGATATGAAGGGTAGGGAAATGGTTGGCTATGAGTATAACCATAGTTACTACTTCCCACACCAACAGAGTCCGAAGTTCTAGATAACGAGTCATCTGCTTGACTTGACAAAATCCCCTTGCCTCTTTCTCTACGAGTATAGTCCTTCCCTATGGCACCAATTCCTGGTCCTGCCCGCCTACTGCCATGGTCATCATCCTGTGTTGCATGCGTGAAGTTTGCCTCACCAGTAAAGGGGGTCATAAATCCGGGAGGTGGTCCATAATAGTTTCCATATCCACCACCACTACCTCCAGCTCCACTGTATCCTTCATCATTCCCACCTCCGATGGTAGGAGAGTCTCCTGATCTTGTACTAGAGCTATCATTAGTATCAGCGCGATGTTGTGGTTGTGTAGGATTGGAAGAAGGTGGAATTCCAGTGTTTCTTGGTCTTGGGCGCAAAAGTTCTTCCAAAGAGTCAGCGCTGCTAGATCCCACCTCCTCTTCTAATACTTTTTCTACATTTATCCCTTCATTACGTGCTTCTTCAGCAACTCTGGGAGCTGGGTTGCCTTCATCATCATCTAAATGAAGAGGTCTAATCCATTGATAAAGTTGGTTATCCTGTGTATCATCATCTGCACCAACAATATCAAACACATCTAGTGGGTCACCACGGTCGACATGATCTATTTCTGCTTCCTTATCTCGAAGTTGAAGCTTCATGTTGTAGTAGCAATAAACTAATTTTTCCAAGCTACTATGAGCCAAGTTATTTCTTTGCTTTGTGTGTATGAGTGCAAATGTGCTCCAATTTCTTTCACAAGCAGATGAGGAAGCTGTTTGTGATAATACTTTGATTGCTAACTTTCTCACAGTTGGTGCATCGGTCCCATACATGATCCACCATTCAGCTACAATGAAAAACAATGTTGATAAGCCTAATAACTCCAACAAATTCTATTATAAACTTATAGTGAAATATGTTTATACTCACTAGGAGACATATTTGTTCGAGCAGCAACTGATGTTGGTTCTCCAAAAGTTCTTCTTGCATCTTTAAACCATGTTAGCTGAATTCAATAAATCGTGTTAGTTTAATCCAACAAAGTAATTATTATAATTTAAGTAATTGTGTACCTCATTTCCAAATTGGCTAACTGCTGGTGATGCAGGGTCTAATTTAGAGAATACATTATGTACAGCACGTATAAGGGTACCATCATCTCCAACACCGGGTCTGTATTGGTATCGGGGATTCAAATAATATGTTGTTCAAAGAAACACATACTCTAATAAGAGAAATAATACTTATGCAACTAAAGAAATGAATTGCAAATTATGACATCATTTATACCTGCTGCATGCAAATCGTGGTATAATGTTTTATACCATCGATCATCAATTATCTTTATGACCCACTTTGCACCATGTTTTCTTTGCAATTCATCCTTCACTACACGCATCAACTCATATACTGCCCCCATAGTAGGATACACTTCTGTGTCAACGATCCGTAGAACTTTGTACAGAGGTTCAAACACTTGGCACACATGTTCTGATTGAGTCCAAAAAGCATGATCAAGCACTATACTTTCCACCATACGACCTGTACTTGAGCGGCTGAAATTGTGGTTGGCCCAATCGTCACTAGTGAATAGTTGCTTCAACCCTGCTTTCTTCTTAACTAGGCTGTCTAATGCAATATAATTGGTGGCAAATCGAGTGGTAGCTGGACGAATAATTTCTCCCTTGCAAAATTCACGCATCTTTGCCAACAACCAACTGTGATTGTAAATATAATTTGTGATCGTTCTAGCTCTTTTGACCACAGTAGCAACATTCTCTCTCTTCCCCATTGCCTTAAACATGAGATCAATACAATGTGCTGCACATGATGTCCAAAACACATTATGATGCTTCATTAACTTTTTTCCAGCTTTGACAAATGCAGAACCGTTGTCGGTCACGACTTGGACAACATTATGCTCTCCCACCTCTATGATTACATCCCTCAATAATTTGTAAATATACTTGTAGTTCTTTATATGGTCTGAAGCATCAACAGACTTCAAAAAAACTGTTTTCCCCTTGGAGTATACCATGAAGTTTATGATAGACAATCTGGTCGGCCCAGTCCATCCGTCACACATGATTGTGCAACCATGTGTTTCCCACTTTGACCTCAACTTGTTAACATACTCGCCAATGTCGTTATACTCCCAATCCAAATATTTGTTTCTTATCTCACAGGGAGTGGGAGGTTGTACTCCAACACCGGCTTGTTGACATCCCACTATCATATTTTTGAAATGATGTGATGATGCCTTTGCAGGAGGGACATTTTCATAGATAAAGAACTTGCTAATTAGACGCCCCATTCCCTCCTTCACATTACCTCCCTTGAAATAACTCCAAACACTCTTTTGACGTGCGTTGGATGACTTATATAAACTTGGGGCTATTTGTGGTGTTGGTTGTGATTCTCGAAGACTGCCTCCCCGTCTCATTTGTGCACCACCACTTGTCCCGGAACCTTGTGCTCTATTAGGAATGTTATGAAGGTGTTCTCTTTCCCATGCTGACTATTTGGAGGCACGTAATGCTTGTTTCAAACTGCGTCGTTCTTCAGGTCCCATGTCATCATCACATTCGTCCTCATCGTCATCATCATCACTGTCAACCGCTTGGCCAATGACTTCTCTTCATAGCCCAGCTCGAATATTTTCCATTCCTTGTGTTATCTTTTCCTTCTGCTGTTTTTTATTTTTTAATAATATGCTGATGAATGCCTTCACTTATGGGGGGACATTATCGCATCGTTGGACATTTTTTGCTGGATCTAATCCACTAAGATGGTACTTAAGTCGTGTCACTCCACCACTCTTCATTACCCGACCACAATATTTGCAAATTGTGCCATGTTTGTTTCCGTCTATTGGGTCTCCATGTTCCCAAGCTGGATCACATTTAGTAGCTCCACTAGACATCTTAAACGTACCTACATTTATTTTTCATGAAAATTAGACAAATATTTTAAAAAAATTTAAGTAATGAAAAAAATAATATGGATTAATAAAACCTAATATTAATGAATAATAATCCAATTTGATAAAAAAAATAATCCTAATATAAAACATAGTGATGAATAATAATCCAATTTGATAATAATCCAATTTAATGAATAATCCAATTTAATGAATAATCCAATTTGATAATAATCCAATTTAATGAATAATAATCCAATTTGATAAAAAATAATCCTAATATTAAACATAGTGATCAATAATAATCCAATTTAATGAATAATCCAATTTGATAATAATCTAATTTAATGAATAATAATCCAATTTGATAAAAAAATAATCCTAATATTAAACATAGTGATCAATAATAATCCAAACATAGTGATGAATAATAATCCAATTTGATAATAATCTAATTTAATAATAATCCAATTTAATGAATAATCCAATTTGATAATAATCCAATTTGATAATAAAAACCTAATATTAATGAATAATAATCCAATTTGATAATAAAACCTAATATTAATAAAATAATAAATAACATTAAACATATTAAAATTGTTGTAGGGAATAATTAATTATACAACATTACTTAATTGGCTCAAAAAATGAACATGCAAGTATTTTTTGGTTCTTAGATCACATGCATAGGTTCACACAAATTATTTGTTGTTGTATAAATTACAAATTACAATAATATAAAGAAAATGATTGTAAGAATTTAAGTAATTATAAAAATAGTATAGAATAATAAAACCTAATATTAATGAATAATAATCCAATTTGATAATAAAATAATAAATAACATTAAACATATTAAAATTATTCTAGGGAATAAATAATTATACAACATTACTTAATTACTTCAAAAATTTAACATGCAAGTATTTTTTGGTTCTTAGATCACATGCATAGGTTCACACAAATTATTTGTTGTTGTATAAATTACAAATTACAATAATATAAAAAAAATGATTGTAAGAATTTAAGTAATTATAAAAATAGTATAGAATAATAAAACCTAATATTAATGAATAATAATCCAATTTGATAATAAAATAATAAATAACATTAAACATATTAAAATTATTCTAGGGAATAAATAATTATACAACATTACTTAATTACTTCAAAAATTTAACATGCAAGTATTTTTTGGTTCTTAGATCACATGCATAGGTTCACACAATTTTTTTTTGTTGTTGTATAAATTACAAATTACAATAATATAAATATTAAGTTTGTAAACTTACCTTAAATATGGAACCCTTTGTGTAATTTGTAAAGGCCAAATAGAATCTGAGAGGAAAATGGCTCTGGATTGCCTCTGAAAGACTTAAGGGAAGAAGAAGAAACGGAACCCTTTGTGTAATTTGTAAAGGCCAAATAGAATCTGAGAGGAGAATGACTCTGTATTGCCTCTGAAAGACTTAAGGGAAGAAGAAGAAACGAAAAGGCGATAGAGGTTTTCCAATTTTCGAATGGTTACAAAATGTGTGATGATATGAGAATGTGAAATAATATCACGCGTGTATGAAAAATGTTTTACTTTTTGTCTTGTCAAAATTATTAAACATACACTTTTAAATTATTTGAATTATTTATATGTTTTTTTTATTTGATTTTAAATTATTTCCGTTGGATCATTTGCATTGGATCCTCTTTTTTTTTCTCATACCACCACACAATCAGACTGACAAAGCCTTCCCTCACGCTGACAGTCATGTTCTGAAATGAGATGGCCCTTCCCCCCATCCCCCAAAAATCGCTCCGCCCATAGAAAATTGAAAAGGTCTCTGACCCAAATGAAGCCCCCCCCCCACAACGCCCAAAAACAAAAAGCCTCTGACGGTGACCCAAATACCCCCCCCGGGCGCAGCGCCAAATGAAAAAGACCACCCCAAGAACTCTGACTAAAATGAAGTCTCTCTGACTCTGACTAAAATGAAAATCCCTTCCCCAAAAAACAAAAAGTCACTCTTCTCTCCCCCAAAAACCATTACGCCCACAGAGACACTATTCTTTCCCTTCCGTCTCTCTCTTCTCTCCCTCCCTTCTCCAGTTCTCTCACGCACAGACAGAACTTCTCCCACACGCACACACCTCCCTCGTCCGTCGTCTACCCCTCCTCCGTCGTCTCCTCCGGTCCTCCACTACCATTGCAGTCTTCTCTCCTCATCGCCGCCTACCATCGCAGTCTCCTCTCCGCCGCCTACCATCGCAGTCTCCTCGCCTTCACCAGTGCCGTCGATTTTTCAAGAAAAAAATCGATAATATCACAAATATCGCGATATTATCGATTTTTTCGATATTTCGTCGATAATTTGCCGAAAACCGTATGGATATGTGTTTAAATATCGATCCCTGCAAAAACCGATAATATCGGCGATATTATCGGCATTTTAATCCATGATGACTACTCAAGGATGTGTTGGGTGTATTTCATGAGGTTTAAATCAGAATTACTCACAAACTTCAAGAAGTTTAAAGCAATGGTGGAGTTGCAGAGTGAAAGGGGAATAGAGTATACCTCTCTCTAGAGTTCAATTCATTTTGTGAAGATATGGGATTAGAGAAGCAGCTCACTGTGGTATACTCACCACAATAGAATGACGTTGTAGAAAGGAAGAACATGACTATAGTTGAAATGGCTAAGTCAATGATGCATAAGAAGAACATGCCTTATTCTTTTTGGGGTAAAGCAGTGAATACTGTAGTGTATTTGTTAAATAGGTGCCCTACTAAAGCACTAGAGAAGAAGACACCATTTGAGGTTTTTTTGTGTGGAAGAAAACCATCTATGAAGCATCTGAGGGTATTTGGCTCAGTGTGTTATGCTCATATACCTCTACAACTAAGCAAAAGCTAGAAAAATCAAGCAACAAATGTGTGTTTGTGGGCTATGGTACCCGTGAAAAAGGGTACAAGGTCTTCAACCTATCAACTCAAAAGCTAAACCTATCTAGGGACATTATCTTTGATGAAGACTCCACATGGAATTGGGAAACAAGTGTAGAAGAGAAAGACAATGTCTCTCTACAACTTGATCTCAATAATAGGGAAACAAGACAACCTATTGAGCCCCCAACTCAAGAAGAAGTTACAGAGAATAGTGAGACACATATGACTCCACAATAAGCAAGCATGAGTCTACAATCAAATCAGTCACAGAGTATAGCACTAAGCTTAACTCCAGTGAGATTGAGGAGCCCAAAAGAAATATATGCCACTTGTAACTACTGTATAGTGGAACCATAGACTTATGAGGAAGCTGAGAAGGATAAGTCCTGGAAGAAAGCAATGAAAGAAGATCTGCAAATGATAGAAAAGAATGACACTTGGGAACTGGTGCATAGACCAAGTGACAAGCTTGTGATTGGAGTGAAATAGGTATATAAAACCAAGTTAAATATGGATGGTTCTGTGCAAAAGGCTACTCACAAAAACTAGATGTAGACTTCAATAAAACCTTCGCTCCAGTAGCAAGGTTAGAAGCTATAAGAACTCTGATTGCTCTAGCAGCTAAAAGGGGTTGGAAGCTATCAACTAGATGTGAAATCAACATTTCTAAATAGAGTGCTAGAAGAGGAAGTGTTTTTTGGAACAACCTGAAGGGTTCACAGGTGAAGAATTCCCAGAGAAGGTGTATAAGCTAAGGAAGGCACTCTATGGCCTAAAGCAAGCTCCACAGGCCTGATAGAGTGAGATTGACTCTTATTTCACTGAGAAATGATTCCAAAAGAGTCCTAATGAAGCTACCCTCTACACTAAAATAGAAAATAACAACAAGACACTCATTGTATCAATCTATGTGGATGATGTTGTCTACATTAGAGATGATGAAGCTATGATTGCAGAATTCAAGGAAGAAATGATGAAGATGTATGAGATGATAGACTTAGGCCTCTTACATCGCTTTCTTGACATTGGGGTAATTCAAGAAGCAAGTAGCATCTTCATTCATCAAAAGAAGTATGTTCAAACCTTACTTGAGAAGTTTGGTTTGAAACGCTACAAACATGTATCAACACCCCTAATTGCAAATGAGAAGCCCAATAAGGATAATGAAAGTGAAGCAGTGGATTTAAGCCTTTAGAGAAGCATTGTTGGCAGTCTATTGTATCTAACTACAACAGGCTTGATTTAATGTTCTCAACAAGCTTACTTTCAAGGTTTATGCAAAATCCAACTAAGATACACATAGGAACTGCTAAGAGAGTGCTGAGATATGTGCAAGGGACACTTGACTATGGAATCAAGTATGAAATGGGGAAGTCAACTATCCTAATTAGATTTTGTGACAGTGATTAGGGTGGCAGTGAGAATGATTGCAGAAGCACATCAGGTTATGCATTTAGTTTGGGTTCAAGGGTTTTCTCTTGAACATAAGTGAAACAACAAAGTGTTGCACTATCCACAGCTGAGGCAGAGTATGTGAGTGCCTCAAAGGCAACATGTCAAGCCATCTGGTTGAGATTCATGCTTAAAGACTTTGGGGAATTGCAGGTTGATGTCACACCATTTCTGTGTGACAACATCTTAGCAATTGCCATGACCAAAAACCCAATTTTTCATCAGAGAACAAAGCACATAAAGAGGAGATATCGTTTCATTAGAGAGGCATTGCAAGAGAATACAATCAAGCTACATTACTGCAAGACAGAAGATCAAGTAGCAGACATTTTCACAAAAGCTCTTCCAAAGGAAAGAGTCAATTACTTGAGGGGATTATTTGGCATGACAACCAGAACCAATTTAGAGGGGAGTGTTGGAACCTAAAGTGCTTCTGGTTCCAAGGATCGAAGGCATCAAGTGAAACTCCAAGCAATGAACAGCTGTATAAACGAAGAAGAAAGAAGAAAAGAAGTGTTTTAGCTCAAGCTTCTAGTTTTTTTTTATTTTTTATTTTTTTATATTTAAAGTTGTTATTTGTGTAATCAAGTGACAAGTGTACACTCTAGATTAGATCACTAAAAACCCCAACGAAGGGCTAGGATTAAATATGGAGAATGCTAGTTGTATTTCACAGTACAAGTTTGTCTCCTAGCATATTTAGAGATAAGTTTGTGAGTTGGCAATGGGGCCGAAACCCTACAAACATTCTCTATATAAATCAAAATATGGCTGATGCATTTACACAGCCTTGTAGCCGTCACAAACCTGCAACATTCCTTATTCCTCTTGTTAATTTCAAATCCCTATAAATCTTACCAAACAAGAGAACCAAAACATAGAAAAGATACGAACTTTATCAATCAACTGCCCAATCTGCATCTGGAAATGCAGAGAGCTGAAGCTTTTGACGATTAGTAAAAGTTAAACCACATGTTATAGTTCCTCGCAAGTGTTTGAGGATCGTTTCCCTAAACTCAAATGAGATTCAGTGGGTTGTCATAAATTGGCACAATGTTAACCAAATATGCAATATATGGCCTAGTAAAGGTCAAATATTGAAAAACCCCCACTATACTTTTATAGAAAGTTGGATCCTTTAACAACTCTCTATCTATGTAAAGTATTTGTGTATATGGTTTATAAAAAGTTGGTGCTGGTTTGCAAGAATCCATTCTAGCTTTGTGAATTAAATCACTAGCATATTTGGCCTAACTCACAAAAATATGGCCATTGCCCTTGTACTGAATTTGTAGACCAAGGAAATATGTCAATCTACCCATATCTTTGAGCTCAAATACCTCACTGAGATTTTGAATCACAAGGTGCGCACTTTAGAAGGGTTGGAACCTGTGAATATGATATCATCAATATACAAAAGTAATACTACCAGATCAACAACATCATGCTTAACAAAAAGGCTGGAATCAGATTGAGATACATTTTGAAAAATTGGTTGTCGACGACTAACCTGAAGCCAGTAGGTTTAAAGGGGAAGTGAAACTCGGTATACAAAAGCATTGAGAAAATCCCTCCAAAACCGAACATTCTCCACAGAGGCATTGAAGCTGGTCCCACATCTTATGGGTTCCAACACATGTTTCCCTTCAAACTCCTGCTTCTCCTCATCCCTCAGAAAAAAAACGCCTTCACAACCATCCAAGATGGCTTTCATCAGGTTTTTTGGCATACCATGATTGATCACCTACCAGTGGAAAATGAAAAATATAAAAATACAAACCCAATAATTTTGCCTGTTTTTCCTTCTCACTACTACAATATAATAGTACTTACGAAAATTAATTGTAGGATGTAGGGTGTTTAGGGTTATACCACGGAGAAGCCGAGGTCGTTGATGGCTTTGGACGGCTGTTCAGGAGTTGCAGATGACGTGAGAATAGAGAAGTCAACGATCAGAATTGTGGCTGCTTCTGTATCTTCTTCGAAAGCTTTCTGATCATCATGGGGATTATTATTTATTTGTGTAGGTATAGGTGGAAGGATAATGAAGTTGCCGTTGGTGTCTTGTGATTCCGCAATAAGCTTTTTCATGGTGGTCAGTTTGGGTGGTTGATGATCGTGTGAAACTTATGACCAGTTAACCTTAACCATTAGATCAGTTGAAGCGATTAAACTAGCTAGAGAAAGAGAGAGAGTGAGAGGCAATAAATGTGAGAAAGACAAGGTGGTAATGGCGGTGAAGAGGGAGGGAGGGAGAGAAGGTAGGGGTCCATTTATATCCAATAGTGCAGAAATATAATTAAGGATATACTGGTCTTCTTGAACGAACAGAAGAAGCCTGTCTCAGTCTTTGCAATTTTCATAATAAACTATTGCATATTTCAACTTTCTGCAAATTGTAGGCCTTGATCAAGACACTTAAACTTGTGTTTTTTTAGTCAATTGACCTTCAATCTCAATCTTTGTGTTGGTGAAGTTACGACGCAACCACACAGTTAATTTGTGGTTATGTGGCTTCCGACTCTACATTGCAGTTATTGTTTGATGTTGTGCTTAGTGGCTTGATTGTTTTAATGCCTTTTGCTTTGAGTATTATATTATCCTTTAGTGCTATTTAATAAGAAGCAATTGAATAAACAAGCAGTAGAATAGTACACCAAACCAGTAGAAAACAAACTACCAACAATGTATCAAGGCAGCCTAATAGGACATTCCATTCTCATAAAATAGAGTCAATATATAGAAGCGCAATGGTGGATTTTCAGGGAGCTCAACTGGTGTCTAATACTGGAAATAATTGAGTTGAGAACCACCACAGTCGTTGCGGTTGTTATGCTCCCATTAAATAAAATACACAGTAGCATGAACACACAACTTCAGCACTATAGACGAAACAGATTTTCTGTTCCAAAGACCAGTAGAGAACACATTAAAAAGAGGTCAAATGAGCCTTAACCAAAGTACACCGCATCTTAAAATCACTGAAGACCAAATAGCTTGAGTAAAAAGGCACTTAAAGAAGAGGTGACAACGGGACTCCATCACACTAGAGTAGAGGCGGCACAAGCCATATTCTGTTCAAAGTAGAAAGCTTGCATTTAACATCCAGTGTAGAATATGACTGAAGCTGCCTCATGAATTATAGGCTGAAGCTGCCCTCACAGCGGTCCACCGCATCAACCTCCTCCCTACCTTTGTGCTTAATTGGAAAATTAGATATCTGTAACACATGCAATAATCATTGAGATGATTTCAGATTAATTTTCTTTAATCCAGCATCCAACTACAGAATGAAGCTCTTTTAGAAGGCGATTTGGTTATACCGTTACACAAGACAAGTTTAGACCATGCTACATTGACTTGAAACACCGAAATCTATCCCAAGCTGAAGTAGTAATGTACATATACGTAGAGAATAGAAGAGAAAGGAAATGGTGACTCTTGCTCAATATTGTTGTAGACGTAGATACATGAAGAGGAAGGAAATGATGCCATTGTACCATGTCAGCTAAGCTAGGATCTGGCCGGAATAATATTAGCCATAGACATTTGGATCTCAAGCGAGAATTTTGAGGCCAACACCAATTAGCTCCATTTAAAATATTGCATACCAAAACGCATTTTCAAGAAAATTTTAGTCAACAATTATGTTCCAACCCCAATTGGCAGTAATAGACCTAAATGATGCCAATTATCATACGAAAAAGAGGTGCTCATACCATCCCCAATTATTTGGAGAAAGAGCTGCCTAAAAGAGACCCTCAATAGAGAGGAAGCTTCCATCAGTTCTAGGAGCAATTAAAAAATAAGCACTTTATTTTAGTCACTCGATGTAATTTAATTCTCTCAAACAATTTAAAAATCACAAAAAAAAAATTCATTGTAGAAAATGAAGAACAATAGAGTAGGGAACGTAAACCCGATAGGGAAAGATTGTTGGAATTCACACTTCATTCATTATCGTATGCAGATTATATAACACATTATCAACAAGAGTCCTATGTGAGATTAGATTACATGAGAGAATATTCTAAGTATACAAGTAACAAACTGATAGTGTACATGATCTAGGACTCTAGATTAACACCTTCCCGCAAACTCGACCGTGCAGAACGGACGAGTTTGGATTGTAGCTGCAAGTGGCAGGACTTGAGCAACCCTTTAGTTAGTAAATCAGCGGGTTGATCCACGGAGGGTAGGTAACGGACTTGATGGCTGCCAATAGCTACTCGTTCACGAATGAAGTGGTAGTCGAGCTCAATATGCCGAGTGCGTGTGTGAAAAACAGGGTTAGCCGCCATATAGAAGTTGTCACAATAAAGATAGGTTGGGAAAACTGCATGAATACCCAACTCATAAAATAAATATGATAACCACGTAGTCTCGGCACAAGCATTAGAAAGGGCCCTGTATTCATATTCCGAACTCGACTTGGAAACTGTAGGTTGTTTCTTTGAACACCAAGAGACTAAATTGGTACTGTGATAAACAAGGTATCCTGTCGTGGGTCGTCTTATGTCAACACAACCAGACCAATCGGCGTCTGAGTAAGTTGAAAGGCGAGAGTTGAGAGGCTGCGGTGTGAGTAATAAACCTTGGTCAAGAGAGCCCTTAACATACCGTAGAATGCGTTTAACGGCAAACATGTAAGGAACCCGAGGGGCGCTCATATATTGAGCCACACTATTGACGACAAAGGCGATGTCTGGCCTAGTGAGCGTGAGATACTGTAGACGGCCAACAAGGTAACGATATTCCGTTGGTGAAGCTAGCAGATCACTGGTGTGGGCAGAGAGGATGTGTTTAGTAGCCATATGAGTGGAGCTAGGCTTGCACTCCAGCATGTGTGCACGATGCAACAAGTCAGAAGCATACTTGGCTTGAGAAATGTGAAGACCTTGGTTTGTGCGATGCACCTGCAGGCCTAGGAAAAAGGTTAAAGGACCTAAGTCTTTGAGATCAAAAGCTTGATCAAGGTGGAAGACAAACTGCTGCAAGGTGTGGTGGTGGCTGCCGGTGAGTACGATGTCATCGACATACAGTAGCAAAATAATAATGTGGGATTGTTGGCGAAGTATGAATAAGGAATTGTCGGCACGACTTTGGCCAAACCCATAACTCAGTAGGAAGGAACTAAAACGATGAAACCATGCTCGCGGAGTTTGTTTGAGGCCATAGAATGCCTTGACTAAACAACACACATGAAGAAGACGTTGAGGGTCAACAAACCCCGGTGGCTGCGACATGTATACTTCCTCAGTCAAATGGCCATGGCGGAATGCATTTTTAACGTCCAATTGCCGAAGTTCCCATCTCTTAGAAATTGCAAGAGAGAGAATAGTTCTGATGGTTGCGGGCTTGATCGCAGGACTGAAAGTTTCACCATAATCGATGCCGGGTTGTTGATGAAAGCCCTTCGCTACCAAACGTGACTTATAGCGCTCAATGTTGCCATAAGTTTCCTTTTAATATGAAAGACCCATTTACATCCCACTTTATTTTGGTGTGGAGATAGAGGAACAAGTACCCACGTTTGATTATTCAATAAGACATTAATCTCTTCAGACATTGCATCACGCCACTCCTGTTTTCAATGGGTCTGAGAGAAGCACGTAGGCTCATTAGGAGAGAAAGAAATTTGTAATGCATGGGGTAAGGGATACCTAGTCCATGTCTTGGGTCGTCGAGTGCTAGCCTTGGTTCGGGTTACCATAAGATGAGTGGGTTGGGCATGAGAAGCAGAGCCCACGGGGTTAGATGGTGTTGAGAGAGCTGGTAGGAATTAAAAGCACACCACAAAGTAGCACACAATTATCCTATTGATTTTCCTTATTAACACTAATATTTTTCAATTGTAGCATATGAAAATAAGGGTCTTTCCTGCAGAAGATTGTTTTATCTAACTATTTAAAATGTCACACAAACTGGGCTGCTGTCTCTACTGACCAGAGACCGAAAAATAATTATTAGACTAACTTACATTTATCCAAAGGCAAAGAAATTTTATATGCATATACTAGACACATAGAGCTACACTCACACAAATGTTTGGGATTTTTGGAGTTGATTTGCTAATTAAATTAATTCGGACAAAACAGGACAGAAGCAAGTTTAAATAATACCAATAGATTTTAATTCACAAGTTAAAAAAACGAGTTAGGGGAAATGCTATCCACCACCAAATAATCATGCAAACATGTTATGTTTCATTCAAATTCCTTTTATTTCCGGATGAAGATGCTCGAGTTGGCTCAATGTTAGAACTCAACCTATTACTCTTTCTTACGTAGTATGTTAAGAGAATGTCGTTTTCAACTTAACTTAGTCCCTAGCATGCAATCTAGAATGGCGTGTTCATAGATTTAACAAGTAGAAATCATTAAGAATGAAAAGAGTTTGAGTCATCACAAGGCATCGTAAGTACTGGCGTTGTCTTACTTATCCTAGAAATTGGTTCACATGTTAATCGCAATTAACAAGTGCTACTCTAGAACATATGTAGGTCCTAATTCAACAAGGGTAGGCACACATATATTCATAGCATTAAAATCCTAGATATGTTTACTACGTATGCATCCATAGAAAACACATAAAGAATTCATCACTGACATAAGTAGTTAAGCAATTTTCATTCTTTCATAAAAGTCATTCAAACGAAATTTCACAACAAACTTACAATCATATTCGGGGCCTCAAAACAGCCCCTAACTACTAAAAATTAGTTACACATTATTCTCAAATTAAACCAAAAGTAAAACATGAGTTTGAGAAGATAAAACCGAAAGAGGAGAGTGCAAAGATTTCCTCCTTCCCTTTTCTTCCCTTGCCGAGCCTTGCTCTCTGTCTGTAGCCCTGCTCTGCACTTCTCCTATTCGGGTTTTTATTGTTTTTCTGCTCTCTGAGCTCTACTCTCTCCGTGTGTTTTTGCTGCCCTTTTCTCTATATCCCCCTCCTACTTCTTTCTATCTGACTTTCTTCTTTCCCCCATGCTAATCATTCCGTTTCTGTCCACCATCCCCACTATTCTGTTTTTTTTCTTTTCTTTTCTCCACTCCTTTCTCTTATCTCGCTGACTATTTCCACTTCCCACTTCACCATTCTTTTTTCTTTATTCATTCCCACTCATTTTTATTCTTGCTTATTGTTTCTCATCTGTCTTCCACTTCAACTAATTTTTCTGCCTTTCGTTTTCTGTCCGTGTGCCTTGCATTATCTGCCTCTTTGCTTTAGCCAAAGGGCATCAACTGCGACCTTCCCTTTCTAAAATGCCCATAACGTCTTCTAGAAAAATGATCTTAACAATCCGCAAAATGCTCCAGAAAATAGACATCCGTATCTTTCCAAGCATACAAGCCTCATTCTCTAATTCATTCTGAGTTGTTCGAAAATTGCTTCCAAAGTCAGCTGATCTGCACAGGCAGTTTTGACGAATTTATTACTTAAAATTTCACTTGTTCTATTTTTATTTTCTTTGCTTGAAAAATCATATAAAACACAAAAACAAAGTAAATAGCTCAAAAATATAAGGAACTAACTAAGAAAAGACAAGTGAATTTGATGTAAAATATATATAAATATGAGCTTATCAGAAGCAGCGAAAGGCTCTCGCTCAGAAGAAGCGAGCCTGCTGGAATTGGCGGGCTCCAAAGTGGGTGCTGGCGCACTATTGGGCCCAGTAGGTGACGACGCAAGAAGTGAAGAGGAGGGTGCAGGAGACGAGGCATGCAATGGGCCAGCTACCTAGGACAACAGGCCTGATGGTGCAGAGGATGGGTGATTGACAGCAATGGGAATGAGGCCCAATTCAACAAAGGAAGTAGGGGCGGAAGGCTTGACCCATTGATACGGGAAATCTGTTTTATCAAAAACAACATGACGAGAAATGTATTCCCGGCCCGTAGTTATATCAAGGCAGCGGTATCCTTTATGGTTAGCACTATACCTAATAAAAACACATTCAATGGATCGGTTCATTAATTTATTCTTAACATAAGGTCCAAGAAATGGAAAACAAGAACAACCGAAAGTGCGTAAGTGAGAATAAGATGGAGATCGACCAAACAATTGGGTGTGAGGAGTAGACCAATGAAGTGTAGAAGTAGGAAGTAAATTAATGAGATGAACGGCGGTGAGCACTGCTTCCACCTATAATTTAAGTGGGGCGTGGGCAGCGGCAAGCAGAGTGCGCGTCATGTCTGCAATATGACGATGCTTACGCTTGGCCAAGCCATTCTGTTGTGGCGTATGGGGGCAAGAAAGACGCTGTTGAATACTTGAAATATGACATAGCTCAGACATAAAATTATTAACATACTCAATGCCCCCATCACTTTGAAGGAATTTAATGTTTGTATAAAATATATTTTTAGTCATAGCCACAAAGGTTTGAAAATGAGAAAAGACCTCAGATTTCTTTTTCATTGGATAAATCCATGAGTAACGAGAATAGTCATCAGTGAAAAGCACATAATAATGAAAGCCAGAAATAGAACCAACCGTAGACATCCAAGCATCATAATGTATTAAATAAAACGGAACGGATGAACGTTCATTATTTAAAGTAAAAGGAAGCTGTGTTGACTTATTCAACGCACAGCTTTTACAAAAGGGAAATGAGGATGAAAATTTAGAGCCTAAAGCAGAACCTAAACGAGATAAAACGAATGCAGAAGGATGACCAAGACGCTGATGCCAGACAATGGAGAGGGTAACGAGGGCGTGTGGTGATGGAAGGGATAATGGATATAAGCCATCTTTACATGGGAGCCATCTTTACATGGGCCCTGAAAAAGTAATGAGCTAGAACATATAAATCATAGATACGAAAAAAATGAGGGAAGAAACATATAACAACATTATTATCAGCGGTAAATCGAGCCACAGACAAAAGATTTTTCCGAAGAGAGGGAACAAGAAAAACATTTTTAAGTGTGAAAGGAAGAGAATTAAGAGAAATGGGAATAGTACCAGTGGACGTTATGTTAAGATGGTCACAATTACCCAATTGAACCGAATTATTACCATTGTAATGTTGAGGTTAGGGGTGGAAAAAATTCCCAAAATTCCCAAACCAAACCAAAAAAATACCGATCCCAAACCAATTTTCCCAAAATTTTGGTATTCCCATACCGAAAAAATACCGAAATTTCGATATGGGAATCGAGATTGTCTTTCCAATATTTCGGTATTCCCATACCAAACCGAAAATATATATTTTTAATTATTATTATATATACATATATATTTATTTATTTACATAGATAATAATATATATGATTTTTTTAATTATAGTTAGGGTTAATTTGAATCGTTGGATTGTTTCAAATTAATCTATGCCGTCCATCTATTCATGCATGTCTAACCAGTTCAAGGATTGAGTGAAAGAGTCATTCTTCCTTACCTTTTTCTGTTGTGAACTGGACTGTTCTTAGCATATGTGGAGGTTATTCTCTTCTAGTAGGAAGCCATTATTAATAAAATGGATGTCACATTAGCGACCCATATTTACCAATGTTGATCAAAGTTTAAGCAAGATAATTTTTTTTTGTCTTTTTATGAGAATTACTTGGGGTATTAGGCAGACAACATTATTGATGATATTTCAAATGTTGTTTTGTTGGTGTGTTATTGTTAACAAAAAAGGTGTACAAACCAATGCCACAAGGACATCAAGGACAAGGTAATTCTGTTTGCCTCAACCAAGTAGGATTCATCTCCTTTCTAGCCTTGTCCAGCTTCTCCATATTTACCATTATGAATGACTGTATAAACATCCTATATGGATTAAATCCGAGATGTAATGTACATGTACTACTGATTTGGCAGATTGGGCATAGTTATATGTCAATTTTTCAATATAAAATGTTGAATTTTAGCCCAAAAGCATATTATGTCAAATTTTAGTCCAAAAGCCCAAAACCATTTCGGGATTCCCGATTTGTCCCGAAATCCTGAAACTATTTTGGGATTCCCGAAAATTGGGTTTGAGATTGGTATTGAAATTGGGATTCCCGAAAATTTCGGTTTGGGAATCGGGACAAGGGTTTCGGTATGGGATCACATACCGAACCACCCCTAGTTAAGTGTATTAGAGGGTGCTGGGATCACCAGTCATGTGATGGGTGGCACCACTGTCTGGGTACCACGTGGGGTCCTGGTACTGCACGACTTGGGAACCAGCAAATGGTGAAAAGAATCAGGGCCTTGGTAACGGTGAGGACACTGTTGGGTTGAATGGTTATTAGTTGAACAGTTGGGGCACCAAGGGTCAGGGCCCAAGCCCAATAAACCTTGCAAGGTCCATTGACCGCGACCCATGCCACGCGGAAGGCCATTCCAGTTTGCTGGGCCATTCAAATTTGGCCCATTCCAAGGGTGGAGTGGTGCATTCCAGTTGCCGTTATTTAGACGGCCATTGCGACCATTATTGTTGCTACGGTGTTGTCCTCTGCGTCCTCCTTTGTGACCTTACCAGCCACCTTTGTTAGGTTGGTAAGAGTGATGTCCACGGGGATGGTTCTGGGGTTGTTGATGGGTGGTGATGAGAGCCGTCTGTGTATTAGTGGAAAAGGTAGAGCTGTTGGGGTTTTGAAGATCAAATGCAAGAATCTGGGCATTTAATTCAGTAAAGGATGGCAAGGGTTTGGAGTTAATGACGGTTGTAAGGAGCATACGATATTCAAGACCTAATCCTTGAAGCACCATGAGAACCAAGTCGTTGTTAGAGACAGGTTGGCCAATATGAGCAAGTTCATCAACGAGATTCTTGGCATGTTGAAGGAACTCAGAGACAGATCGTGTGCCTTATCCAGTAATTGGAAGCGGAGGTTGGTGGCGTTGGCGTTGGCGATAGAGTTTTGGAAGAAATGTTCCTCTAAGCAATCCCAAACGGCTTTGGCTGTGTCATGGCCAATCGTTAAAGCAAGAATAGGTTCAGAGAGAGTGGAGGCGATGTAGCTGACGACAAGTTGATTGTGCTGGTACCACATAAGGTAGAATGGCCTGTGGAACGTCAATAGAAGAACCCTCAGAGTCGGTGGTGGTGCGGGGAGGAGCAGGAGTGGTAGTAGTGATTGTACGCGGCGGTGGGGGAAAAGAGCCATCGATGAATTTCCATAAATCATGTCCGATAAGGAACGGACAAATTTGACGTAGCCAGTTGAGATAGTTTGTCACTGTGAGTTTCAGAAATTAAGCAACATTTGGACCAAGTAGGTGAGGTGAAGAAGCAGCAGAGGTTGACATATGTAGAAAATGAAGAACAGTAGAGTGGGGAACGTAAATCCGATAGGGAGAGATTGATGGAGTTCACACTTCATTTATTATCGTATGCAGATTATATAATACATTATCAACAAGTCCTATGTGAGATTAGATTACATGAGAGAATATTCTAAGTATACAAGTAACAAACTAATAGTGTACATGATCTAGGACTCTAGATTAACATTCATTTCGTTTCCTTTAAGTTTTGAAAAATCTGAAGTCGCAAATTGGACATGACATTTGCATATGTAAATAAGAAATATCTTATGCAAAAACTTTAATTTTCTACATACATAACGTTGATGTAGTCTTATATATAGTCACAAAATATGCGAACAAATAAAAGAAATTCAATTACATAAACATGCATCATTAGAACTTGGTATTGTTGCTTGTTCCATCTTACTTGCCTTGACCTCATTGAGAACATCTCTAGTCCATTGGGAAAGGTAGGTCTCGTTGTGTCCTATTTTGCCACTCTTGTAGATGGACATGCATCGACGATCATCTTCTCCAAACTCGCATGGGTCCCCAACTGGATCCCGCCATGCACCTTTGTGTCTCATGCCCGACCAGCTAGCCATCCAATGGTACACGTACTGTCCTACCCCGGCTAGCTTCAGCCAACCTTTGGGGAAGAACTCCATCACACTGCTGTTTCTGTTCATTAGGAACATATTGGTTAACTGCGCACCATGCGGAGATACCAGAACGTCTGTCCTACTCATTATCTTCACCTGAGTTCACCCAATCATATATATACTTAATTATGTTAATATAAACAATATTTAAGTATGATTTAATCAAATTTACGTACATTGCATCATTTTGAGAGCCGGTCAACAATGGCCAATGCTTTCAAACATACTACAATTGGATCTCACTAACCGTTACTATCACATGACATTCTGAATACGTTAGTGCAATAATATACGATTATGTGATTCTATTTTTGAATCGTAACACAAAAATGACTGTAAGTCATTTCATATAAGTCATTTTTCACTCCTCTGAAGATTCCCGCTCACAAATTCCTTACATGGTGATGTTAAACGATCGAGTACATTTAAATTGGCTTCACCAGCAAAATCCTCTTTCTTTACCTCAATATTTTCTAAATGTGGATGTTCTTATTTGTTTACGGAATCTCAAGGTGGATCTAAAACCTCCATTATATATATACACACACACGATATGCATTTCAATCATTGTATTATCCGTTTCATATTGTCTAATGTTTTTCAGGAATCCTTAATTAATTGCCCCTCGCTGCCACGCATGCATATGTACCAAACGTTTACTACTTATAGTATCTTATCCAACAAAAAAGGGGTCAAATATGTACAGTATATAATGAGTCGAATTATTATTAATCATCTGCTATCAACTTTGTAAGGTTTTATAATTTTTTAATTGTAAGATTCATACTCTTAACCTGCTAATTTAGGCGTGTGATCAAGTCTAACATATGGGGTGATGTGGAGCTGTTGAGCTCAACATATGAACTTACTCACTCTGATCGATAAAGAATTAATGTTGAAGTTACCCTAAGATCTATTAGCAATAGAAAGAGTGGTTTCAAAATGAACAACTAGAAGACCTGTTGACTTCAACAACTAATTTGCAAATTGTTGATCATATGTTGAGTAATGCTACCACATGGTATACCACAATTTGTACCACATCTTTTAATAGAGGTACAACTCATGCATCAATACATGAGTAGGTGTTATTTTAGAGAGGTAACACCATTGTGGTATACAAAATGTTTTAAGTGTAGAATTTTGAGTAAAGGTTTTTGAAAATTAAGAATGCATGAAATGCTCACCTGGTCACAAAAGGCGAGGCTGTTAGAGTAAGCCACCATCAAGTGACAACCGTCCACCTTAGCACACTCCCTCTCAAAGATTTCAATCACCGCAGTGTCATTTTTGAAGGATCTCGGCCCCGTTCTCATGAATAATGTGATTCCAATTGGAGGAATTACATCATGACGTTCATGTTCATGTCGTTGTTGTCCTTGTTCCATATGATCCAAGCTGAAGCTGTTGCTGCTCACATTACAGTACATTCTGGCTTTACACCTCATCAAATCGTAAACCACCATCCTCTTCTCTCTCGACATCCCGCCCTCGTTATGCCTCATCACCACCGCCTCCTCGAAACAAACCGCCCTCCCTTCCTCCACCTCCTCGAACACCTCCACATGTTGGGCCCCACCGAAAGTAGCCTCCATCAAATTCCCCAGCCACACCCCCATCCTCCCCCTCATTTCCCCCCAGTGGTACATAACCCACCGCTTTGGGATCTTACACAAGCTTTTTATATGCCACGCCACGAACGGCACCACCGCCGACAGGCCGTGCCAGATGTTGTCGTAGTTGTAGTGGTTGTACGACACGAACGTCAGTCCTTTCATCAACGTCGCGTTGTGGGGGAGGGCTTCTGGGTACGCAAGGGCGTATGAGTTCCAGGCGCCGTCATGGTTGTTGCGGCCTTTGAGGCAGAGGAGGCGGCCGTGGGAGAATGGCGAGGGGAATCCCTGGTATTGGACCCCTCCTTCTTCGTCCTGGTGGTCGTACATGGAGCTCATGAACCACGTGTGGCCCTGGAGAGCTGCCGGGCCCGCGTAACGCAGGTCTTTGAGCGGGAGGAATGTGACCGCATGGCGAAGTCTGTCGGTCATTTCCGCGGCGGCGGTACTAGCGGTGGTGTTGGTGTCTCTCTGCCATTGGTGCATGGACCATGATGATGACGTGGGATCTTGGGTTTGGAGGGATTGGATGTGGAGAATGATGAAGAGGGTGACGCAAGCTGAGAGGATATAAAGGGAGAGCTTTGGGGAATAGCAAGCGATGGGTGAGAGGGTAGGGCGGTGAGGTTTCAGATGGGGAGGTTTGTAATTAGGGTTGGACTTGGATAAAGACATTTCTTCTACTTCTGGGGGTGCTTTTGTCATGGCCATAACAAGAGGGAAAGAACTTTCAGCTGGATATGTATGTAGTTCTGACGCCTCTCTCTCTCTCTCTCTCTCTCTCTCTCTCTCTACTTGATTTGTGTTGGCGTTTCTTGAGAAGAGAACGCACATATGTTGTGATTCAGAATTGAAAATTGTTAGGTTTTAATAATTTGGGAGAGAGGACATATGGAATATAGAGAATAATACACAAGAACACGAGAATAATGCTATAGTGCCCATAACAGCTCATAATTCAATTCTCTTCTGTTGTTTCTGGTGTATCCATTGTGTATCTTCTAACGCTACAACTCATTTTAATTCGTTATCGATCGACTTCAGCTCTTAGTAACTAATTGTATAAAAAGTAAGTTAGGAATAAGCACGCATTTGTGTTGATAAAACATTCATTTGTTTGGTATAATAAAATTGCCGTCGTTTTGAATTGGGTCTTTTTGTTCTAATTGGGGTTTAGAAAACTGAGTTTCTGTTCGAATTTGGGTTCATAAAGAGTAGTCAATCTAGATTATAAATAATTCATTACTTTCGCTGCACTATTTCGTTTTCAGTCTGGATCCTTACTGGTATGTGTTTCGTTTTCGTCTAATTCAATCTTCGTTGATTCATGAGAAAGTGAAATTTTTTGTTTACTGCACTTCTCCATGATTTTGAATCTGAGTGCCTTATTCTAACATATACTATATGAGATTCAAAAGCAATACAAACTCAACAGACTTGTACGAATCGAATTTAAAATGCATATATGTTAATTATGATCCCCATGTTATCGCATGATTCTTTATTTTTATAAGATATTGCTAAAAGTTGAAATCTTAATTATCTAGTTTTAATTAAGATGACTTAAATTATTGCATCCAGACATCTCCAATCATTGATTGGTTTTGCTTGACTCTACAGTTTAAAGTCAAAAATGTATGTATGTTATATACTGCGTTGTTTTTTGAAGATTGTGTTATCTGTTAATCAAATGGAATTATATGTGATGAGTATTGAACTATCTATTGATACATATTTCGAAAAGTGAGACAGTTTTTTGAATTGTTTGATCTATGTGTGTCCTTTATCATTGAGACTACATATATGGTCAAAGTGGTTCAAATTTTGTTCTATAAAGTTTAACTAGTAGTAAAGAAATCAGGAACCTATTGGTTCATGTTTACTGATTTCATTATGATCTGCTGCAATTTCATTGAAATCCTTGAATTTGGCAAGTGTTCTAATTCTCACTGGTGGAAGTAATTTCAAGAAGTGGAGAAGCGAAATCAAGTTGCTACTGATACTCAATGAATTTGACATTGCAATTGACAATCCACAACCCCCATTATTGACTGACAAAAGTTCCAAGACTGAGAAAGCAGAGCATGAGAGGTGGTGGAGATCAAATAAATTGTCATTATCTATTCTGGAGATTGGCATGACTGATCATGTTAAAGGAGGTTTTAAACAACATGACCTTGCTGTTGATTACTTCAAGGCTATTGAGGAGAAGTTCTAGGAACCACAGAAGACTGAAATTGGGCACTACATGTCACTCTTGACAACTTACAAGTGCGAGGGTAATTGCTCAATTAGGGATCACATTTTGAAACTCTCAATGCTGCTGAGAAACTCAACTCAATGGATGTACATATTTTAGAGACTCAACTAGTTTTTATGGTGCTTCAAGCACTCCCTGCTAAATATTGTCAACTGAAAGTCTCATATAACACTCAAGGGAATCTCTGGACACTTGATGAGCTCATTGCTCAATGTGTCCAAGAAGAGAAAAGATTGAAGCAAGATAAGGGCAAGGAAATTGAAGCAGTGAACCTTGTACATGCATTCAAAGGAAAGAGCAAGAAGGGTGGCAGATTTAATCCAAGTAAGAACTCTAAGTCTTGTGATAATGTATCTAAATCTGGTATGCCTGTTAAAAATGTTGAATCCTCTAAGAAATCTATCAATCTTAAAGTTAAAATTAAAGATATAACTAAGCTTAAATGTTTCTTTTGCAAAATCAAAGGTCATTATAGAAAAGATTATGAAGCTTTTAAGGATTGGCTGAGGTGTAAAGGTAATATTGATGTCTATGTCTGTGAGGAGTCTAATTTGGTTGAAATTCTAGCTAATTATTGGTGGTTTGATACTTGTGCATCAATTCATGTCACAAATTCATTGCATGGGTTTGAAAAACAAAAACAAACAAATAAAATGAATTATCATGTTTTTGTTTTTTTTATTTTCTAAAATAAATAAACTTAATTTTGACCGATCCACATGTGATAGTCACATGATTTTATTTAACGGAAGACTAACGAAAGTTTGGATTCAGACCTCAATTGCTAATAGGGCTCACCACAGGGGTTTAATTAATAGCTTTTTCACCACAAGGGTCACATTGAAAGTTGCGTGTCATTACAGGGACCACAAAAAACATTTAGCCAAAAAAAAAAATAGCTGTGCTAATAGTCAATTTTACGATATTTAATATTTATCTTTGTGGAAGTCAATGGCTAGATTGCTTCAGAGAGGGATCCCATTTTTTTCAAAAAAATAGGGACACGTTCCCCACCATTAGATTGGCTTTAATGAAATTGTGTGGTTAAGATTAAAATACAGGCCACACAATCTTAACCACACAATTTCATTAAAATTAAATCCAACGGTGGGGAGCATATCCCCATTTAAAAAAAAAATAGAGATCCCTCCGCTCTATATATATATATATATATATATATATATATATATATATATATATATATATATATCTTTGTTTTCTTTGTTCTTGGTGCTTCTCGCTTAGTTCTTCGTCAGACTCGTCTGAAGCAATAAAAATGCATTGAACAATGTAATTGTATTGACGTGGGAAAATGCTAAAGAAATTCTAATAAAATAACACTCTTTATAAACTCGCTGTTACTTTAAAATTTAACGTTAATTTATGTGATATTATAAAATATTGTGTAAAAAATATGAGGTGATAAAGAGTTTATAAAAAGTCACTTTTGAGTGAATCTCCCTAGCATTTATCTTTTGACATAAGAAAAAAAAATTAAACACCACTTAATTCTTAGTTTTCAAGTAACTTTGTAATAAACAGCAGAGTTGCCATGAGCATATAGGCATCGTTTGGCAGCTCGGACTGTGCTGACTATTTCTATCGGATAGGATAAATAGCCACCGAATAGTACTGACTAAATTAGTCGGACGTTTGGTACAATATCGGACTAATGACCGTATTATTTATACTGTGTTTGGTTTTATACCGGATAGGAGGAATCAAACTTAAAATTAAATTAAACTTAAAAAATAAAAAAAATAAAAAATAAAAAAAATAACTGAAACCATCACTTCTTCTTCTTCCCTGTTCTCTCCGCCGCACTGCAGCATCGCAAGTGGAATGGACTAGCGGCGGTTTGACAGAGAGAATGAAAGTAGTTTGTTGGCGTTTTGAGAAGAGAGGTTTCTCAGACACCATGCCGGCCAAGAGAGTGCATGCTTCTTTGCAAGGTCCAGTTGCAGGGGAAGACGACGACGGCGACAGGGAGGACGACGATGGTGAGAGAAGGTGACGGGGAGGACGGCGATGGTGAGAGAAGGTGATGGGGGGGGGAGGATGACGACGCCTAGAGAGAGAGAGGACCGAGATAAGGCGAGAGAGAGAGGGCCGACTAATAATCCCAGCCTTTTGGTTGGTTTTATTAGTCTGGCATATACCGTGCTAAATAAGCACACCGGTTAATTTAATCTGACGCTTATTTAGTAGGAGTGAACGCCAAACACCCGCGTCCGTATAACTAGTCCTATCTGATCCTCTATCCGATCTACTAAACAAGGTCATAGCAATCAATGACTAATGAAATTGGATGCATGTACAATATATTGATATTTACATGCAAAGCTGGCAACTCGACGATAGTTAATTGAATCCGGATTCTCGCCAGATCCTTTTTGTGAGAATTTTAAAAATCTGTGAATCGTGTTCATTTATTGTACATCGTGCGGTCAAAAATTATTTTAAATATTTTATTTAAAATTAAACATAAACTGTATTTGACAAAAACTGACCGCACAATATACGGTGAATAAACACAATTTACAAATCCTTCAAATTCTCACCAAAATGATCCGAAGAGGATCCTGCTGGGAATTAATTGAAGTTGCGTCAATCATCTTCTAGCCTCATGCATTTTATCAGAAAAGATCTCCAAAATCCCATTTGTAAATATATATTGCCGTCCAATAAAAAGTTTATATTATTGAAGTGGTTAGTTTACAACCTGATAAAAACTTACGTGAAATGAATATGTTCCATACAAAAATTTTGCTACTAAAACCTTTTCCATTTTGTTGCTGAAAGATGGCTTAAAAGTACAAAAAGGATGCTATTTTTTAGATCCTTTCTTCAATCCCGAGGGCAAAGGCAGCTAAAGCTTTGCTAGAAATAAATAGACATATTTTATATAGGAATGTGATATTCACACATTTTTTTTTTGTTTTTTTTTAATTTTCGGCCATTATATCAGATGAATTAAAGAATATTAAATGACAAAAATTAACAAAAAGATACGAGAAAAGTAAAAATGAGTATGTGAATAGCACAATTCTTTATATATATTGACCACAAGAATGATATATATCTTAATAATTGTACGCATGCATTCCGTAGCATAGCATGTTGTTATTAAAATTTTGAAAATATAATTTACAAAAAGAGAATATAAATGATTTTGGTCGCTAAAACGTTTGAGCGACAACCTTTAAACAGTTTTTAGTCGCTCAAAAAGCGAGAAGTTCTGGACACTATTTCGTTACTAAACGTTTATTGGGAGAAAAAGAACCGTAAGATTATTGTGTTTCATTTACTTCGTTGCCCATAACTTTTAATTGGCTAATTTTCGTTACTTGTTGTTATACGATTAGAATGAATGTTTCACTGTCTTTTGACTGGCAAAGAGATTTGTATTAAATAGTAGAGATATAGAGGTATATATTAAAATTAAAAGGTAAAAAGTAAAAATTCAAATATTGGCAAAGTTATATACTTCAAATCTCAAATTCCTAACTTCAAAACTGAGTTAGACTAACTGTATGAAAAGGTACATGAGATCGTAACCGAAATAAATCAAGTTGCTTTCCACAGGCTAGACAACTACAACAATTTGTTTAGGCCTAAATTAACATTTTTGACCAAATTGAAGTCAGCCTAAAAAGGGGGCTATGAGTCTCGGTCCAATGGCGCGGTGCTGATGAAGTAGCTGAGTCCCTGATACGCTAAAAATGTTAAGGGTAGAGATGTTTTCTAATGAGGATCAGAATATTCCAGGAGTCGAAGATTGTGGCTAAGATAAGGAATGAATTGAACAAATAAGGAGACTAAGTTTAGGGTATTAGTACAGGTGGAAGAGGTCGAGAAAGGGTGGTGATAGAGTTTCGACCGAGAGTATAATAAGAAAATATGCCGAATAATTAGAATATTTTCAAAATTTTATCCTATAAATATTGGAGGATTTGCAACGTAGAAAGCCCCCTTCAACTCAACAAACAACTCAAAACGTTCCACGTGAAACTCACTCTACGTGAAACCGTTCTCACAACCTTGAGAAAATACTAATTATTCTAACCATCAAGTCAAAACATCTTCAGTTTGGAGAAATAAACAACACTATGTTGACAACTAGCGACACCTTATGGTTGGTTGGTTATCTATCCTAGTCTCGGCCATCGAAGAGTTCTTAATTCTATTGCCTAAATAGGTCACTTCATTAGCCCCAACGAAATGAAGTATTCTATGATCGGTTACTCTCTCGGTTACTCTCAGGTGCACTTCATAGTTCGACATTCATATGACCGAACCATGTTCATTATAAAGGCACTCATCTCCTTTGAGTACCTTTTTTCTACAGCCTGATACTGATTCGACATACTTATATTCTCACGAATAAAGTTGAAGCAATCGAACCCAGTGCACAAGTCTTGAAATTCTCAGTGAAGTAACCTTATCTTTAGGTTGTAGAACCCTAGTATGAGAGGTGTTCATTCATTGGCCGGTAGTCACTCAAGTGGAGAAGTCAGCAGCGCATTTGACACCTCTACCATGACACCTATTATACTCACCCAATCGAGCTCAGTCGTGAATTGGCACGTGCGTATTCAGTAGAAGGACATAATTGGCTCAATAGTTACTCGGCCTATGTGCTCCACGTAGGGTTTATAATTTTTATCGCCAACACAATCTCAAATAATCCAGGAAGCGGTTCTAAAAATTAAAATTCCTAATTCCTTGTAGAAACTAATTATCATACCTTACACCAAGTATTAATTCAATAGTAGCATATGACAAACTTTTAGGCTCAACATGACCCGCCCAAATATCACCTACATTTCTCGAACTTAACCACTTGTTATTAAATGTAAAATTTCATCAGAAAATGTCTCGATAGTATTAGGGATAAAATCTCCCATTTATTAGTTGTTTTATTGTCATATCAGAGTATATCTGATATGAGATTGTATTCCTCAACAATCTACAAACTTTGTTTTTTGGTCGGAGGCAGATTCTTTCCTCCTTTTTTTTCCATACACTTTCATCATCTCCCTGTTTGTGTGGTCACGGTTAAGCCACGTGACTTAATCGTGACCACACAAACAAGAAAATGATGCACTGGATAATAAGAAGATAAAAAGCAAATACTAGATGAAACATGAAGTTATGAATGCTTTGTTAATTTTTTTTTTAAAAATCAGCACTCGAATCTCAATGTTTACCAATTGAGACTACAAAAATCATCGACGAAATCAACGACAAAAATCAGCCCTTTTTCAATTGTCAAAAATACACGCAAGTGGTCCTTTACTACAATGGTGGAAATGTGTTGAGCCATTGTATAACGGTATGAATTCAAGCTCCGTTGATGTCTAATTTAACATATAATCTAACAAAATATATCGTTTAACAAAAAAAAGGTCAAAAATACAGTACGAAGCTTCACCAAAAAAGTAAAAATAAAAATAAAAACAAAATAATATACACTACGAAGATGGTGATAACAGGAAAAGGATTTCATCCAGATTCATTATGTGGGGATCTTTGGGATTTCCAAATCTCAGTCATTCATCGTGTATTATGCGATCAATTTTTATCAGACACTATTTGTGTTTAATTTAAAATAATAAAAGTCAAATGATTTCTAACCGCACAATATATGATGAACGGCTGATGACACACCCCGACCCGAAATGTCCACTTGGACTCCAAATCGAGTTGTGATGGTTGACACCTGGACGGTGACGAAGCCATAAAGTGTAGTGATGTGGAAAATGACGATGCATTTAAACCTAAAAGTGCCTAATCAAGAGAATGTGCAGGTGAGCAGGATTGAACCCTATTCACACGTGATGTCAGAGTATAAGACAATATGGTAAACAGGATAAGAGTTATACCACTGAAGGTAACCATCTCCTAAGATTTGCCAGAATCCTCGTATATACGTAAGCATAGCTACTAAACCTGAAGAGGCGAAAAACAAAGTTGAGTGGGTCAGTAAAACAATGCTTATTCGAAAACCTTTATTTTTGAAAAAAAACTAACCCCTCGCCGTAAAATAAGTATAGTTTCCTTAAAACATACTACGTAAGTATGTAGTAAATAATACGATAGCAATATAACTAGAAATATGCCAAGTAACGATGTATCAATGCCACAGAAGTATAATCATGTGATAACCAATATAATGAAGTACTCATCAATCTAATGCTGGCACACAAGTTTGAACAGATAAACTCTGACACGAACAGAACTGGGTGTAATCAATACGCTCAAGTACTACGATCACATGAAGACTGGTGCAGAAGCACATCACATACAAGTCGGATTGCCTAATGCAATCTACCCGACAGGACTGACACCTAACCTGGATCCAAGATGAGCGAACGGTGCGATGTGAACATACACGTGAAGGACTGGCCTGGCCCTGGCCCTGGGGCAAGTACTAACACCGGTGCAGCAAGATGAGCATGTATACAAGTATGTATGAATGTCACGACAAGTATATCTCAACCGTATTTCAGCATTTATCACAATTATAGTGAAATTATCAACTACTTGGCAATATATACGTAAAGCGAAATATTTATGCAATTTCGGAAACTATAAATACGTATAGATATAAAAAAAACTGCCCACTCACATATACGCAGTCCAAATGAAGCCTCCTAGCCTGGCTTAACCACGTACGTCCTCAGAATACGTTTCCCTATACGTGAAATTTCTAATTAACTTAGTTTAATAACACGTAAACGGAAACGTGAATAAAATCTTCGTAGATTGTCCAAACATAAGGTTTAAATATATGAAATCGATCTACTCGATGTCACAGACACACACAAATTTTTAGAATCAAAATCAAACCACTCATGCGCCCCCGCGCGCCGCCACAAGGTGGCTGTGCTGGTGGCCACGCGCCTTCCTCATGATTTCTGGGATTTTTTCCAGGTTTTTGGTCCAACTTTCAGAGCTTCAAACGAGCTCGTTTCTCGACCAAAATCCGTGATTCAAAAACCAAAATGAAGCTAGGAATGTGATGAATGGATCTACCTTCACAAAAATTTCGAATACGGTCCGTGTTGTTCAAAAATTTGGCCTAAAAGTGGCCAAACGAACACGGCTACATATTTCTCAGAAAACTAAGAATTTCTTCCTAACTTCCAGAGTCGATATCTAACTTGATTCTTAGCCAAACTTGATGATTCAAAAGCCATTATGAAGTTAGGAATATAGAGAACAAGTTTGTACCTAATGGGGGTCCAGTTGTGGTCGAGGTTGACCAAAAACATGCTTTGAAAGTGACTAAATGGTCACGGTTCTTGCTTGAAAATTGTGCAGTTTTCACACATCGAGTTTTCTGTGTAAAACCACACGTTCAAAACAAAAACAAAGGATCAAAATCAACCCATAGGGATGGGATAAAGGTTCTAAAGGTTTCTCGAGGCTTACCTAAGCCATGAATGGCCTGAAAATTGTCGTATCGAACTCGCCGAGTTGAACCTTCCGAGTTGGCGAGTCAAAACTCGTCTAAACCAGGTTTCAAGGACATGGTTGTGATCATGGGACTGAAATGAGCATGATGATGTAGTTTTTTTGTTCGATCTACAAGCTTTGAAGCTTGTTCATGGCATTGTAAAGAGGATGGCGGGGGAAAGAGAAGGAACATACAATTTTTTTTTTTTTAATTTCATTTCTTCCTTTTTTTTATTAGATGCCAAATAAGAGGAGGGATGGTGATTGGTGGTAAGTGGAGGAGAGGGTTTTTGGGAAAAAGGCTGACGGGTTGGAAGAAAATGGGGGACACGGATCCACAAATTAGGGGAGGATTGGATTTTGAATTTCAGATTTTGTACAATTTTAATGTATAAAATCTGATTTATTATAGTGTTTTCAATATTGTTAATTTGTACGCGCTTGTACAAGGATACTTGTAACTAACATATTTTAACAGAGCGTAACTTTTTCATTACAAATCTGATTCGAGTCTAACACGCGTTCACGCGTTCGTAGCGACGAATACTATAAGGATACACTAAAAGAATAAGTCATACATTTCTCTAGACGATGGTCAACAAAAGTCAAAGTCCTCGCCCCTAACGGCAATTTCGTAAATTCACGCTTTTAAAATTAATATAAATGTAAAATTAGAGACAGATCGTCACAGCTGAGATGTGAGAATCTCTATAATCCTTACCAAGGTATTAAATATCGATGATATCGGAAATATCGGTAGTCTAAAAACACGGAAATTTCGATGGAAATATCGGGATATTATCGATATCGATAAAAATTGAATAAAAACCACGGAAATTGTAAGAAAAACTTGGAAATTTTTATTGAAACTTTGTAGGATGTTTATTTAGTCAATTATCTATTAGTTTATCACAAAAAATTGGAAAAAAAATCATTGCATGATGGATTTAACTAATTTAAGTTGATTATATAGCGAGCTGGCAAACATTGTGAGTGTAGAAAATATGTAAGAGCCTGTTTGGTAGGGTACTTGAATCCAATTTTTTAAACTCAAAAACAGTTTTCAAGTTTGAGGTCTTAAAAACTTGTTTGGTATGACTATTTTTAAAAACTGAACTCAAGACTAACTCAAAAATATAGTCTATTCCTTAAAAACATAAAAATTGAGTTTTTAGAATTTTTAAACTTAAACTCACTCATTCCTTTTCTCTCCCTCCTCCCCTCCCACTCAAAATATATCTCTCTCTTTTCTTCCTTCTTTCTCCTTTTTTTTTTTTACTTTTTTTTGTCTCTACTCCAATCTAATCAAGTTTAAGTCGTAAGATTTAAAAATTTTAAATTGCAAACCAATCAAGTTTTTGAGTCTTAAAGAAAATTGTTTTCAAGAAATGTTCTTAAGAAATGTTTTGAGAAATAATAAAAATTTTCAAATAAGATACCAAACAGGCCCTAAATATTTTAGCATATTTTCACAAAAACATAAGTGATATGGTGGTCAAGGTATTGAAGGAGTAAAATGGGAGGGGTTCGAATCCCTTTGGTGTTTTTTTAAATATAGAAATTTAAAAAACACGGAAATTTCGATGGAAATATCGATGACATCGGAAATATCGGTAGTCAAAAAACACGGAAATTTCGATGGAAATATCGGGATATTATGGATATTTAATACCTTGATCCTTACAGAATGGATCTGGGATCCTTTTCCGTAATAACAAACTATTTTAAGACTACAAAGCCACTATTCGAACGGCACAAATGCATTGTAAACACTAAACAAGGGACATTCATCTTTGTCATATTTTTCCAAAATTTATCTAAATTTCATGAAACTTTAAGGAGCCGGTTAATAATCATTTGTTTTCAATTTTCAATTTTTTTTTTCACATTTTTAAAACTGGAATCTTGTTTGGTAACTCCTTTTAATTTTTAGTTTATTGAAAATTGAAAATTGAAAACAAAAAACTGATAACTACTTTCTTGAGTTTTCAAAATTTAGCCTTGAGTTTCCACTTTCCACTTTTCGATTTTCAATTTTCCTTTTTTATAAAACTGAAAGCTGAAAGTAGTTACCAAATCATATTTTAGTTTTCATTTTAGAAAAAAAAAATAAAAATTAAAAACTGAACGTAAACCGGTTGTCAAATAGCTTCTTCAAACATAGATAAAATCTCCATGCCAATATTTAGTGGAATCTTCTGAATTGTTAATTTTTATCATCTTTTTGTAGACCAAATTATTAATTCCTATCGGTACTGATGAAATTAGTAATATATAAAAATCTTACTTGTTAAACAATTTAAAAATAAAAATCTAGCCTGACATAAAACAAAATTTTCTCAACTTAAATTACGTAAAATTCAGTCTAAAACCCATGTTTGGAATGTACCTGAATGATTTTAAAGCTCTTTTCATCCTCCAACTCAGAGTGACTAAGTTGGCTTTTACTTAATATATAAGTAGTGCTGTAGCGGGCAGTGAAGGTAACACGAGGGGGAGGTTTAAGAGTGTATAAAACACCCTTGCTACGATGTGAATTGTACTACATTTTGCCAAAATTTTCAGAGATGGCAGTTAGTGGTGGGCACACAGTAATGGATCTTATGTCGAAATTGGGTCCAACTCTCCGTTGGGAGAGGGAAAAACAAAGGAAAGCGGACGGCTACGAGCGCTGCAAGAGAAAGGTTAAAACAGAAAACGTAAATTTGTGAAAATCCTCACTACTCTTACTTCTCAACTCTTCCCCAACTCATGGATGTTGATATTTCTAAAAAATGGAAGTTGAACGAGTATTGAGTTTCCGGTGTTGAGTGACATACAAAAGACGTTGTCAAAGTAAACATCAGCTGCCAAACGAATATGGTTACAGAGGATGCGATCACAAATGCTTCAAATTTTCTCAGTTTTACAACACACACAGCATGCAGTCTCGTTTTACTTCGACTCTATGTTGTCACTTTTGTAACGACATCTTGCTCGTGTTGTTAAAAACTATTTCCTACTACATGTTTCGACAACACAAATCTCGCAATGTTAAAGGGTGCTTTTCTTGTAGTGACGGGTTATGCATAAGTAAACAAAGTGACACCTGAAATCATATATAAATCCTCCAACGCATACATAAGTCAGATACTAACTCAAAGCAAAGAGTAGTTTGCAAAGTTGAAGTGAAGTTGTTATAAGACGTAACAAGTACAAAATCTTAAGCAAGACAAGTTACTTACGAGTACATTCATCATTTTTGATCCTTGAGTTACCTACGAATGATATGTCGATGCATACCAAAGACTATTTTCATAAGTTCCAAAATTATTAGATGCAAAGTCTTCTACTTCCTATGCCATCATCATAGAATGACCTAAAAAGTAAAAATACAAACGGGGGAACAGAATTTCAACAATCGTAGTATCATGCAGTTGATGAAACATGACTCTAGAATGCTTCAAGTGCTACTAACTCACTTTTGTAGGATAACTTTTCCAATCAATTCACTTTTAACTACTTTGAAAACAATTTTCAATTGCTGTTATTACATGTTCTATAAACATCGGGCATATTTAATTTCGTGGTCCAGGTAATTGCCAGAATCTATAACACAATGCTTACATCTCTAAGGGATATACGAGTATTAATATCATGATATGGATAATAGTTAACAGATCGATCTTACCTGACTTGCAATGATGTATGACGAGCTCAGAGTACAGTGCACTTGCAATGGAACAAAGGATGGGAAGGATAAACACAAACTTTAATTTTCCAGACAATCCAGACATCATAAAATTGTCACATATATGTTCCATTACCTCCACCAAAACTGATTTTCAGTTCTACTCCGAATTTGAAGGATCACAATTCTTCTGAATCAGAATCATCTTGAAGTTGTGGGCCTTTTCAGTCAACCCAATGTCTGTGAAAGCATGCAAAACCCTACTGCAGGCAGTAACAGAAAAATCAGTAGTAGTTGATTGCTTCCACTGATCAATAACTTCTCCGACTTCTTTTAACTGCCCAAGCATTAGATATGAAGAAAGAATGCAAATATAGTTTCTACTTGTCATCTTTTGTCCAGTCATTATCAAGGATTTCCATATCTGATCAATCCTTTCCTTATTTCCTAAACCAGCATGCAGAATAATGAGAAAGTCGTACGTAATCCATTCTCTTTGTGTGATTCCTTTCTCAGCTTCAACTACTAGAGTGTCAGACTCTGCATTCACAAGATGCCCAACACTAACATATATATCTGTCAGGTTAATATATCTCTCCCAGCCATCACCAAAACCAGGATCATGTCTCATTTCAACTAAAATCTGTCGAAGTTGATCAATCTTTAGAGTTGCAGCACAGCAACTAATCCAAAGATTGTATGTGAAGATATCCGGTTCAACCTTGTGCCGTTTCAGATCTTCCACAACTAAAGAGACCTTCTCAACTTGCCCCACTGACATGTACATAGTCATCATCTCATTGTATGTAAGGGCACTAAGGGACAGGTTAGATCCTTTTATTCTCTCATAGAGGTTCTCAGCCTTTTCCATCAATTTTGCCCCAGCATAAGAGTGGAGGAGAGCGGTATATGTCTCACTTGTTTTTGCAGTAAGAGGTAGACCTTCAAAGTAGCGCTCCGCTGCATCGATGCCAAAAACTTTGGTCATCAAGACAATGCGGACTGCATAGTCAGAATCCGATAGCTCAAATTCATTATGGCTGACCATCCACTCAGATATCTGCAAGCTTGTACAAATCACAAAACAGAATGCAATGAACTTTCAGCAATTATGACAGAAACAGAGAACTGAAAGTGGCATATGAAGATTACATTTGGTTGTGTTCCCAATTTTACTCTTCCTTTGGAAACAAGAAATAAGAAATTACATTTTAGACATTTTAAAACCAGAAAAGAAAAACTGAAAACAAGCTGGGTACACTTAAAAGTTGTAAAAGAATACTGATTGCAAGTTGAAATCTAAGTAAGAACAAGAAACAACTAAAACTTAGCGTTCGTATATTTCCCTTTAACATTATCAAAACTTAAAGGAATTTAAACGGGAGCGTTACTATCCGTTTTTCAATGCTCATGCTTACCCTGTGACTTAACATCATACTTGGATTAAGAAATTTACACCATATCATTTAAACCTTGTTCAAAAATGGCAACCCTTTCTATTGTAAATGTAATATTTACTGGAATTGACTAAAATGATGAAAACACAAAACCCTAATTCCTAAAATGATCACATTTTTGGGATTCTGTCAATAGATGGTCTATGTTCATCAATAACGTCATTAATGTTTGATCAGTATGTTGTCGTTATTTGATTTTACTCAATCAATCTATCACGCGCAATCTTATTCATTTAATCATTCCTTGATCCTGTTCTATTCTATTGCACAAAGCATGTATTCTGCAGATGAACAAGGTGGAAATGAAAATGTTAATTAGCCCTTAGATTATGCACTACTCCAAAGAGATAACAACACTAGAGAGCCCCAATCCAAGCTTTCAACTTTCCATCGTTTTCTTGCCAACCAAACACAATAAAGTTCTCATCAAAAGGTCTACGTTAATCAGAAATCAAACCCCAATTGCTGAACCGAATCAAATATTGACAACATATCGAATAAATAGCAATCACGACACGCTAACAAGAAGAGAATCCAAAACCTCGAGGGCGTGCTTGTAACGGTGAGACTTGCTGAGGTCTTTAGAGATCTGGCGGAGGTCCGAGATGGAAATTTGGTTGCCCTCGGAGACCCATCTCTGAAGGACGTTGGTGGCGCTTCGCTTGGGCTGCCTGAGCCTCAACACTCTGCTCTTGAGGTCGTCACTTTCCCCAGAATCTTGGACAAACTCAGTACTCACAGCACCTGCTCCTGCTGACGACAGAAATCTTCCAACACCAACACCAACGGTAACATTGCCGACGCCGCTGCTCCGTCTGAGAGAGAGAAATAGTGACCGAGACGCCATTGACACTCAACTTTCTAGTTTCTGCTCATGAAGCTCTCAAACTTCGGCACACACAACTGATTGACACTCAACTTTGCTTTTCGGCTTCCTCGGTCAGCTCAGCTCGGCTCTGCCGAATATTTGGGCCTTCCCGGGCTGGGCCTCACATTAAACTGGTGCCACCTTCACTTTTGTGTCAGGTCCATTTGAGTGAATTTCGGTTTTGTCATAGGAGCCGTCATTAATGCAAGTTGACATCTATTTCTTCGTTCAACATTCAATTTTTTTTTTGTGCAGAGTTATTCAATCCAAGTCAATTTTAGATGCAAAATATTTGATCGGCTGTTAGGCGTCACCGATAAATTGCGATTGTTGTTGACTCGGATGGAAATATTCAGTCACGGTGACACGCCCTGATCTCGATGTCCGGTAGACATTGAGATGGCCATGTGCTGGCCGACACCCGAAGGTGGCACAAACCATTTAATGAATGCATATGCTGAGAACATATAAAACATGCATAAAACTTCGCTCAAATTACATAAAAATAATATACTAATATAAGTCTTACAAAATACCATAATAACATTCAATTGTCAACAATGAATGTAATGGTAATGCATGACATGTTCAGAGTATACAACTAATTCAAAGTACAAGTGGAAAGTAAAATAGAGAGGTGCTATTGATGCGATAAATAAACTAACACACAAATTAAACCCTCTTTTTGACAATTGTAGTATATATGCAAGTAGGGATCGTTCTTAAACCGGGGATTAGGAGGGATTGCTAATCTATATAAAATGAATTTAGAAGCACTAAATAAAACTTTTAAAAACACAAATCTAAAATCAAAACATTTAACTAGATTCAAATGATTCCAAATAAACTAGAATAACTTAAAATAAAATTAATAAATAAACTAAAACAATATCACGAATGAATTTAAAAGATTCAAGCTATGAAAATTAACCAACTCTAAACTAAATTACTCAAAGAACTCAAAAGAAATCAAATAAGGTATATTCAAGTCAAAAAACAAAAATTGAAAAAGGGGGATTTGATCTTGATGAGAATAACTTGAAAATAAACAAATTGAAAACTAGATAGATTTAAGCACAAAATATGGTTGTTTGAATGGACGATGGATTAGCTAGAGGGGTTTCCTCCACACATGATACACTTGTATATAAACCAATTTTTAGTTGTTCTTTCGATAACTTATGAAACTCAACACTCCAAGTTAATTAGGTTCGCTTAAATTAACCTTCAGATTTCCCTAGAATCATTGAATTGGATGAATATGCATCGCAACCAAATCATTCCTAACAAGTTCTTTATATGAACAGCATGATAAAGACACAAGTTAGAATCATTACGTTTGTTGGAAATCATAAGCATCGACAAGGCATTTGTAACTATGAAAAGCATCATACTCCTGCCAGGAATTCACTTAACACGATTGTGGATAGCAACCTTCACTACTCTTGAATATAAGTTCATAACGATTAGGTGAAATTCCCTTATATTCTAGCATCAAACTTATGCATGAAAACTAAGCGTGCACTCTTAATCAACATACATAAATAAGTTATCAATCAAATAGTTAAGCGAATTGAAATCACAAATTATTAAATCACAACCAAAAGTAATTAATTCATAATGCAAATGTAATCATGGTTTTGAATCCCCCTAGCAAAAAGGGGGGTTTAGTTCCTCATAATCATAAAACAAAGGTAAATAGATTTATACATTGAAAATGAAAGAAAGAAAACACCTAAACGCTCTAACGGTCCTCGTTGAGTGGTATGCACGTCCAAGCACTTTCCCTCCCTTCCTTTGCTATGGCACAAGGAGTGGATGTGGTTTGAAGGTTTGGTTGTGTGGAGGAGTGGATAGGGGGATGTATGGTGGTGTTTATGATGGCTATGATAGGTTTATGGGCAGATTTTGTGGAGGAAAAAAGGGGGGTTACGGCTAGGATAGTTTAGGATGTGTGAAATGGGATTGTTGTGTGAATTGGTGAGTCTAAGCCTTGCAAGAAGGCTTTATTTATAGGTGCACAAAGGTAAGGAGCCACTCAAGTGATTCTAATAAACAAATACAAAGCAAGAATTAATCATCAAAAACAGCTAGCACACATGCTTCATTGCAGAAATTTCATGATGAAACAACTTGCATTCATCCTCCTTGGACCATGCCTTGGATTCCACTTGGTCTTCTCATGATGAATCAGCTAGAACACTTGCAAAACAGCTAGCACACTTGTATTTCATGATTAAACAAGCTAGCACACTTGCAAAACATAATCATTCATCCATGCCATGGGTCATCTTTGCAGTTGTCCGCCTATTCCTTCCCCATGTGCTCTCTTGACCTTCCCTTACTAAAATGCCCATAACTTCTTCTAGAAAAATGATCTTAACAATCCGCAAAATGCTCCAGAAAATAGACATCTGTAGCTTTCCAAGCATATAAGGCTCGTTCTCTAGTTCATTTTGGGCCGCTCGCAAATTGCTTCCAAAATGGGCTGATCTGCACAGGCAGTTTTGACCCATGTGCTCTCTTGACCTTCCCTTACTAAAATGCTCATAACTTCTTCTAGAAAAATGATCTTAACAATCCGCAAAACTCTCCAGAAAATAGACATCTGTAGCTTTCCAAGCATATAAGGCTCATTCTCTAGTTCATTTTGGGTCGTTCGCAAATTGCTTCCAAAATGGGCTGATCTGCACAGGCAGTTTTGACGAATTTGTTACATAAAATCTCACTTGTGCTATTTTTCTTTTATTTGCTTGACAAATCATATAAAACACAAAATCAAAGTAAATAGCTCAAAAATATAAGGAACTAACTAAGAAAAGACAAGAGAATTTGATGTAAAATATATATAAATATGAGCTTATCAAATACCCCCACACTTAGCTTTTGCTAGTCCTCGAGCAAAACAAAGAAAACAAAAAGAAACAAAACACAATCTAAACCTTCCAACGTTACCTCAGGGATTTCTAATGCACATGTTAAAAATCATTACTTGCATAGATTTTGGTCATCAATATCCTTAAGCATACACTTAACCACAGTCACCATTTACTAGTTCTCTTTTAATCATTTAAAACATCATTTTGAATGTAATAACATGCTTTAGAGAATTCCCTCAATTCCTTACTAGATATGCACTCATTTTTCACTCAGATTTTCAAACTCATTCCCTACACTAGGTATATGTGAGAAGATTGATATACACATGAAAACTAAAACTCACATATTTTAATAAAGAAAGCTCTTTTCTGGAGTTATAAGTGAATATATGAATATGATCTCATGAAAGGAAAGCTACTACTTAGATGCAAGAACTAGTGACACCATATGCTCATACCAATCCCAAACTCCACATATTGAACACATAACACTCAAGATAGAAGTGTAAGGGTTGTAACGGGGCTAAGGGTGATAGGTTACAGCGAACAGATATGGAAAACAAGGGTTCTTAAAAACATAGTGAGCAATAGCAATGAAATCAACTTAGAATTCACTTTTGAATGCAAACTCAAATTTGAACACAAGGGGGGATTCATGCAACACTTAGGGTCAAATTCAAACTTTTGGACCCTTTTCTTCAACAATCAACACTTTCAAACTCATTCTTTTTTCTTTTTCTTTTTTTTTTTCAAAACGTACAAATGAGCTCAAAAATAACCATTCCCTCCCCCACACTTATTTTCTTGCATAATGTAACTCAAAATGAATTAATTTTAAGTTATGCTCACTATATTTTAAGAACAAGGGGTGGACTATCCTAAACTAGGATAGATGAGGTTAATGTAGTTAACAACAAAACATAAGCCATAAGGGAAGTAAGGCTATTTGGCTATGGTGGCAACTACACAACTTCATCTTGATCGTGTGTTATGCAATTCAATATCATGCTTTGAATGAAACGAATATAAGTTCTAGCATTTAGTTTTATCATGATACGCATGCATTCTAAGTAGCAACCAAGCAAAGAATAATGAGATCATGCAACGACTTAAGAACACAAGAAATCACAGATTATAACTCTCCAAAAGAAGTAAAGGCTCAAGTCTCACAAGGATGTAGCGTTAGTTGAGTTTTTTCCTTCAAGCATGTTACAAAAACTGATTTTAACCACTTTATAATCAAATGTGAGTTCATAAACATCAACTACAACTAAGCATAAGCCAAGAACATATCAAACTTCAATCCATGCTTGTAACTTTCTTTAATAGTTATGCAATTCAAAACCAAATCCTCATCATTGTGTTGGAAGGTACCTACGACACAAACACACCAAAACAACTAAAAAACAACTCTTTTTGGTATTTTCCAAACTTATTTTCAAATTTTTATGAGTTTTTCGGATTTTTATGCCACAACACACTAAAATGCTTCAAAACACACTAAAAACACTTAAAAACAGTGAGAAACAACATTGGAAGTGATAGGTGAATAAAACCCACGAAAATCATGCAAAACAGATTGTTTACCCCCCCCCCCCACACTTGAATCAAACATTGTCCTCAATGTTTTAAATAGAAACTCAAACCAAATTAAACAAACTAAACATAGAAGAATAGAAACAACAAAGAGAAAGAGTTAGGAACGCAAATCTGGAATTGGAGTGATTCCTAGGTCTTCCTTTGTTGAATGCATGGGTTGCCTCCCACGAAGTGCTTGCTTTAACGTCTTGCAGCCGGACGATGCCACAGTGATCAACCTTCGTGGAAACCCACGGCATAATGGGTTGTCTCCTCAACATCATGTTCTACAAAGCCCTCGTAGTAAGGCTTCAATCTGTGCCCATTCACTTTGAACTCTTTACCTGTTTTGAAGCTACGAACTTGGACTGCACCATGAGGAAAAACGTTAGTAATAACAAAGGGTCCAATCCAACGTGAACGTAACTTACCCGGAAATAGACGAAGACGAGAATCAAACAACAACACTTTCTGTCCAACAGAGAATGACTTGGTGCGAATCATCTTATCATGAAAGGCTTTCGTCTTTTCTTTGTAAATGCGAGCATTCTCGTAAGCTTCATTCCGTATCTCCTCAAGTTCATTCAATTGAAGCTTACGATGAAGTCACGCGGCATCCACATCCATGTTGAACTTCCTCACGGCCCAATGAGCCTTGTGCTCCAACTCCACAGGTAAGTGACATGGCTTGCCAAAAACAAGCCGAAAGGGGGACATTCCTATAGGTGTTTTGTAGGCGGTCCTATAAGCCCACAATGCATCTTCTAGCCTTAAGCTCCAATCTTTTCTTGTTGGACCCACAGTCTTCTCAAGAATCTGTTTTATCTCCCGATTCGACACCTCGGCTTGCCCGCTTGTTTGAGGATGATAGGGTGTGGAAACCCTATGTGTAACGTTGTACTTCTTGAGCAAAGCCTCAATTGTACGATTACAGAAATGTGAACCTCCATCACTTATAAGGACTCGAGGCATCCCGAACCTAGCAAAAATGTTAGACTTCACAAAATCTGCAACTACCTTGGAATCGTTAGTACGGGTGGCTTTTGCTTCCACCCATTTGGAAACATAATCCACTGCCAACAAGATATAGAGAAAACCATGTGATGAAGGAAAAGGACCCATAAAATCAATGCCCCACACATCAAATATTTCAACAGCAAGTATAGGGTTTTGTGGCATTTGATCCTTAGCACTTATATTACCCATTCGTTGACAACGATCACATGTAAGGCAAAACTTCCTAGCATCCCTAAAGATGGTTGGCCAATAAAACCCACATTCTAAGACTTTAAGGGCAGTGCGTTGGGTGCCAAAATGTCCCCCACAGGCATATGAATGACAAAATGTTAAAATAGACTGAAACTCAGATTCATTCACACAACGTCGGACAATCTGATCGGGACAAAATTTCCAAAGGTATGGGTCATCCCAAACATAAAACCTAGCATCCTTTCTAAGCTTATCACGTTGATTCCTATTAAGTGTGCTAGGGGTCTGTTTAGACACCAAAAAGTTCACCAAATCTGCGTACCATGGCTCACTTACCTGGATAGACATTATTTGTTCATCGGGGAAGGTTTCAGAAATTGGCATTGCTTCCTCATGCACCATTCGGCTTAGGTGGTCAGCCACCACATTCTCCACGCCCTTCTTATCCCGAATCTCAATGTCAAACTCTTGTAGAAGCAATATCCATCGAATTAGTCTAGGCTTGGCCTCCTTTTTCGTGAGCAAATATTTGAGAGCTGCATGATCAGTAAAAATAAGAACTTTAGTACCCAGTAAGTAAGATCGAAACTTATCTAATGCAAAAACCACAGCAAGTAATTCTTTCTCAGTGGTTGAATAATTTAATTGAGCATCATTCAATGTCCTAGAAGCATAATAGATAACGTGGGGTTGCTTGTTCTTTCGCTGCCCCAAAACAGCACCAATGGCATAGTCCTAAGCATCACACATCAACTCGAATGGAAGGCTCCAATCTGGAGGTGTGTTAATAGGAGCCGAAGTGAGGGCCTCCTTCAAGTGCTTGAATGCCGTGGAACATGCTTCATCAAACTTGAAAACCACCTCTTTTTGAAGCAATCGGCATAGTGGCTGTGCAATCTTGGAGAAATCCTTAATGAAACGCCATTAAAAACCTGCGTGACCAAGAAACGAACGAACCTCTCTAACCGAAGTTGGAAAGGGTAAGTGGCGAACAAGGTCTACCTTAGATTTATCCACTTCAATGCCTTTTTCAGAAATAATATGTCCTAGAACAATACCTTGCTTAACCATGAAGTGACATTTTTCCCAATTAAGCACAAGATTCGTTTCAACACAACGTTTCAAGATTAAGGTCAGATTATTCAAGCAATGATCAAATGAATTACCAAAAACACTAAAATCCTCCATGAATATCTCAATAATCTTTTCAACATAATCAGAAAATATACTCACCATGCATCGTTGAAACGTCCCCGGAGCATTGCACAAACCAAATGGCATGCGTCTATATGCAAAAGTGCCAAAGGGGCACGTAAATGTTGTCTTCTCTTGGTCCTCCGGAGCTATCACAATTTGGTTATATCCGGAATATCCATCAAGAAAGCAATAAAATTCATAACTGGCTAACCTTTCCAACATTTGGTCGAGGAATGGTAATGGAAAGTGATCCTTCCTTGTCATGGCATTTAACTTCCTGTAATCAATACAAACACGCCAACCAGTAACAACACGAGTGGGTACAAGCTCTTGTTCTTCATTCTTTACCACTGTGACTCCGGACTTCTTTGGAACAACCTGCACAGGTGACACCCAACGACTATCAGAAATAGGATATATAACACCACAATCAAGCAATTTTATAACCTCTTTTTTTACTACTTCCAACATGGGTGGATTAAGGCGACGTTGAGCTTCACGAGATGGTTTGGCTTCCTCCTCCAAAAGGATACGATGCATGCACGTGGTGGGACTAATGCCTTTGATATCCGCCAATGTCCATCCAATGGCAGATTTGTGCTCTTTTAACACCCTTATCAACTTGTCTTCTTCTTGGGCCTTAAGTAAGTTGGAGATGATGACGGGTAGCGTCTGATCTTGTCCCAAGAAAACATACTTCAAGTGACTAGGTAATGGCTTTAACTCAAGTGTAGGTGGCTGCACAATTGATGGAAGTAACTTGTTAGTCAAAACCGAATCTAAAAGTGAGAGTGGAGACTTACCAGAGTAGGAGGGCAATGACTCAAGGGCAGCGACCATTTCAAGTACTTCATCACAAGGGGGCACGACAATATGGTCAGATTGCATGCCGTGGGTTTCAAAGGCTCCCCCACACCTAATTCTTGCTCCTATGCCGTGCACTAGAGCTACCTCAAGTGCATCTTCGTTCATTTGGTCCAATTGCACCTGTGCCAAAGAATCAACAATGTCAATAGCAAAACAAGAATGGTCCTCAAGTGGATATTTAATGGTTTCAGAAAGATTAAAATGAATAATGTCTCCATCAAACTCCATGGTTAATGTTCCCATGAACACATCAATATTTGTTCTTGCTGTTTTCATGAATGGACGGCCTAGCAAGATTGGCAATGATGGAGCATGGCTTGAATCCTCCATGTCTAAAACATAGAAATCTGCAGGGAAGATAAGGTGATTGACCTGCACTAAAACATCCTCAAGGACTCCCTTGGGATAAGCGTTAGAACGATCGGCCAATTGAATTATAACGCCATCTTGTTTTAACTCACCAAGATTCATTGAAGCATAAATGGAATATGGCATTACATTGATAGAAGCACCTAAATCTAACATGCATTGTTCAAATCTAGTGTTTCCAATTATGCATGGGATAGTAAAACTCCCTGGATCCTTACACTTTGGAGGTAACTTTCGTTGCAAGACCGCGGATACATTTTCACTTACTTTCACAACTTCTTTGTTTGAAATTCTCTTCCTAGTTGTGCATAACTCTTTTAAAAACTTTGCATACCTGGGCACTTGCTTAATGGCATCAAGTAAAGGAATGTTTACTTGGACTTTTCGAAAGGTATCCAAAATGTCCTTGTCGCTTTCTTCCTTCTTTAATTGTGTAAATCTGCGAGGAAAAGGAACATTGGGCAGATTAGTGTTTGAAATCACAACATTTGGGACAACATTACCTGAGGTGGATGGATTGGAATGCTTAGATGGCTGCGGCATGGTTGGTTCCATCCTTGCCGTGGGGTTGAATTGCTCTTCTTCTTCCTTGTTTAGGGCATGTTCATGTGCTTTGCTTCCCACTTCTTTTCCACTTCTTAAAATGATGGCTTTTGCAGATTCAAAACCACCCTTTGGATTGATCACCGTATTGCTTGGTAACTTACCATTCTCACGAAATTGTCCCAAAAATTCGGCCATTTGGCCCATTTGCTTCTTAAGCTCATTAACCTCCTTTGCTTGATTCTGCATTCCCTGTGCCATTGTGGTTAATAACTGATATGTTTTATCATCATTCATAGACATACCTGAGTTGGTTTGGGATGATTGTGCTTGAGGAGGTGGTTGTGGTGCCATTGGCCTTGGAAAGAAACCCGGGGGTTGTCGGAATCCACCTTGTTGGGCCGGTTGTTGTGCATCTCTCCATCTGAAATTGGGGTGATCACGCCATCCCGGATTGTATGTATTAGAGAAAGGATCACCCCTTGGTTGGTTTGGATTCCCATAACCCACGGCATGGGCAGATTCTCATCCTCCATTTTCAATTAATTGAGGGCATTGATCAGATTGGTGTCCTTGAATGAAGCATACACCACAGATTGTAGTTCCTTGCGGTTTGGGGCCTTCAACAAACTGTGACAACATGGACGTAAGGTTAGCCATTTGGGATTGTAACTCAGAAATAGAACTTACCTCATTGACATGATGTGGCCGTGGGGTCTCTCTCTGCCCAACACCTTCATATTGTTGTGCGTTGAGTGCTCAATTAGCAATGAGAATTTTGGCATCCATGGGTGTCTTATCCACTAAAGCTCCTCCCGCAGATGCATCCAACATTTGTCGTTCAATTGGTAAGAGCCCTTCGTAGAAATATTGAAGAAGAAGCTCCTCCTTCAATTGGTGTTGTGGACATGAAGCAACAAGGGTTTTAAAACGTTCATAATAAGTTGGAAAAGATTCACCTTGGTTTTGCTGAATTCCACTAATTTTCTTGCGAAGAAGAATGACTCGTGATGTTGGAAAGAACTTCTCTAAGAAAGCTCGCTTCATACTCTCCCATGATGTGACAGTTCCGGGAGCCAACTCGTACAACCAATCCTTGGCCTTTTCCAACAAAGAAAAAGGAAAAGCCTTCATCTTCAATATGTTGCTATCCACGTTCACCGGTGTCATACTTGAGCATACTACTTCAAACTCCTTCAAATGCTTATTGGGGTCCTCCATTGATAACCCATGGAACTTGGGTATGTGATGTAGCAAACTGGACTTCAACTCAAATTCATCGGTCTTCTCAGGGGCTGCCCTAAGGTATTGGATGCATAGGGGTGCGGTGTTGTCCAATCCTGAAGCTGAGAGCTCCTTGATTGTTCGGTTATCCGCCGCCATGACTTGTGGTTGCTCAACTCCTTGAGCCTTGGGCTCCTTTTCCTCTTCTACTTTGTTTTCCTCAAGCTCAGGTTCAAGATTGGATGGTTGAGCTTCTTGTTGTTTCTTTGTCCTTCTCAAAGTTCGCTCAAAGTCATTGTCAAAGTCAGAGATATGCTTTTGAACCGGATGAGAACTTCGAGTCATACACTAGTACCTAAGAAGCAAGAAGAATAAAGCAAAGTTACTATCTAAATTAAAACAAAAAAAATAAAAAAGAAATAAGGGATTAGCAAAGTTGCTAATCCCCGGCAACGGCGCCAAAATTTGATGCGATAAATAAACTAACACACAAATTAAACCCTATTTTTGACAATTGTAGTATATATGCAAGTAGGGATCGTTCTTAAACCGGGGATTAGGAGGGATTGCTAATCTATATAAAATGAATTTAGAAGCACTAAATAAAACTTTTAAAAACACAAATCTAAAATCAAAACATTTAACTAGATTCAAATGATTCCAAATAAACTAGAATAACTTAAAATAAAATTAATAAATAAACTAAAACAATATCACGAATGAATTTAAAAGATTCAAGCTATGAAAATTAACCAACTCTAAACTAAATTACTCAAAGAACTCAAAAGAAATCAAATAAGGTATATTCAAGTCAAAAAACAAAAATTGAAAAAGGGGGATTTGATCTTGATGAGAATAACTTGAAAATAAACAAATTGAAAACTAGATAGATTTAAGCACAAAATATGGTTGTTTGAATGGACGATGGATTAGCTAGAGGGGTTTCCTCCACACATGATACACTTGTATATAAACCAATTTTTAGTTGTTCTTTCGATAACTTATGAAACTCAACACTCCAAGTTAATTAGGTTCGCTTAAATTAACCTTCAGATTTCCCTAGAATCATTGAATTGGATGAATATGCATCGCAACCAAATCATTCCTAACAAGTTCTTTATATGAACAGCATGATAAAGACACAAGTTAGAATCATTACGTTTGTTGGAAATCATAAGCATCGACAAGGCATTTGTAACTATGAAAAGCATCATACTCCTGCCAGGAATTCACTTAACACGATTGTGGATAGCAACCTTCACTACTCTTGAATATAAGTTCATAACGATTAGGTGAAATTCCCTTATATTCTAGCATCAAACTTATGCATGAAAACTAAGCGTGCACTCTTAATCAACATACATAAATAAGTTATCAATCAAATAGTTAAGCGAATTGAAATCACAAATTATTAAATCACAACCAAAAGTAATTAATTCATAATGCAAATGTAATCATGGCTTTGAATCCCCCCCTAGCAAAAAGGGGGGTTTAGTTCCTCATAATCATAAAACAAAGGTAAATAGATTTATACATTGAAAATGAAAGAAAGAAAACACCTAAACGCTCCAACGGTCCTCGTTGAGTGGTATGCACGTCCAAGCACTTTCCCTCCCTTCCTTTGCTATGGCACAAGGAGTGGATGTGGTTTGAAGGTTTGGTTGTGTGGAGGAGTGGATAGGGGGATGTATGGTGGTGTTTATGATGGCTAGGATAGGTTTATGGGCAGATTTTGTGGAGGAAAGAAGGGGGGTTACGGCTAGGATAGTTTAGGATGTGTGAAATGGGATTGTTGTGTGAATTGGTGAGTCTAAGCCTTGCAAGAAGGCTTTATTTATAGGTGCACAAAGGTAAGGAGCCACTCAAGTGATTCTAATAAACAAATACAAAGTAAGAATTAATCATCAAAAACAGCTAGCACACATGCTTCATTGCAGAAATTTCATGATGAAACAACTTGCATTCATCCTCCTTGGACCATGCCTTGGATTCCTCTTGGTCTTCTCATGATGAATCAGCTAGAACACTTGCAAAACAGCTAGCACACTTGTAAAACATAATCATTCATCCATGCCATGGGTCATCCTTGCAGCTGTCCGCCTATTCCTTCCCCATGTGCTCTCTTGACCTTCCCTTACTAAAATGCCCATAACTTCTTCTAGAAAAATGATCTTAACAATCCGCAAAATGCTCCAGAAAATAGACATCTGTAGCTTTCCAAGCATATAAGGCTCGTTCTCTAGTTCATTTTGGGCCGCTCGCAAATTGCTTCCAAAATGGGCTGATCTGCACAGGCAGTTTTGACCCATGTGCTCTCTTGACCTTCCCTTACTAAAATGCTCATAACTTCTTCTAGAAAAATGATCTTAACAATCCGCAAAATTCTCCAGAAAATAGACATCTGTAGATTTCCAAGAATATAAGGCTCATTCTCTAGTTCATTTTGGGTCGTTCGCAAATTGCTTCCAAAATGGGCTGATCTGCACAGGCAGTTTTGACGAATTTGTTACATAAAATCTCACTTGTGCTATTTTTCTTTTATTTGCTTGACAAATCATATAAAACACAAAATCAAAGTACATAGCTCAAAAATATAAGGAACTAACTAAGAAAAGACAAGAGAATTTGATGTAAAATATATATAAATATGAGCTTATCAGCTATTACAATAGATGTCACAGCAAAGAGGACGATATGATATCACTGGTAAGGAAATGCCTCATAGTGCGAATTGTAAGCCTCGTTCCTAAGTCCTGAAATGGGCGCAAAACAAACATGAGTGGACCAAGTTTTATCAACATACTAACCCCCAAGGTTTTATGAAAACTAATAGCATAGTATGTAATAGGTTTTCCAAAAACCCTTGCATGCCATAAAATCTTTCCAAAACATATCTCGTATATAGTGTGCTAGTGGTATTCTAGTCATCCGCGCTGTTTTAATAATTATATCTCCTAGCCCGCAGCCAACTACCATATATCTGCACCCGAAGCCAGAGATTATTTCTCTCAGTCCGAAGCCATAGATTATTTCTCCCGGCCCGAAGCCAACAACCATATCTCTCGCCTGTAAGCAAAACAGTAGCCACTAGATAAGCACAAAACCAATTAATGTACACTTCCCAAACATAGGTACATATATCTCAAAAACATCTTCATAGCATATAGTCATCCATCATATATAATATAAAGAAGTGTGCAAAATCGATAAAGCATGATAATTCATAAAGCGTGAAACCAATTTACTCAAAAACATTTCATAAAACGTAGCCATAAAATCATGCTATTCATGTATGCATTTCTAATGGTAAAATCATGCATTTTAGAAAGGGTCCACTCACAGATACTCCGTCGTCAAAGAGTCGTGCAAAAAAGGAATGACGGAAGTGCTGCTATTAAATGCACCTAAGCACATAAAGGGTCCCATTTAAAAAACTATATTCAAACGATTGAATTTTTGAAAATGGACATCATAAACGGATGCAGAACGTTGGAAAACAAAAAGCGGAAACTCGAGTACCCCCACGCGCCGCCGCAAGGTGGCAACTCAGGCGGCCATGCGCCACCACAGACGTCGGCAACGGCAGGCACCTACGCGTCGGGCATGCGTAGGCTCACACGCGGCTGGTTGCTGGGTTGGAATGGGTTTGGGCCTAAGTCTAGGGCATTGGGCCTCTGGGCTTCGACTCTTTAAGCTCTAGCCTATGGGCTTCGGCCTGGGTCCTGCGTTGAAAGCCCAAGCTCACACGGCCTGAAGGCCAGGGGTTCAAGGGTTCTGGGTTGGGTTTTTAACAGGCCTTGGGCTTTTGGTTTAGGCCCAAAAGCCTTGATTTTGTTTCTTGCCAAGGAAAGAGGCCGGAGTCTCCCAAGCTCCGATCGCAGTCAAAACTCAAACCTAGGCTACAATCTAGGTACGAAAATGAATTACAAGGTGATGAAAAGTGTTTTCTTACCTTCGATTCACCGTGGGATGGTCGGAGGTGGCCGAGTTTAGCTCCATAATCGCGGAGGGTCGCCGGACCTGGTTTTGGGTGCTTTCTGGTTACCCTAAAGCTTCACAGGGATAGGGGAAAGGGAGAGAGAGTGCTTCCACAGTGGTGAGTATGGTGGTGTCGTCGCCGGTGGATCTCCTTGGGTGTGGGGGTGCCTGGGTATGTGTGGATGTGTCGTCGATGTGGGTGAGGGTAGAGATAGAGAGAGTTCTGTGAAAGAGAGAAGAGTAAGTTGAGAGAGTTCGGGGAAAAGGAGGGAGGAAAGAGATAGGGGAGTGCCATGTGGCAAGCAGAGAGAGAGGAGAGAATCTGGAAAGTGAATCTGGATTGGGTAGAATAGTGGAGGTGAAAATGTAAAATTCAAAATACCTCTATGCTGACCAAAAAATAATACTTCTAATAATCTGATTTTTTGCTAAAAAATGAAAAAATTGCAGACAGAAAGTTCAAACAACGACTCATATTTTTCTCAAGGATATAGTTAACAAATAGATCTAAAGTTAAATGGATATTAACATACCAAATAGTGAACAACAACCAGAATTGTTAGCGTACCATAGTGCCCTTCTCAAGTTTAGGCATCTTGCTATTCATGAAAACAAGCGTTCTCCCCAGGCACATAGTCATAATCCGGCATCTTCACCGTAGAGACGTACATGTTTTCAACTGGACCGCAACTCAAAAAACTCCATGCTTAACAATTTTGTGAACAACCCCATCTGCAATCTCTCCCCAGTCTGTTGCCTCAGGTTAGCCTCTCCTACGCTGTCCAGGCTATGAGAGCTAGATAGTATCACAGATCTTTCATTGTCTTTCTCAATGCAAGATCCTCCAGCAGGCGGACAACAAACATCTTTTGGAGCATCAATTCGTTCATATCTAGCTCTCAGTAGGGATACAGCATTCCAGGGCAACTGTACTATAAGAAACATGGTTGCTTTTTCCTACCTGTTATAAACCAAAGATGCAATCAATTCTACATCGGTTCCGATCCCTAAATCCTTCTCACATGCACTGTCCTTGCCCTGCGTAAGTTAATCATTCATGTGAAGTCAATGTTCTACGCATGTAAAAAAAACATGAGGTGAAAGATGTTCACAAGGAATAACAACCAGCTACAAGGTGACTGCCGCGAGAACTAATAATTAGGCAGAAGATCTGTTTCTAAACCACTGCATATTACCAAAATATCTCTAGATCATTCATTATTATTTAACAACCTTTCTAGGTTTAATTAGGAAAAGGCTCGAGTAAATATACATGCATGTGTATCCAAAGCATCAAATTGCAAAACAAATCTAGAAATATTAAGTAAACATGTAAAACCAAACAAGAAATGAAGTGAATCCTGCTATATGCAGCCAGGAGGAGCAGAGCGACAACTAAATCACAAGTCTTCCAAGGCTGGTCAGATGGCTACAAAGAATTTATATAATTGCATACCAAATCTTGACTAGTGTTCAGATTTTCAAATAAAGCAGCTCAAAATTTCTTTCCCCACATTTTCTCTCCTGCTCCAAAAAACAAATCACATTGGGACCTTCACACATGTCCTATTCCTTCTCCCATTTGATTGAAACTCCTTATCTTACATTTTCTCTCACACACCCATCTCAATTTTCTGCCCTCCAATATAATGGATTGATAGCATGACGTATTATGGGCAAACTGGAGAACCCATACTATATGTCATGGGCGGACTAGAGAACCCATAATATATTTCATGGTGGCCCAGAAAGCCTATGACCTACACCATGGGTAGCTCAGAGAGCCTATTACCTGCACCACCAAATCAGTGAGGCCATGCTGGTACGACTGAATATACGTTAGAAAGGCCAATCCCTTCCCCACGACACCAAAAATAAATCAGGCCGAACTTGGGTGGCCTGAAGAGCTCATGGTTCGTTAGTGGCATAAAAGCCCAATATTATCTTTAGGCATACTACTTCTTATCTCTTACGGTAATGTTGTGGTCTACTCACGACATTAAGGTCAAAACCTTCATATTGAGCGTATAGTTCACGTGTACCTTCTTCTATTGGACGTGGTTAGTTTATGTGCTCACAATCACCACTATCTTAAAATCTATATTACAAGAATATTACTACTAAACACGAATTTCTTATTTTTTGACACTTTGAATTTTGATACATGTTTCAATGTTTTCATTCTCAACAATCATGGATTACCTTTAGTTATATTCGTCGCTAGATTTTAAAAAAAAAATCCCTCAAAAGCTCCATGCTTAACAACTTGTGAATAACCCCCTCTGCAATCTCTCCCAAGAAAACTTGTGAGAGCTAAATAGTATCATAAATCTTTCGTTGCCTTTCTCGATGCAAGATCCTCCAGTAGGAGCACTACAAACGACTTTTGGGGCATCAATTCTTTCATATCTAAGTTCTCAGCAGGGATTACAACATTCCAGGGCAACTGTACTATAGGAAACATAGTTGCTTTTTCCTAGCTGTCATAAACCAAAGATGAAACAGCAACCAATTTTACATAAGTTATGATCCCTAAATCCTTCTAACATGCACTGTCCTTGCCCTGCGTAAGTTAATCATTCATGTGTAGTCAATGTTTTATGCATGTGAAGAAAAAAAACATGAGGTTAAAGATGTCCACAAAGAATAACACCCACCAGATGTTCACTAGAACAAAATAGTTCATCTACCACGTCAATTCTATCACAAGCATATATAGCTCATGGTAAAAACTATTGAATTACCACGGCCAAGTTTATCTCGTGGTAGATAACATTAATCCACTACGGTCAAATTTTGACCCGTTATTAAAAGCGAATAATTTACAACGGATATTTAAATTTGTGATGGAATATTATAATTCTCCCCTTTTCATTTCTCTTTCGCAGCTTCTCTGCCTTTCCTCTTCAGAAATTTCCAAACGCCTCCACCTTTGCATACCGGAGCCCATTTCCACCTTTTTGGAATAAAAAACAAAACCATCTCTAATTGCAAACCCGGCAAGTTCCTCGTTGACTCGTCCTCCCTTCCGTCAACTGCGCACCCAAGTCTGCGACTTCTTCTGTAAGGTAAAAATCCGAAAGCTTGTTCCAATATGCTTATGTATGTGTTTTGTGTGATATTGCATGTAACTTGTGATGAATGGTTGAAAAATATGACCACAATATGGATTGGAAATCTCCTTGGATACACCATGGCCTTTGTGCTGCTTGGATACTCAGTGCTCAAACTTTGTTTGTACATGGTTTCTATTGACAGCTTTCTTACCCGTATGATCATCATTCTTCTTGCAGGAGGGAGAGAGATCCTAAAGTGGTTATCAAATTTGCTGTAAGTAAATTGGGGTATGTATAATATGACCACCAAGTGTTTGACGAAATGTTTCAAAGAGTTATGACATTTTGAAATGCGTTTGTAAACTAGGTTATTTGCTACTCTATAAATTTTATATGAATTGAGCGGTCTTGTAATTGCATTTGGTTACTCCGCGCAATTTTTCTCTCTAAATTCGTTTTTTCTTCTAGGATACCATGTTGAATAAACCTAGGCCTACCTAGACCTAATCTAATCCTTAAATCAAGGAACATAATGATGGCCTTGATAGCTAAATGATGCCTTGATGGCTATCCCGTTACACTTCAACAGACAAATAACATTTTTTGTTAATCTCTCTACGACTTTGGTTTCAATTTTTAGGTATCTATGGATTTTGATGGTTTGCCAGATGGTGACGAGATGCACTCAAGTGATGCTGCGAATGAAGCAAAAAAGAGAAAAGGAAGAGGTCCAACAATGTTGGATTATAATGCTGTCTCAAAGGCCAAACAGATTGGTGTTCAATTCAATGACAAAGGACAACATTGTGGTGCTGGATCCGTGAGTTTGAGTTCGTCGGCAGGGATCCTTGCAAGACAACTAATACCAGTAACTTAGGCAAGTTGGGATGAGGTTCCTACATTTTTGAAAGACAAATTATGGGCTGCTGTGAAGGTAAAATTTATAATTGAAGCTGTGCTCTTATTTCCTAACTATTTTGTTCTTCGATAATACATATAAAAAATAAATTTACTTTTTATGTTAATAAAGATTCATGGTTCATGGTTAATGCAGTAAAAATGATAAAATATTTACGGCATGATCAATTTGTTAAAACAACTCATTGGATCGATTTTTTCATTGAGTACAAATAAAACAATAAGTAACGGTCTAAAAAATATATCCTAACTTCTAATAATATCGCTACAGGAAAATGGTAAAGAAACTAATATCAATGATGCAATTCTAATCTCCACAAATAGGGCTCTGGTAAATATGTGTCATTAGTAAATATTGGTATTTTGTTGAATATGAAACTGATCAACTTCTATTTCCTACGTATTCAATAGTCGCAGGGAAGCAGTATAGATCTCCAAAGAACTAAGAATGGTGTAAAACAGGTTCCTAATTTCAGTTACCTGGCTTTCAAATCATCTCCCCATGTATGAAATTGATTTTGTTTAACTTGTCTCGATGTCTTCATCATTAGATAGAAAGAAAATAGTGAACATGTTCACTTTCAGGCTTAGTTAGTCTATGCAACTAATAGTTTGTATTAGGAATATATTGTAAAATTCATTCCCTTAGCTTCTTCTATGTTTGATTCTCTCAAAGAGTTAGTACAAATATACCAAGACATAGTAGATGTTGATAATTTGATTGCTTTTGTTTTGTTATTAGATACAATGTGATAGAAGAAGTGCATGAGAAGCTGACGATACTTCTAGACAAGCTTCCAAAGCTAGTCCCAGGTATATGAGAACAAGTAATAAATAGTTAGCTTATGAAACTTATGAGATTTTGATATAAACTAATCGAATTTTGTGTCTTCCATATTTGGTTGTCACGGAGAAGTAGTCCAAACATATAAAGAGACAACATTAAGAGAAAATAAGGTTCTAAAGCCACTTCTCAGGTAATAACACACGCTTGATGATAATTGTTAACTTAAATAGTTTGATAACTTAATCATTTAAAATTGATGTTCTTATTTGATTTATTTATGCTAGTTACAACCTGTTGGTATTTTACAAGGGTCTTCATGCAAGTACTAAATTGGCTCGAAAATGGACAAGTTGTTGCAACTGGAAAAATAGAATCAACAAATCCTAAGGCGAAAGTTCATCACATGGTGCTTGGTCCTAATTGCTAGAAAGTTTGGGTAACTGTTGCCAGAGTGGAGAATATATCATTGTACCACCCTACAAGTGAATTTCGTGTCCTGGAGGATGCTATATCTAGTTTAATTACTTGGCCATGAAAGTACGTCCGAGTTGGAGAGTAATTTTAGTTCATACTTAGACTAGAAAATGGTACTTTGGCACTACATGGATAGTACTTTATGACTTCCGTTGTTTATGTATTCATTTGGAAACTCAAGTATTTTTAAATTATGTTATAATATTATCAAGTATTTTTTTATGTAGTTATTATATTGCAGTAAATATGCAATTTTGTTGGTTATTCTATACTAAAATATATAAATACAGATATATATATATATATATAATAATTTATAACGGACATTAGCTGTGGCCAGTTAGTAATTGACAACGGCCATAGCACGTGGTGTTGTTCATGGTTATATTGCATTTAACAATGGGCATAACCCGTGGTAGAAACTAAGACTTTTTATCACATCCAGAATACTAATGGGCACAGTGTCCATGGTGGATTGCAATTTATCGCGGCCATTCACCATGATAGATGAGCTTTTTACTTATAGTGGTTGGAAGCCAAACAGTTTCCAGCAAGAACAAGAAAAACAAGAAGCCAACGGCTAGATCTGTTTAAATGTTAACGGCTAGTTTCTCAAGCTAAGTCCAAGAGACAAATGGAGGAATGAGTTTAAAACTAGGCTGTATGGTTAAAATTGGAGTAGTACAATGTTAGGTAGAGTTCCTTGTCTTAGTCCGGAGATAAGATTGATGACTGATGAGTCAATATTATATTATATATTTTACCGTAATCATAGTATTAATTTATTGATTATTTTGTGAATTTTGGAGGATGTTCGTGAGTGTTTCAAGATGGTCGTAGCAAAATTCCATATTTTTCTACTAAGCCAGTTGACCATGGCAATGAAATAAAGGCCCAGCGTGCAGCTTTCTTGAATTGACGTTTCTGGACGTTTTGGGTATCGGGTCACGTTAGGAATTGACAGGCCTACTCTAGCTCAACAAATGGCCCTAAATGAAGGGGACAGATTAAAGCCAATGACATTTCTGTAGAATCTACGAACTTAAAACACCTTTATTGAACCCCACAAACCATCTAAATATAAATGGCCCTAAATGCAGGACAAGAGTCACATGACTCAATTGGACAATGTTAATCACACATATATAGTGTAGGTAAAAGAGAATGGAAAACCAATGGAACTCAACAATATTCCTAATTTGAAATCTCAAATATGGGGAAAGATAGAGAAAATACCAACGAGGGAGGACAGATGACGAAGAGTCGTGAGGAATCACTGATATTTTTGGATGAGATGTTATGGTGAGGGATGGATGTGCTGCGAAATGGGGGAATGGGGATGTGAGGGGTGAGGCCGTGTGAGTAAGGTGAGGGTGAGGTGAGTGAGTAAGCCCTAATTGGGATGGGATCCACTGCTTTGCAACTTGGTGAAATTAATTTGTCAACCTATTATACCATGACATGTGTGTGTGTATATTTAATTAATTTATTTATTATTAATAAAACGGTTCGATTCCGACTGGTTCTTGTTCATTCGAAACTGGAACAGAAACCAATTTAAACGATTTGGTTTGGTTTTTAACTCAAGGTTAACTTTTTTGGTCAACACAATTTTATAATTTTTCTTTTATACGATTCGATGCGGTTTTGCAGTTTGACAATTTTTATGTACTCCGCTAAGTTCAACAGCTTAATTTTTCTGAAATGAAAACAACAACAAAGCTGGACCTTCGTACACTAAACATGTGGCGCACAACAAGGGGCTTCAAAATTGGAAGTAGACCTGATGTAGAATCACCACTAGCATTAACAAAAGTCATTAAAATATATTTTTTACAACGTTGCCAACTGGTGGAATCTAACCAAAGCTCCTTTGGGGAATGAATCCCCTCTAGACCCAAATAGACTGAATCCTGAAGAAATGAGGGTCGTTGAAATTTGATTACAAAGAAAGTAATTTTTCAAAAGTTATAATAATTGTAACCGTTAAATCAAATTTCATTAGTCCAAATCCTTTGATTCTTAAGCTCAATTTATTTTGGTACGGGGGATCCAGCTCCCCTTTTTGGGTATTTTTTCATAGTTCAATTATATGCTATTAACTTTCCAAAATTTTCCTAGAAACTGCGCTATAGGACTAGTGCTCAATTAGCAATAAACTTGTTGATCCCAAATTTTCATGTTCAGAGATTGTGGTATATATATTCCAAAGAAGTTTTTTTTTTTTTTTTAACAAATGATATTATCTACGTGGGGGAGTGACCTAGGCCTCACATTGGGTTAGCCGCAAACGATAATTCAAAAAAGTTATATACACATAAAATGCATAGCAAATAATTAGTAAAAAGAGAACTTTAACGAAAAGCTCCTAGTACTGTTCATTTTAACGAAAAATCACATTTTTCACTAAAAAATCAATCATGATACTATTCACTTTACCTTTATTTTGTCTTTACGTTTAAAACTCAAAGTTTTCAAACTATTTTCATTAGTGTTTTCCTTAGTAAAAGAGACATCAAGTGGGAAAGTTTGACAGCGTTAACCTATAAACATATATAAAATCTTATTAAACTCCAGTATATCGTTGGGGTACATAAACGAGTCCGATGTGTGATCAGAAGCTCCCATTGATTTACATATTACCTAGCTAAGAATCTTTTGGCTATCAGACATCAGCTAATATGAATTTGTAACCTAAACAAGGCAAATACCCGCGTAGCTGGAAACATTGGACAACAATTCTGATAAAGAATCAAAGCTCTTACAGGAACATATAGTATTCTAGAGAAAGAAAAGAGAGCTAGAAACGCCGGAAGGCCAGTCACCATGCATGTATCCACTTCAATTGTCCTTGACGCGCAGGTGATCCAAGCAAGGCATCATGTAGGCAGCGGGGCTTGCCTGAAGTTCCATGAATTTCTCATATGTCATTCCAATGTACTTTGCTTTTTCGCCTTCCTTTTCTAGCAACTCCGGGATCGGTAGAGCAGGTGTGTCCAGTGCCGGTCCATGTGGTACTGCGATCGATATCCTCGTAGCTGTGTTGTTCACAGTTGCTCGATGCCATACGCTCTTGTACTTGTCGTTTGTCAGAATCTGCATTTGATCGCCAACGTTAACAACAAAAGCGCCGGGAGCAGCTTTCACCAAGACCCACTGATCATTGTGCTTGACTTCAAGGCCACACATATCATTCTGAATCAAGAGTGTCACCAGTCCGTGATCGGTATGAGGAGGAATACCGATAGCCAGGTCGGGCTGTGGGCAAGCGGGGTAGTAGTTCGCGGCAAGAATTTGCAAGCCGCGATCCCAGTTCATGGCCTTCGCAATGTAATCGGCCTCCAATCCCAAGCTCTCCGATATTCCATTCAATACTTCGGTTGCCACTGCATGGGTTTGTTTACTGAACTCCAATGACACCTCGCTGTATCCGGCAGGTTTGTAGAGTGAGTTGAACTCAGGGTGTGCTATGACCTTGAGATAATCCCTCCAGAGACGAACTTTGTCGATTGCGACGTTGAAACTGGTGCCGCACTTAATTGGGTCCAGCAGGTTCCTTGTTTGGAACTCCTTCTTCTCCTCCTCCGGCAGCTCAAAAAATCTTCGGCACGCGTCGATCATTTCTTTCATCAGGCTCTCGGGTACACCGTGGTTGATCACCTGAAAGACATCAAGTGCATGGAAATATTAATTCATGTTTCATTACTAATAACCATTTCATTTTATAACTATTTCACTTTTAATGACAATCTGTGAGTGTGAATATACCTGAAAGAAGCCCCATTCTTCGCAAGCTTTGCCTATTTTTTGGATCATTTGTGCCCGTTCATCAGGGGAGGCAGAGGTGAGAAGAGCAAAATCGATGATGGGGATTGAGTGTTCTGGGTCATTTTCATCTCCCTTGTCGTTGGGATCCATGGTGTAGGCGTACTCGGAAGGTACATAAGTGAGAGCATCTGAGTCGGCTAGGGTTTTGATGCTTGCTACCTTGGGTTCAGATGCATCCGCTGAAGTCACTGTAGGTGCCATAGGTGAAGGGAAGGAGGAAGAAGTTGAGAATACTAGCCTTAATTTGAATATCCCGAAGAAGGTAAGTGAGGGAAAGGAAGGTTTACTGACTTTTAGTGGTGTGGAGAAATATGGAATAAGGAAATGGTATTTATAGAGCAAGATGGCAGGATAACAGATGACCCTACACGTGGGAAATATTTACAACGCAACCACTCATGACCCGACAAGGTGGAGGTTTTTCAATAAGCTGGCCACCTAAGTTTCAAATTTGTTGTCAAACAACAATAAAATATATAAATACTTGATATATATATATATATATATATATATGACGAGAATTAGGCCACCTAAGTTTACAATCACGACTATTTTTTCAGTACATGCGCCAAAAGACTTCGACTATATAGGGACTACAACATCTTATGACGAGAATTAGACATACAAACAAACAAACAAACTTAAGAGGAGGCAACAAGAAGGAAAAGACTGGCGGTAGAGATTGATTTCCTTTGCTTTTGGGATGTGATATCCACACACTCCATTTTACTTATCACACACCTTTTTAATTTTCGACCGTCGGATCGGATGAAATGAAGAAGTTCAACAGACAAAAATTAACAAGGGGTGTATGAAAAGTAAAATGAGATGTGTGGATAGTACACCCCTTACTTTTCTCTCCTGACTGCTACGGGTTTATGATGCAATTATTTCATTTTAATATTGGAAGATGCATAAATTTTGAAACCGCCCTCCACCATTCATTAACAAACAATCTTTTCTTATGTTGTTGTTTAGGAGGGAGTGGACAATATTTCGTCATAATAGTCTATCTGTACAAGTCATAACAGTTAGAAGTCTCACTTCATACCGACTAAAATGATCAAGCACCATATAGTTGCCCTAATGGACTATCTTTTCTTTCTGGTTTATCTCTTACTTTTGACAAAGAAAGAAAACAGCATTTTTAGTTTACACCTGATAGTGATACTCCTCAGCAAGGTAAACGGTTTCACATTGAAAGAGGAGTAGTGCTACACTTATTATCTATTTGTACCATCACTTGTACTATCTTTCTCATAGAGTCAGTGCCCACCAACGTATGTAGGTCTCATCTCTATTAGAAATATAATACAAATGACAGTACAAATATAGGGTAAAAATAATATATTTGCTGAAAGAGAGTTCACTTAATTTGACATCGGAGTCCCAAGATATGGTTGTTACTTGTTGGTCATTTTATTCGAACTTTGACAATAACATTTGCAATTATTGTACATGTAAAATTTCGTCTTTTTGTGTTGCATTAGGTCTTTTTCTTTGACAAAAAAAATGCATTAATATAATTCAGACACATATTTTTGACAAATTTTCTGTTGTTCACATTGAGCAGCTAATTAGTAGTGTTGTGGAACTAGCCATGTGCCAAAATACACATTTTGAGCGATTGGCAAACCGACATATAATTCTGGTACACATTATTTGTCTTCTCTCTTCTTCTTTCTCTCTTTTCTTTTTTCTCAATAATGAGGAGGCCACCGGCCAAAAGCTCAAAGGAAAGAAACCAATTGAGAATTGGTTTCAAGACCATCTCCAATCAGAAAGACAAAATATATTGGAATGAGCTTTTACACTGTTTGTTGACTGGAAAGCTCTTCAATGGGCACATACCAAGGGGATTTAAAATACTCTTTTTGGATTCTTGAGTTCTTTCACTGGAAAATATGAATTTATATATATTTTTAATATTTTTAGGAGGCAGACCCCGCTTGTTAAATAGAGAAAAGCAAACGACGTGTCAGATTTCATGTAGAGATTCCATTTAGTAATAGAAGTCACTTCAAATCTCGTGACTTAAAAGGAAGCATGTCTTTGCTTTTCCGTTACAAAGCATGGAGACTATTACAACAATCTATTTGGGCCTAAATTCACATTTTCAACCAAATTGAAGTCTCGGCCCAATGGTGTGGTGCTGATGTTGTAGCCGAGTCCCTGATAGGCTAGAATTGTTAAGGATAAAGATGTTTTCTGATGAGGATCAAAATATTCCTAGGGTCGAAGATTGTGGCTAAGATGAGGAATGAATTGAAAGAATAAGGAGACTAAGTTTAGGGTCTTAGTTCAAGTGGAATAGGTCGAGAAAGGGTGGTGATAGAGGTTCGACCGAGTGTATAATAAGAAAATTGGGAGCTTTAACGAAAAGGGTTTGGGCTAACTTTTTTTTAATGAAAAACCACCTAAAACTATTATTTAATAAAAAGGGCTTAAATTTTAATCATAAGGACACAAAACTTTCATCTCAAGCCCTATAAAAACTAAAACACACGGGCTCAACAAAAAGCCCAAACTGCATAACAATTAATATTCCAAAATTGCCCCTAACAGAGTCTAACCCAAGCCCGTTAGTCAAAGTTGCAGTTACTAAAATTCCTCAACCTCCAACGCCATTAATGTTCACCGCCGGAGAAGCAACGGCGGCAGAAGCCGTGGAGGAAGAGGAGGTCTTCCGCTTCTTGTTCACTTCTCCCTCAGGAAAGCAGCGGAAGAAGAAATTGGGACCCTCTGGAGGATCGATGGCAGGAGAGAAGGATTCGAATTTGCAGTATGTTGTGGATCTCTCGCAGTCAAGCTATTTGTTCACTCCGTTCTCACCGACGTTTCCCGCTTCCACTTGAAAGAAAGCTAGGCCACTTTGGTGAGTGTGTCTCTTTCAGATGCCAATGTGCAGTAGCTGTGGTGGAATTGGGGTTCGCAGAAGAGACGACCAGATTTTCAGTGAGAGGAGAGGGGTGATTGATTTTTTGTATTTTTTTTTTTTTTTTTGTGTTTAATTGCATCATCTTCATTAGGTATATTTTCTGCAAAGTAATTGAAACACACAGTGAACTCTGATCTTCTGCTGACTATATGTCCTGAACTTTATTCGATATTATGAAAAGTGAGGAAGAAGTCATTGACAATGAGCAAGCTGAAAACTGGTTCTCTTTTGACATCCATCCAGCGCATATGTGGTGGGTAGTTTTTACATCTAAACTTTCATTCCATTGCCATTCCTCTTTTTCTGTTGTTTAAATGGATTTTCTTCTACATGTGGCTTATTTATGCTGCTGTTAAAGTGTATTATTTATGCTGCTGTTAAAGTGTAGTATGAGGATTCCATTCTAGGGTGAGATGATTATCTGGTCTTGGCTTTGGCTTGATTGCCATTACCTTGTCTTGATTTCGCTTTACATTCTTGAGTTTCAGATTCATTATTGTGTTCTAGATATATATTCCCAATACAAGAATTTGCCATTGTTAAAGTCCTAGGCTCAGTATGTAATCTGTACTCTCTATCTCAAAATAAATGTGGTGATTATAATTGAAAACTTTAAGACTACTATAATTCTATTGCTTTGCTGATTGCAACCCGGTGCTTTGTGTAGACATGTTCATTGCTCTTTGTAAAGATTCTAATGGATCATTGACCAAGCAGGAACTTCAAGGATATGCAGATGGGACATTGTCGCGTAACTCGGAGATGCCCAAGAAGATCAAAAGAAGGCCAGTGACTTGATGAACATGGCTTTTGTAGATCCAAAATTGCTGTTTTTTTTGTCTCCCTTCAGCTTCTCTTTAAGCAAACATGTAGAGAGTATAAAAATCCAACTTTTAGGTTTCTTTAGGGTTGAGCGGGAGAGAGATTGGGCATGCAGAGAAAAAGTGTTGTTTAGTTTGATGGGTGATAGCTTTTTGTGAAATAATTTGCAATGTTTTTGCTGGTATGGAGTGAACTGTGGTGGAGAGAAGGAGAAGAGGGACGTTTGGTTTGCAGGATTAGTAGTGTTTGGTGGTGTGATTTGAGACTTGAAAAAGATAAGACGACAGAAAAAATGGAGTTTTAATGAAAAAAAGTTTGGTAAAAAAAAGTGTGGTTTTCTAGTTATTTGGTAAAAAAAGTGTGGTTTAGTTTGATAAATAGTTCAGTTTGTTTTGGTAAAAAAAGTGTGATTTTCTAGTTCAGTTTGATAAATAGTTCAGTTTGCTTTGATAAAAAAAAGTGTGGTTTAGTTTGATAAATAGTTCAGTTTACTTTGATAAAAAAATGTGGTTTTCTAGTTCACTTTGATAAATAGTTTAGTTTGATAAATAGTTCAGTTTGCTTTGGTAAAAAAATGTGGTTTAGTTTGATAAATAGTTCAGTTTGTTTTGGTAAAAAAGTGTGGTTTAGTTTGATAAATAGTTCAGTTTGCTTTGGTAAAAAAATGTGGTTTTCTAGTTCACTTTGATAAATACTTTAGTTTGATAAATAGTTTAGTTTGATAAATAGTTCAGTTTGTTTTGGTAAAAAGCGTGGTTTAGTTTGATAAATAGTTCAGTTTGCTTTGGTAAAAAAATGTGGTTTTCTAGTTCACTTTGATAAATACTTTAGTTTGATAAATAGTTTAGTTTGATAAATAGTTCAGTTTGTTTTGGTAAAAAGCGTGGTTTAGTTTGATAAATAGTTCAGTTTGCTTTGGTAAAAAAATATGGTTTTCTAGTTCACTTTGATAAATAGTTTAGTTTGATAAATAGTTCGGTTTGCATTGGTAAAAAAATGTGGTTTTCTAGTTCAGTTTGCTTTGGTAAAAAAGTGTGGTTTAGTTTGATAAATAGTTCAGTTTGCTTTGGTAAAAAAGTGTGATTTTCTAGTTCACTTTGATAAATAGTTCAGTTTGCTTTGGTAAAAAAATGTGGTTTAGTTTGATAAATAGTTCAGTTTGCTTTGATAAAAAAAATGTGGTTTTCTAGTTCACTTTGATAAATAGCTTAGTTTGATAAATAGTTCAATTTGCTTTGGTAAAAAAGTGTGGTTTTCTAGTTCAATTTGATAAGTAGTTCAGATTGTTTTGGTAAAAAAGTGTGATTTTCTAGTTCAATTTGATAAATACTTCAGTTTGTTTTGGTAAAAAAGTGTAGTTTAGTTTGATAAATATTTTAATTTAATAAATAGTTCACTTTGATAAATAGTTCAGTTTGCTTTGGTAAAAATCAAAGCAATTAACTAAACTAATCACAATTTCCTAACTTTTAATTTGAACACGTCACAATTTCCAACACAATAATCCAAAATTAACTAAACTAATCAGTCAAGTAGAAATCAGGAGTGCAGATCTTCTGCATCGAAAATCATATGTCGCCCCTCATTGACTTCTCTCAAAATTTACACTTTTTGTCAGTCGATACCAATTAACCCCCAACATAATTAATTATCTCCAATTCCTCGCCTCGCCTCCCATCAAATAAATTTTAAAAAAAATTAAATTCCACAAATCACTACAAAATAATGAACTTTACATTCGAAAATGACATAATTTCCTCGAGTGTATCACCAAACTTCTACACAAATCACTACAAAATAATGAAGGTTAAGGGAAGATTTCTTGGATCAGTGAAACTTAAAGTGCAAGACTCATATCAACGTTTATGATTATGTTTTTTTTTTTTGGAAAGTAGTTTATGATTATGTTTGGTCTGAATTATGTTTGGAAGTCTCATGCAATTGCCTTGGATCTATCTCATTATAAAGTTGAACTCATGTGTGTGTGTGTGTATAGTGTTTCGTTTAAGAAATAGTGAGTGTTTAGTTTATGAAACAGTGATAGTACTAGTGTTCCGTTTAAGAAATATTCAGTGTTTAGTTTAAGAAACAGTGATAGTACTAGTGTTCGTTTGATAAATAGTCAATATTTAGTTTACGAAACAGTGATAGTACGAGTGTTCCGTTTAAAAAATAGAAACAGTGATAGTACTAGTGTTCTGTTTGAGAAATAATCAGTGTTTAGTTTACGAAACAGTGATAGTAATAGTATTCCGTTTAATAAAATAAAAATAAATAAACATTGATAAAATGAAATAAAATAATTACAAAGTACACATGATTTACAGATTCTTAGAAATTTATTTGACAGTGAATTTCCAGGTAAAGTTAAGAATATGCATAAATGTATACCTTACACCAAAATAGAGTACTTTGATACTTTGATTCTTGAAAGTGTCAAATGACAAACAGCAAGTAGGTTGTGTTAGCTAAATTAAGTAACTTTTTTTGATGTGATAAAAAACAAGGGGAAAGCATTATGGCAAAAGCATGTTTTCTGATGGGCTTCATGATGCTTAGAAATTCCAGTTCCGTGTGATAAAATTTTCCAAAGTTAATAATCAACTGATGAACTTGTTGCTCCTTAGCTTTGACTTACGCCTCATAAATCAAATTTTTGTGTTTTACATCCTCCACAGTAAGAAGCATAATCACAAGGAGTGTCCACAAAGTCCCAAGGAGGAGAAATTGTCTCCACGTTTGTCACCTGCACTTATTACCCAAGAAAAAGATATTGTTACTGTCTTGAAAAGTTCTTGAAATGAACATGAGATACTTCCATCACATGCACTAGACTATGAATTGTGTAAGGGCAATCACATAAAATTGAAAACCAATACAGGTAGCATTTAGTATCTCAAGTTGTATACAACAAAACCAGTATTCTCTCGTACCACGCAGGTTTTACAACCACCGCTCTGCTAAAACTTGAGCAGAAACCTTAAGTTAGCAGTATTCCTCCTAGCATGTTAGGGACAGCTGCCAGAGTCTCCAGCATCATTGCACGGCACCCATACCGTCTCTGAAACATATATTCCATTGAACAAGAACTGAGATCATATTGGAATGAAATGAATAAGCTTCAACCAAATTTTATGATCGATAAAGATGCTGCGATCACAAAACACTAACTTAGGAAACTTCTACACAAATTATAGTTCTTCAGAATGAAGAGACATGTAAATACAATTGCAATTCGTTTGAAAATGCACAGCCGTAACAAAACATAATTTGACATGCATGGAACAATAAAAAGGCTTAATCATTTGTCTTGAAAGGTTTTGGGGTACTGCTGAAATGCGGATTCCTAGGACTATATTCATAGAAAAGTTATGCTTAAGTTTGAAACTGAGGAAGTACATTAACAGTGGAAACAACATTAAAAACTTAAAACAAACTCAGAAATCACACACAATCATTTATCCATTTCACTAGTCAAGAGCACAAAAGATACCTTCCCTTATCCAGATTTTCTTCAACTAATATACTCACATAGTGGAAAGATGAATGTCAAAGTCACAATAAAATACATACCAAAATTCTAGAAGAACTCATAAATCAAAGCTTAAAAATGCAAAAGCATCAGAATAATTTAAAATCGATTTATAATAACCGACTTCTTGATGAGCTAAATGATTTCCTTGTTTTATGATTACATCGCATTAGAAAACGCAAACAACACTAGCAAACAACACCGATCCGAACTCCTATTTCACGATCCGAAACTATATTTCTTGATTGCTCAATTAGCTATACACATTTTAATTAAATTAGAGCTTCAAAAGCGTACCACGAAAGCATCGCAACAGAAGCCAAAACACATCGTTTTAGGTGCAAATTATGCGCAATCGAGAGAATGACAAAACAATAGAAAGATCACAAAGACGGAGAGAGAGAATGAGAGCGACTGCTTACCTTTGGCTTTTTTTCCGATGTCGGTGGAAAGTCTAGGTCACTTCTCATCTTTACAGAAGGGAGAGAGAGTTAGAAATATTGGGAGAGAGAGAGAGTGACATCGTTTTGCATGTAAGAGATCATCTGCGACTTTGACAGAGATGGAGATGGATCAAATTAAGTTTGGAGTCAAATCAGATCTATAATTTTGAATAGTGATAGAGATGGAGTTGGGATCCGAAATTAGAAAGAAAAAATGGAAGGTTTCAATGTCAAGAAGAAATAGGGGAGATAGAGAATAGCTAGGAGATCCGAAAATAAATTAAACGGAAAAAAGCTCGCCGTCAGGGGCAAAACCGGAAACTAATGATTGGGCCATTTTAAATGGACTAGTTTAATGTTAGGCTTTGTCCTAACCATTAAATAAAGTTATTACATGGTTTTTTATTAAAATTCAAAATTTTCAAGCTCTTTTCATTAGTTTTCCTAAGAAAATATGCCGAAGAATTGGAATATTATCAACATTTTATCCTATAAATATAAAAGGATTTGCAACGTAGAAAGCCCCCTTCAACTCAACAAACAACTCAAAATGCTCTACGTGAAAACCATCACTCTATGAGAAACCGTTCTCACAACCTTGAGAAAATACTAATTATTCTAACCATCATGTCAAAACATCTTCAGTTTTGAGAAATAAATAGCATTGTGTTGACAATTAGCAACACCTTTTGGTCATTTGGTTATTTATCCAAGTCTCGGCCATTGAAGAGTTCTTAATTCTGTCCCCTAAAGAGGTCACTTGATTAGCCTCAATGAAATGAGGTGTTCTATGATCGGTTTCTCTCAAGTGCACTTCATAGTTCGACATTCATATGACTGAACCATGTTCATTATAAAGGCACTCATCTCCTTTGAGTACTTTTTCCCTACAGCTTGATATTGATTTGGCATACTTATATTCTCACAAATAAAGTTGAAGCAGTCGAACCCGGTGCACAAGTCTTGAAATTCTAAGTGAATTAAGTAACCTTATCTTTCGGTTCTAGAACCCTAGTCTGAGAGGTGTTCATTCTTTGGCCGATAGTCACTCAAGTGGAGAAGTCAACAGCACAATCGACACCTCTACCATGACACCTATTCTAGTGGCCCAAACGAGCTCGATCGCGAGTTGGCATGCGCGTATTTACCAGAATGAGGTAATTAGCTCAATAGTTACTCGGCTTACGCGCCACGTAGGGTTTATAATTTTTATCATCAACACAATCTCAAATAATCCACGAAGCAGTTCTAAAAATTAAAGTTCCTAATTCCTTGTAGAAACTAATTATCGTACCTAAAACCAAGTATTAATTTAATAGTAGTGTATGGCAAACTTTTAGGCTCAGCATGACCCACCAAAATATCACCTACATTTCTCTAACTTAACCACTTATTACTAAATGTAAAAATTTCTTCATAAAATGTCTCGATAATATTAGGGGTAAAATCTCTCATATTTTAGTTGTTTTATTTTCGTATATCTGATATGAGGTTATATTGCTCAACAATCTACACACTTTGTTTTTTGGTCAAGGTGCACATGGAAGCACCAGATAATAAGAGGATAAAAAGCAAATACTAGTTGAAACATGAAGTTACTTATGAGTGCTTTGTTAAGTAATTCTGTACTAACTACATGCTACGAACTTCTATGTTACTTTACCACTTTGCGATCTGTTTGGGCCCAAAATATTGTTTTGGGCCGAGCTTGAAGTTGTTCTCGGCTTAGTGGTTTTTTTCTAGGATCGTCGTGGGCCATCCAATTATCATGGGCCGTCTAGTCGGGGTGACTGAGTCCTATTGCAGGATGGATTGGTTTGGATAAGGAAGGAGTAGTTGAGACCTAATATGATAAGGAGTCTTAAGGATGCTGAGACTCGGGAAGTGAATTTGGCCTGTTAAAAAGGTGGGTTCAAAGTCCTAATTGGATTAGGATTGGCCAAGACCTAGTTAGGTTAGGTTAAGGAGTCTTAATCCGAGTATGTTTCTAGCTCGGCCATGAGATGGTTTGCTGCTATAAATAGGGACGGGAGTGCATCATTCAAATGCCCCTTTCAAATCAACACACAAATTGCTCTGCGTAAAACCTCTCAATCACCTTGAGATTTTGTTTTTCTTTTTTCTGCCAACACATCTTCAGTTTCGATAAACAGCACTGTGAAGGCAACCGCCAACATCTTCAGTTTGGATAAACAGCACTAAAGTCGTAGAACCAGCTGACCGGGGAACACCTTCAGTTTGGATTAACAGCACTACTTCGAGACCGACTGGTTATTTATCCAAGTCTCGGTCAACAAGGATTTCCGAGTCCTTGTTGGTAGAGGGCATCTTATCAGCTTTCTCGGCGAAGTGAGGTGTTACTAGGTTACTACATTCGGCACATTGAAAGTCGAATTTGGTATTAAATTTCACAAAACTAGCAGCCTTGTTTTCAAGCTCTAGAACCCGAAGGCCGAGACGTGTTCCTTCCTCAGCTGGAGTTGCAAGATCAAGAAGTCAGCAGTGCGCTTAACGCCATATTGAAATATTTTACTCCCTAGCCGAATTCGGCCGATGAGTTGGCACGCCCCTTACACAACCGAAGAACGTAGTTAGCTTATTAATTACTCGTCTTGTATGCCACGTAGGCTTGGTAGTTTTTAGAGTCAGTATTTTGGCACACCCAGTAGGACACAGTGCTAAAATTACAAAGTTCATGCCCGTTGAAACACGATCAGTAGAAAAGAAAACAATCATGGGAAAGTCAACAACTAACCTTCCAGTACAGAACCCAAGACAAGATGACTTGTCGTATGCACATAATCATCATGTTGCCGTGACACTTAAAGCCACAAGCGCGACACGCCAAGAAAAGAAAGTTTGTGTTGGCAGTCAGCCTCATGGTGTAAACATCCCTAACAAAACCAAGGGTGTTTTCATTGAAGGGATAGTAAAAGACTGCGATGAGGATGGTAGTGAATGCTTTGATCCGCTGACTAGATCGTTTCTTCGAAGAGGACTTGAAGAGCAATCTCAGCAAGTTAAACAGATTTTCAACTGAGAAGTAAAAAACATACTTGAGGTGATACGTGATAATAACAATACACAAAATAGATGGCTCAAAGTACTGATTAATAAAGCCTACGAAGGTGGACCTGCCGATCGTTCCCGACAACCTCCACCTAAGAACAACCCGTTACTGATGGTACAGGCCGAGGCAGGATCCACTCGACTCAAGACGATTGACTTGGAAAAAAGGGAGATCAAGCATTAAATCAGACGGATCCGACTAAACAGCATGAACGGCATTCGTCGATATGGTCGAGATTCAAAGAATGATCAATTCAGCCTTGAAAAAGGGGCCGAAGTTTCCAAAATTCATTCACCCATATCTAGCCAAAATTCATTCCGGACTTCACCCTTTTTGTTGGAGAATCATGCCTATCGCCGTTAGAACACAAAGCTCATTTCACTACGATTATTTAACTTTTCATTAACCGGCTCAGCCTTCACGTGGTATATCAACCTTTCTCCCAACTTCATCCAAAGTTGGGAAGAATTAGTCGAGAAGTTTCACGAGCAATTCTACTGACCAAGAATGGATGTATCAGTGTCTGCCTTGGCCAGGATGGCTCAAGACTTTGACGAGTCACCAATAGAATACCTAACGAGGTTTAAGTTAGCCAGAAACTAGTGTCGAGTACCTCTCCCTGAAGTTGAGTTCGTTAGAATCACTTTGAACAGCTTGGACGTGGAATACAAAAAGAAGTTCTTGGGGGAAAACTTTCAAGATTTGTATGAACTGGCTCAACATGTGGAGCAATATGATTATTTGTTCCGCAAAGAAAAGATCTCAAAGTCATTATCCCGAGGAATAATTTACAAGAACCCTACAATCAGTTATGCATCGGCCGAAGGCGAAGAGTCCCAATATGCCAGTGTTGACGCGACTGAGATAGTAATCGACAAACCATACATATGCAAGGCATTGGCTCATAGTAACTCCAAAGATGACAAACCTCGCTCGGCTTCTGAAGAACCTACAATCAAATCAACGAAAGTCTATACTTTTGATATCACCAAGGCCGAAGCAATTTTCAATCAGTTGTTGCTCGCAAAGATTGTCAAGCTTCGGCCATGGCATAACATTCCCATGGCCGAAGAACTGAAAGGCAAAACATATTGCAAGTACCATAATCAAATTAGTATACAATAAACAACTGTGTCGTAATCCGTGATGTCATTCAAGGCTGGATTGATAAAGGCAAGCTCAAGTCCCCTGAAAAACAAATGGTAATTGACACCGATCTTTTCACTTTAGCGACAGTTAGTATGGTAGATGCCCATTTACCCAAAAACAAAGGAAAATGGAAGGCCGAGTTCATTCCAATATAACACGTCCCAAAGCAAAACTCTTGGCCACGGCTTAAGATTGATTTATTTTCAAATGAGCAACCTAAAGACTTTTCGAAACCAGCTATCGTCGAGTCTATGTCAGACTCCAGCACACAGGAACCGGACGGGCAGATAGTTTTATGTAGTCGGTGTAAAGCAAACGTCATTTTAATCGAGCCAAAGCAGAAACCACCTCGGGCTACAATGCACAATAGCCACCCATAGCTGCAACGACTCCTCAAAAGGTGCTCGGCGCAGGCCAACTCCAGAGAATGTTTGATAGGCTCGGCCCTCAAACGAGAATTGATTAGCCACCATCAACCAGACGGCATCTTGATTTTGATGCACCGTTTTATAATGAGGATTATTACACGCGCAACTCTAGCAACTTGAATTCATCGACCAACTAGAAAACCTTCAAGCCGCCCAAGCCACGCGACTAACGGTGGTATAGTTATAACTCTCCTACCGGCGTATATACCGCATTATCCAAATCATATTAATTATTCGGTCTGCACACCACATAAACTTGGTAGTTTTTAGGGTCAATAGGATCATACATAACCCCTTTCCAAGTCTAAGAAAGAAGTTTTGATATTTTAAAAAAAAAAAAATCAGCACTCAAATCTCAATGTTTCCCAATTGAGACTACAAAAATCAGCGACGAAAATCGACGACAAAAATCAACCCTTTTTCAATTGTTAAAAAAATACACTGCGAAGCTTCACTAAAAAAATAAAAATAAAAATAAAATAATATACACTACGAAGATAGTAATAACAAACTATTTTAAGACTACAAAGCTACTATCTGAACGGCACAAATGCACTGTAAACACTAAACAAGGGACATTCATCTTTGTCATATTTTTCCAAAATTTATCTAAATTTCATGAAACTTTAAGGAGCGGGTTGATAATCATTCATTTTCAGGTTTCAATTTTTATTTTCACCTTTTTAAAACTAGAATCTTGTTTGGTAACTCCTTTCAATTTTCAGTTCTTTAAAAACTGAAAATTGAAAACTACTTTCTTGAGTTTTCAAAATTTAACCTTGAATTTTCACTTTTTGATTTTCAATTTTTTTTATTTATAAAATTGAAAGCTGAAAGTAGTTACCAAATCATATTTTAGTTTTCAATTTAGAAAAAAAAATAAAAACTAAAAACTGAAAATAAAATAGATATCAAACGGCTCATAAGTTACTCACTCAGACATAGGGAAAATATCCATACCAATATTTAGTGGAATCTTCTGAATTGGTAATATTAAAAGTCTAACTTCTCTCTAATCATAAGCCCCCCCCCCCCCCCCCCCCCCCCCCCCCCCCCCCCGTCTTTTTCTCTCTCTCTAAACCCTAGATCGCTCAATCAAATAGGCATACAACAATAACTACTTTCTTGAGCTTTCAAAATTTAGCCTTGAGTTTCCACTTTTTGATTTTCAATTTTCCATTTTTATAAAACTGAAAGCTTAAAGTAGTGACCAAATAATATTTCAGTTTTCAATTTTGAAAAAAAAAAAAAAAAAAAAAAAAAAAAAAAAACCTGAACGTAAAATGGTTGTCAAACAGCTCCTAAGTTACTCATTCTTCTGAATTGTTAATTTTTATCATCTTTTTGTACACCAAATTATTAATTTTCTCCGTTTTACAACACACAGAGCATGCAGTCTCATTTACTTCGACTCTATGTTGTCACTTTTGTAACGACATCTTGCTCGTGTTGTTAAAAACTATTTCCTACTACATGTTTCGACAACACCCATCTCGAGATGTTAAGGGGTGCTTTTCTTGTAGTGACGGGTCATGCATAAGTAAACAAAGTGACATCTGAAATGGTATATAAATCCTCCGACGCATAAGTCAGATACTAACTCAAAGAAGTAAAGAGTAGTTTGCAAAGCTGAAGAGAAGTTATTATAAGAAGTAACGAGTACAAAATCTTAAGCAAGACAAGTTACTTACGAGTACATTCATCATTTTTGATCCTTGAGTTACCTACGAATGATATGTCGATGCATACCAATAACTATTTTCATAAGTTCCAAAATTATTAGATGCAAAGTCTTCTACTTCCTATGCCATCATAGAATGACTTAAAAAGTAAAAATACAAACGGGGGAACAGAATTTCAACAATCGTAGTATCATGAAGTTGATGAAACATGACTCTAGAATGCTTCAAGTGCTACTAACTCACTTTTCTAGGATAACTTTTCCAATCAATTCGCTCGTAACTACTATGAAAAACAATTTTCAACTGCTGTTATTACATGTTCTATAAACATCGGGCATATTTAATTTTGTGGTCCAGGTAATTGCCAGAATCTATAACACAATGCTTACATCTCTAAGGGATATATGAGTATTAAAATCATGATATGGATAATAGTTAACAGATCGATCTTACCTGACTTGCAATGATGTATGACGAGCTCAGAGTACACTGCACTTGCAATGGAACAAAGTATGGGAAGGATAAACACAAACTTTAATTTTCCAGACAATCCAGACATCATAAAATTGTCACATATATGTTCCATTACCTCCACCAAAACTGATTTTCAGTTCTACTCTAACGAATTTGAAGGATCACAATTCTTCTGAATCAGAATCGTCTTGAAGTTGTGGGCCTTTTCAGTCAACCCAATGTCTGTGAAAGCGTGCAAAACCCTACTGCAGGCAGTAACAGAAAAATCAGTAGTAGTTGATTGCTTCCACTGATCAATAACTTCTCCGACTTCTTTTAACTGCCCAAGCATTAGATATGAAGAAAGAATGCAAATATAGTTTCTACTTGTCATCTTTTGTCCAGTCATTATCAAGGATTTCCATATCTGATCAATCCTTTCCTTATTTCCTAAACCAGCATGCAGAATAATGAGAAAGTCGTACGTAATCCTTTCTCTTTGTGTGATTCCTTTCTCAGCTTCAACTACTAGAGTGTCGGACTCTGCATTCACAAGATGCCCAACACTAACATATATATTTGTCAGGTTAATATATCTCTCCCAGCGATCACCAAAACCAGGATCATGTCTCATTTCAACTAAAATCTGTCGAAGTTGATCAATCTTTAGAGTTGCAGCACAGCAACTAATCCAAAGATTGTATGTGAAGATATCCGGTTCAACCTTGTGCCATTTCAGATCTTCCACAACTAAAGAGACCTTCTCAACTTGCCCCACTGACATGTACATAGTCATCATCTCATTGTATGTAAGGGCACTAAGGGACAGGTTAGATCCTTTTATTCTCTCATAAGAGATTCTCAGCCTTTTCCATCAATTTTGCCCCAGCATAAGAATGGAGGAGAGCGGTATATGTCTCACTTGTTTTTGCAGTAAGAGGTAGACCTTCAAAGTAGTGCTCCCCTGCATCGATGCCAAAAACTTTGGTCATCAAGACAATGCGGACTGCATAGTCAGAATCCGATAGCTCAAATTCATTATGGCTGACCATCCACTCCGATATCTGCAAGCTTGTACGAATCACAAAACAGAAAGCAATGAACTTTCAGCAATTATGACAGAAACAGAGAACTGAAAGTGGAATATGAAGATTACATTTGGTTGTGTTCCCAATTTTATTCTTCCTTTGGAAACAAGAAATAAGAAATTACATTTTAGACATTTTAAAACCAGAAAAGAAAAACTGAAAACAAGCTGGGTACACTTAAAAAGTTGTAAAAGAATACTGATTGCAAGTTGAAATCTAAGTAAGAACAAGAAACAACTAAAACTTAGCGTTCGTATATTTCCCTTTAACATTATCAAAACTTAAAGGAATTTAAACGGGAGCGTTACTATCCGTTTTTCAATGCTCATGCTTACCCTGTGACTTAACATCATACTTGGATTAAGAAATTTACACCATATCATTTAAACCTTGTTTAAAAATGGCAACCCTTTCTATTGTAAATGTAATATTTACTGAAATTGACTAAAATGATGAAAATACAAAACCCTAATTCCTAAAATGATCACATTTTTGGGATTCTGTCAATAGATGGTCTATATTCATCAATAACGTCACTAATGTTTGATCAATATGTGGTCGTTATTTGATTTTGATCATTTCTGCAATTGGAATTTGCAGATCCTCATTTCTGCCAAATTTTCGTATTTTACTCAATCTATCACGCGCAATCTTATTCATTTAATCATTCCTCGATCCTGTTCTATTCTATTGTACAAAGCATGTATTCTGCAGATGAACAAGGTGGAAATGAAAATGTTAATTAGCCCTTAGATTATGCAACTACTCCAAAGAGATAACAACACTAGAGAGCCCCAATCCAAGCTTTCAACTTTCCATCGTTTTCTTGCAACCCAAACACAATAAAGTTCTCATCAAAAGGTCTACGTTAATCAGAAATCAAACCCCAATTGCTGAACCGAATCAAATATTGACAACATATCGATTAAATAGCAATCACGACACGCTAACAAGAAGAGAATCCAAAACCTCGAGGGCGTGCTTGTAACGGTGAGACTTGCTGAGGTCTTTAGAGATCTGGCGGAGGTCCGAGATGGAAATTTGGTTGCCCTCGGAGACCCATCTCTGAAGGACGTTGGTGGCGCTTCGCTTGGGCTGCCTGAGCCTCAACACTCTGCTCTTGAGGTCGTCACTTTCCCCAGAATCTTGGACAAACTCAGTACTCACAGCACCTGCTCCTGCTGACGACAGAAATCTTCCAACACCAACACCAACGGTAACATTGCCGACGCCGCTGCTCCGTCTGAGAGAGAGCAATAGTGACCGAGACGCCATTGACACTCAACTTTCTAGTTTCTGCTCATGAAGGTCTCACCTTTGCTTTTCGGCCTCCTCGGTCAGCTCAGCTCGGCTCTGCCGAATATTTGGGCCTTCCCGGGCTGGACCTCACATTAAACTGGTGCCACCTTCACTTTTGTGTGAGGTCCATTTGAGTGGATTTCGGTTTTGTCATAGGAGCCGTCATTAATGCAAGTTGACATCTATTTCTTCGTCCAACATTCATTTTATTTATACAGAGTTATTCAATCCAAGTCAATTTTAGATGCAAAATAATTGATCGGCTGTTAGGCGTCACCGATAAATTGCAATTGCTGTTGACTCGGATGGAAATATTCAGTCACGGTGACACGCCTTGATCTCGATGTCCGATAGACATCGAGATGGCCATGTGCTGGCTGACACCCGAGGGTGGCACAAACCATTTAATGAATGCATATGCTGAGAACATATAAAACATGCATAAAACTTCGCTCAAATTACATAAAAATAATATACTAATATAAGTCTTACAAAATACCATAATAACATTCAATTGTCAACAATGAATATAATGGTAATACATGACATGTTCAGAGTATACAACTAATCCAAAGTACAAGTGGAAAGTAAAATAGAGAGGTGCTATTACAATAGATGTCACAGCAGAGAGGACGATATGATATCACTGGTAAGGGAATGCCTCATAGTGCGAATTGTAAGCCTCGTTCCTAAGTCCTGAAATGGGCGCAAAACAAACATGAGTGGACCAAGTTTTATCAACATACTAACCCCCAAGGTTTTATGAAAACTGATAGCATAGTATGTAATAGGTTTTCCAAAAACCCTAGCATGCCATAAAATCTTTCCAAAACATATCTCGTATATAGTGTGCTACCTAGTGGTATTCTAGTCATCCGTGTTGTTTTAATAATTATATCTCCTAGCCCCAACCAACTACCATATCTCTGCGCCCGAAGCCAGAGATTATTTCTCTCAGTTCGGAGCCAGAGATTATTTCTCCCGGCCCGAAGCCACCAACCATATCTCTCGCCCGTAAGCAAAACAGTAGCCACTAGATAAGCACAAAACCAATTAATGTACACTTCCCAAACATAGGTACATATATCTCAAAAACATCTTCATAGCATATAGTCATCCATCATATCTACTATAATGAAGTGTGCAAAATCGATAAAGCATGATAATTCATAAAGCGTGAAACCAATTTACTCAAAAACATTTCATAAAACGTAGCCATAAAATCATGTTATTCATGTATGCATTTCTAATGGTAAAATCATGCATTTTAGAAAGGGTCTACTCACAGATACTTCGTCGTCGAAGAGCCGTGCAAAAAAGGAATGACGGAAGTGCCGCTATTAAATGCACCTAAGCACATAAAGGGTCCCATTTAAAAAACTATACTCAAACGATTGAATTTCTGAAAATGGACATCATAAACGGATGCAGAACGTTGGAAAACAAAAAGCGGAAACTCGAGTACCCCCACGCACTGCCGCAAAGTGGCAGCTCAGGCGACCATGAGCCACCACACATGTCAGCAACGGCAGCCACCTACGCGCCGGGCACGCGTAGGCTCACACGCGGCTGGGTTGCTGGGTTGGAATGGGTTTGGGCCTAAGTCTAGGGCATTGGGCCTCTAGGCTTCAACTCTTTAAGCTCTAGCCTATGGGCTTCGGCCTGGGTCTTGCGTTGAAAGCCCAAGCTCACACGGCCTGAAGGCCAGGGGTTCAAGGGTTCTGGGTTGGGTTTCTAACAGGCCTTGGGCTTTTGGTTTAGGCCCAAAAGCCTTGATTTTGTTTCTAGCCAAGGAAGGAGGCCAGAGTCTCCCAAGCTCTGATCGCCGTCGAAACTCAAACCTAGGCTACAATCTAGGTACAAAAATGAATTGCAAGGTGATGAGAAGTGTTTTCTTACATTCGATTCGCCGTGGGATGGTCGGAGGTGGCCGAGTTTAGCTCCATAATCGCGGAGGGTCACCGGACCTGGTTTTGGGTGCTTTCTGGTTACCCTGAAGCTTCACAGGGATATGGGAAAAGGGAGAGAGTGCTTCCACAGTGGTGAGTATGGTGGTGTCGTTGCGGGTGGATCTCCCTAGGTGTGGGGGTGCCTGGGTGTTTGTGGATGTGTCGTCGATGTGGGTGAGGGTAGAGATAGAGAGAGTTCTGTGAAAGAGAGAAGAGTGAGTTGAGAGAGTTTGGGGAAAATGAGGAGGGAGGAAAGAGACAGAGGAGTGCCATGTGGCAAGCAGAGAGAAGAGAGAATCTGGAAAGTGAATCTGGTTGGGTAGAATAGTGGGGGTGAAAATGTAAAATTCAAAATACCTTTAAGTAAATTGTGAAATTACATTAGAATTTGGGGGTGGGGTTTCACACACAGCAAATTCAATTCATCCAATTTTGAAAGGAATTATATCAAATTTGGTTGCATTAGGTTATAAGTTTAGGCAGCAAGCATTGCTTCGGGTTTATTTATAAGCCAAAAATAAAAAAAGTGCAAAATTATTTCATAAAATAAGGGAGCCTAGGTGGTGTTTGAAAAGTGTACGTTCTCAAATATTTACACTGGAATCTTTGGATGTGATTTTTGTGTGTTTATGGATGAATTTCTCTCTTATAACTAATTCATAATTTAAGTAGCGTCGCTAGCTAATTAACGATTACTATGTAGTCAAAAGTGAATAATCCATCAAATAGAGACTTGTCATGTGATAATTTGTCGGCAAGAGTATCTGTCGTCTTTTGGGGTTTGGCCTTCATGCTGACCAAAAAATAATACTTCTAATAATCTGATTTTTTGCTAAAAAATGAAAAAATTGCAGACAGAAATTGCAAACAACGACTCATATTTTTCTCAAGGATATAGATAACAAATAGATCTAAAGTTAAATGGATATTAACATACCAAATAGTGAACAACAACCAGCATTGTTAGCGTACCATAGTGCCCTTCTCAAGATTATTAGCGTACCATAGCGTACCAGCATTGTTAGCGTACCGTAGCGTACCAGCATTGTTAACGTATATCTCTGGATCATTCATTATTATTTAACAACCTTTCTAGGTTTAATTAGGAGAAGGCTCGAGTAAATATACATGCATGCGTTTCCAAAGCATCAAAGTGCAAAAAAATCTAGAAATATTAAGTAAACATGTAAGACCAAACAAGAAATGAAGTGAATCCTGCTATATGCAGCCAGGAGGAGCAGAGCGACAACTAAATCACAAGTCTTTCAAGGCTGGTCAGATGGCTACAAAGAATTTATATAATTGCATACCAAATCTTGACAAGTGTTCAGATTTTCAAATAAAGCAGCTCAAAATTTCTTTCCCCATATTTTCTCTCCTGCTCCCAAAACAAGTCACATTGGGACCTTCACACACTTCCTCTTCCTTCTCCCATTTCATTGAACTCCTTATCTTACATTTTCTCTCACACCCATCTTAATTTTCTGCCCTCCAATATAATTGATTGATAGCATGACGTATTATAGGCAAACTGGAGAACCCATACTATATGTCATGGGCGGACTGGAGAACCCATAATATATTTCATAGTGGCCCAGAAAGCCTATGACCTGCACCATGGGTAGCTCAGAGAGCCCATTACCTGCACCACCAAATCAGTGGGGCCATGCTGGTACGACTGAATATACGTTAGAAAGGCCAATCCCTTCCCCACGACACCAAAAATAAATCGGGCCGAACTTGGGTGGCCTGAAGAGCTCATGGTTTGTTAGTGGCATAAAAGCTCAATATTATCTCAGGGTATACTACTTCTTATCTCTTACGGTAATTTTGTGGTCTACTCACGACATTAAGGTCAAAACCTTCATATTGAGCGTATAGTTCACGTGTACCTTCTTCTATTGGATGTGGTTAGTTTATGTGCTCACAATCACCACTATCTTAAAATCTATATTACAAGAATATTACTACTAAACACGAATTTCTTATTTTTTTGACACTTTGAATTTTGATACATGTTTCAATGTTTTCATTCTCAACAAGGATTAAAATACCAAATGCATTCTTAAATCATTGAAATGAGAAATCCTATTTGTCATTTTCGTTTTACTTAATTGTTCTTCAAAATTCATTTTTGTTAAACGTTACCAAACGTATCCTTATTTTGAGTACATAGTCAACATTATTTTGATGTTCTACAAAACATAAACTAATATTGTTTTCTGCATTTTTCACAAAACAAAAATTAAATATTGTTTTCTGAATTTTAAATGGCCTGAGTTCATTTAAGTAAACAAGCTGCCAGACGCATCAGTTTCTGTATCTATAAAATGAAAACTTGTTTTACGAATCGTTTTACTGTTATTTGACAGTCTGGAAGACTGATTCAGAGAGATAACCTGGTCTTTAGATGTTGATGTTCAAGAGACGAAGTCCTTAAATCGTAGAAGGAGTTGGAGAATGCATAGGTCAAGACAAGAAAAGGCTAGACTCCTGTCCTCGGTTTACTAGAAGACTTGCTGAAGAACTTAGTGCAAGGGAGACCGAGCAAGTTGTTGACTGTCTGGAAGACTTGGCCAAGCTTGGAGACCTTACCGAGTCTCCGGCCCTACAAATTGAAAACTAAATTTATTATTTGGCAGCCTGGAAGCCTTGGTCAAGCTTGGAGACCTCATCGAGTCACTTGCCCTACAAATTTAAACTAAATTTAGATATAAACATTGGTTTCACGTGGGAAAAAATAAAGATTTCTTGCCTATAAAAATAAACCATTCTGTGTATTAGCCGTCCATCCCTACTCAAACACACTGATTAGTTCCCTAATTCTCAAGACAAACATACTCTCTCTCTTAATGGCACCTTCAATGACTTCAATGGAGGCATCCAATGGTAATGAACCCAAAGTAGCAAGCATCAAAACCCTAGCTGACTCAGCTGCTCTCACTTCTGTACCTTCCGAGTACACCTACACCAAAAATCCCAACGACATGGGAGATGCAAACGACCCAGAACATTCAATCCCCATCATTGATTTTGCTCTTCTGACCTCTGCCTGCCCTGATCAACGGGCACAAGTGATCCAGAAGCTAGGCAGAGCTTGCCAAGAATGGGGCTTCTTTCAGGTATTCACACTCGCAGTTTGTCATTCTACGCTACAAACTCAATATTTGACTTTTGTAATTTACATTTACTAGTTATTAATATATGCTTGAACATGTGGCAAATTGATTGAAAACAAATTGATTGAAGAATGCTAATAATAATGAAACATGAATTAATTATTTTCATGCGTCTTTTAGGTGATCAACCATGGTGTACCAGAGAGCTTGATGGAAGCAATGGTCGACGCGTGCCAAAGATTTTTTGAGCTGCCGGAGGAGGAGAAGAAGGAGTTCCAAACAAGGAACCTGCTGGACCCAATCAAGTGCGGCACCAGCTTCAACGTCGCAATCGACAAAGTTCGCCTCTGGAGGGATTATCTGAAGGTCATCGCACACCCCAAGTTCAACTCACTCTACAAACCGGCTGGATACGGTGAGGTTTCACTGGAGTTCAGCAAAAGAACCCGGGCAGTGGCAACCGAAATATTGAGTGGAATATCAGAGAGCTTGGGATTGGAGGCCGATTACATTGCGAAGGCCATGAATTGGGATCGCGGTTTGCAAATTCTGGCAGCGAATTACTACCCGGCATGCCCGCAGCCCAACCTGGCAATCGGTATTCCTCCTCATACCGATCACGGACTGGTGACGCTCTTGATTCAGAATGATATGTGTGGCCTTGAAGTCAAGCACAATGATAAGTGGGTCTTGGTGAATTCCGCTCCGGGCTCTTTTATTGTTAACGTTGGTGATCAAATGCAGATTCTGACAAACGACAAGTACAAGAGCATATGGCATCGAGCGACTGTGAACAACACAGCAACGAGGATATCGATCGCCGTACCACATGGACCGGCACTGGACACGCCCACTCTACCGATCCCAGAGTTGCTAGAAAAGGAAGGCGAAAAAGCAAAGTACATTGGAATGACATATGAGAAATTCATGGAACTTCAGGCAAGCCCCGCTGCCTACATGGTGCCTTGCTTGGAGCACCTGCGCGTCAAGTACAATTGAAATAGTTTCTTGCTTGGATCACCAGCGCGTCAAGGACAATTGCAGTAGCCAATCTCCTATAAGAGATTTGATCTACATTCTGTGAGAGATTCAGGGCAGCAGTTGTCCAATTTTTCCCATGTTGGTCGTTGTCTTGATTTCATTCTACATTTATTCTTCTTGTTCTTGGCCTGAACACTCGGATTTTATTTGTAAATCATTATTGCATTCTTAAAAAATAGGGAGCTTTAATGAAAAGGGCTTGGACAAAGTTTAATTTAACCAAAAACCACCCTATACTATTATTTAATCAAAAGAGCTTAATATTTAATTATAAGGACAAAACTAATCTATTTCAGGCCCACAACCATTAAACTCAGATGGGATGAATTAAAAGCCCAAAACGAAATAAATTTTTTTTCCAGCCCCTGCCCCTAACAGAAATCCCCTTCTGTCAGCCAATTTGTTAGAATTAAACTTCTTTTTATTTACGAGTATGCCACTTCCTCATTAATCCACCAAACAGATTAATAAGTTTGTCATTCAAAAGCTGCCTACCTCCTCTAACGAACCAGCTTCCTCTCACCTTTCAATAAAACCGTCTTTCGAGCTTGTAATTGCAGCATTCTTTTCAAAATTATGATCTACACCGTACTTTCCAATAAAAAAAAGGCTGGAGAGTAGGATGGGGTCTAACATCTTGAGGAAGAAAGATTATAGAAGGTTGAGAAAGCTTCACCCTTGACATTGAAGAACAGGGATGAACAGATGAAGTTCTTTCATATGTAAGAGAAAATTTCTCGTTCTTATTCTTTTTATCAACGTATTTTCTTCTCTCTCTAATATTGCAATCAATTATGTGTATGTTTCAATTGGAAAGAAATAAGAAAGACTGAAAATAGTTTTAAGCCACAATTTTGTATTTGACACGTTGCATGGTGATATTAAAAGCTTAGTTTGGTTACGAGAGGATGGATTAGAAATTTAGGACACTTATAGTGACTGATACCTATGGCCAAATTTTGCGAATTTTCAAAGAGAATTTAAACAGCATTCCGATAAACTAACTTGAGTAACTACCACACATAGAAATTAATTTAATAAACTTACCAGGGATCTTATCAGCTAAACCAAGTGTGACATATTTCTAGCGCCTGCTTCTGCTGAGAAATCCTTCCAAGAAACACTAAAGTCTCTCAATGTCTTTGTGATGCGAAGTTTTATGATGCGAAGGAGCTTCAAAGTCTTTGTGCGATTGTTGCTGAGGATGAACACACAACTGAATTATCCTGGGCCTTTGGTATGATGATGCGAGAATTAACTCGACACAAATTAAACCCTCTTTTTGACAATCGTAGTATAGATGTAAGTAGGGTATCGTTCTGGACCGGGGATTAGGAGGGCTTGCTAAAACCTCTATAATAATTTAAAAACGTAAAAACAAAGTTTAAAATACTAAACTAAAATAAAAACACTTAACTAAAAAAAACTTAAAATAGAACTAACAAATAAACTAAAATAAATCAAAAGACTCAAAAATACAAAACTAGGCTAAAAATTTGAAACACACTTAAAATGACTCAAAATAATAAAAACAATTTAAAATAAAAACTAGGAATTGAAATGAAAGGAAATTAAAATTAAAAGATTACAAATAATAAAAAGTAAATAAATAATAATATTATAATAATGGGGGGATTGATTTTTGACGAAACGGAAACTAAACTTAAATAAATTACAAAATTGACAAAAACATAAAATAAAAGTGAACGGATAGATAACGGATTGGCTAGAGGGTTTTTCTCCACACATGACACAAATGTAACCTAAATTGATTTCCAGTTATGAATTCAACAAACGAATGAATGACAATGCTCCAAATTAATTAGGTCCGCTTAAATTAACTTTCAGATTTCCCTAAAGTCATTAGATTGGATGATTGCATACGACAACCCAAAACATTCCCCACAAGTTCTCTACATGAATTGCATAATAGAGATACAAGCAAGAATCATTAAGTTCAATGGAAATCATAAACATCGACTAGGCTTTCATAACTATGGAATACGCATGTTAATCCAACTTAGGGTTTACTAAACATAATCGTGACTAGCGATTTTTACTACTCATGAATATAAGTTCATAACGATTAGGTGAAATTCCCTTATATCCTAGCATCAAGTTTAAGCATGCAAATTAAGTGTCGACCCTTAACCCACATACATAAACAAGTTTTTAATCAACACAGAAAAGTAAACCACATCCAAACATTTATACATTCATAACTGGAGTAAATCAAATTAAAATTACAATTATAATCATGGTTTCGAATTAACCTCTAGCCAATATAAATTAATTACACATTATTAAAAATTAAAAACAGAAATTAAAAACAAAAGTTTGGAGAAATATAACCAAAATGGGGATAAGGATTTCTGTGCAATTTTTGCACCGTGGACTTGTGTCTGTGCACTGTCCGTGCCTTCAACGCCTGGCGCCTCACCTCTGGGTTTCCTGACTTTGCAGCTCACGCTGCCTTTCTTTCCGTCCGCTAATCTCCACCGTAAGCTGCTCTCAAGCAGCTTTTTTTTATTTTCTTTTATTTTTCTCCCAGCTGCCCGAGGCAGCTCCTCCTTCTTTCTTTGGCTGCGTGCGCAGCTTCCTTGAAATCGCCCCCAAGGAGCTCTGACTTCTCCCCCCGAGACTTGATGTCTCGCTCCCAGGCCTTCTTATATTCTTTTATTTGCTTAATCCCCACCATCATGATTTCTGCCTCGGTGCCTTCCTGCAAACCGCACCCTTGACTTTCTTTTTGCATGTGCTTTCGGTGCATGCTGCTTTCCACTCACCCCACCTAATAATCATACACACACATATTATCACAATATATATATAAATATAAATATATATAAATATATATATATATATATACATTATTTTCTAAATGATAAATTCTAATTAACAAGAAAGATAGTACGAATTTATTACTTAATACTTCACTTATTCTATTTTTATTTTCTTTTCTTGAAAAACTTATAAAACATAATAATAACGTAAATAGCTCAAAATATAACGAACTAACTAAGAAAAGACGAGTGAATTTGATATAAAAATATATATAAATATTGTCCGATCATATGACTGGTAAGGCACCTGGTAAGATCTTTTTGCTTGTTCATATTTATATCTAAATTTCTAATTTGCTTATGTTGTCTCTTTATTTTATTGCATACATATATGAATGGTTTCCTGATTTACTTTGCAAAGTCGAATGTTCCTTTTACTAGTGTTCCGTTTAAGAAATAGTCAATGTTTAGTTTACAAAACAATGATAGTACTAGTGTTCCGTTTATGAAATAGTAATAGTAATAATGTTCGGTTTAAGATATAATCAATGTTTATTTAAGAAATAGTGTTCATTTTAAGAAGTCAATATTCAGTTAAGAAATAGTGATAGTACTGGTGTTCCGTTTGAGAAATAATCAGTATTTAGTTTACGAAACAGTGATAGTATTAGTGTTCCATTTAATAAATAATCAGTGTTTAATTTACGAAACAGTAATAGTACTAGTTTCGTTTGATAAATAGTCAATGTTTAGTTTATGAAATAGTGATAGTACTAGTATTCCGTTTAAGAAATAGTCAGTGTCTAGTTTACGAAACTGTGATAGTACTAGTGTTCCGTTTAAGAAATAGTCAGTGTTTAGTTTACGAAATAGTGATAGTACTTGTGTCCAATTTATGATATAGTGATAATACTAATGTTCGGTTTAAGTTATAGTCAGTGTTTAATTTAAAAAATAGTGTTCATTTTAAGTGGTCAATGTTCAGTTAAGAAATAGTGATAGTACTAGTGTTCCGTTTGAGAAATAATCAGTGTTTAGTTTACAAAACAGTGATAGTACTAGTGTTCCGTTTAATAAATAATCAGTGTTTAGTTTACGAAACAGTAATAGTACTAGTGTTCGTTTGATAGATAGTCAATGTCTAGTTTACGAAACAGTGATAGTACTAGTGTTCTATTTAAGAAATAGTCAGTTCTGTTTAAGAAATAGTCAGTGTTTAGTTTACGAAACTGTGATAGTACTAGTGTTCTCTTTAAGAAATAGTCAGTGTTTAATTTACGAAATAGTGACAGTACTTGTGTTTTGTTTAAGAAATAGTCAGTGTTTAGTTTACGAAATAGTGACAGTACTTGTGTTCAGTTTATGAAATAGTTATAGTACTAATGTTCGTTTTAAGATATAGTCAGTGTTTAATTTAAGAAATAGTGTTCATTTTAAGAAGTAATCAATGTTCAGTTAAGAAATAGTGATAGTACTAGTGTTCCATTTGAGAAATAATCAATGTTTAGTTTACAAAACAGTGATAGTACTAGTGTTCCGTTTAATAAATAATTAATGTTTAGTTTACGAAACAGTAATAGTATTTTATGTAAGCAAAATTGTGGAGGAGGAGAAAATATCTTTTGAAAGGGTACTACATAGGAGGTTTGCACTAGTGTCCCATCTTCACCAAATACTTGTTAAACCTATCATACAAATACTCACCAAGTAAACTCGAGCAAATATTTTTCCAACTAATTTTTCTCAGCTATCATCCAAGTACTAAAAATTAATCACTTCCAAATGCAAATCCCAAATTTCAAATGCAATCTTGCATGTTCAACTAGACTACCCATCCTGACATTATTCTGCTGTGATGACTGCTGGAATAGCTATTTATGAAACTATACCTAGAATTAGACATTATTTATAAAACTAGACCAAGAAAGAGACATTATTTATGAAACTGTACCAATTAATGTACACTGTTTGTGAAAATGGATCAAGAACTAGACACTAATTATGAAACATGACTAAAAATTAGGCACTATTTATGAAAGTGGACTAAGAACTAGACACTATTTATGAAACTGGATCAACAATGAAACACTATTTATGAAATTGTGCAAACTATTATACGCTATTTATGAAACAGTACCCAATAACTAGACACTATTTATGAAAGTGAACCAAGAACTAGACACTATTTATGAATTTGAACCAATAAATAATGTGGTACCGTTCAGTTTCATAAATAGTACAGTATCGTTCAGTTTCATAAATAATGCAGTACTAGTGAGTTTCATAAACAGTATTCGGTTTCATAAATAGTATAGTACCATTAAGTTTCATAAATAATGTAGTATCGTTAAGTTTCATAAACTTTTGTTCAGTTTAATAAGCTTCCTGGATCGTAATTAGTACACTAATTACATATCACTATTAATAAAGCTCAACTAGCTCAAATTAATAGTTATTAACTTTGATTGGCGCTAGAATTTAACAAAATAATGGCATATGAACTCAATTCAATTCTCCCCACAAAATTCAGGAATCCAAATGCATGCAATTGTTGAATTCATTTCCTCTGCCACAGATACACAAACCTAATTGATCTTTCCTGCAAAAACTATTAATTCCAAGAGCAAAAATCCAATTCATTGCAAAATACCAGCGTTAAAAAGAAAAACAGATGAAACAAAATTAACACCCTTTAATGCATTAGCAAAAGAAAGACAACAACTTTCAATGAACAAGAAGAACCCAATTCAGAAAACAGAAAACAAACCAAACCTAATGCAAAGAAGAAGGTGAAGATCGCAGAGAAAACGTTCCCCAGAAACGCACCTCAGAGACAGCGAAGCAGAAATCCTTGACCCGTTCGACGAAATTCCCCAACGAAAACGAACAGGAAGGAGAAAAACGAGATGGATGCGCAATAAAATCAATTGCCAGTTGCGTTTATAAAAGAAGAAGGCTTTTAGGTTTGTGCCCGGATGTTAGTTGATCTTAAATAAAAAATACATGAATTTAAAAAAATGAAAACAACCACCACCATGGATATGAACTTGTTTCATTCAAGGGAGTAAAAATGTGAAATGGTAAAGTTTGGCTATTACTGTTCGATAACTCTATAATTTGGAGTAAAAGCTTGAAGTTGCGGATAAGCTTCCCACGAGGAACTTCGAGCTCGAATCTTGACACCGTCAGGGACGTCCAAGGTCTCAGAGGAGAAGATGGTCTTCATCTCCGCTGCTCAGGCTCTCTCTCTCTCTCTCTCTCTCTCTCTCTCTCTCTCTCTCTCTCTCTCTCTCTCTCTCTCGCTTTGCGGCTTCGATTGGTGAGTGAGTGCGATTTGGGCGAGACCAAGGAAAAGAGTTGGAATTAACAAGATGGAAGGAAAAATGAAGGATTTGAGGTTATGGAGGCAGAGAGATCCAGAAATGAAAGAGAGAACTTAAACGGAGTAGACTTGCCGTCAGGGCCAAAATAGAAAATTCATTAGTTGGGCTATGTTGATTGGACTGATTAAATGTTGGGATTTGTCCTAACCATTAAATAAACTTATTACCTGGTTTTTTATTAAAATCTAAAGTTTTTGAGCCCTTATCATTAGTTTTCCTTAAAAAATATTGACCAATAAAATAGATATCGATTTTAATGATTTATACCATATGTCTTCATGTCATTACTCAAAAAATTTCCTTGTTTACAGATAGTTGATCAAATTCTTATTTTTTTAGATACTTCATTACGGATATTAAGAGAAAGCTAAGGGCCTGTTTGGTATCTTATTTGAAAAAAATTATCATTTCTCAAAACATTTCTTGAAAACAATTTTCTTTAAGACTCAAAAACTTGATTGGTTTGCGATTTAAAATTTTATTTTACGACTTAAACTTGATTGGATTGAAGTAGAGACGAAAAAAGTAAAAAAAAAAAAAAGAGGAGAAAGAAAGAAGAAAAGAGAGAGAGATATTTGGAGTGAGAGGGGAGAAGGGAGAGAAAAAAAATGAGTGAGTTTAAGTTTAAAAACTCTAAAAACTAACTTTTTATGTTTTTAAAGAATAAACTATATTTTTGAGTTAGTCTTGAGTTCAGTTTTTAAAAATAGTCATACCAAACAAGTTTTTAAGACCTAAAACTTGAAAACTGTTTTTAAGTTTAAAAAGTTGGATCCAAGTATACTAACAGGTCATAAAGTTTTTTTTATTCTTTACGTCTAAGTAAATGCATGGGAAATTTTAGAAAGCAAACTCATAATCGAAATGATTCCAATTTACATTCCTTGAAAGTAAAAATGCCCCAAAATTACCTGGACGCATTATTGATAGGCCATTGACTTCATTTTCAATCAAAGAAGTCGCACATATCCGTTGCAAACGAAGTCACACATCGCCTGCCTCGAGTAGTGCCGCACTCACTTCGACTGATTCTTATTCTTACTCTCGTTGTAATTGGTTTGAAAAATGCCCAGACATTGTTTATGACCTTGTGTTTGAGAAGGGTCCTTCCCATGTGTAATCAGTATTTTTACATCTTAGCCCTTTGGCCTTTAATTATATTCGTCGCTAGATTAAAAAAAAAAAATCCCTCAAAAACTCCGTGCTTAACAACTTGTGAACAACCCCCTCTGCAATCTCTCTCTAGAAAACTTGTGGGAGCTAAATAGTATCATAAATCTTTCATTGCCTTTCTCGATGCAAGATCCTCCAGTAGGCGCACTACAAACGACTTTTGGGGCATCAATTCTTTCATATCTAAGTTCTGATCCCTATAGTACAGTTGCCTTGGAATGTTGTAATCCCTAAATCCTATAGTAGAGTTGTGATGAATGGTTGAAAAATATGACCACAATATGGATTAGAACTCTCCTTGGATACACCATGGCCTTTGTGCTGCTTGGATACTCAGTTTTCAAACTTTGTTAGTACATAGTTTCTATCGACAGCCTTCTTACCCGTATGATCATCATTCTTCTTGCAAGAGGGAGAGAGATCCTAAAGTGGTTATCAAATTTGCTGTAAGTAAATTTGGGTAAGTATAATATGACCACCAAGTGTTTGACGAAATGTTTCAAAGAGTTATGACATTTTGAAACGCGTTAGTAAAATAAGTTATTTGCTACTGTATAAATTTTGTATGAATTGAGCGATCTTATAATTGCATTTGGTTACTCTGCGAAATCTCTCTCTAAATTTGTTTTTCCTTCTAGGATACCATGTTGAATAAACCTAGGCCTACCTAGACCTAATCTAATCCTTAAATCAAGGAACATAATGATGGCCTTGATAGCTAATGATGCCTTGATAGCTATCCCGTTACACTTCACCAGACAAATAACATTTTTTGTTAATCTCTCTACGAATTTGGTTTCAATTTTTAGGTATCTATGGATTTTGATAATTTGTCAAATGGTGACGAGATGCACTCAAGTGATGTTGTGAATGAAGCAAAAAAGAGAAAGGGAAGAGGTCCAACAATGTTGGATTATAATGCTGTGTCAAAGGCCAAACAGATTGGTGTTCAATTCAATGACAAAGGACAACATTGTGGTGCTGGATCCGTGAGTTTGAGTTCGTCAGCAAGGATCCTTGCAAGACAACTAATACCAGTAACTTAGGCAAGTTGGGATGAGGTTCCTACATTTTTGAAAGACAAATTATGGGCTGCTGTGAAGGTAAAATTTATAATTGAAGCTGTGCTCTTATTTCCTAACTATTTTTTTCTTCGATAATACATATAAAAAATAAATTTACTTTTTTATGTTAATAAAGATTCATGGTTAATGCAGCAAAAATACAATTTGTCAGCCTGTCGTAAGAAGATAATACTAACACAAATGTCTAGGTGTTGACGTATATACAAAGCCATATTGACAAAACAAATAAGAGCCATTGATGATGGTCCTGATGCAATGGAACAAATGCAACTCTTGAAGCCTGCTAATGTCAACAAACAAGCTGATTGGGACAAATTTGTTAAACATCAATGCTTTCCTGAGTCTGCTATAATCTTGTTTGTATTAAATTATAAATTAATGATTAGGTTTTCAATGCATCGATGTTGGTTAAATGAAGTTTCTTGTTATCTATTTTTCTTTGTTAGGCAATTAGTGAGAAGTTCAAAAAGTTGAAATCATTCCATACCTCATGTGCTGAGTTGTAAAGATATGCATGCTTGGAGGACGAGCTGGTATGAACATTTGTATATCTTTTAATTTCATTTCAGTGACAGCACACTTATACAGTTTAAATTATGGATTAATTAATAGAGAAACAAAGGTACACCTGAGAAGTATTTAAATAGAGTCAATCTTTGGATAGCTGTTCATATAAGAAAAATTGGTGAGCCCGTAAATGAGATAGTGTCAAAGAAAAGGTATGAAGCTTTAGTTTGAAATTATCCTTTTGTTATTTTTTATTCATTTTTCTTTTAATCTTGTAAATGATTTTTAAATGTATAGAATGACATTAAGTTGGCTAATGAAATGCCAACAACAGACAATGGTTCTATAAAAGATGATGCCTTATCACAAGCATTTGGACCTAAACATCGAGGTCAACTTCGAGGAGGTGGTTATGGGTTACACCTTCTAGATATGACTCCCAAACATATGCCAGCATGAGTAATCAAGAGCTTAGAGACCGGCTATGAATTGTCGAAGGAAAATTGCAGGAAGTGTTTGATCTTGTGTTGGCTAAACAACAAAATGACGTAATTATATATGCAATTTGTATATACTTATAAAAATGATAAAATATTTACGGCATGATCAATTTGTTAAAACAACTCATTGGATCGATTTTTTCATTGAGTACAAATAAAACAATAAGTAACGGTCTAAAAAATATATCCTAACTTCTAATGATATCGCTACAGGAAAATGATAAAGAAACTAATATCAATGATGCAATTCTAATCTCCACAAATAGGGCTCTGGTAAAAATGTGTCATTAGTAAATATTGGTATTTTGTTGAATATGAAACTGATCAACTTCTATTTCCTACGTATTCAATAGTCGCAGGGAAGCAGTATAGATCTCCAAAGAACTAAGAATGGTGTAAAACAGGTTCCTAATTTCAGTTACCTGGCTTTCAAATCATCTCCCCATGTATGAAATTGATTTTGTTTAACTTGTCCCGATGTCTTCATCATTAGATAGAAAGAAAATAGTGAACATGTTCACTTTCAGGCTTAGTTAGTCTATGCAGCTAATAGTTTGTATTAGGAATATATTGTAAAATTCATTCCCTTAGCTTCTTCTATGTTTGATTCTCTCAAAGAGTTAATACAAATATACCAAGACATAGTAGATGTTGATAATTTGATTGCTTTTGTTTTGTTATTAGATACAATGTGATAGAAGAAGTGCATGAGAAGCTGACGATGCTTCTAGACAAGCTTCCAAAGCTAGTCCCAGGTATGTGAGAACAAGTACTAAATAGTTAGCTTATGAGATTTTGATATAAACTAATCGAATTTTGTGTCTTCCATATTTGGTTGTCACGGAGAAGTAGTCCAAACATATAAAGAGACAACATTAAGAGAAAAGAAATTTCTAAAGCCACTTCTCAGGTAATAACACATGCTTGATGATAATTGTTAACTTAAATAGTTTGATAACTTAATCATTTAAAATTGATGTTCTTATTTGATTTATTTATGCTAGTTACAACCTGTTGGTATTTTACAAGGGTCTTCATGCAAGTACTAAATTGGCTCGAAAATGGACAAGTTGTTGCAACTGGAAAAATAGAATCAACAAATCCTACGACGAAAGTTCATCACGTGGTGCTTGGTCCTAATTGCTAGAAAGTTTGGGTAACTGTTGCCAGAGTGGAGAATATATCATTTTACCACCCTACAAGTGAATTTCGTGTCCTGGAGGATGCTATATCTAGTTTAATTGCTTGGCCATCAAAGTACGTCCGAGTTGGAGAGTAATTTCAGTTCATACTTAGACTAGAAAATGGTACTTTGGCACTACATGGATAGTACTTTATGATTTCCGTTGTTTATGTATTCATTTGGAAACTCAAGTATTTTTAAATTATGTTATAATATTATCAAGTATTTTTTATGTAGTTATTATATTGCAGTAAATATGCAATTTTGTTGGTTATGCTATACTAAAATATATAAATACAAATATATAAATATATATAATCATTTATAACGGACATTAGCTGTGGTCAGTTAGTAATCGACAACGGCCATAGCACGTGGTGTTGTTCGTGGTTATATTGCATTTAACAATGGGCATAACCCGTGGTAGAAACTAAGACTTTTTATCACATCCAGAATACTAATGGGCACAGTGTCCATGGTGGATTGCAATTTATCGCGGGCATTCACCATGATAGATGAGTTTTTTACTTATAGTGGTTGGAAGCCAAACAGTTTCTAGCAAGAACAAGAAAAACAAGAAGCCAACGGCTAGATCTGTTTAAATGTTAACGGCTAGTTTCTCAAGCTAAGTCCAAGAGACAAATGGAGGACTGAGTTTAAAACTAGGCTGTATGGTTAAAATTGGAGTAGTACAATGTTAGGTAGAGTTCCTTGTCTTAGTCCGGAGATAAGATTGATGACTGATGAGTCAATATTATATTATATATTTTACCGTAATCATAGTATTAATTTATTGATTATTTTGTGAATTTTGGAGGATGTTCGTGAGTGTTTCAAGATGTTCGTAGCAAAATTCCATATTTTTCTACTAAGCCAATTGACCATGGCAATGAAATAAAGGCCCAGCGTGCAGCTTTCTTGAATTGACGTTTCTAGACGTTTTGGGTATCGGGTCATGTTAGGAATTGACAGGCCTACTCTAACTCAACAAATGGCCCTAAATGAAAGGGACAGATTAAAGCCAATGACATTTCTGTATAATCTACAAACTTAAAACACCTTTATTGAACCCCACAAACCATCTAAATACAAATGGCCCTAAATGCAGGACGAGTCACACGACTCAATTAGACAATGTCACATGACTCAATTAGACAATGTTAATCACACATATATAGTGTAGGTAAAAGAGAATGGAAAACCAATGGAACTCAACTATATTCCTAATTTGAAATCTCAAATATGGGGAAAGATAGAGAAAATACCAACGAGGGAAGACAGATGACGAAGAGTCGTGAGGAATCACTGATATTTTTGGATGAGATGTTGTGGTGAGGGATGGATGTGCTGCGAAATGGGGGAATGGGGATGTGAGGGGTGAGGCCGTGTGAGTAAGGTGAGGGTGAGGTGAGTGAGTAAGCCCTAATTGGGATGGGATCCACTGCTTTGCAACTTGGTGAAACTAATTTGTCAACCTATTATACCATGACATGTGTGTGTGTGTGTATATATAATTAATTTATTTATTATTAATAAAACAGTTCGGTTCCGACTGGTTCTTGTTCATTCGAAACTGGAACCGAAACTAGTTTAAACGATTTGGTTTGGTTTTTAACTCAAGGTTAACTTTTTTGGTCAACACAATTTTATAATTTTTCTTTCATACGATTCAATGCGGTTTTGCAGTTTGACAATTTTTATGTACTCCCCTAAGTTCAACAGCTTAATTTTTCTGAAATGAAAACAACAACAAAGCTGGACCTTCGTACACTAAACATGTGGCGCACAACAAGGGGCTTCAAAATTGGAAGTAGACCTGATGTAGAATCACCACTAGCATTAAAAAAAGTCATTAAAATATATTTTTTACAACGTTGCCAACTGGTGGAATCTAACCAAAGCTCCTTTGGGGAATGAATCCCCTCTAGACCCAAATAGACTGAATACTGAAGAAATGATTAGGGTCGTTGAAATTTGATTACAAAGAAAGTAATTTTTCAAAAGTTATAATAATTGTAACCGTTAAATCAAATTTCATTAGTCCAAATCCTTTGATTCTTAAGCTCAATTTATTTTGGTACGGGGATCCAGTTCCCCTTTTTGGGTATTTTTTCATAGTTCAATTATATGCTATTAACTTTCCAAAATTTTCCTAGAAACTGCGCTATAGGACTAGTGCTCAATTAGCAATAAACTTGTTGATCCCAAATTTTCATGTTCAGAGATTGTGGTATATATATTCCAAAGAAGTTTTTTTTTTTATTATCTTTTTTTTAACAAATGATATTATCTACATTAAAGAGTGGGGGAGTGACCTAGGCCTCACATTGGGTTAGCCACAAACGATAATTCAAAAAGTTATATACACATAAAATGCATAGCAAATAATTAGTAAAAAGGAAACTTTAACGAAAAGCTCCTGGTACTGTTCATTTTAACGAAAAACCACATTTTTCACTAAAAAATCAATCACGATACTATTCACTTTACCTTTATTTTGTCTTTATGTTTAAAACTCAAAGTTTTCAAGCCATTTTCATTAGTGTTTTCCTTAGTAAAAGAGACATCAAGTGGGAAAGTTTGACAGCGTTAAGCTATAAACATATATAAAATCTTATTAAACTCCAGTATATCGTTGGGGTACATAAACGAGTCCGATGTGTGATCAGAGAAAGAAAAGAGAGCCAGAAACGCCGGCAGGCCAGTCACCATGCATGTATCCACTTCAATTGTCCTTGACGCGCAGGTGATCCAAGCAAGGCATCATGTAGGCAGCGGGGCTTGCCTGAAGTTCCATGAATTTCTCATATGTCATTCCAATGTACTTTGCTTTTTCGCCTTTCTTTTCTAGCAACTCCGGGATCGGTAGAGCAGGTGTGTCCAGTGCCGGTCCATGTGGTACTGCGATCGATATCCTCGTAGCTGTGTTGTTCACAGTTGCTCGATGCCATACGCTCTTGTACTTGTCATTTGTCAGAATCTGCATTTGATCGCCAACGTTAACAACAAAAGCGCCGGGAGCAGCTTTCACCAAGACCCACTGATCATTGTGCTTGACTTCAAGGCCACACATATCATTCTGAATCAAGAGTGTCACCAGTCCGTGATCGGTATGAGGAGGAATACCGATAGCCAGGTCGGGCTGTGGGCAAGCGGGGTAGTAGTTCGCGGCAAGAATTTGCAAGCCGCGATCCCAGTTCATGGCCTTCGCAATGTAATCGGCCTCCAATCCCAAGCTCTCCGATATTCCATTCAATATTTCGGTTGCCACTGCATGGGTTCTTTTACTGAACTCCAATGACACCTCGCTGTATCCGGCAGGTTTGTAGAGTGAGTTGAACTCAGGGTGTGCTATGACCTTGAGATAATCCCTCCAGAGACGAACTTTGTCGATTGCGACGTTGAAACTGGTGCCGCACTTAATTGGGTCCAGCAGGTTCCTTGTTTGGAACTCCTTCTTCTCCTCCTCCGGCAGCTCAAAAAATCTTCGGCACGCGTCGATCATTTCTTTCATCAGGCTCTCGGGTACACCGTGGTTGATCACCTGAAAGACATCAAGTGCATGGAAATATTAATTCATGTTTCATTACTAATAACCATTTCATTTTATAACTATTTCACTTTTAATGACAATCTGTGAGTGTGAATATACCTGAAAGAAGCCCCATTCTTCGCAAGCTTTGCCTATTTTTTGGATCATTTGTGCCCGTTCATCAGGGGAGGCAGAGGTGAGAAGAGCAAAATCGATGATGGGGATTGAGTGTTCTGGGTCATTTTCATCTCCCTTGTCGTTGGGATCCATGGTGTAGGCGTACTCGGAAGGTACATAAGTGAGAGCATCTGAGTCGGCTAGGGTTTTGATGCTTGCTACCTTGGGTTCAGATGCACCCGCTGAAGTCACTGTAGGTGCCATAGGTGAAGGGAAGGAGGAAGAAGCTGAGAATACTAGCCTTAATTTGAATATCCCGAAGAAGGTATGTGAGGGAAAGGAAGGTTTACTGACTTTTAGTGGTGTGGAGAAATATGGAATAAGGATTTATAGAGCAAGATGGCAGGATAACAGATGACCCTACACGTGGGAAATATTTACAACGCAAGCACTCATGACCCGGTGACCGGCAGGATAACATTTGACTGTACACGTGTTACTATGTAATCCGCCTTCAATCTCAAATGGTCGTACATATGACTCTACACGTGGGATCCTCTTTGCAAGCCTCGTGATCTGTACGTAAGGTGATCCATCACGTGTTATTATACAAATGATAAAATATATGTGTTAAAAAGTTAACAATTTTAAAAATAAAATTTCTCATCATTTACATAAAAAACACGTAAACACAAGGTGATATATCACGTGTTATTATACAAATGATAAAATATATGTGTTAAAAAAATTAACAATTTTAAAAATTAAATTTCTCATCATTTATATAAAAACACATAATGTGTTTCTCGTCATAATTAAAAAAATTTCCATGACCCCGCAGAATGGAGTTTTCTCAATAAGCTGGCCAGTGCTGACCACCTAAGTTTCAAATTTGTTGTCAAACAACAATAAAAGTAAGACCACGTCTAAATTGTTGTGCCCCTACTTCCGTTCAAAAGATGATTTAGATGCGACCTAAAAAATGTGGTATTTTTAGAATGGGCATCTTCTTTGAATTTTTTTTGTGAGGATCAATATGATCTTTTAATTTTATTCGTTTATCGTAAATTACGTGATCAGTTTGTCAATCACTATTTATGTTTAATTTTAAATAATTTCTGATTGCACGATATACGATAAATAAACACAATTAAAAAATTCAGAAATGATCCTCCTTCGCATTTCTAGTATCACATTTTCTTTAATTAATATAAGTATGGTCTACAATATACGTTCGACTCACTTCTATTGAAGAAATGGTCTAGATGAAGCGTACAAAGCGTACTACTAGAACACAGAGAAACCAAAATTTTTCAACAAGGGACTGCCTATGAACGTGTTATATAATACATTCACTATCAAATAATGAGATATGGAATTAAAAAGGCACGGCATCATATTTAGTCGTTAAATAGTAGTGAAAAAATAGACGAATATATTTTTACAAAGAACCCAAAACCCATAATCCAACCATCATATAGTTTAGATTTTGATAATTTTTTGTAGAAATGGCCTTTTGGAAGAAGGCATGAAAAATAGACGATTCGAATCGTTAAAATACATACAAAACATGTGGTAAAAATGTGTAAAAAAATGATGTCACGGTCTGTTCCTATTAAGTAAATACATACAAACTAGTGAAATGTGGAAAATATGCTTTATTTTGTTTTGTATTCTTAAGATGGAGGATAGATGGGAAGAATGTATGCATGTATGTAGTTGATGAGAAAATTAGAAAATTGTAGGAATTCATTTCAATGGGCGTGGGATAAAGGGAAACCAGAACCGTGTTCAGTTGGAAACTTTGACAATGGCGGCACACGACGCAAACTAATGAAGCCATCTTCGTCATGTGCCTCCCCTCTTTAACCAATTAATAATACATGCCTCGTGTTCCTCGAGGTCAATAATTGATCAAACAAGGCGCCACCAGAGCCAATTAAAAAATAAAGAAAACTAATTAAAAATCTTCAAAAATTTTAGTTTTAATAAAAATAATAAAATAAAAGTATAAATAAATAGTATTATGAGTAACTTAAAAATTTCTTTAACATTAAAGTGAACAGTCATGAGTGTTTCATTAAGATTTCCTAAAAAATATGACACTTAATATGGCACAAAAAATCAAACACAATCGCATTCCTTTATCTTCACGTATCACTAATTTCAAATTTAAATTATGATTGAGTCATTTAATAGTACAATTTAGTTGTATTTTCTCTTTTACAAGTGCGTAAGCACACGCACGAAAACTAATAATATTTTGGAGAATGAAGCTTTTGATAGTTTTAGCACAACCCCTTTGTATAATTAAATGTAAATCTCTCTCTTTTGTTCAAAGAAAGTGTCCCTTGCAGAATGTAATCCCACCCAAGGTATAAAATATCCATAATATCCCGATATTTCCATCGAAATTTCCGTGTTTTTGGACTACCGATATTTCCAATGTCATCGATATTTCCATTAAAATATCCGTGTTTTTTAAATTTCTATATTTAAAAGAACACCAAGGGGATTTGAACCCCTCCCATTTTACTCCTTTAACACCTTGATCACCGTATCACTTATGTTTTTGTGAAAATATGCTAAAATATTTACATATTTTCTACACTCACAATGTTTGCCAGCTCACTAGATAATCAACTCAAATCAGTTAAATCTATCATGTAATGCAATTCCTTCCAATTTTTTGTGATAAACTAATAGATAATTGACTAAATAAACATCCTGCAAAGTTTCAATAAAAATTTCCAAGTTTTTCTTACAATTTCCGTGGTTTTTATCTAATTTTTATCGATATCGATAATATCCCGATATTTCTATCGAAATTTCCATGTTTTTGGACTACAGATATTTCCGATATCATCGATATTTAATACCTTGATCCCACCCAAGTAACAATCATATCGTTTGCACCTAACTTTATATGGAGGAACATTGATCCTGCCTTATAACTTTTAACTCCTGCTTTTAGTCTTTGTGAGTTGACGGGAACATGAATATGCATGTAAGTCAATCGCCCAACCCAATTTATTGAGTGAATTTTTCTCGTCACTACTAATAGTTAGTAATGTTGATTATCTTATTTATTATTTTGAATGCGTTTAAATTTGAAGATTTATATTTGTACACTACACAAATTTTAAAATTTAAACTCATCTAAAAATAATAAATATGATGATAAACATCACCATCACTTAATCTGTCGTTACCTTAGAATCTATAGTGGTATGTCCTTAGCGGCATTCTCCACTAGAGCAGCCACCTCAAGTCTCCCTCCAGAGCCCCTTTCTTCCCTAGAAAATTCAAATGGGCAAACAAAATCAGTGGTGGTGAGCAGATTTTGGAGATAAAGGACAAACACCAAAATCAGTCAACGTCCCCCTCTAAATGATGTTTATATATGATTAAGTAGCAAGCAGATTCCTGATAAATGACTGAGTGATGCAAATTTGACTCTCTGATCAGTTTTGCTTTCTGGTATTCATTTATTTAGATATTTTTTATATAATGGTATTATATAATTAGAAGATGGAGAAATAATGACTAACTATCTAACCCACTAACGCTAAATTTTAATTAAAAAATAAATTAAAAAATAATTTAGTATCGAACTCATCATTCACTATATTCGAAACTGGAGCTTCACATACTAATGAAGATGAATAAACTATTTTTTTCGTTCTTTATAATGATATATAAGAGAATTTTCAGTACATTTAATAAACTATTATCCTTCATGCACTCGCTAGAAAGTATTTTTTGAATCACAGCGTGCTCAACTTACACATTTTAAATGTATTTTTATGTGTAAATTGACAAGAAAAGTCAAATATTTGAAGTAAATGAATAATCTTAGATCATGCTAGAAAAAATCCCTCATAAACCAATTAAAGCATCTGAATCTACATAATAAAATCGGTCTCTATTGAATTTATATTAAGAATAGAGAAAATAATATTTAATAAACAACTAATTGAATCACATTATTGCTAACCTATTGTGAGGCTAAGTTCACCCCCTCCCCCTTAGTGAATAGAATATCACAATCACATTATTATCCGCGTGTGAAAGACTTTTTTTTATAACTGGCATTACACGCCTCTTAAAATGTTTTGAACGTGTTTAAAAATAGAGATCTGATAGAATCACATTATTGCTAATTATTAAAATAAAAAATAAAATAAAAAAATGTGTTAAAATGACAAAAATACCCCTGCCACATTTGAAACATTATTTTGGGTTGCTTTTGAAGTTTTTTGTTTGAGGGGCATTTTTGTCCAATTTCTTTTTTTATGAAGCTTATGACACCAAAAAAACACTATTCATTAGGCCCTTGGCTTTATATATAAAGATTATCAGTTAATTTTCCTAAATAATAAATGGGTGTTTGCATTTACTAATGAGTTGTATTTAACTTTCTAGAGAGGGTGGCCTACCTTTGATAAAAAGAGTCGCTCTAGTTCAACGGTGGGAATTACTAGGGAGCAACCCTACCGTTCACAATGAATATCATAAGTTGGAACTACAAAGGTTTGGGGAAGTCTTCTGCGATTTATGCTTTGTTGGATATAATCTAACTACAACGTCCCCAATTGGTGTTCTTTTGTGAAACAAAGAGTAATGTATGGAAGATGGAGTGTGTATGTCGTGGTGTGTGGTTCAAACATGTTTTCAGTGTGGCTAGTCAAGGGAAGTCAAGTAGATTGAGTCAACTTTTGAGGGATGAGGTTGGGTTGAACGTCGTCTTCATCTTTGTCGCATACTGACACTCGACTGGTTTTGAGTGATGGAGTAGTGTGGAGATTTACAAGCTTCTATGGTTGTCCAGTTACGGCCAAGAAACATCGGTCGTGGTATTTATTTATGAAGTTAAATGGGCAGTGTTCTCTACCATGGTTATGTGTAGGGACTTTAATGAGGTTCTTAGTCAAAGTGAGCAATTGGGAGGGAATGCACAAGGTGAAAGCCAGATGGCAATATTTCGTGATGCGATGAATCATTACAATCTAGTGGACCTGGGGTTTGTATGGAATGAGTATACTTGGGGTCAAAATAATGAGGGAGGTGTTAAGTGTCTCATTGATCGTGGTCTTACCACACAGGAGTAGCGCGATTTGTTCCCATGCACTAGAGTCTTGCGTTTGAACCCCTCAAAATATAACCATTTGCCTCAAGCGATGTAGGTTTGTACGTCTACCATGGTAGGACATCGGAGGGATAAACAATTTTCTTTCAAGGAGATGTGGTTCCTGGGTGAAGGTTGTGAGAAGGCTGTCTAGGAAAGTTGGAGCCGCGAGATAGGAAACGTGCATCTTTTTAGAGTTTATTCCAAACTCAAGGCTAGAGGGATGGCGTTACTTAGATGCTGGAGTAGCTCCTTCAGTAACACTGGGAGAAAGATCTGTGTAGTCCATGACAAATTGGGTGTTCTTTTCAAACAACCCTATACAGATGATGGTGTAGTGTAGCGAAATAAGTTAATGGAGAAACTGGACAACTTACTTTCTAGGGAAGAAACTTATTGGAGGCAACATTCTCGGGCTACATGGTTGATGGAAGGAGACAGAAATACAAAATGGTTTCACCGGAGGGCTTCTAATAGGAAACAGAAGAACATATTAAAGGTTTACGGAATACAGCTAGGGTTTGACAAGATTCTCCCCAAGGTATTGAGGATTTCCACTATTTTCCAACATTTTTACTTCACATGGGTTGTTGCCAAATGCCCTTCACTCCGTGACTGATGTAGTTGAGCCTAGTGTTACTTTCAAGATGAATGAGAACCTCTTGGCCCTTGTCATGACTAAGGAGGTTAGATGTGCTCTTTTTCAGATGCATCATTCGAAATCACCTGGTCTTGACAGTATGTCACCCCTATTTTGTCAAAAGTTCTGGCATATTGTAGGGGAAGATGTGGTGTATACAGTTCATGACATTTTCTCCACTGGGAATTTCTCAATGAAGTGTGTTTTACACATGTCGTTCTGATTTCAAAGGTTAAAAAGCCTTAGGACAGGACTCAGATATAACCGATTAGTTTGTGTAATGTTCTCTACAATATTTGTGCCAAGGTAATTGCCAATCGTTTGAAACCGCCATTTCAAAGTGCTTTCATCCTCGGACGATTAATCTCTGACAACTTTCTGGTGGCGGCAAAAGTGGGGCATTTTTTACACAATAACAGAAGTGGGAAATATGGTTTCCTAGCTCTTAAACTGGATCTTAGCAAGGCCTATGATCATGTTGAGTGACATTTCTTAGAAGCAATGTTGCGTCGTCTAGGCTTTGAGGAAGCATGGATTTGTCTTGTTATGGCATGCGTCTCTTCAGTTTCATATTCCTGCTTAATTAATAGTGATGTGAAAGGGTATTTGGTACCGTCTAGGGGCCTGAGACAAGGTAATCTCTCTCTGTGTATTTGTTTTTACTTTTGTTGAAGGATTATCACTTTTCATCACGCAGAAAGATCGAATAGGGGCTTTCTAGGGGATTAATATTATAGAGTCGAGCCCGTGTTTGCACCATCTTCTCTTTGTGGATGATAGTTTTATTTTAGCCCGTGCTTCACTAAAGGATTGTGTTGTTGTCCAACGCATTTTGTATGTGTATACTCAAGCATCGAGTCAAGCCATAAACTTCCATAAAAGTAGCATTGCTTTTAGTGTTAATGTTGAGCTGCCTTTACAAGAATAACTAGCTTCCTTTTTAGGCGTACAAAGGGTGGATAGACATGATCGTTACCTGTGTCTCCCATCCTTTGTTGGGAAGACCAAAAGGCAAACATTTTCTTTCATCAAGGAAAAGGTTACTAAAAGGCTCAATGGTTGGAAATGAAAACTCGTAAGTAGTGCAGGGAGAGAACTACTTGTTAAAGTTTCCACTCAAGCTCTTCTGGCTTATGCTAATGCAAACTTTTCTGCTTTTGAAGACTTTTTGTGAAGAACTTCAACAATTAATGGCCAAGTTTTGGTGGAGTGGCGATATTGACACTAGCAAAATTCATTCGATGGCATGGAATAAAATGTGTAAGCCGAAGTTCGAATCGAGGGTTAGGTTTTCGAGATCTCTATGCATTTAATCTAGCACTACTATCTAAGCAGGGTTGGTGCTTAACGCAGTAGCCGGACTCCCTTATCGCACAACTATTGAGAGAAATATTTTCTGAACTGTTCCTTTTGGGAAGTAGTGGAGCACCCTATGACTTCGTATTGTTCGAAAAGTATTTTGAAGTCCCGTTTTGTTTTGGAGGATTGTACACGGTGGGTTATTGGCGATGGAGCCTCAGTGTCAGTTTTGTGAGATCGCTGGATTCTTTGTCCGCGGTTGTTTAAGATCTTTACGCCACCACCCCTGTTTATGGAGGATTTGATGGTGGGTGAGTTGATTTTACAAGAAGACAGAGCTTGGACTTTTGAACTTGTAAAAGAGTTGTTTGATGAAGAGGAAGTTCATATAATTAGCTTTATTCCATTAAGTTTTCGTTGGGCGCCGAATAGGATCATGTGGCATTATGATAAAAATGGCTTGTTTTCAGTAAAAAGTGCATATAAGGTGGCTTTGGAAAGGTGTGCGCCTGTGGATTTGATGGCTTCGTTGTCATCAAGTAATGGTGGGGCATATCGTGGTCTTTGGCATGCTATCTTAAGGGCTCAGATTCTACCTAAGGTTAAGATTTGTGGATGGCGTGTTTCCAACGATATTCTTCCTACACAAACAAATCTCGCTACAAAATGAGTACGGGTCGAAGCTTCGTGCCGTCGTTGTCCCATGAGAATCATTATGGCATGTGCTCCGAGATTCTAGCTTCGCTCGAGCATTGTGATGTGCAGCCCTGTTACGAATAAGTGTATCAGTTTCCTCTGCAAAAGCTAATAACGAGTAATTGATGCACCTACTAGAACAGAAAGAAGTTGATTTTGATGTTGTTTTGATGATGTTATGGGCTCTTTAGATGGAAAGGAATAAGTTGGTGTGGGAAGGGCAACTCTCGGATCCCATAGAGGTTGCCCAGCGTACTCTTGGTTAGTTGCTGGACTTTTGCCAGGCTAACTTTCAGCCCAGCCATGTGCAACTTCTAAGATTGTTCAAGTGGATGACCCCTAGCGATGGGTGGTTTAAATTAAATGTCGATTGGGCTGTGAAGTGACGGAGATGGTAGCTGGAGGTGTGATACATGACGCTGTTAAGGTGTTAAGGTGTGCAAGAGTCATCTGGTGGACCTCTCCAACATTGGTTTTATAGTTATTAATATACAAAAGCTATTAACGGAGTTTTCAGAATGTACTTTTTCATATATTCCTTGTGCTTGTAATAGTGTGGCTCATTGCCTCGCTAAATTAAGTTTGGTAGAAGGTGCTTCATTTAATTTGGGAGAACAAAAAAAAAGGGATTTCTCAAAACAAATTTTCTGCCCAGAGGCACACATTGGCTAATTCCATCGAGTAGGTCTTTTGTCTAGATCTTCTCTTTATCAGTTTGAGGAACCACCTGATGCTATTAGGGTGCTTCTCAACCAAGATATGTATGCTCCTTAAGCTATTTTCAATAAAATTATCGTATTTACTTTTCAAAAATAAATTCTAAAAGAAAAATGTTAGGAAGATCACAATTCACATTTAGGTGTAACATTAATTTGGTAAGTTATGTGTACATGTCACGCCAGTTAATGAATTTATCTTATTGAATGTCAGTTGCATGAGTAATGCAAAGGGAACCACATATTTATACAACATTAGTATAACATCTCATATGGCAAGTAATGCATACAACCAACATTCAATGAGATAAATTTATTAATTGACCTAAAATGTATACATAACTTAACACATCAAACAATAAAATAACATAATACAAATATGTGATCTTTCTCCTTTTTTTAATTGTATGTACTATTTGTCATATAAGATAACATTCCTAATATAATATAAATATGTAGTTATTCCTTGTTGGTGAGTCGTGACATAGCATAGCATAGAGGATTTAGTTGTTAAGTGGAGCTAAGAAAAAAAAAAAGACAAAATTGAGATGAAGTTGAAAACGACTTGCGAAAGAAATCAATAATGTTGTTGGTTGGTTGGGTGATGGAAATCAAACTAGAATATCAAAATTCCAATGACGATTTGGACTTCGAGAACTATGTTGATGGAACGTATTATGATGACTTTGACTCTATAAAACTAGAGTAATACTAAAGAGATTCTTTATTTAAATTATGTTTTGTAAATCATATTGTGTGATTATTAATAATTAAATTTATTATTAAAATATTGATTGATATATTTATTTTGTAATGGTGACATATTATATAATCATTGTTATAAAAATTTTAGTCTAGTTCCACCTAGGCGCTAGGGACTAGACACCGTCCCGATTAATCCGTAAGCATTTAAAAATTTAAAAAAAAGTGCCTAGACTTGCTTAGGCGTCCGTCTAGCTCACCTAACCTATCTAGACCCACCTAGGTCGCGACTCTCACTTATACAAAAAATTATAACTTTAATTTTGTATTTTATTTTTTCAATAAAATGTAAGGGACTTATTGAATACTTGGATGACACACATTATATGCTTGTTCCCTATGTTTTCAATATGTTATAATGTTTTGTAGTCTATATGTTCATTTTATTTTGTAATTTATGTATCTCAACACAACTATGTATTTTTTTTAAGTATAAATAGACACTTATTTATATAATATGTAATAAACTTACATAATCTGTGCTAGGTCCTAACCCACCGCCTAACTAGCTTCTAGCATCTTTTAGAACCTAATTTGTAAATTTTATCTAAAAAAATTGATCTACATAATATTTATACGTATTTATGGCACAAGTTTGAAAAGGTTTAAAGAGGAACTATGACACTCCTGACCCCGATATTCTTCAAATACCCGGGGCAGGCACGTGCTGGCCAACACTCGAAGGTGACGAAGCCATGTTAGGATGCATGAGACTAACAAATATAAATAAATACTTATAAATTAAATGTAATTAATATGCAAATGAGGAACGTGTTCAAATCATACAACTAACTAGAACACTAAAAAGAAATAATATAAAATTGAATGAGCAAATGAGTGGGTCCTACACCGAGAGGACTCGAAGATGCCGATTCGAAAGTGCCTTGATGATGGGATTGTGCACCTCGAATTCTAAGTCCTAAGGGGTCGCAAAACAAATATGAATGGACCTTGTTGATATATATAATACTAAAATAGTTATCAACATACTAACACCCAAAGTTTTATGAAAACTAATAGCATAATATGTGATAAGTTTTCCGAGACCCTAGCATGCCATAAAACCTTCATAAAACATATCTCGTATATAGTGTGCTAACTAGTGGTATCCTAGTCACCCGTGGTGTTCAATAATTATATCTCATGGCCCGTAACCAACAACTATGTCTCTCACCTGAAGGTAGAACAGTGACTACTAGATACACACAAAACATTGAACATAGTCTTTTCAAACGTAGGTACATATATCTCAAAGACATCTTCATAGCAAATAGTCATCCATCATATATACTATAAAGAAGTGTAAAAACATGTTCATAAGCAGTTTATAGTCATTCATAATATATATTACAAAGAACATAAGTTCGATAAAATATGGTATTCCAAAATATTCTCAGTAAGCATGATAATCATAAAGTATAAAACTAATTTACTCATAAAACCTTGTCATTAAATCATACTTTTCATGTATGCATTTCTACTATTAAAACATGCATTTTAGAAAGGGTCCACTCACAGATACTCCGATGTCGAAGAGCCACGCAAGCTAGTGAAGACGGAAACGCCATAAATAATTGCCCCTAAGCACATAAAGGGTCCAATTAATAAAACCCTATTCAAACGATTGAATTTGGAAAAACTGATTTCAAAAATGGATTCGGGACATCGAATTACCCTAAGAAGAGTCTTGGGTAAATTTCAAAAAATTCAACAAAAAGTCAACACAGAGAATATTCCTTAATGGAATGTTCCCTGACGGAATATTCCATCTGGGTCAATGGGTTGGGATGGTCCCTAGGTTGGGTCAGTTCTCCGTGGGTTTGGGCCGAAGAGAACTAGGCCCAAAGGCCTTGGTTTGGGTCACAGTGGGTTTTTGGGTTAGAAGTTTTAGGGCTGAACGCCCGTGTGTTGGACCTGAGTTCAAAAGGCCAAAGGCTCGTGTCAGTAAGGTCAGATGGCCTGGGGTCCAAGGTTATGGGGTTAGGCTGTCCAAATGGGCTAGGTTCTAGTTATGCTGGGTTTAAGGTCATCAAACCCAAAGAAAAGGAAGGCTGGACTTTGGCCGGAGAATTTTTGAGCTTCGACGAAACAAGTCACGGCAATGGGTCGAAATAAGGGAACTGAAATACCAAAATGAAGCATGTGAAGCAAGGAGTCGAAATATACCTTCCTCGTGGCTAATCGTGGCCGGAATATGATCGGAAAATGTCTGCAAGTCACGGCACCTCACCGAAAAACTGGGAATATAGTCCTCCAATGTGTTTCTTCATATTTTGACGTCCAAAACAAAACAACATGGTCAGAAAAGAACTATAGGGACGAAAAGAGAAGCATTTGGAGAGTTCTGAGGCTTACCCAAATCAAAAAAATTACAAAATCATTCGAAGTCGCGTCGGGAAACTTTGATCTCGTCAGAGCTTTGAGTTAGATTCTCACGGCTCAGTTTTTCCTACGTAACAGGGCTCGGGTTCGAGCTCGTGAGGTCTAAAAGGTGAAATGGGTGGTTTCTCAATTGGTGTTTTCCCCCCTGGCACCCTTCGGTGCTTGCCAAGAGAGAAGGGAGAGAAGTGAGAGTGAGAGAGATAAAGTGAGAGGGAGAGTGAGACTCATGGGAGGGAAGAAGGAGAGAGAGAGAGAGAGAGAGAGAGAGAGAGAGATTGGGAAAAGGGGGTGGGCCGGGGACAAACTCCAAAGGTAGGCCCCTTGAGCACCCCTATTAAGGCCCTAAAACAATATTTTAAACAAATATCCCATAACCCAACATGAAATTACAACAATGCCCTTTCGTTCTGTAAAATCCAGAACGTATTGTTACAAACTAGACCATGTAGACCCTTGCTAATTAAATGGGAGGTGGGGAGGTACACAATAAAAATGAAATCTCACCTTCCATGCATGTTGTTCTTTTCTTTACTTGGGCACCCGCCGTTAGAGAATAGACTTTTATCCGTATATGAGATTTTACACAATATTATCGATGTTTTTTGTTATAAAAAATCTAATATATAGTAATATGTAGTTTTCTTTTAACAAATAGTAATAGGTAGTTAAGCTGAGTAGTTTGCCTCATGTTTCATATATGAAGAATTAGTTTTTGGAAAAACCTGCATCAGTTGAAGTTAACGAGAATTGCTTCAAACCTAAATCTAATTTCAGTCTCCATCTTAAGCCGGATTTGGCTTTTATCCAAACAAAGAATTTTTAGTAAATGACAAAAAACTACCTCAACTATTGGTGTCACAACACTTTCATACCTGATCTTTTAAAAGTGACAATGTCATACCTCATCTTACGAATTTGTGACAATGTCATACCTTCCGTTACTTGGCCGTGAATTTTTTCAGTTAAATGCTGACGTGGCTTGATCCGAGACTCACTTTTTTATTAAAAAATTAGTAAATTATTATTAAAAACTAAATTTTTTTATAATATTTTTAAAAATATTAAAAAAAGTATAAAAAAATACTATGTCAGTCGACCCAACCCCCCTCCTCTCTCTCTCTCTCTCTCTCTTCCCATCTTCCTGCAGAAAGAAGAAGAAAAAGGAAGAAGAGGAAGAAGAAAAAGGAAGAAGAGGAAGGAGGAGGAGGAGGAGGAGGTGGAAGAAGAAGAAGAAGAAAGGAAAAAAAAAAAAAAAAAAAAAAGAACCCAAATCTGGGTGGCTCCACGCGGACAGAGAAGAAGAGGAAGAAGAGGAAGAAGAGGAAGAAGGAGAAAGGGAAAAAAAAAAACCCAAATCTGGGAACTGGGTTTGCTCCGAGCGCGCGGACAGAGAAAAAGAAGAAGAAGAAGAAGAAGAAGGAAGAAGGAAGAAGGAAGAAGGAGGATGAAGAAGAAGAAGAAAGGAAAAAAAACAAAAAAAAAAAAAGGACAGACGCCCATTTTTTTTTTTTTTTTTTTTACTTTTCAATATTTTTAAAAAATATTAAATGATTTTTTTTTTGTTTTTAATAAATTTTTAATAGAAAATGGGCCCCAAATCAAGCCACGTCAACGTTTAACTGAAAAATTGACGCCAAACTAACGGAAGGTATGACATTGTCACAAATTTGTAAGATGAGGTATGACATTGTTACTTTTAAAAGATCAAGTATGAAAGTGCCTTGACACCATAGTTGAGGTAGTTTTTTGTAATTTACCCAAAAAATTTTATCAGAACATATAGTATGTAAGTGGTATCAATATTGAATTAATCTGCCATGGTCTTAACTTTCTTTTATTATGTTTCTCCATTCGTTCATGATTTTTGTCTGTTTTTTTTTTCTTTGTTGAACGGTGATTCTTATAGCCACTTAATACCCTTTTTTTTATTTCGTTTTTAATTTAGGTTTGTTGATTTGGTGTTTTATGTATTAGTCAAATGTGTTTGCTTATCCTCCATGTTCAGAGAAAGAGGGAAAGATTCAAACCAAATTAGTCAAGGAGAGATGGCAACAAAGTAAACCATATAAAATTAGAAAGAAGAACGCAGCAATATGAACAGGAAATTAAAATGTTGCACCATTTCTATATTACCATTAGAAATCAAATCCAGTCAACGGTGCATGGTTTTCTGACGAAAACTGTCATCCTCTCTTGGTACATGATCAGCAGGTGGTCTGAGAGGAAGATCAGCGACATTGGGACTGAGACACAGCCCATACTCTTCCGGGAGGCAGCAGTGGGGTATTTTTCGGGATTTGAAATTAGGGCAAAGAGAAATTGTTTGAGCATATGTTCAGCCCCTCCCTGGGTTTCTTACGAATTTAGGCAAACATAAGAACCCACTTTGACTGGATTTTTGTTGCAGCTTGTTAGAAAGAGGGAATTTTATGACACAAATAGGAATGCAGAAAACCGTAAAAAAGATCGATATAAAACAATTGACTGGATATTGTATTTGTTAATAGGTAGTTAAGTTCGCAATCCCACGTAAAATTGAATGGATTAGCTTTGGACCTATAATAAGGATGAATTTGACAAATTTTAATAAGTTTGAGGACTTAACTTTCACATCGCGCAAAAATTATGGACCAATAGGCAATTTACTGTATTTTTAAGCAAGGACGTGCTCTCCTTTTCAACAGACAATTATGACGAAACTGTCAAAGTATGAACACTTGACTTGTCGATCACGTTATGCTCCAAGTCGTTCGATAACGAAATTTTATTTCTAGTTTTCATTTTATTTGAAAACTAAAAACTTATTCGTTAACTAGTTTTAGTTTTTTTTTTAAAGAAAAATGTAAACTGAAACAAACAAAAAAACTAAACGTTACTTTTGTAAGTATTATTATAATAAAATATTAGCAATTTCCACGCATGTTATGTATGTGATTAGTAGGACGTTATTGTAGTAGATAATCATGGTACCACGAGGGTAACCCTAGTACTATAAAAGAAACCCCTTTTAGAGGAGAGCCTCTCTTTCCAAACTCTAGCCAGTTTACTCTCTCAACGGCAAAAGCATTCTTCTATATTGTAACCTGCATTTATATAATGGAAACTGGAGACTACGCCAACATCGATGTAGCCTCAATTCGGGTGAACAACGATATATTCATGTGAGTGTGTGTGATTAGATTTTCCATCAACAAAAACTATTACATCTAATTCTCCCTTAGTTTAAGTCAGGTGATCACTTGCACGAGAACACTTTCAAAATAGTACTATTACTTTCTCACACATAAACCCCTGACATTGCATATGGACTTCAAATTTAACTTCATGTTTACCCTTCAAAGTTTACAATCACGACTATTTTTTCAGTACATGCGCCAAAAGGTTTCGACTATATAGGGACTACAACATCTTATGATGACAATTAGGCATACAAACAAACAAACTTAAGAGGAGGCAACAGGAAGGAAAAGACCGGCGGTAGAGATTGATTTCCTTTGCTTTTGGGGTGTGATATCCACACACCTCATTTTACTTCTCACACACCTTTCTAATTTTCGGCCGTCGGATCGGATGAAATGAAGAAGATCAACGGACAAAAATTAACAAGGGGTGTATGAAAAGTAAAATGAGATGTGTGGATAGCACACCTCTTGCTTTTCTCTCCTGACTGCTTAGGGTTTATGATGCAATTATTTCATTTTAATATTTGAAGATGCATAAATTTTGTGGAAGATGCATAAATTTTGAAACCGCCCTCCACCATTCATTAACAAACAATCTTTTCTTACGTTGTTGTTTAGGAGGGAGTGGACAATATTTCATCATAATAGTCTATCTGTAGAAGTCATAACAGTTAGAAGTCTCACTTCATACCGACTAAAATGATCAAGCACCATATAGTTGCCCTAATGGACTATCCTTTCTTTCTGGTTTCTCTCTTACTTTTGACAAAGAAAGAAAACAGCATTTTTAGTTTACACCTGATAGTGATACTCCTCAGCAAGGTAAACGGTTTCACATTGAAAGAGGAGTAGTGCTACACTTATCATCTATTTGTACCATCACTTGTACCATCTTTCTCATAGAGGCAGTGCCCACCAACGTATGTAGGTCTCATCTCTATTAGAAATATAATACAAATGACGGTACAAATAGAAGGTAAAAATAATATATTTGCTGAAAGAGAGTTCACTTAATTTGACATTGGAGTCCCAAGATATGGTTGTTACTTGTTGGTCATTTTATTCGAACTTTGACAATAACATTTGCAATTATTGTACATGTAAAATTTCATCTTTTTGTGTTGCATTAGGTCTTTTTCTTTGACAAAAAAAAATGTATTAATATAATTCAGACGCATTTTTTGATTGATTTTCTATTGTTCACACTGAGCAGCTAATTAGTAGTGTTGTGGAACTAGCCAAGTGCCAAAATACACATTTTGAGCGATTGGCAAACCAACATATAATTCTGGTACACATTATTTGTCTTCTCTCTTCTTCTTTCTCTCTTTTTCTTATTTTAATAGTAATAGGTAATTAAGTTGAGTAGTTTGCCTCATGTTTCACATATGAAGTTAATGAGAAGTGCTTCAAACCTAAATCTAATTTTAGTCTCCATCTTAAGCCGGATTTAACTTTTATCCAAACAAATATTTTTTATCAGAACATATAGTATGTAAGTGGTTTATAATATTGAATTAATCTGCAATGATCTAACTTGATCTAGCTTTCTTTTATATTTCTCCATTCGTTCATGATTTTTGTCTGTTTTTTTCTTTGTTGAAGGGTGATTCTTATAGCCACTTAATACCTTTTTTTAAAAAAAAATTCGTATTTACTTCAGGTTTGTTGATTTGGTGTTTTATGTATTAGTCAAATGTGTTTGCTTATCCTCCATGTTCAGAGAAAGAGGGAAAGATTCAAACCAAATTAGTCAAGGAGAGATGGCAAAACCAAATTAGTCAAGGAGAGATGGCAAAAAGAAATTGTTTGAGCATATGTTCAGCCCCTCCCTGGGTTTCTTACGAATTTAGGCAAACATAAGAACCCACTTTGACTGGATTTTTGTTGCAGCTTGTTAGAAAGAGGGAATTTTATGACACAAATAGGAATGCAGAAAACCGTAAACAAAATCGATATAAAAAATATTGACTGGATATTGTATTTGTTAATTTCTCTTGGTAGTTAAGTTCGCAATCCCACGTAAAATTTAATGGACTTGCTTTGGACCTATAATAAGGATGAATTTGACAAAATTTATGGACCAATAGGCAAGTGACTGTATTTTTAAGCAGAGACGTGCTTTGCTTTTCAACAGACAATTATGACGAAACTGTCAAAGTATGAACACTTGACTTGTCGATCGCGTTATGCTCCAAGTTGTTCGATAACGAAGTTTTATTTCCAGTTTTCATTTTATTTTGAAAACTAAAAACTTATTCGTTAACTAGTTTTAGTTTTTTTAATGAAAAATGTAAACTAAAACAAAAAAAAAAACTAAACGTTACTTTTGTAAGTATTATTATAATAAAATATTTGCAATTTCCACGCATGTTATGTATGTGATTAGTAGGACGTTATTGTAGTATATAATCATGGTACCACGAGGGTAACCCCTATAAAAGAAATCCCGTTTAGAGGAGAGCCTCTCTTTCCAAACTTTTGGGGTGTGATATCCACACACCTTATTTTACTTCTCACAAACCTTTCTAATTTTCTGCCGTCGGATCGGATGAAATGAATAAGATCAACGAACAGAAATTAACAAATGGTGTGTAAGAATTAAAATGAGATGTGTGGATAGCACACCTCTTACTTTTCTCTCCTGACAGGTTAGGGTTTATGAAGCAATTATTTCATTTTAATATTGGAAGATGCATAAATTTTGAAACCGCCCACCACCATTCATTAACAAACAATCTTTTCTTACGTTGTTGGTTAGGAGGGAGTGGACAATATTTCATCAGAATAGTCTATCTGTAAAAGTCATAACAGCTAGAAGTCTCACTTCATACCGACTAAAATGTTCAAGCACCATAGTTGCCCTCATGGACTAACCTTTCTTTCAGGTTTCCCTCTTACTTTTGACAAAGAAAGAAAACAACATTTTTAGTTTACACCTGATAGTGATACTCCTCAGCAAGGTAAACGGTTTCACACTAAAAGAGGAGTAGTGCTACACTTACCATCTATTTGTACCATCACTTATACCATCTTTCTCACAGAGGCAGTGCCCACCAACATATGTAGGTCACATCTCTATTAGAAAGATAATACAAATGATGGTACAAATAGAGGAAAAAATAATATATTTGCTGAAAGAGAGTTCACTTAATTTGACATCGAAGTCCCAAGATATGGTTGTTACTTGTTTTATTCGAACTTTGACAATATCATTGCAATTATTGTACATGTAAATTTTCATTTTTTTGTGTTGCATTAGGTCTTCTTCTTTTCTTTTTTTTGGAAACTAGAGATATAACTCCGGGCAAAGATGCCAACAAACACCAGGAAGGCCTAGACACAGGCAAACAAGCTCAAAACACACAGCTACAAACAAGTAGTACAAGAAGGTAGAGAGGAACCTAAGACGCCGCATCTAATGCTAAAAACCTCCCTTCTCACACTACCAAAAGAAAAATCAAGGGGGACAGGGGAGTCCATCATTACAAAGTACATGAACTAGAGAAGATGGGGGTCTATCGACCCAAACTAAATCACATGCTTCCCTACATTGCCGCGACGCCAAAAGGTCTGCTGCCGAGTTGGCCAGTCTTGGGGTCCAAGACCAACAGCATTCCAAGAAAACAGATCCCATCATAAAACACTTCCTAAGAATGGGAAAAGCATCCCAGCTGCCATTCCTAGCCTAATCTCTAAGGCAGGAAATAGATTTGAGGGAGTCAAATTCCACAATGATCGAAACCCAACCTTGACTAACCCCCAACTCACACCCATGCAAAATAGCAAGAGCCTCCGCCATTGCCACGCTATTGGCCTTGATCCGTTTCCTGGAGGCCGCCATGAAGCGGCCCGCCTCATCCCTAGCTACAACCCCCGTGAAGCCCATCCCATCACATCACATGCGACCCAACTAGCATCAACGTTGATTTTTAAGGTACCCGGATTCGGCAGACGCCACTGGACATGTTCATCCTCAATCCTAGGGCTAGGCATCGGTCTAGAACAAGGAGTTGGCCTAGACTCTTTGTAAGCCACAATAGAGAGAGAGGTAGCAGTCAAGACCCTCATTGGGTTTAGAGCTTGGTTGTTAAACAGAAAGTCACAACGAGATTTCCAAATGTGCCAGCATGTAAAAGCAATTAAAGATAGCAAATTTATCCTTACCTCCCTTGACCCATTGGCCGAATTGAACATTCGAGAAATCCACTCAACCCAATTAACTGCTTGTTGCCGGTTGGTTCTAGTACCCAGCATCCCCCCGAACCAAATCTCATCCACCCAAGGGCATTTAAGAAACATGTGATCCAAGGACTCATCTTGAGCCAAACAAATGGGGCAAAGAGGATAGGGAGATGACCGGCGTTGGAATAAGTCCGCCATTGTAGCAATAGCCCTATGCATTGTTCTCCATAAGAAATTTCGGAGCTTTGGTGGAGTTTCCAATTTCCATATAAACTTCCACAGGACCCCTAAGCAATTTGTGACCTGGACAAGTGGATGGGACCGGTCATGAAGCCGAGCTAAGGTCCAAAGATAATCGGATTTAACCGAGTAAGAGCCCGTTCTCACATGGGGCCAAATCAACCTGTCATTTAGCACCCGGGCACCAATAGTAGTCCCCAAAATCGCCTCAAACTCCGTGTCCACCAAGAAAGGCCTCAAGAAATCAATGTCCCATTCGCCAGTTACTTGGGAAATAAGAGACTTAACCTTTAAGTGTTTTGAGACCTGAACCGCTCCAAAGAGGGACGGTCTCCCCGAAGGAATATCTAGAAGCCATCTATCCATCCAAACTCTTGTATCCACCCCATTCATAATTTGCCAGTGGGCACCCTCCCGCAGGATTTCTCTTCCAACAAAGAGGCTAGACCAAACCCACGAGGCACGACCTCCCCTCTTAGCCTCAAAGAAGGAACAATTAGGAAAGTACCTAGCCTTAAGCACCTTTGCCCAATGGGAGTTTGGCTCTACCATCAACCTCCAACACTGCTTGGCAAGTATAGCGTCGTTGAACATAGTAAAGCTCCTTAGCCCAAGACCCCCCCTCTCCTTTTGGTCGACCCAATTTCTCACAAGAAACCCAATGAATTTGGTTTTCCCCCTATTTTTGTCCCCACCAAAAATTAGAAATCAAAGCATCCATTTCATTACAAAAGGAAGTAGGGAATTTGAACAAATTCATTGGATAAGCTGGGATAGCTTGTGCCACATCTTTAATTAGGATCTCCCGCCCAGCTTGAGAAAAAGTAAACTTTTTCCAACCTTTGAGTTTTTCCAAAAGCCTCCATTTGACATAGGCTAGACCAGCCTTCTTAGACCGACCCCACAAAGCCGGAACCCCGAGGCAAATTCCTGGGTCACCAACCATCTCCATTCCAAGAATACTAGCCATGTGATGCTTGACCGATACAGGGACATTGGAACCAAAGCAGACACTGGATTTAGACTTGTTGACCTGTTGCCCAGAAGCCGCACAAAAGTCATCAATTAACTGAATACAAGGATTTAAATATCGGTAATATCGGAAATATCGGTAGTCCAAAAATACGGAAATATCGATGGAAATATCAGGATAATATCGATATCGATAAAAATTACATGGAAACCACGGAAATTGTAAGAAAAACTTGGAAATTTTTATTGAAACTTTGCAGGATGTTTATTTAGTCAATTATCTATTAGTTTATCACAAAAAATTGGAAGGAAATGCATTGCATGATGGATTTAACTTATTTAAGTTGATTATATAGCGAGCTGGCAAACATTGTGAGTGTAGAAAATATGTAATAATTAATGAAAGAAGTTTAAACACACCATAATCATTTATATATAATGAATTAGTACAATATTTTACACTTTATACATTGCATGGTAATATACATAAGTGACTTAGTACCACATAGAGTTCCTATGAGGTTCAAAATTTTAACTATCTTTATCATCTCTATGTGTAGAGTAAGTGTATTTTAGCATATTTTCACAAAAACATAAGTGATATGGTGATCAATGTGTTGAAGGAGTAAAATAGGAGGGGTTTGAATCCCTTTTTAAATATAGAAATTTATCCTAAAATTTCAAAAAAATCTATTTTTTATTATTTTCTGTCCCTTACCTTCTCGAACCCACAAATACACCCTTTTTCCATCTCCCTCCTACAATCCTACCATTAACTCCTCCTCCAGAACCTTTTAGAAACAACAAAATCGAAATCCTCACCCTCTCCTCTCTCGTCTCTCCCTCTCTCTGAGCTGCTGCTTCCGGTACTGCCTGCTGCAGCAAGACCAGCAGCAGACGAGATCGATCGAGTTGGCTTTCGTCTCCAATCCAACTTTTCTGTTTGGTTGGTGGGAGATCTCGTCTGCTTTCGTGTCCAATCCAACTTTTCTGTTTGGTTGGTGGGAAAATCCCTACTCTCTGTTCATCCCCAAACCTTTAAATCCACGCTTTGAAGGTAATACACGTCGGCTCCTTGATTTAATTCCATTTTTTTTATTGAATTTTCCATTTCCAATACCTAGAAATCTAATTACACAAAAAATATTAGGAAGTAAAATTTCATATCTCCAGAAATTTTTGTTTTCTAATCCTCCGCGGTTTCTCGGCAACCAAACGGAGCGTTAAATCATTTTAATTAAATAAAATAACGTTTTTTATTTATTTGTTTGTTGAACGGATTTTTGGTATATCAGTTGCTATTAGAGCTCAGATCCGAGAAGCCAAAGGCCAAAAAACCATGTCCTCGTTGCCGGCCGAGCAGAACGGCGACTCGGCGCCTACTGGAAGCAGTGGAGGCGGAGGAGATTCGCAAAGATCGCTTCCGACGCCGTTTTTTACCAAAACGTATCAGCTTCATCCGTCGATATCGCGATATTATCGATAATATCGCGATATTTTGACGAAAACCAATCGGATATGGGTAGAAATATCGGACTCCCAAAAAAACGATAATATCGGCGATATTTCGCCGATATTATCGATTTTTTATACCATGACTGAATAAGCTTCCAGCAATTCCCTTCTTCTGCCTCCAGAAAAATAAGAGTATCATCCGCAAAAAGGATGTGTGAAATGGGCGACAGAGGGTTCATCTGAACCCCTCTAATCTGATTTTTGTCACTTGCTTATTGAATGAGGATCGATAGAACTTCACTAACCAGTAGAAATAGATAGGGGGATAAAGGATACCTTTGCCTAAAGTCTCGAGAAGGCGCAAATTTTGATCCCGGTTGACCATTGAGCAATATAGCAAAGTTAACTCAAGAGATACATCCCATAATCAGCTTTCTCCATCTTTCATTGAAGCCCATTTTCTCCATCACCGCTATCAAAAAGTCCCATTCCACTCTATTGTAGGCCTTGTGCATATCCAACTTGATTCCCAACTCAAACTTGTATTTTGTCTTCCTAGTTTTGAAGAAGTGGAAAAGCTCATGTGCTATCCCAATATTATCATGGATCTGCCTACATGCCACAAAAGATTTTTGGGTCAGGGAGATCAAATTAGGCAATATCATTTTGAGATGATTGGCCAACACCTTGGAGAGCACCTTGTAGGAGTAGTTACATAAACTGATAGGCCAAAATTGTGATACAGAGTCAGAGTTTTGGACCTTTGGTATTAACACCAAGTGAGTGGCATTGATATGTCGAGGGTCATCGGAGCCATGCATCAAAACCCTAATTAATTCATTCACATCAGCTACAATAATATCCCAATTAGCTTGGTAGAAAATTCCAGGAAAACCATTCAGGCCTGGGGCCTTTGAACTCCCCATCTGCATAACGGCATTCTTGACCTCTTCACTTGAGACCGCACCAACAAGAGCCTCATTCATCTCATCCGAGACATTGTGAGTAACACTGTCTAAAATCTGACCCCAATCCCTTTGACCCGAATAAGAAAACAACTACATAAAATAGTTGTCAAACATGCATCTAACCTGCCCGGGATTCTCCACCTAATTACCACTGCTATTTTTTTAAGGATATCACCTTGTTTCTTCATTTTCATTGCAGTGTAGATTGGTGAAAGAATTTCGTATTAGCGTCTCATTCTTTAAGCCACTAGACTCTTGATCTATATTGCCAGTAGCACTCCTCTTGGCTCCATAATAAGTCCACCTCTTTGGATAAAACCTGTATTTCCTTAGCATTCGTGCCCCAATCCTATTGTAGTCGTCCTAACTGGCTCATCATATTCTTAATATGTCTTCCCCTTTGTTTAAATTTAGCACTGCTCCAACGTGTGAAAGAATTACGACATTCATTGATCTTTGCATTCCACTTTTGAAGAAGGTTCCCAATCCTACATAGGTCCCACGCGTCTTTCACTATATCTTTGCATTCCGCATCCTTGGCCTAGAAAGCTTCAAAACAGAATAACCTTTTAGTCTTTTCTGGCTTCTGCTCACATCTCACCATAATCGAACAATGATCAGAACCCAATGTTATACCGTTATTGGCCAAGGAATTTGGCCAATGAGACAACCAGACGTCATTTACAAGACCACGATCCAGACGAGCTTCCACTAGTTGCCCATTTCGGGTCCCCCTCCATGTGAACATTTGACCATTAGACTTTAAATCCACAAGTTCCACTTTATTCATAAATTCCTCTATGTACTTTGGCCGGTCATATCTGACTTCAGCTCCCCCCTTTTTTCATGATCCCATAAGAACTCATTAAAATCTCCACCACAAATCCAAGGGATGCATTCCGACCTAAAATTCTGAATCATGTTCCTCCAAAAAATCTCTTTCTCAGCCCTGTAAGACGTACCATAAAAACCAGTGAAACGAAACAAATCCTCAGAGTCCACAAACAAGCATCGGGCATCAATGAAGTGCTTAGACACTCTCATAATCTTTACCTGAACCGAATCATTCCACCATAGACTGAGGCCACCCGCTCTACCAATTGGAGCAACATCAAAACCATTTGGGAACCTCATCCTTCTTCTTACCCTCACATTTCTATGATTTTTCATTTTTGTTTCTGACAGAAAAATCATAGAAGGTCTGTGTTCTCTGATTTGCCCATGTAGGGCTTGAACTACCGTGTCAAACCCTAGACCACGGCAGTTCCAAAATAGGTGTATCATGGCTCCCCTGCGGCTGTTGAAGGCCATCTGCCACCACCTTGGGAAGACACTCCCATGATAGCATTTCTGTCATCCTCTAGATTCAATCCTTTGAAGTCCCACTTCGTTTTGTTCTCACTCGGCTCTTCCACTAGTTCCTCCTCCCTGTTTCTCATCTGGTCCTTTGTTACATTCTGTACTTTTGTGGTCATATCCATTTCTCTGTCACCACCCCTAGATTTGCTTTCCTTGATCCTTCTATTTCCTTTAGTGAATTTGGGGTTTTTCAAAGATCAAGAACCCACCTCCTTGGTTGTAGGCTCCAGCATTATCTTGTTAGTGCATTCATCTCCCTCAACCCGTGCAGCCATGCAGCCCCTTACATTCTCATTCTCCATGATTGAAGGTCACATTGGAGGTGCCAGATTGTTTTGAGGGAGAAAGGGTGACATAACCTCCCTCTCCTCGTGGATTTTCTCAATTTGAATTGTTTGGCTTCTTCTGTTTACAACTAGAAACTCCATAGGCTTAAAACCCATAACTAGGTGTTGGAGAGTTATCTATCCATTTCCTTCCATAAACCATTGGGTTGGGTTGAGCATCAGTTCTTCCCCTGATCTTTGCAATCTGCTCCAGGTTTTCAGATTTTCCCCCCTATTTTGCTACTGCAAAGGTTGCGTTTGTTCCCCCTCCCGGTAGTAGCGTGTGACACACCTGATTCCTCATTGCTCTGTTTCTTTTGCTGGTTGTTTGATCTCATTTTCCCCACTCTAGTAGCTCTCGCATGTCTTTGTTCTCCCATGGTGATGGTCAGCGGTTTTGGAAGTATAATGAAGTCTTTGACAGGGGCCGCTTTGGTTCATTCTCCATATCCTACCATGCCACCTTTCACATGATCGAAAGTGCATTCCGTGTTGGAGTGACCAATTCTTCCGCATCGGTAATAGAAATCATGTAGCCTTTCATATCTAAACTCAACCCAGGATTCATTATTATTATCCCTAGGGAGCCAGCAGCCCGTGGTTAGAGGGTTCAAGGAATCCACTTCCACTTTGACTCTCAAGAAGTCCCTAGCCTTCGATGGGTCCTCCACAGTTTCCACTACCCCCAATCTTAGACGCCAAGCACCGAATATTCATCTCAGAGCTCATATAGGGAGGGACACCCCTAATTTTCACCCAGAACGGGATTGCATTCATGTGTATTTCCTCCAAGGCAAGCTCATGTGACCATCTCTTGATGAAGAAATTTTGTTTCATGACCGCCCATGGGACTTGATCAAGGATCCTAGTAGCCATACTTTCATCATTGACAGTAATAATGAACGTATTCTATTTTATCCACTTAATATCAACCTCCCCTATCTCGTTCCAGGAAGATCTGAGAATGTTTTGGATTCCCCATTTATTGAGAGCTTTCTTGGTCAGAGCAGTTCCCACGAGCTTGATTCCTTGTTCCATATTTGAAAGGTCCATACTTTTCTCTAAGTGGACCACAAGATCCTCCACCTCCACTCCGGCCATTCGTCGTGACAACTGGGAAGCTTCACAGACAAACACGACCACAAAAATCCACAGGTATTCTTTTGAACTTTTGGTCAGATTATTCGTATGTTTTGTTTTATCTCTCTTACAGCCCTTCAGATCCGTTGGATGTAAGAGGATGTACAACAAAACCAGCATCACTATTCCGGGGTTATTGAGTCTTACCTTTTCATAGTTAACCTCATTACTACCTCCTAGGTAGTTGGCTATCGTAGTTGGTGTAGGTCATTCCCATAGATGTCGTGGCCTTGTTCTCCTCTCTGAATCTGGTGGTTTAAATTTATTGCCGGACCCGCAACATCTCCTAATTGTTCATCTTCCCTCTTAGATGTGTTTATCCCTTTATGTCTTGTGTGTGCAGATCTGCTTTTTTGCCCTACTGTCATCTCAGCGAAGCAGGCCTGCAAAGATTGTTAGACCCGGAGCGGGCTTAAGGATGGAGAAATTAAAGATGACCCAAGAGGGGAAACAGGGTAGGTAGGAGGGATTGAGAAGAGAGATCTGCGAATTTAAGTCTCAGGATGATGGATTAAATGCGAATAGGACAGTAAGAAGGTGGGTAGGTTTAGGGATTAAAGAGCCGGGACCCAGAAACGGAAACCGGGTTGGGAGGAATAAAGATGGGGGCCAGCGCTGGGACAACTACACCCCACTAAAGAGGGACTCTCACAGAAGGAGAGAACAAACTCTCACAGAGGAGAGAACCTTGTCAGAGTTTCTTCGGCGCCTTAGGTCTTCTTCTTTGACAAAAAAAATTGCATTAATATAATTCAGACGCATATTTTTGACAGATTTTCTGTTGTTCACACTGAGCAGCTAATTAGTAGTGTTATGGAACTAGCCAAGTGCCAAAATACACATTTTGAGCGATTGGCAAACCGACATATAATTCGGGCACACATTATTTGTCTTCTCTTTTCTTCTCTCTCTCCTTTCCTTTTTCTCAATAATGTGGGGCCACCGGCCAGAAGCTCAAAAGAAAGAAACCAATTGAGAATTGGTTTCACGACCATCTCCAATCAGAAAGACAAAATATATTGGAATGAGCTTTTACACTGTTTGTTGACTGGAAAGCTCTTCAATGGGCACATACCAAGGGAATTTAAAATACTCTTTTTGGATTCTTAAGTTCTTCACCAGAAAATATGAAGGGGCACTTTGATCCAAGTCTAAAAAATTCAGCTGTTTTTTAATTGGGTCCAATTTTATTTGATTTTCTATTACAACTGTTGTACCCCTTGAAAATAATTTTTTTTTCATTTTTAAAATTTGAATCTTCAAATACCTTTATCTACCCATTTTCTAATTAAAAATACATTATTAGAAATCTTATAAGTTTATCAAAAATTAAAAGAAACATTGACAGAGGTACATAAAAAATTTGTGAGATAGGTAGAATCTATGATAGAGGTAGACTATGAACAAAAACCCATTGTATAGATAGATAATACAAAATAATATGTGATACAGATAGACTATGAACAAAAACATATTGTATAGGTAGATAACACAATTAATTTGTGATATATAGGTAGATAAACACAATTAATCTTAGATAGATTATCAACAAAATATGTAATATATATAGGTAGATAAACACAATTATTCATGATACATGCACAGTGTAATATAAAAAGATTTGAAAGAAAAAAAAAAGACAAGTGATATAGGTACATTAAAACCAAAATATATATATATATATATAAAGGACAATGAAGCAAAAAACAAGAAAACAAAAAAAAAAAGAGCCGAAGAACCCAAAACACAAGATTGAATAATGCAATTTCTTCTTTTTTTTCAAACCAATCAAATGTATATTGATCATCCTTATAGAAGGAGGAGGAGAAGAAGAATATTATGGAAGAAGATTACTAGGCAAAATAACACAGGAAGAGAAAGATATTTGAGGGAGAAACAAGAAAAGAGAAATGAACGGTTTGGGGAAGGAGAAGAAGACTTAAATCTCTAATCCTATAAAAAAAAATTGAACAAATACGATCTTTATTGACGAGAACTGAAATTTGTATAAACTAAGGATAGTGTGCTCACTGGGCCTCAATAAAAACCTTGCCGGGGCTTTTAACCCGGTCAAAGGAAAAGAGTGTCCCGCACAAATAAAGAACTACCCACAAATGAACAAGGAGAGATAAACTTACATGCCTTCCTTAAACAAAAGATCTTAGATCAAATCCGGAGGCTCCTCCTCGAAACACAGAACATCCTGGAAACAGCTAGTACCCAACCGAGCAAGGCGATGCACGACAAAATTATCTTCCCTCTGAACAAATCCACACTCCACATGAGAAATTTCCATAATGAATGGCCTCAAATCATTTATAACCATTCCCCATACTGAGTCATCTTCCCCTACTCCAACCATAACAGCTACCACACCCGCTGAATGTCCGTCAAATATGACCTTAATTTCAAGTGGATACAATCTCTTAAAGCACTGCACTGCATGACGAGCAGCAAAGAGCTCGGCATGCATAGCCGACGCCGCCCCCTGCATAGGTCTCGCCAAAGCTGCTAAAAAACCACTCATATGTCTCGAAACACTACACCATAACCCCCCCCCCTCAAACCACCTTTACTCCACGCCCCATCAAAATTACATTTGATCCAATCCACTCTAGGTTTCCTCCATTTTTGAACCACCCTAGCCGTCATCGGGTAATAGATTTATGCCACTTATGAAATTTAGACAACCAAGCTTCAGTCCTCAAAACTACCTCATGTGGTTGCAATGGCGACCCATTCCACAGCACCTTATATCTATGCTTCTAAATCGCCTAAATCAACATCAACCAGAGCTCGAACCCCACTACAGGTAGTTTCTGTGTATATAACTCCAACCACTGCCAAAAAGACAATCGGTCGCACTCCCTACCCACTCTCAACCCCAAACTTTGAAACCACACCACTCTCGCTAGACTATAATCACGACAAACGTGCTTCATTGATTCTTTTTGTCCCCCACAAACCACACACACCACTTCTCCTGTCACTTTCCTTTTACACAAATTCAACCATGTAGGTAATCTATCCAGACAAGCTCGCCAAACACATATCTTTACTTTACCTGGACACTCGCATTCCAAATCTTTTTCCAGAACTTTTCCCCCAAACCCCCTGAATTAAAAGATGAACCTTCGGCACCATCACCACTATTGACAAGTATACCCCAGGCTACATGATAGGCACTTCGCACAGAGAATTTCCCATTCCTTTCAAAATGCCATATACATATATCTTCAATGTCCCAAATGCTAAGTGGAATATTCCGGATTAGCTCCGCTTCCTCTGGCGACACAAGACCATCCAATAACTGGAAATTCCACTGTTTCGGTACACCCCACAATAACTCATCCACCTTAGCATCCATGTCCCAAATATGAAAAAAAAGACTCCCTCGGAATCCAATTATCTTTCCAAATCTTGATTTTCTGCCCATTGCCTACACGTCACCGATGACCTTTATGAATCACCTGCCTTGAAGCTGCGATGCTCCTCCACACATACGAACTATTAGGAGTGACTGTTGCTTCCATAAAATCTGATATGGGAAAATAACGAGCTTTAAAGACCTGAAAAACCAGAGATTCCGGTTGCTAAATGAACCTCCAAGCTTGCTTAGCCAACAGAGCCAAATTAAAAGCATAAAGATCTCGAAAGCCTAACCCCCCTCATTCTTCGACTTACATAGCTGTTTCCAATTGAGCCAATGTATTTTTTGTCGGCCCGGATCACCGCTCCACCAAAACTTAGCTAACATCATATTTAGCTCCTCACAAAATGATTTAGGGAAAAGGAAACATTGCATAGAGTACATAGGTAAAGTTTGAGCAACCGTTTTAATTAGTAATTCACGGCCTGCACTGCTCAGTAAGCCTCCACGCCAACTCTGTAATTTCTTCCACATTCGATCCTTCACGTACACAAAGGTTACCTTCTTAGACTTTTGAACCAACACCGGTAACCCCAGATATTTATCATGGAACTCCACCCGTCACATTCCAAGACAATTTGCCAAAAGTTGCATATCATATAAGTTGAGATTCGAACTAAAAGAGACACAACTCTTGTCAAAATTCAGAACTTGCCCAGAAGCCACCTTATATGAGCGTAATAAGTGAATAATCATCCTGCACTCACTCACTGTACCTCGAGCGAACAGAAAACTATCATCAACGAAGAATAGGTGATGAATACTCGGTGCACCACGGCACACTTTGATTCTCTGCAAGTCCTCATTAGCCTCTGTATTCCGTAATAATGTTGATAGACCTTCAGCACACATAACAAACAAATAGGGAGATAGTGGGTCCCCTTGCCAAATTCCTTGTTCTGGATGCACATAACCCACCGAATCCCCATTCACCTTAAATGAGTATGATACCGTTGTAATACACAACATTACCGTTCGAATCCACCTCTCAGAAAACCCCAAACGGTTCATTACGACTTCCAAGTATCTCCATTCCACCTGATCATACGCCTTACTAATATCAAGTTTAAGCGCCATTAATCCATTAGATTCCGACAACCTCTTATGCATATAGTGAGCAACTTCAGCAGCTACTAAATAATTATCCGAAATTAACCTACATGGGATAAAAGCACTCTGAGTAGGAGAAAGGATAAGATTAACATTAATCACAAACTTTTTTAAAAAAAATGTAATTACTTAATTGGTCAATTTAAGGGTAAATTTGGCAAAAGAATACAAATAAGCTTATGTGAACAATGAATCACTAGACCTAACCCAAAAATTAAACAAAATTAGATTATAACTAATAATGAGCCATAAAATTAGACTCATATTAAATTTTCCCAAATATGAATTTTATATATATATATATATAATAATAATTTTAGGAGGCAGACTCCACCTATTAAACATAGAAAAGCAAATCACGTGTCAGATTTCATGTAGAGATTCCGTTTAGTAACAGAAGTCACTTCAAATCTCGTGACTTAAAAGGAAGCATGTCTTTACTTTGCCGTTATAAAGCATGGAGGGAAGAACTCACATTTACATGTTCTGATTGAAGATACCTTAATGTTTGGGTTAAATCAAATTATTTATTTGTGAGATTAAATTAGTATGCATACTCTGTTGCATCAAAGTTCAAATTTTCCTTTTCTTTTTTAAATTAATTCTATTGTTTAAGGCCGTTGGAGAAAAGTGACTTAGGGTTTAGTTGTGCATTTTCAGCAAAGCATATAATGCAAGAGCTAAATCTTACGCCAACGATTAACTGTATCCTATACATCTTCAGATGACCTGGTATTTAGTACTTTAGGATTTTAAATGTGAACTAGGGTTCGGGGGTGGAGCTTATGTAAATATGTGATTCAAAAATGAGAAAATAAATAAATAATTAAGAGTTCAAATTCAGCATTGCAGGTACTGTTGAGAAAATAAATATTCATTGTTGTGGCTAAAGGTGTCAAATTAACCCATTGAGTTCATGAGTACCCATTAAGACTTGTTCAATTTTATATCACCAAAATATAGAGGTGAGATTGGTAGTGAATCTGATGATGATGGTGTAAGGTGAAATCAAACTAAATAGGTCTTAATGGGTACCCATTAACAACCGAATTGGTTAATTTGATACCCCTAGTATTGGCCTCTTTTACTGAAGAGAAAGAAAGGGTGCAACATCAGTGGTGCAATCATCATTCCAAATACTAAGGGGATATGATTTATTCTGAGATCATGGAGTTAAAATAAGCTCAAATCCGTAATACCTTTAAGATAATGAAGGATGTCTTTAACACCCTTTCAACGTTGACGTGTCAGTGCATTACTATATCTTGCCAAAAATTTGACAACAAAAAGGCCAATCATAAGGGGAATGGGCCCAAAAAAAAACTTCAAGATGCAAGGGCCAACCATCTACAAGGATAAAAGATATAACAACGAAATGCAATTGTTCATGAAAGATTGGCCCGTTCCAGTTTCCACCCCTTCAGCGCCTTCCCCTTGTAGATGATTGACACAATTTCATGGTTATATATAAGACCTTTGCAGTTAAAATCCACTTAATCTTTTTATAAAATTCTAAATCTTGCTGTGTTTGTCTAGAAAATTAAAGGGAATTAATGAATTTTTATCATTTTATACATTAGATTGGTAGTTACGAATTAAATTAGCCAATCGATCGCACTAATTAATTGTTGACACACACAACACAAAAAGCACTGTACTGGACTAAATTAACCAATCCCCTACTCACATTCACGCCATTACATAATTGATCTAATCGTTGATAATTCACAAGACACCAACAAGATGTTGCACTGGATTAAATTAACCAATCCCCTAATCACCTTCGCACCGTTACAAAAATGATCTAATCACTAGCAGCAAATCCTTACCCGAATTATAATTAAAATTTTCCAAATCAAAATCCTAGTTACAATTCAAAATCTCAAATGGAAATCCTAAATTCAATTTCAATAAACCCAATTTCGTGAAATTTCAAAACCCTAATTCCCATTTCAGAATCCCAAATCGAAACCTTGATTAAATTTGACGAACTAAGGTTATATTTCTTACATTGTGCACTGCAGCTATTAGGGCCTCGGAGGTGACTTATTTGTTCTTTGCCCATCCCATTTCAATTGCACTGACTAAGAGCTACTCAAATGTTTTTGTGATGGATTGCACCTATAAGACTAATAATTAAGTACAATATGCCATTTTTGGATATCATTGGAGTCTCAAGTTTGAGCACATCATTTTATTCTTGTTTTGCCTTCATGCAAAAGGAGTAGGAAGAGGATTATGTATAGGTGCTGACAATGTTTAGTAAACTCCTTGGAATTGATAACCATCCAGTGGCGATTATAACAGATAGGGAATTGGCGTTGATGAAAGTTATAGAAAGTGTCTTCCCTAGAACTACAAATATTTTGTGTCTGGCATATTGAGAAAAATATTATTACAAATTGTAAGCCTTATTTTGAAAACGAAGATGATTGAGTTTATTTCATATCCAGTTGGACTAGTTTAATACAGTCTCCTGATGAATCATCATTCATTGAAGCTTGGAATTGTTTTGAAGTAAAATACAAGGACAAGTAAACTAATTATGTTCTTAAATATATTATAGCTACATGGATACCTTTCAAAGAAAAATTTGTAAGTGCATGGACTGAGCAGGTTATGCACTTTGGTAATCGTGTTAGTTCAAGTGCAAAAGGTGCACATGCAATGTTAAAGAAGTATCTTCAAGTTTCAATTGAAGGCTTTCGTGAGGTGCAAGAAAAGATTTGTCTTGCTATTGAAAATCAATTTCAAGAAATCAAAGTTCGACTCTCAATTGAGAAGATTCGTGTGTCACATAGACTTTGAATTCCCTTTTTTAAAGAACTTGTTACTCATGTATCTATGTTTGCACTAAATGAGTTACATAAGCAATATGGATTAGCAAAATCCACTGATGTTTTATCTTGGTGTAAATGTCATTTTTTTAAAACAATGGGTCTTCCTTGTGCACACATGATTAGAGAAATGAGTATGAAAAAATGCCCATTTCTGAAAAAAGAAGGTACCAAAAGGCAGCTAACCCAATTTCTTTGTGCTTCTCTTCCTTTAATTCTTAAGCCTACTATTCAAGCTCATAAAGGTCGTCCATCAAAGTCGAAGAAGAGAAAGGAATCTAACTCCGCACAACGTGAGCCTTCATCATTTGAGATATTGAGAACTCCTGAACATGTAGCATTTGTAACAATGTTGGCCACAACCGTCAGACATGCGAACTCAACGAGAGAGCTACACGATTTATGTGGTAAGATTGCAGATTTTGAACAGAGACATACTTGTAAGTTCTCTTTTTATAATTACTCTTTAAATCACGTTCATCTTGGTTGGGACTTGAAATTAGTTTGTGTTTCCCTCAATTGAAATGTCTCTTGTATGTATAACAACTAAAGTCTGCAAATAACTACACCTTTTATCATTAGTATTTTAATGTGAGTTTGAATATATAGGACATACTTATATATGTTTTCTAATTGTTTTGGTATATTTTATTATGATATACAGGTTATGCACTTTGTTGATACATATTTGTGTGCTTGATTGAGATGTGGAGGCAATTGAAGATTAGAGTTTGATTGTCAAGGAAGTGGAAACAAGCTTCAGGCTTGGTTTGAGATGTGGAGGAAATGGTTGATACATATATGTTTGGACGCTATGTTTAGAATTATTTAACTTTGCATTGACATGGTTAAAATTCTAGAAAAAGAACATGAGATTATTCCTTGTTATGATGTTCAAGATATGAACTATAATAGCCATAACTATTATGTCGTATTTTAGAAGGATTACTTGTTGCCTTTAGCAACAATTTTATTTTGTTGAAAAGAAGGAAGAAATATGCTATTTGTGGCATTTGCTATGCTATTTGTTTCATAGGATATCTAGAAAGAAAACAAAACTACCAGAAAATCCTCCAATTTTTTTCATCAGCAAAATCAATTCCAAATGAAAGATTAATGAGGCTTTCAAATTCTAGGCACATTAAAATTTAAAACCAATACAAGGGCAAATCGAAAATTGCATTAAAAGAATTAAAATAGATAAATTAGAAATATAGAAAGAATGTGGATTGAGATTTTGAAAGCGTCAATAACAACTCTCTTTATAATTTTGTATATTATATATTGAAAAAAAAAATTATATATTATTAAAAATTGGTTCAATTCGGTATTATGAACTCCCCTCAATTTGATACTAAAACCCGTACTGAAGTTATCGATTTAGATTCGATTTTAGCTATTGAAGTTTTTAATATTTTCAATTCGGTATCAGTACGAATCGAGTCGGTTTTAATTTTTCAACCTTTTTTTTTCCACCCCTAAAAAGTAGCAACGACTATATTTATATAACGACGTGCTTCTTTAAAAAGTAATTATGCTCATGTCATAAGCACTTGCAGTAAATGTGCTTTCACGTTACGCACTTCAAGTGTATTTTTTAACCCAAAAACACTTTCAACTTTTTTCCCCAAACATGGTCAACTCTTTCCCCCAAACATGGCCAAAAACGTTTTGCTATTTTAAAAACGCTTCTTAACATACCTCGAGTTATTAGGAAGGATAATAACTGTTTAGTCTTCTTGATATTATAATCCATAGTAAAATATCTTGGCACATTAACTGGCAGGATAAAATGGTTTATGGGCGCCATATTGTTACACTTAACTTGCTACCAATTTCCAACTATATCTGAGGAAAACAGCAAAGGATCAAATGTAATGCAAAGTACAATTCATTTCTTTTATTATTCAAAAAACTATATAAAGTTCATACATAAGATTTGAAACTCAAGCTGGCTCTCTTCCAACAAAAATAGAGACGGAGTGTTACTAGACCGCTTGAGCATTGGCAATCTAATTTACAACATCAAGTCATGAAAAATGATAGGAACTATTAATTGGCTGTTCATGTCATAACAAAAGAGGCAGAAATGGTTGGAACAGGTAGAAAATCTTGCAGAGGTTGTAGAAAGAGTAGCAATTCCGGCTGAGAAGGTGTCGGAAAAGTTGCATATGAACTCCCTGACGATAGCAAATTAAAAGAAACCGTTTTGTCCGTAGAACACGACTCCAAAGTGGCCGCTCATGATGCTCAACTAACAATAGATTTCATTCAAGGGGATTATAAATCTTCTACTTTACAATCCTATATTGAGCAAAGATGAAAGGGTATATGTGACGCTTCATATTTCTGACGGTGCATCTGCAAAATCGTATATAGAGATGGAAGAAGTGAAGCAATACCTGAGAGACATGAACAAGACTCTTGTAGCAGTTGAGCGGCAGCTAGAGCCTGTTATTGATAACACTGCAAGAAAAACAAAAAAGCATGAATAATTCCAAAATTCCAAAGAAACAAAGTAATCCAAAGGAAAACCTCCATATCCATGCTATTTCTTCTTCCTGTACAATTCATGATCACAGACATTGACAAAGGTATGATCGAACTCAACCGTTCAACCTGTCTAAAATCATGTGCCATTCTGACTGCGCGTAACTGGGTAAACCACCTTAGTCTGGCAGGGGGACTAGGAGAGGTTTAGGCCCGATCCACGCAGCAGAAATGGCAGGTGTCGCTAAATGAATATCATGTTTTCTAGATATTAATATACATCCTTTTGGATTTACATAGGCCCTATGCAATTCCACTTGGTAAAGAAATACTAAAAATAATAAAGTCAACAGTGGATAACCAAAATTTGATGCATCATTTGAAGAGACAAATTTAAATAGTAAATTTTTCTTCAAATTATCACCTAGTTTAGCAAATGACATATTTGACGTAAACATGAAGGGTGGGTTAGAGATGATCAAAGTTCTTAACAGAATAATTCCCAACAGCTGTAATGTGTATATTCGTACCAGAAGGGAAAAAAATATGACGGGTAGCATTACAGTGAACATTGGTGAATGTCCTAGTGCTTTTGAAAACTGTTGAGCATAGTCACTTCTGTAAATGGTGAACCGGATATAACTCACTGCAGGGATCAGAATTTACAGATATTGATCTCAGCAATCAATCTATCCATAACACCAGCAGAGCTACAAAAACACCACACTTCTCAAGAGCAATTGCTCGAGTATCATTCCATCTTTAACATTTCGAATGTGTTTCCATCATCCAGTCGAGGCATTCTTCTGCAGTCCCTGAAGAGTGAGCAATCTGCCATGCAAGTGTCTTGTTGCTGCCAAGTAAAGGATACATTAGCATTTGAAGTTCCATAACAACTTTTTTCAGCGCTGGAATCAGAGTATATAGCTTACCCATTCTCACACAAGTGGTTCTCCAGTTTTGAGCTGCAAAAAATTCATGATATCCTTCCCCGTTCAGTAGTGGTTTTACATCCCACACTTTAGCAAGACCTAACGCACCAGAACAAATATCAGAAATGGCATTGAAAATCTTAAAGGCAATCTACTTGGGACTAAACAAACTAGTTAGGCATTGAATCCCAGGAAAAGATCTACACTATATCCTACAAAATATCATAAACACACACATGCATACTCAAGTGCATATATATATATATATATATATACCATATTTGAGGCCACCTGTGATTACCATTTAAGTTTCCCCAGTGATTTGGGACATTTTACAGTAAATGTAGAATGAGTGGAACTACCCTATATAAGAGAAGAATAGGGATCATTGAAGTTCATCCTGTTGAATTTACTCTCTCCCAATGACACCACAGTATGGCATAGAAAGAATAGAGACAACGTGTAACAGTTAATGACACCAACATATCTCTATTCACAAAGCAGTGTTTTCACAGTGAGACCCTTCGCGACAGCAGAAGACTGGACCAATAGAATCAGGTAACCTGAGTAAACTAAAGTAAATTGGAGAGTTGGCAGCATCCAAATTAATTTCAAAACTAATAAACATAATCATATCAAAAATAAATGTTTGGTTAAAAGAGCCTTTCAACACCTAGTTTAAGTATGGCATCTTCAGCCGCTTTAAATAAGTCTCTTCGTCTTTCCAGTTCAAAGTTCTTACTTAGAATATCTTCGGTACAATCAATGTTGGGGAAATATAACAATGTAGACATTAGCAAGGCGAACTCTCCAAAAATCTTTAATTTCTCGTAGAAGAAATCCTGGATGGTGACAATGCAAAATGAACAATAAGAACATTAATGACAAAAGAATTAAGCAGAATACATCTTATGATTAGGAGTATAAAAAGATGCATGTTAGTCCAATCAAAACAAGAAGTTCTACATAAACGAATTACATAGATGATCGAGCCATGGATTAATAATTTAATATAATTAAAAAGCTTCAAATTGACTTTTATATTCAGAAGGTCCAAGACACTCAAGTCTATCTCTCCTAGGATTTCCCAATGAATTAATCAAACTATGGAAATTGCAGTATCAGCCGCATATGCAATCCCTCTATTAAGCACACACCAGCATTTCAGAGAAATTGTTGTCAGAAAGCACAAAGGAGAACAACATTTGTAGTTACAAAACAAATTTTGAAAGTACAACAAAACAAACAAAATTTTTAATCTCTTGGGGTTAGACGAAGTGGTGAGGGAGGGTAATTCAGGGGTTCGATGCCCTGTACTTGAAAATCCACAAATAGTACAAAACAAGGGTCAATTATGATTGTCAATAAACCTATTTACCACCACGCAATGCAGATTGATAAAAGATATATCACAATGCATAATAAGGATTCAAAAATGACCTCAACTGTGCAGTTTATATTTTTCTAAGAAAACACGGCAAGGACACAGAAACCTCATACCTGTCAATACCCAGGGTTTTGAAGTAAGAGGTAGATCAACAGATTCTCTTGCCCAATTAACATCAGAAACAAGTGCATCCACATTTGATGCAAAATAAGGAATCAAAGACAAAAACTTTTCCGAAGTATAGTGTACACTTACAAACTGTAACAATGAAAATCGGCAAACACATTTATATAAACATGCAGATTCAATAAGTCTTGATATAATTACCAGCTTAGTGTTTCCACATAATGTGTAAAAAGGGGGAGAGAAGTGGACTCAAGGACACTGTTTCTGTAACACTGGCTTTTCGCTTAATGGAGTCCCAGAAAATGTAGTTCACCACTGGAATCTGAAACTCAAGAACAGATATTTAGAATCAGAATTCAAGGTTGAAGAACAAGTGATGTCGACTTGCTGCTGTATTACAAGTATATACATAGAATAGGTTATTAAATAATCAACTCTGAGCACCTTCCAGTCTTGATTAAATAAACAAACTAGCCATGCTAACTTTCATACATATTTATCCCAAGACGATTCAAACTTAAATTTTTCTATTCAAACACCAATTATAATTAACTCTAATTTTTTGTGACAAACAGCTAATCATTAACCCTAAAACTTAACATTCATGTCCTCATCAGTAAGATTATACATATATAGGCCAACAGAAATGTACCAAATGGATAAGTCAAATTTAAAAGGAAGCGATTCTGTTCATCAGTTTGGTCCAGTTTTTTCACCAAAATGCAAAAAAAAAAAAAAAATCATACCAAGTGATCCCATCCGGTTTGATCAGTTTTTGGGTTTAAAATGCTCTGCCCTAGTGTGCCTTTATTGGTAATATCTCCAATAACATTCCTGATTGCACATTTAGCTACAAACTAGCATGTTGTCTGTGCAAAAAGTTGCACAACTGCAATGCAAAAGGCTCAATGCTTGTATGCTTACAATCTCATACACAAAACATGGATAATTATCTCAGGAAACTGCAAACACATGATATACCAAACCAAAGGAACCATACCTTTTTCCCTTTGTTATCTTTATACATGGTCTTCCTAAGCGGGAGGAACATACCAGCATACAAAGAGAGCCTTATTTGTTCATCCTAAATTCACATGTCAGACGAGACTGTTAAAAACAATACACAAGCAGAATTTAAATTAAAACACTGATCACTGCAAGGTATATAGGAGAAAAGCAAGTATATTTGTTGAATATTAGGTCCTTATCACTCACTGTAAAGGTAGACTGGCCAATTAATTGAATAAGGTTCCATGCTTGGAAACTATCTTTTTCCTTGAGCAACCATACCTGTCGCATCCTTCTGATACTTCAGGCTCATGCTTCATATGAAGACTAAAGACGAACCAAAATAACTTCAAATCACTAATACAGGCCATAGCTTGGACAGGTTGATTCCCAGACGCCATTAGGTCAATCTGAAAAAGGAGAAACAAGGGGAAAATGAGGAGATAATTCCCCTGTACTTTTGGGACCCAGGATAAGTTTTCCCAGTAAAAGAGCTAGACAGTGTTATCATAAATCAAATTATAATCAAACAATCACCAATTGAGGCATGCAAAACAGGAATTTACTTCAGTGCCGATGCGCTCTCTGCTAATTTTAACTGAAAGAGCAGCTTTTACTTCATCCCAGGCAGCTGCTTCCTTTAGTTCTTCATCTAATAGGAATCCAAACCTTGCACCTGAGCACAAGACTAGATATTTCAATTTTTTGGAGACGTTTCCAAGTGATCAGTTCTGTGAAAGAGAATCTTGGTTTACTCGGAAAAGTTCATGCAGAATGTTGTTGCTAGCAAACATGATTATATAAGAAGCCAAGCCAATATGAACTTCAAGAAGGCAGAATAGGGTAAATACATATTTAAGACAACTAGAAGATACGTTAGAATCTCAATGTTTTAGTACAAATGACAAGATATCATCTGCCTAGTATGCAGCAGTTATCAGAAACCTTGGATGAGAGACTAGTGAAACCTAAAGAGATCTTCAATGTTTTAGGATATATAACAACTCTTATCAATAAAACATTCTAATGTTACAAATAGAGTAGGCAAAATGCAATAATACCACCCTGTGAAAGTAGAGGAGCTTTTAGAATTCGGTTTTATATGGGCAGAAGAGTAAGTCAACCAATTGGGTTAGACGAGAAAAAGTAGCATATAAGGCTCTATTATGACTAGTTTTTTTTTTTTTTTTTTTGAAAGGAAACGAGATCAATATATTAATAAAAGAAAGAAAATACAAAAGTGGAAGGGATATCCACCTGGAAAATGAGAAAGCTAGGGAAGCCCCAAAAGAAAACTAAAAGAACAGAGGGAAGGCAAAACCTAATCATTTAACGGCTGCTAACAAATCCCTAATTAAAGAAGAGAGATTGTAATCTCTAAACTCAACTGAAACTAAAGCCCAAAGACTAAACAAGTTTAGCGAGCAAAAGACTAATGATTTATGACAAATCTGAAAAATAAGCCATGGAGAGCTGAGTGTGCAGAAAATTTAGAAAGAAAAAAAAAAGATAAAGAAACAAGTACCGAAACGGATAGCTCTAAGAACTCATAGCGGATCATCCATAAACGTGGCCTTTGGTACTAGAGGAGTCACTATTATACCGGATTTAAGATCTTCAATTTCTGCAAAATACAAATGAACATCAAAATAACTTCGATTCTGGGTAAATAGGACAAATTGGTAGAGAACGAGCCATATGCAAAAAAAAAACCTCTTTTGGTATAATCTTCAATTGAGCAGGTATTTATATTGTAGAACAAGCCGTCCAACAAAAGGAAATCCCATTAAGAACCAATGGTTTAAAAGGCAAAGGCAAAGCCAAGGCATTTCATTTATAGCCTCGCCTAGGCCATTGTGGCAGGTGCCTAGGCCATCACCTCAGGTGCACTGGGCAAAGGCGTTTTCTTGATGGCCCTGCGCAAAAAAACTGCCTAGTCTAGTCTCACTACTAGTTTTTTAAAACATTAACACAAGTTTACCAATCAAATATACAAAAAACTGTAGCAAGAGAAGAAGAGTTATTAGTTACAATATTGTCAATATAGATGGTAACAGAGCAGTATAGTTCTCATTTCCCCATCATATTTCAGTTCCAGAAGATTCTTAGGGAAGAATTCACCTGTTAATACTTAAATCCCTCCTATACGCATCCTCTTAGGGTGTCCCATATTTTTGCTGTAAAAACAAAATTAAACTATAAATTTAACAAGACTAGACTAGACTAGATTTCAAATTTGATTCAACATGCTTCACTGACTGTTTGTCCAGCTAATAAGGGGAAAACTGCCTCCAACTTAGCGTAAATTGAAAACTAACAAGATAATAAAGTTATTCCTAAAATGAAAGAAGTATGAAGAGATCAACAAACACTAATCGATGCAAAAGTATTTACCACGGTAGGAATACGGCTATTCTCACAATACTCTTCACACCTTAAGTTGACAAAATCAATCCATGTATCACATATGCGCATCCTCGCGGTTTCCAAATGTCTGGATTGATCAGGATTGCTGACCAAAACATCAACGATTTTTATATCAAATTTAAAAATTTTAAAAAAAACACACACACACAAACAGAAATGGAGTCTGCTGAGATAAGAAATTGCAGAGCTAGAGCCACATACCATGGAATTACAGCGATTCCCTGAGCCTCTTCCCCGACGTGCAACAAGTAGTCTTGAACCTGGTCCACAAATTCACTGCCCAACATGTTGTCCAAGGCAATATCAATGTCATAGCACTCCTTTCCTTTCCCAGAAGCTGCAAAAACCCCAATCCCCAAGCATGATTTTCAAACCTAAATTCTATTAGTATACATACATATCTACTGCCGGGATTTCATGAATAGGCACGCACGCACCTTATCGCGGACCCATCCGCCGGCAACGCGAAGCTGATTCTGTAGGCTGAAATGGCGGAGCGTCCTGAGTAGCCGGTCAAATATTTTCTTCTCGGTTTCATTGAGCTGGATGTTGTCCCTGACTTGTACGGGCGGGCGAGACGGCACCGCCATGATTGCTCTGCAAGGGTACAACCCGAACCCTAAGGTTAGGGTTTTGGTGGGAAGATTGCGGGTCTGGAAGGTTCGACGGAGCGCGGGAAGAAAGATAGGGTGGCAGCTAGGGATGGGCAAATATGGTAACCACGGTTATCCACCCATTTAAATTAAACGATTACTGTTATAGGTAACCGTTTAGATAAATAAACGGTTATGGGTATAACCGTTTATCCGCGAAATTTAAATGGGCAGTTATGGGTATTAACCGCGGTTATAAACAGGTAACCGTTTACCCATTTATTTTATATATGTAAAATTAACACAAACCTATAACGGTGTTAAATTGTAAATTTAAAACTTACAGTTATAACCATAACATTTCAAAATCTATAGACTTCAAAGAGTTTAAATTTGCTCTTTTAATTTAACCTTTTCGACTTCCGAGGTGATATTGTCTAAAACTTACAGTTATGGTGGTGCTTTTTCTAATTAAGAAGAAATTTCATAGTCTTACAGTTATGGTGGTTATAAACTTACAGTTATGGGTATTAGTAATAGTTAGAAATATAGTCCGTAAACTATTATTTCAATTATTGAAATGGTATAAGGACTTCAAAAAATTAAAATACAGAAGTGTATGATGAATATAACAGTGTTTAACTGAAAAAAAAATTAAAAAAAATAAAAATATGACAATTTTTTTAAAATTTTCAAGTTGTTAAAAAACATGTAGACGGGTGAAAAGGGTAAATGGGTAAACGGATATTAAACGGTTACGGTTAAATGGGTATGCGATTATAGGTATGGTTAACCGTTTATAAACAGTTATGGTTATGGGTATAACCGTTTAGGCAATTACCCAACGGGTAAACGGTTATGCGGGTATGAGCATAAACGGTTATGGGTAAATAACCGCGGTTACCCGCCCGCCATAACCGTTGCCCATACCTAGTGGCAGCAGCTTAGTGAAGCGGTTTTGAAAGCTAATCCCATGCCTTGGAGTTTGCAGCTAATCTCATTCGCAAACCCGGTGCCGGAGGAGTTCAATTGTGCTACGGTCAGAAATCGTATAAATTTTATTATTTAAAATTAAATTCAAATAATACTTAACGAAAACTGACGTCATAATATACGATAAACAATTAAGATGTGAGAATCATTAGAGCTAGTCCACTGGAGCACCAACTCCCCAGCACCCATGCTAGGCAACAGCCCAGCACGTTTTGGACTGACCAAGAAGCTGGCCTATTTCTCAAGCGCGTGCAACACAAGCGCGCAAGGCGCTAGTGGGTTTCAGTCATTCCAAAAAAGGTGTCAGCCCACTTGGGCTCAGCGACGTGGCGTTATGATAGCCGTTGGATTTCCAACGGTAAAAAAAATTTAAATTTTACTTTTAAACTGGACCGTCCGATCAAAGATCAACGGTCCAGATTAATTAACTTAAGTAAAATTTATTAAAAAGTACAGAAAATTTTGAAAAAAAAATATTTTTTTTCTTTCTATAGTTTATTTGATGAGTTTATGTAATTTTATTTTAGTGTGTTTTTTTTTTAAGTTTATTTGATGAGTATGTAATTTTATTTTAGTGTGTTTTTTTTTTTTTAAGTTTATTTGAAATTTTATCCGAAATTGGTTAAAAATCCTATCTGAAATAAACTTAAAAAAAAAAAAAAACACACCAAATAAATGCGTTGGGTGCCAGCGCATTTTTTAGGGGTGGACTTGCTCTTAGGATCTCCACAAAGAGAATCCGAAAAAAAATCCTCATTCAGTAATTGTCTGTGCCAACTCTATTTAGTAATCTAACCAAGTGACATGTGAATCAACCGCCACTTTTGATCGTCAGAAGCGCTCAATATAAATTGTCAAATATTTTGAACATTTAAATCTAAACTAATATCACTTTGTAGCTAATATGCATCTGGCCCTAAAAATTCTTCAAAATGAGAACCTTAACTCGTTGCAGGTGCCCTGTTTATTAGTATAATTAGTTGACATCTAGTGGTTTGCTTTGGTTGGGGTATGAGAGCGAGTCCACCCCTAAGACTGGGTGCCAGCACCCAGCCTATTTATCCACTCAAGTGAACAGTAACAGACTCCAATGAACAATAATAGGCCACTGCATCTCCACCCCTAAAAAAATGCGCCGGCACCCAGCCCATTTATAATATTTTTAAATTTTTTGTAAAAAAATAAAATAGTTTTAATTTCGGATAGGATTTTTAACGAATCTCGTCACGCCACGTGTCACTATCCGAACGTACTATTTTGTGAATAGATTTCCACTAAGATTTCCAACCAATTCCGACGTGCCACATGTCACGTCCGGTTTACAATAATTTAGCCAAAATATCGATAAGATTTTCAAACAACCTCGTAATGACACGTGTCATTATCCGAAACGTACTATTTTGTGGATAGATTTTCGATAAAATTTTCAACCAATCCCGATGCGCCACGTGTCATTTCCGAATTACAATAATTTAGCCAAGATTTCGATAAGATTTTCAACCAATCACATAGTGTCACGTGGCATTGTCCAAAACCTCATCCTTGTTTTTTTCGTCCATATAAACCCTACATCTCTACATCCATCCTCACACCAAGCTCAATCCTTCTTTTTAGCTCAGAATTATTGTTCATCGTTTTCAAATATTGAGTTCTTATTACAATGTCTTCTTCAAGGAGAGTGTATAAACAGTTGCAGGAGCAACAGAAAAGGTTGTTGGCACAACAGGCAGAATTGGCCAATCTCGAGGAAGATGGAGGTGGAGATAAGGCTTTCTTCCTGGAGGAGGATGAGGATGATCACCATAGAAGGCAGAGGGCTTCACATTCCTGCCGTGTCATGGAAGTCGTGGGGCAGATAGCCAAACCCAGACGTGTTGCAAACCTCGATAGAAAAAGGGAAAGGGAAAGACGAGGTAAAGATCTCTTAGAAGATTATTTTATTCCCAACAGTATATTCCCTGATCATATTTTTAGACGTCGTTTTAGAATGCAACGAGGTTTGTTCGACAAAATTATGAGTGCTATTTGCAACCATGATCCATACTTTGTGCAAAAAGATGATGTTTTTCATGTTCTAGGTCTTCTTCCCGAGCAAAAAATTACGGCTGCCTTACGAATGCTTGCATATGGAGCATCTGCAGATCAAGTGGATGAGATCGCGAGGATGGGAAGAACAACTGTTCTGGTTTCCCTGATGCGTTTTTGCTCTGCAATTGAAGCCCTGTACACAAATGAGTACCTTCGGACACCCACGCCAAGGGACATGCGAAGGCTTCTGAGGAAGGGAGAGATGTGAGGCTTCCCTGGCATGATTGGAAGCATTGACTATATGCACTGGACTTGGAAAAACTGTCCAAGTGTGTGGCAAAGAGCTTATGGCGACAGAAAAAGAGCCAAAAGCATCATTTTGGAAGCGGTGGCTTCATTTGATACCTGGATTTGGCATGCTTTTTTTGGTGTTCCTGGAGCTCAGAATGACCTAAATGTCCTTGCCCAATCCCCAGTGTTCGACGACCTGCTGCTAGAAAAATCGCCAAAATGCACATATTGGGTTAATGGTACCCAATACGAGGGATTATACTACCTTGCAGATGGCATTTACCCAAGGTGGGATACATTTGTCAAAACAGTGCCGCATCCACATACTGAAAAAGAAAAACACTTTGCAAAATGTCAAGAAGGGTGTAGGAAGGATGTCGAGCGTTGTTTTGGTATCTTGCAAGCTCGTTGGGCGATTGTTAGGGCTGCAACTAGAATGTTTGATGTTGAGGCTCTTCGATCCATCATGATGACTTGTATTATTCTCCACAACATGATTGTTGAAGATGAATATGATTATGATGTCGTCGACGAATATGAGCCGGATCCGATGAACAACTCACAAACACGTATCTACTGTGCTCATGACAATACCGAAGATCCCGTGCAACACGAGCCGTTGGAACGGGATGGACGTTACAATGAATTGATCGTTCAGCGGTACACTCACTTGCAAGAGCCATATTGGCACGTAACCCGCCAAAATAACTTGATTGAGCACCAATGGGGATTGCAAGAAGGTGAAGATAATTAAAATGAGGCTTGTGGTTGAAGAATAAAGTGTGTTTTTTTTTTAAGTTTATGTAATTCTATGTAGTGTAGTTTATGTAATTCTATGTAGTGTGTTTTGTTTTTAAGTTTATGTAATTCTATGTAGTGTGTTTTGTTTTTAAGTTTATTTGGTGAGTTTATGTAATCTTATTTGGTGAGTTTATGTAATCTTATTTCATGTGTTTAACTAAAGTACAAAAATAAATAAATTATCACATTGAAATTGCATAAGAAATTACATAAGAAATTAACTAAAGTTCTAACAATAAATAAGAAATAACATAAGAAATTAAATAAAGAAAAAAATAAAAAACATAAAAAACATAAAAATTATATAAGAATTTAAATAAAGTACTACAAATAAATACGAAATTATATAAAGTCATTGGAGCTAGGATATGTGGTGCTAGGATCTTGGTTGCTATGATTTGTGTAGCTAGAACCCCCTTAACTTGTTTCTGCATCTCTTGCATGCCTCATTCGCATGACATCTCTTTTTTCTGAGCTCCAAAAATATTTTGAATTCGGAGACAGTCTTATTAAAGACTTGCTCATAGTGTCACGATCTGCTTGAGCCATCCTTTCTTCTCTAAGCATTTCATTTTCTCGCTGAAGTGCTTCTCTAACCAACTCGTTCTCTCGATTGACTATTTCTCTTTGTCTCTCAGCCGCCGCATCACGGGCCTCAGTAGCTGCTAGTAGGGCTGCCATTGCAGCATTTTTCTCCTCATCTCTAGCCTTTTCCCATGCCATGGTAAGTTCACCTTGGCGAGCAAGTTCCTCCATATATTTAGCGTAGTCATTTTTGGAAGAACTACCTTTTTTCTTTGATGCCTTTTTACCTTGAGGCCTGAGGGAATGACGAGTCGGTTGGGTCTCGGGCACTTGTTCTGGCATCTCTTCTGTGTCTTCAAATGTGTCGCCTTCTTGTTCGGCCGTGTCTGGTTCTGGCGAACTATGTAGACCCACGCTGTGCATGACAACTTCTGGACCGATTGGGACAATTTTGTATCTAGGGCAATCTTTGACAATTTCCCAACATTCCCATTTGTTGAATGATGTGTTATGGTTCTTTGAATTGTAGAATGCTTGAGCTTGTAGTGTCTATAAAAATGTGGGATAAGATAGTATTAAATATTGCGGGTGTAACACAAATTAAATAAATTAAATATTGATGCAGGTGAAATGCATATAAATTACATAAAAATGAAATAACAAATTAAATAAAAATTACATACAAATTACATAAGAAATTAAATAAAAATATTGTTACCTGATCCGCTAAACTCGTCCCACTACGCAGGTTACCGAAAGCATGAGAGACGCCGTTTTTCCAACAAGTAAATGATGCATTGAGTTTTTTCTAACGACCTTGAAGACCTTGACTAGTTCTGGAGTCTTTTCCATGTACATCGCAAAACGCTTTCGTAATTTTACTCCACATTTCTCGCTTATCCATCTCATTAACAGTAAGCGGGTCATGAGTAGTGCGAACCCAACTTTTGCACAACGTAAGATCTTCAATGTGCTTCCACGAAGACATTTTTTCTCTCTTAAAGTGTAGAAAATATTGAAATGTTGATAGTATAGAAAGTGTAGAAATATTGAAATGTGGTGTAAAGTGGAAGATGAAGGTTATGTATTTATAGAAAAAATAATAATTTTTAAATTTTTTTTCTGTATTTTAAAAATAATTTTCTGTATTTTTTTATAATTTTAAATTAATTTTAATGTACTTAATTAATCTGGACCGTTGGATTTGAAAAATATTCAAATCCAACAGACAAGATCATGCCACGTGGCCAACGGTCATAAATCTGACCATTGGGCCTTTTTTTTTTTGAGGAAAAAACGTGGACCGTGAATCTTTGATCGAATTGTCCATTTTAAAAGTTAAATTTTAAATTTTTTTACCGTTGGAAATCCAACGGTCTAGAAAAATTAGCCGTTGGAAATCCAACGGCAATGAAGAGGGCCACGTAGCTCCATCCCAGGTGAGCGCAAGTGGGCTGACAAGCGGCCCCCGCCGCCTGCACCGTTGTTGCCTACTCGCCCTCAGGAGTGACTGTGCTACACGCGCCAGGCAAACTCCCCGTCTTCTTGGTCTGTCCATTTTGGGCTAGCCCAGAGACCAGCACGGGCTAGGTGCCAGGCAAGTTGAAAGGGTGGACTGGATTGACAGGGTGCTGGTCTTGTTTTTGGATTGGCTGCTGGGCTAAATGCCCACCGGTGGACTTGCTCTGAAGGAATTAGTTTGGAGCTCATAGTTTACAATCTCACATAAATATAGGGGTGGTCATAAAAATTGTGGAATCGCAAAATCGAATCAAATCGCGATAAAATAAATTATAAAAAACCGTGTTGACTGAAATAAGTCAATTTAGGTTCAAATACTATATCAAACTGTTCATACCAGTTTCAATTCTTATCTTGGCAAAACGGTTAGAATCGGACTAAACAGTTTATTTTTTATTTTTTTAATACCAAATTCACGTAGCCTATTTTATATATAGACCCAAATGAAATTTAATTAAGTCCAGGTATAAAAGCCATTGGCCATGACCATACCCTAATGTTTAAAGTTGACATTATTGTATTTTTATTTTTCTCATCTCTTCCTCTCTTCTTCTTTTGATCCGCACCACTTACCCATTTTTCTATTTTTTTTCTTTTTCTGTTTTAATAACAAACTTACCTATTTTCTTCCATTCTTATGTTCTTTATTTTCTTCTTTAGTTCTGCTCCAACCATTCTGGACTAAATTTTAGCCTCAAATTATTAAAGAATGAATTTAAACTTTTTTTTAAATTAACTTTTTAAAAAAATTATGTAGACTATCCTAAATTAATTTTATGAACATTTTAATCTAAAAATATTTAAATTTCGATCAATATTGAAAAATCACTAAATCGACAAATGAAACTCATGAAACACTATGAAAGAATATGAAACACATGATAGAGATGTATAACACACCAAACATGTGAAACACATGATACACACGAAATACATACCAAATGCATACAAAACATAAGAAACGCATGAAACACAAACATACACACATAAAACGCAAACCTTCAATCATCTGCTATATAAGCATAGGTTGAATATCTAATCATCACACAACATATTCACCAATCATCCACTTTCATAATGTTTTTATTTCCTCAAAATCATCAATATCTCGTCAATGAGTGATAAAAGAAGGCGTAGCTTGGCAATGCAGATGGCACAACACCAAACAAGCCTTCCAACTGGGGATGCAAAAATGAACAACAAAGAAGCCGAACTTGCAAACTCGTTTATGCAATATGAGCACCATGCCGAATCTAGCTATCGTGGTCCTGTCACGAGGCTTTCATTTGTGCAGCGTGATAAAGAAGAGTGTCATGATCGGATGATGAAAGACTATTTCATTGAACGTCCGAGATATCTTCCTCATGATTTTTGAAGGCGATATCGGATGAGGAGAGAGGTTTTTTAAAGCATCTTGAACAGAGTTGTCCATCATGACGAATATTGTCGACTTGCGGAGAATACTGCTATTGAGAACCTCAAGCACTTCTTTAAGGCACTTGAAGCCATATATGAAGCCACAGATCTCTGAAAGCCAAATCGTAAAAACTTGAAGAGGTTTCTATGCAAGGCTGACAAAAGAAGCTTCTCTGGCACGATAGAAAGTCTCGATTGTAGGCATTGAGAGTGGAAGAATAGGGTCACACTGAGTGAGTATATGAGACATTTAAATAGAATTCAATCTCCTCAAGGTCATGAAACACTCCGAAAGGATTTGGTTGAGCATATATGGCGCCGAGAAGGAGAACATTGATGATGGATAATCTTAAGTGTATTAATGTGTTAGTGTTGGTGTATTAATGTGCTATGTTGGTGTATTAATGTGTTCTTGTGTTAAATTTATGTGTGTTGTGTTGTTATTTTCTGTAATATTTTTAAGTGTACTATGTTGTTATTTTCTGTAATAATTTTAAGTTTACTATGTTGGTATTTTCTAGTAATAAATTGAAGTGTCTTCTTGGGACAAGTCTTTTGATTAGTATGTTGTCCAAAATTATTGAAGGCCGTTTGAATTATTGAAGGCATCTATTATACATCAAAGTGTGCAACAATAAGTACAAATAATTATTAAATGCCGTTTGAATTATTGAAGACATCTATTGTACATCAAAGTGTGTAGCAATAAGTACAATAATTATTGAAGGCATCTAGAATAATAGAAACAATAATTAATAAGCCATAAATTCCGCCATTTCTAATATTTATACCAGATTTAATCTCTCAATTGAAACAAATCCAATGATTGATCCATTTATTTAGACTGTGTTTAATGGATATCATTAGATCATTATTCAATTTTCATAAAAATTCTAAAATGCCTTTCCAATTTTATATTTTTCAACAATAACTCCTTACTCCAACTTCTTAAGCCATAGATTGATACAAACGATAATTAATAAACTACAAAAACTTAATACAAACGATAATTATTAAACCACATATACTTAATAAAATCGATAATTAATAAACTATATAAACTTAATAATGATATCCACCATCTTGACTTGGTAGTGAACTTGGGATATAACCTTGAGATGAATCATCATCTTGAAAGATACTCCTTGTGGCGTGCCTTTGCAAAATTTCTTTTTGCTTATCACGTAAGAACTTCTTCTTATCTGGAGTGTACTTGTTGAGGTTCTCTATCATGAAATTACATTCAAACTTTTCTTGCTCCCTATCCCCTTCCTTCGTAAAGGCCAAACGCATTCGGGCCGCTTCTTCCTTCTGAGAGCTATGGATTTCGGTCAATTTTACAAATCTGGTAGAAATTATTGCACTAATTGGATCTTCAAACTTCCCTTTTCTCTTTGCTTTCTTTTGCTTATCTTTTCTTAGGGGCCTTGCAAAAGAAGTTGGGATCAACGAATCGACACCTTCATTGACATCATTTGTCTTTGCGACTTCACTACCAAATAATTTTCCCCATTGTTGGTCTTGATCGGATCATATTTATATACATTTTTATATCAAATTCACTCGTCTTTTCTTAGTTAGTTCGTTATATTTTGAGCTATTTACGTTATTTTTATGTTTTATAAGAATTTTTCAAGCTAAGAAAATAAAAATTGAATAAGTGAAATTTTAAGTGTCAAATTCGTCAAATATTCCTTACTCACTTATTTTATTTGTTTATGTTTTCGTTTTGGAAAGGTTGGCAGGTGGAAAAACAAATAATAAAAAGAAAAGGCAAAGCTGCCTTTGAGGAGAATAATAGGAAGCAAAACATGAGTGCTGGGAATGATGGAAGGCAGCTTATGCAAAAAGAAAAGTAAAAGAGAGGCATGGAGGCCAGCTGCAACACGGGATTGAAAGGCAGAAATAAAAGAATAAGAAGTCATAATGAAGGCCACATGCGAAAAAGAGAACACTGAAGCATAAAGGGAGGTGATTGATGAAGACAATCAGTTTATAATAAAAACAGTGCAAGCAAGGCACCATAGAAGAAAAGTAAGCATGGAGGGGTCGGATAAGGGAATAAAGGGGGGAAGAACCAGCCGGCCTAAGCGTGGAAAAAGAAAATAATAAAGAGCTTGGAATGAGGTGGGTGCAAAGGAGAAATACAGCAGCTCACTATAATAAGGCTGCCATTATACGAGAAGGAGGGAGAGCTGCCTTAGCGAGCAGCGAGAAAAGAAAAAAAAATAAATAAATAAAAAAAAAACCAAAGGCTGCCTTGAAAGGCAGCGGACAGAGAGGAGGGTCGCGGAAAGAAGCATTGGTGAGGCCTTGAAGAGGGCAGCTCGGGAATAAAAACAGGAGGATAAGCTGCCTTTAAGGCAGCGCGCATGAGAGAACATAGGAGAGCCTCGGGGAGAATCCGAGGGCGGAAAGAAAGGGAAATAAAAAAGGTTGCCAATCGGTGGAGTCTTGGGGAGGCCGAGAGAAGAGCAGGGGTTGTGAGCAGAGCTGCCCTCTGGCAGCAAAGGAAGCGCTGAAACCAAAAGGAAAAAGAAATAAAAGACGGAGCTCGCGGAGGAAATAGAAGGAAAGCTGCCATTTGGCAGCTGGCAGTCAGGGCACAGAAACGGTAGGCAGCTTGCGACGTGGAAACCTTGGAGAGGCAGGAACCAGAGTCAGCGTGCACAGAAGCATTGCACACGGTGCAATTGAAAACCAATCCTTGCACACTCTTTCGGTTTAATCTCTCCAAACTTAGATTTTAATTTCTGTTTTAATTTATAAATAATGTGTAATTAATTAGTTTTGGCTAGAGGTTAATTCAAAGCCATGATATATTTGTAATATGAATTGATTACCTTCAGTTGTGATTTCTGAGTTGTGATTTAATTTGCTTAACTGCTTGATTGATAACTTATTTGTGTATGTTAATTAAGGATGCATACTTAGTTTGCATGCATGAATTTGATGCTAGAATATAAGTGAATTTCACCTAATCGTTATGAACTTATATTCATGAGTAGTGAAGGTTGTTATCCACAATCGTGTTAAGTAAATTCTTGGCAGGAGTATCATGCTTTTCATAGTTATGAATGCCTCGTCAGTACTTATAGTTTTCACAAAGCTTAATGATCTTTGATTGTATCTCTATTGTGCTTTTCACGTAGGGGACTTTTAGAGAATGTGTTGAATTGTTGTATGCTGTTCATCCAATTCAATAACTTAAGGAAAACTTGAAGATTAAAAAAGTGCTGTTCACAGTTAATCTGGAGTATTGAGATTTATAATTTATTGAAAGAACAACTGAAAATCAATTTAGATTGCATATGTGTCATGTGTGGAGAAGAACCCTCTAGCCAATCCGTCGCCCATCCGTTCACTTTTATTTTATGTTTTTGTCAATTTTGTAATTTATTTAAGTTTATTTTACGTTTTGTCAAAACCAAACCCCCCCCCCCCATTATTAAATTATATTATTTAGTTAGTTTTTATTATTTTTAATATTTTAATTTAAATTTCCATCAATTTCAATTCCTAGTGTCTAGATTGAGTTAATTTGATTGTTTTCATTATTTTGAGTCATTTTAGTGTGTTTCGAGTTGTTAGAATTTTTAGCCTAGTTTTGTGTTTTTGAGTCTTGTTTAATATTTTTAATTTAATTTAGAGTAGATTAGCAATCCCTCCTAATCCCCGGCCTAGAACGATACCCTACTTGCATATATACTACAATTGTCAACAAGAGGGTTTAATTTGTGTGTTAGTTTATTTTCGCACCAAATTTTGGCGCCGTTGCCGGGGATTAGCAACTTTGCTAATCCCTTTATTTTGGTTTGTGTTTATTTTTATATTTGTGTTTATGTTTATATTTCTGTTTGTGTCTTTTACTTTTGATATTTGATTTAGTTTTCTTTCTTTGCAGGAATTTTTGGTTATTTCCACCCTTGAAGTTGATTGCAGAATTTAAGCTTGGGGGTCATCGCTTGATTTTTCTGCAAATTAGGGAAGTTTTCAGTCCATTGCTTTATTTTGTTTCTTTTCATTTAGTAATTTTATTTTTATTTTTATTTTTATATTTTTAATTGCTTATTAATGTTTTCTGACATTGGGGACAATGTCTAGTTTAAGTGTGGGGGTATCAAGAGTATAAAAAATGACCAAAAAATGACCAAATTGAAATTTTTTGTACCTTCGACTTTTAACTGGTTCATTTGTTTCCATGTTATTGTTCTTTTTGTTTTCTTAATTAGTTTTGTTTTATTTAATTTTTTTAAAAAAAATTTAAAAATCCAAAAATATTGTCTTGTTTTCCTTATTGTTTTAAATTAGATTTTTATTAGTTTCCCGACCCAATGATATAATTGGATTAAATTTGAACCATGATTATCAAGAACTTAGTTAACATGTGTTATGTGAAATTCCTAATTCTCTTGTTAGTATTGTACATGTTTGATCATCTTTGAAAAACCAATTGCACATAGCATTGTTGATGTGAAACGAAAGCATGAATTAAAGCTTCATATGTGAATCTAGTGACCATATACATCCTATGTGAGTTTTTGAGTCTATTGAAAGTGTGTGCATTTTTCATACACTCCTATTCTTTCATGTGTGATGAACTTATGTGAGATACATCTCTAGAACTTGCGTAACGATCGTTCGAAATATTTGTCATTGATTGCATGAACTTGAAAATGATAGAGGCATTAGGTTTACCACCATGGCCCAAATAACCATGTTTCCCAAAGAAAAAAATGATATCATTAGATTGCCAATTTGAGCCGTATATGTTGAGCCTTTTATTTCTTATCACCAGATATGTCTACCCTTATACCTCAAACCATGTTTCCTTACCCTTTCCAAGCGAGCAATTTGAGACTGTCTTATGAGAAATGTTTATGAAGTACTTGGAAGGAGTTTGGCAAAAGAATAAGTGTGGGGGTATTTCATGTTTGTATTTATTATTTTTAAAAAAAAAAAAAGAGAAAAGAGAAGAAAAGAAAAAGAAAAAGAAAGATTGTATACAAAGAAAATAAAAAAAAAAAAGTTTTTAAAGTTTAAGTTTAAGGATGTGGTTGGAGGTGTTAGAAGAATAGCTGGAAAACTTGAGTTCTTATAAATCTCAACAAAAGAATTACTTGCAATGTAGCTTGGAACTTGTGCTTTCCTATTCTTTCGTTTCAATAGCCCTATCCCTAAGCCTCATTACATCCAATAAAAGTCCTCTTGATTTAAGTTTTGCAATTATGATTGTGGAGAAGTGATCTTTATTCAAGCTTATGGTAGAACTTTCACATTTGTTTCTTTGAACGAAACACATAAAAACTAAACACGTGTGATTGAGTGCATATCCTGTGAGAAGGTTGCTAGTTTGCATATGGTGATTTTAAAAATAAAAACTTGAAATTGCATTAGCATGGCTATCTCACACACTACACTTTAAGGATGATTTAAAGATTACTGCTAATATTTGAATAAGGAAGATGATCTTGGATTAGCTTATTTGGTGCTAGCTATGGTTCTTGATGATTTATGTTCTCGAAAGAAATTCTATGAGGGTCACATAGGGGGAAACTAATGTTTTTCATGTTATTACTTTTTCTTGTTTTCTTTGTTTTGCTCGAGGACTAGCAAAAGCTAAGTGTGGGGGTATTTGATCGGATCATATTTATATACATTTTTATATCAAATTCACTCGTCTTTTCTTAGTTAGTTCGTTATATTTTGAGCTATTTACGTTATTTTTATGTTTTATAAGAATTTTTCAAGCTAAGAAAATAAAAATTGAATAAGTGAAATTTTAAGTGTCAAATTCGTCAAATATTCCTTACTCACTTATTTTATTTGTTTATGTTTTCGTTTTGGAAAGGTTGGCAGGTGGAAAAACAAATAATAAAAAGAAAAGGCAAAGCTGCCTTTGAGGAGAATAATAGGAAGCAAAACATGAGTGCTGGGAATGATGGAAGGCAGCTTATGCAAAAAGAAAAGTCAAAAGGGAGGCATGGAGGCCAGCTGCAACACGGGATTGAAAGGCAGAAATAAAAGAATAAGAAGTCATAATGAAGGCCACATGCGAAAAAGAGAACACTGAAGCATAAAGGGAGGTGATTGATGAAGACAATCAGTTTATAATAAAAACAGTGCAAGCAAGGCACCATAGAAGAAAAGTAAGCATGGAGGGGTCGGATAAGGGAATAAAGGGGGGAAGAACCAGCCGGCCTAAGCGTGGAAAAAGAAAATAATAAAGAGCTTGGAATGAGGTGGGTGCAAAGGAGAAATACAACAGCTCACTATAATAAGGCTGCCATTATACGAGAAGGAGGGAGAGCTGCCTTAGCGAGCAGCGAGAAAAGAAAAAAAAAATAAATAAATAAAAAAAAAACCAAAGGCTGCCTTGAAAGGCAGCGGACAGAGAGGAGGGTCACGGAAAGAAGCCTTGGTGAGGCCTTGAAGAGGGCAGCTCGGGAATAAAAACAGGAGGATAAGCTGCCTTTAAGGCAGCGCGCAGGAGAGAACAGAGGAGAGCCTCGGGGAGAATCCGAGGGCGGAAAGAAAGGGAAATAAAAAAGGTTGCCAATCGGTGGAGTCTTGGGGAGGCCGAGAGAAGAGCAGGGGTTGTGAGCAGAGCTGCCCTCTGGCAGCAAAGGAAACGCTGAAACCAAAAGGAAAAAGAAATAAAAGACGGAGCTCGCGGAGGAAATAGAAGGAAAGCTGCCATTTGGCAGCTGGCAGTCAGGGCGCAGAAACGGTAGGCAGCTTGCGACGTGGAAACCTTGGAGAGGCAGGAACCAGAGTCAGCGTGCACAGAAGCATTGCACACGGTGCAATTGAAAACCAATCCTTGCACACTCTTTCGGTTTAATCTCTCCAAACTTAGATTTTAATTTCTGTTTTAATTTATAAATAATTTGTAATTAATTAGTTTTGGCTAGAGGTTAATTCAAAGCCATGATATATTTGTAATATGAATTGATTACCTTCAGTTGTGATTTCTGAGTTGTGATTTAATTTGCTTAACTGCTTGATTGATAACTTATTTGTGTATGTTAATTAAGGATGCATACTTAGTTTGCATGCATGAATTTGATGCTAGAATATAAGTGAATTTCACCTAATCATTATGAACTTATATTCATGAGTAGTGAAGGTTGTTATCCACAATCGTGTTAAGTAAATTCTTGGCAGGAGTATCATGCTTTTCATAGTTATGAATGCCTCGTCAGTACTTATAGTTTTCACAAAGCTTAATGATCTTTGATTGTATCTCTATTGTGCTTTTCACGTAGGGGACTTTTAGAGAATGTGTTGAATTGTTGTATGCTGTTCATCCAATTCAATAACTTAAGGAAAACTTGAAGATTAAAAAAGTGTTGTTCACGGTTAATCTGGAGTATTGAGATTTATAATTTATTGAAAGAACAACTGAAAATCAATTTAAATTGCATATGTGTCATGTGTGGAGAAGAACCCTCTAGCCAATCCGTCGCCCATCCGTTCACTTTTATTTTATGTTTTTGTCAATTTTGTAATTTATTTAAGTTTATTTTACGTTTTGTCAAAACCAAACCCCCCCCCCATTATTAAATTATATTATTTAGTTAGTTTTTATTATTTTTAATATTTTAATTTAAATTTCCATCAATTTCAATTCCTAGTGTCTAGATTGAGTTAATTTGATTGTTTTCATTATTTTGAGTCATTTTAGTGTGTTTCGAGTTGTTAGAATTTTTAGCCTAGTTTTGTGTTTTTGAGTCTTGTTTAATATTTTTAATTTAATTTAGAGTAGATTAGCAATCCCTCCTAATCCCCGGCCTAGAACGATACCCTACTTGCATATATACTACAATTGTCAACAAGAGGGTTTAATTTGTGTGTTAGTTTATTTTCGCACCAGGTCTGGATCGGTTCCCCACCTCAATCAATCCTTGAGGACATCCCAAACATGATGCAACTTAACAACTTGATTTTTTGGTGTAGCTCTTGTCTGTAAATTGCCATTGTGTTGTCGCCTAAGGGAAGAAATACATAAATACAATTAGTTGCAAAATAATATTATGTACATTACAAATAAAATATCAACAAAGAAAACTCACAACTTCTACGACGCCCCTTCCACTAGCCATGTCAACCACGGCTGACACACCTGTACCCGAAAGTAGGGCATGCTGGCCGTCAGGAATATGCCTGACGGCGTTAATTGACGCCGTCAGTGTGCCAGGCGCGTGGCCGCCCGTGGCCGGATCGTGGGGTCGAGAAAAATTATTTTAAAAATATAGGGATGTTCGTGACGATGAGTAGGTCACGTTGGTATATCCAAATACCAAAATTGAGCTATGTATGAGAAGTTATTTCTGTAGTTACGTATATGTACTTAAATGACGTATTTTTAGTAATTTCTCATATAGGTGAAACGTATTCAGAGGACGACCGTAGCCAGGCTCGACGTAGGGGCTACGATCCAGCGACTTACCAGTGAGTGGGCAGTATTATTTTCCGTATAACCTATATATATAATGATTTTCCCAGAATCACATTTTAAATGAAAATTACGTTTTTAACGATATGCATATGACTTGATTTTGATGCATGAGTATTCATATATACATTTCATGCATATGTTGGTGCCGAGGACGCCAGGTAAGTACCAGGTAGGTACATGCATAGTTGAGAACGAACAGTTGATACATATGAGATACGATGAGATATGATATGATATGTTAGCTCATAAAACTGTACATATTGTTAGTGCTCACACCCAGAGATAAGGGCACAGTCTTTCACGTGTCGTTCACCTCCCGCACCGCATGCTCGCCTTGGATCCAAGTTAGGTGCACAGTCTTGTCGTATAGACCACTTTTGAGTGGGTACGACATGTAGGTGACCCGCGTTCATTCGCACAGTCTTCACATGATTGTAGCACTAGAGCATTTATTATTGATACAGTGATGATGATGATGATATGATGTGATAGTGATGTATGTGCAGCGTATATACGATGATGAGATATAGATGTTATGAGCTATATTTACAGCCGAGGGCTGAGATGACATATAGTAGCGATATGATTATTGAAATGCATAGCATGGCATTGTTTATGAGATTCAGATGACATTGAAATGCATTGCACGACATATATCGAGATATATTGAAAATGGTTTTATGCTGAGAAAAGTTGTGATATTTATGTACGTATTATTTTATGGGAAACTATACAGGTTTTACGAAGAGGGGCTAGACTTTTGAGAAAAGATTGATTTTGAAAAGATTTGTTTTTGCTGACCCACTCCCTTTTTGTTTTTCACCCCTCCAGGTTCTAGATAGCTTGAATTCCTGAGTTTGACACTTCGAGGATCTTCCGGCCTTTCTGACAGATTTGATATATGTAGGGCACCGATGGTGTAATTGAACTCTTTTATTCATGCTTGACTGCACTGACCTAGTACGCTCTGAATATGTATAAGTATTGTAATATCTCTAGCACACATTCATATCTAGGTTGCTAGAATTCGATTTTAATTAATTCGTACTACGTTATCGATCCTTGCTTCCGCACAGCGCACTTGGCTACGTCACACTCACGTGACGGCCAGCATGCCCTACTTTCGGGTACGGGTGTGTCAACGGCTCTATCCAAGCTTCTCTTCTATAAAGTGCATGTAAACACCACCAACTTCCCTTCGGCAAGCGTTGGAGTTTTCATTGAACTTATCAACGATTTTACCCCACAAAACCTTTTTATTTTGATTCATGCCAACGACACCATCTTCGCTAATAGAAACCCATGGCAAGCATAAAGTAACATCTTCCTCAAATGTCCAATTACGATTCTAATATGTTCTTTTACCATCTTGAAAATTTTAGAAATGGGAAGAAATGGTTTTGGAAGATGGTAGAAAGAAAAATTCGAAGAATTGTAGGAGAAAAGTGAGTTTTGTGTGGATGTTTGAACAAATACATAGGTATTTATAGATTTTTTGGGTGAATTTTGAGTTAAATATTTTTTTAATTACTTTAGCCGTTAGATTTAAATTTGGGCCGTTAGATCTTTTTTTACCGTTACATTTGATTATATTTGATCTTAACCGTTGGATTCAATAAATATATAAATATAAAACTAAAAAAAAAATGAATGTAGGCTGTTGGATCAACCAATGGCTCAGTTGATTGTGGCTGTTGAATAAAAAAAAGGAGCCGTTAGGCTCATCAATGCCACAAACAAGTGGCTGACATGCCCACGTGGGTGGATGTTAGGCTTCATGCGGCGATTCGCACTCTCACTTGTGGGCCCCATCGTTTTCTTTGGCCTAATTTTTAGCATTTTTTGAGTTTTATCACTTAACTCCATTTTATAACTAGGGTTGGAATGAAAAAATTGAGGAGAAGAGGGAATAGAAGGGAAATTTTAGGACTTACTCCAAGGATTAGAGTTGGTCTAAGCTATGCATGATGTTTTTTAATGGTTTACAAATATTATAATTTATTTTATTTATGAGTGTTGCAGGAAGTAGTATTGTTAGTCATTAGTTGAATTTATATTTCTTGTTGGCATAGATGTGTGTATGTATGGCATGCTCGAGCTCGGTATTGGGGTGGAGTAAAACTAGCTAGGGGTGAGCATAAAAACCGGTAAGTAGAAGATTAAAAAATTTATATAATTTTGGTTAGAATAGTAAATTAGTATGAATCGAACTGGAACCATCTTGATCTAAATCTTAAGGTTTTAGTAATAAATTTAAGCAGAACACACCGAACTATTGATATTTTTTTGTTCTAGATTCGGTTTGTGGGTGGAACTCGAATGAACCGGAATGTGCCCACCCGTACATAAAAATATAACATCAACAAATCTTCTAATTTTTAATTATTATTATAACGTATAATTGGTTGACATTTATAATATGTGTATGGTAGCACCCTCAAATAGTTTATAATGTATTAATATTAGTAATTAAGTAAAATAATAATTAAAATATATATAATCAGTTCAATTTGATTTTAATTAATTTTAAAAATATCAAAAGTCAAAATTGAACCAAAATAAAATAAATCTGTTGGATTTGATTTTTAAATTATTCAACTAGTAAGTGAGAGGTTTTAGATTCGATTATCATTAAATACAAATTTGAACCACATTATTGCTAGTTCATTGTAAGACTATGTATATTCACATCTCTCTTAGGGTACATAATTTCGTTTGTTTAAAAATAAAAAAAAATAAAAAAAATCCAACCAAACCAAATCGATCAAAACAGTTGAAACAAATTACAAGTGACCGTTTACCACAATAGTAAAAAAGTGTTGAGTTCTTGAATAACGATGTAAGTTTAAACTTTTTTAGTAGCTAATATAATATCTAATTTAATAAAATTTATCGTTTGAGAGAAAGAAAAAAAAGTTGTTAAGACGAATTGATGCCCACTCGATTTGGGTTAGACTCCATTCAACTTTTACTTTTACATATAAGAAAAAGGCATATAATAAAAAATAGAAAAGAAAAAGAAAATTAAAAATTCGTTGAATTCCCTCCTCTCTCACATGAGGATCAGATACAGATACGCAGTGATTGTCTCACGCATCAGTCGGCATCACCACCCTCTGCGTCTCCGTCTCTTTCTCGCCCGCCCTTGGAAGCTCCGCCCTTCTCCCAGAAAATACACCAAATCCTCTCTCTCTCTCTCATTCATTTCTCTCTCTCTCTCAAGAGTTGGCGACAATGGAGAACTTCGCCCTCCACTCTCTCTCCTCCTCCACCTTCCCCTTCTCTTCCCGCGCTTCCTTATTCCGCCGCTCAAAACCCCTCATCAAATCTCCACCGTCCATCCAATCATCTCCCTCACTCCCCGCCCTCCGATCACCATCCCTCTTGCCCTCAAAACCTTTCATCTCCTTGTCTCATTCCTCAAAACCCAGAAAAACCCATTTCCCAATCCATGCCTCTCAATCCGCACAGCTCCAAACCACTCTCACACCGCCGGCGCCGCTTCAAGGCGCCAAACCCATCCCCTTCATCATCTCCATCGCCATAGGCATTGTGGTCCGCTTTTTCGTCCCAAAACCAGTCGAAGTCACCACACAAGCCTGGCAATTGCTCGCAATTTTCCTATCCACCATTGCTGGCCTGGTTCTGAGCCCGTTACCCGTCGGCGCTTGGGCCTTTCTCGGCCTCACCACCTCCGTTGTGACCGGAACTCTGTCCTTCCCGACGGCCTTCAGTGCTTTTACCAACGAGGTGATCTGGTTGATTGTCATTTCCTTCTTTTTCGCTCGCGGGTTCGTGAAGACGGGCTTGGGGGATCGGATTGCCACCTACTTTGTCAAGTGGTTGGGGAAGAGCACCCTGGGATTGTCTTATGGGCTGACAATAAGCGAGGCACTAATTGCTCCGGCAATGCCGAGTACCACGGCCAGGGCTGGCGGTGTTTTCTTGCCCATTATCAAGTCGTTGTCCCTCTCCGGCGGGAGTAAACCCGGTCACCCCTCCAAAAGAAAGCTTGGTTCTTATCTGATTATGTCTCAGTTTCAGGTTGGTGCTCGTTCAGTTCCCTAATTTGTAGACGTATGAATTCTACATCTTTAACCAATGGATTTCTTCAGTATTTCATATTGGGGTAAGGGCTCGATAAGATCTTTCATTGATTGCCTCTTTGGATACCTGTAGTATTGTGAATGATCTCACTTTGATAAACTCAGTTAGGAAGAGATTTCTTTTGCACTTTTACTTAACCTGTTGATTGTATATCTTAATTCAGTACTTCTCTTTATTTGAACCAAACAATACCCACGGATGCAGGAAGAAGAAAACTAGAGCTCTACAGGGGGAGGAGGAGGGTGGGGGGTTATTGTCTAACTGTTCTTTGCACTTTGCCTTTCGTTTATGCTGAATTTGATAGGAAGAGAACTTTTCTTTTTTCTTCGAAAAACAACTGCGCTTCACATTATTATTGTTGAATTACCCGATAGTAACTTTTTCGTCATTGTTCTGCCTTTCGTTTCAAACAGCTACCACCTCCTTTACTCTAGTCGTTGCTGAATTATACACAAGAGAATTTCCTTTTCCCTCTCTTCGTTGCTGTACTATGCTTTATATTTTTAATTTTTGTCTCCTCCTGTGTGTTTGTTTGAAGACAAAAAGCTTAAATTCCCGGGTAATTAGCCAAAGTGCAGAGAAGAGCATAAAACTCTTTCTAGTCATGCCCCGCATCAGTAGATTGTATTTAAAAATGTAGATCCTTTAACCTTTATTTCATAACCTTCTGGCTTCTTTTTTACCCTTCCTAAAACGAGTTCTGATAGGTTCTTAGTAGCCAGTAGTGAAATGTTTCCTCCCGCTTGTCAATTAATCTTTGGACTCGTAAATGGTGAATGTCCTATTAAAAGAAAAAGTAAATAAAACCGCTTCTGGTCTAATTCTTGGGCAGTCATTGAGTTGGGGCCTACTATAAAGTAAACCTTGGCTACATAGCACACTAGCTTCTCTAATCAAACTTGGACTTAAATCTTGCTTATTATCCATACAATTGTTTGTTGAAAGAAAGGTGGGAGCTCTCATGTGTGAATTAAGAGATCCAATGTACTAAACAGCAGTTTTTTATATTTTCTCTATTGCATTAATTCAGCATAATGTATTACTGTATTAGATATTCTTTCCCTGCTGACTCTATTAATATATGTTATTTATGCCATCATGTGACTCATGCATCTGTGTTTTCTGATGGGTGACAGTCCGCTGGTAACTCTAGTGCTCTTTTCTTAACGGCTGCAGCTCAAAATTTGCTGTGTCTTAAATTAGCTGAGGAACTTGGAGTGATTGTTTCAAGCCCTTGGGTTTCTTGGTTCAAGGCTGCTAGTTTACCAGCATTTGTCTGCCTTCTAGCTACTCCGCTAGTCTTATACAAGCTATTTCCTCCAGAAACCAAAGACACACCTGATGCCCCTGCCATGGCTACAAAGAAATTGGAGAATATGGGTCCTGTCACAAAGAATGAATTCATTATGGTTGGTACAATGCTTCTTGCTGTCTCTTTGTGGGTCTTCGGGTAAGTAGCTTTTCTGGCTTGGGACTATTTACTATTAATTTTACATGTCCAGTAGACTATAATTGCATATCCTTCTTTTTCGCAATCTGATAAAAAAAATTCACCAATAATAGGACTTTGCTTGGGATACTGGGATGTTTCCATGGACTATATAATTACATTCATTGAGATTTTTATCTTTCATTTAATCTCCTATTTCTGTAACTGTCGACTCTATTCCCAACAATGGTTATTTCTCAAAGGCATTTTAGTTAGTCAAACATAATTTTGTAAATATGATTCTTTCAGGGGTTAAAGAAGATGAATTTCCTGGACCTTTATCTCCACAAACTTGTTTACAGTTTGAACAGGATGAACTTTTTTAAGTGTTATTAATTTATCCTTAATGTTGCTGGTTGTAGTCACCATAGGTGAGGTAACGTTTCTTAATAGGATAAAACCTACCTATTGAGGTGCTTACTTCAATATGTTTCATCCATCAATATAGTTGTTTTCCCTTAAGAAAGTGACTCTTCAAATGTTACCTACTTTGGCATAACATTAGGAAATAGGAAATAGCCTCTGTACAGTTGGGTACATTTGACCTCTCCAAACCTGGTGCACTTAGCTACCCTTTCTTGAAGAGTTCTTGTTGAAAATTTTCTTTCAAATCTGAAATACTGTGTTTATGCATAGATTCTTTTTCTAGGGGTTTTGTCTGTCCATTTCGCTTTGCCAGCTGTGTCTTGCTGATCATATTGGGTAGAATATTCTGCAACTATTCTTCACATATAACAAAGGGAAAAACAGAAGATAACAAGAAAGCGTGCACAATTCTTTCTTTAGTTTCATTATCTAGCTTTATTTCCATGGTTACCTATTCGATGTCTCACTTTCAAAGCTTGCTATTACCAAAGAATTTGACTTGTGAGTTCAAGGATGACGGCTAGTAGTATCAACCATATGACCTTGATTATCTGGACTTATAGATGTATTGCGTGTGCCCTCATGTAGTCCATACAATGTAGAATTATGTCATTAGTATTGTTTATTTAATTTTTTGTTATATAATTTTATCCAAAGTGTCCTATAGTGATGGTCGACAGTAGCAAACACATTATGTGTGTCTGTGTGTAACTTCTGTTCATGATTTCCCTGGGAATGCATTTTGTTTTACTAGGGTTCTAAATCTTCTGATTCACCAATTCCTTTCTTTGTTCGCTTGCAGAGATGCTCTTGGTTTAGCAAGCGTTGTAACTGCAATGATTGGCTTATCTATACTCCTTTTGTTAGGAGTCCTTGATTGGGATGACTGCTTAAGTGAAAAATCAGCATGGGATACATTGGCTTGGTTTTCTGTTCTAGTCGGTATGGCTGGCCAGTTGACAAATCTTGGTATTGTAAACTGGATGTCTAGTAGTGTAGCCAAGACGCTTCAGTCTTACTCTTTAAGCTGGCCAGCTGCATTTGGCGTTCTTCAGGCAGCTTACTTCTTCATCCATTACCTCTTTGCAAGTCAAACCGGTCATGTGGGTGCTTTATTCTCTGCATTTCTTGCCATGAACTTGGCAGCTGGGGTACCTGGTGTGTTGGCAGCGTTGGCTTTAGCTTACAATACAAATCTGTTTGGGGCTTTAACACATTATAGCAGTGGTCAGGCTGCTGTATACTATGGAGGTATGCCCCCTTCCAACATCCCATTCATGAGTTTGGAACTTTTTTTTCCTTAAACAATTACATTTCTGTAGTGTTCATTTTCCTTTTCAGTAACAGTTGCTTCATTTTATCATTTTATGGTCTTTAAAATTAGGGAAAATTTTCGGTATGTCTCTTGAATTTATGTACAAATTTTGTTGTCACCTCAGAAAAAGAAATTTAAGAAAGATGCCCCGTTAATTTTTCAAAACCCATGACAACCTCACCCCGTCAAGTTCTCCATTCAAAACATTGCATGTGGGTAGCTCATGACCCGTTTTCAGGGATATATTTTACTTTTTAAGGCAAATTTTAGGATCATTCAGTAGTGAAAAGACTTGGTTTCAATTTTTTTGGATAGAAAGTTTGAAGGTGTTAGCATGAGGTTACAAAATGAAATTGGCGTGTTGTATAAGTTGATGTGACATTGAAATCGTTTGCTTACATTTTGATCGCCTCAAATTCTTATATTTACCTTCCTCTATTTGTGTGACCCTCGCTCTCTCCCTCTCCCTCTTCCTTTATTATTTTCACAAAAGCGCTCAGAAGTCAAGACATGAAAAAAAGAAAGAAAAAGGATTGTCTTTATCAGAATCTGTTTCAGGCCGCGACTGATAAGATGTTGTTTGTTGTCTCCAACAGCTGGTTATGTTGATCTTCCTGACGTGTTCAAAGTTGGCTTTATAATGGCTCTTGTTAATGCTGTCATCTGGGCAATAGTAGGATCCTTCTGGTGGAAATTTTTGGGCCTCTACTGATTTTCTTCGGTTTCCTTGTAAGTAGATTATTTGGTCTTGCCTGTTATATTATTATTTTCAGGGCAGAATTGAGGCCGCCATTTTATCACATACAATTGCACCAACTGAGAGGTGAACTATTGTTTTGGTGGAAGCCGATAATAAAATGTGAAACCATAGGTTTACTTAGCCACAGTTTAAATTATGCAGAAGTATATTACTATTATTGTTCTACTCCAGGCTTGTCTCACTTCACAAGTAATATACGTTAAAGTCCTGTTTCGGATCTAACCATGTCGGAAAATAAACTTTTATGTGACCTTTCATTCATGGTTCGTGCTCGTTTCCAGATCATGGGTTACCCCCTTCTCATATTGATGTTGTTATTCGAGTTCCTCGCTAGCTAAACAGGAATTCCAGTGAAATGCTTGCTATGGTTAATGAGATTCCGAGCATCATTCCCGGACTTAGAAATGGGCTAGCATTGCTACAAAGTCATTCTCATACCTTTCTGAAGGTTTGGAATCCTGAGTTTTTCTCTCCTGCGCATCACCAGAATTCAATGCATGGAGCGACTCGAACGATATGAATGACCATTGAAATTGAATTTCCAGATCGTTTAACACGTTATACTGATGTATTGGTATAACAATATGCACGAACTATCGATGCAATATCTAATATATGAATGTCGGCGTAACCAGGAGCATGCTGAGGTTCATCGATTACAAGAGCCACTTGTGCAGGAGAAAAATTTAGTCAAAATCGTTAGGGGACAAAGAAGGGTCGGGTGAGCAGACAATACATACAACCTTCTTTAATCCAGCAGACCCCCTTCAAATGTGGGTTGACGCGAAGGGACTTTTGATTGCTAAGTGCAAAACTATTTCCCTCAACTAGGTATTCGATAGATTAAAAATACACCATATAAGTATTATAACAACACATGAAATATGACATTTACAAATCACTCTTGCATACCTTGCTATTTATCACGAGGTGTCCTTCCTATCTAACTCTTTGTGATTCATTTCTTCATCTCTTTCTACAAAATTCCTTGGAGTTTAAAAGTATCTCACCCAAACATACCCTGAAGGTTCTTTTGGATGGAGGATTTATATTAAGGAATTTGCTGATGATGGGACTAGAGAGTGAAAGGATTTTAAGATGATGAGTGTTGAGTTTTTAGCTTTTTTATTTTTTATTTTTAGGGGTGTGATATCCACACACCCCTTTTTACTTTTCTCACACATTTTTGGATTTCGGTCATCGGATCGGATGAATTCAAGAAGATTTAACAGACAGAAATTAATAGGGGTGTGTGAGAAGTAAAAAGGGATGTGTGGATAGCACACCCCTATTTTTATTATACATGCGATATTATTAATTTAAACTACAAATGAGGGAAATGATTTGAACGCAAAGAACAGTGTCCAACAAGGCAATCTATCACTAGCAGTTGGCGATGAGATTTAAATTGATGGCGTTTCGAAATTACTAATTTTGCTATAATAGGATTAATACAAATTAAATAAAAAATTGAAATATATTAGCAAATTACTATTACGGTAAAATCTCTTTATAATGATACTATATCTAGTCATAAGAAAAATCTAATGGTGGATTGTCCCTGCTCGTTGGGAAATTCATTTTCAAGCTACTATGTTGTGTTCAAACCGTTATATTTCTCCTTTATTAATGTAGGGTCTTTTTCAACCTTGACAATGCCAAAGAAACACAAGCCTAAAGGAACACTAAAGTGAAGGCCCAATGAATATAGAGAGATGGAGCCGAGTACTTCAAGGGGGCCTATGGATTGGTCTCCAAGTGTCTTGTCAACAATCAAGCTGAGCGCTTCTCCATAAAGCGCCTTTCGAGCATCAAAAGGCAAATTGACCATTGACAGCTTTAAGGTACGAGTTCCCAAGACTAAAAAGGGCAAGCCTAGTCAGACTTCAACCTTAAACCGCGTGGTAGCTAGAATAGAGGCCTATGAAAGGACATAAAAGCTGACAGGTAGGACACTTGGGTACAAGTTCCCACTAACTCCAGGCTAAGCAAGGTGCTCAAACGCATTATCCCAAAAAAGGACACAAGTGGACCTGCTCAAATGTCCCCTTATTACCACGTGTCTGCCAAAGAATGAAGGGACAACTAGCAGGTCTAATCTGTAGATTTGGCACATTAAATGCAAGGGAAGTGACAGATTCGAACCCAAAGGTTTCACAAGAAGGCCTACATAAGAAGGACAAGTACTATTTAGAATGGGTCGGGCGAATTGAGATAAAAATTGTACTATTCTAGCTGAGCGCTATTTGTAACCTTTTTCTCAATTTATGAAAGAAACTTAGTTGATGTAACCTAGTTTTGAGGGGTGGAAGTCTTAAATCATGTGTCTATTCATATTTGTTTGCATAGCTCAAATCCATCAAGGACAAACACTAGATCTATTCAACTTTTGTTAGCCTCACCAGTCACACCCTCGCGTAAAGTTTTTAATTTATTTTAAAGAACCAAACTATTGCAATTGTTTCAACTGTGGGTAAGTTTGATCACTCATATATTTCATGCAGTTATATCATCCATTTCTAAAGTCTTTGTGATTTTTTGTGTTAAAATGGTTGCATTTAACCTTACTTTGTGTTAGTGTGCAGTTACATTTACTTTAAGATCAATTTCAAGAAAAGTAGGGAAAACAAAGGAGTTGGTGAGCAGGGCAGAAAACATAAAAGAAAGGAAAAGAATAGAAGAGAAAACGTGAAGGACAGAAGAGATTCGGGGGGGGGGGATTGAAAGGCAGAAAAAGAAAGGAGTCAGCAAGAATAAAAATGAGGGAGCTGACAAAGGCAGCATGGTTGAGAATTTTTTTTTTAAAAAGGGAAGAACAAAGCTGCCAGGAGGGCAGCGAATAAAAAGAAGAAAAAAATGAAAAGAAAGGCAGAACAACGAATGAGGGCAGTAAGGCACTCATGTAAGAAAAGTAAGATAGTAGGGCAGCAAGGCACATGGATGAAAAGAAGAAATATAGAAAAATAAAAGCAGAGAGAAGTACTGAGAGTGTCAAAAATAAAAACGATCAGAAAAGCACACGGACGTGAGAGCATCGCATGAGGGAATGCACAGCAAGTCACAAGTAGAGAGCTGCCATTTTGTTTGTTTAAAGGCAGCGAGAAGCACAGAAAGACGGGGGGTAGAAAAGAAGAAATAGATAGAGAAGCACAGAGAACTTGTTGCACAGAAGGAGAAAACACACAGAGAGAGCAAGGCTCGGCAAGGGAAGGAAACCAAGAAGAAGAAATCTTTGCACTCTCCTCTTTCGGTTTTATCTTCTCAAACTCATGTTTTATTTGTGGTTTAATTTGAGAAGAATGTGTAACTAAATTCGTTTTGGCTAGAGGTTGATTCAAAGCCATAAACATATTTGTAATATGAATTGATTACCTTCAGTTGTGATTTCATGAGTTGTGAATTCAATTTGCTTAACTGCTTGATTGATAACTTATTCTTGTATGTCGATTAAGGATGCATACTTAGTTTGCATGCATGAATTTGATGCTAGAATATAAGAGAGTTTCACCTAATCGTTACGAACTTATATTCACAAGTAGTGGAGGTTGCTAGTCACAATCGCGTTAAGTGAATTCTTGGCAGGAGTATCATGATGTTCATAGTTACGAATGCCTTGTCAATGCTTATAGTTTTCACAAAGCTTAATTATCTTTGATTGTATCTCTATTGTGTTGTTCACGTAGGGGACTTTTGAAGAATATTTTGAATTGTTGTATGCGCTTTTCCGTCCAATTCAATAACTTAAGAAAAACTTGAAGGTTAAAAAACTGTTGTTCACGGTTAATCTGAGGTGTTGAGATTTATGGTTTATTGAAAGAACAACTGAAAATTGATTGACATTGCATATGTGTCATGTGTGGAGAAGAAACCTCTAGCTAGTCCATCACCCATCCATTTACCTTAATTTTATGTCTTTGTTTAATTCTGCAAGTTTGTTTAGTTTTAGTTTCAATTTTCGTGCAAACCAAACCCCCATCATTAAGTAGTGTCAATTTAGTTAGAATCTGTCCTAGTTTGTGTTTAGTTAGTCCTTTGAGTTTATTTTCGTCCAAATCAGTCCCTAGTGTCTAGTTTGAGTCAATTTGATTGTTTTGAGCTGTTTTGAGTCATTCTAGTTTGTTTTGAGTTATTTGAGTTTTGTTTAGTGTCTTTTGCCTATTTTAGTGTTTTTAAGTCAGTTTAGAGTAGATTAGCAATCCCTCCTAATCCCCGGCCTATAACGATTCCTACTGACATCTATACTATAACTGTCAACAAGAGGGTTTAATTTGAGTGTTGTTTTACATCCCACTAAATTTTTGGCGCCGTTGCCAGGGATTAGCAAATTTGCTAATCCCTTTGTTTCTGTTTGTGTCTATATTTATGTTTGTGTTTGTGTTTGTGTCTTTTACTTTTGATATTTGATTTAGTTTTCTTTCTTTGATTTTAGGTATACATGGAGCAAGACATGGCACTTGCGACCATTCAAGCTCAATTGGCGCATCTCACTTCTCAATTGACTCATAATGCCGAAAGGACCACAATGCCAAGTGTCCCTACATTTGATGTGCCCTATGAGCAAGGATATCAAACTCATCAATGTCCTCAATTTGCTGCAAACGGAGATGCTTGGGGTTATCAAGGCTATGATCAACCAAGCAACAACATGTTTTCCAACACTTACAATTCAAATTGGAAAGATTATTCATATTACATGTGGGGAGAACCTCAACAAGTTCAACAAGGTGGATATTGGCAACAAGATGAGGAGTTTTATTCAAGACCTATGCAGCCATCACAACCTCCCCCATAACAATTCCAATCGAATTCAAGTATGCCCATGAGTTATAATGAAATTCTTGATGGACTAATTTCTTTGACGCAGGGCTCACAAAAAGAAGAACAATTGCAGCCATCTGAGGAGTTCTATCAATGGCCATGTGCACCACCACAGCCTCCACCACAATCTTCCTAACCAATTTCAGGTTCGTCGGTGGATAATGATAATATTATTCAATTAATCACCTCTTTGACACATGGAGTAGAAAATCAAAACAAGGAGATGCAAGACCGAGTCAAAATAGTGGACGAATTGGAGAAGCAAGTTGGGCAGATTGTGGAATTCATGGAGCAGATTCAAGAGCAACGTGAACTCTCCAACTCAACATTGCAAATACAAAGGAAAAATTTGAAATCGATGAAGCCATCACTTTGGAAAGTGATATGGAGGATGAAGCTATCCCAGAACCATCCAAACATAGCCCGAACATGGATGATTTGCTACTGCAAGAAGAAGATGAAGAGGACGACATGGGCAATTTAGAAGAACTCTTGCCACAAGCCCCTCAAGTCCCTATGATGTCTAACTCTGGTAATGTTGTTCCAAATTCAATTCATTCTAACATTATTCCACCAAATGTCCCTTTTCCTCGCAGGTTTTTGATTCCAAATAATGATAAGAGTGAAAAAGACATTGCGGAAGCTCTTCCAAAGGTCCAAAGTGAGATCCTAATTCTTGGTGTACCAAATCAAGTTTCAGATTGTGTTGAATTGTTTGAAGAGAGTTGTACACCAAGAAGAAGGATTCAAGATAATGAAGTGGCTGGAGAATATGTTGAATGCATCAAAGAGGATTTAGTTGAGACAACCAATGCCAAAGAAGTTGAGTTTGATGACACAGGACAAGCCACAACCATCATAGTAAATTTGGCCAAGTTCAAAGTCCCTGAAACATTCAAGGACGTAGTGTTTGTTATTGAGTTTGTGTCGGAGAAAGAAAGTAAGCCATATTCTCCAATTTTAATTTTGTTTTATACTAACATGCTGATTTTGATGATTCAGGCACCCACTCTTGAATTTAAACCATTGCCGGATCATTTCAAGTATCACCTCCCATTCGAAGATAAATTCCATGCTGTGGAACCTAAGGGAGTTTAATGGAAAGTCCCGTCCGGCTGCAAGACGTTAAAACCAGCGCTTATTGGGAGGCAACCCATGCATTCAACGAAGGGAGACTTTGGAATTGCTAACCAAATCAGATTTGCATTCTTACACCCTTATCTTTACTACTTTCATTTTGTTTTGTTTAGTTAGTTGTGTTATTTGGTTGATTTCTGTGAGTTTGTGTTTAAAACATTGAGGGCAATGTTTAGTTTGAGTGTGGGGGAAGGTTAAACAAAGTTTTTTTTTTTACATTGATTTACATATTTTACATTGATTTAAAAAATTAAAAATAATAATAATAAACAATTTAAAAAAAAACAACAACAAAATAAAATCAAATAAAATTAAAATAAAAGCAAAAATATTTTACAATGATGTGTAAACTAATAGCCTTCATTGGTCAGGTGGTACCTTAGCAGTCGACGGAGCTCCAGAAAGACGAAGCGTCAAAGTTTGATCTTCTGGAGCCTCAACACTTGGTGCAACTCCAGATGACGAAGGCAACAGATGCCTTTGCAGTAACGCCACAACCCTTTGATGATCACTCTGAATCCGCACTTCGAACTCTTGCAGTTGGTCAAGCTTTCTCTTCATACTTGTTGAGTAACTAGTTGCGAGCATGTGCAACTCCTTATTCTCGTGCCTGAGTCCTCTGACCTCTTGCCGAAGACTAGCCACCTCAGCCATCAAAGACTTAACCTGACGAGATCGTGCAAGAAGGCGTTGGCCCATGTTTGATACTGAGCCTGCACACTAGACGCTGAGCGCCAAAGAACCCTGAATAGCGAGCTCGTCTGACCGCTTGGATAGCATCCTACTGTCTCTTGGAGTAAGAAGATTTCTAGCAACCACCGTAGCGGTTGTATCGTTTCTCATCATTGAGTCCCCAACTGTAAGAGGACCATTGGGGGATATGAAGGACGGATGCCAAATGTTGTTAAGAGAAGACAAGTCATCATCTTCCCCGACATTCAAGTTAAGGCGACGGTCAGAGGGGCAAGACATTTTTCGAAGGTGTTGAGAAAGAAGAGATCAGACAGATTAAGATTTCAGAAGTGCAAGAAGGGAGTTTTTACAGGAAGCAATTCAAGTGTGCTGTGGAACAAAATTAGTGCCTCTATAAAAAGAAGAAATCGAAGAGGCACTACTCAGAAATCGAAGAGGCGCCTGTTCGCAAATCAAAGAGGCGTCTGCTCGCAAATCGAAGAGACGCTACTCTCTCAAAAGCCGGGCTTGCTCAGAAACCACGAGTCGACCCCCGGATTTCAAAAGATCAACTTTTCCAGACTTGTTGTCACCTGTCACATGCACCCTCAGCTTTACGGGAATTACGGGTAACTTTGTCAGAAAGCACGTAAACCTTACTGTTCAATCATCCACCGACTGTCGACAAGAGTAAGAGAATAGTACTGGTTGTGAAGAAATTCCTATAAGTGTCTACCTTCACCCTCCATAGCAAAGGCAGACTTACTCAACACTTCTTCATCTCCGAGAATGTATTCCCAAAGAAACCTCTCGAGTTACTCAGTGTTCCTCATCTCCTGGAGTACCTCTACAAACAAGTCATCAAGAGCAAAAGTATTTCATATCATGAAGGTTAAAAGCAAAAGTATCTCATATCATGTTTTCTCCTCACCTTCATCTGAAGAACAAGGAGAAAGAGATATCTTGATTGCTTACCTAGTCTTGCTTTCGAGTACTCATCTTCGAGCCCCTCCAGCCTAGTTCAAGAATAAACCTGTGGGAAGATACTTCTTCAAAAGTAAAAGTATCTCACATACGATGCAGTAGGAGTCTAAGTTGCATCGAAGAGCAGAAGGAGTCTGCGTTGATCCAAGAACTCAAGGAGATGCCATTAGATACTTCTTCAAAAGTAAAAGTATCTCATATCAGCAGGGTCGAAAGCAAAGATATCTTATGGCATGTTTTCCTTTACCTTTGCTCTTGTCTGCCCACCAAGGAACTCTCCTTATTCCTTTCTCAGAAGTCCCATCCAGTTCAAGATCAAAACTGTGGAAAGTCAACAAGCACGACTAAAGATCACCTAATATTTCTATTCATTGTCTTTAATTATCATTTTCAATTTTTCGTTTTCATTTTCTACATTTTCTTGCGTGCTTAACTGAATTATTTCATTTCTTTGTAGGAACTTTTGGTTATTTCCACCCTTGAAATTGATTGCAGAATTTAAGCTTGGGGGTCATCGCTTGATTTTACTGCAAATTAGGGAAGTTTTCAGTCCAATTGCTTTATTTTGTTTCTTATTATTTATTCATTTTTTTATTTGCATTATAGTGTTTTCTGACATTGGGGACAATGTCTAGTTAAGTTTGGGGGTAAAGAGTATAAAAAATGACCAAATTGAAAATTTTTGTACCTTCGACTATGAACTGGTTTCATTTGTTTCCGTGTTGTTGCTTTTAAAAAAAAATTGAAAAAAAATCGGAAGATTTAAAAATCCAAAAATATTGTCTTGTTTTCCTTAGTTTTGAATTAGATTTTTGTTAGTTTCCCGACCCAATGATATAATTGGATCAAATTTGACCATGGTGATCAAGAACTTAGTTAACATGTGTTGTGTGAAATTCCTAATTCTCTTGTTAGTTTTGTACATGTTTGATCATTCTTGAAAATCCAAATGCACATAGCCTTTGTCACACCCGCCCCTCAATTATATTTAAATTTTAGAAATTGACCCCCAAACCTTTTTCAATTATACAATTTAATCCCTAAAGTTTGTAAACGTTCATTTTGGTCCCTAAACCCCCTAATTTTAATTTTTTATTGTTTTGTTTCTTATTTGGTGAGCCCAAGGGGCCCACCCCTAATTTTGTCCCCCTTTTTTCCCGTATCCCCCATCCCTCTCACCTCTCTTTCTCTCTACACTTTCTCAGACTCTCTCTCGAACTCACTCTCCTCCCTCTCTCCCGTATCTCCCTCATCCCTCACCCTCTTGTGAACACACACACACACACGCCAGTCACCTTCATCTCCATCATCATCACCATCACCCTTGTGCTCTCAAAAACGAAGAATGAACACCCAAAACCCAGGCTCCGACGACTCCGGCGGCTTTCAAGCCAATTTCCGGCCAAACCACGGAGAGTTGGTCGGCGTGAAAGGTATTAATCTCTTCGTCTTGTCGATTACTACAACTTTCCTTTTTATTTCACCTAATTTAGTTGAGTATTGAAGAAGTTATACTCATTTGAAACTTACCCAGTTTCCGACGAGTCCGACAGCTTTCAAGGAGATTTCCGGCCAAACCACGGCGAGTTAGATGTCGTGTGAGGTACCAATCTCTTCGTCTCTTCGAGAACTACAACCTTCGTTTTTGTTTCACTTGATTTCGTCGAGTATTGGTAAAGTTATGGACGTTTGAAGGTGGTGTGGTATTCCGACCGAATTTCTGGCCTTCTTCTCCGTTCAACCCAGGCCTTCGGGCCATTTCAGAAACCCACGGGCCTTGGGCCCGTTTCAAACCCCCAGCCCAGTTTTATATTTTATTTTCTGTTTTTATTTATTAGTTAAAAGGCTTTGGGCCTTTATAATTGGGGCTTTTGGCCCGTATCACCTAAACCCAAAACCCTTTTGGGTTTATTACAATCAGAGCCCTTGGCCCATTTACCTTATAACCCAGAAACCCTTTTGGGCTAACCCTAAACCCAAAACCCTATTGGGTTAAAACCCAAAACCCTAAACCCAACCCGGATCCAACCCTGACCCGGGTTTGACCCGACCCGTTTGACCTGACCCTGTTGACCGTTGACTTTGATCGGTCAACAGTCAAAGGTTGACTTTCGGAGTTGACTTTTTCGGGTTCCATCCGAGACCCCTCTTAGGCTAATTTCGACGTCCTGGACCCGTTTTTGAAGTCCGTTTTCCCAAATAAATTCGTTTGAATAGAGTTTGACTATATTGAACCCTTTATGTGCTAGGTGCATATATCGTGGCTTTACTATATTCGCTAGCAGCACAGCGTTGGATGGCTAAGTACTGTGAGTGGACCCCTTCTAAAATACTTATTTTATTTGAAAGCATTTACATGTCTGCTGAGCTTGAGTATAGAATATGGTGATATGATGCTTGAATATCGAATGTTGTGATGTGGTATTGAGATTAAACAAATATATGTGGCATTGATCTGATATTACCTAGTGGTCCACGATTCCGCTATGGGATGTAGGGATAAGGCTCCGGTCCATCCTGGGCGACGGTTATGGTGTTGGCATAAGGCCTGGAGTGTGTTTCCTCTGACTTTTGAGTACAGGGACGAGGAGCTGGCATTGGGCCTGAAGTGTGGTTTCCTCTGACTGTCTGTTCAGGGACGGGGAGCTGGCATGGGGCCTGAAGCGTTATATTGGACATTCACTAGCGATTAGTCTTATATGAATATAGTTATAATATATGAGTTATGAGTTGAGATATGATTATTGTTATGGTTGTGATTGAGACACTGCACTGTATGGTAGGCTTAGGAAAACTTACCTATATATCATGTTTTTGTTTTCTAACTTGGGGGTTAGTATCTTGATAGCTATTTTCTTAGATGTATATCAAATTGATCCACTCACCTTTGTTTTGCGCCCCCTTCAGGGCTTAGATTCAAGGCGTACAATTACGGCATCAAGGCACTTCCATTTCGGCATCTTCGAGTCCTAGCTGTGTAAGACCTACTCCTTTTGCTTTCAATTTTATATTCTTCCTTTTAGTATTTCAAATTAGTTGTATGCTCTGAACACGTTCCTTAAATGCTTATTAATGTTCAATTTAATTCTTATTTCTCGTTCTTATGCACTCTAAATGGCTTACGTCACCCCTCGGGTGTCGGCCAGCACGTGACCCTCCCGAGGTCTACAGGACCTCGGGACCGGGGCGTGTCAGATTCCTTGGGCGATCCTTAAATGTATATTCTCATCCCTACTTAGCACGAGGCCTTTTGGGAGCTCACTGGCTTCGGGTTCCGTAGGAACTCCGAAGTTAAGCGAGAAGGGGGCTAGAGCAATCCCAGGATGGGTGACCTCCTGGGAAGTTGCTCGTGAGTTCCCAGAAACAAAACCGTGAGGGCGTGGTCGGGGCCCAAAGCCGACAATATCGTACTATGGTGGTGGAGCGGGCCCGGGAGGTGGCTGCGCCCGGGCGGGGATGTGACAGCCTTGTTGATGTGAAACTAAAGCATGACTTAAAGCTTCATATGTGAATTTAGTGACCATATACATCCTATGTGAGTTTTTAAGCCTATTGAAAGTGTGTGCATTTTTCATACACTCCTATTCTTTCATGTGTGATGAACATATGTGAGATACATCTCTAGAACTTGCGTAACGATCTTTCGAAATGTTTGTCATTGATTGCATGAACTTGAGAATGATAGAGGCATTAGGTTTACCACCATGGCCCAAATAACCATGTTTCCCAAAGAAAAATGATATCATTAGATTGCCAATTTGAGCCGTATATGTTGAGCCTTTTATTTCTTATCACCAGATATGTCTACCCTTATATCTCAAACATTTTTCCTTACCCTTTCCAAGCTAGCTAGTGAGCAATGTGAGATTGTCTTATGAGAAATGTTTGTGAAGTACTTTGAAGGAGTTTGGCAAAAGAATAAGTGTAGGGGTATTTCATGCTTGTATTTAGTTTTGTGAAAAAGAAAAAAGAAAAAAAAAATTGCATACAAAGAAAATAAAAAGTTTTTAAAAGTTTCAGTTTAAGGGTATGGTTGGAAGTATTAGAAGAATCACCGGAGAGCTTGAGTTCTTATAAATCTCAACAAGAGAATTAATGGAGCTTGGAACTTGTGTTTACCTATTCTTTCATTTCAATAACCCTCTCCCTAAGCCTCATTACATCCAATAAAAGTCATCTTGATTTAAGTTTTGCAATTATGATTGTGGAGAGGAGATCTTTATGCAAGCTTATGGTAGAACTTTCACATTTGATTCTTTGAGCGAAACACATTAAAACTAAACATGTGTGATTGAGTGTGTGTCCCGTGAGAAGGTCGCTAGTTTGCATATGGTGATTTTAAAAATAAAAATAAAAAACTTGAAATTGCATTAGCATGGCTATCTCACACACTAGACTTCAAAGATGATTAAAAGGTTACTGCTAATATTTGAATAAGGAAGATGAACTTGGATTAGCTTGTTTGGTGCTACCTATGGTTTTTGATGATTTGTTTTCTTGAATGAAATTCTATGAGGGTCACATATGGGGAAGCTAATGTTTTTCATGTTTTCTTTGTTTTGCTCGAGGACTAGCAAAAACTAAGTGTGGGGGTATTTGATCACTCATATATTTCATGCATTTATATCATCCATTTCTAAAGTCTTTGTGACTTTTTGTGTTAAAATGGTTGCATTTAACCTTACTTTGTGTTAGTGTGCAGTTACATTTATTTTAAGATCAATTTCAAGAAAAGTAGGAAAAACAAAGGAGTTGGTGAGCAGGGCAGAAAAGATAAAAGAAAGGAAAAGAATAGAAAAGAGAACGTGAAGGACAGAAGAGATTCGGGGGGGGGGGGATTGAAAGGCAGAAAAAGAAAGGAGTCAGCAAGAATAAAAAGGAAGGAGCTGACAAAGGCAGCATGGTTGAGAATTTAAAAAAAAAGGAAGAACAAAGCTGCCAGGAGGGCAGCGAATAAAAAGAAGAAAAAAAATGAAAAGAAAGGCAGAACAGCGAATGAGGGCAGCAAGGCACATGGATGAAAAGAAGAAATATAGAAAAATAAAAGCAGAGAGAAGCACTGAGAGGCAAAAATAAAAACGATCAGAAAAGCACACGGATGTGAGAGCAGCGAATGAGGGAATGCACAACAAGTCACAAGTAGAGAGTTGCCCTTTTGTTTGTTTAAAGGCAGCGAGAAGCACAAAAAGACGGGGGGCAGAAAAGAAGAAATAGATAGAAAAGCACAGAGAGCTTGTTGCACAGAAGGAGAAAACACACAGAGATAGCAAGGCTCGGCAAGGGAAGGAAACCAAGAAGAAGAAATCTTTGCACTCTCCTCTTTCGGTTTTATCTTCTCAAGCTCATGTTTTATTTGTGGTTTAATTTGAGAATAATGTGTAACTAAATTCGTTTTGGCTAGAGGTTGATTCAAAGCCATAAACATATTTGTAATATGAATTGATTACCTTCAGTTGTGATTTCATGAGTTGTGAATTCAATTTGCTTAACTGCTTGATTGATAACTTATTCTTGTATGTCGATTAAGGATGCATACTTAGTTTGCATGCATGAATTTGATGCTAGAATATAAGGGAGTTTCACCTAATCGTTATGAACTTATATTCACAAGCAGTAGAGGTTGCTAGTCACAATCGCGTTAAGTGAATTCTTACTTTTATAAGAGTTTATGTTATATTTGTATAAATAGAAAACAAGAGGAATAATAATAATCAAAGTGTTTCTTTAGCGCAACTGGCCATTTACCACAGTAGTGGAAATGTGTTAAGCTATTGCACAAAGGCGTGGGTTCAAAGTTCAAACCATGTTGGTAGCTAATTTAACATCTAATCTAACTAAATCTTATCGTTTGACAAAAAAAAAAGTGTATGCGATTGCATGTTTGATCCCTTGTAATGTCTTTACGGGCATTAAATTATTTGTAGTCCATATATAATATTTAAAAAAAAAAACTAACAAATGAACAGTCTTCCTTTTTTAAAGAAAATTAGTAAATGAACAGTGCCATATTTAAAAGAATTTAAATTTAAACTTTCTTTCTTCACCTCATTAGTGATTCAACGCCATTTTTTTTTCATGAATCATCAAATTAACATCCAAACTCAAAACCTTGTCATCTTGATTTTTGTATTCGAATTAGGCTTTGATTTTATAAATTAAAAATTAAAAATTCTAGAAGAATTAATTTAGCTGATCAATGAAGAGAGAAGATGGAGTATGTTGCTCCTTTTGGATTCGATTACTCAACAAATAGGAATGAGTAAGATGACCATTGCAAATCCACTCATGCCTCTTACATGACTCAACTCATGTGCATGACACCTGCACAACTTAAGACACATAACATCAGAACAAATAAACACATAAATTCAACATTAAAACAAAGGGTCATGTGCACAAATGCTTATGTCTTTTGTACAAATCTAGGTTTTGAGGGTTAGAAGGTATTCATCTATCAGTCTATAGTTCTCCAATTTATTGTTTATGTATTCAGTTGTGCTCTCTAGATTGCATAAGTTTCCTCCCTTCGATTGTAATCCTTTTTTAGTCCACATATATTATTTTCTAATCTTGATATTTTACCATTGTTAACAAAATTAGGAAACTGTTATTAGCACTCTAAAAATCTCACTCTACACTCCTCACAAGTGTATTTTTCTTTTTAATTATAGAAAGTTTGGATAGGCAAATGAGATTTTTGAAGTGCTAATAACAGTTCCCAATATTAATTTGTAAAAAGAATGTTTATTAATCAATCTACAAAAGGCACCACAAATTTCGCCCTGGGCATTTGAAAACTCAGAAACAGCCTTGGTGGAGTAGGTGGCTTTGTGTTGAGTTTGGAGGTGATGGCATGTGGGGGTGGTGGTTCCAGTTAGTCGGTGGAGGCTATGTTTCCATGACTTTTTTTTTTGAACAAACGATATTATTTACACTAAGGAGAGAGGGTGGGCTTAGCCTCACAATGTGCTAGCAATAATATGGTTCAAATTCGCCTTTGGTGAGAATCGAACCTAAGAACTTTCACTTATAAGTGAAGAAGAATTTCACTAGACTGTAGTACTAAGTGACTACTTCTATTGATTTTGGAGACAAAGTAATTCCTAGTTAATTTAACAGATTTTTAACTGGAGCTTAACAGATGTGATATTTTTAATAGGTTAGGTACTTGCTCAGAATAAAGGTTGAGACAAATTTAAAATGACACTAAATGGTTAGGGGGTTTAGGTACTTAATCCAATTTTTTTTTAATTTGAAATAACTAAATTTGGGCCGGCCCGTTGAGTGACATGACCCAAGCCTGCGGAAGCCGTGTCAAAGCAGGGGTATTTTAGTCATTTAAGGACGGAGCATGAAAAGCCCTAGACCTACATGCTAAAACCCTAAGCCATTCGCTCATTCATTGTATTGGAAGCCGAAGCCACTCTTCCGCCAAAAACCAACACTCTCTCTGAAAGCTCCTCCTCCTCCTTCCTAAATCTCCCAAAAAATAATGCGACCTCCCAGAGGCGGCGGAGGGTTCAGAGGCTCCCGCGGTCGCAGTGGTGGTGGTCGCGGGTTTAGCGGTGGTGGTCGCGGTTTCTTCCGCGATGAGGGCCCTCCTTCCGAAGTCGTAGGTCCGTTCATTTTTCTTCCAAAACTTATTTATTTCAGCTTCTGTGTTTCCGTTGAATGGAAACTTATTGATTTTTGTTAAATTTTTTGGGTAGTTCTTCCATTTTAGTGGGGGATTTGAGTTTCCGTGGAGGTTTCAAATCTTTGGTGAGTTTGTCATGAAACTATATGTTCAATTTCTGTCGAATTTCTAAGTTAAATAGAAATCTTGGTTGGTGAAACATGTCTCACCCTCTGCAGAAGAAAAAACAAAACACCCAATTTGCTGTTTTAAGTATTATAATGCGACGAATTTTGTTTGATTTTATTTATTTATTTTGAATTCCTCAACCAACATGTTATGTTTTCTGATTTATGTTTGCGTTGTTCGGTTGTTATTTGGAAAGCATGTAGATTTCATATTCTGTAACCTTTGCTCATTAGATGCTTTATTGATTTTTGTAATGTTGCCTTTTTTGGTGTGCAGAGATTTCAACATTTGTTCATGCATGTGAGGGTGAGGCAGTCACGAAGCTCACGAATTCGAAGATACCCCATTTTAATGCCCCAATCTATCTGCAGAACAAGACTCAGATAGGGAAAGTTGATGAAATATTTGGTCCGATCAACGAATCTGTGAGTCCTTGTGTGCGCTGTTTATGATGCCTACTCATTGCAGCTTGTTTTTTAGGTTTGGATGTTTAATATGGTTTCTTTTGATGCAATTGCAGTATTTTTCGGTTAAAGTTATGGAAGGCATTGTGGCGACTTCGTATTCACAGGGAGATAAGTTCTATATTGACCCAATGAAGCTTCTTCCTCTTGAAAGATTTCTTCCACAGCCAAAGTACGATTTTCTTACTTTCACATTATTTTGGTTGCATTTCATGTTTGAGTTGAGATAATGACAAGGTTCTGTACTTTAATTAGACGACACGTGCCTTCTAATGAACAACTGCAAAGAGTAATATCATTCCGTGTTACTTCGTGCCCCTTTTTTTCTGGAAAGGGGTTTATTGTTAAGATGACAGTGCCGTAAGTTATTTTTAAGTGTGGCAGCATAAACTCGTGTTGTTACTAGGATGACAAAATCAGTCTGTCAACTTGAGGTCAAGCTTTGTTTCCAAGCTAGGACCAGTGAAATGCTAATTAGTCTACCTTAGTTTTGGTCACATTGCCAGACCAAATTCTACTTATAATGGATATAGATATCCCATTGGTTCCTTGGGGAGTTTCTTGATGAACTCTTTGTTCTTTTTCTTATCTTCAAATGTTATGTTTGATAAAAACAGGAGTTGGCTGATGGAATGTTTTTTATTTCAAAATATGCATGACTTTCAAGATTTTTGTATGATCTTTCAAAAGGCTTATTTTGAACCCTGTTATTTTTATTTGACATACAACGTCGGAAAATTTTCTACGAAATGGTCTTGTCGATGGACTTGACTATGCCATTCAGTGAACACATGAGCTAATTTTATGGGTGATCCTTGTCTCTGATATATTTTGGTAAAGACTTTTAGTCATATTCATCGGGTCCTTTCCTTGTACTGTGTCGAGTGACAATTCCATGTCCCTAAAAAATTTGGACAGTTTTCTTCAGTTTACTTTAGTAGATGCTTCTTGAAGAGTTCGTGCTCGGCAGGGTATGATGCTCTCATGGAAGAAAAATCACGAATTATATATTTAATCTCGTTGATGTCCAATTGTCCATAAAGAGGAGCTTTCGTCTCAGATGTACAATAAATAAATATTCAATTTTTTAAAAATAATCCTTGTGATATTTAGATGTCCTCTGTGAGTTTGCTTCATTGTTGATGTATTTAGACTTTTTTCTTCCCCCAAAAGTTAAATTTTGGTTCTCTCATTGAACATGGTTTTTGTGGTAATCTGTTTTTAGTAGTGTTAGAAAGGTCTTCCATTGTTCATCTGAAGTAATTGTCATGTTATTCTCACTATGAATTCTTGCAAGTGACACATGTATGGGTGGTTTTGCTGCAGGGGACAGAAGCCAGCTTTTTCTCGAGGCGGAGGCCGTGGAAGGGGTACTCCGAGGGGAAGAGGTTTTTCAAGGGGAAGGGGTCCTCCAAGGGGAAGGGGTCCTCCGAGGGGTGGTAACCGTGGTGGCTTCAGGGGCAGAGGGAGATTTTAGAATAACATTTTGTAATATTTCTAGTGCCCTGCCCACTTTGCGTCGTGGTTTCAGCATGCGTAGGGCTCACAAGAATCACAATTTCATGCTGATTTTGGTGGTTGACATGCCGTTGATGGACTATTTATTTTCCTTTTGTATTGTAGTTTTATGATCCTAGACTCCTAGCTGCAAGCTGAACTTAGAGTCGAGTTAAACATAGATGTTTGTTTTGAATTTAAGAAATCTTCTATTAAAATGATCCTCGTCTGCAATGCCTTAGTAAAAAGCGCAAATAAATTCTTTCTAGCTAGGAGGCCGTATAATTTGTAAGGATTGCAAAGTATTACAAAGTTATAATGGGGCGAGAGCTTGGCTAACCAACATCGTTGTTGGTGATGGATGTACATATTGAAAGAGATAAAAAACAGAACAAGACCCTTTTAAAGACAAAGTACTCGCTCAATGCGTTTGGGATGTAGAAGGGAACACTTGGGGAGCCTGAGGGTTTTGCTCCGCGTTAAAAGGAATTTGGAAAAGGGGGTATTAGAAGGGACTAAGGGTTTTGCTTCACATCAAAAGGAATCTTAGTAATGGAAGGAGGTGGTACAAAAAATAATAAGGCTAAGAAGGAATTTTGTAAAGCCTTATATAAGGACAGAACTGATGAAAACTATGAGATGTATAAGATGGCGAAGAAGGAAGCAAAGAAAGCCGTGCGAGAAGCAAAGCTAGCGGCATTTGACGATATGTATATGCGATTAGATACTAAAAAGGAGATATGGATATGTATAAACTGGCTAGAACAAGGAAAAGTAAGACAAGAGACTTGAATCGAGTAAGATGTATCAAGGATGCAAACGGAAATGTTCTAGTTAAAGACAGATGGAGAACTTATTCATAATCTCTTCAATGAAGAACAAGACATGAGTACTTCTTTAGGTGAGTTGAGTAATTTGGAAGAGTGTAGAAATTACTCATTTTATTGGCAACTCAGGGAAGAGTAAGTGGTTGTAACTTTGAATAAGATAAAACAAAGAAAAGCATTGGGTCCCAACAATATACCAATTGAAGTGTGGAAGGTCTTGGGAGAGACGCTTATAGCATTGCTCACATATCTTTTCAGTAGGATTTTGAAAATGAAAAAGATGCCTAATGAGTGAAGAGAAAGCACTTTAGTGTCTATTTATAGGAATAAGGGCCACATACAGAATTGCATGAACTACATGCATATTAAATTAATGAGCCATACAATGAAGCTCTGAGAGAGGGTAATTAAGCACAGATTGAGGCAAGAAATATGGGTCTTAGAGAAGCAATTCGTGTTCATGTCAGGGTGATCGATGATGGAGGCAATCTGTCTGTTGCTATCTCTTACGAAGATCAATGGAATGATTAGAGATATGAAAAAGGATTTGCACATAGTCTTTACAAATTTGGAAAAAAGAATATGATAGGGTCCCAAGAGAAATTCTTCAAAGGATTCTAGAGAAAAACGAGTACGAGTAGCATATATCTAAGCAATAAGGATATTTGAGGTAAAGTAGGAGGGACCACAATTAAAGATAAGATGAGAAAATCAGTTAAGACGGTTCAAACACGTGAATCGAAGACCTACAGATGCTTCGGTTAGAAGATGCGACTATGATATGAAGGCGGAGGGTCAAATGGGTAGAGGAAGACCTAGGAAGATTTAGAAAGAGACTATAAGAAAAGATATAGAGTACCTGGAGCTAACGAAAAAAATTTGATACAAAACTGAAAATGGCATTCTAGGATTAATACATCCTCCCCGCGTAGTTAGGGTTTATGTTAAGATTGTGATTAGCTTAGTTCCAATGTCCTTGTGGATTTGACATCCTTACTTGTGTATGACTAAACTATCAACTCTTGTGCACTTACAAGAATACGAATTTAAATGACTAGTAACGAAAAATAGACCTTTCATTAACTACTTAACCAAAAATCTAAAATTTGTGAAATATAAAAGTAAATTCTAATAAAATACAAAGTACAAAATCGAACAGTGAAATGTGGGTACGAGATTTCAAAATATTATTTTAGTGATATTGTACAGTTGCAATTATCACAACAAAGATGTTACAACCCATACCTTAAAATAATCATATTTTATTCCGAAGTGTGTGAAATGACCAAAATGCCCCTGATTGGGTGTCTTGGAGTAACTGTCATCCTCTGAGCTAAATTTTTATTTCTCATGATTGTTATCTTATACAGTGTCATCTTTATTGTGATTAATGTCAGACTCCCCTATTGGTGATTCTCTTTTTATAGGAGCGTATTTATGCGACTTTGTTATCTTATTTCTTTGCATTTACTTAGTTAATTTCTATTTATTTTGGTAATTTAAGTTATTTTCGTATTATTGTAGGTCTAATTGGTAAAGATAACAATAAATGGCCAAATGGAGCAAGTTGGAGCAGTTTTTTACTTGGATTGGATAGCATGCGTATAGAGTATATGAGCTGGACATTTTTGGTGTTTAACATGTGCTAAGATTTGGAGGAATCAAAGTTGAAGCTTGGAAGACAAGGAAATACCCAATCTTATCCAACCTTATCCAAACTTATCTTATCTTATTCAGTCTTATCTTATCTTACTTTATCCAACATTATCTCATTTTATTTCCAGCTGCAAAAGGAGTCCTTATCACATTCTAAATATTTTCCATCTGATTCTAGGAGTCCTAAGATAATTCAAACACCCTAATCATTTTTCTCCTTGGATTCACCCATTCCCTCCCTATATATATGAAATTTTTGCAACAATTGAAGTGTGCCATACCTACCATTCATCCATTGAAGTTGTTGGAGTTTTCTAGGTTCTCTCTCTTTGTTTTAAGTTTCAATGTTTATTTTAGATTGTTTTTCAATTATGATGAACATGAATAACTAAGTTTCTTTTTAGCTATAGGTGAATTCGAAGCCATGATCATATGTTTTATATGAATTGATTACATCCAGTTATTGTTTCATAAAACATGAATGTGATTTACTTATCTACTTTATAGAGAACGTATTCTTGTCTGTTTATCAAGGACGCATACTTAGTTTGCATGCAGAGATTTGATGCTAGAATATAAGGGAATTTCACCTGATCATTATGAACTTATATTTGGAAGTAGTAAAAGTCAATAGTCATGATTGAGTTAAGTAAATCCATGGCAGGAGTATCATGCTTTTCATAGTTACGAATGCCTTGTCAATGCTTATGATTTTCACAGAACTTAATGATCTTTGAGATGTATCTCTATCGTGCTTTTCATAGTTAGGGAACTTGAGAAGAATAATTTGGTTACGTCACTAAGTCCAATTCAATGAACTTAGGAGAATCTGAGAGTTAATTAGTGTTGTTCACAATTAATTTAGGGCATTGTCATTCATGGTTTATAGGAAGAATAACTGGAAATCGATTTATATGCATATGTTTCATGTGTGGAGAAGAATCCTCTAGCTATCATTTTATCCATATTCCATTTACAATTCAATTTAGTTGCTGCTGTTTACTTTTGTTTTAGTTAAATTCGTCCAAAATCCCCCAAATCATTGTTTTGCTATTAGTTGAACTTAGTTTTCAGTTTTATAAGTTTAATTTGTGTTGATTAGCATCTCTTCTAAACCCGAAATAGAACGATCCCTACTTACTCGTACTACGATTGCATTATTTATAGGGATTAATATGTGTGTTAGTTTCTACCACATCACTTTTTTGTGGTAGCACAAAAGATGGTATTTTAGGATTTCAATTCAAGATGAACAACAAAGAATTCTCTTTCTACCACGACACTTTCTACGCAAATTCAATTCTCACAAGCCATAAGGATGATAGACCCACTCCTATCCCACTGTTTAGAAAATAAAAAAAAAAGGCCAACCCAATCCAGTTCACCACCGACCTTGGTTGTTCCTCTTGAAATGAAATCCTAAGGGGGAATGAGAGATTCTTTATAGCCTTTATCCGCCGGGGGGGGGGGGGGGGGGAGAGGGAATTATTATTCCAAATCCAATAAAGATAAGTATAATCTATATACTAGCTACAATGGAGGGTGATAGTGATTTTGAGAGTTGAAAAAGATAACTTGGGACAAAAATAGGACAAACCGGTCATGCATAAAACGGAAATTACTAAAATGCCACATATAAATACTAAAAATCAGAAGCCCATTGCATCATTTTTCTCATTTGGGAGAGAGGAATGTCGAGAGAGCTCTATGAGCTTTGGGTTTCTAAGTTGAGCTCAGAGCTTTGAGCTCCAATTTCAGAGAGAGAGAGAAGTTCAAATAGAGGTGAGAAGAGTGAGTTGAATTTTGTACCATATTTTCTGTTTTGGTTGGAAAGTTCAATTTTTTCCGGCGACTAAAGCTTTGGCAAGCATAGTAAGGTAGGCTGTTTAGTTCCAAGTCCCTCATCAATGATTTATGGAATAAATGGGTTATTTGTAAGATGAATTAATACGTAGAAGTTAAATTAGGGATTGTGTTTCATGTTGGGGCCTATGGGTTGTGGAATAAATTTCAGGTTTTGACGTGCTACAAAATTGGGATGGAACAATTTTTGGTTCAAGTGTTCAATTGAAGAAATTTGTGAAATTTTTTCCGTAATGTGTGCATGGCTACATCTTAATATGAGAAGCGGGAATGTTCACTAGTTATGATGCACGTATTTTTGTCCCATAATTTAGTGAGTATGACCACAACCTAGTTGGCCTTGGCGAAAAGCTAAATTAAGAAAAAAACTTAGAGGGCGTTAAGGATCATGCGCGTCCACGAAATAACGACAACGATCACGTTTTCCACGTGCATGGTTAAGCGGTGATTGATATACGTAACAAGACTTTTCAAACTGCCACTGTAACCTTATATGTGTAAAAATTATATTTTAATTGTATTCACTATACTAATAGGTTGCCGTTAAAGTTTCTTATTAATGCAAAAAGCAGCTCATTGCTCGATCTCCAGTTTTGTACATATGATGTGCATGTACTATACATATGATGTGCATGTGGGCACATATAGTGTATATGGGCAAGTGATGACGTCATTTTTCTAATTTTGAAGAGAGAGCTGTGAGCTCTAGGCTTTTGGATTGGCTCAGATCTGTGATCATGTCATGTGCATATCATGTACATATAGTGAGCAAATCTTGAAAAATTCATCCAACAAAACACTACCATTTAATGACTGGGCTTTATTCCCACCCTCGATGCAAGTCCAGTGACGGTGGTCTCGAGCCTCGATTGTTTGCATGTTGCCATAAAATGGCCGGAAAACTCGCGGTCTGCTTGAGTTTCGATCCCAACAATTGGGGATGAGTTTTGTGATAAGGCTAGTGAGGACGAGATGAGATTGGTGGTGGCTTCGATTTAGATGGTGTTGGTCGGGATGACTTTGCACCATCTGTGCATAGTGAGAAAGGGGGAAAGAGTGTGTGAGGAAGAAAGTGAGAGAAGAGAAAGGAGGAAGAGAGAGTAGAGAGAGAAATAAAAAAATAGGAGGAAATAACTCATTTATATATGAGGGCAATTAAGTCATTTTAAGGTGTAGAAAAAATTCTATTTATGTTTGATTGTGTATATTCGAACTATCCTATTTCTGTATCAAGATTGAGGAATAGTCCTATTTCTAGGTATTTCCCTAAATAATTCGGGATATACACAATAAAAGTGATTTTGGGGGTATTTAGAATTTTTTAATTTTTAAAAAATAATTTATGAGATTAAAATTGTCAATACATATTAGTACTTATAAGTCATTGATATTAAATATGTGCAGAGTATTCACAGGATGCTAATGAAAAAACCCTTTTAAAAATTGTATCAATTTACATCTTTTGTCTTTTAAAACTTCTAATCATCCATTAAATTGAAGAGTTTTTTATTTTATAAATTTTATTAATATGGTATATAAATATGCCTTATATGACACGATAATTCAAATATCATCAATTTTAATGAAGAGATTCAAATATCATCAATTTTAATGAAGAGAATTCTTATTATCACTAAATTTGTAACGACCCGTATTGATATTTAAAATCGTAAGGGTATCACGATAATTTTATAAGTGAAGATTTTTCTCCTCACGTTTGAACCACTTCATGGGTGACAAGTGGCACCCATTTATTTGGCTTTTACTCCTTTTTTCTTTCTTCCTAACCGTGCCTTCCTCACCCCAGAAACTTATCTTCTTTTCTCTCGGTCTCTCTCAGTGCTTCTCCTCCAACACAACTCACGCACACATACATACTTCACACACACTACAACCATTAGTACCTTTTCCTTTTCTCCTTCACATCCCACACTCACCTTTATCATCCCTTAATATTGTGTAGTCTTCGTGTGGTGACTCCGGCAAAATCTCGAATCTTTCAATTAAGGTAAGCATCTTAGACTGCCATAAATTATGTTAGATTAGTTAAGGGTGTCTTGAGACATTTTGGAATGGTGTGGATGCAGAACCCTTGGGAAAAGTACATTTCTTAATTTTTTCGGTGAGTGACCGTGAGTTTCAGGGCTTTTCCTTCCGATCTTGACGGCAACATCACTCCATCTTGGTAAGGCTCGAATCCTTTCTCCTTGATCTTCATTTTGGCTTCTGAATGTTTTTGGTTAAGTTTTGATCCCAAATCAGAACTGGGGAAGTTTTCCGACAAGAACACCCAAAATCTCGTATTCTTCTTGATTTTTCTGGCGGGCCACAACATATTTTGGGCCAATTTGATTTTAGCCCAATTGAGAACCCACTCTTTTAGTCTTGTGAATTCGAGCCTAGGTCCAAAACCCAAATTTCTTGGGCTGTGTGGTCAGCCCCAACCTAAGCCCATTTCAGAAAGAAAAAAAAATCAATAATCTGTTGGGCCAGCCTAACCTCCCAACCTCTAAGCCTTATTTAATTTGGACCTAAGCCATTTAGTTTTGGTTTAGGCCTCACATTTAATTTGGACTAAGTTCACTTAGTTTTATTTTAGGCTTCACACTTAAACTAGATTAAGTCCAAAAATTATTTTAAAAATATGGGATGTTCGTGCTGTTGAGTAGGCCACAATGGTATATTCAAACACCCTAATTGAGCAACGCATAACAAGTTATTACACGGTTTGGTATGTGAGCTTAGTAATTAACGTTTAAATATTTTTTTTCACATATAGGAGAGACATATTCGGAGGACGAGCGTAACCAGGCAAGGCTTAGGGGCTACGACCCTGCTATATACCAGTGAGTGGGCTTTTAGTTTTTTTATATATATACGTATATATGCTTTACATTTTTCCAGAAACTATTTTAAATGCCATGTCAATTGCATCACATTTTAGTATATGCATTAGTATAGATATGCATAATATTGCATGATGTTGCGAACACCCAGGTAAGCTTCAGGTGAGTATATATTGATGTTAGAGATTATAGTATGTATGATTATGTTTAGATGCACTTAGTGCTCATTATCCAGCACCTTGGTATTAGTGTTCCGCCTGAGACCAGGGCCTAGCCATCATGTGATCGTTCACCTCCCGACCACAAGCTCATCTTGGATCCAAGGCAGGTGCCAGCCTATCGTACAGACCACATTACGTGGTTCCGACTCGTAGGTGACTTGCGATACTTCGGATAGCCTTCACATGATCGTAGCACTTGAGCGTGCCTATTTACACCCAGCCTGTCGTACAGACCACATTAGGTGGTTTCGACTCATATACAGGAATTGGTAGATGAGCTATAGGTTCAACCATACAGGTCACGTAAGGTGACTCCGGCTAACATATTATTTTACATCGATTTATTTCACCTGGCTTACATATTTCATTGCTGAGATACTTGACATGGCATATACTTGGTTTCCACTATTCTCGAGCATACTTTTTATATACGTATGTATTATTATTTTTTGGGAAATTATACGGGTTTTACGGTGAAGGGTTATAATATTTGAAAAGAGAAATGTGTTTCAAAAACTTTATTTTTGCCCACTCACGTGTTCTGTTTTGTGCCCCTCCAGGTTCTAGTTAGACGTTCGTATTAGTGGCTCACTAGGACTCTACGGCGGTTCTGACAGCCCTGCAATAAATGTAGGAACTTTCTTTCATGTTCTGTATAATTAATAATTAGCCTGCTGGACTGCACTTAGGTTACCTGCACTCTGAGTACTTGTATCACTGCTTTAAACACCTTTGCACTCTTTTATAAGCTATCTAGATTAAACTAGTTAGTTTGGTTTTTAATTACTCACATTTTTATATCATTATCACTTCCGCATTGCGCACATGGCTACGTCACCCTTACGTGAAGGCCAACATGCCTCGATTCCGGTTGGAGTGTGTCAAAATTCATATTTTGCAATCCAAACTTTATATATTTAAAAAGAAAAATACACTATGAGAGATTTTAATAGATTTATAAATCCATGTAGTTTAATTGATTTGTAGAGATTTCATGAATAATTTTTATTTAATTCCCTCGAAATCTCAAGGGGAGAGATGAGATTTGTGAATGCTTAAATCAGTAATACTATTCTTAACATGTTTTTATACCACATTTATATACCACCTTATTTGGCATCTCACGTGAACAATCACATTATTTAAATTAATCAGAATTTAATTTAAATTAAAAACCATTTAATAAACCAATAATTTAAAAAAAAAAACAAAAATCAAATGATGATTGTGACATATGAGGAATCTTCTCCTTCCTTCCCCGTTCAATCCTGCTTTCTTCTCCCGTTTCTACTTGCACGCCAGTTCTTTCATGGTAGCCAGTTGAAGTTTGTTACAGACCTAATGTGGGAGAACATGTGCACACATCACATCAGCATCACAGGATGGTAAAAATGTGGGAGAACATGTGCACACTTCACGGCAGGCAGTTAAAGATTGTTACAGACCTAAAGTCCCTAGACATTGCCCATACTCCGATGGAAACAACCAAGCACCACCATGACCGCACTGTCCAGCTTTGGAATGTTCTCCAAGAATGGCATTCTCACTTCGAAAAGCTCATGACTCATAAAAAACAATGCATCCAAGCTCTTAATAGTTGGTTGAAGCTAAATCTCATCCGCGCCAAGAGTTCAGCGTCCACCAATCCAAGCTCTCCTCCATTCATGGCACGATTCTTTTGAAAAGCTTCCTGATGAACTCGCAAAATCTGCAATGTCGTCCTTTTGCGGCTGTGATAAAGATCATCATACTTCATCAGGAGGAAGAGGGAATGCGAAGCTCACCAGAGACCTTATCCAGGTGAGGGAGAAGTCACTTGGGAGTCTCAAAACTCGCCTGCCCATGACAGACTACGCTAATGCCTGTTCCATTACTTCATCTGCTTCCATCAATGGCGAGGTGGCTAAAAAAAAAAACAAAACGCCGTGAAAGAACTGGCGTGGAAGAAGAAAGGGAGAAGAAAGCAGGATTGGACAGGGGAGGAAGGAGAAAACTATATTAAAATCTTGGTTGAATAAACGTTGAATTTCAGATAATTACTTAAGATTGAATACATCTGTATTCATTAAAAAATTAAAACTCCTCAAATTCTCAATTTAATATACCCTCCTTAGAGTGCAAGATGAGAATTTCACCTTTAATGAATTATTATACAATCACTCAAAATCATTTACCCAAATTGATTGATTTTCAATATTTTTCGATTGGCGCAAGAGCCATTTACTATAATGTTGAACATGAGTTTTATTCTTGTTTCATGACGTAGGTTCGAATCCCATCAGCCCTTTTGACATTGAATCGTTCGGCAATATGGGAAAATATTAACCTTTCATTTTGAACAATTGCAGTTTGATTTGGTCAACAAACATAAGTAAGGCCGGTGACATTTTAAATTAAAATTTGTCAACCGGCCCTCTCTCTCTCTGACTCTGGTCGAGTCGCCTCTGCTGAATTGAATTGCTCAACCAAAATACCCGAATCGCATCATCCTTCCTTCCTTCCTTCCTTCCTTCCTTGTTGTGGCGTGATAGACAGGGCAGGCAGAGAGAGAGAGAGAGAGAGAGAGAGAGAGAGAGAGAGAGAGAGAGAGAGAGAGAGAGAGAGAGTGAGAGAGAAGCGAATGGGCAGGGGCGGTGGTATCCTTGAGAAGCTGAGGAGTTTGGACGCCTACCCTAAAATCAATGACGATTTCTTCAGCCGTACACTCTCCGGTGGCATCATTACCCTCGTCTCTTCCCTCCTCATGCTCTTCCTTTTCTTCTCCGAGCTCAGTATGTAATTCTATGCCTTTTCAACCAACCCATTTTCTTCATTTTGCTTTTTCTCTCCTGTTTTTTTACAAGTTCAGAAATTGAATTGTATTGTTTTGGGTTTCATCTGTTGGCTTGAATGATATTGTTTTAGGGTTTTTTTAGGACAATTCAATTGCGTTAGAACAAAAAGAAAATGCTTTGTTCACTTGATTTATGCGATTTGTAGAGCATAAAAATTAGGGGATAATGTTAATGGATTCATAGTTATGCCTCACGTCGCCACCGTCAATAGATTTCTTGATAACTTGATCAAGTAGATGATGCTGGATGACCGCCTTAATATAACCTTTCATACTTCCTCCTGTGATTTTTCTTTACTTGTAAGTTGATTTCCTTTGATAGTAAGCACTACCCAATGCCAGTGATGAATCAAGGGATCAAAAGTATATAAGAAGAACGGCACAATAGTAATCGTGTTACTGCTCTAGTGTATGCGAATGCTCGAGTGCTTATTATGATCACGCCTTCTGCTCTCTTCAATCTTTGTAAACTATATAAAATCTTTTACTTGTTTGTGCTTGCAGGACTATACCTCCACACTGTTACAGAGTCAAAGCTTCTTGTAGATGCTTCAAGAGGAGAAACCCTACATATCAATGTAATCCTCCCTTTCTCCCTTCTCGGGTGATAAATGTCTTCATTTTCAATAACTTCAGGGATTAAATTAAACTTCTTTTGCTAGTTATAGTTTTGTAGAACACCATCTTTCATGTTATGTTCATAGGTTTACCTCTGTCGTAGGTTTACATGGAATAGTTCTTTTGCATGTAAAATATAGTCGCATAATTGTTAGTGGTTGTAGATTTATCAATTCTCTGTTTCTTGTTTGAAACTGCAGTTTGATGTAACTTTTCCTGCTATCCGATGCTCATTACTCAGTCTTGACACAATGGATATTAGCGGAGAGCAGCATTTTGACATAGTATGTACTGCAGGCAGCTGCTTCTTGATGATAATTGATTTTCCTTGATAATTACAATTGTGTTAGGAACCTGCCTATCCTTGATTTTTATCACAATCATACCTCTAGTGACTAGCTTTCTTGAATGTCATGCTCACTTATTTCATTAATTTACAATTTATGATGCCTCTACTTGCAGCGACACCATATAGTCAAGAAACGTATTGATGCGCATGGTAATGTAATAGAAGCTAAGAAGGATGGAATTGGTGCACCAAAGGTTTGTGGAACACATTTTGTGCCATTTCTCTTCAGAAAGTAGTAGTTACATATAGTACATATTTGAACACCTATTTCTTTCTAGGAAATAATTTGGTAAACATAATATTATGACTTGTTTTTTACTCTCTGTTCAGGTTTTGTGCTTTTGACAAAAACTTGTAGAAGACTAGAAGTACAGAAAGCTTTTCATAACGTGCACACAGACTCAAATAAAACAAAATTTTCATCCGTATTTCTGATAATCTGAGTATAATGTCTTTGGATGCACGGTTCTTTGTGGGTGCAGCTAGAACAAAATTACCAGGCATTCAATAATTTTAATTAATCATGTGATTCTGATACTTTCACACAGCTTTATAGTAGATGCTTGGCTGTCTTTGTAAATATTCCGTATATCCCTTCATCATAGCACATGCTAGTGCACCATTGCTTGAATTTTTAGATTCTTTTATGTTGGGTAGAATTTGACTAAGCATGTGAACTACAGATTTGAATTAGTAATGCATCTGGCGGTCTTATTTACTGCTGACATGAAATATGTAGTTAAAGAAAAATATTCTAGTCGCGGTGCCTCATGTCCCATTTTCTTGGTAAACTTCATTTAAAAGGTACTGCTTTTGCAAGTTTGTTCACCTTTGTTGCATGATTAGTGCACAAGAAAGCACCTATTAAAAGAGAGCTAAAAGCAGACCCATAGCAACAAGACCCATCAGTGAAAACGAAAGAAGAGGAAAAGAACCTGATCACCCCTTCATAAATGGAAGAAATAAAAGTAGATAATACATACTATATTATGTTGCAATCCTTGTTTATTTTTTTTGGGTAGGAAGCAAAAAGTAGAATATTCTGTTTCTTATTCCTTGTTTGATTGGGATTCGCTGTTCCTTTTATTTATTTATTCATTTTCATTCTCTAATGCAGATTGAGAAACCCTTGCAAAGGCATGGTGGAAGGCTTGAACGTAATGAAAAATATTGTGGATCGTGCTTTGGAGCAGAAACGGTATAAATGATTTTCTTCCATTCCTTGTGTTAATAATAGTTCTTTTTTATTTTGAACAATAATGCTAGGGACACCATATTAGGTCGCAGATGATCTGCAACCAATTTTGAAGCTCTCTAGACTCCGCAGGTACAGATGCCCATAAAGAAGTGCAAAGACAAAACCAGAAAGAACTCTGAGTGCCTAACAGGCTTCTTGTGTGTGATTAGTGGTTTCATAGAACACCTAGTGTTTTCTACTTGTTCTCTCCTTCTAAATATTTTTTTTCCAGAAAATTCCATTAACCTTGGGATCCAGTTCCAATACTGCAAAAGCTATCAAGGGGCAATGTATTCCTAAGGAACTGTTAAAAAGCTCAATTTCTGTAAAATCTCCATTATGAAACCTAATTATAATGCAAGTTATAAAGATTCTATATTGCAAACTGAAAATGCATTTCGATAATCCCCTGTTGGAAGAGTGCATATGTGTACGAGTTCTTAGCAGTTAGCATGACCAGTAAATTTATTTTTTAGTGTAGAGGATGTAGATTCAGAAAGGTGGCATGGCTTACCAAATCCGTTAAACTAGTTGGTTTTGTTCAACTTTACTTCCTTAACACATGTACATTAATGCAAATTATTGCCTTATTTATAAATTTCGTACATGCTTGATTCATTAACATTTGATCAAATATTCTTGTTTTGTTATTTCATATTTTTGTAGGTCTGTTTTAGTTAAACTGATTAGAGAATTAGTAATCTTGAAGCATGCATCAACGAGCAAAGTATATTCTTCCATTGTCCCTTAACCTCTTCCTTTTTTTTTCTTATGCAGTCTGATGATGAGTGTTGCAACTCGTGCGATGAAGTTCGTGAGGCATATAGGAAAAAAGGTTGGGCACCGACAAATGCAGAGTTGATAGACCAGGTTAGGTCATAGAAACTTCTGATTTTTTTTTTGTGTGATTCGTGTTCCAAAAATTGAAGGCCATTGATATAGAACAATTGACCAGAACTTAGAATTTAGAACTAGAGGATAGAAATAAATAGAAAGGCCGAGGAGAATCCAAAAGAAGACAGAGGATTAGAACAGAAATCTAAAGGAAGACTGAGATAGAAGAAAGACTCAGAGAAAAGAAGATATGCAGGGAGAAAATATGATTAATATCAATCATTCAAGTCTGTCTAAATACAATTAGAAAGTACATATTTGTACTAACCAAATACTAAAGCAGACAGGAAAGAATCCGAAATCTACTAGAAATAGGAAAGTAATATTAATTCTATTACAAACAGGAAACTAGATAATATAGGAAAGTCAATTAAAATATCGTGGTGTATATCATTTTGTATCAGTATTATAACCCAAATATGCCTTGTGATTTTAAGTGCTTTGGTCCGTAACACTAAGAATTTTAGTTGTTTAGATTCAAAATTTACCTCAAGAGGGACCTTTTGTCCCCTTTGTTGTTCAAACTGATGGCAGATGCTATGAGTAGATTACTTCAAAGAGTTGGAGTCTCAAGTGATTGAGGGGATAGTTTGCGACATCATGGTCTTTTTTCTTGCTCTCAAAGGGTATGGTCTGGGAGAATCTCTTATCGGTTGTGGACTGCTTTTGTGGGAACTCAGGCTTAAAGGTGAATAATGCAAAGTGCTCATTGTTGATCAGAGTAAGGTGGAGAGGTGGGTTACTTCCTGGGGGTGTGGTGTCGGCTCTTGGCTGATAAAGCAGTTGGGACTCCCTTTGTCGGGGGAGGGGTGGGTTGGGTGGGTGTGGGTGTTGGATCCATGACGAAAAGTTTGAGAAAAGGTCACAAAGTTGGAAGTTAGTTTTTCTCTCTAGAGGGGGCATGTTGATTTTGCTTCAAGCTGTGCTTCCAACCTATTTCTTAACTGACTATGTCAGTTACCGAATACATCTTACACCCGCACTGCACTTATTCATTGAATTAACTTCGATATCTTTACTGACATCCACCAAAAATTTATTTATTATATTTAATATGAATAAGCAATGAGAGACTTTATCTCTCATTAAGACTAAATATTGTTTTAACATCAATATATTAAGTTAACAGGTAAACAGGCAGGCTCGTTTAAGGGCCAGCACGGCCTGGATTGAACCGGGCAGCAGGTGGGGCTAGGTTTTAGGTGAAAGTTAATCTGGCATTGTTAAAAGCTGGCCCGAGCAGGACATGAAGAACTATAGGGCTGGTCTTGACAGCCATCTGTTGAACACCTTTACTCCCAATTTTGGACAGTTATTAATGTTTCTGTGGCATTATCTTGATATTAATCTTCAATGTCCTTTCTGTTTGCAGTGCGAACGGGAAGGTTTTATTCAAAAGGTCAAAGATGAAGATGGTGAAGGATGTAATATTGAAGGATCCCTTGAAGTTAACAAAGGGGTCGAAGGGAATAGGGTTGTGGTGGTCGAGTGTAAAAGCGAAGGTGAAGTTGGATCAGAGCTTGAGGCGATAGTAGCTAAAAAGCTTTTAATTTATTTAATTGTTAAATTTGAGGGTGTTTATGTATATTTAAGTGAAATTTTGGATATATGTGAATTTTTTATTTATAAAAAGTGACATTTTTTAAATTAAGAGTTAATTTTTTTACTATATTTGATAAATACTCGGAAAAAACTCCCTTCATTTGCAATTTGCATATCCTTGTACGTTTAATATTTTGTAGTAGTGTACTAATGATTATTTTTTATTTTTTATGAGGCTCTTATTTTGGGATATGTACTTGAAATACAATGTGTTTTTATGTTTCGAAGTATATTTATATGACAATGTGTGGGGTATGTAGATATCAATTTTGTGTGAAGTTTTCATTTGATTATTGAACGGGTAAGAGTCAGTCATATTACCCGTTAAGTTTAACGGATCAAGTTCGGATCATATCATATTACCTGTTCATTTTAGCGACTTTGACATGACACGATACGATCTGTTAAAATATCAAATATGTCACAAAAAACGACACGATGACTAGATCTATGAAGCACTCTTCTCCTAGTCCTTATGGACTAAGTGAGAAAGAAAAGAGAGCGAGTTTTCTCTCTAAGACCCAAAGCGGAGAGAAAATTAGAAGAAAACACAAACACCATCACCAACATTATCGCTGTTCCTTTCCCTTGAGTGTGTCCTAGCTTACACTCTTACTCATTCTCCACCCTCACCTTAGTTCTAGAGGTGAAATATGGCGTTTGATCCTCGTTGAAAACGAAGTACGTAGGCAACCGAATCCATGATGGGTTTGGTGCAATTGAAAATCTACAAAGGGTGTCTTGTGGTGCTTGGTGATGGAGCATACAAAGAAAGGAAGAAGTGAATACATCAACCCTAACATTAAAGATCTCGAAGGAAGGTTGTTTGCATGTTTTAAGTCTGTAAAAATTTTGTTTTTCACCCTACAAACTCTAAAAACCTTTTATCTTTCCTACCGTCAGTGTGGCTTTGTCTCTAATCCACGATTGATTTCCTCCTTGGATGATGGAAATCGGTTTCCACAATTATTATTAGCTTCATTCAGAATAGAAAGAAGAAGAAGAATATTATTAGAAAAGTAACAATGTTTGCGTTTTGAAAATCTGACTCGTGCATGTACGAACACAGACTACTACTACTCTGCAAAATTATTACACCGTTTATTAATAAATAATAATTATAATTTATATATGATCACGAGAAGCAGAATTCAAGTATGCATGCAAGTTAAGCGGTCAATGGTTGGCATCTGTATCATGCATGATGATCAATCAAGGAAAGCAAGGTGGCCAAATAGTCACCAGAAGTATCACCCTTAGTATCCTGAGCCAAAGAGACACCATTCTTGAGCTGGTACCGTTCCATTATCTTCTTCATGTCGACCTCTGCTCGAGTCACTATAACTCTCGTCAGAATCTCCTCCGTGGTTCCAAGGCCTTTCATTGACAGTCGCAGAGCTTTCTCAAAGTACTTTTCAGAGCACGTCAAGCATTTTATGCTGGCTCGTAATAACCTAAGGTATTCATCCTTTGGGTTTTTCTTCAGGTCCTGCATGGATGCGTATATATGCAGCTAGCCCGTATTAATATCTAATCCATCCTCTAATTTTAATTCTATGACTAATTAACAGTCAAATACTGCTAGTTATAATCAAGCATGCATGCAAGTAACTGATTAAGTTTATACTCAATTATATCAGGGATTGCAAAGTTTGAAGATCGAAACCGTCTATTCACCAGGTCCCAAGTATCCCACATAATGATCTATCATACAAATGCCTAACCAAATTCATATAACAATCACCTATAACGAAGTCGAGGAGTACGTTTGCGTCAGGTTAATGACTTCTCAATCACAACTAAAGTAGAATGATAAAGTGAATTATAAGTTATCATCAACATATAACTATTTCAGTTTGAAAAAGTTAAAAAGAGTTTTTTATTCTCGATCACTCATTGAATATATATACCCACACGTATGTACCTTGTTAATAGGATGGCCAAATTGGTCGTTATAATGTTGGAGAGTTGCATTGAGTTGTGCCTTGCTCCTTGTAGTTAGAATTCTGATGATCTCCTCATGATTATATGCCTTCTCAGAGATTTTCTCATGAAGTATGGTAGCCTCTGGGTTCACCAGTGTCATATCTACCTCAGCTCCCTCGTACCTGTAAGCACTCACAAGAGGTACCAACAGCTGCCCACCAGGGAAAAACAGTAAAAATTAGTATAATTCTGCAATAACGCGTAGTATAATGCACAGAATTATCATCTTATGTTGTCAAACTGCTAGCAATCGTAGGTTGGTGTTACCTTTTACATGTAAACCCAATTACCTTGCGAAAGTCTCCAGTTGTGTGAAAAGCAACATCTCCTTCGAGAGATCTCTTGTAGCGGACATGGTAATCTTCTCTCACCTCGAAAAGATCTCGGGATGTTCTTGTACAAGCGATTTCCATTATTACATAATGACGATGGCCGGAGTTGTCCTTCAAGATTAGCGCTTCATTAGCTAGCCATGCATCACGTTCAGCAGGATGCGGTGTCCACAGAAGCATTGCCCTCTGCATATATAGCCACACAACTACTTGATTAGAAAGTTAATGACTGATTAAGCCCATTGAACTAGAGAGAAAGCATGGAGGGCTAGCAAGTCATCACCAGAAAGTCCCCAGAAAGTTCGTCTTCTAGAGCTTTGGATAACTCCATTCCATATTTCTCAGCATAAGTTTGTCGAATCAAACAACGTTGCTTACCATTCCTATGAGTCAATATGTTTATAATAGTATTCTCATCTGTTCCCCATCCTGCACCAGCATGGATATGTATCAGAAATTATTTCTTTCAAAATTAATAATGTACCGCACTTTTATTGATAAGCATATCGATCCACCATGTATTGAAGGCGATATATATATCTATATATATAGGAGTGCTCAAGCGCTAAACAATTGGTAACTTGTTACAACACTAACTACTCATGTTGGTTTGCTCGACTATGTTTTCATAAGTAGTTAAGAGATATACATTGAAATTTTGAATTAGATGTTCACTAATCTCGATCTATAATTCAGTTTGATGATGCTCCCTATTTAATACAGAATGTCCTTTGTCAAGATTCATTACGAAGTTAATTTGTGTATTCATTGAAAGTTATCGTATTCCCAATCAACGCTGGAGTATAATTAACAGAAGAAAAAAAAAAGAGAAGTAAATCACTTGGATCTAAATAAAAGAAGAAATAACATAGCTAGATCAAAACAAAATCTAACTTTCGACGTATAATCAACATAGAAAATCGACAGAAAACAGATCCAACACAATTAACCACGGTATTTGTCGATGATCAATTTTTGTTGGAATGCTTTGGATCCTTCCATGTAGAACATGTTTGTAGGATCACATTCAAAGGCCAATGAGAGAGAGAGAGAGAGAGAGAGAGAGAGAGAGAGAGAGAGAGAGAGAGAGACCTTGCATAGCTTTATGAAGCTTCTCACAGTCTTCAGTCACCGGAGGGACCGGTTGCGGTACTACAAGCGTAGCCATTTTTGTACTCGTAAAGGAGAGGAAATTGTGTGTTTTGTTAAAACTTATTGCAAGGAATTTAAAATGCCTTGGCCCTGGTTGCTCTCTCTCTCTCTCTCTCTCTCTCTCTCTCTCTCTCTCTCTCTCTCTCTCTCTCTCTCTCTCTCTCTCTCTCTCTCTCTCTCTCTCTCTCTATATATATATATATATATATATATATATAGAGACGCGCACACGGAGTTCTCTTAGCATTTTAGATGATACACAATTAGTTGGGTTGAGTGTATAAATCCCGCATCGAGAAAAAATGAACTTTGTATGCGCTTTTAATGAGTTTGGCTATTGACTATATTGCCAACTAGTTTTGAGTACGGTGGAACTTCAACTTTCATATGTAAAGCTCTAGACCTGGCAGTTTCTGACACGACACGATGACACGACACGAAAACGACACGAAAATAACGGGTTTCGGGTCGACACGATAACTAATCAGGTCGTTATCGGGTAACCCGTTAAGAACCCGTTAATAACGGGTCCTTAACAGGTTTACACGAGAGTGACACGCGGGTAACCTGTTTTGACACGAAAAGGAAAAAGTTATTTTGATGATTTTAATTTTTTTTAATTACTAAAAAAAATTTACTATAAAATACAATAAATATAGTGGATATATATATATATATATATTTGTTCATTAATTATTATTGTATTATTATTCTAAATAAATTTTAAAAATTTAAGTTTTATTTATTTATTTTATAAAATATTATGAGCAAAGAGTGAGATAAAAAAATTATAAAACACATTAAAAATAAAAACATCAAGTAATTTAAAAAATACCAAATACATTTAAATATTTAAAATAATTAATTTACAAGTGCAAAAAATGTGAAAAAAATATGCAAGCACTCTTAATCGCATCCTCTACGCTTTAAAGATGCGTACATGAATTTTTAAAACTATACAAACCCTCAAGTATTTTTAAGGTAGTTCAAAATAAATAAAATTCATAATCATTAATGTATAAGTCTGAAAAATGTGAAAGCATATATAAAGGGGTGTGATATTCACACACTCCATTTTACTTTTCACAAACCCTTCTAATTTTCGACCGTCGGATCGGATGAATTGAAGAAAATCAACAAATAGAAATTAACAAGGGGTGTGTAAGAAGTAAATGGGGTGTGTGGATAGCACACCCCTATATAAATGCTCATGATTGCATCCTCTACCCTTAGACAATCGTTACATGGTCGTTTAGATTTTTAAAACCCTCCAAATCTCATGAATAATGTTTTTTTTAGTGAAAAATTAATAATATTGTAGAAGTGAAAAATTAATAAGATTTTTAAAAAAAAAATTGCACATACCACACATTGCCACATAAATATTACTTCAAAACATTAAAACATTTGTCGTTTAAGTATTACATCTACACCCGAAAATAATACTTTTATTAAGTATATAACATAAAATTTTGTGATATCCACATCCACTAGTGTAAATATTTTAAATTGAAGATCAAATTCATTCATTGTATTCATATAGGGTCAAGGAGTGTATCTGTAAAAAATCATCAAAATCGGAATTAAAATAACCGTTAAATTGTGATTTGTTGTTTATAACCGTCGAAAAACTTTGTCCTGTTACTTGATCTTTGAATGTTTGTTTTTTGTGATTTTTTACTGATGTAATCTCGAAACATATACGAACAAGTTTGACGGTTGTGATCGTTGAAATTAGTTTCGGATAATTCGTATCCCATCAAAACGATAGATTGGCTAACACTTAAGAGTTTATTTATACTTTCATTAAGTATAACATAAGATTTTGTGGTATCCACTTGTGTAAATATTTTAAATTGAAGATCGAATTCATTCATTGTATTCATATAGGGTCAAGGAGTGTATCTGTAAAAAATCATCAAAATCGAAGTTAAAATAATCGTTAAATCGTGATTTTTTGTTTACAACTGTCGAAAAGCTTTGTCCCGTTACTTGATCTTTGAATGTTTGTTTTTTGTGATTTTTTGCTGATGTGATCTCGAAACATATACAAACAAGTTTGACGGTTGTGATCGTTGAAATTAGTTTCGAAGAATTCGTATCCCATTAAAACGATAGATTGACTAACACTTAAGAGTTTATTTATACTTTTATTAAGTATAACATAAGATTTTGTGGTATCCACTAGTGTAAATATTTTAAATTGAAGATCGAATTTATTCATTGTATTCATATAGGGTCAAGGAGTGTATCTGTAAAAAATCATCAAAATCGGAGTTAAAATAACCGTTAAATCGTGATTTTTTGTTTATAACCGTCGAAAAGCTTTGTCCCGTTACTTGATCTCTGAATGTTTGTTTTTTGTGAATTTTTGCTGCTGTGATCTCGAAACATATACAAACAAGTTCGACGGTTGTGATCGTTGAAATTAGTTTCGGAGAATTCGTATCCCATTAAAACGATAGATTGACTAACACTTAAGAGTTTATTTATACTTTCATTAAGTATAACATAAGATTTTGTGGTATCCACTTGTGTAAATATTTTAAATTGAAGATCAAATTCATTCATTGTATTCATATAGGGTCAAGGAGTGTATCTGTAAAAAATCATCAAAATCGGAGTTAAAATAACCGTTAAATCGTGATTTTTTGTTTATAACCGTCGAAAAGCTTTGTCCCGTTACTTGATCTCTGAATGTTTTTTTTTTTTTGTGATTTTTTGCTGATGTGATCTTGAAACATATACAAACAAGTTTGACGGTTGTGATCGTTGAAATTAGTTTCGGAGAATTCGTATCCCATCAAAACGATAGATTAACTAACACTTGAGAGTTTATTTATTGAGAGTTTATTTATACTTTCATTAAGTATAACATAAGATTTTGTGGTATCTACTTGTGTAAATATTTTAAATTAAAGATTGAATTCATTCATTGTATTCATATAAGGTCAAAGAGTGTAGCTGTATAAAATCATCAAAATCAGAGTTAAAATTACCGTTAAATCGTGATTTTTTGTTTATAACCGTCGAAAAGTTTTGTCCTGTTACTTGATCTCTGAATGTTTGTTTTTTGTGATTTTTTGCTGCTATGATCTCGAAACATATACAAACAAGTTTGACGGTTGTGATCGTTGAAATTTGTTTCAGAGAATTCGTATCCCATCAAAACGATAGATTGACTAACACTTAAGAGTTTATTTATACTTTCATTAAGTATAACTCTCTTCATTTTGCATATCTTTGAACATTTGTATTTTGTAGTATGCACTAATGTTTTTTCATTAGACTCTTATTTTGGGGTATGCAAACTTGAAAGAAAAATGTTTTATTTATTTATTTATTAATGTTTTGAATTAGTATTTATGTGACAATATGGTATGTATATACTAATTTAGTATTATGTTTTACATTTTTTAGGGTCAAATTATGTTTTTCATTTTCATTATTTATTGATTTAAAAAATATTTTTCTTAACGGGTAACGGGTCGGGTCATATTACCTGATAATATTAACGGGTCGATTTCGGGTTGGGTCATATTACCCGTTTATTTTAACGGGTGTTACACGACACGACCCGTTAAGCTATCGGGTATGACACGAAAACGACACGAACACGAGAAACACGACACGAATGCCAGGTCTATAAAGCTCCATCTCGATCAATTTGTGTTGTTCAACTCTTAGTTGAAAATTTGCCATGCCTGAGAGGGTGGGTTGAGAGTATGAATCCCCATCACGGAAGGAAATGAAGTCTTTAAGCGCTCAGGAGACGTCCATTATGTTGCAATATATAAGGATATATCTATAATTTCTTCAATTTTTCCTTTCATAAAGTATATTTGCATGTTAAAACCTTCTATGCGTTTGTACGACTGACTGACCAAGTCTTTAAGCGAGCAAGAAACATTCACTATGTTGCGATATTGAGAGTATAAATCTTTCCCCAAAAAAAATGTACCTTGTATGTGCCAATAAGTAATTTGGGCCACTCTCTTCATTACCAATTGATTTTATGGTGGAACCTCAACTTTCTTAACGTTATTAACAGAATCAACATTTTACCAATTCGCAATTCCTGCCGTCGCTTTCTTTATACAGACTCTCTCTTATCTGTAAACAGAATATATAGAAGGGGAAAGTAGGAAATAGAGGGGTGATCTCCAAACATCTCAAGTGAAGTGAAGCAGAATTGGAAGTCTGGAACCGAAACAATTGGATAACCGATTACTGATCGTTTTGCAAATGCAGCAGCAGTAGCAGCTCACATGAGCAATTTAACAACAAACATTGAAATTTTAACTCAAAACATACGGTACAAATTTGGAATCAATACTCGGTTTCCAAAACGCCGTCAATAAGCCCAAATTCCATAGCCTGCAATTTAAAACACAATTAATAAAAGGGAAGTAAATAATAGTTGAAGCTCGATATAGGTAAGTAGTATAAGAGTCATAAATTATATAACAGACGCTACACGGGTCATAAATTATGCACTCGATACAAAGAACAAGAAATTTGAGGGACGAGTTAGTAGCGCTACCTCAGAAACAGATAAGAAACGATCCCTCTCTGTGTACTGTTGTACTTTCTCTAGAGATTGTCCAGTAAATGCAACATACATTTTGTCGACTTTCTGCATCAAAAGTTATCACGACACACGACCAAATTAAAAGAATTATTATGGAGCAGACGCAAGTCATAAATTTCATGAATAAAACGAACAAGTAGCTGTAATGGGTACATGTTGAGCACAGTATTGATAGAACCCTAAATCTCAATTTCCTGGAACTCGAAAAGTGATAATCACAGATGCATATTCTTTGAAACATTAAAAGGAGCTGTCCAGTGGATGAGGATCCTGCCCATGCAGGGTCTGAGTAGTACATATTTTCTCAAATGTTCGGAGAATGCTTTGGGTTTTTGGAGCAGTAAGTGTTCTTAGACTAAAGGTGACAACAGATCCATGCATATTCAAAAAGGTGATCACAGATTTATTATCAACCATTAACGGCCCTTGATGACCAAGGTTTGTCTGTCAATAAATGAAGACTAAACTAATGGCACTGTGAATCCTCGAACAGGGCTGAACCTAAATTGAACCTGTCCAAGTAGCACTGTGAAGCAACAGCTCTCAACACCCGCATGCAAATTGTAATACTATAAAATATTAAAATTTAAGGAAATACCGCAACAAAACGAGATTTCCTTGGATCCTAAGGTTGGTATGTCATTAAATGAAGTTGCGACTTATGCAATTATTTATTTGCAACAATCCAGTCCCGAATAGGGTTCAATATAATTCTAGTTTCCCTAGTAGCCCCAGTGCAGCAGCAGGTCTCAGCACACACCTTCAATTTGTAAATGTCTATAAGATTTCAACTTTGACTTGATTAGAAAAATTATATAACAGAATTGATTATTCTGCTCAGTTTGATTGAAATCAATTAGGCTGCAACATTAATATATATCCAGAAAGATTTTCAAGAATATAACTAAGGGAGAAGAGACTGACATGGCGAGTTTGAACTGCTTCATTCACTTGCCGCCTCACATCTTCCACGTGGCCCTACAATAAGACAATGCAAAAATCAATCCAGCTATTTGTGCAAGTATTTTACGATTAAGAAGCCAGTGTCTCTTGTACGGATTTAAAACAAAATGGATCGTGTAGTAATTAGTATATAAGAAATTATTTTAATTTACGGAAAATAATTCACAAATAATCTAAGAATTTGAAACTAATAGTGTTAATGTCTCATACTTTCAATTTGTTTCAAAATACATGGAAAAACCAACCATAAATACATGAACTAGCATATTACGATGAAAAATCATGCAGTTATGATTACAGAAGAATATAGGGCAAGAAACAAAAACGGCTATTAAAACTAGATTAAGTCACAAATTGGATATGAGATTATGGACCAAAAATTCATGCAGTTATGAGACCTTTGCTGGTTGAAGAATGTAACATAATATAGAGGTATTTAAACAGATTGAATATAGAAACTAAAACAAGAAGTTAAGTTCTCACGGTAGTATTCCTTCTTCACACATGTATTTATTTTTTTGTTGGAGACCTTCACACTTTCAAAAATACATCTACGTTTTGATAGTACAATTTGGTCAAACTCACAACACACCTTTGGTACTGAACCATCATACGTAACCAAACGCTTGGTAGAACCAATAATAAGAGGATACAGAATTCAGCGTTTCCATCATCATCTAAGGGCATACTGAAGCCACCCAAATTTTTATCATCTCAAGCAAATGCAAGGATAAAAAAAACATTTAAGAATTTCAAAGGCATTAGTTCTAGAGTTAAGAAATAATATGCTTCATTGTCAATAATATCAATCAGAATTGAACATAAGAAAAATGGAAACCTGGGCCATATTGCATACACGATTCTAAGGGATCTGTTAATATGAAAACATTTTACTCGAACTTCAATTTAACACAAATATATAATTGGTTTTTTTTTTTCCTGATCAGTATAAAATGAAAAGAAATGTAATCAAGTTCCATTTTATAGCATGTCCATACTAAAAATTAGTGAAACGGTGGAAATGCAATCTACAATCCTAGAACCCAACCTACCATAGCCATTCCAATTTCTATATTCTTAAATGCATGTATTGTGGAATGATGAAAATGTAAAAAATGTTTTACAAGTAATCTAGAATTCTTGAATCCAACATACCAAAATGCCAGGTTAGAATAACCAAGTTTAAGTGTCTAGAATGTCCTTGCTAAATTAGTGTTGCGGTGCAAATGCAAGGATCAAAAAGAACATTTAGGCTGTATTTAGGTGAGGGATTTCCAAGTCCCAAGGGATTGAGAAGTTAGCAAGGAATGGACCATAAAATGTTAAATAGGAGGGATTACAAAAAAATCGACATGAGCATTGCAAAGGCATATATGAGGGATTTTGTAAATGACAACTTCCAAGTTGGGGTTTGCAAATCCCCCTCATGTAACTGCACTTTGAGATTTCTATATCATTATTCAGTACCAACCTTTGAATTTTATAATCTTAATGATACTACATAATTAATTAACATATGGTACAAAAAGAAGTTAGGTCTTCTCCATAACCAAAACTGATAACAGCACAAGGTCGGAAAGACTTTAGTGTCAACTAGGATAATAGACCATCAAAATACAATGCACTTTTACTTCTTATTATATAGCCCATTAATTCACATCATCCTACCCTTAAGCATATTCTTATAACAAAATAGGCAAGCTATACCAAAAAAAAAAGTTGATTCATACCCCACATCCACTCTGTGGTTGGTGTATCATGATCCGTGCATTTGGCATTGCATAGCGCATTCCCTTTTCTCCCCCAGCAAGAAGAAGTGCTCCTTGGCTTGCCGCTACTCCAAAACATACCGTTCCTACCTTAGGTTTGATCTGATAACATAAAAAAATCATTTAATGCAAACAGAACTTAATTTATAAATAAAACTATTTCTTCTTTGGTGCACTCTATGGTTATAATTTTCTCCATGGTTTCGAAACCACAGAAGACTCAGAACTTTTAATTGTGAATTATTGGACTGAACTACCATTATATTATGCTAGTATCATCATTAACTGCGATGAAAATATAATGGCAGCTTGATCCAATACCAGATTAAATGTCCCAATATGCTAGGTTATCAATACAATACAGAAGAACATAACCAGTCTGATTGCAGCAACATGATTTTGTAACCAAGTGAGGAAATATTCAACATTCATGAACAGTGAATTTATATTATACGGACTTGGGTGTTTTAAATTTCTTGATATTCAAAATCCATTAACTAGGGCTATTAACTTGCTCATTGCATAGGTCCTAGAGAGTCCTGGAATATGTTTTTGCAATTTAGAAGGGGTTTGATTCCCTCTTGCATTTCTGTTATTTTGTTTACTGTTGTACTTGAACACTCCTTTTCCTATGTTGTTTTATTGTCTATGTCGCAATAAATTTTTTTTTTAATTTTTATCCACAAGCAAAGAAATGTGATAAAATTGGAACAAAAAAACCCTGAAAGATAACGAAGCTTCATGACATTACCCAAGACATGCAGTCATAAATTGCCAAAACAGAGTATGTACTCCCACCAGGGCAGTTCAAATACACCTGAAATGATACAGGACAAATTCAGAATCTCTGAAAGAAACCGATTTTGACATATTAAAACTTTAGCCATGGTGAATCAATTGAAAGAGGGGTGGATAAGAGGAGCGGAGAAAGGGTAAGCTCACCAGTATATCTGAATTCTCATCAATAGTAGCCAAAGTCACAAGCTGGGATATGACTCGTTGAGCCACCGCTGAAGTGACTGGCTGCCCAATGAAGATTATACGGTTCCTGAATAATACAGAAGAGAGATCTAATGGCCCACCTGGGGTCATCACAGCCGGGAGTATGGGTGGATTCCCTTTTTTGGCTTCTATTGCACCATAACTAAAAAAATTCATAGACTTAAAATCCCATCTAAACATAATAAAAAACATCATGCAACATGTAGAATTCAACAGCCTTAAGTAGGACAGAAATTGATAGGATTATCTTCAGATTGAAATGGGGTTTGTGAAAATCATTTTCCAAGATAAAATTACCGGGTCACAAAAACAATATCATGTGAAAAACAATACAAATATACTCTGAAAATACACTTGAAATAGAATCGAAAACAAATTCTATCAGTTATGCAAAAGGGCAGAGAGTTATAGACCTTGTACTAGTATCACCAAAATCGTTGCCATCCAGCTTTAGAGGTGACCCACAAGTTCTGCTAGATAACCCTGGAAAGAGCAATACGTTTAGAATTTAAACTAGTGTGCAAAACTGAATATAAACTCTAAATAAATAGCCAAATACATGTACATAGTCATAAATTATCCAAAAAAAAAAGACCGAAATTACGGATTAAGCTCAAGCATTGAACTGAATTTTGAACAATTGGGAACTCTCAGTCTATGGAATTTAATTTTTACCAGTTGCTAAAGAATCGCCATACGGACTGTGCAAGGCAGACACTGTGGACTTGGGCGTTGAGTTTCTGCACCACCACCACCACAAAACATGAACAACCCAATAAACAAATATTACTATACAAAAACGAAAATTAAAATTGAAGATTAAACTGCGTCCCGAGGTCAAACCCTCCCCTCCTTTTCGTAATTAGTGTAAATTAATGTAGAATATCGCTTGCATTCAAAAAAATATTGAAAAACTGGTTGTTCGTACCTGCGACTGAGAGGCAATAAGGGAAGAGATGATGAGTTACTAATCCGGCGAGAAGCGAATGAAAAGCTCAGAGGGGCTGAGAAACCAGCTAACGCTCCCATTTCGACTCACTAACAGAGAGAGAGAGACAGGGAGAGATAACAGAGGTTCACATCTGTGGGCTGCAAGGCTCGGCCCATTAAAAATGGAGCGGTATTAATCCTGTCGACCAGCCCAGAGTCCGAGTAGGGAAAACCCGACCCGAGTCAGTACCCTACCCCCCTCCTCGTCTCTCTCTCTCTCTCTCTCTGGGTACCTAGGTGCCCGTAATTTGGCTCGTACGATCGATTGGCCTGGCAGGATTCGATTTCAAATTTCAATGGAAGGCAATCGGAATTTGAAACGTCCCTTCTTCGAAGACGACAGCTCCGGCAAGGCTCCGGCGTAAGCGTAGGCGTAGGGAATATTTGTTTATTTAGTTGCGGGTGTTGTTGTTTCTGAGTGAGGTTGGAAATGTGCGTGCAGGCAAAAGAGGGTTAGGTTCCCCAAGGGAAAGAAGGCGAGGCCGGAAGATGAAGCGGCACTCAAATCCATACCTGCGGAGGCCATTGGGCCGACTCCGGCGGCGGCGACGGACCCTCGGGCCGCCTCCAAAGAGCGTGCCAAGCGCCGCAGCCAAATCACAACTGAGCTCTTTACTGAAGACGCTGCAGGCGTTCTCAGCGATGTGTCTGCTGCCGAAGTTACTTACAAGGTCCGTTCTTCCGTCCACTCCTTTCGATTCTTTCATATTTGCTGCATTCTTTCAGCTTTCTGTGCATATTTATACACACACACACCCCCACACTCTATACAAATTAGCATATCTTTGTTACTCACCTTTTGCTTCGGGTTTTAATATGTATCAACTACATTTGGTTGCATCCCAAATGAGTTTCGAATTTTCATTTGTGTAGTGGCTACTCCAGCTAACATTTTTGCTTGATGCAGCAACTGTTCAGTGTCGCGGCTTAAGATGCGAATCACGCAATTTAACTGATTGTGGAAACTTTATATGTTGCTGCTTCTTAATAGTGGCGGTGCCATGCATTTTCTTGGTTAAATTAATAGAGTACATCTGTAATTTGGGATGGTTCTTTTCTTAATTGGCAGCACTTTTGTCATTCGAGATGATTGCCGGATACTTCTGTTAATTGGATCAATGGAAACGATAGCCAATGATTAGGGTATCTTTTGGCAGGATTACGAGGACTTTGTTGAGGATGGGATTCGAATAGAACCTTTCAACTTGAACAAGGAGAGGGAAGAAGGTTATTTTGATGCAAATGGAAATTTTGTTGAATATGCCAATAAAAATGAAGTCAAGGTAAACATGTTTATCATTTTTTGGCAATAAACATACTCTTGGGTAGTTAATGCTAGAGGCGTATCTTGTATAATTAGGTTCTTGTAGTTTGCTGATTTGCTATGCCTGTAGAGCGTAAAGTATTTTTATAGGCTTTCATCTCTTTCTGATTAATTCAGTTGAATTACTTGATTCAGTAAAAGAAACATTCAAAGAACAAATCTTTAACAAAGCTGTAACAGCTCAACTGCAATCCAAAGCTATTGTCCTGGATTGATGACATCGAACCAGTCCTTGGCTTTGGATCGATGACATGAAATAGGTTTTACACTGTGGGTTGCTGACTTTTAGTGTGAAGGACAGACTCAGTTATGTTTTCAGTTTCTATATCTTAATGTTGTAGGATGCATGGCTTGATAGTGTTGAAATTGCTACAAAATATGCCGGAAAAGACATTGTAGTAACAAAAGACTATGATGATGTCCAAGATTTATCTTCTGATGACATTGGGAAGATAAAAAGACGTATTGCTGATGTGCTTGAACCAGGAGAAACGGTAAACTCTCGTGCATCTTACTAGTTCTTCTTTGAATTAAGCTTTTTATTTAAAATTTTAAGTTTGTGTATCACTAAATCTAACATTGCCTGTGTTATTTGAGAATTGATTATTTAATTTGCTATTTTATGAGTTATTTTGTTCTAATTTCTGATTTAGCTTTGGAATTGATTAACCTGACAAAGCTAAAATTTCCGAATCACTAAATTGATGTAGCTTGAGCATTTGCGTATCTTCGCACCATATCCTGGCATTTAAACACATCCATTTGGTGTATGAAATATGATGCACTATGAGAAGTACAGTTTTCTTTTGTATGAGTACTTGCTCTAATTGGTCACTAATCGTTTTGTTGCATAAAGCTGATGCATACATGGTCGTAGAAAATTGAAGACCAATGATGGAAAACTTGATGGATTTACAAAGTTTATTTTTGAATTAATTAGGATTTGTGTTGGGTAGTTCTGATTCAATGCAGTTGTTTTATGAGAAGGTTCAATTTTAGGGCTTTTTGATAGAGTAGCTATAGCTTAGTTTGAAAACAAGTATCCTCAGTGAAAGCCCAGGCCTAAGTTCATTGGGCCAACTCCAAAGCTAATAACACTTTATATGTTTGATCCTATGATTTTAACATTAATTACAAAAAATATAATTTTTATCAGTAGCTACAAATTAATAAATCTAAATCAAATAGCTATGAACTGAATTTACTATTTACTATTTACTAATCTGGTGCTCAGTTGTATATATTGTACACATTGTAAAGCATGAAAAGTTGGTCCTGAAATGTAGGGGCCTTATACTTGGTAATATCAGGTTCTAGGAAATGGTACTTTTAGGTACCGTTTGGTATGCAGACGGGACAGGACGAAACGGAATGGGACGGGACGGGACGGAACAGGATGGGACGGAACAGAGAAGGAGCAAAGATGCCCTCGGATGGAAACGAGGAGGAAGAAGGATATGGAGAGGTTATAATTTTGTGTTCCACGGATGTGGAATGAGTCGTTCCAGGGAGGTGAGGCGGAACGAAAATTCACCCAAAACTTGTCCCGTGGAATAGCTCGTTCCACCCGTTTTAGGCGCACCAAACGTGGGACGGAATGCCTCGTCCCGTTCCGTTCCGTCCTGTCCCACGTACCAAAACGGTACCTTAAGGCACACATGCAGAAGTGGAGATGTGAATATGTAGGGGTGCTTGTTTGAAATGCATAAACGATTGTTATAAATAATTCACATTGGTTTTGGCGACTTCATTTGCACTAAAATGACAGTTATTGGTTTGATTCCCCAGCACTGGAAACATCATTAAAGTAAAAATTTCTATTACAACAGGTTCTACACGCTTTGAGAAGATTGAAGGGAACACCTAAAAACAAGAAGGAGAAGATGTCAGCTGAAACGAAGATAGTATTTGACCAGTTAACTGAAGATGCCATGAACCTGATGGATAACGGTGAATCCAGTTAAGTTCATTTTGCTTCTGGGTTTAGATAAAAATTGCACAAGTATTAGACAATCTGTCATGCGTGGTTGTTCAGTCCTCAAATTTAGTCATTAAACCTTTAGTGAGGAACCAGTGTCTTCTTTGGCAAGTGCTTATTGTTAAAGTTTTGTTCTGCAGATGTTTATCATGAGAAGAAAGAGATTTTTGAGCGTGAGGCAGGTCTGTATATGGTTCACCTTTAACATTTCTGAAGTTAGTTATGAATTTTCATGTTCCATTTTTCCGATCTTAATTCGATTATGAGGAGAGGTTGTAGTTGCGGTCTTTCTGCTGTGAGTTTGGTTGGGTGTATGCGTGCATTAACATAGCTATGAATCCTTGTCTGCTTCTTTGTCTAATTTTAGCGCATGCTAGTGCACATTCCATGTTATGGTGATTTGTCACCTAGGTCATGCATACATATTTCCTTGGATTGGATTTTCTTGGGGTTTTAGATTATTCATTGACCTTAAACCAGTAAACCCTGAATTCATTGTTTAATTCTATTTTACATTAGTTCTATTTGCCAAAAAAAAAAAAAAAAATTACAAATGTAAAAATTTAAAAAGTAATAATAAAAGAAAAGAAAGGGATTCGCTGCATCACAAGAAACAATTGTGAGGAATAGCCATTCTAGAACAATCATTTGGGTAGGTTCATTCTTTAACTGCTGCTCTTCTCCTTTTTTGTTCATTATTTTTTTTATATAAGAATTAAGCTTTTGTTAATTAAAGAAACATTACAACACAAGGGCCATGCTGCTTTTTTGTAAGAATTAAGCTGCAACCGCAAAGTGATAAAATCATGAAACAGTCACACATTATGTGAATGAATCTAAAATAAGCAGTAATCGATTAGAACCTAGCTATGCTGCTTTTTTGTAATTATAATTTCCAACTTTCTTTTTCAGAAGGATATGAGAGTTTAGCTCGGGCAAGAAGGGAACCCACATCTATTAGTGCATATCAAGAGAGATCTGTTCTTGGCATGGAGTGGGAGTCCTCCTCTGATGTAACAAATCCTGGAGCACCCTCTTCAATACTGCCGGAAACTGCTGTGGCTACATCCAGTTCTAATGCAACCACTGTAGAAATCTCAAGTAATGGCGATGATGCATTTGATATGTTTGCAGAAGATGATGAGAATGCAATTGCTAAACCTTCTGAAGGAAGTAATGTGATTTCTGGCCCTAGTTCTTATTGCGTCAGCTCACCATCATCGAACAACCTAAACAATTATTCAGAGAGTAAGCTTTGTAATGTTGATTTTGGAAAATTGACATATTGGCATAGCAACTGCTTAACAATTTTATTTTACATTTTTGCAGATGAAGTTTTGCAGAATGATTATGTGTTTGACGAGTCTTCTGGGTACTCTCTCTCTCTCTCTCTCTCTCTCTCTCTCTCCCTCTCCTCTCCCAATTTTTGTGTTTTGTATTCTGTGTGTATATGTAATATGTATACCCTACTTCTTGATAATGACTTGTCACATAATAGATATACAGTAGTCATCTATTCTAAGTAGACCTTGTGGAGAAGTGCTCTCTGTGAGGGATGGATTGGGGACTAATTGAAATGGTTTGCTAGATGGCATTTATTCTTTTGTATATAGGGAATTGTTCTCTTGTTGGAGAGTCTGGAAACGTGAATAAACTATACCTCAATGAGTCAATATATATGGATGACTTCAAATACAGAAGTTTGCAGTGCGGTCTAGCAAAATTTACAAAGAAGGATCCTTTGACTTCCACCGTATATGATTTAATTAATGATAGTAGCATAACTATTGCGTACATAAGTCCGTGTTTTAGTAATCCTTTGGTTACTAAATATTATTTGTTGTTCACTAGTGTATTTAAGAGTTCTTATTCTGTTGATTAATTTCAAATTTTACTTGATATATAAAGATGCCATTATTTGTGTTTATGAAATTGAAAACATAATGTTCTGATTACAATTGGCCCACTGGTCCCACCAGTGATTCTTTGCTCAGTTGGTTTTCCGTGATGCTAAATAGTTAAGTTTTTCTTTTTTTTTTTTTATCAGTAAGACCGCAAATAGCTATCTGAACTGGGAGTCTTATATGAACAGTATCTTTTTGAAATATTTTTTTCTGTGGGTATTTTGAATAACCCGATTTCGTTTAATCTTTCTAGGTACTATTATAGCACCAGTTTGGGATATTATTATGACCCATCTACAGGACTCTATTGCTCCGCTTCATCAGGGCCATGGTAAATAAAATTTGTCCTTGTGTTTAGAATTTTTTGTATATATTGCTCTCTATTATTTGCGCAATGTTCTTTTTTGGTGGATAACTCATTGTACTAGTTGTTACTTTTACTTGGATGTGTCCCGGCTCATTCTCATATCTTTAGATAAGTCTGTACATTAAGTGTCAAAAGTTTATCGCTTATGTCCGTTAAATTCTTAAACCGCCCAATTAGTGTCTGAGATTTTCCCAATCCACTCCAATCTTAGACACCAAACAAGCCATCGGTGTCTGAGATGTGATGTAAATTCCATTTGAATATATCATTATATGTCGTTGGTTGTATTTGGTCAGACCATGGCTTTACAATTACAAGTTATAACAACAAAACATGACATAGCAGCCGGCGACTTTCTGGATTTAGTGATAATGTTGGGAATAATAGTAAAAGATGGCACCAATTTTTTTAATCTGATTTTAATGAAAATTCGTCTTGACCAAGCACAATCTTTTGAATTATTGGAATAGAAGTGAGAGGAGGTCAATGGGTTAGTTAGCTTGGTTCATGTAATTGCCATTGGTGTGTCTTGCAACCTGATGCGTGTTTCTGTCAAATATAGGTACTCATTCAATGAGGAAACTGGCGTATATGATGAGATTCACCAAACTGCAACCACTGTGAGTTGAAACGGAAAGTTTTGCTGCTTCGTCGACTCTGTACAGACTATAGAGGAGAAGTTTTAGGGGTAGATAACTTTACTGTAATGTATAACGATTATCCGGTCTGTTGTGATTATGAAATATAACGGTTGCAAATGTGCTCTGTTATTTTTGAATTTTTTGTGTTAGATTACATTCTGCATGCACCCTCCGAATGCTGCAATAGAACTTTGCGGGTCTATTTTTACGCTAGTAAGATGTGGAGGGTTGGTCCACGACCCCTGATGCATTGCGGAATCTGTGACTGGAGAGTCCCCCACTGGGACCTCTCGCTTGAAAGGTAAAATGGCAAAGGGACATTTTATTTGGGGGAGGTTTAGATCTGTCAATCTCCCAAGGGGGAATATTGTGTTGGGAAAATACCTCCCAACACCCATTTCTTCCTAGGACTTACATGGCACGGCTATGCTGATGGTGGCATCTTGTGACGTGTAAGTTTTGTTGACATATCTTTTTTTTATTGGCACGTAACCAGTAGCAGCGTGTTTGTGCTATGTAAGTTGTTTTGATTTCCCACAACCTCACCGAGCAAGTCTCTTAATTATAAATGACTTTAAAGAATAGTTGTCTTGCTTGCCATAGATTGTCTTGGCTTTTCTTAAATCGTTAATTGTTTTTGTTGAGAGTGAATCCTCCGTACAGGAAGGGAGAGAACTTGTATACTATCCTGATCATCCCCCCCCCACCCCCCCCCCCCCCCTACACCCCTCAATTGGATTTCTCTCTTCCAGCCCACCTTAACCTCGCACTGCCACTTTTTCCGGGCACATGTTAAGACTTGGGTGAGTGATTTTCAAGTCACGAGATTGAAAGCCAAATTATAAAACAAAAGACCACAAAATGGAGGGGATTAGAAAAATACACTGTGAATCCTTTTTGGTTAGCTACCTTTATAAACTAAGGCTTTGCATCTAATCTACTAGATTTGGATCCGCTTCAGACCTTAGTGTCCGGAGGCTAGAGATCAAATCATCTGGGCCTCTGATTGGTGTGTAAAAAAATCAGAGCCGTTGGTTGTGTGGTGGGCCAAGAAAATGAGTTAATGGGGACCGTTGGATTGAATTTGTGCGGCCCAGATGAATTGATCTCTAGACTCTGGACACTAAAGTCAAGAGCGCAAATCCTAATCTACTTAATGATTTTTATATTTGTTAATCAATATGGACCAGAGGAGTATTTTAGCAGCTACTCAGTACTATGGTCTAGTGATATTCATCTTTATTTGTAAGTGAGATGTCTTCGATTCGAAACTTGTGGATTGCAAATTCGATATCAAATTAGATTTCTATTTAATGATTTAGCCAAACTCTCCCCTCCTCTTATATAAAATATAAGAAAAACTAATGAAAAGGGCTTGAAAATTTTTAGTTTTAATAAAAAATCATGTTATAAGTTTTGTTCAATAAAAAACCATGTTATAAGCTAAACGGAAGGGAAGGCCAGAATTCGGCCAGAAAGTTGGACAAACTTTAAACCCTCATAACTTTGTCAATACTTGACAAAATTGAGTGATTCAAAAACAAAAATCGTAGTTCTCAAAGAGACGAAGAGAATGGTACCTCACACGATGGCTATCTAGCCATGGTTTGGCAGCAAAACACCTCAAAAAGCCTCAGAGGTCGCCGGAAACTGGGTAAGATTCAAAATGATATAACTTTGTCAATACTCAACGAAATCGAGTGATTGAAAAACAAAAATCGTAGTTCTCAAAGAGACGAAGAGAATGGTACCTCGCACAATGGCTAACTCGCCGTGGTTTGGCCGGAAAACGCCTCGAAAGTCTCGGATGTCGCCGGAAACTAGGTAAGATTCAAATGGATATAACTTCTTCAATACTCAACGAAATAGGGTGATTCAAAAAGGAAAGTTGTAATACTATTTCTGGTATGTAAAAATAAACTGTTTCTGGATTTTAAGTAACACTGTTTCTATAATCTAAGTCACTGTTTCTGGAATTTAAGTCACTGTTTTCGAAATTTAAGTCACTGTTTCTGGATTTTGGTTCCTTTCAACGGAAACTGTTTCTGGAATGTAAAAATAAACTGTTTCTAGATTTTAAGTAACACTGTTTCTGGAATCTAAGTCACTGTTTCTAGATTTTGGTTCCTTTCGACGGACACTGTTTCTGGAATTTAAGTCACTGTTTTTGGATTTTATTTCTTTTCTTTCCAGATACAGTGTTTGTTTGTGTACGGCCCAAAGGGCTTGGTGTGGTTGCTGCTCGTCGGAGCTAAATGGAAGGGAAGGCCGGATTTCGGCCGAAAAGTTGGACAAACTTTAAACGTTTATAATTTTGTCAATACTTAACAAAATCGAGTGATTCAAAAAATGAAAATCGTAGTTCTCGAAGAGACGAAGAGAATGGTACTCGCATGATGGCTAACTCGCCATGGTTTGGCCGGAAAACACCTCGAAAGCCTTGGAGGTTGCCGGAAACTGGGTAAGATTCAAAATGATATAACTTCTTCAATACTCAACGAAATCGAGTGATTCAAAAACGAAAATCGTAGTTCTCGAAGAGACGAAGATAATGGTACCTTGCATGATGGCTAACTCATTGTGGTTTGGCCGGAAAATGCCTCGAAAGCCTCAGAGGTCACCGAAAAAGGGGTAAGATTCAAATGGATATAACTTCTTCAATACTTAACGAAATAGGGTGATTCAAAAAGGAAAGTTGTAGTACTCAGTGAGACGAAGAGGATGAGGAGGAAGAGAAGGAGGATGAGGGCCAAAGGAGAGCCCATAAGTGACTAGCTGGTGGTCGAGCTGTCGGTTGGTTTGGTAGGTTTTACTTTGTTCTGGGATGGTTTTTGATTAAAAAAAGTTATAGGATGATTTTTGGTTAAAATAAACTTAGTTCAAGCCCTTTTTATTAAAGTTTCCTAAAATATATGGTTGTACTAAACAAAAAAATAAAAGGGGGGAATATTTCAGCTTATGGCTCGCTATGCACCGTTGTTTACAAGTTTATGACGAAGCGACGTCGCTCCTTGGACCGGCCCGACGTATCCCAATCCCAAAGCTGAAGGAGAGCAAATCATAACCGGTTTGGACCGCCCGGTTAAATTGGGAAAGCCTGGACCGGACATACCGATTCACAATTTTGCATTTTCCAGTTTCGTATGATTATATAGCCAAAATTAACCAAAAGTTCCCAACAATTTCCTTTGAATTTAACCAAAAAAACCCAGACAACAATTTTCCTTCCCCTTCCTCCCATCCAAACACCCTCCCTCCCAAAATTCAACTCCACCATTCCCCAATCCCAGTCCCTCCCTCCCTCTTCACAATTACACACTCTACAGTTGTTGTCATTGATCGATGGCGGATGAGGAAGGCCCCGAGAGGGGCGAGATCAATGGCGGACCGGCATCAATGGACTCCATCGAGTCGCGGTGGGTCTTTCAGGACGAGGACGACTCCGACCTCGACGACGACGATGCAGAGGCACATGCGATGCATCGGACGGTTGTGGATTCGGAGGATGATGAAGAGGAGGACGATAATGCCGAGCAGCGATTGATTCGCACTGGCCCTCGCGTCGATTCCTTTGACGTTGAAGCGCTCGAGGTCCCCGGCGCTCTCCGAAACGAATACGAGGTGCTTCAAACTCTCAATCTCTCACTTTTGCTATTTACTTTGTGATGAGATTACGACTTGCATTTTTGGATTCGGTTCGAGTAGCCTCGCTCTTTCGGCATTGCTTTGTGAGATGTAGATCAATGCTTGTATTAGCTTTACTTTCCTATATTGTTGTGCTACATACATACATACATCCTTTCTAGCTTGGTGGTTAATTTACATTTTGGGAGATTTACTTATTGGACAATTATCGGTTGCGTATCTAGAGGTGTTACAATAGCAACTGACTGTACACGTGAAGCTGGATTTGTCAGTTTTATTATCCCTGTTTTTAATAATTATTTTAGTTCTAATGGATGCCTTACAATGTTGATGCTTAGGCTCTAAAGGGACATGTTTAGCGTCCTACCCAATCTAAGATATTGTCATTTTTCAGACCTTGGAGTTTAATTGTTTACTTTGTGAACGGTTACTCTTTTTGGCTAGCTCGATTTCTGGTAGAACGCAGTGCTAAAAAAAAATGAACTGCCTAAGCATTTACGTCGTATACATTTTAGGATTATGTGGTTGTTCTGCTTTATTGAAATATTGAATGTTATCTAAGAGCTCATGAGCATGGTATGAGTGGCTTTGTGAAGGTAAATGAGTAGCTGATGTTCTGATTGTGGTAAATAATTAAGGTTGGATTATTTTGAATCTTTGAGCAGAACTTCAAAGCAGTTACATAATATTGGGAGTGGGGATAGAGTCATAGAGAGGAGTATGGAAACTCATTAATGCAAAATGGCAGCTTTTAGCGAATGTAAGCTACATTTTCACAAATTGCATACTTGTTTACCATTCTAAGTTTGGAATTTGTGATGATTTTTGACTTCATCCAGACCTTCTTTATGAAACAGAATGCTCATACATCAATCACATACACCATAGGAAGTGCAAGTTATAAATCATCAACACCAAAGTTCAAATGATAAGCAATTATGACAATGTAATCATGCTCAATCCATTCTTCTCCTCAAATGGAACCTTTTCTTGAACCATCTCAATTGCTTTGGACTGCTGAGTTACCTAGTAAAGTACATATGTATACGTGGATAGGGTCAATAAATTTTGATATTATACTTTGTCAGGGACCAGATTAGTTTTCTATGTGCGATAATGGAGTAGAAAATGTTGATTATATATTACTTCATTCCCCAGTAGCTCTTGGATTGTGGCAGAAGCTGAAGCGGGGCTGAGTTGGCTGTTTTTCTAGGGAAGGAGGGGAAGGGGACAGTTTTTATGGGGTAGGGCTTTCAAATTTCCTGTGACCAATGGTAGGGGCCATATTTAGAGATTTCCATTTCTTCATTCTTCATTTGGATTGGGGGCTCCATTCAGTTGATTTTGGGAGGGTTGTTGCTGGTGGATAGGAGTTCTATTTTTTTTTATTGTAATAAGGTTTGCTTGATGGTGAACCTCTTTTCCACCGCCGGGCATTTCTTATGTTCTTTCTGTAACCATTGAACTTTTGCTTAATAAAGACTCTTATATGCTTGATGCTGTAAGGCTGATAGAGTGCTGCATTTTTCCTTCTGGGGGATAATGTGCTGAGATTTTTTTTGTAGTTCTGAATATAGACTTCCCCTTCTCACCATTTATGATTATAATCTCTTTGGACCATTGAATATTAGGAAGGGGTATTGACCTTGGTTGGAGAGGAAAATTGTTTTTTTTTTACCTTTATTGAAGAGGAAATTTGTTTTGATTAACTTATGCTAATGACCATTGAGCTATGCCGAAATATGAAGTTATTTATTGACCTAAACCTAGTTTCCTTAATAATATAATTTTAATTGCAGGATTTCAGTCTCGGAAGGAAAATAATAATTGCTTTTCAAACCCTTGGAGTTGTCTTTGGTGATGTTGGAACAAGTCCATTATATACGTTCAGTGTCATGTTTAAAAAAGCACCTATTAATGGAAATGAGGATGTTATTGGAGCCATGTCATTAGTCCTGTACACGTTAATCTTGATCCCCTTGCTTAAGTATGTGCTGGTGGTTCTTTGGGCAAATGATGATGGTGAAGGTATGCGGGATTCAGTAAATCAAGTCATTATTCTCTCTCTCTCTCTCTCTCTTCCCCACACCCCGTTTCCCACCCCCCCCCCCCCTCCCCCGGGGCGCCCCGGCCCCTTCTCCCTTCTCTCTAACAGCACAAACAATCCTATTGTGTATGCAGTTATTGCAGTACAAAGCCAATGCTTGGTTGAATGCATATTATCTATTTCATGGTCATTTAACTTTTCCAGGTGGTACCTTTGCTTTGTATTCATTGATCTGTCGACATGCTAAGGTCAGTCTTCTTCCCAATCAGCTTCCATCAGATGCCCGGATATCGAGCTTCAGGCTAAAGGTGCCATCTCCTGAACTTGAGAGGTCTTTAAAAATCAAGGAAAGGCTTGAGGCTTCACTGACTCTGAAAAGGCTTCTTCTGACGTTAGTTCTTGCTGGTACTGCGATGGTGATAGCTGATGGGGTTGTTACACCAGCAATGTCAGGTATTGCATAATCAATTCTTAATTCTGTTTTAACTTGTCGCAAGTTGCAACTGATCAACCTACTATTGATGTGATGAAATGAGGAAATGCTGCAGAGCTGTTTTAGATGTATTGGTCTTTTTTCAATTGTTAAGAGTGGGTGTGGGTGTGCATACATTATTTTTATGTTTTATTTAACCTTTCCTTTTTATTTTCTTAATGCAGTAGTATCAGCTGTTGGTGGTCTAAAGGTTGGAGTAGAGGCAATTAAGCAAGGTATTGTTTATCCTGTAGAGCAAGTCTAAAAAAATTGTCTTTTTCTACTGTCTTAATTCTGTTGGAGGGCCTACAGTCTTGGCAAATTTTGGTTAGAGGAGATGGCTTGCACAGTGTGGTGTTGTAGCATAGAACATTAAATTTTGCAAATTTGAAATCTTCCTAGTTCTTATTTAAATTACAAGTTTTATTTTGAATAAAGTTACAGTTGATGTCTGAACTTTTTAGTATGATGCGTATATTTGCGTATGCATTTTATTTCTTTCTTAACATGTTTTGCTAGGTGGTGGATTTCATATCCACTATTTTTGTAATTCATTCTATTGTTTTAATAAAATGTTATCGTTTCTTCTTAAAAAAATTAAAAATAAACCATACTTTAATATTTACCTCTTTTTTTATTGGGTGCAGATCAAGTGATGATGATTTCAGTTGCCTTTCTTGTTATTTTATTCAGTGTACAGAAATTTGGGACAAGTAAAGTTGGACTGGCTGTAGGCCCGGCCTTATTCATATGGTTTTGTTCCCTTGGGGGCATTGGGATTTACAACCTTGTTAAATATGACAGCAGTGTCTTTAAGGCATTCAATCCTATTCACATGTATTACTTCTTCAAGAGGAACTCAACTAAGGCTTGGTATTCTCTTGGGGGTTGTGTTTTATGCGCAACAGGTAATCAATCTGGAAAAACTTGGACCTTGGGGATGCATGAGAGTTGCTATCTTTCTTTTTTTGTAAATTTTCACAACCTTCATAATGAGTTTTATTGTCATATTTTAGCCTACACATGGATTTTATACTGGAATGAATTCCTGCAATATTAATTTTTTTTCCTGTAAAAAATATACAAAATATCTTGGAAGTGTATGATACCCTCGCAATATCAAATTTTTGGTTGATGTTACATGGTGAACTGGGAACCTATATATTATTGGTTATCACCTACTATTTTCCTGTACATTACTGATGTAATTGTATGTATCAGGTTCTGAGGCAATGTTTGCGGATCTTTGCTACTTTTCTGTGCGATCAGTCCAGGTAAATAATGGAATAATAATTGGTTTCTGGACTATTGTTTTATTCATTTTATTTGTATGATGCATCAAGTGTCAGAATGTGCGGTGTCAGGCTGTCAGCCTTCAGATGGTTTGAACTGTAATTCACTGGGTATTTGTTCTTTTCAGCTTACGTTCGTTTTTCTTGTTTTGCCCTGCCTTATGTTGGGTTATTTGGGTCAAGCTGCATACCTTATGGAGAACCCAGATGAAGCTGAGCTAGCTTTCTTTTCTTCAATCCCAAGTAAGCTTTACTGAGGCATTTATAGATTCCAAGCAAATTATTCAGTTAGGACTTTCTACAAACATGTCAGTAGTCATACTTATTTCACTGATTCTGGAGAAATTGATTGTGGAGAAATAATACCACGTCATCTGCAGGTGGTTTTTTCTGGCCTGTGCTCCTCATTGCTAACATTGCCGCATTGATTGCTAGTCGTGCAATGACAACAGCCACTTTTTCATGCATAAAACAATCAATGGCACTTGGTTGTTTCCCTCGCCTTAAAATCATACATACCTCCAGGAAGTTCATGGGGCAAATTTATATCCCTGTCGTAAATTGGTTTTTGCTGGTGGTTTGCCTGGTGTCTATCTGCACTATTTCAAACATTGATGAGATTGGAAATGCATATGGTAATACTCATCATCTTCCAAAGTATTTAGTCTCGTTATCTGTTCAGTTTTTTTATTTGTTTATTAATAAACCCTAGGTTTTAAATTTGGGTTTCTTGTAGTTGTCATACTAAATAATCTTTTTTGTGAAAACAACTGTTCAGGTTTGAATTCACCAAACTCTGAATTTTTTTTGGTATCCCCTCACCTAGTATTGCTCACCAAATGTTTTCACAGTTTACTCAACAAACTTCATCAATCAAATTTCTGTCTAGTCAAACTTTGTTTGGTTAGACAATCTTATTATTGTCTTTTGGTTTCAACAAAATATCTGTTGCACAAAAATGCCTTGTTGGAATTATGTTATTTCAAAGAATATAATTTTTCCCACTTTTTATTTATTTTATTATCAACACTGTTTAGTCTCCTCTTTCATACTGCTTGGGTACTCGCTTTCGTTATATCAACCCTATGTCTTATGCTGTTTATTCTTGTCATCGCCATAGCCCACAAAGTTTACCTCTTTCTAATTACAATTTCTACATTTTTAATGTTGACAGTTTCAAATGATTTTAAAAATTACTCTCTTTCTCAGTTACTGTGGTTTCTGTTAGCAGCAGTAAAGTGATTTAGGTTTAGGTTTTGTTGCTGTAGCCAGATCCTCTTGAGAGATTTTCTTGCTTTTGTTCTTGGTGGATTTCTTATCCACTTCTGTGTATTTCTCTGTTCTTTTATAAAATGTTTGTGTCTTCTCAAAAAAAAAACATTTTTAATGTTGAAGAACATATATCAGGTATTCCAAAATTTATCAAGTTCCTTAATTTACACTTTGTATGAAATAAAATTATAATTGATCACAAGATTAAATTTTTTTTTATCAAGATATACAAATTGGTATTATCAAAAAAATAAAAATAAATTGTGATTAAAATTCTCTAAGATTAAATAGATATTTGCAGTCTTTGCTCTTTCTGTTACATGCGTAGAATAAGACATCTAAATGCCATGGAATGATTTCTCCTTGTATTTGGTGAATAGGTTTTTTTTTTAACCTCATTACAATATCTTATTTTTCTTAGGTTAGATCTACCTGACGGGACATTCTTAATGTCTGGCTTTACCTACTTGAGAAATAACATACAGGCATTGTCGTGAATTATTTCAATAGATAACATCATTTATATGTTTCCTGTATCTCCGTTGTTGAAAAGTTTTGCAATAAAATCAATTTATATGCGGGTTTTTAAATTTCTTAATATGTATCCTCTTTTACTACAGGCATTGCTGAGCTAGGAGTGATGATGATGACGACCATTTTAGTAACAATTGTTATGCTTCTTATATGGCAGATAAACATTATCATCGTGCTGAGTTTCTTAATAATTTTCCTGGGGTTGGAGTTGACCTTTTTCTCATCAGTTTTGTGGAGTGTGGGAGATGGAAGTTGGATAATTTTGGTATTTGCCATAATTATGTTTTTTATAATGTTTATCTGGAACTATGGAAGCAAGCTTAAGTATGAAACTGAAGTCAAGCAAAAGCTGTCAATGGATTTGATGCGGCAATTGGGTCCCAGTCTTGGGACAATAAGAGCTCCAGGCATCGGTTTGCTTTATAATGAGCTGGTGAAGGGAATACCAGCAATTCTTGGCCATTTTCTGACCACACTTCCTGCAATCCACTCGATGATCATATTTGTTTGTATAAAGTATGTTCCAGTTCCTGTAGTACCTCAAAGTGAAAGGTTCCTTTTCCGGCGTGTCTGCCCAAAAAACTACCACATATTTCGTTGTATTGCCAGGTAATATGCTCAACGCTTCTGATTTGGTACGGTAGAGTGATGCCTTTGTATAATCTAGTGCAAAGTTTAGATCCATAATGTAAAATGGCCAAACCAATCATTGGAAAAAAATTTAGCCTTAGTGAGATGTGTTACTTTCTACTAGTGCACTTGACAACAGATGAAGTAGAATCATTCATGTTTACATTCAAAGTGTTTTTTCTTCCGTTTTCTTTTTCATTCTATCATGTCTTGTTGCTTCTATGTCTGATGTTGTGACTTTAACAGGTACGGCTATAAGGATGTTCGTAAAGAAAATCACCAAACATTTGAACAGCTACTAATTGAGAGCCTTGAGAAATTCATACGTAGAGAGGCTCAGGAGCGGTCACTAGAGAGTGACGGTGATGATGGTGATACAGACTCAGAGGACGAGTCCTCTTGCTCAAGGGTTCTTATAGCCCCCAATGGAAGTGTTTACTCACTTGGCGTTCCTCTCCTGGCTGAGTTCAAGGAGACGAGACAGCAGCCTACATCAGAAGCGAGCACATCAGACGAGGTGAACCCATTGTTTCCAACAGATCCAACAATTTCTGATTCTGAGCAGAGTATTGATGGGGAACTATCGTTTATACGGAAGGCCAAGGAATCGGGGGTTGTTTATCTTCTTGGTCATGGTGATATTAGGGCCAGGAAAGATTCGTGGTTCATTAAGAAGTTAATCATCAATTACTTTTATGCTTTCTTGAGGAAAAATTGCCGGAGGGGCACTGCAAACTTGAGCGTGCCCCATTCGCATCTAATGCAGGTTGGGATGACATATATGGTGTGAAGGCTGATTTTGGTACGAAAATAAGGCCAACTGGAACTCTTACACCGGAGTCTGAGACATGCAGCTGGTGTTATGTCACAAGTGGTCTTCATGTAGCGCACGACTTGTTCATTGCTGCAGTTGGAAACCAGGAGCTTCTGGAATTTGATTGCCCGATTTGATTGCCGGCCATTGATTTTGGTCCAGCACTCGTTTGAGGATGTCGCGTGGCTGAAGTTTTGTTACTCTGTACTTGGCTTGTCTTCCAAGCATCGATTTTTGCGGTTATGCATCTGGAAAGTGTGCTGTAATTACGATGTCAAAGTTATGCGAATGTGATTTGTAATGACATCCTTCGTCTTCAGATTGATTGACATTGAAATGACTATTATTCCCTTCCCGTTCATATGACTTGTATAGACATTATAGGAAACTGAAATTACATAACCTGCTTTCTTTTTTTGATATTGGTCGTGTGAGTATATATACCTAATTTATCCGTCTTTCGTCGTTTTCACTGTGATCAATTACGTACAAATGGGAAATGGTAAACACCGTTTTTAGCCTCACACACTTTCGTTTAACATTGTCCCTTCTCTTTTATTTATTCAACCGATGACCAGAAATAAGTAGGGATTAAAAAAAAAGGTGTCGTGTAACCCTGAGCTTCTTCTATGTTTTTACCAATTGGTTTTAATGCATTCCACATAGATATATAATCACTGCTACAAAACACAAATAATTGCTTACAATAAATAAATAAATAAAAATGTATCATTGTAAATATTTTACGATCAAACCAAATTATACTCTCAAACAAGTTTAGAAAGAATCGCGCCGAAATATCATAACGTCTGTCTACTCCCTATCGAATAGAGCTACAACAGGTTATTAGCGAATTCCGTACACGAACAAAACCATGAACTCGACTCGTACCTCGTATCCAGACGTTGCACCGGAACATAATGTGCAAGAAGAATACCTTCACTACTCAATTTTGAACTTCTATCTAATTCTGCAGTGGATTCCTAAATTCACTTGTGCAGTATTGAGTTTGGTCGTTGATCCGTCTTTCCAAAAATCCTTTTTCTGAAAAATGAAAGGGTTAGGACCCTTATTTGAAGCCAAAGTTACGACCCTGCTCCTCCACATCTAGTGGCAGAACTCGCAGAAGCCGATTTTTTGTTGGCTGTATTATTCTTTCCATTTACCATCAGAATGAGGATGCTCTTCTTCTGCACTTATGTCGATGAGAAGATCGGATTCCTCATTAGTTTTGGAGCGAGCAGATCCACTATATTTTTGTTCCTGTTTAGAGAACTTGTATCTCAGAAACAATGAATTTGCCATAACCCCTACAGAACTCAAGCCCATGAGACCTCCAGCAATTGACGGCGTCAGAATGGTCCCAGTTACTGGAAGCAACACTCCAGCAGCAATTGGAAGTCCTACCTGTAAAATTCTAGTAGCATAAGACCGGGTATTGCTTCTAAATAAACTTCGTAATAAGCTTGTGATATTAATAGGCTCTAATTCCTGCACGTTCAGCAGAACGAAACACCAGAAATAAACAGAGTATTGGGCCATTCTTAATCCATACATGGACTTACAATATTGTATGCAAAAGCCCACCACAGATTTTGCTTCACAGTCTTCATAGTTAGCCTACTCAGCTCCAATGCATCAAGTAACTGCAGGACATTATGAAGATCAAATATCCTACACAACAGTGCTTATTATATGAAAAGAAAGATAACAAATTTTCCCATCATCAGTGCTCCAGCACTCAACATTACACATATTTTTCAAATAATCTTTTGTAGACGGTGAAAAGATTTGTGCTGCATTCTTCAATTATTTATTCACACTTGTTGATGGTAAAGGTCTAAAAGCAAATTTTGCTGCACGACAGCATGTAATCCTCTACAGTTTGGTTTCCAAAAATAACACTGCAGAATCTGGCACCTATTCGTGCTTTCAAAAACAACCCGGGAGGTGTTTGTGCAAATAATCGTACTACAATGTTATATTTTGAAGAAAATTACCTGTGAAAGTCTGTTGCCCAATAGCACAATAGAAGACACCTCGCTAGCAGCTCCAACACCACCACCCATGGCAATTCCAACATGCGATGAAGCCAATGCTGCAGCATCATTAATTCCATCACCAACCATCGCTACGATGTTCTGATCCTTCTGAAGTTCCATTATGAACTTCTTTTTTTCCGTCGGTTTAACACCAGATATTACCTGCAACCCACAGCATAGGCTATACAAATAAATTCGATAGAGAACAAAAAATCTGGGATAGTGGGCAGCGATTTGGGCATCAGTTTCAAATGAGTTTAGGAATTGAGTATTCTCACTCTTCTATAATGACGGATGTGTTAGCAGCTGTGATTAAGTTTAGGTTTCAAGTCTTGAGGTTTTTGTATTATAGGCTCGATATACAGATTGTGGATACCTTATCCAAAAGTTGTATTGTTCATGATTTATTAAAAATATGTTTCATTTCAAAAAAATAAAATAAAATAAAAGATAGAGGACAAGGTTTTGGTGTTCTGCTTGAAGTTGTTTCACTATTTTTTACATTTTTCCAAATTGATAAATTTTTTGTTTCCCATCAAAGAAAGAAGTAATTAAAAACTCCTTACCTTCTCTTTCGGAATACCAACAGCAGATGCGACGTACTCCGCATTATTTCTTTTGTCCCCAGATAGCATGTATACATCGATCCCTTGCTTAAATAAAGATTGAACAACTTGTCCAGCATCTTCCCTTATTTGATCCTCAAAATAAATGAGACCGGCAAGAGTACTATCAATGCCAACATATACAATAGATTGACTCATTTGGGCTTCTACTTCTTCAAATGGATTCTTAGTAACTCCATGCCTGCATATATTTAGTTTTTCAAAGGGATACATGATCCAAGATTAAATTCTATAAGTCATATTAAGAAGGAAAAAACAAAACAAAAGATATCTTATTTGGAAGATGAAAACAACTAAGCCTTTGGTTCCCAAACTTAATTTCCATGGTAAGCAAAATAGTCAATCCATCTTCTGGGGGCATTTAAGACAGCGGCAAACAATAAAGAGTGAAATTTAGAATTGGTCCATGAACCAAAAATCTGTTAATTGAGATCCCTAAATTTAACAAAACATGCGCCATTGGTTACCTTCAATATACCTTCAATTCCCTAACACCAAATGAGCCCTAAAGGTTTTCTAAGATTCTACACATCTGTAATGAATCTCTAGGATTTTCTTTTAAAGTCGTTTTGATGCCAAAAACCTTTGGAAAATAAGGCTCACTTTTGTGAACCAAAGTCAAATTGGAGTGAAAGAAATAAGCATCTGTTGAAGTACCTCTATATGTTCTTAGTCTCTCTAAGCTGCTTCTGTTTAGTGCTCCTGTAAGTCGAATCTGTCAAGCATTACTTCTCCATTTACATTGTTATTTGTATCCTAAAGAGTTCATCATGATCATAGACAGCCCTCTCTTTATGTTGTCCTATATGAATCTAAATTTTCAATAATAGGATTCTAAATTCCCTTAACAATGGTCCAGGGTCAATGCCTACCAGCATTACACCTTTACAAGAAGCAAATTCACATTCAAATATGCAATGATACAAACTATTAAATTCCATTATACCCTGTAATTACCTTTGAACCCATTCCAAAGTCCCAACAGAAACCTTTTTGTTCTCAATAGTTGCTACAGCACCAGAACCAGGTTCTTCCAAGAAAGTTCCATCCGCAACCTGGAATAAAGTGCACAGTTTAGGATCTGAGCATCATGAATTGTTTGGAACCTTATCCACCTAATGGATGCTCTTAATGATATAATCCTCTTCTAGAACACCAAGGATTTGTTCACAGAACTGCATTCTTTCTTTTTCTTTGTAAGAGATGATGCTCATATAGGGGAGAAATTAAATGCAGAACTCCAACACCACTCTATACAAAAATCCAGCCCAGTTAAGACGAAAGCACACTAAGGGGACATCCTTAAAGTGCTTAGACCAAAGATTCCCAAACAGATGCAATATCTAGTTGTCCCAAATAAAATCCATTAGTTAGAGAAAATATAACCTGTGAATAGAGACAACCAAAAGCAACACCTCACTAGGCATAAATTGCATACCGATCCATCCAAAGGAAAATAGCACAGTGCGTTTTTGTGAATATAATAGAAACTTGAAACGACAACAAAGAACCCCGATATGCAATCATCAAGGAGAAAAAAACATCATAAAGTTCACTTCTTAAGAAACTTTGACTCGTATTAAACCCCGTATGGAATGCACTCCAGAAAAGTATTTTGCATAACACTCAAAATCCACCTCAACAGACCAGATACATTCAGTTAAGTTAAAGATAAAATGATCCATAAGAAGCAAATTTAGAAATTTTGAGAAGAAGGAACCTTCATATTCTGACAATTAAGAGCCTGACTAGCTTCCACAATAGCTTTTGCAACAGGATGAACTGTATTCGATTCCACTCCAGCAGCAAACTTCAGAACATCAACTTCTGACCAAGTATGGTTTATCTTTTCTCTGTTAAAAGAAAAAAAAAAATCACTCAATCTTTTTTCTTAGTGGCAAACCCTAGTAAAAAAATCTCTGAATTGGAAACAGTCTGGATCTGAGCTAACTGTAAAGACTTTTTCTTTTTCAGACAAAGATAGTGTTCTAGTATAGGGTAATACATAGTTATCTTTCTAATCACTAAAAATATGAGCTATTTGTTCGAGTTGTGCCTCTAATAATTCAAATCCCAAAAACAAATCATGCATGAAAATTCATTTGGATCCTCAAAACTGCATAAAATTGTCGCAGAAGACACAAATTTAGTAGTATAGGTAAAATGTGAAACAGATCAAACAAATGCATTGTACCTAGATACAGATATGATTCGGCAGCAAAGCCACTGGATAGTTTTCCAATCCAGGAAAGAATTGGTAATCCACATGTCACTAAACCACTTAAGCACATTCATCAACACATGTAGCTAGATTGCAATCTAGAAGCAACCTGACTTAAGAGTCTAAGACACGGCTCAACTATGCAGGACGAACAGTTTCAGTAAACTGTTTCCTTGTTGACTTTTGTTAATTTCCTTGGAGACACGTTTCTTATTGTAAAATGGAGAAATTCAAAGCTTAAAGGCACCCAATATATAACACAAAGTTATTGCGTCAACATGTTTAGCACAGTCCTTCCAAAACCTTTTTACAAAATTAAGTTATCAGAGAAGTTGTTTAGGGTTTAGGTATTGATTAAAGAGATTTTTTTTAGTATAATTGAAGAACATATTTGTTATTTTAGGACCTGGGCTACAGGAAGTTAAAAGTTGTGAATTCCCTAACTATAAGCTGGTAAGGATCGATAAGATCCTAGAAGCATAATGAACTCCTTTTGATATCATGGAAAATTAAAGCAACCTTTTTTCTATGTCACTGGAAAGCTTCAAATAAACTTAATATCCTTAAATGAAACAGTAATGTGAGAATGAAGATTTGTAACGACTCAACTTTAAGTCAGTAACTTTCGAACGTTCAGGAGTCACAATCTTAGTCACAACAGGTTTGCCCACTGTCAGAGTCCCTGTTTTATCAAACACTATAGTGTCCACCATTGAAAACTTCTCTAAAATACTACCGCCACGCAAAAGTAGTCCTCTTTTAGCTCCCAACGAAGTCCCAACCTGGAAAGAACTCAATACTGAAGATAAATTTGACATATCATAAGCAAGAAAATTCAAATTTAGAACTTGTCAAACGAGTTTAAGGAGGTAAGGATTTTGTTTAGATAGTGTGTTCATACCTTACCTGAGGTTGGGTGTCGGGAGTAGTATCTTTAAAATTCAATTGCTTATATGCAAAGTAAATTGTGTTCACAAGTTAGCATATCCCTCCTGTTCTATTTATCATTTTATGGAATCATATATGGTTCTAATTCAAACATAAACAGAAAGAGTTGGATTCGAAACCTGAGCCCTTAAAAGTGTTGCAATCAAAATCTTGAATTGGTTAAAGTTAAAACCATTTTATTACAAACACAACAGAAATAAAAATTTAAGGTCTAATAGGCACAAGTCATTTCTAAGTTGGTAATGGGCGAAACAGTTTTTTTTTTTTTTTTTTTTTTTTTCAAATAAGAAAATTTGTGTAGCAGTGATTAGAGTTTGCAAAGAGATTACCAGCACAGCTGTAGGTGTGGCTAGCCCAAGAGCACACGGACAAGCAACAACCTGCAATCAGAAAAACAGAGCTTCACCAAAAGCTATTTTACACTTTGAAAAGTAAAACTTAATTGCAAATAGTACCTATCTTGTTTTTTTTATAATATATAATTCTCTTCATGGCATTCAAGAATCAGGGTCACTTTCAAAATTTTAAGCGAGATAAATCGTAAACCTCTAATTCATACCAGTACACTGCAAGAGAGTTGCAATGCTAACGAAACTGAATTTCCTCCGTGAAAAGCAGCAGGTAAAATATGACCACCAATCAAGCTCCAAAATAGAAATGTAGCAGCAGAGAGTGTCATTACTCCATATGTAAAATGTCCAGACACCTGGTGAAACCAAGCAACTCAAAAGATGAGCACCATTCTAGCAAGTGCGATCAACAAATTACATTACCGCAATGCTAAGCATGTAAGTTACTTGGTTATACTTGACTCAATTTTTTGGCTCTGAAACAAGAAAAAGAATATAATAAAAACAAATAAGAGAACACAAATATATATATATATACACACACACACGAAAGACAAACACTAGTAAGCCATACATTGAATTAGAAGAAGATAAAAGTTATTGGAATACCAACTGACAAGTGTATCTAGATTCTAACCTATATCCAACTATGTCGGTTCAAGGCACACTTTGGGGCCAACACCGACCCAAGCCAAGCCGTGTGCACCCCTATACAATATGCTAGTTTTATAACAATACCTTATTTTGGATATCTCTACTGCAAAATTGCAACTGTAATATACTCTGTCCAACTACTGTAAGAAGAAGAATGGATAACCTTGTCGGCCAAGCGCTGTACAGGAGCTTCCCTACTCTGTGCTTCTTCTACCAAGCGAACAATGTCTGCCATAGCAGTCTCACCACCTGGTCTCTGTACTTCAACTGTAAGAGTGCCATTGAGATTTATGCTTCCGGCGGCAACTTGACTCTAGCATAAAGATAAAATTCTCCAACATTGTGATAACCTCATATCAGAGATAGCTTTTATGATTACCTAAGTGAATTTAAATATGTGCATCGAAGATAGGGGGAAAAGGCACATGCTCATAATAAGCAACAACATACCCCAGGTAGTTTGGTTACAGGCAACGGCTCTCCTGTAAAACTTGACTCATCAATGATACTCCTACCAGCTTTAACAATTCCATCTACTGGAACACGGTCCTAAAGCAATGCAAAAAGGAAACTATAACTGCATGCCAAAGTTTGGAATTTTTAAAGGATATATAATTAACAACTATTTTACCCCTTGAATCAGAAGCTGGGAGACTAATGATTCACAAAATAAAAGTGGCATCCAACAGAAAATACCAAATTTAGCAAAGGACAAATCAAATAAGAGTATAACTGATATAGTCAAGTAGAGGTGGTAGGGGGTACAAAACATTAAATAGCAAAAGCAAGGTTGTATCATACTTACATCCTCCAAGTAGGGCTGAGATGATTAAAAACAATAAATAATAAACGCAAGATGGTGTAATACTTACTCCAGGTAGTACAACAATTTTATCCCCAACAGAAAGGCTATTAGTAGAAACTTCAACTACTGATTCCAATTCTTGTTCACCATCACTGACCAATAGACGTGCTTTTGACGGTACAATACTAAGAAGTTCAGTCATATCACTGCTTGCTTTGATTTTAGCTCTTTGTTCAAGATTCCTCCCTAACAAGACGAATGCTATCAACATAATTGGTTCCTCGAAGAAAGTCTTCCAGCCCTGCGTCCAGAAGGTCCATTGAACAAGGCTACGGAGTTAGCAAGCACAATACATATTTTTTTATTAAGAGACATAAGTTCTTTTTTTTTTTTTTTTTTTTTTTTTTGTGTGTGTGTGTGCATGTGTTAAGGAAAAGGATACGCATATGTTTAGGTGAAATACAAATTTAGCCATGTCTATCAAATTTTGAGGTTTATAAAAAGAGAGGGAGGCAGAAAGGGAGGGCAACGGAAAGGGGCAAATTTACTTTTTTTTACAACAGAAATATAGACATTGTTGGGTCATACACAAACATAGGGCGAGTAATTAGTCTAAAACCAAGTGTTTGGGCCAGGTCGTCCAAACTTTTAACCTGTTGAACCAACATGACTTCAGACACTTATGTACTAAAAGAACTAGTTAGTTGGAATTGGAACCTAATTGACTTGATAGCCCAAACAGTTAGAGCATAAGATTATTCCTCAAGAATGCATGTGGGATCAGAGATAAACATATATCATCCCCTTCTACGCATTCAGTTACTTTCTAGGCTACACCTTGCAAAGATCAGCAATGAATATTTGTAATGAGTTTACAAACACGGATTTTACGCTGCAGGTGGATGCTACCATTCAGGAATAACAGGCAATATTAAATAAGAATCTTTGTTCCATTAAACGGTGAACAGACCAAAATTCTTGGTATTGACATAAAACAGTTTTGACTATTCAAAACACATGACAATAATATATGTATCAAGCCAGTCTACTTATAACAGAGGATCCTTACTCATCCACCAATAGAAATTAAATGTTGCAGATCCAACTAGATCTGGAACCCAAGAAATATAACAAGAAAGATCAGCACTAACCAGTTTTGGTATAAAGGCAGCTAATGAACTGACAGTAAATGACGATAAGGCCCCTAGACCAACCAAAGTATTCATGTTTGGAGCCCCTTTAACAAGACTCCTCAAACCATCAAAGATAAGTCGACGCCCAGGACCAAGCAATGTAAATAGACATAAGGACAAATGAAAGCCTGTCGAATGGAGCGCATGGATCCATGGAGCCTTAGCCCCAAAGAAATGAGATGCATGGCCAACTAGGCAGACAGCACACAGAACCCAAGAGAATGCAAGCTCATTTCCTAACAAAAGAAACGGCAAAAATTAGCTGCGCGGTGTATGCATATTAATCATAAGTGCTTAACGACATTAAGCTTTGATGTAGTTTACAAGAAGTTTAGACACGCTTAAAAAATATAACAAGTAAACTAGAGATGCTCACTACTTAAAGATGTCTACCACTTTCTTTTAGGCGTTTACGCTTTTCTTCCATTTTCCTTTCAAAAACTTTGAGAAAATTGTCTTGTCCTGAATCTGCACACAAGAATAACCAATTAGTTCAACCACTACACAGAATCTTTTTTTATTGGTCAAATACACAGAATCAAATTAGTACATGGGGGTAATAATCAAGTCCTCTTGCCATGATGGAGATTAAAGATGACTGACATGAAGAGCCATATCATACAAGAATGTATGTTTGGGCTCTTGAATTTGGTATGCAGTATTTCCAATCAAAACATGAATCTAGGAAAGAAAACACATCTTCATCACACAAAGCAAAACCAAACAGATTGATAGAATTGATTTGCCGTAATAGACTAAAATTTCCAGGTTCACAAATAGATGGTGCATAGTGGACAGTGTTGTTCACACCAAACAACAAAAACAAGATCATATATTTGAAGCACTGAAGAAAATAAAAAATACAAAGGGATGACATTCATTTTCCATTGCCAATATTCTTTTCAAGAGTCATTTGTTCCCCTTCTATTTACGAACAAAGAACTTCCATAGAAAAACGGATTGGAGATGCAAACATCTAGGTAGAGACACAAGAACAGCTTACCAAGCGGGGATGGGTAACAGCCAAAGAGTGGAAAACTATATAATTGTGTTCCTAAACAAAAACCATCTTGTTTTCTCCATAGACGAAAATTATTCTCTTCCTCTAAAACTACATCGTCGGAATGGAAGGCAGAACTGCACGATGCCAAAGAGTAACACCCTTTTTGGTTTATCCAGCAATTTAGGTCGGCAAGGAATAGGAGTTTCTAGGCACATCATGCACTACACCTGGAAACTCCTTTTTTGAAGCGTCTTGTAATTTTTATTTCACCATGAACTGCCTACCAACAAGATCTTGTACTTTAGTTCAGAACTTGTACTTCACTGTATTATGACTTGAAGAAAACTAATCAAGATGAGATAGAACAGCCCCATTTATGTGCCAAACACTTTGACAAAGAGATAAGCCTTGGAGAGATGTATTTCCAAGGGTACTATAAGGAAGATCCTCTAACGATAGCCCTTGACAATACAATTCGTAAATGCTCCTAATGATGGACCAAGGAATCAACTGGAAAAGCCAATGACCATTTATCTAACGCTTTATTTACTTTCCACGTGAAGTAGGATTGCTGCTCAAAACTGATTGTATCAAGGTAAAATCCCCCCTTGGAAAGACTATCCTTCAACCATACATACCCCTTGGTTGTTCATTTGTGTCATTAGTTATAAATTTGGAGTGAGCTAACTTTTAGGCTTGTATAACTACTTTCCTTTACTTTATTTTATCATATGCTCTCTTTAAAATAGTTTCCTTGAAAAAGAAAAAACCAGCAAATTATCTAATTTACTTTGCCTCTTGATGTAGGACAACTGGAATAGATAAGAATATAAGAAGAGATCTGAATTCACTCCGACCTAGTAAAACAAATAACAGAAACAAGGAATAAGAAATACAAGGCCAAATCAAATAGGGCATAATTTATTCCTTGGTTTGAAGGATGCTTACATCAAAAGAAATTTAGTCTTTGTAAATAGCGACACCTCTAGTACAAAGTACAGATTACTAAAACAGAAGAGAAAATATTGAATGCTTGCCATAATTGTAGATAAGCATATACGAATAGTAGCAATGCCTATGGGCAAACAATCAGTCTAATTCTCAAATATCTTATGCATAGAATACAGCCAACTTATAGAAAGGCAGGAGTCCTCGATTTCCTAATGACAACCAGGGAATTGCTAAGCTCGGAGAGTAGAAGTGGAATAGAAAATCCTCCAAAACCAAATGGGTGCTCCATAACAGAAATGCTGCTCAAACTTATCCACCAAAATGAGCTGCTGGTTGAGACTACCTAAAGAAGCACGTAGTTCTGAATCAATAACGATTTTCAATCCTCTTTTGTTACATCTGATAAAGCGGGGAGATGTAAGACATTATGCGTACATACATGCCACTGACATTAAATCCAACAGTTTGAGGACATACCATAAACTATTATGGTTCAGTCTGACACGAAATTGTTTGCACTTTTATGGTGATATATCTCCTTCCGTAGCTCCCTCACCTGCCACTAAACCCAGAAAGCTTCACATAAATCATTTGGAAATCCTAAGCAGGCGAAATGTATACTCTTATTTTAAAGCTATGGGGTTCTAATTGGACAACCACAAGTAAAGAAACAACGCTCGAAGGACTAAATGGATAATAGTCTTTTGTATTCAGCTGACCCAATAAACCGCTATGAATACTATCGTCATTTCTAAAGCAGCACAAAACCTACCCCCACTTAGTTTCTGTGGAACTTGTTTTGTGGATGGATAGCAGCTGAAACAATTTCAACCTTCCACAGCAATTGTAATATTATGACAACAGTACAACCCAAAGTTTACGAAACTTCGATCCTCAACTTCTCAAAAGGATATAGCAAATTCCGTAGCATCACAATTTTTTTTTATGTAAAAGGGGCGTGCTTGAGTACCAAGAAAAGAGAAAGAGCTTTCTGGGTTTGAAATCAAACAGAGATAGAAAAGAAACCATTTCAAGCAAGATCGATCCTTCTCATTCTCTTAGAGCAGCTCCAGCGGGAGCTCCTGCTCGAGGGACAGGCTCCGGAACAGGGCTTGATTCCCCGAGGGAGGAAGTCCAGTGTTGGCTGGCGAGGGAGCCCGAGCAGCCCCGAGCGCCAGGCCCGTCGATTCTCGCCCGCCCGAGAGCCTGAGGTGGATCTGACGTCAGATGCCTGTTTTAATGTTTTTTTCTGTCAGGGGAGGGAAGGAGGACGTGGCGGTGGAGGAGAAGAAGGGGAGGGAAGGATAGGTAGTATGGTAGTGGTTGGCGAGTAGGAAGAGGGAGAGGGAGGGGAGGGAAATGAGAGACAGAGGGCGGCTAGGAAACATGAAAGTGTTCCGGGAAAAAAATGGGAGAAGGGTTGTCTGAAATGGAAAAGGAATAGGAAAAAAGAAAATGGAAAACAATTAAAAATTATTTTGTATTATTTTATAAATAAAAAATACTAATATTTTATTGTCAATTGCCAGGGCTATTCAGTGCAGGGGTGGAGATGCAAAAGATAATTGCTAGGGGAATACACTATTCATTAAGGGCAATTACTGTTCACTGGGTGGATTAAATAGTGAATAGCCTGGGGGGAGGGCTCCTACACTGGAGTTGCTCTTATGGCTGACTTTGTTTTTCTTTTTGCACCCTTTTCTCTGTGAGAACCAAAATTTCATTAAAGAACTAAAGCATAATAAAAAAACAAAGTTGACCCGAGGTCCACCAACAAACTGATACAATCCTAAAAAACAGAACCAAAATACTCACACACATTGCATTACAACTTGAAAAGCTACCCTACAACAACTACCCAATCTGATAAAATTATAGAAAATGATAGGTCACTAAAAGCTTGAGAAACAGAAGCCCAAAATGATGCTCAGAACCTGACTGAAGAGTTTTCTTTTACATCCCCACTATAGTTCTCAAAGATCTTCTATTTCTTGCCAACCAAATTACCCAAAAGAAAGCTAACACAATGCAACTCCACAAATTCTTGCCTTTTTTCCACCACCAAAGCATACTCTTTTCACAAAAATGTTTCAAGGTGACTGAGGAATAACCCAATGAACTCTTGCTTCCCCACCCTAACTTACTGCCACCAATCTCAATGCATATGGACAACGTGGAAACGAATGATTTCCAAGTATTTCCTCTTTGTTGCACAGAATACACCAACGAGGAGACGAGCAAAAAAGTGATCTTCTTTGTACCAAGGCACAAGTATTTTCCCTTCCATGAACTATGATCCAAACCAAAACATGAAACTTGGTAGGACCATTAGATTTCCATATCATTTAAGGAGACTGGAACTCAGGAAGTGATTGCTTGTTAGACAGAAAATTTTAAAATTTCTTAAAGGAGAACCCCTGATGAATCCAGTTTCCACTTACTCCTAGCTGGTCTCATTTTGCAACTCAACAATCTAAAGATGAAAGCCTAGTCCTCCTACGCACTCAACTAATGTGCTAATAAAATTCTGACAGCCAACATCAGACAATCGCAACTAAATGCCTGCCAATATAAGTTAATCTTAATCAACATCATGTTAATGTGTCAAGAATTTCAAGAACATCTAGCATTAAAGATTAACACTTTGGTGTTTTCAATTACTAAAAATGTTATGTTGTCACTGATTCATGCAATGTTAGTCTAAGCAGACTCTAAAGCAACATAGTTTCATCACACTTTTCCCAAACATGTATAACTAACTCCGAAAACACACTTGAAGAAAATAATCTGCAAACTTTAGCAATGCCCTTGAAAAGTAAAAAAGACTAGCCATCACAAGGATTTACCAAACGTACAACTTTCCAATAAATGAGAACCATGGAATTCATACGTTCATATGAACAATAAATAATCGTAATATGCTGAAAGCGAAACAATTGTGAAATGCTTACCACGAAGGTTAGACTTGAAACCGCAACTGGTCAATTGGTTTGCAAGTGTCTCTCCTAGCTGCTTTTGCCAGTTTGGTGCAGCCTTCGCTTCGGACACAGGCCACACAATTGCCGACTCTGTTGTGAGATTTACACTCGCAGACGACACCTGAGGCTGCCATATACATACACACATATATACCGGGAATTAAACTTACTTGAAACTTTGATAGCAACCGAAATACATGTCAATTAAAGATGAAAAATGAAATTAAACTTACTTGATTTTCTAGAATTCGCTTCACACTGGCTGCACATCCCCCACATGTCATTCCCTATTCAAGAAAATCACCAATCAATCAGATTGAGTAGGAGAGAGAGGGACTGAGAGAGAGAGAGAGAGAGAGAGAGAGAGAGAGAGAGAGAGAGGTTTTAGTAATGGTGTATTCATACTCCAACATCGAGAATAATGACATCAGTGGAGAGCGCCGAAACCTCATCGCCTTCAGCAACAACAACCTTGGACTTAGCACCGCCGCCACCGGAACCTCCCTCGCCGTCACCGCCGCTGCCGCCACTCTCTCCTCCAAAGCCACCATTTCCACCACCAGAGGCAAATGAAGCGGCGGAGCTACCAATGCACTCTAAACGGCGCCGTAAGAGCGGATCAACGACGCAGAGACTCCTCAGAGACGAGGAAGAGAGAGGATTGGGTTTAGGGTTCTGAAAGCCGTAGTTGTTGGTGTGAAGGGAAGTGAGGTGTCTGCGAGCAAGGAGACGACTGGGGAAGCGTTGACTGAGGAAGGTCTTGGCGAGTCGGCGGTTGAGGGATTTGGAGGCGGCAAGGAGAGCTGCCGTTGTGGGCGTCGCGGCGGACAATGTGACCTCCATTGACATTGAAGAGATTGGGGTGGTAAATCACCGCGTATCCTCTCAAGTTTCAAGTGTTCCCTCCTCTACAATCTATCTTATCATCTGAAACTAATATATAATTGTAATAATAATAAATGTGATGAGATAATCGCAGTGGGAGCGACACGAGAATAATGTCGCTATGACAATCGAATCAAATTTGTTAGGTGTGGTTGTTGTGCGTTTTAAATGTGGAACATGAGTTCTTACTCTTTTAATAGATTATACTTTTAAAAACGAAGAAATGCCAAGAAGACTTAAACTCTTTATAGACGCTTTGTTATTTATTTATTTTTTTTGACATAATATCTTATAAAATTAATATTAAAAAGTTGATATTAAATTGTGAAATGTTAGAAAATTCATTGTTAGTCCTACTTTAAGAGACTCTCCTTAGCATTTCTCACGACTAAAATGATTAGAAATTAAATTATAATGTTGAGCTGATTAAAATTAAATACAACAAAGCTTTTAAGAAGTCATAAATTTGAGATTAAACTAATTTTATAAATTGGCGAAATCGAATTAATGGCCTACTAGTGATAGAGTATTTGAAAGATAGCCTATGGTAAAAAAAAAATTGTGACAACCCGTCCTGATACATATATTATTTAAGTCGTGAATTGACGAAATTACCCTTTCGGGGTTGTGAGTGTGCGGATGTGTGTGTGTGAAATGGGCCAATTGCATAATTTACAAGGTTTGGGGACAAATGGAAAATTTTTGAGATATTTGTTGATTGGAGGCTTTTGGACCACTCAACCAATCAGACCCTCTTTCTCTCCCATCCGTAGCCACGCTCTCTCTCTCTCTTCACTCTCGAAACTCTCTCTCTCTTTACCCATTCACGTACGGCACACCCATAAACCATTGCAAATTTTCACGGATCGAAGAAACCAAGACCATATTCATGTTCCTTGAGACCAGACGAGTGGAGTGACACCCATTTCAGGTAAGAAACCTATCGATTTCACGTTGAAAACTCGAGCTCTGAGTTAGGTATTGTTCATGAAGTTTTTGTGGGTTGTGTTTTAGGCAAAACCAAGCTCACCACGAGCCTTAGAAGGTTCCCAGGAGTCTCGGAGACCATCGTTTGCTAAGTTTTGACGTCGGGATCGAGTAGAACGAAGGTGGCCGATTTTTGCAAAATTTTCCGACGAGATTCCAGTTGTTTTTCGAGGTTTTTGAAGGTATAGACTTGTTCTACTCTTAATTTTGAGCACGTAAGAAGAAAAATGGGACAAAATGGTTGAGAAATGGACGAGTTATTGCGATTTGAAATTTGCCCAGAAATTGGCGACATTTTCCGTATCCGGCGAGACCAGTCCAGCGAGCTGGAGGACAGGGATGACACGTGCCAGGCATGTGCCGCGCGTGGGGGGCGCGTAGCACCGTGCCCTGGCAGGCGCGTGGTGCATCAAAAAATTATTTTAAAAATATGTTGACGTCCGTGACGCCGAATAGGTCGCGTTGGTATATTTGTATCCCAAAATTGAGCTATGTATGAGAAGTTATTTCCGTAGTTGCGTATATGTGCTTAAATAACGTATTTTTAGTAATTTCTCATATAGGTGAGACTTATTCCGAGGACGAGTGTAGCCAGGCTAGACGTGGGGGTTACGACTTGACGACCTATCAGTGAGTGGGCAGCTATTTTTCCGTATAACATATATATATATATATATATATATAATGATTTTCCCAGAATCAACTTTTAAATGAAAAGTACGTTTTTATCGTCATGCATATAACTTAATATTGATGCATGAGTACTCATATATACATTTCATGCATATGTTGGTGTTGAGGACGCCAGGTAAGTACCAGGTAGGTACATGCATTGTTGAGAAAGAACAGACGATATATGATGAGATATGATGTGATATGTTAGCTCATAAACCTGCACATATTGTTAGTGCTCACGCCCAGAGTTAGGGGCACAGTCTTTCACGTGTCGTTCACCTCCCGCACCGCATGCTCGCCTTGGATCCAAGTTAGGTGCATAGTCTTGTCGTATAGACCACCTTTGAGTGGGTTCGACTTGTAGGTGACTCGCGTTCATTCGCACAGTCTTCACGTGATTGTAGCACTAGAGCATTCTTTATATTGATACAGTGATGTGATGATGACCTCATGAGGATATTGATGTATGTGCAGTGTATATATATGTGATGAGATTGAGATGTTATGAGCTATATGTACAGCCGAGGGCTGAGTTGATATCTAGTAGCGATATGGTTATCGAAATGTATCGTATTACATGGTTCTTGAGATTCTGAATGGTTATTCAAATGCATTGCATGACATATTATGAGATACGCTTGATAATGTTTTATGCTGAGAAAGTTTGTGATATATACGTATGTATTATTTTCTGGGAAACTATACAGGTTTTACGGTGATGGGCTATACTTTTGAGATAAAGAATGATTTGGAAAAGATTTGTTTTGCTGACCCACTCAATTTTGTTTTTCGCCCCTCCAGGTTCTAGATAGCTAGAGTACCCGTGGTGGCTAGCGAGGACCATTCGGCAGTTCTGACAGACTCATTATTATGTATGACACCCGTTGGTGTTATTCGAATTTAATTATTCATGCTTGACTGCACTTTGACTTAGTACGCTCTGGTTCTATATAAGTACTATATATTATAACTCTAGCACACTATCTTATCTAAGCTGCTAGTGGATTGGCTTAAATCAGTTCGTATTCTGTTATTGATTCTTGCTTCCGCACTGTGCACTTGGCTACATCACACTCACGTGACGGCCAACACGCCCCACTTTTGGGTCCGGGTGTGTCAAAAATTAAGATGTAAACCCTTGTGATAAATATTGTTAGCAAATTTGATCCAAAAGTGAGATTTTCGTTAACTCTTTGTTAAATGTCGGAATAAAAATGTCCAGCCTTTTCCTTTCTCTATATCTTTCTCGAAGCTCGCTTTCTCTCTTCCCAAATCCACGATCAACAAACTGACATTCAAGGTCAGTCCTAATGTGTAACATCCCGTCCCTAAAATTTTAGTTTTATAATTTTAAATATATGATTTGCTTATGCTTACTTATCTATTTTTGTTGTCGTCTTATTATATATATATATATATATATATATATATTGACTTTATGTACTACATAATAATTTGTATTTTCAACTTTATATTTTATACGAGTATTATACTATACTATATTATTGAGGAATGAAGAAGATATGAGCTTGGAGGCATGAAAGAGGAATCATTGCAATCCAATCGCGACAGAATGACATTCTCTTTTATGTAGTTGTTCTAACTTGATTTCTTCTTTATGTATATTCCTTTCGATTTTCTAGTATTTTTACACATAGCAAGCTATTTTAAATTTCAGGGACGAAATTTTCTTAACAGGGGTAGATTGTAACGTCCCATCCCTAAAATTTTAGTTTTATAATTTTAAATATATGATTTCCTTTTGCTTACTTATTATTTATTATTATTATTATTTTATGTGAGGATTGTTGTGTGGCCGTGGGGCCTACACCCCACCCATTTCTTCTTTCTTCACGTGGGGGGAACAATCTCGAGAACTCTCTCAATTCTCTCTGCACTCTCCTCTTCTTTCCGAGCGCCACGCGCACACACACACATACACATGCAACAACGATCACACCACCATCACCTTCACCTCGTCTCATATCCCTCCCCGAGCCCAAATTTATAGAACAACTTTCGGACCCGCACTCAAATCAAAGAAAAACTGGAAATGAAAAACTCCGGTGAGTTCTCAGATTTTTCGATTAGCCCCGGGACCATCCAAATTCTCTTTTTAAAGAAGATCTAGTCCTGTCTTTAACATTTGTACTTGGTTTAGAGGAAAATGGATGCAAAAATGGCACATGGGACATTTCCCTAGATTTTCGACGAACCCGCAAGTTTTGCAGGCATTTTCTAGTCACTTTTCGGCCATGGTTGGACCAATTAAGGTTACAATTTTATCCCTTTCCTTGGTAGCTTCAAAATTCATATATTGCATGCTAGTGATAGTTGTGAAATGGAGCTAGACGAAATCTATTTTTCTTTAGGCCAAGTTTGTAGAATCTGACCAACCCATGGCCTGAAGTTGGGTTGACTCGACCTAGATTCCCAAGGACTCGACCCAAAACTAGCCCAACCCTTTGGGCCATATAACCCAATAACCCAAAGCCCAACCCAACTAACTAGGCCCAAACCCAATCCAAAATCAAGCCCAATCCATTGCCCAACCCATTAACCTTAGCCTAGGCCCAACATAGCAACCCAAGGCCAGATTTGAATTGCATCTGACCCGAACCGAGTCAGAACCCAGTTCCACAGTCAACGACTTTTCCGGCCAACTTTCTGGCGACTCATCTCGGTGCGTGGGGCGACACGTGGCCACCGGGTCGCCGCCTCGTGGCGGCGCGTGAAGGAACCCGAGGTCCCTCATCAGGTTTGTCGACGTGCCGAATTCGAATATGTTGTTCGTTTTTCTAAATTCTATCATATTAAAGTTTTATTAAAAGGTCTCTATTTGTGTTTAGGTGCATTGGTGGAATGTGACACCATCCTCCCTCGTTCCAGCAGCGCTCCATGAGTGGACCCTGTCTTAACTTGCATGGTTTTATAGAATATTAGCCTAGCATGCATTTCATATTTAATGATTTGAGTGTGTTTTATATTATGCTTTATGGACTTCTATATTTATGATTTATCGAATATTACATTTTACGAACGATTATGAATGATTGGATTTGCGTATATGAATTTCTATGGATTTCGAATATGACTTATTTTATGGATGTATGAATATGAGATTCCATGGATTTACGGATATGATTTACTATGGATTTATGAGATGAGGTTTTGAGCTTTTGAGCTCAGATGATTTGACATGAGTTTTTGAGATATGTTTTCGGTGCTTATCTAGTGGGTTATCATACATCACATCCACACAACATGGGTATGTAGACATCTATGGCGATAGGACACAGTTGATGAGTAGTGAGATATTTATGATATACCCCTAGCTTTACTAGCGAAACCAGTGTCGGACAATTTCACTAGCTACAGCTAGTGTCGGTGTGTGATGTTATATTTTCATCTCTGGCGTAACCCAGAGTTATACAGCTTTACCTTCGGGTGATAAGGCCTACCATGTTTCTTCATTGGCGTAACCCAGTATCGTACAACTCCACCTTTAGGTGATAGACATGTTATGCCTTCGAGCGACTATGATACCCCTAGTAAGTACATCATTGATGAGATTCATGGATTTACCTTCGGCCGGCGAAAGCACCATTATTGAGCATTGTTTTACACATACTTGTTTTACGAATATTTTCATGGCATGCTAGAGTTTTCAGAAAACTTACTATATGTGTTTTCAAAACATGGGGTTATTATGTTCAGAAAGAAACTAGTTTTCGCATTTTTAGTATTAATATAAATTATGGTCCACTCACCTTTCTATTTTTGCGCCCCTCAAGAGTTAGAAGCAAGACATTTGATCTCGATGTCAGGGCATTTCTGCATAGGTATCCTCGAGTGTTCTCAGTGTAGATCGTATTCCTTATTTGGATCTTTGGTGTTTTTCTTGATTAGTTGTATGCTATGAATTTGTGTTTTTCTTTCTATTGACATATTTTTAATCATATGCATGTTTAAAATGGCTTCGTCACCCTCGGGTGTCGGCCAGCACGTGCCCATCCTGGTATTTAGGGATATCGGGATTAGAATGGCTTGTCCTTCTCTCTACAAAGTTTTGTATTTATTTTCTAGCTAGGTCTCAGTATGCCTTGATAAGAGATTGAAAAAGTTGTAAGATAGAGGTTAGTGAATCAATCTCTTCACCTCTGATATCAACAAGTTCTTTTTGTGATCAATTAGAGTTAAATATTAAACAGTTTTGTATAAATCCATAGCTACAAGATTGGGGTTGGACATTGTTAAGCCAAAAGTTATGAATCCACCACCAACAATCCAATTTCCTTTTCACCATGCCAATTTTAAAGGTTATTTTTTTTCTAAAGTATGACGAAGCCCATTAAAGTCAATAAATTGTGTACCCTTGTATGCAATTCTACCCTATCAATGTGCTAAAATTTAACATGCAAGATCCATTACGCATAGAAGAATTATGTCAACCGAGTGATCTAGTGCATGGTGTTTCTCTCCTAGTTGTCTACTTACTTAATCATAGTGCCAATAAACCTAGTGGATGGCGTGTTTCCCGTAGATTTATCCAAGTATTAGGATGCAATTTTTTTAAGGGCGATCAGTCATTAGAAACTCGGTTATAGAATAGATTAATTACAAAGATTAAGAATTTAACATAACTGTAAATTGAATACAAATCAACAAAGTACTTCACAAGTATTCATGTCATGACTTCATCATAAACCTTAGCAAATAGCTTAGTTACACATAGAAATAAAAATAAAACAAAGACCCTATTTACTTTAGAAAACCGTTAAATGGTCTGGTAGAAATTCTCCTAAAAAGAAACAAATTTCTAAACAGTTAATGACTAGGAAAAAATCCTTCTTGGCTTGGGAAACATGTCATTTGTTTGGCACACCTATTTTGGATTAGATTAAGCTTCTGGAACATTCTGAAGAAAAAAAAGGAAACTTATAGTCCTAATGTCTTAGCTTTCCAAGCACCTATCACATATTGCTAGGAAAAATTAGGAAAGACTTCGAGTCTTCATTCTCCCATAGTTGCGCAGTTTTCACGGGATTGTAACTTTTGCGGGATTAACCTGCAAAACTGAAACAAACTGCTTCATGGAAAATTATGAAATTTTGAGATATCCTCTTAGCTTCCTCCAATTAGCCTCACACCAAAACTCATTCGGGAGTTGATTTATCATAGAAAAAAAAAAATCTCAAATGCGTAGATTGGTGAAATTGGGAAATGAAAGTAAAAAGGCTCTTTTAAAATCACTTCCTTAACAAAACTTAGAAATAATTGATTTTCCGTGAAAGAAAAAAGGTTCGCCAGATAATGAAAGAACCACTCATATTAACAGCTTTTGCTAGTAACATTTCGGAGGCAGATGAACTTATTGATAGAATTGGAAGCACAAATTTCAGGGCACCATACAATAAAAATTTAATCGACTGTGCCTGTACATATGTCGACAGAAAAAATTGAAGGAAATCATTTGAGGTTTACATATGCTGTGCAAATGTAAGTTTTAGATTAATTTTCCTTCCGTGTTTAATGCGTAAGTTCTTTTTAATTTTTAATACTAATAGTTTTCTATATTATGTTTAATATGCTAGATTACACAATACATCATTTTAGTTAATTTCCCGGAATCAAGTATGTTATGGGCTGCCAAAATAATTATTGTTGTTGTCCATACATCCCTCGAATGAAATATTTCAAAATGACCAAATGGGTCTTTTGTATGGGATCCAGCGCTTTTACTACAACCAGGGTGCGTTTGTTGCACCGGATTGTCTCGGACTGAACTAGCTTCAGGGACTAAGCTGTACTGGCTTAGACTAGACTAAGCTGGACTAGCTTAGTGAAGCGTTTGGTGCAGTGTCGGACTAATAAGCAGGATAATTAACAAACTCTAATATTATATTATTTAATTCATAATTATTAATTTTTTTATCCTATTTTTTTTTATCCCTCTAATCATTCCTTACCACCCAATTCTCTCCCTCTTTTTCTCCTTTGTCCGTTCCAATCTTTTCTTCAATTTGGTATTTTATATGAAAATTGGTTGTGAAAAGCATGTAGTTCAATGGCTTTCAAATGTGAGTGGTCGAGGAGCAAGGCGAGGAGGAGAAAGGGGACAGTCTTAGCTAGTCCCATGGTTTTTGAGGGGTTTCACTAAGACCAGCTAGTCCTTGATTTAGTCTAGGCTAGTGAGACTTAGTCTCATTAAACTTAGTCCCTATCAGGAACAAACATGGGACTGGACTAACCCTTAGTCCAGTCCAGTCCAGGACCTTTTAGTGAGGGCAAACAAACGCCCCCCCAATGTTTAAAATATTTGTATCGGTGAAAATATCGATATAAAAATTTGTAGAAATATTGATGGATACATCTGTATTGATTTTGATATCTTTTGGTAGAAAACATGAAAAATTAAAAATGAAACTTTAAGGAATGTCAAACATTGGTTTGGACGAAATATAACAGTTTCTCAATATTTAACACATATGCCTAAACTTTTGACGAAATCTGTCGATTTTAAACAAAATTTAAGAGTTTCTCTAGTATGTAATGAAGTTTAGACTTCATCCCCTTTCCCATATCTTTTTCTGATTTTACGGATATTTCCATGAAAATATTGACAATATCGAAGAAATTTCAACACCGACTGCAATCAATTACTTGGAAAACAAATATGGTGAAAGTGTTACACAATTGAGTTATGGATTTTTGTGCAACTTACCCATTGAACAAGAAAGATTACCCAGTTGCCACAAGTTGGATTTATCGACAAAAATTTGGGTTTAGGGGTAATGATCTATGCATATTTAATGAAATGTAAGAAAGCTAAAAGCTTTTCTGCAAAACCCATTTGTTAATTTGGTGGCTTTCCAATAACTAAGTAGTGGAATTTGGAGTTTTGCTTGGCTGCTAAGGGGAATTTGGCTCTTTTGGTAATTACCCATTTTCATGTTACAGAATTGGATTCTTTTTTCTTTCGTTTCGATTTGTATAGTTGATTTGGTAATTTTGATTTGTATAGAACTGCGAATTATAGTGAAATAGGACAAATTAACCCTAAATAATGGATTACTTGAACCCAAAAAAAAAAAAAAGAGAATATGCAACTCCTATAACTCATAGCGGAACTAGAGAAATCGACTTATACATCGTATGCTCGGAACGACGGTTTACGAGTATTGAACAGCAACTAAAGCTTTATAATAATTTTCTACGGCGCACAGAACATCTTTCTAAAATCTAACAACCACATTTTTGCCAAAACAGTTGACTTTCAATAGGTCTTCCGAAATTCTTAGAACAGGGTAAGCTTTCGATGAAACTCTGCTCTGGTTATATTCTGATTTTCTGTAGGATTTGCTTTCGATGTTTTTATTCTTGAAAAGTTAGTGGTTGGATTTTCAACATTACTGACCTATAAACAATCCTCCGTGCGGGACATTCCAGTGATGGTCTTGTTGCAAGAAATCCGTTCTAGGCACTGGCAGTTGGTTCCATTTTGTGAGTAGAGCGACAACGTTAGTAGGTCAAGTTAGACAAGGGGAAAAGGAGCCGGTGGGAACCGGACGCGCAGCAGGATTATTTTCGTGTTGGAAAACTCAGTATGTCACTTATGAAACTAAATAAATGATAAGACGACTTCCAACTGGCGGAAGATGTCTCAGAGTGTCTTGGCATGAATTACCGTCGGTGGAGGAGTCCGAAGCGTAACACTTGTAAAGTAAATTATATGGATGATCTTCTCTCTGTTTTTTAAGGAAATGGAAGTGAAAGAAAGGATGCTAGCTTTTTGTATGGTTTCTTTTTTATTGTAATTTTTGTGTTTCTAGTGTTGTCACATGTCTTGTAAAAGTTCGAATATATGACAATACAACAAATTTGAGACGTCATCACTTTGACATAGAAGTAAGATGAATTGAATTAATTGGTCATGAATCATTAACCTTTGTTGGGGCCGGATATAAACTCGAGACTTATTTTAATAATGGAAAGAGAATTTAATCATGTAACTTCTCAGCCAAACACATTCAAATTCATGTTTTAATGGTTCTTGATGCTTGTGATTCTCAAATTATATTACACAATTTAAATAGGTATGTTTAACTATGTTATTTATAAGACATCTCTTACACAATTTAAATAGGTATGTTTAACTATGTTATTTATAGGATTCTCTTAGTTTTAATCTCGCTCAATAATTTGTTGGTTCTGTTCCCCGTAAAATTTGACCTTGTCAAACAGTACCATCAACGTATCTCTTCATACCACAAGCACTCAAAAATTAAAAATTAAACATTTCATCCCATCAAATCAAAAACTTGTTTTGGCACCATGTCCAACTCTCTCTTCCTCACACTCCTCCTCCTCCACCTCGTCGCCGCCACCTGGGCCTACTCCGACCACCAAAACGATACCCCCGTCGGCCGTTTTCAAAACTACCTCCGAATCAACACTGCCCACCCCAACCCAAATTACACCGCCCCCGTCGCCTTCCTCACCGCCATCGCCCAAACCTTAAACCTCCAAATCCAGACCTTCCACTTCACCCCCTCCAAATCCAAGCCCCTACTCCTCCTCACCTGGCCCGGTTCCCACCCGTCCCTCCCTTCCCTCCTTCTCAACTCCCACCTCGACTCCGTCCCCGCCGAGCCCGACAAGTGGACCCACCCTCCTTTCTCCGCCCACCGTACCCCGGAGGGCCTCATCTTCGCCCGTGGCGCCCAGGACGACAAGTGCATCGCCATCCAGTATCTCGAGGCCATCCGCAACCTCAAGGCCGCTAACTTCACCCCTACCCGCACCGTCCACGTGTCCCTCGTCCCCGACGAGGAGATCGGCGGCCTCGACGGCGCCGCGAAGTTCGCCGCCTCCAAGCAATTTCAGGATTTGAACGTGGGGTTTGTTTTGGACGAAGGACAGGCCAATCCCGGCGACGAGTTTAGGGTTTTCTACTCCGACCGGACCCCGTGGAATTTGATCGTGAAGGCGAAGGGGCCGCCGGGACACGGCTCGAGATTGTACGATAACGGAGCGATGGAGAATTTGATGAAGAGCGTGGAGCTTATGACTCGGTTCAGGGAGGCCCAATTCGACGAGGTTAAAGCCGGGAATGCGGCAATGTCAGAGGTTATTTCTGTCAATCCCGTTTATTTGAAAAGTGGGACTGCTTCTGGAGATGTGAGTTTAGAAGTGCTGAAAATGCTGATTGTGCTTTGATTGTGTCTGTAAAATTAATGGGTGGTTTGTTGTTTTGATGATCATAAGGTGCTTGGTGTTTGTTTAATTGTCTATGCAGGGGTTTGTGATGAACATGCAGCCTTCGGAGGCGGAAGCCGGGTTTAATATACGAATCCCGCCTACTACAGACCCGGAGCTGCTTAGGAAGAGGGTTGCTGAGGAATGGGCGCCGGCAGCAAAGAATTTGACATTCCAAGTGAGCCTTTATTTCCACATTTAGTGTAATATGAATCATATATAACTGGAGTGTAATATGGATGATGATTGGCCATAATAAGGAAGCACTTTTCTTCCTTGGATCTCCAAAGAGTGCTCACTCGGTATAACGGCCTCTGTTAACATTTGATTCAATCTGTGGGAACATGATTTTTTCATCTTATTGGATCATATCTTATAAAATCCATACGCATAAGCTTGTTAAGACCCAAAATATTTAGTGTTAGATTTTAAATTCATTGTTGAAGATCACTATGCTGTCATTTTGTTTCCTTATCTGTATATTGTCTTTGTTTCCTATATCTTCTCTGCAACTGAGTGGAGTCTAAGTGAGAAATGGCTCATTTCTTACGTTTTATCACATGGCAGCTCATTGAGAACGGACCGGCTAGAGATTTTAAGGGTCGCCCTTTAGCGACAGCAACTGATGATTCAAATCCTTGGTGGTCAGTTTTCAAACAAGCTATCGAATCAGCTGGAGGGAAACTTGCAAAGCCTGAAATTTTGTCATCAACTACCGATGCACGATACATGAGGCAGCAAGGCATTCCTGCGCTTGGTTTCTCCCCAATGACGAATACTCCCATCTTACTTCATGACCATAATGAGGTTTGATGTTTTTGCCAATCCCTTTAGCATGAACTTATCATGAATATCTTTTCCTGACTCCATCGTCTCTGTTTTGCAGCACCTAAAGGATACCATATTCTTGAAGGGCATCAAAGTATATGAATCTCTAATCAGTGCTTTGAGTTCCTTTGACCGAACATCTCAATAGGCCACTCTCTCGCAGTATTAAATGGCAGCGACAATTATCATTGCAAAACTTGAGATGGTGTCAGTGCTGCACCATTCCGGGCGTTTTGCACTCAGGAGACGTAAGGGGCGCCGTCTGAAAGGTGAAGTGTTGATTTTGACAGATTTACAAATTGTTCGAGAAAAGGGTTATAAATTGCCCACACTGAATAAAAGTCCTGGAGCTGCCATTTTAGTTGCACTGGATCTTCTTTACATGCGTCTTGCTGTAACAGCATTATTGTACATTCATACAAATGCTGTATATGATTGGATTAGAGAGATCGCGAAGTTAATCATGGCATGTATCACCTTAAAATGAGACACATATTAGTTCCACTAACGAATCTAGACATCGATTGATTTATGTATTTGTTTAAAATTATTCCGTGGACTGTTGATCGATATAAATGTATGATCCGTGTTTGTAAAATTTGTTAATCAATTGTGTAATCTGTTAATGATAGTGTTCTGTGGCAAATTCCTCGTAATTGCTATAATGACATATTTACTTGCCGTAATCTGATACACAAAAAAATCAGGAATTAGATAATGGGAGGTAGTTGGTCTCATACCCATTGCTTTGTTCACATATTCTGACTTGTATGATTCATGACTTGTTCATTTCCAGTAAGTAAACACTCCATTATTGCTGATGTTGCAGAGGTGCATGTGTAATATAATTAGAAGTTGGATTATATTTGCAAATGGATAGCAGATGACGTTGGTTAACATAAACATAATTATCCTTAATTAAACAATGCGCATGTTATGCCTCGTGTCAAAACAGTGAATTGAATTGTTCAATATCTCTCTTAATCGTTAAATTATAGCCACTTGTTTACGTCATTAACTTAAGGAAAATTAAGCATTAGACTTTTGACTGGATCACCACTTTCACTCATGAAATTTCATAACGATTGGAAGAAAATGATAAACAAAATTAAAATCAGGGGAGCAAAGTCGTTTTTGTCAAGCCTGTGTGCCGGGCAATGCACTTTGTTTCTTGGTGCTTACTATATTCAGTCTTTGAACGGTTTTTTTTATTTTTGTTTTTGTTTTACTTTATTTTCTTTCTCCTTGGTTCATGTGCTAGTTAATTAGTTTATATATTTTTTCTCCTTGTTTCCTGTGTTGTTTAATTTGTTTATTTGTTTTTTTATCTTGGTTTCTGCATAAGGCTAATTTGTTTATTACGACTATAACATATTTGTTTTTGTTTTTAATATTGTTTATATTTTTGTCTGGTTGTAAACATGGATCATTATTTAGTTTACATAATTCAATTAAGACGGTCCCACAATCTTTTATTTAGGAAAAGCATCTATTGCAGCCTGCACGTTTTCTTTGAATGGTCCTCATCATTTTTTTTAGAGAACTTTAACGAAAAGCTCCCGGTACTGTTCACTTTAACGAAAAACCACATTTTTACACTAAAAAGTCAATCATGGCACTATTCACTTTACCCTTTATTTTGTCCTTATCATTAAAACTCAAAGTTTTCAAGCCCTTTTCATTAGTTTTCCTTTTTTTTTATTACTTTTTATACCCTTTTCTTTTTCCACTCTTAACCCCATTATTACTTTTCATTCTTTTATTTTTATTTTTTGTTGTAATGTTTTTTTTAAGACCATACCATATGTATTTTTATTATGTACTTAAAATGCTAAAGCTCTCGCTTAAAAAAGAACATATTATTTAATTTTTAAATTTGATTATCTTATAATTTTGAATGAAATTGTGTATATTTTAGATATGAACAAATACTTATTTATACGATATATAATAAATTTACTTAAATTCGCTGAATATGTGGTTTTAAATTGTGAGCTTGTTGTACATGTGTCATCCTACAATACTCCTCACTATGGTTATATGGCATATATGATTAATGTGTTTTTAAAATTTGGACTTGTTGGATACTTTTTGTGCATTTTATCATTCTTTTATTATCTTATCCATGGATTTCATACAAGCATAATTTTTTGTAGGTGTCAATATGAACTTATTTACAAGATATACATAAAATTTACCTAAATCCGTCTAGGCCGCCTAGGCGCTAGGCGCTAGTCTGCCGCCCGACTAGCACCTAGTGTTTTTTAGAACCTTGGATTTCACATCACGAGGGGTCTTCTATTGAATATAAAGACTTATTTAGGGCATTACGTTCTCATTTCTCATTTTCCTATTGCATTGATTGAAACGTTATTTCTTTTCAGTCTTTTATTAAAACCCTTTGGTTTTTCTCCACGTCATTGTTTTAATAACAAAATAATTATCATAACCTTTTTTTAGATTTCTTATGTTACATAGTGGTAGTGAACAAATAAAGGTAGGTCAATTTATTAAGCAATATTGAACTCTTTCAATTTTGACGAACCTATAAAAAAATTATGATTAATAAGAATTAAGAACTCAATGGGAGTTGCCCACTTGCCCCCTATATCCCATCATATATTCTACTTTTTAATCTTTACTCATTTTTGAATTTACAACCATTTTTTTAATCTATACAAATTTTCTTTTTAGTTTTAATTTGTATCTATATATTTTAAGTTCTTTTTGTACCTATATTTTAAAAGAAAATCTAATAAAAATAACTTGAAAATTTTGAGTTTTAATGATAAGAACAAAATAAAGGGTAAAGTGAATAGTACCATAATTGACTTTTTAGTGTAAAAATGTGGGTTTTCATTAAAGTGAACAGTACCGAGAACTTTTTGTTAAAATTTCCTATTTTAAACTTTTATTTGTAATTTTGTACCATAATTTTTTGTAATCTTTTATTTGCACCGATAATTTTAAGTTTAATTTGTTCCCATATAGTTATTTTTGTTAGGTTAAAACTAGAGGGATAATACGCATGCACTAGCTACTTACTAAAATAATTTAAAATGTTTAGGTTTTTCTTCTTAGGTTTGATCAATGACAGAACTTTATTACATATCTCTAATATTAGAAAACCGGAAGAGTATTTTGGTGTCTCAAGGCTTCATAAAAAATCTCTAATATCTAATCTCTAATATTAAAAAATCAGAACATAAATGTCTAATTACATTGTAAACTCGTCGATAAAATCTATGGGTACAATTTATCTTTTGGTATAATTAATGGGTACAAGTTATTTCATAAACCCTAAACCAAGCCTGGAATATGTACCCAAGCATGGAGTATGTGGGAATCCGAAAAATGTACCCAAACACATGTTGTGACATCCCACATCGCATAGAGGAGTGAATCCTGTAAGCCTTATTTGTATATTCCCATATCTACCCAACACGAGGCCTTTTGGGAGTTCATTGGCTTTGGAGTTCATCAGAACTCCGAAGTTAAGCGAGTAGCACGCATGAGCACTCCCATGATGGGTGACCCACTGGGAAGTTCTCATGTGAGTTTCTAGAAACAAAATCGTGAGGGTGTGGTTGGGGCCTAAATCAGACAATATCATGGTATGGCGGAGGTCGGTCCCGGGATGTGGTCTGGCCCGGGCCAGGATATGACAATTTGGTATCAGAGCCACTGCCTGGCTGGAAGTGTGCCGACGAGGACGGCCCTTGATGGGGATGGATTGTGACATCCCACATTGCCAGGGGAGTGGATCCTGTAAGCTTTATATGTATATTCCCATCTCTACCTAGCACGAGGCTTTTTGGGAGCTCACTGGCTTTAGAGTTCATCGGAACTCCGAAGAGCACTCCTATGATGGATGACCCACTTGGAAGTTCTTATGTGAGTTCCTAGAAACAAAACCGTGAGGGCGTGGTTGAGGCCCAAAGCGAACAATATCGTGCTACTGCGGAGGTTGGGCCCAGGATGTGGTCCGGCCCACCCAGAAACAAAACCGTGAAGGCGTGGTCGGGGCCTAAAGCGAAAAATATCGTGCTACGGTGGTGGAACGGGCCCGGGATGTGGTGAACCCCGAGCCGGGATGTGACAATTTAGTATCAGAGCCACTTGGAAGTGTGCCGACGAGGACGTCGGGCCCCTAAGAGGGGTGGATTGTAACATCCCACATCGCCTGGGGGAGTGGATCCTGTAAACCTTATATGTATATTCCCATCTCTACCTAGCACGGGGCCTTTCTGGAACTTACGTGAGAACTTCCCAGTGGGTCACCCATTATGGGAGTGCTCTCGCGCGCTACTCGCTTAACTTCGAAGTGCTGATGAACTCCAAAGCCAGTGAGCTCCCAAAAGGTCTCGTGCTGGGTAGAGATGGGAATATACATATAAGGCTTATAAGATCCAGTCCTCTGGGCGATGTGGGATGTCACAATCCACTTCGCTTAGGGGCCCGACGTCCTCGTCGACACACTTCCAACCAGGGAGTAACTCTGATACCAAATTGTCACATCCTGGCCTGGGGTCCACCACATCCCAGGCCCCCTCCACCACCGTAGCACGATATTGTTCGCTTTGAGCCCCGACCACGCCCTCACGGTTTCGTTTCTGGGATCATAGTCGTCATTTTCAAAAACAAAACTGTGGCACATAATTTAATAAATCAAACAGAACAAAGTATAGGTACTAGTATTACTCATTCAAATTATGGGTCATCTCTAGTACGAAGTTTGAATGAGAACAACTATCTACCACCTAGATAATTAACTTCAGTGTTTTCAACAGTAATAGTAGTGTTAATATGCCGAGGTGTATAAAATCAATGGACTTTTATAAAAATCTAAAAATCAATAAGGTTTCGGTTAAAGAACATTGATGATTAGGGACCGTATCCAAAGTCTCTCATTTATTTCTAATATACACCAAAGCATTATATAGATTGATTATACTCCCATGCTACATGAAATTAAATGCTACGAGCATTGGATGGCCTATATTAAAATCAAATTTTACATACTACTGTGGATGGAGGAGTGGGGCAAATTCAACTACCTGTAAAATAACAAACAACCACGATTAGCCTTTGGTATTGTTGGGGCATTAAATACATTTTTAGAACTCCAATCGAAGGCCGGACGCGCTGGTAAGGGCACGGCCAAACGCGCCACCATGCGTAGGCCAAACCTTGACGTTCGTCAGGAATATTTTGTCAGTTTGACAGAATATTCCGTTAACTTTAACAAACGAAATTAACGGTGTTACTTGACGCCATCAGAATATTCTGTCAACTTTGACGGAATATTCCATTGTCTTTCTTGGTGATCCTCGCCGGTTGCCGTCGCTGGACACTGGAATCTGGAAATTTTTTGCTGGTTTATGGGTAAAATTTCAAACCTTCATAACTTGCTCATTTCTCAACCATTTTCATGAAATTTGTATGGAAATGAAGCTTATGAAGAGTAGAACAAGATTGTACCTTCCAAAAGTCCAAAAGTGTATGAAAAATAGCCTGAAAATGCCTCAAAACTATCAGCCAAAAACTTGACTTCTTGAACTCGGGTCATTTCACGTCAACACCTTACCAAAACTAGTCTAGGAGCCTTAGGTAGTTGTAAGGAAGCTTCACTGACCTTCAAAACCTTGTAACTCGATCGAGATCACGTAGAACTCATAAGCACCCAGTCAGACTTTCCGAGTTGATGAGTCAAAACTCGTCAATTTGAGAATCGGTGGGTATGGTTGTGTTCGTGGTGTCGAGGGGAGTCCAAATATGTAAGTTTCAGGTTTGATCTATGAAGAAATTAGGGTGGTTTTCTTTATTGCAAAGAAGAGGGAGACAAATGTTGAGAGAGAGAATAAGAGGAGAGATAGTGATGATGATGGTGATGTTTAATTGGTTGACAGAGAGATGGAGAGTCTAATTGGATGCTAGAAAGAGGGAAGAAGACTGATTAGTGTGAAAACAATAGGGCACACGAGACAATTTTAAAGAAGAGAAGTGATAACGTTCGTACAAGTAAAATATCAGAAAATCTATCTAAAATAGTGATTCTACACTGTAGGTACTCATAATGATGAGTATAATGAAATTTTAAAAGCGAGAAAAGTAATTTAAAGCCAAACAGGTACATCCACATCAGAATACACTTTTTCCTAAAAGGGTAAAATCGTCAAATTACACAATCGGGGAGAATTTTTCAGAAAAATTAGGGACGGGTCGTCACACTTTTACTACAACTAGTGTTTAATATATCGGCACCGATGAAAATCGATAAACAAATTTGTAGAAATGTCGGTGGATTATCGATTTCGATATCGGCTATTTTCGATGGAAAACATGGAAATGTAAAATGAAACTTGAGGGAATGTCAAACACTACTTTGAACTAAATATATGTTTTTTCAATATTTAATTGATATGTCCAAAATATCGACAAAACCTGTTGGTTTAGCCAAAATTTAAGAGTTTCTCCAGTATGTAATGAAGTTTAGACTCCATCCCCTTCCCATATTTTTCTCTGATTTTTTGAATATTCCATTAAAGTATCGACAATATTGACTAAATTTCAAACATTAACTGCAACTAATTACTTTGAAAACAAATATGGTGGAAGTGTTGCACAATTAAGTTCAAGGTTTTTGTGCAACTTACCCATTGGACAAGAAAAATTAAAGGATGACATGTTCCATGTTTATTCAAAGCTGGACTAAAGAGTCCTACTACTGATCTACTTTTCGAGAGTACGATTTTATATTATATAGCATTTATTTTTGTTGGATAAATATTATAAATATCTAATATCTTACTGCTAAAAATATTGATAAGTATCTAATATCTTACTGATGCAGTTACTCAGAGGAGCAATTTACATGGAGCACCATCATCATTGTTATTATGAAAGACAAGATATTTATAGGGTTTGATTTAAGGATATTAACAGGTTCTAGTGATACAAAAAGAATGATTTTCCGTGGAACAAAGAAGATTTCCTAGATAATGAAAAAACCACTCGTATTGGCAGCTTTTGTTGGGAAAGTTTCGAAGGCAATGAACTTATTGATGAGTTAGAATTGGAAGCACAAATTTCAGGGCACCATACAATAAAAATTTAATTCACTGTGCCCGTACATATACAAAAAGAATTGAAGGAAATTATTTGAGATTGATGTGTACTGTGCAAATGTAAGTTTTAAACTAATTTTCCTTATTTGTTTAATGGATAAGTTCTTTTTAATTTTACTTACTGATAGTTTTTTTTTAATTTTTTTTTTATTGAAACTGATAGTTTTCTATATTATTGTTTAATATGCAGGATTATATATGACATCGTTTTAGTTTTTTTCCTGAAATCGAGCATGTTTGGGTTGCCAAAACAATTCTTGTTGTTCATACATCCCTCGGATGAAATATTTCAAAATAATCAAACGGGACTTTTGTATGAGATCCAGGGCTTTTATTGCAACCAGTGTCTAAATATCGGTATCGGTGGAAATATTGATAAATTTTTCTGTAGAAATGTTGATGGATTATCGATTTTGATATCGGCTATTTTCGATGGAAAATATGAAAAATTAAAATGAAATTTGATGGAATGTCAAAAACTGGTTTGGACGAAATATAAGAGTTTTTCCAATATTTAATCGATATGTAGAAAATATCGACAAAATTTGTCGCTTTTAGGTGAAATTTAAGAGTTTCTCCAGTATGTAATGAAGTTTAAATTTCATCCCTCTCCCCATATATTTCTTTGATTTTTTGGATATTCCACAGAAGTATTAACATTATCGAAGAAATTTCAAACAGTGAGTGCAATTATTTACTTTAAAAACAAATATGGTGAATGTGTGACACAATTGAGTTCTGGGTTTTTGTACAACTTACTCATTGGACAAGAAAAATCAAAGGATGACATGTTCCATGTTTTATTCAAAGCTAGACTAAATAGAATAAATCAAAAAGTGCTTTCCTTCTCTCCGGTGTGAGAAACCTCTGTGGTGTGATTTCCTTCTCTCATTGTGGGAGTCTGACTTCATGGGTTCTCTGCAATTTTGTCTTTGTTGTTTGTCTGTGTGGTTTGTGGTGTCAATTTCAGCGGTAATTGCAGGTCTAGTCGGTGATTAGGGCTAGTTATTCTCCCGATTTGGATTGTATGTAGGGTTTGGTGTTGTGTTTTGGTGCTGTTTTGTTCGGGCTTGGGGCTATAATGTGGTTTCATCCCTTTTAATTGTTTAGTATTTTTCTACGGTGTGGAGGTTGCTCTTGTACTGTTGTTCGGCATGGGGCATTTACTATGGGGATAGGAATTGCTTTGCTGTCCAAAGGTAGAGTTTGGGGCGGTTCAGAGTTTTTATTCCTTGACATTCCGTATTGATTTCTTTGCGATTGTGTGGTTAGTTGGAAATAAGGGTTATCCCTCTTTGACCGGAGTAATTAATGGCTACTTCTCAAATTATTAGGTTCCTGAACTTTATCTCTTTTACTCTGGACATTAATTGCTCCGTTCGCGATATTTTATTGCTACTTTAGGTTTTTCCTTATTCTTCTTCTTTAAGGATTTAGGTAGCTGTACTTAGTGCAACACAACGATTGAAATGGGTTGGTAAGAATTGCTGCAGAAATTATCTTTCAAATGAGTGTCTGAACTAGAGGTGGGCCCCACAACTGAAACCGAAACTTTTTGCGGTGCGGTTCGGTGCGGTTTTGAAGCCAAAACAGAAATGAAACCAAACCGTTTGGTTAGGTTCGGTGCGGTTTCAAATGGTTTCGGTTTGATTTTTGAGAAAAAAAATGTACCAAAAAACTGCACCAAAACTGCAGCAAAAAATTGCACTAAAACTGCAACAAAAAACAGCAGTTAACATGTACCAAAATGGCAACAAATGACAACTACTAAAATTGAGACAACATCCAAGGGGTTTAAACTTTAAATCCTTATGAATCACATGTACTAAAATTCAACTTGATCACCAATCACATTACTTTACTACAACCTAATTGAAAAGTTAAGTTTGCCATAATATAGCTAAAGTTCAAACTTCAAAGTTTCAAACAAAGTTCAATGTCAAAATGCCTTATGGCATTAGTACAACCAAAAAAACTAAATGGTTCATGGAATTCAACAAAGTCTTGGTTTTCAACTTACTTTGCATCGTTCAAGTTTCAAATCTTTACCTTTCCTTTTCCTTTTGGACACTTATTCTTTGAAGGCTTAGGAGGCCTTTGAGCTTGTGAAGACCTTGCACTTTGTAAACGCAAAAGGGGAAGTTCTTGTGAATTAGAACATTGAGATTGCTTTGGAGCTTGTTGTGGTTGTGGATCAAGAGTAAGAGAGGCAATGGTTGAAGCCAATTTGGCCAACTCTACACAATACAAAACATAAAAAATATAATTTATGTTTAGTTGAAAAAAGAAAACGAAGAAAGTTCTTTTACTTCAAATGATATACTAACCCGATTCAATACTTTCATAGAACTCAATGTGATCAATTGAAGGTGCATCATCCTCCAAAGTAATAATATTATCGCCCCTCAACCAATTTTGCATGCATATCAAGGCCTCCACTGATTTAGGAGTTAAAGAACTCCTAAAATCTAAAATCACTCAACCACCGGTGCTAAAAGCACTCTCCGATGCCACAGTCGAAACTTGAATTGCAAGAATATCTTTTGCAATTGCAGCCAATATAGGATACTTGCAGTGTCTTAAAAATCGATATTATCGGCGATATTTTGCCGATAATATCGTTTTTTTGACCGGCCGATATTTTTTTGAGTAAAAGTAAAATATCTTTAAAATATCGCGATAATATCGCAATATTAGCGATATTATCGCTAATATTCTTCGTCGTCGCCGCCGCCGAGAGGTGAGAAAGGGAGGAGGAGGAGGAAACCACAGGTGGTGGGTACGAGCTGAACAACAGCAAAATCACATCCCCCAGGGTGTAGAGAGACCGTAAAAAGGCCCCAAGCAACTCGGCGGAGTTGCAGAGAAGAGATGGGGGGGGGGAGAACTAGAGAAGGATGGAGGGGGAGAACCAGAGAAAGATCGAGTTCGAGAGACTGAGGGAGAAGAAGAATGATGGAGAGACTGAGGGAAGGATCCAGATCGAGATCGAGATTCGAGATTCGAGAGAGACTGAGGTGAGGTGAACCAGCATAATGGACGGACTACGGAGAGACAGAACCGAGGGAGAGACGGAGAGACCGAGGAGAGAAGGATCCAGAAAGGCTGTGTTCTGCTTGTTGCGTGTGCGTGTGAAGGAGATGGAGAGACCGAGGGAGAGAGAAAAGGATCCAGAAAGGCTCGTGTGTGCGTGTTGCATCGTGTGTGTGTGTGTGTTGCAGTGCAGAGTGACTGAGGGAAGGATCCAGAAAAGAGGTGAAAATAATTTTGCACCCAGAGGTGAAAAGATGTGAAAATAATGTGCCTGTGACTGTGAGATGTTAGGTTTGTGTGAGTGTGTGCCAATAATTTTGCAAATAAATCCAAAGAAAACCCACCGAAACTGAACCAAACCATCATATGCTCATACTGCCATACAGGCATGTAGCCTTACACCTTCAAATCACATGTGAAATGTGAATATACATGCATGATTCTCCAGCTACCCATGCCACGTGTCAGCATGCATGAGTGAGAATTGGTGTGAAAAAAATCTTGACAAGACAAAAAGATATATCTGTGTGTGAAAAAAACAGTGACAAGACAAAAATGTATGGTGGAGTGGTTTCTCACTGTCAAACCCATGTGTGTGTGTAAAAAAAAAAACACTGCCAAAAGTTTAAAACCGTGTGCGTCCCAGATGCGGAGTATCAGATCATCACACATTTTTTGACTCTTCGAAAATTGAAAAAACCTCTATTACACATTTCCATTTCTTCTTCTTCCTTTAGCCCTTTCAGAGCCTTTCCAGAACCTTTTCTCTCTCATTTATTCACAGACGGCAAGCTGTAGAGGATCGTCGAGGTTTACAAACTTACATTTATATTATTGTAATTTATACAACAACAAAAAAATTTGTGTGAACCCATGCATGAGATTCTTTAATTTTCACATCCTCACATTATCGTAAATGAACTTTCCAACACCAAAAGAGGGGCAAAACATTTACTAACTTTGCTTTATGGCTTTGTTCGAGCTCGTTTGCTCCTGATTATCCATTTTGATTAAACAATTTCTACATACCTCCCACGAAAAGGGTCCATAATCAATCCTTTTAGTCTCCATTTTCAAAGAATATAAAAGAAACGGCAAGGAAAAGAAAAGGAAAGAAGAAACAATTTTAAAAAGTTTTAAAACACTTTTCTCAAAAAACAAAAAAAAAAAAAAAGAAAAAGATTTTAAAACACTAAAAAAGAAAGAAGTTTGTCTAGAAAACTTTATTAATTCTTAACAATTTGTAATAATATATAATACAAACACTAGTTAAGTTGTATATATAGATAATGTACATATATAAGGAGGTTAATTATACAAAAAAAAAGTGTGGACCCGTGCATGTGATCTAAGAACCAAATAATATGTTAATTTTTTGAAGTAATTAAGTAATGTTGTATAATTATTCCCTAAGATAATTTTAATATGTTTAATGTTATTTATTATTTTATTATCAAACTGGTTATTATTCATTAATATTAGGTTTTATTATTCCATATTATTTTTATAATTACTTAAATTCTTACAATCATTTTCTTTACTTCCTATTTAATTCTTTTGTAGAATAACTTTATTATTTAGGTTCTCTTATATAACCGTCACTACTATATTTTTTGGCCAAAAAATAATTGCCTAATTTCCATGCAAAATAAATACAGGTACGTTTAAGATGTCTAAACGTGATCCAGCTTGGGAACATGGAGACCCAATAGACGGAAACAAACATGGCACAATTTGCAAATATTGTGGTCATGTAATGAAGAGTGGCAGAGTGACACGACTTAAGCACCATCTTAGTGGATTAGATCCAGGACACAATGTCCAACGATGCGATAATGTCCCCCCAGAAGTGAAGGCATTCATCACCACATTATTAAAAAATAAAAAACACCAGAAGGAAAAGAAAACATATGGAATGGAAAATATTCGAGCTGGGCTACGAGGAGAAGGCATTGGCCAAGCGGTTGACAGTGATGATGACGACAATGAGGACGAATGTAATGATGACATGGGACCTGAAGAACGGCGCAGTTCCAAACAAGCATTACGTGCCTCCAAACAGTCAGCAAAAAGAACACCTTCATAAAATTCCTAATAGGGGACAAGGTTCCGGGACAAGTGGTGGTGCACAAATGAGACGGGGAGGCAGTCTTAGAGAATCACAACCAACACCACCAATAGCCCCAAGTTTATATAACTCATCCAAAGCACGTCAAAAGAGTGTTTGGAGTTATTTCAAGGGAGGTAATGTGAAGGAGGGAATGGGGCGTCTAATTAGCAAGTTCTTTATCTATGAAAATATCCCTACTGAGAAAGCATCATCACATCATTTCAAAAATATGGTAGTGTGATGTCAACAGGCTGGTGTTAGAGTACAACCTCCCACTCCCTATGAGATAAGAAACAAATATTTGGATTTGGAGTATAAAGACATTGGCGAGTATGTTAACAAGTTGAGGTCAAAGTGGGAAACTAATGGTTGCACAATCATGTGTGACAGATGGACTGGCCCGACCAGATTGTCTATCATTAACTTCATGGTATACTCCAAGGGAAAGACAATTTTTTTGAAGTCTGTTGATGCTTCAGACCATATAAAGAACTACAAGTATATTTACAAATTATTGAGGGATGTAATCATGGAGGTGGGAGAGCATAATGTTGTCCAAGTCGTGACCGACAACGGTTCTGCATTTGTCAAAGCTGGAAAAAAGTTAATGAAGCATCATAATGTGTTTTGGACATCATGTGCAACACATTGTATTGATCTCATGTTTGAGGCAATGGGGAAGAGAGAGAATGTTGCTACTGTGGTCAAAAGAGCTAGAACGATCACAAATTATATTTACAATCACGGTTGGTTGTTGGCAAAGATGCGTGAATTTTGCAAAGGAGAAATTATTCGTCCAGTTACCACTCGATTCGCCACCAACTATATTGCATTAGACAGCCTACTTAAGAAGAAAGCAGGGTTGAAGCAATTATTCACTAGTGACGATTGAGCCAACCACAATTTGAGCCGCTCAAATGTAGGTCGTATGGTGGAAAGTATAGTGCTTGATCATGCTTTTTGGACTCAATCAGAACATGTGTGCCAAGTGTTTGAACCTCTTTAGAAAGTTTTACGGATCGTTGACACAGAAGTGTATCCTACGATGGGGGCAATCAGAACATTTGCACTCATACACACAAAGCAAAGAAATAGGTTGGCTCATAGTAGGTTGGAAAAATTAGTTTATTGCTACTACAACATGAAGCTTCAAGTTCGAGATAAGGAAGCAGAAATAGATCATGTCGACCGTGGTGACCCACTAGATGTGTATGATATTGTTGGTGAAGATGATGATACGGAGGGTAACCAACTTTATCAGTGGATTAGACCTCTTCATTTAGATGATGATGAAGGCAACCCAGCTCCCAGAGTTGCTGAAGAAGCACGTAATGAAGGGATAAATGTAGAAAGAGTATTAGAGGAGGAGGTGGGATCTAGCAGCGCTGACTCTTTGGAAGAACTTTTGCGCCCAAGACCAAGAAACACTGGAATTCCACCTTTTTCCAATCCTACACAACCACAACATCGTGCTAATACTAATGATAGCTCTAGTACAAGATCAGGAGACTCACCTACCACCGGAGGTGGGAATGATGAAGGATATAGTGGAGCTGGAGGTAGTGGTGGTGGATATGGAAACTATTATGGACCACCTCCCGGATTTATGAGCCCCTTCACTGGTGAGGCAAACTTCACGCATGCAACACAGGATGATGACCATGGCAGTAGGCGGGCAGGACCAGGAATTGGTGCCATAGGGAAGGACTATACTCGTAGAGAAAGAGGCAAGGGGATTTTGTCAAGTCAAGAAGATGACTCGTTATCTAGAACTTCAGACTCTGTTGGAGTGGGAAGTAGTAACCATGGTTATACTCATAACCAACCATTTCCCTACCCTTCATATCCCATTCCTGTTGGGATGGAATTGAGCGACTCATGGAAACAATCCCAGACTCAATCTTCAAATGATTTTGCTTATGGACAACCTCAACCAATCTCGGATCCATATGGGTGGCATGTTAAAAATTACATGCAAAACTATTTTGGGGATTTATCATTTGATAACTACTCTTCACAATACACTCACTCTACACATAGAGATGATGAAGATAGTGAAAAATTTGAACCTCATAAGAACTCTATGTGGTACTAAAGTGTAAAATATTGTACGAATTCATTATATATAAATGATTATGGTGTGTTTAGACTTCTTTCATTAATTACTACATATTTTCTACACTCACAATGTTTGTCAGCTCGCTATATAATCAACTTGATAATGTTAAATCCATCATGCAATGCATTTCTTTCCAATTTTTTGTGATAAACTAATAGATAATTGACTAAATAAACATCCTGCAAAATTTCAATAAAAATTTCCAAGTTTTTCTTACAATTTCCGTGGTTTCCATGTAATTTTGATCGATATCAATATTATCCCAATATTTCCATCGATATTTTCGTGTTTTCGGACTACCGATATTTCCGATATTACCGATATTTAATACCTTGGATACTTGTTACCATTCACCTTCCACCATAGGAGAATGTTAAAATAATTTGTGGACTCTTCTTTTGTAATTTGTACGAAGGGATTAAACAAATAAGAATCCACCTCATCTCCTACCACTTTCTCATCACTATCTTCAACAAAATGTATCCATTCATCAATTAGATTATTTTCCGTCATAGCCACATTAGATGAGGTAGAAGAAGGTTGTGATTGTAAACTTTCCGATTTCTTCATATATTTTCCACCTTCAACATTGGGAGCATATTCATCATAAAAGGCACGCAATATATTTTTATTTCTTCAGTTTTCAATTGTGCCTCAACGTCAGAAAGTTTCTTTTTAAAGAGTTGTGTGACATGCCTCAACTTGAATCTCGGATCTAAAACAAGTCTAATCACAGTAAGAGGGTTCAATTGGTGGTATGAGTCAAAATATTTTTCATATTTTGTTCTCATATCGGATGCCATTGCCTTCAATAATTGCTCCGACGGTAAACTCACTTTGCATGTTGGCTCGGGATTCCAAGTTATTGATGGCAGTCTCTACTTTTATGACATCATGGAGGCCGGTATGAACCGTGGGATGTGTTGAAGCACTCACCCTCAAAGTCACATCATAGAACACCTGTAAAAACTTGACAAAAACCTCCGCCTTGGACCAATCTTCTTCCGTTGGTGGTCCAACCCTTTTCCTCCCCTTGGTTTAGCAAACAATAATCACACCATCTTCATCTTTTTCATCTTCAACTTCCTTAAAGTAAGTCAATAAGGGACTTGCTTCATCCTCTGCATTTCAAGGCTACATCCAACATAACAAATGTAGAATTCCACCGAGTAGGGCAATCAAGGCAAACCGTTGCTTTGCACGTCAATTTCACCTTATTCACAGCTTGCCTAAAAACCTCCAATCTTTGTGGAGAGCTCCTCACAAGCCTCACACAATTTCTTATAGCTAATAGATAATTATTTAGCCTCTTCATCCTATGACTCACAACTATGTTGGTTATGTGAGCAATGCATCTCACATGTAAATACTTGCCACCTAGAATAGCTTCTGAGTTTTCCCACCTATTCATTTTTGTCATAAGTTGATCCAAAACAACTTTATTTGCAAAAGCATTGTCCACTGTGATTGTCATAACTTTGTCTATCCCCCATTCCAACAAGCAACTTTCAATTAACTTTACAATTGTGATTCCATAGTGGTTAGGAATAACACAAAAGTTTATGATCCTCTTGTGCATATTCCATTCATGATCAATAAAATGTGCAGTAAGAACCATATAATTGATGTTTTGTGTGCTTGTCCAAGTGTCAATAGTAAGACAAATTCTATAGGCACTTAAGGTTTTCTTCAAATAAGACTTCGATTCATCACACATGTTGAGAAAAGTTCTCACAAGAGTTCTTCTAGAAGGCACTTTAAACAATGGAATGCCATCTATGACTACCATCTTGACACATGCTTCTAACACACTCTATTGTGAAAATCCAATAGCAACTAGATTGTTATCTTTACTTTTATCCCCAACCAAAACTTTTTGCTTTTTACTTCTATTCCCTTGGTAAAATTTACAATATCTTTCAATGTGGTGTCTCATGCTTGTGGTGCTATTAACTCTCAGTTCAGCTGCATAGTCACCCACACTGCTCTATTTTGGGCAATAAATACATTTAGCTCTCCTAAGTTTTACTTCGGCCAAATATTTCTCCCCCTTTTCATTGATTTTTGACTGTTTTTCGTTACATAATATGTTGTAAAATGATCCCAAACCTAGCTACCTTTTCTTAAATAAGAGTTAATTGCTTTTTCATCTTCGACCTCAGATTCTTTGCCGTCATTTTTAGGGTCACCTTCAACGTCTATTTCATTTTTCGAGTCAATTTCTATTGCCTCGTCCTCAGTCTTCTCAGTGGAGTCCCCCGTAGAAGAGTGACCAATCCCACTATGCTTACTGGATTCTTCATATCTTGACTGAAATAAAATACGAAATGCTCATTATCTTAAATGAATGGAATGCACATAATCTCATATATTGCTGAAGAAAATCAATTAAAATGAATCCAAATCAAATGCTCAGATTTTGCAGAAGAAAACAAATTAAAAAATGAGCCTCTCTGTAGCTCTGTACCAAGTTCTTTACCTAAGGAAGGACAAGGGAAAGATGCCAAGCTCTGTAGCTTTTAAATCGATGATATTTGCAGTGTCTGCTTGTATTTGTTTCCAGTATTTGTATTGAAAGAAATTCGTTATTAGAACAATTAAATATTGTCACTACCGCCGATTGTCACTATCGCATATTGTTTCCATAGTATTACAATATGTTCTTATGAAAGACTACATATGCATTACGCAGCGTGCAATCCCGGGATACCAAGTTAATCATCTACCTTAAACACAACACAAATATTAATCTGCTATGAAATCATTAAGTGGGCCATCTACTAGCTACTCTTTTTGGTGGCTACTAGTCTAGCATTTTCTGGTGCCTTTGAACTTTGAAGCCAAAAATGCTATCAGAATTATTAAAGCCATGCGATGATCAAGGACTACACTCGAATGATGAACTTAGAATATGGTGTGGTCCAAATTCCAAGGGATTGCAAAAGAATGAGGCAATTAGGCGGTCACCATGGATATGTCAGATGAGCATGACATGAGCTAGAGATTGTGCAGATTGTATTGTGTAATACTGATCAATACAAAGATTATGCGTTGTGCAGGAGGTAAACTTTGATAGGGTTTTCATGACATTATGAAGAAGATCAAGCATTGATCTAGTAAGTCTTTGACAATAAAATTTATATTAAGATGATATAATAAACTAATTTAAAACAGAGAGACAACATTATTTTGATCTTAAACAAGCTTTTAGCACACAAAAAAGTCACCTTGTGTGAGATAGCCGTTAGATAAAATTTGAACGGCCCGATGGGCCTAGTCAAGAGGATCTTCTCCATTTGCTTAGGAGAGTATCTTCATCCGGACTAAAGAGTCCTACTACTGGTCAACCTTTTAGGAGTAGGTTTTTATATTATATATTATTTATTTTAGTTGGATAAATATTGATAAATATCTAATACCTTGATAAATATCTAATATCTTACTGTTTGACAGTTGATATGATAATTAATGGCACAAGTTGCTTCTGATGAACTTTGAGCATATCAAAGAGATATATAGAGAGACCACAAGGGTATACCAGAATGGATATCATTTATTCATGATAAAGCGTGCTGAGAGAAATGATAAAGCGCTAATTATCTTTAAAATTCTGTCGGTATCCACTTTTTTTAAGCCTTTGTTATTGAATTATATGAAATGATTAAATGTCTGCTGAATATTTATTTTGTGTTTTACATACAAACAGTTTTATGGAATATTTCATTGGTCTAACGCAAAAATTCCTCTGAAAGTTGATTTATCATGATAATAATAATAATAATAATAATAAAATTAAAAAAAAAAAAACATCCCAAGTGCACAAATTGAATAAATTGAGAAAACGAAAGTGGAGGAACTCTTTTAAAAACATTTCCTTGACAAAACCTAAAAATAATTGAGAAGAAATATAATGCACCTATGAATAGACATTATGTTAAGCTGTCGTGGCATATGTTTTGTATTTATGACTCGTTTGGATGTACTTTTAAAATGACTGAAGCGCTTTTAGAGAAAGTGTTTTTAGGTTTCAAAAGCACTTTAAGTGCTTTTTGCAAGAAGTACCAGTTATGTGCTTCTTCTAGAAAGCATTTTAAGTATTTTTTTAGGATTTACTTGCATTTTTACTGAGGATTGGTTCCAAAAATATTTTCAGTAAAAGAGCTGTTGACTACAAAAATCACCTAGCCTACGTGGCGCGCAGGCCGAGTAATTAGTAAGCTAACTACGTCCTTCAAATGTGTGCGGGGCGTGCTAACTCGTCGGCCGAGGAGTAAAATATGTTGATGTTGCGTTGAGTGCGCTGCTGACTTCTACGTCTTGCGATTGCGGCCAAGGAAGGAACACATCTCGGCCTTTGGGTTCTAGAGCCTGAAGACAAGGCTGCTATTTTTACGAAGTTCAATATCAAATTCGGCTTTCAATGTGCCGAATGTAGTAACCTGGTAACACCTCACTTCGCCGAAAAGGCTAATGAGATGACCTCTGCCAAAAAAGATTCGAAAATCCTTCTTGACCGAGACTTGGATAGATAATCAGTCGGCCCCGACACAGTGCTGTTTATCCAAACTGAAGGTGTTCCAAGGTCGGCTGATTCTACGGCGGTAGTGCTGTTTATCCAAACTGAAGGTGTGTCGGCGAAAAAGGAAATAAAAAAATCTCAAGGGTGTTGAGAGGTTTCGCGTAGAGTGAGAAATTATGCAGGGCAGATTTGTGTGTTGTGTTGGAGGTCTCTTGAATGTTGCATGGTATCCTGTATTTATAGGGCCGAGTGCGCAGTTGATAATCTTGTGGACTCCAATTATAACTCTGCTACCTCCTCCCCGTGCTAATATGCGATATCACCGCCACATTTTAACCCTTGGTAAGCCATCCCCTTGCTAATAATTATCACAACCTGAATTGATGCCAAAAATCCAAATTCTTGACCACGTGCATGCATGATAACCTTTGGGAAACAATTCCAATAATTCATGGTTTGCCATCCTTATCTCCTGCATGGTATAACTTACGTGGCACATCCCCATTTTTTGCATGCAATCCATATCTTCCATAGATGTGATAATGCATACAATTGCATTACCCTATTTAATTAATGATAATTAATCCCATCATGTTGCTCCAATCTGATAACCAGAATCCCAAGTCTATTTGAATTGTACTGCTTGCTTGGAAATATAATTATTTTCATAAGAAAATGTCAACATAAATCATTACTAAAAGATAAATATTATGATAAAAACCATAATATTATCCTTTAGTAACAAAATTATCCACACTTCTTCATCCGACGGTTGGGAGCCATGCTTACTCAACGGTCTCGATTACTCGGCCCGATGGTGTAAATTTGGGTCCAAACAAGAGCTTTCAATTATTTTAAAAGCACATCAAAACGAGTTCTTAATAGGTTTGGTTGTATTTTGAGCGAATAATATAATATTTTAACAAGGTTATTAACTTATTAGTACGCCTCATTAATATATAAACTCTGTTTTACGTATATTTGCTTGTGGGTACATACATTCAAGATCTTGCAAAAATATTGTGGGGGTCTTCGGACAACGAAGCCTCCCACATATCCATCAATGCATTATAAAAAGTTTTGAACCTGATGAAAAAGCACCATCTCCATATCATCACGTGTAATGCGTGTTTTACTTTTAAACATTGTTTGTTTCATAGATAATTTTAAGCTGCATTTCCATTTATTTATATGGATATTCCACCAAAAATTGCTTTGTTGCCGTTTCTTGGTGAACTGTAATGCGAGGAGGTTTGACTCTTTAAATTGAGGAGGAGTTCTCCTTAAGATACTTTATAATTGATTTATGCAATTCTGTACTTATGATCGAAACTATTTATATTATAAATCACTTAGTAAAGATCATTTCAACAAAAAATTTATTGAAAACAAGGTTGTTTAGTCCCTTAATTATAGCAAATAGATAGACAATTCACAATTCTTTTACAATATTCGTCCATATGTTTTTATCTGTTCGATGATAAAATGATCTCATATTTTATTAAATTGTTTTTGTATAAATGTTCTTAGTTAAGTAATTTATAGTATGAACAGATCTGATCATAGATACGAAGACGAGTTGATTCCTTCTCTATAATATGATTGAATTTTTCCTAAATTTCCCATTGCTTTCGGATTTCAATCACGTGCTTGGAGTCGGCAATACTTTCTCTATCAGCAACAACTTACCTTTCTTTTTTGTTAGTATTTTTATTTATTGTGTGGAAAATTACAAAGAAGACGGACCAGGACCAATAAGAAAAAACGACATGCACTTCTGGAACAAATAGTATCTGTCAACCTGGTTTTCTGCAGATACCTTTGCCATTTTGTTGGTGTTGGTGTTAGATTATATTTTCATACCATATGATGTGACAAATAATAAATACAATCACCATCCAATCTTATATAGTGAAAAATACTTACACAGAACGGATTAATTGCCACTATAGTCCTGTCACAATCCAATAATTTAATATATCATGTTTAAGTTGCGATATTTATATTATTCAATTATAACGCGAGGTGAAGATATATCCATTTCATACAAGTTACTCTTCTATACAGTTCCTTCCAAACTAGAGGATATTAATATCTTTTTCAATAATTTCAGGTTAATTAGCATATACAAGTTACTCTTCTATATGGTTTTATTTTATAGGTTAATTAGCAATCAATAATTCGGGGCACTTACATACGAAAATACACAAAAGTCCAGCAGTATAAAAATGGACACATGGCCTTTGAATACACAATTCGGAGGAGGGATCCAGATCATGCCATTGCCAGCATAACTGAATAATAATGGATCCTGATCCTTTTGGTGGTAATAAAGTCCGATCTGGGACGGCATCTGGCAACACATGACATGCACATCCCCTGCCCAAGTAGTTTCTTACCGTGACATAACAAACGCACGTACAATTTGATCAATGCAACTTAATTAGTTGGGCTGTTGAAGAGGTTGATTGAGCAGGGAGCTCCAGATGCAATCCACACCGGCCTCGGTCTCCAGGCCACCGCCTTGATTAAGATCTTGCAGTCGCTCCAAATCTTCCTCAAGCTTGTCCTTTGGAAAGTCTAGGGAGTCATGCATCAGGATGATCAGTCGGGTGATGATGATGATGATAGAAACATGTCCAGGAGTAGCAGTACTACCCTACTGGTGGTAAAGGGGAGTGTGTCAACATCCAGTACTTCCAATGGTGATGAGAACACGTCTTCAAAACCAAGTCCTCCGGTTTGGAGATTACACCATCTTTCAGCCACGGAAAATCAAATACTCCTAATGCCAAGTGGGAATCTGAATCCGATACTGTATAACTGCTACTAGTGCTACAGTACTACTAGTGCTGCTGCTGTTGCTGTTGTATTCTTTGCATGCTTCTCTAATGAAGAATAAGAAGAAGAATTGTTGTTGTCTTCATCTCCTTCTCTTACTCTCTGTTTGCTATCACACTCCCATGATTTTTAACGAAAGCCTCCCTGCTAATGAAAAATTACGTACATATAAATCAATATCAAGATACTTGGACAAAAAAAAAATAAAAAATCAACATCAAGATATATGAACTACTAAATATTAATACAATGAAACAAACTCAGGGAGAGCTAGCAAGTGCAACGCTCCTCTTCTGATCTGATTTACGGGTTTAATTTGTCCACAATATATGAGAAAAGTACTTAGCAAAAGAATGCGCAGCTAACAATGTTAGTGCTAATACAAACGGGAAATTTTTCACACAACTTAAAGCTTAAAGTTGATTCATGAGCAAGGACACATGCTGATAGGAGCATATTTATGCGACTTAGCTTGCTTGTTTTCTTGCAGTTTGGTAATTATTTAGTATTTATTATAGTGTTTAAAGTTAAATTCGTGTGTTTGTAGGTTTTATGGGCTAAGGGTGCATTATGAGCCAATTTGGAGTAGTTTGGAGTGTTTTTGGGCCCAAGATGGATTGCTTATGAACCAAGCTAGATGGATGGACGAATTTGGAGATTAATTGGGTTGAAATCTACTATGAAGATGGATAAGTGAAGACCAAGTTCTAGAAGATAAGAAAAGAGCAAGAAACAAGGAACTTTCCTTTCCTTTCCTCTTCACCTACTACCTTCACCTACAACCCCTTCCACATTCCCTATAAATACCACCCTATGCCACAACATTCTTCATCATTCTCTTGGCCTTCATCATTCATACACACATCCACCCTTCACCATAACTCACCTTTCTCCATCATCCTAAACCCAAAATCACCCACCAAACACCATCATTTCCCTAGTGCCGCAACCTTGCAAAAAAGGAGGAAGGAGAAGAACAACTTGGAGCCGTGCCTGTTCATCCAAAGTTTGGGTTGCTGGAGCGTTCTAGGTGTTTTCTACTTTTGTTTTTAATGTTTAATTTCAATTATTGTGGTTTAACTGCAAGTATGTGTAACTAAATTTGTTTTGGCTAGAAGTTAATTCAAAGCCATGAATGTATATGTAATATGAATTGATTACCTTCAGTTGTGATTTCTGAGTTGTGAATTTAATTTGCTTAACTGCTTGATTGATAACTTATTCTTGTATGTCGATTAAGGATGCATACTTAGTTTGCAATGGATGAATGGATGGCTAGATGGTTTTTCTCCACACATGACATATATGCAACATAGAATTGATTTCCAGTTATGTTTACAACAAACTATGAATGACAATGCCCCAAGTTAACCGTGAACTGCACAAATTAACTCTCAAATTTCCCTAAGTTTATTGAATTGGATGAACTGCATACAACAACTCAAAACATTCTCCAATTGTTCCCTATATGAACTGCATGATAGAGATACATTCAAAGATCATTAAGTTATATGGAAATTATAAACATTGACATGACAATTGTAACTATGAACTGCATGATACTCTTGCCATGGATTTACTTAACGCGATTGTGACTAGCAGTCTTCACTACTTATGAATATAAGTTCATAACAATTAGGTGAAATTCACTTATATCCTAGCATCAGATTTATGCATGATAATCAAGCGTGCACTCTCAACCAACATACACAAATAAGTTCTGCATCAAATGGTTAAGTAAATCACATCCACAATTCATGAAACTAAAACTGGAGGAAATCAATTCATATTACATATACAATCATGGCTTTGAATCAACCTCTAACCACAATGAAATTAGTTCCACGTACTTGCAGTTAAACCACAATAATTGAAATTAAACATTGAAAACAAAAGTAGAAAACACCTAGAACGCTCCAGCGACCCAAACTTTGGATGAACAAGCACGGCTCCAAGTTGTTCTCCTTCCTCATTTTTGCAAGGTTGCGGCACTAGGGAAATGATGGTGTTTGGTGGGTGATTTTGGGTTTAGGATGATGGAGAAAGGTGAGTTATGGTGAAGGGTGGATGTGTGTATGAATGATGAAGGCCAAGAGAATGATGAAGAATGTTGTGGCATAGGGTGGTATTTATAGGGAATGTGGAAGGGGTTGTAGGTGAAGGTAGTAGGCGAAGAGGAAAGGAAAGGAAAGTTCCTTGTTTCTTGCTCTTTTCTTATCTTCTAGAACTTGGGCTTCACTTATCCATCTTCATAGTAGATTTCAACCCAATTAATCTCTAAATTCGTCCATCCATCTAGCTTGGATCATAAGCAATCCATCTTGGGCCCAAACACTCCAAATTGGCTCATAATGCACCCTTAGCCCATAAAACCTACAAACACACGAATTTAACTTTAAACACTATAATAAATACTAAATAATTACCAAACTGCAAGAAAACAAGCAAGCTAAGTCGCATAAATATGCTCCTATCAAATTCCCCCACACTTAGCTTTTGCTAGTCCCCGAGCAAAACAAAACAAACAAAACACAATTTAGACCTTCCAACAATTGCCTCAAGGATTTCCAAAGAAACATGACATGTTAAAAATCGTTATTCCCACAAATTTTAGTCATCCTTACACTCAAGCACATACTTAATCAGAGTCGCCACTTACTAGCTCACAATCAATCAATCAAGCACATACTTAATCACAGTCGCTCCTTACAAGATACTCTCTATTTTCACTCAGATTTTCTGACTACACACCCTACACTAGGTATATGTGAGAAGATTGATGTAAACATGTAGACGAACACTCACATATGTTTATAGCAAAGAAAGCATTTTCTGGAGTAATTAATACATGTGTAGGTATGATCTCATGAATGGAATGCTACTACTTAGATGCGAGAACCAGTGACACCATATGCTCATACCAATCCCAAACTCCACATTATTGAACAGATAACAACCAAGATAGAAGTATAGGGTTGTAACGGGGTTAGGGTGTTGGATAACAAAGATAGAATGGTTAGGGTTAAACAAACGCTCTTAAAGCAATAGCAAGCAAAGTATGAAATTGACACTTAGAATTCATTTTGATGGCAGAAACTAACTTAAACACACAAGGGGGAGAATTACATAACAATTAGGGCCAAATTCAACTTTCTAGACCTTTTCTTCAACAATCAACACTTTAGAGCTTTTTTTTTCTTTTCAACTCTTTTTCATTTTCACAAACAAACTTTGAAAACCCTTCCCCTGCACTTGTTTTTTTGCATTTTCAAAAGGAATTCCCTCTAAGTCATGCTTTACTATGCTTCAAGAACAAGGGTATGGATGGTCCTACACTAGGCTAGGTGAGGTTAATGTGGTTAACAAAGAACATAGGCTAAACAAGGCTCAAAATGGGCTAAACCTACAAAACATAAGAAAGATAGAGGGTAAGGCTTTTTGGATGTGGTGGTGACTACACAACTTCATCTTGAATATGTGTTATGCAAATCAATAACATGCTTTAAATGAAATGGGCATGAGTTCTAGCATTTGGAACTAAATGATGAAACGCCTTCTAAGTAGTAACCAAGCAAAGAATAATGAGATCATGCAACGACTTTAGAAAACGAAGATGCACAGATTATAAACTCTCCAAAGAAACGTTTAGGCTCAAGGCTCACAAGGTTGTAGCGTTAATTTGAGTTCCTTCCTTCAAGCATGTTACAAAAACTGATTTTTCCTTTATGATTGCATATGAATTCATAAGTTATAACCACAACCAAACATACACAAAGAGTAAATCAAACTTTCATCCGTGTTTACAACTCTTTTTAACAGCCATGCAATTACAAACCGAATCCTCATCATTGTGTTGGAAGGTACCTTAAGATACAAACAAACACACAAAAACAACTCTTTTTTGGTTTTTCAAAACAAATTTTTATGTGATTTTCGGATTTTTTAAACCAAAACACACTAAAATAACCCAAAATTGCTTAAAAACACATTAAAACAGCAAGGAACAAGTCTCTGAGTAAAGGGTGATAAAATCCCACGAATTTGTATAAAAAACACTTAGTTACCCCCCCCCCACACTTATATCAAACATTGTCCTCAATGTTTCAAGCATAAAATCACACCAAACATAAAGAAACACACAAACAGCAACTAAAATGCAAAACTAGGCAGATTAGAAAGAATCAACAAAGAGAAGGGTTTTAGGAACGCAAATCTGGGATTGGAGGGATTCCTAGGGCTTCCTTTGTTGAATTGCATGGGTTGCCTCCCAAGTAGCGCTTTCTTTTACGTCTTGCAGCCAGACGAAGAACTCCATTCATTCCCCATTGGAGCCCACGGCATGGAGGGGAAGTTCCTCAACCACATGCTCCTCGAACAGGTCGTAATAGGGCTTCAAACGATGCCCATTCACCTTGAATTCGTGTCCGGTTCTCAAGCTTTTGACTTGGATTGCACCATAAGAAAAAACATTAGTAACAACAAATGGTCCAATCCACTTAGATCTTAACTTACCAGGAAATAAACGTAAACGAGAATTGAAAAGCAACACTTTCTGCCCAACGGAGAAGGTTTTGCCCCTAATCATCTTGTCATGGAACGCCTTCGTTTTCTCCTTGTAAATCCGGGCATTCTCATATGCTTCATTCCTTAGCTCCTCAAGCTCGTTCAATTGGAGTTTTCGATGCATTCTAGCAGCATCTAAGTCCAAATTGAATGTTTTCACGGCCCAATGCGCCTTGTGCTCAAGTTCCACGGGTAAGTGGCATGGCTTGCCATACACTAGCCGAAATGGAGACATCCCTAGGGGGGTCTTGTAGGCAGTCCGGTACGCCCACAATGCATCGTCTAAACTCCCGCTCCAATCTTTCCGGTTAGGTCCCACGGTTTTCTCCAAGATTTGCTTGATTTCTCTATTCGAGACTTCGGCTTGGCCACTTGTTTGGGGGTGATAGGGTGTTGAAACCCTATGCTTGACATTGTACTTCTTGAAGAGTGCCTCAATGGTCCTATTGCAGAAATGTGAGCCCCCATCACTTATAAACACCCGCGGCATCCCAAATCTAGAGAAAATGTTAGTCTTGATGAAATCTGAAACAACTCTAGAATCGTTAGTACGGGTAGCCTTTGCTTCTATCCATTTGGAAACATAATCGACCGCAAGCAAAATGTAAGTGAAACCAAATGAGGAGGGAAAAGGACCCATGAAATCAATACCCCATACATCAAAAATTTCAACATTAAATATAGGGGTTTGCGGCATTTGGTCCTTGGCACCAATGGAGGCTGTCGTTTGACATCTATCACATGTTAAACAGAATATTCGAGCATCTTTAAACAATGTAGGCCAATAAAAACCACATTCTAACACCTTGCGGGCTGTTCTTTGAGTGCCAAAATGACCCCCACATGCATAAGAATGACAAAATGCTAGAATGGAGTTAAAATCAGAATTTGGTACACATCGTCTAACAATCTGATCTGGGCAATATTTCCATAGATATGGATCATCCCACACATAAAATCTTGCATCATGTTTGAGTTTATCACATTGGTCCTTGCTTAGGGTGTTAGGAACTTGCTTAGACACCAAGAAATTGACCAAATCGGCATACCAATGGGTACTTACCTCAATAGACAGAAGTTGTTCATCCGGAAACGTCTCAAAAATGGGGATGGGCTCTTCTTCATGCACCAACCTGCTTAGGTGGTCAGCCACCACGTTTTCACACCCTTTCTTGTCCCTAATTTCAATATCAAACTCTTGAAGTAGGAGCATCCAACGAATGAGCCGTGGCTTGGCTTCCTTTTTGGTGAGAATGTACTTCAAGGCTGCATGGTCAGTGAAAACAATTACTTTAGTACCGATTAGATATGATCTAAACTTATCTAAAGCAAATACAACCGCCAAAAGTTCCTTTTCAGTGGTGGAATAATTGAATTGAGCATCGTTTAAAGTGCGTGAAGCATAATAAATAACATGTGGCTGTTTGTTTCTCCTTTGGCCCAAAACAGCGCCAAGTGCATAATCCAATGCATCACACATCAATTCAAAGGAAATGGACCAATCCGGAGGATTTATGATGGGTGCCGTGGTGAGTAGGTCCTTTAGATGCTTAAATGCCTTCTCACACGCCTCGTTGAACTCAAAAGACACATCCTTTTGGAGGAGGCGGCATAGGGGTTGTGCAATCTTGAAAAAGTCCTTGATAAATCGTCTATAGAATCCTGCATGACCAAGAAAAGAACGAATCTCTCTAACCGAAGTAGGAGAGGGTAAGTAGCGTACAAGATCTGTTTTAGACTTATCAACTTCAATTCCTTTTTCAGAGATTATATGGCCCAAAACAATACCTTGTTTAACCATAAAATGGCATTTCTCCCAATTTAAAACAAGTTTTGTTTCAACACAACGTTTCAAGATTAAGGTGAGATTATCCAAGCAATTATCAAATGAACTACCAAACACACTAAAATCATCCATGAATATTTCAATAATTCTTTCAACATAATCAGAAAAGATACTAACCATACACCTTTGAAACGTGGCAGGAGCACTGCACAAGCCGAATGGCATGCGTCGATATGCAAATGTTCCAAAGGGACAAGTAAAAGTAGTCTTTTCTTGATCATTCGGGGCAATAACAATCTGATTATAACCGGAATAACCATCAAGAAAACAATAAAAGGAATGACCCGCTAACCTTTCCAATATTTGATCTAGGAACGGCAATGGGAAATGATCCTTCCTTGTGGTGGTGTTGAGCTTCCTATAATCAATGCATACTCGCCAACCGGTTTGGATTCGTGTGGGCACAAGCTCATTCTCCGCATTTTCCACAACCGTCACTCCAGATTTCTTGGGCACACATTGGATAGGTGAAACCCAACGACTATCGGAGATAGGATAAATGACTCCACAATCTAGAAGTTTGATTATCTCCTTTTTCACAACTTCCATCATTGGAGGGTTAAGACGGCGTTGAGCCTCTCTAGTTGGTTTAGCCCCCTCCTCAAGAAATATGTGATGCATACAAGTTGTGGGACTTATACCTTTGATATCGGCCAAGGTCCACCCTAGGGCAAATTTGTATTCGTTCAAGACACGCACTAGTTTCTCATCTTCTTGTGCCGTGAGGGAGGAAGAGATGATGGCAGGTAATGTCTCATTTTCCCCCAAGAAAATGTACTTCAAATGACTTGGTAAAGGTTTGAGTTCAAGGATAGTTGCCTGAATTATGGATGGAAGCAATTTGTCAGTCGAAATGGGAATGGACTCACGGTTAGGAAACTTACCCTCATGTGTAGGCAATGACTCAAGGGCAGCAACTACTTCAAGGAATTCCTCACTAAGAGGCACGGCATAGGATGGTGCATTTGTGCCGTGGGTTAGCATGGGTGTTGCTTTCTTGGTTTTGACTTCTACACCACTTGTAAGGACTTTTTCAAGTGCATCGTCATTCAAATCTTCAAGATATCCCTGCGCCAAATAATCAACAATATCAATAGAGAAACGTGAATGATCTTCACTAGGATACTTAATAGAATCAGAAAGATTGAAATTAACAACTTCCCCATCAAATTCCATGGACAAAGTTCCATTAAACACGTCAATCTTAGTCCGGGCCGTCTTCATGAATGGCCTTCCAAGTAGGATGGGCAATGAAGGTGCATGGTCAGATTCATCCATCTCAAGAACATAGAAGTCCGCCGGAAAGATCAAATGATTAACCTGCACAAGAACATCTTCCAAAACTCCCTTCAGATAGGCATTAGATCTATCGGCCAATTGTATGATTACACCATCGTTTTTCAGCACTCCTAAGTTCATAGATGCATAAATTGAATATGACATAACATTTATAGAAGCACCTAAATCAAGCATGGCAGATTCAAATCTAGTGTTACCAATGACACAAGGAATGGTAAAACTACCCGAATCTTTGCATTTGGGGGTTAGTTTGCGTTGACGGAAGTATTTTGAAGATGAAGCATGACCTAAATCAAGCATGACTCCCATCAATGTTGACGGAACTATTTTGAAGATGAAGGCTTTTCCATTCTCTTTAATAGATAAAGCCAAAGATTGGCTGTACGAATTGGCTCCCAGCACTGTCACATCTTGGGAGAGTATGAAGAGGGCATTTTTGGAGAAGTTTTTCCCAACCTCTCGAATCATCCTTCTTCGTAAAAAGATAAGTGGAATTCAGCAAGAAGAAGGTGAGTCTTTTCCTACGTACTATGAACGTTTTAGATCACTTGTTGCTTCTTGTCCACAACATCAGATGAAGGAGGAGTTACTTTTGCAATATTTCTATGAGGGCCTCTTACCACTTGAACGTCAAATGCTTGATGCCTCGGCGTGTGGAGCATTGGTAGACAAAACACCTATGGCTGCTAAGATCTTGATTGCTAATAGAGCGTTGAACGCTCAACAATACGAAGGAGTAGGCCAAAGGGGACCCTCACGGCAACATGTTCATGAGGTAAGTTCTATTCCCGACATTCATTCACAATTGGCTAATCTTACTTCTATTGTGTCTCAGATGGCCGAATGAATGAAGATTCAAGGACCAATTGTATGTGGCGTGTGTTCTATCCAAGGACATGCTTCTGAAAAGTGTCCACAGTTGATTGAGAATGGTGGATGGGAAAGCGCCAATGCAATTGGGTTTCAAGGCCAAAACCAACCAAGACACGATCCATATTCAAATACTTACAATCCCGGTTGGAGAGACCACCCAAATTTCAAGTGGAGGGAGCCACAACAACCCCAACAACAAGGAGGCTTTAGGCAACAACCCCCGGGTTTCTACCAAAAGCCGTTTGCACCAACTCAACCCCAAGCACAACCCGCCCAAAAATCAGGTTCTTCTATTGATAATGATCAAATTTTTAACTTACGAACTTCTATGGCGTAGGGTATGCAAACTAGGGACAAAAAGGTGGACGAGTTGGAGAAACAAGTAGGGCAAATTGCCGAATTCATGGGGAAGTTTCGAGACCAAGGCCAACTTCCTAGTTCTACCATTCAAAATCCGAAGGGAGGCTTTGAAAGTGCAAAAGCCATCTTATTGAGGAATGGAAAAGAAGTTGGGACAGGTCCTAAACCATTCAAATCAGGTTCTAATGAGGATGAAAACTTGCAAATTGAGGAGGAAGAAGCAAGCATACCCACGGCAAAGGTGGAAGTTCCTAGGGTCCCAAATTTGCCCAATTCGGCCAATAAGGGTAAGAATGTGTCAAATTCAGTTCCAAAAATGCCCTCTTCATACTCTCCCAAGATGTGACAGTGCCGGGAGCCAATTCGTACAACCAATCTTTGGCTTTATCCATTAAAGAGAATGGAAAAGCCTTCATCTTCAAAATACTTCCGTCAACATTGACGGGAGTCATGCTTGATTTAGGTCATGCTTCATCTTCAAAATACTTCCGTCAACGCAAACTACCCCCCAAATGCAAAGATCCGGGTAGTTTTACCATTCCTTGTGTCATTGGTAACACTAGATTTGAATTTGCCATGCTTGATTTAGGTGCTTCTATAAATGTTATGCCATATTCAATTTATGCATCTATGAACTTAGGAGTGCTGAAAAACGATGGTGTAATCATACAATTGGCCGATAGATCTAATGCCTATCCGAAGGGAGTTTTGGAAGATGTTCTTGTGCAGGTTAATCATTTGATCTTTCCGGCGGACTTCTATGTTCTTGAGATGGATGAATCTGACCATGCACCTTCATTGCCCATCCTACTTGGAAGGCCATTCATGAAGACGGCCCGGACTAAGATTGACGTGTTTAATGGAACTTTGTCCATGGAATTTGATGGGGAAGTTAATTTCAATCTTTCTGATTCTATTAAGTATCCTAGTGAAGATCATTCACGTTTCTCTATTGATATTGTTGATTATTTGGCGCAGGGATATCTTGAAGATTTGAATGACGATGCACTTGAAAAAGTCCTTACAAGTGGTGTAGAAGTCAAAACTAAGAAAGCAACACCCATGCTAACCCACGGCACAAATGCACCATCCTATGCCGTGCCTCTTAGTGAGGAATTCCTTGAAGTAGTTGCTGCCCTTGAGTCATTGCCTACACATGAGGGTAAGTTTCCTAACCGTGAGTCCATTCCCATTTCAACTGACAAATTGCTTCCATCCATAATTCAGGCAACTATCCTTGAACTCAAACATTTACCAAGTCATTTGAAGTACATTTTCTTGGGGGAAAATGAGACATTACCTGCCATCATCTCTTCCTCCCTCACGGCACAAGAAGATGAGAAACTAGTGCGTGTCTTGAACGAATACAAATCTGCCCTAGGGTGGACCTTGGCCGATATCAAAGGTATAAGTCCCACAACTTGTATGCATCACATATTTCTTGAGGAGGGGGCTAAACCAACTAGAGAGGCTCAACGCCGTCTTAACCCTCCAATGATGGAAGTTGTGAAAAAGGAGATAATCAAACTTCTAGATTGTGGAGTCATTTATCCTATCTCCGATAGTCGTTGGGTTTCACCTATCCAATGTGTGCCCAAGAAATCTGGAGTGACGGTTGTGGAAAATGCGGAGAATGAGCTTGTGCCCACACGAATCCAAACCGGTTGGCGAGTATGCATTGATTATAGGAAGCTCAACACCACCACAAGGAAGGATCATTTCCCATTGCCGTTCCTAGATCAAATATTGGAAAGGTTAGCGGGTCATTCCTTTTATTGTTTCTTTATGGTTATTCCGGTTATAATCAGATTGTTATTGCCCCGAATGATCAAGAAAAGACTACTTTTACTTGTCCCTTTGGAACATTTGCATATCGACGCATGCCATTCGGCTTGTGCAGTGCTCCTGCCACGTTTCAAAGGTGTATGGTTAGTATCTTTTCTGATTATGTTTAAAGAATTATTGAAATATTCATGGATGATTTTAGTGTGTTTGGTAGTTCATTTGATAATTGCTTGGATAATCTCACCTTAATCTTGAAACGTTGTGTTGAAACAAAACTTGTTTTAAATTGGGAGAAATGTCATTTTATGGTTAAACAAGGTATTGTTTTGGACCATATAATCTCTGAAAAAGGAATTGAAGTTGATAAGTCTAAAACAGATCTTGTACGCTACTTACCCTCTCCTACTTCGGTTAGAGAGATTCGTTCTTTTCTTGGTCATGCAGGATTCTATAGACGATTTATCAAGGACTTTTCCAAGATTGCACAACCCCTATGCCGCCTCCTCCAAAAGGATGTGTCTTTTGAGTTCAACGAGGCGTGTGAGAAGGCATTTAAGCATCTAAAGGACCTACTCACCACGGCACCCATCATAAATCCTCCGGATTGGTCCATTCCCTTTGAATTGATGTGTGATGCATTGGATTATGCACTTGGCGCTGTTTTGGGCCAAAGGAGAAACAAACAGCCACATGTTATTTATTATGCTTCACGCACTTTAAACGATGCTCAATTGAATTATTCCACCACTGAAAAGGAACTTTTGGCGGTTGTATTTGCTTTAGATAAGTTTAGATCATATCTAATCGGTACTAAAGTAATTGTTTTCACTGACCATGCAGCCTTGAAGTACCTTCTCACCAAAAAGGAAGCCAAGCCACGGCTCATTCGTTGGATGCTCCTACTTCAAGAGTTTGATATTGAAATTAGGGACAAGAAAGGGTGTGAAAATGTGGTGGCTGACCACCTAAGCAGGTTGGTGCATGAAGAAGAGCCCATCCCCATTTTTGAGACGTTTCCGGATGAACAACTTCTGTCTATTGAGGTAAGTACCCATTGGTATGCCGATTTGGTCAATTTCTTGGTGTCTAAGCAAGTTCCTAACACCCTAAGCAAGGACCAATGTGATAAACTCAAACATGATGCAAGATTTTATGTGTGGGATGATCCATATCTATGGAAATATTGCCCAGATCAGATTGTTAGACGATGTGTACCAAATTCTGATTTTAACTCCATTCTAGCATTTTGTCATTCTTATGCATGTGGGGGTCATTTTGGCACTCAAAGAACAGCCTGCAAGGTGTTAGAATGTGGTTTTTATTGGCCTACATTGTTTAAAGATGCTCGAATATTCTGTTTAACATGTGATAGATGTCAAACGACAGCCTCCATTGGTGCCAAGGACCAAATGCCGCAAACCCCTATATTTAATGTTGAAATTTTTGATGTATGGGGTATTGATTTCATGGGTCCTTTTCCCTCCTCATTTGGTTTCACTTACATTTTGCTTGCGGTCGATTATGTTTCCAAATGGATAGAAGCAAAGGCTACCCGTACTAACGATTCTAGAGTTGTTTCAGATTTCATCAAGACTAACATTTTCTCTAGATTTGGGATGCCGCGGGTGTTTATAAGTGATGGGGGCTCACATTTCTGCAATAGGACCATTGAGGCACTCTTCAAGAAGTACAATGTCAAGCATAGGGTTTCAACACCCTATCACCCCCAAACAAGTGGCCAAGCCGAAGTCTCGAATAGAGAAATCAAGCAAATCTTGGAGAAAACCGTGGGACCTAACCGGAAAGATTGGAGCGGGCGTTTAGACGATGCATTGTGGGCGTACCGGACTGCCTACAAGACCCCCTTAGGGATGTCTCCATTTCGGCTAGTGTATGGCAAGCCATGCCACTTACCCGTGGAACTTGAGCACAAGGCGCATTGGGCCGTGAAAACATTCAATTTGGACTTAGATGCTGCTAGAATGCATCGAAAACTCCAATTGAACGAGCTTGAGGAGCTAAGGAATGAAGCATATGAGAATGCCCGGATTTACAAGGAGAAAACGAAGGCGTTCCATGACAAGATGATTAGGGGCAAAACCTTCTCCGTTGGGCAGAAAGTGTTGCTTTTCAATTCTCGTTTACGTTTATTTCCTGGTAAGTTAAGATCTAAGTGGATTGGACCATTTGTTGTTACTAATGTTTTTTCTTATGGTGCAATCCAAGTCAAAAGCTTGAGAACCGGACACGAATTCAAGGTGAATGGGCATCGTTTGAAGCCCTATTACGACCTGTTCGAGGAGCATGTGGTTGAGGAACTTCCCCTCCATGTCGTGGGCTCCAATGGGGAATGAATGAAGTTCTTCATCCGACTGCAAGACGTAAAAAAAAGCGCTACTTGGGAGGCAACCCATGCAATTCAACAAAGGAAGCCCTAGGAATCCCTCCAATCCCAGATTTGCGTTCCTAAAACCCTTCTCTTTGTTGATTCTTTCTAATCTGCCTAGTTTTGCATTTTAGTTGCTGTTTGTGTGTTTCTTTATGTTTGGTGTGATTTTATGCTTGAAACATTGAGGACAATGTTTGATTTAAGTGTGGGGGGGGTAACTAAGTGTTTTTGATACAAATTCGTGGGATTTTATCACCCTTTACTCAGAGACTTGTTCCTTGCTGTTTTAATGTGTTTTTAAGCAATTTTGGGTTATTTTAGTGTGTTTTGGTTTAAAAAATCCGAAAATCACATAAAAATTTTAAAAAAAATTTGTTTTGAAAAACCCAAAAAGAGTTGTTTTTGTGTGTTTGTTTGTATCTTAAGGTACCTTCCAACACAATGATGAGGATTCGGTTTGTAATTGCATGGCTGTTAAAAAGAGTTGTAAACACGGATGAAAGTTTGATTTACTCTTTGTTTATGTTTGGTTGTGGTTATAACTTATGAATTCACATGCAATCATAAAGGAAAAATCAGTTTTTGTAACATGCTTGAAGGAAGGAACTCAAATTAACGCTACAACCTTGTGAGACTTGAGCCTAAACGTTTCTTTAGAGAGTTAATAATCTGTGCATCTTCGTTTTCTAAAGTCGTTGCATGATCTCATTATTCTTTGCTTGGTTACTACTTAGAAGGAGTTTCATCATTTAGTTCCAAATGCTAGAACTCATGCTCATTTCATTCAAAGCATGCTATTGATTTGCATAACACATATTCAAGATGAAGTTGTGTAGTCACCACCACATCCAAAAAGCCTTACCCTCCATCTTTCTTATGTTTTGTAGGTTTAGCCCCTTTTGAGCCTTGTTTAGCCTATGTTCTTTGTTAACCACATTAACGTCACCTAGCCTAGTGTAGGACCATCCATACCCTTGTTCTTGAAGCATAGTAAAGCATGACTTAGAGGGAATTCCTTTTGAAAATGCAGAAAAACAAGTGTGGGGGAAGGGTTTTCAAAGTGTGTTTGTGAAAATGAAAGAGTTGAAAAGAAAAAAAAAAAAAAGCTCTAAAGTGTTGATTGTTGAAGAAAGGGTCAAGAAAGTTGAATTTGGCCCTAATTGTTATGTAATTCTCCCCCTTGTGTGTTTAAGTTAGTTTCTGCCATCAAAATGAATTCTAAGTGTCAATTTCATCCTTTGCTTGCTATTGCTTTAAGAACGTTTGTTTAACCCTAACCATTCTATCTTTATTATCCAACACCCTAGCCCCGTTACAACCCTATACTTCTATCTTGGTTGTTATGTGTTCAATAATGTGGAGTTTGGGATTGGTATGAGCATATGGTGTCACTGGTTCTCGCATCTAAGTAGTAGCATTCCATTCATGAGATCATACCTACACATGTATTAATTACTCCAGAAAATGCTTTCTTTGCTATAAACATATGTGAGTGTTTGTCTACATGTTTACATCAATCTTCTCACATATACCTAGTGTAGGGTGTGTAGTCAGAAAATCTGAGTGAAAATAGAGAGTATCTTGTAAAGAGCGACTGTGATTAAGTATGTGCTTGATTGATTGATTGATTGTGAGCTAGTAAGTGGCGACTGTGATTAAGTATGTGCTTGAGTGTAAGGATGACTAAAATTTGTGGGAATAACGATTTTTAACATGTCATGTTTCTTTGGAAATCCTTGAGTCAATTGTTGGAAGGTCTAAATTGTGTTTTGTTTGTTTTGTTTTGCTCGGAGACTAGCAAAAGCTAAGTGTGGGGGAATTTGATAGGAGCATATTTATACGACTTAGCTTGCTTGTTTTCTTGCAGTTTGGTAATTATTTAGTATTTATTATAGTGTTTAAAGTTAAATTCGTGTGTTTGTAGGTTTTATGGGCTAAGGGTGCATTATGAGCCAATTTGGAGTAGTTTGGAGTGTTTGGGCCCAAGATGGATTGCTTATGATCCAAGCTAGATGGATGGACGAATTTGGAGATTAATTGGGTTGAAATCTACTATGAAGATGGATAAGTGAAGCCTAAGTTCTAGAAGATAAGAAAAGAGCAAGAAACAAGGAACTTTCCTTTCCTTTCCTCTTCACCTACTACCTTCACCTACAACCCCTTCCACATTCCCTATAAATATCACCCTATGCCACAACATTCTTCATCATTCTCTTGGCCTTCATCATTCATACACACATCCACCCTTCACCATAACTCACCTTTCTCCATCATCCTAAACCCAAAATCACCCACCAAACACCATCATTTCCCTAGTGCCGCAACCTTGCAAAAAGGAGGAAGGAGAACAACTTGGAGCCGTGCCTGTTCATCCAAAGTTTGGGTCCCTGAAGCGTTCTAGGTGTTTTCTACTTTTGTTTTCAATGTTTAATTTCAATTATTGTGGTTTAACTGCAAGTATGTGTAACTAAATTTGTTTTGGCTAAAGGTTAATTCAAAGCCATGAATATATTTGTAATATGAATTGATTACCTTCAGTTGTGATTTCTGAGTTGTGAATTTAATTTGCTTAACTGCTTGATTGATAACTTATTCTTGTATGTCGATTAAGGATGCATACTTAGTTTGCATGCATGAATTTGATGCTAGAATATAAGGGAATTTCACCTAATCGTTATGAACTTATATTCATGAGTAGTGAAGGTTGCTAGTCACAATCGCGTTAAGTAAATTCTTGGCAGGAGTATCATGCTTTTCATAGTTACGAATGCCTCGTCAATGCTTATAGTTTTCACAAAGCTTAATGATCTTTGATTGTATCTCTATTGTGCTTTTCACGTAGGAGACTTTTGAAGAATGTTTTGAATTGTTGTATGCGCTTTTCCGTCCAATTCAATAATTTAAGGAAAACTTGAAGATTAAAAAAGTGTTGTTCACGGTTAATCTGGAGCAATTTATCGAAAGAACAACTGAAAATTAATTTACGTTGCATATGTGTCATGTGTGGAGAAGAACCCTCTAGCTAGTCCGTCATCCATCCGTTCACCTTAATTTCATGTTTTTGATTAATTCTGCAAACTTATTTAGGTCTAGTTTACTTCTCGTCAAAACCAAACCCCCCCCCCCATTGTTAAATTGTATTATTTAGTTAGATTTCAGTGTTTTGAGTCTTTTAATTCAATTTCCGTCCAAATCAGTCCCTAGTATCTAATTTGAGTCTAACTAATTGTTTTGAGTTATTAGAGTTTAGTTAAGTGGCTTTTTCCTAGTTTTGTGTTTTTGAGTCTTATTTAATATTTTTAAATCAATTTAGAGTAGATTAGCAATCCCTCCTAATCCCCGGCCTAGAACGATACCTACTTACATCTTTACTACAACTGTCAAAAAGAGGGTTAAATTTGTGTGTTGTTTTACAACGCATCACATGCTAATTAAAATCAGGTGGCAAGGCTACAGGTCTAATTATTAGCTAGATGCTTAATTTAAAAATGGCAAGGAAACATAAAAATATATACAGAAATTTTGAAAATATTATGAAGCGAATGCATGAGCTGAATGCAGGAAAAAGATGAACCTTAAAAAGTGTGACCTTGATATTCAAGGATTGAATTGAAGTGGTATTAAAGAGCGAGTCTGACCTGATGATAATGCTGAAACTTTGAATATCAAATCTATCTAGGTGTCATGCAAATGCTAGCACTACTTATCGAAACATGTCATTCATTACGTACCTGTATATTGGGCTTAGGCTGAGGGTGACGCTGAGTTTGAGGCAGTTTGTATATCTGAGTTGTTAAATGAATGTAACATCTGCTGGCTTAAGAAGAATGGTGATCACAAAAGAGTTTTGCTCATATGCTACGCAATTTTCAGCTAAAACATCTCTAAGCACACAAGTAAACACACGCACACTTCCATCACCCTTTTTACCCGCCCATCTCTCCCCCTTTGCAAGAATGAAATGAAACAGATGGGTTGGGTTAGTTCCTCCTTTTGCGCTCCGTTCCTTTCTTTCTCGCCTCTCTATTTTTTCAGTTTCCAACTTTCCAAATACCACAGGCAATCAGCACATCCAATCTTTTTCTACCTTGCTGTTTCTTCCTCTTTTTGTCTCCACTAGTTTTGCCATGTCATACAATTTCATTCAGAAAAAGAAAAAAAGATATAAAAGCAATCAAGTTCATTCTATTTTATTGTCTAACAAAACTAGGTATTAACTCAAAGAAGATCCTCATATCCATATAATATAGAAACTGAACTGACTCTCTGTAGGATTAGAAAAGGAGTGAAGGTATCCACAGTTGAATTCAAGAAATAAAAAGTTCATCCTCAATTCTATTCAAGAGAAGAAATATAGAAATTCTGCATATCTTAGTTGTGAAATAGGATATAAATTGAATCTTTTACAGGGCCCTTCATAGGTTGTTGCCCTTCAGAGCTCACTGTATGCAGAAACCTTATATGTCGTCAGGTAGTATTCGTGATCTTCAAAACACCAGGAAAAAAAAACTTGCATCTAACCTTTTTGTCTCTATGTCGTCTATTTTTGGTGTTCATAATTCACAGCACTTCGGCACACATTTTTCCTAGCATAGCCCATGAGGTAACAACTCCACAAATAATATTTCACTACCTTGAACTTGAAGTTGCTTCCGGAAGGCACCATTGGCATTAACCACTTTACAATTTGTGTGTGTAGAAGTCTCAAATTCCTCTTCTCACTTTAAAGAGGAAGCTTGTTTCATCACAGATCACAAGCATGTAAAACACAGGGGACTCGAACGTGAACAGCCAGGTAATGGGTTAATTTTATACGAAATGCAACTAGGACCATGAAATTAGCACTACCAATAGTCCCCACAAGAACAAGAGCCATCACGGAAATGATGGAACCGATTGGTGTCCCTCACAATGATTTCTCTCCCTTCTACCTTCGAAACGAACTTGATTGCTGAATGACAATCACCACAAACCCTGATGTTCTTCTTAATCCGTATGGTGGATCCAGGAGGAGTGTTAAGAAGTGCAAATGCTAGAGCAAGCTTCTCACTATGGTACTGCAACTTGACTTCCCTCTCCTGCTGGTCTACATAGAAAAGTACGTGGCTAGTGTCTGGGACGTATCCAATCTCCTTTATCTTCATGCTAATCATCTCCCACATCCTAAGGATCTCTACTCTTTGTGGATGAGCATCATCATTTGCTACAAACATGTGGACCGCATTCTCAATGTCCACCCAACTACAAGCAGGTTCCTTTTTCACCCCACACTCTTTCATCATCTTCCTCACCTTTGCTGCATCAATCCATCTGCCAGCAGAGGCATAGATATTAGAAAGTATGACATGGGGCCCTGAATCATGGGGATCCAGCTCAAAACTACGTTCCGCAGCATAAGCACCCAACTCTATGTTCTTGTGCATCCTGCAAGCACCTAATAAGGCTCCCCAAACAGCTGCAGTAGGTTCAATCGGCATTTCTCTTATGAACTTCTCAGCTCGATCAAGCAGATTTCCACGACCAAGAAGATCAACAATTGTCACAAAGTGTGAAACCTGTGGTTCTATGTTGTACTGTTTCATCAAGTCAAAATAATATTGTCCTTCATCCAAGAGACCGGCATGGCTACAGGCAGTAAGAACACAAAGAAAGGTTATATCATTAGGTTGGATTCCAATTCTCAGCATTTCTTCAAACCATTGCACAGTTTCCTTTCCAAGCCCATGCTGGGCATATCCAGTAAGCATCGAATTCCAAGAAACGACGTCTTGTCTAACCATCCTATCAAAAACCTTTTTTGCATCCTCAATGCTGCCTGATTTGGCATACATATCGAGAAGAGTATTCCCCACAAAAGCGACGAGAGTAACAGCCGATTTGATCATGTGGGCGTGAACCCACTTCCCTTGCTCTAGAGACCCTGCACTAGCACAAGCAGTCAAGACGCTAGAATAAGTGAAATGCGTAGGTTTGAAGCCCTCCCTCAGCATCTTCCAGAACAACCTGAGTGCATGCTCTCCTTGAGCCTTCCTAGCATGCCCAGCAATCAAAGCATTCCAGGACACCTCATTCTTGGTGTCCAAGGCGTCAAAGACCAACTGGGATTCATCCATATGACCACACCTAGCATACATGTCCACAAGAGCAGTGCCCACATAGACATTGGAATCAAGACCGTACTTAAAGCAATAAGTGTGAAGCTGCCTGCCATGGTTGTCATCAGAGACAGCACCAGAAGCTTTCAACAAGCTAGACAAGGTGAACTGGTTGGGTTCCAGCCCATGGCGGAGCATCTCAGGAAACAAAACAAGGGCATCCTGAGGTCGATCGTGTTGAGAATAGCCAGAAATCAAGGCAGTCCAAGTGACCAAATCCTTGTGAGGCATTTGATCGAACAGGTTGCTAGCATCGTCCAAACTGCCACATTTGACATACATGTGAAGGATGGTGTTGCGGATGGGAAGGTCATCTTTAAATTGAGAAGTAAGGATGTGTGAATGCACAATTCTGGCTTGTTTAAGTTGGGCCGTCTGGGTGCACCGGTGTAGCAGCTTATTGTATAGAGTCCGGTCCGCTTCCAAAGAACCACAATTCACCAAGTCAAGAACATGAAGCCCTGTTCCTGAAATATGGAGGCTGCTGCGGAGAAGGTCCTTGTCTTGGATGATACGAGAAGCAAACCAGTCTTCGTCTTCTGAAGTTTCAGAGTCTTCATCCCCAATTAGTTTGGCGCACGAAGCCCGAGTTGCAGACAATGTCCCAAACCGTGCCGATAATGAAAAGAGTTTTTGAATGCCAACAGCAGTGGCAGCATTGTTGTAGTTGTACAGAAACAGCAAGGCCTTGGATCGACTTCCCAAAATATGTCTCTTCATTAGATTACATTGGTTCATCAATATGGACTATGGACGTGTGTAGATACAAACTTTCTGCCAGAAAAAGTCCACCAGTTGTTTCAATTTCAACTCTCATTTCTGCAACCCAACAACCTGTACAAAAGGATTCCCTCAAGTCAATACATAATCAAATACAACCCAGCTGCATCAAAATTTGTTACGAACTGATAACACCTTAAGATTCATTTACGCACATCCAAAGTTCTGTTCCAGCAAACAAATATGCCTTAAAACAAAAAAGTTCAACAGATTAACCAAACAAATAGCATTCTCACGGTACGGAAACATAAAAAATCACAACGCCCATTTTTCAAGAAAACCATACAGCATAAGTGTTAAAACGAACAACAACGACGGTTAATAACTTAATATATATATGTGTGAGTGTGTATACCAAAGCAATGAACCAAGGTAAATTTCATTAATTACACAATGAGAATTAATCTTACATGACCAAACCTATAAAACAAAAGGCAGCACTCCAGAGTATGGCGGTTTTCCATTAAATATAACATTGATATCTCACTATTCAATAAACAGAACGGAAAATTTACTTCCCACACTTGATACTTTTATGTTTAAATACCATTACATATTGCTTTTTTCTTCATCATCGGCCAACCATGACATGGAGATGCAGAGAAGCAGTGTTACAATACATTATTGTATTACCAGACACAAAATTTAAGAACTTATTCAACTCCTTCCTCATACATCGTGTCTTGCCTCTTTTGAAATTGCGTCGAATTCTTATCCATATCATCTATAAGCACTAACACTAGATAAAAAATAGTAATGAAAATTAACAACATATAAAACACCAATGAGACTAAAAACAGCGCAAAAAATCTTCCTAGCAGTCAACAGTCAGTGTCCATGGTTGAGATAACTGCAACCCATATGTTTTTAGTTAATAAGATCAAGTTAAATATAAGATAATTACCCACATATTTAGAAACAAGTCAAATGGACATGGCATTTACCCATATACTCCCCCAATATGCATCTCTGATTACAACCTTAAAAGCCAAGAAATTTAATAAATACGTAGAAGCCCACTAACCTGGACGCTACTTAAACTTTTAAGACGAGAAATCATAAATAAAACCACGTCCAAAGCAAAGAAAAGCGATATGAATCCTGTAAAAAAAATACATTTCAAAAGAAGATGGCAACACTGAGTACTTTTATAGCTGTTAAAAATATATATATTAACGTTAACAGATTTAAATAGAAGATGAGAAAGAAAGAAAAGCTATTAATTAACTTGAACAAATCCTATAGTCTGCAAATTTCAGTAATAAATAATAAGGAAAAGAAAAGCACATGTAATGGAAACAGTGAAACTGTAGTCGTCCTGACTTGCCTACTTCAGTTTCATAAGGTTTTGATATCATCCAGATCCCAGGTTTTTCTTCAGGTCTAGCTCTCCCCTAGTTAAACAATATTTCTTATACAAAAGACAGCCTTTTTCATGAAAAAAAAAAGAGAGTAACATAGACTGGCAAGTCGCATGTACAGACAGAGCGAGAGAGGCAAAGCCAAATCTAGTATAATATCAACCTAAATAATCACCCTTTAAGTTCCTTTCATGTGCCGTTCATAAATTGACTTCAGTATTAGCTAGGATAACTGTTTGACATAACAAGATATCTTAGGGACTGCAAAACTTGAATTTTTACTATTTAAGCTGATTAGCAATGAAGATAAATTTCTGTACAAAAAGACTCATAAATTTCCCCACTTATGCTAAAAGATAATCAACAAAATCAACTTTCATCACATTTGAACCTAAATCATGGTTAACATAGCATAGTTACCATTTCTTTTTATTATTACTAAGATTTGCAGACTATGGGACAGCCAGATGGACTGGTATAACATCGACCTAAACAATCACCCTTTAAGTTCCTTTCGTGTACCGTTCATAAGTTGACTTCAGTAATAACTAGAATAACTGCTTGACATAACAAGATAACTTAGGGACTGCAAAACTTGGATGTTTACTATTTAACCTGATTAGCAATGAAGATAAATTGCTGAACAAAAGCCTCATAAATTTCCCCATTTATGCTAAAAGATAACCAACAAAATCAACTTTCATCACATCTGAACCTAAATCATGGTTACCATATTATAGTTACCGTTTCTTTTTACTATACTGAGATTTGCCAGTTATGAGACCAAATAAATACTGATACCAACGAGAAATACCTTCGGCTTGCTTTCGGTTTTTACAGCGGCTGCAGGTACATATCTTCCCTTGATAACTTCATATGTGCTACTTTGTATTTCCTTGTAGAAGCACAGGACTGGATAATTTCTACCACTCGGTGTCGAATGCGGGCCTGCATTTGTATCCAAATCATCTGTAAATGGCACAGGAATTAATCCTAAACAATATCAAAGCAATAAATTGAAATTCTCAATTCCCAATCCCCAAATAATTGGAACAAAAATCCCAACTCTAATCATGTGATTATCCCAAGTCTAATAAAATCTAGTCCACTAACATCTGAACATTGACAGTGAGAACTTACCAACTTTTGAGCAACTCACATCAGAAGAAAAAGTGAATTGAGAAACTAAGAAATAGTAGTGCAAAACCCAAAAATCTGAAGGGGAAAAAGAACCTAATTTGGTTCCGCTTCGCTTCAGTACGCTCTAAACAAAGAGAACGGCGTGGGGTTTTGATAAACAATGTAAGGTACCAAAACCATATGGCGGTCATGAAAGAAGGGAGGGTTTATGGCTTCTCAGTGAGAACTTACAATTTTTATTTTTTATTTTTTTGGTTTCAAATATTAAGTTGTAAATCTCTTCTAATTTACTTTAATCCTTGGGCTAAATATAATTTTTTTTTAATTCAAAACTCATTTTTTAGACAAATTTTGATCAGAATTTTTTTTTGGTTAATGGCTGGCCCACCATATATGTGCAATTTTTATTTTAGTTTTATAGTTATAAATTCATTGAATCTATTTTTAGTATTATAGTTATAAATTTATTGAATTTAATGGTTAAGATTTAATATGATCAAATCCAACAGTAAAAGAAAAATCTAACGACCCAAATTTAAATTCAATAGCCAAAGTAATTATAAAAAATTATTTTATGTGTTTCACATTCTTTCATAGCGTTCCACGATATTCATGATATCAGTTTTAGTTATTTTTCAATATTAATCGGAATCTAAATATTTCTAGGTTACAATGTTAATAAAATTAAATTATGAAAGTCTACATAATTATTTTTTTAAAGTTACATTATGAATAAATTAGCTTAAATTCATTATTTAATCTTCTCGAGCTAAAAATTTAATCTAGAAGGGTTGGAGCAGATGTTTGTAGGTTAAAACCTATATTTTCTAGGTAAAAGATTTTAGGTTTTTTTTTTTTTTTTTTTTTTTGAAAAGACGATGGCTTATTGGTTAGATGTTCAATTAGAGAGTCGACGTGTTTCAAACACACACCGAGATGTAATTACATAACTCCCTTCCACCAATGTGGTAAGGGCCACTTGCAAAAAAATTTAAATTTTAACTCAAGAGTTGGAGATTGTCTAAAGGCGATTGGGTTTATCAAAACCCACGTACCAATTCCAAATTGTATACTAAAATTGGTATGATATGATTCATAAGTTGGTACAATAATATTGGTAAAAAAAATTGCGTAGTTCCTTTTTTTTATTGGGATCGTCTTTGAATATGTTTTGTTCGACCAAAGTTGAAGGGAAGAACAATATGGCAGTATTTGACGATGGGGTTCGGATTGATGCAGAAAACTAGACTAGAAGTGACCTTTGAGCACACAAAAGATTTCAATGTAATTAATGGGAGAAAAATTAAAATTTTTGTTTTTTATATATGTTGGAGCTCTGCATTTTGTATGAAAAAACTAGTCTTGAAATAATTATATCATACATCAAAACTTATTTACGAGCTTTGATAAAAAAAAAAAAAAAAAAAAAAGGATTAACACATTAAATTCGAACAACAATTTAATAAAGTCATTACTTAAATAAGATTATGCTTTAGACCAAGGACGAAGCCACCATGGGCCTAGGGGGCGGATGCCCCCACTGAGAATTTTATGTTCCTACTCAATTGCTCAAACTAATCTGGTTCTGCAGAGCAGAGCCCCCACTGAAGGCGTTGTCGCCAGGCGGCTTCTGAAACCAATCTGTCGCAGAACCCAATTTGGTAAAAAAAAAAAAAAAAAAAATTAATCGCCAATGCTCTTTTAAAGGCTGCTGAAAGGCAGCAGAGCAGCAGCATAACCCAATCTGGTAAAAAAAAAAATTTTAAAGTTAACGAAAGGGGGTTGTTTCGTATATGTTTAAAATAAATAAATATTAAGTATGTATAGTGGGGGACCACTTGTCCCCATGGTCCATCCCCATTCCATCTCTGTTTATTTTTATTTGCTTTGCCAATCAGAGAGCAATGTGGTGCTGCTCTGCCCCCACATATTCCCAGCAGCTTGAAACAGAACGAAACAGAAGCAAAGGTGTTGTTCCCAGCCACAGCCAGTGCATTGCAGCCACGCCAACACCCAGCCACTCTCTAGCCTACATATATATTTAGGTAAATTTTTTAATTCCTAAATCTATAATCCCTAACCCTAATTAATTATTTAAGACGAATTTTTGTTTAATTGGTATAGAATCATATGGTAATGCACTAATATGGTTATTGGTTATTGATTATTGATATGAATTCTATGATTATTGATGAATGAAATTATGAAATTATTATTTAGGGTAAAAATTATGAAATTATGATTAGTTTAATTATGAAACTATGAAATTATTGTTTCGTATATGAATTCTATGATTATTGATGAATGAAATTACAAATTCTATGAATATGGGTATACATTTATTCATATGATTAGTTGAATTCTCTGGTTTACTTGCTTGTGACATTAGCACTAACTCTTACAGTTGCTACTGCAACTGTTGAAAGAGCGTTTTCGGCCATGAAAATTTTGAAGAATTGATTGAGAAATCGGATGGGAGATCAATGGATGAATGATAACATGGTTATTTTTATAGAGAGAGATATTTGATGGTATTGGTAATGATGTTGTCATGCAACGCTTTCAGAACATGAAAACGCGTCGAGGGATATTGTAAGGGAATGTTGTATGAAAAACTTTCTGGATTAATATATAAGTATTGTGTTTAGTAAATTCTTGAGATTTTTAATTATGACTTTGTTGTTTGAGGATGCCCCCATTCACACAAATCTCTGGCTTCGTCCCTACTTTAGACTGTATTTGCCTTTGTTTAATATCAACAAAGAGGGTATGATTTTTATACATTAAAACATAAGGCTAATTATAACATTAAAAAAAAAAAAGAGCTTTAGTTTTAATATGGTAAAAAAAAGGCAAAATATAAGAGTATTTTTATTCTTTCAATTATATATTTTAAAAAAAAAAAAACTAAATACTAGCAAATCTTGAACCATGGCCATTTGGAATTGCAAAACCCCATTAACCAATGAGTCATATGCTCATTTTTGCAAACACTTGCATAAAGTATGTACAAACGGCTGATATTCCAAGATAGGCCTGGGCCAATAGAAAACTCTATGTGGACCACTTTGATGAAGGTTGGTGTTACAGTTAGATGGAGAAGTTGTGAATGTTGATGTGCATAATGAAAAACTACCATTGACTTGCTTCATGTGTGATATGATAAACCATATTGAGGAAAAAAGTGAGAAGTTCAAAGAAAAAATGCTGATGATCGTTCGAAACCATATGGCAGGTGGTTTCATGATGATCTTTTGGTCTCGGATTACAGGAAACCTCTAGGATGAAGGTTTGACCTTGGAATTAAGAAAGTGCGGTCCATAACACGGGATGCGACGGAACAGAACGGGACGAGGCGTTCCGTCCCACGTTTGGTGCGCCTAAAACGGGTGGAACGAGCTATTTCATGGGACGAGTTTTGGGTGAATTTTCGTTCCACCTCACCTCCCTGGAACACAAAATTATAACCTCTCTATCTCCTTCTTCTTCCTCCTTGTTTCCATCCGAGGGCATCTTTGCTCCCTCTTCGTTTTGTCCCATCCTGTCCCGTCCCGTCCCGTCCCATCCCATATGCATACCAAACGGTAAGGGCTCATTGTCTTGAGAATGCTGACGAAGTGATGATGGACTTTGAATTTGAGTTACTCCGGCGGAATGCAGAGGACCACATGCAATCACTAACGTTTGAAGCAGATATAGTTAGGGATGGCCAAATACTCATTGGTTATGCGTAACCGCGGTTATCCGCCCATCTAAATTAAACGGTTACGGTTATGGGTAACCGTTTAGATAAATAAATGGTTATGGGTATAACCGTTTACCCGCTAAAATTAAATGGGCGGTTATGGGTATTAACAGCGGTTATAACGGTTACCCGTTTACCTGTTTATATTAATAGATATAAAATAAAAAAAAATAAAAAACCCTTATCTGTAAGACTATATTGTTCGTTCTCTGTTCTTAAGTTCTCATCTGATTAGTGTGTGTGTATGACAGGATGTTCATTGAGACTTGTAGGAGGCTGAGGATCATGAAAGGTTCCGAAGCAATCGGACTAGGTAAAAAATCAATTATTAACAAATATATTATATTACCTTGATTGATTAAAACTATCGTTCATCTTTATTATTTCAATTATTGGAGTTGTATACGATTACGATAAAAAACATGTAAATAAGTGCAAAAAGGGGTAAATGGATTAAAAAATGAATAAACGGATAAACGGTTACGGTTAAATGGGTATGCGGTTATGGGTATGGTTAACCGTTTATAAACGGTTATGGGTATGAGTATAACCGTTTAGGCAATTACCCAATGGGTAAACGGTTATGCGGGTATGAGTATAAACGGTTATGGGTAAATAACCGCAGTTATCCGCCCGCCATAACCATTGCCCATCCCTAGATATAGTAGACGGAAAGAGAAAAGAGAAAGAAAATGTTCAGATACGAGGAGTGTTAGACGGCAAAAGAGGCTGCTTAAATCCTGTGAGGCGGAGTTGGGCTAAGGTATGTTAGGGTTCTCCTATGTACCAGGTTACTAAAAAGATCAAGTTTACCCATGTCCAGTTATTAGGCTGCGCGAATCGACAATGAGAGCACTCTCAAGGGAAATTTGCGACTTCGGATGATAAGTTGAATAGTTTATTTAGGCAACTGTTCACTAATATAGTGATTGCTCAGGGGGAAGAATTATACACGCAGATCCATTTCATGCTTGCTCAGGAAAAAACATTTTTGAGGCAATGATGTTGGGAGAATTGGTTACGTCATGGGGATCAAAACACCAAATATTTTCACCGAAAAAGGCGAATAGACGACAACAAGAGAATTACCTTCATATGTTGTTCGATGAGAATAGAGATTGGCATGACGACAAACCGGGTATGGAGAAAATTATTATGGATTATTTCACCAAGTTATTTGACTCATAGGGATCAGTTGTGATGACAAACAACTACTTGCGAATTGTTTAGGCATGACAAGAGTGAAGAATCATGATCGCTACTTGGGTTTACTAGTATTGTGAGGAGAGAAAGTATCTTTCTCATATATATAGGATCGTTTATGGTAGAAATTGCATGGTGAAGAGGAAACCTTTTGAGTAGTGTGGGAAATGAATTGTTCATCAAGACTCTGGCTCGATCGGTCCCTATCTATATTGTACACACGTTTTTGTTGCCTAAGACTTTTTGTGAAAAGTTAAATCAGATGGTGGCCCAATATTGGTGGAGAAATGACCTTACAAGAAAAAGATCCATTGGACTAACTGGCGAAAACTATATAAACCTAAAGGTGATGGAGGATTGGAATTCAAGGATTTATATGCACTCAATTTAGCTTTACTTGCTAAACAAGGGTGGAGATTATTACAAACGCCTAACTCATTAGTCTTGCAGATTTTCAAGGCTAAGTTTACCCCACCACTGATTTTTATGAATGTTCCAGTCAAGCCAAATTTCTCATTTTGTTGAAAAAGTGTTACGAGGGCACGCAAGATTATTCGTAAAGGCGCGAGATAGCGTGTTGGAGATGGTTTGTTTATCAAAGGTGTGTGAGGTGATATATGATTGCCTAGTCACATTATCTTCAAAGTTCTCAGTCCTATTTGTTCGGATTTGAATAGAACCATACACTAATCAATTTAATTGTTCAGGGGGTAATCAACTCAATTGATTCAAAGCATTCTGTTAAGCTTCCTCCAACCACTTGATGGGTTGATTTGGCATACGGAAAGAAACGATAAATTTTCAACTAAGAGCGCTTACCATCTAGCTCGTGCTTATTGATAGGATTTTATCATATGCGCAAAAGGGCTAAAAACACCTATGATAATTGTAAGAATAACAAGGATATTGTAGTATAAATGGTTTTACTAAGGTCCTTCACCACAAGAATATTAAATAGTTTGTATCAAACCAAATCTCAATTAATTATTTAAAGGCAGGGATGATTGAATTTATGACCTAATTAAATAAAAACGAATTTAATTAAAAAGAAGTAGAAAAATTTGCAATAAATATGAGGAGAAAGAAACAAATTTTTAGAAATCAAATTGATAAAGCACCAGAGTTTCGCTGTCACCTTAACAATCTTATATAGTTCTCTTAATTACTTATGATATATACATGCATATTTTGAAGGTTACATTTTCCTAATATATGAATATATGCCTACTTGGACCCCCAATATAGAGCGTATATCAAACATGTTGTGGTATTCAGATCAAATCTAAACATGCATGACTCATTACATTTTGTGAAAACCCTCTGAAAAACCATGCAACCCTTAAGACGTGGTATTCATCCTAAATGAAGTTGCACATACTAACCACAAAAAATATTCGTCATTTTCTGGGACCGACCTTTAGGGATGGGCAAATACCCATTGGTTATGGGTAACCGTGGCTACCCGCCCATTTAAATTAAACGGTTATGGTTATGGGTAACCGTTTAGATAAATAAACGGTTATGGGTATAACCGTTTACCCATTTATTTAATATATGTAAAATTCACACAAATCATGTTTTCTATCGGACAAAACTTAGATCAACGCTATTGACTATAGTGCATGATTTATGTAGCATAAAACCTATATGATGTGCTCAATAACTTATATTTCTATTACTACACTTTTTAATACAAGCCTACATACCAAGCATAAAACCTTTTTGGCAAGCCACACACTGTTTGGCACTAGCTAACATGCATCGTTTTATTTTTTACACTATGCTAATTACAAGTGCTTATTGATTATGTCGGTCACATATATTTGCTTATGTGCCGAGACATAGTCATCACGGTTTTACATGATATATTTATATGTACAAATTATTAGTCATATAATTTTATTTTAAAGCATACGACTAGGGATGGGCAAAATACCCGCGGTTATGGATAACAGCGGTTACCTGCCCATTTAAACTTCTTTGTCCATGCCAAATCGCTTCAGGATTTTTTCAATGTAAGCTGATTGGTGGACCAAAATTCTATTAGCACACTGCTCAATCTGCAGGCCGAGACAATATTTGTTTTCCCAAGGTCTTTCATTTCAAATTCGTTTTTTAGATATTCAATAACTTTATTGAGCTCTTCAGGAGTTCCAACCAGGTTCATATCATCGACATATACTGCCACTATAGCAAATCCAGAATTAGATTTCTTAATGAACACACAAGGGCAAATAGCATTGTTAATATACCCTTTTTTTATCAAGCATTCACTGAGACGATTATACCACATTCGTCCAGATTGTTTCAGCCCATACAATGATCGCCTTAATTGAATCGAGAGCATATCTCGTGGTTTGTTAGTTGTTTCAGGCAACTTAAGTCCTTCTGGGACCTTCATGTATATGTCAGTATCTAATTCTCCATATAGATACGCAGTGATGACATCCATAAGTTGCATGTCAAGCTTTTCTGAAACCACTAAACTTATTAAGTAACGGAACGTAATTGCGTCCATTACAGGAAAGTATGTCTCCTCATAATCAATTCCAGGTCTTTGTGAAAAGCCTTGTACAACGAGTCGTGCTTTGTATCTTGCAATCTCCTTTTTCTCATTACGTTTTCTTGTGAATATCCATTCGTAACCTACGTGTTTTACATCAAGCGGAGTTTGGACTACTAGTCCAAAAACACATCACATTTCCAAGGAATTTAATTCTGCCTCAATTGCATCTTTCCACTTAGGCCAATCTTGTCTCTATTTGCATTCATCAACAAAGCGGGGCTTAATATCATCACTTAATATGATTTCAGTGGCTATTGCGAATACGAACATATCATCGATGATTATTTCATTCCGATCCCACAATTCATTTGTACATGCATAATTTATGGAGATTTCTTTGCTTTCATGTACTGCTGTCTCTTTGGGGACATGTCTCTCGTCAAGGACATTTTCTTTTTTATAGAAGTACATAATCATGAATTGTGGATTTGTCATTCATTTTCTCTTCATGTATGATTTCATTTGGATTCAGCTGTGCCCTTATCTTTCTCTTTTTAGGGGCTGAATCTTTTGAACCTGGGGGTCTACCATGCTTCAGGCGTGGACCAGATGAATCATTCACTGCCACTTTATTTTGTCCAACAGGGACATCAATTCTTGCAGGTGCATTTGCAGCTGGTATATGTGATTTTGTCACTTTCATAGCATCATTAAATGCATCTAGCATTTTATTGGCAATACTTTGAAGATGAACGATTATTTTCACTTCATTTTCACATTGAGTGCTATATGGATCAAAATGAGACAAGGTGGGTACAACTCATGTCAGCTTTTTCCGTTCTTCTGGAACGGTCTTTTCTCCCCTAACAATGGGAAGACTATCTCATCAAAGTGACAATCAGCAAAACGAGCTGTAAACATATCACCTGTCAGGGGTTCCAAATATCTAATGATAGATGGTGAATCAAAACCCACATAAGTTCCCAGTCTATGCTGAGGTCCCATTTTAGTGCGTTGCGGCAATGCAATAGGCATATAAACAACACAACCAAAAAACTCGTAAATGTGAAATATTTGGCTAATGCCCAAACACGAGTTGTACTGAAGAATATTGGTGGTTGGCTATAGGTCTCAATCGAACGAATGATGCAGCATGTAAGATGGCATGTCCCCATGCAGAAACTGACAATTTTATTTTCATGAGCATATTGCGAGCTATTAACTGAAGCCGCTTGATCAATGCTTCTGCTAAACCATGTTAAGTATGGATATAAGGAACAAGGTGTTCATCATCAATGCCCAATGTCATGCAGTAATCATCAAAGGTTTGGGACGTAAATTCACCAGCGTTATCAAGTCGGATTGACTTAATGGGATAATCTGGGAACTGTGCTCGCAACTTAATTATCTGAGCAAGAAGTCTCGCAAAAGCTACATTCCGAGTAGACAAGGGACAAACATGTGACCATCTAGTAGATGCATCAACCAAAACCATAAAATATCGAAATGGTCCACAAGATGGTTGAATAGGTCCACAAATATCCCCTTGAATTCTTTGCAAAATTATGGGGATTTAGCATCAACCTTTAGTTGTGATAGTCTAATTACCAACTTCCCTTGAGAACAAGCCTTGTAAGTGTTATCATTTGAGATAGCAACATCTCTGCTCAATAATGGATGTCCATTAGAGCTGGTAATGATCCTACGCATCATGGTGGATCCTAGATGACCTAGACGGTCATGCCAAAGCATGTAAACCTTTGAATCAATGAACTTCTGGTTCATGACAGTATGTGATTCAATTGTCCTTATGTATGTATAATACAATCCACTTGACAAACCACGCAACTTCTCCAATATACGTTTTTGGGTATCATTAGAGGTAATGCATAGATACTCCACATTTTCTGCACTTTTCGTTTCATTGTGTTATCCATTTAAACGCATGTCTTTGAAACTCAACAAATTCTAAGTAGATCGAGTAGCATACAACGAATTTTGTATGGACAATATTGTTCCATTTGGTAACATGATCTGAGCTTTCCCCGAGCCTTCAATTATATCTGATTTGCCTGATATTGTTGTTACACCTACTCTTTTAAGTATCAAGCTTAAGAAATACTTTCGATCACGAAGTATTGTATGTGTGGCTGCGCCGTCTGCAAGACAAATATCTCTGCTATAGTTTTTATCCATACTTTCTGAGTAAAGGGGATCACAGTTAAAAATAACTTATAACGGGAAATTTACATGCCACTTTTATTGAATATAAATGCTAGTTTTACAAGTTCAGAATAATAAAAGTACATCAAATATAAATGATTCATTCGGACCGATACACTTCATTCCCTCTTTCCTCAATGAAGTCCGAGACATCTAGGTGGGTTGTGTTCTACTGTCCTGATAAATCGCGCACTAGATCAGGTATATCTATTGGTCTAGCCTGGTCGAGAAAATTAGTCTCGACACCCTTCTCCTCGAGGGAGGCTTGATATAAATCCACCAGATGTTTTGGGGTACGACAGGTAAGCGCCCAGTGCCTAGTGCCCATCGCCACCGTACTTATGACAGGCTCCATCCGAGTTTCTAGGAGCATTGTTCATACGAGCTTTGCCTTTGTGGCAATTTCCATTTTTAAAGCTCGGGCCTGAATTTTACCTTGGAAACTGGTTGTGAAACTGACCACCATGATTCTTGCCTTTCCTATTCCACCGGCCTCGCTTGTGGTCACGTCTTCATTTATGATTATCGCCACTGGAGGATGTGGCGTTCACTCTGAGGGAAACAACATTCACTTCTGGGAATGGTGCAGATCTAATAAGTCTGGACTGATGATTCTTCATCAGAAGCTGATTGTTTTGTTCTGCTACCAGGAGCACAGATATCAACTGGTTTTATTCAATGAAGCCTCACTCTCTATACTGCTGCTGTAGGAGCACGTTAGAGGCATGAAATATGCTGAAGGTCTTTTCCAGCATAGCTTCCTCAGTAATGATATCCCCACAAAGCTTCATCTGAGAGGTAATTCTAAACATCGCAGAATTGTATTCAGCCACTGACTTGAAATCTTGGATCCTTAGGTGAGTCCATTCATAGCGAGCCCTTGGAAGAATCACCGTTGTCTGGTGATTGTATCTGTTTCTTAATGCCTTCCAGAGAGCTAACGGATCTTCAACCGTTAAGTACTCGCTCTTTAGTCCCTCATCAAGGTGGCAACGAATAAAGATCATGGCATTCGCCCGATCTTGAGAAGATGAGCTGTTTTCTTCCTTAATGGTATCTCCAAGATTCCCTGCTTCTAGATGGATCTTGGTATCTAGTACCCAGGTAAGGTAATTCTTCTAGTAATGTCCAAGGCAGCAAAATCAAACTTTGCCAAGTTCGCCATTCTCTTTTTTTTCTGAAAGAAAAAAATGAGATGTGTAAGAACTTGCAATAATATGTAGTCTTGGAGGAATATAGCGTTAGAACTTCTGGTACTTACAAATTTTTCATTTTGATCTTCAGGTAAAAAATGATAAGCACTCGAAACTTCAGGCTCGAGATTTTCATGATTAATGAGAAGGGCGATTGTACTGCACCATTCTCATCGAAACAAACATAGGATGGGCGATTATTCCGCACCACCTAAAATTACAATAAAATTAAATATGCAAAGCAGGGTGGACGATTATACCACACCACCTAAAATTGAAATAAAATTAAATTGCAGAAAATTAAATATGCAGAAAATTAAATATGCAAAGTAGGGTGGATGATTATACTGCACCACCTAAAATTGCAGTAAAATTAAATTGTAGAAAATTTAAATATGCAGTTCAAGATGGGCGATTATACCGCACCATCTTTGATTACAGTAAAATTAACATAATTAAATACTGGGTTAGTAATAAGGAACAAAACCAAACAAGAAATCAAAGATATAAGTAACTGTTAAATTTAAAATGAGAAGTAGGCATGGTGCTAGCAGTTCATCGCGAGGGTGCATCATGCAGATGGAGCAGAGGAAGAAGAAGAATATGAAAAACCTTGGAGGAAGTTGGGAGGAGTTACCTAAACCTGTGGTGGCACTCAGGGAAGGTTACATTGCCGTTGAGTGGTGGAAGATGGGTGTTTCTGTGAATATATTCTCCAGAAAGGAACTTCCATTGAGAGGTCTTAATTATGAAATAAGGGCAGTGGTAGCACTTGAATTGAAAACATCTCCCTTCACAAAGGTGGTGCTGCAAGTTCAAGTGCAAGATTCCTTGGACAGACATGCTAAAACTATGGTTGTTCATGCAAGTTCAGACGAGGATTCCTTCAGTGAAACCATCTGTACCCTGCAGATTGCTTAGAGAGTATACACGTTTGAACTTGGTGCTGCTCGTTTAAGGAGAATGCTGCTTGTTCAAACAAGTCTTTCATTTTTAAGCCTTGAGGACAAGGCTAATTTTCAAGGGGAAGTATTGTTATGACCCAAATTATTACTGAGGTTTTATGCTTTATTACCGTGAGGAATTGTTAATATGCCAGCTGGCATTTAAAAGTGTAGAGGCTATATAAATGGAGCCCAGCTCCCTCAAATGTATCAGATCAGAATTTAGAAAAGAAATCAATACAAAAATATTGGAGCTCTGCCCTTTCTTCTCTCCTTCCCTCTTCTTCCATAGCTTTCTTGTGTTACTTGAAGGTTGATTAAGGGAATTGAGAATTGGATCTTATCATAATTGAATTACTCTTCCTACAAGGATTCTCAATGTCTCTATAAGTACTATAGCTGGATGTTTATCAGAGGACGTTTTCTAAACTCTTATCTGGATTCTCTAATCAATCACAAATGGAGATACATCTCTCTCTCTCTCTCTCTCTCTCTCTCTCTCTCTCATATATTCTCTATGCTTAACCAAGGCTCATCCCGCACACACGCCATCGTTGACGCATAGACACGTCCATGGAGAACCCATCTTCTTAACGCCAAGGATGATTCACGATATATTGCACATCACACCATTCTTTCTTAGAACTATACTTGTGGTTTGATTATTCTTCCCGGAGATATGTAGGCAATCTGATCTGAATTCAACTAGACCCCCCCCCCCATCAACCCCATTCTCCTCTTGTAGAGTTCATGGGTAATTCCAATGGAATCGCTTCTGTACCCGGATGTGCGCGAATTTGGTTTCAATATTTTCCTTGTTTATCTAAAAAAGTAAATTCATCACTAAAAACCATTCAACCCTAACATAATAAATTCAATAGACAGTAATAAACAAAACATTTAATTTGAGTTTTATCTAAACTATGAGGTGTTGACTGGGTCAAAATCAAAGACCCCTTTAATATTTATTGTTCTGCGACGTGTACACGCTCCATGCATATACTTCTGAAAAAGCGTTCTTTTTATGGCAACCTATTTATGTAATTTGCCTTCTTTTCTTAAATGAGTTTTATTGTAGTTGTCGTTTTTCGTATAGTTTTCTTTATCACTATTTCTTGTACTTTCACTTGCAAACTGATATAAGAGAGCAAAAAAGCAAAATATTTTCCCCATTGCTTCATCGTTTTTCTCTTCTTCTTAAAAGCCTAGTTAAGGGTCGCCATTTTCACTCGAACAATGAATTTTCTTTTGACCCCTGGCAAAGAAAAGGCAGAGAAGCATATGTTTATCCATTGCTCCTATTGCAAAAGAGTGTTAAAAAATCGTCAGGCTCTAGGGGGCCATCTTAGGGTTCACAAGGAAGAGATCAACGCAACAAGGAGCCGGAGTTATGCTAGCCATTTTAGTAACTTGACAAAGATTAAACACAATGTTCCTACTTTTAGCATGGGCTACCTTGAAAGATTTTCTAAAGTCCATAGGAGTAATCCAAGTAATCTTTTCAACAAGGTAACTTCTCATTTGGATTTCTCCAAGAGATTTTACTCAAATCAAAGTAGCTAGGTGAATGTGAGCAAGTCCTATAAGAACAATTCAGCCATGCCTTCAAAATTCTTATCTAGTAGTGGCTAGGCTGATATCTCAGGTTCTAAAAAAAATTTCCTTTATGGTTCCTCTGATAGCACAGTACCAACTAGTGTCTCTTCTGATCCTTCATTATCTTTTGTCATAGATGGAGTTTGTGAGTTTAATACTGATCACTTCCAACCTTTTACGAATGGTATGCCATCTTTTTGTTTAAATGCCTTGATTTCACATCTTGTGGAAGCTATAACTGATCTTCGTTTAGGTCCCAGCCCAAGTTAATCACCTAGATTCACTGTTGGTTCTTTGCCTCTAAATCCCAGTTAATCTTCAGGCCTAGGTGAATTTGGTCGTTCTCCACAAGGATTGAATGAATAATTTTATGTTAACCAAATCTTAATTAATTATTTGAAAACAAAGTTTGGAAAAGAATGATTTAATGACCTAAAATATTAAAAACGAATTTAATTAAAAATAACTAAATAACTTGGGAAAGTAAATCAAACAAAAGAAAATAGTTTTGAAAATCTATTTGAGCACTAGGGTTCCGCCGTCACCTTAACAATCCTACGTAGTTCTTCCAATTACTTATGAATTACACATGCATATTTGAAGGTTAGGTTTTCCTAAAGTATGCCCTACTTGGAACCTCCAACATAGAACGTATATCTAACATGCAACCCGTCCGTGGTGTCCAGATCGAATGTGAACATGCAAGACTCATTAAGCTTTATGAAAACCCTTTGAAAAACCATATAACCCTTAAAACGTGTCGTCCATCCTAAGAGGTTACACATATTAACCACAAGAAGCCAGCGCCAATTCCAGGGACAGCCCTCCGCCAAAATTGCATCAAATTACTTTTCTAAATATCCTAATGGTGGCCAATCACTAAGACAATTAGATAGTTTCAAGCACGGTGATTAATAATTCAAAACTTGCATACATAACATCATAAGTAAATTGAAAAGAAACTACATATTCTTGCTAAGGCTCGTGGCATCGCCCTAGCAAACGAAATTAGTTAAGAACAATCATAAGACAAAATATAAGTAAGAACATGGATAGAAAACACCTTCAATCGTCAAAAGTTCTCTAAAGCCAAGTAGTGCGTTCTCTCCTCCTAAAATAATTATTTGAAAATAAACTTCCCAACCTAATGGCTAAAAAGCCTTATTTATACTACTCCTAATAAAAACCCTAGTAGGAAAAGGCTTTCTAAAAACTAAGAAACAAAATAATAAAAGGATAACTAAAAATTACATTCCTATCATGATTAGGAAATCTGCCCATCAAAGGAGAACCCACGTTTCTGGACCTTCAGGCCTCCAAAACAGGCCCAAAACGAGTCAAATTAAAGATCAAGACCTCATCTTCAAGTTCCAAGAACAACCCAAGTCCAAAATCCATCGTCTTCCAGCCCAAAAGTCGCTCACAAGCTCTGTAGCTCAATCTGCCAGCACTGCGCGCTGACCATAAATTAATTCACCACGATCAAATGCTTCGGGATAAAATTATGAAATTTTGATACCGCCTTCTTGACTGACGCACGAACCAGATCCAATTGGAATCGCTCAAAAATTCCTCCGTTTGATTACTTTATGCTTCAAACAAGTCTGCACGTCCTATATTAAAAACATATCACAAAGCATCAAAATCTTACCAAAATAATAACCAAAATATACCAAGAATAGAGAATAATATATAATATGAAATTGACTCATCAATGAATGCATTAAAAGGGCCCAAGATTAACTCAGCGTCGTTAATGGAAACTATTAAGCCTCTGCATATAAATCAATCTTTAGGCCAATGTAAACTTGGTCGGAATAAGATACAAGCTGTCGTAAACTTTGTAGGAGCTAAGAGGCGCTACTTAGGTGAAGGTGGAGGAAGTACTAAGATTATGACTGCACCAAAAAGGTTTAAGATCAATTCTGATTTGTCATTGGAAACATATAAGCCTCTAAAGAGAGAGCTTCTTCTTTTTAAAGGTCCAAAAAATTGCGTTTTTGGGTCAGGAATAACTTCTAATGCAAAAGAGGAAAGCGAAACAAACCTTGATGTCTTTCTACATCTGTAGCTTCGTATTGGCTATATTTATACAAAACTTTGTAGCTCTGTTTGAAAACATATAAGCCCCGGAAGCAAGCTTTTTATTTCTGAATTTGTATGTTGTACTGAAATAAATGTAATATGTTTTGAAAATAGACAGATTGGGATTGTGCCTCTTTACTTTCTTTCTAACTATGATGTTCACTAGTACTTACATGATTAGTAAGCAACTAGGTTTTCACAAAATGTTCTTTCTGTTATCTTGAATAAGGTTTTATACAGGGAATGAAAAATATTGTGTTACGACTCGTTTGGAAGTACTTTTAAAATGTCTAAAAGCATTTTTGGTGATTTTTTTTTTCTTCGAACTAAATTGCAAGTGAATTCTATAAAGTCACTTAAAGTGCTTCATACAATAAGCACCAACTAGTGTTTCTTGCAGGAAGTACTTTAAGTGCTTTTGGAACCCCAAAACATTTTCTCTAAAAATGTTTTCAGTCATTTTAGTTTTAGTTTTAGTTTAAGATCTACACTTTGGTCTTGATGTGAGCTTTTCTATCTTTTGATTTATTTTTATATGCACACTTTCTATCTTCTGGTCACAAATCTTGTCGATCTAGTAGTAGAAACTCAAATTTACTTGAATTTGTGGTTGAAATATGTGTTTAGTATTAAAAGTAGAAAATTAGAAAAAAAAACATATATATAATTTTGATTAGAATTGTAAACTGACAAGAACTAACTAGAACCATCATAAACTGAATCGTACGGTTTTCGTAATAAATTTAAGTGGAACCGCACCAAACCGAACAGTTAAAATTTTTCGATTCTGATTCTATTTTGAGAGTGAAACCGGGCCGAACCGGATGGTGCCCGCCCCTAATCATATCCCATGTATAATTCTTTTACATCCATCTGAGATGGACCATCGCTACAAGGTTGACTCTGACTCCTGACATAAGATGATGACTTAAACAAACTTTTATTGTCTAGAATCAATTTGTGCTCAGCTCAGCTTCCTTGGCTTCAACTGGTCTTCCCATGGCCGAAAGCGGATCGTACCCTCAGGGCCCTCGATTAGGTCAGATTTCCAACCCTTAATTATCTCGAATTTCAATTCCTACTCGATCAGTTTCTGATTGGTTTGATTTAGTTCGTGTTTTGCAGACTTTCAGCAATTACTTGGTGAAGCCCAAAACCGGTGGCTGCGGCCTGCTGAAATCTGTGAAATTCTTAGCAATTTTGAGAAATTCCAAATCTCATCAGAGCCTCCGAACAAACCACCTAGTATGGTTAATTGGTTATTGACTTTATAATTAATTAACAAAATATTTGTTTAATTTCATATTTTGCTCATGTTTGCTTCTGCAAAGTTATATGTCATTCCCTCTTAATTGGTTTATTTAAAAATAAAAATAAAAAGATTACCAATTTGTTTAGGGCTTTTACAGATCAGCTATCTGTAGACCCGGGCGTAGTCATGTTGGCTAAAAAAGCGTTCTTGCTCCTCTGCACCTAAGTTCGAATCCCCATTTCCGTAATTTAGTTTAAATTAGACTAGTGAAAAGCATATTGAGTGCCCCCTGGAGTCTCTGGATATCATTTTCGTATCTTTTCTATTGAACCTTTTGATAATGTTAGGCAAAGTCTGATGTAGCTTTTTATGTACTCTTTATGTACATAAAATGTGATTATGGGTTGTTGTCTCAGTTGTAGTATTTACACATAGCGAACATTCTGGTGTGGAACTTTTTCCACTATGCCAGGCGGTTCGCTTTATCTTTTTGACAGGAAGGTTCTGAGATACTTTAGAAAGGATGGACATAACTGGAGGAAGAAACGAGATGGCAAGACTGTGAAGGAGGCCCATGAGAAGCTAAAGGTAAGCTAAAGGTATCTGGACTCTTGAGTGTTTGTAATAAATTTCTGCTAAAGACGATACTTATTTCAGTATGCCCCAAAAGGACGCTCATGTAAATATTTGAAATCATTAAACTCAAGAAAGACTTACTGGAGTCTGCGAGGTAACACTCTTCAGTTTATTTCAGGTTGGCAGTGTTGATGTTCTACACTGCTACTATGCCCATGGAGAAGATGATGAAAGTTTTCAAAGGCGCTGCTATTGGATGCTTGAGCAGTAAGTCTGAGTTGTAGACGTTTATTTATATATTTAGATGCACACTGTTTGGTAATTAAAATCATGTATTTCACGGTGGACTGTTCATGCCTTTCCATAAAGATCCAAACTTTTATGCTTATATTTCTTTTTGGAATGCACAAATACAGTTAGATTTCTACAGTTTTCTGTTTTTTAAAACTTCTCTTTTCTTTTTCAAGGTTTCTGTTTTTAATTTTATGTACTTGTTCAATGTGCAGGGATTTAATGCACATAGTTTTTGTTCATTACTTGCAAGTAAAGGTATTACTATCCTCCTCCTAGTTCTTAATCTGCTTTTCATTTCCTTTATTGTTTATGTTATGTAGACCATCTTTAATCCAGTTAAAGTACTTGATCATGCTACTCTCTTGAGTCTTCCTATTTCCTAACAGTTAATCTAAGGAATTAATAGCAGGGCTGCCTTCGTGTAAAAATAATACTCTAGTTGGATTTAGAAGTTCCAATCACTAGCTGCAACAATTTTCCCCTCATTGACCTCTCCGTAAAGCATAAGATGTTGATTGAGCCACATTCTTGGTGTAATACTATATATTTATTTATTTTATTTTCTTGGATCTCTCTCTCTCTCTCTCTCTCTCTCTCTCTCTCTGTGTACTGGTGTAAGTTGACACAGTACATGCCCTTGGCCCTGCTCACCATTTTTAACATAAGCCAAGGCTCAGGAACTATTGTACTTTCTCAAATTTGCAATTTTTTTGATGTTAAGACATTTGAGTGTAAGTTTTTTCAAAGTCAATACTGAAATTTGTCTAAGTTTCTCAAACCAGTTTATCTCACCTGTGCTTACTTTTTTATTGTTGGTGCTTTCTGAATTTTTTTTTGCATAAAATATATTTGCTTGTGATTTACCTTTTGGTTATTTTGTTATTAGGGAAATAGAGCAAATGCAGGAGGCATAAGAGAGAATGATGAGGTGGCACCAGATCTGCAAAGGGGCAGCCCCTGGACTTCTAGCCCTTCTAATAGCAATGGCAGAGCACCTTCAGGATATACAGATTATGCAAGCCCAATCAGCACCCTTACCTCATCATGGGAAGATGTTGATTCCGGTATTCTTTTTCTCTGACTTTGTTAAAATAGGTTATCTTTTACATGTCATTTTTCTCTTATTTTGGGTCGAGAATATATGGTCTTCATTTGGGAAATGATGTATATAATGAATGCCAGATTGACTGCGAAACTCGCACACTTCTTAAATATGCACAAGATCTTCCATTTAACATGTGAGTTGATGCAGGAGATAGTCACCAAGCGAGTTCCTTATTTCATTCAGTTTTTGAGGCACCAAAAATGGGGAATGGTCCTCTCTTGGACAACGCAGAGGTTGATCTCTCACTGCATCCAAGTTCAAGTAATGCACTTTCTTTCTTCTTTTATTTATTTATTTGTTTTTATCTGCGGGGTGCAGGGAAGGGATTTGCCTGTTTATTTATCTTTATTTGAATGGATTCATCCAATAACCTCTTATGTGGTGTAACACAGTGATTTGATTTTACAATCTTATCAGAAAATCATGATGGCCAGTCATCAATCCATGGAGTATACAGGCCAGAATTTGACAAAGATCAACATTGTTTCACTGATGACTCTACTTGTGTGATTGATTCTCAAAAAACTCTTGGTGCGGGATCTTGGGAAGAAATATTGGAACAATGCACTATGGGACTCCACGATGGAACTTCTCATGCATCAATGTCTTCCACCCAAATTAGTTCTGCTGGAGTTCCCCTTGAACAACAAACTTCTGGGAATAACTTGTTAAGGGAGGAGTTTGGGAGTTCTTTGCCATTGCAAACAAATTGGGAGGTATTTAATGGCTTCTGTTTTTTTTTATTTTTTAATGGGCTTATTGATACAGATAATTGCTGAAATGAGGTGCAATGCTTCTTCCATGTGTATGCCCTGGGTTTTTATGTTTTATTGAACTGCATCACTACTTATTGTGTTATATATAGACATCCAAAAGAGCTGAGGTATTGAATTTTATAAGGTCCAAATAATAATGCAAGTATACAGTAAAAACCTGGTCTATTAACAAGGAGCATCACTGCTTGGTAACTGACTGCCCTACAGTTTTAATTTCATTTTTTGGTTTGCGTGATTTCAACCATGGATTCTCTGATTTGCTACATATATTTATTTGTCACCTTTTTGTATCTTATAAACAGCATGGATTTCTCAAATTATGAAATAAAAATTACGTTAATTTTCTAATTGTTACATTCTTTATCCAGTTTCCTTTGGGAGACAATTCACTGCAGTTGCCTGAGTGGTCCCTGGATCAGTCGATGAATTTGCAAAGAACTCTTGATGCGAATCTGAGCAATGCTCCAGACCTTGTTAGTGCTCATCCCAATCAGCAAGATGAGCAGCTTGTGCAGGAAAACCTTCAAGCACAGCTTACAAATGCAGAATCTCAATGTTTAATCACATCAAGTTCTGAGCATGATGTTCCTAAAGATGGGAATATCAACTATGCTTTCACTTTGAGACAGCAATTATTAGATCGAGAAGAGGGTTTGAAGAAAGTTGACAGCTTTTCTAGGTGGGTTTCCAAGGAACTTGGAGAGGTAGATGATCTGCAGATGCAATCCTCATCTGGTATTTCATGGATCACTGCTGAATGTGGAGATGTAGTTGATGATTCCTCGTTGAGCCCCTCTATCTCCCAGGACCAGCTTTTCAGCATAGTTGATTTTTCACCAAAGTGGGCGTACACGGACTCTGAAATTGAGGTACAAAATTCTGAACCATATTATCATACGCCTTAAAGCAAAAAAATTAAAAAATAGGGAAGAAAAATAGTAACTTGTATCTTGGACTGAGTTTCTGCCATGTAAATATATCTAGTCAGATGCTCACTAGGATGTATCCTTAGAGATGGTTTTTGCGCCAAAATAATTTCCTTGATGAAAATGTATTTTATAACATGCCATTGTTCCATAAGCATGATTACTCTGATCAAGTCTAACTTTTAGTTAGATATTGTACATCTGCTTAGGACTTCTTGCAATACTAACATGTTCCACTCACGGAGCAGAGTTAAAAGAAACCTAATATTTAATTTCTATTACTTTTATACTTGAGATTTTTTACATATTTTGGTTTTGCTTCTCCTTTGTTCCCACTTAATCAGTTTTACTGTTATATTTGTTCTTTGGTATCTGTCTTCCAACTAAATTTCAATAATTGAGTAAGGCTACCATCAAATGTTATATTGTCTCCATTTATTTGTAAAGGGCTACAGAATATGTCTAATGTAGATCTGATGGTTGTCATTTATTTGTATACGTCCCCGATGTGTTAGTTGTCATCTCATTCTTCTTAATGTGAAACAGGTTCTGGTTTTTGGAACATTCTTGGTAAGTCAAAAGGAGGTAACACAATACAGCTGGTCTTGTATGTTTGGGGAGGTGGAAGTTCCTGCAAAGGTTTTAGCCAGTGGAGTTCTTTTCTGTTTTGCTCCACCTCACAGTGCTGGGCAAGTCCCCTTCTATGTAACTTGTTCCAACAGGTTGGCTTGTAGTGAAGTAAGAGAGTTCAATTATCAAGTGGGCTCCACTAAAGGTTTAGATGTGACAGATATATGCAATGACACTGCACACGAAATGCATCTTCACTTACGTCTTGAGAGTTTACTGTCTCTGAGATCTGTCAGCCCTTCAGGTCTCCTGTTTGGAGGTTTTAAGGAGAATCGAAACATAATTAGTAAAATCATATCACTGAAGGAGGAAGAGGATTATTTACATGCAGCAGAACCAACAGTAGCGAATTATTTGCTCCAAAATGAAGGGATGGAACATCTTATAAAGCTGATGAAAGAGAAGTTGTACACTTGGCTCCTTTATAAAGCAATAGAAGATGGTAAAGGACCAAGTGTATTAGATGCTGAAGGACAAGGTGTGCTACATTTAGCAGCTGCCCTTTGCTACGATTGGGCCATAAAACCCACTGTAACTGCGGGAGTTAGTATCAATTTTCGTGATGTTAATGGATGGACTGCCCTTCATTGGGCTGCATTCTATGGCAGGCAAGGACATCAGAACCCTTTCCATTTTATTTTAGTCTAGCTTCTGTTGAATCTTCTCTACCTATGTTGTATACTAAGGGACTTGGCTTATACACTCCCCTCGGAGCCCATTAAAGCATCCCAAGTTTGTTTTACCATAACTTTTGCAAAGCTTGATCTCATCTAAAATATGTGAGATGAGGATGTCATTGGACAATGACTTTTTTCTCTGAAACATGGAGTAGGTGCCACTAGTTAACTAGTGATTTCGTGGTAACCCGCACTTTTTAAGCTCTAAGCTATATATGTCATTTATCTTTTACCACTATAAATTTCTTGCAAATTTCCAACACCTTACATTTACTCTTTTGTTTTTTATTTCCTGAACCTATGCCAAATTCAGGGAGCAGACAGTTGCAGTCCTTCTCTCTCTTGGTGCAGATCCTGGAGCACTGACCGATCCGTCACCAGAGGTACCTTTGGGTAGAACACCAGCAGACCTGGCATCTGTGAATAGTCACAAAGGAATTTCAGGCTTCCTCGCAGAGTCTTCCCTGACCACTTACTTTAAATCCCTTACAATGAATGATGCAAAGGAAGATAGTGCTGCAGAAATATCTGGAACAAAAGTTGTCAAAACATTTTCAGAAAGGATAGCTACACCTGTGAGTTACGGTGATATGCCCGATGCACTGTCACTGAAGGACTCACTTACTGCTGTAACTAATGCTACCCAAGCTGCTGATCGTATACAGCAAATGTTCAGGATGCAGTCATTTGAGAGGAGACGAATTACTGAGCATGACATTGATGAGTTGGGAATGCCGGATGAGCGAGCAATCTCACTCATAACTTCCAAATCACACAAGGTGGGACCGGTCAATGGGTTTGCTCATACTGCTGCAGTTCAGATACAGAAAAAGTTTCGTGGTTGGAAGAAAAGAAAAGAATTCCTGATCATTCGTCAGAGAATTGTTAAAATCCAGGTCCGCTACAATTTTTTTCCTGTTGATTATTATGTATTATTATTGTTATCATTATATACTTTCATCATAAAAAGAAAAAACTATCTTATTGTGGCACAAGTGATCCATATAAAGCTCTCTATAAAAGCACTTTGACCATGGGCTGTTTCGCATACAAAAGTTAATACTTTTAGTTTTCTCAGACAAATGATGGAAAGGGTTGTAGACTTGTTAATTTTGGGACCACTTAGGGTTTGACTGGATCCCGGTCTGATTCTCCATTATTAACTATTTGATTTCAAGCGGGCTCCTAATTGTATATTTTCTCCATTTCCCATGCTGTTAACTTTTGCAGCTGTTAAGTAAAATGAATTTCGAGACGAACTTTTGAAAAACCATCTTTATCTTTCTGGGTTTTACTTTTCTGAATGATTTTACTACGGCTGTGAATGCTAATTTCTCATTTTTCATTTTATAAAGGCCCATGTAAGGGGACACCAGGTAAGGAAACAATATAAGGCAATCACCTGGTCAGTTGGAATTCTGGAGAAAGTTATTTTGCGTTGGAGACGTAAGGGGACTGGTTTACGAGGATTCCGACCAGATGCAGTTGCCAAGATTCCGAGCCCACAACCTGTGCCCTCAAACAAGGATGATTATGACTTTCTTAAGAAAGGAAGAAAACAAACAGAGGAAAGGTTACAAAAAGCACTCACTAGGGTAAAGTCTATGGTTCAGTATCCAGAGGGAAGAGCTCAATACCGTAGACTGCTAAATGTTGTCGAAGGATTCCGTGAAACAAAGGTATTGATGGATCTAAACGTGTGCATTTTGCTTTCATAGTCTTATTATTTGAATTACTTTTTGTAGAACCGAATTTTCAATTGCGCGTCATTTTGTCCTTAGTTAGTTTACTTGTGTTCTTGGTGATCCCCGATGGCATTTTTGGATATGGTTTAGTGATACTATGTTATGGTTCTCTGTTGCTAATGTCTGCATTTCTTGTCGATCATAAGGACCTGCTAATTAACGTGTTTGTTTTTGGTTCAGTTTTCTTTTCTAAAGTTAAATATTCTTGCAGATATTTTACTTTTCTACCTTGCAGTGTCTGAATTCATTATAGCAAAAAACATGTTCATACGTTTGTTGGATGTCGCTGTGTCATTTACTGTTAGACGATTAATGGAACCGTTAAGCAATACCAATCCACTTTGATAACACGTTTTGCATGTTGTGGACTATCGGCAGGTAAGTGGTATGGCTGTCGAGGGATCAGAAGAAAAGGCCGAGGGTGGTGAGGATCTAATCGATATTGACAAGTTGTTGGATGACGACACTTTCATGTCTATAGCATTTGATTGAGCTGACTCCTTGAGTTACTCGACCTGTACATTACACATGATTGGCATCCTTATACTGGTTTGGAGATCCTGGTTCATCTGTGTATATGTTTAATGAACTTAGGGATTTGTTTACGATACTCCGCGTTCTGCAGGAGCACGCGGGAGTGTAGCGAGGACAACCAAAACTTACTCCTGCTCACAGAATTTGAATGTAGTTGTAATTTTATGTATGTTTTTCACCCCAGTGGAGGGAAATGTGTAGTGTGCATACTCGTTACAATTTGTTTAGGACGTTGAATAAAACTTCGTAATCGCTAATTTATTTATAACCTGGATGTTTTCATATGACTGAGCTTGGCAAATGAACTCACGTAAACATTAGATTTCTGACCGGCGGATACTGTCGAAATAAAAATAATCCCCCCAATCCATTGAAATCGAGCACCGAATTGGATGTGTATCGGGCTGCTGGATTCCCGATAGCATCGTGCACGTCCAAAGATTCTAGGTTGAACTGAATGCGAGATAGAGATTTGTCTTTGGATTTTCAACGGCCCCTGGGGCCCACTAAACACCACTCGTTGTGCGGTGTTCTTTCACCCTTGGACTCTATCTCTAGCTGAGCCGTTTCTAGAGTGGGCAGACTGTTAAACAGAAAAGTTAACCAGACTCTACCTCTAGCTGAACCAGTTTCTTTTGAAATTTCCGTGAGGCGCGGTCTAAATTATTTTTATTCTTTCCCCATCAATGAGAAAAAGCAAGTTTTATTACGAGAGGGAACGAGTCGGTTTGAACGTACCGGCATAATTCTTGCCGTATTCTAGAGGGCGTTGATAGATAGCGTTCCCATTGCTAGAAAAAAGCATATACAGGAGAAATATTAAGTAAGGAATATACATGTAATTGACCGAAGCAGTTCACACAATCATCAAACAAATTCAGTTTCAGTATTGGCTTAAAACATCCTGTCATCACACAAAGGTGATACGCGACCGAGGGAAGCACTAACCGCGCAGGAACGAGGCTCTCCTCTTAAGAGTACTACATTTTTCCTCTTCCTTTCCCAGAATAGGTTGCTGGCGGCAGATAGAGCCTTCAACTTATGGGTTGGTATTGATCAGAAACACGCCTTGGGGGCAGCTTGCGCAGGATGAATAGCACCAAAGCCGATGGAACAATCTCCGCCAACTGCCAAAAGAAGTGAAAATAATTTACGACATAGATAAAAGCGCTTATACAAGAAGCAGTCAAAGACACAAGCAGTCCTTTGAGGTTTTGGTCCTTCCCTACGGGCGATAGATTCTAATATTTTCACCGAGAAAGTCCCTTCCAAAGTGTGAAACAGATATAGGTAAGGTACATTAGATGATCCGGTGAAGTAAAGACTACAGTAGCTAGACAATTACACTACATGAAACTCAAAAGTTCAGGATTTAATACTTGCCATGTAATAAACAAGGTTGAGGGTGGGATGACCAATGACATCGACATCTGCATCTTTGTCAAATGCAGAAACTGCGAGCTGGAATACAATCACGAAAGTAGTCCTTAGAAATAAATAACTTTTCTGGTTACATGTGCTTTGCAATTGAGAAGGACTTACCACGATGCATCTTATCAAGAAACATGTGCAGCAAATGCCTGTGACCCATCCAACCTGCCACGTAAATAAGTTAGGAACCGTGATTCCTAACACAAATTGCAAGAATTGCGTTTGAAAACTGCCACTGATGAGCAAAATGTAAGCACAAACCTCCTCTAGCTTTTTTTGACGTCCTCTTGACTCAATGGGGAAGTGCCTTAGCATGATAAACAACCTAAAGTGATAAACAAGTCAAACTAAACACTTGTTTTATTAAAAACAGAATAAAATTAAAATCCGAAAAACTCGGGTGCTTTCTCAGAGCTGACAAAAGTCCTTGCCTTCCACCATATATCAAGAATCCCAGAGCAGTACAAAATGAAATAACTGCAAAAAAAGAACATAAACGTATATAGTTTAGCTTTTCCATCTGCATAATAGTTTTTCTTGCGAATGAAGTCACTGTCGACTTCATGTGCTGACTAGGGATAATAATTGCCTACTGCAATGAACTTATTATTCAAACTGCACAAATGTTTGATAAGCACTTGAAATTAGAGGGAAATAAATTAACAAAAGGCAAAAAAAAAAAATATAATATCGACTTTTGACCTGAAAAGAAGATTCTAGCAACTTCTACGCCAACAGGACTTCTGCTTAATCTCAAGAAAATCCAAATGCACACCTATCATCATAACACAATGACCAGGAAACAGTGATGCCCGCAGTGTAGCAGCAAAATAAAATTAATCCAACATTGCGTCCAACCATTTTCAACAGGAAATACATCGTTTTGACTTACCTGTGTGAGGTATATAAATCCATTTATAACATAATATGCAGGTCTAAGTTTATCTGTTGGAAGACTTCTGGCCTAAAAAAAAAAAAAAAACAAATTAGATGACAGTAATTAACAGGGAACAGTGATTATTTCACATCGGAATCGAAGGCAAAGAAAAGTTGGTAGCGTACCTGGTGATAGATCTCAGCCCAAAATAAGACAAGTAATGTATACGTGGAGAAAAATAGAAGTCCAGGAAGATCCATAAGCAGCATTTCAAGAGCCTACAAAACAATATGGCAGTGTCATCAGAAGAAGTTATATATCAAGATACTGCAAAGCATCGGAACATAGTGATGTTAGGGATCAAAGCTACAATAAATCAAACTCCGCTTTCAAATCTTAGAATTGCAGATGTATGACCCGTGAAAAGTATAATACATGATGCATGCTACTGGAGAACAAAACCAAGGGTATTGAAGGCTCATTATCATGCATTTCTAATTTAACTGCTCCAACAAATCTTGAAATAAGGAGCCTGGTCAAGCCTGAAGCCTATTTTCACAGTGCGGGAGAAACAGAAACTTATACGTACGTTATCATTGCATTTAACAAACAGGAGAGAAAAACTAAACAATGTCGTACGTGGTTGAAAATGTGGGGGAGCAATCACAATATACATGAGATTTTCTTACAAGCTTTATGTATCATCTTAATACTACTACTACAATTCTTCAGTATTCGCACTCTGACTAGATAAGCTACACTTTTTTCTAAGATAAATTTATATGCTTATACAAGGTTGAAGGTTCATATTTCACGGGTCAAACTCAAAAGGGAAAATCTATATGATGAAGATGGAAATGTATTGCTGTGCTACGTTCCATGAAAGAAGGGGACCCTGCACATCCTGTTTATAATTTTCCAACATACTTAATTGATGGACCTATGCATTTTCAAGTATATTTTTCCATACTAAGCATGAAAAGAAGTTGGGGCTCCACCCTAAAAGCAATAAGCCCTTGCTTTCTTAACTCTATTAGGTTAGACAATTTTCACATCCTCGCGAATCACTATTGTTTTCCATGGAATATAAAAAGTCCTAAAAATAAGAAAATTGTTACTTAAACATCATACACTCGCCACTGGGCCATTGTCACCCAGGTTCAAACCCTTACCGCTCCTCTCAGTGTAGAGATTAGCTTAGAATATCGTTTGTACTAGAAAAAGCATCGTCCATACACTTGCGAAAAACACATTTAATAATCCTAGAACAGGACAACATTTATATATGTATGTGTGTGTAAAATTATACATAAATAATTGAGGAGTGGAAATCACATATATAATATCATACCTTAGGTTTAATAAGGAAGACAGTTTTGAAGAGACCAAATAGGAGAGCCCTCACTGCCCAAATGCATTTTGGTTTTCAGACAAAAAGCTTATACAATGAATTAACAACAAAAATATATGAATAAATAAATAAATTAAAAACTTACATCCATTCACTAGAAAGTTCATCAAATGGAAAACCTTTTGTATTGTCCATCCATATTCTGGCACTCTTAACTGAATGCGCACAAGTTGTACCTGAAAATCATTATTTTTAATTATTATTTGAGCACGCTGCTATAGCCAGCTTGGCTACCTTGAACAACGAGATTAATATGTTCCTTCCATAAAAAGAGAACATGATAAAAATGAGAATAACAATGTTGTAGATTGTACCAGTGCAACAAGGGAAACCAATCCATAAGAAGCACACAAGATATAGTAAGTGCTGCTGTTGCCACCGCCACTCCCCCATTGTTTCTGGTCCTGATTCCACCAATCCTGTAAGCCTCCACCGTCTCCTATGTAATTAAACACTAAGCCCTTCCTGGCTATCATCATCACCGCCACCTCAATTCTCTCAAACAAAACAAACAAACTATGTTTTCTTCTTTTTTGCTATTCACAGAGGAAACTAATTAGATTGGAATATGATTTCTGTTTGAAGAAGCAGAGAAAGTTGGCAAAATGACGGAGCCAAGGGGAAATGAAACGTGGAGAAAGGAGAACTAGGACACGGAGATGGGTTAGGCCACGTGTGGGTCAGCCATGCTCGTCGCTTTCGCAACGGACTCCTCCAGTCCTCCTCGCTGGATCGGATCTGGATTTTTAAGTGCGTGCATTTGCCATTTGGTCTGCATGCACCAGATAGCATCTAAACAACCCAAATAATCCAAGGCCTCCAATAAACCACATCACTCCATCATTGTTCACTATCGAAGCACCAAGTTCATTTTGGTGTTGCTATCCACACGTCAATTTTACGTTCACATAGTTCTATTAATATATGTCATTTATTATTTTTAATTCATTTAATCCGACTATCGAAGTTTAAGAGGAGTGTGTAGAAAATAAAGAAAGATGTCTGGATAGCACCACCCTGTTCACTTAAGTTACAAAGATAAAATCAATCAACGGCCTCTAATACACCCCATCATTATATCTTTGATCACCACCTAAGTTATATTCTACGCTAAATTGATTAAAGTTACGGAAATAAAGTTTTAAAATTGAGTGCAAACGCAACTCAACTGAATGTAGATATACAAATGTCACATGTACATTAGTTTGAAAATTTGAGGGTTTTTCTTTGGAAATGAGTTACCTGAGGAGTTAACGGCGGGTGACAAATTTCAGGGTTATTACAACATGAGATAACCGTTTCCCTTAAATTTATCTTTCAAGGCGACAAATCCTCAGGTAGCATTTGGGGACATTTAAAAGATACAGATTTAGGTAACTTGGTGTTCAGGCAACCAGTAGGTCACCTTCCGGAAACCCGACCAGGTGACGACCAGCTGCTGTGATCACCGTTTCAATTATTTTTCGATGAACTGGAGCGGTCACCTCTATTGAAAGATAAAAGAACCAGAACAAAAATCATAAAACCTGAAAGATGTTATGCTGCTCCAGGTTGGATAACATCTGCTGGTCAAACTACTGTCGAAGATGCATTTCCGCTTCTCTTTTCCATATAGCATGAGACGACTCGCTTTTCATCCTCTTACTCTTCTCGTTATCTTTCACGGTAGATCCCTTCTTCTTGGAATTGTTGGTTGGATCTACAGGACCATCACCGCAATCCGGGCAGACCATTCCCCGTGCGTTTGAGTAGGCCTTGGGTACAAACGCCCCAGCCAAATTACCTACTTCCTAAACAAATTTATCTCAACCAGCCATTGTCTCTCGGCACTAGAAGGAACAAAAAAAAAATTCAAGGAATAAAAGGGTTGGAAAGAGGGAGATACAGCAATTCGTACCTAAGAACTACCGTTTGGATCTTATAACTTATAAGGACCAAAGTTCAGGGCGTGCATCTCAACCATAGATGTGTTGGAAAACAATAGATTTAGGATATGGGTTCAGCTGGTTAGAATAAGGTTTTGTTAGATATTAGGGTTAGTTTATTATAAATAGAGTGTTTTGTTATTCATTAGAGAATAAGTCAGTCAAAATGTAATTTCTTCGGTTCATGTAGCCTTCTTGACAATTTCATTTAATAAAGTTTTATATTCAGTTAGTTAGTTTGTTTGTTGCGTACTCTGATATTCAACTTGGTATAAGAGCAGATTTGATCCTTCAGGGTTGATCTGTTCTTAATGGTATCAATTTGGTTTTTAATCGCCGGATATCAGTTCGGTTGTAGTTTGTTTTGTCTTTGTACCTAGATTAGGGTTTTGTCGTTGAAAAAAAACACAAAAATTGAACTCATTGTTGCACCAAGCCATCGGAGCCTTAATGTAACGACCTATCCCTAAAATTACGATTTTATAATTTTTAACACATGATCTTATTACTTATTATTTATTATATTATTATTATAATGATATTTTATTTAATATTATTTTATGCGAGATTTTTGTGGTTCATGGGACCCAAGCCTCACTCATCCCTCTTTTCTTTTCTTCCCCGTGATCTCCCTTCCCATTTCCTAAAAAGTCTCGAACACATTTTCTCTTTCTCTAAGTCGAGAGCTTTATCCTTGCTCTCACCTTCACTATCTCATCCATCGAACTTGAAAACCATATATTTGGCATCTCTGAGGCAAGAGGAACCTGTCTATATTAAGGGTATAAGTGTAATACAGTTAGAAATACAGTTAGTAATATAGTTAGTAAGATTGTTAGTATTTGGTTAAAGTAGTTAGGATTTCTCTTATAAAATTAGTGTGGGTAATCTTCATTTAGTGAGTCAATGCAAATCCTATTTATTTCTTTTCCTTCAATTCCTAAATATTGAAATGTAGTTAACATGGTATCAGAGCCACCAGGCTCACACCATGGATTTTGGTGGTTCCACTTCCCATTATTTTTCATTTGTTTCTAGCTTTGTTCTTGCCAAATTTTCATTAGATGTTCGGATAAGTTTCTGGTGCTTAGGCGATCGTTCTTTTACTTCTGGGTTGATTTTTCTGGACTATGATCATAGATTTCTCTACTGGTCTTGATGAATCTATTTTCTTTCCGAAGTCGGATCACAGATCATAGAAAAAGAGGCCATTCCCTACCTCCACGCCTTCTCAAAAACCTCATAGGATACCACACTTCTCCTCTCAGGCTTTTCTTCGAACACCTTGCGAACATGACTCAGGCTACTTGCTTGCTGACCCTGTATCAAAACAAGAAGATTGCAATCACCAAAATCGATGAGAAAGAAAGATCGGTGAAAATCAATCACGTGTTGGTGTCACACCCAAATCTGTTTCTTGATGGACTGATTTCGATTCACGGTGTTCTTGGCTCATTCTCCGTTTTGGATCCGAGCGATGTTAATCTGGGTTAGGATATTATCCAATCGTCGGCCTGTGATTCCAATTCCAACATGGTTTTTGATGTTCCTGATGCCAAGAACATGGTCGAATGGTCCGGATCATCCAATTGTTGACTCTACATAAAGCTCATCCATTTGAAAAAAGGCAATGGCGTCTATAACATCAAAACCCAGCATGAAAGCCTAAACAAAATCAGCGCACTTCTATAGATTACTTACTTTGCCTATTTGTATCTCGTTGTTGTTGGGAAGCAATTTACTGCTGTGATCTTTGTTAGCGAGAGAATTCAATGACGAAATTCTTGAAGAGCGTTGGGTTATCACACGTTTTCTAGGTTTTCAAAATTTGCTGTAGATAAGGATTGAAATTGATGGGGTTTGCTCAGGACATGGTGCGGTATTACGAATCACATCTGGTCATTAATTTATGGTGCGTTTTCTTCAGTGCCTTCGATATTGTATGTAAATTTGATCCGTGCTCTGCTATCTGGTGTGGAAGAAAGTTTAGACTTTTGTGTAGTCCAAATGTTTGATGAAATGCCCAGCTCAAAAAATCTTATGTGAAGGTTAAGTTTTTTAGCCACTTCTCCTGAATTTCTTACTATGATTCTTTTAGTACTATGTAAATCAATTAGTTTGTTGTTGTGGGTATGAAGTCATTTAGTTGATATGTTGAGTATTAAAGAGCTCAGAGCCGTTTGTCTTGTAAATCTTTTCTAAGTTTTTCCAGCTGTTTGTGATATTTGCTTTCAAGATTCTTCATTTCAAGATTTGTGTTTGTGATATTTGGATTCAAGAATATTGATCATTGCTAGATTGTGCAATTTGTATGGTGTCTAGTCTTTATGTGCTTCACTGATATTCTGCAAGTTTGTTAGGTTTGATCTTTCTACAACTCTTGATATATTTGGAGAACTGGGTGTGCATTCTTGCATTGTGGCATAGCCACGTTTATTGTTTTCAGTCTTTGTGAGTGAAGGGATGTTGTAAGAAATGGACAAGGAAACTCTCCTGAAACTGGCAGTCCCATTTCAATGAGACTTAGGCAAAACAGTGTGTCGGGGCAAAGAAGAGAAGCAAGCAGCAATACCTATTTATTAGTTTCAGCAAAGGTTACTGGAGTGAGTGTTCAGATGCTAATTGAGGAGTTGTGCAGTATATTCTTTATCATAGCATATAATGCTGAGTTTAACCAACTCAATTGTTAGCATGAATCTACAGTAAGTCCGGTTATATGATGAAGTTTGAAGATGTTAACGGTAAATCCCACGAAGGATAATTTTGTGATGTGAATAGATAAATCCCACGAAGGGTAGAAGAAGTTGTTAACGGTAAATCCCACAAAGGGTAATTCCGTGATGTGATTAGGTAAATCCCACGAAGGGTAGTCCTACATAGATGTTGATTTTCTGTTGTTGAAAATGTGAAGGCCGATGCGATTGTTAATAGTAGTAGTTTTTTGGTAAAATCCACAAAGGGCGATTTCGTGGTGCTATAGTTAAGGCCGATGTCAGGCCAAAGCCAAGTTGAATAAGATTGTTAATGGTAAATCCCACGAAGGGTAAACCCACAAGAAATTGTTATAACCGGCATGAGGGTGTGTTACAACTTTATAAAAGGTTGTTATTTGATTGAAGTTCTTGTTTGAGGCAGTAAGGTTTTGTTTTCTCAGAAACTACAAAGAAGATATGTTGTTCATTCCGCTGTTTGTCTAAAGGATTTTGAAGGAAACCTATGGGTTGGTGAATCAAGACACAAAAAATGAGAAGGGAGTATATATTGTTGATGTATGTTCATGGGATACACTTCCTTTGCACAAGCTTCTGTCCTTTATTTCTACAAGTTACTGCTGCCCATTGAAAGTATTTTGTACTATATTAGCAGGAAGGTCATCCATAGCTTGGTCAAGATTTCATCGAACTTTGGTGCAAGTCTAGCAGAAGATTTATACGTCGGGTCCTTTGGCTGGTTGCAGGTCCTTTGGTCCATTGGAAATATTTTGAACTTCCTTCTAGATTTTCCTTTTGAATTTTGGCAAGTTGTTGCAGGCCATGTTCTAGCTTTTCCATATTATTGCAACTATGAGGATCAAGCCAATGTCTCAAATTGGATGAAGTGGGATTGCAAGATTGCAAATGGTTCAACTCAGTGTTTTGTTTTCTAGTTTCATAGTAGTGATTGCAGATGTTCTTCCAATTAGTAATACAATTAGTAAGGTTGTTAGTATTTGGTTAAAGTAGTTAGGATTTCTTTTATAAAAATAGTGTGGGTAATCTTCATTTAGTGAGTCAATACAAATCCTATTTCTTTCTCTAATCTCTCTCTAATATCTCTGTGTTCATCCTTTTGTTCATCATTTCTTCTTAATTTTTTCCTTCAATTCCTAAATATTGCAATGTAGTTAACAGTTTATACCTTTGTATGCATCATCAGAGCGATGGGCAGCGAACTGCCATCGAACCCCTGAGCTTCAATCCTCTAGTTTTTATTTTATCTTATTTTTTTTATCTCAGGTGAGATTCTTGTTCTTGCTTCAATTTATAGACTCCTAAATGTGTTGGAACGGTTCGTTGCTTCGAATTCTGAGCTTGAAAGCATGTGCTTTAACTCGATTATATTCTAAACCTGCATGCCCAACTTCGACTTCGAATTCTAGCAAGACTATCGTCGAGTTCAAGGTTGATTTGGGTTCTGCAATGTTCTCATTTCATTTCTCTTTCGATTGGGATTGAATTTGGTGAGGTATAAACCTATTTATTCATGCTTTAAAACCCTTGTCATTTTCTGTTCTTCACCTCAACTTCTGGCATGGAGCTTAGGCGAGGAACCCATCTAGCTTGGGGTTCCATGAGCTCAAATTGGTCATGTTCGAAACTCAGGTAACTAAACCATGCTTTGCATGTTGACTTTTGGTCAAGATTCGAGGTCTGTATTCCCTTTTATCTTGTTTTCCAGATTTCCAGTAATGAACTCCGGTATATTCCTTCAAGTTTGAAGCTTGGAGGTGACTGTTTCTCTTGGAGCTGAACTCGATAATGAAGGTGAGTAATTGTTGGGATAATTTAAGTGTGAATTTGTGGATTAATCTTTGGCATGCACCCTGTGTTTTTTTTTTCCAGAATCCGACGAGGAAAATCTGGCGACCCCGTGATAAATTCCTGCCAATCTCGACCACGGTCGACTCTTGAAGTGGTCAATTCTTGTTTCTCTCTCCCTTAGTTCCATTTTAGATTAGAAAGCATCGAAAATGGTCGAGTTTTAACCCCAAATCAGAGTTGGGTGAAGTCCCAGCCAAAATTCCAATTTTCCTCTTTGATGGTTCTGGTGACCATGAGTTAACTCGGGTCGACCTGACCCGTCTACCAATTCAGCCCAGATTTCCCTAGGCCTAGAGCCCAAATGAATTAGCCCACAACGGGCTAAGCCTAACCATTTTCTTTTATAGCCTAAAACCCAAAACTTAAAATTAAAATAGGTCAAGTCCTTTTAAGTAAATCGGTCCAAACCAAAGCCCATATGTTTAAACCCCAGGCCTAGACCCGAGGTCCGTTCTTAGGTTATTCGACGTGTTGAATTCGAATCCACTATCCGTTATTCGAAATTCCGTTGTTTGAATAGAGTTTTATTAATTGGTCTCTATATGTGCGTTTAGGTGCATTAGTGGAGGTGATCCCATTCGCGCTAGTTCAAGCGGCTATCGGGCCATAAAATACTGTGAGTGGACCCCTTCTAAAATGATATTTTTATAAATCTTAGAGTTGCATGCATAACTTATTTTAGAGTTGCATATGTTTTAAAATATACTTTATTGAAGTGCGTTGTTTTAAACTATGGATTTATATATACAAGTTCTAATGGATTTACAATGATATAGTTTTATGAATTATTATACGAGGTTTTGAGTATATGAACCTTGAGATATTGATACTTTGGCATTGAGCAGAGTTATGTTATGGGATATTTTATATATATATATCTAGTGGGTTATCATACAACACATCCACACAACACGAGTATTAGACGTCTATGGCCATAAGACATGGAGATGAAAAGGAGTGAGATATATGTTATACCCCCAACTTCCCTGCTGAAAGTGTTGGTGTGTGATGTTACATATTTCTTCTCTGGCATAACCCGAAGTCGTACAGCTTCACCTTCAAGTGATGGGGCCTACCATGTTTCTTTACTGGCATAACCCAGTGTCGTACAACTTCACCTTCAGGTGATGGACAGGTACTGCCTGCGGGCGACTATGATACCCCTAAAGAGTAAAGTTTTAATGAGATTTATGGTTTTGCCTTTGGGCGGTGATAATACAATTTTGATGCCTCGGTTTTACGTACGGGTTTTAGGAGGTTTTTCATGGCATATTAGAGTTTTTGGGAAAACCTATTACGTAGTAGTATATATATGGTTTCAAAACAGAGGGTTATTATGTTCAGAAATAAAATGATTTTCTTATTATTAGTACTATTATAAACTTTGGTCCACTCACTTTTTTCATTTTGCACCCTCTTCAGGGTTTAGATTCGAGGCACATGATCCCGACATTAGGATAAGTTTGCTCAGCTATTCTCGAGTTCTCTCCACATGGATATTATTTCATTGTTCGTATATTTTCCTAGAACTTCTTCTATCTTATTTTTAGAAATTGTATGCTCTGTGTAAGGATATAGACAGTGGCTAGGATTATGCCATCTGTCTAAATATTGTAGATCTTAGTTAGATAGTTAGTTAGAGAGTTAGTCTTCTATATAAATACATCATTGTAATAGCTTGTAGATTAAGAAAGTTTAATACAAAAGTTTACAGCTTCTCTCTCTAAAGTCTTGTTCTCTTTCCCTCTCTTTCTCTCTCTCTCTCTCTCTAGTTCTTGAATTCTGATCTTCTTCTTCGATCATTCTCTATCTACATTAACATGGTATCAATCGCCATTGTTGCTTGCGCTGTGTTCTTTGATCCTTCGGAAGCTTCCGCTCATCTTCTTGCTCTGTGATTTGCTTTCGCCGATCGACTATTACTGCATTCTTGGTCGACTTTTGGTATCTTCTTTCTTTGTGATTTCTAGGGTTTCTGCATTTCTCGTTCTCCCTATTTCTGCAACTATCAATTTGTGCACATCAGGTGTTTGTGCTATTTCCTCTCTCCAATTTCTGTCTCAATTCTGCAAGTATGGTTACTGCATCTCAGTTACAAATTCTCCAATCGCCTATTACTAGTCTTATATCTACAATTTCTACGTCTGTGAATGTGAAGCTTGATGATTCTAATTACTTGAATTGGCATTTCCAAATGCAATTGCTACTTGAGGGGCACGGGATCATGAGATTTGTTGATGGCTCCACTCCTTGTCCATCTCGCTATGTTTCTTCTGATGATTCTTGTGGTGATGGTCTCAATTCGTCCCCTCCTTCTGCGAATGAAGAGTATATTGTCTGGAAGATGCATGATCGGGCCCTTATGCAGTTGATTACTGCAACTTTGTCACCGGTTGCGCTTTCCTGTGCCATTGGCAGCACAAGTGCTTGTGATCTTTGGACCCGGTTAAAGGAACAATTTTCTATTGTATCTCGGACTAGTGTCTTTCAACTCAAGTCGAATCTTCAAACCATCAAGAAAGGGACTGCTTCTGTGTCTCAATATCTGCAGCGAATTAAGGAAGCTCGAGATTACTTGTCCGCGGCTGGAGTTACTTTTGCAGATGAGGATATTGTTATTCTCGCCCTCAATGGCTTACCTCCCGAGTATAATACGTTTCGTAGTGTTATACGGGGTCGTGAGAGTGTCATTTCTCTCCAAGAATTTAGGGTGCAGCTTCTTGCTGAAGAACTGATTGTCGATAGTACTGTGAATTCTCAGTTTTTGTCTGCCATGGTGGCTAGTAACTCTGGTCCTAAATCCCATCACTCTGGTGGTGCTCATTCGGGTTTTTCAGGTCCTCATTCTGGTTCCTCTGGTGGTTATCGATCTTTTGGTTTTAACAAGAAGGGTAAAGGTAAACCTCATCAGGGCTATAGGTATTCTAATACTAGTTCTCGACCACAGTTTCTCCATCATGGTTCACCTTCAGCACCTGTTTTCTCTGGGGTGCTAGGACCTTCTCCATCACAGTCCATTGGACACTCCGCTATGCAGCAAGTCCCTTGTCAGCTCTGTAATCAGGTTGGCCATACTGCTCCGGTATGTTCCTCAAAACAGTTGGACAGACAAGGCTGCCAAATTTGTGGCAAGACAAATCATACCACCTGGTATTGTTTCTTCAATGACAAAGGTCCCAACTTTGGTGGTCCGCACTACTCTCCGATGTCCCGCAATGAGTATGCTCCTTCAGCGCCTCAATCCAATATCCAAGCTCTGCACACAGTATCTTCTCAGCCGTCTTCAGCTCCTACATCACAGATGTGGCTTACCGACTCGGGAGCTACAAACCACATGACTGCTGATTTTAGCACCTTGTCCTTTGCATCTCCTTATCCTTCTAATGAGACTGTGCAAACTGCCAATGGTGAAGGTTTGCAAATTTCACATATTGGTCGCTCCATCATTCAAACACCTGTGCAACCACTAAAATTGAATTCCATTCTTTATGTGCCTCGGCTATCTAACAATTTGTTATCAGTTCATCGCCTTTGTCTTGATAACAATTGTTGGTTAGTGTTTGATGCTTACTGTTTCTGGATTCAGGACAAAGTCACAGGGAGGATCCTGTACAAAGGCAAATGCAGTAATGGACTATACCCCATTCCATCACTCCCCAATCATCCATCATTTCACTCTCAAGGCCATTTTCCACCTTCTGCATTGCTTGGACAGCGTGTTAGCTCTAATCTTTGGCACAGTAGGTTAGGGCATCCTTCAAATACTATTGCTTCTATCATGCTTACTAAGTCTCATATCTCTTGTACAAAGGATATTGATCCTATGCTCTGTCATAGTTGTCTAGAGGGCAAGTTTACTAAACTGCCTTTTCAGTCTAGTGCACACCAATCTGTACTTCCTTTTGAAACTGTACACAGTGACCTTTGGGGTCCTTCTCCCTGTAATTCCATCGATGGTTACAAATACTATGTAACTCTCATTGATGAGTGCACTAGATATTGTTGGTTGTTTCCTCTTGTTCATAAATCTGATTTCTTTGACATCTTTGTTGCCTTCTATTCATTTGTGCAAACTCAATTCTCTGCTTGTATTAAGACTTTGCAAACTGATGGTGGTGGTGAATATTGTAACAATAAACTCCAAACTTTTCTTACCAATAAAGGTATACTTCACCATAAATCTTGTCCCTATACTCCAGAACAAAACGGCTTGGCTGAGCGAAAACATAGACACCTTGTTGAAACCACTGTCACATTGTTACAATCTGCCAAATTACCCTCTTCTTTCTGGACTTTTGCTTGTCAAACTGCTGCCTATCTTATAAATCGAATGCCTACACCAGTCTTGAATAATTATTCCCCTTTTGAATTGCTTTTTGGTACTCCCCCTGTTTTGACACATCTTAAGGTGTTTGGGTGTTCTTGTTTTCCTCTCTTACGACCTTACATTCAGACCAAATTCCAACCTAAAACTAAAGAGTGTGTATTTCTTGGGTATGCTTCCAAGTATAAGGGATTTATTTGTTTTGATGTGTTACAAGGTCGGTTCTACATTTCTAGACATGTAGTGTTTGATGAGTCTACTTTTCCATACCCTCACTTATCTGCATTACCTCAGCTCACACCAGTGACATTCTCTCCTTCTCGGTCATGTTCACCACTTCCAGTTCTCAATATGGATAATATCCTAGTTTCTTCTCCACCAACCCCACCACACTTATCCTCTATGTCCTCATTCCCCTCATCTCTACCACCAACCTCTCTACCTACTGAGCTATCACCTTCACCACCCCGTACCTCTTCCCAGTCCGTTACTGCTACTGCAGGCTCTATTTCTCCACTCCCTGTGGACTCTGATTCTAGTCCGGACTCACTTCAAGTGGTGTTACCACTTGCTCCATTTAACATGCATCCTATGCAAACTAGAGGTAAGAATGGCATCATTAAGAAGAAGGTATTTTTCAGTCAAGTGGCTGCATCTTGTGATGATGATCTCACTTTGGTGGAACCTGCAACTTATAAATCTGCAATGAAGGTACCAGTTTGGTATAAAGCAATGCAGGAAGAGGTTGATGCATTGCATAACCAACATACTTGGAGTCTTGTACCTTTGCCTCCTCACAAGAACCTTGTTGGCTGTAAGTGGGTTTTCAAACTCAAAAAGAATTCAGATGGGACAGTGGCTCGGCATAAAGCTCGACTTGTTGCTAAAGGGTTTAGTCAAGAGCCTGGTTTAGACTATGGTGAAACCTTTAGTCCTGTGGTTAAACCAACCACTGTGAGGTTAGTTCTCGCCTTGGCAGCTCACTTCAATTGGAATCTTCGACAGTTGGATGTCAAGAATGCGTTTTTACATGGTTTGTTGAATGAAGAGGTGTACATGGCTCAACCTCCTGGTTTTGGAGACACTGCTCATCCTGATTTGGTCTGTAAATTACACAAGTCCCTATATGGTTTGAAACAAGCTCCTCGAGCATGGAATGACCGATTTACAAGCTTTCTTCCCTCTCTTGGGTTTCAATCCACATATGCTGATTCTTCTTTATTTGTTAAGATTGCTGGCAGTGACATTGTGGTACTCCTTCTCTATGTCGATGATATTATTCTTACTGGCAGTTCTCATTCAGCTATTCAACAAGTGATCAATTCTTTAATCTCTGAGTTTGACATCAAGGACTTGGGGGAGCTCCATTATTTTTTGGGAATTCAAGTTCTCAAAACTCCTACGGGATTATTCTTATCTCAGTCCAAATATATACTGGACTTATTGCAGAAAGTTGAGATGGTTGATTGTAAGCCCTGTGCCACCCCGTGTTTACCTTCCCATCGGTTGGTGAAAGATGATGGCATTCCATATACTAATCCATCAGCTTATCGAAGTATCGTAGGAGCCCTCCAATATCTAACTTTCACTCGACCGGACATTGCCTTCTCAGTTCATCAAGTCTGCCAGTTTATGCAATCTCCGATGGTGTCACATTTTACAGCTGTAAAAAGGATTTTGAGGTTTCTAAAGGGGACATTATCTGTTGGCCTCTCTTATACTCGAGGAGATTTAAGACTGAAGGCTTTTAGTGATGCTGATTGGGCTGGTGATCCCAATGACCGGCGCTCAACTACTGGATTCGTTGTCTTCTTGGGCAATAATCCTATTTCTTGGTCTTCCAAGAAACAAAACACTGTTTCTCGTTCCTCAACGGAAGCCGAATACAGGGCTATGTCTACTACATCTGCTGAACTTGATTGGATTCACCAGTTGCTGGACTTTCTGCATGTCAAGCCTGCTGTTTCTCCTGTTCTCTTCTGTGACAACCTTTCTGCCATTGCTTTGTCCTTTAATCCGGTTCAACACCAACGCACAAAGCACATTGAGATCGATGTACACTTTGTGCGTGAACGGGTTGCTACAAAGAAGCTCTGTGTTCAGTTTGTCTCTTCTCGAGAACAATTTGCAGATATTTTAACTAAGGGCCTTAGTGCTCCTCTTTTTCAGTCTCATTGTTTCAACCTCATGCTCGGTTCATCCACTCATGAGTTTGAGGGGGCATGTAAGGATATAGACAGTGGCTAGGATTATGCCATCTGTCTAAATATTGTAGATCTTAGTTAGATAGTTAGTTAGAAAGTTAGTCTTCTATATAAATACATCATTGTAATAGCTTGTAGATTAAGAAAGTTTAATACAAAAGTTTACAGCTTCTCTCTCTAAAGTCTTGTTCTCTTTCCCTCTCTTTCTCTCTCTCTCTCTCTCTCTCTAGTTCTTGAATTCTGATCTTCTTCTTCGATCATTCTTTATCTACATTAACACTCTGAACCAGTTCTTGCATTAGAAATTTTATTCTAAGTACATAATTTTATTAATAGGCATGCTTAAAAATGGCTTCTTCGCCCTCGAGTGTCGGGCAGCATGTGCCTACCCTGATATTTGAGGATATCGGGGTTATGGCGTGTCACTTAATCCATTGTTTATTGTTGTATGATCCTATGGTTTCAAACTGTTGTTGCCTTGAACCTATGCATCAGCGTCCGCCCCCGCATATTATTTGACCCACACGCCCGCTGCCTCGTTTGCCTGACCGAATCATCCTGCCTGCATCATCCCGTCTCGAACCTCGCTTGCTTGAACCACTGCGCCACCATCTTCTCGAACCACCTGCATTCATTGTCTTCTACATCCACCACCGCTGCTACTCAACATCCACGAACCCATCACTTGTTTGACGAAGCCCAGACCCGAGAACCACAAACTCGGATTGAGTTTGTCTTCGCCTTGGATCACTACTGTTGTTTCTGATCTGCCTGCACCATTGCTGCTGACCTGCTTGCACTATTGCTGCTGACCTGCCTGCACCATTGCTGCTAACCGCCTTCGACCTATGACTGTCCTCGAACCCACATCGAGTTGCTGCTGCGAACCGAGATTGCATGCTGCCACTATCAATGTTGTTTGCTGCTATGAACCCAGATTCCATGCTGCCGCTATTAATGTTGTTTGAAGAAAAAAGAAGGAAAGATAAATCAGAAAGAAAAAATGGGAATCATAAGTTGATGTTGTTGGATTGCAATTTATTATGCCACTTGTTGGTTTTAAGGCCCACATGGTTGACCTAAGAATGGTTACTGTTGGGCTTGTATTGGTTGATTTGAATTCAGAATGAAGTTTGCTTGGCTATCACCCGAGTGATAAGTTTTGTTTTTATTCGTTCGTTGCTGCAGTTGGGATATAGAAGTTTAGTCCGTTTAGTGACGGAGTCCATACTCCCAAATTTTGGTTGCTAGAATTTGTTGATTGCTGGAATTGCTTGTTCGCTCGCTCGCATGTTTGCTCGCTTGTCTTGTCCATCTAACGGAGCTTGTCTGTCCGTTTGTCGGAGCCTGTTTGTCGATCCGCGTTGCAGAGCCTGTTTATCTGTCTGCCCGACTAACAAAACCTGCATCCACATCTACTTGTTGGCAAACTCATGTTGTTTACCGCTATGAGTTTGACGGGGGGTGTTGGAAAATAATAGATTTAGGATTTGGGCTCAATCCTTTAGAATAAGGTTTTGTTAGATATTAGGATTAGTTTATTATAAATAGAGTGCTTTGTTATTCATTAGAGAATACGTTAGTCAAGATGTAATCTTTTCGGTTCATGTAACCTTCTTGACAATTCCATTTAATAAAGTCTTATATTCAGTTTGTTTGTTTGTTTGTTGCGTACTCTGATATTCAAATAGATGCACTAAGACAAGATGCATTTCAATGAGTGTGTATATCTCAGTAATCCATATGTAATAGCAAATTGAATATACGGTGATAGCATATCCAAATCGTATTCCGACATCAAATTTTGCCACCATGCCTAGTATATGGCTAAAATTGTATTTACTGACTATCACGACCTTGTGTTGTTGCTATAACTTGAAACCAATTTTTCTCATGGGGATTCGATGTGCAAAACGACTATGTGACGCCCTTCCCCTCTTGCTTTATTCGGGCTTGTAACCTACCGCATAAGATAAATTATTTTTTCTATGGATTGTTATATCGATTATGATATTTGGTTTATATCATTTATTATTTTTCTAGCAGTTTAATAGTATTTTAGTGGCCCTTATAACTACAATTTAATTGACGATTTTACAGCAAAGAATGCACGAAGAATTATTATTAAGTGAAACTTCAATGTTGCATTTTTTAAAGGTTTTGTTCATTTGATTTTTTTTTAATTGAACTGACTTAATTATTTAGTAATGGTTATTTTTGTAGCTTTCTTTACTTTTGTTTTTGGTCCGTGGCTTTCTTTACTTATATAGTGATATTTTGAAACTTCGCCAGCCCATTTGATAGCAAGTAGCTAGCAGCTTAGCAGTGTTTGAAATATTAGAATGTGGAATATTGATATGCAAACTTGTGAAAATATAGACGGACATATCGAATACAGGTATCGATGTCGGTTGCTTTTGATGGAAATGATTAAAATTTAAAATAAAAATTTAGAAATTTTCAAACATTAATTTGGACGAAATATAAAAGTTTTTGCGATTTTAATAAATGTGTTAGAAATATCGATAAATTTAGACTTCACCTCGTTTCTATATTCACCCCCTATTTTCATATATTTCTCCCATTTTTTAGATAATTTCACGGACAGTATCGAAGAAATGTTAAACATTGCAACTGAGAAAAGAAAAAGAAGAAAGAATAGTATTCGCGCGTCAAACCCACGGTCGCCATTAAACTACTACTTACTGATCAAACAAAATAAATGTCAATAAAATGAAAGTGAAAATGTAAAACCCTGCCAAAACCCAAACCCCCCCAAAACCCTCGCTGCTGCTCACTGCTGGGCTCACTGCTGACCTAGTGACCTCTGACCTGTCCCTGTCGTGATCGTTGATCATGTGGAAGCTTCACCCCCAGCCCCTGCTGCCGATCAAGGCCAATGTCTCCTCCAACCCAAGAACCTGGATCGTTATCGGTCTCACCGTCGCAGGGATCGTGGTCCTGGCCGAGACCCACCGCCGAAGACGACGCCGAACCGGAGCCCAAATCCTTCTTTCCGAACCATTTATAGAGCCCCGCTTCCAACTCCTTCCCTTCCCTCAGCCCTCTCCCCCCTCCGCCACTCAACCCCTCGCCTCCCTCTCTTTCGCTATCTCCGACATGTCTCTCTCTCTCTCTCTCTCTCTCTCTCTCTCTCTCTCTCTCTCTCTCTCTCGTTATTTTGCATTTACTTGTAATTTTTTTTTTGTGATTCTTTCAGATTTGGTTTATGGGTTGGTGGGTTTGTTTCAGATTTGATGTGAAGGGTTATGTGACGGGGTTTGGGAGTCCTGATTGGGCGCGAACGCATGAAGCGGCGACCAAGACGGCGTTCGTGGTGACGGCTCTGCTAAAAAATGGGGCTACTTGCGTTGGCCACACCGTCATGGACGAGCTCAATTTTGGGTACCAATCATTTTTCTCTGTCACTTTGTATTCCCTTTCAAATTTAAATGGCGAAAACAATTAAGAATAAATGAAAGCAACGACCTTTTGATACCTTCTTGGTTGTATCACTATCAGGATCACTGGTGAGAATGTGCATTACGGAACACCTGTGAATCCCGAATTACAATCTCACATTCCGGGAGGATCTTCCAGTGGTTCTGCCGTGACTGTTGCAGCTGGTCTTGTTGACTTTGCTCTTGGTAAGCTTCTTTGAGTATTTCTACTTCATTTTACTGTCTTTGCAGAATTTCTGCTTCATTTTACTCTTGGTTTGGTTATAATTTTGCCTCATCTGAATTAGATTCATACTCTTTCCATGTTTCGTCTCAAGTCGCAATGAATAAAGGTTGTAGGTATCAAGTCACCTGCTTAGGCACTGAAATCGGACTAACTATGTGATCCTGCACTTAAAAACTTACCCTCGTGGTTTGGCTTCTTTATAATATCGGCTGATCCTTTCAAGTTCGTATACTGTTATAGGTACTGATACAACTGGATGTGTTAGAATTCCAGCATCATTTTGTGGTGTCCTTGGGTACCGACCGTCTCATGGGGCTGTATCTATGCTTGGAGTTTTGCCAAATTCACAGAGTTTAGATGCTGTTGGTATGCTTGGGAATCATTTCTTGTTTATGGTTTCTCTTTTATATTTCTTTTGTCTTCTTTAATTTGATATTGTTGTTGTCTTTTAGGAATTTTTGCATGCGATCCATCTATTCTACATCGTGTTGGACATGTTTTGCTTCAGTTGAATTCTGTGGAATCTAAAAGGGCGAGACGCCTTATTTTTGCTGATGATCTCTTTCAGCTTCCTAAAATTCCTATTGAGAAGACAGTACATGTTGTCAGCAAAGCAATTGAACATCTATCTGGGTGTAAGTGACCTCACTTGAGAATATGCACACACATATACGGCTCCATAGTCATTGCCTTTTCTTTTAATCTTTTATATATCAATGGTAAAGTCAGCTATGCAATCTCTCTATTGTCATAATGGGACGGGAGTTCATACAAAAGCAAACCAAGTATAACTATGTTGAAGTTGCTTCTTTTACTGCTTCTGCAGACCAACCTCCAAAGCATATGAATTTTAGTCAGTATATTGCTTCAAATGTACCCAGTTTAAAAGCATTTCGTGAAGAATCCACAAAACATCAAAATGGAGTATTTACTTTGAAAGCTCTCTCTTCTGTGATGCTTTTGATACAGAGGTATTCTAAGATTATTCAGATCAATTAAATCTTCTGAAATTCCTTTGGGTTACCTTTATGGGAAAGGAAATTTGATAAGCTCTCTCTCTTGATCTCTACTAATTTGACATCTACAACTTTATTTCAGTTGTGAATTCAAAACCAATCATGAAGAATGGGTTAAATCGGCAAAACCAAAGCTAGGGCCAGATGTATCAGGTCGTGTTCGTGCAGCAATTAACTCTACAAATGAAAACATGAAAACCCTATATAAAGTAAGGACTGAGATGAGAGCTGCCCTTCAAAGTCTTTTAAAGGTATCCCAACACTATGCAAATTTTTATATTCATTAGGCATTCTATCGATTTATCTACTTCACTGGTGTTACGTAATAGTAAAGTGACTCCCAGAAAGAAATTTTCTTAAGGTCAGAAATGTTTTAATTGTTACTAAATTTTAAACTGCGTGATGTACTTCTTTTGCTGTTTTATTAATTTCTCTATATATAAATATTCCTTTATTACTGTTGTTTGTTATGGTATTTTAAGAAGACCATATCTCGCAAGTCTTTAATCTGAGGCAGGAGAGTTGGTTGTGAAAACTTCAATGTAGTGTGTATATGGAGTGAGTTGGAAGATTACCTCTGATGAGTTGATTCTTCAAAGTATGCGTTTATGTTTTAGGGATAAGAAATATCAAGTCTGATTGAATAAAGAGCAGCTGTAAAAGATTTTTGTTAATTTGGAGTCAACTTGGATAATCTTTGATGCTCTTGGTTTCTCCCTTTTCTCTTTCCTTCGCTTCGGTTGGACTATTAGAGATAGGAACTATATTTGACCTTTGTCAGTTTAATAACTTTAGCTAACATATCTGAGAATCTCTCCAACCTTGTAATAATTGTACAAGTCAGCTAAGTTTGTTCCTTTGATTTGTTTTGGCCAACAATTTGAAATTATACAAATATTTAAGAGGTGGATCAGCTTTAGCTTTCTTGTCTACTTTCAATGGCGTGTTGAGATTCAACAACCTGAGCTTCCTTATATTTTTATTCCTCCCACCCCTCCCCTCTTCTGAAACCAGAAAAGGGGGAATAACTGCTGCAGATCCAGTACTCCTGCAGAGTCTGCATTTTAAATTGTTTTGAACAATATTATTTGGTGAAAATATTGAGGTTGCCTTATTGTGAAACCGATTGTTTATATGTACAATATCTCATTTTATGTATCTCTATTTCTTACAACCTCTTGCTGTCCCAGGATGATGGAATATTAGTGATTCCCACAATCGCAGATCCTCCATTAAAGCTTAATACAAAGAAAGGGGCGTCATCTGAGTTTAATGATAGAACATTAGCATTAACAAGCATTGCCAGCATGTCTGGGTGCTGTCAGGTAACTGAGTACTTTCAAGTCTGAACATTCACATTTATCTTTGAGTATCTGTAGCTTTGAAACTTATTTCACGATTATATTTGCACATGGCCAGGTTGCAGTACCAGTAGGAAAGCACAATGACTGCCCCATCTCTGTTTCATTCATCGCGTTCCATGGTGTTGATAAATTTCTCCTTGATACAGTCTTGGATATGTACTCTTCAGTTCAGGAGAAAGTCAGCATTGCATCCCATTCATTGCCATTGCCAGATACCAATGGGAACATGGATGCTGCAGAACTCTTAAAAGAGAAGGTTGTTCCCCGCTAAAATCTTTTCATCTTAGTTTTCAATGCTTCATTTTGTCGAGTCTTCTTCAATATTTTATTATTTTTTGTCATCTTTACACTGGCAGTGTTGCAACTGCATTCTCTACATGAATGGTACTTCCCACATTTATAGGCTGATATATTGGGTCTGAATCTTTGTCCTCTCCTGTTAATGATAACCTTTAGTGTGCATAATGTCACATTTTCCATTGGCATAAAATATGGACAAAAGTGAGACAAGGGTCAAAGATCGGGGGTGTTGTTCTTCCCCTTCCCTATATTTGTCGAATATTTTGCTTAGTTCTGTTAATTTGATTTTCCACCCGCAAATTTTTTTTGAAACCACTGTTAGTATTATTTGTTATATCAATTTCTATGTGTACTCTTTTTGCAGGGAAATGCTGCATTTAATGGAAGGCAATGGAACAAGGCTGTCAACTATTATACTGAAGCTATCAAATTGAACACGATGAGCGCAACTTACTACTCCAACCGCGCAGCTGCTTACTTGGAGTTGGGGTGGTAAGAAATGCCCATCTGATCTGGCAATTCCTTCTGTTGCATTGCAATTGTATCTATGTGCTTATCAATTTCAATCATGCAGCTTCCAGCAAGCTGAAGAGGACTGCAGCAAGGCAATATCACTTGACAAAAAGGTAATAAAGTCATTCTAATGCATTTATATTTTTAGACTCTTTGTTTTTATAACTATTGGTCGAAGCACTACGAACCAAATCATGTTATGTTGTAACCAATTCTGTTAGTAAAAGGGCAGTTGGAGTTCTATTTACCTCCTCCTGATGGTTAACTCTAAGTCGGTCAGGTATTTGCTTTGTTCAATAGTATTATGTTACCACCAAGTAATTTAGGGATTTCCTTTGTTCAACAGTGTTCTATAGTGGAGTATGGTAGCAAAACTGGATGAGCAAGAATCATTAGGAGTTATTTGTTTCTGGTAATTCGTTTCATTTGTTTGATTGTGGTTCTTTACTCTTCAACCTTACTGTTTCCAGGAGCATCCTTTCAATAGAATGATCCAAAAATACCAATTCAAGCTAGTCAATGAAATTCATAGACCTCCCCAGTACACTCCTGGCCAAGGTGGAAATTTGGGCTCAACTGAATTCTTAAATTGCTTGTGTTGAGAATAGAAATCTCACAGAGAATTTGAAGCCTTGCATCACAGATTCATAAAATTCTGGGCTTCTCCAATGAATGCCAATTGGTTGAGTTATATGTTCTAAGTTTCACATGGTAATGAACATATCATTTACGTGTCAGGCCAATTTAACCACACAAGTTTCATGTCAATCAGTGTAGTTGATTCCCATTTTCTGGTCAGTCTGGCCACGTGTCAGGAAACATTGTGGACTAGACATTGAAGCGACAGTGGTTACTGAAATGACGTACAGACAGTTCTTTGTGTGATAGGCCAATAGTTGATCCATGTGTTCATCTCAGTCATAATTGTTTTTATCTTAATCTCTTGTATTGCTTGCAACCCTTTATTGAGTATGTCTACTTTATGAGGGCCAACTCCCTACTTTGAACAGATTTGTGCTGTGTATATGGTTGTGAATGTAGATTGTTTCTTCAAAACTGTACAAACATTTCAGTATCTGTGACCTTTTATTTATCTTTTCACTTTTTGACGTTTTTGCAGAATGTGAAGGCATATCTTAGACGCGGAACAGCTAGAGAATCAGTTCTTTGTTATAAGGAGGCTGCTCAAGGTCAGAACCCAAATTTCATATGCTTTGTTGCGTTCTGTTGCTTCTTCAACATTTATGAACACTGCTGTGATATATCATATATGACATATCTTGTATGATCACTTTTGCTCAATTGTATGATTTTAAGATGAACTACTTCTGTAGTCATGCAGTCTTTTCAGTTCATTGATTAATGGAATCCTAGATCCATTCTAGTATGTTTGGTCACCCTCTTAGTTAGTTGCCTTAAGCCATCTGCATTTCTGTTGGGTAAATACTTGTGAATTGGATCCAGTCTTTTAATATGGAGATGGTTTTAGAACCTTTTGTTATTTGAAAATGGGGTCAAATCCACAAAAATTGCGACTGAATTGGAACACCGTGGAGCATGGACCTCTCGTCATCTCCATCAAAATCATTAAAACCATTACATATTTTTGATTGGGTTGCCCTTCCTCTTGCTTGACGCGTGGTTGAAAGGGAATTCATAAAGTTGTGTTTGGGAAGGGAAGGTGTTTTTGGTGATGTCTAGTCCTAGTAAAAATTTGTAGTATCTCATGTTTAGTGCCATATAATCCACTTTTGTAAAAATTGAATAGATGAAAAGTCCAATAGAACAAACTGTGAAAGCTAGCATATTCTTACTGATACAAAAGAAAGAGAAGTTACAATACTTTAAATAGATGAACTTTGAAACCTTCATGATGCTAAAACCCAAAATTAACCCAAACGTCATGAAATAAACCTAACACAAGACAGACTGGCTCTCACTTTTTTCAAATGTCTAGTTTTCTATGTAAAGTAAGAAATTTGACCTACACCAATCCTTTGTCAAATATGCTAATCGAAAATGTATTCTGCTGGTGGCTTATTTTGAATGTCACATATTCCATTGACCTCATCCATGAAGTCATACCATTTCATGCTATGTCAGATATTGTTCGAAAGTTGAAGTGTGCCTGTAGGATTACATGTGAAACATACAGTTACGGAGTTTGATTAAAACGAAAATATGCAGTAGTTATGGTTGGCTTAGCTTCTTTCTTATTTTCGTGTTTGGTATTTGCAGATTTCAAGCATGCCCTTGTTCTTGAACCTCAAAATAAGGTTGCCAGTCTTGCTGAAAAAAGACTAAGGAAACTGCTGAGTTGAGTCCCTGCCAACAAAAATTATGTGGCATAATACTCGTGCGGAAGAAAACTGAGAGAGGTGATTCTTTGTTTGGCGGCTGCGACAAGTTTTTGTTTCCTCTTATGTGTATATTATTCATCTTTGTAATTAATCTGTCTTAGACTGATGTTGAGAGGCCCTATATATACTTATATACTTTTTATATCGTTCCCTTTTGAGAAATGAAAAGTGCATACTTTGTCTCACAGAAAAATCGTTATAGGGAAAAAGAAAGAGCCAATGTTGTACCTGGTTAAAATTTTCCTTTGTCGGTCAATGAAGAAGAAAATTTTCTTTTCTGGTGGAAGATGTTTTGTCAGTTTTCACTCTGTTTCCTGATTTATTATGTCTTTCATAGCCAAAATTACGATTAACGTTGACCAAATTGGCGATTCTCTGTGTTATGAGTATATTTTTGAGGTTGTATATCCATCTTTTACTTGTGTTGTTTTGACCCCTAATCCTCTTGATGACTTGGGCCATGCAGATGGAGAGTTGATGTCCTTATTACTTTTAGGGCATAGAAGTTCATTCATTCAGAATTGTTTTGTTACAAGTTCATTGATCGGATCCGATTAAGCGTTGCAGCTTGCTAAACATGAAACCATGAAGGCCTTATCAACTGCCGTTGGATGAGTATGAACTTCGAAATTTGTGCAGCACATAGATCAAATCACTCATTCAGTGACAATTAATGTGATGCTAATGCATTCTGTTAAGGCCGGTATGACAATCATTTTGTCATTGTCTTTAGTTTTCAATTTTTATGTTTGGGATAGAGGTGAAATTATATTGGAAAAGGATAAGATGAAAGATGGGTCATGGGTGAGAACGTGATAGGGGTGTGTGAGAAGTAAAAAGAGGTGTGTGGAAAGCACACCCCAAAGAATAACTCAATTGAAAAGCAACTTAAAATTGTTTCCTATTTTTGTTTTTATTTTTCGTTGGTCTAACATTTTTTTAATCTCTTCCATTATGTTTTTTTTTTTCACTCGTCCAACTCTCATTTTATTTGTTTTTTTTTTTGTATATCTATGTAAAAAAAACGTAGAAAATTGAAAACAAAACAATTATCAAACAAATTAATTGCCAATGAGACTGTGACAACATAGCCAGGTTGGCTATAGTTATACTCTCCTCTCTACACTCAAGTTCGAATTTCATTCTCCTTTGTTTCTTAAATTGTAAGTATCTATATTTACCATACAAAAGTTTTTTTTTTAATTTTTTATAATTCGTTTAATTGTACTGGTTAAATGCAGATATATTGTTGATATTGCTGGTATTGCAAACTTACAATTGCCAATATATGGTTAATATGAAAAAGGATCCTCGCTAGATCCTTTTCATGGGGATCCTAGGAATCCCGTAATCGTGACCGTTCATCGTACATCGTGCAGTCATAAATCATTTCAAAATTTAAAATTAAATATAAATAGTACTTAACGAAAATTGACCGCACGATGTATGATGAACAATCATGATCACGATCACAAGATCCCTAAGAAAATAATTCGGTGAGGATCCTTTTCAGGTTAATATTGCTGTTGACTGACTGTCGGTAAATTTAACTGCAAGTACAATTAACCACACCCTACAAGAACCCTACCATATTTGTCAACACTCTAGAAACTAAAGAGGGCAATTCCCCCTACAACTAATCTTGTATGCATATTAAAAAAAGGATAATTGTGACAGCCCGTCCTGGATTTTAAATACTATCGACTTGAAATGACGTTCTTATCCTCGACTCGTACGTGAATGCGTGTGTCATTGGGTCAAGCTTAGAGCCATTTGGGTTCCCATCTATTTGGACCCAATAGGAATTGGGTTAACTTGGTTTTGGTGGGATAAAAACAGACACACACACATCACATGCACACGTGCACATTTTCTATTTCTATTTCTGTCTTCTCTCTATTCTCTCGAACTCTTTTCTCTCTCCCTTCACCATATTTGTACGGACAATGCCCATAACACGATCGTGGCACAGATCAAGGGATTTGTTGACATCTTTGGACTCCTAGTGACTTGGTAAGTCTAGTGGTACCTTTAGTTTAGCTTGAAACGTAAAGAAACCCTAGGAACCCGAGTTTCCCGTTTGAGGTACTATTCATCAACTTTCATATGTGACATTTTCAGTGAATTCTAAGATCATATGAGGTCTTAGAACTTCCTCACGAAGCTTGGGGAGTGTCATTGACACGTTTTGGACGTCAGGATCACGAGTTTCGAATTTGGCCGATTTTCATGGATTTTCTCCGATGAGATTCTGGCGAGTTCTGATCCTCAAAGTGGTAAGGATGTGTTCTACTCATCCTAAGCTTCATTTTGATATAAATTTCACAAGATTTGGTTGAGAATTGAGTGATAAAAGTGAGTTTGAAATATTTCCCAGTTTCCGACTAGTGCAGCGGCGCCGGCGATGGTCTCTAGCGAACTGAGGTAGGGGATGGAGAATATTCCGTCAAATCTGACAGAATATTCTAACAGCGTCAGTTAGAATTAAACGAGTCCGTTAGGTTTTTAACAGAATATTCCTAACGCCGTTAACTGTGCCGTCCATGTGCCAGGCATGTGCCTGAACGTGACTGATCAGAAATTTAAAAAAAAATATATGGGGGTGTTCGTGGGATCGAGTAGAGCATGTTGGTATATTCAAGCACCCCAATTGAGCAATGTATGAGAAGTTATTACCTAAGTTTGATTATGTGCGTATAATTAACGGTTTTATAGTTGTTTCGCATATAGGTGAGACGTACCCAGAGGACGAGCCCAGCCACGCCAGGCTCAGGGGATACGACCCGTCTACTTATCAGTGAGTGGGCTTTTGTTTTCAGTATATGTATATATATATATATATATATATATATATATATATATATATTTAACGTTTTCCCAGAAACTTTGTTTTAAATGATTTTATGATTGAATGCCATGTTGAATATTCTTTATATTATGATTATAATTGTGCTGGTTGTGTTTCGGTGTCGTGGACGCTCAGGTAAGTCAGGTGAGTATACTTGTTAGTGCTAGTCATGATGATGAGATTGTGATATAGCTCATATTCCTACACCTCGGGTGTTTGTGCTCTGCCAGAGTAGGGCCTAGCCTTCATGTGATCGTTTACCTCCCGCACCGTATGCTCACCTTGGATCCAATGTAAGATCCCACATCGCCCAGGGGAGTGATCCTTATATGTATATTCACATCCCTACCTATCACGAGGTTTTTTGGGAGCTCACTGACTTCGGGTTCCGTAGGAACTCCGAAGTTAAGCGAGAAGGGGGCTAGAGCATTCCCATGATGGGTGACCTACTGGGAAGTTGCTCGTGATTTCCTAGAAACAAAACCGTGAGGACGTGGTCGGGGCCCAAATCGGACAATATTGTGCTACGGTGGTGGAGCGGGTCCGGGAAGTGATCCGCCTCGGGCCGGGATGTAACATCCAAGGCAGGTGCCAGTCTGTCGTACAGACCACTATAGGTGATTCCGACTCGTAGGTGACCTGCGATTCGTCGCACAGCCTTCACATGATCGTAGCACTGAGCGTAATATTATACACCTAGCATGTCGTACAAACCACTATAGGTGGTTCCAACTCGTGTGCAGGATTCGATTGAGGAGCTATAGATTCAGCCGTACAGGTCACGTTAGGTGACTTCGGCTGACATGTTATTATTGATGGCATTTTGTGATGTGATTTATCTCACCTGCTTGATGTTTACTTCCATTTGATTTGGGTACTTCGGCATGGCGGTCTTCTGGATTTTGATATTTGAGTTTATTGCTTCCAGCATGATTTTTCGTATATGAGTACATATGATATTTTTTGGGAAACTATACTTGATTTATGGTGAGGGTTTACTATATTGACTTATGAAACGGTTTTTGGAAAGGATTTATTTTTGCCCACTCACGTTTTCTGTTTTGAGCCCTTCCAGGTTTTAGGTAATGGGGACGTCGGTGGCGTACGAGGCATCTGGGCTATTCTGATAGAACACCATCCATGTAGGGATTTCTCTAGTTATCTTTTTAGCGTTTATTTAATCTGGACTGCACCTAGGATTTGCACTTTGATGTTGTGTTGTTTTACTTCCGTTTTACCTTTCACTTACTCTTATATCGTATTGTAAATTATCTTGTTTGATTTTACTTCTGCACTTCATTTATATCTGTTCTTCCGCACTGCGTTTTTGGCTATGTTGCGCTTACGTGATGGCCAGCACGCCTCAATATTTCGGGTCAGGGCGTGTCAATAATGTTAGACAAACTAAATTTTGTAAACCAAATAATATTGATTATTAATGACACACCCCGACCCAAATGTCAAAGCGTGCTGGCCGTCACGTGGAAGTGACGTAGCCAAAAGCGTCAGCGGAAGAACAGATATGAATGAAGTGCCGAAATAAAAGTCAAGGATAATAGTTTACATATAATAAGGAGTAAAGCAGGAGTGATGTAAACTAATACAGTGACTTAGAGCCAATCCTAAGTGGAGTCCAGATTAAACAAAACGCTAAACATAACAGAAGAAGTCCTACATGGATGGTGGTCTGTCAGAACTGCCTTGGGTGCCTCGATAGTCGCCAATGTCACCGCTACCTAGAACCTGGAGGGGCGCAAAACAGAAAATGTGAGTGGGCAAAAACAAATCTTTTCCAAAACCGTTTCACAAAATCAGTATATAACCCCTTACTGTAAATCCAGTATAATTTCCCAGAAACTAATACGTATATATACTTATATACAAAAAATCGTTCAGAAATCAAAACTCAGTATCAAATCTCTGAAGTAAGCCATGTTGATATACCAACTCAAAACAAGTATCATCAAGCAGGTGAGATATAAATCAGAAATCATAATATACCGCCAATCTATAGCTCCTCAACTACTATCCTGCACACGAGTCGGACCACCTTTAGTGGTCTGGACGACATGCTAGGTGTATAATATTACGCTCAGTGCTACGATTATGTGAAGACTGTGCGACGAATCGCGGGTCACCTACGAGTCGGAACCACCTATAGTGGTCTGTACGACAGGCTGGCACCTACCTTGGATCTAAGGTGAGTGTACGGTGCGGGAGGTGAACGATCACATTAAGGCTAGGCCCTACTCTGGCAGAGCACAAACACCTGAGGTGCAGGTAAATAAGCTATATCTCAATCTCACCATCATAACTATCACTAGCTATCATACTTACTTGACTTACCTAGCTTCCACGACGCTGAAGCATAATCAGTGCAATCACAATCATAATGCTAAAATATAATTTGGCATACGACATGGCAATTCGATTATAAAATCAATTCAATTCGCAAATCATTCAAATCAAGTTTCTGGGAAAACAGCATATATATATATATATACTGAAACCAAAAGCCCACTCATTGGTAAGTCGACGGGTCGTATCCCCCGAGCCTAGCGTGGCTGCGCTCGTCCTTTGGATACGTCTCACCTATATGTGAAACAACTGTAAAACCGTCATTTAAATGCACATAACCTAACTTAGGTAATAACTTCTCAACCAATGCTCAAATGGGGTGTTTGAATATACCAACATGCTCTACTCAATCCCACGAACACACCCATATTTTTAGAAAAAATTTCTGATCACGCACGCGCCGGCCACGTGCGGCACATGCCTGGCACGTGTGACGGAAAGGTTAACAGCGTCAGGAATAGTCCTCAGAATATTCCGTTAACTTCTAACGGTAACTGTCAAGTTTAACTGACGGCGTCAGCATATTCCATCAAAGTTGATGGAATATACTGTCACCTTCAACCTCCAGCTCCGGTGACCGTCACCGACGCCTGAAATTGGGTAAACTTTCGAAACTTGTTTTCTTCGTCAATTTTCAACCGTTTTTTCATGATTTTTATACCAAAATGAAGCTAATAACATATAGAATCACGTTATATAAGTTTCAAGGCCTAATATTCACTAAATTTTCTCTGAGAAAGCTCGATAATTTGGCTTACCTAGAATCACGTCGATCTCGGCCCTCTGACGTCCAAAATCCTTCCAACGAAGTACCCCGAGACTCGTGAGGACTCCTAGAATGTCTCTATGATCTTGTTTTTCCCTAAAACACAACCATTGAGGAGTTGATGAATAGTACTCCAATAATCAAGCTCGAGTATCCAACGATCTGTTACGTTTCAACCCAAAGTAAGGGTACCAGTGAACTTACCAAGTTCCAGAGAGTCTAAATATGTAAGTTTTTCCTTCGATCAGAGCCTGGACGAGGTGATGAGCGTGTGTCCGTACTATAATGGTAAGAGGAAGAAGGAGAGAGTTCGAGAAAGTGTAGGAGAGAGAGAGAAATGAAAGTCTGAAAAAGAAGGGTGCACGTGTGTGCATGTGGTGTGTGTGAGTGTTTAAAATATCCAACCAACCTCCTTAGCCCAATTTTGTTGGGCCTAAGGATCTAAGGCACCCAAAAACCAATTAAAACCCCGTCATACCCTCGTTCATGTCTAATCGGGGTAAAAATGCCATTTTACGTCGATAATATATAATAAAAAAAAGGGGACGGGATGTTACAATTAATGATTGGATTATTACTCAATATTAATCAATGTGCTTATTTCTTATTAATGACACATCATTTGATTTGCAAACCTATTTTATAAACTTGATTTCTCTAGCATTATCCTTAAAAAAAATTGGCCATAAATTCTTAAATCCTATAAATTCTTAAATCCGCCTCTACTCTACTCGTTTTCTCTGCACTATCATTCTTAAATTCCTTTTGAGTTGCATTTGTATGATTAGTAACAGTATGAACGAGTATTAGATCACTCATACAACAAGTAAAAAGGGAGGGAGGGGGCAAAACTAGAAAAAGTAGGGATTTTTAAAAATTAATTAATTAGCTTCTTTTTTTTTTTTTGTTAAAACAAAGGATGAAAATTAATTTAATTGCATATATTTTCTGTCACATCCCGGCCCGGGGCGGACCACTTCCCGGGCCCTCTCCACCACCGTAGCACGATATTGTCCGCTTTGGGCCCCGACCACGCCCTCACGGTTTTGTTTTTGGGAACTCACGAGCAACTTCCCAGGAGGTCACCCATCCTGGGATTGCTCTAGCCCCCTTCTCGCTTAACTTCGGAGTTCCTACGGAACCCGAAGCCAGTGAGCTCCCAAAAGGCCTCGTGCTAGGTAGGGATGGGAATATACATTTAAGGATCATTCCCTGGGCGATGTGGGATGTCACAATCCACCCCCCTTAGGGGCCCGACGTCCTCGTCGGCACACACGCGGCCAGGGTTAGGCTCTGATACCAATTGTCACATCCCGGCCCGGGGCGGACCACTTCCCGGGCCCACTCCACCACCGTAGCACGATATTGTCCGCTTTGGGCCCCGACCACGCCCTCACGGTTTTGTTTTTGGGAACTCACGAGCAACTTCCCAGGAGGTCACCCATCCTGGGATTGCTCTAGCCCCCTTCTCGCTTAACTTCGGAGTTCCTACGGAACCCGAAGCCAGTGAGCTCCCAAAAGGCCTCGTGCTAGGTAGGGATGAGAATATACATTTAAGGATCATTCCCTGGGCGATGTGGGATGTCACATTTTCTATATATGCAACTTTTACACTTTGTAGATCCAAACGAAAATTCCAACAATATGTTTTTTTGCCAAATATGTGAAAGTTGCATATACAAAAATAGCACAATTGGTTCATATATTTGATGATCCCTATATATACATTAGCACTTTGGGATTACATGGTTCATACACATAAATAGTAGTTTAATTACGTACACACAAACACCCTATGGATCCATAGCCTCCACCTCTTTTGGCCAACCAAAGTTTTAGAGCTTTTCTACTTTCTTGTGATGACGTGTCACCGTTTTCCTTAATTTCCCTTTTTATTCTTGTTCTTTATAGCCGAAATCTTGGTTCCCTCATTGTGGCTTGTGAGGAATATATCAGTTAAGCCTCTCTGTGCTTTCCAACTAAATAATTCAGTTATCTCATCACCAAAAGCATTCTTTCTAGAACATTAGTTAGTTATATATGTGTATAATTGTGTGTATATATATGAACTTCATACAGATTTCCATATCCTAGCAAGAACATTCCATGCATGCAACATTCGTACGTAAATTTTCTGTTCATTGTTTTGGTTAAATTAATCCCATAGTTTAATTTCTTACAGAAAAACTTGTCGATCGATTATGTTTCCGCTTAAGCTTCCGAAACGTATCAGCTTTACGGCTTCCGTCGATTGGTTTTATCGGCATTATTTTGCCAATGCCGGTCTCCGCTCAGTTTTAACAAATCTGGGTGACGGCACCACCATCCATTGCTGGGTGCCTAAATCCCCCAAATCCTACAAACCCACCCTTCTCCTTCTCCACGGCTTTGGAGCCAACGCCATGTGGCAATACGGCGAGCATCTCCGCCACTTCACCACCCGCTTCAATGTGTACGTGCCCGATCTCCTCTTCTTTGGGCACTCTTATACGTCACGCCTGGAACGTACAGAGTCGTTCCAGGCACAGTCCATAATAAGGTTGATGAAGTCACATGGGGTTGGGAAGATGAGCGTGGTGGGGATAAGCTATGGTGGTTTTGTGGCGTACAACGTGGCCGTGCAGTGTCCGGAGATGGTAGAGAGGGTGGCGCTGTGTTGCGCCGGGGTGTGCTTAGAGGAGAAGGATATGGAAGAAGGGCTGTTTAGGGTTTCAGATTTGGATGAGGCTGCAAGCATATTGTTGCCTCAGACTCCAGAGAAGCTAAAGGAATTGATGAGGTATTCATTTTTCAAGCCCGCCAAGGGTCTGCCCTCTTTTTTCCTCGCGGATTTCATTCATGTACGTAAGCAGCCTTTAAATTTATTTTCCCACTCTGCACATGCTTTTTAGCTGAATTTTTGAAGTATACTTTTCAACTAAAAAAATAAAACATAAATTTCTGTAATATTTTGATAGGTCATGTGTACCGACTATGTAGAAGAGAAGAGAGACTTGATCCGGGCTATACTAACGGAGCGAAAGCTGTCTAATCTACCCAAGATCTCACAGGTGATTATTTCTCCCCTTATTTCTTATATATATTTGAAGTTATTTAACTGGAATGGTTTGATAATCATTTCAGTTTTTAGCTTTTTAAAAAATTGTTTGGTAGCTACTTTTAGTTTTTAGAGGACAAATTTTGAAAACTCAAAACAGTCTGTTGTCGGTTTTTTATTTTTTAGTAGGAGCTGAATTTCTCGCACCCCCTCTAAAATTATGGAGATCGAATTAGATAAATCAACAAACATAATTTAACATAGGTGTTTGTTTATATTTCCCTTTCTAAAAATTAAAATAGTTTTCAAACAAATTTTTAATTTTAGTTTTTACAGATAAATTGATCCTTTAATTTCATAAATAATGCTCAATGCTTATGAACTATTCCATTGTAAACACAGCCCACACTGATAATATGGGGACAACAAGATCAGATATTCCCGGTGGAACTAGGGTACAGATTAAAGAGGTAAACAAGAAATTTGATGGATATTTACTATAGTTCCTCACCCATCGATATTTCATTTCTCTTTGTTAATTATATGCATTTTGGTTTGAAATATATAGTCATGTAGGGAAAGGTGCGGAACTAGTCGTTATAAAGAACGCAGGACATGCTGTGAACCTGGAAAAGCCCAAGGAGTTTGCCAAGCACCTAAAATCTTTCCTCTGCGACTCACATTCAACTCCGCCATCACCACCAACATGGAAAGATCACTTTCATTTCACAGCAACAAAGTGTAGTAATTCATGACTGAAGATGACTTACACGAACACTTTGTTCGTTGAGCCGATGATTACGTAATGAAAGAAAGAATGTTACACAGTTTTGTTCGCACATGAAGATGTTTAGGATCTCTATATAGAGAATTGCAGACAGAAATCAGTCATATACTATGACAGTACACAGAAGCGCCAAATTATAATGATTTAATGAAGTAAAACCGTATTAGGGAAAACTTTCTCGGGCACTTTACCAGTCAAAATCCAATAAAATCGTACTTGCTATCTGTGGGCATTATGATCATTAGTAAGCACAGATGCATCCATGGCCTTTGACCCCAATTTTTATGGTGATGGAATTGCATAATTAGAATTCAAGTTAGTGTCATTCAACTTGTGGTTTTTCACTCGACGTGAGATTTATACTCTCGACATGCCTCTTCGTGTGTAACAAACTTTTAAACTTAATACGTGAACAACATAGATCGAGTAATGCAGAGCAAGTGCAGCTGTTGTGTTTCACATACAAGACAACTATGAATATATCATGAAAAAAGTGATGTTCTACCACAAAACTAATCAATAATATGAAAAATAACCTAATTATGTATTGTTTTCCTCAACGTGGGACGTGAACAAATGATAATACCTGCCAGTGCGAATGTGATGTACGGCACGCAAAGGGACTAATAATTGGCAATGTGGCATAGGTGCAGCATTTGACGTTCCTTACGACGACCAGAACGTACACAGGAAAGCAACACAACCGCGGAACAAAACAAAACAAAACGCGGTCATGGTCCAAACAACTGGCCGGACCACGGACCACCACCCGTTCAATCCCTCCAGTACTCGATATCCTAATTCATTTTCTTCCTCTCAAGCTTACGTCACACACCTTATCTTACCTATATATATTAACGCAAGTAATCAAAATCAATAACTTTCTCACCAAACAGAAAAAAGAAAAGAAAAACCCTAATTAGGACACAAAAGGAATATAACTATTTGGTTTCACATAGGAGGATGGTGATGATGGAAGGCTGGTCTCCAACTACCATATCACCTTTGCTTCTCCGCAACCTCATAGCCTCCCTCTTTATCTTTGCAGACAAATCCTTCCTAAACTTGTCTCAGAAATCCAAACTCCTCCAACTCCTTCGCTATACTTTCGTCACTTCCTTCCTCTTCCTCCTCCGTTTGCTTTCTCCTCTATACCCTAACAATAGCCAACCCTACAAGCCTCCCAACAAGAATGCTAGTAATCACACTTCTGATCCTTATGATTATACGTCCGCCTCATGCGGCGGCGACTCCGCTATCGCTCGAGCACTTTCGCAGCTCTTGACCCTCGTCAATGACATACCCGTAACCTCCCGCAAGTACCAAGTTGTTCGCTCTTTAGCGGAGAACCTCATCGACGATAACCACAAAGAGGGCGCAGAGGCTTTACGTCAAGTCAACCGTACGGTTCTATCCGCGGCTTTTTCCACCACTCTGAGCCAGCTTGAAGCTGCTGCCATTCTCGAACAACAAGGAGAAGTGCGTGGGGGTGATGGCGTCGATTTGTTGGGGAACGCTCGGCCGGCGGAGTACCGGTGGAGCCCGGTCCTACGGGTGGTTCGATCGATTCGGGACGTGGCATGGACAAGGGGGACGAGGGCGAGCGGGACGAGGAGCTCGGCGGAGAAACTGGCGGCTGAGGTGCTTTGGTTGGCTGAGAAACTGGCAGCTTGTGACGTGGCTGATGAAGCAGTGCGGAGATGGGCTGCCGCCTTTAATTTGGCTTGGCTCTCTCTTTCCGTTGAGCCGCGCCTACAAGCATCCATGGTCAAGGCTTCGGGTAAGTTCTTATTTATTTATTTCTTTAATTTTTAACCAAATTGACGATTTTTTTTTCTCAAAGTACATAGCATTATATGAAAATGAATAAAGGGCATCACTCATAACAGCACATTTTGTGACGAAAAGTTTAGTGAACTATAATTTTGATTTAGATTTAGATAATTTTTACTTTGATAATCTTTCTCTATATTCACTTAATTTTGTTCATGAAAATCGATTTGGATGTTTTGGGCTAAATTTATTTGATTAGTTTAGTTTGGCCTTTTTTTTAGCCCATTTTTCAACCAAAAAAATAAAAAAAATAAAGAGCAATACAGAATTGAAGAAAATAAGGGTAACACTTTGGACAAAATTGAATGGACCGATATACCATATAAATCTCTACGAATATGCCATGTATAGTGATGATATATTCCTAGGCATTGGTTTAATATTCCTTTGACTATTACTATTTTCTTTTCATGGTTTTCTGCTGGCGTGACGGCACTAAATTTTTGGATATCACTTCTTCATGCCTTATATTTGTCGTTATTGGTGATTGAGATCGCGTCTAATTTAGATGTGGTAGCTGGAAACTTCATGACAAAGATAATTATGCATGGCTCCCATTATTTGACTTTTCAATTTGTGAAGATAACTTTTTTTTTAAATATTAATTTAGAGAATTGTTATTAGCACTCCAAATATTTCATTTGACACTCTAAATTTTCTATAATTAGAAAGAAAAATACACTTGTGAGACTGTAAAATAAGATTTTTGAAGTGCTAATAACAATTCCCTCAATTTATTGCTAATTATTACCAAAACGACATTGTTTTTTAGTTAATGTGAGTGTGAAATCAAACTCGTTACTTTGAGTGTAACGGTGAATATTCTTAAGACTCATTTTTAGCTATGTTCTCTGGTCAATCTCACTTTGACTCCCTATAACTCAAATTTCACAACTTTACTTTCAAAAACTCAAAATTTGTTCCAAGATTCTTTCTTCTCCATGAACTCAAAAGTTGCCCCTAAAACATATGTTGAACCCACCACTCAATAAGACAATGCCACATGTGCCAATGAATTTGTTTATAAATCTCCACTGTGCGTTAACATTGAACAATAAGAAAATATCAAAATCAAGTTTTATAGAATAAAATGACAAAATTAATAGAAAATATTATAAATCTCCACTATGTGTCAACATTCTACATAACGGCATAATTAAGGCAATGTGGATCGAATGTTGAGTTTTATAGAGTAAAATGACAACCTTTGAGTTTTAGGGAACAAAATGGAATCCAAAATCGAGTTTCAGGGGTAAAGTGGAGCAAATTTTAAGTTTTAAGGAAAAAAGGGACAACTTTTTAGTTACAAGGGGTCAAAATGAGATTAAAATTGAGTTTTAGAGGTGTACCTAAAAATAAGCATATTCTAATTAATTAAACAACAAATTATTTCCATTCGATTGAATTCAAAGTTATAACAAAACTCTATAAGCTTGTAAATTCTTATCCTATGTAATTGTTTTTCGAATAAAGAAACTATTTTATTAAGGAAGTTTTAACGAAAAGCTCGTGGTACTGTTCACTTTAATGAAAAATTATATTTTTATACTAAAAAGTCAATCCTGATACTATTCACTTTACCATTTATTTTTTCCTTATCGTTAAATGAACATCCACAAGAAAAATCTTGGAAAAGAAAGTTCTGTACATGGTCGGGAGGTTTCCTCAAACCAAATTAGACCATCACTAATGCTAAGGCCAAACTTAGCTAAATAGTATGGAACTCCATTGCAAACTAGACTATCAAGCGTATTGTTAGTTGTAAAACTAGACTATATTTTTTTTTTTTAGAAATATGGCATGTTCTACTTACCGTATCAAGATATGCATATCATTTTTCTTTGGTTCTCACATAAATGTATATATGCGTGTCACGAAATTTCAATTTAAATTATATAACATTAATTCCGCTTTGTATGTGATGATTAATCAACTGTTGTGTTCGTGCAGCATTTTTGTTCAAGCATGCCAAACAGTTGGGAAAAGACGAAGCTGACGACAAAATCAAGAAAGAGCAACACAAGCAAACAAAGATGCAAATGTTAACGTCATGGTTGCCATTGCTATGCAGAGCCAGCAACGGAACCGACGTCCCGGTTTTGAGCATCGGAGAAAGGGCTGAGATGGAGAGAGTATTGGAAGAGATGATCGAGATGCTGGAAGACGAAGAGGATCAAGAGAAAGTGCTATCGTTGTGGCTCCACCACTTCACACATTGCTCGTCCTCTGATTGGCCCAACCTCCATGCCTCCTATGCTCGCTGGTGTAACACTTCTCGGAAGCTCTTGCTGCACCACCATGCATGATGTATAGGAGTGATGATAGGGAGATCACATTTTGTAAATCATATCTAAATCATCTCTATTATAGAGTTAAGGTCCACAATACAAGTAGATCCCACGTCTATTAGAAAGGAGTTTAGTTTTCCTAGCATTTTCTAGTTTATAATTAACGACCTCGACCAGTACTAGTACGTAGTGGTAGGGCAGCTGCTAGGTAGTGAATCATATATGGCTTCTGGTCTTCCATATTTCCATTATATTTTTTTGTGTGCTTAGGAGGGCAGATGCCCTGGACAAGAAAAAAGAATGACTGCTTAGTGGTTTGATCCACCAATGGGTGGGGCTGTTGGGGGCATGGTGTGTTAGAAGTTGTTGATGAAGTATGAAGCCTCCCTTTGTTAGCCAAGGCAAGCCCAGGAATAATTTTAAGTCAAAACAACTATTAGTTTTGCAATTCTGTCCATCCTAGCCTATTTGATGTGTGAAAAAAAAAAAAAAAAAAAAAAAAAAGAAGAAAGAAAAGAGTTTTGTGCTCACTACTCGCTCTCTATTTCATGGTACATTTAGTTGGAGTTGTGGCTAAAATGAAATTTTTTAATATTAGATGTAATAACTCCATTTTAATTAATCATACAAATGCAAGTTATATTTATTCTTGAGTTTGACTTTATATTATGTTATAGTACTACAGTTTAGGTGTTTTTTTTTTCTGCACTGATAAGTGAGATGTCTTAAGATTGACTCTTCTAACAAGAGTCTCATAACGAAAGTATGGCTGGCTCATTATGTGAATGAGGCCAAACCATCTACCCATTAGTGTAAATACATCAATGCACGTATTTAAAAGAAAATAAAGGTAGGACATTGCTCAGGTGTTTATTGCTGGGAGAGTTTTCAAGAACATATCTATATCTACTATCATAAACATAATAACACTCTTGTTAATCAAAATTTCATGTTTACAAGAAAACCTCCTGTTTTTAGCACCCAGATCACATCCATATCTACTATTAAACATAAAAAATAAAAACAACTCTGCATCTGCTTCGTAAGCACCACATGCAGACTCTATCGAATTTTAAATATGTTTTAGCCCAAATATTGAGTTACTGGTCATGGGTCTGAGTTGCTTGATCAACTCGAACCATACAAAATACACTTTACACCAAAAAGATTTAGAAGCGCGCGGACAGAACCGGGTTCACCACAAGTCCTTAAAGTGATCGAATATTAGGAATAATTAACTTAAAGCATCTTGGAGCAATCCTACCAAAGGCACCTAACTTTTGTTCCGCATCTAATGCTCTATTAATTCTGGGCTTTTCAGTTGGTATGTGTATACAAGCACCAAGGCACCCTCATTCCCTAAGCTAGAACTTGAAATGGCAAGTCGGATTGAGAGGTGCAATGGGTGTGGACGGAAACTTGTAGTGCCATTACAAGCACGAGTCATTCGTTGTGGTGCGTGTCAAGGCGTCACACGCATCAATCGAACATCCATCAATCCTCTGATTCGAGAGAGCCATGATTCAATAAACCACGCTGTCAACCGTGTTAAAAGCCAAATGACTAGGGTGATGACCATGCCCTCCCCGAATACTGGCGGCCCTGCTAATCCTAGATACTGCCATCATCAGTACCAAAACCCTTGATGCCACTGTGAACACGAAAATTTCCTGAAACAAGAACACATGTACAAAATATATTTTTGTATTAATGAATTTGAGTTACAATCTCTTTTAACTTGATCCTCTGATTCGATCTCCGTAAGGTGTAGATTTGTGGATAATGTTGATCCAAGGGTTGTCGAGGCTTGATCTTAGATGAACAGGGGATGTTTCTTCAAGAGCCGTCGGGGCTTGATCTTGATGAATGGATGAACGATCTTCACGGGCCTTTCGGCTTGATCTTGATGAACGAATTAACAGATCTTCAAGGGCCTTTGAGCTTTATCTTGAAGAACAGTTGATGAATGGACCTTCAAGGGTCTTTGAGCTTGATCTTGAAGAACAGTTGATGAATGGATCTTCAAGGGCCGTTGGGCTTAATCTTGACGAGCAGTTGTGGTTCTTCAAGGGCCATTGGCGCTTGATCTTGGGATGAATAGTTCTCCAAGGTTTTGACAAAGAATGAAGAGAGCTTTCTGGAATTTGTGAGGTTGGATGCTTGATAGCTTTAGAGTTTCAAAGTTTCAAGGATTTGGGGAATTCTTTTCCAATTTAGGAGTAGAGAAATGTATTTGTGAATTGGTCTTTTGAAACGAATGGAATGGCTTCTATTTATAGAAATTTCCAAGGCCTAATCTTGAATATAATATTCAGATAAAATAAATCGTTTCTGTTAGGTGTTGACACGTGTCAAGTTTGATGACTTTTCAGAGTCTTTTCGATTTTTCGTTGAGTCACACGTTATGTGTAAAATTTATGTGACACATGAGTGTTGAAATTTTAATTATTGGTCAACATTTATTTTACCGAAATTTTGATGTCTACGAATGCCCCCACTTGAAAGCGCGTCGTATACATGTGCTTGTCATGTGTAGAAGATGCGTTTTGAAGTCCCTTAATGTAAATGTCGATCTAAAGGCCGTCGAGGCTTGATCTTGGATTGGGCTGCAATTTTCTTTAAGGGCCATCGGGGCTTGATCTTGAATAAAACTAAAAGTTTCTTCAGTTTTGTTGGGGGCGATTTGGCACGTGTATTTGCTGTGCTTGTTGACTTTCCACAGACTTGATCTTGAACTGGATTTGATTCAAGGGTGTTGGACACTTGATCTTGAATCAAGCTTGTGATTTCTTCAAGGGCCGCTAGGGCTTAATCTTGAAGGAACTGGGACCATGAGCAGTTTCACATGGCAAGTGATCTTTGGCTCCGTCGGGGAAGAATTGGCACGTGCAGTTCACCACGCCTTAGCGAGCTGACTCAAGAATTTAAGGGTTAAAACAAGTCCATCAAATCCAGAGTACTTTCGATCTTGATGATATGAGATACTTTTGCTTTTGAAGAAGTAGCGGATGAACTAGCACATGTTTTGTTGTGCTTGTCTCTACATGATTCCATGTATCATTTTCCCTTGCCTTATCTGTTCCCCTTGCAGAAGTGGTATTTTCCCTGGTTTTCCCCCATGCATATGTAGTATATTCTCTTGTTGTATTTGTCTATAGAGGTAGGAGTGGAATGCAAACCTTACATTTGAATGGTCCTTTAGCATATCACTTTTTAACGACTCATCAAGCTTGACAGCTCCAATCATCATATCAACAGTTGAAAATGAATACTTGAGAGCAATGCTAGGTAAGCAATCAGGGAAGGGGTTCCAAGCAATCAGTTCTAGATCGGAAAGTTGATTCCAAATGCCGGCTGATTGCTCTCTTTCTCCTTATCCTGCAAGTGAGAATAAGGACAAAGAAAAGGAAAGGGAGAAAGCATGATATGAGATACTCTTGCTTTTGAAGAAGTGGTGGCGATTTGATAGCGCTGCACGGTGAAGCTTTGCTTTTCGGCGACGGTGCCGGTAAAAAGCCATTGAAGCTTTTCGAGCTTTTTAATTAGAGCAACGATGCCGAGCTTGGGTTTTACTTAGACTCCTCCATCTGGATTATGCGGTTCTGTAGGGAAGGGTGTCATGTTATAGTGATCTATTCCAGCTCATCATTGATCATTCTGCTTCAATCTCTTGTAGTATTTGTCCCCGACGCAGAAGTAGAATGCAACTTTTGCATTTAAATGGTCCTTCAAAACATTACTTCTCAGCGACAATGAGTACTCGAGAGCAATGCAAGGTAAGCAACTAGGCAAAGGTTCTGGCAATCATGGACCAAAATATCGAAATATCGCCAATAATTTCGTTATTTTCACCGACCGATATTTTAAGTGATATCCAAACTGTTTTCGTTAAAATATCGCGATATTATGCGATATTATTGATAATATCGCGATATTTACGAAAATATCGCGAAATCGGAAAAATATCGGCAAAAAAGGAACCGGAGAAGAAGGCCGGAGCTTGTACATCTCCGGCGGCCAACCGTAAAAACACAACCCAAACTCCCGAGCCCAATTCGAAACCCCAAATCGAAACCCTAAATCCTAAGCCCCAAATCATAACCCCAAATCGAAACCCCAAATCCTAAGCCCCAAAATTCAAACCCCAAATCGAAACCCTAAGCCCCCCGTTTTTGGGTTTCGTCCATGTTGCAGAGACAAGAGGAAGAGAGAGAAAGACGACGGTGAGTGTTGTTGCAGAGAGACAGTGAGTGTTGTTGAGGAGGATCGAGAGAGAGAGAGAGACTGAGACAATCCAGAGAGAGAGAAGAGGAGGATCGAGACTCGAGGGATCGAGGGATCGAGACTGAGGGATCGAGGGATTGAGAGAGAGAAAATGAGGATGGAGGGATCGAGGGAGAGAGAGAGAATAGGAGGATGGAGGGATCGACTGAGAGAGAGGAGGATGGAGGGATCGACTGAGAGAGAGAGAGGAAAGGAGGAAGAGGACGGAAGGATCGAGAACCATTTAGAGGGAAGTGTGTATGCGTGCGATGTATGTGTGTGCGTGTGTTGTGTTGTGTTGTGTGCGTGTGTGTCAGTGTGTGTGTGGATGATGGAATTTTTGTTTTTTTTTCTTTTTCAAGAACATTATTGGACAGCTTGTGGTTGATGTATTACAACATTATTGAACATTATTAAACTTCTTTCATTAATTACTACATATTTTATACACTCACAATGTTTGCCAGCTCGCTATATAATCAACTTAAATAAGTTAAATCCATCATGCAATACATTTCCTTCCAATTTTTTGTGATAAACTAATAGATAATTGACTAAATAAACATCTTGCAAAGTTTCAATAAAAATTTCCAACTTTTTCTTACAATTTCCGTGGTTTCCATTGAATTTTTATCGATATCGATATTATCCCGATATTTCCGTCGATATTTCCGTGTTTCCGGAGTACCGATATTTCCGATATTATCGATATTTTATACCTTGCTGACAATCAGTTCCAGATCAGAAGTTTGATTTCAGGTTCCGAATGATGGATTTCTTTCTCTTTGTCTTGCAAGTGAGAACAAAGACAAGGAAAATGACATGGAGAAAGCATGATATGAGATATTCTTACTTTCGACCCTGATGCTATGAGATACTCTTGCTCTGGTGTGATTTATTTACAGAGGTATTCCAGGGGATGAGGAATACTGAGTATTTTGAGAGGCTTCGTTGGAAATGCATTCTCGAAGATAAGGAAGAGGTTGGCATTTTTGCAAGTCTGCCTTGCCGTAGAGGATGAAGGTCGACATATATAGGAATTTCCTAATAGCCGGTGGCGATGCTGTTCATTTCCTCTTGTCAGCGACAGTTGGGTAATTGACACAGTAAGATTCACGCATTTTTTAACTTTGTCAGAAATCTTTGACAAAGTCATCCATGACTTCCGCAAAGCCGAGACCGCATGTGAAAGCTGTCAATAAATTTTGATCCAGAAAATTTGGCTTTTGACATTTGGAGGGTGGTGCCTCTTTGATTTCTAAACAAACACATCTTTGGTTTCTGAACAAGTGGTTGGCTTTTGAATTGCGGAGAGAGATGACAAACCCCTTTGATTATGTCTGTGACTTCCTCAAAGCTGTGATCACATGTGAAGGGTGTCGATAAACTCTAATCCAGAAAATTCAACTTTTGAAATTTGGAGGGTTTTCGATTTCTGAACGAGCGCCTCTTTGATTTTTGGACGAGTAGCTCTTTGATTTAAGAGCAGGCAGCTCTTCGATTTTTGAGCAGGCGGCCTTGTTGCCTCTTCATTTTATAAAGGCACCAATTGTGCTCCAAAGCACGCTGGAGAGTTGTTGTCTGTAAAAGCTCCCCTCTTACACTTCTGAGATCTTGATTTATCCAACCTCTTCTTTTCTTTCAACATCTTTGGAAATGGCTTGCCCATTTGACTGTCATCTTGATTTGAATGTCAGGGAAAATGCTGACATGTCTTCTGTAGACAACCTATGGCACCCATCCTTCTTATCCCCTAACGGTATTCTTACAATTGGGGATACTGTGATGAAGAATGATATAACCACTGCGGTGGTGCTAGAAATCTTCTCACCCCTAGAGATAATAGGATGTTTTCCAAGTAGTCCGATAAGTTGGCTGTTTAGGACTCTTTGGCCTTCGGCGTCCAATGTACAGGCTTTGTATCGAACATGGGCCAACGGCTTCTTGCTCGAACTCGCTAGGTTGAATCCTTGATGGCTAAGGTGGCGACCCCTAAGCAAGAGATTAGAGGGCTTAAGCACGAAAATAGGGAGTTGCACATGCTTGCCAATAATTACTCGACGAGCAGGAAGAGAAAGCTTGATCAGCTGCAGGAATCTGAAAGTCGGATTCAAAGTGATCATGAGATGTTTATGGCTTTGTTCCAGACTCATCTTTTACCTTCATCATCTAGAGCTTCACCAAGTGTTGAGGCTCTGAATAATCAACCTCCGGTGCTTCGTCTTTCTGCAGCTTCGTCGAATACTGAAGCTTCTCGTGATCAACCTTTGTGAAGACTCCTTCCTGTAATTTTTTTTTTTGGTATGCAAATATATGTAAAAAAAAATTCCAGAGAAATAAATAAAAATGGCCTTTATTTCACTCAGTGCATTTTTTTTCTTTTTTTTTTCTATAGTGATGTCCTCCATTCAATTATATGTATATTTTTTTTTCTTTTCCTTCACATGGTACCAAAAGTACCAAGATTCCACCATTTTCTTTTTCTTTTTTATATCATTTCTTCTTCTTTCCAGCTTGTCCCTCCTTGCTGTGTATGCCTTTGCCTGACACCATAAATATTTTTTTCTTCTTCTAATTCTCTTCTTTTCCCCAACTTGCCTGTCTGTCCACATCTTTTCATCATTTTTTTTTCACGTGGTGCCGCACCACTTTGCTCCGCCATCCTTTTTTTTTATTATTATTTTTGTATACATTTTGGTGATGGGTAAAGGAATTTACAGGGAAGGACGAAGAGAGCTTGAAAAGCGTTGCACAGCAAAGGTGTAGAAGTAGCTGGAGCTTGAGGCAGAATTTAAGGTGTCGAGGTTCACGACCGGCTAGTCGTTTGACAGCGGTCATTGAAGCCCTTCACTGATTTTGATCATGGTGGCCAGAGTGACAATCTTGAGGTAGTGCAAAGCATCAAACTTCATGACTGACTAGTCGTTTGATAGCAGTCACTAAAGTTCTTCGCCATCTTTAATCATGGTGGAGAACCTGGTGCAAGAGCAGGCATGGCAAGCCCAATTCCGTGGGTGAATACGGGTGGACTGCCAACATGAAGAGGATCAAGAGGGCACAAGTGCTAAGGGACAGCAGCATGAGCTTCTACATGTCCAGTAAGAAGACGATGGAGAACAACGTAGACAACAAAATAAAAAAGAGGCTGGTTTCTTCAAGCGGCGAGTTTGGGCGCTGCTTCCTCAACCCCATCGTCATGCATCATTAGAGTAGCGACCATAAACTTCTTCGTCCTACAAGCTTTAGGGAGCCCGACTATCCTCACTACTTGCCTCAACTTCAGCCTCAGCTGCTCAACCTTTTTTACCTACTTCTCTAACATGAAAACTAGCCTCGTCTTCTTCAGCAACTCGACAAGCTGGAACAGCATTGATGGCTTCCAGCCTGTGACCTAGGAATTTGCATTCTCAAAAAGGCTTGACCAAACAGGGTAGAAGAAGAAGCTTGTAGAGGAGAACCCGAGCTTGAAGTGGACCGGGATGCAGTGGAGTTGGAGTTGTGGATGAGACAAGCCTTAACTATCAAACATGGAGTAGCATCTAGAGAGACAAGCTGCCCATGCAGCAGCACGAAGATCTTACTGGATAAGAGGGACATAATGGAAAGCATGGACGAAGAACTCCACGAAGACGGAGACGGCACAAGATTTGGTAGATTTATTGCTGGATGTTGTCTTTCTCTGTTTTCAACCTCTCGATGAAGTACTGAAGCTCATACGTGGACATGGGAGTAGCATCGTCACAAACACTAGAAGAAACAGCCTTAACTATCAAAATCGAGTGATGGGTGTAGACATGGAAATTTTGATACAAATAAATGTTGACCAATAATTAAAATTTCAATGCTCACGTGTCACATAAATTTTACACGTAACGTGTGACTTAACGAAAAATTGAAAAGACTCTGAAAAGTCATCAAACAAGACAAATGTCAACACCTGACACAAATGATTTATTTCATCTGAATATTATATTCAAGATTAGGCCTTGGAAATTTCTATAAATAGAAGCCATTCCATTCATTTCAAAGGACCAATTCACAAATACATTTTTCTACTCCCAAATTGGAAGAGAATTTCCCAAATCCTCGAAGCTTTGAAGTTCTAAAGCTTTCGAGCATCCAGGTTCCCAAGAATTCTGAAGAATCAAGAAAGCCCTTGAAGCTTCGTTTTTCATTCTTCGTTCATCCGTTCCTCCATGATCAAGCCTCGACGGCCCTTGGATTAACACATCCGTTCTTCAAGAATCAAGCCCAAAAGCCCTTGAAGTTCATTCTTCATTCTTTGTTCATCCGTTCCTCCAAGATCAAGCCCCGACAGCCTTTGGATCAACACATCCGTTCTTCAAGAATTAAGCCCAAAAGCCCTTGAAGTTCATTCTTCGTTCATCCATTCTTCAAGAGCAAGCCCAAAAGCCCTTGAAGATCGTTCGTCGTTCGTCGTTCATACAACCTTCAAGATCAAACCACCAACGGCCTTTGAAGGAACAATCATCCACCTTCGAGATCAAGCCCTGACGACCCTTGAAGAAACTTCGCTCAACCTTCAAGATCAATCCACCAACGACCCTTAAAAAAACAATCATCCATCTTCGAGATCAAGCCTCGACAGCCCTTGAAGAAACTTCGCTCAACCTTTAAGATAAGCCCAGATGGCCTTTGAAGAAACATTCATTCACCTCCATGATCAAGCCTCGAAGGCCCTTGGATCAACATCATCCATAAATCTACATTTTACAGAGATCGAATCAGAGGATCAAGTTAAAAGAAATTATAACCCAAAATTCATTAAATACAAAATATTATTTTGTACACGTGTTTCTTGTCTCAGGAAACTTTTGTGTTTACAATGGGACCCCAAGGTTCGGCTGCTTTCACGCTGCAACTTTCACTGCCGTTACTTGAACTAGAAGTCTCAATTTTCCTTCCTTCTGCATTCATCACCTTGGCACGAATGGCTTCTATAGCATTTGGCCCCTCGTCAACTTCTTCATTCTTAGGGTCTGGGTTTTTAGGTAAGCTGATATCTATCAGTTTCACCTCAACCAGCATGGCAGGGAATGTACATAGAAGTTTCGTTGGAAGCCAAAGAAACAAAGCGCCTATCGGGGCATCGATTTCGAATCATTTGCATGCAGAGCGCCATGGGTTTGCTTCACATCTTGTTGCGAAAACAAATATTCAGAGTAGGGGTCCAAGATGCAGTTGTTACGTCCCATTTCAAGCTTGCTCGGTGACCCAACAACCACCTGTCTACTGTCGTCGACGACGGCATCTCCGAGCCTGCCGCCGTGTAAGAATCTGCAGTTGGCTCCATTCTTGTAGTAGCCTTTGGCGAAATACAAGCAGGGTTTCCACCCAAAACCTGAGTTGGAGTCCTCCAGGCTCACGTCACTGACTGAGTAACTTCATCGGTGGAGCGGAGTTGAACTTGAGAGTCGACGACACGGACGAGTCGCATTTAACCAAGCAGTACGAAAACGTCGTCGATGAGAATCTAGGGTTGTGAGATGCTAGACCCTACTAGAGCATCAAGGTCGCTGTCCTTGAAGTCCCAATCCATTGCTGCTCTGATCTGTAGACCCAAAAAATCAAGAAATGACTAGCTAGGGCATGGAGTTTAAAGGGATTATAGTCAAATTAGGATTTGGTAGGATTTTAATAGACTTTAAAATCTGGGTTTAGTCAATTAGAGTTTTAAGATTTTGAAACCATGATGTAGTCAAATTAGGATTTAAGAGGATTTTGAAGAATACACCTAAATTCAGGGGTAGTCGATTTAAGAATTTAAAAATACATTCAAATCTAGGTATAGTGAGAGTGTCAAAGATTTATTAGGATTTTAATGGCCAAGGGATTTTGAGGGATTTGAAGGTGGGTGGTATAAATACAAAGTGCCATCAAGAATCCAACCCTAACCCATGTGATTTGTTTTCATATTCATCACAGAAGTGAAACAATTTTGTCTCTCATCTTTCTTCATCGCCACAAGGTATTGCAGTATCTTTATGAAACTTACAAAACTATTTGGGTGTGGCCAAATAGAAAATTTATGATCTGTTATTCTTGTTTTGTATCTTTATGAAACTTACAAAACTTCTTAATTTTTTTTTTAAGATTCAGGAAAATTAAAGGCCAGAGAAAGTTGTAGGTATTATACATGTACTTGAAGGAAAAATTATGTCCTAGTGAAGAACATTAAAGAACATTTGAATACATATGCAAAATATTAACAAATTAAATTAGACATGCATTCAAAAACAATTCATAAAACCCATGACTTTCAAAGCCTAGTATATGGTGAACCATGACTCTTTAACAACATTAAAGAGAATAAGGATTTAGAGAATCATTACCCTTGAAGCTCATCCTTGATTACACAAGGGATTCACCCAAGTGGAGGGCCTTCAAGTCACCTCCTTGCTTCCTTGAGGATTTGTTCTCCAAAACACCAAAAATTTGATGTCTCCAAGTTTCTACACCAAAGATTAAATTGTGAAGATAAAATGGATGACTTAGGGAAGAAGAAATTGCTAGATTTCTCTCCCTAAGTGGCCGGCCCCCTTTTGGAAATTTAGAGAGAAAATGTTTCACCCAATTTCTTAAGGAAAACCCTAAATGAAATAAAGCTATAAAGTATAATTTATACTTCATTTCTAGTGAGTGGCAAACTTGTAAATAACACAAGTTTGCTACCCCTCATTCTTGTGGCCGGCCTCCCTTTTGTTATTGGGCTAATTGCCAATTTTGTTTTAGTTGTCATACAACTTAAACATAATGGGCCTTGTGGACCAAAACACTTTTGGGCCTCGAAACCCAAAACCAACTTAGAAGCCCAATACGAACGTTTCGTATAATTAATTAACTAATTAATTAACTTTGACCATTCTTCAATTAACTATTTAATTGCTTATCCATTTCATTTAATTACTTCACTTTCATCTTTACTCGGTGTACGATCCATTAGGTTCCAGTTAGCGAGGCAGTGGGCGATGTTACTCTTAACAATCGATTGTGAATTGAAACCACATTTCAATTCTCCCTTAAGATTAGTGTTTGCTAATCTTTAGGGCTTCCACAAACCATGAGTGACACCTAGCAGCATGTCATGGTTACCCAAGCTAAATAGAAGTGGTTGGAGAACCTATCCAGTTACAACTACAATGCAATACGGTCATTCTCTAATACAATACTCTTAATCACATTGTTTAAGTGATAGTTTGTTTCATGTCTACTATCCAATGTGATACTTCTCTATATGATTCGCTTGAATAAGATTTGGAACAAACTTCCTTAGTCATATTCATATGCTTTGGCCAAAGACTCTCGAATCATATCTTAGAGTATTCTCCTTCCACCATGGAAGGTTAGAGATTCCTTGTTGTGCATTCATATTTCTACATGACTAGATAGCTTGACCCCAACCATGCCGTGGACACTCCAAAGGAACGCCATTTGACACGATCAAAGATCAAGGACCTAATCATTAAACATCAATGATGCCTCAAGTCAAAGGACTACTTTGCATATTGTAACCATCGAGTTCTTACATGACATGTATGTTTGAACTCTGTTTTTTTATCGTAGTTCAGTGTACTCGATTACTCTTTCAAGCACCTATGTGTTTGTCTTAGTGTCCAACACTAAATGACTTGAGACTTGTCATATCCACGCTTGAGTCGACATAACACATACTAACCTTAGCGAATTGTCAATGCCCAATTGGCAACCCTATGGCTAGGAACGTTTTAGGAATGAGCATAAGAGAAAGGTCTCGAAAATCTAACTTACTTAGATCACTTATCTCTTAGATCAAATACATTCCTTGGATTCCCTTATTAATTAAACACAAGATACAATAAACAGTGATTAATAATAAGCATTGCCCTCCATTAAACATATAAAAGTTTAATACAATAAGTATTCCAAAAAGCTATTACATCAAATGAGTGGCTTTGTGGGCATACTTCCAACAATCTCCCACTTGCACTCAAAGCCATCCTCTCATGTATCTAATACCCATCTTTTCCATATGGCGGTCAAGTTGGACTTGAGACATTGGCTTTGTCAGTGGATCTGCTACGTTATCGGCTGAAGCAACTTTGAGAATGTTGACTTTCCCCTCGGCAGCATATCTTCTAATGATATTAAAGCGCCTGTCAAAATGCTTGTTCTTTTGATGTGCCCTAGGCTCCTTGGCTTGAGCTATCGCCCCACTATTATCACAGTACAAAGTTACTGGTGATGTAATGGTTGGAACCACTCCAAGTTCAGTGATGAACTTCTTCATCCAGAACGCTTCTTTGCCGGCTTCAGCTGCAGCAACATATTCAGCCTCTGTCGTGGAATCAGCAATTACACTTTGTTTCTTGCTTTTCCAGCTGACAGCCCCACCATTCAGAGTGAATACATATCCGGAGTTGGAACTTCTATCATCGACGTCAAATTGGAAATCTGCGTCTGTATAACCTTCCACTCGCAACTCTGTTGCTCCTCCATAAACGGGGAACATGTCATTAGTTCTTCTTAAGTACTTAAGGACCGTCTTGACAGCTGCCCAGTGTTCTGATCCTGGGTTAGATTGATATCGACTAGTAATGCTCACAGCATATGCGATATCAGGCCTTGTACATGTCATGGCATACATGAGACTTCCTATGGCGGAAGCATAAGGAATAGTATTCATTTGCCGTATCTCTTCAGGAGTCTTAGGTCCCATGGACTTAGAAAGGTGAATTCCATGTCTCACAGGAAGAAAACCTTTCTTAGATTGTTCCATCTGGAACCTACTTAGCACCTTATCAATGTACATTGATTGGGATAATGCAATCAGTCTTCTGGTTCTATCACGATAGAGCTTTATCCCAAGTACATAAGATGCATCTCCTAAATCTTTCATGTGGAAGGTTTTGGACAACCACACTTTTACAGAAGAAAGTACTGCAGTGTCATTCCCGAATAGTAATATGTCATCTACATATAACACTAGGAATACAACTGCATCCCCTACGACCTTTTGATAAACACAATTGTCATCTTCATTTTGTGTAAAATCAAACATTTTGATTTCAGTATCAAAACGGATGTTCCAGCTCCTGGAGGCTTGCTTAAGTCCATAAATGGACCTCAGAAGCTTGCATACCTTAGCCTTTTCAGACTTGGACACGAAACCTTCGGGTTGAGCCATATAAAGCTCTTCCTCTAGGTAGCCGTTCAGAAAGGCCGTCTTCACGTCCATTTGCCAGATTTCATAATCATGGTACGCAGCTATAGCAAGCAAAATCCGAATGGACTTAATCATGGCTACAGGAGAGAAAGTTTCTTCATAGTCAATCCCTTCTCGTTGCCTGTAACCCTTGGCTACAAGTCTAGCCTTATAAGTCTCCACATTCCCATCAACGCTTATCTTCCTCTTGAAGACCCATTTGTTTCCAACAGGTACGATACCTTCTGGAGGGTCTATAAGAGTCCAGACCTGATTTTGATACATGGAATCCATCTCGGATTTCATGGCCTCTTGCCATCTCTTTGAATCAATGTCGGACATTGCTTCTTTGTAGTCCCTAGGGTCCTCCTTTGTGTCATTGTCACCTAAAAGGTATAATTCCGTAAAGTCATTGTCTAAGCCATACCTCTTAGGTGGCTTACTAACCCTTTCAGATCTACGTGGAGCTAGGGGTTCAGGAACAGGGTTGTCAATATGTCGTGTGCTTGTTTGTGGTTCATCATTAATCTCATTAATTTCCATCTCTTTACTTATAGTTCTTTTGAGAACGAATTCGTCCTCTAGAAACTTAGCAATTCTGGCGACAAAGACTTTCTGGTCGTCAGGATGGTAGAACTCATATCCCATAGTTTCTCGAGGATATCCCACAAAATAGCACCTTACTGATCTCGCTTCAAGCTTCTTGACATATGCTTCACAACCCCAAATCTTAATGTGATTAAGACTTGGCTTTCTTCCATGCCATATCTCATAGGGCGTTTGAGAAACTGATTTGGAAGGTACTCTATTAAGCAAGTAAGCTGCTGTATATAGAGCGTATCCCCAGAATGTTACTGGTAGATCAGCGGAACTCATCATAGAACGAACCATGTTCATCAAGGTTTGATTTCTCCTTTCAGAAACTCCATTAAGTTGTGGAGTTCCCGGTGGAGTCCATTGTGATATTATTCCACACTCTTTGAGATAATCTAGGAATTCATTACTCAGATACTCACCCCCTCGATCTGATCTTAGGATCTTTATCTGTTTTCCAGTTTGCTTCTCAACTTCATTCTTGAATTCTTTGAACTTTTCAAAGGATTCTGACTTGTACTTCATAAGATACACATAGCCAAACCGAGAGTGATCGTCGGTGAATGTGATATAGTAGGAGAAACCTCCTCTCGACGTAGTAGACATAGGTCCACATACGTCAGTGTGGATTAACCCTAGAATTTCAGTGGCACGCTCTCCTTTCCCAGTGAATGGAGATTTGGTCATCTTCCCTTTCAAACAGCATTCACAAGTACCCATCTGGTCATTACCTAATGGGCGGACATATCCGTCCTTCGACATCTTGCGAATCTTTTCAAGGTTCACATGTCCAAGTTTAAGATGCCACATCTTTTCTTGGTTAACTTCTTCTCTAGCCCTTTTGGGTTTTGAGGTATTCCCGCTTTCAATACAGTGCATCCCACTATTCGTCTCTAGGTGAAAAAGTCCCTCTATCATATTACCATAAGAGATAATACGACCGTTCAAGTATAAAGTGCAACTCATTTTGTCAAACAATACTAAGTGCCCATCTCGTAAAAGTTTAGAGATAGAAATCAAATTCTTTATACATGAAGGAAAATACAAACAATTTTTAAGTTCCAGGACTTCCCCAGAGGGTAGGTTAAGCATGTAGGTGCCTATTGCTTTTGCAGAGATTTTAGTGCCGTTCCCAACACGCACAACCATCTCCCCATTGCGCAGTTTCTTGCTCCCTACTAGTCCCTGCATCATATTACAGATATGTTGACTAGCACCTGAATCAAATATCCAGGAACTGGAGCTTACTGTAAAAGCACTCTCTATGACAGAAATAGTCTCTTCAAAAGTTCGTGTCATAAGGCTCGCAATGCGCACCCTGTATTTCTTCTTCCAACGTTCATCATTTCCACAATGAAAGCATGTTCCTTTGGATTTTATTGCCTTCTTCTTTTGCAATCTTTTCCTTATGTTTGCATTCTCACTCCCACTGTCTCTTCTGAAACCTTTTTCAAATTCACAGCACATGTCAATCATCTCTTCAAAAGTATGATTGAATCTATTCACTTTATAGTTTACAATAAACTTAGTGAAATCATCCGAGAGAGATGCAAGGAAAAAATCTTGGGCCATTTTCCCATCGATGGAAGTTCCTAAACTTTCAAGATCTTGAAAGATCCTTTCCATTTTTTGTCCATGTTTTTGCACCGATGCCCCTTTTGCCATTTTGGCATTTAATAGACTACAAACATTTGAGAATCGTACATTACTAGTCTCTATGTCATGCATCTTATGCAAACTTTCAACCATGGCACATGAAGTGTCCATGTGCTTATGTAGCTTCATAAGTTCCTCACTAAGTGAAGTGAGGATTAAGCATTTGGCTGGTAAGTCATCCTCATTGTGTCTTGCATAATCATGACACTCCTCCTTTGAAGCTAGTTTCTTATGAGGTACATGAGGAGGGGATTGCTTAAGCACATACAATATGTCTCTCACCTTTGAGACATTCTCAATGTGGCGATACCAAGCAAGGAAACGTTGGCCCCCTAAGGTCCCTTTTGTCAAGTATAATGGTGGGTATAATTTTAGGCATGTCGTTCACTACATAACATAACATAAATCGCATTAGATTGTTGATAAACTACTTGATTGGGTCTTGAATCAAATAGTACCACCCACTATTTTTGGCAAATTCCACATCCCTCAATAGAATCCGAGAGTTATATAGAACTCTTAGTGGGTTATGGGAGACTCACCATTACCAAGCTCACCTCACGATGATACGATGTTGGTTAGCAAAAATAATGATGAGAGAATAACGCATTATTCATTTACAACGTTTTGTAATTACCCATCTTGTTTGGCCTCTAGAGAATGTTGCCTCACGATGATACGATGTTGGCACATTGCACTTAGTTAAGTTATTCCCACCATGCTTAGTTCGTGTAGGGGTTCAAGAATAACCTCACGATGATACGATGTTGGCTATCCTCGTTGCCTACCTTACCACATCATGTATGTATATATGGACTCTTCCTGAATGTAAGCACATACTTTGAACTTCCCCATAATAGGGTGAAGCCGGTGTAGGAGTCACAAATGATGGAGTCCACCACGGTGGAAGGCCTACGAAGAGACATTCAAAGCACCTCTCGCTTATCAACTTAATATTTATTTTGAGGGAGTAGTTTTGGGCTACATCAAAAACATTTTAATCATATTAAAAGAACAAGGGCCTATCACAACTATTGGTCCAAGTTTATATGAATTAGTAGCATATAATACTCCCACTGTTTCGTTGAAACAAGCGAGACTATATGGAACTACTAATGAATGCATTGCATCCTCATATGGACTATATAGTCGTTTTAGGTTTTAGGATGATTATGAATCGATTGATTTGATCCAACACGAGCCTTGTGTTGGACCTTGGGTTTTAGGTAGATAGTTTGTTGATTTTATTTACGCGTTTAATCTAATTAAACCGTTATTTCCTATTGGGCGTTGGACCCAACTATTCCAATTTGCATACATTTAAACAAATAGGAATACATGAAATAAAGAGAAGGGCTTATGCCCTTTTACAACACATTGGAGGACTTATGCCCTTTACAACAAACTTGAATTAATCAAATTACATTCATATCTACTCTACTAAACCCATACATTCATAATGTTAAGCGGTCAATCACATAGCTCAATTATCGTGGCTTTGGTTCATAATCACCCTTTTCTTAATTAATCAAAATTAACTAAGAAAGCATCTTTAAACAATTGGTTTTTGGATCCATAAAATTGATTTAAATGGAACTAAATAAAATGAAAATCAAATTCTCATTTAAAGAGACAAAACAATTTTTGTTCTCATTTTGTTTTGGGCCAAAAACAATGACCACAACTTTTTGGGCCATAATGCAAATACAAAAACTTTTGGGGTCACTTTGTAAAAACACAAAAGTCCACAACTTCATGTAATTACAACTAGAACCCAAAATTTTTAACAATTGCTAAAAACTTCATTAAAGGAACAAAACAATTTGTCCTTTAATGATTTTGGACCTTTACGCAAAATACGTAAACTTTTGGGCCAAAGTGCAAATACACAAAAGTATCACAACTTTATGTAATTGCACAAAAGTCCCCAAAACATCCCACTTGGGGGGTGGCCGGTAGACCTGGCAATTTCTGACACGACCCGATAACACGACACGACACGACACAAAATTAACAGGTGTTCGAGTCGACACGATAACGAATCGGGTCGTTATCGGGTAACCCGATAGCACCTGTTAAGATAACGGGTAAATTCGGGTATACACGTGGGTAACACGATACACGATAAGCAGAATATTAATTTCATAATTTTATAACCCTAAAAAAAATACTAGTATAATTATATATATTAATTTAACAATTTTATACCCCTAAAAACTATAATAAATATATATATATATATATATATATTAAATTAAGTTAATTAACTATAATAAATAAATCAAAAAAATTTAACTATAATAATTATAATTATAATAATTATATATACTATAATAATTATACCCCAAAATATTAATCATCTATAATAATTATATATATATATATATTAAATTTTATAAAACTATAATAATTATTAATTAATAATATGCATGAATCGATGAGCAATGCATGATGCATCCAATATTCCAATCCAAGTCCAACCATCGAACAGACAATCCATTCATTTTGATTCCATTTAAACTTTAAAGTGCCGCCCTTTTTGAAGAAAAAGGGAGTGAAAATGAAAATGATAAAACAAGTTGAAATGAAATAAAAAGGAGAGGGAATTATGAAAAGATGGGTAGGCTACCGGAGGGAAAAGTGAAAATTATAAGAAAAGTTGAAAAGAAAACAAAAAAGAGAGGGAAAAATGAAAATTAATAAAAGTGGTGAGAATTTTTTTTTTAAGTTATTAACTTTTTATCACACATATATTATATCCCACTATTTTTATAATGATTAACACGTGTTAATTTAATTATACGTACAAAATAAATGGATTTAAATCTACTTAATAAATATATATATATATATATATATATATATATATATATAGACACACACACATCACTAACACATAATACACACTATTGATTCATTGAAACTTGATGGGATACGAATTCTCCAAAACTAATTTCAACGATCGCAACCATCAAACTTGTATGTATATGTTTCGAGATCACATCAGCAAAAAATCACAAAAAACAAACATTCAGAGATCAAGTAACGGGACAAAGCTTTTCGACGATTATAAACGAAAAATCACGGTTTAATGGTTATTTTAACTCTGATTTTGATGATTTTTTTACAGATACACTCCTTGATCCTATATGAATACAATGAATGAATTCGATATTCAATTTAAAATATTTATACAAGTGGATACCAAAAAATCTTATGTTATACTTAATGAAAGTATAAATAAACTCTAAGTGTTAGTGCATCTATCGTTTTAATGGGATACGAATTCTCCAAAACTAATTTCAACGATCGCAACCGTCAAACTTGTATGTATATGCTTCAAGATCACATCAGAAAAAAATCACAAAAAACAAACATTCAGAGATCAAGTAACGGGACAAAGCTTTTCGACGGTTATAAACTAAAAATCACGATTTAACGGTTATTTTAACTCTGATTTTGATGATTTTTTACAGATGCACTCCTTGATCCTATATGAATACAATGAATGAATTCGATCTTCAATTTAAAATATTTATACAAGTGGATACCACAAATCTTATGTTATGCTTAATGAAAGTATAAATAAGTGGATACCACAAATCTTATGTTATGCTTAATGAAAGTATAAATAAACTCTAAGTGTTAGTGAATCTATCATTTTAATGGGATACGAATTCTCCAAAACTAATTTTAACGATCGCAACCGTCAAACTTATATGTATATGCTTCGAGATCACATCAGCAAAAAATCACAAAAAACAAACATTCAGAGATCAAGTAACGGGACACAGCTTTTCGACGGTTATAAACTAAAAATCACGATTTAACGGTTATTTTAACTCTGATTTTGATGATTTTTTACAGATGCACTCCTTGATCCTATATGAATACAATGAATGAATTCGATCTTCAATTTAAAATATTTATACAAGTGGATACCACAAAATCTTATGTTATACTTAATGAAAGTATAAATAAACTCTAAGTGTTAGTGAATCTATCGTTTTAATGGGATACGAATTCTCCAAAACTAATTTCAACGATCGCAACCGTCAAACTTGTATGTATATGCTTCGAGATCACATCAGCAAAAAATCACAAAAAACAAACATTCAGAGATCAAGTAACGGGACACAGCTTTTCGACGGTTATAAACTAAAAATCACGATTTAACGGTTATTTTAACTCTGATTTTGATGATTTTTTACAGATACACTCCTTGATCCTATATGAATACAATGAATGAATTCGATCTTCAATTTAAAATATTTATACAAGTAGATCAATATCGAAGTTCATTGTTACCAGAAACAGTTCAAGCTTTCTTGTGCACACGAGATTGGCTATTTGGAAAAGGAGGTAATATATTTTTATATGGTATAGTACTATTATTTTATTTCTTTTCATAATTATTTATTTTGTTAAACTTTTTATAATTTGAATGATTTTTAATGTTTGGTTTTTCTATACTTAGTTTATGCGGAAGAGAGTTCTGACGTGGAAAATCTTACTGAAAACATCATCAACATAACTCTTGAAGGCAATAGATCAAGTCAAAGTTCCAATACAATTTCATGATGATCGATGTAAATTGAAGATTTTGTAAATTGAGGTTTAAACTTTTGAGAAAGACTTAGAACCTTGAAAACAAAAACTCTTTCATTTTGCATATGCTTGCACATTTAATATTTGTAATAAATTAGTAGTGTATGTATTATTTTTTATTAGGTTCTTATTTTCGAGTGTAGATATAATACTTAAACGACAAATGTTTTAATGTTTTGAAGTAATATATAATAATATATGTGGTATGTGCAAATTTTTTTTTAAAAATATATTTTTCTTAACGGGTCATAACGTGTCGGGTCACTTTACCCGTTGGGTAAAGTGACACGACCTGTTAAGGACTCGTTAAGATAACGGGTGTGACACAACACGACCCGTTAAGATAACAGGTGTTACACGAAAACGACACGAATACGACAGACACGACACGTTTGCCAGGCCTAGTGGCCGGCCTCTTTAGTCAAACTTTGAAAAAATTTCTAAAAAGTTTTTGTGAGTTGATTTTGGTGGGTGAGGTTAAAGGTGAGTGTGATGTTTGTAAGAGATATTTTGTCAAAATTAAATTTGTTTTGACAAACACAAAAGATATTTATATTACTTCACCATTAAGTCTTCACCCAATTTTAATAAACCAAAACTTTATGAAAAACATAAAAAAATTTAATCAAAACTTCAAAACTTTTTGTTCTTGGCAAGAACTTCAAGAACATTGAAGAACATTCATAAAAACTCATAATAGCCCCATGAATGTTTTCACTTACCAAAACTCAAATTTTTCACAACTCAAAAGAGGGTTAATATTCTAGGGTACTTAGGGGTTCCAAAGAACACATTAAAACCATTTTAACAAGACTAATTTGAACCCAAAAAGTCACCCTTTTATTTTGGCCGAAAAACCCAAAAAATATTTGGCACCAATTTTAGTTCCAATATTCATGCTTATATGAACTACATCTACAACATTTGAGATGCTAAATTTTCAAGCCAAATTTATATTCAAAGCAAGAACAAAGCTTGTAACATTTACAACACATAAATCACAAATTATGAAAAATCACAAAACCCAAAAGGATTCACCATAAACTAGGCCTAGGCTCTGATACCACTTGAAGGAAAAATTATGTCCTAGTGAAGAACATTAAAGAACATTTGAATACATATGCAAAATATTAACAAATTAAATTAGACATGCATTCAAAAACAATTCATAAAACCCATGACTTTCAAAGCCTAGTATATGGTGAACCATGACTCTTTAACAACATTAAAGAGAATAAGGATTTAGAGAATCATTACCCTTGAAGCTCATCCTTGATTACACAAGGGATTCACCCAAGTGGAGGGCCTTCAAGTCACCTCCTTGCTTCCTTGAGGATTTGTTCTCCAAAACACCAAAAATTTGATGTCTCCAAGTCTCTACACCAAAGATTAAATTGTGAAGATAAAATGGATGACTTAGGGAAGAAGAAATTGCTAAATTTCTCTCCCTAAGTGGCCGGCCCCCTTTTGGAAATTTAGAGAGAAAATGTTTCACCCAATTTCTTAAGGAAAACCCTAAATGAAATAAAGCTATAAAGTATAATTTATACTTCATTTCTAGTGAGTGGCAAACTTGTAAATAACACAAGTTTGCTACCCCTCATTCTTGTGGCCGGCCTCCCTTTTGTTATTGGGCTAATTGCCCATTTTGTTTTAGTTGTCATACAACTTAAACATAATGGGCCTTGTGGACCAAAACACTTTTGGGCCCCGAAACCCAAAACCAACTTAGAAGCCCAATACGAACGTTTCGTATAATTAATTAACTAATTAATTAACTTTGACCATTCTTCAATTAACTATTTAATTGCTTATCCATTTCATTTAATTACTTCACTTTCATCTTTACTCGGTGTACGATCCATTAGGTTCCAGTTAGCGAGGCAGTGGGCGATGTTACTCTTAACAATCGATTGTGAATTGAAACCACATTTCAATTCGCCCTTAAGATTAGTGTTTGCTAATCTTTAGGGCTTTCCACAAACCATGAGTGACACCCAGCAGCATGTCATGGTTACCCAACCTAAATAGAAGTGGTTGGAGAACCTATCCAGTTACAACTACAATGCAATACTGTCCTTCTGTAATACAATACTCTTAATCACATTGTTTAAGTGATAGTTTGTTTCATGTCTACTATCCAATGTGATACTTCTCTATATGATTCGCTTGAATAAGATTTGGAACAAACTTCCTTAGTCATATTCATATGCTTTGGCCAAAGACTCTCGAATCATATCTTAGAGTATTCTCCTTCCACCATGGAAGGTTAGAGATCCCTTGTTGTGCATTCATATGCCTACATGACTAGATAGCTTGACCCCAACCATGCCGTAGACACTCCAAAGGAACGCCATTTGACACGATCAAAGATCAAGACCTAATCATTAGACATCAATGATGCCTCAGGTCAAAGGACTACTTTGCATATTGTAACCATCGAGTTCTTACATGACATGTATGTTTGAACTCTGTTTTTTTATCGTAGTTCAGTGTACTCGATTACTCTTTCAAGCACCTATGTGTTTGTCTTAGTGTCCAACACTAATGACTTGAGACTTGTCATATCCACGCTTGAGTCGACATAACACATACTAACCTTAGCGGATTGTCAATGCCCAATTGGCAACCCTATGGCTAGGAACGTTTTAGGAATGAGCATAAGAGAAAGGTCTCGAAAATCTAACTTACTTAGATCACTTATCTCTTAGATCAAATACATTCCTTGGATTCCCTTATTAATTAAACACAAGATACAATAAACAGTGATTAATAATAAGCATTGCCCTCCATTAAACATATAAAAGTTTAATACAATAAGTATTCCAAAAAGCTATTACATCAAATGAGTGGCTTTGTGGGCATACTTCCAACAGTACTCCACGGAATGCCTTAGACATTTGTTTTGCTATGCTTTATGGGATTGTGTTACCCTATCTTTTACATTTTTTTTTCCTTCCACTTGTTTCTTTGTAATTATATGTAGCAAGGTATCATGGATTTAAAAGAACTTATAGAAATGAATAATTCAACATCTTTTGGGAAAAGTTGACTGAAAATGTATCTATGAATCTGCGTTATCTTTATGTATGGAACATAGAGAAAACAAACCTTAGTAAACATTGTGCAACTGAGTCATAAGACTTGGAGTTTTTATTTGTAGCCAGTGTTGGCATTTTAAATGTCTTTTGAATTGCTGATTTAAGATGTATAGGTTAGGAATATCTTGGGTTTTATTAGATAGTTCATAAGAAGATTTACATGATCTTCGAAAATGGACAATTGGTATTATGAGGACAAGCTGATCGAATAGTATTGGAAGGATGAGGTATCTACGTCTTATGCCTTAAGGCCCTCCCTTCACCACCCCTATGGGGATGGTCTACAAGGTTCATTACTACTCCTCTTACTACATGACACTTACCTAGCCAATATTTAGATCCGGCTTTACCCAAACTTTTCTGGTTAACCCCAACATTCCCCACTTGTAGATTTGAGTGGTTTCTTGAAGGAAAATTTGTGAAAAACAAGTTCATTTGAGCAGCATCAACAACATGCAATTAACAATTAAAGGCGGAATCATGTTTATATGCACTCAAAAATAAAACTTAACCCATGAAATTCAAAGCCTAGTAGATAGGTGAATCAAGACTCAACTCAAGAACAAAGTGAGTTGAGAAATCTTATACCTTTGTTGATTCCTCTTTGCATAAACAAAGGCTAATCACCCAAGGAGAGGGCCTTCATTCCTTACTTCTTAGCCCCATGGATTTCTTGGAGGAGGATAGTAGAATGGATTCTCCAAGTTCCCAAGAAAGGGAACCTTTAAGCATCTACACCAAGGAGAGCATTAATGAGGAGATGAGTGGCCTAGGAAGATTTAGATGCTAGTAAAATCTTCCTAGGGTGGCCGGCCCCTTAGAGAGCAAAGAGAGGTTTGTGTTCTCATCTTTTCTCCAAAAGAAACCCTAAAGATGAAATGGCTATAAAGTTGCCTTTATACCACTTCACAATGGAGTGGCAAACTTGCAATTAAGCCAAGTTCACTACCCTTCTCTTATATGGCTGGCCATGATTGGGTTTTTTGGGCTTTGAGGCCCTTTATCATTCAAGTTGTCATACAACTTGAGTTATTGGGCTTGACATTCAAATCCCATTGGGCCTTGAGGCCTAAAACTAACCCGAGGTCTATAATGAACTTATTCGTTTGATTATTTAACATATTAATTAATCCTAGCCATAAATAATTAAACCATTTAATTATCCTTACTCATCTCTGTTCTTTCTTCAATCTCTACCTTACACGGTGTACGATCCATTAGGTTCCTTTTAGCGAGGCAATGGGCGATTAGAACTCTTTCAAATCGATTGTGAATTGAAACTTACTTTCAATTCTCCCTTTACTGATTACTCACCTTTAGGGCTTCCACAAACCATGAGTGACACCTAGCAGTATGTCATGGCTACCCAAGCTAATCAGAAGAGGTGGAGAACCTATTCAGTTTAGGATTACAATGCAATACGGTCTTTCTCTAATACAACACTCTTGACCACATTGTTTGGTTTGATAGTTTATTCATGTCTACTATCCAATGTGATTCATTTACTTATATGATTACCTTGAATGTGATTCGGAACGACTTTCCAAATCTCATTCATACTCTAGCCAAAGATTCTTAATCATATCATAGAGTATTCTCCCTCAAACAATTTGAAGGTTAGAGATCCCTTGTTGCGCATTCACTTGCCTCCATGGCTAAGTGGCTTAACCCCAACTATGCCGTGGACACCCTCTGATGGAGTGACATTGACATAGTCAAAGATCAAGGACCTACTATGATGCCTCAGGTCAAATGACTACTTTGCATTATCCCAACCATGAGCTCTCATGTGACATGAGTATGAGAACTCATCGTTGATCGTGTTCAGTGGACTCATTCTCTATTGAGCACCTACATGCTTGTCTTGGTGTCAGTCACACCAATGACTCAAGACCAATCACTCTTCCTAAGAGAAGACATAGCACATACTGATCTTAATGGACTGTCAATGCCCAATTGGCAGTCCTATGATCAGGAACGTTTAGGATATGTATATGAAAGAGAATGGTCTCATGAACCTAACTTCTTTAGATTACATTCTCCTAATCACATATTCCTTGGACTTATCTTTTAAGCATATAGCATTTATATGAGACAGCTTAAAACAATATTCTTTGCCCTTTATATTAAACTAGATTAGTTTAACATGTGAAATGTCCGTAACGTATCATCATATGATTGGTTTTAGGGCACATTTCCAACATTTCTGAGGAGCTTTTAATTGGGTTCTTTTAATTGTGGTGTTTGTTTTTAGCTATTAAAAATTGATAATTGGTTTAATTGTGATGTGTGTTTTTAGCTGGTAAGAATAATGGGAAAGAAGAATTATATTAGAGCTTACTGTATTTGTTTGGCTAATTAAGGTACTTTGTTGATTTATTAACGCATTGCATATTATATGATTTGAATGGTTTTTGTTAAGTATGTCCTAAATTGATTTTGTTATTGATACTGCTTCCATCATACTAGTAATTAGAAATGGGAGACAAGCAACAAGAAATTGGAAAAGTGAAGGCCAAGAGTGATATATTATAGCGCTTGGACATTGGAAAAGAGCAAAGTGTTATTACAATTGCTCATTGAAGCTACATTGCGTGGATGGCGTGATGCAAATGGCTTGCTAACCAAAGATATTATGACGACAAGAATACTTTCGGCACTTAATGAAAGACTAAAGTGTAATAAAACTTATAAGCATTACACAAGTCGAATGAGATATTTTAAGAAAGAATATGGAAAGTATAGTAAGCTTATGGGAAGCAACTCATGCTTTAGGTGAGATGCAAACACAAAGAGATTTGTTGCTGATGACGAAGTTTGGGAAGAATACTTTAGGGTGAGCTTCTTGGCTTTTATTTAAAATATTATATGTAACTTGAGTGTTTACTTATAGTTTATTGAACAATTGTGATTTTCTTGTTTATTTTGTAGGCCCACCCATATCAAAGAAGCATTCGTAAAAAATCTTGTGATGACCTTGAAGATTTGCAAATCGTACTTGGGGATGAAACTACTACTGGAAAACACTCATTGGGATTGGGTAAGGAAACTGATGCAAGAACTTTTGTAGTGGAAGATACACAAGGTGGAATAGAGGAAGATGAACAAGTTGGAATATAGAACTTGTTTTACGATGAGGAAAATTGAGGCTTTGTACTAAATCAAAACCAAGCATCACACCAAACTTCATCATTTGATCAATCATCCCCATTCTCACCCACTCAGGCCACTAGCTCAGAGATTCCCCCACCAATCACCAACCATAGGAAACGAAACAGAACCCAATACCAAGGGAATGCTGGATCATTCGAGACCTAATTGAGGAAATCCTAACTCTACTTGATCATAGTGTTCATGGAACACTCTTCACTTTTTTTTAGGTTTCTACATCAGTGTTTTCCGTTCTTTTCTTAAATGAATTTGTGTTTCATTGTTATTTGATTCTAGATTAGTGCGTGACCTTCTTACACTTTCCAGCCAATAGACTTGTCAATTAGTATTTCTTGGTCTATTATGAAGATTATGATAATGAACTACCAGATAGCAATCTTATTTAGATTAGATGTCTCCCAGTCTATGATTAAGGGTAAAATACTAAGAAATCTTTGAAAGAAGTCCGTATAAATCTTGAGAAATTCACGAAAGAAATCCATACAAATCCATAGAAATCTATATTAGAAATCCATATAAATTTAACGAAATCCATATAGAATTGAGAATCATTTAAAATCCTTTGAAATCCGCCACTCAAAAAAAGTCTATTAAAATCCCATGAAATCCAAATTGACTACACCCCCCTAAGTCAAAGAATAGGGATTGAAGAGGATAACAGTGCATGTGGCTTGAGGGGTGAGAATCGGGCCTGGGCTGGTGCCTTTTGTTGTTGTTGGGCCGAGACATATACATATATATATATTTCTTTTTTTTTTCTTTAAAAAAAATATTTGTAATAAAATTGACTCCTTTAATCACACCCTTATTATTATTATTATTATTATTATTTTGATGTGACTAAACTCAAAAATTGAATGTTCGAGCTGCCTACGTATCCCTCCAAAGAAGAGATCAAGTCATAACGTAGTTTGAATACACACACACACACATATATATATATATATATATATATTTTTGTGTTTTCTTTTGGATATTTTTTTTGGTGCCGTATGCAATTTATGCTCTTGCGGGCCATGAGTGTTTTGGTTGTCGCCTTTTAGGCTCATACAGATGAGGAGCATGTTGGTGTGTCACTTTTTAAGCTCGTGCGAACAAGGAGCTTGTTGGTGTCGCCTTTTAAACTCATGCGGACAAGGAGCTTGTTGGTGTCACCGTTTAAACTTGTATGAACAAGGAGCATAGTGTCATGCAGTTTAGGCTCACGTAGGTGAGGAACTTTGGTTCGTGTAGTTTAGGCTCGTGCAAACAAGGAGCTTTGTGCCGCCTCCTCAAGCGTTATGGTTCTTCAAGTTACGAAACTTTATGCAAGTGCGGAGTTGCCCTGATTTTTTAAGGACTACATTTGAGTTCCATCCCGAGTCCATGACCTCTTGAATGAAATCAGCTTCGATCATGTTGACAATCTCAGCTTTATCTAGGCTTGAAAGTGCATTAACAATGGTTTCTTGCCCTCTTTCCAAATGATGAATTTGTGGATGCAACGTAGAATTTGTGGATGCAACGTAGACTTCATGTGCAATTTCTTCGAAGCAACATGAGTCCATCCTTCCACTTCGCTTGACTCGGAGTATGCCCCCAACGGTCGAGGTAAAGACTTTGAGTCGAATGAGCCAAAAGTGACAGTGGTATAGTTTGACTTCACTACATCGTCAAGATCTAGCTCAATGATTCCTTTCTGGGCCAGTTTCATGATGAGATCTTTCAGCACAAAGTACTTTTCTGTTGGATGACTGATAAAGCGGTGGTACTTATAGTACCTTGGGTTGTTGGTGAAATTTATTTCTTCCGGCCATTTGCATTCGGGTAAATTGATTACCTTCTTCTCTAACAAGTCTTCTTGTATTGCGGCCAAGTCGGAGTTCAGAAAAGGATACGTCTTCTGCTCTAGTTCTTTCAAGGCGTTGTTGTACCTGTCTTGGGTGCGAGAAGGTTTAGCTCTGTTTATCTCCCTCATTTTGTTCTTGAAGGAGATCTTGATGGGCGCATAGGAGGTCTTGATGGGGGTAGTGTTGACGGTAAAAGTTTCATTGGCAGGCTTCTTTCCAGTCTCGTCCACCTTTAGAGTAAACACCTTATCCTTCTTGCAGTCAGTGATTGGCTCATTCTTCCCATAATGGGTGATGCTCAACTCCATGTCGTGGGCGTGGGTGGCTAACTCTTCGAAGGTTCGAGGTTTGATGCCTTAAAGGATGTAGTGTAGTCCCCATTGCATACCTTGGACGCACATCTCGATTGAGGAGATATCCGAGAGTGTCTTTGCAGTCGAGGCTTAGAGTGTGACATCGGTTGATGTAGTTAACAACTGGCTCGTCTTTTCATTGCTTCGTACTTGTTAGCTCTAGCATGCTTATGGTGCGGCTAGTGTTGCAGAAGTAGTTGAGGAATTCTCACTCCAATTACTCCAACCTGTTGATGGATTCAGGCTCGAGGTTTGTGTACCAATCGAAGGTGTTACCTTTTAGTGAGCGCACGAACTGCTTTGCAAGGTAGTCCCCTTCAGTCCTCGTGTTGTTGCAAGTTTCAACGAAATGGGCGACGTGCTGCTTTGTGTTTCGTTTTCCATCAAACTGCATGAACTTTGGTGGTTAATAACATCTCGGCATCTTCAGGGCATCAATTTTCTTTGAGTAAGGCTTCGAGTACAACGCAGAGGTATGTGAGCTCCCTTCGTACTGCACATTGACGGTGCTGGCTATCATCTCCTACAGCTGCTTGATGGAGAGAGATCCCATGAGCGCCGCTACTTGGTCTAGCTCCAGCTTTTCTTCAACTTTCTCCACTATAGGCTCCTCTTCTTCATCGGCATCTTTCTTTGAGCTAGAGCTAGCTCCTTCATCATGTCGTGCCCCAATTTTCCCAATAGCATAGCAATCTTCAAGTCTTTTTCTTTGAGGGTCCTTGTCATCGTTGCAAGCATTTCCTTCATCTGAACCAGCTGTTCTTCAATGGAGGTGGTGCTGATGGTCATGACTTGTTCCTTGTTTGAAGCCGTTGAGTTTGGAGAGTGCTTTAAATTTTCTTGAACAGAGAAAGAGATAAGAGGTAGAGATTTGTCCCACTGGGCGTGCCAAATTTGTGAACACGAAAATTTCTTGAAACAAGAACACGTGTATGAAATATATTTTTGTATTAATGAATTTGGGTGACAATCTCTTTTAACTTGATCCTCTTATTCGATCTCCGTAAGGTGTAGATTTGTGGATGATGCTGATCCAAGGGCTGTTGAGGCTTGATCTTAGATGAACAGGGGACGTTTCTTCAAGGGACGTTAGGGCTTGATCTTGATGAACGGATGAACGATCTTCAAGGGCCTTTGGGCTAGATCATGATGAACGGGTGAACGAATCTTCAAGGGCCTTTGAGCTTGATCTTGAAGAACAGTTGATGAACGGATCTTCTGTTCTTCAAGGGCCGTTGGGCTTGATTTTGAAAAACAGTTGATGAACAGATTTTCAAGGGTCGTTGGGCTTGATCTTGATGAACGGCTGGGGATCTTCAAGGGCCGTTGGGGCTTGATCTTGGGATGAACAGTTCTCCAAGGATTTGACTAAGAACGAAGAGAGCTTTCTCGATCCTTCGGGATTCTTAGGAATTTGGGAGGTTGGATGCTTGAAAGCTTTAGAGTTTCAAAGCTTCAAGGATCTGGGGAATTTTCTTCCAATTTGGGAGTAGAGAAATGTATTTGTGAATTGGTCTTTTGAAATGAATGGAATGACTTCTATTTATAGAAATTTCCAAGGCCTAATCTTGAATATAATATTCAGATGAAATAAATCGTTTCAGCCAGGTGTTGACACACGTCCTGTTTGATGACTTTTCAGAGTCTTTTCGATTTTTCGTTGAGTCACACACTACGTGTAAAATTTATGTGACACGTGAGTGTTGAAATTTTAATTATTGGTCAACATTTATTTTACCAAAATTTTGATGTCCACAGCCACATTCAGCACATGAAAGGCGCGGTGCTGTGTGGAGTGCGTTACAATGGGATAAGTTACAAGCTCCAAGGAACGGTGAACGACATTCAGTGCATGAAATACTTTCTGGTTGACAGATTGGGATTTCCAACTGCTTCCATACTCATGCTCACGGGTATTCTATGTAATTAATTTCACACTATCAATCATGGAAAGCATACTAATATTTCTCTCGAAAGCTATTTCTTTTCACGTTTCGTGAGATTTGAACTAGGAATCAAAATTTTTTTTTCTTTCTTACATATTTTTCTCTTTCTTACATATTTTTCTCAATGTTATGATCACCAAAAGTGTGTAAGGTGACTTGATGTTGCCGTGTTGTAGAATATGAGACGGACCCTTTCAGGATCCCAACAAAAACAAAACATGCGAATGGCGTTACAGTGGTTGATGCAGGGATGCCAATCAGGAGACTCGTTGGTGTTCCACTTCTCTGGCCATGGCTCAATCCAGCGTGACTTTTCGAATAATGAGATTAACGGCAATGATGAAACGGTGTGCCCTGTTGATTTTGAGACCGAGGGGATGATCATTGATGATGAAATTAACGCCACCATTGTTAGGTCGGTGCCCCATGGTGCGAAACTTCATGCCATTGTCGATGCCTGCCATAGTGGAACTGTTCTTGACTTACGATTTGTTTGCAGGATCAACAGGTAATGTTTTGCAGCACCAACCTAGCTACATGTCTTAATTACTATCCTCAACACATTTTGTTAACTATACCCAACTAATTGAGAATTTAAACATGATATATGTGTGTGTGTGTGTGTGTGTGTGTGTGTGTCTTTTTTCAATGTAGAGAAGGATATTCGTGGGAAGATCAACAATGCTCGCCTATTTATAAGGGCACAAGTGGTGGACTAGCTGTCTCCATAAGCGCTTGTGACGACCATCAAAAATCTGCAGACACCACTATGAGTATAATTGATATGTGCGGAAATCAACCCTATACTTTTGTTGTGCGATAAACCCTAGCTCTTAATTAATATGATTTTTTTCTTCCACAATGTTGGAAGAGGTTGCAAGTTCAACTATCTCAATCCTCCACATTGATAACCCTAAACCCTATACTATGATGTACGTTAAACAAAGACAAACTGTTTGAAGTTGTATTAGTACCATATCAAGGAGCAGAGATATTCGACTACATGCAATTAAATTCAAAGAATAAAAATTGAAATGTAAAATAACACAAGTCACGGGATTGTGCAGGTTTTGTCTGGAGACGCTTCAACGGGTGCCTTGACTTATAGCTTTATCCAAGCAGTGGAAAATGATAGCGGATCGACATACGGATCTTTATTGAATGCTATGCGCCACAAAATTCGCGAAGCTAAAACTGGCATTGATATGGTTCAGTATCTTTCCAAAAATCATATAGTTGGTTAAACCCACAAACACTTCACACACACACACACACACACACACACACACACATCGAAGCAACACTGCAACTATTAGGTGGCAACCTATTTTCCAAAGGATTTGGATCTTCTCCGGATCCCCTCTATGGGGATCCTAGGAATCAAGCAACAAGAGCCGTTTATCAAAAATTGTGCGGCTACAATTAAATGATTTTTATATTTTTAAAAATAAAGTAGTCTCGTTTTGCGTAAAAAGTATTTAATTGTAACCGCACGATTTTTAATAAATGGTCTTTGTTGCTTGATCCCTAGAATCTCCATAGAGATGATCCGGAGAGGATCCAAATCATTTTCCAAATATAGTTAATATAAAATAGAGTGTACTTTCGTTCTGCTTGATGTCCCATAAATTTGAAAGTCTGATTAGACATTCTTTATGTTTTCAGAACTTATTAAAATTTTGGTTTTTTATTTGTAGGAGCCCCAGTTGTCATCATCTGAGATATTTGACATTTATGCAAAACAATTGGTATTGTAACTTAGAAATTAAGTTATACATGTCATTCTTACTGTGCTACTGTCGCAGCCTATGTGTACTGCAATGTGAGTTAATCAATATATGAATAAGTGTAAGTTTTTATTTTATTTTCATTTTTCCACTTCAGCCATCCAATTTAACCCTTTCGCCTTCCCTTCTCCCTACCCTCCATCACTCTCACTGAAAATAGATAATAATTTTGATCAAAGTTTTTTAGTAGTTTCTTGGTAGCATAGTATGAAATATTCTGAACAATGCTTGGCTACTACAAGATAAGTAAGAATTTCTATTCAAAAGTCTTCGTGTTTGATTTGAATTACAAAGTTTTGTGCAACTTAAGATGATATTCATAATATCTTTAGATTATTCGTGATATATTTTCACCACATGGTCATCATGTGATCTGTCGGGCTATCTAACTTTATTTCATTCGTTACTCTAGGCGGTCGTGTGCCCCAGTCGACAGAAGTTGCTGCGGCGACCGCGGCTAAGAAGAAGAAAGTCATTTCTCTTCCTAATGCATGGATCCGACAACTTGCTCGCGTATTCCGTATCTGATACCGTACCTCTAAACAAGAAAAATGTGAGCACAAGATGGGGTGAGGATGGAATATTAGATTCCTATATGAAAATCCAACTATTGGTTTTCCGGACCGGTACGTACCATGAAAAAAAGAAGGTATAATAAGACTTCAAATTCTAAAAAAAAAGGTAGCTAAATATTATCCAAACATTGTTCTTTATGAATGGTTGGATTATTGTAATCTAATTGATTGTCTCTATAGTAGAGATAATGTGGTAGCGTTAACTGTTTAGAATATGACGATGCTTAAAACCTAATTGTGGTTGGTAATAGAGTTAAATAGTTTGAGAATTTCAAGCAGAAATGAACAATCAATAGACAACATGAGGCAATTTATACGGTTCTGCAAATTTTGTAGTATTAACTTTACAACGTGGTAGAAACACGGTCCAGTGCACAAAGTGTCGTAATATAAGTGGTTAGATATTTGAAAAACAACAAGGTGGTAGCCACTGTCGCCAGTCCCAGCACCGTCAAGTTTCTGGTGGTTGTTGGGAATGGGGACGACCGCAACAAGCTTTTATTCAGTGCACACCAAGACCATAAAATCCGAGTCTGCTAGACTTGCCCTCCAATGGATCCTCGTTAAGGGATTTAGATTGTACTCATTCCAATTACCAGACTCATAGAGCCTGGTATTGTTATTTATTGTCACTACCTCCCCGGTGGGATATTGGTCTTAACAAGAAGCGTATTGCTTATCTTCAAAAATTCTATACAGTTTTTTTCTTTGGTGAATTCTTTAAGTACTATATGCATGGTGTTCATTTTGTTCATATGTATGTATTTTGAACATTCAGTTTTTGTTTGGTTGCTGCAGGAAGACAATGAGTTGCACCTTGTACTTGAGTACATGTCGTACATACACTCAATGTAGTCATAAGGATATCCATTCTTAAACAAATATGGCTTATTAGCACACAACCCCAAATATTAACATGATTAAGACTTGTCTTTCTTTCCAACTACATCCTATGGAGTCGTGAAATTTTTTTATGATCAAAATTGTTCATATATGAATCACATTATAAAGATAATCTCTGCAAAAAATGAATTAAAAGTAAGGTTGTTTAGTCAATCTATTGTAGCAAATACATAGACAGTTCGTAATGCTTTTAACAATTCTATTTATCTATTTTTATACAGTTTGGTGACTAAACGACTTTAAGTTTAATTCATTTTTTTTTGCATAGGTGACCTTTATAGAATGATTTATAATGTGAACTGTTTTGATCTTAAACACAAACACTACTAGAAATTTCCACTTTGTCGACAAAATTAGTTTGTCGGCAATGGTCAAAATTCGTTGGCAAAGAGCCTTTTCCAACGAAAAATTTGGTCGACAATTTTGTCGCTAAAGGCATGTCGCGCAAGATCTTTCCCGACGAATCTTTATATTTCGTTGGCTCATTTTTAAGGCGACAAATCTCAACTGTCAAACTGTGCCCGTCACCAAAAAAACATTGTGACAAAATATGTTGTCAGCACATATTGTTTTTTCGCGATGAAGTTATTTGTCGGCTTAGTGATCTTGTTGCGACAAAACATTTTGTCAGCTGAGTAATCTTGTCACGACAAAATGGTTTTTCGGATGCAAAGTCCTATGCCAACAAACTGGTTTGTCTGCTCAAATTACTTGTGTAGACAAAATAATTGGTTGGTTGAATTTGTTGTGAACAAAAACATTTGTAGGCTAATTATTTTTGTGCCGACAAAACGTGTCAAGTCCAATATTTTCTTATTTTTATTCGCATTTTGTTTTTAAATAATATTTTTAACCATCAGAAATAAGCAAGCTTAAGAGGTCGAGAAGGGGCGTGAATGAAGAATTAATGTAGGAACAACACAAAAATTCATGTAATATAAACTAATGTAAGGATCACAATTTAGTTCAATTACAAAATACAAAAATATCTATGTTTTCATTCGACATTACTGTAATATAGATAAAATATCCTTAAGTATCACCATTCTCACTATAGTCCTTGTCACGTTGATATGCAACCTCATGAAATCAAGAAACGGTGAGGATCATCATGAAACATTCCAGTATCAAACAACTATAGAAGAAAGAAAAATTAAAAAACTTGATTAGCAAATGTTAAGGGTGCTAAATATCATTGACATTAAGGAAACGCAAGGCCACACTAGAGTGGTATTTCTAAACAAATAACTTATGAAACCATAAATGTGTAAACAAGAAGCTAAAGATATCTACTAATCAGTTAACTTACCAACGCCATGTAGCATCACAACCCAGCAAAATTACATGTTTAATAGATACCAAGTAATAATCAAGTTAGCATCAACTACTTATATGTTATTCATCACTATAAACAACAAGATAAACATTATAAATAGCAAGGCAACAAGATTCTCACACCATGTAAACATGGCAGCATGACCATTTGGTCTTTATTACATGTCATATAAGAAAGTAGAGATAGGACATTGAATTTGTTTTCTTTGTTAATTTTTACTTTACTACTTTTTTAATGTCATTATGTTACTAATTTATCATGAAATGCAATTTAATGTTTTCTTTGTTTCACTTAGTTTATGTGTATCTTAGGTTTGAAGAGTGAAGATGAAGAAAGAAGAAAGCAAAGCACTTTCTCGATTGAAATGAGTTTAGTATCTTGGAAGTAGGAACTGTCTGTGCTGATCAACCAACTTTATGAGTTAAACTATACTTCCTCAGAAGGAACTAGGTGTTGAGCCTTATACCATTGGGAAGATATGGAAGTTAGCTTTCAGAAGAATTTTACGGTTCATGATTCTGAGTTCTCTAGAAGATATTATAGCGATTTTCGTACAGGACGTCTGTCAGCTAAGCTTAAGTAGTATTTGCAAGGTGATTTCGAATTTACAAGTTTTAATTAAAGAAAACGTACAAAGAAAAAGGAGAGCTTCTATAAGAGTTTAAGACTATCCTAAAAGGTTCAGAATTAATATTTTTATGGTTTTAGTGTGCCAGATCATCAACATTGCAATTCAAATAACGAGAGAGTTAGAGAGGTCATATTCAAGCAAGGATTTGAGCATTTATTCAAAAGAAAAGAAGGAAACAGGGAGGGACTTTCGAGGCTAGGAGTAGTAGTCTTAGCAAGTAAATCATAAGTAGATGATATAAATGTCACATCCCGACCCGGGGCGGATCACTTCTCAGGCCCGCTCCACCACCGTAGCACGATATTGTCCGCTTTGGGCCCCAACCACGCCCTCACGGTTTTTTTTTTGGGAACTCACGAGCAACTTCCCAGTGGGTCACCCATCATGGGAATGCTCTAGCCCCCTTTTCGCTTAACTTCAGAGTTCATACGGAATCTGAAGCCAATGAGCTCTCAAAAGGCCTCGTGCTAGGTAGAGATGGGAAAATACATATAAGGCTCACTCCCCTGGGCGATGTGGGATCTAACAATCCACCCCCCTTAAGGGGCCGGACGTCCTCGTCGGCATACCACTGCCAGGGTTTGGCTCTGATACCAATTGTCACATCCCAGCCCTGGGTGATGTAGGATCTAACAATAAATCCTTGAAAGGTTTATAATTTATATAAATATAACAATACCAATCACCTAGCTAAGTAGATTATAACTCTAGAACATAAGCATATGCACCTGAAAACATAAATAAACTAAAGCATCCTAATTCATCACTGTTTATAATCTTTATCAGTGTAAACAAGAAGATATAGACATCTATTAATCAAGTTAATCCTCAAATATCAAAATTACCTCGCATGAATGATCCTCACATTGGTCTCTATGTCGGGCTGATACCAATTATAAGCTATGTAGCCCAGAATTCCACTTAGCCATAGACAACCGGCAAATGTTATAGACAGGAAAAATAAATATGTCAAACCTGAACCACAATATCGAAAAATTACATTGGAAATCTGGAATTAAGTCAAAGGACATTGTTTTCACTAATATTATACAAATGGATGCCCAAATCAACCAAAATTTGGAAACCTAGATCATAAAACTTGAACCCCAAATGAAATAGTTCAATTAAGAACATGTTTTTCATTCCTTATCCATGGCATATAAAGTATCTACTCCCTGTTTACATGTTTACAAATATAGTTTTGCATGCAAGATTCATTAGGACCAGTAATCAAACAATGAATAAGATAGGTTGAGGGTGATGGTGCAACAACATACCTTACCAAAGAAAGCAACTAGCCTAGGATATAATCAGATTCCTCAGTATATAAGCACAACCTTTTAATCACCCTATGTATGGGAAAATTGAACAAATTGAATGGAATTGAACTCTAATTCCCCCAATCCATAAAAAAAATGAATGGAATTGAACTCTGATTCCACCAATCTATATATAGTACCCAGCCACATCCCCTACCCCGCAGAAAGTAAAACAATTGCATATGAGAATTAGAAGGGGAAGAACCCACAATAAACTCGCAAAAGAATCGAAAAAGAAAAATGAAAACCCTAAGAGAATTACTCAGAAAACTGATGGGTTTATCTATTAGACACGTAAATTGACGATGACAATTAGGAGGGAAAAACTTTTTTTAGGGTTTGACTTTGACGATGGTTTCGATTTCCACAGGAAAGAGGTTGTCGGTCTATCTTTTTGTAGCGACAGAGATGGATGTGGAGAGGGTGAAGGAGAAGGAGTGGGACGGAGAGAGATGACTGCTTCGTGGGCTTAGTTCTTTATTTTTTTTTTCTAACTTCGCGGGTCTATGTTGATACCGCTCTTTTATCCCACACGCACCTCCTTTTAATTTGTTAAATAGTATTTTCCTAAGTTTAGAATTGTGAGTGACATGCATGGTACATTCAAATAGCACTGGCTAGCAATTCGTGCAATTAAATTTTGTCTTATACTGATTTATAATTTTAATAGAGGGTTCTAATTTGAATTTTTTTTTGTTATGTATAATCTTTAGTAGTTATATGCTTTGACCCTAACATTTATCTTTACAAAAAATAAATCTTTCAAATCAGACATCATTTGATAATGTATATGAATCAAATAAATAAACGATTCATCATGAATAGTGATTTTTATTTGACTGTGTCAAATTAATAAAATTCATAAGAATTATTGTAGAAATGCGAAAAATGTAAAAAAAATATAAACAATCACTCGTAATAACAAGTTTTACGACTTTCATTAAGGGGTCAACTTCAAAATCCGACACCATAATCCATAAGCTTTACAACTTTCAAATTTTTTTTTAAACATGATCATTTAGTGGATATAGAAAAATCAACAGGTCAGATCGTTGATATCATGTTGTGATATTTATGGTTGACTAAAATATGAGTCGATGTTATATAGTTTCTAGAGACTTTATAAACTCCGAGCAATATTTTCACTAATTGTAAAACTTTGAACGTAATATCAACGATCCGAACCGTTCATCGTCTTGCATCCTCTTAAAAATCAAGTTTTAAAAAAAAAATCTGAAAAAAAAACAAAAAAAACAAAAAAAAACAAAATTTGGTGAGAAGAATGGAGCGGAAATGTAGACGCCAATTAACAATTAAATTTCGATCTATAGTTTATGTGATTATAGTGATGAATTTCAAAGTTGAGCCCTTGAAGGAATGAACAATACAGCCAATACTTGAATCCTCTCTTAGTGGTGGATACACACATTAAAGCCCTACAAAAAAAAGTATGTTAGGCGTACAAATTTCATAATCTAAACAGTTCAAATCCATGAACATGATCTAAAGATTATACGTACGATAAATCATTTGAATCGAATACTGTTTAGTCATCCAAATGTATGAAACAAAGGGATGGTTTTAGTACAGAGTAACAAATCATGATAAACTATTCATTTATTTGATTCATATACATTATCTATGAGCGGGAAGATCCCTGCCAAAGCATAACATGATATTTTTAAGGATTTTTCGTTAATTTTCCTTTTTTACTAAAGTGTAACAAGGTATGTTTATATCTTTCGTCAAAATATTAACCAAAAATTCATGTTTACATCTTCCACCACAATATTTCTAGTCTTTTTAAATTTCAAACATAAGAGCAACCTTATTAAGTAATAAAAGAAGCCACCAGGTGAGCCGCTTGAATACAACTTTAAGAAGCTTATAAAACCACTACACACCTCATTTGACATGGAACAATTGGCAGAGAGGATTAAAAGGTTTATAATTTATTCAATCATAACAGTACCAATCACCCAACCAAGTATATTACAACTCAAGAGAACATAAGTAGATTATATAAATCCATTAAAGGCTTATAATTTATTTAATCTCTGATGAATCATGTCGGAGGATATGGATGATAATGAATCAAATGTTGGAGGAATATCTTCTGTGGGACTTCATAAGCTTATGCCATCAATTTGGATTGAATAGCTTTCACCTAGTAGTAGTAATCTTGGCAAGCTAGCAATTTGAATTTGACAACTTCCGACATTTGGGATGGAGCATTTCATTAATAGACATAAATAAATCATAACAGTATCAATCCAAATCTAGCAGTACCAAATAAGTCATAACTAGATTATATAAATCCTGGAAAGGTCTATAATTTATATAACCATAACAGTACCAATCTCCTAGCTAAGTAGATTAGAACATAAGCATATGCGGCTGAAAACATAAATAAACTATACTAAAGCTTCTTTATTCATTCTCATTGTAGTTCTCATCATTAGCTACATGTTGATCAGGTTGTGTTTCCGGTGGTATTATTAATGATGAAGGTTCCCATCCCGGAACACGCGCTGCCAGGTCTATCATAAAGTGCTACCATGTTTGCATCATAACTAAAAGAGTTTGTTCGGCTACTGCAGGAACCATGTCAAATGTAAGTATTCACTGATCTACTGCTTCACGAGCTGCATCAGCTGCCTATCGAACAGCTCTTTCCTCTGCCAGTTCCTCCTCCAACTGACGCGCTCTTAGTGACGTCGGAGAAGTTAATCCACCAAGCTCACGAACTCGGCCATCACCCAAACCGTGTATCTGTCTACCAGGCATAGATTAGAACTTCGTCCAGAATTTATAACTTCTTTTATCATGCAAAACTAAAACAATATACAATTTTAGACTTACAAATTTGGACTTGGCAGTCTCATTGGTCCAGCTTTTGTTCTTCCCAGCATAAGCAATCTCAAAGGTATCAATCTCAGGGAATTGGGAACCCGCCTGCCCTTTATTAGTTTAGGTTCAAAGATAGTAATTATCAATATATAAGATCAACTATAAATGGCAGAAATTAAGTAGTCATAAAAATGGATCATGCTAGCAACTAGATTCTTAAAAAAATAAAACCTAATATTCAATCAAAAGTCCTTATCCCTCAAACCCAAAACGTATACAACAAAGTCTAATTTGCTACAAACATAGCATTAAAACATTCATTGCTTAACCTGTGTACAGTCCTCCACTATGTAGGCAAGTGGGCGTGAACCAACGTGATGCTCATACTTCTTTTGGGCTCGATTTTTTTTGTTAGCCTCTGATTGTTCTATATTTCACAACACAATAACAGTTTCTTAGCTAGTGCCATATACATCACAAAAAATTAAGACTAAATGCATGCATGAATAAACTAAAACAATACCAGAAACTTCTCTGACTGAAAATGTTCGCATAAAAACTCCCACTGTCCAGGTTCCCTAGGTCTTAATTCCATCTCTATCGAAGGATTGGCCAACGCCTCCTCGTCTGATGCCCACTCTAAAAAGTATGCATGTAACTCATACTTGAACTCCTTGTATCATCTAGACATGAGTCTATCAACATAGTCATAATGTTCTTTAATATTGGTGTCCAAGTCGAAGTTCACCTGAGATAATTAAAAACGAGTTGTGATTGTATTCCAATAAATTCAAACCAAAAATAAAACAAAATACATTATGTTTGTAAAGTAAAATTCAAGTCATTATAGAGATTATTATAAAGTATATGCCTTAAATTAGTGTCTACTCACAATGATCTTCGAGACGAGGTCTAACTTCGACTTGTCGGACATTCTTTTCCAATATGCCGTGTTCATTAGGCAGTGTTGGCGAACAATAGCCCTCATATCATGTGCCAACAAGCTATGAACAACTTTATCAGTTGCTCGCCTATGCACTGGGTCTATAACGACCTTGATCTTTGCTTGTGTAATACGAACAATACAATTGGTTTTAACCAACCGAAAAGCCCTACGCACTGGTTTTTCATCTAGTAAGTTTGGTACAAAACCAGTAACACCTACAATGGAAAAGCAAAAAGGCATTAATATGCGATCAAGAGCATGTTTAATTATGACTTGCCACAATATGTGATGCCATAAACTCCATATTCGTATCTTCTGCAACAAAAAGTTCAGTACTTTCTATCAGATTTATTCCATCAATCAAATTTAATTTTGTTTGTAATCCTTAAATCCTCGTAGTTATACTACTCCTTTAGTTTATGGATTACACGCATCAACGTATAGATAAGGACTTTTAGTTTGTAGTTGGAATTAGAATCCCCATTCCATGTCGGACTCGGCTGAAACTTTAATGTAGTCTGATGTTTGGTATGCACAATGATTAGAATTCATAATCCAAATCAAAAACTTCAATTTCTAGTGCGCCCTTAGTTACAAAAGCCGAACAATAACACGCCCTGACCAAGAAAAAATCAGAACAAAAAGTAATGGTAGCCTAAAGGTCTTCAACCAAACTATAATTATGCAATATATTAAATAGTTTGGTTATATCCTCACCATTAAACTGGTTGCTTGTGGTTGCTGCTTCTGCAAAATTATGGAGATGATCATGAGAGCGAGATAAGTGAGAGCGAGAGAGATGATAGATACAAAGATGTAGATGAGAATCAGTTAAGAGTGTAAGAACCCTAATAAATAAACCTAGGGATTTAGGATCGTCAGAATTGTTTCTGAGCGGGAAAGACCCCGCCAAGTTGTTACAAGATAAATAGGAATTCTTATGAAACTGAATTGGATGGCGCGAGCGAAGAATATGGGAGGGAATATGAGCAATTAGGATTAGCATGCAATTGGGAGGGAGATCATGAGGCGGCAATTGGGGATTAGCATGCAATTGGAAGAAAGAAGATTAGCATGCAATTGGGAGAGAGATCATGCAATTGGGGGGTGGGAACCGACAATTGGAATAAAAATTATGGGAGGGAGATCATGAGGCGGAAAAATAGGATTAGGAAGAATATGGGAGGGAGAACATGTAATTGGGGGATGCGAACCGACAAAATAAGTTTGGATTGCCTTGGGAAATTTATAAGTTTGTTCTTAATTATCACGTAGAGTTATTATCACTTTGCCGATGACATACTTTATTGCCTCTCTAATCAATTTGCCAACGAAATTTTTGTTGCCTAACATCGTCGGCTAATATTTTAATATAGCGGAAAAAGTTCCCGCCAAAATTTACCCGTCAAAACAAAATTTGTCAAGGCATCAAATTTACGCCTACAAAATGATCGTCGGCTAACATTCCAATTTTCTCGGCTAAGATTGGCATTGTAAATTGGTTCTGGCGTGAGTATTCAACTGACAAAATTTTGCTTTGTCGGCCTATAATTTGTCGGCAACATTATAATTTCTAGTAGTGAAAGTTTTATGAAGCGGCAAAGAACAATTTTGAGTAGGAACTCCTACTCATTCTTTGAATTGCCAAGTATTATTCATTTTATCTCAATATTGTAATCAACTTGACAACTGATAATCTAGTCATAATTTATTGGAGTAAACTATCAGTTTACCCCCTGAACTTTCACCTCACTTTCGATTTCCCCCTGAACTTTTCTATTGGAAAATTAAGGACTCAAACTAATTTTTTTAGCCAATTTGCCCCCTACCGTTAGTTTTTCATATATTCCATCCATATTTCTATTAAGTGAGACCATGTGCACAATATGTGAGGGTAGTTAAGTCATTTCACTCTTAAAAATGATTAAAAACTGAAAATAAAGAAAAAACAAAACTTTCCCTCTATTTTTTCCCACTAATTCCTATCCTCAATTTTATTTTTCCCTCTCATTCTTATGCATGAGAAATGGCATATGGTGTTATTGTCTTCATAGTCTTTTTCTTGAAGCATGTATTACCATTTTTATTTTCTCTAACAAATTAATAATCTGACAAATGCTAATGGTGCTATTGTCTCCAAAGCAGTGCATTAATATAAGAAACCCTAGTCTTTTTTATGAACATGTTTCTTATATTAATGCACTGCTTTGGAGAAAATAACACCATGAGTATTTGTCAAATTATTAATTTGTTAGAGAAAATAAAAATGGTAGTACATGTTTCAAGAAAAAGACTAACTTAGCTACTTATGAAGACAATAACACCATATGTCATTTCTCATGCATAGGAATGAGAGAGAAAAAATAAAATTGAGGATATGAATTAGTAGTAAAAAATGGAGGGAAAGTTTTGTTTTTTATTTTTTTTTTTAGTTTTTTAATCATTTTTAAGAGTGAAATGACTTAACTATCCTCACATGTTGTGCATATGGTCTCACTTAACATAAATATGGATGGAATATATGAAAAATTAACAGTAGGGGCAAATCGGCTAAAAAAATTAGTTTGAGTCCTTAATTTTCCAATAGAAAAGTTCAAGGGGGAAATTGAAAGTGAGGTGAAAGTTCAGGAGGTAAACCGACAATTTACTCTAATTTATTGTAAGTAATTAATATAAAGTTGCAAACCAAAAATCCATAAAAATTACAAAGAGTGGTTATCACTTGACAAAGCGTTTTGACTTTTTTGCCTCTATTTCACTATTTCATTTTCTTTTTATTTTTTATTATTCATAGTATAATTATGAAAATTCCCTTTAGCTATCTGTTTCATTCCCTTACCTTTTTCTTTCCTTCTTTTCTTCCTTCTTTTCTCTCCCAATTCTCTTTCCTTGCAACTCACTCTGGCTTTTCGATGGATTTCCAGTCGAATCTGAGCACGGCGTGGCTCGACATCACCATCAAACAATTTCTATTGAACTTAGGTACATCCCACAACAATTGCATGTGAGTTTTTATTTCGATTTTCTGTTGATTCGAACGAAACCGTAACGGCTTTGGTTTTCGATGAATTATAAGGGTTTGGCGAAGATTTCCCAGCTAAATCTTTGGATTGCAGTTGGGTCTGTTTGCTCTCACCCTTTCTCAATTCTCCTCTTCAGTTTTTGCTTATGATAAAAAAAATTCTATTCTTCTCAATGTATCTTTCATCCAGGAATTTTTTAATTAGTGAATTATCTATCTCAGAAATCACGAACCCAGCTCAAGTTTTCTCTCTCAAAACCCAGGTTGAGTCCTTAGGTAAAATCCATATTCCATTTTTCCTTTTTTTTAAAATTTTTTTTTTATATCAACATCTAACGGCAGTCTTTGTTTCTACATATTCTATTTATGTTTGGGTGAAGTTCTACAAAATATTGTATTTTTTATTTATAAAATTTGATACCTTGAATTATATAATGGGGTTGAATTGATTGTGGTTTCTTTGTTTGGTCTTACTTTCCAAGAAGTGATTTTGTACATATGCTAGCAATTGATGGTTTTCTTTTGTATTTTGGGTTTGGTTAATTTGGTGGATTTGATGCATACTGATATGAATTTATTAGTTTATTAAGATGGTTCATTTGAAATTGGTGATTGAATAATACATTGGTGATTGAATAATACATTGGAAATTGAATTTTCATGTGTTTTGTAAATCTAAGTACGCATTTGGATGCTTTATGTTTGTTTGTTCAATATTTCACCAGTCCTAAAATTATCGAGCACCCGTCAACTTCATAGCTTCAAGGACTCGCTGAAGGATTCGTGTTGAGGCACCCTTGTCGAAGCACATAGTTTCTCTTCAACTAGGAGGCCAATCATGATGCCACACGTGTCAACGTCAGAATAAATCTCTTAGAGTCCCACATTGATCGCAGACGAAAGCATACTCAACTATAGAAGGAGGCCCACATTGCACTTAAAATAAATTTTTAATGTCATTATTGCACTTAAACTCGTCATTAGAACTCACTAATGATGATTATGCTTGAACTTATGCATTGTGTACACTCTTCACTATTAATGAAAATTCTTCTACCATATGGACGTAGCCTAACTTAGGGTGAATCACGTACATTTTGTGTTTGCTTCCATATCTCTATCTCTTTACCTATTATCCTCACTAGGTGACCGAAACAACCTTGCGAAGGTCAAAAACTTGACAATTTACGTTGTTCCAGCTTCGTCAACTTGGTTTCCATCTTTCACACATTATCCTTATATCAAGTATCCTTCTCCAACATGGGAACCGAAGGAAGCCACAACACGTAGAATGACACCCAGTCATGCCTAGCACGAGGAAACGAATGATGGAAATGAAGAAGATTACTCTCCAAGCTAAAGTCGAGGAGCTCAAAACAATAAAATAATAATCAGGAATGAGACCATCCAAGAACAGTATAAGAAACTTTCAGAATGCTCCACGAGGCTAGGTAAACTCAATCTTACGAGCTTATCGCGCTCGTGATTGTGGCACCACATGGCTACCCATCAACGCAAAGCTTCACATGTCTTCAGCATAGGCATCCTTAATAAGGAACAACCTTCTCACCAAGATATCGATCAATATGAGACTTCTCTCAACCCAGCTACTTCAAACTGAAATAAGAAAAGTGGAGGAAGACATCTCCTTGCAAAAGGAATGGAAGGCTCAAAAGCCGTTTACCATGACTATCGATACTTCTTGAGGCAACATCCAGAAAAACCTATCCATATAAGCTCAAGGATCAATGACCCAAAGGTTATCAAAGGACTCAGTCCTCTACTATAACCCAAGCCAACCTTCAATCTAGAAAAAGAACAAGCAGCCGTGGAAGGGCAAGAAGGTGTATGAGACTCATAAGACTTCAAATAGGCACGTCCTGAAAGCCAGTATAGTGAATCCAAGGAAAAGACATATTCCTTTGACCAAACGTCCCTACTTTCATGGGATAAAGGAAACTTACGAAGAAGAGTTCTAATGGTGCCTGACTCCACTCAGGGTCCCTTATCCTATAGCTTATCAAATAAGTGAACAAGCTAAAGGCCGAGTGTCAGGCCCAGATCCTTGGTTGGAATCAGCCAAGGCCCAGTCCTTTAACAAGGAGGATATTTGGCACCTCTCTACAAGCAGAAACGAAACAGAAGTTTGGCTTGCTAATCATATACTGCGAAAGAAGATCCAATTGGACATATACACCTCTTTGAATCCACAATGGTATACCAAAGACACAATGATAAAGAACGATGTCTCATTTTTCTTTCCACTCTCACTAGTGGAGTTCTCAGTTGGTATTGTCGTCTTCAACCTGATACAGTGGATTCCTTCACTGAGCTAAGGAGACTCTTTATGGCTCAACACATCTCTCAAACTGACCGGTTACACTTTGCTGATGAGTTATACACCATTCGTCAGAAATCAGACGAGTCATTTCGTGAATATGTCGGTCGCTTCAGGCATAAGTATTCTCGTTACGTTGAGGCAAATGACAAAATAATACTCATGTCCTTCACAGTAGGTATACGTGAATGTTTCTTCAAGTACATAATCAATGCTAACACTTCGAAGACTTACTCTGAGGTGATGACGAAAGCTTACAATCATGCATTTGCTGAGGCAATGACATAGCAATGGAACCCTCATATGGTTAACCCCTATCAACAAGTCAGAAGTGGAAGTCAAGCTTTACCAAGTGGGAAGGTTTTGATCATTCAGATACCCATTACATCCCCTCATGCCTCACTTAGCTACCCGTTAAATCACCAAACTTATTCATCTCTATGCAAGATGAAGGATTTTTACTTTCAGCAAGATTATTACAATAAGATGGATAAAGGTTCGTATCAGATAACCAAGGGTAAACATACCTTCAACTATTATGACCATGAGGTCAAGCCTTGCTCTTTCATATTGAGGGACATGGTACTGAAGGAAAGGCTATTATAAGTAGGAATACACATTACAAATGTTTTGACCTTCAACTATTTGGGATCCTTGGTAACACAAGTCATTCAGCAAATATTTAATAAAGAGAGAATTCAGACAACTTCGTTTAAGTCTTTTAGGGTGTGTTTGTTTTGCTTCACTAGCCCTCACTGGATTAGACTAGACTAAACATTAGTATAATATTGTGTTTGTTGATCACGATGACTAATTTTAGTGGGATTAGATGGGACTCATCTCGACTAGAGAGCTCACTAGAGGGTCTTAGCGAGACTTCAATGAAGCGAACTGCTAAGACCTTTGCTCTTCGCATCGTCTCCTTCATCTGCTTGCATCATGTCCTCTTCCTGCTTCATGACCTTGTCATCAAATCCTCCAACTCCTTCCCCGCACGGATCTTCCTCTCTTTTTCTTGCTATATCTTTACACTGACAACCCCACCCACCACCTGAATTCCAAAATCTGATTACCACCCACCGATGGGTATGCTCGATCCAAGGCTGAAATCATTGTCAGCACCATCCACTCCTTTTTTTTGAAGTTTATCTCTCACTCTCTTTATCAAAGTCTCGATGATGGCTACCACCGCAGTAGCACCAACTCAAATGTCTCAGAAAAAGGCTAACATTCAGATGATGTTGGCCACCGAGGCCATCTAGGCACCAAAAATTGATAAAAAGATGCGTCTTCAAGAGACGCAACAATTGTATGCATTAGATCTCCTCCCTGATTTTTCTCAAATTTACTTTTTTTTTTTTGTAAATATAATATGAAATTTCATATTTTTGAAAATGTTTTATTTGGTGGTATGATATTTAAAATGGTGATTCTTTTTAATTTAAGATGAAATGATCAATTGCATCGTTTGATATACTGGGTTTACACACACACACAGATATATATATATTTCTTTGGCTGAGTTTGTATATATGTGTATATCTTTGCTTAATCTGGTATACAGCTTTAGCATTATTTGTTTTTGTTGGTACATTTTCTATCCTTATTCGCAAAATCCACATTGATTATTTTTGTCTAAATTTAATTTCTTTTGGAAAAATTGTGATGGGTTGCTTTGTTGTGGATGGGTTTTTCTAATCATTCTTCTTAGTCTAACACTGCATCAAACGCTTCACTAAGTTAGTCCACCTTAGTCTCGTCTAAGCTAGTCCAGCTTAGTCCTTAAAGCTAGTACAGTCTAAAATAGTCTAGTGCAACAAACGCACCCTTACATTCCTAACACTGGAGCATTTGGTCTACATTGACCTACCTCTATACTCTAACTTAGAGTTTCAACATACGTACATTAAAACAAAGTAAGTGAAACTAAGTAGGACAACCAACATGGTTCACATATCGAAATAATGGATTCCTTCATGCATAGCAAAGCATTCATAAACAACACGTATGTTATGAACACCACTCATGTCATAAGCATCACTTAAATCAATCAATATAAACATCATACCTTTCAACATATTCATACATAAGCCAATTGAGGAACACAAGTATGTCGACATACATTTTTGCCTATCGGCACATGCTACAATATGCCTCGGCAACTTATTGTTCTTTCCACCAACCAACTGATGAAGGAACTTATCTTCGTATCACCAACCTGGTGATGAAGATTACAACTAGTACTCTAAGAAATAATTTTGAGTTTCAGCAACTTGCCACTTTTTCTACCAACCACCAACTAGGTGATGAAGAGTACAACCAGTACTCTAATAAACAATGTTGAGTTTCGGCTATTTTCCACTCTTCTTACCAACTAGATGGTGAAGGAACTCACATTCGTATCGTCAATCAGGTGGTGGAGGATACAACTAGTACTTCAATAAACACTTTGGCCTCGACAACTAACCACAATTCTCACCAACCGGGTGACGAATGAACTTACCTTCTTTTCACCAACTACGTGAAGAACGGTACAATTTGTACCTATGGATTCTTAGTATTCATAAATAGTCAAAAACCTTCAAGCCTTACAACTCGAAAAAGGCATAGACAAACTCAACTGAACCCAACTAGGGGAGCACTTAAGCCCAACAAGGGATATGGTCAACAACAAAGTATTATTACAAATCAATAAAGGTTTCAACAGTATGCGATGCTTCAATAAGCCAACAAAGGCCTTAATGCACGTGAAATGCTTCAACCTCATATTGTTTACAAGTCTCTTGGACAAGTTTAAAGCTTCAAAAAGCTACATATTGTATACAAAGGCCAAACTTTTACAAGATTATTGTCATGAGCATGCAAAGCGGTCGTTTCTCAAAGCTCTTCAGCCCTCTTGAATCTACTTCGGATATCTCTCTCTTCAACAATGCAAACATTACATATTATGCTCACTAGGTTACTGAAGCAACCTTGCGAATGTCACAAACTTGACACTATACATTGTTCCGAAGTCTCATCGATTTTGTGCATCAACAATGTAATTATAAACTAGCCTTATGTGACGTCTTGATTTATAATGGGAGTTTGACTGTTTTTCATGCCAAAATGTTTCTTGGATATTTGAGAGAAGGTACAAACAAAATGATTATAGAAAGCAAAAGACAAAGGAAGCCAGTGGGGTATGTTTCAAGTAATTAATTGGACTATATGGAGTTTAATGCAAATGTGGTAATTAATATATTGATGAAAGTTGACTTAATCTTCATTATGCATGTAGGTTGGAATCTGTTTTTAATAATAATAAGAAAAAAAGTAAAGGAAGAGGAAGGTGTGTGTGTGTGTGTGTGTGTGTGTGTGTGTGTGTGTGTGTGTGTGTGTGTGTGTGTGTGTGTGTGTGTGTGTTCTACTCCCCTGCATGAAGGTGTGGAGGGAAGGAGCTCATTTTCTTCTTTTCATCTAGATGATATCTCCCACTGCTACCTTCCAGAGTTTGTCTACGCCTTTTCCGAGTTGAAAGGTTTTATGAAATGTATTTTGAAAGGTTTAAGCTCTTCATCAAAATACGCCTTTTTTGGTTTAATAGAAACTGAAATGTCTTTGGATAAGTCCAGCAAGGTTTTATGAAATGTATTTTGATCATGTTTTTTGTTGTGAGTTGGTAGGGCTGGGAGAAAATGTTCAATATACCCAAATATGTTGTGAATACTATGTGGATGGCCCATATGAATAATTTGTTAATATTCATGCACAGTATTTTTACTATTTATTTGTGAAAATTTTGTAAAGTGAATAGTAGTGATACAGTAACATTTCCTATAAAATGAAAATACAAGGAGGAAGAGAAGAGAGAGACTCACGATAGAGAAGAAGGAAGGAAGAGGAAGAGAGAAAAGAAAGGAAGAAGAGAGGAAAAAATATAGAGAGTTATATTTTTACTCCTACTATTCCAAATTATGATGAAAGCACTACTGCTGCTCCAAGGATGTACTCCAGTCACACTAACTGTAGAGGAACCTCGTAAATTTTGTATCTTGCTTATTTATTCCACTGCACACACTGTCGATTTTACAACATGTTATCATCACGAGAAGCTCTCGTGTCGGTGGAAAGCACAACGCCATAAATCTGGTGAAGCACTAGCTACCTCTCACCTCTATCGGCTGGAATCTCACAGATAAGAAAATCTTTTCATTTCATCCTCATACCTCTAAATGACTAAATTTCTTAAAGTAAATATACATGTGGTTATATAACTATTGTCATTATTATTGGCAGAAACTCCAACAGTCATATGAGCTTTGAAACTTCAACTTCCAGTGCTCATACGAAAATCCTTCCTTCACAAAAGTTGTTCCTTATCCTCTCTCCTATAACATACCAAAATTCCAGAACCATCCAACTATTAAATCATTCCAGATCTTAGAAATAATACTATAGACACAAAATCCGCAAAAAATCTAGCAGCCATGTAAATAGCCTCTGAACTTCAACTTCCTGACATCCGATTGAAATACTTTCTTCTTGAAAGTTGTTCGTCCGCCTAATACTTTCAACTCAGCTTCCATTTCCGAAGAAAACTGGACATCCATCTTATGAGTACCAAAACTCCATTTTCAATAGCTCAGATCGAAATTGTTTCTTCACGAAAGTTGTTTGGTATCCTCTTATCCATATCATACTAATTTTTGAGTTAAATCTAATGGTTTGATCTTCTTATAAGTGGCAAACAAAGAAAAGTTTTTTTTTTTTGTTGTGTTTTTGGCACTGTGTGGAAGAAATAATAAACAAAGAAAAAAATTGGAAAGGTGGATTTTTTATGCATGATGTTGACACAAAAGGAGAAAACAACAAAGATTATTAGATGGCACAGGGCACCATGTGAATGAATAAGAAAAAAAAGGGTAAAGACTTTTGGATGGTGTTGTACCATTTGAAAAGAAAGAAACAAAAAAATATGTATTTATTTATGTGAATGGTGTTGGTTTAAAACACTTTCACAAGTTCTATTTACTTTAAAGCAATTTATTTACCATGGATGGTTTTACCGCCTACTGCTTTAAGTTTTGATTTATGTGAATGGTGCTGAATCAAAGCCCTTGTCACAAGCTTTATTTACTTAAAAGCAATTTATTTACCATGGTTGGAATTACTGCCTATTGCTTTAATTTATTTATTGTACTTCTTTTTGTTACAATGAGTACATACTGGACCCGAAGTTCCTTGATCAAATCAGAACATGTAGTTTCTTGATCTTCATCATATAAAAATGATTGAACCAGAAGTTCTATCATGCAAATATAAAATGATTGGACCATAAGTTCCATCATACAAAAAGATCGGGCATGAAGTCCCTTGATCCTCAAGATCAGGACATGAAGTTCCTTAATGAGTACCTTAAGTTTGAAGTGTCGCAGTGCCTCAACTTAATTGTAATAAAGACCATAAGAGTATCGGTTTACAGACTATTAAATAAGAACCAGAAGTTCTTTATGTCCATATTCAAAATGGTTTAGCAGAAGCATTTATTAAGTGGATGAAATTGATTACCCACGCTCTGCTCATGAAAACAAAATTGCAAGTTTTCTACATGTGGACATGCCATTTTACATAATTCACTATTAAAGTTCGGTTGAAACCAGTTGCCAACCATCAATACTTCTCAGTATAACTCATGTTTGGGCACTAACTAAACATTACACATTTACGAGTTTTTTATTGTGTTATCTATGTGCATGTTGCATTGATACAGCGTACTGAAATGAGGCATCATCGCAAACTGAGAATTTATATTGGATTTGATTCATCATCCATCATTCAATATTTCGAACCCTTGACTGGGGATATGTTTACCTCGTGGTTTACGGACTATGATTTTAATAAGACAATTTTCCCGCCATTAGGGGGAGAAAATATCATTCCAGAAGAATGATGAGAAAACACCGTTCCAGAAGAACGAAGAGAATTTGTCTTATTTTGATTCACAAAGCAATTAATGAGAAATAAAGTAAGAATAATTGAATGATGCAACTAAAGTGATAAAATCACATATACGTGCTGCAAATGTGCCTACAAGAATTGATGTTCCTGTTGAACAAAACTATAAGGCAGCAAATGATTTATCTGTTGCACGTCTGAAGCGTGGTAGACCCTTAGACAAAAAGTTTTAGTCCTTTGAAAGAAGAAAAATATGGCATTATTGAACTATTGCATTCCTAAACCATAACTGTTGCATGCCGGAAGCATGACAGTCGCCGTATGGATACACGTCCCAGAAAAGACAATTCGCGAACTTAGAAATTTTGATGTCTCATGCATGAAGCATGATAGACGTATAGGTTCCAATGACTCAACTCCTGGAAGTGGAGATTAAAATCCAAGCTTTATAACACTCAAGAAGAGGTTATGATCCGCATTCTCTAAATTATGGCTATCCTGGAATAGATAGTGTAATGCCCTTGAAAAGGCAATGGATATCCAAGGAAATGAAAAGTTTTTATGCATGTGCATGCACATGAGAATATGGGATCACAGATTGATGATAACCAATGATAATTTTGGTTTTTACAAGTAGCTACTAAATTTCATCAATAAGCTGTGTTGATATTGAATCACGTTCTTTTGTTCGTCAACAAAAGGAAAAAGTATTGGCCAAAATGGAGAAAGGCAATTCCATTACAATTTTGTAAGAACGTGGAGAAATGGACTTGTATATTTGAATACAATATAAATAGCCAAAAGATGTTTGAACCAAAAAGGTTACATATGGGCATTTGTAATACAGTGAAATACACTCACATGATATGACAGAAGGTTACTAATTGAAACTTGAAATTATACTCTTGTAAACGAGTTCATATGAATGGAGAATTATATACGAAGGGTTGTGAGTCGCCCACATCATATTTCCATAAGTAAATCCCTCATGTATATATGGGAGCAAGTTGCTCTATATAAATTCCAAAGGAAAATGTGTCATGAAGTGTAGAAAATTCCTGAAGGATTCAGATTGCTTGAAGTAAGTCGTAGAAGGATAAAGCATAAATTATGTGCTCAATACCAATGGATGGTATAAATTGCCTGAGTGTCATTATGATATTATTGCAACATACTAAAATCTCTTGCAAGAGTCAATGACAATAAATTAGAACTACTAAAGAGTTGATGATATTAAATTAGGACTCCTAAAGAGTCAAGAAAAAATTATAAAGTGTTGAGAGGAACGAATCTTATCCATGATGTTTATGATATTAAAGAATCATATGGATTGAAGATTTTGAGTTGAATACTCAAATAATTTAGACACTAAGAACGTATCTTCGAGAGGGTAAAGATAAATTGATATTTGGTCCAGAAGTACCACATCTTAGTGAAGTATATGCTTTATTGTATTTGGCACAATACACTGAATGAAATAAAGTTTATCTATTAATATCTCCGAGAAATTACAAACATGAGTTAAAACAAACAAATAGGAGGGAACTTTCACAAAGGTTGCTCATGTGAAGCCTAAATACTCGGAAGTACTCCAGAAGGGGGAAGCACAAGAGGTTGATTATTTGGAGTCTCAATTCTTGGTGAAACTCTAAATAGTTGAGACAATGGGTGTCTTTGGAATAAAGACTCGAACCCCTGATTGTCATTTTGAGTTTGACCTTTGGATTCTAGCAGCTGGTCGAGCTTTCTTTTCATGCTCGTCGAGTAATTATTTGCAAGCACGTGTAACACTTTATTCTCATGCTTGAGCCCTCTAATCTCTTGTTTAAGACTTGCCACCTCAGCCATCAATGATTCAACTTGGCGAGTTCGAGCAAGTAGGCGATGGCCCATGTTAAAAACAAAGCTCACACACTGAACACTGAGAACCAAATAGTCTTGAACAGTCGATTCATCAGACCATTTTGAAAGGATTCTTTTATCTATGAGAGTGAGAAGGTTCCTAGCTACTACTGTAGCTGTTATTTCATCCCTCATCACAGAGTCTCCAACTGTAAGAGGGCCATTATAAGATAAGAAGGACGGGCGCCATATATTAACCTGATGTAGCTCGTCTGTATCAATACTAAGACTCAAATCTAAGCAAATGTTAGATGGACAAGCCATTTTTCAGAAATGATGAAGAAAAATGAGGTTAGATAAAATCTCATAAGTGTAAGAAGGGGAAAATTCTACAGGTGGCAGTTTTTAGAGCGTACACTTTAAGCACAATTGATGTCTCTATAAAATAAGAGACAACAAGGTCACTTGTTCAAAAATCGAAAAGGCACCGCTCTCTGAATTTCAAAGGCCAAATGTTCTTGAATAAAGTTCATTAGAATTTTTCAGGCAAAATCTCAGCTTTTTCAGATATCACATGCAACTTTGTTAAAGATCTCTAATAAAGTTGAAAACGCGTGAATCTTACTGTTCTAATTACACCACAGTTGCCGACAAGAGTAAAGGCACATCACCACTACCTGCTACTGGGAAATCCCTATATATGTCGACCTCTATACTCCATAACAAGGCAGGCCTGCAAGAATACCTAACTCTTCTTCCTCTTCGAGAATGCATATTCAACAAAGCATCTCGAAATACTCAGTTTTCTTCCTCTCCGAGAATACCTATTAAAACAAGTCACACCAGAGCAATAGTATCTCATATCATCAGGGTCGAAAGTAAAAGTATCTCATATCATGTTTTCCCTTGTCCCTTTTCTTTGTCTTTGTTCTCACCTGCAGGAGAAGGAGAAAGAGAGCAATCAGTCACCACTTGGAGTCAAGCTTCCGATCTGGAACTGATTGTCTGGAAACCTTCCCTGATCGCTTACCTAGCATTGCTCTCGAATAGTCATCTTCAACTAATGTTGGAAGCTGCCATGCATGATAAGTTGCTAAGAAGTGATGTTCTGAATGACCATTCAAAAGCAAGGTTTGCATTCCACTCTTGCATTAATGGACAAATACAACAAGAAAAGATGCTACACAAGCATGGGGGAAAACCAGGTAAAATACCACTTCTGCAAGGGAAACAAATAAGGCAAGTGAAAATGATACATTGAAGCATGTGGAGACAAGCACAACAAAACACGTGTTGATTCATCCCTGATAAAGCCGAAGATCACTTGCCACATGAAGCTCCTCATGGTCCAATTTTATTCAAGATCAAGCCTCGACGGCCCTTGAAGAAATCACAAGTCTGACTCAAGATCAAGTGTCCACCACCCCTGGAAAAAAAAAAATTCAGCTCCGAAAAAAAAGGAGTAAAATCAGACCTTTGGAAGAAGTCTAGCAGAAGGCCCTCCAGCCCAGTTCAAGAACAAGTATGTGGAAAGTTAGGGGGAGATACTCATTAGGGGGAGCATCCAAAATAGATCAACATTTTAACAAGTCAATCGAAGACTTGTGGCCATCCAAGGGGGAGTGTTGTGAATAATATGTGGATGGATCAAATGAATAGTTTGTTACTATTTATGCACATTATTTTCACTATTCATTTGTGGAAATTTTGTAAAGTGAATAGTGTTGCTACAATAACCTTTCCTATAAAATGAACATATAAAGAGAAAGAAAAGAGAGAGACTCGCAATAGAGAAGAAGGAAGAGGAAGAGAGGAAGAGAGGAAGAGAGAAAAGAAAGGATGAAGAGAGGAAAGAATATAGAGAGTTATCTTTGTACTCCTACTATTCCAAATTATAATGAAAACACTACTGCTGCTTCGAGGATGTACTCCAGTCACACTGACTGTAGAGGAACCTCGTAAATTTTATGTCTTGTTTATTTATTCCACTGCACACACTGTCGATTTTATAACAAAATAATTAATTCCATACAATTAACAATTAATTATATCTTCTCGCTATCCATGTAAGTACTATAATAGATATGGAACCTCTTAGGTTCTTATTACAGCTGGCAATAAAATTAATTTAATTCTACAAGCCATAAATGGCACCTATTTAACTAATCATAATTTTTTTTAACCTTGATTATAGTTACAGTGCAATTCGATTTTTCTATCATCCATATCCCGATCAAGATTTATGTGATATGGAATAATGTCAAAACATATGTATCTTTTTCTATTGAACAATTACTAGAAGGTGATAGTTCCCTTATTGCTCATTCATATATCTCCATAAACATACATATGAACCCGAGCAACACACTATCAGGCCATGCACGATAGTGAGGGTGTTAAGGTGAAGTCAAAGTTCATATCTATAAGCACAAGATATCCGATCTAAGAACTATTTACATACTACAACTTGAAACTTTGTAGCTATTAACATGTGATAACCATCCATACGTTTAAACTTCTTGGGTGGCCACTGTGTACTGAACTATGAACTTTGTTTAAGGCCAAAGTGACTATAGAATACAAGTCTCTCTGCCCTAACCTCGTTTAGGATATTGTTTCCATACCTGAAATCATATGAACTCATTCATAGTATATTGTCCCTATAGTGTAAAAGCCTAAACTCAAGAATGAATTAATATTGTCCTATTATTAATTATTTAAAATAAAATCGTTACAAAATATTCAATATTACAAAATTAGCTTATAGGACACAACTCCCAACAAAACTCCACCAAATAAATGTCATTACAAAACAAATTGCTTCAAATCAACATCAAACGTTTCAGAAGATGACAACATAGGTTCCTGCACACATTCACATTAAGTAAATTTAGCAATTTAAGACAATTTCTTAGTTTGACACTAGTAAGATGTATGCATTTTTTTTTTTTTTTTTTTACCAAAGTAAGATGTATGCATTTGAGCATCCAATCCAATTGGAGAGGACCAAGATCTTTTAAGAACTTATGCTAAAGTTTCATCCTTCCTCATAGAGTACTCTAGACGAAACAAAACTAGTGTTATTACAATGTGCACTCGTGATTGGAAGCCTGGCTGTAATTGTTTGGTATATCAACTTTGATAATAACTGAATGAGCTTTGTAGTCAACATGCATGTCACATATGGTACATATATATGTAAGGAAAAAAAAAGTGAAGATCGAACCCATTTGATTTAACATGTTGCATGAAGTGAAAGCAAACCTGTATGGTTTTGTGTCGAAGTACAGTCCTCAAGAATCTTGAGTTAGTACATCTTTCGCGGTTAGTCTTTTTAATGTATTTTATCATCTTGTCAAGCAAAACTCCATATGTTATGTTGGTGTTCTTCCTAAGAGTTTCAGTGAGAATGTATGTCATTGCACCATTCATTGCTTTTCCAGCAAAAGCCTGCATTTGTGATTAATACTATATTGGCTTACATGAAAATGAAGTAAAAAAAAAGAAAAAGTTCAGAAGTATGATAAAAAGAGGGTTCGACGGTATTATGTTTTTTTTTTTTTTTTTGGTCACCTGTTGAACGGTTTGGAGAATGTTCAAGGCCAGCAAGGCTTTATGACAAGGAATGATAAACGGTCAAACATTAGGAAGACTTGGACATAGACTTTAAGAAAAAACGTAGAGAACTTAGAGCTAATGGAGACTTGCGCAAAACCGAGTGTAATAACGTTCTAATATTCAAATAACTGACCTCACTTAGGGGGATAAAACTTTGTTGTTGTTGTTATATTATTGAACGGTTTAGAAAGGCCTTATTAAAGAAAACTTATGCCTTCCAATCCCATCATTTTGTGGAGAGAAGGGATAGGTTTTCTTTCCCTCCTTACCAACTAACATCTAGCTTCAACTTGGAAACATTCAGAAGTTGGCTTTTCATCATATTTTCCATAAACACAATAATAGAGGGATCACTTACAGTAGTATCAGCTGCCATTTTATCATCTTCGCAAGCACTAAGAGAAATCGCTAACCCACCCTTTGTACTTTTTCTAGCACGAGATGGAGGAAAATTATCTTTCCAAATTTTCCTGCAAATTAACACGTAAAAAGAAAACGTATTTTCGCAGTCCACTATAAAGGAGAATTTTTATAGAGTTATGGTGAGATTACATTGCATGCTGCTATGGCATGGACAGTATTAATTAATTCTTAAACTATGGATTTGATGCCCAATATTTCTAAATTATGAAACTTTAATCAGATTTATAATACATGGTATTATATTATCATAATATATAAATTTGAAGTTAATGACTACGTAAATATACTCACTGGTTACGGTCGTACACGTGCTCCAGATCAAGAATCGTTCCACTGTGACAAGCATCAACGATAGCGTGAAGTGTGACACCCTCCTCGAGTGGCCAAACAATGGTTTCATTAATATCATTGTCAAGGATCATTCCCTCTTTCATAAAATCAACAGGGCAAATGGTCTCGTCGAACCCATCAAGCTCATCGTCTTTGAAATCAGGCTGTCGTAAGCCATGCCCCGAGAAGTAAAACACCAACGAGTCTCCCCGCTGGCATCCCTCCACAAGCCATTTCAAGGAATTTTCTATATTTTTCTTTGTAGGAATCCGCTCTAGGTCACGCGGATCATCTTCTGCATTCATTGGTAAATTGAAAACATGAACATATTATCTTATAAAGCACAAATATTGTCAGAGCCTACTCTCCAACAAGATAATATCCGTTTTGGGCAAGGCCTAAACGGTTTTGTTCGTGGGTCTCCATTCCCAAAAACATCTTGCTACGAGAGATCAGATGTGCTCATATAAACTACATTATATTTCCTCACCCAAGCGATGTGAAAGTTTGATGCCAACGCAGGGTCACCACAAATAACCACTTTATCTTTTCCTCCTTTTTCTTTCTCGATTCATTTTTTATGATTGGCTTCTCCTTTAACCTTTATACATAATATTGGAGACCAATGTTTTCTAATTGAGAAATAATTATACATGTAATTTGCGAATGGTTATAGGATTACGATCGACAAATAAAGAAGAGCTAATTAATTAATAATTACCTGAAAGTATGCGTATGCAGTTGGCAGGAAAACCGAAGGTAATAGTCAGCAAGTCTTCCATGTTTTTCACATCATTATAAGTGCCTTTGAGCTGGTATTTATGTTGCTTGTATGTCACCCCGCAAAGAAGTGCACGCTTGTTTGGTCGTGATCCACTGGGTGCTGTCCCTGTCCCTGTCTCTGTCCCTGTATAAGATTGCTTGAAACTACTACGACTTGAACTGCAAGTACTAGAAGAATTGTTTGATGATGATTCCTTGGTTTGAAAACACCTACCAAGCAATCTCCGCAAGCTATGACGCTCACGTTTGTGATCTCCATGACCATGAATACTAATTTCTCGTTGTGTTTCTGCAGCAGCACTGCGAGTCTTGATTACATAACCGCAGACGCATCGGTGCTGTGTGCCATACAGCGTCATTTGAACCCATTGCTTGCAACTAGGGCAAGCTCGCTTGCCATAACTGTCCATGTATAATATATATCAAAGGCTACAAGGCCAGTAAGTAATATCTATATATCGAAGCGTAGCCATATAGGCAAGCATAATACGTCGGGCTTTCAAATCATCTGGGATTTTTAATAATTAATTGTCAAAACCAACAACGGTAGAGACGTTTTGGTTCGCTGAGTTGAGCATCTTCATTTTATCATATATATTCCTTGCCTTATTTAAAATGTGGGGGATCGCGACCGATCAAAGAAATTTTGGATACAATTTGATACCTAGAAAATCTAAGACGCAAGCATTGAAGAAAAAAGCTCTAACCACCAAATCAATCTACTACTTATCGCGAAAATTCATACATTTTAATTTAAAACACTTAAATAATCTTAGGTGGAAGAATGAGACTCTTCGTATACCACAATCATCATTTGAAAATATTGAAATTAAATGAGGTAGTTTGTCCAACTCATCTGCCACCTAAGATGGTAAGAAAATGTGGTATAAAATTGTGGTAAGAATAGCATTACTTGTGTATGCATGGACCGTGCTTCTTTTTTTATTCCAAGTCATGTAATAACAGTAAGAATTAGATGCCTTACGAAAGGCAAAAGTAACATGGCAAAGACGAGCCACTATCATGGGATTCGATTTACTTTAATTCATACTTTATATTTTAGGGAAAATGGCCAATAAAAACCAACCTCTGTATAGCACTCAACATATTCGCCCATGGTTTGCTTGTCTGTGGATCTGTGTTTTTCTTTTCATCGTCTGAAATAAGTTATTGACATCACTCACTTTTTTATTTAAATCAATTCAAATTTTACTTAGCAAAGTCAAGAATTTACATAGGGCATGCACGCCAAATGTAAGTTTCAAACAAAACTGAGGTGGAGTTATCCGCTAAACTAAATAGGCAAAATTGTGCTAAAGCAGGTTCTAGAACCTATTAGGATTTTGGTCCGTCAATGTTAGTGTCCTATTTTGTTTAAAATTGTATTACGGAAACTAAAGGTGCATAGAGTGTTGTCTTAAAAGAATTAAGAAATAATTAAGTTTCTTGTATAATTCAGATTAGGAATCCTAGAAGCTTAATTAGAACAGGAAAAAAGTGTCTATTCCATTTAGAATAGGAATCTTAATCAGAAAATGGGCATGTAACAATTGGTCTATGTACTATAAATACACTTGTTGGGGGCTGATTATTCACATGAACAATAGAGTAAAACACTTTTGAGAGAGTGTGAGGAGTGAAAGATACTTAGGCCTAGGGCTTGCGACAAGAAATGGGGCATTTCTTGTAAACCAAAGGGGTTTTCATACTAGTGAACGGTAATCACCGAAATGAATGCAGGCCAGTTTCGGCCGAACCACTATAATTCTTTGTGATCATGGCGTGCGTTTTCTTTTGTGTGCTGTGTTTTGGTTGGTTGTTTAATCTTTGTGCTTTATTAATTGTCGAAAACAAGGTCATAAAGAAAGCGTGTTTGTACAACATAACCAACAAGAACTAGATGCCTTTGCTTTTATTCAATGCAAGTGACACCCTTTAATTCTGATCTCTCTTAGATTCTCGGTTAACCACTGACTGGAGAAAACGGAGGGAGGGAAGGATGTAATTCACGCAGCATAATCATAGCAAGTTGAGGAAGATGATTTATGCACATCATTTTTCACTTCATGTACACCTCTTTTTTAGCTGTACAAATAAATAAAGAGTAAATTGTAGCAATGGTCCTTCAATTTTAACCTCATTAGAGTGATGGTCCGTCAACTAAAAACTTAAGATTATTGGTCACTTAACTCATCAAAACGTGCAACTATAGCCCTTTTCGTTAACTCCATCAAAATCTCGTCAAAATGAGTTATGTTGAAATGACCATTGCTACAATTGGTTAGAGTAAAGGAATCATTACTCCAATTGGGTTAAATTTGAGATATCATTGCTCCAGTTGGGTTAAAGTTGAGGGATCATTGTTACAATTTTTCTCGTTTAGTTTTTCATATTTGCCCCTCGATTAAGCCTCATGTGCGCGGCACTTAACTCATTTTGACGAAAATTCTAACAGAATTGAAGAAAACGATTATAGTTGCACGTTTTAAGGAATTAAGGGACCAATGATCATGAATTTTTAGTTGAAAGACCATTACTCTAATTAAATTAAAGTTGAGAGACCACTACTATAATTTTTCTCTTCAATTAAAAAAAATACTACTTTTACCACTTTTTTACTACATTCGTACTATCTAATAAAGATCAAACCACACAGTGGGCCTTATTTTATAAGAGAGATGGTTGTGGCATGAAAAATGTGATGTGTAGCCTTATCTGCATTTCTCTTAAATAAATCAAAGAGAATCATGGGCCATAATTAAGAGAGGGAATTGGATCCTCGCCCGATCTAATTTATAGAGATCTTAGGGATCAATCTATGTGAATTGTTGATCAAAAATCGTGCGGCCACAATTTTTTTCTTTTTTATATTTTTCATACAAAACGAGACTACTTTACTTTTATAACATTTAATTGTAACTGCACGATTTTTAATTAATGGTCCACGTAAATTGATCCCTAGGATCCTCATGAATTAAATCCAGCGAGGATCCAATTCCTTAAGAGAGGGAGTGCAGAAGGTGCAAAAGAGTGGAATTCATTTCTCCAAAGCGAATGCTAGCCAATATAGGTTCAAATTGACCCGAAAAACAGAAGGGATAAAAATAAAAAATAAATAAAAAAAGCAATAATTCGGGAATTATGACTAAATATTACAAAAGGCGAAATAGAAACATTCCAAAATGGTCAGGTTAGTAAAAACAAAATTTACAGACATCACTAGAAACTAATCACATGAACTGATAAGAGTGCCATTTAGAGAGGATTAGCATTCACAGGCATGTCGTTACCCAACCACATTGAGTTGCCCAGAGATTTTTGTTTTGCAAGTTGGACACATAAAACCAACGGAATCTGGTTGTATTTCGGAATCAACAGCCTCATGGTTGAACTCTACTCCGCACCATACGCACGCTGTTGTTATCTGATGTCTGCCAGCCATGCTTAGGATGGCTTCTTCTGATTCAAACTGGACAGCGGAACCAAATGCCTTTTCCATCCCCGCGTTGTTTGTCAAATCCATGGGTACCTCCTGCAGTGTAAGAGGTTCGTGCCCACTAGGAAATCCATACTTCAGAGGTTCTATTTCCTCCAACCTCAGCTCCTCAAACCCTGTTTCATCATGTCTCTGGGCAGCACTACTAAGATGCTCGTCTCCCTTTCAACATAGAGAACGAACAATAAAGATAAAATTAATTTTCTTTAGCAAACAACATATTGCACAGAACAAAGAAATATAATCACATCAAAGATTCGTTACTACAGCACAACCACCACCACCACCACGTGGGGTTGGCTGTATGAATCCTAGAACGCCACTACGCTTGATTTTGCGCCATATCTTCGATTCCCCTCATGACCACTTATAAGTTTATCAGCAACACTTTGTCCCTTTATTTATTTCACGACAATTAGATGACTAAAGGGTTCATCGGAATCTTCTGATTATGAGACCTTATGGGCCCCACTATGTAGTCCTTTTTCTTTAAACGAAGTGTTGTGCGTGTTAAGCACATAACACCTATTTCTTTTGTTGACTCATTAATGCGACAATAGAAGTAATAGTATTGAATCAAATAATTTGACAGACAAAGTAGACAATTATTTGATCAGTAAACATTAGCTTCTTCCCTTTAGTAGGAAAAGAGATTCTTACCAAAATAAAACTAGAACACCGTACAAAAAGACAATAGACTAATAGTTCCACAGCCAATACACTGACAACTTATAAACAAATTCAAGCAACAAAAACCATATAAACAAAATTATAGGCTTCTTATATTTGCTATATTTCGGCCAGGGTTGCAATCTAGGAAAAAGAAACATGATAAATATTTTTTCAATGTCAGTTCTTCAACAATAATTTCGGTTTTAATTTTGAAGAAAAAAGTTTGAATGCGACTCAGGTGCATCAGTGTATCTGGAAACCAGAAGGAAACAAAATATGGCAGCAATGCTTGATAGTACCTTATCCTATATAGCAGTAGATGTGGGAAAAAGAAACATGATATATAATTTTTCAATGCCAGTTCTTCAACAATAATTTCGGTTTTAATTTTGAAGAAAACACTTTGAACGCGACTCAGGTGTATCAGTATATCTGGAAACCACAAAGAAACAAAATATGGCAGCAATGCTTGATAGTACCTTATCCAATATTGCAGTAGATAAGGGAAAGCAGACCAATGATTGCACCAGTGGTACTGAGGAGTTCGAAATCCCGATTTGCAGTTCATTTCCTTCATAAGCTTGGCATACAGATTCTATCAAAGTATCATTAGATTTAGATGGTTCGTGATCAATGCTGCTACCAAAGTCAACTGCTTGTTCCCTATTCTTGTTAGCGCTGTGTTCAATGGCATTGGGCTGCTCTGATGCACCTGTGCAATTCAAAATTGCATCCCCTACTGCATCACAAATATATTTGTCATCCGAAGAAGCATCTATCTTGCAGCAAGTAGCTCCATCCCGATTAGTACCAGACTTCTCTAACTCGTCAGAGGTGGATGCCAAGCCATCTTTTTCCCAAGAACATTTAGATGGTTTACCGTTCTTTTCCGTAGCTGATAACTCAGCTGTATTCATACAAGAGTCCTTAATATCTACAACTTCCAGAGGATCATCAGCTCCTTCCACACTTCCATCAGTTATTGTATGTTCGCTATCATGTTGATCTGAATCAATTATGTCAAACAAGCGACCCTCCAGGTCCTGTTCACTAAGAGGTGAATCTATGTTCATTTCTTGATGAGAATCGGAAGCAGGAATTTCTGAACTAAATCCCATGTATGGTTTATCAGGTGCAGCATCACCTTTGGATTGATCATTAGGTTCAGCAGTTGAGGTTTCTATGATAGAGTTTTGAGCAATTTCAATCAGAGCATCCATTTTTGAGATCCTTGATGGCAAACCTTCGCTGTTTGGAGACTCTATTCTCTTTTGAAGCGTTGATGGACCTGGCGATTCTTCCACCCTCCTGACATAATTTCGAACATGAATCCCTACATGACCATTGTAGCGACGCCTTTCCAAAAATACCTTATGGCAAAACTGGCATTCATATTTCCCATCTTTAATTATCACACCATCACCAACAGTAGAACCAAGTCTATACCTCCTGGTAGTCCTCTGGTGAAAGGACAATAGATGCTGCAAATATGAATCCTTCTCATTAAAAGTCATATTGCATTTGTGACATTCAAAAAGGTCATGTATCTGAACCTCAGCAAGATTGTCTACTCCCAATAAGGTAACTTCCTTTTCATGCCCATTAGACATAGAAGACACGACTAGAGCAGAGCTGGAATTCACATCTTGCCTACGGTCTCCATCCTTATCAGCATGCTGCTGCACCCCAAACAAAATTTGAGAAAGATTTATTATCGAAGGTACAATAAACCAAACAGCTGCACTAATATATAACTTACATTTTCAGTAGCCACTATGCACCCTTCCAGAACATTCTCACGCCCATGACCACCATCTGGCTGTCGTGCATTATTGTGATCAGAGAAGGAGTGCAGAAATGAAGAAACTTCCTTGCAGGTCAGAAATTGTTCTCCGGTAGGGCTGGAAAGTATCAAGCAACTTGTAACGATGAGAAACACAAGAGAGAGAGGTGACTCCAAAATAAAGGATACGAAGTAGAGGAATACTGAAATGAAAATATAAATAACCACAAGGCACCAGTTAACTAGTTATGCATTTTGTTCAGGTTATGCTACTTTTCTGGTCAATTAAATAGTTATGCACTTTGCTCAGGTTTCTAAAATGCATATATAACACATATTTCTGCTTTCTTTAACACTGCCACATGAGGCATCAGGGTAGTCATGCTACATACTTCAACTGGATTATTAGGTGATCAATATCTGTCAAATTAACAAAATGAACCAGGCTTAGCAAACGGTTCAAAAGTAATGCTTTGTGTTTCATAATTCAATGTCAGAGTCCAACCCTATAGCCAATCAAGAAAAAACAGACACTAACTCGAGTGACCGCCCTTGCCAAACTATAGCAAGAACTGTGTTTGTGTCTCCAGTAATTCGTTTGTCAGAGGAGAAAAAACCAGTACAGAATCCTAATTTAATCATCATTACTCAAGGATGATCTGCTAAGATAACCTATGTTACCATACAAAAGAAGCATTCTCATGGAAATCATACGAAAAAAAGTAAATAAACTTCAAATTCCAGGCACCCCTAACGATGCATGCATACAAAGTTCTAACAATAGGGAGTTCAATGATCATCAAAAATGTCATGACAAAGTCAATGTCGAGCAACAGAATACTAAACTATCTTCAACTAATAACTAATTAGACCTCAATGATGCAAAAGCCAAATACAAGTGACTCAACTGAAGAAAAAAAAGACAAGTAAAACCTTATGTATCGGCGGCAGTAAATCCAAGCACGTCCTTCCTTCCTCTTAAGACCCAGCAATAGCTTCCAACCCACTGGCAACGCATCCCCGAACTCACTGGCATCAACAATCTTCCTCTTCTTCCTCCTACTCCCCCACTGCCCACCCAAGTCCCTCATAAACCCCAACAACTGCTCCTCCGTTTCCAAACCCACCGTCCTCCGCCTCAATTCCTCCCCAAAAGGCTCTTCTGCATTCTCCAAACCCGAAATGTCCACCGCAGCGCCCTCCTTATTCACCATCCCCATACCCGCATATTCCTCATTCTCCAAACCCAAGACTTTCACTTTGGGCTTCCTCCCTCGCTTCCTTTTCTTCACCCCCATTTCACCTCTACCCTCCAAACCTACGATTCCACTCCCCATGTCGGGATTAGGGCTGAGCACCCTGAAAAATGACGCCATCTGGGCGGGCTCGAAGTCCATTTGGCCGAATTTGGGGTCCTGGGAAATAAGGTTCTTGAGGTGAGCGATGATCGCATGGTTCTCGTTGCGTTCGGGGTCATCCGGTGGCACTGGAGTGAGCTTAGGAGGGGTGGCAAGCAGGCCGGCAACGCGACGACGGTGGCCAGTGGCGGCGGCGGCAGTGGAGGTATCAGACTGTTGACGGCGGGGACGAGAGTAGGTTTGACGGCGGGAACCAGCGCTCTCGTTGAAGACAGATCGGTCAATTTTGGGGACGACGAGGTCTTGGGTGCGGCAGAGGTTTAAGGCCGAGGAGGAGGAAGAGGAGAAGAGGGAGAGCGCTTGGAGCTCCGATTGAGAGAGTGTGCTGATGTCTATGTGGGTTAAGGAGTCTAAGGGAATGTTTGCTTCTTGTGGCGATTGTGGCCGCGGGACGTTGGCTGTTGTCGCCATTTGTGGTGGAGCTGCTGCGCCTGTGAGACTCTGACAGAGTGAGGAAATGGCGTGGGACTGTGGAGAGGTTTTTTTGGAAACTGGAATCACAATACCAGGGCAAAGATGCTAAAGACAAACTGAAGCCTACAACGAGGCAAGCAACAAGCACATAAAACACACGGCAAAGCAGGAGGGAACAAGTGAGAAAGATGCTGCAAAGAATGCAAAAGCGTCGCCTCCTGCCTAGCCAACAAAAAGAGCTAAGGTGAACAAGGTAAACCATCTTTGTTAAGGATATGCACCAACAAAGATGAGGTCTAACGACACAAGAAACATCGCTCATCTCCATGAATCTCACCAACGCAACCCAATCCGCTGCAATATTGGCGAATCTTGGAACCCAAGACCAGCGACAGTCCTGTAAAGACTTCCCAAGAGAATTGACTTTCGCCAAAGTCGGAAAGGCATCCCAGTTGCCATTTTCCAACAAATCCTTCAAGCACATAACAGATTCGAGCGAATCAAATTCCACCATGACCATCCGGTAGCCTAAAGAAAGACCCAGCTGACACCCGTGGAAGATGGCCATAGCTTCGGTCTGGGTAGCGCTGCCTACCATAATGTGGGACCTAGCAGCATCAAGAAACCCCATGCATCATCCCGTACCATAATCCCCGTAAACCCCTCGCCCTTGGAAGCACACCAACTGGCATCAACATTAATTTTAATAAAAGGGGAGGAATGAGGAGGCCGATGAGGAACCAAAGGGCGATAAGTAGCATAAAAAAAGCCCCAGTTGACAAAGAGATGGCAAATAGGACTTGATGCGGGTTAATGGACACTTGGTTAAAGATATTGTTGCACCGTGCTTTCCAAATATGCCAACAAGTAAAAGCAACGTAGGAAAGCACTCATCTCTTGTCGTGATGAGGCCAAGAATCTGAAACAAAGAAGGAGAGAAGCCACTGATCCCAAGTCAAGTTCCCAACACTATCAACTCTATAGTTCAAAGGCCCACCAAACCAAATTACAGCTACCCACGGACATCGGAGGAATAAATGCTCTAGAGATTCCTCAGAGGCATTGCAGATGGGGCAGATAGGGGAAGGGGAGGATTTCCTCTTAAAAAAATCCACCATGGAAGGAAGAGCTCTATGAACATATTTCCACAAAAAATTCCGAATTTTTTGGGGGACATTCAGTTTCCAAATACATTTCCACTCACGTTCCAGAACCAACTGAACAGAAGGAGATTGAGGGCCAGTAGGGGTGCCAGACCTTGAGTGCGCCCAATGATATCCTGATTTCACCGAGTAGCTTCCACGTTTTTCAAAAGGCCAAACAAGCTGATCCCTTTTGGAAGTGTCCCCAACCAAAGTTTCCAAAATATCAATTTGATCCTCCATCGAGAGAAAGGGCCTAAGAAAATCAAAATCCCAGCATCCAGAATTATGACAGATTAACGAATCCACCCTAGAGTTCCTTGAGACAGCTACCTCGCCCAAAGGTGTGGGATGACCCACTTCTAAAGCGAAGATCCATCTATCAAGCCAAATTCGCACATCCTTTCCACCTATAATTTGCCAATAAGATCCCTTTAACAGCAAGTCACGGCCCACCAACAAACTGTTCCAAGCCCAAGACACATGACTCCCATGTTGAGCATCTAGAAAAGAACAGTGAGGAAAATACCTAGCCTTCAACACTTGTGCCTATAAGGAGTTTGGATCCTGGAAGATTCGCCAACATTGTTTTGCTATAAGAGCATCATTAAAATCCTGGAAGTTCCTGAAACCTATTCCCCCTTGGTTCTTAGGTAAACCGAGTATATCTTTGGCAACCCAGTGTATCTTCCTTTCCCTTGATTTTTGTCCCCACCAAAATCGGCGATCAGTGCATCAAGTTCATTACAAACCACAGCTGGGAACTTGAAGATATTCATCGGATAAGCTGGAATAGCTTGGACAACAGACTTGATCAAAACCTCATTACCCGCCTGTGAAAGGGTGCATTTTTTCCATCCTTGGATTTTGCCCATAACTCTTCCCTTCACATAAGCAAGACCCATCTTCTTCGACCGGCCCCAAATAGCAAGAACACCCAGGTAGGTGCCTGGATCATCCACAATAGTCATAACGAGGGTCTGCCTAAGCTCCCCAGAGACATCCGTTGGGGTATTTGCACCAAAAAACACGCTGGATTTAAGCAAATTCACTTCATGCCCAGACGCATAGCAGTAAGCCCTCAACAAATCAAACAGATTCGAATAGTTTTTCTTATCAGCCTTCAAAAAAATTAAAGTATCGTCGGCGAAGAAGATATGTGAGATGACTGGACCACTGAGATTCATCCTCACCCCCTCCAACCGCATCTGATCCACAACCAATTGAATCAACCTGGACAACACATCACTAACAAAGAGGAATAGATAAGGGGAAAGAGGATCACCTTGCCGAAGACCTCTAAAAGAAGCAAACTTATCTTCGGGGTGCCCGTTGATGATAACAGCTAAGTTGATTGAAGTAACGCAGCTTATGACAAGCCTCTACCATATAGGACTAAACCCCATTTTTTTCCATGACTACCTCCAACAAGTCTTATTCTACACGATCATAAGCTTTATGCATATCCAGCTTGATGCCAAGTTCAAACTTGGATTTTGATTTCCTCAGCTTGAGAAAATGGTACATTTCATGAGCAATACCTATGTTGTTCTGAATTTGTTTGCCCGCCACAAAGGCGTTCTGCATAGGAGAAATAACCGGGCAATGATCCGAGCCCAATACCGTATCGTGAATGGCATTGAATAATGACCAGGCAATGATCTGAGCCCAATATCGTACCATGAATGGCAAGAGTATTCGGCCAAAGCGCCTGCCAGAGATTATTAGCAAGTCTTCTATCCAAACGTTCCTCAATTAAAACCCCGTTTCTAGTACCTCTCCATGTAAAGGCAGGCTCGTTGAAACCCAAGTCCATGAGCTTTATGCGGTTCATAAAATGGGCAAGGTAGCTGGGACGATTATACAAAACCTGAGATCCTCCTGATTTCTCCGAGTCCCAAATGAACTCATTGAAGTCTCATCCACATAACCAAGGGATAGAGGAAAGACCAAAATTGGCAACCATCCACCCCCAGAACTCTTCATTCTCCGCCCGGTACGATGTTCCATAAACTCCAGTAATCCTCCTCCAATTAATAGAACCCAAATCTCTGACCCTAGCATCAATTATATTTTTTTGAAAAGTAGAGAACATCCACCTCCAAAAAATCATCCCACCACAAAGAAATTTCACCAGTTTTCCCAACTGGAGGAACATTAAAACCATTAGAAAAACTCATACGTCGCCTAACTCCATCCAGTCTATGATCCTTCATTTTAGTCTCTAATAGAAAGATCAAAGGGGGTCTATACTTTCTAATTAGCCCATGAAGGGCTCGAACTATCGTGTCCGACCCGAGACCACGGCAGTTCCAAAATAGGTGCGTCATGGTGAACTTGCGGCTGTTGAAGGCCAGTTGCCACCACCTTGGGTAAACTACCCCATTCTTTTAGCCTTTATCATCAATCTTTTACTTCTCCTCTCAACACTGGTAGCCTCATTCTTGACTTTCTTCTATGGAGACTCAAGCAATTCCTGATCCTTCATATCCAATCCTCTTTTTGGATTACTTACTTCTGCCTCCCTATCCCGACCATTCCATTGAATCGCGAGTGGAGAGATGGGTATCTCCTCCCTGGTTATAGTATGGTCCCAAGTAACATCCCTTCCCAAATTTGAGAGATAAGACATATGATCACCCAAGGTATTTGCACCTACCGAAAAATGAAGGAAATTTACCCTCCCTTGGATCTCATTAATCATGACAGAATGACTCCTCCCAATCCTTGCATGCATGCCCAGGATATTTGGTCTTATGAAGCCAGGTGGCCCATACCCCAGGAAAACATGTTGGGTTGAGTTCGGGGATTCCTTCGTGAGGATCCACGACACTTGATCGTTCCTCACTCTACCAATCGTATCCTCCTTTTGATACCTTATTTCATGCCCGTTCCCCTTATCTTTAGCCATTGCTAAGTCCCCGTGGTCACCAGAGCTGCCTCCATTGTCCCTGTTCTCACCCAGGACATTTGAAGCCATATTCTGGTTCGATGAGGCTCAGGATCCAATCCTCACGGTTCCTGCAAGTCTTCGTTCTCCCAGACCCAAATTTGAAGCTTTGGAAAAATCCACTTTGTGCTGAATAGGCCCGATCTTAGTCCACTTCTCGAATCATGCAGCCCCTCCTCTATTTGGCTCAAAAGTGTACTCATTATTGGCATGCTCGATTCTACCACAACAGTAACATAAATCCTGCAATCTCTCATACTTAAACTCAATCCAAGTGTCCGTATTGTCCTCCCTTGGTAGCCAGCAGCCTAAGACCAGAGGTTTGAGAGTGTTAACATTGATCTTCGTACGGAGAAAACCTCGTGCCGTAGAACGGTCTTCAAACTTAATAAAATCTCCAATTTCCTTTGCCATGCATCTTACATTTGCATTTGAAGTCAGGTAAAGCGGGACCCCCCCTTATCTGAACCCAAAAGGGGACCACCTTCATTTTCACCTCCTCTAGAGCAGCTCAGGGGGGGCACATTTTCACAGAGAAAATTTGTTTCATCACTGCCCATAGACCTTGGTTGAGAATCAATGTTACAGTACTATAATCCTGAGCAGTTATTATGAAGGTGTTTTCCCGGACCCATTTGATATCCACTTCACCTATCTCTCTCCAAGAGGACCTAAGGATGTTACGGATCCCCCAATTGTTGAGGGTTCTGTTGACCAACACTGCGCCCACAAGTTTGACCCCAGTTTCCATTGTCGACAAATCCATGGATTTTTCCAAATAGATCACCAAATCTTCGACCTCTTTGACCACCGGGTTTGCCATGTGTCTCTTAGCGTTAGCACAGGGAGAAATCACAGCTCTAAACCCCCAGTAAGTCGTAGCAGAACTACCCAGATGAGGTTCTTAGGTTCACTTTAATGTGTCTGTATATAGCACACAAACACCAAACAGAGCAGAGAGTTTCGAAAATACCTTTTGTCAGTTTGAATTGAAACCCTAACGCAATTAATTGCCTGTTTGTTAGTTGTTAAGCGCTTTCCCCTTGCATTAAATGCCATAGTTGGTGAAAGGTAATAACTCCCCAACATAAAAATTACCTGCCAAATTTGGAAGAAAACATCTTCTCTGTCTTGCCAAAGCCAAATTCCGCTTGCAGACTGGGGGCCTACTGGCAGCCGCTGCAGCAAGACCTTCATGCCCCAGATCTAAAATAACTCCTAGTAGTTGGGATGAGAAGAACGAAAAAAGTAAATGAAATCGACTCAATGAAGAATCTGTGGGAAGGCGTGGACCGAGGAGAACTCACACGAGGGTGAGAATGGAACTCTCACAGAGGAGAGAGGTTTAATAGATAAATAACCACATATGTGTGATTGTGGAGAGGTTTCATTGTGGTAAAAGGTAAAGTACTTATCAATGTTACTATCCCCATAAAAAAAAATTAAAAAAAAAAGTTAGTCCTCTATCCCATTTTACCCTTAAAAATGGTCAAGAAATGTTAGCTAAACCACACTTTTCAATTTTTTTGCAAAAAAGAAAAACAAAATTAGATTATATTTGTAAATATTGTCATATGTCAATAATAATAAATAAGCACATTAATCAACACTTATAATAATTTAATCATCAACAATTGTATCATATAGTTTATAAAATGAAAAATGTTAGGGGTACTCTCTCAAAAGTGAAACTCTCCCATAGACTCTCTGTCACCTTAATTCATGTGCTAACATTATAAAACATTATGTCAAAAATATGAAATGACAGAACACTCGTAGAGAGACGTACTTTTGAGCGAGTACTCTTAGCATTTCTCTTATAAAATATGATTTAAATATGTGATCACCCTAGTACCCTTGTTTTAATAAGAGGCTTTAATATATAGTTGTTTAATAACACTTTCATTTTTATTTTCCCACCTTTTTTAAAAAACAATTGAAAACTTGTTAGGTAACTACATTCAATTTTTATCTTTGAGAAAATGAAATATTTTTTGCATACCACCCTCAAATGAATTAAAATTTTGAGATCTGTATAGTTGATAAACACAAATATCAAAATTTAAACTCATCAAATGATAATAACTAATAAGTATGATGGTGAGCAAACATTCAGCCTTCAAAAAACTGAAACTTAACCAAAGAGTGAAAACTACTTTCTTGTATTTTTAAATTTTATCTTTGATTTTTTTTGTTTTCTTTTTTCGAAAACTGAAATAGTTACAAAATAAGCTTTCATTCTCAAAACTAAAATTGAAAAGGTGAAATAATTATCAAAGAACTTCTAGCATCGTAATATAGTTTGTAGGATATCATAAAATCTACCTGAAAGCCAAATGTGAATATGAAAGACCTAAAATTATATATTTTGCCAAAAGACATATTGCCTAATTACCATGCCAAATGTGAATATGAAGACCTAAAATTATATATTTTGCCAAAAGGCATATTGCCTAATTACCATTACCGGGCAGTAATAATTAGACAAAGACGCACTATTCAATCCAAAAAAACAAAGTTTTTTAAGCAATGTTATGGTTGCAAAAATCCGTCGTCTTCAGTCTTGACGAATTTGTATCTACAAAACAAGTAACACCTTTGAACAAAGACCAAAGTCTCACGCGCCCACGAGGTTTGGAGAGAGAGAGAGAGAGAGAGAGAGTTTGGCCAATGAATATTTTATGCCTAAGTCAGTATCTCTAAAATGAGTGAATGCATAGGGCTTGTATGTTTAGCAAAAAGCTTACTAAAATGTGGTGGAGATGAAGGTATTTATAGAAGAAGGTGGTTGGCTATAGTGTTAGGGTTTTGCCCTATACATGGCAAAATCCTATTGTAAACCCCTCATGTAGTTTTCTTCTTTGCTTGCCCTTGCAAAGAGTTGATCATCATCGTTTTTTTTTTTTTTTTTTTTTGTGCCACACCAAGATAAGAAAAAGTTGAATTTTTTTCTTCTTAGGTAATATTGTAGCAGGACAACAGAGGGGGTGGTCCGACACATCAGTTGACAAGGCCCAGGATGGCGTAGCTGAGAGCCACGGAGTTGTCGCGGGAGAAGGGCAGTGCCTAGCTAGTAAGTTGGACTGCTTGTTGGACATTCAGTTGAGAAGAAGTCTTTCTGTTACATTTGGAAAACTTGACGTCGAGCTGTTTCTAGCATCCAGGTCTGGAGTTAGAGTGAAGTATCTAGTTGTGGGTAAGTCCTGATTGGCTTCTGAAAAGCTCGCATGTGCGAAAAATGGGGAGGAAAGTCCATCACTTGGAAAAGTGGATTCTGCTGTTAAAAATGCATCAAAGCCTGCTCCTTCTACTGATACCACATTTGTGTTGTTTGCCAAAAATGAGGGAACTGTTTAAGTTTGATTTCTCAACTACCGTAAATGGAGCAGTCGAGGATGAAGTCAAGATCGAAGCTAGTAAAGATGAAGTGTTGGATGAGCAAACTGCTGTTGGAAAGCCCAAAGTCATCCAAGCTGCTAAATGGGTAGTCTACTTTGTTTAGCTTGTGTTAGATTTTGCCAATCTTCATGCAAATTTATCAAATTGCTAGAATTTTAATAAATTGCTTTCTTCGCTTTACTCTATCTTCGTTTTTCTTGAAACTTTGCTTGCTTGAAGAATTTTATTCTTTTGTTTGTGAACAATGGAAGAATTTTATTAGATATAAAAAAAAAAAAAAGTTATAAAAGTGGTAAGAGGTAGTCAGACAGTGGGGAAGGGCCTAGTGCTTAGGGGTCTATGGTTTATTTTAACTTTTACATCTGTTATATATTGTATAATATAATTATATATATGTAAAATTTTAGACTTTTTTGGTTGCTTTAGCATCATTTTCTAACCCCATAAATTTTGTTGGCCTTTTTTATTCACATTAATAAAATGAAATTTTAACGAAACACTCATAGTACTGTTCACTTTTAACAAAAATGACATTTTTACTCTAAAAAATCACTCCTAGTACTATTCACTTACAATACCTTTTTGTCTTTTTTATTAAAACTCAAAATTTTCAAACCCTTTTCATTAGTTTTCATTTAATAAAATAGAAGGTTGGGCCTTGTATTCCTAAATAGAATTGTCAATTGCTACAAAAACCTAACTAATGCTAGCTAAAGCTGCTAAACCATTGTCTCCGTCACCCATATCTAAAATTGCATATGCCCTCGGTTAGTTGAGGTGTGATGGAAAGCAACCCTCCCGAAACCGAAGTTCGGCTTCGGAGTTAATGGGTCGGCATCGCATGAATTTTACGTAAATAAAAATGTATTAGCCCATAGCAGACCTTATTTTTATATATGACCCAAACAATCTTGCCAGACCCAGCAACATTGCAAGCTAATAATCTCTCTCTAGTTGCATAAGCTTCAGCAGCAGTGCCAATCGCACGCACTTGTCGGCTGCTGCTCAATTGCAGACTTGAACTCTGCTTGCTGCTTCATGAAAGCCCAGACACTGACACACACTTGACATAATATAAACTGCAAATCGACACCAAACAGATATTTGGTACAACTCTTAGCACTGAATGAAATTTGAGTTGAACAGTTCCTCCAATGATCTTCATCATAACTCACTTCCAGCACAACAACGGAATTCAACCTCAAAAATGCCAGTGCTCCAAGCGGCGACATTCTTCGACAAAGTGCTTAATTGCGTGCGAGTGTAGAATAGAAACGAACGAGGTTTTTATTTTCTTCAAAATAATACTAGTTCAACTTTGTTCACCATTGTAGCCCAATTCTCCAAATTTTCCAGTGTGAAATTAAGGCCTCTGTAGATTACAGTATATCACTGAACTTGTTTTTTATCAGAAGCTGAGCCCCTTCAACTAACCTCTTTACCACCTCCTCTGCAGGTAAAATTTCCTTGATGAGTCCTACACTTTGGCTGGCATACATCACCATGCTTTCAATGTCACCCGTTGTTGTCGCATTTGGAACAGTACCGGCAAGACGGCGAATTTCTATTTCCTGTTAGAGAATATAAGTCAAGATTGGTATCCATTGGACTCCAAGTCAAATAAAGACATTCCACTTAGTTATATGCAATGCACGAAAAAATGCAGAAACCGGAAATGCAATACTCTTGGTTCTAGTGGTAAGCGTTGCTTGTCATGTATGAGAAAAATTTCATCCTCACCCTATCATGTATTATTGCGCGGCCGATGACAGGTTGACCCGCTTCATTTTGATCAGCATGATTATATTTACAATCATTGAAGAAAGGTGTAAGCAGAACACGATGTGGTGCATCGGGCCACCTTGCACGGCCGAATACATCAGTGTACTCAGTTGCGTCATATTCAACCACCTTTCTCTTGTATGCAGGATGAGCATGACTTTCTTCGGTTGCAAGAAACCTGCAAGGACAAATTTATAGAAAAAACCAAATTAATAAAACTTCAGTTATAATTGAAAACATCTTGAACGAACACAGTATGAGAAAATTTCTGGAAATTTGCAACTCAATGATATGAAAATGTGCTGTTTCCGAAACCTTAGTTGCAAGATTGTTTAAATATGCTCTTTGAAGAGTCTAACAGGTCAAGTATATCAAACCTAGTTCCTAGGCAGATGCCCTGAGCACCAAGGGCCAGAGCAGCAACATATCCACGGGCATCCACGATACCACCAGCAGCAATGAGAGGTATATCTCGATCTCCAACAAGATCAACTACCTTCGGCAACAATGAAATTAAAGCATCCTATCATTTGAACAATAGAAAGCACATGGGTGTCAATAATTCTAAGTATCTCAATTGACAATTATCAGGCTATAGGCACTTAAGGAACGAAGCAAACACAAAACTATGTGACTATTGTAAAATCATCGGTGTCAATACAACAAGATCCAAGAGAGCAGGCTCACCTGACCGATCACATGCCCTCCTGCTTCACGTCCTTGAACAATAATTGCATCTGCACCGGCATATATTGCCTTCTTCGCTTCCTCCAAGCTCCCAACCTTAAACCGAATTATAAACAACTCATCAGCATGTCCAGGAAAAAAATTACAATAAATGTAGAAGATTAAAGTAAAAGAATAAAAAGAAAAGATAAAACATATGTCCGCAATTAGTTTGAGTGCACGAAGATAGATACAAGTCAAACACAATAATTCTGGTAAGCAAGATGACATTCATTTTTATAACTCAGACCAGTATCGCTCCGAGAACACTTACTTGAGGCACAATCTTAACCCCAGACAGATGAGCTTTCAACACAAGCTCCTCCGAACATTCACCCCAGTAAACCTGCAGCACTGCAACCTTTTCATCCAATATGGCTTGTATATTTTTCTCATGAGGAAATGCTAGAACAACACCAACCCCAAATGGTTTTTTAGTTAAGCTTCGTGTCTTTCTTATCAGCTCTTTCAAGTAATCTGGTGACTCCTGATGATCAATTAAAATTAGTATATCAGCGATTCCTTCTTTAATTGAAAATTTAGCAAACTCATGTATGTAGCATATACTCCATTCCACAAAGATTGAAAAATAACGGTCGAAATTTCATATATTGATATGCATATGCATTACATGAGAACTCAACATCAACAAGATCCTCTCTCTTGTAGTTGAACAAGCTAAACATGTGGATCAATTCAATTTGGTGATGCAGAGAGGACATTTACGAAGAAGGATTTTACAAGGAACACCCGCCAGCGTGTGAGTTGGAGACTCCCATATTCTAGCGTGGGGGAGTGATGGCCCAAGCATTGCTCTTAGTAACAATATGAAAGTGCAGAAAGTTAATGGAGTGCAGGTAGAAAGGACCTAATTGATAGAGATACAAAATTAGCTGATATTACAATTGTTAGGTAAGCCGGTGCACCACGTGTCATAATACAAGCGGAGGGGATACTGAAAGTATATCCTCTTTTTCCACTTGTATTTCCACACCTGGTATATCGGTTGGTGTTACGGATCCATGAAATAATCACTCATCAACATGGTTATCAAATTGATCTCCAGAAGGTGAAGTGAAAGTTAAGAACCATGATTGGGAATTGTTTGATCCCTTTCTCCGAGGAAGAGGCGAAACATAATCAACTTCAATTCGGGACAGCTATTTGAAATCTTAGGGAGGGATTCATTTGGAAAAACAGTAGGGATATGCAAGAACAAACAATTTCTATTGGAAACATTCCTCTGATGAATTATCTGGCAACTTATAATATATATAACAAGCATATATTATCCAATTAAATAAAACTATCAATAAAAATCATTTTCCAACTGGAATTTAAGAAGAAGAAAAAATGGAAACAAAAAGGAAAAAGGAAAGAAGGGTGGCTTACCCAATCAGGAGCTCTGAGGAAACCAAGTCCACCAGCATTCGCAACAGCAGCAACGAGCTCCGGTCCTGAAATATCAGGTCCCAGCGGTGCTTGAACTATTCCGTACTCAAAACCCAATATTCCACGCCAACCCATTCTACTCTCTCAAATCTCTCACTAACTGGGAACTGCTCTCATAGATTTAAGGATTATATATTTTATTTGTAATGTTTTATAGTGGGCAGACGGCTGCTGGTGCTGAGTGCTAACAAAAGTTTTTTTAGACTTTTCGTTAGTTTTTTTTTTAAAATTAATATGTACTTCATTGTTCCTTGATGCTCAAGAAATAACTAATTAATCAGAACTCTTAACACAAGTTCAATTTGGTTACAACTTCGTGAACCAATTAGGCTGGACTCTAATATTTGACTCTAACAATTATACTGATTAGATGTATACTCTCTACGGTCTAGTTTTGTTTGTAGAATTGTATTTATATATGTTGTACTTGGAAGTCATTAAAACATGTGAAAATTTTGGCGAATAAAAAAAACAGAATAGACAAATAAAAGCATTTTTATTAATAAATGTTGGCTTCAAAGTTTAGCTCATCTCAATTTTGGAGTAGCATTCTCATCCTTTCTTTATCCCTCCCTTTCCTTTCCCTCTTATTTGAACGTTCACAGTTAAATTACGTCAATATTTTTTATTAATTTTTTTTATAAAAAGAGAAAGATAAAATAAAGAATGTGAGAGGAGGGGAGAGAGTCTTACTCCCTCGATTTTACATCTAGTTTTCCATGCATGAAAACAATAATGTCAATATTTCCCAATAATTAAATCCTAAATAAACTGCAGTTGTATGAAATCGAGCCTTTTTTGAATATATTTGCCCTATAACTCACAGACCGACCTCGTATTTGTATGGAGTAAGCTCCTTTCTTTCTTTTTCTATTTTTTATAAAAAAAATTAGAAGAACCTCGACGATACGAGAGAAATTTTATTAAATCAACAAGAGAAGTTAGACTTAATTAGGGTTGTAATATAAGAAGAAAAAAATAAGGTAAAATGTACAAGAAAAGAGAGAGACATAAACCTGACCCTCTTAAGAAAACAAATAAAACTACAAGAGATGAGGGGGAGGTTTGGACGTCTGTTGGGGACCTTTTAGGTCAGAGTGAACTTGGGCTTTGAGAACGTTCTTTTGTCTCTCTTGTTGCGGATTCACAACAAGTTCCGGGATATCTCGAAAGAGATAGCTTGCCTTAGAAACTGCCCTGGTAACATCAATGGCTCGAAAATAGCGTGAAAGATCAACATAATGACTTGCTCAAGTGAAGCGTGGTGTGAAAGCTAGAAGATTATCCATTTACATGAGAGAGAAGGGATTTGCATGGTTGCATGACATTTTTTGCTAGATAATCTAGGCTTTCGTAGGGTGATAGTAAGGTTTCTAATGGTTGAGATGTTTGATGTAAAGCTATGGAAATTACTAAGGTTGCATGGATGGTGATGCTTGGGGCTTGGAGTATGCTTCTGGGCTAAGTGGAACTTTCTGGGCTTCTTCCTAGGTGGTTCTCTCTCACTACGTTTTCTCTCTGTCTCTCTCTATGTTACTCTAATCTCATCTGTGTTTTTCCTCCAATGGTTTCTCCTCCTCCTTATGTAAGCGAAGGGTTCTTCTCTAGATTTCAAGGGAGTATCACTTTGTGGCTTGGTCTTCCCTTTCTTTCTTTCCCTTATGCTTTTTTTTGTGTGTTTTTGTTTTGTTTTTTTGGAACGTGGGCTTCCTAATGGGACCTTTCCTCTTTCCGCGTGGCAACTGATCACTCACTGCTGTTGTGCTCCCTTGCTTCCCGTGCACATCCAATCATATGGAGAAACTATGGGCATTCCCCCGCCTTCACTTGGTAACTGTTACAAATTGCTTTTCTCCGAATGACAAGTGTTTAATTTATCCTTGCTCCTCTTCTCCTTCTTTAATTCTCATTCCTTCTTCAATTTTTGCATAACTGTTTTTCTCTCCAAATTCTTTTCTGCTCTTTGGGCTGGGCTGTGCCATCCTTTTCGTGCTTTTATGTGCTTTACGACAAGATTTTCTTCAGGCAAGGAAATTCTTCCTTGATCATTTTTTGAATTTTTCTTCTCTTTTTGTCTTCTCTGTTTGCCATGGTGATGAAATTAGGCATACATCTTTCCTTTTGATCATGTGTTTCAAAGATTTTGGGCTTTTAGCATGGAGGTATAAGGGGTGCGAGTCCTTCTTTCGGGAAATCAAACTCCGCTCCTTACATAATCTCGCTGCTTCGAATTCATGTACGTTTGCCATCTGCGATGTCTCTCATGCTTTCTATGTATCTATGCAATTGTCATTTAGCCTAGCCTTTTTGCATGTTGGTGCGCATTTGAGCATGTTCGATTGATTAGTTGCATTGATCTGCTTGGTGTGATTAGCTTGATTGCATACATAACCTGTTTTTGCTTGGGTACATGTATAACATACTTTCCCTGGCTAGATTTTTTTTAGGGCTTTGATAACATGGAAAGTGTAGGGAAAGATGCATATGTTTTGCGTGATAGCATGTAGGGAAAATAGTCCTATGTTAAGTCCTAGACTTTCGCATAAAGGGCTTGGAATTTTATGAACGTACCCTTTTGCTTTCCTAGGGCGTGTTTGTTTATTTTCTCGAGGGTAGATTCATTATCGTGTTTCGCCTTGTATACTTGCACATTTCTTCTTGCATGCTACACTGACTTGTGGTATCTATGGTTTAGCACTTACTTTTCATAGGTGCATTATGGTTGTAGAATCACCAATGTGTCCAACTACAGTTGATGGGTCGTTCACTAATGAGGACCAACTTCAACAAGGCAAGCCGTTGCCTCCTCTTAGTTCTCAAAGCAAGGTTTTCAAGGATGAAAAGCCTTCTTTAGACTCGGTCCCTTCTGTTTATCCCAGACGTATTTCTTAGTGCTACATCGAGAATGGGTTGTTTCATGTCGTGCTGATCCACTTCGAGTTCTCCTATGGTGAGGCCATTGATTGGGCAGATTGGGTGGACACTGGGCTTAACTTTGCAAACCAATGCGCGACCTTGACAAAGAGCCAAGGTATTGGATGCTTTCTCCATTACCAAGAAGCAGGTTGTTTGCCTCAAGCCCAAATTTCTTCTCCACGTGGTTAGGAGGTAGAGTATAGAGATCCATACCTTTGTTTGTGCTTGGGGAGAATTTACCCCCACTCTGGAGGATGTCACCAATATTATGCATCTTCCAATTGCGAGTAATGTGGATCTCTTCCGTTACATCATTCCTTCTACAAACAAGAACATTCTTTTATGTTTTTAAGAAAGGTGCTCCTACTTCTCTAAGCAAGGCTTTTCGCTTCAACGAATGGATCAAACACTTTTGGCAGAATAAACAAGAGCCGAATTGTAGGTTCGAGGCCATGTTGTGTTTGTGGCTAAGCCACTTTGTCTTTTGTGATAGCAATGATACCATCATTTGCCAAGTGATACCTTGGGCGATGGCGATAGCACGTGGCCACATGGTTCTGCTAGCTTCACTGTTTCTCGAGCTTCTCTACCATGAGCTAGGTCAACTTCACACTCTGGAGGAACATGTTGCGGGTAGTGCCCTGTTAAAAATTTTCCTCTGCGCTAGCTTTCTGCAAATATTCCTATGTGAGCATATCAAGGGTCTAAAGATAACCTATTACCTTTCTGATGCAGTGAAGAGCCGGTATATTATTGATTATTCATTTTACTTGCCTAAAAAGTTCCCATTAGCTTGCCGTTGGTTTGGAAAATTTCTAGCAAAAAAGCAGAAGAACTTTTTGGAGCTTTTAGACAATGTTTCCAGCTTTGTTTTCCATTTGTATGTGTCAATCTTGAAAGTTTTTGCCTCTGTGACCGATGTTGCTTGTGACGATGATCCAAGTGTGACGTCAATTCCTCTCTCTAAGATTCTGGATTTCCTTTCGCTTACCGAAAAATCGTTGACTTTGCTGGCTTCTTCAATCCCCTTCTAGGGGGAGGATAGTGAAGAAAGAGGTGCAACTTACTCTCATTTCTGGGTGCGACGTTAACGGGGTTTTGACCAAAGGGTGCCGATATATTTCTATGCGAAAATTGAGGCCTCTTTTAATAATTTATTTTGGAGTTCTATGCATGTGCCTCCAGAATATTTTCGCCCTTTCAAGTACATTACCAACTAGACCCAGGTAGGTGGCATCTCTAAAGGCTATGTCGTTTATTGGTTGAAGTGTTTCTCTACTATCGCCAAGTTTCATACTGACAAGCAGCCGTAATTGTCTCCCAGCGTTGTCAACTATCCCATGCTAGTGTTAGAGCCTATGACTGCTGCTGCCGGTTCGAAGCGTCGATGCCATGCTACCGCAGAAGAAAACAATGCTTCAGGTGACTCTTCCTAGAGCACCAAGAAGTGTGGGGCATCAGGTGTTGGCAAAAGAAAGCCTGCATATCAAGGGAAGAAAGCAATTTTGAGTACCATGCAGTGAAATGTTTCAGACCTTGGGTGACTCTTCCTAGAGCACCATGCAGTGAAATGCTTCAGACCTTGGGTGGTAAATAACGGTCCACATAGTAGCAAGCCTAACTTTTCTCCTACTCCGAAGAAATCGAAGAGTGAAGGTTTTGCAGTGAAGCCAAAGACTAGTGATATATCTTGTTCCCTTGTTTCTTGCTCCCTTTGATTTGTGGTTGTATGCTAATTATAACTTTGTCACAACTAAGACTCTTGCCAAAGAAGTAGCTCCTACTGGCCCTACTCGTAGGACTAGGAGTGTCCGAGTGTCTGCTTCTTCCGGCACTCCCAAGCATGTTGAGTTCCTCGATATTACTGCCACGAGTAAGGAAGAACAGAGTGTTGGCGGGAAACTGACCGAGATGAGGCAGCTGTCAAAGGCTTGGCCGCTGATATTTTTGTAGTAGACTAGTAGTGTATTGATACTTTTTATTAGGCTTTTATTTTGGAGTGTAGATGTAGTACTTAATGACAAATGTGTTATTATGTTTTGAAGTAATATTGTATGTGTAAATTTAAGAAAAAAAAATATTTTTCTTAACAGGTCATTTACCTGTTGGGTAAAGTGACCCGACTTGTTAAGAACCTGTTAAGATAACGGGTGTGACACAACACGACCCGTTAAGATAACAGGTGTTACATGAAAATGACACGAACACGACAAACACAACCCATTTTCCAAGCCTACTATAGTGTAACTTTATTCATTTATATATCAAGTCAAAGTAAGACTGGACCAAGAAAAAAAGTCAAAGTAAGACACCTTAATTGCTTTCTATTTTACCGAGTTTATTTACGAGAGAAGACCTAATAAATGAATGGTTTGGATTATGCAAAATATTGTGAAGTGCTCAGGGAAGTGGCTACTGTTGTATTAAATTACTAACTAGTTAGCACTAGGGAGAGTTAACTAACTAATAATCAAATAACCATGATGAGTAATAGACTATACTAACACCTCATTAACAGCTGATCAATAGTTGTTTTTTATTACATATTGTGAAGGCGAAGTTGTTAACGCTCAAAGTTGTAAGGTTAACAAACTAGATTAACTAACCCTTGGTGGGTTTATGATAGAGATGGAAGTGATTCACCCCTCAAAATTAAACTACGCTCACTATATTACTCATAATATATTAATTTCAAGCCTAAAAAGCGCTTGGCTAATACATTCACTTTTTTTTCTCCTTTTAGCCTAAACCCTATATTGGAGGTCTTTATCTCTTTATATAGGTCATTCAGTCTTGGAGCCTCTTAAACTATCATTTAATGTGCCACCAACTTGTACAAACACACTGAAACCTTTCCACCTGTTCGGCCAGGCTCCCGTTAGTGAAGTGGCATTTTTTGCAGTCGGGGTGGCATGCCTTTTTAGGTTATGCGAGTCGAGCATCCCACTCGGACCTTTGGTTACCCCACATTGTCTCACTGAGCATTATCCCAACTACCGTTACATCGCATCTTAGGCCTCTACTATTGACTATAAGTTGCCACATAGTCTAAACAACGCTTAAGTAGTTTTGCTCTTGGAGACCTGTGCCATAAAGTTGTTAGTTTGCCCATATGTTCCATGCAGTTGGGCAACTCCTTCGTCTTGGTCGGCTTAAGTGCTCGGGATGTCTCTCTTTGAACATCTTGGGCCTTTGGGCTCCTTGGTCTCTTGTTGGGCTTGCGCCATTTAGTGGGCCTAAAAGCTTCTAGCGTTAACAAAACTAATATCTACACTACTCTTCCCACCTTTTGCAAAAAAAAAAAAAAAAAAGGTATAGATATTAAATTGAATAAATCAAAATATAAAATTAAAAGGACTAGAGAAGAAGCACAAAAGGTGACAAGAGAAGTGTTGAAATTCCTCCCCAAATCCCCTCCCCATTAGCAAAAAGACATTAAGAAAAAAAAAACCAATAATATACACTAATTTTGTGTTCCATCGTTGGGCACGAGAAATAAAACAACTTATATGACACGAACGCATTATCATGTAACATTTTGTGTTTATAATATAATAATATGTGAACAAAGACACTCACATATTTTTAATTCATTGATACGAAATGCTATCGTGAAGATATAGTTGTGTTATGTAAACCTTTTTCCACAAGTAGGTGCAATTGGATGGTCCCCAAGCTGAGCAAGCCAACACGAATAAAATGAAATATGCATTTATCAAAAGAAACGAAGACTTTGAAAAGGGATGGGCTGCATGCATAATAATAGTGGAAGAAAAAGGCAACCAAATTCCAAATCCTCTCCATGCATTATTTAGGTTCTTTTGTCGTTTGGTTACGTCGCTATCTTTTGCCAAAATATTGGTAATGTGGGTTCGATTAGAGCGTCTCACTCCCCCTCCCCGACACCCAACAAATGTTTGGTACCTGTATATTCATTTAGGCACATATATATGGCGCATCCCTGTCTTACTTTTCCTTTAATTTGTTTAGCATTGTTTTTAGAAGTGTGATATCCACACTATTTTTTTATTTTTCACACATTTTCTTAATTATTAATAGTCAGATTGAATGAAATGATGACGATCTAAAGATATAAATTAACAAGCGCACACCTCTTTTCTTATGTTACTCTGGATTTATTTTTTATTTTTAAATTGGACTCAAAGAGCTGCTCTTTTGAAGGTATGAGTTACCCTTGAAACCTGCTCGCCACCTGCTCGACGGATTGTCTCAATAGGCAAGGCAGCTTCTGTGAAGCTTGTCCCCTCCCAACCCCTGCTTTCTTTTTAACATTGACAAAAAAAAAAAATTAAATAAAAAATAAAAACTCATTCAAAAAACAAAAAGAGCTTCAGGTACTTGTGGAAGCATAAATCCCACTCAGCGAGTCGGGTTGTTTGAGAATGCAACCCTAATCGGACGGTTATTCATCCAAGAAATATGAGATTCGCCTTTTGAGTCTATTCATCTCGATGCATATAACCAAATTGTTAATGAGTTCATTGTTTTTTCTTCTATACAAAAATTCAAATCTTGCCACTTAATACCACGATTTAGTTATATTTCTTTTCACTTGTAAAGCGAGAGGTCTTAGGTTCGATTCTTGCCAAAGGTAAACTTGAACCAAATTATGTGAGGCTTAGCCTCCTCCTTCACCTCCTTAATGTAGATAATATCGTTTGTTCAACAAATACTCAAATCTTAAAACTCAAAATTAACTTTCAAATTTAGGTTAATGCTAAGGAGATCAAAATTTTAAACTAAATTTACAAACAAAATGATATGTCACGAATATAAAATAAACACATTAATTAACTAATAATCTAACCATCAATAATTACATTACTTAATTTTTAAATTTAATTAAAAAATTAATATCCTTAACATTATCCTAAAATTTGTCTTTATATTGAATAAGAAAACCAAAATAAATTGCGATCCAAATATGTCTAGAATCTGAGTTTTTGTGGTGGAGGATGCTCCTAGTAGTATGCCGGACAGAGAGACATCTCGTGTTTGCACAAAGCTTATCCCATTCATTCCCCCCATTCCATGCATCATTTGATGCCACACTACGTCCACAAAACTTCTTGTCAAAGATTGAAACGTGTCAAATACCAAAACAATGTAAAACGTGTGAATTGTAGAGAGTTACCGAAAGGTTAAAGTGAAGGGGCCCATGACTCCATGGACTCCATCCCAAATGGACGAGGATTGTGCCCTCCTCTTTTCCGTGCCTTTCTATTTGTGTGGTCACAGTTAAACTACGTCAATATTTTATATTACTATTTATTTTAATTTTATTATCTCTATAAAAAAAAATATAAAATGTTGACGTGACTTAACCGTGACTACACAAAACATGAGGGCACGGGAGGCCACGGGAAGGAGGAGGACAGCTAATCCTCCTCCATCCCAAATTCCCAAATGGAATTGCTCCTCCCGATCAAGCAAAATTTTTAATTATGGCGAGAATACAAGTAGTACGTAATGTGTCTTTATGTAAATAGTGAAAAATTTTATTTTTAAGTTATTAATTTTTTAACACACATATTTTACTATTTATATACTGACACGTCACATACGGTCTATTATTCTGTGTGCCTATCATACTTCAAGATCTTTTCCCGGCCACTTGACACAGTTGCCACTCACGTGAAACAAAAGGCAATTCTATTAAAGTCACCAACTTTTTCATTTTCCCCATCAATTTCTCTAAAACTCCTTCAAAGTAGATTTTTTTTTTTTTATAGATTCTCGCCACCTCAACTTTTTGGAACATTATTTTGTAATAATAGCAGAGAAATTATGCCACAAAGATATTGTGGTAGAGAATTTATGAAGAGTTTCAATTTTCAGAGTCTTCTTAAACTTCCAAGCCTTTGAACTTCCACGAGCTTTAATCTCGCAGACAGAGTGAAACCCAAAATTAGTAGACTATTAGAGCAAGTCCACACCTAAGCTTATTTAATTCACTCAGTGAACAGTGATAGATGCCAATGAACAATAATAGGCCAAATACATCTATATCCTAACAAAAAATAACCTAGTTAATTTTATTAAAATATTATTTTTTTATTATAAAATAATAATAAAATATTATGCCCAGGCTTGTTCACCATCCCCACCCTTTCGTCTCAAGCTTTTTTTTCCCCAGCCCCTTTATCCTCATAGCCACTGTCATATAGCTCGGCAAGTCCTAGTCCAGCGGCGAGCAAACTTGTTGACGAAAGCAGTCTATATCCTAGTCCACTACATTGGGTAAAAGCGCAGACTGTCAGATTCCACGGTCAAACTCCAAAAGTGAAAGTCGTTGGGGTGGCATAGATAGGTGTGTGGATGATCTAGGTTGTTTGGGTGTCGTTCCTGGAGGTACACTTTTGCTTTCTTATTTTGGGGTGATATTTAAGTGCGGCAAGGTGATGGATGAAGGGTGTTATTGGGGTTTCTTATTTGGTGGTGAAGGCCCCCACGGCCAACACCGTCGCGGCCGCCGAGCATTGGATTGCTTACGTCAGATGGCCCAGCATGTGGGTTTGTCGATTCTGGGCCGGTCTCTTGCCTGGCTTGGGCTGGGTGCCAACCTATTAGGCTGGGGTGGAGTGATTTGGTTGGGGGTCGACCTGTTTTGGGTGCTGGGTGCTGGACAATCCACTCCAGGTGGACTTACTCTTAGATGCGCCCTAAGAGCATCATCAAGGGATGTAACATTTGAGAAGCATAGCTAAATTTATTATGTCACGTACCCATATCCAACAAAGGTAGAAAATCATATGTTAGGAAGACCAAATTTTCAAACGAAATTTGTAAACAAAAAGATGTGTCACCAATAGAAAATAGATACGTTATTAACAACCACATCATTTGATTTATAAACACGTTATCAACACTCAAGTAATAATCCAATAGTTAACAACCACATTATTTGATTTATAAAATTTGATCTCCTTAGCGTTATTTTTTTAGTGAAAATTACTTTTTTTTTTTTTATTGTTTTGGTTATCAAAACTAGAAGGATAATACTAAGGAGATTAAATTTAATGATAAAGTTTTTAAAACTCAAGGATATGTAAGTTGATGATTGGTTCATTACTTAAGGGTGTGTTTGGTACGCAAACGGGACGGAGATGCAGATCGAACCTGGAACGGAGATGATGCTACACGGAAGAGGATGAGGAGGAAGGTTCGCAAAGCTGCTACACGGAAGAGTTGCGAAGGGGAGATGCAGAGCTGCTACACAGAAGAGTTGCGAAGGGGAGATGTGAAGAAGATGAGGAGGAAGGTTGCGAAGGGGAGAGATGGGGGTGGAGAGGGTCAGCGGTTGAGAAGAAGAGAAATAGTTTTTAGGGTTTGTTATATGATTTTGATGCTGTAAATTTTGAAAAAGACAAGGGGCATTTTTGTCCTAAAATGTTAAAAAATTTGTTCCGCGGACATGGAACAACCCGTTCTAGGGGGAGGTGGAACCAAAAATCATCCAAAACTTGTCCCGTAGAACGTTTCGTCCCACTCGTTTTAGGCGTACCAAACGCGGGACGAAACGCCTCGTCCCACCCTGTTCCGTCCCATCCCGCGTACCAAACGCAACCTAAGCTTTGATAAACATACTTACTCTTATTAGTAACATATCATTTAATTTTCAAATTTAATATCTCTACTATTATTAAAAAAAAATGTTAAAATAAGACCAGTGCGAAAACTCACGTAGTCGGCAATTTGGACTGGCGTCTTTATTCTTTTGCGTGTTGCGTTTCTCCAGCCTGAAAAGAAAAAGGCACTGTTTAAAACCTTTCAAAAACCTACTATTAGGCCACTATACTAATACTGTGGACCACCCCGTAGGGTACCACAATCTATCCTACCTTACCTTGGTTGTTGGTACTTGGTGCTCACCCTCTGCGCATTTCCCAATTATGCCACCCAATTAAAAACACCACGTTCACGTACGTACGTAACGTACTCTGAAAAAATTTTAGCTGTGAAGAAAACACAAGTGGTACATTACATGTTTTAACAAGAATAATAGAAAATTTTATTTTTTAAGTTATTAAGTTTTTAGCACACATATCTTATTATTTTTTTAGTGACACGTACTATACTATCATGTGTACCAATCACACTGAAAAATCTCTCTACAAGCGCCAAACAAAGTGTATCGTTTTGGTTAACTCTTACAAATTTAAAAATTAGTAAATGGAGCTTAAATTTGTTTAGGTGTCCGTCTAGTTCACTTAAGATTATATTATATATTTTAAAATAAATAAAGATTGAATTTGTTTCAATACTTGAATGAATACTTATTATATGATTGTTCCTCATGTTATCATACTCTAATACTTTATAATTTATATATCCAATGACAGAGCTAGAAATTTTTTACTGGGTGAGTTAGCTTAAAGATTTAAATCTTTATAAATAAAGAAACTTGATACTGTATTTTTCATAATATCAGCTAGTTTAAAAAAAAAACCACAAGGTGAGCCAAAATTTTTTGTAGTTAAACAAATACATGTTAAAATTCAAATAAATCCAAACTTGTATATGTACAGGTTGCTATAATAAAAATGATGTAAAAAAGAGATAGTTTGTAAAATGTGTTATATATTTTTATATAGTTAAACCTAGAAAATTTGGATCAGTGACTAAACATACGGTAGACTACACTAAAAAATCAATCAAAATTACATGTAAAATTTTATTTTTCACCAAAAGCTATCTGAGCTACAGTCCAGGGTAGCCCTTAACCTAGCTCTACCAATGTATATGTCATTTTCTTTTATAATTTATGTATTATAATACAATTATGTATTTTTTTATAAGAATATACTTGTTTATACGATATATAATATTCACTTAAATCCCCCCTATAGCCCTGCCTAACCATTTAGGTGCTAGGCTTCATCCTGCTATCCCATGAGTGGCCAACGTCTTTTAAAATTTTATCGAACATTTATAACGTAGTTACCGTCATTATGTTATCTTAATTCAATAATGCATTGTAACTAGCCATGAGGCTTGTCGACAAACTAAAGCCTTAATGATCAAAAACATTATATGATCGAAAACTCGTTTCAGATAAATAATTTTGAGTCTCAAAGGAATGCCGACATCAAGTGCTAATATCGAATTGGGGTGTGATATCCACACACCCCATTTTACTTTTCACACACCCTTCTAATTTTCGGCCTTCGGATCGGATGAATTGAAGAAGTTCAACGGACAGAAATTAACAAGGAATGTGTGAGAAGTAATTTGGAGTGTGTGAATAGCACACCCCTATCGAATTATATTATATTGCAGTGGAAACAATGATGCATGCGGGAGCATAATATTTAAAATAATCCCAAAAGCAGTGAATAAGTTTGGTCTCGAAGTCTGCACCAAGGCAAAGCTTCTACTCATTTCTAGCCCGGTGATGTCATCGCTTATCGACTCCTCCACAGTAGACCTTCTCTGACTCTCTCCAATTATGCACCAGCTAAGGCAGTCTTCAGTCCACGTCATACCTCTTTGTGTCATTAAAGCCTATTAGGTGGACCCTATCAAATGGGAAATAAGAGACGATAGGGATTAGATTATAGTTATCACCAATCATTTCAAGTGTTTTTTTAAAGTTATGCTATTCACACATCTCTTTTTATTTTTTATACAATTGTATTACTTTTTGTCCATTAAATCTTCTTCAATTCATCCGATTCGATGATCGAAAGTTGTAAGAGAAGTAAAAAAAGGGGGTGTGCTATCCACACACCCCTTTTTACTTCTCACACACCCCTTTTTACTTCTCACACACCCCTTTTTACTTCTGTCCGTTAGATCTTCTTCAATTCATCCGATCCGACGGTCGAAATCCAAAAAGGTGTGAGAAAAGTAAAAAGGGGTGTGTGGATATCACACCTCTAAAAAAAGGGTGTGTGGATATCACACCCCTGTTTTTTACCCTCCCCTATTTTTTTCACTAATATTTTCTTGTTGTCCTTTTCACCAACTGCATTGATACGTTTTTGAAAAGTAATTTTTATCTAATTTTTCTATATTTCTAGTTAGAGAATAAATAAATTAAACAAATTTAATATAGTAATTTAAAAATATGCGTAGAAGATCAAAATGAGTACGTTGTTTTCTTAAATTTATTAAGTTCATTGTTAGGGATGACGAAGATAAATATTACCAATTAATATTATGATCTAATTATATTTTTTATTATTTATAAATGAAAGTTTTTATATTCAATTCTTACAAAATGCGAATTTAAAGTACATTATTATAATTATTTTAAGGCGCATATTCTGAGGCTTAACCTTCTTCTCCAGCATCTTAGTTTAGATAATATCGTTTATTTAAAAAAAAACAAAAATAAGTGTTGAAGTACATTACAATTGGACAAATGTCACGAAATTAGAGATACCACTTTATAATTGGTTTCGAAACTTAATACACATAACAAAAAAAAAAGAAAAAAAAGGGCAAGAGAGTACAAAAAAAAAAAAAAAAAAAACTTAAGTCACACTCTATACTTAAACTTATAAACTAAAAATTGAGAATAGTCTTAAGAAACATCACACAATTTTCAATTTATTTATCTCAGCTGATGTGACAACAGTTCACTTGTTTAGCATTTAACCTCATTAAGGCATCGAAAATAAGCGACATTCATGAGTTGGTATTCAACCTAATTCAAAATTTCTCTTTCAACACTGCTAAGAAATTGGAAATATCATTGAAGGTCGATTCGTATTTTTCGTAACCAATAAAAACAAAATTCCAAATATATAATATGATATAACTTTGACATAACTATTTGAGAAATGCACCCTTTCAAAAGAGGCTTTGTACGGACGCTGCCACTTTATATTTTTAGTATAATATTTTATAATATTTAATATAAAATTTATGCTAAAAACATATAAAGACAGAGTTTAGAAAGAATCCTACTTTTATAAGTCTCACTTTTCCAACCATTTTTTTAGTGTGATATCCACACACCATTTTTAACTTCTTTCACACTCTTAATTTTTGATCGTTGAATTGGATGAACTAAAGAAAATCAAAAGATAAAAATTAACAAAGAATATAAGAGAAGTGGTGTGTAGATAGCTTATTGCTTTTTATTTTATTTTATTTTTTTAACAAACATTGTTTTTTTTATTACAAACATATGTGCTTTTTTATCAGTTTCCCCGTATAAAGAAGGTGAGATAGTGGCATGAATATCTAGGTGCATGCGGGGTCACGAGTCTATACGGCTTAAAGTCAGCATCATTTGCCCGGAACAAACCTCTCTGCTCTCTATACCACCCACGTCACCTCTCCTATATGAGAAATCTTACAGCCTGGCAAACCCTAAGGTCTCCAGAGCCCTCTACGTCCAATCACCACCTCCCACGTGGACGCCAGAGACTGTGACACCTTTGCTTTCTATAGCTGTCTTCCTCATCGTCCGAATATAAATACCACCCCAAACCAAATTCATTAATTCATCCTCTCTTCCCCTCCGTCCCACTCTCTCAGAGAAGCCTGATATCCTCACCCTCCTCCGAAATGTATCCAATTTACCGTTTTGCCACCGCCCTCTTGCTCCTCCTTTTGACGGCGAAGCCCGGTTTTGGCGCTTTAGTGGAGGAGCAGCCACTGGTGCTCAAGTACCACAACGGCGCTCTTCTTAAGGGCAACATCACCGTCAATCTGATCTGGTACGGCAGCTTCACCCCTATCCAACGGTCCATCATCGTCGACTTCATCCACTCCCTCGCACCCCGGCGTTCCCCACTCCCCTCCGCCTCCTCATGGTGGAAAACCACCGCGAAGTACAGGGGCGGCGCCACCAATCTCGTTGTCGGCAGGCAAATCCTCCACGAGGCCTACTCTCTCGGAAAGTCCCTCCGTAACCGACACCTGGTGGCCCTCGCCGGCAAAGTCAACGCGTTGAACGCCATCAACGTTGTTTTGACTGCCAGTGACGTGGCGGTCGACGGATTCTGTAGCCGCTGCGGGACCCACGGCTCCAACCGAAACAAAAAGACGGCTTACGTGTGGGTTGGGAACTCGGTGGTCCAGTGCCCCGGCCAATGCGCCTGGCCCTTTCACCAGCCCATTTACGGCCCGCAAACTCAGCCGTTAGTTGCTCCGAACGGCGACGTTGGAGTTGATGGGATGGTCATAAACCTCGCCACTCTCTTGGCGGGAACCGTAACCAATCCGTACAACAATGGGTACTTCCAAGGGCCGGCCAGCGCGCCGCTCGAGGCCGTTTCTGCGTGCACGGGTGTTTTTGGAACCGGGGCCTACCCCGGGTATCCGGGTCGGGTCCTTGTGGATAAGGCGACCGGGGCGAGCTACAACGCGGTTGGGGTGAACGGGCGTAGGTTCCTATTGCCAGCCATGTGGGACCCGCAAACCTCTGCTTGCAAGCCGCTTGTGTAACCAACGTGGCAAGCATCTGTGCCGCACGTGATCGTGTAGATATTATTATATTATAATATTATAAAATGTGGTGTACGAGTGGGTGTGGATAGGGTTAGGGGTTTTGTACACACTTCAAGTTTGTCGTCTTGCGTGACATGTAAATCTTGTTTCCTGTCTTAAAAACACCTTGGCAACTAAAACATTTGTAATTTTTGTTAATTTTTTTTCCTGTCTTAAAAGTACTTCACGATATTTTAAATCCTTGATTTAATGGGCTACAATAAATAAAAGGGCCAGTCCAATATTTTTTATAAAATAATATTAGAAAGGCAAAAAATTTTAAATTAAATAATTTGTCACTAATAAAACACAAATGATAATCAGTATTCAATTAATTATTTAAATATTAATAATAGGACTCTTCAACCATAGACTAAAAGTCAAATTATCCATTTTATTCCCCTCAAAACACTACTCAACCAAAGCTAAAACATCGGGCCAAAATTCAAATGCTAAAGTTGAGTCAAATATCCCCCTAATGCCTGGACTTGCTTAAAGTTGTGCCAGTCTTAGCCCGCCCACGCACCACAGGTTGTAGGCTTGCAAGTGTTTTCGAACAGAGTGGGCCTCACTGTCAGCCCGTGTGTCGACCACCAAATTCAACCCAACGGCTATTTTTAACATTCAACAGTTGGGCTTTTTGGACCGTTGGTTGATCCAACTGTTCAGATTCAATTTTTTTTTATAGAATATATTGTTTTAAAATACATTGAATCCAACGGCTGATACTGAATATAATCAAATCTAAAGGCAAAAAAAAAAAGATCTAATGACCCAAATTTAAATCTAACGGCTAAAATAATTAAAAAAAATTATTTAACTCAAAATTCATCAAAAAACTCTATAAATACCTATGTATTTGTTCAAACATCCACACAAAACTCAATTTTCTCCTACAATTCTTCCAATTTATCTTTCTACCATTTCTTTTCATCTCCAAATTTTCAACATGGCAAGAGAGTATATTAGAGGTCGTAATTGGACTTGTGAGAAAGATGTTGCTTTATCCTTAGCATAGATTTCTGTTAACAAAGATAGTGCAGTTGGCACAAATAAAAATAAGAAGGTTTTGTGGGATAAAATCATTGCAAAGTTTCAAGAAAACTGCAATTGCGGCGGACGGGACAGTAGTGGTGTTTATGATTAGTGGAAAATTATCAACAAAGCATGTACATTATAGAAGGGAAGCTTGAAGAGAGCCGTGGTTGGCATGGCTAGTGAAATGGGCGCCACATAAATTGTGAGTTTTGTTCTTGATATTTTATTTATCATGTACATAATATTATTTTACAACTAATTATTTTTATGTATTTTTTGCATAAGGTGACAAAGAAATGGAAATTTACAAAACAAGAGTAACACTAAAAAATCAAAATTTTAAGTTGCAACATGCTTGGGACGTCCTCAAGGATTTCCCGAGGTGGGGAACCGATGTGGACTAACAATGGGGAAGATTATTTCAACGTGAAGCCGCACAGACAAATGCTAGAAATGAAGGTGTCGATGAAATGACCTTATCTCCTTCTTTTGCAAGGCCCCCTGGAAGAGATAATCAAAAGGAAGCAAAGAGAAAAGGGAAGTCCCAAGCTCTGATGAGTGGACACTTTGCTACCGAAATTGCAAATTGAATGAAACCCATAGCGCTCGCTAAGAAGAATTGGCTCGAATGCTTTTGCAAATGAAGGAAATCTCGGATAGGGAGCAAGATAGGTTTGAAATTAATTTCATGATGGAGGACCTCAACAAATACACTCTAGAGAGGAAGAAATTCTTACGTGGTAAGCAAAAGGAAATTTTGCGAAAGTTTGCCTCAATGAGTATGTTTCAAGATGATGAATCCTCTGAACTCTATATCCCAAGTTTTGTACGAAGTCTATCACCAAGTGAAGATGATGGATATAATTATTAAGTTTGCGTAGTGTATGAATTATGTGCTTTATTAATTAAGTTTATTAATTGTCGTTTGTATTAAGTTTATGTAGTTTATTAATTATGTGGTTTATGAATTATCGGTTGTATTAAGTTTATATGGTTTATGTACTTTATTAAATTTATGTCTTGTTAATTATTGTTTTTATTAATCTAGATGCCTTCAATAATTATTGTACTTATTATTCCACATTTTGATGTAGAATAAATACCTTCAATAATTCAACCTTTTCAATAATTCAACCTCCATTCAATGATTTATCCAACGTACTAGACAAAATACTTTGCACAAGAAGACACTTAAATTTATTACTAGAAAATAACAACATAGTACACTTAAAATTATTACATAAATGCTTAACCAACATCATCAACGTTCACCTTCTCGACGCCATACATGCTTAACCAAATCCTTGCGGAGTGTGTCATGACATTGAAGAGCTTGAATTCTATTTAAACGTCTCATATACTCACTCAAGGTAACCTTATCCGGTCGGGTCTCATATGTGGTTGGAGCGAGATATTCAACATCTCTTGCAATAGCTCTCGCATGAGTTGGTTGGTCATCATCCACATCTTCGACTGAATCTTCTTCAATTTTGATGTACTCATCTTCCATAATCATGTTGTGCAAAATTATGCACGTCATCATGATTGAATAGAGGTCTTCGATCTGCCAAAATTGTGCAGGCTATCTAACAATGGCCCATCAAGCTTGTAGGATCCCAAACGCTCTCTCCACATCATTCTTGTAAGACTCTTGCCTTTGCGAAAATAATTTCTTCTTTGCACTATCGGGATGAGAAAAACTTTTAACAAAGGTAGACCAAGTAGGATAAATACTATCAGTTAGGTAGTGACCTATCTCATACATATTACCATTTACCTTGTACCAAAATTCTGGTGCCCATCCATTGACAACATCATTGAACAGAGGAGAAGACCAAAGAACGTTGATGTCGTTGTTTGATCCAGGAGTGCCGAAGAAAGCATGCCAAATCCATGTGTTGTAAGACACCACAACCTTGAGCACGATGGTTGGCTTGTTATGACGACCCTTGAATTGGCCAGCCCAAGCAGTAGGACAATTCTTCCATTCCTAGTGCATACAATCGAGACTTCCTATCATGCCAGGGAAGCCTTTTTTGTCTGCCTTGCGTAGAAGCCTCTTCAAGTCTTCATGATTTGGCTTGCGGAGGTATGTGCCTCCATATATGGCTTAAATTGCCTTACAGAAGCACTTCATGTTCTCAATAGTAGTACTCTTCGCATGTCGGTTTGAGTTTGCAGAGCACCCATTAGCTAGCATGGGAAAAACAGATGTGAGCTTCTGATGAGGTGATAGACTTTGTTGGCCTGCGACATCTATCTTCCTTGCAAAGTAGTGGTCATGATTGACAACTGCGTTCAAGAAACTTTCAAAAATCTCTCCTCATCCGAAACCGCCTCCAAAAATCATGAATAGGAAATCTCGGACGCTCGATGAAATAATCTTTCATCATTTGGTCATGACACTCTTCTCTATCACGTTGTACAAATAAACGCCCCGTGGCAAAACCATGATGGCTGGATTCGCCATGGTGCTCAGATTGCATAAACGAGTTTACAAGTTCAGCTTCAGCGTTGAACAATTCTGCATCCTTAATCTCAATCTTTGCTTGGTATTGTGCTATCTCACATTGATGAGATATTGAGGATTTTTAGGAAACAAAAACTCTTTGAAAGTTTTAAGATTGGTGAATATAGAAGATGATTGAAGGTTGAAAGGTTGTGTGATCAACTACTATTGGACATATGTTTATATAGAGGATGATTGATAAAAGTTGAAAGTTTGGTGAAAGTTGAAAGATTAGTGAAAGTTGAAGGCTTGTTTTGTGGAAATTTTAGTGATTTTTCAATATTTATCAGAGTTTAAATATTTTTAGATTAAAATGTTCATAAAAATAATGTATGATAGTCTACATATTTATTTATTTTTTAAAATTTAATTTAAGACAAAAAAATTAGCCTAAGCTCATTATTTAATAATCCCGAACTAAAATTTTAGGCCAAAAAATTTGGAGTACAAAAGCTATTTTTAGGCTAAAAGCTAATTTTTTGGGGCTAAAAAATTAGCTCAGTAAACATGTATATGAACATGGTTGGTCCCCTGTGATCTATAAAGCATTCATAAGAAAACATTAAAATCAAATGAACAAGGTTGGTCCCCTGTGATAATCCATAAGTCCAAATTGATACAAGAGAAAATCTTATAACCAAAAGCAACAATTCAAACTTCACAAAAAACGAAACACATTCTAGAGTCATATATCAAAGCGGCTTTAAATTCTGAAGAAAAAAAAAATCCAATTTTCTGCTAACCAAGTAAGCCACCAACAGATCCTTTTCTGGGTTAATTTCCCTATATCCAGAAAACCAAAACCCAAAAATCGAATCCCTTTTTGACTCATGCATGCCCCCGAAATCAATTGAATTTCAAAAACAAGAACACAATAACCCTTGAATTAGCAAAATTTTCCCAAACAGAACATCATCGAAACCGAAACCATTTTCCGTTTGGTTCAATTATGCAAGCACAACAAGGATATGCAGAAATGGTATAAAGGTACAACCTTATCGAGCTCGTCTTGGGCCTTTGTAACTTCTTAACAACGACCGCATCCCCAAGACCAAGATCGTCTCCACCCTCGGCCCCTCTTCCTGTTCGGTCCCTATGGTCGAGAAGCTTCTCAGGGTTGGTAGCAGGAATTCACATTAAGAGTCTGAGAGTGAGTCGAGGGAGTTGACTCAGTCGAAGGACTGAGAGTCTGAGAGTGAATTTGGAACTCAGGAGGAATTGACTAGGGTTGAAAGTAACGGTTGAGATTGGATGATAAGTTATCATTTAATCTTGGCCGTTCATTATAATTAGAAACGGGTCGGTTCAGGTACTTGTTTGTTTTAATTATATGGACCGGCCCATCCCATAATTGACAAAGATCCGACTTGGCCCAGACCATTTTCTCTCTATAATTTTTGGAACTGGCCCGTGCTCAACCCGAACCTAGATTACCCGCTTCAACCTACGGTTCCTCTAATCGTTTGCCCACCTTTAATCACTACATAACGAAATTATTACGGAATGACTACATTAATTTGCGACATCCATTTTTAAGGATTACATTGATTAATTTTTAATTTCATGAACCATCTGGATGTGATAAGCCAATTTTAGAAATCATTTGTTATAAAAACCCTAATATTAATGAAATGTTGAGCAAATGTATTCCATATATTTGATGCGATAGGATTTGAGACAAATATTTTCGACACACATTTTGACATTTATGAAACCTGTACTTTGCATTATATTTAACTATTTGATTATGTATTTTATAATACATAATTTTTAAAGTAAAACATAAAAAAATATGATTGAGTCGTTTATGGAACCTATCACAAAAATGTGTGGCATTCTTTGCGATGTACGTATGTATATTTCGGCACGTGTGGCATAATATGAATAAAAAAAATATTGTGCCCATTACATAAGTACATAATATAAAAATATATTGTCTCGCTTTTCTCTTTTGTAGATTCCAAAAATATAGAAATTTAAGGATTTAATTTATTAAATTTTTTAAATTTATAATGATTGATGTGGAAAGAAGTTAAAGAACATAATTTTTTTGAAAGATACACTATTTCAATTAATAAAATGTCATCAGGAATTAGAACTTAATTTTCTTAAAAAAAGTGAAAAAAAATGAAAAAAAATAAATCAAACGGAGATAAAGTGTTTATCGGAAAGTAGTTCAACTAGAGAGAAAAAAATGTTGTCTGAAAAATAAAGGAGGAAAGGATGGTGGGAATGTCATTATGGGCACGTTCTTTGCTTTTGGCGATCGGAGTTATTAATTTATCGTGTAAAGGAAAAGCTTAATGATGAGTTAGCTCTTGGTGGAGAGAATGTGATAAATGCTGATTTGGTATATTGTTACAGTGACGTATAATGCAAATAATATTTGGATGTATGTTACTTAATCTCCATGTGTCTTAATATTATAAGTACAAGATGTCATCATAAGGTGTACCCATGTCAATCTGTTCTCCACATAAAACCAGAGGGAAAACATTTCGTACTCTATTAGTCTATTTTAACTTGTAACGTAGCTCGTGTCACACGTGACTCAAAATGTGACTTCTTACAACATATTATTACTTTTGTTTTGTTTTTAAAATTTACGTTCTTTTGATGCTCAAGTGATATCCTGAGGGAATTAGGATCCTCTGTGCATCATCTTTGTGAGGATTTTGGGGATCTTCTAATCACGATCGTTCATCGTAGATCTTGCGGCCAGTTTTTGTATGATACTGTTTATATTCAATTTTAAATGAAAAACTTACAATGATTTCTAATCGCACAATATATGATAAATGAACGTAATTAAAGGATTCTCGGAATCCTCACATAGAGGATCCAGAGAGAATTCATCCGTGAGGGAGCACATTCATTATGGTCAATTGTTTTGGTCGTATTCACTATAATCCATGTGAATTTGACTGCCCACGCTCGTGTCCATAACAATAACTTTGTAACGTAATTAGTTAAGACATTAACATACACTATTTTCTAGGGGTGGAAGTTGGTTGATTTGGGTTGGTTTTGAGGCAAAATCGAAACCAAATCGACCTAGTCGGTTTGGTCAAAATTGCAAAACGAAATTGACCAAGTTAGGTCTAAAACTGATTAGAACCGTTAATTGTACCTTAAAAATTTTGAGAACCGATTAAAGTTGGTGCGGTTCAGTTTAACCACCAAAATAAAAAATAAAAATGAAAACAAATCAAATCGTCGACGCAGTTCAAGCGATTCAATCAGTTTTTTTTTAAATGCCCAGCCCTACTATTTTCTATATAACTCTCGTAACGCAAGTACAATACAATTATATATATAAAAAAAAAGGGCTCCATGGATAATTATTTTATTTTTTGGTTTTAATCTTTTACTTTTGTGTTATAAATAGACCAAAAGTGCATGAAAAAAGAGGCATGTAGAGGAATTGAGAAATAATGGTGGAATATATGTCGTAGAAGCATACAAAGGAAGAGGTGAGTTATCGATTTAGTTTCTAAATTATCACCTTAATAAAAATTAGGTCCCTAAACTATATTTTTTTTCTAAAAAAATTAGTCCTTGAATTATAAAAATCTGCCAATTACATCTCTAATATTGTATTCGAAGTTACTATATTCAATTTTTTGTCAATTTATGTCATGTTATTTGCATGTAATTCACATTGAATGGTAGATTGGTAATTTTACATAACAAAGTAGTATATGGAGTTAACTTTAGATGATAAATTAGACGTTAGATTCATACATATATGAAATGTTTAGGGTTTATAGGCGAGAAAGGGGGCGGTATTACACTATAAAGTATGTCAAGTAACTTAAGTTGACGAAAAATTAGATAAAATAGCTTTGAATATAATAGTTATGATGAAATTAGTAATTTTTAATGAATTTAGGGACTTATTATACCCAAAAAATAATTTAGGAACCTAATTTTTTACTGAGGTGATAGTTCATAGACTAAATCGGCACTTCACCTTAAAAAAAACAAAATAAAAACTAAAACCATCTCACATTGTTTTACATTTAAAATATATTTTTTATTTTTTATTTATTTATGCACCTCATTCTCACCACCATTCTTCATCCATTTTTCTTAAAGAAAACTAACGAAAAGTAAAAAAAAAACTTCTGTTTTAATGAAAAGTCATTTTAAAGATATAGTGAATAGATCAGATAAATGTAAAAATATAATTTTTCGTTAAAAGTAAACAGTACAATGAATGTTTCATTAAAATTCTATTTTTCCTATCATGTGCTTTCTTCTTATCTTAAAAGGTGTAAAAAAACAAAATAATTACCAAACATGTCTTAAATAAAAAGGAAAACTAATGAAAAGGGCTTGAAAACTTTGAGTTTTAATGATAAGGACAAAATAAAGAGTAAAGTGAATAGTACCATGTTTGACTTTTTAGTGTAAAAATGTGGTTTTTCGTTAAAGTGAACAGTACCGCGGGCTTTTCGTTAAAACTCCCTTTAAATAAAATGTCACAGACCCGTTGTTCCCAACTGCGTATCTCTTTGATATTTTTATTCGACATTTGTCCTCTAACTTTACATAGATTTAACGTGTTGCTAAAATTTTTTTTGTGTTGAAGAAATTTTTTTGAACAGACAAGAAAGCTCCCCACCACCACTCCGCCGCAACCACTCTTCTCGCCGTAACTGCTGACAAGTCTCCTGTTTCTTCTTTGTGAAGGGAAAAAAGAATAGCAATAATTCAATTAGATACCAATCGTCGACTATTTAAATAGCACTTTTAATATAAAAAACAGTGTTTAAGTGTTTGGTAAATTTGTATATAGAAGTGCTTTGAGAGTGTATAATGTTCAAAGTGTTTGTTCGACAAAAAATTAAATTCCGCTACATATACTTAAAAAAAAATAAAATATGTTGTCATGGATGTCACTAGTTACACGAGAATATAGTGTTCAAATGGACTTGACACCTGTTTGCGCCTTCTTGAAACCAATGCACAATTTTAGTGGAGTCACTGATTCATTGAATGAATGCCACATGTTTAACAATTAACTCACCTATCTAATAAATGTTTGTCATGAATGTCACTAGTTACACGAGAGTATATCTCGAGAATAAGGGGTTTGCATGCACTAGTCTTCTTGTCTAACAAGAAGACCTCCAGACGCTCCGATTAGAAACAGTGTTTACGAGACAAAAGCTCATGGCCAAAGGAGTAGAGAAAGACTTGAACAGAGACTCTAAGAAAAAGAATTGGACTACTTGGATCTAACGAAAAACATGACACAAAACCGAGCGCAATGGCATTTTAAGATTCATATGGCCGAACCATCTTAGTGGGATAAGGTTTTTTTGTTGTTTTTATTGTTGTATAAGACGAGCTTTCTCTAGAATTTCACCAACGTGTAAGAGAAGTTTAGTATATCTGTATCGATGTTTACCACGTATTCCATACCAAGCTCAACAACTTCTTCCTCCAAAACTACTCGCACAACTTGCTAAATTCAAATTTCAACATTAATATTATGGAGCAACAGGTAACAGCTACACTATAACAACGGGATATATGAAAACAGAACAAATAATATATCGTATGAAAAGCATTCTAATTGCCAGAGGCAAAGGAACCTTCAGTCTATGAGTAACAGAAATATGAAACAGCTGAAATCTTTTGAACAAGTTTGTAATGGAGTGGTGATAGATTAAAGCATATAGAAATGCAAGTGGTGATTCACATGCAGAGCTATGAGCTGTTATATACATGCTTAACACTTCAAACCCGTCATACATGGCAAAGCTCGGAGTACAAATTCCGGCACAAGCAGGACAAAACAACGAAGCATGCTAGTGAAGAGACAGATGAAAAAGATGATCAAACCGAACGACAAGGATTTTTATGATTTGAGAAACTACGCATCTGGATTCTGTAAACAATTCCAGCAAGTTCATCACTTGTAGTTAAATGTCATAGGCGAGAACACAACTCGATGCGATGAGAACAATTGTATTAATACCAAAACACAAATCCAGACAATGGAACTCATTACCAATTACAAAAGGAATCGAAAACCCCATTCGATTACTTAACGGGCCTTTTTCTTTCCAGCAACCGTGACTCTCTTACCCTTCAGAGTCCTAGTGTTGTTCTTGGTGCGCTGTCCTCTGCAAGGCAATCCTTGACTGTGGCGTATGCCTCTGTAGCACTGAATCTCCTTAAGTCTCCTTATATTCAAGGCATTGAACCTCCTCTGCAACACCCAAAAAAATCCCAATAAAACTTCCATCCAATGGAAACTGTGGTCATATCCCAAACCAGTCATGCAATCCCACGTGCAAAAGTTAGGACGTGAGTGATTGACTTGAGATACCGCCACAATGATATCCCGTTATATGAAAAAGGAAACCCTAACAAAATAAGGGGGCATTCTGCTCCAACCACCGCAATTGATTGCGGTTAGGGGCGAAGGTGGCCTAATCTATCTGCCATCTAACGGCAATGGCAGTGAGCAAAAGTACAAAATTTTGAGGGTTTACCAAATCTCCTTCAATCATGTACTTGGAGACTTCATCTCGAATAATGGTGAGCTCTTCTTCCGACAAATCTTTGGTGATTTTGTTCTCCATGTTGAGGTCGATTAGGATTGTTCGCGCCCTGGTACGCCCAATTCCATGAACGTACTGAAGAGAGTACTCGACCCTTTTGTTGTTGGGGATTTCAACTCCGCCAACACGCACGCATTTGATGCTCAAGCCGCCAACCTGCGCGGAAACCAACGAGACCCATGAACTTTGAGCTCGACCCATGAAATTTTGAACTCGACCCAGAATTTAAAACTTGAAATTTACCTGATTGGGGGGTCTGATCGGGAAGGAGAGGCTGTTGGAGAGGGGATTAAGGTTTCTTCCATTGCAGATTACAGAGAGGGAGGGTGCCAGAGGCATTGCCAGGGTTTGCGCCATGGTTGTGAACTCTGCCTGTGTGTGAGCTGTGAGAGTGGTGAGCTTTGTGTTTGTGTGTGGATGAAGACGATGGGGTCGAGCTTTATCCTCTTCTGGCAAAATCTCAAGCGCGCAACACAATATATGCGCAGCGTTCCGACACCGTTGGATCGAATATTGGCGGTTTAGATTATGTTGAGATAAAAAGGTTTCACGTGGAAACGGCTGAATACTCGGTGCGGCTGAGGTTGTAGCAGTAGATGTGGATTCCCAAGGGAAGCCATGGGGGAGGAAGGAATATGAATTTGAATTATTTGAATTCTTGAGTTTTTTGTCGATTAAAATATGGATAAGGATTATTCATTAACTTTTTGTCTATATTTACTTAAATGTAAAGAATTGGAAAACAAAAAGCGTGAGTTTTTTTTTTTATTGAAATTCGTAATCAAATATCTAAAATTTAAAAATCAGATATGATTAGGTGAATATTAGATTAAAAACGAATTGAAAGTGGCAACAAATGTATATATATATATATATATATATAAAGAATTGAAAAACAAAAAGCGTGAGTTTTTTTTATTGAAATTCGCAATCAAATATCTAAAATTCAAAAAATCAGATGTGATTAGGTGAATAGTTGATCCAATTTCCCTTTACTTCTCTTGTCTTTTGGTTCTTCAATTCCTTTTTTTTTTTTGATTAAGTAAACATGCCCTAAAATGTAATTAGATTGAAGACGAACTGAAAGTGGCAACAGATGTATGTATATATATATATATATATATATTTGTTTTTTTAACAGACGCGAACATTGAAGTTGACCTTCCCCTCTCCAACAAGTCATTGACGAAAATTGAAGTATGAAACTAACAATTTACACAAACATTTCTACAATCAAGTGAAGAAGTAAGCATTATTTGTAGCTAACTAAGCACGTAATTGAGGTGATATATACACACACACCTCCCCCTGGTTTTCTAACAAGTATACATTCAAGTAAAGTAAGAAACAAACCAGAACCTCCTATATAACAGCAGAGGCCGAAAAGTGCCTCGATCCAAGCCTTCTCTTCCGCAGACGCTCTGCAATGATAAAGGCAAGTTCAAGAGATTGGGAAGCGTTGAGCCTTGGGTCACAATGGGTGTGGTACCGTGAATTCAGATCATTATATGTTATAGTTCGCGAACCTCCTACACACTCCGTCACGTTTTGCCCTGTCATCTCTAAATGAGCACCTCCTGGGTAGCTTCCTTCTTGATCATGGACATCAAAGAACGCTCTCAACTCAGCCTGAGAGTAAAGAACAATAACATCATTGCTCCTATAACAGTTGGCGATTGGGGTTCAAGCGCATCGGGAGGGAAAATTCATTCATTTCATATGATGTGCAATGATTAGCAGCAATTGCTCAAAAATAAATCATTAGGCATTTGACTAGTAGTTTTTCCAGCAAGCTAATCGGGCCATTTATGAATGGCCAACATTTCAAGCATTTTCTTCTCAATGGAGTGAAATAATCCTTGAAATAAATAAATTACTTTATTTGGAAATGAAACCATACCTTTCACTTCACGGTTTAGGAAGAATAATGGAAAACACACATAAAACGTGAAAGAAATCAAGAACACTTGATGTATGTTTCGTTTTTCATTGACAAGTTCCAAGAAAATCATACGTAGTATAATGATAAAGCATACACATAACATACTGCAAGAGATGTCGTTGTCTACCTACTAGACACTTTTCATACGTTACCAGTAAAAATTGAATATTACGCAATTGTTTCATGACAAAACACATACTGAAAGGGATAGTTGACATGAGAGAGCTGTTTAAAATTGAATGATAGAGAGGGTACAGCTTCCAAAAAATGCAGTTATTTTCCATTTTTACTTTTATTTTTTCTGGAAAAACCATTTTCAACTTGGTAGAAATTGGTAGACTTACCTGACTCTGCAGAAATTGGTAGATTTACTTGACCGTGCACATTTTGACAGAATAGAGAGTTTATGCTATGCCCAAAACCGTTCAGCAATGAAAACAAATGGCAAGTGTGAAAGTGTAAATTTATGACATCATACCCTTATTGCGTCAAAGGAACGAGTTTTGAGTCCACAAGGAGCTTTGATAGTGTTCCCATGCATAGGGTCGCTAACCCAAGTGACAATTTGACCAGCTCCACGAACTGCCCTGATCAGATGAGGAAGCTTCACCCTCAAGTTCTCAGCTCCCATTCTCACAATTACTGTTATTCTTCCTGGTTTGTTCTTGGGGTTGAGGATATCTATGAGCCTAACAAGTTCATGTGGATCCATCTTATCACTCACCTGCATCACAATACAATCCATCATACTCCACCTTCATTTTCCGGTAGGAGAAAAAGAAATATGTCTGTATCAGGTTCACAGTCACAAACCAAGTTATTCAACTAAGACTTACAAGTTCATCCCAAATAAGTGCATAAATTTTGTTCATACAAAATAACTAATGAAAAGGAATTTAGTATCAGAAACAAAAAAGAAGTATTTTTTAGAACATAAGGGAAAGCAGAAATGCAGGATACCTTGATGCCAATGGGATTAGCAACTCCTCTCAGAAACTCAACATGCGCGCCATCAAGTTGGCGGGTGCGTTCCCCAACCCAAAGCATGTGAGCAGAACAGTCATAGTAAAGCCCAGAAGTCGAATCCTCCCTAGTAAGTGCTTGTTCATAAGGCAGAAGCAAGCATTCATGAGATGTCCAAAACTCTGTTGATGTCATGATTGGGTGGTCAACTGTGAGTCCAGCAGCAGCCATAAATCCAAGGACTTCATCCACCCGGTTAGCCAACTCACGGTATCTATTGAGCCAGGCCAATTTTATGGTTAAGCCTAAATTTTTTCCCTAATTCTGGAAATCAAATATACTCGGTTGAACTCTAAAGCTACTGCAAAGTAAACCAAGTACTGGAAATCAAATATACTGGAAATCCAAGTACTTCCTCATTGTCATCTCAACTATTTGTTCCCTTCTTCTCCGTTCATAATAAATTCTATTCTATAAAAAAAAAAATCATTAAACTTAAGTGTGATGCTCAAGACAAAGTAATAACATGATCTAGAGCATGTTTGGAATCCTAAAGAATGCACTCTCATGTTATCATACACATACACAGTTAAGCTAGATGTAGAAAAAGGACTCAACCACCTCAATGAGGCCATCAAATCAATCAAGCCCACATCACTAACTGGCTTTCGGGGCCTTCCAGCATAAATTATAGTATCCGAAACTTCATCGATATTCAGCACCACTTTAAAATATAAGTCTATTTAAGATATCATATGGGATGCTGTGTGAAACACAAAGTGTTTACTAAATAGCGAGGACAAAAGTTTGAAACTATAAAGGAGCAAGAAACCATACCTATCCCCTTGCTCGCTATGCTCTGTAAAATCCAAATTCCAGTGGATGACTCTCTGCATGGCTGCATACCCTCCAGTGGAAAATGCCCGCAGGAGGTTCAAAGTTGCCACAGATTGGCAATAAGCCCTAATCATCCTGCTGGGGTCCGGAATTCTTTCTTTTTCATCAAATGCATCACCATTGACATTGTCACCTCTGTAACTAGGCAGCTTGACGCCACTTTTCTCCTCAAATTCATCCGATCTTGGCTTTGCGAACTGGCCAGCCATTCTCCCTACCTATTTATCAGAGCCATAATTTATTTCACTCAAACTCACCAACATTACTAATTATTACATCAATCAGTTAAATCTCAATGGCTAATAATTACACATTAGAAAAGTTTTACCAGGACCCATTTCTAAGATTACAGTTCAATTATAGGGAACCAAAATATAAAAAAAATGAAAAATAAAGATCCCAAGACTAAGGTCCTCGAACTACTAAAGTATCCAAACTCCCAATAGAGCGTCTCTGAAACATGGATGGAGCAACGAGTCCTCAATCAACAACAACAAAGCCTTATCCCAATCCTCAAGCAATGTATCATTAACGAGTTGGTTCTTAAAATTCAATTAGCATTCTACCTACCAATGCAGTCAATATACAAAGTCATATTGAATATCATTTCTAATTTCATCAATTAATTTTTATTAAAGGTCTAAAACAATCATAAGCCCATAACCAAAATTTCAGATAGCCCAACGAACACAAATCCTAGCATGCCTTATCAAAAACTAAAAAAAAATGCTCAATATTTAAACAGAAATGATTAAAATACATGTTGGTTTTAGAAGAACAAAAATAATAAAATGGAAGAAAGAAAGAGGGAGGAAAGCAATAACCTTAATAACAGGCATTTGGCCACCCAACATAAGCACCACACCCATCTGAAGAAGCACACGGAAGGTGTCCCTTATATTGTTAGCATTGAATTCCTTGAAGCTCTCTGCGCAATCACCGCCCTGAAGAAGGAAGGCCTGCCCCTTAGCCGCCTGACCCAGTTTCTCTTCCAAGCTCCTCGCCTCTCCGGCGAACACAATCGGCGGGAAGCTCTCGAGGGTGTTGAGGACCGACTGCAGCTCCTGCTGATCTGGGTATTCAGGGAGCTGCATCGCCTTCTTCGCCGTCCAGCTGTCCAGCGTCCATTTGGGTTGTGGTTTGAAGGGTGATTCGGAGGACTTTGAAGGGTCGGCGGCATGGACGGCTGAGATTGGTTTCTGGGTTCGGAGGTGGGGCTGCGAGTGGTGGTGGTTATGAGGTTTGATGGGTTCGGGGATGATGAGGGATTTGAACGAGAGAGCAGTCTGAACAGAGTAAGCTGCAATCGCCATTTTCTTGCAAGGCAATTTTGGATGTTGGAACTTGGAAGAGCGGACTTTTCTATTATTTTATGTATTGTCTTGTACTTATTTTTGTTGTTGTTGGGAGTGATTTCTGCGCAATTATTAATCAAAAGATATTGATTGATATAAATAACAATAAAGTTTGCGAAACTTAAAATTTTTAGACCATCTCCAATCGAAGGATCCAGAGGGTTAGATGACCGAAAATAGTTTAAAAATTGTCTCCAACCTAGTGCTAGGCCAGAGGGCTAGCTGGCTTTTTTTTTTCATAAATTTGTCAGAATTTTTGTTGCTTATAACCGACATGAATACATGATATTACTTAATAGAAATGTATTATTGTCGGTTAGGAATTCTTAGCCATTGCATTTGATTTTTTTTTTTTACAGTTTTATTATTATTTTTTATTTACAAAATTTTTCATATAACTTTTATTTTACAAAATTTGTTTCATATTTTTTTTCCTATAACTTCCTAAGCCATTATACAACATTAAATTAAATTAAGTAACATGACACAATATTAAACAATATGAAACAACATTAAATAACATTAACCAACATACAAATTATATAACATAAAAAAACATAAATTATGTTTGGCCCTTTGGCTCTCGGTTGGAGACGGTTTTTTGTGATATGGCTAAAACGAGCTATCTGGCCCTCGGTTGGAGACGGAGGCAAATATGGCCCTGTATTGTTCATTAAAATATTAATATCTTGGAGGGCCAGAGGGCTAAAATAAGCCCCCTGGCCAGCCATCGGTTAGAGATCGCCTTATAATTTTTCTATATCATTTAAATTAAATATCTGTGTCTTTTTAAAATTTAATTAAAGTGCTTTGACCAATAGCCACTTCAAGCTAAATTACATGTCATTATTATATTTTTAAAATTAAAATAATTTTTGAATTTATCTTTTTAGCTGCATAATGCACTTTTTCTTATTTAGTGGAGATATTAACAATTAAACTATATTTTTTACATGATCCGTTAATACGACACGTGAACAACACGAAAATAACGGGTTTTGTAATTGGGTCACACCATAAGAACCCATTAATAACAAGTTCTTAGTAAGTTTACACGAGAGTAACATGCGAATAACTTGTTTTGACGAAATAAGAAAAAGATTATTTTGATTATTTTAATTTTTTAAACTACTAAAAAAACTAAAATACATTAAAAATAGTGGGTATGTATATATTGTTTATTAATTATTATAGTATTATTGTGACGACCCGTCTCAATTTTAATTATAATTTTCTCCCCGAGTATGTAAATGGTGATTGTGCCCTAGTTGGCTTAGTGACGTGGATGTACATATGCAGTTTTAAATTATTATTCCTGCTATTGTATTTTCTGTTAACTTTAAGGATAGCCACGAGTGCTTTGGCGTGAGTTTGATTCGGATTGGAGTCGTAACGAGAAAGTTACGAACAATTAAGTGCGTAAACGGGTAGGTTTATATTGTATTTTCTTTTGAAACTTTGACCTGTGACTATCCTTATCCACCAATTATATTGGCTCCTATTTCCCTTGTCCCAATCAAAATATAACTCTCTCTCCCATCTGCCCAATCAGATCATCATCATCATCTCTCTCTCTCTCTCTCTCTCTCTCTCTCTCTCTCTCTCTCTCGAACCTTCTTCTTCCTTCTCGCACTCGAGCCACCCAACAGCACACAAACATATTAATTCTTCACAGATCGAACTTGTGAAGATCACCATCAGACTCATTTCGACTTCACGACCACTGCCATACCATTTGTTCTTCGATTTGGTGCACTTTGATTTGGTGACTCGTGAGCTCCGACTCGGTCGAGCTTGGGTCGACGTGATAATGGATGAGTTACACAGTTTTGAGACTTGAGAAAGCTTCTATTTAACTACATAGGGACCCTAGACTAAGTTTGGAGTGGAGTTGGCGTTGGTTCAAGCGAGTTTGAGGAGTTCGAATTTTGGCTAGTCTTTTCGAAGGATTTTTAGGTCATTTCCAGTTTGATTTTGGACTTTTAAGAGGTACGAACTTGTTCTGCTCCTCAAAAGCTTCAAATCCATATAAATTTCATGGATTTTGGTTAAGAAATGACAATGATATAAAGGTTTGAAATTTTTTTCATAAACCAGTGAGATTTTCCAGTTTTTGGCGAATCAGACGGCGACGCCGGCAATGGTGGACGACAAAGCTCATCGGAGAAGACAAGGTATATTCTGTTAACTTTAGTGAAATATTTTAACAGCGTCAGGTAACGCCGTTACCATTTAATGGAATATTCTGCCTATTTTGATGGAATATCTAACGTCTGTTAGGGTTCCGTTAGTGTGTGCCGTGCACGTCCCTACGCGTGGCTGCGTATATGACCGTGGGTTGGACGGCGCGTAAAGGTGCGTCTGGCCTTTGGCCAGCGAGTGCTTTTTATGTGTGGATTCGTGACTTTGAGTATAACATTTTTGTGTATTCAAACTTTCCATTTGAGCAAACTATGAGAAGTTATTTCTAGATTTCGTATATGTGCTATCTAATTAACTAAAAATAGTTGTTTCACATATAGGAGAGACGTACCCCGAGGATGAGCATGGACAAGCGAGGCTAGGGGGTTACGATCCTTCTACTTTTCAATGAGTGGGCATTTGTTGTATATATGTGTGTGTGTGTGTGTGTATATATGCTTTACGGTTTCTAGAAATGTTTTTAAAGTAAGTTATGCATTGCATGCTATGTCTAAAATGTGTTATATCTTAAATGTTGCATTAGTATGAATTGTGTTTATATTAAATGATGCTACAAAGGTGCAGGTAAGTTCAGGTGAGTTAGTATGTGATTGAGATGGTTGCATTAGATTGTTATGCATATATTCATTTAGAGCTCATCACTACTACACCCTAGTGTTAGTGCTCCCGTCCCTGGCCAGGGCCGGTATTTCACGTGATGTTTATGCACCGCACGCTCACCTTGGATCCAAGTTTGGTGCCAGCCTTGTTGTACAAGTCACATTAGGTGACTTCGACTTGTAGGTGACTCGTAATTTATTGCCAGCCTTCACATGATCATAACACTTGAGCGTACATATTTACACCCAACCCTGTCATACAAGTCACTAGGTAACTTCAACTCGTGTGCTAGCATATATTGATGAGTTATAGGTACAGTCGTACAGGTCACGTTAGGTGACTCCGACTGGCATGCTAGTTTAGATTGATTTCACACCTAGCTTACATTTATTAGTGTTGAAATGTTATGATATGGCATATTTCGGTTTTCACTGCACTTTTGCATAAGTTTTTTTTAAATTTTTTTTATACCTACATAGTATTATGTTTTGGAAATTATACGGGTTTTACAGAGAGGGGTTAGTACTTTTAGAAAAGATAAATGTGTTTCTAAAGCTTTATTTTTGCCTACTCACCCTTCTGTTTTGCGCCCCTTCAGGTCCTAAGTAGCTGTTCTTTTGCGTGGCACACAAGGGTTATCATGTGGTTCTGACATTCCACAAAATAATGTAGAGATCTTTCATCTGGTTATGTAATTAGTACCTAGTCAGTTGGACTGCACTTTTGAATTACTTATGCTCTGAAATGTTTGTAGTTTGGATTTGACCACTTCCACACGCTTACTTATTATCTCTAGTTTAAATAAGTTTAGTTTTGGGTTTTTTTATTTGCTCACATTTTCTTTAATTATTCACTTCTATTGTGCACTTGACTACGTCACTCTCACGCGATGGCCAACACGTCTTGACTCTGGTCGGGGTGTGTCAGTTTGATATTAGAGCTTAGTTTTGGCAGTCCTATATTCTATGCTTGTGTTATAAGTCCTAATCATTTTTTATCTCTTATGTCAGAACCATGACACCTCGTAGAGAGCCACGTGTTTCCTTTGAGACTGATTTTCCTGATTTTGGATAACTTGGTGAAGCTATTGCTCATAATATTCAGTCATCACTTCGTCCTCCTTAAAAGACTACTTTGGAAACAGTGTCACATTTGCAGATTAATAATTTCTTGGGCAATGAAGGACCTGAGAAATCAGAGTTTTTGCTTGATCATATTGAGAAAAAATTTCAAGTTATGCAGCGTCAGGGAACTCTTACAGAAGATAGGTAGGTCGAGACAACCACTTGGTTCTTACATTTTGAGGCTGCGTCTTGGTGGACTCAGGAATCATGATCAATGTCAGTTCAAGATGCTATGAATTGGGAGGTTTTTAAGTAGCGGTTTCAGACTATATTTATACCACGTGAGTATTTGGATCATAAGAGGGATGAATTCTCATAATTGAAGCAAGGGAAAATGTCAACCACTTATTATCACCGTAAGTTCACAAATTTGTCTCGATATTGTCTCGAGATTGCTGCAAATCCTGTCGAGATGCCTGATGTTTTAAGAAGGGGACTCACAATAAGTTGTGTTCTATGGCGACTTCAACTCCCTGTTCTACATATCAAGAATTTTTTGAGGTCCTACTCTGGATGGATGACTCCGAGAATGCTCCAAATGATAGTGATGAGGAAGAGGAAAAAGGTAATGTTCAGAAAAATAATAATAAGGATAAAGGGCAGTTATCATATAGTCTTTGTAAAACTCAGAATTTTAAGCAGAGTGGTAATAGTTTTGGTTCATCCAGTGGTGGTTTAAGTTTTTATGCGCTGTAGAGAAATGGCTGGTCCTCAGGTGATTTTTGTTTTCAGAACCAGACAAATTCTAACAGTTTTGGTGCTCCACTTTGTCGTAGATGTAATAACTGTCATTTCGGGAAATGTAGAAGAGGTAGTAGTGGATGGTTCAGTTATGGTTAGATGGGCCACAGAGCTAACCAGTGTCCGCAGAATCAGCAAAAACCTCATCCATTTACATTACCACCTGTAGTTCCTTTTCAGTAGATTCAGAGACCTAGTACCTATACTTCGACAGGTTATGGTGGTGCTTACCACTATCATAGGGATGTAGCTCCATATTCTGGAAGAGCATATCAGTATCCAGTTGATCCTTATTATTAGAGTGGTTACCCACCGTATCATGGAGGCTATATGCCGTATGCACCGTATCAGGGCGATGGACCGCATTGGTATGCTGGAGGTCAGTCCCAGAATCTTAATGTCACATCTAGCAGTGCCGATTCGATGAGACAGCCTAATCAGACTAGTCAGGGACGCGGTAACCAAGGAAACAGAGGTTGTGGAGGTCGACAACAGGCGCATGGCTATGTCTTTCATATCACTTTGCAAGATGCTCAAAGCAACCCTAATTTGATTATGGGTACATTGAATGTTCTTGGTCATTTTGCTAGAGTATTAATTGATTCAGGTGCTATGCATTCTATTATTTCTCATATGTTTACTCAAAAGACTCAACCTTATCCCACACCTCTTGGTTATGAGTTAGAGTTTTCGATGCATAATGGTGAGATTTGTTATGTTAGTTGGGTGTATTAAGGATATCCTGTTCTTATGGAGGAAGTCATTATGCCAGTTAATCTTGTTCCACTGGATATTGTTGATTTTGATGTCATTCTGGGCATAGACTGGTTACACTACAATTGTGCCCAGTTGGATTGCTATCAGAAGGTTGTTACCTTCCATTGGCCAGGCTTGCCTGTGGTCACTTTTGTCGGCGAGTGTAGTAGGTTGAGATATGACGTTATCTCTACCGTGAGAGCGAAGCGATTGTTGAGGAAAGGTTGTTAAGGCTACTTAGCTTATGTGGTGCTGAATGAGGATACTTTTATTTGTGTAGAGAATGTTTGGGTAATCAGACACATTCCTTATGTTTTTCCTGACAATTTACCCAGACTACCACTAGATCATGAAGTGGAATTCACTATTTCTTTAACCCTTTATCAAATGGCTCATGTTGAGTTGAGAGAATTGAAAACCCAGTTGCAAGAACTTGTTGATAAGGGTTTTATACCAGTTTTGTTTGTATGAAAGAAAGACGAAAATTTTGAGGCTATGTAATGAGTATCAGCAGTTGAATCGGGTGATGATTAAAAATCGTTACCCATTGCCTCGTATAGATGACCTTTTCGACCAGCTTCGGGGTGCATGTGTTTTCTCAAAGATTGATCTAAGGTCAGATTATTATCAGCTAAAGATCAGGAGTGAGGATGTTCCAAAGACCACATTTCAGACTTGATATGGTCATTACGAGTTTTTCGTGATGCCACTCGGATTAACGAATGCTCCAATAGCCTTTATGAACCTAATGAATCGAGTATTTCAACCGTACCTTGACAGGTTCGTCAATGTCTTTATTGATGATATTATGCTATATTCTAAAACTAAGGCAGAGCATGCTAGACATTTAAGCTTGGTTCTGAAGAAGTTAAGAGAAAATTAACTGTATGCTAATAGGAACTATTTTGGCACTCATGCACCTGTTTTGGCATTTCCGGATTATAGTGGGAACTTAGAAATCTATAGTGATGCTTTTTAAAATGGTTTGGGCTGTGTATTAAGCAGCATGGAAGAGTGATTGCATATGCTTCGCGACAGTTGAAACCTCACAAGATGAATTATTCTACTTATGATCTCGAGTTAGTAGCCATTGTTTTTGCTTTGAAAATCTAGAAGCATTATTTGTACGGGGAAAAGTGTCAGATCTTCACCGATCATAAAAAGCCTCAAATACATTTTCACTTAGAAATATCTTAATCTCCGGCAACAGAGATGGATAGAGTTGCTCAGTGACTACGATTGCACTGTTAAGTACCACCCCGATCGTGCGAACACGGTGGCCGATGCTCTTAGCAGGAAATCACGTGGTCGACTTAATGCTCTGCATGTATGTCGTATTCCTCTCCTCACAAAATTGAGATCTACTGGAGTAACCTTAGAAGTGAAGGATCGGGAAGCAGTACTCGCCAGTTTTCAGGTTAGACCAATTTTACTGGATTATGTGCTCGAAGCTTAGGCGAATGACCCGGAATCCCAAGAGTTGATACAGATAGTGTCAATGGGGAAAAGAAAGACCTTAGGGTTCGGAGACCTGATAGTATGCTTATGTAGGGTGATCGGATGTATGTGACGAACATAGCAGAATTTAAGAAAGAAATACTTGATGAATGGCATGTTTCAGCTTATGCAATGCATCCTGGGAATACCAAGATGTATCACACCATCCGACTGTTATATTATTGGCCTGGCATGGAAAGAGAAATCACTGAGTATGTGAGTCATTGTGTAGTATATCAGTAGGTCAAGGCAGAAAGGAAGAAACCTTTTGGGTTACTACAACCACTTCCCGTACCTCAATAGAAATGGAAAAATAGTACCATGGATTTCGTGTATAAGCTACTGATTACGCGAAATGGTTACAATGGTATCTGGGTGATAGTTGATTAGCTTACTAAGTCAGCGTATTTCTTACCTGTTCGGAAGAATTACTCTTTAAGTCGATTAGGTGAACTCTTCATTTCAGAGATTGTTAAGTATCATGGAGTTCTGGTTAGTATCATTTCTGATCGGGATCCTAGATTTACTTCTAAATTTTGGGTAGCTTTCCAAGAAGCTCTTGGTTCGAAATTACTTTACAGCACGACGTATCACCCCAGACAGATAGATAATCTGAAAGAACTATTCAGACGTTGGAGGATATGTTGAGATCCTCAGTTTTATAGTTCGGAGACGCTTGGCATAAACGTTTAGCTTTGATTAAGTTTGCTTATAATAACAGTTATCATTCTAGCATTGGCATGTCACTTTTTGAAGCACTTTATGGAAAACCATGTCGTACTCCATTATGTTGGTCTAAAGTCGGCGAGAGAGTACTAGTGGGCCCTGAGATTGTGGATGAGACTACACAGAACATTCAAGTGATTAAAGCTAACCTGAAGGTGGCCCAGGATCGACAGAAGAGTATCACTGATAAACATTCTACTGACAGGGTATATAAGGTTGGAGATTAGGTGTTCTTAAGCTATCATCATGGAAAGGTGTGGTACGGTTTGGAAAGAAAAGAAAGCTCAGTCCTCGTTATATTAGACGTATCAGATCACCGAGCGAGTTTGTGAAGTTGCCTATTGGCTTGAGTTACCTCCGGAATTATCAAAGGTGCTTGACGTGTTCCACGTGTCTATGTTGCGTAAATATGTCTCTGATCCGTCGCACGTGATTCCTCCTCAGCCACTGGAGATTAATCCAGACCTGATTTACAATGAGGTTTCGGTGAAAGTTTTGTGGAGGAACCACTTGGTTGAGGAAGCTACCTGGGAAATAGAAGAACATATGCGAGACCTATAGCCACATTTGTTATTTGATTATTGATTTGTTGTTATGTTGAAATTTTGGGGACGAATTTTTTTTAGGGGGTAAACTGTGACGACCCCTCCCAATTTGAATTATAATTTTCTCCCCGAGTATGTAAATGACGATTACATCCTGGTTGGCTTAGTGACATGGATGTACATATGTAGTTTTAAATTATTATTCCCGCTATCATAATTAAATTGTACTCGACGTCACGAGTGCGTTGGCGTGAGTTTGATTTGAATTGGAGTCGTAACGAGAAAGTTACAAACAATTAAGTGCGTAAATGGGTAAGTTTATATTGTATTTTCTTTTGAAACTTTGACCCATGACTATCCTTATCCACCAATTATATTGGCTCCTATTTCCCTTGGCCTAATCAAAATATAACTCCATCTCTCATCTGCCCAATCAGATCATCTCTCTCTCCCTCTTTCGGACCTTGTTTTTCCTTCTAGCACCCGAGCCACCCAACAACACACAAACATATCAATTCTTCACGAATCGAACTTGTGAAGATCACCATCAGACTTTTTTCGACCTCACGACCACTGCCATACCATTTGTTCTTTGATTTAGTGAACTTGACTCGGTGACTCGTGAGCTCCGACTCGGTCGAGCTTGGGTCGACGTGATCGTGGATGAGTTACACAGTTTTGAGACTTGAGGAAGCTTTTATTCAACTTCATAGAGACCCTAGACTAAGTTTGGGGTGGAGTTGACGTCAGTTCAAGCAAGTTCGAGGAGTTGGAATTTTGGCAGGATCTTTCGAAGGATTTTTAGGTCATTTCCCATTTGATTTTGGACTTTTAAGAGGTATGAACTTGTTTTACTCCTCAAGGCTTCAAATCCATATAAATTTCATGGATTTTGGTTAAGAAATGACAAAGATATAAAGGTTTGAATTTTTTTCCAAAAACCGGCGAGATTTCCCAGTTTCCAGCAAACCAGACGACGACGCCGGCGATGGTAGACACAAAGCTCACCGGAGAAGACAAGGTATATTCTATTAACTTTAACAGAATATTTTAATGGCGTCAGGTAACGCCGTTACCATTTAATGGAATACTCTGCCTATTTTGATGGAATATTCCTAACGTGCGTTAGGGTTCCGTCAGCGTGTGCAGTGCACGTGCTTGCGCGTGTCCACGCATATGGACGTGGGTTGGACGACGCGTGAGGGCGCGTCTGGCCTCTGGCCAGTGAGTGGTTTTTATGTGTGGGTTCATGACTTCAAGTGGTACACTATAGCAAATAGTGAGATTAAAAAATTATAAAACATATTAAAAATAAAAATATCAAATACTTTAATGATACCAAACGCATTAAAAAATTATAATAATTAATTTACAAATGCAAAAAAATGTGAAAATAAATATGCAAATGCTTGTAATTGCATCTCTATGCTTTGAGGATGGTACATCGTCGTTTGAATTTTTAAAACCATACAAACCCTCATGAATAGTATTTTTAAGGGAGTTCAAACAAATAAAATTCATAATCATTAACGTATACGTCTGAAAAATGTGAAAGCATATATAAACACTTGTCATTGCATTCTCTACACGTAGACGATGGTTACATGATCGTTTAGATTTTTAAAAGCCCTCCAAATCTCATGAATGGTGTTTTTTTTATTTGAGTGCAAAATTAATAATAATTGTTGTAGAAGTGTGAAAAATATAAAAAAAAATTACAATCACTCGTAACGACAAACTTTACAACTTTCGTGAAAGGGTCAACTTCGAAATCTGACACTATAATCCATAACCTTAAATTTAAATTTAACCGTCCATTGTCGTTTTCACTTTATTCTACTCACAAAATTTCATTTTTTAGATTTTCTTTTTTTATGAAAAATGATCTTTTAGCGAATGCAGAAAAATGAACGGTTCAGATCGTTGGTTTGACATTTCGATATTTAAGGTTAACTAAAATATGAGTTGATGTTATATAGTTTCTAGAGACTTTATAAACTTTGAGCTATATTTTTACTAATGACAAAACTCTGAACGTAATATCAATGATCTGAACCATTAATCTTCTTGCATCCTCTAAGAGATCATATTTTCAAAAAAAAAAAAAAAATCTGAAAAAAAAATTGGTGAGAAGCAAGGATTTAAATATCGGTAATATCGGAAATATCGGTAGTCTGAAAACACGGAAATATCGACGGAAATATCGATAAAATATCGATATCGATAAAAATTACATGGAAACCACGGAAATTGTAAGAAAAACTTGGAAATTTTTATTGAAACTTTGTAGGATGTTTATTTAGTCAATTATCTATTAGTTTATCACAAAAAATTGGAAGGAAATGCATTGCATGATGGATTTAACTGATTTAAGTTGATTATATAGCGAGCTGGCAAACATTGTGAGTGTAGAAAATATGTAGTAATTAATGAAAGAAATTTAAACACACCGTAATCATTTATATATAATGAATTAATACAATATGTAGACAACAAAATCCTTTTATATAGTAAAAAATTTAAGTGTCGTTCGTAATGTATTAATACAAACAAGTTACAACGTTCATAATATATTAATAAAAACAAGTCTACACGTGATGTCACACCCCACTCCTAATTAAAAATAGTTTTTGGGTCTTAATTGGTGAGCGTAAGGACCCACGCCCCCTTTCTCCCGTACTCCTTCAGTCCCTCTCTCATCTCTCTTCCTTTCTCCCCTCACTCCCTCTTCTGCACTTCGAAGCTCCCCGAGCTCTCTCTCCCTCAAGTCGCCCTCACCCTCTCCCTCTCTACCCGTGAGCAACATCCATACCCTCTCCCTCTCCGACGACACACGCAGACCACACAGACCACACACACACACGAAGACACGAAACCCTCGCCGGAGCCACCGGCATCGATCCCCTCCATCAGATCCGACCTCCAGGGCTACACCGAGCAGAGCCAGGCCTCCGACGAGGACGATCTGTACAGCCGCCTCAAGAATCTGAAGCGCGAGCTCCTCCGTCGCCTTGCACCGCCACTCCAATGCCCTCGTCGAGCACCGCCACTCCAATGCCCTCGTCGACGTTCTGCCTCCGTGTCCAATCTAACCTTTCTGTTTGGTTGGTGGGAAAATCCCTACGCGCCCACTCTCTCGATCCTTCCCCGCTGTCGATTTTTCAGGTGAGATTTGAAACCCTAAGCCCTAAATCGACATCACATATGTTGGATCGTTGATGCATGCGTGAAATTTGAACATATTATGTGAAATTGATGTTAAAATTCGTGTTTTTGCAAGGTTTTTGGGACGAAATCGGCTCGGGAATGGATCTGGAATTCCGGTGTTCTTCTCCGGCGTTCGATATCGGAGTCTTTCACCAAAATATCTCGATATTTCCAAAATATCGCGATATTATCGATAATATCGCGATATTTTGTCGAAAACCACACGGATACCTATCAAAATATCCCTAACACGAAAAATCGATATTATCGGCGATATTTCGCCGATAATATCGATTTTTAAATCCATGGTGAGAAGAATGGAGTATAAATATAAATGACAATCAATGGTTAAATTTAGATCTATAGTTTATGGATTATGGAAAACCTTAGTGAAAACATTGTCAATATAACTCTTGAAGGTACAACATATCAAGCCAAAGTTCCAATACCATTTTCTTTGGCGATTGATGAAAATTAAAGGGTTTTATTGTAAAAAAAACCAACTAGCTCACCATTAACTGCCTCCGAGAAATAAGCAATGGAGATACAACATCGAATCCATTGAACAAACCTTGGATGAAAGTTAAAAGCCGACAAAACACCAAGCAAAAACTTCCAATCCAAAGTATCATAGGCTTTGCGAATATCCACCTTGATTGCACACCTGGGAGTACCATTATTCAGATGGTAACCACAAAAAAGCTCTTGGACAGAAGAATATTATCTCCGATACGACGACCTCCTACAAAGGCAGATTACGTATCACTAATGATGGTGGGCAGAACACCTTTAATTCTATTAGCCATAATCTTAGTGATGATTTTATAAAGGGTGTTGCAACAAGAAATAGGCCGAAAATCCCCCATGGAAGAGGGGTTAGGGATTTTAGGCACAATAGTAATTATAGTGGTGTTAAGCTCTTGAAGTAATTGGTTGGAGTTGAAGAATTCCTGGACTGCAAGAATCAACTGATCACCAATAATAGGCCAAGCTTTTTGAAAGAAGAGGGCATTAAAGTCATCCGGCTTGGGGCTTTATTAGGCTTCAAGCTAAAACAAACCTTACGAATTTCTTTACCAAAAACCTCTCTTACCATAGCAGCGGCCATATCAGAAGAAATAGGACTTGTGACAAGGTTACAAGCAGCAAGATTGGCTTGTTCTCAATCAGAGGGAGAATTAAAAGGCAATTTTAAATCAATATTACATTAATACTAATTGCATGTCCATTGCCTAATTAATTAGAACTTAATGGACCGTACTAGCGTATCGAGATAAGTACAACGGAATCATGAAACTGATTGGTTAGATTAACTAATTAAAAGTGGGATTAATTAGATAGTATTAATTATTAATATTAATGATTCATTGTTAATTATTAATTAATTAAACTGGTACAAATACATACTGAAGTGGGTGTTAATTTAGGCTTCGTTTAGTGACAATATCGAATGGCTGTGTGGATCGATTGAGTTTTCCAGTGATGTTTCAATACATATGTACAAAGGGTTTATGTAGTGATGTTTTAAAACCGATATGATAATCACATATGTTATCTTATAATCATTCATACCAACCCGGTGCACTAAATGATATGGTGTTTAAGGGATACAATACCAAACGATTTGAGTATAGATAAGGAGGAGCATTGTGGCCAGTATTTACAGGAAAATAGCAAAGAGAAGCATGAAAGCTTAAAGTGTTCGATTTATTCCAATATAAATCAACCTTAAATAATTTACAGTATAATAGGAATGTAATATTGCATATTAATGTTAAGATTATGATTTGATTCCCTCTAATTAGTCTTATATATTTCGTGTCTTGGAATGCAAAGTAATATTGATTGAATCCTTGACAATTAAGTGATAATGATACCTAACTTGTAGGCTAAGAAACCGAGACATGACTTTTCTTTATGGATGAAAACCCTAGTCTCTTAACTAGTATAAATATTAGGGTCGATGCAAACCATAAACACACAACAAAGGCTTTCCATAAATAGTTCTATCCAGTCAGGTGTTTGTAGAAGACCTTGGTATTGCTAAAATCTTCTCTCGAGTTCAACTTGATTCAATGGCTTCTGGAGCTTATTTCAAGTAAATTATCGTTCTTCTATTTTTTATGTTCTGACTGTATGATCATATAAGCCTAACAGTTGGTATCAGAGCCCTTGATTGCATGGTTAAAACATGTACGAGTCTATTCTGAATCGATATATACATATAATACTGTCAAATTGAATGATTGATGTCATGGTTTTCTGCACTTAAATCGTTTCAGTTTTGTTAGTTCTTATATGTATTGTTTTTCAGTTAATTAACTGTTTTACGTGATTGTTGGTATTTCATTGCCTATTCAGTTGCATGATCTATACTTACATAAATTTTTGGATCATATAAACAAAGGCGTAGCTGTTTATTATGAAATAATTTATCCATGTTATCAAGTTGCTGTCGAATTGCATTTTGATCATAACACAAGGGCTAACCTTCTTGCTAACAATTGTGGATTAAGTTTTTCTGGTTCGATTTTAAATGGCATGGCATGATTTACACATTTTGTTAGTTGTGAGGGTTTTCATCTCTGTTGGGCCATAGTTTTTTAGGGATGAAGTGAGGCTAATCTGAATATCATTACCTCATAAGTCTGGTCATGAACTCAATAGCTCTAAGTGGAGTTGGACCAAACGGAGCTGCGGTGCTCATCACTCTGTTCTAAGGTAATAAGCAAAGTTTGAGCGACTCTGTTGGTATGACCATACTTGTTTGTAAGACACGAAATCAAATATGGATATAGACACAATCAGATTTCTCATAAGTCTTGGTGATCCCACAATCTAGGAATTGGCATGTGCCGCGCTGCAAGTAATCACAACTCATAAGAAGGTGCAATAACTACATCTAGATATCTTTCAGGATTCTCCCGGCTTAAAACGGGGATTTTATCCTAAAAAAGTCTCTCTCCTAAACGGTATAAATACACCCATCTAAGGCTTTTTTCTAGTAAACAATGCTTTGTACTCTTATTCTCTTGCCTGCTGCTTGAGGCTTACTAACTTGACCGTCGGATATCCATTAGCCGACAAGCCTACCCTTGGTTTTAGGGTTGCTCGTGGTTGTTCTCTGTTTTGTAGGTTGCTGGAATTTGTGCATCTACCATCTGCGGCGATGCGCAAATTTGGTTCCAACAATTGGTGTTTTCATTGAGAGATGAACTCATATTCCTTTAGATCAAACTACTCAATCCCTATGAATATTTTTCTTAAATCATTCTGTATGGACCTGGTGTCCTTACACATGTGACCAACCCTGAGATTGATGGGGCTACCGCCATAGGCGAGATATGGGAAGACGTTATTGAGATATGTTAGTCCTTGGAGAGCGTCCAATGAAGCTCGTTAGCCAAAGAAACCGCAAGACTCGCCGACATGAAAGCGCAAGTGAAAAATTTACACGAAGCCGTCTTTCGCTTCAAGGAGGCATCGACTCAAACAATGCACAATGGCGAAGGCAGTAACAAGGCTAGGGTAGGCTCTAGCATAGGGAGAGTTTTAGTCGTTTAAGGTTAAAATACTGATAATTTAAAATATTTTATTATTTTTAATTGTTATAGCCCACTCAATAAGTAAAAGTTTTGAAAAATAAGACAATTTTTAAAAAAGTAAGAGTTAATAAATATTAAATAAATTATTTACTTTAATCAATACCAAAATTTATTATTATTATATTTAAAATTGTACACACACACTGACACGCACCATACGTCCTAATAATCTTTTTATTTGATTGGTTTCTAGGGTAGGGAGTAGTCTGATTAGTTTAGGTTTCCTAGGAGTAGTCATGATTCATCCGGTTTTAAAAAGTAGATTTAATATTTTATTATTTTAGGTTTCTTAGGAGTAGTATCCGGTTTTACAGAGTAGATATAATATTTTATTATTTTGGGTTTCCTAAGAATGGTTTATTATTAGTTTTTCAACTTTTGGGGTACAAAAGTGACCTTTTTTTTATTTTTAAGAAAGCCTTCCTCATCCCGTTTTGTCTATCTGCAGTTCAGAAACCAAGCAGATTCAATGGTTGTGTACATTGAAAAAGAGCTTGCCGAAAAGATTGATTCAGAAGAAATAACAAATGATTTCAATTCCATTAAGGATCGAAGGGCACAACTTGAATAGGTACCTTTTCTTTTATTTGTTAAGTTGTTATGACAAGATTGATGACGTATGTTTCTCTTTCTATTATAAATTGCAACTTCAAATGTTTCCTTTGTTAAATCTAGTTGGAACTTACTTTATTCATAGTTAAATTTTCTACTTTAAATTATTGCTTTCAGGCTTGTTATTGTGTAACTTTATGAAAATAACAAAAAAAAAAAAATCCATTTAATCTCTAAATAATAATTTTAGTTTAGCTTACCCACTAAATAATTCTTGGCTCCGCTATTGACAACACACACCTAGGTCTTACATATATTATTGACTTGAATCTTGTAGCGTCGCCACAACGAGTTACCCTTGAGAGGCATCATAGAAAGTCAAGAAGACCCCAAGATCTTCATCCAATTCAATATCTACGGAAATACACTCCTAAGAGTAGACTGCTGAAACACCAGAAAAGAATGAAACGCGGTATGCAAAAAGCCTAGAATGGTGGCTTTCAATTAATAAATCGCTAACCATCGACTGTAACGTCTTAATGTTCTCCGATCAAAACCTGAAAGATGTCCACTCATCCCATGACGGCACTCTCGTCGTCAAGGTGCAAATCTCCAATGCCATGGTCAGTCGAGTCTTGGTGGATAATGGATCTAGAGTGAATGTCCTCTTCAAGGATGCTGCATAAAATAGGCATTCTTGATAGCATCAACAAGGGGAAAACCACATTTCATACCTTCAACAGGGCACCAGTCTGATCCCTAGGGACAGTAAAATTGGCAGTCTGGGTAGAGCCTTCTAACTACTTGGTGACTTTACATGTTATGGACTACCCGACTCTCCACAACGTCATCCTCAGTCGGAATTGGTTGCACAAGATGAAAGCTATTCTGTTTAGCTATCATCAACTACTATAATATCCCGTCTCATGTGGGGTAAAGGAAATAGAAGGAGACCAAGCAGTGGCGCACTGCTGCGCTGTCAAAAGCATGAACATGATCCAGAAGGGAGAGCGGAGTTTCAGCAATTCCATGGATGAATAGACATAGCAATCACAGACAGAGGGTCAGCAGATGAGCTACAAAGAATTCGAATGCAGACGAATGCAGACGAGGACGCCGTATACATTAGCCTCGATATTGATAAATCGAGCAGAAAACCAGGGTGAGATCAAAATTGACTGACTATGAGAAAGAGCTGTTTAAAACGAGAAAATATTTTTGTGGTGGCTAAACTCCTAGTTCATGGCTGGTTGAGTGACAGCTTGGTGGGATGCCTTCAGAAAGAATATCATTATCAGCTTTTGTCCCGCTTTGAAATGACTCGTCAAGAGTGCGCCGTGCTTTGATGTGCTCGAAAAGTTGTCTTGCCAAGATGAACTGTTGCGCGAGAGAACTAGTCAAGTCTGTAATCTGCTGGGATAAGTATGGATCACCATTTAGATTGGCGGAGCTTATCCGGTGGGCATCTTTATAGGTGGTAGAATTGTAGTAGACATCGGGTGCCTCGAGTTGGGATAGCAGGCCTTAGGTCTGGAAAGGATAAGCTCGTTGGCTAGTGCAGGTTCCTGGGAACAAACGTCAGCATTCGGCCTTGGGTCAGAGCTGTCGAAAAGTGGGCTTGGCTCCTTGGTTTAGGCTAAAGCCGCTGCATGCTAAGGTTGTGCCTTCTGGACCTGGGGCTCTATCTGGCATTCTGCCATTGCTTGCTGGGGCCTGCTCGACTTCACCGTGAGCCTGCAAGGCTACAGGCTGAACCGCCCACACCAAATGATTTCGAATTAATCCTAAAATTTCAAATGCATTTCATTGCATAGGGAGGAGCACTTGTGGCCAGTTTTTAACCAAAAACTAGCAACGGTAAGTGTGAATAAAAGGAGCATTTGTGTCAATCCAGACCATGTGGATCGAAATCTGCACAAAATAAATTTCAATCAATCTCAAAAATTGAAATACATTTTTATTACAAAAAAAAAAGACGATTATTTGTGTCAATTTTTATAAGGTTGCATGAAAACATAAAGCCGACTTGATTTGGTTTATACGTACAACTAGAGAGAAACAATGACGACGAGGATCAGAACCTTCACCAAATAATTTCAGATCAATCTTAAAACTTGAAAATACAACTTTATTACATAAGGTTATATTACACAAGGAAATGAGAAACATTGTGGTAAGTTCTTCCGATGGTACAACTTTAGTATTCCCGATTTCAATCCACTACTGATTGAAATACCTATTTTTCTACTCAACACACCTTTATAAGACATTATGCTAGTGGTTCTCTCCATGCAGGGGGGTAGAGGAGGGATTGGACAATACTTGCATGCTTCGCTCGGGAGGCGTTGACAAAAGAGATGTTTTAATAGTCTTCACTTTCTCTGTAGTCTTGATGATAACCAAGAACAGAATTCGATATAGAACTACCATCCCTAACAACACAGCAACATCCACCCATTTAGAATATCCCATTTCCACTTGCCATCTCTCTCTCAAAATTTGCTCGCCGCTGAGGGTGAACGGCCCTCCGGCTTCACTTGCCGGAAACATTGTTCCTTTGAATTCATTTTTGAACAATCCCTGGTATGCGTACTTGTGGAAGGCAATGTGGTACATTGGGTACTTCCACACCGGTCCAGGAATATCACTTGGTAATTGGAAAAATCCACCAGATAACATCATAAGCCCTTGAATTCCAGCACCAGCAATGATCCCCATGAGGTAATTGGGCACAATACTAGCAACTATCATCATAAGACTCTCAACCAACATCATGCAAACAAATAACATACAAGAAAAGAAAACAAAGTGTTCGAATCCAGTTTGAAGTCCAGCAAGGTAATAAACTATTGCCCCGGGAATTACCGAAATCATTACCAAGAAAGGAACAGAAGAAAATGTGTTTCCAAAAGCAAATGCAGAGACACCGTAATGCCCGTTTAGTCTTTCTCTTTCAAATACCTGTATTTACAGCATCAGAAAGTAGAGTTTAGGAACACAAATTTATAACATCAATTGCTAATGAAGTATTCTAAATTAATTTACCTTCATGTCTTCCACAAAGGAAGGGAATCCACCAATGGCCATGAAAGTTAGAAAACTAGATATGAACATGAGCAGCGAGCCTCTTGCCTGCAACATATGAATGTTAAGTTCAAATTAACCGTATACTAAAGGTACACAATTTCCTTTTATTCATAGTACAGAAAAGATCTCTCTCTCACTCACCTGAATAGATCTATAACCATGTCCAAGCTCATGATAGACAGTACCGAGGCCTAAAGTCATGGAGATGTATATAGCCAGGCGCAACCAATAGTAGCCTCGATCTCTATGCATGTTCACGAATGATCTTTTTGTAAGTACGAGACATTGTGTAAGAAAGCCAGCACGGTTTCTGTTCTCCAGTTTTTCACCGAAGTCCTAAATTTCATGTCAATTAAGGTTAGTCAATGTTGCCCCCATTAATCATGGGGTCACTTTTGCAAATTGAGGGTATTTTAAAAGAGGCATGTGCATAAATACTTGTATGAATTTGATTACTAGTTTACCTGTTTACACAGTTCAACTACTTGTCTTTGAACTTGCTGAAAGGTTTCAGATTCTTTATAGGATCTTATTAGAGTATCAATTGCTATTTCTGTTGGTGTGGCTAAGCCTTGCTCAATGTCCTGCGACGTGTTACAAAGTTCTATTAGATTTCTAAAGGTTTATCGACATATTATGTGACTTTCCGTTTCTAAAGAGATTTTCGTACCTGCTCAAAATCTTTGTTTATGGTCTTAAGGAAGTGATCCGATGGATTTTGGAGAGTTGGGCATGGGAAACCAGTTAAAGCGAAAAACTGCAATCAATTAAGAACAAGAGTACATAGTTAACAACAAATAACTCAGGTTTTTTCTTAACTTAATTAGAAAATAAGCCGGCTCATATATATGAAGCTAGCCTCACCTGATTTGCTGCAGAAGCAGGACCAAAATAAACAGTTCTTCCAGAAGACAGCAGACAAAGACTATCGAAAAGTTGAAAGACTTCAGAGCCAGGCTGATGGATGGATGTAACAATAGTCCTTGGAGTTCCATCACCTTTATCAAGATTTGCAATTCTGCTCATGACATAATAAGAAGCTGCACTGTCAAGGCCGCTTGTCGGTTCGTCAAGGAAGAGAAGTTTAGGCCGTGTGAGAAGCTCAATGCAAATGCTGACTCTTCTCTTTTGGCCACCACTAAGGCCTTTAACTCCCCAACCTCCAATCCTTGTGTTCATGGCGTCCTGCAAACCCATCTCTCTAATTGTAACTTCTGCTCTCTCTTTCTTCTCTGACTTGGTCATAGAGTCTGGCAGTTGCAGCTGAGCAGAGTAATATACTGCTTCTTTAACGGTTAATGTCGTCATTAAAGTATCATCTTGTGTGACATATGCCTGTGTCCGTAGGTAAGTAGATGTGATTTATTAAAAAATAAGGAAATAAAAGTGTGAAAAATTACGGGAAATTTCTTCAAGACATTGCATAGCATTGAATGATATACAAGAATGAATAACTGTGATTGAAAATAGAAGATTTAAATAATTTTGAATTAAATCTAACAGTTAAAACACAACAGATGTAGCATTGAATATTTATATTATTGAAGTCACACTCACCGAAGTTCCATAAGCCAGTGCTTGTTTATGCCCATTGATTAGGATCTTCCCTGTTTGCCTTGTGTTTGAATTCAGTCTCCCTGCAGTGTATGAACATGACTTGTAAGTTAGAGTGCCTTTGCACATAGGGTTGGTCTTTAATATACTTAGTTAAGAACTCAGCAGTCCAACTAATTAAATAGGAATTAACTTGACTCCCCAATGAATGAGAATGTTTCATCCTTCAGTCATAACATGGCTAATTTTACAAAACCTAATTCACACTTATTATGATCAAAGCAGTTCACATGATAAAGCACTTTGTAAAGACCATATTTGTAAGAAATCAATAAAATATGAGACCGTTTAGTCATTAGATTGCATAAAAACAGATGGACAAATTCAATAAAAACATTAATAACTGTCCTTCTATTTGTTACCATTAATTGACTAAAACAATCTTAGTTTAAATGATTTTTATATAAGAATGATTGTAACATAAATATTTATAATATTAACATTTCCGAATATAAATACGAAATTTTGTTAATCAACCACTAAACAAATTGAGGACATGAGGAACTCTTCTTCAATCTCGCATTTTTCAGTTAACATCATATGACATATATATCTTCAATCATGCGACTACACAATTTTGGTACAGGTCTTAATTGTCATGTATTTCTAATCAGATTGACTGAATGCATGGCTATTCTCCCAAAACGTAATTGTTATGACAATGATAGGCGGCTTTGGATGAGGATCTCTCGGATCTTTGGATTACAGAAATTATTTTATTATGTTCGTTTATCGTATATTTTATGATTAATTTTATCAGGTACGATTTGTGTTTAATTTTAAATAAAAATATCAAAATAATTTATAATAATATAATGTATAATAAACGAACACGATAAAATAATTTCTAAAATCCTCACAAAAAAAAAGAAAGAAAGATAGAATCCTATTCCGGCGGCTTTAGGAACAGAACTCGGCACGTGGAACATAATAGGTCACAAGTGCAACTAAAGTGATATGGGCAAGACAATTTGAAATTCTACTAATAAAAGTTTGGTCTTACATGAGAGGATGCGTCGAAAATTCAACACCAAGAGTAACATAAGTATTTACAACTTAATATAATTATATGATTTCATATTTAATAATAAAGATATATTTTGTAATAAAACTCAACACTTGTTAAATTTTACAAAATATTAATTAAATTAAAACAATATCGATATAACTAGTAGCAGGCCACTAGTCTAACTCAAAAACCTTAACAATTAAATACAAAACTACACTTATAAGAATTTTATTTTGTTAATTCTCCAACACAAGATTCTATATTCTTCGCAAAATTCATTAAATGTTGTTTGATTTGACAACAAAATATTAATATCAATGTATTGAAGAAATTTTTTATTGTGACCTAAACATGAGTAATATTTTATGTGTTTTTATACAAATACTGATAAATTTTATTTTTTTAAGTTATTAACTTTTTAACACATATATTTCACAATTTGTATAATAACACATGATGTACCACCCGTGTTCTATCTACATTAAAAAAAATGGGAAACAGACTATTTAATACCCTCATGTTTGGTGGTTTTCAACATTTAGTACATTAATTTTTTTTTATCCTAGAGTCATACTTAAAGTGTAAATTTTTAGACAGTCTCATACATCCGTTAGTCAAATCGTTAGTTCTCTTGTTAAGTGATGACGTGGCGCCCATGTGGACAATGACTGGGCGGCACATGTCATTAAAAATATTAAAATAATTTTTAAAAAAAAATATTAAAACAAAACCACCCTTTTCCCTCGCGCCACCAACCAGGAAGAGGAAGAAGAAAAGAAGAAAAAAAAACCAGTTTCGGCACCCCCTTCTGCCTAGATTTCGTTTTTCTTCTTTTTTTTCTTTTCTTCTTCTTCTTCTTCTACCCATATTTCGTTTTTTTTTTTCTTCTTCTTCCTCCTTCCTTCTTCTTCTTCTTCTTCTTCTTCTGCCCAGATTTCGTTTTTTTTTTCTCTCTTCTTCTTCTTCTTCTGCCCAGATTCTTTTTTTTTCGTTTCTTTTCTTTTCTTTTCTTCTTCTTCCTCTTCCTCTTCCTCTTCCTTTTCCTCTTCCTCTTCTTCTTCTTCTTCTTCTTCTTCTGTCCAAATTTTTTTTCTTCTTCTTCTGCCCAGATTTCGTTTTTTTTTCTCTTTTCTTCTTTTTCTACCCAGATTCTCTTTTTTTTTCTTTTGTTTTTCTTCTTCTTCTTCTTCTTCCTCTTCTTCCTTCCTCCTTTTTCTTCTTCTTCTTCTTCTTTTTTTTTCTTTTTCTTTTCTTTTCTTCTTCTTCCTTCCCATTCTTCTTCTTTTGCCCAGATTTCATTTTTTTTCATTTTTTTCTTTTTTTCGTCTTCCTTCTTTTTCTTCTTCTTCTTCCTCTTCTGCGTTGGGGGCGCAGGGAGAAAAGGGTGGTTTTTTTATTATTTATTATTTATAAATTTTTTTAAATATTTTTAATGACACGTGGCACTCAGTCGTTATTCATATGAGCACCACGTCATCACTTAACGGGAAAACTAATGGTTTGACTAACGGATGTATGAGACTGTCCCAAAATTTACATTTTAGGTATGACTCTGAGATGAAAAAAAATTTATGTACTAAATGTTGAAAACCACAAAACATGAGGGTAGTAAACTGTCTTTTACCCTTAAAAAAAATCTGATACTGATGTCTATACCTGCATGCAATCATTAAACCACGCTGAAACTATATTTGGTGGAGTGGAAATTGGAAAGAATTATTAAGGAGGATATCGGTTATTACCTCCTAAAGCATCAAGAAGAGTGGACTTGCCACAGCCAGAAGGTCCCATTATAGCCAAGAGCTCTCCAGGCTTGGCATAACCGGTTAGACCTTGCAGGATTGATCTGCTGTTGCTACCAATATTGTTATTTTTCTTGGAAACTACTGTCACCCACAAGTCCTCCCATGCCAGCAAAACACCCTCCTCCAATATCTTTGCACGGTGGTTGTTTTGGACTCTGACACCTCCTCCTACACCAGCTCTTGGCAGTACTGCTAGATCAACATTATTAACTTGTGTTTCAACCTCCAGTACTGTTGAACCATATTCATGCTCAGTAGCTTTGTGGTGGACATTAAAATTAATAGTAGAAGCCATATGGATATCGACAATTTCTATGTCAAAGACAGAGAGGGGAGAGGGGAGAGGAGATTTTAGGGTGAGTTTGTGTTGGGGAAATGGTTAAAGGATTCCCTGTATTTAAAGAATCTTAAAAATGCAAGTAACATTTGCTTTAGATTTTTCCACCTCCCAAGAAGAGGACAAGGCTGGGGCCTTCGTGGAGACAAAATCGCCCAAGATCTCAAATATATGGAGGCAGATTGTCTGGTGCTCTCCCATGCTCTCTTATTTTGTACGGTCACGGTTAAGACACGTCAATATTTTATATTAAATTTTTAATAGGAATAATAAAACAAAAAGTAATAAAAATATAAAATATTGATATGACTTAATTTTGACTACACAAATAAGAGGACATGGAAGAGCACCACAACTAGGAGGGTAGACAATCCGCATCCCAAATATATGGGCCTTAAGATAATAAAAAAATTAATTATACAAGCCTCCAAAATTATTGGACAGATTTTAGGGTGTGTTTTTGTTGGGGAAATGGTTAAGGATTCGTTGTATATAAGGAATCTTAAAAATGCAACAAACACGTGGTTCTAATTTTTCCCACTTCTTAAGAAGAGGACAAGGCCGGGGCCCTCGTGGGGAAAAAATCGGCCAAGATCTCAAATATGTGGAGGAGGATCTCTCTTCCTTTTTTTTCATACACTTTCAACTTTCTCCTATTTGTGTGGTCACGGTTAAGTCACGTCTTTTTATTCTATTATCTCTATAAAAAAATTAATATAAAATGTTGACGTAACATAACCGTGACCACACAAACAAAAAATTAATGGAAGTATATGGAAAAAAACGGAGGAGTCCTCCTCCCAAAGATATAGGCCTTAAGATAATAAAAAATAAATTATACAAACCTCCAAAATTATTGGACATTCATGCACGGAATCTCTCTCTAAAGCAACCCCTATTTTGTTATAAAAAATAGTCTACTTGGAGAGTCCATTCTACACCTAATTTTGACAATTTAAACATTTTATTTTTTAAACCGCCATTCATATAATATCTTTCAAAAAAGTCATTTCAATTTGAAATATTTACCCATTTGATGTCATGATGAAATTTCAATATTTTATAGTACATGGTGTTTGTCAATCTCTTAAACTCAATTAGATATCTCAAATATTTTCAATTTGGCTATATTTTGTACGAATAATAAATGAAATACAACTTAAAAAATAAATAGTTGGAATCATTAAAGTTGACGGGATTTTAAACCGCACAAATTTAACCCTCTTTTTGACAGTTGTAGTATAGATGTAAGTAGGGTATCGTTCTAGGCCGGGGATTAGGAGGGCTTGCTAAAACCTCTAAAATAATTTAAAAACGTAAAAACAAAGTTTAAAACACTAAACTAAAATAACTCAAAATAAAACTAACAAATAAACTAAAACAAATCAAAAGACTCAAAACAACTCAAGACTCTAGAAAATACAAACTAAGCTAAAAACTCGAAACACACTAAAAATGACTCAAAATAATGAAAACAATTTAAATTAAACACTAGGAATTTAATTGGACGGAATTTAAATTAAAAGATTAAAAATAATAAAAACTAACTAAATAATATAATATAATAATGGGGGGGGTTTGGTTTGGATGAAACGTAAATTAAACTTAACTAAATAATAAAATTGACAAAAACATGAAATTAAGGTGAATGGATAGGCAACGGATTGGCTAGAGGGTTTTTCTCCACACATAACACATAAGTAACCTAAATTGATTTTCAGTTGTTCTTTCAATAAATTGTAAATTTCAAGACCCCAAATTAATTAGGTACGCTTAAATTAATCTTCAGATTTTCCTTATGTTATTGAATTGGATGAACAGCATACAACAACTCAAATTATTCCCCAAAAGTTCCCTACGTGAAAAGCACAATAGAGATACGATTAAAGATCATTATGTTCTATGAAAATCATAAGTGTTGACAAGGCATTCGTAACTATGAACAGCATGATACGTTTGCCAGGAATTTACTTAACGCGATTGTGACTAGCAACCTTCACTACTCATGAATATAAGTTCATAACGATTAGGTGAAATTCACTTATATTCTAGCATCAAATTCATGCATGTAAATTAAGTATGCATTCTTAATCGACAAACATAAATAAGTTATTAATCAAGCAGTTAAGTAAATTAAATCACAACTCAGAAATCACAACTGAAATTACCAATTCAAATTACAAATATAATCATGGTTTTGAATTATCCTCTAGCCAATATAAAATTAATTACACATTATTAAAACAGAAATTAAAACAGAAATTAAACATTAAAGTTTGAGAAAGAATAACACCAAATGAAAAGTTTGCTCTCTGTCCGTAAGCTGCCAAGTGTGAACTCCTGCCCTCTGACCATGACGAAGAGCCTCCTTTCAATTTGTTTTCTGATTCTTCCTCTGCTCTCAATTCCGTGCCTTCTGAACAGCTTCTGCAAGCCCCAGAGATGGGCGCTGCTTTTCTACCCCTAATCAGCTCCTATCTCTCCCTATCCGTGCATTCCCCAAGCTGCAGGGCAGCTTTCTCTCCCAACGCTCTTTTCTGCTTTTTTTTTTATTTTTTATTTTCTTCTTTCCCGCTGCCCAAGGCAGCGCCTTCCTCCCGCTCTCCTTCTCCGTTGCCAAAATGGCAACTTCTTATTCTCCCTGGGGGCGCTCCTTCAGCTTGCCTTCTATTCCCCTTTTATTCACATGCTGCTAAGGCTTTTTGACTTCCCCCACTCGGTGCTGCCCCAAGGCAGATTTTATTATCTTTTTTTATTTTCTGCTTTGTGATGCTTTCTTGCTGTGCCGCATTGCACAGCTGCCATCCTTCTTTTATTTAATTTCCTTTCTTTCCACCGCTTCTTGCTGGCAGCATTTCTTCTTATTAAAATGCCGAGTGCTCCCTCCTCTTTACAGCTTGTAATCATACACACACACAACATTATATATATATATATAAATATATATACATATATAAATATATAAATATATTTATAATACTTTCATAATTTTATTAACCAAAAATAGTGGGCAAGGCAGTTTTGACGATTTTATTACTAAAAATTTTGCACTTGTTCTATTTTTCTTTTATTAGATAGATAAATCACATAAAACACGAAAACAAAGTAAATAGCTCAAGAAATGAGGAACTAACTAAGAAAAGACACGTGAATTTGATGTAAAAATATATATAAATATGGTCCGATCAAAAGTTCATGCAAAATTCAGCCCCACATGACTAGTACCAATTTTTTTTTTTTTAAATGGGCACATGCAGGTAGGGATGTGGAAGTGATTTCCACAAAGAAAATACTAATAGTTTATTGATCACTTCCGCATCTCATTATGCACTCGAAACAAAAAACATACTAATAGATTATAGTACAAAAATTATTTGCGCAACTTGAAAAATAGGCATTTAATTAGAACGTCATTAGGCACTAATGTTTCTGAGTGCATAATGGGATTAAAATACTAATAGTTTATTGATCACGTTTCAACGAGATTTTAACCTTGTTGTCATTTTTTTTGTCTTCCCTATTTTGCTATTCTTGTAAATAAAATTTTGCTAACAATTTATTTATAGTGTTTTGTGAGATCCCAAGATCTTATTACCAAAGAAGAGAATTATTTGGAAACTATTTATCGAAAATGGTCTTTGGATCTTATTACCAAAGAAGAGAATTATTTGGAAACTATTTATCGAAAATGGTCTTTATATGAAGATAGTAGGAATTTATGAGCTTGTGGCATTTTTAAAATACATTTCGGAGTTTATATGTATTTAGAATTTATAGATGGACCAATGAATTGGTGACACATGACTGCAATTAAGTGGCTAAGTTTGCCACGTGGTGTTTACTTACAATGCCAACCTAAGGACACTAATCCTATTATTAGCATGTTGGGTGGAAAGTCTGGCGGTTAGGTGTTGTCAATTAGTGCTTTTAGGGGGGCATTTGTTTGCCCTCACTAAACTTCCTTGGATTGGACTGGCTTAGCTGGGATTGCTAGCCAGTGTTTGGTGCGAACAAAGACTACCGTTAATGAGATTAAGTCGGACTCACACCGACTAAGTCTTTTGCTAGATGGTCTTAGCGAGGATCCCTGATAGGTATGGGATTGCTAATCCCGTCCCCAAATCTGCTTTGTTTGCCCACTGCATCGTCTACATATTGCATCGTCTGCAAGCATTCTTTTCTGTAACACTGTTTGCCCACCCCCCCCCCCCCCCCAAATTTGAAACAAAAGCCTCACTCGCTGCCTAAATCTCAAAATCCAACCACAAAATAAAATAAAAAAAATTTAAAAACGCAAAACAATAACAATAACCAAATCCAACCACCAAATTCAAAGTCCACCCCGTGCCAGAAAATTCCGAGATGGCTTTGTAGGCGGAGAAGCCAACGCATGTATCAGATAGAAGAGAGAGATCCGAAAATTTTTGGAAGAAAAAGGGATGAGGAAGGTGGAGATGCTTAATGGCGGCAAGAGGGTGAAGATGATGAGCTTGTTTTTGAAGGATTTGCGATGAGCTTCACACTTGTGTTGTGCAGGAAAATGAGGGAGAAAAGAAGAAATGGACGGAGCCAGAAGGAGAAAATAAGAGATGATTCCAAAAAGTGATAGTTTTCCAGCAGAAAAAAAAGTTAAAAGGTTGAATAAATAATAAAATATTATTATGTATGCATCAAATAATATAAAATTTTAAAATTTTAAAATATTAAAATATTATAATATATGCATTAAATAATATAATATTATAGTTTGTTTATTATCCAATTTTATAGCCCAACACTGCATCAAACGCTTCACTAAGCCAGTCCAGCTTAGTCCCTGCTGCTAGTCCAGTCCGAGACAGTCCAGTGCAACAAACGCACCCTTAAAGTACTTAGTAAGCACTTTAGGGTGATGACAGATTGAAGGCTAGGTTGATGACTAATCAAGCCTATAACTAACGTGGAAGGGTGTAATAGAAAATGGAGTTGATTGTAGAGAAACTTTTAGGACTTGGATTGTCTGCCCTCCTACTTTCCATCCCCTTTACATCTCCTTCTATTTGTGCGGTCACGGTTAAGCCACGTCAACATTTTATTTTGATTTTTTTTTATAGAGATAATAAGATAAAAAGCAATATGAATATAAAATGCTGACGCGGCTTAACTGTGATCGCACAAATAGGAAGGGATGGAAGAGGATGGGAAGTGGGAGGGCAAACAATCCAAGTTCAAACTTTTAAACCAATAAGAACAACTTGTTAGCCGCCTCTTATTGCTATATATGGGGCATTATCTCCATTGTTTTCGAGGGAGAGCTAGCATGCAATGCATGCTCTGTAGCTCATGTGTGTATATATATAAGTGTCTATATATGTGTGTGTGTATATATATATAACGATATGTTCGTACGCATACTATATGGGATCAGGATCCTCTCTTGAGCAGATGGAGATGATCCTCCTGACCAGGCCCATCAGAATGTTCAAATTTTATCTAACGGCTATAATTATTATAACTTTTAGAGAGGGTCCCCCGTTTGTAGCTGTTGGATAAAATTTGAACGGCCTAAGGGGCCTGGTTAGGCGGATCATCTCCATTTGCTCAGGAGAGGATCCTGATCCTACTATATGATATGATATATATATATATATATATATATATAGAGAGAGAGATTGGAAAATAAAAGAAAGTAAAAGAAATATATGATGTTAGGAGTGATCAGGGAGCTTCCTCAAGTACGTAGAACTTAACTACTTTGGTATTGACGTGAATAAGTACTTGGAGCTTAGCTATTCCGATAGTGACGTAGATATTCGTTTTAGCTTTGGAATCTAGGTAGGGGAAATATAGCAGACCTTTATGGAAATTGATTTGATTGAATTTTGTGAAGTATTTTTGGTTATGGAATTATTGTTGGAATGCTATTCGTTGAGAATACACTGTGATACATGTGAAAGATAAAATGACATAATTTGTGCATCATTCATATTGATGTGGTTGGAATTTCAATATTCAGATTGGAAGTATGGAAATGAGGGTAGTTGGAAATGATCTTTTGTGTAGTGGAATCTATTCATTGTGAAACCAGTTTCAGGAAGCCCGATGTGCACAGTAGAATAGGATATTGACGGAAATTGTCGATGTGGGTGATTTGGGTTGGAGATCAATGAATTAGATAATATGACTAGCAAAAAGGGTTTATGAACTTGGGATATCATATGAGGGTTTGTTTCTATAATAGAACATTCGAACTACCACTGCAGGGGTAAAATGCATGGTATAGGACGTGCACATCCGCGTGATTTATTATATAAATTAACGGGGGTAGCCGAAGAGGTTCAATTGCATTCATTCATTATTATCAATAACGATTTGATATTTGGCTATATGATTTCATGACACTTAATTTAGGGTAAATTACATAGAAATCCCTCAGGTTTGAGGTCTATAAAAATAAATTTTTAATTTTTTTTAAACCTGAATCTTTAACCAAAAAAAAAAAAAAGTTAGAAACTTCAACCCGTATCCCTTCCCCACTCACCCCTAATTCCTCAGCCTTCCCCATACCTCATATCTGCCCCCCGCGAAGCCCAGATCACATGTCCTTCCCTCATGCGAAGAAGCCTAGATCCCATGTCCCCCCGGCGACCCACGTCTCGTCCACCCGCACGACCATTTGGGCTAGGATCCCGTCCCTCATCCTCTTCTTCTTCTTCTAGCCCGGCGACCCACCTCCCGTCCACCCTCGCGATCCTCTGGGCCATGATCCCGTCCCTCTTCTTCTTCTAGGTTACGGGGGGACGAACTGGGGTATGGTTTTTTTTTTCTTTTTCCTCTTTCTTCTTATTCTTCTTCGGGATTAGGGACAGGAATGTGGGTTTCAATTTTTTTGAAAAAAAAAATCTGTTTAAAAAATATTTTTATTTGCCACGTGGCATATATGGGATAGCCACGTCAGCATTTAACGGATCAATGGATGGAAAATGTAACGGAGGTATTATTTTGAAATAAAATAGTACATGAGGTATGAAAGTGAAATGTTTTAAAGATATTGTATGGGGTTCTAATAGACCTCAAACCTGAGGGGTTTCTATGTAATTTACCCCTTAATTTAATACTATCAATTTACTGTGACAAGGTTATGTCACTACTGAGCTGTCGAAGCTCACCCCTCTATTGTTATGCAGGTTTACTAACTAAACTGTCAAAAGAGTAGACGACATGAGACGAAATAGATGTGAGGCTAGAATTTGTATTTATTTATTTAGTCTTGTAAAGAATTATTGAGTTATTTTAAATGTGACAGCCTATCGTTAATGTGAAATTACTGAATTGCCCTTGAGCATGGGGTGTATGTTTGTATTTTTGCACTAAGGTTTGGTCCAATTATGCGATATCCCAAAGTTTTGGGACTAATGGAAACTAAGGAAATTATGTTTTATGATTGGTGGCTTTTACACCACACACACAAACCAACATCCTCTCTCTCTCTCTCTCCCTGATAGGAAATATAGCGCACCACAAAGTAGCACGCAATAATCCTATTGATTTTCCTTATTAACACTAAAATTTGTCGATTGTAGCATATGAAAATAAGGGTCTTTCCCGCAGAAGATTGTTTTATCCAAATACTTAAAAAGATGTCACAAAAATTGGTGGCTGTCTCCACTGACCAGCCACCGAAAACTAATTATTAGACTGACTTATACTTATCCAAATGAAACGAAATTTTATACACATAAACTAGACACACCGAGCTATGCTCACACAAATGTTTGGGATTTTTGGAGTTGATTTGCTATTTAAATTAAATCGGACAAAACTGAACAGAAACAAATTTTAAATAATGACAATAGATTTTAATTCACAAGTTAAGAAAAATGAGTTAGGGGAAATGTTATCCACCCCAAATAATCATGCAAATGTGTTATGTTTCATTTAAATTCCTTTTATTTCCGGATGAAGATGCTCAAGTTGGCTCAATGTTAGAACTCAACCTATTACTCTTTCTTACGCAGTATGTCAAGAGAATGGCGTTTTCAACTTAACTTAGTCCCTAGCATGCAATCTAGAATGGCATGTTCATAGATTTAACAAGTAGAAATCATTAAGAATGAAAAGAGTTTGAGACATCACAAGGCTTCGTAAGTACTGGCGTTGTCTTACTTATCCTAGAAATCGATTCACATGTTAACCACAATTAACAAGCGCTACTCTCGAACATATGTAGGTCCTCATTCAACAAGGGCAAGCACACATATATTCATAGCATTAAAATCCTTAATATGCTTACTAAGTATGCATCCAAAGAAACACATCAAGAATTTATCAATGAGATAAGTAGTGAATCAATTTTCATCCTTCATAAAATTCATTCAAACAAAATATCACAACACATTCACAATCATATTTGGGGCTTCAAAACAGCCCCTAACTACTTAAAATTTAATTACATATTATTCTCAAATTAAAACACAAATTAAAATAAAAGTTTGGAGGATAAAACCAAAAAAGGGAAGAGTGCTCTCTGTGAAACCCTTCTATCCGTGGCTTGCTTCTGCGCATCGCCCTCTCTTGCTTTCTGTGCTGACTGCCTCGCTGCCGCTTGGCAGCTTGGCTGCTCTTTGTTCTACTGTCCACCTCGCTGCCCTGTTGCGATGCACGCTGCCCTTTGTGGCAGCTTGGTTTTCTTCAGACTAGTCTCTCCCTCTCGTTTATTCTTTTTTTTTTTTTTTTTTTTTTTTCTCAACTGCCAAAGGCAGCTTCACCTCGCTCGTCAAAATGGGCGCCTCTCCCCTTTATTATTCCCCCCGTAAGCTGCCTCTTGGTGATTTTTTTTAATATTTTCTTTCTTTCCTGGCAGCCTCCGTGCTGCCCTTTTTTGATTTCTTATTCCTCCTTGCCTTCTCAAGCTGCCAAGAGGCAGCCTCCTCCCAAAAACAAACTGCCCCACTCCTTTGTGCACTCACCTTTAATTATTTTTCTGCTTTTCCTTATTCTTTTCTGCACATTTCCTTTATGCACGCTGCCTTTCATCATTTCCTGCACTCACGTTTTGCTTCCTATTATTCTCCTCAAAGGCAGCTTTGCCTTTGTCTTTGATTATTTGTTTTTCCACCTGCCAACCTTTCCATGCTGGCTGTTTTCCACTCCTTTTATTGCCTTGTGTTTCTTTATATATTTTTCTTCGTGCCATTCTTTCCGAAACGAAAACATAAACAAAGAAAATAAGTGAGTAAGGTAGATTTGACGAATTTGACACTTAAAATTTCACTTATTCAGTTTTTATTTTCTTTGCTTGATAAATTCTATAAAACACAAAAACAAAGTAAATAGCTCAAAAATATAAGGAACTAACTAAGAAAAGACAAGTGAATTTGATGTAAAAATGTATATAAATATGATCCGATCAAATACCCCCACACTTAGCTTTTGCTAGTCCTCGAGCAAAACAAAGAAAACAGAAAAAGTAATAACATGAAAAACATTAGCTTCACCCTATTTGACCCTCATAGAATTTCATTTGAGAACATAAATTAGCAAGAACCATAGCTAGCACCAAACAAACTAATCCAAGTTCATCTTCCTTATTCAAATATTAGCAGTAATCTTTAAATCATCCTTGAAGTGTAGTGTGTGAGATAGCCATGCTAATGCAATTTCAAGTTTTTATTTTTAAAATCACCATATGCAAACCAGCAACCTTCTCACAGGATATGCACTCAATCACACATGTGTTTAGTTTTAATGTGTTTCGCTCAAAGAAACAAATGTGAAAGTTCTACCATAAGCTTGCATAAAGATCACTTCTCCACAATCATAATTGCAAAACTTAAATCAAGAGGACTTTTATTGGATGAAATGAGGCTTAGGGAGATGGTTATTGAAACGAAAGAATAGGAAAACACAAGTTCCAAGCTATATTGCAAGCAATTCTTTTGTTTAGATTTATAAGAGCTCAAGTTCTCCAGCGATTCTTCTAACACCTCCAACCACACCCTTAAACTGAAACTTTAAAAACTTTTTTTTTTTTCTTCGTATACAATCTTTCTTTTTCTTTTTCTTTTCTTCTATTCTCTTTTTTTTTTTTTAAGAATAAATACAAACATGAAATACCCCCACACTTATTCTTTTGCCAAACTCGTTCCAAGTACTTCACAAACATTTCTCAAAAGACAGTTTCAAATTGCTCGCTTGGAAAGGGTAAGGAAAAATGTTTGAGGTATAAAGGTAGACATGTCTGGTGATAAGAAATAAAAGGCTCAACATAACGGCTCAAATTGGCAATCTAATGATATCATTTTTCTTTGGGAAAACATGCTTATTTGGGCCATGGTGGTGAACCTAATGCCTCTATCATTTTCAAGTTCATGCAATCAATGACAAATATTTCGAAAGATCGTTACGCAAGTTCTAGAGATGCATCTCACATAAGTTCATCACACATAAAAGAATAGGAGTGTATGAAAAATGCACACACTTTCAATAGGCTCAAAAACTCACATAGGATGTATACGGTCACTAAATTCACATATGAAGCTTTAAGTCATGCTTTAGTTTCACATCAACAAGGCTATGTGCATTTGGTTTTTCAAAGATGATCAAACATGTACAATACTAACAAGAGAATTAGGAATTTCACATAGCACATGTTAACTAAGTTCTTGATAATCATGGTTCAAATTTAATCCAATTATATCATTGGGTCGGGAAACTAACAAAAATCTAATTTAAAACCATAAGGAAAACAAGACAATATTTTTGGATTTTTTAAAATTTTTGAAAAAAATTAAATAGAACAAAACTAATTAAGAAAACAAAAACAACAACATGGAAACAAATGAAACCAGTCCAAAGTCGAAGGTACAAAAAATTTTCAAATTGGTCATATTTTATACTCTTGATACCCCCACACTTAAACTAGACATTGTCCCCAATGTCAGAAAACAATAATATGCAAATAAAAATATAAAAATAAAAATACTAAATGAAAAGAAACAAAATAAAGCAAAAGGACTGAAAACTTCCCTAATTTGCAGAAAACTCAATCGATGACCCCCAAGCTTAAATTCTGCAATCAACTTCAAGGGTGGAAATATTCAAAAATTCCTGCAAAGAAAAGAAATAAATCAGTTAAGCACGCAAGAAAATATAAAAAATGCAAACAAAAAAATTGAAAATGAAAATAAAAGATAATGAAAAGAACTAATAGGTGGTCATTGGTTGTTGATGTTGATTTTCCACAGCTTTCATCTTGAACTGGATGGGCCTTCTTCGTGCACGTGATCCTCAGCTTAGTTGAGGATGAGTCAGCACGTTGTCTCCACATGCTTCAAGTAGTCCGGTCTCCACGCAGGTGTGGCATCTTCTTGAACTCTTGGATCATCTCACCCTCCGCCTTCATCAGGATGCACCTCAGACTCCTCCTGCTTCGTCTGTGAGGTACTTTTGCTTTTGAAGAAGCACCTCAACACAGGTTTATTTTTGAAGTGGGTTGGGAGGGGTCTGAGATGAGTACTCGAGAGCAAGACTAGGTAAGCAATCAGGATCTCACTTTCTCCATGTTCTTCAGATGAAAGTGAGGAGAAAGCGTAATATGAGATACTTTTGCTTTTAACCTTTTTAATATGAAATACTTTTGCTCTGGAAGGTTTGTTTTCTGGGGTGATCCAAGGGATGAAGAACACTGAATAACTCGAAAGCTTTCTTTGGGAAGACATTATCGGAGATGAAGAGAGGAAGAGAGGTTGAGAGGTTGAGAGGGTGTGAAGGTGTGCCTTTGATGTGGAAGGCGAAGGTCGACTTTATAGAAATTTTCTTTCACCACCGGAACTGTTCCCTCACTATTTGTCGGCAGCCGGTGGATGGATGAACAGTGCCCGTTACGCGCTTTCTGACAAAGCTTCCGTAATTTCCGCGAAGCTGACTGCGCATGCGACGAGTGACGACAAATTGGAATGATGATCTGTTGAAAACCGGGTGCGGCTCGTGGTTTTCGCAACGCTCCACGCTGCACGTGATGAGTCACGACAAAATTGGAAAAACTGAACCACGTGATTGCTGAGTCAAGCCCAGCTTTTGAGAAAGGAGCGTCCAGTTTTTCCGATTTGCGTGAGGACGCGTCTTCACCTCTGAGGAGCGGGCGCCTCTTTGATTTGCTTCTTTTTATAGAGGCGCTAATTCTTCTCCACCTCACACTTGAACTCCCTCAAACACTTCCTTCTGAAAATACTCCCTTCTGTAAACACTCATAATCCTTCCGAACTCTTCCTGCACTTCTGCACTCATAATCTTTCCGCTCTCTTCTTCCTCAACCCCCTCTAAAAATGTCTTGCCCTTCCGACCGTCGCCTAAACTTGAATGTCGGGGAAGACGATGACTCGTCTTCTCCGAACAACATTTGGAATCCATCCTTCATATCCCCCAATGGTCCACTTACAGTCGGGGACACAATGATGAGGAATGAAATCACCGCTACGGTGATTGCCAGAAATCTGCTCACTCCAAGGGACAATAGGATGCTGTCTAGGCGGTCGGACGAGCTGGCCGTTCAGGAATCTCTTGCCCTCAGCGTCCAAAGTGCAGGCTCAGTTTCGAACATGGGCCAGCGCCTGCTTGCCCGAACTCGTCAGGTGGAGTCACTGATGGCAGAGGTGGCCAGTCTTCGGCAAGAGGTCAGAGGACTCAGGCACGAGAACAAGGAGTTGCACATACTTGCAACTAGTTACTCGACCAACATGAAGAGGAAGCTGGACCAACTGCAAGAGTCGGACGGTCGGATCCAGAGTGATCATGAAAGGTTCATGGCGCTACTCCCGAGGTTTATGTTGCCTTCATCCTCTGGAGTAGCACCAAGTGTTCCGGCTCCGGAGATCCCAACTCTGGCTCTTCGTCTGCCCGGAGCTCCGTCGACTTCTGTGGCGCCACCTGACCAATGACCAATGAATGCTATCAGTTTACACATCATTGTAAATAATTTAAAATATTTCAGCTTTTATGTTTATTTAAATATATATATATATATATTATATTATATTTTTGTTGTTGTTTTTTTTTTTTTAAATAATAATAATATTAATAATAATAATGTAAAATATGTAAATTAATGTAAAAAGACTTTATTTAACCTTCCCCCACACTTCAACTAAATATGTTATAAATTTAAACTCACACAAATCAAACAAACAACACAATTAACTAAACATGGAAAAATAAATGCAGGAAAGATAAGGGTTTAGGAATGCAAATCTGATTATGGGCGATTCCTAGGCCTCCCTTCTTTATTCAAATGCATGGGTTTATCCTTGAATGGACGGTGGTACTTGAAATGATCCAACAACGGTCTAAGTTCTAATGTAGGTGCCTGGATCATCAAAATCAGGATGTTAGGAGAAAACAAAATTGAAAATGGAGAAGATGGCTTACTTGCTCGTTCAAACTCAATGACAAACACCACATTTTCAAAAGTGTCAGGAACTTTGAACTTGGCCAGATTGCATGTGATGATTGTGACTTGTCCCTTGTCATCAAATTCAACTTCTTTGGGCTTGATTGTCTCATGCACAGCCACTTCATCTTCTTGAATCATTTGTCTTGGCGTACAAGGTTCTTTGAACAATTCAACACCATCTGAGACTTGTTTTGTAGCACCGAGAATTGGGATCTCACTTTGTACCATCGGCTGCTCAAAAACTTCTTGTCCACTCACAGTCACAGAATTCATCTGCTCAGCATTTGGATTCACCACCGTTTGGCTAGGCAACCTTCCTTGTTGGTGTTGTTGCCCCATCAAACTTGCTAACTCACTCATTTGGTGCTCAAGGCTTTCAATTGCTTTGTCTGTTTTCTGTTGATGAGATATAGTAGAGTTAGCTAACGAAGCAATTAAATCCTCAAGAGACTTACTAGGAGCTTGTTGTTGTTGAGGCTGAAATGGTGCCTGTGGTGGTGCAAATGGACATTGATAGAACTCCTCAGATGGATTCGATTGGAATTGTTGTGGGGGAGGTTGTGGTGGCTGCATAGATCTTGAATAAAACTCCTCTTCTTGCTGCCAATATCCACCTTGTTGAACTTGTTGAGGTTCCTCCCACATATAATCTGTATAATCTCTCCAATCCGAATTATAAGCGTTGGAAAACATGTTGTTGCTTGGTTGATTATAGCCTTGATAACCCCAAGCATCTCCATTCGCAGTGAATTGAGAACATTGATGAAGTTGAAATCCTTGCCCATAAGGCACATCGAATCTAGGAACACTTGGCATTGTGGTCCTTTCGGCATAGTGAGTCAATTGAGAAGTGAGATGCGCCAATTGATCCTGAATGGTCGCACGTGCCATGTCTTGCTCCATTTGTACCTTCGAGTATAAAAATACTACAAAGAGTACCTAAAATAAAACAAATAAAACAAAAACACTAAATAGACAAGAAATAGCAAATAATAAAAATAAATAACAAAATAAAAATGAAATAATAATAATAAAAATAAAAATAAAAAAAATAAAATAAATAAACTAAAATAATAATAATAAAATATAAGCAATTAGAAATAACAATCCCCGGCGACACGGCGCCAAAAATTTGATAGGAAATATAGCGCACCACAAAGTAGCACGCAATAATCCTATTGATTTTCCTTATTAACACTAAAATTTGTCGATTGTAGCATATGAAAATAAGGGTCTTTCCCGCAGAAGATTGTTTTATCCAAATACTTAAAAAGATGTCACAAAAATTGGTGGCTGTCTCCACTGACCAGCCACCGAAAACTAATTATTAGACTGACTTATACTTATCCAAATGAAACGAAATTTTATACACATAAACTAGACACACCGAGCTATGCTCACACAAATTTTTGGGATTTTTGGAGTTGATTTGCTATTTAAATTAAATCGGACAAAACTGAACAGAAACAAATTTTAAATAATGACAATAGATTTTAATTCACAAGTTAAGAAAAATGAGTTAGGGGAAATGTTATCCACCCCAAATAATCATGCAAATGTGTTATGTTTCATTTAAATTCCTTTTATTTCCGGATGAAGATGCTCAAGTTGGCTCAATGTTAGAACTCAACCTATTACTCTTTCTTACGCAGTATGTCAAGAGAATGGCGTTTTCAACTTAACTTAGTCCCTAGCATGCAATCTAGAATGGCATGTTCATAGATTTAACAAGTAGAAATCATTAAGAATGAAAAGAGTTTGAGACATCACAAGGCTTCGTAAGTACTGGCGTTGTCTTACTTATCCTAGAAATCGATTCACATGTTAACCACAATTAACAAGCGCTACTCTCGAACATATGTAGGTCCTCATTCAACAAGGGCAGGCACACATATATTCATAGCATTAAAATCCTTAATATGCTTACTAAGTATGCATCCAAAGAAACACATCAAGAATTTATCAATGAGATAAGTAGTGAATCAATTTTCATCCTTCATAAAATTCATTCAAACAAAATATCACAACACATTCACAATCATATTTGGGGCTTCAAAACAGCCCCTAACTACTTAAAATTTAATTACATATTATTCTCAAATTAAAACACAAATTAAAATAAAAGTTTGGAGGATAAAACCAAAAAAGGGAAGAGTGCTCTCTGTGAAACCCTTCTATCCGTGGCTTGCTTCTGCGCATCGCCCTCTCTTGCTTTCTGTGCTGACTGCCTCGCTGCCGCTTGGCAGCTTGGCTGCTCTTTGTTCTACTGTCCACCTCGCTGCCCTGTTGCGATGCACGCTGCCCTTTGTGGCAGCTTGGTTTTCTTCAGACTGGTCTCTCCCTCTCGTTTATTCTTTTTTTTTTTTTTTTTTTTTTTTTCCTCAACTGCCAAAGGCAGCTTCACCTCGCTCGTCAAAATGGGCGCCTCTCCCCTTTATTATTCCCCCCGTAAGCTGCCTCTTGGTGATTTTTTTTAATATTTTCTTTCTTTCCTGGCAGCCTCCGTGCTGCCCTTTTTTGATTTCTTATTCCTCCTTGCCTTCTCAAGCTGCCAAGAGGCAGCCTCCTCCCAAAAACAAACTGCCCCACTCCTTTGTGCACTCACCTTTAATTATTTTTCTGCTTTTCCTTATTCTTTTCTGCACATTTCCTTTATGCACGCTGCCTTTCATCATTTCCTGCACTCACGTTTTGCTTCCTATTATTCTCCTCAAAGGCAGCTTTGCCTTTGTCTTTGATTATTTGTTTTTCCACCTGCCAACCTTTCCATGCTGGCTGTTTTCCACTCCTTTTATTGCCTTGTGTTTCTTTATATATTTTTCTTCGTGCCATTCTTTCCGAAACGAAAACATAAACAAAGAAAATAAGTGAGTAAGGTAGATTTGACGAATTTGACACTTAAAATTTCACTTATTCAGTTTTTATTTTCTTTGCTTGATAAATTCTATAAAACACAAAAACAAAGTAAATAGCTCAAAAATATAAGGAACTAACTAAGAAAAGACAAGTGAATTTGATGTAAAAATGTATATAAATATGATCCGATCACTCCCTTTCTCTCATCTCACTCCCGTGTCTCTCTCTCTAACTCTCAGACTCTCATTTTCTCTCGGACTCTCACTCTCTCTTCCCTCACGTAAGGACACACCCAGAAACCCCTTGAAACTTCACAGATCGAGGACGTAGAGACCACCATTGTGTTTATCTCGTCACCACGAGTTCATCCACACCAATTTTAGGTGAGATTTCCATCGTTTTAACGTCGGAACCATAACCTTCAATTTAGTTACTGTTCATGCACTAATTATAGAGTGATTTTTAGGATTTTTAAGCTCATAGGGAGCTTAAGGAGGTTCTTAGGAGGCTCGGAGTGCTTCGTTGGATGTTTTTGGACGTTAGAACACCGAGATCGGAGAATTCAAAATTTGGCCGAAACTTTCGAGACTTTTTCCGGCGAATCCCTGGCGAGTTAGGGGTCGAGGCAAGTATGGATTTGTTCTTCTCGTCGAGATCTTCATTTTGATATAACGAACGTAAAAAATGGTGCTAAAATAAGTGAGTTAGGACGGTTTGAAATTTCCCCAAAAACCGGCGACATAGTGGTCGCGGGCGAAACAGTGGTCGCGGGCGAAACAGTCCGGAGTCTAGAGGTTGAAGATGATGCTCGTGGGGGCGCGTGAGACCATGGAAATTTTTTCTAAAAATTTGTATGAGTTCGTGATGTCGTGTAAGTCACGTTGGTATATTCAAATAACAAAATTAAGCTATGTATGAGAAGTTATTTCCAAAGTTTCGTTTATGTGCTTAAATAACGTTTATTGATCGGACCATATTTATATACATTTTTATATCAAATTCACTCGTCTTTTCTTAGTTAGTTCATTATATTTTGAACTATTTACGTTATTTTTATGTTTTATAAGTTTTATCAAGCTAAGAAAATAAAAATAGAATAAGTGAAGTGTTAAGTAATAATTTCATCTAAACTATCTTGTCTGTTGAATTATACTTATCATTTGAAAAATAATATATATATATATATATATATATTTATATATATATATATATATATTTATTTAAATATAATTTGTTGTGTGTGATTACAGGTGGAAGTGCATAACATGTTCTCGACGGAGGGCAGCTTAAAATACAGAAATAGAAAACAAAGGAGCGTGCGGGAATAATTAGCCAAAGTGGAGAAGGAGTCAAAAGCAGAAATATGATGGAGGTCCTCGTGGGGGGGCCTTGAAGGCACATGAACATGCAGAAAAGGAAATAAAGAGGACAGACTCGGGGTGGACTGGAAGAAAGAAAACGGAGCAGAAAATAAAGAACAAAGGGCGCTGCCCTTGGGTGAGCCTCGAAGGCTGCCATTTGCGAGAGAACCAAAAATCACAGAGAGCTCCTCGGAGGTCCTCCATTCGGTTGAAGGCAGAGAAATAAGAGCTCCTTGGGAGCTCACGCCAAGGAGAGAAAAGTAAAAAGGGGGGACAAAGAAAACTGCGGGAGCGCATCAAGGCCGAGGGTGAGCTGCCCTCTGGCAACAAGCACAACGCGAAGAGCAGCGGCAGAGGTGAGCTGCCATTAGGCAGCTGGGGTGAAGGCAGCTCACGGGGAGACTGAAACCAGCGCACAGGAGAAGCAAAAACGACAGCTGCCAAAGGAGCACTCGGAACAAGTGGCAGAGTGAAATCAGAAGGAAGGCAGCGTGAGCTGCCAACCAACCAGCGCCATTCTTGCGGTGCAATCCAGAACAGAAAACCGAGAGGCAGAGCTGCCCTTTTGTGGGCTGAAAAGTCAGGAAGGGTTAAATTCACGAGAGAGCTGCCAATCTCGGGGCAGCTGGCAAGCAGATCACAGAGCACAGAAACATCCCCATTTCGGTTTAATCTCTCCAACTTATAATTTACTTTTGTTTTAATTTATGAATAATGTGTAATTAATTTATTTTGACTAGAGGATAATTCAAAACCATGATTATATTTGTAATATGAATTGATACCTTCAGTTGTGATTTCTGAGTTGTGATTTAATTTGTTTAACTGCTTTATTAATAACTTATCTGTGTATGTCGATTAAGAATGCATACTTAATTTACATGCATGAATTTGATGCTAGAATATAAGTGAATTTCACCTAATCGTTATGAACTTATATTCATGAGTAGTGAAGGTTGCTAGTCACAATCGCGTTAAGTAAATTCTTGGCAGGAGTATCATGCTTTTCATAGTTACGAATGCCTCGTCAACACTTATGATTTTCATAGAACATAATGATCTTTAATCGTATCTCTATTGTGCTTTTCACGTAGGGAACTTTTAGAGAATAATTTGAGTTGTTGTATGCTGTTCATCCAATTCAATAACATAAGGAAAATCTGAAGGTTAATTTAAGCGTACCTAATTAATTTGGGGTGTTGAGATTTACAACTTATTGAAAGAACAACTGAAGGTCAATTTAGATTGCATATGTGTCTTGTGTGGAGAAAAACCCTCTAGCCAATCCGTCGCCCATCCGTTCACTTTTATTTTATGTTTTTGTCAATTCTGTAATTTATTTAAGTTTAATTTACGTTTCTTCAAAACCAAACCCCCCATTATTAAATTGTATTATTTAGTTAGATTTCATTGTTTTTAATCTTTTAATTTAATTTTCGTCCATTTTAGTTCCTAGTGTTTATTTAATTTGTTTTCTTTGTTTTAAGTCATTTGAGTGTGTTTTTAGTTATTAGAGTTTTTAGCTTAATTTTGTGTCTTTGAGTCTTATTTAATATTTTTAAATTAATTTAGAGTAGATTAGCAATCCCTCCTAATCCCCGGCCTAGAACGATACCCTACTTACATCTATACTACAACTGTCAAAAAGAGGGTTAAATTTGTGCGGTTTAAAATCCCGTCATTTATTCAGTTAATTCTCATATAGGCGAGACATATCTCGAGGACGAGCGTAGTCAGGGTAGGTGTAGGGGTTACGACCCGGCTACTTACCAGTGAGTGGGCAGTTATTTTTCGTATATACCTATATACTGCTATTTTTCCCAGAAAATGAACTTAAATGATTATACGTTTTGAAATGCCATGCAAAGTATCTATTTATTATATTTACACATTAGTGATTGCATATAATTATGATGGTGCTGCAAACGCACAGGTAAGCGTTAAGTAAGTTTATTTACGAGCTATAATGAGAATGAAATGATGTGATGTGAATGATGAGATGTGTTGAGAGCTCATACACCTGCACCTTGATATTAGTGCTCCTGCCCAGAGTTAGGGGCATGGTCTTTCACGTGATGTTCACCTCCCGCACAGCATGCTCGCCTTGGATCCAAGTTAGGTGCACAATCCTATCATATAGACCACTAAATGTGGGTTCGACTCGTAGGTGACCCATGAATCATTCGCACAGTCTTCACGTGATTGTAGCACTAGAGCATATTTATTCTTTATATAGTGATGTTGTGCAGACCATTTGAGGTGGTATTGATTTGTGTGCAGGATATATACATGATATGATGAGATTGATTATGAGATATACATACAGCTGAGGGCTGAATTGATTATTAAGAATGACTATGAGCTATACATATGGTCGATGGCTGAGTTCATTACCTGACATTCAATCACATTCACAGAGTTATGATTAGAGTTCAGTTGTGATACTTTGGCATGGCATACACACATATTTCCAGCATGATTTCGAGATTTATATATATGAGTATATACTTTATTTCTGGATAACTATACAGGTTTTACGGAGAAAGGTTATAACTTTTGAGAAAAAAATGATTTTGAAAAGATTTATTTTGCTGACCCACTCAACTTTGTTTTTCGCCCCTCCAGGTTCTAGGTAGCTAGTGTTCGTAGGTGGCATACGAAGATCTCATTGGACGTTCTAACAGAATTCATTTATGTAGGACACCCATTTGGTGTTATTCGAACTTATTATTCCTGCTTGACTGCATTTGACTTAGTATGCTCTGATTCTGTATAAGCACTATAATTCTCGCTCTAGCACACTATCTTATGTAGGTTGCTAGTGGCCTGATTTTAATTTGTTCGTGTTTCCTATCATTAATCTTGCTTCTGCATTGTGCACAAGGTTACGTCACGCTTACGTGACGGCCAGCATGCCTTGATTTAGGTCGTGGTGTGTCATTAAATAAGAAGAATTTTATTTTCCAACCCATTCCCGTTTTATTTTATTTATTTAATTTTTAGCTCGTGTTTCAGACTAAGGATCAAATTTTCCACCAACCCTTGGGTCCGGAGCTTGACATGTCTATCTCTCTATATATAACAAACTTGAAAAAGGAAAGAAAAAAAATTCATCACTAATGTGGTTGTATTCATTCTCAATTGGATGTGGATAAATTTATATTTAATTCTCATGAATAACGAGTTCAATATGGTTCTATCCCTCACCCCAAATATCGTTGTACCGAAAAAGATTTAATCTGCAAGAGGCTTATATTTTTCTTTCTAATTATGAAGAGGTACAAAATTAAATTCAAGTTTTTTTTTTCTTTTATTTCACATATTTATTGGTTAAGATTTGACCCTTGTTTGGAGTTAGAATCCGTCTGAGGATCCAAATTGTATGTCTCCACTTCGACTTAAATTTGGGAAGCAGTACTAAAACTATAGCAGATGCAAAAGGACGACGATAGTTCGTCCACTCGTTTTGTTTGTTAAATAGTAGTGCAGCTGCATGTACACATCCAGAATACTAGTTAATGTTCGTGTTTTCTATTTGTGTGCGGTACCTTGTTCCATCAAATTAATGAGAACGTTCTGTAGACGCATATTTTAAATAGTAACAGTTTACTGATCACGTTTTCACTGTGCACCTTTTTATTTGTGATGTGTTTGTGTGAATGCATGAATGAGCCAAACGTTGTTATCAGTATACATTTTGTGTCTTGTTATATGGATGCGTGAAGGAGCAAAACGTTGTGGTCAATATAAGTAGTCTGTTTTGAGAAATTTTTCATTCTGATCAGAACATGAGTACCATACTACGTGTTTTTATATAAATTATGAAATTTTTTATTTTTTAAGTTATTAATTTTTTAGTACAAATATTTCACAATTTATATACTGATACGTGATATTATCCCATGTTCTAGTCGCATTACATGAACGTGCAAAACATTAATTGAGCACAATCAGGTATATATATAGGGGTGAGTTAAATAAATAGAAAACGGAAAACAAATCTATCCGAATACTGAATCGAAACTAAACAATTGGAAAAAAAAAGAGAGGAACCAAATTAAGAAATCCTAACCGAATTCTATAGGTTCGGTTTCGGTCTTAGGAGTTCGGAAACCGAACGAAACCCTTTAAACTTGAAACAACAGTGTTTTATGTTTACCATTTAACTTAAAACGACTGCTAAAGACGGATATTCCTTGCTCATTATCAGACAATCACTTATTCACAAACCTCATGTGGGGCTAATAGTTTTCATTTCCCATCTCATGGAAAACCCTTTTCGCTCTGCTTAGCCCTATCCCTCTCTAGGGGTATTTTAGTGATATGATCTATAGGAACTGGACTATCCTATTTGGTCAAATACCTAGCGACAAACTCCTATGTTCGCATGAATTGTCATATATGAAAAAATCATGTGAAGAAGAGGACAGGGCCGGGGCTCTTGTTTGGAAGAAATTTTTTAGTGTAACCAGTACACGAGATAGTACACTACGTGTTACTATATAAATGGTAAGATATGTGTGCTAAAAAGTTAATAACTTAAAAAATAAAACTTTCCATTACATAAAAACACGTAGTGTACCACTCGTGTTCCCGTCATAATAATTTTTTTCCTCGTTTGGAGAAGTCCAGCATGCCGTCAATTACAATGTCCTAAATTATTGGACATGCATGCACATATTCTCTCTCTAAAGCGACCCCCACTTTGTTGTAAAAAATAGACTAGTCGTGGAGTTTATTCTACATCGAACTTTAACGATTTAAATATTCTAATTTTTAAACCGCCATTCATAGAATATTTTTTCCAAAAATCATTTCAATCCAAAACATTTATCTATTTGATTGTTATGATAAAATTTCAATATTTCGTAATACGTAGTGTTCGTCAATCTTCTTAAGTTCAATTAGATGCATCAAACATTTTTTATTTGGCTAATATTCTCCAAGAATAATGTATTAAGTGCAAATTGAAAATATACAGTTCCCATTGTTAAGGTTCATGCAGATTTGAGCACCACAACTAGTCTCAATTTATTTATTTATTTTTATTTTTATTTTATTTTATTTTATTTATAAATATAGGCATGCATGCATGCAGAGATGTGGAAGTGATTTCCACAAAAATATCCATTTTTACTTCGTGCTTATTATAAAGTTTTTGTTGCTTGTTTCTTCTTTGCTTGAGTCAATCAATAGTACAAAAATGATTTGCACGATTAAACTTTAAACGACGCACTAAATTTCGTTGTGCAATGGACATTTGCGCAATGAAATTAATTGCGCGAAGAAATTAGGGTATCGTTGTGCATAAAATCATTTCAATCCAAAATATTTACCCATTTGATGTTAGGGTGAAATTTCAATATTTTGTAGTACATAGTGTTTGTCAATCTCTTATATTCAATTAGATGCATCAAACATTTTCAATTTGACTAATATTTTATAAGAATAATATTTGAAATGCAACTTAAAAAATAAACAGTTGAAATCATTAAAGTTCATGCAGAATTCAGCCCCACATAACTAGTACCATTTTTTTTAAAGGAAAACTAATGAAAAAGGTTTGAAAATTTTGTGTTTTAACGATAAGGATAAAATAAAGGGTAAAGTGAATAGTACCAGTATTGATTTTTTAGTGTAAAAATGTGATTTTTCGTTAAAGTGAACAGTACCGAGAGTTTTTCGTTAAAGTTCTCTTTTTTTAAATGGGCACATGCATGCAGAGATGTGGAAGTGATTTCCACAAATACCCATTTTTAACCTCATGCCCATGCTAATTATAAAGTTTATGTTGCTAGCTTCCTCTTTAATTTATTCAATCACTAGTAGGAAAAATTATTTGTGTGACCAAACTTTACACGACGCACCAAATTTCCTCTCACAATGGACATTTGCGCGACAATATTAGGGTATGGTCTTGCAAAAATGTCTTGATCGAAAAAATTATTAAAAACATTATGTGATGAAGTGTTTCGTCCCGCAAGAAGACTTTGCACAACAAAACCAAATGTTTGTTGCACTGAGAAAAAATGTAGGTGGTGGGAGAATTGGCACCAAATTCTTGAGCGAAGAACAAATTTCCTGCAAAAATCTTGTGTTACGAATTATTCGTACCCTTAATATATGGGCAACGACAAGCTTTGATTACACATTTACCTAACCATGCTTTATGGTGACTATAAAGTCAGCGAAACGACAGTACTTCGTACCCTTGATATCTGCGTGACGCCTTCGTTTTCATGAAAAAAATAGAGAGATTATATTCACACACCTCAAATTACTTCTCTCATACCTTTTTAATTTTTTAATATTTTCTACCTACCACAAACACTTGATAGAAAAATATTAAAAAATTAAAAGGGTGTGAGGGAAGTAATTTGAGGTGTGTGAATATAATCTCCCAAAAAAATAAGATCTAATTGTTATATTAAATTACATAAAAATTAATAAATAATACATGTAATTACATATCAAAATAATGCATGCACATGACATGATATAATTGATTAGAAAAATCCAGAAAAACGGTCTAGACAAGTGTTGGACATTTTGTATTTAAGACAAGTTTACGCCCCAATGCGGTACTCATGGTTTCGGCGCTCGTCTCTCAATATACAATGATCATGTCCTTATAATAGTAGCACTCCAAATCACAAAGATTTATGAACCACGATTGAGTTGAAAACCCTCTCATATGAACTCAAGGAGACTCTAATATTTAGTGAACTCTATGTAAGATTATGTAAAACAATGAAAAATTATTTTATGTTTATAGGGGGTTTCCATATTTATAGAATTTGAGATATTTATTTGGAAATCATGTGACCATTCATGAAGAGTAAAAAACTACTATTCTTCATTAGAATAGACATATTTCTACCAAAAAAATCACTTATAATTTCCATTCAATTAATTAATAATATAATAAAAATAACATTAAAACGTGTTAAAACAAAGCTTCGTCACAAACACGTCGTCACACAATGCTTAGACACATATAGTTCACGTTTTAACACACATCCAAAATACTAGTCAATGCTCGTGTTTTGTATTTGTGTTTGGTACCTTGTTCTATCAAATTAATGAGGACATGTCCTACTTCCACTGACTCTGCTCCTAATACAGTATAGAAGTCCTTGTTTGAGTGAAAGCTTATACAATGGGAGGCAGATTGTCTGCCCTCTTAATTGTGGTGTCCTTTTATGTTTTCTTATTTGTGTGGTCACGGTTAAATCACGTTAATATTTTATATTTTTATTATTTTTTGTTTTATTATTCTTATTAAAAAATTAATATAAAACATTGACGTGACTTAACCGTGACCACAAAAAATAAGAGGACATGGAAGGGCACCACAACTAGAAGGGTAGACAATCTACCTCCTATAGAATACGCAATAAAAAACTTTTTTGGTTTCACCGACTCTTTTCTCGATTCGCGGATAATGATACAGATTCTGGGGCGTGGACCTTATAAATGCATGTGTAGACAGTGAAATTTCGGTAAATAAAATGTGGACCGATGGTCAAAATTTTAACACTCATGTATTACATAAATTGTACACATAGTGCGTGATTCGACGAAAATTTGAAAAGAGTTAGAAAAGGCGTCAAACAGGACACGTGTCAACACCTGGCAGAAACAACTTATTTCATCTGATTATTTAAATCCAAAAATCAAGTTTTGGAATTCTATAAATAGAGACCATTCCACACCAATTCAAGGGGCAATACACAAATACATTTCTCTACTCCCAAATTGGAAGAGAGTTCTCTTGAAGTTCGTTCTTCGAGATCAAGCCCCAACGGCCCTTGAAGAAACGCTCATCCATCCTAAGATCAAGCCCCAGCGGCCCTTGGATCAACACAATTGTTCTTCAAGATCAAGCCCAAAGCCCTTGAAGATCCATTCATCGTTCATCCGTTCTTCAAGAATCAAGCCCAAAAGCTCCTTGAAGTTCATCCATCGTTCATCATTCATCGTTCTTCGTTCGTCGTTCATCCATCTTCAAGAACAAGCCCAAAACCTCCTTGAAGATCCGTTCGTCATTCAACGTTCATCTAACTTCAGACCAAGCCCCAACAGCTCCTGAAGATCCGTTTGTCATTCAACGTTCATCCAACTTCAGAATCAAGCCCCAATAGCTCCTGAAGATCCGTCCGCCATTCAACGTTCATCCAACTTCAAGAATCAAGCCCAAAAGGCACCTGAAGAAGCATTCATCCGCCAAACTTCAAGATCAAGCCTAATAGCCCTTGAAGAACAGTTTATCCCAAGAATCAAGCTCCCAACGGCCCTTTGGATCAACGACCCATCAACAAATCCATATCTCGCGAAGATAGAATCAGAGGAACAAAAAGAGATTGTAACCCAAAATCAATCAAATACAAATATATTTTGTGCCACGTGTTCTTCCTGTTTCGGAAAATTTACGTGTTTACAAATTTGGCACGCCCAGTGGGACCTTCTCTACCTCTCATCTCTATCTTCAAATCCTCAAAGAAAGGCACATATGACATCAAGGAAGGCTCAAACCGTTCCCGCAACTAACGCGAAGAACAAGAGTATCCTCATGACGAGCAGTGGCACTTTTGGCATCACAACTCGAAGCAAGGCAAGAGCTCTTTCCGCCGCATCTTCCCCCTCTGCATCAACTTTGCTGGAGGAACAAGAGCACCTGAGGCACGAGCCTGTGATCACCCTAGCCTCGCTAAAGGCGCCAGGAGAGAAGAGCACGGGGAAGTACTTAAAGTCTCTACTTTCCGATGCCAACTCGAGCGGTAGCACAACCATGCAAGTCATGACCACAAGAGCGACTTCGATCGAAGAGCAGCTGGCTCAAATGAATGAAGCGATCACGAAACTCACCGCTGGAAGAAAAATATTTGCAAATCACCGCGCTCGTCAGCCAACTGGAGGCATAAGACGTGAAAGTCGACCTAAAAGTTGGCCCAACAAAGAAAGAAGCTGATGAAGGAGAGGAGCCTCCAGTGGAGAAGGCTGAAGAAAGGCGGAAGCCGGACGAAGTGGCGGCGCTCGTGTGATCTTTCTCTATCCAACAGTTGCAGGAGATGATCACCAACACCATAAAGGCGCAGTATGAAGGAAGCTCACATGACTCCGCATTATACTCAAAGCCCTACTCCAGGAAGATTGACACTTTGAAGATGCCGAGAGGATATCAGCCGCCAAAATTCATGCAGTTCGATGGAAAAGGGAAACCCAAAGCAACATGTCGCCCACTTCATTGAAACCTACAACAATGCTGGAACAGAAAGAGACTACCTTGTTAAACAGTTCACGCGCTCGTTGAAGGGGAACGCCTTTGACTAGTACACCGACCTCGAGCCCGAGTCTATCAACAGCTGGGATCAGTTAGAAAAGAAATTCCTCAACCACTTCTACAACACTCGCCGCACCATTAGCATGCTAGAGCTAACAAGTACAAAGCAATGGAAAGACGAACCGGTTGTCGACTACATCAATAGATGGCGTTCATTAAGTCTGGATTGCAAAGATCAGCTTTCTGAAACCTCCGCCATTGAGATGTGTGTTCAAGGCATGCACTGGGGGTTACATTACATCCTCCAAAGCATAAGACCGAGAACATTTGAGGAGCTGGTAACTCGTTCCCACGACATGGAACTGAGTATCGCCAATCACGGGAAGAAGGAGCTGACCACCGACTTTAAGAAGGATAAGGTGTTCGCCCCAAATATAGACAAGATCGGGAAGAGGCTCGCTAAGGAAGCGTTTACTGTCAACACTACTCCCAGCAAGACCTCATCCGCCCCTATCAAGATTTCTTCCAAGAACAAAGGGAATGAGGTGAAGAAAAACGAGCCTCCGCGCACCCAAGACAGGTATAAAAACACCTTAAGGGAGTTGGAGCAAAAGACGTATCCTTTCCCTGACTCGGACATGGATGCAATGTTAGATGACTTGCTGGAAAAGAAGGTGATCGAGTTACCGGAATGCAAACGCCCCGAAGAAATGAATCGAGTTAACGATCTCAGGTACTGCAAGTACCATCGTATCGTAAGTCATCCAGTCGGCAAATGCTTCATCCTTAAGGAGCTTATCATGAAGCTAGCACAACAAGGGCGAATTGAACTCGATTTAGAAAACACGGCCGCAACGCATACCACTACGATCGTGTTTGGCTCCTTTGATCCCGTTCCTCTTCGGGTAACACATGACCATACCCATTAAGGCTCCAATCACACGGCCCCGTCCGCCCAACCATCGCTAGGAGCAGATGACCTAAATGCGCTTACCGATGATGAAAGAGGGTGGACATTGGTGACCTACAAAAAACAAGGAAGCCAAAATCACAAGCCATAAGGCCAAAAGTGAAGGAAGGGAGAAGGCATCGTCGCCGCAATAATAGGAAACCCAAAAGAAACACGATCGCCGCTAAGCCAACATACGCTGAGGAGCCTATGGAGCAGGAACCACGCATTCCTATCTCCTTGCACGAGTACTTCCCAAGTGACTTCTTCCAACAGTGCACTATTGCTGCATGTCACGTGGTCGAAATAGAAGGGGAAGAATCCTCAAAGGGCAAAGCTATCACCACCAAGGAAGACAGTACCCTCATACCCAAGGAAAGCTTGCTGGCACACTCTAACATCATGAAGGCACTACGATCGCCCAAAGAGATGGAGAAAGAACTAGCCGCGACCTTGATAAGTTCCGACGACCACAAGGCGCAAGAAAGCAAAGACGAAGGCTTAGGGCTTCGGCCACATGAATATACCACGTGTTGTGTCGCCCGTGATACAATCCACTTCAATGGCGAAGACTTGCTACTAGGATCCAAGCCTCACAACCGTCTTCTCTTCGTATCAGGGTACGTAAGGAAGCACAAAGTCAGTCAGCCGCATGCTTGTGGACGGTGGATCGACCATAAACATCATGCCAAAGTCAACAATGACCACGATCGGCATCAAGGTGGATGAGCTGTCCATAAGCCGTTTTCTAATCCAGGGTTTTAACCAAGGAGGACAAAGGGTGATAGGTATGATCAGGGTGGAGATGACCATTGGTGAACTCAACTCAAGCACCATATTCCATGTGATTGAGGCAAGAACTTCATACAACCTGCTCTTAGGAAGACCTTGGATCCATGAGAATGGAGTAGTACCGTCCACCCTCTACCAATGCGTAAAATTCTACCGAGAAGGAGTAAAGGTGATCCAAGGAAATACCAAGCCATTCACCGAAGCTGAATCACACTTTGCAGACGCCAAGTTCTACATGGAGAAAGACATGGTGCCCGAAGCTCTCCCAAAAGAAATCAAGTCTACGGGCAAAGCAACACCCAAGAGGCAGGAATGGCAAGCCGTGCCTAAGAAGCAGGAAAGAGAAGTCGTACTATCTTCAAGCAAAAACGATGATGAGATTGCTAAACCTGCAATAACCAAAGGGAGCGGGGCGCCCTCAAAAGAAATTTCTGTAGTCTGATAATCTCCCGAAGCGGTTTGCTGAGAAGATTGGACTCGGGCTAGCGATGAGTCTATTGTTGCAAGTTGCTAAGCCTTAACATCCGGACTCAATTTCTCCAAGGGAGTGGCATGCAAGGAAGAATACTCAGTCGAGGCGGCCATAAGTTCGGCAATCTTGATCTTCAAGGACGAAGAATCAACGTTAAGGTTGTCAATTACAGAAACAAGCTTCGACAAATCCTCACGGAGCAATGCAAGGTCTTCCAACGGGCACTTTGAAATCCTACTCTCAATATGGCTCTTGATGTCCATGGCTGCATGGAGGCTAATACGATGAATAAGCTGCTCAGTACCGCTAAGGTTCGGCCCTCTCAAAGAAATCTCAGAATTAGCCGGCAAAAGTATTGGACGCGTGACGGACTCTTGTACACCTTCACCTACACGTGGCAAACTTGGGAGGCTCGACAGATTTTGGACAAACTCTGCACTAGGCGGATCCTCGATCCCCTCATCGGTAGGTAGATTGCCTCTGAGTAGTATAGAAGGCCCAACCTAAGGAGGACAAACAAAAATGTTAGAAACGAAAGCTAAAATAAAGAAGAAGAAATCATGAAAGGGGAAAAAGTACATACATCTCTCTCAAATGACATACGATCATCAGATTGAGGAAGCCTAAACACTTCTTTCTTCTTATGACGAAAATTAACATCACTGTCAACCCGAGAAACCTCAAGTGGACGCTTGTTTAAAGCTTGTTGACGCAGCTGCAAAACAAGCCCATCTTCGTGCGAACCAACTTCGTCACCCGCCTCCTCAGAAACGTCCAAATGGGAAGATGGCAAGCACGAGCGTTAATGGGCTAGGACTACAGGGCTATCTTGCAAGGGAGTCACACTCGCACAATCAAAAGGTACCAGCTGCGTAAAGACTAAAGAGAAACCTTCTTACGATGCCTTATGGTGAAAATGGGAAGAATTAGTGTCGCTTGCCATCCCCAAATTCTCATAGTGTGCCCTTAACCACCAATTTACGTAAGCACGGGTCACAGGATTATTCTTGAACTCGTCTTTGGCTGGCAGGGTGATAAAAGCATATGTGCATGCATGGGTACAGGACTCCCAATGCATATACATAGCTTGCAAGGATTTTTATTGGTTTTTCTCCTTCAGCGTACCCAAAACAGTTTGGACAAAACCAAATTGCCTGCTAAAACGGTGGGGATTATACGGTTGAATGATGCATCGGTCTTCTTGCCGCAAAGAAACATATGCTGAGCGAAGGCTTATAAAGTAAGACAAGTCTGAGGAGCGAAAGTGCGAATCATCCACGATGACTTGCCGCGTCAAGCCAACTCTTGCCAAACGATCCATCCTCAAGCCTTCACAACTTTCAAACAGTGCTTGCTCCTGCGAATCATCAAGACCCTTCGCGAAAAGCACACCAGAATACTTCGTCATTAAAGGCCCCAACTTCATTGAAGTCGTTGAAGGAGGCTCTGATTTGTTTAAAGTCGATGAAGAAAAATGAGTGCCAAAGTATTCACCTAACCAGCCATACACATAGTGGTAAGGAAGTACCGCATCACGGTCTTCAGTGCTTGCCAAGTTCGAAACAACACTCAAACCGTTGTAAATATTGGCTAAGACCAGAATTGCAAGGCTAAAAGATTCGCCTGCAGCCATCTTGCTGGCAACTTTGAAGACTCCGGGACGGACGAAGTTGACGTCGTCTTTAGGGAAGACAAACTTACAAAGCCAACAAGCTAAAAAAGTGGCTAAGTAAGATTCTTCCAAGTGCTCTGATGACACGCCAAGGTCCTCAAACGCCCTCAACTCAGTAGGGGTACGGCGCTCAACTAGACCAATAACGCCTGATGGATCCGAGTCTCCCTTAGGCCTGGTTGTCTTGATGCGACTGCTTTTCTTCGAAGGCCTCTTATACTTCATGACGTCCCAATACCAAAACCGAATCCATGAAGAAATCTTCACGCCTGACTTACCTGGAGCCTCTTGGGAAAGCTTGTGATATGCCCAAAAAAAATGGCGACAACTCGCAGGCAATCCTCGACTGTTGCGACAAGAAAACTCCTCCACGCTAGGGACAACTTCGTCATAAAACTTTCCCTAGATCGGCAAGCCTGCTATCTTGTGAAGATCCCTAAGTGAGAGCAACATCTCCCCTCGAGCTGTGTGAAGTGTGTTGGTTGCTGAACACCAATGCTCGAAGAATGCACGAATGACGGAGGGATGGCGATCATAGCTAAACAAAGATGCGTATACAGCATGGTAAAGGCCCGTCTTGGTAAGCACATCCTTAGAACGGCTCAAGACATCTTCAAGCCATTCCTAATAAAACTCAACAAAGGAGGCTCCTCCAGTAGTCGACAGAGTACCACTCCAAGCCACGGCTCCGTTATGGATACGATCGCCAAGAAGCTCGAACAAAACCGGAGGGTTGTCATGAACATGATGCGAAGAGTTTAAGATAAGAATCCTCGATGAACACGCCCTCTTCTTTGCATTTGATCGAATAGAGTTTACCACCTCCCAAGATACTTCAGAAGACCATGAATTAATATGCATGGAGTTGTCTTTTGCGGGAAGAACAAGCGCCTTAGGGCCAGTTAGCGGCGCGTAAAGCCTCAACGTCGTTCCACTATCTTGCGAATCGCCTTCCTTTGCAAGAATGGTGATGGTGCTACCCTTAAAACACTTGAAAAATACCATGCCCGCAACAAAGAGTCAGCCACAATACTTCAGCAAGGCAATGGACAGTGCAACAAGGACGGCGAACAGTACGATGGTGTGCGAAAAATAATGCAGTCACGACGGTACAGCAAGCACAGTGAAAAAAGGCAGCTACAAGACTGTCCTTCAAGGCACGTTACGGTAACAAAGAAACCAAAATACGCAGTCGCACTACGCAACCCCGCAGCGACTACGCAAGCAGTTTCTTGCACCGAACGGCAAACGCCATCGCCAAGGGAGAATTGCGACCAAAAGACAATACACAACGAAGCCCCGGTGCAGCCTCTTGTACAGCACCACACGGCAGCGCACCAACCGAGGGAAAACTGTGACCAAAAGGCACTACACAACGGAACGCCAGCGCAGTCTCTTGCGCAAACACTTGGCAACAAAGAGCACAAGTACACTCTCGTTCACTCCACTTCCGGAAGCTTCATGGGAGTCCCAACATCATGCTCTGCCTTTGCAAAAATGTTTTCGAAATTCCTGGCATTACGAAAAAAAAAAAAATTGTCAGTGGGGTATGCACATTATGTTATATACGTATACATGTATGCATCATCGGAAATAATCAACTCTGTTATGTATGTTATAAAATATATATATATATATATGTATGACCTGCTGACTCATCATCCACCAACAGGACAATTATATATATATAGATGTGACCCGCTGACCCATCCCCCACCGCAGGACAATTATATATACATATACATATATATTTATATATGTGTGTGTGTGTGTGTACGTGACCAAGATTAGGATTGCATGGAGCAACCATGCAAACTCACATTCGCCTACCTGGCTCACGGAACAAACGCTTCAGTCCACAGTTTCATAGGCACTACGAGAAGAAAAACAGATCAGAAAATGCTAATACAGCTGATAGGCTTCAGGAAGAGTTTCGAAGACTCTTCGTACAGATAGCCTCAGGGTTCTGTTAGACAACTTTAGGCAATAGATAGCCAACTTACAAAGGAGTCGAACTCAAATGACATACATCGCAGTTCATACGCAGGTAAGGCACGCTCAGTCATCAGTCACTGTTGGCGTAAGAAGTGTTAGTATGGCAATAGCAACTATGAATAAGCGAAAGACTCCTGTAAGGCAAGCAAAGGTAACACACCAGTTTCAGAAGCAATCTGCGTAAGTGGATATGACTACTAAAATGATGTTCGACGCCACAAACGATGTTGGGGATAATGATAAAGGACAGTACAATGGCGTCGCGGCGATCAAACATGCACAAGACAAGAGATATGAATCCCTTCTTGCACTAAGCTTTCAGCTATACCTTTTCCTAGGGTGGTTTTAATGACGTTGCATCACGGAAGGCTTTTGAAAAAAAACTATAATAAACATTCAATACAACTCAAAAGCTAAAATTAACAAAAACATGGATTGCCAGAGACACTGTGTCCTTATTAATGCAAGCGACCCTTACACTTCGACCCCGACCACTCCCACTCCCACTCCCACTCCTTCTACCTGGACATCACATCGTCCTCCACAGACAGCGAGCTCGATAGTATGGGGCGTTTCAGCTCCCATGCCATCATCCACCTACCGAGTCGACTCATCGCCAATCTCTACCTAGCTGGGTCTCTATTTTTTTTTTGTTTCTCTCTCTCTCTGGTGTACGTGTGTGTGTATGCGTATATGCATGCATGAGTTTCCAAAGAAGTGAGCAAAACACAAAGCATATGTGAGTGTGCGTATAAATGAACCTCCATGCACTGTCAAATACATATATATATGCATACAGAAGCACCATGTATGCGTGCTTATATATACATAAGTCTCCAAAACCAGTGATCAAAATTGGACGTAAATAAAGCTACCTATCATGTGGGCATGAGTATGTATATACTTATGTGAAGATCTCCACAGACGCAATAGAAGCCGAAGAGAAGCTATTGTTCAATCCAACTGAGTTAGAGAGAAACGACTCATGCTATTAGAGGAACTAGAGAAAGGTAGAGGAGTAGGAACCCTCTCTGAAATCGGACGTGACACAGATCGCAAAGCTCTCTGTTAAAACTAAAAAAAGGTGATATCAGCATGGTGCGAATGATGTGCTCGCACATGCTGTAGCACACACAGAAACAGAACCCATGCTAGCCTGACACCACCTTCCACCACATTCAATCATGCTTCATCCTGGCGAGCCTGCAAGCTTTTGTTAAAGCTGGAAAAGGGCTTCAACAGCGTGCAGAACCCATGCTTGCCCGACACCACCCTCCACCTCCTTCCATCATAGTTTATATCAGTGAGGTATGTGTGTGCGCATGTATATAAAAATATATATATATATATACAAGGCAACAAATAGGTCTTAGCAGGACACGGCCCAAATATCAGGCATAGCCCAGGCTGGCGCCAAACTTTCCTCCAAACCGAATCTGGCCCAAGCCCACTCTCGGCCAAACAAATCTGCCAAAGCCTTCCCTAGGAGATGGACCAAACCCAATTGACGTTTTTAATAATGATATCAACGAAGCTGACCAAATGGAGGGCCTTCAGTTGCTTTTGGACAGATAGACATCTCGCCTTATGTTACGTAGAAACATTACAACAGAGTTTTAGGGATGAGCTTGAAAAGTGGTGCAAAAAAATAAAATAAAATAAAATAAAGATTGCAGACCCATCTTATTTATTCCTTTTGAAACTTTGCATAAATTTACCTTATGTTTAAAAAAAAAAAGGGCATTGAGAGAAATAAAAGTCCATTTTATTTATTTCTCTGGAAAACTACACAAATTGGCACTCTACATGCCACAAAAAAAAAAGAAGAAAGAATCAAATCTACAGAAGGGACTCTTCAAAGACGATCACGAGAAGCCTCAGCACTCGATAGAGCTACAGAAAGATGAAGCGCCAGAGTTTAATTCTCCGGAGCCTCAACGCTTGGTGCAACTCCAGATGACGAAGGTAGAAGATGCCTCTACAGTAACGCCACAAACCTTTGATGATCACTCTGAATCCGCACTTCGGACTCCTGCAGCTGGTCAAGCTTTCTCTTCATACTTGTTGAGTAACTAGTTACAAGCATGTGCAACTCCTTATTCTCGTGCCTGAGTCCTCTGACCTTTTGCCGAAGACTAGCTACCTCAGCCATCAAAGACTCAACCTGACGAGATCGTGCAAGAAGGCGTTGGCCCATGTTTGAGACTGAGCCTGCACACTGGACGCTGAGCGCCAGAGAGTCCTGAACCACCAGCTCGTCTGACCGCTTGGAGAGCATCCTATTGTCTCTTGGAGTAAGAAGATTTCTAGCAACCGCCGTAGCGGTTGTATCATTTTTCATCATTGAATCCCCAACGGTAAGATGACTATTGGGGGATATGAAGGACGGATGCCAAATGTTGTCTAGAGAAGACAAGTCATCATCTTCCCCGACATTCAAGTTAGGGCGACGGTCAGAGGGGTAAGACATTTCCGAAGGTGTTAAAGAAGAAGAAAAGATCGGACAGATCAAGATTTCAGAAGTGCAAGAAGAGAGCTTCTATAAGTAGAAATTCAAGTATGCTTTGGAACAAAATTCGTGCCTCTATAAAAAGAAGAAATCGAAGAGGCGCTACCCAGAAATCGAAGAGGCCTACTTGCAAATCGAAGAGGCGTCTGCTCGCAAATCGAACAGACGTTCCTTTCTCAAAAGCCGGACTCCTTTCTCAAAATCTGGACCTGCTCAGAGACCACGAGCCGACCCTGAATTTCAAGAGATTGACTTTTCCGGACGTGTCAGCACCGTTCACACGCAACCTCAGCTTTGCGAAAATTACGGGCAACTTTGTCAGAAAGTGCGTCAATCTTACTGTTCAATAATCCACCGGCAGCCGACAAAAGTAAGAGAATAGTACCGATTGTGAAGAAGTTCCTATAAATGTCTACCTTCGCCCTCCATAGCGAAGGCAAACTTACTCTGCATTTCTTCATCTTTGAGAATGTATTCCCAACGAAACCTCTTGAGTTACTCAGTGTTCTTCATCCCTTAGAGCACCTCAAAAAACAAATCATCAAGAGCATAAGTATTTCATATCATGAAGGTTAAAAGCAAAAGTATCTCATATCATGCTTTCTCCTCACCTTCATCTGAAGAACAGGGAGAAAGAGAGATCCTGATTGCTTATCTAGTCTTGCTCTCGAGTACTCGTCTCCGAGCCCTCCCAGCCCAGCTCAAGAATAAACCTGTGGAGAGATACTTCTTCAAAAGCAAAAGTGTCTCACAGACAAAGCAGGAGGAGTCTGAGTTGATCCAAGAACTCGAAAAGATGCACACCTGCATAGAGGCCTGATTACTTAAAGCTTGTGGAGACAACGTGCTGATTCATCCTCAACTAAGCTGAGGATCACTTGCAAGTAAAAAAGCTCCCCAACCCAGTTCAAGAATCAACTGGTGGAAAGATACTTCTTCAAAAGCCAAAGCATCTCATATCAGCAGGGTCGAAGGCAAAGGTATCTTATGGCACAATTTTCCTTTACCTTTGCTCTTGCCTGCAAAACAAGGGAGAAGGAAAGCAATCAGTTGGCACTTGGAAAGATTGAACAAAGAAACAGACCAACACTTCTACCTCGTGCCTGCCTTCCATGCAAAAGAAACAAAGGCTAGAAGAATGCAACATGGACCGTACAAATGCACGTGTTGATTTACCCTTAAACTAAACCAAAGATCGCTTGCCATGTGAAGCCGCTTGTGGTCCGACACCCTCCAAGATTAAGCTGCAACGGCCCTTGGAGAAATCACAAAATCGATTCAGGATCAAGTGTCCATTACCCTTAAATCAAAAAACCAGTTCAAGATGAAGCCTGTGGAAAGTCAACAAGCACAACAAATACACGTGCCGATTCGTCCCAGCAAAGTTGAATAAATCTCAACCACATTCAAGATCAAGCTTCAACAGCACTTGAAGTAGATCTCAGCTCGATCTAAGATGAAGCCGAGATGGCCTTTGGATCGACGTCTGCATTGAGGAGACTTCAAAACGCATCTTCTACACGTGACAAGCGCATCACATGTATACGACACGCATTGAAGTGGGGGCATTTGTAGACAGTGAAATTTCGGTAAATAAAATGTGGACCGATGGTCAAAATTTTAACACTCATGTATTACATAAATTGTACACATAGTGCGTGATTCGACGAAAATTCGAAAAGAGTTAGAAAAGGCGTCAAACAGGACACGTGTCAACACCTGGCAGAAACGACTTATTTCATCTGATTATTTAAATCCAAAAATCAAGTTTGGGAATTCTATAAATAGAGACCATTCCACACCAATTCAAGGGGCAATACACAAATACATTTCTGTACTCCCAAATTGGAAGAGAGTTATCTTGAAGTTCCTTCTTCGTTCTTCGTTCTTTGTTCATCGTTCTTCGAGATCAAGCCCCAACGGCCCTTGAAGAAACGCTCATCCATCCTAAGATCAAGCCCCAACGGCCCTTGGATCAACACAATTGTTCTTCAAGATCAAGCCCAAAGCCCTTGAAGATCCATTCATCGTTCATCCGTTCATCCATTCTTCAAGAATAAAGCCCAAAAGCCCCTTGAAGTTCATCCATCGTTCATCATTCATCGTTCTTCGTTCGTCGTTCATCTATCTTCAAGAATAAGCCCAAAAGCCCTTGAAGATCTGTTCGTCATTCAACGTTCATCTAACTTCAGAATCAAGCCCCAACAGCTCCTGAAGATCTGTTTGTCATTCAACGTTCATCCAACTTCAGAATCAAGCCTCAACAGCTCCTGAAGATCCGTCCGTCATTCAACGTTCATCCAACTTCAAGAATCAAGCCCAAAAGGCACCTGAAGAAGTGTTCATTCGCCAAACTTCAAGATCAAGCCCAACGGCCCTTGAAGAACAGTTTATCCCAAGAATCAAGCCCCCAATGACCCTTTGGATCAACGACCCATCAACAAATCTATATCTCGTGAAGATAGAATCAAAGGAACAAAAAGGGATTATAACCCAAAATCAATCAAATACAAATATATTTTGTCCACGTGTTCTTCCTGTTTCAGAAAATTTACGTGAAGCATGAAGGAGCAAAACGTTGTTGTCAATATATATTGTCGGTTTTGAGAAATTTTTCATTGTGGCCAGAACATAGATGGTACATTACGTATTTTTATATAAATGGTGAATTTTTTTATATTTGAAGTTATTAACGTTTTAGCACATATATTCTACAATTTGTATATTAACACGTGATGTATCACCTCATATTCCAATCACACTAAAAAATCTCTTGTCTATTTCGTGATGTGGGTGCATGAAGGAGCAAAACATTAATTGAGCACAATGAGGTATATATAGGGGTGGGTTAAATAAGTCAAAAACCGAAAACAAATCTATCTGAATACCGAATTGAAACTAAAAAATTGGGATAAAAAAAGAGAGAAACCAAATTAAAAAAAGAAAAACTAATAAAAATAGTTTAAAAATTTTGAGTTTTTACGATAAGGACAAAATAAAGGATAAAGTATATAGTACCAGGACTGATTTTTTTAGTTTTAAAATGTGATTTTTCGTTAAAGTAAATAGTACCGGGAGATTTTTATTAAAGTTTTCATTAAAAAATCGTAACCAAATTCTATTGGTTCGGTTTCGGTCTTAGGAGTTCGGAAACCAAATCAGAACCCATTAAACTTAAAACGATGGCGCTTTATGTTTACCATTTAACTTAAAACGACTGCTTGCATGAATTGTCATATATGAAAAAATCATGCGAAGAAGAGGACAGGGTTGGGCCCTCGTTTGGGAGAAATTTTGATTGTGACTTCTACATGAGGTTGTACTTTACATGTCACTATATAAATAGTGAGATATGTGTGTTAAAAAGTTAATAACTTGAAAAATAAAATTTCTTACCGCTTACATAAAAACACATGATGTATTACTCATATTTCTGTCACAATAAAAAACTTCTCCTCATTTAGAAAAAGTCAAGCCCTCAATTATAATGTCCTAAATAATTGAACATGCATACATTCTTTCTCTAAAGCGACCCTCACTTTATTATTAAAAATATACTAGTTGTGGAGTTCATTCTACATTAAACTTTAACTATCTAAATATTCTAACTTTTAAACCGCCATTCATAGAATATTTTTCCTAAAAATCATTTGTAACATCCCGTTCCGAGTTTTATATATTATCGACGCGAAACGACATTTTACCCTCAGTTACACGTGAACGGGTGTTTTATGGTCCCATTTTGGACCTTGGGTGTCTTAAGTAACTAGGCCTAATCGAATTGGGCTGTTGAGGGTGGGACAATTATAACACACACACACACGCATGCACATACACGTGCTTCTATTTCTGAGATTCTGTTCTCCTCTCTCTCATACTCTCTTGAAAACTCTCTATCCTTCCCTCACCATATCTTCGTACGGACGCACACATACCACACGATCGAGACTCGGATCGTGCTTCAGGTAAGTAAATTCGAACCCTTTGGACTCTAGTGTACTTAAGTATATAAGTTTTAGGCCTGGAAACCTTCGAATAACCCCAGTTCTCTCGAGCACCGGTCGAAATACTGTTCATCATCTCTTTTGTGGTTACGTTTTAGGTGAAACCAAGATGACAGCGAGACTTTGGAAGTTCCCATGAGGCTCGGAGTACCTCGTTTGTATACGTTGGACGTCGAGATCGCTGGTTCTAAGTTTGGCCGGTTTTGGAGAAATTCCCCGAGGAATTTCCAGGTGTTTTTCAAGATTTCTAAAGGTATAGCCTTGTTCCTCACTAAAATTAGAGCATGTAGGAAGAAAAATCGTGGAAAAAGGTTGAGAAACGAGTGAGAAACAAAGGTTTGAAAATCTGCCCAGATTTCGGCCGCCGGAAAAACCAGTCTGGCGAGCCGAGATTGATGGTGTGCGTGGGGGCGCGTGACCCCGTGGACTCTTGGGCGCGTGAGACGCCCCAAAATTATTTTAAAATTATCACGACGTTCGTGACGTCGTGTAGGTCGCATTGGTATATTCATATACCAAAATTGACCTTCGTATGAATAGTTATTTACGTAGTTCGTTTATGTGTTGTAAATGACGGTTTTGCAGTTGTTTCACATATAGGTGAGACGTATCCGGAGGACGAGCGCATTCACTCTAAGCTCGGAGGATATAACCCGTCGACTTACCAGTGAGTGGGCTTTTGTTTTCAGTATATATATATATATATTTAATTGACGTTTTTCCCAGAAACGTAATTTGATTGATTTACGAATTGAATTGATTTTATAATTGAATTGCCATGTCGTATGCCAATCATATTTTATACTTACGAGTATGTTTACATTCATTATGCTTCGGCGCTGTGGACGGCCAGGTAAGTTAGGTAAGTATGATAGATAATGATTGAGATGATGATGGATTGTGATTTAGCTCATCACCTGCACCTCGGGTGTTTGTGCTCCGCCAGAGTAGGGCCTAGCCTTCACGTGATCGGTCACCTCACGCACCGTACGCTCACCTTGGATCCAAGACAGGTGCCTAGCCTGTCGTACAGACCACTATAGGTGGTTCCGACTCGTAGGTGACCCACGATTCGTCGCACAGCCTTCACGTGATCGTAGCACTGAGCGTAATATTATACACCTAGCCTGTCGTACAGACCACTATAGGTGGTTCCGACTCGTAGGTGACCCACGATTCGTCGCACAGCCTTCACGTGATCGTAGCACTGAGCGTAATATTATACACCTAGCCTGTCGTACAGACCACTATAGGTGGTTCCGACTCGTAGGTGACCCACGATTCGTCGCACAGCCTTCACGTGATCGTAGCACTGAGCGTAATATTATACACCTAGCCTGTCGTACAGATCACTATAGGTGGTTCCGACTCATGTGCAGGATAATGATTGATAGTGATTAAGTGTGATTGATGAGCTATAGATTCAGCCGTACAGGTCACTAGAGGTAACTCCGGCTGACATGACACTAGGGACACCCCTTGATTTATATTACTTGCCTGATGATGATTTTTCTGAGTTGGTATATCGACATGGCCTATTCTTGAGATTGATAATGAGTTTTGGTTCCTAGACGAGATTTTCGTATATAAATTTATATACGTATTATTTTCTGGGAAAATTATACTGGATTTACAGCGAGGGGTTATATATGGATTTTATAAATGGTTTTGGAAAGTATTTGTTTTTGCCCACTCACATTTTCTGTTTTGCGCCCCTCCAGGTTCTAGGTAGCGACGATGTGGACAGCTATCGAGGCACCGAGGCAGTTCTGACAGACCACCACTTATGTAGGGTTTCTTCTGTGATTGTGTCGTTTTGTTTAAAATGACTGCCCCTAGGATTGGCTCTGTGACTATTAACTATGTTACTTCCGTTTTAAATTACCCTTTATCGCATGTACAATATCGACTTTGATTCTCACTGCTGTACTTCATGCATAATTACCTTCCGTTGACGTTTTTGGCTACGTCACTCACACGTGACGGCCAGCACGCTTCGACTTCTGGGTTAGGGTGTGTCAGTTTGGTATCAGAGCCTATCCCTGGTCGGAAGTAGACGTCGGGCCCCTAAGGGGGATGGATTGTGACATCCCACATCGCCTAGGGGAGTGATCCTTAAATGTATATTCCCATCCCTACCTAGCACGAGGCCTTTTGGGAGCTCACTGGCTTCGGGTTCCGTAGGAACTCCGAAGTTAAGCGAGAAGGGGGCTGGAGCACTCCCATGATGGGTGACCTCCTGGGAAGTTGCTCGTGAGTTCCCAAAAACAAAACCGTGAGGGCGTGGTCGGGGCCTAAAGCGGACAATATCGTCCTACGGTGGTGGAGCGGGCCCGGGAGGTGGTTGCGCCCGGGCCGGGATGTGACATCATTTCAATCCAAAACATTTATTCATTTGATTGTCATGATGAAATTTCAATATTTCGTAGCACGTAGTGTTCATTAGTCTTCTTGAGTTTAATTAGATGCATCAAATATTTTTGATTTGGCTAATATTCTCCAAGAATAATGTATGAAGTGCAACTTGAAAATATACAGTTCCCATTGTTAAAGTTCATGCATATTTGAGCCCCACAACTAGGGTTATTTTTTTTTTAAAATATCGGCATGCATGCATGGAGAGATGTGAAAGTGAATTCCACAAAAATACTCATTTTTACTTAGGAAAACTAATGAAAAAGATTTAAAAATTTTGAGTTTTAACAATAAGGACAAAATAAAGGGTAAAGTAAATAGTACCATATTTGACTTTTTAGTGTAAAAATATGGTTTTTCGTTAAACTGAACAGTACCGCGGACTTTTCGTTAAACTCCCTTTTTACTTCATGCTTACTATAAAGTTTTTATTGCTTGCTTCCTCTTGGATTGAGTCAATCACTAGTACAAAAATTATTTGCGCGACGCACTAAAATTCGTTGTGCAATGGAACGAAACCAAATGTTCGTCACGCAAAGATTGAGAAAAAACACTGGTAATAGAAGAATTGGCATCAAAATGTTGCGCAACGAGTTCTTTGTACCCTTAGTATTTGTGCAACGACAGGCTTTGATTCCTTTGATTAGTCATTTAACTGGAAGTGGGAGTTGGATTGAAAGAGAGAAGTGAATGGAAGAAGAGAATATAAACAAACCTAATTGCTAGGAAGCGACAGTGACCGTTCTGAGCTTTTTTGGAACGCTATCTTTTAATTTTTAAAAAAAATTGAGGAATGGTCCCTAAACTATGACTGAATTGTAACTTTGGCATTAAACTAAAAGTTTCATTACATTCAGTCCTTGAACTTGATAAAACTAGAAAATGATGCCAGCTCATTACTGCGGATTAAAAATTATATAAAAGATTATGTTTGAAAGATTGTGTGATCGAAGATTAATACTATTTACATTCAAAAAGTTAGAAAAAATTTATACACAAAATATTTAGCCGATAAAAGTCCAATGAAAAAAAAATCGTAGATTTTTTTTCTATTTACATGCATTTATGTTTATAGAGAAATTAATTTACCATTCTAAGTCTTAAGCAGCAAAATTCTCATTCCATCGGGTATCCAATTAAATTATATCAACATAGAAGTGATACTCACCAATTAGAGTCCACAAAGCAAAAAGCCTTTGTCATAAAAAAGGACACAAAATTGAAACCCAAAGGAATATGATTCTCTCTCATCCTATTGCCATCCTCTCTTCTCACACTCTTCTTTTTGTCCTGTTTTGTATATAAAAAAAATTCAAAACGAGATGTAGACATGTGTCTTTAAATACGAGGGAATGGAATGAAAGAGATTAGGAGGGGATTACTCCAAACCAGAGAAAACATGAATACAGAGCAGTTAATAAGAAACAATTTCATCAAACAAAAATACAAAGCAAACTATATGATTCTTGTGGAAACATCACATAGTCACCATTTATTATCAAGCACAAGCCCAGCAAGAGTTTACTTTGAAGTACACATATATAAGAATAAAGTTTAGTGGATTTATACAGTATAGGTAAAGTTTTACGACATCAAATTCTTAAACTGATTAAAATTAAAAATTAGCTACATATTGATCAAATATGAATGATCATTTCAAAAATTAAAACTTATAATGTCACATCCTGGTCCGGGGCGGATCACTTCTTGGGCCCGCTCCACCACCGTAGCACGATATTGTCCTCTTTGAGCCCCGACCACGCCCTCATGGTTTTGTTTTTGAGAACTCACGAGCAACTTCCCAGTGGGTCACCCATCATGGGAGTGCTCTAGCCCTCTTCTCGCTTAACTTCGGAGTGAGCTCCCAAAAAGCCTCGTGCTATGTAGGGATGTGAATATACTTTTAAGGTTCACTCCCCTGGGCGATGTGGGATGTCACAGTACACCCCCCCTTAGGGGCCCGACGTCCTTGTTGGCACACTTCCGGCCAGGGATAGGCTCTGATACCAATTGTCACATCCCGGCCCGGGGCAGATCACTTCCTGGGCCCGCTCCACCACCATAGCACGATATTGTCCGCTTTGGGCCCCAATCACGCCCTCACGGTTTTGTTTCTGGGAACTCACGAGCAACTTCCCAGTGGGTCACCCATCATGAGAGTGCTCACATCCCGGCCCGGGGCAGATCACTTCCCGGGCCCGTTCCACCACCATAGCACAATATTGTCCGCTTTGGGCCCCAATCACGCCCTCACGGTTTTGTTTCTGGGAACTCACGAGCAACTTCCCAGTGGGTCACCCATCATGGGAGTGCTCACATCCCGGCCCGGGGCAGATCACTTCCCGGGCCCGCTCCACCACCATAGCACAATATTGTCCGCTTTGGGCCCCCATCACGCCCTCACGGTTTTGTTTCTGGGAACTCACAAGCAACTTCCCAGTGGGTCACCCATCATAGGAGTGCTCTAGCCCCCTTTTCGCTTAACTTCGAAGTTCCTACGAAACTCGAAGCCAGTGAACTCCCAAAAAGCCTCGTGCTAGGTAGGGATGAGAATATACATTTAAGGATCACTCCCCTGGACGATGGGGGATGTCACATATAAATTCATCTTTCAACTAATTTTTCAAATATTTATAGGTTAGGTATATTTGAATGTTCGGGACCCAAATACAACCGAGAAGATAAAATAATTAATAATTTTTCACTTACAATCGAGTAGTATAAGGGAATGACCATTATGAAAAGATCGATCTATTATTTACTACTTTATACAACAACACAATTATATCTCACAATGCAAGAGCACATAGTTAAACACCTTTACATATCAGTTCATCAACTAAGTAGTTCATTAATTGATGTGGACTTTTTGACTCTTCATTTGGAGATGCTCTTAGGTTTTTTATTTTTTATTTATTTTATTTATTTATTTATTTATTGGTTGAAGATCTTAGGGTTTTGTCTTGATCTATTTGTGCCCTAATAATATGATTAAGAGTATTGAATTAAAAAAAAAATTGAATTGCATTGTACTTCCAACCAAATAGGTACTTCCAAAAAAAATTGAAATGCCGATATTATCGGCGAAATATCGCCGATAATATCGATTTTTTGACACAACGATATTTTAACGATTAACCAATGAGTTTTCGTTGAAATATCGCGATATCGTGGAAAAGTTTTAATCGGAGAAGAACGCCGGAGCTTCTACAGCTCCGGCCAACAGTAAAAGCACACCTTAGACTCCGATCTAGGTATAAAAATGAAATAGAAGACGAGATAAGGGTTTTTGTAACATTCGTTTGCCGTGAAACGGACGGAGGTGTTCGGAAAGATCGTCGACACCCACGGCCTCGCCGGAGATGGGTGTGCCTATTCCCGAGCTCATTTCATCCCAAAAACCTTGCAAAAACACAATTTTGAAATTAAATTTCACATATAACTTCAATCTAGAATAAAGAGAGAAACTGAGGTTGCAAAAACACGATTTCTCCGAAGCTTACCTAACCGGAAATCGGCGGAGTTCCTGCGTTCGCCGAGTTGCAGAGACCAGAAGGGGTTTCAAAGACGAGCAAGCTGCAGGTGCGATGGTGTGCATGTGTGTATGTGGGTCTCGGAGAGGGAGATCGAGAAGGGAGAGAGAGAATGCTGTGGGAGAAGGGAGAAGAGAGATCGACAGATCTGTGTGTGTGTGTGTGTGCGGAACAATGGAGAAGGGAGAGGAGAGAAGAAGGATCCAGAGAGAGAGAAGGGTGTGGGAGAAGGGAGAAGAGAGATCGACAGATCTGTGTGTGTGTGTGTGTGTGTGTGTGTGGAACAATGGAGAAGGGAGAGAAGAGAGAAGAAGGATCCAGAAAGAGAGAAGGGTGTGAGAGAAGGGAGAAGGAAGAAGAGAGATCAACTCTGTATGTGTGTGTGTGCGGAACAAGGGAGAAGGGAGAGAAGAGAGAAGAATGATCTAGAGAGAAATAGTATGGTCTGCGTGTGTTGTGTGCGTGTGATCTTTCTGTGCGTGCGTGTGTGTATGTGTGGGGTGGGGGGGTGGGGGAAGGTCACCTCAGTGTCAGTTACTTTCAGACAAAAATAATTGTAAAGTGTGTGTGTTGGGGGGGGGATGAGGGGTCACCTGTGTGACTGTGTCAGTTACTTTTTGACCATGGACAAAAATAATAGCGGTTTCAGACTTCATAACTTATTCTTTCACATTCAAAGAGTCATTCAGAGCCTTTCATTTCTTCTTCTTCCCTTACCCCTTTCAGAGCCATTCCAGATCCATTCCAGAGCTTCAACACAAAGGATTCCATATTTAAGGTAAGTTTACAAACTTATATTTATATTATTGTAATTTATACAACAACAAAAAAATTTGTGTGGACTCGTATGTTAATTTTTTTTAGTAATTAATACTTGCATGTTAAATTTTTTAAGTAATTAAGTAATGTTAACAATTACATGTTAATTTTTTAAGTAATTAAGTAATGTTGTATAATTATTCTCTAGGATAATTTTAATATGTTTAATGTTATTTATTATATTATTAATATTAGATTTTATTATGAAATTGGATTATTATTCATTAATATTAGGTTTTTTATTATAAAATTGGATTATTATTCATTAATATTAGGTTTTTTTATATTATAAAATTGGATTATTATTCATTAAATTGGATTATTATCAAATTGGATTATTCATTAAATTGGATTATTATTAAATTGGATTATTAACAAATTGGATTATTATTCATCACAACAAAAAAGTAATATTAAGTAATTAAGTAATGTTAACAATTACATGTTAATTTTTTTAAGTAATAAAGTAATGTTAACAAATACATGTTAATTTTTTTAAGTAATTAAGTAATGTTGTATAATTATTCTCTAGGATAATTTTAATATGTTTAATGTTTTTTATTATTTTATTCATATTAGGTTTTATTATCAAATTGGATTATTATTCATTAATATTAGGTTTTATTATTATTATGAAATTGGATTATTATTCATTAATATTAGTTTTTTTATTATTATAAAATTGGATTATTATTCATCTATGTTTAATATTAGGATTTTTTTTATCAAATTGGATTATTATTCATTAATATTAGGTTTTATTATTCCATATTATTTTTATAATTACTTAAATTTTTACAATCATTTTCTTTACTTAGTATTTAATTCTTCTGTAGAATAACTTTATTATTTAGGTTCTCTTATAACCATCATCACTTTCACTACTATATTTTATGGCAAAAAAAAAATTGTCTAATTTGCACGAAAAATAAATATAGGTACGTTTAACATGTTCAGTGGAGTTACTAAACGTGATCCAGCTTGGGAACATGGAGACCCAATAGACGGAAACAAACATGGCACAATTTGTAAATATTGTGGTCGGGTAATCAAGAGTGGCGGAGTGACACGACTGAAGTACCATCTTAGTGGATTAGATCCAGCAAAAAATGTTCAACGATGTGATAATATCCCCCCCAGAAGTGAAGGCATTCATCAGAACATTATTAAAAAATAAAACACAAGAGAAGGAAAAGATAACACGTGGAATGGAAAATATTCGAGCTGGGCTACGAGGAGAAGTCACTGGCCAAGCGGTTGACAGTGATGATGATGAGGACGAATATGATGATGACATGGGACTTGAAGAACGGCGTAGTTTCAAACAAGCACTACGTGCCTCCAAACAGTCAGTATGGGAAAGAGAACACCTTCATAAAATTCCTAATAGAGCACAAGGTTCCGGGTCAAGTGGTGGTGCACAAATGAGACGGGGAGGAAGTGTTAGAGAATCACAACCAACACCACCAATAGCCCCAAGTTTATATAAGTCATCCAAAGCACGTCAAAAGAGTGTTTGGAGTTATTTCACTGGAGGTAATGTGAAGGAGGGAATGAGGCGTCTAATTAGCAAGTTCTTTATCTATGACAATGTCCCTGCTAAGAAGGCATCATCACATCATTTCAAAAATATGGTATTGGGATGTCAACAGGCCGGTGTTGGAGTACAACCTCCCACTCCCTATGAGGTAAGAAACAAATATTTGGATATGGAGTATAAAGACATTAGCGAGTATGTTAACAAGTTGAGGTCAAAGTGGGAAACTAATGGTTGCACAATCATGTGTGACGGATGGACTAGCCCAACCAGATTATCTATCATAAACTTCATGGTATACTCCAAGGGAAAGACAATTTTTTTGAAGTCTGTTGATGCTTCATACCATATAAAGAATTACAAGTATATTTACAAATTATTAAGGGATGTAATCATGGAGGTGGGAGAGCATAATGTTGTCTAAGTCGTGACCGACAACGGTTCTGCATTTGTCAAAGTTGGAAAAAAGTTAATGAAGCATCATAATGTGTTTTGGACATCATGTGTAGCACATTGTATTGATCTCATATTTGAGGCAATGGGGAAGAGAGAGAATGTTGCTACTGTCGTAAAAAGAGATAAAACGATCACAAATTATATTTATAATCACGGTTGGTTGTTGGCAAAGATGCGTGAATTTTGCAAAGGAAAAATTATTCGTCCAGCTACCACTCGATTCGCCACCAACTATATTGCATTAGACAGCCTACTTAAGAAGAAAGCAGGGTTGAAGCAACTATTCACTAGTGACGATTGGGCCAACCACAATTTCAGCTGCTCAAATGCAGGTTGTATGGTGGAAAGTATAGTGCTTGATCAAGCTTTTTGGACTCAATCAGAACATGTGTGCCAAATGTTTGAACCTCTTTACAAAGTTTTACGGATCGTTGACACAGAAGTGTATCCTACTATGGGGGCAATATATGAGTTGATGCGTGTAGTGAAGGAAGAGTTGGAAAGAAAACATGGTGCAAGGTGGGTCATAAAGATAATTGATGACCGATGGTATAAAACATTATACCACGATTTGCATGCAGCAAGTATAAATTATGTCATAATTTGTAATTCATTTCTTTAGTTGCATAAGTATTATTTCTCTTATTAAAGTATGTGTTTCTTTGAACAACATATTATTTGAATCCTCGATACCAATACAGACCCGGTGTTGGAGATGATGGTACCCTTATACGTGATGTACATAATGTATACTCTAAATTAGACCCTGCATCACCAGCAGTTGGCCAATTTGGAAATGAGGTACACAATTACTTAAATTATAATAATTACTTTGTTGGATTAAACTAATACGATTTATTGAATTCAGCTAACATGGTTTAAAGATGCAAGAAGAACTTTTGGAGAACCAACGTCAGTTGCTGCTCGAACAAAAATGTCTCCTAGTGAGTGTAAACATATTTCACTATCAATTTATAATAGAATTTGTTGGAGTTATTAGGCTTATCAATATTGTTTTTCATTGTAGCTGAATGGTGGATCATGTATGGGACTGATGCACCAATTGTGAAAAAGTTAGCAATCAAAGTATAATCACAAACAGCTTCCTCATCTGCTTGTGAAAGAAATTGGAGCACATTTGCACTCATACAAAGCAAAGAAATAGGTTGGCTCATAGTAGGTTGGAAAAATTAGTTTATTGCTACTACAACATGAAGCTTCAAATTCGAGATAAGGAAGCAGAAATAGATCATGTCGACCATGGTGACCCACTAGATGTGTTTGATATTGTTGCTGAAGATGATGATACAGAGGGTAACGAACTTTATCAATGGATTAGACCTCTTCATTTAGATGATGATGAAGGCAACCCAGCTCCAAGAGTTGCTGAAGAAGCAAGTAATGAAGGGATAAATGTAGAAAGATTATTAGAGGAAAAGGTGGGATCTAGCAACACTGACTTTTTCGAAGAACTTTTACGCCCAAGACCAAGAAACACTGGAATTCCACCTTATTCTAGTCCTACACAACCACAAGATCCTGCTGATACTAATGATAGCTCTAGTACAAGATCAGGAGACTCGCCTACCACCAAAGATAGGAATGATGAAGGATATAGTGGAGCTGGAGGTAGTGGTGGATATGGAAACTATGTTGGACCACCTCCCGGATTTATGAGCCCCTTCACTAGTGAGGCAAACTTCACGCATGCAACACAGGATGAGGACCATGGCAGTAGGTGGGCAGGACCAGGAATTGATACCATAGGGAAGGACTATACTCGTAGAGAAAGAGGCAATGGGACTTTGTCACGTCAAGAAGATGACTCGTTATCTATAACTTCGGACTCTGTTGGAGTGGGAAGTAGTAACTATGGTTATACACATAACTAACCATTTCCCTACCCTTCATATCCCATTCCTGTTGGGATGGAATCGAGCAACTCATGGAAAGAATCTGAGACTCAATCTTCAAATGATTTTGCTTCTGGACAACGTCAATCAAGCTCGGATCCATATGGGTGGCATGTTAACAATTACATGCAAAACGTTTTTGGGGATTTATCATTTGATGACTACTCTTCACAATACACTTACTCTACACATAGAGATGATGAAGATAGTCAAAATTTTGAACCTCATAGGAACTCTATGTGGTACTAAGTCACTCATGTATCTTACCATGGAATGTATAAAGTGTAAAATATTGCACTAATTCATTATATATAAATGATTATGGTGTGTTTAAACTTCTTTAATTAATTACTACACATTTTCTACACTCACAATGTTTGCCAGCTCTCAATATAATCAACTTAAATCAGTTAAATCCATCATGCAATGCATTTCCTTCCAATTTTTTGTGATAAACTAATAGATAATTGACTAAATAAACATCCTGCAAAGTTTCAATAAAAATTTCCAACTTTTTCTTACAATTTCCGTGGTTTATGTATTATTTTTATCGATATCGATATTATCCCGATATTTCCGTCGATATTTTCGTGTTTTTGGACTACCGATATTTCTGATATTAACGAGATTTTATACTTTGGCCATGATACATGAATAGGTGTTACTCATGACTTGTGGGATCCCTCGAGAAACAATCGCATTTGTCCTTAACCAAATGAGAATTAAAAGACGATTTTAATTCACTATTACATTAGTACTAATTATATGTCCACTACCTAACTAATTAGAACCTAATAAATCGCACTAGTATATCCACATTAGTATAATGAGTGATGAAATTGATTAGATTAATAAATTAAAGGTGGGATTAATTAAATAGTCGTTAATTATTAGTTAATTAAACTAGTACAATATGGACGGATGTGGGTATTAATTTAGGTTATTTGGTTACCAAGATCAAATGCCTATGTGGATCAATTGAGTTTTCGAGTGAGGTTTGAATATATTTGTAGAAATTTACAAATTAATGTTTTAAAATCGATTCACATGTGTTGTCCTACAATCATTCGTAGGAGTTTTGCAGCTTATCGATTTATGATACCACCCGGTACAGAAAATGATATGGTATTTATAGGAAACAACACACTAATCAGGTTATAATACAATTTATTATATAGGAAGGAGCATTGTGGCCAGTGTTTATGGGAAAATAGCAATGAGAAGCACGAAAGCTTAAAGTCGACTTGATATATTTATGAAACACCGACAAAGGGGATCGAAACTTACGCCAAAATGATTCCAGATTAATCCCAAAACTTGAAATTCATTAAATTGCAGAGGGAGCAGCACTTGCGGTCAAGTTTTACCCAAAAAAATAGAAACGACAAGTGTGAACAAGAGGAGCATTTGTGTCAATCCTAGCACGACCCCTAATCCAAGCTTTCTGCAATGCTTAATAAAGACAGGACTATGTAATCCCTTTGTGAACACATTTGCCACTTGATCATCAGTTGGAAGATAGTGAACCGTAAGATCACCTTTCTGAACCTTTTCACGTACGAAGTGATAATCAGTATCTAGATATTTGATTTTGGAGTGAAAGACTGGATTTGAACTCAATGCTAGAGCTGATATGTATTGATGAATATTCTTGAATACTGAACGAATCCAAAAAATATCTGCTGCACAGTGAACCAACGCTTTGTACTCAGCTTCTGTAGAGCTTCGAGACACAGTGGACTGTTTCGTAGACTGTCACAACATAGGATTGTCCCCAAGATATACAACTAATCCTGTAATTGATCATCTTGTATTAATATATGTTGCCCAATCCGAGTTTGAGAAGGCTGTGATATCAACACCGTTGCCCTTTGTATAGTGAAGACCATACTCCACAATACCTTGTATATATCTCAAGATTCTCTTGACCAAGAACATATACATATCAGTTGGTTTTGTTATAAACTAACAAACCAAGTACACTGAGTGAGCTATATCAAGTCTAGTGAAAGTTAGATACTATAAAGCCCTAACTATGCTTCTGTAGTGACTAGGATCAGATAACACACTACCTTCTCCTGCAAGAACCTGTGTATAAGGCTTTGATGGTGTTGAAGTAGGTTTGCAACTGTCCATACCTACTTTTTTTAGCAGATCTTTAGCATACTTAGCCTGAGTTATGAACAAAGATCCATCATCTTTATATTGTATATGTAATCCCAGGAAATATGACAACCTTCCCATATCCTTAAGGTCAAACACACCAGCAAGATCATCAATCACAGCTTGTATTTTGACTGCATTTTGTCTAGTGAGAATTATGTCGTTAACATAGAGCAATAGAAGGACTATATCACCATCATCCATTTTTACAAAAAGACTAGTATCTGAAAGTGATGATTTGAAACCAATGGCTGGAAGATAGCTTGTGAACTTAGAATTCCAGGCTCTTGGAGCTTGTTTTAGACCGTGGAGTGATTTAACCAATCTGCACACATGATTAAGGCATGTAGGATCCACAAAGCCTTGTGGTTGCTTTATATATACCTGTTTCTCCAAATCTCCATGAAGAAAGGCATTTTTAATGTCAAGCTTCCATAATTGCCAACTGAATTAAGTAGCTAAAGCTAAGATTATCCTTACTATAGTATGTCTAACTACAGAACTAAAGGTCTCTGAATGATCTAAGCCTTATTCTTGGGTATAGCCTTGTGCCACCAATCAAGCTTTATACCTTGAAATAGTACCATATGGATTTCTCTTTACCTTGTACACCAATTTACTCCCAATGGCCGATTGATTGGATGGTGGTGGAACCAATAACTAGGTTCCTTGAGTTTTTAATGCATCAAACTCCTCATACATTGCAAGCTGCCATTATGACTTAGTTGAAGCAGCCCTAAAAGTTTTTGGTTCTTCACCATCTGTAATATTAGCTAAGAAAGAAAACCCCCCATAAATGTGCTCACTAAATTCACTAGAATGATCATTAGTATATAATTCTCCAAGTTGCAAGGAAGACAACTGAGGTAATGAAGCAAGATATCCTACATAGCTTTTTTTGGAAATAGCACCAGTTTGTAATCTGGTTTGAATCTAATGAGGTAAATGGAAGAATTACTTGTAATTGTGCAGGGTCAATGACAGGAAGCAAATGAGTAGTGTTTGGTGATGAGGAAAAAGTATGTGATGTTTCAGATCCCTGAATCCCCGACTTAATCAATTCACTGTCTCTAGATTGACCCTCAGATGTACTATGATGAACTTCATTAGTTTTAAATACTATCAGATTCTCACTACTTGGTGGAGAATAGACTTCTGTTGTAAGAAATGATCTCTGGGGAACTTCATGTGCTTCACCTTGCTGACTGCTTGATACTGGTATAGACACAATGTGTGCACATTTCTTGATTCGTGACGATCATCGTATTGCTGTGACATTACAGGCTTAGTATGCTTAGCCATTCTTGTAGGAAATAACATTTCATCAAAATGCACATGTCTGGAGATAATGAACTTCTTTGTGTGCATATTATAGCAAATGTAACCTTTATAACCTTGTGCATATCCCAAAAACACACACATCACTGACCTTGGTTGTAGTTTGTTCACATTATATGGTCTCAGCCATGGAAAGATAGCTAAACTAAACACCTTAAGTGACAATAGATCAAGTGCCTTATTATACAAACTCAAGTAAGGAGAACTAAATGATAAACTTTTGCAAGGCATTCGGTTTATTAAGTGTACTGCATGTGCACAAACAAAGTACTATAGGTCATAAGGTAAACCAGCATCAGTGAGAAGAGTAATTGCAGTTTCCACAATGTGTTGATGTTTTCTTTCTGCAACTTCATTCTCTTGTGGAGTGTAGGGATATGATATTAACTGCAATATACCTTTATTAGCAAGATAAGAAGTAAAGCATTTGCTTATATATTCACCACCTCTATCTGTTTGTAAAGACTTGATTAACATACCAAACTAATGAACTGGTAAAACTTGACAAATATCAAGAACACATCAAATTTATTGCTCATAGGAAAGATCCAAACAAATCTTGTATATTCATCAACAAATGTTACTTAGTACCTAAACCTCTCTAGAGATCTTATAGGAGCAGGTCCCTAGATTTCTGTATGTACCTTTTCAAAAGGAAATGTACATTTATCTGTCCTAAGTGGAAATGGAACTCTAGACATCTTGCCATGAATACACGGAATACAAGTACTATTTGTATCATCTATTGGAACTGAAATGATTGACTGTTCTAACATTCTAGCTACTGTATCTTGAGCTGGATGCCTGAGCCTTTGATGCCAAATATTATGCTTCCCTCTCTTTCCCAAATACACATATGGACTTCTTATAGTGAACTAAGAACCATGTGAACTTGCAACCACAGGGATCTGGAATAACTTCTCAGGTTTACTCTTTCCTTGATACACTATCTCCTTTGTCTTCTTGTCCTGCACAAAAAATTTAGTTTCATCACATATAAACTAGCTATTGTTGTCAACACACAATTGTTTCATAGAAAGTAAACTTCTAGTAATAACTGGTACATGTAAAACTTTATTAAGATTCAGAGAATGTGTTGGTGTTTGAAAAGTAGTTGAATCGATATTTTTAATTTGTAAAGCTGTACCATTCCTAATAGTTATCTTCTCATACCTTTCAAATGGTGTAACTTGAGATAGGACATTGATATCAGAGGTTATATGATGTGACGCACCAGAATCAACAACCGAAGCATATGGAGACAGAAATGTTGAAGTCTGTTATGCATTCTTTGCAGAAAATGATGATGGTAGAGGCTGACCTTGATAAGCATAATTTCCGCTTTGATAGCAATCCAATGCAGAATGACCTCTCTTACCATAGATTTGACACTCAATCACAAATCCAGTAGTTTAAGCATTTGTATTCATGTGGACATAGTTGACTGTGGTGTGACCCCTCTTGTTACATATCTGACATTCAATGACTATAGTGGCCGTAGCTTCAACATTACCACACGAAGTGTTATTTCTAGTACCAGATTGCCTTGAACCACCTGAGTAAGAATTAGATGTGTTCCCAGAATTGGTATATCTCATTCCTCTTAAAGCATTGTTATTCTTGTAACTGTTTTCCTCTTTGTAATTATTTTCACTTCTATAGTTGTTGACATAATTTGCAACCTGACCATTTGAAGATTGTGATCTAGGTGCATACTGACCACCAGAATGAGTAGTAAGCCCATAACCATATGACTTCAGTGAAGAATAGTATGGTTGTTAATTGGTATGAGATGATGAATTCAAATCATAGGTTATTGCTATGATAGTACCAGTAGTTATAGTAGGAATATAATCATGACTATGAGGATTTGAACTTGATGCAGATGAACTAGAACTAGAACTTGAACCAAAATTAGACCTTTGAACATATAAAGTAGACAAATTCTGAGTAATTGCAGTCAATTCTCCCTCAGTTTCTCTCTCAACTCCAAATAGTAATGCTCTAAATTCTTTCAATGTAAGTGTTGATTCCCTAGCCAAAATCATTGTATGAATTACCCCATATTCCTTTGGCAAGCCTGCAAGACCAGCTATCATTATATCATCATTGGAAACAAATTCACACACAGCACTAAGTCCACATGACATTATTTCAGTAGTGGAGTTTGTTAGTATAGTTAGAAGAGTAATATTGTAATTGGGATATATGGCTATATAAGGGATTGTACACCTATTATTTCATTAAGTTCTTTTGAATACATTTTCTCTAATCAATCAATACAATCTCTCTTGTTTCTCTCTACCAATTCTTTCTCTCCCTCTGTACCAATTCTTCATCTTTTGCAATGTAGTTAACACTAGTGATGTGAATTGAAACCTCCACAAAATAATTTTGAATTAGTCTCAAAAATTGAAATACATTTTATTATATTAGAAGGAGTAAACAATAGCAACAGGTTGCAAGAAAATATAAAGTCGATCGACTTGAACTGCTTACATACAAATACAATTAGAGAGAAACAACGATGAAGGGGATCAAAAAGTTGCACCATGATTCCAACTTAAACTAAAAACTTGAAACACATTTTAGAAGAATGTTAGGTAACTTTCCCATTTGTCTTTTTCTACTTGCCTTTCCAACTCAATTCATGCCATGTTTGTGGAGCCAAAAATAATTACAAGGCAACAAGTGGAGTTTTAGATAAAATAGGACAAAAATACCCTTGAGGCATATCGAGATTTCTACGCGTGAGCAGCGGGCAATTATCCCTCAACCAAGTAAAAATGCCCAAAATAGGTAACAATTCAAAACCTATTTCATCCATTTTCTCCACAAAGTAACCCCCAAAAAAAATTTCTTTTAAATTATGTTAATTAGTCAATTAATGGATTTATTACCTAATTAATATATTAATGGCTAATTAACTACAAAATTACACCCAAAATGGCCATATCCCTATAAATAGCTCTCCATTTTCTCTGAAAACTACTTCCAAGTCTCTTGCAAAATTCTACAAAACTCTCCAAACATTCTTCCCTCAAAACTCTAACTTTGGCATCGGAGGTTCTTCGACCAAAGTCTCCCCATTTATCGTGGGCGCGTGAGTCTTTTGGCCTTGACCAAATGTGTGATTTATTTTGTAGGTGCATTTTTGTCCAAGATCAAGGAGGAAGAAATTTGCATCCACAAATTGGTGCTTTCATTGAGAGAAGAGATCCACACTTGTAGAAGACTCTCGCGTAAAAATGTTTTTCTCTATTTTGTAGTCCACTTGTATTTTTCATACGTTCTTATTATTAGAATTTTTTTATTTGGAAAGATTTTTTGATAAAATGTAAAAGAGGAATACAATGGCTAGAAATTTAGAAAATTTCACAAGTGAAAATTTCAATATTCAAGAAATGGGACTGCGACAATCCACAAGGCTAAACGTGATCAAAAGTAGAGCGGCATCATCGCTATGAGCCCAAGCCATGTCATTCCAAGCCTAACGTGAGCCCAATGCATTGCCAAGCCGAGCCCAAGCCTCGCACCCACCTGTGCCATGCTCTGAGCAACTTGCTCCTGTAGCCCAGCCTGCTCCTGCAGCCTAGTCTGCGCCTGCAGCCTAACTTGCTCCTGCGGCCCAGCTTGCTCACGAGGCCCAGCCTTCTCTTGCAACCCAGCCTGCCCTCGCGGCCCAGCCTACTCTCGTGGCCTTCCAAGCAGCCCAAATCAGCTGAAGATTAGCTCAACCATCCTGGCTTCAAGTTTCAAGACTTACGATTGAACCGGGGGCATTTTCACCATATTTCTCTGCAGATTTGACATTTCCCAACTCAAATCTCACTCCCAGAGTCTACCATCATTCCACAGCTCAAGGAGGTGCATTCTTTCCAGGCCCTTCTAATCCAAATGGCAAACAACACTTGTCTCGACAAGTCATAGAGTTGACGAGCGCCCTCGCATAACAGACGACCTTGGTGAATCAGCTCTTGCAGTGCACTCTGATGCAACGTGCCCCGGACGAGAAGTCCCGAAGTAGAACAAGGGCAGACAAACCTCTCTGGCAGCTTCTTGGCAAACAGCCCCTCAACCAGTCACGATATGAGCGTTCTGGCAATTTACGCTCCTGCCTGGGTCATTGGGATAGCGTATACTCTCGTCTTAGCATGCAGATGAGCGTTCATTCCCGAGCAAGCCCACAAACGAGCATACGTTCATGGTTGAGGCCTCACTTCGATTATCAACATGGACAAACTTCCAGGCTAAGTGTTCATTCACAACTAAGCTTGCAATGAGTATTCTCCATCTCACATCGGAGTAAGCAGCATTGCAGACGGAGAGAAACAGTGACTCAATCCAACTCAAGTTCAACCGGCAGCCTTCGAGCAGCCCGTTTGCCTACCAAGAATGTGCCACATGCATTGCAGCCGCAGCATAGACAAATTCAAGAAGAAGTTGAAAGGCTCTTAACTCAAAGATTGCGCAATTTCCAACGTGATGAGGCTGTTAACGATGCGCTTTAACTAGACATGACCAACATAAGCATGTCTCTATTCACGAATGAGATCGAGCGGATAGATCCACCTCAGGGGTTCACTATGCCTCACTTCACTCCGTACAAGGGAGGCGAAGATCTAAATTGACATCTGAAGCATTACTACAGTACCATGATCCTCTACAGGAACAACGATGCGCTTATGTGCAAAAATTTTGCCACAACTTTACAAGGCGAGGCACAAGACTAGTTTCACACTCTACCTCCACAGTCGATCCAGAGTTTCAACAAACTTTCCTTTGTTTTCTCTAAAGAGTATTCGTCTAACCGCTTTATCAAGAGGACATCCGACCATCTCTTCAGCATCATAAAAGACCCTTGGGAGACAATTTATGATTATGTCAAAAGGTTTAAAGTTGAGAAGGCCAAGATTGTTGGCTACAATGAGGACAGAGCAACGGCAACATTCAGAAATGGGATTCCCACCAAACACTCTTTATTCAGAAAATTGATCATAGGAGAAGAATTGACCTTAGCAACTTCGTATGCTTTGGCGGAAAAAACATGTACTATGGGACGAGGCCAAGCAGTCTAACAAAAACGAGTCAAAAATGAAGTAAATGGAACGTTCCCTGACCATAAAAGACTTAGCAGCCGAAACATTAACCAAGTTCACAGTTCCAATCAGCCAAATTCTTTGCTTAAGAATGAACCTTGGTTTAAATTGCCGCCACCCACGAAAGGCGATCTTACCAGGCTGGATCATACAAAGTATTGTGCATTCCATCAAGAACCGGGCCACACTATCAACGGCTGCTTGAAGTGGAACCAGTACCTTGAGAAGCTCACAAATGAAGGCCGGTGCAATGAATATCTTGACAAGTTAACAAAATGGCCTACACAAGTAGGGGAAGTTTCCATCACCCCTTCAACCCCGTTAGGATTTTTTTTCCAAATAAGTTCAAAGTCTCAAGTAGCTCAACGAACAAGGCCTCGTAAGCCGAGGATTATCCAATTTGTTATGCAGTTTCTACTTTCCAGTACAACTGATTTATTTCTTTATTCTCAATGAAGATTCAAGAAGTTATTCATAAGCCTAGCTTAACTATTGTCTACAACTGCTCAAAACCCTTTCTGGGTATGCTCTCAAGTGCGATAGGATAAACTAATTACTCTCCGGTACGAAAGGGTAAACCAATTCCCTGACACCCATATCGGTAAGCTCTCTAGTGCGAGAGGATAAACTAATTGCTCTCCAGTGCAAGAAGGTAAACCAATTCCACGACACCCATTTGGGTCTGCTATCTAGTGCGAGAGGATAAACTAATTGCTCTCTAGTGTGAGAGGGTAAACCAATTCCCCGACACCCATATGGGTTTTCTCTCCAATGCAAGAGGATAAACTAATCGCTCTCTCGTGCAAGAGGGTAAACTAATTCTTCGACACCCATATGGGTTTACTCTCCATTGCGAGAGGATAAATTAATTGCTCTCCAGTGCGAGAGGGTAAACTAATTCCCTGACACCCATCTAGGTAAGCTCTTCAGTGCAAGAAGGCCACATAGCTCAAAAGATCAAATGCTTGAAGATCAACTAGGTAGCAAATGGTTAGGGGTAGCAGCCACTTTTGCACTCAATAGTTCTCTCATCCAACACTTTATCTTTAACAACTCTGACCTTGGCAGCTCCATCCTTGGCTGCTCTATTTACGGCAGCGGAGAAATCAAACTCAAGTAGTTTCTTCATTTTTGGCAGGCAACCTAGACGTGGCAACCTAAACAATTACCTATGCCACGCCATTTCCTCAGCCCTTGCTGAGCTAATTCTTGGCTTCAATCAAGCTGAGCCGCTCAAGCAATGGCCCCCCCACATCACCTTAGTGGCCCATGCCAAGCTGACTCCTAGCCCCTACCAGCTCGACGTGCCACACCACCCCGACGACTGCCTCGTGGCAGCACTACCCAAGAAGAATACAAGAAGAATTAAGTTTTTCTTACAATGGTGCGGCGCAGAGAAGACGATGAAAACAATGAAAGATGGTCCTTTGCACGGGCAAGTGTAGAAGATTGCTATGGGAGGGGGAACATATATCCTTTAAGCTTTCTCTCTCTTGTAGGGTAGAATAAATCGCTCTTTAAAGTTGATTTAACAACCCACTTAAGGTGGACTTAAATAGGCTTTGAGAGAAATTTATTTCCCTTTCCTAGAAGGATCTAATTTCATATTAAAAGAGGGAATCTACATCAAAATAGGAAGCAGTTCTAAGTTTCCTAGAGCAAGAAGATCTCTACACCTGCTACCCTTTTCTACGAGCAGCTTAACAGGTGTGGGGGCATTTGTGGAGCCAAAAATAATCACAAGGCGACATGTGGATTTTTGGATGAAAGAGGACAAAAATACCCTTTAGGCATATTGAGATTCCTATGCACGAGCAGCGGGCAATTATCCCTAAACAAAGTCAAAAATGCCCAAAATAGGTAACAATTCAAAACCTATTTCATCCATTTTCTCCACAAAGTAACCCCCAAAAAAAATTTCTTTTAAATTAATGAATTTATTACCTAATTAATCTATTAATGGCTAATTAACTACAAAATTGCCATATCCCTATAAATGGCTCTCAATTCTCTCCAAAAACTACTTCCAAGTCTCTTGCAAAACTCTACAAAATTCTCCAAACATTCTTCCCTCAAAGTGTGAGGCTTTTGGCCTTGACCAAATGTGTGATTTATTTTGTAGGTGCATTTTTGTCCAAGATCAAGGAAGAAAAAATTTCCATCCACAATGTTAAATCAACTTACATTTATATATTTAATGTGTAGAGAATTTTATTTTCTCTTTTCTAATATGCCCCTGATTAATATTCCAGGTTTTAATCAAACAATTATTGCTTTTTTTTTTGTTAACAAATTGCTTTTTAACATTTTTAATTTGTTATGAATTCTTTTGTTTAAATAATGTCTGTTATGAAGCTCTAGGTGGATTTGTCTTCCAATTTTATATTATTTTAAATTGTCCTTGACGTTCTTTTTCAAATGCATTATCAGTATAGGAGGCTAAAGTTGACCGAGAGTTGGTATAAAAAGAAAAAAAGAAGATGAAAAATGAGAAATTAAAGAGTGGAAAATAAAATGCTAATATAAGATTTTTTTTAATTGTTTAACTTTTTTTTTATAAACGATATTATTTACACTAAAGGAGTGAGGGATTGAATTACTTCACTTTGCTTAATTGCATTATTTGTATAAGAATTTGTGCAAATTTACACTAAAGGAGTGGGGGATTGAATTGTTTCACTTTGCTTAATTGCATTATTTGTATAAGAATTTGTGCAAATTGTTTGACATGAATTTCACAAAGTTGGTATTTCAGTGCCTTTTATTTTATACTATATAAAAGTGTGAGCCTTATAAATTATAATGCTTTCTTTTGTTGGGTATAATTATAATGCTTGAATATTGATAAACAGTAAGCAGTGACCTTCTATATTTTTTTTTTTTGTGGAGACTAAAATTCTTGTAAGATGGCAAAGCAAAAAAAATAAAAATGTCAAAAATAAATTTAAACAACAAAAAAATGGGGAGAAGGAGGCCACAACTCCACCAAGAGCTTATTTAAAAAATAAAAAAAAAGGTCCAAAACAAATAAGAAATGTTTAAAAAATAAATTTTAATAAAAAAGAGAAGTAATATGATTAAAATCTGAAATATTAAATAGGGGAGTATTTGAAAAAAGAAGAATAAACTTCTCTACACATTCAATGATTCAATACATAGATGTAAGGGTAAGTTGATTCCACAAGAGGAAAGTAAGGAAACACTAATGGGGAAGGTAGGTAAGGAAAGACAAATAAGGATGGTATATAACATTCCTCCATATTTTATTGCATACTGAGGAGCATTATGGCCAATTTTATTTTATAAAAAAGAAAATAGCGACAAAAATATGAAAATATAAAGCTGACTTGATCTGCTTTAGACGTAAAATTGCGGCGAAACATTGATGAAGTGAATCAGAACCTTCACCAAATGATTCCAAATCAATCTTAAAACTTGAAAATACATTTTATTACATAAGGAGAAGCATTATGGTTAGTTCTTCCAACAGTAAAACTTTGATATTGTTATGTACACATTCCCAATTTGAATCCAATATTGATTAAAGTACCTATATCCCTTTGCTCACATGGCTTTGTATGACATTGTGCGAGTGGTTCTCTCTGGTACCGTTTGGTACGCAAACGGGACGGGACAGAACGAAATGGAGGTTCGTGTTATGTTTGGTATGCATAGGACGGAACGGTTCGAATTTCGTGTTAAATGACTAACTTAGCCTTCTTCCCTCCGACCCACCAAACTGTTTCACTCTCTCTCTCTCTCCCCAACCACCCTCTCCAAATCAGGCGACTCCGTCCTAATCCAATGGTCCGGCATCGACTCGCCCTCCCGACTCGACTGGCTCGGCATCTACTTGCCCCCTTCCTCCCACCACAACCACTTTATAGGACAAGTTCCTCTCCTCCGCCCCCACATGGAAATCTGGGTCGGGCTCCATTTCCCTCCCTCTGGTCAATCTCCGATTCAACTACTCCTTTCGGATTTTCCGCTGGAACGAGTCCGAGGTTGACCCCAACCACCTCAACCAGGACCACAACCCCCTCCCTGGCACCGCCCACCTGCTCGCCACCTCAGATGACGAGCTTAGCTTCGAATCGGGTCGTGTTCCGGATCAGATCCACCTCTCTTACACGGGCGGAAATGACGAGATGCGGGTCATGTTCGTGACGCCCGACGGCGCCGGAGAAGAAGAGGGTTTGCTATGGTGATGTCGTCGTCGTCGGATGGGTTTGCTGGGATTGGGTTAGCAGTTGGGTTACTGGGTTTGTGGTGGAGGAAGAGGAGGGCTACGGGAGAGACAAGGGTAGAAGAGAGGGAGGTTACGGGAGAGAAAGGGAGGTAGAAAATGTAATTAATGAAAAATAAGAGGGGTATTGTTGTCCAAAAAAATATAATTTTGTGTCCCACGGGATGAAAAAACCCGTTCCAGGAGGGGAGGGGGAACCAAAATCTAACCCATTTTCGTTCTGTGGGATGCGCGTTCCACATAATTTTAGCGCACCAAACGTGAAACGGAACGCATCCGTCCCACTCTGTTCCGTCCCATCCCACGTACCAAACGCACCCTCCATGCACGGGGCATAGAGGATGGATTAACCACTACTTGCATGCGTCGCTTAGGAGGCATTGGCAGAAGAGCTGTTGTAATAGTCTTTACTTTCTCAGTAGTCTTAATGATAACCAAGAACAAAATTCGATATAGAACTATCATCCCTAACAACACAACAACATCCACTCACTTAGAATATCTCATTTCCACATGCCATCTCTCTCTCAAAATTTGCTCGCCGCTGAGGGTGAATGGCCCTCCGGGTTCACTTTCCGGAAACATTATTCCTTTGAATTCATTTTTGAACAATCCCTGGAATGCATACTTGTGGAAGGCAATGTGGTAAATTGGATACTTCCACACCGGGCTGGGAATATCACTTGGCAATTGGAAGAATCCACCTCATAGCATAAAAAGCCTTTGAATTCTAGCACCAGCTATTATCCCCATAAGGTAATTGGGCACAATACTAGCAACTATCATCATAAGACTGTCAACCAACATCATGGAAGCAACACACAAGAAAAGTAGATAAAGTGTTCGAATCCGGTTTGAAGTCCAGGAAGAAAATAAACTGTTGCCCGGGAATCACCGAAATCATTATCAAGAAAGGAACATAAGAAAATGTGTTGCCAAAAGCAAATGCACAGACACCATAGTGCCCGTTTAGTCTTTCTCGTTCAAATACCTGTAATTACGACATCAAAAAGTAGAGTTTAGGAACATTAATTTATAAAATCGATTGCTTATTAAGTATTCTAAGTCAATTTACCTTCATGTCTTCCACAAAGGAAGGGAATCCACCAATGGCCATGAAAGATAGAAAACTAGAGATGTACGCAAGCAGCGAGCCTCATGCCTACAACATACGAATGTTATCTCTCTCCCACTCACCTGAATAGATCTATGACTATGTCCAAGCTTATGATAGACAGAACCGACGCCTAGAGTCATGTAGATGTAGATAGCCAGACGCAACCCGTAATAGCCTTGATCTCTAAGCATATTCATAAAGGATCTTCTTGTAAGTACGAGATATTGTGTAAGAAAGCCAACATGACTTCTCTTCTCCAATTTTTCACCATAGTCCTAAATTTCATGTGAATTAATGTTAGTCAACGTTGCCCCCATATTAATCCTGGTGTCACTGTAAACACAAAAATCCTGTAACAAATGAAACAAGAACATGTGTACAAAGAATATTTGTATTAACGAATTTGTAGTGTTACAATCTCTTTACAACTTGACCCTCTAATTCGATCTTAGAAGTGCAAGGTGTGTAGTGTTGTTGATCCAAGGGTCGCGATAACTTGATCCTAGATGAATAGATGCCGCAGGGTTTTGGCTTTTGCCAATGGAGGAACGGGGACGTGTAGGGGTGCTTGGTGGTTCTTCACGAGTTTGATGAAGAACGAAAAGGGGTTTCTGAGTCTTCTTTAGTGTTTGAGTGTTTAGGGATTTGAGTGCTTGATAGCTTTTCAAAGCTTTGGCGTGTGGGTGTGAAATGATTTTTGGACTCTTTTCTTTGTCTTGGAGCCTCTTATTTATAGACTCCCCAAGTTTTGCCTACGGATGGAGGCCTTGATTGTGGGCTTGAATATTGACTAAAGAACCAAAACTCAATTTGTTGGCCGGTTCGTGATTTGACTCCATCAATTAATATTTGATTTTATTAAATTAAAATTAAAAAATTTATTTTTGCCAATTGTTGATACGTGTCCTTCTTGATGATTCGTTTGATTTTGATGAGTCACATTCCGTGTACGATTTGTGAGATACATGGCACATGCCACGTATGCCTTGACATGTTGAAACCTTAATGTGTGCTTCTATGAATTTGATTACTAGTTTACTTGTTTACGTAGTTCAGCTACTTGTCTTTGAACTTGCTGAAATGTTTCAGATTCTTTATAGGACCTTATTAGAGTATCAATTGCTACTTCTGTGGGAATGGTTACACTTTGCTCAATGTCCTGTGACGTGTTACAAAGTTCTATTAGACTTCTAAAGGTTTATCAACATGTCCTGTGCCTTTCCGTTTCAAAAGAGATTTTCTTACCTGCTCAAAATCTTTGTTTATGGTCTTAAAAAAGTGATCCGATGGATTTTGGAGAGTTGGGCATGAAAACCAGTTAAAGTGAAAAACTGCAATTAATTAAGAACAACGGTACATAGTTAACAACATATTCAAATAACTCTGATTTTGTAAACATAATTAGAAAATAAACCAGTCATATACATGAAGCTAGCCTCACCTGATTTGCTGCATAACTAGGACCAAAATAGATAGTTCTTCCAGAAGTCAGAAGACAAAGACTATCGAAAAGTTGAAATGTTTCAGAGATAGGCTGATGGATGGATGTAACAATAGGCTTGGAGTTCCATCACCTTTATCAAGATTTGTAATTCTGCTCATGAGATAATAAGAAGTTGCACTGTCAAGGCCACTTGTCGGTTCATCGAGGAAGAGAAGCTTAGGCCTTTAAGGCCTTTAACTCTCCTCTTTTGAGAAGCTCAAAGCAAATGCTGACTCTCCTTTTTTGACCGCCACTAAGGCCTTTAACTCCCCAACCTCTAATCCTTGTGTTCATGGCGTCCTGCAAACCCATCTCTCTAATTGAAACTTCTGCTATCTCTTTCTTCTTTGACTTGGTCATGGAGTTTGGCAGTTGGAGCTGAGTAGAGTAATATACGGCTTCTTTAACGGTTAATGTCGTCATTAAAGTATCAACTTGCGTGACATATGTCTGTGTCCATATATAAGTAGATATGATTTATTAAAAATTAAGGGAAAAAGTGTGAAAATTTAAGGGAAATTTCTTTAAAATACTACGTAACTTTGAATGATATGAGAATAAATGACGGATATTGAAAATAGAAGATTTAAATAGCGTGAAATTAAAGATAACAGCCAAAACACACATAACATTGAACGAGACTTATAATTAAAGTCACACCCATCAAAGCTCCATAAGCCAGTGCTTGGTTATGCCCATTTGATTAGGATATTCCCTGTTTGCCTTGTGTTTGAACTCAATCTCCCTGCAGTGTTTGAACATGACTTGTTAATAACAGTCCAACTAATTAAATAGGAATTAATTTGACTCTTCAATGGATAAGGAGGGTTCCTCCTTAAGTCATAACATGACTGAATTTACGAAACTTTATGTTTATTATGATTGGAATCATTTATATAATACAACACTTTATAAAGATTACCTTTGCAAGTAATCAATAAAATATGAGTTAGCCTGAACTGTATAAAAACAAATAGACATATTTATTAAAAACATTAAGAATGTGTCTATTCATTAGTTACAATTAATTGACTAAATAATTTTAGTTTTAATTAACTTTTTATAAAAATAACATTTACAAATAAATTTATAATATTAACGATTTTAATTATAAATATGAAGTTCTATAAATTATCCATCATTTCTCAATTAATTAACATCATATGAAATATATATTTTAATCATGCAACTAAACTATTTTAGTACAGTCTTAATTGTCTCGTCCTTCAAATCAGACTGACTCACATGCATGGCTATTCTCCCAGGGTGTATTTGTCTATGACGATGATAGACGGCTTTAGGAACGGAGCTCGGCACGTGGAATAATCACATTAGTAGTTCAGAAGTGCAACTAAGTAATATGCATGAGACAGTTTGGAATGCTATTTTTATGTGACTCACTAATAAAAGTTTGGTCTTACATGAGGCGCCTGTCGAAAATTTCAAACTAGAAGTCTGACAAAAATATATACAAGTTAATGTAATTACGTGGTCTCAATCATAATATCAATATAGTTTCCAAAAAAAAAAATTCATAATATCAATATTTTTGTGATATGTCTAACAGATTTTGTTCATTTTTAATTTAATTAAAACAATATTAATTTAATTAGTAGTCGGTCTCTAGCCTAACTCTAAAATCTTAACAATTAGAAGTAAAATTGTTTGTATACGTTGTTGTTGACCCTAAAAACTAACAGGCATAAGTGGCGCGCAGGCCGAGTAACTAATGAGCTAACTACGTCCTTCAATTGTGTGCGCGGCGTGCCACCTTGTCGGTCGAGCTCAGCATTCAATGTGTCGAGCCTAATAATCTGTAACACTTCACTTCGCTGAGAAGGCTAATGAGATGACATCTGCCAATAAGGACTCGAAAATCCTTCTCGACCGAGACTTGGATAGATAACTAGTAGGCCTTGACGCAGTGTTGTTTATTCAAACTGAAAGTGCTCCGAGGTTTGCTGATTCTATGGCAATAGTGTTGTTCATCCAAATTGAAGATGTCACTGGTTGCCTTTACAGTGTTGTTTATCCAAACTGAAGATGTGTTAACGAGAAAGGAGAAAATGAGAGATTTCTCAAGATTGTTGAGAGGTTTTGCGTAGAGTGAGTTTGCGCAGGGCAGTGTTGTGTTGAATTGGAAAGGGTTTTGAAATGTTGCACCGTGTCTTGTATTTACATGGACGAGTACGCGCTAGGATTGCCATCGTAAGTTGCAAAATAATAGGGATATTCTCTTTCAAATATGCATGATCTTGCTTGGTGTGGCCTTGATGATTTCGTAGAAACCAATTGAAACTCAACTCTAAAAAGCCTAAGCCTACTTAGACTTCTTATTCCATGTTCAATGAATCTAGCTCCATAAAAATTAAAAAATAAAAAAACATATGATGGCCCACAATACCAAAGCATATACCAATATGCTAAATGATTACCATAAAATACCCAACGTTAATTGTCAACAAGACAATTGCTGCCATCTTATCACCACCACTTGTAGATTCGTATTCAAAGCATATTACCATTTTACTTCACCCTTATCACATGCATGCATATCCAATCCAAACCACATCCACACGCCAAACATCCAAATCACTTCGAATTGTGCCGCCTATTTCCAGCTTGGAGATATATTTTTCCTCTTTTATAAGAAAATGTCAAGATAAATTATTAAAAAATAATTATGATAAAACCATAATATTATCTTTTAATAACAAAATTATCTCTACCTTTTCATAGGAGCTATGTCTACTCAATAGTCTTGATTACACTGGCCGATGATGTAATTTTGGGTCCAAACAATTGTATATTTATTTTGTCAATTTTCCGTGGCGAGATTCTAATATTCTTCACAATATTTATTAAATGTTGTTTGATTAGACAACCAAAAAATAACATCCAAATATTGATCTCTATACCTGCATGCTATCGTTAAACCATGCTGAAGTTATATTTCGTGGAGTGGAAAATGGAATGAATTATTAAGGAGGGTATCGATAATTACCTCCTAAAGCATAGAAGAGTGGACTTGCCACAGTCTGAAGGTCCCATTAAAGCAACTTCAGCGGGAGCTTGTGCTCGAGGGGCATTGGGCGGAACATGGCCTGATTGCCCAAAGAAGGAAGTCTAGCCTTGGCTGGCGAGGGAGCTCAAGCAAGCCTGAGCGCCAGGCTCGTGGATTTGTGCCGACCCAAGCGCCTGAGATGGTTTTAATGTCAGCTGACGTCAGACGCCTTTTTTTATTTTCTATTAGGCAAGTGGCGTTCAAGCGAGCGTGGCCACGCGTCAGCCGACACAAAATCAAAAAAAGGGCTCGCGGCGCAGTATTTTGTTACCGTTAGGGAGCCACGTGGCTTCCCCACGCCCGTTGGATTTCAGCGACTACAATTTGTGGATCATTGGATTTCCAATGGTAATAAAAATTAAAAAAAAAACTTTATTTAATATTAGCTGTTGGATCTAAGATCAACGGACCACATAATTTGACTTTAAAAAATTTTTTAAAAAGAAAAAAACAGTTATAAAATTAGAAATGTTACTGTTGTGCCACGTGGCACAATCTGGAGTGTTGGAATTCAAATTTGTTTAAATCCAACGGTGTAGATTAATTAGGTGAATAAAAACTTTTTTAAAAATGTAAAAAATTATTAAAAATCAGAAAAAAAAAAATTTTAAAAATGATTTTACTTTTCTATAAATACCTTCTCATTATCTTCTCCCTTACACTACAATTTCGTATTTTGTCAACCATTTCAACCACATTCCTATCTTTCTCTCAAAGTTTCAATCCAATTTTTTTCAACAAAATGACAAGTGATGCAAGTACGAATTGGACGCTTATTGAAGAAATTACGTTGTGTACTAGCTGGGTTGAAGTTACTCATGATCCGATTATGGGTAATGAGATGCACTTGTGAGAAATGTGGGGTCTTATTCATACCAATTATCTTGAAAAAATTGGTGGGAAAAGAACCAAAGAATCTTTGTCCAGTCGTTGGAGACTACTCAGCAAATCGTTTAGTACATGGAGAGAAGTCTTGGCACAAGATAGTAGTAATCTTCGAAGTAAGGAAAATTTATCAGATCAGGTAACAATAAATTTTTTATTTGTTTGTACTATACCCAAATTTACATTACCTACTTTGATTATACTTATTTCTTCTCCCGCATAGTGTAACAACTTCAAGAACAAGCTTGGTATAATGCAAAAACCACAAGCAAAAACAAAATTTTCAACTAGTGGAAGTGTTGGAATATTGTCAAAAATTGTCCTAAATTCAAAATTGTGCCTATCGGTCCAGAAGTGGTCTTTAACAGCACCCCTCTACACTATACACCAGATCATGCCTCTGATGTTCATGAAGATGACACAGAAGAAGTGCTCGAAATGCCCCTCCTTAAACAAGCGTCGGGGTCGACTCGTTATCCAATTAGGCCTTAAGGTAAGAAGGCTTCAAAAAGAAAAAGGAATGCTTCCAAGGATGATTATGCAAAGTATATGGAAGAACTTGCTCGCCAAAGTGAATTGACTTTGGTGCGGGAAATGGCTAAATTTGATGCTGATAAAGCTAGAGAGAATGAAAAAGCTGCAACTATTGAGAAAGAATTTCAAGCTGCTGAGAGAGAAAGAGAACTACTTAGGCAAGAAAGGGAATTGGTCAGAGAAGAAAGAATGGCTCAAAGCGGACGTGGTGCGAAGGATGTGTGCACGACAAGAGAAGATTATCCTAACACCACAAATTGGTTAGGTGATGATGATCCATTCATTAGCCCATAATTTTCCAATCACTTTGTTTGTAATTGGAGCCCATAATTTTCCAATCACTTTGGGTTGTAATTTATTATTTATTGAATAGAGTACTTTATGTTGTTTCCAATTTATTGAATTTAGTACTTTATTTAAACTAAGAGTATATTTATTTAGTTTGATAATTTATTTATTCTAAGACGAGACACACCAAATAAAATTACATCAACATACCTAATAATAAAAAACTCACTAAATGACACACCTAATAAAATTAAATAAACACACCAAATAAAAACAAACACACTAAATGAACTTGAGCATCTTGAGCTTGTTTGAATTCTCATTGGTGCTCTATTAAGTCAATTTACCGGGCATTGTGCATATATGGGCCTTGAATTGCAGTATATCATTGAATGAGCCTTTCATTGTAACGTCCATCCCTTTCTAATGGGTCGTGTTGCACGAGTTCTTTAGTAGCGTCATGAGTACAATATATTTGTGTTTTGGAATTGTTCATCGTGTCTGGTTCATATTCATCAACGGCATCATAATCGTACTCATTTTCCACAATCATGTTGTGAAGAATGATGCACGTCATCACGATGGATCGAAGTGATCAAACATTATGGCAGCACCCCTTACAATCGCCCAACGAGCTTGGAGAATACCAAAACAACGCTCGACATCCTTCCTGCACCCCTCTTAACAGCTTGCAAAGTGTTTTTCCTTTGCACTTCGTGGACGTGGCACTGTTTTGACAAACGATGACCACCTTGGCTAAATGCCATCAGCTAGGTAGTATGGCCCATAGTACTTATGCCCGTTGATCTGGTACGTGACTCTTGGTACTTTACCTTACAGGACATCGTTGAACACTGGGGATTGTGCAAGCACGTTGAGGTCATTTTGAACTCCGAGAACCCCGAAAAAGGCGTACTAAATCCATGTATCAAATGATGCTACTGCCTCCAAAATGATACCTTTTGTGCCTTTTATGTCCCTATAAGCTCTTTGCCATGCACTTAGACAGTTTTTCCAACTCCAGTGCATACAGTCGATGCCTCCAATCATTCCAAGAAAACCTGGCTTCTCGCCCTTCTTCAGAAGCCTTTGCAAGTCTGATAGGAGCATATTTATGCGACTTAGCTTGCTTGTTTTCTTACATTTTGGTAATTATTTAGTATTTATTATAGTGTTTTAAGTTAAATTCGTGTGTTTGTAGGTTTTATGGGCTAAGGGTGCATAATGAGCCAATTTGGAGTAGTTTGGAGTGTTTTTGGGCCCAAGATGGATTGGTTATGATCCAAGCTAGATGGATGGACGAATTTGGAGATTAATTGGGTTGAAATCTACTATGAACATGGATAAGTGAAGCCCAAGTTCTTCACACATGACAAAAGAGCAAGAAACAAGGAACTTTCCTTTCCTTCCCACTTCACCTACAACATCCACCACCTTCACCTACAACATCCACCTTCACCTACAACATCCACCACCTTCACCTACAACATCCACCTTCACCTACAACATCCACCTACTTCACCTACAACATCCACCACCTTCACTTACTACCTTCACCTACAACCCTTTCCACATTCCCTATAAATACCACCCTATGCCACAACATTCTTCATCATTCTCTTGGCCTTCATCATTCATACACACATCCACCCTTCACCATAACTCACCTATATCCATCCACCACCACAATTCACCACAAAAATCATCAAATCACACTTGTGCCGCATAAAAGCAAAGAAGAAGGAAAGGAAGGAGAGCCTTGGAGCCGTGCTTGCCATTCAAAGCTTGGATTGTTGGAGCGTTTCTAGGTGTAATCTATCTTTGTTTTAAATGTTTAAATTTGATTATCTTTGTTTAATTGCGACTATGAGGAAATAAATTCGCCTTGGCTAGAGGTTAATTCGAAACCATGGATATATTTGTAATTTGAATTGATACCTTCAGTTGTGATTTATGAGTTGTGATTTAATTTTCTTAACTACTTGATTAATAACTTATTTGTGTATGTCGATTAAGAATGCATACTTAATTTACATGTATGAATTTGATGCTAGAATATAAGTGAATTTCACCTAATCGTTATGAACTTATATTCATGAGTAGTGAAGGTTGCTAGTCACAATCGCGTTAAGTAAATTCTTGGCATGAGTTTCATGCAATTCATAGTAACAAGTGCCTCGTCAATGCTTATGGTTTTCATAGAACTTAATGATCTTTGCTTGTATCTCTATTATGCAATTCATGTAGGGAACTTGTGGGGAATAATTTGAGTTGTTGTATGCTGTTCATCCAATTCAATAACATAAGGAAAATCTGAAGGTTAATTTAAGCGTACCTAATTAATTTGGGGTGTTGAGATTCACAATTTATTGAAAGAACAACTGAAAATCAATTTAGGTTGCATTTGTGTCATGTGTGGAGAAGAACCCTCTAGCCAGTCTGTCGCTTATCCGTTCACCTTTATTTTATGTTTTTGTCAATTCTGTAATTTATTTAAGTTTAATTTACGTTTCGTCAAAACCAAACCCCCCATTATTATAATATATTATTTAATTAGATTTCATTATTTTTAGTCTTTTAATTCAATTTCCGTCCATTTCAATTCCTAGTGTCTAATTTGTGTGTTTCCATTGTTTTGCGTCATTTTAAGTGTGTTTCGAGTTATTAGAGTTTTTAGCATAGTTTTGTGTGTTTGAGTCTTGTTTAATATTTTTAAATTAATTTAGAGTAGATTAGCAATCCCTCCTAATCCCCGGCCTAGAACGATACCCTACTTACATCTTTACTACAATTGTCAAAAAGAGGGTTAAATTTGTGCGGTTTAAAATCCCGTCAAATTTTGGCGCCGTTGCCGGGGATTAGTAACTTTGCTAATCCCTTTATTTTTGTTTGTGTTTATTTTTATATTTGTGTTTATATATTTTACTTTTGGTATTTGATTTATTTTTCTTTCTTTAATTTTAGGTACAATTGGGGTAAGAAATGGCATTTGCGACCATTCAAGCTCAATTGGCGCAGCTCACTGCTCAATTGACTAATAATGCCGAACGGACGACAATGCCAAGTGTCCCTACACTTGATGTGCCCTATGGGCAAGGATATCAGACTCATCAATATCCTCAATTTTCTGCATATGAAGATGTTTGGGGATATCAAGGCCACAACCAATCAAGGGGCAACATGTTTTCCAACCCTTGCAATTCGGATTGGAGAGGTTATTCAGATCAGATGTGGGATGAACCTCAGCAATTTCAACAAAGTGGATATTGGCAGCAAGACGAGTTCTATTCAAGACCTATGCAGCCACCACAGCATCCCCCACAACAATTCCAATCGAATTCAAGTATGCCGGTAAATTATAATGAAATTCTTGAAGGACTAATCTCTTTGACGCAGGGTTCACAAAAAGAAGAACAATTGCAGCCTTCGGAAGAGTCCTATCAGTGGCCATATGAACCATTACAGCCACCACAAGAATCTGCCCAATTCGATTCAGGTACATCTCTGGATAATGATACGTTTAATAAGTTACTCACCTCTTTGAATCAGGGAGTAGAAAATCAAAACCAGGAGATGCAAGACCGAGCCAACAAGGTGGATAAATTGGAGAAGCAAGTTCGGCAGATTATGGAGATCATGGCTCAGATTCAAGAACAAAGTGAACTTTCCAACTCCACATTTGCAAATTCAAAGGGAGAAGTGGAAATCGATGAAGCCACCACTTTGGAAGGTGAGATGGAGGATGAGGCTGTTCCAGAACCATCCAAACACAGCCCGAACTTGGATGAATTGCCGCTGCAAGAAGAAGAGGAGGAGGACGACCTGGGCAGTTTAGAAGAATTCTTGTCTCAAACCCCTCAAGTCCCTATGTTTTCCAACTCTGGTACTGTTGTTCCAAATGCAATTTATTCTAACATTATTCCACTAAATGTCCCTTTTCCTTGCAGATTTTTGATTCCAAATATCGAAGAAAGTGAAAAGGACATTGTGGAAGCTCTTCCAAAGGTCCAAGGTGATATCCCAATTCTTGGTGCACCAAAACAAGTTCCCGATGAGGTTGAAACGTTCAAAGAACCTTGCACACCAAGAAAAGGGATTCAAGAAATCGAAGTGGCTGGAAAATGCGTTGAAAACATCCAAGAGGCTGTGCATGAGATAATCAAGCCCAAAGGAGTTGAGTTTGATGACACGGGACATGCCACAACCATCATAGTAAACCTGGCCAAGTTCAAAATCCCGAAAATGTCCAAAGGCGTAGTTTTTGTTATTGAGTTTGTGTCGGAGAAAGAAAGTAAGCCATCTTCTCCAATTTTAATTTTATTTTCTACTAACATGCTAATTTTAATGATTCAGGCACCCACTCATGAATTTAAACCATTGCCGAATCATTTCAAGTATCACCTCCCATTAAAAGATAAATTCCATGCTTTGGAGCCGAGGGGAGGTTAAAGGAAAGAATCGTCCGGCTAAAGACGTTAAAGCAAGCGCTACTTGGGAGGCAACCCATGCATGCAACAAAGGAAGACCTAGAGAGCACTCCAAATTCCAGATTTGCGTTCCTAAACCCTTCTCTTTGTTGTTGTTTTCATTTATGCCATGTTAAATTGCTTTGTTGCTGTTTTGTTTGTTTATTGATTATTTGTGTTAGTCTATGCTTGAAACATTGAGGACAATGTTTGATTTAAGTGTGGGGGGGTAACCAAAGTGTTTTGATGCAAATTCGTAGGGTTTTCTCACTCATAGTTTCTAATGTTGTTTTTCACTGTTTTTAAGCCTTTTTTAAGCTGTTTTGGTGTGTTTTGGTTTAAAAATCCGAAAATCACATAAAAATTTGAAAAAATTGTTTTGAAAAACCCAAAAAGAGTTGTTTTTGTGTGTTTGTTTGTGTCTTAGGGTACCTTCCAACACAATGATGAGGATTCGGTTTGTAATTGCATGACGGTTAAAGAAAGTTATAAACATGGATAAAAGTTTGATTTACTCTTTGTTTATGCTTGGTTGTGGTTATAACTTATGAATTCACATGCAATCATAAAGGAAAAATCAGTTTTTGTAACATGCTTGAAGGAAGGAACTCAAGCTAACGCTACAACCTTGTGAGACTTGAGCCTAATCGTTTATTTGGAGAGTTATAATCTGTGCATTATTGTTTTCTAAGTCGTTGCATGATCTCAGTAGTCTTTGCTTGGTTATTACTTAGAAGGCGTTTCATCATTTAGTTCCAAATGCTAGAACTCATGCCCATTTCATTCAAAGCATGTTATTGATTTGCATAACACATATTCAAGATGAAGTTGTGTAGTGACCACCACCTAAGCCAAACAGCCCTGTATCCTATTTCATTATGTCTTTAAGTTAATCCCGTTGAGCCTTGTTAGCCTATTTTCTTTGTTAACCTACACTATCCTCACCTAGCCTAGATTAGGACCATCCATACCCTTGTTTTTAAAGCATAGTAAAGCATGACTACAATTGAATTCCTTTTGATTAATGAATGGCAGAAAACAAGTGTGGGGGAAGTATTTTTCATGTGAGTTTGTGTGCAAAGGCACGGGTAGATAAGAAAAAGAAAAGAGAAAAGTTGTGAAAAAAAAAGAGTGAAAAAGAGTTGAAAAATGTTTGAAAAAGAGTTCTAAAGTGTTGTTTGTTGAAGAAAGGGTCCAAAACAATGAATTCGGCCCTAAGTATTGTTTAAATCTTCCCTTTTTGTGTTAAACGTTGATTTCTGCATTCTAAAGTGAATTCTAAGTCTCAATTTCACTACTTTGCTTACTATCGCTTTGAGAACGTTTGTTTTCCCTATCCTTCATTTGTTAACCAATACCCCAAGTCCCGTTACAACCCTTGACTTCAATCTTGAGTGTCATGTGTTTCAATTTGTAGAGTTTGAAATTGGTATGAGCATATGGTGTCAATGGTTCTCGCATCTAAGTAGTAACATTCCATTCATGAGATCATATCTAAACATGCTTAATAACTCCAGAAAATTGCTTTCCTTGTTATACATATATGTGAGCCTTCGTTTTCATATCTACATTAATCTTCTCACATATAACTAGTATAGGGTGTGTAGTTAGAAATTCTGAGTGAAAATTAAGTGCATATCTTGTAAGGAATTGAGCAAATTCTCTAAGGCATGTTACTACATTCAAACATTGTTTTAATTGGTTAATTGTGAACTAATAAGTGGTGACTATGATTAAGTATGTGCTTGAGAGTAAGGATGACTAAAATTTGTGGGAATAACGATTTTTAACATGTCATGTTTCTTTGGAAATCCTTGAGGCAAACGTTGGAAGGTTTAGGATATGTTTGTTTGTTTTGTTTTGTTTTATTTCTTTGTTTTGCTCGAGGACTAGCAAAAGCTAAGTGTGGGGGAATTTGATAGGAGCATATTTATGCGACTTAGCTTGCTTGTTTTCTTACATTTTGGTAATTATTTAGTATTTATTATAGTGTTTTAAGTTAAATTCGTGTGTTTGTAGGTTTTATGGGCTAAGGGTGCATAATGAGCCAATTTGGAGTAGTTTGGAGTGTTTTTGGGCCCAAGATGGATTGGTTATGATCCAAGCTAGATGGATGGACGAATTTGGAGATTAATTGGGTTGAAATCTACTATGAACATGGATAAGTGAAGCCCAAGTTCTTCACACATGACAAAAGAGCAAGAAACAAGGAACTTTCCTTTCCTTCCCACTTCACCTACAACATCCACCACCTTCACCTACAACATCCACCTTCACCTACAACATCCACCACCTTCACCTACAACATCCACCTTCACCTACAACATCCACCTACTTCACCTACAACATCCACCACCTTCACTTACTACCTTCACCTACAACCCTTTCCACATTCCCTATAAATACCACCCTATGCCACAACATTCTTCATCATTCTCTTGGCCTTCATCATTCATACACACATCCACCCTTCACCATAACTCACCTATATCCATCCACCACCACAATTCACCACAAAAATCATCAAATCACACTTGTGCCGCATAAAAGCAAAGAAGAAGGAAAGGAAGGAGAGCCTTGGAGCCGTGCTTGCCATTCAAAGCTTGGATTGTTGGAGCGTTTCTAGGTGTAATCTATCTTTGTTTTAAATGTTTAAATTTGATTATCTTTGTTTAATTGCGACTATGAGGAAATAAATTCGCCTTGGCTAGAGGTTAATTCGAAACCATGGATATATTTGTAATTTGAATTGATACCTTCAGTTGTGATTTATGAGTTGTGATTTAATTTTCTTAACTACTTGATTAATAACTTATTTGTGTATGTCGATTAAGAATGCATACTTAATTTACATGTATGAATTTGATGCTAGAATATAAGTGAATTTCACCTAATCGTTATGAACTTATATTCATGAGTAGTGAAGGTTGCTAGTCACAATCGCGTTAAGTAAATTCTTGGCATGAGTTTCATGCAATTCATAGTAACAAGTGCCTCGTCAATGCTTATGGTTTTCATAGAACTTAATGATCTTTGCTTGTATCTCTATTATGCAATTCATGTAGGGAACTTGTGGGGAATAATTTGAGTTGTTGTATGCTGTTCATCCAATTCAATAACATAAGGAAAATCTGAAGGTTAATTTAAGCGTACCTAATTAATTTGGGGTGTTGAGATTCACAATTTATTGAAAGAACAACTGAAAATCAATTTAGGTTGCATTTGTGTCATGTGTGGAGAAGAACCCTCTAGCCAGTCTGTCGCTTATCCGTTCACCTTTATTTTATGTTTTTGTCAATTCTGTAATTTATTTAAGTTTAATTTACGTTTCGTCAAAACCAAACCCCCCCATTATTATAATATATTATTTAATTAGATTTCATTATTTTTAGTCTTTTAATTCAATTTCCGTCCATTTCAATTCCTAGTGTCTAATTTGTGTGTTTCCATTGTTTTGCGTCATTTTAAGTGTGTTTCGAGTTATTAGAGTTTTTAGCATAGTTTTGTGTGTTTGAGTCTTGTTTAATATTTTTAAATTAATTTAGAGTAGATTAGCAATCCCTCCTAATCCCCGGCCTAGAACGATACCCTACTTACATCTTTACTACAATTGTCAAAAAGAGGGTTAAATTTGTGCGGTTTAAAATCCCGTCAAAGTCCATCTGAGTAGGTCTCTGGATGTACTATGCGGTGTAGAACATTCGATTGCGGAGCAAAACCTCATCAGGGACTAAAAAATGGTTGATTTTCCCATCCTCGCTATCTCATTCACTTAGTCAACAGATGCTTCATATGTAAGCATCCGTAAGGCAGCAGTAATTTTTTGCTCAGGCATGAGACCCATAGCACCAAAAGCATCATTCTTTTTCACAAAGTAAGAATCATGGTTGCAAACAGCGCCTATGGTTTTGTTAAACAAATGTCATTCCATTCTAAAACGACGTCTAAAGTATGTATCAGGGAATGCACTGTTACAGACAAAATAATTGCCCAAGAGATCATTACCTAGTCGTTGCCTCATTCTATCAATGTTCCCAGCACAGCTGGGCCTGCAGATCTGAGCCACAACTCAAATGACTCAACGGGAATGTGAAGCTCTTGCCATTCTTAATTCATCATCTCTCCGTCTACGCTCCTCATCATCTTCCCTTTCATTTTGGGTTCCTTGGCGTTTGAACATTCCTTCTGATTGGTTAAACAATTCTTCCTCTTGCTGATCGATTTCCCACATCATCTTTGAAGAAAAAAATGAAGGACAATAAGACATTGTAAAAAAGGAAGTAGAAACTATGAATAATGATAGAGATCTTGAGAAAATTGGTGTAAGATTTTCTAAGGATAGATGGTGGATTATATAGAGGATTCAGAAACGATTAGGTTGTAGATAATGCCATGTGGCATGCTGTCATTTTTAAAAATCTGGTGGAAATCTATCCTCAAACATTGTAAATAGACTGTGACACGTGGTGCAACGTGATTGGTTAAAAATCTTATCAGAAATCCATCACCAATAATTGCCTTTTCGGATAATGACACGTGGTGCAACGAGAATGATTAAAAATCTTATCGGAAATTCATCATCAATAATTGTCTGTTCCGATAATGACATGTGGCGCAACAAGAACGATTACAAATCTTATCGAAAATTCGTCACCAATAATTATCTTTTCCTATAATGACACGTGGCGCAACAAGAACGGTTAAAAATTTTATCAGAAATCCATCACCAATAATTGTCTTTTCCGATAATGACACGTGGCGTAACGAGAATGATTAAAAATATTATCCGAAATTACAAATAAAATTATTTTGTATTATGTTATAAATTAAAAAATATTAATATTTTATTTTCAATTGCCAAGGCTATTTAGTGTAGGAGTGGAGATGCAAAAAGTAATTACTATTCATTAAGGGCAGTTACTGTTCACTGGGTGGATAGCTCTAAGAGGCCTCTACCACGGTGGAATTGCTTTTACAGTCAAGAGATCCCCAAGCTTGGAATAACCAGTTAGACCTTGCAGGATTGATCTCCTGCTACTACCAATACTATTCTTCTCCTTGGAAACTATTGTCACCCACAAGTTCTCCCATGTTAGCAAAACACCCTCGTCCAACGTCTGTGCATGGTTGTTGTTTTGGACGCTGCAACTTCCTCCTCCTCTTCGTCCAGCTCTTGGCATTTTTGCTTGATCAATATTGTTAACTTATGTTTCAACCTCTAGTATTGCTGAACCATATTCATGCTCAGTGGCATTGCGGTGGACATTAAAATTTAAAGTAGAAGTCATATGGAAATCGACAATTTCTATTTCCCACAGAGAGACAGATTTAGGGTGAGTTTGTGTTGGGGAAATGGTTTATGATTCTTTGTATTTAAAGAATCTTAAAATGTCACTTAGTATTACAGTCGAGTGGTATTCCTCTTCATTTATAAGTGAACACATTTATCAATGTTTAAGTAATAATTCAATTATCAACTTCCATATCATTTAGTTTACAAAGTTTTTTCAATAAATTTAGTCTCCTTTGCATTACCCTTCAAAAAAAGTAGTTTATTAAAAAATCTGGAACATAAAAATGTGTTTGGTAAAAAAAAAAGAAAAAAAAAAGCCTTTAAAAAAAAACTGATGTGAATGACAATGACAGTAGAAAAACATAGAAAAGCAGAAGCAAAGCCTACCATGCTTCTAAAAAAGTATGTTTTTTTTATAGGAAAACAATCAAAAAGTCTAAAAAACTTTAGTTTTAATGAAAAATGATAAATAAAGTTTTAGTGAATAGTATCAGGAAAGGGTAAAAATATGGTTTTTCGTTAAAAGTGAAAAGTAACGGGAGTGTTTCATTAAAACTCCTTTTTTGTTTTTCAAAGCATAGTGTTCAATGGCCATATAATTGAAATTTTCAAATAGCGTATACCCCTACATATTTTACAAAATTACAATTTTTGCCTCTACATTATTCTTTTTGACAATTATTATATTACATTAAATATTATATTATTTTTAATCATTTAACATATTCACATCAATTTACATAAAAATTTACCAAATACTTACATACTGTTTTTTAAAGCATTTTTACAAAATAAAGTTTATTGAATACTCACTAGCTTTATTCTATAACTGTTTACTCTTACATCACATCAGAATCATTTTTTTTAAACACATTCATATCAAACTAGCCCTAAGATTCAAATTATTGGACCATATCATACAATGCAATGCAAGTATGCCCAGAACCTCTCTCTAAAGCGACTCATTATTATTATTATTATTATTTAAATGAGAACTAATTGTGAGCTAAATCCACAACCAACGTAAACGATTTGATTTATTTTTTAAGTCGCCATTTACAAATTATTTTTCAAAAAATTATTTCAATCTGAAACTTTTTACGCATTTGATTGTCATGATTAAATTTTAATGTTTTGTAGTACATAGTGTTCTTCAATTTTTTTGAACTCAACTAAATGCAGTAAACTTTGACAAAACAAAAAAAAACTAAATCAAACATTTTTTATTTGGCTAATATTTTACTAGGATGATTTATGAAGTGCAACTTGAAAAATAGACAATTTAGATCGTTGAATTTCAATGTAGAATGAACCCCACAACTAGTTCCCATTTTTTTTTTTTGTGTGTAAAAATGGGCATGCATGCTTGCATACATGTGGAATTGATTTCTATTAATACACACTTTTACTTCATGCACATGCTTATTATAATGTTTTCGTTGCTTGGTTCCTCTTTCATTTATTCAACTTAAATGCCTAAAATAGACAAATACTTCTTTTTATTTCATGCACACTTATTATAAGATAAATATGTGAAAATCATTTTCCTATGATATAAAAAATAGTAGGGAAACCACATTGCACAACCTATCAAACAAAGGTAGGGCCGACCATTAATATAAGTAGGTCTTGCCTATATTTAAAAAAATAGTCATTGCTCTAAAAATTAGTCATTGTATGAAAATTAAGAAAGTGCGCCTACGCCTGCTTAGGCATTTGCTTAGCCCGCCTAAACTCGGGATGGGTGACCCACTCGGAATTTCTCGTGTGAGTTCCCAAAAACAAAACCGTGAGGGTGTGGTCGGGGCCCAAAGCAGACAATATCGTGTTACGGTGGAGTCGAGCCTAAGATGTGGTGGGGGCTCAGGCCGAGATGTGACAATTTGGTATTAAAGCCACTCCCTGGCCAGAAATGTGCCAACGAGGACGTTGGGCCCCCAAATGGGGTTGATTGTAACATTCCACATTGCCCAGGGGAAGGATCCTATAAGCCTTATATGTCTATTCTCATCTCTACCTAGCACGATGCCTTTTGGGAGCTCCCTGGCTTTGGGTTCTGTAGGAACTCTGAAGTTAAGCGAGTTTGTGCGAGAGCAATATATTCTAATACTTTATAATTTATATGTTATTTTATTTTGTAATTTATGTATTTCAATATAATTTTGTGTGTTTTTAAGTATAGTAGGTGCTTAGTGTTGGAAATATGCCCTGAAAGTCAATCTTTGGAAGAAACCTTTCAGGACACTGTATTGATGTGTATATATGACTCTTATACATCGGAAGGCAAAGATACTAATTAGGACTATCTCAATAAACGATATATGTCCAAAATAGTGAATCCATGGACAATGGATCGATGGAAGAAGTAATCTAATGATGTTAGACTACATAGACCTTCTTCACATAACCATCATGTCCAAAAAGGTTCCTGGTCATAGAATTGTCGGAGGGATACTGACAATGCGTACACTGGTACATACTATGTCCGCTTCAAATGGAAGGATGGAAAGTTTCATCCCATTCGTGTAATGACACTAAGACTGGTATGTAGGTGCTCATTAAGGGAATGAGTTCACTGAACACAATCGAACGAGAGTACTTGCATGGAGGTCTACTCACATGTCAAGCAAGTAACTCTGATAGTTGGAATAATGTAAGTAATCCTTTGACCTGAGACATCATAGATGTCTAATGGTTAGGTCCTTGATCTTTGATCATGTCAAACGGCATTCCATTGGAGTGTTCACGACATTGTTGGGGTCAAGCTATCTAAACATGTAGGCATGTGAATGGTCAACAAGGGATCTCTAATCCTCGTTAAGAGAGGATGAATACTCTAAGATATGATTCGGGAATCTTCGGCCGAAGTATCGAGCGTCGTAAAGGAAAGCGTTCCTATACGACTCAATTGAATCATATAAGAATGTATAATCACATTAGGGGTTTGACATAGTACATCCATACCCTAGTAATGTGATTGAGAGTATTGTATTAGAGAAGGATCGAATTACATTGTAATTCCAACTGAATAGGTTCTTTGAATAACTTCTACATTAGCTTGGGTAGCCATGACATATGTTTAGATGTCACTCATGGCTTGTGAGTTCTTCTAGATGATTAATTGTAATCATCAAAGGAGAACGTGAATTAAAAGTAAGTTTTAATTCATCAAGTCATTGGATTAAATCAATTGGATTGATGCCAATCATCTCATTGCCTTGCTAATTAGAACCTAAAAGATTGTTCATCGATACACTCTTGTAGTGAGTAACCAATGGATGATGGAAATAAGTAATTGGATTAATTAAGTGTTGTGATTAATTTAGAAAGTCTAAAGAAATCATAAAAGCGATAAAAGATCGTTTTGGGCTTAAAGAAACGTTCGGGTTTAATTGGGCCCATTGGGCCTAAACCCATTGGGCTTTTATTCAAGCATTGGATGACTTGAAATAATAAAAGCCCAAAGCCCAAACCACACTTAAAGAGGCCGGCCATATTGAGGAATGGAGAGGTCAAATGTTGACTTGTTTCCTTTTGTCTATAAAAGCAACATTATAGCAAATATCTCATTTAGGGTTTTTTGAAGTGTTAAAAGAACAAAAGAGAAAAAGAAATATCTCTCTTGAACACTCAAAGAGGCCGGCCACCTTAAGGGGAAAATAGCTAATCATCTTTTCACCCTTTTGGTTATTCCTTCATCCTTCTCACTACACTAGTGGGTGAGGATCTTTAGAGGTTTCCTCTTTGGAAACTTGAAGGGAACCTTAGAGCACTCAATCTCACAAAGTGGAGGAGGCAAGGAGGGAGGCTAGGCTCAAGGACTTTGAGGAGCAAAGATCTTGGAGGTGGTCCATCCTTGGTCTCAAGAGTAGATCAAGAGGTACAAATCTACTCCTAAACTTTGTTCTTCAATAAAATATTTTTGATGCATCTTACATAAACCTATGCATCTTGAAGGGGATTTAAATGACTAAAGTTTTGATATTAATTGTTAACATGCTTCCGTTGTTTTCGTATATATATTTTGATTCGTATATGCATGCTAGTCAATAGAAATCCCTAATGAATCTCATAAAATTCCTTCACTTAGTTATATATTATATAATGTGTACGCAGGACAAACTCTACATTCATGATCGGCCATCTTCCACAAATATCTCATCTCCATCATTTACTAGTACGCTTTTGCTACACATACTAATCCTAAACGCTCACTCTTTTCAAATATACTGATTCAGGCATCGAAATCCATTGCTCAAACCTCTCTCTAAACCTAGCACCGTCTTGCAACCCTAGACTTTTTCGTTTTCCCAAAACCACTTTGTTTTCACAAAACCTATTTGTTTTCACAATTGATTTATAGTCTTTATCTCTGTATATAATAAAATTAAAAACGTAAAAAAAAAATTCATTACTAACACTATAATGCAGTTGTATTTTTTCTCACTTGTATATGGAGGACTTTATATTTGATTCTCATGAACAATAAGTTCAATGGTCCTATTCACACACCCCCCTCCCCCCTCCCCCCACCCCTAACAAAAAAAATTTCATTGTATATAAAAAGATTTAATCTACATCAGGCCTAAAATTTTCTTTGTAATTATGAAGAGGTACAAAAATTAAATTCAAGTTTTTCATTTACTCTAATAACACATGAGAATTGTTATTGTCACTCTAAAATTCTCATTTTGCACTTTAAACTGTCTATATTTAAAATGAAAAATTCATGACACACTGCGAACCGAAAGTGGGGCATGCTGGCCGTCACGTGAGCGTGACGTAACCATATGCACATTGCGGAAGCAAGTCTCATAATAAGAATATAAACTAATTAAAACCAATCCACTAGCAACCTAAATGAGATAGTGTGCTAGAGAGAGATTAAAGTACTTATACATAACTAGAGCGTACTAAGTCAAAATACAGTCAAGCATGAATTAATAAATTTGAATAACTCCAAAGGGTGCCGTGCATAAGAAGAAATCTGTCAGAACTGTCGAACGATCCTCGTTAGCCACCAACGATACTCTAGCTACTTAGAACCTGGAGGGGCGAAAAACAAAATTGAGTGGGTCAGCAAAACAAATCTTTTCAAAATCATTCTTTTCTCAAAAGTATAACCCCTCACCGTAAAACCTGTATAAATTCCCAAAATCAAAGTATATTCTCATATATGTATAATTCTCAAAATCATGCTGAAAAAGTGTATGTATGCCATGCCAAAGTATCATAACTAATATCTCAATCATAACTCTGTAGATGTGATCAAAATGTCAGGTAATCATCTCGGCCCTCGGCCGTATAAATATCTCATAATCAATATTAATAATAAACTCAGCCCTTGGCTGTACAAATAGCTCATAATCAACTCATCACATCATATATATCAATCCTGCACACATATCAATATCACCACTAGTGGTCTACTCATCATCACTAAATATATATAAGTATGCTCTAGTGCTACAATCACGTGAAGACTGTACAAAGGATTCGCGGGTCACCTACAGTTGAACCCACTTATAGTGGTCTATACGACAGGACTGTGCACCTAACTTGGATCCAAGGCGAGCATGCGGTGCGGGAGGTGAACAAGACGTGAAAGACTATGCCCCTATCTCTGGGCGGGAGCACCAATATAAATGTGCTGGTATATGAGCTCTAATCACATCACATCACATCATTCGTTCTCATTCTCATTATAACCATTATCTAAACTTACCTGACACTTACCTGTGCATCTGCAGCACCATCATACACATATGCAATCACTAATGAAGCATTTAAAATAAATGAATACTTTGCATGACATTTCAAATCACATAAACGTTCATTTTCAATTTCTAGGAAAAATAATAATATATAAGTATATACGGAAAAATAGTTGCCCACTCATTGATAGGTCGCAAAGTCGTAGCCCCCACGTCTAGCTTGGCTACGCTCGTCCTCAGGATAAGTCTCACCTATATGAGAATTTACTGAAAATACGTTATTTAAGTACATATACGGAACTATGGAAATAACTTCTCATACATAGCTCAATTTTGGTATTTGAATATACCAACGCGACCTACACAACGTCACGGAAAAAGTCGTCGGTTTCTAGGTTATTTTCTAAACGCTAGAACTTCCTCATTTCTTCACCATTTTTAACGAAATTTCTTCCTACATGCTCTAAATTATGAGGGGAAGAGGATTATACCTTCAAAACACCTCAAAACTTCGGAAATCACAACGTGAAATTTCTCCAAAATCGACCAAGTTCGAACTGGGCTATCCCGACGTCCAACTCGTGCAAACGAAGGTCTCCGAGGTTCGTGGGAGAGTTCTAAGACTCGTGATGATCTTATTTTCCCCTAAAACACAACCAATAAAAACTTCATGAACAGTGACAAAAACTGTGCTCGTGGTTTCTACGTGATAACGACGGAGTCAGTACCTGAAATGGGTGTCACTGTGCTTACAAGGACCTCATGAATCTAATGGTAGTCTTGGTTTCGTCGATCTATAGTGTTTAAGGCGGTTAATGGTTGTGTCCGTACGTGAGAGATGAAAGAGAGAGAGAGAGAGAGAGAGAGAGAGAGAGAGAGAGAGAGAGAGAGTGAGTGAGTTCGAGGATGAGACAGAGAGAGAGTGAGACACGGGAGTGATGTGTGGGAAAGAGTGTGGTCTAAAAGCCACCAACCAAACTACAATAATTCACTAGTTCTTATAGGTTCCAATAATTTAGGGTGCCAAATAATTGGCCAAAACATAACCAATGTACAATACACACCCGTCACACAAGGGTATATAAGTCATTTCACAACGTCGAATCAAAATTCCGGGACGGGCTGTCACAATTCACATGAGATGAGTGCAAAACAAAAATTTTGAAGTGTAAAACAAAAGTTTTGAAGTGTAAATAACAATTCCCTAACATATTTATATGTTAAAACTTGACTTGTTTGGAATGAGGATCCGTCAAGGGTCCAAGTTGTCTGTGGATGTCTCAGCTTCGAACTAAATTTGGGGACAACTCTTCACTTCCCAAATGTTTTAAATTAGGAATGAGGATTCTTGCCAGATCCTCTTTGCGAGGATCCTAGGAATCCTCAATTCACATTCGTTCATTATACCCGATATCTTCCCGTGTTCGTGTCAGTTTCGTGTCGTACCCGATATCTTAATGGGTTGTGTCGTGTAACACCCGTTAAAATAAACGAGTAAAATGACTCAATAATATTAACAAAATAATATAACCCGACATGTTACCCATTAAGGAAAATATATTTTAAACCAATAAATAATCAAGTGAAAAACATAATACTAAATAAGTATATACATACCATATTATCACATTCAAAACATAAAAACACATTTGTCTTTTAAGTATTGCATATTTACATACCCAAAATAAGAGCATAAAAATAATAAAAACCATTAGAACATTACAAAATATCAAATGCTGGAAAGATTTGCAAAATTAAGGGAGTTATGTTTCAAGATTTGGAACTTTGCACATTTTCGTACAATCAAACTCTTCAATTTTCATCAATCACCATGGGAAACGGTATTGGAACTTTGTCTTGATATATTGTCTTCAAGAGTTATATTGATGATATTTTTAGTGAGGCTGTCTACATTAGCATTATCTTCTCATTTATCATATGGCTATTGTTTGAGTAAAGTCTTTAAATAGTTTTTAAATTAATGTAGAAGTGTGAAAAATATAGAAAAAATATATAAACGCTCGTAATGACAAGCTTTACAACTTTCGTAAATGGCTTAACTTTGAAATGTGCCACTATAATCATATAAATCATATATCAAAATTTAACTGTCAATTGTTGTTTATATTTATGCTTCATTTTTCTCACCAAATTTTCTTTTTTCAGATTTTCTTTTTTTAAAACATTATCTATTAGAGGATACATGAAGATGAACGGTTGGGATCATTGATATTATGTTCAGAGTTTTACCGTTAGTGAAAATATTGCTTGGTGTTTATAAAGTCTCTACAACTATATAACATCGACTCATATTTCAATTAACCGTAAATTTCAAGACGTGATATCAAAGATCCAAACCATTCATCTTTCTACATCCCCCAGAAGATCATGTTTTCAGAAAAGAAAATTTTAAAAATGAAGTTCAATATAAAGAATAAAGCCTAAACGGCAATCGACGGTTAAATACAAATTTAAGATTTATGGATTATAGTGTCGGATTTCAAAGTTGTAAAGCTTGTCACTACAAATGGTTGTATATATATATAATTTATATTTCTTACACTTCTACAATAATTATTATTAATTTATTACTTTTACACTCAAATAAAAAATACTATTCATGACGGTTTAGAGGGTTTTAAAAATTTAAACGATAATGTAAGTGTAACCATTGTCTACTCGTGGAGGAATGATGAATCACGAGTGTTTATATATTTTTTCACATTTTTCATACTTATAGAGATGTCTTATTGCCTATACTAATATTATACTAGTTGATTTTAATTTTAGACAACATGTTAAGTAAAATTTATCCTATTAATGATAATAAGAAACTCTCATAATAAAAATAAATAAATGAATAAAACTTAATTGTTTTTAACTTATATAGAATAATAATACAAAAAAAATATTTAAAATAGAATATACCAATATATACAATATGACTATTGTATTTTATAATAAAAATTTTAATAATTAAACTTTAAAATTATAATTTATTTATTTTTAACGGGTCGCCCGATAATGACCCGATTAGTTATCTTGTTGACCTAAAATCCGTTATTTTAGTATCGTTTTTATGTCGTAACATCGTATCGTGTAAGAAACTGCTTGGTCTAAAGGGTAAGTGTGAGAATTAAATAATTAATATTTCAACACATTAAATATTTAGCTTTAAGTATTAGTGAAGTCCACATATCATTTAATGAATGGAAAAAACAATTAGAGAAAGATAAAATAAAAAGGTAGCGAGCATTCCTCATACAAAAATAAAAAGAAAAAGGTTGCTCATAACTCACACCAAGCGACGCTGGGGGCGTTTTAGTATGCAACCGAACCCAATTGGGCCTCGAACTCTCTCGACCTGCAAAGAACAGAGCCTTCCTATAGGCTTCTGTCACCCTCGGTCCACCACACTAGCCTTCGGGATTTGGTGTTTATTAGGCCTGCGAAGCAGAATGGCTTCTCCCATGGGTCTTCTGCGTTGCTGTCTCACTCGGCTGGCACCTGAACCCAGCCCAGATTTGGGCCTGGTTCCTTTTTATTTTTCCCAGCCCTTGTAGGCTTTGGTCCAGTTTTGGACCCCCAAATTTCAGTGCCTGATCATTTTAGACATTATTCATTGGGTTTATATTTTAGCCGTCTTTCCTGATTGGCCCGCAACTCAATGATGAAAGTTATCAAGTCATTAATTTTTCTCTCTATATATTGCATTTGCTTGCGAAAACTTGTGAACCTAAAGTTCATAAAATTTGAACCCGAAGTTTCGCATAAATTGCCTTGAAAACCCGAAATTTTCTTAAAACACTACATACATGAAAACCCTGAAGCTTTTCATGAAAATTTAAACCAATACACGTCTAATGGAACCTAAACATTCTACTCCTTGTGTATGGATTGATAAACTTGTCTCCATTGCACTAGCCACAATCTTGTAATAATTTTTGTGACAGGGATTTGTTGAATTTGAATAAACTCGACTTTACTGCTTTGGAAGTCTTCGGACGAAACTACCTAAAGTAAGTCCAAGATGTGAAGCTTCATCTCACGCCTAAAAGCCTTAGAGCTACCATAGAAGCTGAGAAGGATGTACCGATTGGCAAAGCTAGCAAAGCCACCGTCACGATCTTCATACGAAGGCATATGCATAATGCACCACAAGCGAAGTATCTTGTTGAGAAGGATCCACAAGCTTTATGGATCATTTTGGCGGATCATTTTGATCACTAAAGAGATATACTCTAGAATTAAACAAGAAAGGACTAGCAACACTTATACTTCCAAGAATTTAAGCCTAGGATACAATTATGAAATTTGTCGAATCGTATCACTTCTCAAGTTCTGTAATAAAGACTTAACCGAACAGAACCTCCTAAAAAAGACCTATTCGACCTTCCATGCCACTAATATTGTCCTTTAGCAACAATATAGGGCACAAAAGTTTACCAAGTTTTTAGATTTGATCTATGTTTTACTTCTAGATGAAAAGCAGAACCGACTATTGAGGAAGAATCATCAAGTTAAGCCTAATGGCTCAACTTCTGTGCTTAAAGCACACACTAGTGAAAAACGACGCCTGAACCGTCATTCTAGACGTAACAGGCATGGCTAGAAGCTGTATACCCAAGGCCAATAAAGTGAAAGCCCATCCAAGGGAGGAAATAGAGCTGTAAAGTGCTTCAACCTAGGCCCAAGGCCTCGAACTTAACACTATGGATGCAGATATGTGTTATCGTTGTGGTTCAAAGAACCATTGGTCCCGTGTATTATAAGCTCCAACTAAGGTTGAACCTAAGTATCATTCTCGTTGTCATAAGTTTGAATTGGTCCCATGTATTATGAGCTCCAACTAAGGTTGAAGCTAAGTATCATTCTCGTTGTCATAAGTTTGAATCAAACTTTCCTTAAGTGGTGGAGCTAAAAGATACAAGAAGGTTTTTTACTTTCAGGAAGCATTTGCTTTGATGGAGAATAGATTCTTAGACATGGCCCACTTATTGGCTGAATTCACCCCCTGGGACTGAATTCCCTATATAGCCAAACCTTTTTTTTTTTTTTTTATTGTTTAAGTTTTCAACAATTTCCTTTATTTTTGTATGATTTGTTGGTATTTTTTTTTAATTTTTGGTATTAGATTTTATGGATTACTTCCTCGAATGATTAATTGAATGAATGAAATCTTTTGAATTTGTTTATACCTGTGACTAATCCAATTAATATGTTTCCAGGTATGACTAGTAGGGAAGTTAGTTGTTCGACAAATAATGCAACTACGTAGACCATTTTGCGTGAAGACATCTATCTTACTAACTTCATACCTAAAAATTCACCTATGACAACCTTCCCATGCTCATCTAAACTGATCAAAGAACACAGAAAGGCCAGTGTAATGTTCTCCAATGGTACTGAATTGACCATTCTAGAGACCCTTTATTCTCTGTGTTCAGGAAGAACATTGTTGAGCTTAAACAATCGAGATAATAATTATCACGCTAAAACCTTTGTAGAAAATTTAGTTAAGTTTCTTTGCATCATTTCCTATGAAGATTAGGCAAAATCTAACAAGACTTTGAATGCCAAACTTGTTGAATGGGAAAGCTCATCACGCGCCCTTTCTATGACAAGATCCAACCGGATCCTCCAATCATTCTTCATATAATTCGGGGGGACATTTGTGGACCAATTCAACCCCCTTGAAAACCATTTAGATACTTTATGGTATTGATTAATGCTTCTATGTCTTGGTCACATGTATGTCTTTTGTTCACCTGAAACGCTGCATTCTCCAAACTGCTAGCTCAAATCATTAAGCTAAGGGTTCATCATCCTAATTATCTGATTGAGTCGATTGGACTGGATAACGCTAGAGAATTCACATCGAAAAACTTCAATGACTATTGTATGTTCATTGGGATTGAAGTTGAACATCTTGTTCCCTAGCTAAAGGGTTCATTAACGCCTTCAATTGATCGCTCAGTTGTTAGTTATACGTACCAAACTCCTAACTGTTGTCTATGGCCATACAATACTTCATGTAGTCATGTTGGTTCGCTTGAGGCCCATCATGACCCAACCTTGTTCTACGCTTTAGTTGGTAACTAGATACGAGCCCAACATCTCGCATATGTGGGTCTTTGGTTGTGTGGTCTATGTGCAGTTGTGCCATTCTTACGTACAAAATTGGGTCATCAGGGAAGGATGAGAATATATGTCGGTTATGATTCTCCTTAAATCATTTATTCCTTAAAATCTTTGATAGGTGATCACTTTATCGCTCGTTTCACAAATATCCATGAGATAGTGTTCCCGTCATTAGGGGAGGATAAGAACATCTACATTCCTAAAGAATGACGTGAATTATCATGGACGACTCCCACTATGTCTCATTGAGATCGTCACACTTCACAGTCTGAAATTGAAGTGCGACGAATCCTAGATCTTCAAAACATTGCTCAAAGCATGCCGGATGCTTTTACCGATCTAACGAAAGTGACAAGATCTCATATACCAACTGCAAATGTGCCTCCAAAGATGGATGTACCTAAGACATGTCTAACCATTGTTCCAAAATGATGGGATGCCACAAATGTATACTGGATAACCCTCGAAGGTCGGTTGCCACACTTAGTGGCGAATCCAGTATACTAGCGGCTAGCCAATCATCTGTTTCTGCCAAGAGGCGTAGTAGGCATGTTGGTACAAATGATTCACATCCGTGAAAGAGGAAACCTATGGGACACTAGAGTAAATCCAACCATCGCCTACTCATTCTATTCAACGCATGAATAAAATCTAGATTATAAAAACGTCCTAGAAGAGACGAATCTACCTCCCAAGAACCGAGAGATTTTAGTCCATTAAGCTAGCTTGGATGATGTTTTAATTACAAATGAGATGATAGTTGTCGATGAATTAGTATATGCAATAGCTACTAACATCATGCTAAGCAATGACATTAAATCGCTTTTCGTTCAAAGGTCGGCGTCAAACAGATTGGTCAAACTGGAAATAAGCAATCTAGTTTGAGCTTATTCGATTGCAAAACCTAAGGTGGTTAGCCCCGTAGTTCTTACATCGCCACATGTGAAGCTTATTGAATACAAGTGCGTTTTCTTACGGAAGCATAATGAGAAGAATGAATAGTGCAATATAAGGCACGCCTCATGGTGCAAGGCTTCTCTCAATGCCCAATGATTGATTACGAGGAGACATATTCTCTTTTAATGGATGTCATAACATTCAGCTACTTTATTAGTTTGGTGGTTTCCAGAAAACTGAATATGGTGTTAACCTCATATCTCTATGAAGATATTGATATGGAAATCTACATAAAATTTCTTGAAAGACTTACATTGACTGGATAAAATAATTATAGACCACGAAACAACTTTTCGATTAGATTGAGGCATTCACTCTATGGATTGAAGCAATCTGGAAGGATGTGGTGTATTGTTGAATGAGTATTTGATAAGTTAGGGAAATGTGAACAATGAACTTTGTCCTTACATGTTTATTAACAAGTCACATTTTGGATTTGCGATCGTTACAGTTTATGTTGATGACCTGAATATCATTAAAACTCTTGAAAAGCTTGGAAAACTATCGCGTACCTGAAGTCGGAGTTTAAGATAAAAGATCTTGAAAAAACTCGATATTGTCTCTGCCTAGAAATCGAGCATTGTTCAGATGGAATTCTTGTTCAACAGTCAAACTACACCCAAAATGTGTTGTGTCATTTTAATGAGGATAAAGCAAAGCCTTTGAGTGCTCCTATGCTTGTCTAAATGCGAGATTCTAAATGAGATCATTTCTATCCTAAAGAGGATCAAGATGAGATTTTGGAGCCTGAAGTTCCATTGGCGATTTATTGTACTTAGCTCAGTGCACTAAATTGGACATCTCATTCACTTTTAATCTTTTAGCAATATACAGCAATGCGCCCACACGCAAAAAATGGACAAGTGTTAAAGACATCTTCTGCTACCTTAAAGGTATAATAGATTTGAGTTTGTTCTATGCCCGAAATCCTCGAGAGGAACCACAACCCCCTCAGTTCTCAGGTTGGTTCTCGACATGTTGGTATTGTTGACGTAGGGTACTTATCTGACATGCATAAGGTACATTTTGAAATTTGTTACATCTTTACCATTGGAGACATTGTAATATCTTGGAGGTCAACCAAACAGACCTTAGTTGCGACTTCTTTGAACCATGCTCAACTTATTGTTTTACATGAAGCTACTTAGGAATGTTTTGGTTGAGAGCAGTAATGGATCATATTCGAAGCACATGCAGGCTTTCTTCCATCATTGACGTCCCTACAACGATTTATGAAGATAACGTAACATGTATCGAACAGCTTTAAAGCAATACATCAAAGGAGAAAACACCAAGCATATTGCGCCAAAATTGTTTTTCTCTCATTTGCAACAGGAACATCAGAAGATTGAAGTCAAGCAAATCCATTCCCAGGACAACATGGCTGACCTCTTCAATAAGTCACTGCCAAAGTCTACCTTCCAAAAGCTTGTTCAAGGAATTGGTGTAATAAAAATCTTGAAGTATACTCTTTTGATCTTAATGGACTCTTTTCCCTACCCTTAGGAACATTTTTCTCTTTGAGTTTTTGCTACCTAACTATGTTTTAACGAGGCACGCATCATAAGCTGGTCATACCTTTTTGTACATCTTGTAGATGTTTAAATTGGTTTGCATTAACTCACCTTTTTCCTTAGACTATAGGTTTGTCCCATATTTTGTTTTACCATGCCTGCATTTTGTGATACTTATTTCCATATGCAAGTTCCCTTGTTTGAGACTAGCGTTTTTCCAAATCAGTGCCGACAAGTTTGCTTCTTTAACTTTGCTTAACTTGATGTTGAATCTACTTGAGTTTTTACACACTCAAGGAATAGTGTTATGAATATTATCTACTTGGTTTCTAGATTATTTATTTTTCTAGTGATTTTTTACACACCCCGACCCGAAATATTGAGGCGTGCTAGCCGTCACGTGGAATGACGTAGCCATGTGCGCGGTGCGGATGGACTAGAGTGAAAATGTGAGGAAATTAAAAAAAACAAGCAAAATAATTTACAGTAAAAGATAAGTGAGAATGAGTGATGAAACGGAAGCATAACAACACAACAATAAAGTTCAAGTAACCTAGGTGCAGTCCAGAACAAACAAGAACAAAATAAACAATAGCTAAAAAGTCTTACATAGATGGCGCTCTATCAGAACTGCCCCAGTGCCTCGTTTGCCACCAACGTCACAGCAACCTAAAACCTGGAGGGGCGCAAAACAGAAAACGTGAGTAGGAAAAAATGAAGCTTTTCCAAAACCATTTCAGTATCAAAATAGTAACCCATTTTTGTAAAACAAGTATATTTTCCCAGAAAATAACATACGTACTCATATACCAAATTCATGCTGGAAAACAATAAATCTCAAATATGTCAAGTTAGAATACGTCATGTTGAGATACACAATCAAATAAAATAAGTATCAAGCAAGTGAGATAAATCAAATCACAATATGCCGACAATCTCAATACGTCAGCCAGAGTCACCTAACATGACCTGTACGGCTGAATCTATAGCTCCTCAACCAATCTTGCACATGAGTAGAAACCACATTTAGTGGTCTGTATGACAGGCTGGGTGTATAATATTTCGCTCAGTGCTACGATTACGCAAAGGTTGTGCGATGAATTACAAGTCACCTACGAGTCGGGAACCACCTATAGTGGTCTGTACGACAGGCTGGCACCTGCCTTTGATCCAAGGTGAGCGTACGATGCGGGAGATGAACGATCATGTGAAGGCTAGGCTCTACTTTGGCGTAGCACGAACACCGAGGTTCAGGAATATAAACTATATCTCAATCTCATCATCATCACACTATCACTAACAAGTATACTCCCCTGACTTAGTTGAGCGTCCACGGCGCCAAAGCATAACCAACACAATCACAATAACAATATCAATGGTATTCGACATGGCATTTCAATCATAAAACCATTTCGATTCTAAAACCATTTAAAAATGTAATTTTTAGGAAAAACATCAATTATATATATATATATATATATATATATATATATATATATATATTGAAAACAAAAGCCCACTCACTGATAAGTAAAAGGGTCGTAGCCCCCGAGCTTGGCGTGGCTGCGCTCGTCCTCTGGATAGGTCTCATCTATATTCAAAACAATTATAAAATTGTCAATTAAACGCACATAACCAATCTTAGGTACTTCTCATACATTGCTCAATTAGGGTGTTTAAATATACCAACATGCTCTACTCGATCCGAAGAACACCCTCATATTTTTTTAGAAAAATTTTCCGATGGCCCACGCGCCCACACGGGCCGGCAAAGGCATAGCCAGAAACACCCCTACACAGCCAACCCTAACGAAACAGTTAACGGCAGTTAGGAATATTTCGTTAAAAGTAACAGATTTTGTTAAATCTAACCTAACGCCGTTAGAATATTCCGTCAAACATGACGGAATATTCGTCATCTCCCACATCCAGTCGCCGGAGTCCGGCACCGGCGACTGCTGTTATCGCCGGAAACTGGAAAATTTTCAAACTCGATTTTCTCACTCATCTTTCAACCAAAATTTACAAATTTTATACCAAAATGAAGCCCACGATAAGTAGAACAAAACCTTACCACTTTCAAGCCTCAACAACGCCAGAATCTCGCTAGAGAATTTTAGTGAAATATGGCTAACATTGAAACTCACTACTCTGACGTCCAAAACGCATCAACGACACTCTTCGAGCTTCATGAGGATGTCTAGAAACTCCCCGTGATCTCCAAATCCATTAAAAACCTCACGATTAAAAGTTTGTGAACAATGCCACCAAGAGTGCTCTCGATTTCAAAGGTTTTAAAGAGTTTCAAGCCAAACAAATGGTACCAGTAAACTCACCAGGTCGCGAGGAGTCTAAATATGCTATCCAAAACCTCGATCTATGACTGATTTGAGAGGTGTAGGGTTGTCTGTACAAAAATGGTGAAAAAGGGTAGAGAGTTCGAGAGAAAGAGAGAGAGTTGACAGAAAACGGGGAAGAGAGAGAGTTGACAGAAAACGGGGAAGTGAGAGAGAGTGCACGTGCATGTGGTGTGTGTGTGTGTGTGTGTGTGTGTGTGTGTGTGTGTGTGTGTGTGTGTGTGTGTGTGTGTGTGCATGTGCTTCCCTTTAAACCCACCAATCACAACCAAACCAAACTAAAACAATTTAGTTTCCAATTGGATCTAACTTAAAGAAGACAAGAGATAAGTCCAAGAATATGGGAAAACTAATGGGTCCCAAACATGGCCCAATCACACACACATCCACACACGAACAAGGGTAAAAACATCAATTCACACCGTCGATAAAATTATTTCGGGACGGGCTATCACATTTTTTCCTTATAAGATTGTACTTACTTGGAGGGCAAGTAATCCTCTCTTTTTGGTTCACTATAAGTAAAAACAATGGCATACGGAGGAACATGCAAAAGAATCTCTAAGAATTCTATAGTGTTCACTTCTCTTTCTGCCCTACCCCTTTTCTTCTTTACATAAAATAGGCCACAACACATTTTAGGTTCAACTTATTTATATAAAGTATTCATTACCACACAAGTTGAGAAACCTATATTTTTTTTACCAAACACTATATTTCAACCAAAATTTAAAGCTTACGAGCCTTTCCAATAGCTCTTAACTAGAATTTAAGAAGGATTTGAAATAAAAAATTCAACTTCAATCACACTCCTTATCCATCTCTTAAGATAGGGATTCATCTAGAAACTCCTAAATACGAGGAGGGAGAAGTATGGTTGGAATATAACTTTTATAAAGAGATGCTAAAATAATTTTTTGATCATTTTAGCTAAAATATTAATATAAAATAGAGAGTTTGATTAAAGATGCTCTTACATACCAAAAACCTCAACTCAATTTTTCTTGAGCCAAACCATGAACTGGTCTCCCTCAGAAGTGCAAACCTTAAAAACACCTAAAATCAAGCTTCATATAAAAAAAACCTTCACAATCGGTGTTCGTCATTATAACATAAACCCATTTTGATAGAAGAAAAAACCCTTCATCATTGTTGCTTAACCTCCACCACCTTCATCCCTATCCCATTGACACATCCTGACCTGAATAGCCTTCCAGCTAAGGGTGGAAACGTGCTGGCTGATACTAAATTGACACTAAAACCCACCGTAAAGGTGACGAAATACTATCAACTTAATGACGAAGCCATAAGTAAAGAAATTGTGATGTGAATTATTTCTAATCGAAAGGCTCATTTGCTAATTATTTTACTATTAAGTAGTTCCCTCCACAACCTCCCCACTTAGGGAAACAATCTAGAACTAAATTTCATTTGTATTGATTTCACATCATTAGAGCATAGCAGTAGTGCATACAACAGTAAGCCACAAAAATATGGGTCGTGCAATAAATAATCAGAAGTAATGTCATACAATTGATTATAGATAAATAATAGCTAAGCAGAGATTAAACTACCCAGCTAGCAGGAAGTCTACACTACTGCTAAGCCCATTCCTCCTCCTCGAAAGTCGCCTTGCACTTGCTAGGTCCTAAGGGAGAACAAAACAAAGTGTGAGCGGGTCATAATCATTTATCAAATAAAATCATTTTGAACATAATACCCCCGTTTTGTACAACATATATAGTAGAAAAGCTTCGTAATAATATCTACTACCATAATAGTAAATAAAATTCACAATAAATTCGTCAATCAAACTCATTCAATCAATTGTTCAGAGATTGTACATTTACTTAACCAATCATACTAGTGTCTACTAGCATAAGTACATCATGCATGGTATGCTAGCCTCTACTAGCTAAATTATCTATAAGTATCAATAAGTAATCTAGCCACTACTAAACATATAGTAACACTTGCAAACGGTCAAAGATAGCTATACAAGATATAACATGATGACCATGTGTGGTGAAAATAATTCACCTGAGTCATAAGTATCACTAATATGAAATCTAATTAAGTCTCATCAAATGCCAGCACAATTTAAATATTTATCAAAAACCATTTAATCGAAAAATATTATTTTTGATAGGATCCACTCACGGATAATGCAAGCATAATCCATAATAGGTGCCTTGCCCTTGTTTGTAACCTTTGTAATTGCACCCATAAAATAACACGCTTTACTAAATATATTTTAACATTTCACAAATTTTAATGCCTAAACATTATTAACGGCTTTGAATTAACCTAAATAGACTGCACCATGTGTAGACCTGACATTCGTGTCGTGTTTCTCGTGTTCGTGTCGTTTTCGTGTCATACCCGATAGCTTAACGGGTCGTGTCGTGTAACACCCGTTAAAATAAACGGGTAATATGACCCAACCCGAAATCGATCCGTTAATATTATCAGGTAATATGACCCGACCTGTTACCCGTTAAGAAAAATATTTTTTAAATCAATAAATAATGAAAATGAAAAACATAATTTGACCCTAAAAATGTAAAACATAATACTAAATTAGTATATACATACCATATTGTCACATAAATACTAATTCAAAACATTAATAAATAAATAAATAAAACATTTTTCTTTCAAGTTTACATACACCAAAATAAGAGTCTAATGAAAAAACATTAGTGCATACTACAAAATACAAATGTTCAAAGATATGCAAAATGAAGAGAGTTATACTTAACGAAAGTATAAATAAACTCTAAGTGTTAGTCAATCTATCGTTTTGATGGGATACGAATTCTCTGAAACTAACTTCAACGATCACAACCGTCAAACTTGTTTGTATATGTTTCGAGATCACATCAGCAAAAAATCACAAAAAACAAACATTCAGAGATCAAGTAACAGGACAAAACTTTTCGACGGTTATAAACAAAAAAATCACGATTTAACGGTAATTTTAACTCTGATTTTGATGATTTTATACAGCTACACTCCTTGACTCTATATGAATACAATGAATGAATTCGATTTTTAATTTAAAATATTTACACAAGTGGATACCACAAAATCTTATGTTATACTAAATGAAAGTATAAATAAACTCTTAAGTGTTAGTTAATCTATCGTTTTGATGGGATACGAATTATCCGAAACTAATTTCAACGATCACAACCGTCAAACTTGTTTGTATATGTTCAAGATCACATCAGCAAAAAATCACAAAAAACAAACATTTAGAGATCAAGTAACGGGACAAAGCTTTTCGACGGTGATAAACAAAAAATCACGATTTAATGGTTATTTTAACTCCGATTTTGATGATTTTTTACAGATACACTCCTTGACCCTATATGAATACAATGAATGAATTTGATCTTCAATTTAAAATATTTACACAAGTGGATACCACAAAATCTTATGTTATACTTAATGAAAGTATAAATAAACTCTTAAGTGTTAGTCAATCTATCGTTTTGATGGGGTACGAATTATCCGAAACTAATTTCAACGATCACAACCGTCAAACTTGTTCGTATATGTTTCGAGATCACATCAGCAAAAAATCACAAAAAACAAACATTCAGAGATCAAGTAACGGGACAAAACTTTTCGACGGTTGTAAACAAAAAATCACGATTTAACGGTTATTTTAACTCCGATTTTGATGATTTTTTACAGATACACTCCTTGACTCTATATGAATACAATGAATGAGTTTGATCTTCAATTTAAAATATTTACACAAGTGGATACCACAAAATCTTATGTTATACTTAATGAAAGTATAAATAAACTCTTAAGTGTTAGTCAATCTATCGTTTTGATGGGATACGAATTATCCAAAACTAATTTCAACGATCACAACCGTCAAACTTGTTCGTATATGTTTCGAGATCACATCAGCAAAAAATCACGAAAAACAAACATTCAGAGATCAAGTAACGGGACAAAATTTTTTGACGGTTATAAACAAAAAATCACGATTTAATGGTTATTTTAACTCCAATTTTGATGATTTTTTATAGATACACTCCTTGACCCTATATGAATACAATGAATGAATTCGATCTTCAATTTAAAATATTTACACTAGTGGATGTGGATATCACAAAATTTTATGTTATATACTTAATAAAAGTATTATTTTCGGGTGTAGATGTAATACTTAAACGACAAATGTTTTAATGTTTTGAAGTAATATTTATGTGGCAATGTGTGGTATGTGCAATTTTTTTTTAAAAATCTTATTAATTTTTCACTTCTACAATATTATTAATTTTTCACTAAAAAAAACATTATTCATGAGATTTGGAGGGTTTTAAAAATCTAAACGACCATGTAACAATTGTCTAAGGGTAGAGGATGCAATCATGAGCATTTATATAGGGATGTGCTATCCACACACCCCATTTTACTTCTTACACACCCCTTGTTAATTTCTATTTGTTGATTTTTTTCAATTCATCCGATCCGACGGTCGAAAATTAGAAGGGTGTGCGAAAAGTAAAATGGGGTGTCTGAATATCACACCCCTTTATATATGCTTTCACATTTTTCAGACTTATACATTAATGATTATGAATTTTATTTATTTTGAACTACCTTAAAAATACTTGAGGGTTTGTATAGTTTTAAAAATTCATGTACGTACCTTTAAAGCGTAGAGGATGCAATTAAGAGTGCTTGCATATTTTTTTTCACAATTTTTGCACTTGTAAATTAATTATTTTAAATATTTAAATGTATTTGGTATTTTTTAAATTACTTGATGTTTTTATTTTTAATGTGTTTTATAATTTTTTAATCTCACTCTTTGCTCATAATATTTTATAAAATAAATAAATAAAACTTAAATTTTTAAAATTTATTTAGAATAATAATACAATAATAATTAATGAACAATATATATATATATATTCACTATATTTATTGTATTTTATAGTAAGTTTTTTTTAGTAATTGAAAAAAATTAAAATCATCAAAATAACTTTTTCCTTTTCGTGTCAAAACAGGTTACCCGCGTGTCACTCTCGTGTAAACCTGTTAAGGACCCGTTATTAACGGGTTACCCGATAATGACCCGATTAGTTATCGTGTCGACCCGAAACCCGTTATTTTCGTGTCGTTTTCGTGTCGTGTCATCGTGTCGTGTCAGAAACTGCCAGGTCTAGCCATGTGAATCGAGACGTCGAAAAACCTAAAGTAAGTCTTTGATCCACCACGCACTACCGTATAGATGGCCAGACGCCATCACAGCTAGCAAGTACAGCTGCAGTCGTTGTCGCCAGTTTGATACATATTGATGACAGAAAAATTCCTAATTTGATTTTTTTATATTTTATAAATGACCTCTAAATGATGATTAAGTAAAAAACGACTAGATTGACAAAGAGGCGTCCCATGAAGTCTATAGAAGTATATTGTGTGTTGTATTTGTTAGTGTTTTATAGGCTCATAGATTCTAATTCTAGTTGGATTTTGATTCTGGAAATCACATAGATGGTGATCTCCGGATTGCAAAGAGTGAAGTGAGAGAAGAGTAGAGAACGAATACAAAACCTTTATCTGAAGTCTATATTGGAGGTTTTGCAATTCAATTATGCCAAACACGATGAGAGTGTGAGCAATATAGCCATTGCTAGCTCATACCTCAGCTAGAATTGCAGCACGTGAGATGGCTATGTACAACTTAAACACAACTAAGAAACATGACAACTGGCATGATATATACACCGTGTAAATATTATAATTGTGACAGTCCATTACAAACACTTAAAGCTCAAAACTTAGAACAATCCTACAATTCTAAAACCAAAACTTGAACTTCCAGTGCAGCTACAGAGCTTTGAAAACCAAGATCTTCACAAAAGCTTTAAAACTTTAGGAAAGTATATTCTCTTCCTTTGTCACTTCTCAATTTCTGAATTTGATAACCACTCTGAAACTTAACCATAGTTTGAATCTTTTGAATGCACATAATACTTATGACTTGTGCTTCAAGAAATATAGCCAACACATTCTTGTACGATCATCAATAAATGTCAAAAGTATCTATTTCCTCCAATTATGGTGACCTGCGTAGGACCACATACATCAGAATATACCAACTCCAATGGTTTACTTGCTTTCCAAGTCAACTCCTTACTGAATGCTTCTCTGTGATGTTTTCCTGCATCGCATCTTTCACAAACAATATTTGTTTTCTTCAATTTAGGCAAGCCCAACACCATTTCCTTGTCAGTTGACAATTACAAACTCTAGAAATTCAAGTGACCAAATGTTTTGTGCCACTCCCAAAAGTCTTCTTCAACTGTTGCTTTTAATAGAAATGCCATCATATCCTCCATAATAAGATGAAAACATTTGTTCCTGTCATTTTTATTGTGCAAATATGAATTTCAAGACTTCTATCGAGAAATATTCCAACTCTATCAACTCCAAATAATAGGAAATATCCATGTTACAACATTTGTCCTACACTCAACAAGTTTTCATCTAAAATAGGAACTAGCATAACTTCTTTGATGTGCATTTGCCATTTTCAATTTCAATCACCAATGTTCTTTTTACAGTGGCTTGTACTACCTGTCCATTTCCCATTTTGATTATGATATTCACATTTCTATCTACATCAATCAACATGGACCATGTGAAGTCATGTGATTACTGCACCCATTATCAATATACTAGACATGTTCATTTTTAACAATTGCTGTAAAATTGCAAGCAAAGAACATACTGGTAACTTCTCTAACCTCCTTGGCATAATGAACATGCTGCACAATTTTACTCATGCAATCTTTGGCTATATGACCAAACTTGTCACACTTCTAGCATTTTGGTTTTCCCTTAAACAAGCATTCACCAAAATGTAGATTCCCACAAGTCTTGCAACCTTCTTTACTGTCATTGTTCTTCACAACTACATTTGGCTTCTCATTTGGTCTCACAAGTTGCTTCTTCTCCTTATTATTCTGAGGCTTCTTGCCTCTATAACATCAGCCTATGAGCTACCTTTTGATTGAATATTAAGACTATTAAATGCCCTTTCATTCATCTCTCAATCTTCAGCATGTCTCATCAATCTTTTCCCAAAACTCTTGAGAGTTGCTACAACCATAAGTCGATCAATCTTACTGATTTACTTTGTATCCTATATTTGATACATTTTTATTTGATTCACCAAGCCAAACAATCTAGTTAGATAATAAAATAATGATTCACCATTTCTCATTCTAGCATACTCAAAACCACAACGATTACCTTGAAGTTTCACTGCCATGACCTGAGAATCACCCTTGTATTCTTGCTTCAATACATCCCAAGCATCATTAGTCGTCTATTGATTTGCAATCCTGGGAAAGATTTCACCACTTACATCACTTTAAATCAAGCCCAGAGCTCTAACATCTTGAGCAATGATCTGTTGCTTCTCATCTGTTTGCTTCTCATATGAGGGAAGCTCATTATCATATTCAACAGAACTCCACATATTGTGAGATGAGAAAAAAGTTTTCATCTAGATGACCAAAACTTGTAGTTGACACCATTGAAGACCAAAGCTCGAAGCTCAGCTCTAGATCTTGCTCTTTGATTCACTTTTCTTTGTTGGAAACCTAGAGAACAACTCGCAGATTCACGCCCCTTCATTTAATTTGAACCAAGTTGTAAGGCCATATTAGTGTTTTCTAGGTTGATTAATTCAAATTCTGGTTGGATTTTGATTCTGGAAATCACAGAGATGGTGATCTCTAGATTGCAGAGATTAAAATGAGGGAGGGAGGAGAGCAAATCGAAAACATTTCTTTGGAATCTACGTTGGATTCCTTGCAATATAGTTATGCCAAACACGATAAGAGTGTGAGCAATATAGTTGTTGCTAGCTCACACCTCAGCTAGAATTCTGGCACTTGAGATGCATTTGTACAACTTAAACACAACTAACAAACTAGACAGGTGACATAATATACACCATTTAAATGTTATAATTATGCCATCCATTGCAAACACTTAAAACTCAAACTTGGAAAAATCCTGCAATTCTAAAGCCAAAACTTAAACTTCCAGACAGCAATTCTTCAACCCTTTTATAGCTATGAAGCTTATACTTCAACAGTCTTGTGGTATCCCTACAACAGTGCTATGACAATACTAATTAAATCTTGCAGAAAGGGCAGTGACTGATACAGACTCATCTGTTAAGGATTGATCCAAAAACGAGCCTTCCTATTCAACTTCTGATTCAGTAACCCTTATATTCTCTATTTCTCTCACAATTTCATGCATCCCTGGTCGCTTCTTAAGGGATGGATCGCAACATCGCATTGTAATTTGTTAAGCATGCCACTACTGCAGAGGTTTACACCATTCACACTAGCTTGGGCTGTGCAAGTTGAGATCTTTCCCGTCCAGAGCTCTAAAACAAGGCTGCCATAGCTCCAAACATTAGAAAAGTTTGAGACTTTCTTAGTCTTTTGGTACTTTCGCGATTTATATATAACCATGCGCTGTGCTGCAATTGGAATCATAACAAATGAAGCAAAAACATGATCAGAAACAAGAACCCCTTCACTATCATCCAGAAGAACATTCGACAACTTTAAGTTTCTGTGATGGGTGGTGCTAATGGTACTGCTGCTTTCTACTGATGAGGTCTAATTGTTGTGGAGATACTCAAGCGCTCGGGCTACACCTCGAGCAACTGATAATCTTGACCTCTATTTGAATATAATGCAGTCTGCACCCTTTTTTCTTACATATATATAACAACTTTCCTAACGTATTTATATAACAACAACTTCTCATCCTTGGAGAAGTAGTAACTAACAAGAGGTAGCAAATTGGGGTGCTTCAGTCTGGTAAGCAGCTGCAACTACTTGGTGAAATCATCACTAACCAACGGCTATAGATTCCTTAGCCGCTTAACTACCACAGATTGCTTAATTTGCTTGCCCGCCACATTATTCATTATCACTATCTCTGCCTTATAGCTATTTCCAAAGATGCCATTCCCCAAACTCTCCGCATATGCTTTTAGAAGATCTCTCATTTCAAATATTTGATGATCGTCTGCTCCATGTTGAACGAATTCCAGCTTCCCTATCTTGTGTTGATCTTGTCCTTTAACCTTGGTAGCTTTCATCATCTGATCTCGACGGCCTTCAGATAGAAAGATTACTTTCTGTATTTCATTTCATAATCAGGAAGTAAATATAGAAGGGTTTATATACACTTTGCTAAAATAAGCTTAGTGACTAATTACACCAAATTAACAACTAACATTGTGATTAACACTAAAATAGTTGTAACTATTTCACAGCTATTACATAGCAGAAAACATCTAAGAGTGAGGTGTCATTTTACCCTCCCTCAAGCTCAATGGATGAGACCAAAGAGAACGCTTGGACTGTAATAGCTTGAATCTGGACTTAGAAAGTGCTTTGGTGTGAATATCTGCAATTTGATGATAAGTACTGACGTGTTGAACTTGAATCGGATTAGCTAAGACAAGTTCTCCTATGTAATGGTAATCAATCTCCATGTGTTTCATTCGAGCATGAAATACTGGATTTGATGCCAAAGAAATGGCAGAGACATTGTCACACCAAAGTTTGGGTACCTGTCGAAGTGGGAAGCTGAGATCTTTAAATTTTTTGCAGATTCATGTCAATTCTGGTAGCTGTGTGGGCAAGAGAGCGAGATTTAGCCTTTGTAGACGATCGAGCAAAGGTGTGTTACTTCTTTGCACTCCAGCTAATCAAGTTAGGACTTAGATACACACAATAACCACTTGTTGATCGTCGATCAAAGATACAGCCGGCCCAATCTGCATTGAAAAAGGTTGTGAGATGTAAGGGACCTTTATCGAACCACAAACCTTGAGTAACTGAACCTTTAAGAAAATGTAAGATACGTTTGACTGCTTGAAAGTGATGTTATCTCAGATAATGAAGGAATCGGCACACTTGGTTGACAGCAAACGAAATATCTGGTCTGGTCCAAGTGAAGTACTGTAAAATACCTACAATGGATTGGTATTCTTTGGGATTAGCTAGTAGGGGACCAGTATAATCCCACTTCGCAGTTCCAAGAGAAGTAAAACAGGGTTTGCAGCCATCCATGTTAGTTTTGACAAGCATATCAAGGGCATATTTTCCTTAAGATAAAAATAGACCGTCTGTTGTTCTTTAAACTTCGAGACCAAGGGAAAAATGAAAAGGTCCCAAATCTTTGACAGGAAATTGACTACTAAGTTGATGAATGAATGCTTGACAACATGATGCATTTGGACCAGTCACTAGTATGTCATCAATACATACTAGGACTATAACCAGAGAAGACTTTAGTTGAACAAATAGAGAGCAATCAGATTTGGAGTTTTCAAATCCAATAGAGGTTAAAGTATGAAAAAGTTTATCATACCATGCCCAAGGGGCCTGTTTTAAGTCATAAAGAGACTTGTTAAGCTTGCAAACATAAGAGGATTTGAGGGAGTCAATAAAACCAGGAGGTTGTTGCATGAAGACCTCTTCCTTGAGATTGCCATGAAAAAAGGCATTACTGATGTCCAGTTGATTAAGAAACCAATTGTTTTGAACCACAAGAGTCAGCAAAATCAGGATGGTGACTGGTTTTGCAACATGACTGAAGGTTTCCTGAAAATCAACTGATTTTTGCTGAAAAAAGCCTTTAGCCACAAGGCGAGCTTTGTACCGATCAATGGTACCACCAGGTTTTCTTTCCCATTTGCACTCAAAAATATTTTGATGAGGAGAGGGAGGTACAAGAGCCCAAGTACCAGTATTTTGCAAGGCGTGAAATTCTTCAAACATTGCTTATTTCCAATGATCATGCTTAGCTGGCTGTAAGTCAATTGTAGAAACAAAACTGCTAGAATCAATTGGATGCTTGGTTGTAGCCAGTATATTCAGTTTAAAAACCCAGCCTTTCACCTTGTTACCATGGGATAGGTATTAGTGGAGACAAAAGGCACAGATGGAATAGGGACTTGGGAATCAACAGGTACTAGTGAGTGATGAAAGTTTGGAGATGACGAGGGTTGTGAAAACTGATCTGGAATAGGCACATATACAATACTGCTCAAGGATGAGCAAGTTGGCAGAGAAGAGTTTTTGGGAGAAATAGGAAATGGAAGTATGAAAGTTGGTAGAGAAAAACTTGATAGAGTGACTATGGATACAGATGCCAATGATGTAGTGCCCTATAACTGATGAGAATGTTGAAAGGGGAAATGATCTTCATTGAAAGTAACATGTCTGGAGATGTACAAACGATGTGTTTGAACATCTAAGCACCTGTAGCCCTTTTGCTATAACTATAACCGAGAAAAACACAGAAAGTACTTTTACTATCAAGCTTTGAAGAGACATATGGTTTGAGCCATGGGTAACAACTACAACCAAAAGTTTTAAACTTTGAATAATCTGGAACCTTGTGAAAGAGTAACTCCCAAAGAGATTTGTCCAAATGTGATAGAGGCATGCGATTAATAAGATATAAAGCTGTGGAGAAAGCTTCAACCCAGAATCTGTGAAGAACATTGGAAGTTACTAAAAGAGTTCTAGCAGTTTCTATGAGGTGTTTGTGCTTACGCTCAACACACCCATGTTGCTCGGGAGTCTGAGGACAGCTATATTGATGAGAAATACCATGATGAACAAGAAAATAATTGAATGCAAAACCTGTTAATTCACCACCAGAATCGGATCTGAAAGTTTTGATTTTATTGCCAACCAGATTTTCAACATATGCTTTAAAACTGACAAAGACAGAGAACACCTAAGATTTTGCCTTTAGAGGAAATAACCACATGTATTTAGTAAAATCATCTACAAAGAGCACATAGTGTTTATAGCTGCTAACAGAAGGCACTAGAGCTTGCCCCCAAACATCACAGTAAATCAACTCAAGACTGGCCGAAACAATACTAGTACTAGAAGGAAAAGGCAACTTGTGATTTTTGCTGATGGCATAATCTGTGCAAAAGAAATTTACAGACTTATTACCAATTAGAGTAAGTGAAAATTTATTTAAAAGCTTCCTAAACATTGTTATAAAAGGATGTCCAAGCCTCATATGCCATGTCTGAAGTGTAGCTTTAGCACTGAAAAGAGCTGAGGGTGCAGAAGTGGAGGCAATGCCTTGGAGAATATAGAAACCTTCTCTAACTGGGCCTTGAAAAAGCATCCTCTCCATAGAGCGATCTTTAATTGTAGAACCATCACAATCAAGGGTTAAGGCACACTTATTGTCTTTTAAAAACTGATATGCAGAAAGAAGATTGAACTTTATCATGGGAACATGCAAAACATTATTCAATCGAAATGTAGCTGATGATGTTTTAAGCACAAAATGGCTAGAGTGATGAATAGACAAACCTTGTCCATCACCAATGTACACATTCTCTTCTCCAGAATAAGGAATATGAGAATGAATAGCAGACATTTCATTAATGATATGAGATGTGGCACTAGAGTTAATAAGCCACAGAGAATAAACAACTTTGGAATTTGTATGCACACACATAGTAGCCAATTTGGCAGGAGGTATTTTACCAGCAAAAACGTGATTCATCCTTTCATAACAATCAATGGCTTCATGCTCAAAAGAATGACAGATTTGGCAAGGATTTTTACCATCAGAATTATAACCAGAATAATTGTTATTGCGAGGAAATCCACCAGATTGAGAACGATTACCAGAGTTATGACAAAGTTTGCCAGAACCATTGCCAGAACCAATGCAAGAAGAATGAAAATTACCACGATAATTATAAAATGTCTTAGAAGAGTTACCACGATAATTGCGCTGAGAAGATCCTTTGCCACGATTGCTCTGAAATTCGGGAGGATCATTAAACTGCACGACATATGCCTGAGAAAAATGAGAGTATGGTGGTGTAGGAAGGAGAGGGCCCTGAGATTGAGCAACAAAGGCTTGAAAACATTCTTGAGCAGAAGAAACAGCGCATTTCTTTTTGTGATGCATGAATAATTCCTTGTTAATCAACAGACCATGAAGTTCATCCATAGTAGTGGATGAAATTCGCAGCATAATAGAATCAATGAATGATTCATATTAATCAGATAAGCCATTGAGAGTAACAACAATTAGGTCATGATCAGACATTGGTGAACCAGCTGCCATTAAGGCATCAGAAATACCTTTGATGCGTTTTAAACACTCAAAAATCGAGAGATCACCTTTGTTGACACAGTGTAAATGAGATCTGAGTTGATGAATATGAGCTGCAGATACTCTTCTAAACCGATTCTCAATATTAAGCCAGAGATCACGAGATGAAGTCACGCCAACGGTAAATGGAATGATTACTTCAGAAAGATTGAAGTTAAGCCAAATGAGGATATTCTGATCCTTCTCATACCAAGCTTCATAGGCAGGATTAAGTACTTCAATAGAGCAACCGATCGAATCAAGAAGATAAGGTAGTGGACGGGACTCGGAGCCATCAACAATGCCAGTGAGCTTGTAGTGCCAGAAAATCGAAGCAAAAAGAGCTTTCCAGATGAGGTTACTGCCACGCTTCAGCTTCGTAGGCACCATACAACTAATATTCTGGATCGTGATCGATGAGATCGATGAATTTGAGAAATTAAGGTTCATCGCAGAGAAATTGAGGGCGACAATCTCAGTCGGTGTAGGAGGATTTAGAGGAACAATTTCAGGATGTAGAGGTGAAAAAGTTGACGGCACCATTGCTGAGAAGAAGAATCAAGAGAGAAATCTGGAAAATCGAGAGATATTTGAAAGATTGAGAGGGAGATCAGAAAGATTGAATTGCACAGAAAGGCAATGAGATGAACGAAAGGCAGTTAAGCAGAGAGGTGAGTGATACCAAGATAGAAAGAATACTTTCTGTATTTCATTTCTTAATCAAGAAGTAAATACATAAGGGTTTCTCATAAATACAATCTATTGAGACAAAGTAGTGTATATACATACATGCAAGTTGGAGTCTTTGTATTAGTTTGCCACTTTTTCTTTTTTTTTTTGGAGAATGGAAAATAACATTAACTGGGCAAAGATGCCAAAGAAGAACAGAGGGCCTACAATGAGGCAAACAGAAATACAATCTACAAAGACAGAGTAGTGTAAGGAGGTACAAGGAGCCATGACGCCGCATCTAATGCTAAAAGCGTCTCTCCTCACACTACCAAGACATCTAAGGGGCCAGGGAAGACCGTCGTTACATAGAACATGCACCAGGGAACATGGCGGTCGATCGACCCAAACCAAATTACATACCTCCCTACAACGACATGACGCCAAAAGGTCAGCCGCCAAGTTGACCAGTCTTGGAACCCAAGACCAGCGGCAATCTTGAAAAGACTCCCTAACCTGAAACATCTCGCTAGGATGGGAAAAGCTTCCCAACTGCCCAACTTTGCTTTATCTTGAAGGATAGAGATAGAGTCCAAAGGGTCGGATTCGATTATAATGGAAGTCCACCCTCATCTCTTCCCGAACTCACAACCAAGAAAGATAGACTTAGCCTCTGTCATCGCTAAACTGGTAGCCTTAACGCCATACCTACAAGCTGCCAAGAACGTCCCTTTATCATCCCTCGCCACCACTCCCGCAAATCTCGAACGCACCTCAGCCATCCAACTAGCATCCACATTGATTTTCACAAAGCCCCAGCAAGGAGGAGTCTAGGCTATGATAATTCCTGATCCCAAAATGGACGACTCTAATTGAGCAGCATGGATTGAATGCGCGTCTTTGTAATCATTTATCGAATAGGATATGGCGTTAACTACCTGACCTGGGGAAATTAAAGATTGGTTGAACAAGAATCTGCAACGGGCTAACCAAATCTGCCAGCAAGAAGAAGCAACGTAAGATAACAGCCACCGTTTCTCCTCCTTTGATCCACTAGCAAATGAGCAGATGTCCTTTAACTAGTTTGCCCACATGGTAATCTTCATTCTGTTTATACAAATATTTAGGTTCCCTCTAAACCAAATCACTTCAACCCACGGATATTGAAGAAAGAGATGCACCGTGGTCTCCTCATGCACATTATAGAGAGAACAAGTGGGAGATAAAGAGGATCTTCTTCGGTACAAATTAACCTTCTTAGCAATAGCATCATGAAGATACTTCCAGAAGAAGCAATGGATTTTAGGTGGAACTTCTAAGCTCCATGCACATTTCCACAACTCAGAGGGGATAGATTCCACCGTAAGGTTAAGAAGGCTTCGAGGAGGCAGGTTTTTGGTCAACGCCCAATAATACGCGAATTTCATTGAATAACATCCATTTTTCTCAAATGGCCAAACCAGCCCATCCCGCAACTCAATGTCACCAATGAGAGTCTCAAGGATAGCCGCATACTCCACATCCGCTATAAACGGTCTCAAAAACTCAATGTCTCAATCCCCGATACTTAGGTGAATAATCGAATTGACCCAAAGATTTCTTGAGACTCGCACCGCTCTAATGGGAGAATGAGTTCTCGATGAAATGGCTGGGACCCATTTATCCGTCCAAACTTTGACATCGGCACCACTCATAATTTGCCAGTGAGCTCATTCTCGGAGCAGGTTCTTTCCAAGTAGAAGGCTAGACCACACCCAAGAGGCCCTTCCACCTCTCTTAGCATTAAAAAAATAGCAGTTTAGGAAGTATCGGGCTTTAAGAATCTTTGCCCACAAAGAATTAGGCTCCATGATCAATCTCCAACACTGTTTCGCCAGAAGGGCATCATTGAACAATTCAAAGCTCCTCAAGCCTAACCCGTCGTCCTTCTTAGCATGGCCTAGTTTCTTTCTTGAGACCCAATGGATCCGGTTCTCCCTATCTTTTTGCCCCCACCAAAAGTTCGAAATCATAGCATCCAATTCATTACAGAATGTCTTGGGGAATTTGAATAGGTTCATAGGGTAGGCCGGAATAGCTTGAGCCATATCCTTTATAAGAACCTCTCGACCTGCCTGAGAAAGGAAAGATTTCTTCCAACCTTGAAGCTTATTCAGTAATCTTAATTTGACATAAGCCAGACCACACTTCTTTGAGCACCCCTAAATGGGCGGGATACCTAGATAAGCCCCTAGATCCCCAACTCTCGCCATCCCAAAGATGCAAGCCAGCTAGATTGATAGAGAATCCGGCACATTAGACCCGAAGAAGATACTACATTTAGATTTATTGACTTGTTGTCCAGAAGCCAAGTAATAATCATCAAGCAATTGAGATAAATGGCGACAGTTATCCTCTTCCGCTTTGAGAAAGATGAGAGTATCGTCAGCAAAAATGATGTGAGAAATAGAAGGTCTCGACGGGTTCATCTATACTTCCTTGATCCAATCCCGATCACAAGCCTGCTGGATCCTAAGAGAAAGAACTTCACTAACCAGAGTGAATAGGTAGGGGGATAAGGGATCGCTTTGTTTGAGCCCCCACAATGGCTTAAATTTGTGACCATGTTGCCTATTCAGGAGGATGGCGAAGTTAACTGAAGAAATACAACCAAGAATAATGTTTCTCCATTTAGTATCAAAGCCCATCTTCTCCATTACCGCCATTAAAAAATCTCATTCCACTTTGTCGTAGGCCTTATGCATATCTAGTTTAATACCCAATTCAAACTTGCATTTAGTAGTGAAAAAGTTCGTGGGCAATACCAATGTTATCTTGAATTTAACTTCCCGCCACAAAAGCCTTTTGGGTAGTGGAGATCACAACTGGGAGAAGCAACTTGAGGCGGTTAGCCAGAACCTTGTAAGAATAGTTGCACAGACTGATAGGACAAAATTAAGACACAGAATCAGGTTTTTGAACCTTAAGAATCATGACTAGGTGGGTAGCATTGATCCTCACAGGATTCAGGGACCCATTCATCATATCTCCCACAATTTCATTCACACCCGCCGCCAATATATCCCAGTGTGCCTGGTAGAAGACTCCCGAAAAACCATCCAGTCCAGGGGCTTTAGTTCCACCCATCTGCATAGCCACTTCCTTAACCTCTTCAATTGACACCGCCCCAGAAAGATAAGCATTCATTTCTGCCGTGATTTTGGAGGTGATACAATCCAGCATATCCCCCCAATCCCTTTGCCCCGATGAAGTAAACAGGTCCTTAAAGTGCTCGTCGAATAAGCGCCGAACTTGATCCGAGTTCTCCACCTAGTCCTCATTGCAGTTTTTTAGCGCGATTACTTTGCTCCTCATTCTTCTTTGTAAGGTTGTTTGGTGGAAAAATTTCATGTTGGCATCTCCTTCTTTTAGCCATTTGACTTTGGACCTTTACTACCAGTGTTTCTCTTCCTGACTCCGCAATAGATCCACCTGTTTAGACAAAATTTGAATCTCCTGTAGAATACCTCTCCAATCCATTTAAAGAATATCTAATTGGCTCATTAACTCTTGAATCTGCCTCCCTCGCTATTTAAACTTAGCCCTACTCCATCTGATTAATTGATTTTGGCAATCATTGATCTTATAGTTTTATCGGTCCACTGAGCTTCCGTTTCTACGTTTCGCCCAAGCTCTTCTGACAATGTAGTTACAGTCTCCATCTTTTGCCCAATAAACTTCAAAACAAAATAGCTTCTTACTTTTCTTCGCAATCTGATCACAGTAAACCACCACCGAGTTATGGTCCGATCCTAGTAGTGTTTCATGTGTGACCAAAGTGTTTGGCCACAATGACAGCTAACTAGCATTCACCAACCCCCTATCCAAACGTGCCTCCACTAGCTGCCCGTTCCTAGTTCTTCTCCATGTGAAGATAGGACCATTCAAGCCTAAATTCATAACCTCCACCTTACATATGAATTCTTCCAGGAATCTCAGCCTGTTGTACCGAACAGCAGCACATCCCGATTTCTCGTGGTCCTACAAAAATTCATCGAAGTCCCCACCACAAATCCAAAGGATACCCACAGGTCCAAACTTGTCAATCAAGTCCACCCAGACACCATCCTTCTCTGCTTTGTATGAAGTACCATAAAAGCCAGTAAAACGGAACACTACCTGAGAATCCACCCCCGTACATCTTGCATCGATGAAGTTCTTTGATGAGTTGCTAACCTCCACCATTAGTGAATCATCCCACCATAGACTAAGACCTTCTACTCTCCCAATGGTGCCACATTAAAACCTTGGGAGTACTCCGCCCTCTTTCTTACTTCATCAATTCTATGATTCTTCATTTTTGTTTCTGATAGAAAAATCATAGAGGGTCTATGTTTCCTTATTAGCTTATGAAGGGCACAAACTACCATGTCCGACCCTAGACCACAGCAGTTCCAAAAGAGGTATATCATGGTAAATTTGCGGCTGTTGAAGGCCAGTTGCCACAGCCTCAGAATGAGGATTCTGCAATCATCTCCATTTTCTATGCTGCTCTTTCCTTGCACTCTTTCTCCTTCTTGAGAATGTCATCAATTTTCAGTCTTTTCTTCCGTTGGTTTCCTTTCTCTTCACTTTGTCTTTCTACCTCTCTCTTGTAATTTGTTTGAGCTCCTTCCCCTAGACATCTTTCTCTTTCCGCTCCTTTCAACCTCAAGTCACTCATCTGAGTATCCAGATTATTCAGGCGGTTGTGGGTTGACGCCACTGATCCCCTCCTAGTTTGTATACCGTTCGCATCTGTAATTTCCTCAATCAGAACGGACGGAGTATTGACATACTCACGCGGTATCTCCATTGATTGGAATCCCATAACCAGGCAATGATTTCCCAATGACCCACAGCCTTCTATAATCCATTGTGCCGGATTCGAATTCTGCCCATCGCACCATCATTGAGCTCTTTACCATTTTTTTACATCTTTTTCCCCTCTCATGCATTTGAACAACTTGGTTTAGGTCCTCAGACTCTTTGATTTTCCTCATGCATGCTATCTGCCTCAAAACCTTCCTCACTTAGGTATTGCGTTGTACTTCTAACCCCCAATCTTACAGCCCCTGCATGTCTCTGTTCCCCCGCAGAGATGGCCAATGGTCTTGGTGAAGCAATGACGTCCCTCACTGAAGCTACTTTTGTCTAGTCTCCATAACCTGCCATTCTTCCATTCACCTCCGCGAACGAGCATTCAATATTTGCATGACCAATCCTACCACACCGATAGCAAAAGTCCTGTAGCCTTTCATAGCAATACTCAATCTATGTTTCTATGTTGTTATCTCTAGATAACCAACAGCCCGTTGATAGTGGTTTCGAAGTGTCAACATCAACTTCACTCTTAGAAAGCTTCTGGCCCTTGCCGGGTCTTCTAACTCCTCAAAGTTCCCAGCCTTAGCCGTCAGCTTCCTTATATTCTCTTCTGAACTGAGATAGGGTAAGAGTCCCCTAACTTGTATCCAAAACGAGATTACCTCCATGTTTACTTCCTCCAAGGATAACTCATCTGGCCATCTTTTGAGGAATTTTTTTTGTTTCATAACTCCCCATGGGACCTGGTCCAAAATCTTCGCATCAGTGGTTACATCTTAGACACATATAATGTAGGTGTTATCTTTAACCCACTTGATCTCTATCTCCCCCAGTTCGTTCTAAGAGGCTCTGAGAATGTTACAAACACCCTATTTGTTGAGGGTTTTGTAAGCCATCGCTTTGCCCACTAATTTGATTCCATGTTCCATAGTAGATAACTCCATCTTCTGATCCAAGCAGACCACAAGATCCTCAATTTCTGTTTCTGCCATAAGACTCAACAACGAAGTGAATCCCAAAGATTTTAGGATTCGAGTATGCACCAGGTAAATCTCTCGCACCCTGTCTATTTTTTCTTTTTGAAATTTCTCAACTTTCTCTTTATCCTCTGGGCTGATTGAAATTAATTGAATGTAGCACAGTGCCAAATCCAAATTACTAGGGTTTTGAGATTTGGTTTCGGGGCCTACCTTCCCATTACTGCCAGGATTGAATTCTGTTGGGTAGGTGGACTTTTCTTCTGAAGGCAGGCTCAAAGATGAGGTGGTTAAAGTGCATGAAGGCATTTGCGGGCACAATAGGCAGGCACAAAGATAAGGTGGTTGCTAAGGATGTATGGTTACTTTTGGCCCGACATGGAAAAAGATTATAAAGCATATGCTAAAGGATGTGTGGATTGCCATAGGCATAAACCACTCTAACATGTGCCTTCAGTACTTTTGAATCCAATGGTTAAGCCTTGGCCTTTCACAGAGTAGACAATGGATTTCATCAGGCAAATATATCCAGCTTCAAGAAAATGGCATACCATTATAATTATAACAACTGACTACTTTACTAAGTGGGTGGAGGCTTCAACTGTAAAGACCATTAATTCAGGGGCCGTGATAAGATTCATTGAAAACAAAATCTTACATAGATATGGGATACCTAAAACCATTGTTATAGACAGAAGGTCATCATTTATTTCAAGAGAAGTTGAAGAGTTTACAGCCAAGTTTAAGATAAAGATGATCAAATATAGCCCTTATTATCCTCAATCTAATGGTCAGACGGAATCAAGCAACAAGATCTTGGTGAATATTATTAAACAAAATGGTAGTTAATAGCCCTAAAAATGGCATAAGAAATTAGGAAAAGCTCTTTGGGCTTTCAAAACTTCTAAGATAGTAGGAACATGAACTACTCCTAATGCACCAACATTCAGGCAAGATCCAGTGCTTCAAATAGAGGTCAATATGAATTATGTGTGGTGTCAGAACCAATTTGATCTATGCAGTGATGAATTTATCCAAGCTACGTGCCAAGGGATTGAAGACTTAGATGTTGCTTGAATTAAAGCTCTAAACAAAATCCAAGAAGGAAAACAAGTTGTTGCCCGAGCCTACTACAAAAGAGTTAAGCTTAAGTCTTTTAAAGAATGAGAGCTAGTATGGAAAGTTGTTTTACCCTTAGGAGCTCAAATAAAGGGGTTTGAGAAATGGAGCCCTCCCCGAGAAGGCCCTTATAATTTCTAAAGTGTTAGGCAAATGAGGTTATTATTTGGCAGACTTAGAAGGGAGTCCACAAAAACATCCAATTAACGCTAAGTTCTTAAAGGGTTATCACCCAACTTTATGGGATGCAAAAGATTGTTATATTGATGAATAGTGGGGTTCATAGCGGTTTTATGCAAGTATTACGAGAAGTTCCTCAGGGTTCATGTTAGTGTAGTAGTTGGACAAGCAAACAGAGGAGAGACAAATTGGAAAATTATTTTATTTCATGAATAAGTAAAATACAGAGAGCTCTAATCTACAAGTTTACATTTCTAGCTAAAGCATATACCCTAGAATAATAAGTTTGCATAATGGTGAAGATGCAACTTAGTTCTTCCAAGGCTATGTTGTTGTTTGCTAGTTGGGCCTCTGAGTCTTCTACCTTTCGATTGACAACCTTAACCTCTTCAATTTTCTTATAACGTTTACTTGATAGGGCTATCTGCTCAGCCTTCAACACTGAGAGTTACTTCTACAACTTTTGAATTTCAGCAGCCACTACCATGATCCTGTCCTCCATGGACGAGCCTTCCTCTACCAGCTACTATAGAGTCGTGGAAGTCTGAGTGTTCTTCTCTTTATAGCACCTCACTTAGTTAGCCCACCTCTCAGCCTAAAGATGTTGCTCCCTTAAATCCCTCAAGTTCTTGAAGAAGAAAATGAAAGACTCGCATTGCACTTTGGTTATTTGCTGAGCCTGATATAGCTCAGTGAGAGCTTTCTCAACATCTTGCAGACCCTTGAGACTAAAGAAAGTAGTGAAGTCTTTCTGCATACATTCCTTAAAAATTATGCGTTGTTCCTTGAGGTGGTCAGGCTCAAAGTGACGCCAAAGAGAGTTCAGCTTGGTTCTAATTTGCCTGAATTCTCTGATTAATTCAAGTAAAGATGTTGTGGTAGGCAAGGAGGCCAGATGAGGTGGAAACTCACTAGTTACCCCAGCAGCAGCGATAGAAGCAGCTCTAGTGGGCGTTGAAACCCCAACAACAGAAATAGCTTTCTGAGGCCGTGGGATGAGGATCCCCGAAGTCCCAGTTGCCCGATAAGGTTAAGGGGGAACCACTTTACTCATACTAGGTAAAGAAAATGTGCCCAAAACCTCACCAGAAGCTTGTTAACACATAGAAGGATATATTAGCAAGATAATTTCAATCTGAGGAGTAAAGTCACAAGGCTAAGGCTATGGTATGTTATACCTTTAAAAGAGTCTGTGTTTTGGAATGAGGCTTAGAAGCTGCATCTGCCTTTGAAAAAGTTGGTTGAACTACCTTAGAAGAAACAACCTTAAAATGAGCTGCTGAAATTGTTGGAGTTAGAGCCCGAGGAGTCTGAGGCATGGTTACCTTAGAAACAACTGGTGTCTTAGAGGCTACAGGCTCCCCAACAGTGGGCCCTAAAGCGGTGAAAACTTTTGGTAAGGGAGAAAACTGGTACAAGAAAAAAAAATGAGTTTAAGTATAAATTATTAACAAAACATGAAGGCTCAAGGGATGGTACTTACAGGGTTGCTGTCATCCTCCACAAAGTGAACCATTTCCCCAATTAAGGGATTAAATTGAGTTGTGGGTGTCACCACCATGGCTGAAGAAATGGGAAGAACATAAGGAGTAGAAGAATGGCTAGTAAAAAGCTTAGCCCGAAGAGGAAAGGTGTGCACAGGTCGGGCTCGGGGAGATGAAGGCTTAGCTTGGGAGACCTCTGCTGCTTTGGAAGTCTGCATAAAAGAGTCACGTGGTTAATTCAATACTAAAAGTAGCTCCAAAAATACTCAAGAATGAAAGATTGGGAAAGTTACCTTCAACTTTTTCAATGCTTGGGAGATGACCTCTTTGTCACTCTGATCATCCTCCTCAACTGCCTTAATCTCTTTGGGAGGAGTGCTAGGTTTCTTGTTGACAACGGGTCCTAAGTCCAAGACGAAAACATGGTTAATTCAAGTAAATCCAAAAGAGGGAAATTAAGCTAAAGTCACTCACTGGTTTATTTTTGTTTTTTCCTAGCCGCTTAAGCTGGGAGGGCATGAAGACTTTAAGGGGATTGAGAATTAGGATCCAGTTCTCTTCTTGGTAGGCATGGCTCTAGGAATATGAAGATCGTACTTTGCCCTTGACCTCATTTCAAGCTCAGAATCTGAAGACTCCACCACATTGGGCTTTGCCTGAGGAGGCGCTATGGTCTCCGTCTCTGTCTCCGAGTCACTGAACATTGCAAAGATGTTCTTAGTGTCCTCAAGGACATGGCTAGAACATGCCTCTTATCTGGCTGTTTCTGCATTAGCCTCTTGAAGAACCAAATCGTCAGCAACCTCTTCTTCGAGCCTGATTTCTGCCTCACCAGAGCAATCACAATGATATAACTATGAGTTAAGGAAGGGGAAAAAGAGATTACCTGTTAGTAGGAGCTGGTTTTTCTGGTTGATGGCTTCCTTCTAGTTATCAAACTCTTCCTTTTTTGGTAGGGACTTGAAGAATACAAGCCTGAAAAGTCTATCGTGCGCTTCCCTGATGTCACCATTATATTTCTTGCGCCACTTGGTCATAACTTCAAGGCTACGTCGACTTTCCCGAAAAGTGACCTCGAAATAGGAGTGAAGACAGCATGAAGTTCCACATTGAACAGAGTAATAGGAACTAGAATAGCCTGTTTGAATCCTAATTGCCTACCATATAAGTAAAGGTGGTAGACCTATAGCCTGCGCTTATAACCAGTTTAGTCACTTTACACTCCCCAGGCTAGATCATTTTGTTGGATGCAACTAATGAACTTCTCCTTATACAAACTGTTGACGTCATCAACAAATGACTATAAGAATAGGTAATTAGAGAACCAAGGATACCTCATTAGCACAGAGGCACCTCATTCAAGATCTGTCTAAGTCTTACAGATCCTAAAGAAGTAGAGGCAAGCTAAGGTAGAATGATTGATAGGAGGAGCTTCTGCTAAAATTCGGGCGGAGCCACTCATTTTGGGAATTCAAGGTTGGGAGCCTTGAATTCTGGAAAATACCATTGAAGCCAGATTTACACCATTCAGGTGGCTTCATTAATGTTAGTTTTGAAAGGCTGGTCTTTGTCATCTCATACAGAAGATGATAGAGATAAGCCAGAACAAAAGAACCAGTGGCGGCGTCATCAAACGAATGCAGGGCTTCCCCTAATGGAATCTACTCCAGTTTCACCTTTTTAGGTTTGTTGGGGAACATATGCTTGTTCAACCAGTAGAGAAGAAAGTACATGTGTTCTTGTGTCGGGTCTACAAATAAAGTCTCATAAGCCTTGACGTTGGTAGGATTATACTTTAGGTTGATAATTGAAAAGAAGGATGAACTTGTAGTAACAGCAGTGGGGCGAGATAGGGAAGACCAATTATAGGTAATGTCCACACATCTGCTTGATGGTCTCAGCCCGAAGCCTTATGCCATGTCCTAAATAATAGGCGACATGAGACCTATCCTGAAGTCGAAAGTGTTGGTTCCAGTATTCCAAAAGAAGAAAGCTATTGACAGAAACTCATGCTTGATTGGAATCGTGACCTTAGACATCATAATGAGTTCATAAATGCCATTTGCCATCCATTTCTGCTTCCAAATTGGCTCTATAGCGTCTACCCACTTGAACCAGGATGCATCGGTCATGGAAGGAAATCCCATTTTGAAATTAGACCACTTCTCAGGAAAGATGCTATCTTCAGCATGATAAAGGTTAAGGGTGGACCATTCCTTGCCTGGCATGTTGCTCTCAACAACAACAGGGACTCTAAAAGTCTAGGTTAGACCCAGATAGTGCACCTCGTCTTCTTCGAAGAAAATAGAGAGTTGAAGACCTACCCAAGAGCGATAGAGGTCGTTCAGGTGTCAGCAATGGTTGACGATGCCTTCCCTAGAGTGACATGCAGGGCAAGATTTAGGTGCCATTGTTGAAATTGAAGAAAATTGACTAGTGCTGAGATGAAGAAAAATTGAAGAATCGGAAAAGTTGACATGCAATAAAAATCAAAAGCTTGGAAGTGTTGCCCGAGAATAGTAAGTATAAGTTATATAATGGGAGTTAGTTAACGTTTAAAAATCATGGGTTAATACAAAAGTCTAGTTAAAATGGCTAAGGAATATTGGCGCTAATTCCCCATAACAACTAGCAATAACTTTTAATCATTATTAATGTCTTGATTAGCAAACTTAATAATGATAAAAGGAGGAACTGTTTGGGCTAAAATAAATATCAGTGAGCTAAAGGATTTGGAGGCTCAGGTTCATAAAGGACATTTAATTTTGGGTCAATTAAAGCACAAGGCCCGGGGTGATTTTAAAAAACATTTTCGACCTGCAATAGGCATCATCCATATGATGAAAGTGACAGGGAGCACAGAATAGCTCATCCCTCAGCAAAAAGTTCTTTTCTATGGCATTAAAGGGTAAATACTCAAAAGTAGATGGTGACTCACCATGCCTCGAAGACATCTCTGAAGAAGGAACCTGATAGTTGGGCTAAATTGTTTATAAAAGCAGCAAAGGTGGCAAGCAAAAAATTTCTCTCACCAATCAAACAACCACACTCAACATTGCACTCCAGCAAGCCTCGGATTGAAAAGCCTTAGATTACTCAGTTTTTACCTTTGTAGAACAACCCTAGAAAGGCATATTTTGTCTACTCATTCCCTTTGTTGTAGTATCGAATCCCTTTAGGAAAACTAGTTTATATTCATTTTCTGAACCTTCAAATTACTGTTAAATACAAGAAGAAGTTACGCAAGAGAAAGATCCTTGCCCGACAAGGTTGTAATCTTGCCCGATTCTCCTTTATTTGTACTTAAATGAAGTAGATCTGTCATTAATGCTCTTTTACATTATCATTAACTACTTTGGTCAAGTCTTACTTTCTATTATGTTCACTAGATACTTTATTTCAATTTATTTATGGTTAATATTTATCTGTTAACTAAGAAAAGAGAAAAACAAAGTACTATGAACTTTCTTTGGGCATATACATTCATAAGACAAAAGTCCTTGTTTACAAAGCAAGAAAAGAACTTTAAATAGACTTAACTCATCTATGAACAATTTGTTTGAACTAAGAAGTCGAATTAACTTATGGCGCAAGCAATTAACCTATTTGTATAAACTAAAGGACAATTTGTTATACAAAGATAGCATTGGCATGCTCGAACTTATATTAGCTTTGATTGTGAGCCTCAATGCCTAACAAGGGCCCCACAAAGGCACCATTCAAACTAATAGCAATCTTCTATTGTAGTACATCAAGTTACAAAGGTTGCTCGACAGGCAAGCACTAGGAGAGCTGTGTGATGGACAAATCCAACACGAACACATGGTATCAAACTTTGTTTCTTCCTCGACTTAAAAATGTATACAACATAATTAAATACATTTGTCGAACAATATTGAAGAAAGAAATTGGAAGAACACAAAAAATAAGTGATTGTTCACCCTTACAATACGTTGTGGTGCATTTATGTTTGCAATTATTTCCCCCAAGATTACTTAACCCATAAACTCTACGTTAACGAAAATATCTTACTCATAAACTCTATGTTAACAAATGTATTCTGATAACTACTTGTTCAATCTTTTTCTTTGTTTCCTTTCTTTCCATAGAATTTTTTTTTTGTTGTGATCGAAACACAAATAACATACCACGTATTTCCAACTATTTATATATAATACGTGGTATACTACTTCGCATACGGTCATATTGAAAAATCTCATCATTGCTGTGATCTCCTCCCGCTCTATGACTTAAACCTAGACCCGGCAGTTTCTTATACAACACGGTGACATGACACGAAAACGACACGAAAATAACAAGTTTCGGGTCAACACGATAACTAATCGGGTCATTATCGGGTGACCCGTTAAGAACACGTTAATAATGGGTTTTTAACAGGTATACATGCAGGTAACACGTGGGTAACCTATTTCGACCCGTTAAGAAAAATAAATTATAATTTTAATGTTTAATTACTAAAAATTTTATTATAAAATACAATAGCCATATTGTATATATTAGTATATGTTGCAGTCCTATTTAGTATAGGAATGTGATTGTGTAAATCCTAATAGATTAGGAATGTATCTTATATTCCTATTAGGAGTAGATTACTCATTAAGTATTGTAATCCTTATGGGAAAGGGTTTGTCCTTTCTACCACTATAAATAGAGGCACAATGGGGTGAATTAAAACACACCTCACAATTAAATCAATCTCTCTTCTCTCTAAAGCTTTCCGCACCACCCCTCTCTCTCTCTTCCTAGATCGCTCACTTAATTAGGCCTACAACACGTTATCAGCACGCTCTTGCCAGAAGCTAAGGAATTGACGCATCGTTGGAGGAGGCTTTCATCCACCAAATATTCAAAGGCTCATTCGTTTTCTGCTAATCAGGTACGCTTAAAATAAAAGAAGATATTTGAAACGTCCACGAAGCATGAAAACATTCCCCATGATGCATGAACCCCTCTATGTTTATATTTTCCTTTCGATATATATATTGTATATGTTCATATATTTGTCAATATATATATTTGTTTCATGCATTGCAAAATTAAATTGCTATGTGGAATTTGTGAGTCAAATTATAAAATTAAATTAGAAGCAAATTAGGGTTTCCCTAACCCTAAAGATTTGAAAAAAAAAACAAAAGGGGATGATTTGGTGCGGCATCGCACCACCACAGTGCAGATTGGACACCAGGCTTCGGCCTGGACCCTTCCAACTGGGCCTGCAGCCCACGGCCTTCTCGGCCTGCACTCAAACAGCCAGCCCAAGCGGCTGGGCTTTGCACCCCACGGATCACACACGCCAACCCATGTGGCTGGGGCACCCGTGACAACCCAAGGCCAGCTTTTGCTGGACCTTACCCCGTGCAGCCCCCCCTTTTTTTTTAGGCCCTGCCGTGCCCTCTTAAGGCACCCCGTGCCTCCCCATACCCCACGGCACAAGCCCAAATTATTTTTGGACCTTTGATTTCGATCCAATAATATTATTTTAATATTATTTTGCTTCTACAATCGCCCCGTATGGCCCGATTTATTAAATTAATTAAAATTGACCTGCAGTTCATTAATCTGATTATGAATCCAAAATTATTGACCTGAAGATCATTTTTTGGACATTAACGATTCAATAATTTATTTTTATACTTTGAACCGTCACATACTTTCGTAGTAACGAAGCTCTCACACTTGAGTTCCCGAAGAACCTCAAATCCACTATATGTATATTTGTATATTGTATTCTGTGTTTCTTGCAGGAACCTCTCATTATGAACTAATTGTTCATAAAACTAAATTGAACCTGTAGTTTCAATTTTAGTGCCTTTGAAACCTGAAGTTTTCATTCAAAACATACCACATGAAACCTGTAGTTTTCATGCATGATTTAAACCACTACATGTCTAATAGAACCTGTATGTTCTACAATATATGTCTATGGCTTACCATATGACTACTCACGTTTTTCTCCCTCTGTTTTAGGGACATGTCGAACTTGAACAAGCTCGATTTCTCCGCTCTAGAAGTCTCTGGAAGAAACTATCTAAAGTGGGTTCAAGACGTGAAGCTCCATCTAACTGCAAAGGGTATTAGAGCCACCATCGAGGCACCCGTCACTGACAAACCTGTTGACGAAGCTCGGAAGGCTACTGCAATGATCTTTATTCGAAGACACATCCATGATGCACTGCAGACCGAGTACCTCGCTGAGGAGGACCCACGCACCCTTTGGCTTGCTCTGGCCGATCGTTTCGATCACCAGAAAGACATCTACTTGCCTGAAGCAAGACACGATTGGCAGCATCTTCGCTTCCAGGACTTTAAGTCCGTGAATGAATACAACTCTGAAGTTTGTAGAATCCGTTCTTTGTTGAAATTTTGCAAAGTAGAACTCACCGAATCAGATCTCCTGGAGAAGACCTATTCGACCTTCCATGCCACCAATATTGTCCTGCAGCAACAATATAGGGCACAGAAATTCACCAAGTTTTCGGATCTAATCTCTATTTTACTTCTCGCTGAAAAGCAGAACCAGCTTTTGATGAGAAATCATCAAGCTCGACCGACTGGCTCGAATGCTGTGCCTGAAGCACATGCCATATTTTCTCGCGGCCATAAACGACGTACGAATTGTCGTGGTCGTGGTAATAGGCAACAAGCTCCACCACGAGCCCAAGGTCAACAGAGAGCCGCACCTAAGGGAAGGATTGCGACCCAGCAGCGTCCACCACTCGCCCCTAAGGTCCCAAACTTCAAGAACAAGGGCAAAGCTCCCAGTCAGTCTGCTTCTACTGAGCTGGACATGTGCTATCGTTGTGGATCAAAGGATCATTGGTCACGCGTATGCCGAGCTTCCCCCGAGGCTATTGCCAAGTATCATTCACATCGTGAGTCTAACTTTGCAGCTGTGGATCGTCCGGAAGATGCAACCATATCCACGGAGATATCGGATTTTCAGGAGACGTCAGCCCCTATTGACGAATAAATTTAGACATGTTTTTAGGGTGTTTACCCCTAGTGGCCGAACCCACTAGGAGTGGCCGGCCCTATCCCCTATTTATCTAGGTTTATGGTTTAAATTTTTGAACAATTTTTCTAAGTATTTGGAATAATTTGTTTGGTTTTGATTTGTTTTGAATTCTGGATTATTATTTGAATGGATATTATTTTCTCGAATTGCTTAATTGAATGAATGGAATTATATTTATGCATGTGACCAATTCAATCAATTTATTTCTAGGTATGACTAGTGGGGAAGTTAGTTGTCTGGCAGATAGTGCAACCACGCACACCATCTTGCGTGAAAATCACTATTTTACTAACTTAATACCCCAGAAATCTCCTTTGACAACCCTCGCAGGTTCATCCGACCTGGTTGAAGGATACGGAAAGGCACGTATCATGTTGTCTAATGGTACTATCTTGACCATTAAGGAGGCACTCTATTCTCCACGTTCCGGAAGAACGTTGCTAAGTTTTAGAGATATTCGAGATAATAAATATCATATTGAAACCACTGAAGATCATGGTTCTGAATTTCTTTGTATCACTTCATACGAATATGGCCAGAAGCGTATTCACGAGAAGTTGGAACGTATGCCGAATGGGTTGTACATCACAACCATTCGGGGCATAGAAGCCCACAGTGTGGCCGGCCCTATGCTTGTGTTCCAGGACACTTTGTTGCTTTGGCATGACCGTTTGGGACATTCTGGACGTGACATGATGCGCCGTATCCTCAAATCATCACACGGGCACAAGTTACATCCTCATGTTGGACTCCCACCATGCAAAGCGTGTTCTTTGGGGAAGTTGAATACTCAACCCTCATATACAAAGATTATTCACAACCCCCCTAAATTTCTTCAGAGGATTCAAGGGGACATTTGTGGACCAATCCAACCAACTTGCGGACCATTTAAATATTTTATGGTGTTGGTTGATGCATCGACACGATGGTCACATGTTTGCTTGTTGTCCACACGTAATGCCGCGTTTGCTAAACTCGTAGCTCAAATTATTAAGCTAAGGGCTCACCACCCTGATTATCCGATTAAGTCGATTCGATTGGATAATGCTGGAGAGTTTACGTCACAGACCTTTGACGATTATTGCATGTCCGTAGGGATTGATGTGGAACATCCTGTACCCCATGTTCACACCCAAAACGGCCTGGCAGAAGCTTTCATAAAGCGCCTTCAAATGATAGCTCGGACTTTGGTTATGAGAACCAAACTGCCGGTATCTACCTGGGGCTATGCAATATTGCACGCAGCCATGTTGGTCCGCCTGAGGCCCACCGCTACCCAACCACATTCACCGTTACAGTTGGTCACTGGATACGAGCCTGACGTCTCGCATTTACGGGTGTTTGGGTGCGCCATTTATGTGCCAATAGCGTCGCCGCTACGTACCAAAATGGGTCCTCAGAGAAAAATGGGAATCTATGTCGGTTATGATTCGCCATCAATTGTTCGATACATAGAACCCTTGACAGGAGATCTTTTCACCGCACGTTTTGCGGATTGTCACTTTGATGAGACAGTCTTCCCGGCGTTAGGGGGAGATAAGCATGCTAACGTTCCCGTAGAACGCCGCGAATTGTCGTGGTATGCTCCCACTATGTCTCATCTAGATCCCCGCACTGCTCAGTCTGAAACTGAAGTGCGTCGAATTATAGATCTTCAGAGCATTGCTCAAAGCATGCCAGATGCTTTTAATGATCTAGCTAAAGTGACAAGATCACATATACCCGCTGCAAACACACCTGCAAGGATAGATGTACCCCGTGTACGTCAACAACCCGCCTGGGAAGGCCGGACCGTCCCCGAAGGAGGGGAGGCCGCAACTTCCACGCGGCACGGTACATTAGCGGCTAGCCAATCATCTGCTCCGACCCTGAAGCGTGGCAGACCACCTGGTTCAAAGGATTCACAACCCCGGAAGAGGAAAATGGCACCAACTAGTGACCCTAGTTTGAATCCGACCATCGCTCACTCATCCGTTCCAACGCATGAGGTTATTCTAGATTACGGTGATGCTTCAGATGAAACATGCCGGCCTCCCGAGAATCGCGAGATTTCGGTCCATTACACAGTATTGGATGAGGTTTGGAATAGGAATGAGATGATCGTCGACGACGCATTCTCGTATTCAGTAGCTACTGACATCATGCTTAGCGACGACATTGAACCACGTTCCGTCGATGAATGCCGACGTAGAACCGATTGGTCAAACTGGAAACAAGCAATCCAGGTCGAACTCGATTCGCTCGCGAAACGTAAGGTGTTTGGACCAGTCGCTCCTACACCACCACGTGTGAAGCCCGTTGGCTACAAGTGGGTTTTCGTGAGGAAGCGTAATGAGAAGAATGAAATAGTGCGATACAAAGCACGCCTCGTAGCGCAAGGCTTCTCTCAACGCCCTGGAATTGATTACGAGGAGACGTATTCTCCCGTAATGGATGTCATAACGTTCCGCTACCTAATCAGTTTGGTAGTTTCCGAAAAACTGAATATGCAGCTTATGGACGTGGTAACCGCGTATCTCTATGGGGATCTAGATACGGAAATATATATGAAAGTTCCAGAAGGACTTCCATTGACTGGCTCAAATAGTTCTAGACCACGGAACACTCTCTCAATTAGGTTGAGGAGGTCACTCTACGGATTGAAACAATCCGGGCGGATGTGGTATAACCGTCTGAGTGAATATTTGACAAGTCAGGGTTATGTGAACAATGAACTATGCCCATGCGTGTTCATAAAGAAGTCACATTCCGGATTTGCAATCGTTGCAGTTTATGTCGACGACATGAACCTCATTGGGACTCCTGCAGAGCTTGAGGGAATTGCTGCACACTTGAAATCGGAATTTGAGATGAAAGATCTTAGAAAAACTCGATACTGTCTCGGCCTGGAGATCGAGCATTGTTCGGATGGAATCCTAGTACATCAATCGAACTACACCCAAAAGGTGTTGCGTCGTTTTAATGAGGATAAAGCGAAGCCTTCGAGTACACCAATGGTCGTTCGGACTCTAGATGCTAAACGAGATCCCTTCCGTCCAAAAGAAGATGAGGAAGAGATTTTGGAACCCGAAGTTCCTTACCTGAGTGCAATTGGGGCTTTATTGTACTTGGCTCAGTGCACTAGACCCGACATCTCATTCGCTGTTAATCTTTTGGCAAGATACAACAATGCGCCCACACGCAGGCACTGGAATGGTGTTAAAGACGTTTTCCGCTACCTTAAGGGTACAACGGATTTGGGCTTGTTCTATACCCACGAATCACCGAGTGTTGCCGCCCCTTACGGTCCTCGGGATGGTTCTCGCCTTGTTTGTTATGCAGATGTTGGATATCTGTCTGACCCACATAGAGCACGTTCTCAAACGGGTTATGTCTTTACCGTTGGAGACACCGCTATATCTTGGAGGTCTACCAAGCAAACACTAGTGGCTACTTCGTCGAACCATGCTGAGATTCTCGCCCTACATGAAGCAACGCGTGAATGCTTTTGGCTGAGAGAAGTTATGGAACATATCCGAAGTACTAGTGGTCTTACATCAGTCGTTGACCTTCCTACGACGATCTTTGAAGACAATGCCGCATGTATCGAGCAGTTAAAGAAGGGATACATCAAGGGAGACAACACTAAGCACATAGCGCCAAAGTTCTTTTACTCACACCAGCAGCAGCAGCATCAGAACATTGAAGTCAAGCAAATCCGTTCCCAAGACAACTTGGCCGATCTCTTCACCAAGTCATTGCCCAAGTCTACTTTCCAGAAGCTTTTCCAAGGAATCGGTATGCGCAAATTATCTGAGTTAAATCGCTTGTAGTTCTCTTATTTAAAAGTTATGTCTAACTCAGGGGGAATATCTAGAAGTATACTCACATGATCTTAATGTACTCTTTTTCCCTACGATTAGGAGCATTTTTCCCACTGGGTTTTTGCTACCTAACTAGGTTTTAACAAGGCACCCATCCTGGGATGATCATACTCCGTTGATTTCACTACCTTCGTCCAGTTCGACGAATGTTTAGACATTATGCATACTTTCTTACTTTTCTCCTTAGTCTATGGGTTTTGCCTATCATGGGTTTTACCATAGCGAGGTTTTTGTGAGTTTTTACGAATGCATACTTCAACGTAAATATGAGACTCGCGAATACCCGTTGTGCCGACGACTTCATCAACTATTCAACCTTATCTGCTGAAGATCTGATGCGATGGTGCTTTGAGTATTTACACACTCAAGGGGGAGTGTTGCAGTCCTATTTAGTATAGGAATGTGATTGTGTAAATCCTAATAGATTAGGAATGTATCTTATATTCCTATTAGGAGTAGATTACTCATTAAGTATTGTAATCCTTATGGGAAAGGGTTTGTCATTTCTACCACTATAAATAGAGGCACAATGGGGTGAATTAAAACACACCTCACAATTAAATCAATCTCTCTTCTCTCTAAAGCTTGCCGCACCACCCCTCTCTCTCTCTTCCTAAATCGCTCACTCAATTAGGCCTACAACAGTATATTCTATATTAAATATATATTTTTGTATTATTATTCTATATAAGTTAAAAAAAAAAATTAAGTTTTATTCATTTATTTATTTTTATTATGAGTGTTTCTTATTATTATTAATAGGATAAATTTTACTTAACATCTTGTTTTCCAAAATTAAAATCAACTAGTATAGTATTAGTATAGGCAATAAGACATCACTACAAGTATGAAAAATGTGAAATAATATATAAACACTCGTGATTCATCATTCTCCATGAGTAGATAATGATTACACTTAGATTATCATTTAGAATTTTAAAACCCTCCAAACCGTCATGAATAGTGTTTTTTATTTTGAGTGTAAAAATAATAAAATTAATAATAATTATTGTAGAAGTGTAAGAAATGTAAAAAAATATATATACAATCACTGGTAGTGACAAGCTTTATAACTTTCGTGAAGGGATCAACTTCGAAATCCAACACTATAATCCATAAACCTTAAATTTGTATTTAACAGTCGATTTGTCGTTTGAGATTTATTCTTTATATTGAATTTCATTTTTAAAATTTTCTGTTTTGAAAACATGATCTTCCAGGGGATGTAGAAAAATGAACGGTTCAGATCTTTGATATCACGTTCTGATATTTATAGTGAATTGAAATATGAGTCAATGTTATATAGTTTGTAGAGACTTTATAAACACCAAGTAATATTTTCACTAACAATAAAACTCTGAACTTAATATCAACAATCTGAATCATTCATCTTCCTGTATTCTCTAATTGATCATATTTTCAAAAAAAAATTGAAAAAAAATAAAATTTGGTGAGAAAAATGAAGTATAAATGTAAACAACAATCTACTGTTAAATTTTGATCTATGATTTATATGATTATAGTAGCACATTTCAAAGTTAAGCCCTTCATGAAAGTTGTGAAGTTTGTCAATACGAGTGCTTATATATTTTTTCTGTATTTTTCACACTTCTACATTAATTAAAAAAACTATTAAAGACTTTACTTAAACAATAGCTATAGAATAAATGAGAAGAGAGTGCTAATGTAAAAAGCTTTACTGAAAATATCATCAATATAACTCTTTAAGACAATATATCAAGCCAAAATTTCAATATCATTTCCCATGGTAATTAATGAAAATTAAAGAGTTTGATTGTAAGAAAATGTGTGTAAGGTTTCAAACCTTGAAACATAACTCTCTTAATTTTTCAAATCTTTTGAACATTTGATATTTTGTAATGTTCTAACGTTTTATTTATTTATTTTTATTATGCTCTTATTTCAGATATGTAAATATGTAATATTTGAAAGACAAATGTGTATTTATGTTTTGAATGTCATATTACCTGTTAATATTATCGGGTCGATTTCAGGTCGGGTCATTTTACCCGTTTATTTTAACAGGTGTTACACGACACGACCCGTTAAGATATCGGATATGACACAAAAACAACATGAACACGAAAAACACGACACGAATGCCAGACGTACTTAAACCCACCCTCTGCGTCTGCCGCCTGTGTGGGAAAAACCACAATCCCCACACTCTCAGCGCACTCTCTCTCTCTCTCTCTCTCTCTCATTCGCTCACATTTCCCCACCCGGTCAAAACCCAAAGTCAACATTATGGACTTCCACCACCTAAACCACAGCACCAACTCCCCCACATCCTCTGCCTCCTCCGCCACCACCGCCACCGTACCCAACCCTAACCCTATTTCCACCTCCAACTCCGTCTCCGCGGACGACCCTATGCACTCCTGGTGGGAGTCCATCTCCAAAGCCCGCTCCCGCATACACTCCTTGTCCTCTCTTCTCGATCCTTCCCTCTCCCAATCCCTCTCTTCCCTTGCCGACTCCGACCGCCCCGCCCTCTCCCTTCTCTCCTCCCTTCAATCCTACGACGCCGTATCTTCTGCCCTCTCCTCCCCTCTCTCAGGCTCAGGATCCGACCCCCTCTGTCACTGGCTTTACGACACCTTCCTCTCCTCCGACCCCCATCTACGCCTCGTCGTTTTCTCTTTCCTCCCCCTCCTCTCCGGCCTCTACCTCTCCCGGGTCCACTCTCCCTCATCTGACTCCGCCTCTCTTCCCTCCCTCGCCGGCTTCGAAGCCGTTCTCCTCGCCCTTTACGCCGCCGAGACCAAGGCTCGAAACGGCAAGCCTGTCGTCGTTTCGATCCCCGATCTCTCTCAGCCCTCTCTCTACCACACCCCTCGCCTCAACAAGTCCAACCCCCTCACTCCCTCCACTGCCCCCCACCAATCTATTGGGGTTTTGTCTCCGCCGCTTGAGCCCCAGGTCGCGGTGAAGTCCACGAAACGTGCCTGCATCGTCGGCGTTGCCCTCGATTCCTATTACAAGCACATTTCCCAGATGCCCACTTGGTCCAAGATCGACTTTTGTCGATTCCTAGCTTCTTGGGCAGGCCAGGATTGCTCTTGTCTGCGACAATTCGGTGATGATGATACCAATGAGCCGGATATGAATCCGGGATTGTTCTTAGAGGGCGCCAATGATGAGATCGACGATGTGACCGAAGAAATGGATCAGTTGACGCTGAGAATTGAGAAAACTGGTAGCAATGGTGTACATTTCGAGTCAAAGGGATCCCGAATTCCATTACCTTGGGAGCTTTTGCAGCCTGCATTGCGAATATTGGGGCATTGTTTGTTGGCCCCATTGAATTATCAGGATGTTAAGGATGCCGCTTCTGTTGCAGTAAAGCGATTGTATGCTCGGGCGTCTCATGATTTGGTGCCCCAGGCAATTTTGGCTACCCAGAGTCTCATTCAGCTTGATAAGAGGGCACGCGAGGCGGCCAAGAATTCTGCGGCTGCTAATTCGTCTTCAAATGCTAACACCCCGAGCAAAGCTAAGAAACCTGAAGTTTTTTTGGTCTCAAAATGAGTAAGTAGTTGGCTGGTTTGTATGCTTATTTGGTTTTGCACATTGGATGATGTATAGCTATATATTCAACTGTTGAAAGCCTTTGCTGTAGGTTAATGTTATGTTCGTCAGTCGGTTTTTTGTGTTTGTAGATCCATTCTAGTGACGTGCAGCTTATGATTCATTGATAAAGGTTTTCTTGTGGTTAGTTATATGTTATGAACCGTGCCCTTGTGTATTTCGTTAAGGCTTGTTTCTTATGTACCTGCTCTCAACTTTCTCGAGCGATGTATTGTTTTTCATTGATCTTGTACTCGCGAAATAGACTGTAATGTTACCTTCTGAATTATAATATATGCAGTTTAACATTTAGTTATGTTTGTGTTCTGTCTCCTCATTGTAATGCTTTCTAATCCTGCATTGTCATCTAATTCAGTGATGCTCTATTTGTTTTTCTTTTTGGCATGCGCTTTTCCCTTCACTCATACAGTATCTTGTGACGTCTGATCTTTTCAATCCAGTAATCAGTGTCCTAAAAGCTGGACTAGGCGTTAGGCGGTTGACTATTATCCCAATTAATTTTTAGGCGGCTGACCATCTATCCGATTAATCTCTAGGCCTTTAGAAAATAACAAAGGGCGCATCGACTTGCTTAGGTGCCCACCTAGACCCAGCTAGCCACCTGCAGTCTAGTCAAGCTGGTCTGTTGTTTGACTTTTTTTGTTGTACTTGTTTTTATTTAATAAAATGATTTTGTCGCGACTCTCGTTTAGACAAAAAATAGATAACTTTTATTTTGTATTTTATTTTTTCATTCAATTGTAAGAAGCTTGTTGGATACTTTGGGGAACATGTTTTCACTATGTTCTAGTACTTTATACTTTATACTTTATATATGATTCTATTTTATAATTTGTGTATCTTAAGACAATTATGTATTTAAAAAAAAAGGTAAACACTTATTTATAATTTTATATGTTATATAATTAATTTAATTAATTAATTTGTTTTTTTAAAAGAAGAAGAAAGAAGAAGCTGCCTAGGCTCTAGCAACGGTTCGGTTTAGGGATGGAAATGTTATATTCATCCCCATAACCATGAAAATTAACTATATCCATAACCGCCAATTAACCATCGGAGATTATCCATAACCATACCCACCAGGTAACAGATTCCTCATCGGTTAACGATTATACTCATCTTTGTCAATACAAAAAATATATTCATTTAATTGATGCACGATAATTTGGTAAATATTAATTTTGTTGTTAAATATTTGATGTATAAAATGATTTAATGAATGGATCTTATGGAGTATAAAAATTAAAGCCAAACATTGATAATGTTGGTTAGTCATTGATATCTTCTATAAATAAATTGGAACTTTAACGAAAAGCTCCCGGTACTGCTCACTTTAATGAAAAACCACATTTTTACACTAAGAGCAACTCCAATGTAGGAGCTCTCCCCCTAAGCAATACACTATTCAATCCACCTAATGAACAGTAATTGCCTTAATGAACAGTGGATTCCCCTGACAATAGCCTTTTTGCATCTCCACCCCTGCACTTGAATAGCCCTGGCAATTGAGTATTTTTATATTTATAAAAGAATACATAATAATTTTATTTATAATTTCAGATAATATTTTTAATCGTTCTCGTTGCGCAACGTGTTATTATCCGAAAAGCCAATAGCAATAAAATATTTGGATTTTTTTATTTATAAAAAAAATTCAAAATAATTTTATTTGTAATTTTGGATTTCCGATAAAATTTGTAACCAATCACGTCGTGCCACGTGTCACAATCCGATTACAATCTTTGAGGATAGATTTCCACCAGATTTTTAACGAATGACGGCATGCCACGTGTCATTATCTGAAAGGACAATTATTGGCGAGGGATTTCCGATAAGATTTGTAACCAATCACGTCGTGCCACGTGTCATAATCCGATTACAATCTTTGAGGATAGATTTCCACCAGATTTTTAACGAATGACGGCATGCCACGTGTCATTATCTACAACCTAATCCTTGCCCAAATCCTCCATATAATGAAACCCTCCATCCTCAGAAATCTCACATTAATTTTCTCAAGCTCTCTATCATTATTCATAGTTTCAGCTTTCTTCTTCACCAAAATCCCTTTCATTATTCATAGTTTATGCTTCCTTCTTCACCAATGTCTTCTTCTTCTTCAAAGATGATGTGGGAAATCGATCAAGAAGAGGAAGAATTGTTTAACCAATCAGAAGGAATGTTCAATGCCGGGGATTGGGCCCAAAATGAGATGGAAGAGGATGATGAGCGTAGACAGAGAGATGACGAATAAAAAATGGCACGAGCCTCACATTCCCGTCTAGTCGTCCAAGGTGTGTCTCAGATCTGCAGGCCCAACCGTGCTACAAATAATTATAATGAAACTAGGTAACAATTAATTAATACAACATAATAATTATAATGAAAATAGGTAACAAATAATTAATACAAACAAATAAATAATATGAAAATAGCTAACAAATAATTATAATGAAACTAGGTAACAATTAATTAATAAAACATAATAATTATAATGAAAATAGGTAACAAATAATTAATACAAACAAATAAATAATATGAAAATAGCTAACAAATAATTATAATGAAAGTAGGTAACAAATAATTAATACAAACAAATAAATAATATGAAAATAGCTAACAAATAATTATAATGAAACTAGCTAACAAATAATTAATACAAACAAATAAATAATATGAAAATAGCTAACAAATAATTATAATGAAAATAGGTAACAAATAATTAATAGAAACAAATAAATAATATGAAAATAGCTAACAATTAAATAATACAAACAAATAAGTAATATATTGTTACCTGATCCGCTAAACTTTCCCCACTTCGAAGATTAGAACTAGCTTGTGTCAATGCGTCTCTCCACAAACTAAACGATATATTCAGTAATTTCCAACGACTGGACAGTGAATCTTTGGTTCTTTGCCCACCCATTATCTCAATATAATTGGTATGAATAAAACTCCACATTTCTCGTAACTGCATCTCATTACCCGAAAGTGAATCATGAGTAATTTTAACCCAGCTAGCACACAACGCAACATCTTCAAGAAGCGTCCAATTCGTACCTGCACTAGTACTCATTTTGTTTGAAAAAAAAATTGGCTTCAAAGTTTGAGAGAAAGGCTTTTGAATGTGAGGAGAAATAGTTGAAAAAATATGGAATTGTGGTGTAAGGTAGATATTAATGATAAGGTATTTATAGAAAAGTAAAAAAAAAAAAAAAATTTACAGATTTTTTACAACTTTTTATAATTTTTATAATTTTTTTTCCGATTTTTTTCAATTTTTTTACAGTTTTTTTATTATTTTTTTACAGAATAATATCAACCGTTGATCTGAGATCCAACGGTTGATATTACATAAGATTTTTTTTATTACCGTTGAAATCGGACGGTCAAAATTAAAGAGCCGTTGGGATCGAACGGACCGTGGGAAGCCACGTGGCTTCCCAACGGTAACAAATTTTTTGAAAATTTTCTGAAAAAGCTACTGTTTTTTCTGAAAAATGTCGGGCGACGCGCGAGTGGGATGCACACGCCTGACAGAAAAAAAATTTAAAAATGCCCACACGCCAGCATGACGTCATGCTGGCGTCATATCCACCCAGTGGGTCGGGCAGTCGATTTTTCACAGGCTTGGAGCCCGACCCTCCACCTTCACACAGGGGCCTTCCCCGCTGGACCAAATTCACAGGGCCTCGGGCCCTTGTTTCTCCACAGTCCCCCGAGCAAACTCCCCCAGTGGAGTTGCTCTAAAAAGTCAATCATGGTACTATTCACTTTACCCTTTATTTTGTCCTTATCGTTAAAACTCAAAATTTTTAAGCTCCTTTCATTAGTTTTCCTTAAATACTATTGGTCTGGATTCTCATAGAGTTTGATTCATATCAAAACTCTTTAGGCAACGCCTATAAAATGCAACCCGCACAGTGCAACTTTTGTATTCTCAAAGTAATGGATTCAGTGAATAATAAATATATATATATATATATATATATAATTGTATATAAATACTATTATATTATATATATAATTCGATTCTGATTCGGGGACGGATATGGATTGGGAACCCCTATAACCATAACCAAATATTATTCACGATTTTTTCTTATATCCAAAATATACCCGAATTTTCATACCCAAATCTAATTCATTCGGTCGGTTATCCACAATTATCGATTTTAACTGTTAGAACTACCATTCCTAGGCTCTAGGCCCTTGCCGCTGCCGGACTTAAGAACCTCTGCCTCATATGTTGGTTTGAATGTGTAAATCATTAGCTTTCTAAGTTGACGATTTGTGGGAGACACCAAAGTCATAGTAGCACCATATCATTTTAGGCTTGTTGACGGGTTAGCCATTGACTCCTGTGTGAAAGCATTTCTTTGGCTTTATATTGGTGCACACTGGCCATTCTTCATTAGCTAAGTCCTAACCTTAGCCTTGTGGGTTGCTTGAACTTCTTGGCTGAGCTGAGTTGGTGCATTTGGGACTGACAAATAATTATGTCTCTCTGTCTGTAAATAGTCAATTTATCATATGGAGAGCCGTGGTTCCAGTGAACCGGGGGTTTTTATCATTCCTTTTGTTTGTTTCTGTGGGGCTTATGTTGAGTAGACTCTTAGGAAGAGTTCCAAAGGTAAAGTTGTCTCTATAGATGCAATTGCAATATAATTGAGAATAATATGGTTCAGTCGGACAGAAGCATATTTCGGAAATTTTGCTGGAAAAGGATTATCCTGCCGTGTTGTCATTGTGAGAAATTCGGAGACGCGTCCATGGTTAGGAAACCATGGAAGTGGTCATATATAGGCTTTAGTGGTTGACTATGGGAAGACAATTCTCATGGTTACGAAACCATCTCTTTTTTTGTTCGATGTCTCATTCGTTTTATTATTTTCTGAGAAGTACCAAGGCATTTGCGTTGGATGTCATGGACGAACAACTTTATAGAGTTGCAGTGTGGTCACTGTCTTTTGGGTAATGGGGTTGATAACGAGGGATTTTCTATGATGCTCAGGAGTGTCGGATACTCATGGTTTTTTAAACATTACATCCTTAGTATAAAAAAAAACACTCATAAACCAATATCTAACAGTTAAAAAATTCAGAGTATCACATACTCCATAGCACCGTAGAGTTTTTGTGATGAGCATAGAATCTCATCAAACGTGCTGTACAATGCTAGTTCTCATTGTATGTTCTTTCTTTTGGGTGCAAAGTACTTTCTTATCGGAACAATTTTCTTCGCGTAGAAATTGTAATCGTTCTAATTTAGGACTTGGCCATTTATTGAGTTTCACTTTCACTCGAGTAACGTATACTCATTGCGTAGAGAAACTTCAGTATGACTGGTTGACTAGTGCACATCCGTCCACTCAAATTGGGTGGGACATGCGTGACTGGGGCAGCTCTGCCCTCTCAAACTAAAGATTCAATAGGAATTTGATTGGGCTCAATTCGGATTTGCATAGTTTCTCACATGTGAGTCGTCGAGTAGTTTATCATTACCATATGTAATTAGCAATAATACAAATATCCACACTTCAGTTTGTTTCTTCATTACGTTCATGACCTAGCTAGGGTAATGTCGAAGGGGACATAACCAAGTTTCAAATATTTCATTTGATTCAAATTCGAAACTAAAATTCCAAAAATACATACCAAAAAAACATGAGAACTATAAAAGTATATATTATGCAGAGAGAGTCGCGGAGATGGAATACTTTTGATCTTTGGATTAAAAGTATATATATTAATTGCGAAATTGGAATTAATATCCATTTCCAAAACTTTTACTTTTTTGGATTGAAATTATAAAGAGATATTTCCCATCGGATTCATCCGAAAATGCGTACCAACTTGTTGGTCATCATATGTTGTTTCAGCACGCTTTCAATCTCATAATAATTACATCTTTGGAAAATTTTGCAGAAAGCGAATAATGAGCTTCGAATGCCAATGCCTTTTGGTCCACAATGCAACACAATGAGTGCGTTTTGGACATATAGACTTCTAAAACATTAATCCTCTACTTATCTGGTAGACTTTGAATATAATACAACTTTTAGGAGTCTGAGCATACAATGTTGCACTTGTACATGACAAAATTCCGTGCAAGGAAGAAGATGTTTTCTTTATGTTTTTATTTTTTATTTTTTTTATTTATAATAAAGAGTGAACTGTCAATTTAATTTTTAAATTATCACCTTAATGAATAATTAGACCCTTGAATTATTTTTTTCAGCAAAATAAGTCATTAAATTCATTAAAAAAATGCTAATTTCATTTCTAATATTATACTCAAAGCTATTTTTTCAACTTAAGTCACATGACATGACACATTTGAAGGGATATTGCCGCCATTTTCTTGCTTATAAGCCTTTAATCTTACATATAGGTTGGAAATCTAACGTCTAATTACACTTCAAAGTTAACTTCATACACTCTTTCTTTGGGAAAAAAAGTCCTTAAACTATGAAAAGTACTAATCTACTCTCTTCAGTGATACCATGCAAATCACGTGACTTAAATTGATGAAAAAATGAATATAATAGATTCAAATCTAATATTAGAGATGTAATTATAGATTTTGCTAGTTTGAGGATTGATTTTTCGAAAAATAATAATAATAATTTAAGAGCTAAATTCACAGTCCACCATTTTTAATAAAAATAATATAAAATGTTTTATGGACACTTGAATGAAGCACATAACGAGTATTAAAAAAATGACATCTTTTATCATATTGGAGGATCTAGCCAAACTAGACAATAACCGATGGACAAACAACAAAATTTTGTCATGTCGTAATTCATGTTTTTGTGGAGTCATTGGCATTCTCACTTTCATATTGAATGCGGTTTATTCACTGTCACTTCAAAAATATTGAATTAATGCCTCCAATCACAAATTACCATCATGCATTAAGTGATTAGTTTTGCACTAATTTGATTAATTTGTTAAAAAAAAAAAAAGCAAAGGCTCTTGAACACGATTAAGATATATAGATAAATGTGTGAAGGTAGTAGCTATCTTGATTGGAGGCTACTTATTTCTTTATTAAAAACCATCTTTCTATATATATGATATGTCAATTTGTTTCCCATTAATTTCGCTAATTGAAAATAAAAAGGATAAATTATACTTTACGACCACAGGTTTAGGGTCCATTTTAATTCCTTACAACATCTTTAAAACATTTCATTTTTATACCTCAAGTACTATTTTATTTCAATATAATACATCAGTTACATTTTTTATTTATTGATCCATTAAAAGCTGACGTAGTTGTCATATTTATGCCACGTGGGAATTTTTTTTTAGTTACCCTATTTAAAAATATTAAAAAAACCACTCATCTTCTTCCCCGAGCCCTTCCCCTTCCTTGCAACCCAAACACCCCATCTCACCCCACCCTCTTTCTCTCTTCTTTCAGCCTGCAACCCCAACCCACAACACAAATGCAATTCAAAACCTTCAACAATCAAAACCCATAATACAAATGCAATTCAAAATTTTTAACAATCAAAACCCACAATGCAAATCAATAAAAACATAACCTTTGTAATGTAAATTTGGGAAAAGAAATAAAGGAAGAAGGTTATAGCAAATTTGAGCCTAGGAAGGAAGGTGAGCCAGAAATTAGGAGGGAGCTCGGTGCCGAAGATCTCAGTGGTGCTGTTGAGCAGTCGGAGCTTGAGAGGGGCGAGGTTGAGTGGCGGTGGGGGAGGGGCTAAGGGAAGGGAATGAGTTGGAAGGGGGGCTGGATTTCGATTCGGCGTCATCTTCGGCGGTGGGTCTCGGCCAAGGGAGGGGAGGTGAAGAGAGTGGAGGAGAGGGAGAAGGTGGGTCGGGGAGGTAAATAGGAAGGAGTGGTCTGGGGGCTGTGATGGTGATGGGGAAGGGTTGCAGTGGTGATGGGGAAGCCACGTGGCATAAATAGGGTAATAAAAAAAAATTGCCACGTGGCATAAATTTGGCAGTCACGTGACACAAATGTGGCAACTACGTTAGCTTTTAACAGATCAATTGATGGAAAATGTAACGGATGTATTATATTGAAATAAAATAGTACTTGATGTATGAAAGTGAAATGTTTTAAAGATGTTGTAAGGAATTGAAATCGATTCCAAATCTGAGGTGGTAAAGTGTAATTTATCTAAATAAAAAATTAAACAAAAGAAAATATGGAAGAAACACAGTATTGAATAAGTACAAATCCCCTTGTATCACATATAGAGATAAGTGTTTATCTTACATCACAACATAAATTCAAATTCGATCAACTTTTTAATCTAATAAATCTATTGTTTCAAAAAAAATTGACCCCCAATAAACACACGGATCTTAAGGAGGCTTTTAGGGATTTGTCAATTGACATGAACCCATGTTCACGTGATTCCTCCCAACCACTCGCCCTTGTACAATACAACCCCACCACACTAGACAATTCCAGAACATGTCATTATGATCACCACATCGTTACTCAAATTCTCATTCTGTCCATGTCGATTGTTAAAAGTAATAATTTAATATCAAATCCTTTATTCACATTAATTGAACTTAAAACTTAACAAACAGGTCAACCATAGTCATTGTTTCACTGGTTTTTAATTTTTATCTTTTATTAGAACGAATATTATGTTTACTTAGCAAAAATGGAATAAAGAATGAACAAGAGAACTTACAAATACGAAAAAAATAAGAAAAATCAAATAAGCTAGAGAAATTTGAAAAAATAACTAAAATTTGAACCCTATATAGAATTATAGCCATCTTTTTAGTTTTATTATAATTAGAACTAAAAGTTGATATAAATATACTAATATACCCTTTTAACAATGAGGGAAGCAAGCAAATATGCCCACCATTGCAAAGATTAGAGATGTAACCACAAAACTCGTTTTGGTGTCATCTAATTCCGACACCTTTTCTTCTGGAAATCAACTCCGCAAACAGTTGATCTACAAAAGGCAGAATCCTTTTTCAATAAATCTTGTTACATATTAGAGCCCAATTTGATTTTAACGTGTACTTAAGTCCAATTTGATCTTCAACAAAGAGAAATGCAAGAGGGAAAGGAAGGGGGAGAGCTTACTGCTTAGTGGTTACCTTGAATAAATGATTTGATTGTCTTCAATAAACAAATTGTAACGTTGCGTGAGGCTCCAACCTTTGGGTTTTGCTGGGATGAGAAGAAGATGACAAAGATTGGGATTTTTGAAAAATTTAGAAAAGTAACTGTTAATATCAAATGGAAAAATAACCAAGAGCTTAATAAAACTTCTCATCAGAAATTGGATGAGCTTTTGAGGTTTTTGAGAAGGCTGGATTTGTCTAGGTTGCTGAAGTGAGGCTTTGAATTTCTTTGGATTTGTTTTGTAAAAAGTTTTAATCATAAGGTGTATTAGTACTTTTATATTAGATTTTGATTATAATTATCATAAATTTAAAATGGTGGCTATAATTCTATATAGAGTTCTAATTTTAATTATTTTTCCAATTTCCCAATAAGCTAGCACTCTATAGTTTGATTTTTGTTATTTAGATTTCTAACGTGTTAGTAAACGCATGAGAAAATTTAGAGGTGTGCTGATTTTCTTTCCTATATTTTAATAAAGGCATAGAATTCGAGAATCAAATTGACCCCAACTCCCAATCTTTCTAAGTAAACATGCCTAGAAATGAGGAATATGAGCTAATTAAGCCACACAATAAGTCAAAACTTGTCACGTAACATTTGAAATAAAAATAGAATAATGTTATTCTTACTATATTTTTGTACTACAATTATATATCATTTTAGGTGGGTGGATAACCACATCATTTAAATTAAGTATCATTTAATTTCCATTACAAAACTATTTCATTAATCAACAACTAATAAAAAAATTGTTAATTAAATGATGATTGTGGTATACAAGGAGTCTCCTTCTTCCTTTCCCTTTCAATTCTTCTTCCTTTCCTTTTCTTTTTTCACGCCAGTTTTTTTTACTATTGATTTCCATGATTATGATCAAGTTTTATAGAATTCACTCGTATACTACAATCATCATATATTGATTTTTATCTCCAAACTCATGCCCCGTAGCCCTAGTCCTCATTCCTCATTCCGCTTCAAGTATTTCCATCTCCAATCTTCATTGGTCCACCATGGCTGTTCATCTTGTGATTTTTTTTTGTCTTCTTTGGAAAAAAGAAAAAAAAATGTGGTCTAAAAGAAGGATTTCATATGATTATTTCATTGAATAACGCATATTAGCTTTTATGAGAATTAGGAGTCAAAATCAAATTTGTTTATCGGATTAGGGTACATAACCAATCAAGTTATTAACGCCAATGGGAGACTTGAAGTCTGCAATTTTCCTTATTTAAGTGTTTTAATTAATAAGAAAATTGAAATTGAAATTAAATAATGTGATTTGTCTAATTCATGTGTCACCTAAGATAGTAAATAAATGTGCTATAAAATTGTGGTAAGAATAGCATTACTCATAAAAATATCAATACATGGTAGTCATGAGTGACAGTCCTCGTCTCTCTCCTTACTTTGTCTCCTTACACTGTCATATTGATCAATTCTCCTTGGGTCGTTTTACAAGTTAATGAATACAATAATCATCATTAAATACATTTTTACAATATTCAAAGAGACAATGGGATCTGTACGTAGCAACATCCCATATTTATACAGAGAAAGTTGGAAAAGGGTGAATCGAAAGTACTGTCCATATATCACATGGAGTCCTCCTCACCTTCTGATCATGTAAGTGGTGGACGATGCCAAACCCAAACTGTCTCAAAAACTTGTGACACAATATTTCCAGCCATGAAGAAGTATCAATATTCTTCTCAAAGAACACCATCATTTTCTTCCCCCTCATCGTCGTCGTCTTCATCTTTCGTATCATCGTCCTGTAATATTGACCATGATTCTTCTCCTCCTGTTAGTCCGGCCACCCCGCTTCCGTTTTCCGGTGTCCCATTCTCTTGGGAACATTTTCCCGGTATTCCAAAGAATCCTAGCAGCAGCAACAACAACAAGGAATTACAATTACATTCCTCATTGAAGCGTCTCCCACAGCCTCTTCCCACACTCAGTAGTCAGAAGATCTCCTCCAAAAAGTTGATCATGGATGATATTATTCAGGTCAGACACAACTCCAAGAGGCATATTGCTAATCTCCCAAAGGATCCTTTCTTTGCTGCACTAGTTGAGTGTTCCAAGGACGATGACGGCAACGAGAACGACGATGATCAAGGATACTTAACTGGTGCTGCCAAGGTCTCAAGGAGTGTGAGTGAAAGGTTTGGATTTTTCAATCTTTCTTCATTATCTTGTAAGACAACTTGTGCAGTTTCTGGATCAATCATACACGTTCAAAGGCCGAGTAGAACTTCTTATCATCTGATTAATCGCCGTTCCCGATGAGTTTACGATCCCTATTGCCCTCGATGGATCACTCATCTTAATTGTGTGTTTTTTGTTTCTAAATTTATTTTTAGTTTTTTCTTGGCCTTTTCTACGAGGAGGACATGTAATTCGGAAAATATATAATATATTTTACTGGGATTAATATGTCCATAACTCCACATACAACGAAGGAACACTAGTGTATGATTTCTGCTGTTTGATTCTTCATATTATTTATGTATATTCTGTTACCAAATACTGTTTAAAATATATGCTGTTTGCTGTGAATTCATGTGATGTTTGTGGCAGCTGTATGAGTGAATTTTACTTGATATCCCATGTGGGAGGAGGAGGGCTACTGGACCAGACAGTGGATGCTGGAGGTAGTCAGATATATCTATTTGACTAATCCATTTCGTTGCGTACCAATTTTTATTCGCGTATTTTACTATCTGAATCTTTTTCATTTCTGCGAAAAATAAATAATAATTGATGATTATTTAATTATTCATATATATATATATATATATATATATATATATATATATATTAACACAAATGTAGAACTCAATCATAATGAGTTTGATAGGAAAACAATTGATTTGTTCTATGCAGGTTGATGATTAAATTTCTTAATTTAATTGGCATTTTTTTATAGATGTTTTTTGTCTGATTATTAAGAAAATAATCAATGTTCTGATTATGACTTTTGTGTGAAGCATTGTTTCATACTTGGAAAGTTAAGAAACATATATAGCAAGGGTTTGTAACAAGTTGGGCACTCTCCCTGTTTGCCATTAGCTTTGGGTGAAAGGAATCGTTAGATATCAAAAAGAGTTATTCCAAATAAAATGTCCAACGACCACAGGTACTTTAAAATTTGGCTATATTTTTTTCTTGATCTCTGTGGTGAGACACTACTTTCAAATCGACTCATGTAGTGAAAAAAAGTGTTAATTTTAACCCTGTGGTGAAGTTCATTATCAATCTTAGTCCAAATTAAATTTTCTGTCAAAATCTCATCCACATGCAGGGGTAAAAATGTCATTTTATTCCTTTTTCTTTTCATTTTGGTAATTCCTTTTTTTTATAATAAAAAAATAGAACGAAAAAAAAATAAAAATCTCTCCCCAATCCCTACCCTTGTCAGCCACAACCACAGCAACCACCCACCACCTTCCCCCTCTCTCTCACATAACCATAGCCATCCCGTCCATCACTGTTCTTCTTAAAATGAAACTAAATTTAAAAAAAATAATTCATGATCCTTGTGGTGATACTCTACTTTTAAATAGACCGATGTGGTGAAAAAACTATTAATTGTAATCATGTGGTGAAATTCGTTATCAATCGTAGTCCAAATTAAATTTTTTTCTCATTCTTCTGTCATTTGTAAGGGCAAAATTGTTATTTTCATTTTTATTGATTCCATCAACCAATCATAAAGCGCCATATAGACATATTTTTTTTTAATTTTCGAGCTACAATAAAAGAATAAATAAACAATAAAATTACAAGGTTCATATTATCAAATTTTCTCGCTTCAAGAGAGCAAAGAGTCCAAATTCAAGATTTAAAAAATCACAAAGTACCTCGCCGTGTTTAGGTTATAATATAAGTTACTATGCAAACATTAAATTTAGTTTCATTTTAAGAAGAACAGTGATGAACGGGATGGCTATGGTTATGTGAAAGAGAGGGGGAAGGTGGTGGGTGGTGGGTGGTCGATGTGGCTGTGGCTGACAAGAGTAGGGATTGGGGAGAGATTTCTTCGTCTTTTTTCCTTCAATATTTTTTATTATAAAAAAGTGGAATTACCAAAAAGAAAAGAAAAAAAATAATGGAATGACATTTTTACTCTTGCACGTGGATGAGATTTTGACATAAATTTTAATTTGGACTAAGATTGATAATGAACTTCACCACAAGGTTAAGATTAACAATTTTTTCACCACAGAGGTCTATTTGAAAGTAGTATCTCACCACAGGGATCAAGAAAAAAATTTAGCCTTAAAATTTCAACCCATCTACTCCTCGTGAGGATGTTAAAAAAAAAGGTCTTACATTTAAAAGTTAATGAACCTTGCTTGCAAGAGCATTAAGATGTTTGACCACTCCTATTATATTAAGTACTTTTCGATAAGAACTCAACTTTCGAACAAAAAAAAAGGATGAGAACTCAACTTACATTGAGTGTGGTGCTAGAGCGAAAAATAATTTCAAAAATTATAAAGACAATAGGCGGATTTTTTTTTCCAAAGAAGACAAGAATGTCCTCATTAAATGGGGGCCACAAATATTTCTACTTCCAGCCCAACGTTCCTAGAGGCTTGAGCAACAAACTACAGAATTATCATCACAATCAATTAAGAATGCTACAATCACCATCCCAAATTATTATCTCATAATTAACATTTTGGGATTTTTTGTTTTCTCATTCATCTTACGAATGACTCACCTTAGCCAATGAGAAGCCATCACGTGTAGGGCAAACCCTACACCTAGGCCAACAACCTTCTTATAAATACCTCATCTCTCACCAATCTTTGATAAACTGTTGCTACTCACTTAAGCCTTAAACTCTCTCTCTCTTTAAAAAAAAAAATAAATAAATTTAGGCAAGAAGATCACTGGCGAATCCATTAAGGGGCAAGGGGGTCAGTTGACCCCCCCCGAACTTTGATGAACGTCTATAGATACCTTAAGTGCTGACCCTCCGAACTTCGATGAACGTCCATGGATACCTTGAGTATTGCCCTTTTGAAGATTAGAGTTGGCTTCATACATGCCCTCTAACCGACTTCAGGCCTACCAAAACCCGATGAATGTCCATGAATACCTTGGGTGCTGCCCCTTGCATGCATTAACATGTGTGTAGTATGCATTTCCAAATGACTTCAAGCCTACCAAGACTCGATGAAATGGCGATATGCATGCTATTTATGGTATAAAAATTTTTGCTCTGACCCCCCTAATATTATTTCCTGAATCTGCCACTAATGAAGATCCGTTGTCAGAGACTACCTCACTATCTAGTGCTTGGCTTCATTGCTGACTAGACATTCAAAGGACCTGGGCTCTTTGAAGCGATCAGCTTTATCTTTCCATATTCATTGGTCATTAACTTCTCTTTGTACCTCTGTTCCTTTGGGCCTGTTGAGGTCGAAAGGACCATGCCTTAACAACTTGCTTTAGTCCATGATCGTCTCTATATTTAAATTGAACAATTTGCTCCAGTCCACGATCGATATTAAAATTTTCATTAAAAAGAGAATGAAGAAATAATGTTGGGAATAACAGCAATTTAATATATATATTTTTTTGTAGGCTGAACTTTAATTTAAAATTGGGTTCCAATAAAGGCACCCTAAATACTACTGTCAAACTTAAACATCCTAAAGGCCCATATATATTAGTGGAAGAGTTTTTGGATCGTGTGGTCCAATATATATCAAATCCTCCAAATCTTCCAATATATCAGTGGAAGAGTTTTTGTTACAATTAGATTTGTACCAAATCTTCCATTACGCCCGAAAGGCCGGCACAAATATACGAAAGGGGCGAAAGAAAACAAAGGATAGTGGGGCGGGCGTCACGTGCCACAAGGGTCTGTCGTTGGACACACGTCGCGGTGTACCGCACACCCCACCCCACCGATTTTAGTTGAATTTCGTGCAGCCCTAGCTTCGCTGCAGGAGAAATTTAAGTGAGATTCTGTTAAAAAAAAGGGTGAGATCGAATTTTAGCTATCTTTGCAACCAAAAAATAAAAAAAATAAATAGCGATCTTTAAAAGAAAGGATTCTCATTTTAACGATCTTTAGGATTAAGGATCTTTATTTTTCACAAAAACGGAGATTAGTTTGGGGCCTACATCAAGTTAAATTTTAAGAATTCAAATTATTTATTTTTCAAGTTGCACCTCATGTATCATTCTTACAAAATATTAGCCAAATAAAAAATATTCGAGACATCTAATTGAGTTTAAAAAATTTGACGAACTCTTTGTTATATCGTGATAATTAAATAAACAAATATTTTTTAAACAACGTTTAAAATGAACAAAATTTGTATATCAAACGATATTATCTACACTAAGTGAGAGGGGGTGGGCTTAGCCTCACAATGGGTTAGCAATAATGTGATTCAGTTAGTTGTTTATTAAATATGATTTTCTCTATTTTTAAACATGTTCAAAACATCTTAAGAGGCGCGTAATATCGATTATAAAAATAGTCTTTCGCACGCGCATAATAATGTAATTCAATTATTTGTCAAATGATTTTTTTTCTTTTCTTTTTTTCGAACAAACGATATTATCTACACTAAATGGGAGATAAATGAGCTTAGCCTCAAAATAGGCTAACAATAATGTGATTCAATCAGTTGTTTATTAAAATTATTTTCTCTGTTTTTAAACACATTTAAAACATCTTAAGAGACGCATACCATCAGTGATAAAAACGGTCTTTTGCACGCGCACAATAATGTGATTCAATCAGTTGTTTATTAAATATTATTTTTTCTATTTTTAAACACTTAAGAGGCGCGCAGTACTAGTTATAAAAAAATGTCTTTCACACACGCATAATAATGTGATTCAATTAATTATCAAATAATTGTTTTTTGAACAAACAATATTATCTACACTAAGGGGGATAGGGTGGCTTAGTCTCACAATGTGCTAGCAATAATGTGATTCAATCAGTTGTTTATTAAATATTATTTTCTTTATTCTTAATGTAAATTCAATAGAATGTAGAGGGAAATTGAAAGACCGATTTTATTATGTCGATTCAGCTGCTTTGATTGGTTTATGAAGGTTTTCTTCTAGCATGGTCTAATTAATATTGACACACCTCGACCGGAATCGAGGCATGTTGGTCGTCACGTGAGGGTGGCGTAGCCATGTACGCAGTGCAGAAGTGATAGTGATATGAAAATGTGAGTAATTACAAACCAAACTAACTAATTTACACTAAAGATAAACATAAAAGTGCGTGAAAGTGTTTAAAATCAAGGTACATTATCAAGGTACATATTTTTCAGAGCATAGTTAACCTAGGTGCAGTCCAGCAAGCCAAGTATTAATTATACAGGACACAAAAGAAATCCCTACATTTATTTGGAGACTGTCAGAACTACCGTAGAGTCCTCGTGAGTCACCACATGAATGGTTAACTAGAACCTGGAGGAGCGCAAAACAGAAAACGTGAGTGGGCAAAAACAAAGTTTTTGAAAACACATTTCTCTTTCTAAACATAATAACCCCTCACTGTAAAATCCGTATAATTTCCCAAAAAATAATAATACATATATATATATATATATATATATATATAAAAAATCATGCTTAAGAGTAGTGGAAATCAAAGTATATGCCATGTCAAATATCTCGGCAATGAATTTGTAAGCCAGGTGACATAGTTCAATGTAAAATGATTTGTCAGCCGGAGTCACCTAACGTGGCCTATACGGCTGAACTTATAGCTCATCTACCAATTCCTGCACACGAGTAAGAACCACCTAGTGTGGTCTGTATGATAGGCTGGGTATAAATAGGTACGTTCAAGTGCTACGATCATGTGACGGCTGTGCAAAGTATCGCAGGTCACCTATGAGTATGAACCACCTAGTGTGGTCTGTACAATAAGCTAGCACTTGTCTTGGATCCAAGGTGAGCGTGTGGTGTGGGAGGTGAACGATCACGGGAAGGTTGTGCCCTGGCCTCGGGCAGGAGCATTAACAACGGAGTGCAGGATAATGAGCTTTACATGTATCCACACATAACCATACTCAACGCATCCACTATTAACACAAAGTACTCACATGTAGCTTACATGGGCCTCCACAGCATCATGCAATATTATGCATAGCTATACTAATGCATATACTAAGATGTAATGCAAGTATGACATGGCATTTAAAACGTAACTTTATTCAAAACAGTTTTCTGGGAAACATAAAGCATATATACGTATATATAGAAAACAAAAGCCCACTCACTGGTATGCAATAGGGTTGTAACCCCCAAGTCTTGCCTGGCCATGCTCATCCTCAGGGTACGTTTCGCCTATATGCGAAACAATATTTAAATGTTAATTTACTAAGCACATATACAAAACTGTGTAATAACTTCTCATACATTGCTTAATTGGGGTGCTTGAATATACCAACGTGACCTACTCAACACCATGAACACCCCCATATTTTAAGAAAAATTTGTCGACGTCCCACGCGCCGGCCAAGGCACGGCCACGCGTAGGCACGTGTCTGGCACGCTGATGGAAACCCTAACGACGTTAGGGAATATTCCATTAAAGTTACTTGACGTTGTTAGAATATTCTGTTAAAGTCAACGGAATAGTCTCTGTCTTCTTTGGTGAACCTTGTCGAAATCTGCCGTCCGCCGAAGCCGCCGTCTGTATTCGCTAGAAATTGAAAAACTTTCTAAAGCTTATAACTCTTTCATTTCTCAACCAAAATTCATAAATTTTATATGGATTTGAAGCTCGTGAAGATTAGAACACAACCATACCTGTTTTGGGTCCTAAAACCAACAGAAGGTGGTCGGAAAAACTCTTGAAACTCCAGCCAAACCTGCAACTTAACAAACCAGTGTTTTCCAACGTTCAAACCACTCCAAAATTGCTTCAAGATGTTAAAGAAGTTTAGTGGTTACCTTAATAAACCTTAAAACCTTGAAAATCATTCACGATCACGTTGGGGCAATTTAGCTCTTCGCCAAAGCTCGGTTTTCTCGAGTTCCACACATCCTTTCTTCGAATAAAGGGCACCACTAGGTTTGTGAGTCGAGATGAGCAAAAGAATGTTGTCTAGATGCTTGATCCGTGGTGTTTTGATAGTGTTTGTGAGTTGCAGTTTCTATTGTACAGACAGGGAAGAAAGATCGAGAAGGTGAGAGAGATGAGAATGATGCATACGTGTGCGTTACAAGATTGGGCAGAAAGAAAAGAGGCAAAGCCCTGATTGGGCCATGGAATTTAGGGCCTAAATAATTGATCCAAAGACATAGTAATAATCCAAAAATAGAATTCCGCCTATTCTTGTTCTTAATTCATGTCGACGTGCTCGTGACGTTGAGTACAATTTAATTTTGTAAACAAGAAAATAATTAAACACTATATATGTCCATCCACGTCACTAACCCTCGAGGGCAATATCATCATTTTACATACTCAGGGAGAAAATATAAACAATATTCGGGATGGGTCGGTACAATCTACCCCCATTTAAGAAAATTGCATCCCCGAAATTTCTACACATTACTACAACAATATATCAATAACCATAAAACAGAAGTGGATATAACTCTCGCATATGATCTTCAGTCTTCCAGGTGGCCTCCTCCACTGAATTGTTCCTCCACAAGTCCTTTACTATGCTCACAGTCTTGTTCCTAAGAACCTTATCTGTCCAGTCTAAAATCGTCACTTGCTCCTTGTCATATGTCAAGTCTCGGTTAATCTCTAGTGGCTGAGGAGGGATAACGTGTGATGGATCAGAGACATAATGACAAAGCATACAGACGTGCACCTTTGATAGCTCTGAAGGTAAACCTAGCATTCGTGTCGTTTCTGTGTCATACTCGATATCTTAACGGGTTGTGTCATGTAACACCTGTTAAAATAAACGGGTAAAATAAATTGACCCAATAACATTAATAGGTAATATGACCTGACCTATTACCCGTTAAGGAAAATATATTTTAAACCAATAAATAATCAAATGAAAAACATAATACTAAATAAGTATATACATACCATATTATCACATTCAATTATAAAAACGCATTTGTCTTTCAAGTATTACATATTTACGTACCCAAAATAAGAGTATAATAAAAAATAAATAAAAAACATTAGAACATTACAAAATATCAAATGTTCAAAATATTTGCAAAATTAAGGGAGTTATGTTTCAAGGTTTGGAACCTTGCACATTTCTTACAATCAAACTCTTCAATTTTCATCAATCACCATAGAAAATGGTATTGAAACATTGGCTTGATATATTGTCTAGTGAGGCTTTCTACATTTGCACTCTCTTCTCATTTATCCTATGGCTATTGTTTAAGTAAAGTCTTTAATAGTTTTTTAATTAATGTAGAAGTGTGAAAAATATAGAGAAAAATAATAATAATAATATATATATATATATATATATATATATATATATATATATATATATAAACACTCTTAATGACAAATTTTACAACTTTTGTGAAGGGCTTAACTTTGAAATGTGCCACTATAATCATATAAATCATACATCAAAATTTAATCGTCGATTGTTGTTTATATTTATACTTCATTTTTCCTCACCAAATTTTATTTTTTCAAATTTTATTTTTTGAAAACATGATCTATTAGAGGATACAAAAAGATAAATAGTTTAGATCGTTGATATTATGTTTAGAGTTTTACCGTTAGTGAAAATATTGCTTGGTGTTTATAAAGTCTCTATAAACTACATAACATCGACTCATATTTCAATTAACCGTAAATATCGGAACGTGATATCAAAGATCTGAACCGTTCATCTTCCTACATCTCCCAGAAGATCATGTTTTCAAAAAAGAAAATTTTAAAAATGAAATTCAATATAAAGAATAAAATCTAAACGACAATCGACGGTTAAATACAAATTTAAGGTTTATGGATTATAGTGTTGAATTTCAAAGTTGACCCCTTCATGAAAGTTGTAAAGATTGTCACTACGAGTGATTGTGTATATATATATATATATTACATTTCTTACACTTCTGCAATAATTATTATTACTTTTATTACTTTTACACTAAAATAAAAAACACTACTCATTACGGTTTGGAGGGTTTTAAAAATCTAAACGATAATGTAAGTGTAACCATTGTCTATTCATGGAGGAATGATGAATTATGAGTGTTTATATATTCTTTCACATTTTTCATACTTGTGGGGATGTCTTATTGCCTATACTAATGTTATACTAGTTGATTTTAATTTTGAACAACATGTTAAGTAAAATGGAGTGATCCTTAAATGTATATTCCCATCCCTACCTAGCACGAGACCTTTTGGGAGCTCACTGGCTTTGGGTTCCGTAGGAACTCCGAAGTTAAGCGAGAAGGGGGCTAGAGCACTCCCATGATGGGTGACCCACTGGGAAGTTGCTCGTGAGTTCCCAGAAACAAAACCGTGAGGGCGTGGTCGGGGCCCAAAGCGGACAATATCGTGCTATGGTAGTGGAGCGAGCCCGGGAAGTGGTCCCGCCCGGGCCGGGATGTGACATATTGTACTTTATAATAAATTATATAGTAATTAAACTTTAAAATTATAATTTTTTTAACGGGTCGAAATGGGTTACCCACACGTATACCCATTAAGAACCTTTTATTAACGGATTCTTAACGGGTCACTCGATAATGACCCGATTAGTTATCGTGTTGACCCGAAACTCGTTATTTTCTTGTCGTTTTCGGGTCGTGTCACCGTGTCGTCTAAGAAACTGTCGGGTCTATCTAAAGGTAACTCAAGTTTGTATGCTACTTCACCACCTCGCTCGGTGATTTAGTACGGTCTAATGTAGCGAAGATTTAACTTACCTTTCTTACCGAACCATACTACGCTCTTCCACGGAGATAACTTCATAAATACCCAATCTCCAACTTTATATACTCTATCAGTGGCATGTTTATCAACAAGGCTCTTCTGTCGATCTTGGGCCATTTCCAGGTTAGCTTTAATCACCTAAATATTTTGTGTAGTTTCATCTACAATCTCAGGGCCCACTAACACTCTCCCGACTTCTAACCAGCATAGAGGAGTACTACATAGCTTACCATAAAGTGCCTCGAAAGGTGACATACCGATGCTATAATGATAACTGTTATTGTAGGCAAACTCAATCAGAGCTAAACACTTATGCCAAGCGTCACCAAACTGTAGTACTGAAGATCTCAAAATATCTTCTAGCGTTTGAATGGTTTTCTCAGATTGCCCGTCTGTCTGTGGATAATAAGTTGTGCTGTAGAGCAATCTCGAACCAAAAGCTTCCTGGAAAGCCTCCCAAAACTTGGAAGTGAACCTAGGATCTTGATTAGAAATTATACTAACCAGAACTTCGTGGTATTTACCAATCTCTGAGATAAATAGCTCAGTTAATCGGCTTAAAGAATAATTCTCTCGAACTGGTAGAAAGTGTGCTGACTTGGTAAGTCGATCCACTATCACCCAAATGTTGTCGTAACCATTTCGCGTATGAGGAAGCTTGTACACGAAATCTATGGTAATGACTTCTTCCACTGAGGAACAGGAATTGGCTACAATAACCCAAAAAGTTTCTTCCTTTCAGCTTTGACTTGTTGACATGATGCACAACGGTTCACATATTATGCAATCTCCATTTTCATGCTAGGCCAGTAATAGAAAGGTCGACTGGTGTGATACATCTTGGTATTCCCAAGATGCATCGTATAAGTTGAAATATGTACCTCATTGAGTATATATTTCTTTAATTCCGTTATATCTGGCACGTACATTCGATCTCCCTGCATAAGTATGCCATATGGTATTCGGATCTTGAGATCTTTCTTTTTCCCTCGTGAAACTGCCTCTATTAATTCCTGGGACTCTGGATCCTTTGCTTGAGCCTCGAGTACGTGATCTATCAAAATTGGTCTGACCTGGAAACTGGCAAGTAAAACTTCTTCCCGATCTTTCACCTCTAATTTTACTCTTGTAGACTTCAATTCTGTGAGGAGGGGAACATGGCTAGCATGTAAAGCATTAAGTCAGCCACGTGATTTTCTGTTGAGTGCATTTGCCACTGTATTTGCACGACCGGGGTAATACTCAATTGTGCTATCATAATTATTGAGCAATTCAATCCACCTCCGTTGCTGAAAGTTAAGATCCTTCTGGGTGAAAATATACTTGAGGTTTTTATGGTTTGTAAAAATTTGACACTTCTTTCCGTACAAATAATGCCTCCAAATCCTTAAGGCAAAAATAATGGCTGCTAACTTAAGATCATGGGTAAGGTAATTCATCTTGTGTGGCTTTAATTGTCGTGAGGCATATGCAATTACCCTACCATGCTGCATTAACACACATCCTACACCATTCAAGGAAGCGTCACTGTAAATCTCGAAGTTACCATTATCGTCTGGAAGTGCCAAAACAAGTGCATAAATGAGACAATACTTTAGTTGCTGAAAGCTCCGCTCGCAATCCTCGTCCCACTCAAAATTAACACCCTTCTTAGTCAACCTCGTCAATGGTAAAGCTATGGCTAAAAAATCTTTAACAAACCGCTGATAATAACCTGCTAAGCTGAGGAAACTCCGTACCTCGGTGACGGTCTGTGGCTGCTCCCAATTTTCAACTGCAGTAACTTTTTGAAGGTCTACTAGAATACCTTGAGCTAATATTATGTGGCCTAAGAATGACACCTGATCCAGCCAGAACTGGCATTTACTAAACTTAGCATATAATTAGTGTTCCCTCAGTTTCTTCAAAACCAGAGTGAGATATCGAGTGTACTCTGCTTTAGACTTAGAATACACCAAAATATCATCAATGAAGACAATAACAAACCTATCGAGGTATGGTCGAAATACCTGATTCATCAGGTCCATAAAAGTTGCTGGTGCATTCGTTAATCCGAATGGCATCACTAGGAACTCATAATGACCATAGCGAGTCTTAAAAGTTGTCTTAGGGACATCCTTACTTCTAATATTCAATTGATAATACCCAAACCTCAAATCAATCTTGGAGAACATGCAGGCACCTTAAAGCTGGTCAAATAAATCATCTATATGCGGTAACAAATAACGGTTTTTAATCATTACCCGGTTGAGCTATTGATAATCAATACACAGACTCAAAGTCCCGTTTTTCTTCCGTACAAATAAAATTAGAACTCCCCAAGGTGAAGTACTAGGCTAAATGAAACCCTTATTAACCAATTCTTGCAGCTGAGTTTTTAATTCCCTCAACTCTGTAAGAGCCATTCGATAAAGAGTTAAGGAAATAAGGTCTGTACATAGAATCAAGTCAATAGTGAACTCTACTTCTCGGTCTGGCAGTAGTCTAGGTAAATCATCAGGAAATATGTCAAGGAAATGCCTAACTACCCGTACATCCACCACACGTGTAGGCGTATCCTCGTTTAGTACCACATGAGCCAAATACCCCTGAAAACCTTTTCTCAATAACTGTTTAGCCCTCACGGCAGAGATAACGCCGTGTCTCAATCCACTACGCTCGCTCATGAATGTAACCACATGCAAGCTTGGACGATAGAAGGTAACCGTTTTCTGGTAGTAATCTAGCTGAGCACAGTTATAGTGTAACCAATCCATGCCCATAATAACATCGAAATCAATGATATCTAGTGGTACGAGATTAGCTGGCATTATGACATCTCCACCAGAACAAGACATCCTTGATATGCCCAGCTAACATAACATGTCTCACCTCTAGGCATAGAAAACTTTAACTCATACCCAAGAGGTGCGGGGGTGAGGTTGTGGCTTCTAAGCAAACGTATGAGAAATAACAGAGTGTGTGGCACCAGAATCAATTAACACCCTAGCAAAAATATCCAAGAATGTTCAACGTACCCATAACCAAATTGGGATTACTCTGAGCATTCTACAGTGTAATGTGGTGGACACAACCTTGTGTCTGTTGCCGTCCTCCACGACCTCGGTTAGCTTGGTTTTCACATCCCTACATACCTCTTTCCTGATCAGACTGATTAGGCTGCCTCGACAATCCTGCATTGCTAAAAGTAACCTCAACATTCTGGGACTGCCCTCTAGGATACCATTGTGATCTACCACTCTGATACAATGGATATGGCATGTAACCTCCCTGGTACTGAAGATAACCTCCCTGATAGTACGAATCATGTGGATACTGATATGGTCCTCCAAAATATGGGACTGGTAGTGGTAAGGCAGGTGGCTGAGGTTCCGCTGGTTCTGTGGGCATTGATTAGCCCAATGTACTGTCTGATCACAAACAAAACATCCTCTGCTGCATTGTCTACATTCCCCAGTATGTCGACTATTACATCTACGGCAAAATGGGGCACCATAATCGCTAAAATCACCCTGCCTCTGGAAGTAGGAACCTCCTGAACGGCCGCCCTTCCCCTGTGCAGTGGAACTTGAGCCTCCACTAGAAGAACCAGAATTCGTACTAGTTCGCTTAAAGCTTTGCGTCTTGCGAGGACCATGTGATGATTGACCTTATCTTTATTATTATTATTTTTTCTTCTGGTTATTATCTTTTTCGTCCTCCTTATGGTCGCTAGGAGCATTTTCCAAGTCCTCGACCCGGAGTAATACCTTCAAAAACTCCTAATATGTGGCATAGGGGGTCGAAGTAGCCATGAACGCAACTTCTTGCGAGCACCCATTTTAAATCGTCTAAGCATCTCCACTGAATTAGTTTCAATCTCTGGACAATAAAGGGATAAATTTGTAAACCTACGATGGTAGTTAGTAGATGACATCTTTTCCTGCTTTAAATTATGAAATTCCTCCCTCTTGTGATCCAGATACTCTGGTGGAATGAATTTGGTTCAGAACCTCTGGGTAAACACCTCCCAATTATTTGCATCCTCAAATGATAACGAGATTGTTTCCTGACACCGCCAGGATGCAACCTCATAACACAGAAACCAAGTGGCTATCTCCACCTATTTATCATCTGTAAGCATACCCTAACGCTGCATAACTTTAAAAGTCTTCTCTAAATGATCGAGCCATAGTTTGGCTTTCTCAGCCCATTCATTACCCATGAAATTATTTATCTGGAGGTGAGATACTGTCTCTAATGTAGTCCTCTAAGGATGACGTAATGAGGACTGAATAACATGGGCTATTGCTTCACCTAACTAATCAAAATCAGGAAAATCGAACTCAGTAGAAGTACGTGGCTCTCTATGAGGTGGCATGGTTCTGACATAAGAGATCAAAATAATTAGAACACCAACAAAATATGCAGGATTGCCAAACCTAGGCTCTGATACCAAACTGACACACCCTGATCGGAATCGAGATATGTTGGCCGTCACGTGAGGGTGATGTAGCCATGTGTGCAGTGTGAAAGTGATAGTGATATGAAAATATGAGTAATTAAAAACCAAACTAACTAATTTACACTAAAAATAAACATAAAAGTTTGTGAAAGTGTTTAAAATCAAGGTGCAAATTTTCAGAGCATAGTTAACCTAGGTGCAGTCCAGCAAGCCAAGTATTAATTATACATGGCACGAAAGAAATCCCTACATTTATTTGGAAACTGTCAGAACCTCTGGAAAGTCCTCATGAATCACCACACGAATAGCTAGCTAGAACCTAGAGGGGTGCAAAACAGAAAACGTGAGTGGGCAAAAACAAACTTTTTGAAAACACACATTTCTCTTTCTAAACATAATAACCCTTCACCGTGAAACCCGTATAATTTCCCAGAAAATAATAATACATATGTATATATAAAATCATGCTCAAGAGTAGTGGAAATCAAAGTATATGCCATGTCAAATATCTCAACAGTGAATATATAAGCCAGGTGACATAGTTAAATGTAAAATGATATGCCAGCCAAAGTCACTTAACGTGACCCATATGGATGTACCTATAGCTCATCTACTAATTCATGCACACGAGTCGGAACCACCTAGTGTGGTCTATACGACAAGCTGGGTATAAATAAGTATGCTCAAGTGCTATGATCACGTGAAGGTTGTGCGAAGTATTGCGGGTCATCTATGAGTCGGAACCATCTAGTGTGGTCTGTACGATAGGCTGGCACCTGCCTTGGATCCAAGGTGAGGGTGTGGTGTGGGACGTGAATGATCACATGAAGGTTGCGCCTTGGCCTCGGGCAGGAGCACTAACACCAGTGTGCAGGATAATGAGCTCTAAATGTATCCACCCATAACCATACTCAACACATCCACTATTAACACAAAGTACTTACCTGTAGCTTACCTGGGCCTCCGCAGCATCATGCAATATTATGCATAGCTATACTAATTCATATACTAAGATGTAATGCAAGTATGACATGACATTTAAAACGTAACTTTATTTAAAAAAGTTTTCTAGGAAACGTAAAGCATATATATGTATATATAGAAAACAAAAGCCCAGTCACTGGTATGTAGCAGGGTCATAACCCCTAAGTCTCGCCTGGCCACGCTCATCGTTATGGTACATTTCACCTATATGTAAAATGACTATTTAAACATTAATTTACTAAGCACATATACAAAACTGTGTAATAACTTCTCATACATTGCTCAATTGGGGTGTTTGAATATACCAACATGACCTACTCAGCACCACGAACACCCCCATATTTTTAGAAAAAAATTTCGACGTCCCATGCGCCATTAAGTGTTGGCCAAGGCACGACCACACGCAAGCACATGCCTGGCACACTGACGAAAACCCTAACGACGTCAAGGAATATTCCATTAAAGTCCTAGAACATTCTGTTAAAGTTACCTAACGCCGTTAGAATATTCTGTTAAAGTTAATAGACTATTCTTTGTCTTCTCTGGTGAACCTTGCTAGAATCCACCGTTGGCCGCCGTCCGTACTCCCTGGAAACTGAAATTTTTTCTAAAGCTTAGAACTCATTCATTTCTCAACCAAAATTCACGAATTTTATATGGATTTGAAGCTCGTGAAGAGTAGAACACAACCATACATGTTTGGGATCCAAAATCGACAGAAGATGATTGGAAAAACTCTTGAAACTCCGACCAAACCTGCAACTCGATAAACCCGTGTTTTCCAACGTTCAAACCACTCCAAAATTGCTCCAAGATGTTAAAGAAGTTGAGTGGTTACCTTAATAAACCTTAAAACCTTGAAAATCACTCACGATCACTTCCGGGCAATTTAGCTTCTCACCGGAGCTCGGTTTTCTCGAGTTCCACACATCTTTTCTTTGAACAAAGGGCACCACTAGGTTTGTGAAGTTGAAAGGAGCACAAGAATGTTGTCCTTATGCTTGATCCATGGTGTTTTGATAGTGTTGGTGAGTTGGGGTTTTGGTTATACGGACATGGAAGAAAGATCGAGAAGGTGAGAGAGATGAGAACGATGCATACGTGTATGTGTGTGTTACGGGATTGGGCATAAAGAAAAGAGGCAAGGCCCTGATTGGGCCATGAAAGTTAGGGCCTAAATAATTGATCCAAAGACATGGTAATAACCCAAAAATAGAATTCCGCCAATTCTCATTCTTAATTCGTGTCGACGTGCTCATGACGTTAAGCACAATTTAATTTCGTTAGCGAGAAAATAATTTAAAACTATATATGTCCATCCACGTCACTAACCCTCGAGGGCAATATCGTCATTTTACATGCTAGGGGAGAAAATATATACAATATTATGGATGGGTCGTTACAAATATTAACGCATATAAATACATTTAAAATGTGCAAGTCATGCATAGCACGCTGATGAACAAAAAGTGAGATCGAGCCCACAACTATCCCCATTTTCACTTGCCTGAATGAAGGTTAGTATACATATATATGACAAAAAGTGAGATCGAACCCACAACTATCCCCATTTTCTGAAGAAAAAAAATGAAGATTCTTTTCCTTAAGGGCATGCACATTATATCTGTATATAAGACATGTAGGACGATGAGGTGTAAAATAAAGGTGTCTGCCGCTTTCTGAAATATCTCCTGGTTCTCCGTTGTGCTTTTGGTGTAGCAGCGACCGTATTTCAACTGCCTATGTATCCTTGAGTTGAATGTTGCATAAGTAACATTTTTCATGTTTTCATCATCTATACAAGTTTCATATCTTTGACGCCTACCAACACTATCCACTAAATTATATATATAAACTTTAATCTATACTAGTTATACAACATATTAAAAACATAAAATACAAACAAAAGTTAAGTATCTTTTTTCTAAGTTAGAGTCGTGATCTTAAACTATTTTCTTAAACAATAAAAAAGAATAAAATGCCACAAAACCACATAGTCTGCCTAGACTCACCTAGGCCTAGTTAGCCCCATTCATCCTACTGATGTTCACATAGGTAGGCTAGACAAAGCACTTAAGTAAGTGTAGGCAAACAAGACGAATGCCTAGCCAGTCTAGACTCTCATTCTAAATTTTTAATTACTTAAAAATTAATTATAGCATGATCAATGCCTAGCAACAAAACAGGGCCTCTCTCAGCATCTAATCATTTTTCTCTCCCTTATTCATTCCAGATTTGCAAAGCTTACTTTCTCCTTCCAAATGCACTTTTTTCACAACTTAAACAGTAATTGCTCCCTCTCTCTTCCCCTGTGTATGTGTGCTCTTTCCAACGTAACAGCATTTGATCATTTTTCTCTCCCTTCTTCATTCCAGATTTTCAAAGCTTAGTTTCTCCTTCCAAATGCACTTTTTCACAACTTAAACAGAGTTTGCTCCCTCTCCCTCCCCTGTGTATGTGTGCTCTTCCCAAAACCAGTTTTTTATAGCTTGGATATCCATTTCGCCCGAGAAATTTTTTAGTGTATTGAAAATACGGTCTCGAAATAAAGAAGAAAGTACTAAAAGACTATGCTTTTGGAGGAGGACAGGCATTTAGGATCGTTGTCGCTAGAGATTGAACTTAGTGCTAGGCATCCGCTTTTGGTCTGGCCCACGTGACGAAACTGAACGTACTTTGGTTAGTCATTCTGCTTGTATCGACTACCGTCTATCTCTCTGTCCCTGGTCCTTCCAAGCATAGAATGAAACGAGTTTGATCCAAGTATCATAATAATAATGATTTTTTTTATCTATTTCCTAATATAATGAAACTTGATATACTGAGTCTTGTTTTTGGTACATAAAAAAATCTCACCGGTCTTACACGTATTCAATTGAAAAGAAAACACAAAAGAAAAAGTAAAAGATAGAGAGAAAAAGAATCAAAGAAAAAGAAAAAGATATATGAAGTGGGGGAAGAAAGGATCATCGACGAATTTTGGTCGTACATCGTACATCGTGTAGTTAGAAATCATTTGAAATTTAAAATTTAATATAAATAGTGTTTAACAAAAATTAACCGCACGATGTACGATAAACGGCTACGATCACGAAATTTCCAAAATTTCCATAAAAAGAATCCATCCTTTTCCGTGGGGGAAGGGGGGAGATATCATAGAGAGAAAAAGAATCAAAGAAAAAGAAAAAGATAAATGAAGTGGGGGAAGAAAGGATCATCGACGAATCGTGATTGTTTATCGTAAATTGTTTAGTAAAAAATTATTTAAAATTTAAAATTTATTATAAATAATAGTTAACGAAAATTAATTGTACGATTTACGATAAACTGCTACGATCGCAAAATTTCCAAAATTGCCAGAAAAAGAATCCATTCATTTCCGTGGGAAAGGGGGAGATATCCATGTGCATCATTCTTTATACTTTTTCCATGAATCCTTCTCGAAAAGCTGCAAAATGTTGCATGGAGCTGCCACGTAGCACATCTGTTGTGGGTATTTCACTTTGACGTGGCAGTGCAACCCCCCACCCACCCCAAAGACCTCCACCTTCCCACCTTTCCCAACTATATAAATACCCCCTCTTGTGCCCCTTGGCCCTTCAATTGTTCTCTCATATGCTTCTCTCTCTAATCTCTCTCATATACCTCTATTATTACTTCAAATAACTATTAACTAAGAAACTATATATACAGTAGCAGCAGAGATGGATTTTAAAGGTGGAGATCAAACTCCCAACGGATCAGATCACCCACCGTATCACTTGCCCTCCTTAATCTCTTCCTCCAATTGCTTTCCCATCACTCTCAAGGTAACAATTAACAATATTCGCAACTGCATGTAACGGTTGACCAATAGTTGAAATTAACTTGACTCTACCTTAGCTAGTTACCTATTTTCACACCGGAGGGACAATATCTAGAGCAACGACCCCAACAATTTGGAAGATATCTTGAGAAAAAATTCTTATACAACATGTGTATCTTCCTATGCACCTCGGGGTCTAAGAAACTTATGGACAGCCATAGTTCCTTCTTTTATCTAAAGACGAAAGAGAAAATACAACATAAAAGTCAACTTTTGTTAAATAACCATATGTAGTTTGATTTGAAATCGAATTGTGAGTTGACTACAATTTTCTTGACTGTACCTACTAGTGCTTAGTTCACATACAAATATATATGTATGCTGCTTATGATGATGATGATGGTGATGATGCAGTTCGTGGACGTGTGTTACAAAGTGAAGATAGACAACAAATCGCAGTACAGAGACTGTTTGTTTGGTCACAAGGACAAACCCGTACAAGAAGAACAAGAACGGACTATTCTGCATGGAATCACAGGAATGGCGTCCTCCGGACAAATCCTAGCCATTCTCGGCCCATCAGGAAGCGGGAAATCAACGCTCCTCAACGCCCTTGCCGGCAGGCTCAACCGCAAACATCAGGGCACCGTCCTTGCCAACGGTCGAGCCCTTACCAAAACGGTCCTCCGTCGGACCGGCTTCGTCCCTCAGGACGACGTTCTCTACCCTCACCTCACCGTCCGCGAAACCCTCGTCTTCTGCGCCCTCCTCCGGCTCCCTCGCAACCTCTCCAAAAAGGAAAAAGTCTCCGCCGCCGAGTCCGTCATTTCCGAGCTCGGCTTGCACAAGTGCAAGAACACCATAATCGGCAACACCTTCGTACGTGGCGTGTCGGGAGGGGAGAGGAAGAGGGTGAGCATAGCGCACGAGGTGCTGATGAATCCAAGCTTACTGATTCTGGACGAGCCGACGTCGGGTCTGGACTCAACGGCGGCGCACCGGCTGCTAAGCACGCTGGGGTCGCTGGCTCACAAGGGGAAGACGATCGTGACTTCGATACACCAGCCGTCGAGCCAAGTGTATCAGATGTTGGACTCGGTGTTGGTGCTGTGCGACGGAAGGTGTTTGTATTTTGGGAAGGGGAGTGAGGCCATCAACTACTTTGGATCTATTGGCTTCGCGCCGGCTTACCCCATGAACCCTGCTGACTTCCTCCTTGATCTTGCTAGTGGTATGTCACCTTTTCCTACCTTTTAATTATTATTTAAGTTAAATTAATTTCCTAGCTTACTTAAATTCTGCCAAAATCTGATGTTTCGTTTTTTATTCTTTAACTCAACAATTGTTGGTGCGTAACTAAAATTTAAATAATGCTTTATAAATTAAATTTGTAAATTAAAAGATATCTTACTAATAAGAAATAAATATAATAATTAACACTTAAGTAATAATCCAATCATCAACTTCTGCATTATTCTGATGGAAAACATTTCTTCATCTATTTGCAAGCTAGCTCCCTCACTTGGGAACAACTGAATTGTGTTCGACATAAAATATGTGTGGTCGTTAGAGTTGCTAAACCTAGCGCTTGAAATTTCAATGTAGAAATAATTGGTTATACTGGAATAGTGGACAAATAGAATGAGTGATTTTTTTTTTTTTTTTGAAAACAAATAGAATGAGTGATTGGGGTGTGAACCAAACATCCAAAGTCAGTCTCAGTCAGGAGTAGTAGAGAGAGACCAGACATATGTGGGGCAATTACTTCTCCATACTTAGGATGTGTGTTACTACTGTGGATCGATGTACTGATTGAATATGTTATGGACTTGTGTCACGGTTATATATTATATGGTATGGGTGATGGGTCGCTACATTCTCATGGCTGCATCCTACTTATCGAGGGTGTCATGGCGCATTAAGGGAAGACACATCATTTTTTAATGGAAACTTTAACGAAAAGTTTCTGATACTGTTCACTTTAACGAAAAACCACATTGTTACACTAAAAAATCAATCCTGACACTATTCACTTTATCCTTTATTTTGTCATTTTCGTTAAAACTCAAAGTTTTCAATCCATTTTCATTAGTTTTCCTTTTTTTTAATTCTTAATCCTGATTTTTGAGTCTCAAGTGTGAATTAACAATGTAATAAATAAAGGGATGTGATATCCATATACCCATTTTTACTTCTCTCACACTTTTTTAGTTTTCGATCGTCAGATCGGATGAATTGAAGAAGATCAACAGATAGAAATTAACAAGAAGTGTGTGAGAAGTAAAAATAAGTGCGTGAATAGCATTTCCTTAAATAAATATACCGTTACTTTTGTTAATAAACAGATATTTAGCAAAGGCAAATCCAGATTAAATACTAATTTTAATTAAGAATTTAAAAACACAAAAACCAATTTTAAGAAAACCACCAATTCCTTCTCATTTGATTTGGATCAAGTCACAAATCATAGGCAAATACTCTTATAAGCACAGGAACATTTATTTGGAGTAAGATTCTCTACCCTTCTAATCTCTTTACATTTTTATGCCCTCCTATTTAAATGGTCACGATTAAATCACGTTAATATCATATATATATATATATATATATATATTTTATAAAGATAATAAGACAAAAAATAATGTGTGAGAGTAATGCATATAAATGAATAGAAATAAGAGAGTAGAGAATTTTATTATATTTATTTCATTTCCTATGCACACGACCTACATACCACTGATTCTATTGCCAGAAATTGTCGCCAACAACAATTATTGGGGCCGAAAATATTTTCATGTCACCGAAAATGTTCAAGTCACTTTTTAACAGTAACTTAAAAAACATAATCCTGTCGGAAAATGGGATAGAATTGAATGTCAATCGTGTAATTATTTTAATAAAATTGTTTTGATTGATTTTTTTAATACCTATACTAAAACATTTTAGTTAAAAGTTTTCTTAGCATTGGTATTTAACTAAAATATCCCTATTTAGCATTGGATATTAATGGTGGTCATATTGAAAATGCTTTGGTGCTCTCCACGTGTCCGTTTTTCTTTAGACTAGATGGATGATCTTTTCTTGAATTGGAGCTCGATCACTACTCTTGCCGCATACCGGATTTAGATTCTCTCTGGATTCCTGCACTGGGAATCATGGGATCAGTGCATCATAATTGTTCATCACAGATTGTATGGCCACAATTCTTTTTCTTTTTTTTCACACAAAATGAGATTACTGCATTTTTTTTAAATATAAAAAATATTTAATTGTAACTGCACAATTTTTTTATAAACGATTATGATGCATTGATTATTGGAATCTCCAAAAAGAAAATTCAAAGAGGATCTAAATCCCACGTACACAATCTCTCTCTCTCTCTCCCTAATGTTTTCTTAATGTTTTGACCTTTGACTGGTACTTGAAAAAGACTCTTGTTTATTTAATGGTCACTGGCATCCTTTTAATAATAAATTAAACGTGTATAGAAACTCAAATATTGTATTATTAGAATATGATATTACGGTAAGCTCATTAGTTGGTTCTATGCAAATCATTCTATTTTTGTTTCAAAAATTAAAATAAAAACAAATCATTAGCAGGTGGGGAGGGATAATGCTTTATGCGGTGCAGAACCACCCAAAGATGGTTTTCGTTGATGGATTTTGACGTGCAAAGTATTCCTAATTTAGTAGGAGGCGGATTAATGAGGGAGCAATATGCGGTATGGGATAGTGTGCTGAGGAACGAAATAATATAGTATGCGGAGTGGGATGTTAGCCACTACCACCAAATATAATATTTCCTTAATTTCAACAGGGATTCAATTATCTACTTTATGGGCCACACGTCTTAATTTGGACCGTCCACTGAATCCCATCACTTGAATTTCATTGAGGATGGTGGATCATGCATGCTATGTTGCTTCGTAAAATACAAGTTCCTTACGTCAGGACGACAACCCTAGCTCGCACACGGCTAATTTCCATTGGGTAGGAACACCGACCACGATGCTTCTACCATTTGTTTAAAATCTCGAATTTACTAAACTCACTCCACCATTGAAGGATCAAGTTTTAGCATGGAATTGTTTGAGAACCTAGAATATTGAAATGGGACTGGTTTCTGGTTTATCGGCTTCAGTAGTTGTCAAATATTATGTCAGACCAACAGTTACCATTGTTTCGGTGTATTATTCAAGTTGCTAGTACTACTACACCCCTTTACAAGAGCTACACCTAAATAATACACAATTAAGCGTAGAACAAGTGCTCTTTGACTAGATATCTGGGAATTTTAATCCTTTTTATTCTTGTTTAAGGCAGAAAATGCTAAACTTTAGATATACGTTGTGGATTGAGGTTGAGAAATTGATGACGGAATTAGTGGCGCGAGAAGCCATCAATTAGTTAAGGAAGCATAAATATTTGAAAGTTGGCGAATCATATCATTGCCTCTTTATTGAATTGACTAATCTTCTTCCTCTTTGGTGAGCCCTTCATATATGTATATTACTCTTCTAAATTATCTATAAAACATATTCTCAATTGCCGCCTAATCTTAATCTTAATAAATAGATTAGCCTATAGTTTCCATGATCTTAATTAAATGATATTAGTACTTATATAGTAGCATAAGACTGCAAAAATAATATATATCTTTATGTTTTATTGAGTAGGGATTTGGATAGTGGACTGGATATATAGTCCAATACCGTAACATGATAACAACAATTTCACCTCAACTTCATGTGAGCATTCGTTTTATTTGTCCACTTTGAATTATTTAAGTGGGTTTTCTTGGTCACTGTCTATGCCTTTTTTTAGTTTGAAATTAAAAAGTTCAAAAGTAAAATTAGTATAAACATTTCCACTAAATTAAATCAGAGTAAGTGGTGGCCACCCTTTAGTGGCAGCAGCAACATTAGTGGATGCTCACCTTTAGCCTTTTTTTTTCATTTAGGAAAAGCTCACCTTGTGCTGAATTCGGTCTGTGATTAACTTATTATTTGTTTGCACATGATGACACGTATAGGCTATGTTTTCAACCATTAGATTATACGAATATAATCAAATAAATATGGCTATATGAGTACCACCAAAATGTGCTATTCGGTAAGCGGACCATTGTGATGACAGATGATATAAAGTAAAATAAATAAATGGACCAATGTGGCCATCCGCATCATACTCAGAAATCCCACATTCTTTTCAATGTTTTTAAACGAAATATTGAATCCATGCAGATAGCTATATCTACTTTAGATTATGTAATCAACACTTGGACCCTGACAAATAAGGAAATATCATCCTTACACAAAGAAATATCTCACATCGAAAAGTTTAAAAATCTTACAAGAGTTTGTAAGGTGTTGAACTATTTATTTTATTGCTAAATGGTTTTATAATGAAACATCGTCTTCCTCATTGATATTACAATATTATTAGACTAGATTTAGGACTTGACTATTTTTCATTGTTGTCATGATGATGATTATTTTTATCATTAATATGAGAATATTACGTTCGGCTATGTATCATTTGATAGACCACTTAATGGTTTTGATGAAGTTAATTTTCTAGATAATGAAAGTTTAGATCAATATTGATTGTAAAAGACTGATGTTTTGCGTTAGATGGTGTAATGGTTGATGAATCATAGTGATCACAAACAAATGTATCACTATGTAGATTCATAAAATAAAAGTAAAAGTGTATTTAATTAGATACAATTTATGCACACTTTGCTAAGCTTCATAATGTTCTGCCATAAATTTGTGCAATTTCTTCAGCTGCAAAACATGGTCTTCAATTCTTGGGAGGATTGAAATTTTACTGTCTGGAATTTATCCATGTGTACTTTGGTGGGAGAACTATATATACCTTCCAAAAGAAGTGATTCAAATTAGGAAGTAACTAATTTATTGAACTATGTATGCAGGAGTGTGCCAACTTAATGGTCTAGGCGAAGGGGATAAGCCCAACATTAAAGAAATCCTTGTTTCCTCATACAATACCTTGTTGGCTCCCAAGGTGAAATCTGAATGCTTGGACAATAACAGTGCAGCAATAAAAGAAACGACTTACGTTCAGAGCCATTGTTCAAAAGAGCGGAGAACAAGTATTGGTGATATTGTTTCCACTTGGTTCAACCAATTCCATATTTTGCTGCGAAGAAGCCTCAAGGAACGAAAGCATGAGTCCTTCAACTCGCTGCGAATTTTCCAGGTAGTGGCCGGTGCATTGTTAGCTGGTCTAATGTGGTGGCAATCAGATTATTTAGATATCCAGGATCGTTTAGGCCTTCTCTTCTTCATCTCTATATTTTGGGGAGTCTTACCTTCTTTCAACTCGGTATTTGCATTTCCCCAAGAACGTGCCATCTTCATTAAGGAGCGGGCCTCGGGTATGTACACTCTCTCTTCGTATTTCATGGCCCGAATGGTTGGAGACCTACCGATGGAGCTTATTCTTCCTACAATCTTTCTTATCATGGCTTACTGGATGGCTGGATTAAAAGCTGACATGGGCGCTTTTCTATTAACATTGTTGGTTCTACTCGGCTATGTGCTAGTGTCTCAAGGGCTTGGCCTTGCTTTAGGCGCGGCAATCATGGATGCCAAACAGGCCGCCACGATAGCAACAGTGACAATGCTAGCTTTTGTGCTGACCGGAGGATATTACGTGCATAAGGTTCCGTCTTGTTTGGCTTGGCTCAAATATATTTCTACTACCTTTTATAGTTATAGGCTGCTAATCAATGTTCAATACGGGGAAGGTAGTAAATTATCATCCCTCTTGGCCTGCTCATCTCATCGCCATGATCATGCGGGTGATCACAAAGCAAGCTGCAAGTTTGTCGAGCAAGATGTCGTAGGGCAAATTAGCCCTACAACGAGCGTATGTGTCATGTTGTTTATGTTTTTCGCATATAGGTTATTGGCTTACCTTGCATTGAGACGCAGTAAAGTTTGAAATAATTCATACAATAATTACTTGCATTTGGATTCCTTGTTCTTCGAAGGACCTCTTTAGTTGTAATTCTCCGAAATGGATGAATTTATTTTTCTCTGTGTTTGTTTGTACAAGTTGATAGATCGTATGTTAGCAACACTGCTTGTTGTGTTGTAGTTTGATTCACTAACTATGATTAAAGCATCGAAAGAGTGATTTTGTTGAGTAAATGTAAATAATGAAAACAATTTAATCATTCAATGGGATAGACGAAATGCAATAATATACCAATCTTGTATATCTTAAAATGTCATATACTAATGAAGTTACATTGATGAATTCATTCATATATGATTGTAGTTTATTTTTTTGGTCAATATATATTGTAAGCACCTTAAAGCAAGCAATCTGGTTGATACATAATTCAAACTTTAGCCATACCACAAAGAGAAAGGTCATTCCGAATGTGCATGGGTAGGCTCCAAGGTTTTAAACGAAGCTGCGAGATGTTATCTATATATGGATTGAGGGCTTCCTTGATTTCACCAATTTACGAATAAGCTATTGTTGTTGAAATATAAGTGTATATGCTGAAATATTATGATGTAATACTTAGATTAAATGTCAGCCCTTGGATCACAGTCCAAGTGTGTAGCTAAGATGTAATCTTAGAATAGAAGAATGGATGGTTAGATTTGAATGAGGTATTGAGAGAATACCAACGGTTATGTGCACTGTGTGCGTGTGAGAAATTAGAAGCAATCAACTCATTTGTTTCTCTTTAAGTTTCTGTCTTCTTCTCTCTAAATCTCTCTATCTCAAAATCCAAAATCTTCTACACCATTGACAATTGATACAAGCTTACAAGATTACAGTCTGCATGCTGACATGGCCTCAGAGCCAGGTTCGATCGACTACTACTAGGTGTTTGGATATGTGAAGCTACTAACAAGAAACTCGAAATTGAGCTCGAGTCAATTGTGTTCCGAGTTTAACATGGCAGGATCGGGCAGCAGTGAGGTGAGAGCACCGATTTTCAATGGTGACAATTATGAGTTCTGGAGTATTAAGATGAAGACCATTTTCAAGTCCTACAGGCTGTGGAATCTGGTTGAAAAAGGTTTCGATGAATCAGATCTGAAGAAGGCTGATGAATCTGAGGCAAAGAAGAAAGACAAAGAAGAGTCCAGTGGTGCTGGGAGGATGACGCTTGCTGAGGTGCTCATGAAGGATGCTAAAGCTCTGGGTTTGATTTAGGGAGTTGTTTCAGGTGAGATATTTCCCAGAATTTCTCATGAAAAGACTTCAAAAGGCGCATGGGACATTCTGCAACAAGAATATCATGGTGATAAACAGGTTAGAAGTGTTAAATTGCAAGGCCTTCGTAGGGAATTTGAATATACAAGAATGAGAGATGATGAATCACTTTCTGTTTATCTTACAAAACTGTTTGATTTGATAAACCAAATGCAAAGCTATGGGGATGAATTATCTCGAAAGAGAGTTGTTCAAAAATTATTAATCAGTTTGCCATCAGCTTATGATTCTATATGTTCTGTTATTGAGCATTCGAAGGACTTAGATGTGATTGAGATTCAAAAGGTTGTAGCATATTTGAAGAGTTTTGAGTTAAGGCTAGATAGGCATTCTGAAAACAAAACTGAGAGAGCTTTTGCTAGTCTTAGCAAACCAACAGCTAAGTTTACTGGAAATCAAAACTTCAAGTATCAAAAGAATTGGAAGGCAAAAGGCAAGAAATGGGATAATAGACCCACAGATGTTGCTAGGAATCCATGTAGACACTATGACAAGCTGCATTTTGGTGAGTGTCGATTTAAAGGCAAACCAAAGCGTTATAACTGTGATAAATTTGGACATATTGCTAGGGACTGCAACAGCAAGAAACCAGTGGAACAGTTAAATTTTGTTACTCAGGTAGAATCTGCACCTACTATGTTTTATGCTAGTAATCAATCTGGTACTAGTGTAAAAGCATGTGATGATGTATGGTATGTAGATAGTGGGTGTAGTAATCATATGACTGGAAGTGAGGATTTCCTTGTGGACATTGACAATAATGTGACTGCAAAGGTTGAAATGGGCACTGGACAGCTTGTTGAAGTAACTGGTAAAGGGAGTCTTGTAGTTGAAACAAAATTGGGCAGAAAATACATTAAAGAGGTTATGCTTGTGCCTGGATTGAAAGAAAATCTGCTTAGTGTGGGGCAAATGATGGAGCACGGTTATTATTTAGTGTTTGGAGATCACAAGGTGGAAATCTATGATGATGGTTCATATTCCAACATGATTGCAAGAGTGCCAATGAAAGGAAATAAAAGTTTTCCAATGAAACTGCAATCTGGAATGCATATTGCTTTTAAGACTAGTGTATGTTCTTCCACTACTACATGGCACAAAAGATTGGGGCACTTGAACATGAGCAGTTTGAAGTTAATGCAGGAACAAGAAATGGCGGAAGGGCTACCAGAGATTAAAGTGGTTAAAGAAGTGTGTGAAGGTTGTGCTTTTGGTAAACAATGTAGGGAGGCATTTCTGAGAGAAGCTACTACTAGAGCATCAACTCCACTAGAGCTCATACACAGTGATATATGTGGTCCAATGCAGACAACTACAAAAGCTGGAAATAGATATTTTCTCACTTTTATAGATGACTGCACGAGGATGTGTTGGATTTATTTCCTAAGAAACAAATATGAAGTTCTCAATGTGTTTAAAAGATTCAAAGCTACTGTGGAATTACAAAGTGGTTACAAGTTGAAGAAGCTTAGAAGTGACCGTGGAGGTGAATACACTTCAATGGAGTTTAATAAATTCTGTGAAGATGTAGGCATGGAAAGGCAGCTCACCACTTCATACACACCATAACAAAATGGTGTGGCAGAGAGGAAGAACAGAACCATTGTGGAAATGGCAAAGTGTCTCATGTTTGAGAAGAAGATTCCTTTTGAATTTTGGGCTGAGGCAATCAATACCTCTGTGTATATTCTGAATCGATGTCCAACCAAAGCCTTGAATAAGAAAACATCTTTTGAAGGTTACAATGGGAGAAAACCAGGGATTAAGCATTTAAAAGTGTTTGGTTCATTGTGTTATGCTTATGTGCCAATTCAACAGAGACAAAAAATGGATTTGGCAAGTAAAAGGTGCATTTTCTTGGGGTATGGAAATTGTGAAAAAGGGCTATCGATTGTATAACATTGAATCTGGGAAGGTGATTATCTCCAGAGATGTTACATTCAATGAAGATGCAAGTTAGGATTGGAATGCACAGAAAGAAAGGAGAGTTAGTATTCAGATTGATGAAGTGTCAGAAGGAGAACAAAGACATGAAAGGAGTTCTTGTGACACTGAAATACAGTGTGAAGTAAGAGAAGACAGTATAATACCAAGTTCAAGCACTGAGATCTGTGATCAAGGAAGAATGACAGGTCCGCAGGACATTGATCATACTCCTCTCAAATACAAAAGTATTACAGAAGTGTATGAGAGGTGTAATCTGTGCATCATAGAACCAGAAAGTTTTGAAAAAGCTGCCAAGGATGAATCATGGCAGAAAGCTATGGAGGATGAAATTACTATGATTGAGAAGAACAACACTTGGGAACTAGTTGATAGACCATTTGATAAGCCAATCATTGGAGTCAAATGGGTCTATAAAACAAAATTGAATCTGGATGGATCTGTGCAGAAGAACAAAGCAAGGTTAGTTGCAAAGGGGTACTCACAGAAGCCAGGAATTGATTTTAATGAAACTTTTGCTCCAGTGGCTAGACTTGATACTGTAAGAACATTGGTAGCACTTGCTGCACAGAAGGTTGGAAACTATTTCAACTAGATGTAAAATCAACATTTCTGAATGGAGTGTTAAATGAAGAAGTGTATGTAGACCAACCATCTGGTTTTGTGATACAAGGCAAGGAAGATAAGGTGTACAGACTTAGAAAAGCTTTATATAGTTTGAAGCAAGCTCCAAGAGCTTGGTATGAAAAGATAAATTCTTATTTTACAAAGGCTGGATTCTACATAAGTCTAAGTGAAGCTACATTGTACATCAAAACATCTCACAGTGGCATTCTTATTGTGTCATTATATGTAGATGATATCATCTATACAAGAAGCTCAAAGGAAATGATGACAGAGTTTAAAAGTGAGATGATGAGACAATATGAGATGACTGATCTAGGACTACTTCATCACTTTCTTGGTCTTGGAGTATTGCAGACAGATTCTTACATTTTCTTGCACCAGAAAAAATATGCAATGACCTTGCTCGAGAAGTTTGGACTCAAAGATTGCAAATCTGTTGCCACACCCTTGGCTGTAAATGACAGACTCTCAAAGGTAGATGGAAGTGAATTGGCAGATGAGACTTTGTATAGACAGATGGTAGGGAGTCTGCTATATTTAACAGCAACTAGGCTAGATATCATGTTTGCAGCAAGCTTATTGGCTAGGTTCATGCATAATCCTACCAAGAAGCACATGGGAACAGCAAAAAGAGTCTTAAGATATAAACAAGGCACTGTGAACTATGTTATTGTCTATGAGAAAGGAAAAGGTGCAGTGTTGACTGGTTATTGTGATAGTGATTGGAGTGGAAGTGAAGATGACATGAGAAGCACATCAGGCTATGCATTTAATCTTGGTTCGGGAGTATTTTCTTGGGCCTCGATCAAATAAAGCAATGTTGCTCTCTCAACTGCAGAAGCAGAATACATTAGTGCAGCAGAAGCCACAACACAAGCCATTTGGCTGAGATTTGTGCTTTCTGATTTTGGAGAAGAGCAAGCAGAACCAACACAATTGTTATGTGATAATACCTCAGCTATTGCTATATCCAAGAATCCAGTGCATCATCACAAAACCAGACACATTAATCGAAGATTTCATTTCATTCGAGATGCACTTCAAGAAGGTGAATTGATCTGTTATATTGCAAGACTGAAGAACAAGTTGCAGATATCTTCACCAAAGCCTTGGCAAGGGATCGTTTTGAGTCTCTAAGAAAAACTTTAGGAGTGATTTCAGCACATCACTTAGAAGGGAGTGTTGAAATATAAGTGTATATGCTGAAATATTATGATGTAATACTTAGATTAAATGTTAGCCCTTGGATCACAGTCCAAGTGTGTAGCTAAGATGTAATCTTAAAATAGAAGAATGGATGGTTAGATTTGAATGAGGTATTGAGAGAATACCAACGGTTATGTGCACTGTGTGCATGTGAGAAATTAGAAGCAATCAACTCATTTGTTTCTCTTTAAGTTTCTGTCTTCTTCTCTCTAAATCTCTCCCTCTCAAAATCCAAAATCTTCTACACCATTGACAGTTGATACAAGCTTACAAGATTACAGTCTGTATGCTGACAATTGCGCTCCGATGCAATGGAAAATTTTTGGTGGAAAAAAATGAATAACTAAATCTTGGGGGCAATGGCCTATGTAAACAAAAACAATTTATTTACACACTTGTCATTACTATACGCAAGACAATATTACTATTTTTGGACATATTTGAAGTGTGATGAATATATACTTCAAACTATGTCCCATAATGTATAAAAACATTGCTACTGCTTCTTTGACAGAGACGCTATAGACCCAGATCTCAGCAGTCTCGCTACGCATGTGATCCTGCTTGCTTTTGGTATTCAAGAGAAGCAAATCTTAATCGACCCTATATTTGAAGGGGGAGTGGAATTGAGAGCGAAAAATGAATGAAAGAATACCAGACAGGCCGATCATTCTGCTAGCATCTTGCATTCGCGCCTCCGTTTGACTGGGCAGCCCACGCCTAACCCATGCCAATCCTACACTCCTGTTGTATCCTTGTCAGTCTGTTCTAACGCAACTTACCCTTTCTTTCAACACTTGGACCAATTACGTTTTGAAAACACATACTTGGTAACTCGAAGGTACACAGCTTTAGTTCCATTATGTAACCTATTTACATATTATCGTCTTTGCTAATCCCAATCAGTTAATGACTCTCCGCTACGAAGCCAGCAACAGTACCAAGTTACTATTGTAGCTATAACCGTAATGATGGTACCCAAAATCATCTTCATTTCTTCTTCATGTTTTTGTGGAAACCTACATTTACAAAATATACGTGAAAACTCTTATCTTAATTTATAAAATATATATATATATATATATATATATATATATATATATATATATATATATATCTAAAATGGTTTCTGAGATTGGCATAATTCTTTACTTTAGTCTTTAAGATTTGAAATAGATAGAAGTGGTCCATGAGTTTGCCCATCATCAATCATTTTGCTCATTACGTGAAAAATCTTCATTAAATAAGGATAAAATGACAAAAATACCCTTAATTTTTGTCAAATCATTTTGGACCATTGTTTATTAAATTGAGGGTATTTTTGTGATTTTGGTCCTGATTTAACATAGATTTTCACACAGTGAACAAAATGATTGTTGGTGGTCAAACTTAGGGACCACTTCTATCTATTTCAAATCTCAGAGACCAAAGTGAGGAGTTATGTCAATCTTAGAGACTATTTTGGCTAAAAAGCTTTTATAAAATAGAAAACTAATTTTTTTTAGCAAATATAGAAAACTAGATTTTAATCTCTAAATAAGATGAATTTAGATTAATGTCTAGTACAAGATTCAAAATTGAGTTTAGTCCCTTCGTTCTAATTAAATGTCAGCATTATATTCCATGTCATTTTATTCATATTAATGACATCCCACATCGCTCAGGGGAGTGATCCTTAAATGTATATTCTCATCCCTACCTAGCACGAGACCTTTTGGGAGCTCACTGGCTTCGGGTTCCGTAGGAACTCCGAAGTTAAGCGAGAGGGAGGCTAGAGCACTCCCAAGATGGGTGACCCACTGGGAAGTTGCTCGTGAGTTCCCAGAAATAAAATCGTGAAGGCGTGGTCGGGGTCTAAAGCGGACAATATCGTGCTACGGTGATGGAGTGGGCCCGGGAGGTGGTTGCGCTCGGGCCGGGATGTGACATTAATGCTAGTACACAAATTCATTATAATATAGTTTGATACAGACATTTTAGTACAAACATTTAGATACACTAATAGATCAATGACTCTGGTGCTCAAGATCGAATAAAATGCGATTGTAATTAGTAATGCCAATATAATTCGTTTTGTTCAATCGTCAAGTCATTTCCTTCTTGCTTGCTTTGTCTCTGCTTGAAAGCTTCCGTGTTTAAGTGAACGGTCAGGGTTCCATCTATCCACATTCTTCCCTTCCATCCAAAAGTTGATTCGCTAATTACCCTCTATGAACAGAGTCCACGAGCTCGGGAAGAGAAGTATGGCCTTCGATCAACCAAGAGAGGCCCATCCCTTCTTGATCATTCTCGTTGCGTTCTTCTTTTGAGTTGATTAGTCAGCTTCTAGCCACCCTCGAGAATAAATAAGAATTGCTAAGAAGGTCCTAAACCTAGTGACGATTCAATAGAATTTGATTAAGGTCTCCCCCCCCCACCCCACCCCCTTCCCGCTTCAAGGGCTATCGATGGAAGTTCCAGGGCAGGCAGTTGGTATACCACCATAATGGAATTGCTATTTGAATATGATTTATGTACTTTTTTATGCCAACATTGGTGACTAGAGATAACTCTCTTCAATTATTCCTGGGATGGGAAGGAGTAGGTCTTGCTTCATATTTTGAATGAACGTAACCTTCAACCAACCGTCACTCTCTGCCATTCTTCTATCTCTCTCCACCGACGGGCACCATGCTCAGTTCTACAGGGATTTGTCATCCTATCTCGTGCTTGACTATGAGCTTGATTTTTAGTAAGGGGACGAATTTCGGGGCGAAGCTATTCTATTTGTTGTAATATATTTTGATACAAACATTTCAACAAAAAGAAGTCAATTTAATATATTTTGGTACAGTCCTGTACACTTAGTATTTATATATTTTTCTTATGTGTCACTAATTTTTTTTAATGTTTTCTCATTGAGGTTTATTTATAATTGGAAGAACTAAAATGTGCATTTAATAAAATCAAAATTTAGTGTGGAGACTTTAAATAAAACAAAATAAATAACAAAAATAGAATATAAATTTTAATAGAAGTACACTTCAAAGAATTAAAATTAATATATAATCTAACACTACAATTTTTTAAAATTTTATCTTTTTCAAGGACTAATGTTCAAAACTCCTTTATGAAAATTGTTGTCCGGTTTCATCAAATGAGTTGTAGATTTGCTATATACATTAATCTACCTCTTAGTTATTATTATAATATTATTATTGGGGCTATTTGTTTTAGTTTTGGGCCATTCCAATAAAGTTTGAGTCCAATTTGTCTTTTATAAGTCCAGCAAATCCTTAAATGGCCTACCCAAATAGATGTGACAAAGTTTGGTGCTTTTTAAACCAAAGAATCATGCTCATCTCCAGTTTTCATATTTCTTCTACGGCTCTAGCTACCGACGTCTTTTCATTCACTAGTATGGTACAGATGGATGGTTTTGGAGATGCTCGAAATGGTTCGTGTGCAAGCTATTCTGATGAGAAATATAGCAGGGATTGAAAATGTTAATTAATGAGTCATCTTGTATTTAGAATTAGGTGGAAATCATAACTTCTTGCAATGCTATTGCCTATTGGTGGTTACAAGTAGGAAGCATTTCTTCTTGCAACTGAATTACCACACCAAAAAGTTAGAAAAAGAAATAATGAAGCTTTATACTAACATGGTTTGTTTCTAATTTGTTAACGGAGTAAAGAAGTTATACTGGGGTTATGGAAAATTGAAAATAGCTTTTGCATTGTTGAGTCTAACCATTGTAGGGATTGGGCCCAGGCAAACCCGTGTGCACATTATATTAGGATATCGACGGTATGATTATCGATTATTGGATGGTCTAGATTTGAAGATCAATGGTTTAGGCAAGATGATTTGTGCAAGAGGGAGATTTTGTTGGGATTATTTAGTATATTAAGCATGAAACACTTGGAGTGATATTAACTATTCAAGATATGGAAAAATGAAAACATGAAAAACAATTTTTCTTGCATGGTACGTATCATTGAGCTTATTATATTGTGCAATTTTGACTACATATTTTTGGGGGTTATTTTGTATACCAAAATTATGACTACACTTACATATTTTTATTTGTTGCAAGTTGCAATTGTAAATACTAGTTAAATTGTAAATAGGTTATTGTCCCACATTGGTGAAATACCTATGCAACAATACTTGTAATCCCTATATATACTATAATTGGAGAATAATAAATAATATTATATATTCACAATTATTACTATTATTTATTTATTTATTTATTTTGTGTCGAAGCCTAAGGTGTGGCGACCCGTCCCAAACGTTTTATGTAAATTTCCCCCGTGTATGTAAAATGACGATTTTACCCTTATCATTGATTATTATGAAACCGTTATATTACTCTTAATCGTTTTAACTATAGTAAGGTAAATTTGAATTAGTAAAATTTATATGTAAAAGTTAAACCCTCACCAACCTAAACCACTACCCTTACCTAACCCTTTCCACTCGGAATTGTTTATCACAAACCCTAGTCCCACCGTCCCATTCCAGCTCACACATCCACCATTTGTGTTATTCAAATCCGGTCATCATCACATCTCTCTCTCTAGATCTCAGAATCTCTCTCCCTCAAGCTCTCAGACAACTCTCTCTCTCTCTCATCAAACATACAGAAATCTCGAAGCTCTCTCTCTCTCTACCATTTCCTCTCGGACCAAATTCGAAAGCCATTCAAAACTTGACGAATCAAAGATCTAAAATCACCACTGGACTCCTTGGAACCTCACGAGTCCATCTACATCGATTTCAGGTAAGAACTCGAACGTTTTTACGTCGGAATATCAAAGTCCGATCCTAGCACTATTCATCATCTTTCTTATATAACCTTTTCAGCAGATTCTAAGATCATAGAAAGGTTTAGAATCTCCTCACGAAGCCAGGAGTAGTTCGTTGAGTCGATTTGGACGTCGGGAGACTGAGTTTCAAACTGGGCCGAGAGTCGAAGGATTTTTCCGGCGAGATTCTTTGAGATTTGAATCCCAAAACAGGTATAAAAATGTTCCTTGTGTCGAGGGCTTCAATTTGATATAAAGATCGTAAAAAATGGATTAAAAATGAACGAGATATGAAGAAAACAAAAATTTCCAGTTTCCGGCGACCGGAGCGTCGCCGGAGGTTCGCCGGAGAAGACGACGGAATATTCCGTCAACTATGACGGAATATTCCGACGCCGTCAGTCATAATTAACGGAATCAGTTAAATAATTAACGGAATATTCCCAGAATATTCCTGACGACGTCAGCTGACGTCGTCAGTGTGCAAGTCACGTGTCTGCGCGTGGGGGCGCGTAGACCCGTGCCTATTTTGGCGCGTGGGAGCGCGTGGTAAGTCCAAAAATTAATTTAAAAATATGGGGATGTTCATGATGTCGAGTAGATCATTTTGGTATATTCAAACCTTGAGTTTGAGCAATCTATGAGAGTGTTATTTAAATTCCCGTATTTAAGCGTTAATTAATTCGTTTAAAAATATATATAAATAGGAGAAATATATCCAGAGGAATTACGAGACCAAGCTAGGCCCGGAGACTACGACCCAACGACGTACTTGTGAGTGGGCAGTTTGTTTTTATACCTATACATATTTATGGTTTCCAAACTTCATAAAATGCTTCACTTTACGTATATGTTGCTAAATATTGGATAATTGAGGTATAATTGTGATAAATGCTGAAATGCGATTGAGATATAATTGCCATGACATTCATACATGTTTATATGCATACTCATCTTGCTGCACTGGTGTTAGTACTTGCCCCAGGGCCAGGGCCAGTCCTTCACGTGTATGTTCACATTGCACCGTTCGCTCGTCTGGATCCAGGTTAGGTGCCAGTCCTGTCGGGTAGATTGCATTAGGCAATCCGACTTGTATGTGATGTGCTTTTGCACCAGTCTTCACGTGATCGTAGTACTTGAGCGTATTGATTACACCCAGTCCTGTTCGTGTCAGAGTTATCTGTTCGAACTTGTGTGCCAGCATTAGATGGATGAGTATTTAGTAATACTGCTTTATAACATTGTCACATGATTATATAACTGCAGTATCGATCTTATCATGAATTGATTTGTATATTATCGCTTATACTTGGTTTTAGTAATGTGGATATATATACGTACATACTTACTCATAATGTGCTTTTAATAAAGGAAACTATAATTGTTTTACGGCGAGGGGTTAGTATGTTCAAAACCAAACGTTTTCACATAAGTTTGTTTTGCTGACCCACTCAACTTTGTTTTTCGCCCCTCCAGGACCTAGATAGCTGTTCTGCGTGGCATTCGAGGAATCTTGAAACGTTTCTGACATTCGGCATTCCGCTTCTGACGTATGAACTTATCACTATGTGTAATAAGCGTACTTTAGTTGCTTGACTACTCTTCGGTAGTCGTTTCCTCATTAAGCTCTGAATAACTATAGTGGGCCACACCCACGTTTGTGCACTCTGTCACTATTTCAAATTTTAATAAATTCTATGTTTGATTTAAATTTACACACTTTTTATATCACTTACCCCTATGGTTACGTCACTTCACAGTGACGGCCAGCATGCGTCGACCTTTCCGGGTCGGGGCGTGTCAGCTTGGTATCAGAGCACTAGGTTTAGATAATCCTGTTATTCCTAGTGTGTTTAAACTCTTGTCTTCTTATGTCAGAAACATGGCACCTCGAAAAGAGCCCCGTATTCCCGTCGAGAACAACTTCCCGGGATTTGAGCAATTTGGCGAGGTTATCGCCAACGCTATCCAGTCGGCACTCCGTCCTCCCCAGAGGAACACTCTGGATTCGGTAGCCAGATTGAAGATAGATGAACTTTTTGGCACAGAAGGGCCAGAGAAATCGGAGACTTGGCTCGACCATGTCGAGAAGACTTTCGATGTCATACACCGTCAAGGGAACCTACCAAAAGATATATGGGTCGATACGGCCACTTGGTTCTTGCGTGAGGGAGCGGAATCCTGGTGGAAACAGGAGAAACGTTCCTTATCCGACGAGGATATTGCCGACTGGGACACTTTCAAACACATTTTCCAGAACAACTACATTCCCCCAACCTATCTGGATAGAAAAAAAGAACGAGTTCACAGAACTGAAACAGGGCAAGATGTCGGCCTCCGAATACTATCGAAACTTCGTAGACCTGTCCCGCTACCATCCCGCGACGGCTGCTAATCCTACAGAGATGCTTCGTCTGTTCAAGAGGGGGACCCAAAAGAAGTTACGCTCCATGGCGACCGCTACCCCTTGTAACACCTATCAGGAGTTCTTCGCGGTCTTGCTTCGAGTAGAGGAGTCAGAGAATACTCCTGATGACGACGACGAGGATAAGGGCAGGAGTACTCAGAGGAACAACAATAATTGGCAGTCTTCGTTTGGTCCACGGAGGACCCAGAACTTCAAAAGGAACCGAAATGGTCCAGGGTCATCCAGCGGAGGTTCCAACTCTGGTACACGTAACAGAGGAAACAGATCCGATAACAACTCTTTCCAGGCTCAAGGAAACTCTAACAGTTCAGAGCCCCGATATTGTCACAGGTGCAACGCCCGTCACTATGGCGAGTGTAAGAAGGGCACAGGAGCATGTTTCACTTGCGGACAGCAAGGGCATAGGGCCTATAATTGCCCTCAGAATCAGAAAAATCAGCCTGCCATTATGCCACCTGCAATCCCCATACAGCAACGTCCTGCACCTGGCAATCGTCAGCTGATAGGCTATGGTGGAGCCTTCCATTATCAGGGGGACGTAGCCCCGCACCAGGGAGGACCATACCAGCATCCGGTTGAGGCACCCTACTATCAGACAGGGAATCAACAGATTCAAGGAGGTTACCCTCAGTACCAAGGAGAATATGTGCCTTATCAGGGCGGGGAAACTCAAGTGCACAACGGAGGACAATATCAGAACTGGGATGTAGCGTCCAGCAGTGGAAGTGCAAGCAGACAGGCTCTTCCAGCCCCTCAGGGTCGAGGGAGTCAGGGTCGAGGAAACCCGACCCAGGCGAATAGAGGTCGTGGAGGCAGACAGCAAGCTCAGGGAAGGGTCAACAACATCACCTTCCAGGAGGCCCAGGCAGACCCGAACCTGATAACGGGTACGTTGAATGTTCTAGGCCACCATGCTAAAATTTTAATTGATTCTGGTGCTACACATTCAGTTATTTCCCATATGTTTGCTCGAACAACCCAACCACATCCCACTTCACTCGGTTTCGAGTTAGAATTCTCGATGCCGAGGGGAGAAATCTGTTATGTTAACTCGGAGTATCGAGGATGTCCAATCCTTATCGAAGATGTAGTGATGCCGGCTAATCTTGTACCATTAGATATCGTTGATTTTGACGTTATCTTAGGCATGGATTGGTTGAACTACTATCGAGCCCATCTAGATTGCTATCGGAAGATAGTTACTTTTCATCGACCAGACGTACCTAGTGTCACGTTTGTTGGTGAACGAAATGGTCTGAGGCGTGGAATTATCACCGCAGTGAGAGCAAGAAAAATGTTGAGCAAGGGCTGTCAAGGCTACCTAGCTCATGTGGTACTATCTGAAGAGGCCACTGCGTCCGTGAACGACATCGAAGTGGTCAGACAGTTCCCAGATGTTTTTCCTGAAGACTTACCTGGTTTACCCTCGGATCGCGAAGTAGAGTTCACCATTGATCTACTTCCCGGTACTAATCCAATTTATCTCGCACCTTATCGTATGGCTCCAGCAGAGCTGAAGGAACTTAAAACTCAGTTGCAAGAGCTTGTCGATAAAGGTTTCATTCAACCAAGCACTTCCCCTTGGGGAGCTCCAGTTCTGTTTGTGAAGAAGAAGGACGGAACTATGAGATTGTGCATCGATTACAGACAGTTGAATCGGGTGACGATTAAAAACCGTTATCCGTTACCTCGTATCGATGACCTCTTTGACCAGCTTGGAGGAGCTTGTGTATTTTCGAAGATTGATCTAAGGTCTGGTTACTACCAATTGAAGATCAGACAAGACGATGTCCCGAAGACAGCTTTCCGAACTCGATATGGTCATTACGAATTCCTTGTGATGCCATTTGGGTTGACTAATGCACCAGCAGTTTTCATGAACCTGATGAATCGAGTATTTCATCCATACCTCGACAAGTTCGTCATCGTGTTCATAGACGACATTTTGGTGTACTCTAAGAATGAAGCTGACCATGCCAGACACTTGCATTTAGTATTGGAGAAGCTAAGGGAGAGTAAGTTGTATGCTAAGTTTAGCAAATGTCAGTTTTGGCTAGACCAAGTGTCATTTCTGGGGCACGTAATATCAACTCAGGGTGTGCTTGTTGATCCTCAGAAAATATCCGCCGTTGAGGATTGGGAGCAACCTCAGACGGTTACAGAAATACGAAGCTTTCTTGGCCTTGCTAGCTATTATCGACGCTTCGTGAAGAATTTCTCGGCTATTGCACTGCCTCTGACGAAGTTGACCAGGAAGGGAGTTCCATTCGTATGGAGTGAGGAGTGTAAAAAGAGTTTCCAACAGTTAAAGTACTTTCTCACTCATGCACCTGTCTTAGCACTTCCCGATGACAAAGGGAACTTCGAGATCTACAGTGATGCGTCTCTGAATGGTCTTGGATGTGTGCTAATGCAACATGGGAATGTGATTGCGTATGCTTCACGCCAGCTAAAGCTTCATGAGAAGAACTATCCCACTCATGACCTTGAATTGGCGGCAATCGTATTCGCTCTGAAGATTTGGAGACATTACCTTTATGGAGAGAAGTGTACAATCTTCACCGATCATAAGAGCCTAAAATACATTTTCACTCAGTCAGAGCTAAATCTCCGACAACGAAGATGGATGGAGTTGCTTAGTGACTATGACTGCACTATTGAGTACCACCCAGGTCGTGCTAATACCGTAGCGGATGCTCTTAGCAGGAAACCTCATGCTCGACTCAATACTCTTATTGCAAGTCATCTTCCTGTATTGACCGATCTACGGTCTACTGGCGTAACCTTGGAAACAGCTCGACGAGGAGCCTTAATTGCAAGTTTTCAAGTCAGACCAATCCTGGTGGATCGTGTTCTTGAAGCCCAAAAGAACAATACAGAAATTCAAGAGTTGATACAGGCGGTATCGGAAGGGAGAAAGAAGGATCTAAAGGTCAGAGACACGGATGACATGTTGATGCAGGGTACTCGGATGTATGTACCTAAGATTGGAGAACTAAAGAAGGAGATACTGGATGAAGCGCACATTTCTGCTTATGCGATGCATCCTGGAAATACCAAAATGTATCATACCGTCCGACAGTTTTACTATTGGCCAGGTATGAAAAGGGAGGTCGCTGAGTATGTCAGTCGGTGTGCAATTTGTCAACAGGTTAAGGCGGAAAGAAGGAGACCCTTTGGGTTACTACAACCACTCCCGATACCTCAGTGGAAATGGGAGAACATCACAATGGATTTCGTGTACAAGTTACCCCGTACGCGAAATGGTTATGATGGTATCTGGGTTATAGTTGACCGACTCACTAAATCATCACACTTCATACCCGTTCGTGAGAATTTCTCGTTAGACCAATTGGCCGAACGGTTCGTCTCCGAAGTGGTAAAGTATCACGGAGTCCCTATTAGCATCATTTCTGATCGAGACCCTCGGTTTACCTCGAAATTCTGGAAAGCTTTTCAGGAAGCTTTGGGTACAAGATTGCTTTACAGCACCGCCTATCATCCTCAAACCGATGGACAATCGGAAAGAACGATCCAAACTTTGGAAGACATGTTGAGATCATCAGTTCTACAGTTTGGAGACGCTTGGCACAAGCGCTTACCATTGATAGAATTTGCCTACAACAACAGTTTTCATTCTAGCATCGGTATGGCCCCATTTGAAGCATTGTATGGGAAGCCGTGCCGTACTCCTTTGTGTTGGTCAGAAGTAGGTGAACGGGTCTTGGTAGGCCCGGAGATCGTGGATGAGACAACACAAAACATTCAAGTGATAAAGGCTAATCTGAAAGCGGCTCAAGACCGACAGAAAAGTATTGCCGACCGACATTCCACTGACAGGGCCTATGAGGTTGGCGATATGGTGTTCTTGAGGTTATCGCCGTGGAAAGGTGTGGTACGTTTTGGGAAGAAAGGGAAGCTGAGCCCTAGGTACGTTGGACCGTACCAGATCATCGAGCGAATTGGGGAGGTTGCTTATCGACTCGCCTTGCCACTGGAGCTAGCGAGAGTACATAACGTATTTCATGTATCAATGCTACGGAAATACGTTTCGGATCCATCACACGTGATCCCTCCTCAACCTTTGGAAATCAATCCCGATTTGATTTACGATGAGATTCCAGTGACGATTCTTGACTGGAAGGATAAAGTTCTTAAGAACAAGACCGTTCGGATGGTAAAAGTCTTATGGAGAAATCACTCAGTGGAAGAATCTACTTGGGAAACAGAAAAACGTATGAGAGATTTATATCCGCGTTTGTTTTATGGTTTCGATATGTAATTGATGTCGAAATTTCGGGGACGAAATTTTTATAAGGGGGGTAGATTGTGGCGACCCGTCCCAAACGTTTTATGTAAATTTCCCCCGTGTATGTAAAATGACGATTTTACCCTTATCATTGATTATTATGAAACCGTTATATTACTCTTAATCGTTTTAACTATAGTAAGGTAAATTTGAATTAGTAAAATTTATATGTAAAAGTTAAACCCTCACCAACCTAAACCACTACCCTTACCTAACCCTTTCCACTCGGAATTGTTTATCACAAACCCTAGTCCCACCGTCCCATTCCAGCTCACACATCCACCATTTGTGTTATTCAAATCCGGTCATCATCACATCTCTCTCTCTCTAGATCTCAGAATCTCTCTCCCTCAAGCTCTCAGACAACTCTCTCTCTCTCTCATCAAACATACAGAAATCTCGAAGCTCTCTCTCTCTCTACCATTTCCTCTCGGACCAAATTCGAAAGCCATTCAAAACTTGACGAATCAAAGATCTAAAATCACCACTGGACTCCTTGGAACCTCACGAGTCCATCTACATCGATTTCAGGTAAGAACTCGAACGTTTTTACGTCGGAATATCAAAGTTCGATCCTAGCACTATTCATCATCTTTCTTATATAACCTTTTCAGCAGATTCTAAGATCATAGAAAGGTTTAGAATCTCCTCACGAAGCCAGGAGTAGTTCGTTGAGTCGATTTGGACGTCGGGAGACTGAGTTTCAAACTGGGCCGAGAGTCGAAGGATTTTTCCGGCGAGATTCTTTGAGATTTGAATCCCAAAACAGGTATAAAAATGTTCCTTGTGTCGAGGGCTTCAATTTGATATAAAGATCGTAAAAAATGGATTAAAAATGAACGAGATATGAAGAAAACAAAAATTTCCAGTTTCCGGCGACCGGAGCGTCGCCGGAGGTTCGCCGGAGAAGACGACGGAATATTCCGTCAACTATGACGGAATATTCCGACGCCGTCAGTCATAATTAACGGAATCAGTTAAATAATTAATGGAATATTCCCAGAATATTCCTGACGACGTCAGCTGACGTCGTCAGTGTGCAAGTCACGTGTCTGCGCGTGGGGGCGCGTAGACCCGTGCCTATTTTGGCGCGTAGGAGCGCGTGGTAAGTCCAAAAATTAATTTAAAAATATGGGGATGTTCATGATGTCGAGTAGATCATTTTGGTATATTCAAACCTTGAGTTTGAGCAATCTATGAGAGTGTTATTTAAATTCCCGTATTTAAGCGTTAATTAATTCGTTTAAAAATATATATAAATAGGAGAAATATATCCAGAGGAATTACGAGACCAAGCTAGGCCCGGAGACTACGACCCAACGACGTACTTGTGAGTGGGCAGTTTGTTTTTATACCTATACATATTTATGGTTTCCAAACTTCATAAAATGCTTCACTTTACGTATATGTTGCTAAATATTGGATAATTGAGGTATAATTGTGATAAATGCTGAAATGCGATTGAGATATAATTGCCATGACATTCATACATGTTTATATGCATACTCATCTTGCTGCACTGGTGTTAGTACTTGCCCCAGGGCCAGGGCCAGTCCTTCACGTGTATGTTCACATTGCACCGTTCGCTCGTCTGGATCCAGGTTAGGTGCCAGTCCTGTCGGGTAGATTGCATTAGGCAATCCGACTTGTATGTGATGTGCTTTTGCACCAGTCTTCACGTGATCGTAGTACTTGAGCGTATTGATTACACCCAGTCCTGTTCGTGTCAGAGTTATCTGTTCGAACTTGTGTGCCAGCATTAGATGGATGAGTATTTAGTAATACTGCTTTATAACATTGTCACATGATTATATAACTGCAGTATCGATCTTATCATGAATTGATTTGTATATTATCGCTTATACTTGGTTTTAGTAATGTGGATATATATACGTACATACTTACTCATAATGTGCTTTTAATAAAGGAAACTATAATTGTTTTACGGCGAGGGGTTAGTATGTTCAAAACCAAACGTTTTCACATAAGTTTGTTTTGCTGACCCACTCAACTTTGTTTTTCGCCCCTCCAGGACCTAGATAGCTGTTCTGCGTGGCATTCGAGGAATCTTGAAACGTTTCTGACATTCGGCATTCCGCTTCTGACGTATGAACTTATCACTATGTGTAATAAGCGTACTTTAGTTGCTTGACTACTCTTCGGTAGTCGTTTCCTCATTAAGCTCTGAATAACTATAGTGGGCCACACCCACGTTTGTGCACTCTGTCACTATTTCAAATTTTAATAAATTCTATGTTTGATTTAAATTTACACACTTTTTATATCACTTACCCCTATGGTTACGTCACTTCACAGTGACGGCCAGCATGCGTCGACCTTTCCGGGTCGGGGCGTGTCATAAGGCATTCCACACCCTTGTCAAAATAATATTAAAGATAGAACTAATCCCAGTGAGACCCGAAAAAATTAAAGGCATTTCTAATTGAGTCACCGTACTACTTTCTCGGTAAGTGATTCTAAAGTTGCTTTTTCATTTGATTTGATTCATTAAGATGTTTGAGGTCTTGCTAAAATTGCTTCTAATGGAAAAATATAGTTTGTTAATTTATTAATCACACTAGAATGACTTGGTTGTTTTCCAAGGATCAAAAGAGTGATATTGTTTCTATTACACGTGATTTCCATGTCATGATTTCTACCAAGTTTTGGGCTCAGTAAGGTCTTCCGGCCTATGACAGAGATGCGATATCGCGGTTCATTTTTTTTTCCGTAAAAGGGGCGATATGAGTCATGGCGAAAAACTTCTCTCAACGCCTTGAGATTGAGTATTAATCACTGAAAATCTGATGCGACATTTTGTTTGACTATTTACACGCACACACTTAAAGGGAGTATTGCAGTTCTAATTAGTTAGGAATGTGATTGTGTAACTTCTATTAGAATTTTATAGTATCTTTTAGATAGGTTCTTATTTCAATTGTATTACTTGAAAAACAATGATTCTCCCTTATTTACTACTATAAATAAAGGCATAATAAGTTGAGATAATACATATCTCAAAATCTACCAATTTCTCTCTTCTCTCTACTCCCACCGCCCTTCTATCCCCCTCTATAATTCTTCAGTTTAATAGGCCTACAACAATATAATAAATTTCGTGAAAATTAAAATAAAATAAAAAACCACCTAGGTCTTTACTTGAGCCCGACTTAGACACGTAAGCGCTAAATTCCTACTTGTTACCCTATTAGTGCCTAGCACCTTTCAAAATCTTGATTGTAACTACAATAATGGCTTGATATTGTTAAAGATTTCATATTACTGAGTCATTAACAAGCAAGTGTTTTTTTCAAACTTCGTCAAGTCTTGAAAGAAAGGGTAAGTTGCAAAGAACAAGGTAAGTCTTGAAAGAAAGAGTATATTGAAAGAGACGTTTGAGATGCTAAAGATCACACCATTCATCAAAATTTTCTTTTGTTTATATGTACATATATTTGTGTGCTATTGTCTACGTACTAGCTAGTTTATCTATATTGTAGAATTATCTTGGAAACTTAGATGTATTTTTACAAATGTTGTTTCCAGGGAAGGGTGACAACATGAAGCTCCAAATGGCTCATGCTATGGAAGAAACTAATAAGCTGATATTATACTATATATTTTATCCTATTTTTGGTTATAATTTAATGGTTATTTTGTGAGAATTTTGATACTATGAATTATATTTCCAATGTAGGACATTCGACTTCTCCTAGAGTAAAAGGTAGTCAAATGGATGAATTTTGGAGTGATTTCAATTGGAGGATGTTCATGTTTCTCTCAACTTGTTCGTGTCCAAGTTTCATAATTTTCTACAAAGCGGTTTATTTATGGCGATAAAATAAAGGAGCAGGGTGCAAAGTTGTCAAACTAACGTTTTGGGTTTATTTGGGCTTTTTGGTGTCTAAGATTATGTCTGTTGGATTTGAGGCGTTCTGCAATTATGTTCGGGATATCTCAAGCTTTAATTCTAAAGAAAACTAACGAAAAAGGCTTAAAAACTTTTATTTTCACGAAAAGCCACTTTTAAAGGTATAGTGAATAGTGACAGTGAAAGGTAAAAAAAAAACAGTTTTTCATTAAAAGTAAAAAGTACCGGGTGTGTTTTATTAAACCTCTCTTAATTCTAGCCATTTTGGGCCTATTTTGGAGCCCTAAAGATCCAGAAACGTGAGATTTTTTGTGGCTGAGCAGATTTCCCAAAGTTAGAATATGAATGTATTTCCTAGTTATCTTATTCTATTGTATTTCCTAATTTTTAGGGGTTTATTTTTCTAATAGTATAAATAAGGCTTTTTAGCCATTAGGATTTAGAGGAGAGAAAAGGAGAGAAGAAAGGAAGCACTACTTTAGAGAGTTTTTGGATTCATGTTTATTTTCAAGGTGTTTTCTATTCTTGTTTTTAATAATATTTTGTTTTATGATTGTTCGTAACTAATCTCTTTTGCTAAGGCGAAGCCATGAGCCTAAGCAAGAATATGTAGTTTCTTTTCAATTTGCTTATGATTTTATGCATGTATGTTTGAATTATTAATCACCGGTTTAAACTATCTAATTGTCTTAATGCTTAGATACCATTAGGATTTTTAGAAAAGTAATTTGATGCAATTCTGGTCGGAAGTCAGTCCTTGAAATGGATGAAGGTTTCTTATGGTTAATATGTGCAAGTTCACTTAAGATGAATACCACGTCGTAAGGGTTGTATAGTTTTTAAAAAGGTTTCACAAAACTTAATGAGTCTTGCATGTTTAAATTTGATACATTTTTTCAAAACTGTTTTAAGTAATTAATTAAGATTTTATTTAACATAAATTATTCAATTAATCCTTGTGGAGAATGACCTTACTAGAGCCATCTATACTACAATATAACTGGAACAATTAACAAAAGGAGCTTTACTCAACTTAGTCGGTCGAGCTATACCAAGAGAGATTAAATTTTATATATCCAACACACCTGAGACATATGACCTGGAGATAAAACTCGAACCTGTCTAATCCAAGTCGAAGTGGAACAACGAAGTCTTGAAATAGAACGGAGTCTGCTTTCGAACTTTTTTTTTTTTTTTTATGACGGACGTTCGAGATAGTCATTAACTATCAAAACTCATTAGCCAACTAATCGAGATGTGAAGTTGTGGAAATTTTTTGTCAACTTGATCTAAATATAGGTAATGTACATAGATGTGCGTGAAGTTGCGAAAAATACTATGTAGTAGAAATCATTTCCAACACGAAACACACCCCTAAGGTTAACATGAAACCCAATCCTAAAATTTAAGCTTTTACAGTTATTGCCGGACAAGGAATTTAACTGAGTTGGCTTGCAAGGGTACAAAAAGTAGCAATTAATATCCTACCCATGAAAGATGAATGAATATATTGCACTTGTCGCTTGTTAAGTGTAAAAGGGATCGCGCGTACAGGAACAAGAACAGACAAAGGGACTAAACCCAACAAGTAATCATCAAGCCTTCTATATCTGAGAAACATTTAGGGCAAATATAAAAGGGACAACTTGGGTCTGTGAGGAGACATGTCATTATCAACCGTAGTTATTCTCTCTCTCTCCTCCTTCTAGAACATGTTTTAAGTCATTTTCTTAAAGCTTGTTTAGCATTTTCTTTCTTCTTTAATATATATGCGTGTGTGTGTATGTGGGACGCAGGCATCCAGTCCCACAAACCGCCCCAAACATCCAACTTGCTTTCTTTGCACTATTTCTTGTTTGCAAAAGCAATCCCACCAACCACTCTTACCATTTACAAATTACAGACCATGACGATGATGATCAGCCATCAGCCTGTTATCCCTATGTTCGATCTTTTCAACAATTCCACAATATATTGCAAGTTCGGGAAGCATTTTATTAGTTCGTTTAAAGCTTGTTTTCCACCACTTACTATACATGTAGAGTTGAATATCAGAGTGCGCGACGAATAAGACTACAAAATAATAAGAATTTTATTGAACAAACGAGAATGCCTAAACGGCTACAAAACCTTAAGAGACTACATTGTAAATAACTTGTTCTCAAACTAAATTACAAGCTCTATTTATAGAGCAATAAACCTAGAAAACCCTAATGCGTAAATGCCAAAAATACCCTACTATAAAATCAAATCAAATCTCTAATTAATTTCCTAAATAAACCTAAACCCCCCGTCAAACTCATGGCGGTACACGACATGAGTTTGCCAAAGTAGATGTGGATGCAAAACTCCAAATTCTAGTGCCAATGCCGATGTCGATGTCGATTGCCGATGCCGATGCCAATGCTGATGTCAATTTCCGAACAAAAAAAAATCCAACCAATTTTTTTTCCTTTTTTTTCATTCCATTCTTTTCCCTGTTTTTTTTCTTCTTCTTCCTCTTTCTTTTCTTATGTGCAAACAAACAGCAGCAGCAAGATCCTTTTTTTTTTCCCTTGCAAACAATCAATACCAACTAACAATCTAAAACGAACGACGACAAAGACAAACAAATTGATACCAACGAGAACGGATTGAACCCTAAGGATTGAACCCGCTCTGATACGAAGTTGAATATCAGAGTGTGCGACAAATAAGACTACAAAATAATAAGAATTTTATTGAACAAACGAGAATGCCGAAACGACTACAAAACCCTAAGAGACTACATTGTGAATAACTTATTCTCAAACTAAATTACAGGCTATATTTATAGAGCAATAAACCTAAGAAACCCTAATGCGTAAACGCCAAAAATACCCTACTACAAAATCAAATCAAATCAAATCAAATCTCTAATTAATTTCCTAAATAAACCTAATAAATTCCAACATGTAGTACTTTTAGTTTCCAAGGCAATCCACCAAATGAAAGAGGAGAATTTGAACCCAAAACGTAGTGGACTAAACATGAATAACTAGGATAATCTACCACTTGCTATACATGTACTTCTTTTAGTTACTTTAAAATCAGCACAGAACAAGTTATTTGTCAATTTTAAAGGTACCGACTTTTCATGTTAGACCGGCCATGAAACAGACCTCTGCAATTGATCAACTTTCGACTTAATGCGCGAAGTACTATACTACTACTGTAATGAAATCAAGTATCCCTTCGACTTAATGTTCATACATATTGCATTAAGGTGTTGGCTAATTATGATCCCCCACTAGCTAGTTGGTTCCACTCGTTTGTGCCACAGAATTTTCATTTTCCATTTTCCAAATTATTGAACTATATTGGAAATGTGAGAAGCCATGTACATGAAAAGACGTATTGAGAGAGTATGTTCGATCTAGAAAATTAGAAGCCTTGTATTCACCGATCCCATCTTATTGTACTAATCTTTTCAGGTTACCAATTATTTCTTGAGTTTCATTAGGATTGTTTTACCACGCAGGCGTTGTTATTGGGTCTTCTAATACATTTTTTCACATTTGTGTGCGCAAAATTATTGTGGCTTAAGCACACATAGAACATATATATATATATATATATATATATTTTTTTTTTTTTTTTTCAGAAGTTGAATTCTGTGATGTAATCGATCAAATGAATCTGCCACCATGATTGTCATTCTTGTTATGAATTCCTCAGGAATAATGAAATGTTTCGCCGCCAACCCTTGTTCACACACAGGACAGAGGTCATGAGGGATATATATACGTGAGCCATCCACATGCTTCTCTCTTGATTACATTTTTCATGCATGCGTTTATATTTTGCAGCTTTGTATATATACAAATACTGTGTGCAACTATAACAATGACTATGTTATTAATTCATGTGTTGTCATGCATGGTGTCCATTATATATTTTAAAAAATAATATTAATTCACGTGTTATAACAATACATGGGTTATATTACATGAATAAAGATAAACTCTAACACTATATGATGATATGACTGTTATACTAAAATGTATTGCATAGTTCCTAGTCTCCGTAGATTATGACAAGTACTGTGTAGTTAAACTTCTTCTTTTTTAAAATATTAATTAATAAACTTGAAGTCTTTCAAGTCTTTTAGTGATTAATCTGAATGCTAAAAATTAACATGGGATTTCTTTTAGGATTTTTTGACAAAATATATTGAATAATTACACTAATTCATCTATACTATGAGAATGAGATTCAAATTTGTGTACAAAAGAAGGTGGAGCATACTGCTCAAGCTAACTTGGACTGAACTCATATTTTCCTAAGAGGACTTAAAAGTTATATAGCAAAAGAGAGAAGAATAAAAATAGTGGTCTAGTATAGTAACCTAAAATAAGAAGGCTATGGTGCATGCTTGCCTGCTTAGTGAAAGTTAACAAACCTCTTAAGTTCAGGGGAAGGGCCACCTTTAGATTTTCTGTTAAATACCATAATCGAGCATAAGATCCTATGCACAAAGCTTTTCTTCATTACACGCCATCCATCATAAACCCTAGCAGCATTTTTCTGTTAGCTTTTAGTAATTAATTAAAAAAGGTTATTTGCTAATGAATACTAATTGACCTGGCAAGCGGATTGTGTTTGTCATGTTTGTATCATTTTAAAGTTATACTCGTTATTTTAACGGATTGTATTGTATCAAACCCGCTATCTTAATGGGTTCTTAACAAGTTACTCAATAACCCTGACTCTTTAACAAATCACGTCATTTGTGTTGGGTCAATGAGTCATGCTAGAAATTGTCATGCCTAATGTCTAGACCTGGCAAACGATTCATGTTTGTGTCGTCTACATGTCATACCCGTTATCTTAACAGGTTCTTAACGTGAGACCCGATAACAACTCAATTCATTAACTTATTCTTAACAAGTGACCCAATAACAACTCAATGGGTTGACTCATAACCTATTATTTTTCGTGTCATTTTGTTCGGATTAACTGGTCAGGCAAAAAATTGCCAAACCTAGTACTATAGCATATATTTTGTCCGAGGACTTGTCTTTCTCGTAATTTAACTTAAAAGGCATTTTTGCTTTGCTTTTTCATTATATCATATTCACAATAGTATGATTCCAAACGAAATGATTAAGGTATTAATTTAAGCAGTTAATTAGCTTCTACTAATCAAGATAAAAGCGATCTCTAAGCATTATGAAAAGAATGATCATCTAATACCATGGTCGTTGAATAACGTTATGTAAATACCAAACTCACATATATTATGTAACAAAATATAGATTAATAAAGAAAAGTCGGTAGATCGCATCAAAATGTGATGATTTTATCAGATTAGGTTCATGATACATGTAGATGATTCAACCTTGAATGGAAATGGACCCCATTTCAAGAATTTGGATCGAAAACAACAGCTAGTAATAAAAGGCTAGTAGCGTGGGGTTGGGGTCATTGACAAGCTAAAACATTATCAAGCTTCACTTGCTTACAATATGATGGTTCAAGGTTTTGTAAGATACGTACTCCTTAGTTGAAGTCTAAACTCTTTTGGTTTGGGTGTTAACACTAAATTTGATCTTTTGCCCTTTTTGTTTTTTACTAGCTGAAGTCTAAAATGGTATATTTATAGTAAGAGACGTGAGAGGAAATTGGTTTTGAACTGGTCATCCACAATAAGTATGGTTCTAAAACTCCTTGCCTAGCGCCTAGGCAGTTGGTCACCGCCCAAATTAATTTTTAGGTGTTTGAAAATTAAGAAATGACCCATAAACCTGCTTAGGCAGGTGCCTCACTTAGACTGAAAATAGATAACTTTTTTCCATTTTATTTTTTTAATAAACTGTAAGAAACTTGTTTAATACTTGGATGAACATTCATTATATGTTTGTTTCTCATATTTCTAATATGTTCTAATACTTGATAATTTATATGTCATTCTATTTTACAATTTATGTATTTCAATACAATTATGTTTTTTTTTAAGTATAATTAAGTAGGTATTTATTTATATGTAATATAATAAATTTAATTAAAATTAAATAAAAAAAGCTGTCTAGGCACTAGGCCTTTACACACCGCCCAACTAGCACCTAGCGGCTTTTAAAACTTCATAAGTAAAGAGAAATACTATTAAACCGTGCCAAACATAATGTTACGAATCATTACATATTTTCAAATTTGAAGAAGCTCATGAATATATATATATATATATATATATATATATATATATATATATATATAATTGGAAAAGTCAAATATAGGATTGCACCCAATAAAAATGAGAAGAGACCCTCTCCGGATCTCTCCTACTAAAGCCACCAAGCAACAAATAGGGGGACCCTTAAAAAGTTATAATAATTTTAGCCGTTGGATCAAATTTTAAGAGTTCGGATGAATGAACTTAGTGGCTTTAGTGGGAGAGATCTAGAGAGGATCTCTTCCCAATAAAAATAACCAAGTACTTTTTTCGTTACCCTCTCGTGTTTTAGGGATGTTTGACATTCTAGTTGAAAGGCTAAAAACGTTTTTGAACTGTTTTTGGAGAATAGGTTAGAACTTTTTCTAAAGAAAAACCTGCCAGGTGCCTCTCAAGAAGAACTTTCAAATACTTTTTTCAAACAGAACTTGAACTTTTAATAAAAATTTTAACATGTTGGTAATAATAACACTTTTTGCGTAAGCGCTTATAAGTAGAAGTATTTCATACAAAAAGAATTTTAAAAGATCTCATATTTTGAGTAGTGCGTTGTAATATAGTAATTAAGTAGTTTTCACCTTGTGGTTGAGAGAGATGGAAAGTTCACCCATATAGCACTATCCTTTCTTTTTATAGAACGATATGTTACATTAAGGAGATGGAGAAATAAAGTGGTTGCGAATTCACACCATGTACAAGATTTGAACTTAAAAACTTTTCACTTACAATTAAACTGTGATATTAACTGATACAAAAATTTCTTTTTGAAAAGACAATTCGTCGGATCACCGCTGCTTGATCTTTTTGGTGTCAGAAGGGAGGGTGTTGATATTCTTGAGACCAAAGTAGCTAATTTTATTCAGGAGGGTGTTTGGTCTTTTCCTCCAATGTTTCAATTACAATTCCCTGTTATTTGTGAGTTTCTTGTTCTTATATGCTTTGAGTTTATTGTTGGTCAGATCCATAATACAAATAGAATTGGGTCTGGTTCTGGTTATATGAATAATGTTGTTAGCGATGTATGTGTGTTGAAGAGGTTTGGTGCTACATGCAGGCCTCGTTGAGCCCTCATTATTTTAGAGGTGTGTTGGCTTCCTCCCAATCATGGTTGAGTTAAGTTAAATATTGATGGTGCTTGGAAGAGTGGTTCTGGTCATGCCGATTATGGTGGTTTGTTTCGGGAATTCAAAAGCCAGTTCTTTGGAGCCTTTTGTTCTAACTTAGAGATTCCTAGTTCTGTTGGGACAGAGTTAATAGCAGTTATTAAAGCCATTGAATTAGCTTCAGTTCGGCATTGAAATTAAATGTTGTTTAGCTAGAAGTTGATTCTGTTTTGGTTCTTGACTTCTTATTTATGCACTTATTTACACACCCTTATTTATGCAGTCATTTTCATTTCTCACACATTCTTATCAGTTTTCGACTTTCGAATTGAATGAATTGACGAAGAACAATGACAAAAAATTAATAAGAGTGTGAATAGTACTATCATTTTTTTAAACTCATGCTTTGATATCTTATGTTAATACATGTAGCATATATATAGCCCACTCAATTTCAATACAGGTTATTATTTCATGTATATTTAGTAGAGGATAGATAATAAATAATACTTTTTATGCTAAAATAATAAATTAGTTTTATCTTCCCTCTCCCCTTTTATCCTATTCGTTAAAGAAAAATACCATTTACTCTATACAATTTAGTCTCCGAACTTCTTACTCAATAAAAGAAAAAGAATTTTCTTTTAGTTCACAATTAAATCTCTATATCCACAATTCCTTACTTTTCCTTGCGATTTTCCAATGAATGTAACTTTTGATACGTTCTTAATCACTTTATTTACTTATTCTTGATTTATTTAGTAGGTTAATTATTTATATCATCCTTGAAGTTGTTGGTTAGGGTTATGATTTCAAGAATTATTTATATTCTATTATTTTTTTATATTCATTATTATATAATTTTATATAAGAAAAAAAAAATAAACGTATAATTTTGTGGTACTAATTTAGCTAGCTCACCCAAGAAAATTTTTTTGACTCCACCATTGCTTCCATTAGAGAATTTTTCGATCAACAAACAATATAAAATAATCTCTATTTTAAAGTCTTCCGTCTCTTCCACTGCAATGCTCCCTGATAGCACAAAAGAGTATAGCTTGTGTGTCCCATGGTTCTGCACCTTGAGCAAAAGAAAGTATAGTTAACCACATACTGTCCGACAATTGAGAGATTTTTTAATGTGTTCGAAATACGGGGTGGTACACTACATGTTTCTACATAAGTGGTGAAATTTTTGTGTTAAAAAATTATTAACATAAAAAATAAATTTTTCTACCTCATATATAATAACATGTGGTGTACCGCTTGTATTATGGGCACAAAGAAATTTTTTTTCCAACAACGTGTCCACATTGCATATACACAGGGATAGAGGACAATATGTAAATCCGGGAAATTAAGATTTTGTAAAATCCAAGGAAACCTTTTCGAACAGAAATTAAACAATGTTTAATATTAGTTTACAAACAAATATTAACAAGATAAGAAATAGCTGCAAAGGGCACGAAAGAGTTTTACCTGAACCAGCTATAAACAATTTTCTTGTTGTATCTATATAGATTCAACCCAGTACTTATCACTAAGCACTGGATTATTAAAAAATAAGGAAAGGCTGTTCTTGTTCCCTTGTGTGTCAATTAATAAATTGGAATGGTTAGCCCATGATGATATATTATCCAACCTTAACTTAGTGATCGAAGAGTGATGGATGACTTTGGGGGGACTCATCTGTTAGACACAAATCTAAAAATTAATACGATTAGCTATATATTTGATATGGACAGGTTGGAAGTCTGCCATGGCTGTGTATGTGGCAGCAGATGAATGGTACCAAATGGCCAAGGGCGGCACACCAAACAGACTCTCGACAGGGAGGAGGAGATGGATACTGAAAGGCAAGAATGTGACGATGTGATATATATGTAAAAGATAATATGATATAAATCACTCTTTTTTATCGGGAAAAAACGCAACATCTAGTTTAGTGCCAGACAAGGTATCATCATAAGAAACTAATTATAAGAATCATAAATGAAGTATAAAAGTAATTGTCTAATTGTAATCCAAAAAATTGGCAAATATTTGGCGAGTTAAGGATTATGTAGACAGAATAATGCTAGAGACTACAAATTGTGCATCAAATTTGATCAGTATCAAATTAATGATGTGAAAAATGTCTTATTATTAATTTTAAATGAATACAAGTGAGTATGTATTGAGTAATTAAATTATTTTAAAGATAAACTAGAGTATCGCTAGTTGCATTCCACAACACATAAGTGTAAAGATATAGAGTCATCAAATAGTGACAAGTGTCAACATATAAATGAATGAGTTTGTTGAGTCGGTTAAGTTGTAGTTTACTTAGTGTGAAAGAAAACTTATATGTATACTGGTTCTATGAGCTGTAATTCATTGATTCAATACAAGAAGGTAATTTTTGATATCTTTCTCTCTCTAGATTTCTCTATCTTCTCTCTCTAGAATACAAAAAGACCACCATTGATGTTCTTCATGATCTGTAGATTAACATGGTATCTTCGCCGGTCGCTCTTCGATTATGAGGTTTTCATTGCTTCTGCTCTCGAATCTTGATGTTTTGGTGTGTTGTGTTGTCTATTGCTGCTGATTTTCTCTTGGATCTGAGCTCTGCTTTCACCATTGATTGTGCTCTTCCCAATCGTATGTATGCATATCACCTGTTTGCTGAAATGTATGACTGGAGCTTTCTCTTTATCTTGCTGCCTATTGGTTGAATCTTCTTGTTGATTACGCTCTATTCTTCTGCAATCTCTTGTGATCTCTCATTGAACCCTAATTTTTCTCTCGAGACATTATGGTGACGGCTGCACAATTGCATATAGTTCAGTTGCCGATTACAACTCTTATTCCTAATGTGTCTACGTCTGTTACTGTAAAACTTGATGATACGACCTATCTTGTTTGGCAATATCAAATTCGTTTACTTCTTGAGAGCCATGGTATCTTTGGTTTTGTTGATGGTACTCGGCGTTGTCCTCCCCGGTTTAATGATGATGCTGATGCTGAAGGTATTGAAACTGATGCCTATCAGATTTGGAAAATGCATTATCCTGCATTAATGCAGCTTATCATTGCTACTTTGTCTCCGACTGCTATGTCATGTGTTATTGGTTGCTTGAGTTCTTATGATATGTGGACTAATCTGAAGGATCGCTTCTCTACTATTACCAAATCTAGTATTTTTCAATTGAAAACTGAGCTCCAAAATATTAAGAAGGGTTCTGATTCTGTCTCTAAGTATCTGCAACGCATTAAAGATGTTCGAGATCATTTTTCTACAGCTGGAGTTACATTTGATGATGATGATATTGTGATTTTGGCTTTGAAAGGGCTTCCTTTTGAGTACAATACTTTCCGGACAATTATCAGGGGCCGGGAGAGTGTTATCACTCTTAAAGAGTTCTGGTCTGAATTATTGGCTGAGGAAGCAACTGTTGAGCATAATTCTATCTCTGAGTCTTTTGTCACTGCAATGGTTGCACAAGACAAGCAAGGAAAATGTAAAGGCAAAGGCAAAGCTCTAATGCTTGTCGAAGGCTCTTCTAGTGGCTCTTCATAGTCTGTCAATTTTCATTGTGGTTCTTCTAGTGATGCTAATTTTGGTGGTTCCTCTAATTATAATGGTGGCTACAATACAAATGGTTTTTGAGGACGTGGTAGGGGCAGGAACAACTTTCATTCGAGATACTATTCTGAAACTCCAAATCCAAGTGCTGGAGATCTTGGATCTGCAAAGCCTCACATTTCCACTTGTCCAAATCATGGTTATGAAGTTCCTGTCTGCCAGATATGTAACAAAAGAGGACATATTGCTGCTGATTGTTTCCAAAGACACACTTCTTCCTCTGATACCACATCCAAAGTTCAATGCCAAATTTGCTGGAAATTTGGGCATACTGCCATTCAGTGCTATCACAAGGGCAACTTCACTTTTCAAGGAAAGCCTCCATCATCTACTCTTTCTGCCATGTATATTACTGTTCAACCATCTGCCCCACATGAGCAATTTTGGGTTGCTGATACTGGCGCAACTTCTCATATGACAACTGATCTTTCTAATCTCAATCTGGCAGTTCCATTTTCTGGCAATGATTCTGTCACAATAGCAAGTGGCTCAGGTTTGCCAATATCTCATATAGGCTCTTCTACTCTACATACACCTCAATATACTTTTGAGTTAAAGAAAATTTTACATGTGCCTCGATTATCACAACATTTATTATCTGTCTATCAGTTGTGTAAAGATAATAAATGTCAATTCATTTGTGATGAATTCTGTTTTTGGATCCAGGACGAGATCACAGGGACCATTCTTCTTCAGGGACTATGTAGAGATGGCCTTTATCCTATTCCACAGTATCTCATTTCACAAGCACATAAGTACAATGCAACTTTTCAGCAGCAACGCTGCTATCTTGGCAGTCAACTCAAAATAAATTTGTGGCACCAAAGATTAGGACATCCTTCTAACATTGTAATTTCTGCAATGTTAAAACAGTCTAAAATTCCTACATCTTTAGATCACGTGTCTTCTGTTTGTAAGTCTTGTTTGGAAGGCAAGTTTGCCAAACTTCCTTTTTCTTTTCCTGCAAATAAAACTGTAAAACCCTTAGAGGTTATACATAGTGATGTTTGGGGTCCTTCATCTACAGTTTCAATTGAGGGCTACAAATTCTATGTAAGCTTTGTGGATGAATGTACCAGGTTTACCTGGATTTTCCCTTTAATGAATAAAAGTGAAGTCTTTGGTGTTTTTGTACATTTTCACAGCTTATTGGTTACTCAGTTTTCTGCCACTATGAAAGTTTTTCAAAGTGATGGTGGTGGTGAATACACCAGTCACAAGTTCAAGCATTACTTACTGGAAAAAGGCATTATTCATCAAATGTCATGTCCCTATATTCCCCAACAAAATGGTCTAGCTGAAAGGAAGCATAGACACATTCTTGAAACTGCCATTACCTTATTGCAAACTGCCAGTTTACCTCATAAATTTTGGTTCCATGCTTGTGCCATCTCTGTTTATCTTATTAATAGGATGGTTTGTCCAACACTTCATATGTCCTCTCCTTTACCTGTTTGTTTGGCACTCTTCCTTCTCTGTCTCATTTAAAAGTATTTGGCTGTGCTTGTTTTCCTTTCTTACAACATTATAATTCTAGTAAGTTGCAACCTAAGACTTCCCAATGTATTTTCATAGGGTATGCCGGTCAATACAAAGGTTATCTTTGTCTTAATCCTCTTACAAACAAAATCTTTTTCTCGAGACATGTTTTCCTTATTCTTCTATTGTTGCTTCCAACATCCCTTGTTCTGTATCTACACTCTCATTAATGCATTCACCAGTTTATCATTCCTATGTTGATTCTCAAAACACTGTCCTCCCACCTATACCCTCTCGAGCCTCAGAGTTGTCTTCCTCTCCTTCTACTAGTGCTTCAGAGTGTTCCCCTTCCAATTCTAGTGTCTCTACACCATCTGTGGAATTTGTTACAGCACATACATAGTCCCCAGTCCCTGTTGATCTGAATTTTCAGTTTGAAAATTTGTTTGTTGTCCTCCCTTTACCATCTGTTAGTTTGCATCCTATGCAAACCCGATCCAATAGTGGTATATCAAAGAAGAAAGTGTTCTCAGCCACAGTTTCGACTACTCCCATGGTTTTAGAACCTGCTACTTTTAAATCTGCCAGTAAAGTGTCTGAATGGGTTCATGCAATGGAAGAGGAAATCTCAACCTTGAAGTCTCAGCATACTTGGTCTTTAGTGCCTCTTCCACCCAACAAGAACTTGGTGGGATGTAAATGGGTGTATAGAGTCAAAACCAATCCTGATGGTTCAATGGCAAGATATAAGGCTCGTTTAGTGGCTAAAGGGTATAGTCAAGATGAGGGTATAGATTACACTGAGACTTTTAGTCCTGTGGTGAAACCTACAACATTTTGTTTGATTTTGGCATTAGCAGCTCACTTCAAATGGTCATTACGACAAATGGATGTGAAAAATGCGTTTCTTCATGTAGATGACATCATTCTTACTGGTAGTTCACCTTCATTGATTGATCAAGTTGTTCAAGCTTTAACTGAGGAGTTTGATATGAAAGACTTAGGTCCATTACAGTATTTCTTGGGGTTGCAAATCACATATCAGCATAATGGTCTTTTTGTGTCACAGTCCAAGTACATTAAAGATTTACTTGACAAGGTTGATCTCCAAAATTCCAAGCCTTGTGCCACTCCCTGTTTGCCATATCACATATTGTCTTAAATTGAGGGTACTCCTTATCACAGTTCCCATCACTATCGCAGCATTGTGGGGGCTTTGCAATACTTGACTTTTACTTGGCCTGATATTGCCTTTTCTATGAATCAATGTTGTTAGTTTATGCATAGTCCCATGGATACTCATGTTGTGGCTGTTAAGCGGATTTTGCGATATCTACGTGGCACTATGGATTATGGTCTTCGGTTTCAATCTGGGTCCTTACATTTGCAGGCTTACAGTGATGTAGATTGGCTGGCGATCCTACTGATCGTCGTTCTACTTCTGGTCATATTGTTTATCTTGGTTCTAATCCGATATCTTGGGCCTCAAAAAAGCAGCACACTGTCTCTCGGTCTTCTACAGAGGCCGAGTATCGAGCTTTAGCTATTGCTGCTGCTGAGTTAGCTTGGATACGACAGTTGTTATGTGATCTCTGTGTTCCTCTTCTGGTTGTTCCAGTCCTTTATTGTGATAATCTTTATGCGATTATGTTATCATCTAATCCTGTTTTTCATTCTCGTGTGAAACATATTGAAATAGATTATCACTTTGTGCGGGAGAGGGTCATTTGAGGTGATTTGCTTGTTTCTCATGTGTCTTTCAAAGATCAATTTGCAGATATTTTGACCAAGGGCCTTTCTACACCTTTGTTTCAGCATCATTGTTTCAATCTTATGCTTGGCTCCTCCAAGCATATGATTGAGTGGGGATGTAAAGATATAGAGTCATCAAAGGGTGACAAGTGTCAACATATAAATGAATGAGTTTGTTGAGTCGGTTAAGTTGTAGTTTACTTAGTGTGAAAGAAAACTTATATGTATACTGGTTCTATGAGCTGTAATTCATTGAGTCAATACAAGAAGATAATTTCTGATATCTCTCTCTCTCTAGATTTCTCTATCTTCTCTCTCTAGAATACAGAAAAACCACCATTGATGTTCTTCATGATCTGTAGATTAACAATAAGCACGGCTCATCGCACCACCACAATGTCCGTCTCTCATAAGTGGGAGGAGTTCTCTATTTCTAAATTAACATCTCAATGTTTCTGTTGTATTCCCATACCATACATTGATCTTCTATATATATAGTGATGTATTTTGAAAACTGATAACTTTTTTCTTTGTCAATGGGGATTTGAAAAATGTTTATATAAATAACAAATAGACGAGATGTTAAAGTCAAGAGATAATGTGGGAGTGAATGTTGTTAAAACTTAAAGCTACAAACCTAGTTTAGTTAAGGGAATAATATATATAATATAATTTATATGCGGAAAATCTTAGAACACAAAATAGCGGTGGGCGGGGGTGGCGTGTAAACATGGTGTCACACTCACGCCGTCCAAATACAAGCTTTGCATCTCATTTTCTCAGCTGCCACCCCACGCGCAATGCCAATGCGCAATCAATACCATTACCACTTTTATGTACCCTCTCCTCTCTTTCTCTTAATTCCATATATACCATACCTCTTGTTTTTAAACTAATTACAATTAACTAGCTCTTTTCTTCATCGAAATCTTCATCAAAATCACCATCGAGCAGCTGGCCCATGTATATAAATACATTTATTAGCCTCTGTTTCTCTTCAGCAACAAATTAATATTCACTTCGCAGAACTGCAGAAACCCCCCCACCCCTCTCTCAAGCCAGGGTTCACCGGATCCAACTCATACATGATCAATATTTCCGTTCTTTTTTTTACGTCTTCATATATCATCCTTGAGTATTTCCTTTTCTGATCTGTTACAAGTTCTTTTCTTAGCGCAAACAAGGCAGTTGCAGCAACAGTTTTATTGATATCCTGTGAGTATTTTCCTGTGTGCATGATATAATTCAGATCATGCATATGTTAATCGCACTGTTGCATGCAGAACTATATATTATACAACATATATATTGCTAAAATTGTTTTAATTTCTTAGTGTCTTTTACAGATGAAATTACTAGTGTTTGTGTAATGCATGCATCTACATTTACAGTTAATTAAAATTCACATTTTGTGTGATGGATGATCGATCGATGATTTGTTTGTACTATATGTAGGTCAATCATTTAATAATCGTACGGTAATTAATGAAAAAAATTAGATTGGTTTATATTGATTAGTTTTGATTGTGTAGTTAGCGTGGTTTGGGTGTGAAATGAATTGTTTTGAAGGAATTTAATTCCACCACTGTCACTACCACTAGAGATCGACCGAGCAGGAGGTAGCAGGCAGGGAGTGCTTTGCACTCAAAGAAATATAACATGCTTGTGCCAGCAAAGTCAAGCTTTCCGGCCAACTTTTGTGTTCAATATATATAATTGTGCCTAATTACTCCATGCAACTAATGAAAACAAATTTACTTATGAGCTTAATTATAGGATAATCCGATGTTTCAGTGCTAGCGTGGTGGGTTCCAATCCACTACTAATCCTCTGTCATGATTTCTTTCTTTTCCACAATGTCAAATAGCCAAAAACACATGCAGCACCACTAACAATTCCCACAAGTGAAATCGTCATCATTACTAGCTAGATACTTAGCTACTATATAGCATAGCAGGGTTTAAATATCATGCATACGACTTTCAGAATTTCTTCTTCAGTATCCCTCCAAATTAAGAGTCAGTAGTTTTCTTCACAAACTAATTGTTTGGTTGTCTTGTCTTTGATGTTAGACCTACGCCAATTACAAGAACCCTTCGACTATGTTTGGGCAAGGAATTTTCATCCCTTTAAGGTCAAGTTATAAAGAAATGGATTACAAAATATTAGATAGAGAGAATTAAGAATGACAATCATAACCATCATATAGACATGTAAGAAGTATTTACAAATGACACTTTTTATATAAGGATTTGTAAATCCCTTTCACGTGTCTTTCTAATGATCATGGAGAACATTTCTAATCTTTTTTATATAACATTTGTAAATCCTTTAAGACTGAAAACTTTCTTACCTAAACATAGCCTTCGAGGGGCAGTCCATGTAATATAATATAATCATGATAAAGATAAAGTTCATAACACCGAATTACATTGTTAGTACTAACAAGATTGGTAATTACATTGGGGACTATATATACACACACACACACTCATGCACATATATAGTTAGTCAAGAGAATAATTATAAGGACTCTCTCTCATACTTCCTTGCATGATATGCAGGTGCGTCTAGAAGACCATTAGTAATGGAGATGGAATATTGTGTTCCACCAGGCTTCAGATTTCACCCGACCGAAGAGGAACTTGTGGGTTACTACCTGAAAAGAAAGATCAACTCACTACAAATTGATCTAGATGTCATCGTTGACATTGACCTATACAAAATCGAACCATGGGACATACAAGGTACTTTTAAGAACCAACTTATTTTTAACGTTTGCAGCTTGACCTCGAAATGGCACAATAGGATATGTACCTAAGGGGGGTTTCTGTGTTCATACTATTGGATATGGCAACGTGTAGAAGGAAAACAACATTGGAAAAATCCGTTGATGCTTGTTAGGAAAAACGAAACAAAATAGATAGCGATTTTAATACTTCATTTTAGCTATTTGCACTCCAAACTGTATAGCTATCATTCACAAAAAGAATACATGAAACTAACTAAAGAATGATTAGTCACCAACCAAAAACATATTGCACTTATCTCCTCTTTGATTAGTCAATTTCATCTTTTATATAGTACTTGACATTATCGTGCATGCCACAATTTGGTGCAAGTGGCATGCATTTTCTTCAAAATTATAACATAATAGAAACAGCATAAACAAAAATGCTACTCTTTGTCATCAATGGCTAAATAAAAGAGTTGTTATTGACATGGCATAAGATTATGAGCATATGGATGCATTCTGATAACTACGTATGTATTGTATGGTACAGCGAGATGCACGCTGGGCTACAGTGAACAGAACGAGTGGTTCTTCTTCAGTCACAAAGACAAGAAGTACCCGACTGGAACTCGAACAAATAGAGCCACAGCTGCTGGATTCTGGAAGGCAACAGGAAGAGACAAGGCAGTGCTTTCAAAGAACAACATTATAGGAATGAGGAAGACCCTGGTGTTCTACAAGGGACGAGCACCTAACGGCAACAAAACCGACTGGATCATGCATGAATATCGACTCCAAACTTCTGAACATGCACCCCCTCAGGCAAGTTCTTCAATATCGTCCACCGATTAACTTGTTATTTAATTTTCTTCAGTTGATCGAGAAATTGACAATACTAATATATTAATTGTATGAAAAACTTTATAATTAGACAGAGATGCCATCATTAAACCCTAAACCAGTAAATAACGTGTGTTTATGTTATATGAATATATATTTTATATTATATGAATATATATTTTACACACACACACACACGCATGCTAATTTGCAAATTAACAAATCCGGCCTGGTTATGATCGTGCAGGAAGAAGGATGGGTTGTATGTCGGGCATTCAAGAAGCCAAGTCCTAGTCACAGGCAAGGTTTTGAAGCATGGAAGCATGCTTACTACGTCAGAGATCATCCTTCATCTTCAAACTTCTCAAGTGAAATGCCTATGGCTATGCTGATCAACCCTAATCAAGGTTTCCAAAAACCTTTTCGTTCATATCAGCAAGATCATTTAGTTTCAAACAACATTTTCTTGGGTAACCAACTCATGGAACTTCATCAACTTGAAAGCCCAACCATTTCAACAAGCTTTCTCACCAACGAAAACATATTGAATAGCAATAGTCTCAGCACTGAAGACTATGAGGACGACATGAGCAACAACAATAACAGCAATCAACACATAGATTGGAAAAATTTGGACAATTTACTCGAAGTGCAATTGACTGATAGTGCATCATTTTCTGATCCAAGTTTGTTGTCGGCACCCCAAAATTATGAGCTAGAAACTCAAAGCAACCATCTTCTTGGATGCTTCCAAGACTTATGACAGCAGATGATCAATATAAATGGTCTCAACAATTTATTCTTGTTTGGCTCTTACAAAAAATAAAATAATAGTCCAGTCCATATCTAGTTGTGTAGTCGGGACAAGGTTATATATTAAGAGCATCTTCCATGGAGATGTCAAAAAAAAAAAAACAATGTCAAGGTACATTTTTAGGCTTATTTGGTAAATGTCAATTTTATTATTAATTTTTTTGTTCAAACCCATATGTTTTTTCTAATTCAATTAATATTCGTAGGATCCACTCTTCATAAAATAAATATAAAAAAAACTAATTTTCATAATGTATGATTTGTGCATTACTAGAAACCACACAACAAAACATTCGAAAATTCAAAGTTTATTAAGAGACATTCCACTTAGAATTTACATTTTATTTAAAGACAGTCTAAATTTTTTAAAATAGAACCCAAAGTACTATGATATTTACAGTTACTAAAAATTTCGGCTCATTTGGTTACGGCCCATACTCCGTAGCCTGATTACTGAAAGTCAAGAATGTTGGGCTGGGTGGTTTTGTTTTGATGCCAACTTTTAAATGATAATTTATGAATACTTTCGATACCGAAATAATATCATCCAATAAAAAAAATCTAAAATATTATTTAAAAAAATTTACATAGTCCCGTATTTCAAAATAAGAATAAGTGCCAATTCTTCTCTAAATTTTCACTTAGTTTTCAATTTCCCACCTAAACTTTTCTATTGGAAAATCAAGGACTCGAAACTAATTTTTTTAACCAATTTCCCCTATAGTTAGTTTTTCTTATATTTCATCCAAATTTCTGTTAAACGAAATCATGTGTATAACATGTGACAATTCTTTGAAAGCAGAAACGTCATTAAGCAAGACCTTCACACAATATACCATGTGCAGTCGCAGAATTGCATAGTAGTTGTTTAGAAATCCAGAGTTTTCACGCAATTTGCAAGGTGGGTCTTCACTGAAACTTGGGTAAATTGACATTGCCTTTGTTGATTTCGTAGTCAGTTGATGGTGGATTCGACAAAATCAATGAGATTATAAAAGGACTTGGGAGTTGAAAATGCCTCTGTAGGAATTGTCAAAAGTATTGTAAGTATATTTTATCTCTTTTGTAGTTGTTTGTTTAATAGGTGCATGTCAGCTTTACATGACTTTTTCTCTATTACGTGCCATAGAATAAGACTAGTGCTTAATACCCGCGAGTAGTGAAAAGTGTCCTGAACTCTTGTTGTCATTAACAAAGCAAGCTGTGACAAAGAGAAAAAGAACAAAACATATTTAGATAGGATTTAGTATCACATTTAAATGGTAATGGAGGAAAAGACAAAACAACCTGAAACCATACTAACCTAATCGTTTTTTCCATTGTTGGTGTCTGGCTTTTTCTGAGCCGGAGGTGAATCTTTTTTTTAATAACTTGATCGAAACCTCATCACATTCATTTGGATTATCTTCTGAAATTTCTTCTGATTCATTGATTTGAATGATTATATAATATTAATATATTTGTTCACATAAAGAAGAAAAGATGATTCCTAGTTATAATTCATAATATTCAAAATGTTTGACGTGTGAATTTTAAGAAAGTTAAAATGAACACATGCAAATTTTTGAAAACATGATGTAAAAATATAAACATCTTATTTGAGATTAGTATGAAATTAGATATCAAACCTTTGTTCGCCAGGAATAAAAAGCACTCTTCTCACAGATTCTCTTTTTCGTTTATAAGATTGACCACTTGGTTCAGATGTTGAGGTAGAAGAGGATACAGTGGTGGAGGATACTGTCATTTCCTTTGGTAATGTTTGTGGAGTCATTGGTTCCATACTTGTATCTTCGGACACATTGTAAATGAGCACATCGTTTGAGTTGATGTTATTCCTCCTATTTCCAAACCGCAAGTGGAAGATTTTCTTTTGACCAATCAATCTTAAAAATTCATTTGGTAGTTGTTGGTCAACTAACCTCTGATTCATAACCAAATCTTTTCATGCCATACCAAAAGGGTTTTCACCAGATTTGCCAATTATTAAAGCACTGATTTGATTAGTAGTGTCTTCAAGAATCAAATTGACTTTATACCTGTAGTTAAAAGTCAAGCTACTTAACTTTTATTTTAGGTATAACATATTATTAACACACAAAATGAAGAATTGTACCAAGACAGATTACAAATTCAAAGTAATTTTTTATGATTGTATTAAATGCATGTAGTACCAATTCTGATGAAAGACCTTAATAATAAATTAAAAAAAAAGAAATTTATGCAGTAAATCTTACCAAGGTGTTGGAATCTGGTTTTGGTGCTTTTGGCAAGTGAGTTGGCCAGTTGTTGGATCCTTGTGCATTTGTTTTACACAATTAGGGCAAGCACTGCACCGCTAATTGTAACTTGTGTCAAAACGTTTAACAGAAGCTTTGCATAGAAATGTATCATCCTGTAAAATGTTTATCATACATTTGTTTCTATACCTTATGCAGATCAAGATCAAGAAAAGCTAGTTCATCGATTGTAACTCTCCTTGTCGTGCGTAGAACCTCAGCTTCATTGAGTTGACTCGAAGAGGGGGGCATTATTTTTACAGGGTTTTTCGAGTTTGAAAACAGAATAGGGGTCAAGAATTTTGGATAATTTGTGGTTTTTCTTATTCAATGAAAAAGCATAGCTTAACAAATGTACGTACACTGATTTGTATGAATTAACCACTGGTATATCCGGATAAATGAAAAAAAAATGAGTAGGCAATCTTCTCTGTGAATTGGCAAAAATAATAAAATATTATAAAATAGTTATAAGTAAATATTACAGATGAGTAAATATCATTAGTTGAATGAGGTATGCTTAAAAACCACATCGGTATTGTAACCAAGAGATTTACAAGTTTGGTTCAAAAATTTGTACACATATGTTTCAAATTGTAATCCAAATCATAATCAATAGGCTCAAGTGAATTAAAATTAAAAAGTAACAAAGCGGTTATAGTTAGATGAGTTACTTATGTAAAGTCTAACCTTTAGACTTGTAAACACAATGACAATGGGCAAAGACAAAGCTTCAAGCGATAAAGAAGAAAAACTTTTTGCAACCTTTATCCACAATGTGATAGATAACTCTTCTCTCCTGCATATAAAGAAAATGAGAAACAAATGTTACATTTTTTTGTAACTCGTACAAAAGAATTAGTTGAATTATGCAGAATTGCTGCGATCAAAACGGAAGGACAGCCTGATATTTTCAATGTGTACATCACACTTTTGTGCTATTCTCTGGTTAATCTGTTTTGCTTGCAAGTGTTGAACTGCAGCTATATGCCTAATGACATCTTACAATTTAAAATGCAAAGACAAAGAGTTAGCAAAAATTTCTTTTAAAAAACAAAAAGAAAAGAAAAAATAATACAAATATTTTCAATCAATGTATAAATGCACATATAAATATATAGGTACAAATATTGATGTAGTAACATTACCTGTTAGAATATCAACCTTGTTCAAATAGGGATACAAAATATTATAATCTTGGAGAAACAAGCGATGTCGAGGTATGGGTGGAAAAACGCTTGACAGTTTTTTAAAAACTGTTGTGGTAATGAGCATGATCTGAGTTTCATGTGGAACAACCTTGTATTGGCCCTTGATTCTAACTGTTACGAAATTCGTAATCTCATAACAACTACTGGCCTCAATTTTTGAAGCTACAACTTCGTAGTCAATATCTAGTGTAGAGGCTTCAACCGCATAGTTCTTCGTAGTTGATTAAAGAGAAAAAAAACCCAAAAAAGAAAAAAGAAAAAAGAAGAAGTTAAAAAGACAATAAACAAACAAATCTTACGAAATATTATATTTTGATATAGATAGATTTAATTGCACCCACAAACATACTGACTAAAAAAACTTGAATCATCCCAACCAATGTTTAAAAAACATTTGATCGTTGTAAAAAAAAAAGAAAAAGAAAGGGAATGCAAAAAAATATAACAATTTAAACAAAAATGAAGTAATAAATGAGAAAAAAAAAATATCATTATAATGTGCAATAAAAAAATAACACAATAACCACTCACCATCTTGTCAACCAAGATACAATGTAGGGTAACATATTTTTGAATAGTGTCGGGAACACTTGACCTCCATATTCTACACACACGGACCTTTATTTTGTCCGCTTCTGTATATGGACACAGTTGGACAATAGGGGTGACTTCCACAGCTTCCATTTAACCTACCAAAAGTGAAGACAAATTTCATAAAGTTGTGTATTATCACAATAAAAATTTCAAACCAAATATTGAAGTGAGGGCTAGTTTATTTAACAGCTAATTCATTACATTATTAAATGATCTCAAACAATAGTATTACAAAATCGAAAAGCACAATGCATATTGGTAAATCCCAATAGATGCAGTATGCTGAAAACAAATAAGACTGTTAAAACCAACTAAAGAACTAAATTTCTGAAGAAATGGAATTCCCTCCCCTTAAAGGCCCTGTATAGGAAGCCTTTAAGGAGAGGGGTCTCCATTTTTCAAAAAAAAATGGGGACACGTTTCCCATTGTAGGATTTAACTTTAATGAAATTGTGTGGTTGAAATTGTGTGGCTTGTGTTTTAATCTCAACCACACAATTTAATTAAAACCAATCTAACGGTGGGGAGTGTGTCTCAATTTTTTTGAAAGGGAGATTATATTCACACACCTCAAATTACTTTCCTCACACCCTTTTAATTTTTATATATTTTTCTATCAAGTGTTTGTGGTGAGTAAAAAATATTAAAAAATTAAAAAGGTGTGGGAGAAGTAATTTGGAGTGTGTGAAACCAACATACCCAGAAACCAACATACCCTTCATTCCACTCAATCCAAAACCCTTTATCTCTCTTTTATTTTCTGTCTATCTCTCTCATATTATCTTTCTATCTCTCTACAATCCAGAAACCAACATACCCTTCATTCCACTCAATCCAAAACCACCTAACTTAGAAACATCCATACTCAATCTCTTTCATTTCATTTTTCCTTTCTCATCTTCCTTCACTCAGTTTCTCTCTTTCTTGGATTCGAAGCTCAGTAGTGAGCCACCGTCTGACAATCTCACTCCGACGAACTCTCTCCACTCCAGCCGCCACCACACCTCACAGCTTCATCCCCACATCCAGTTCTCTTTGGTGATTCTTTGTGTGTGGGGGATTTCAAATTAAAGTTAGGGTTTCGAATTGGGAGCTCGGGTCTATCTCTTCACTCTGTCTCTCTCTCGACCATCAATCTTCACTGATTCACTGTCCCTCTTTCTCTGATTTCAATTTGGATTTTTAATGCAGGTTCGGATGATTTCAATTTCAATCTAGATGATTTGGATTCTGATGCGGGTTTGGTTTTGGAAAATTCTGAAATACTAAAAATAATTCAGGAATCCCGAAATTTTGGTTTCGGATCGGTCATGAGATTTTCGTCTCGAAAATTTTCGGATCGGGATTTGATATGCCATTTTTGGTTCAGTATTCCATACCGAACCAGCCTTACTAAATACAACAACAAAGTTACAAATCATTAACAAATGAATACACCAAATGAAAAAGCTGAAAAAATTGCAATACTCAGTTGATAACAATATCATGAAATCCAAAAAAAATAAAAATAAACTCTCTTTATCAATGAAATGGTTTACTGCTAATAAATAATCTCTTAGAATAAATAAAAGGACATATTCAAACAAATAAATACACATATGGTAACCTTCCAATCAAATGACATTTTTTGTTGAAGCTTAGTTAGATATACGAGGATTTCATTTATTTATCTGTCAGAATACATTAATTTGTTACATTGAGTATAACGGATTATAAAATTAACTATAAGGATCAATTATCATCGAAACACATATAATCCAATCCACTAAGTCCATCATTAACTATTGGCATAAACATTCTAACCTGAGGATACAACGGCAAAGAAAACAACGAAAAGTATTCAAGAAATGAATAACCATGTCATCAGCTGAACGGAAATATATTTTTATCTATTACTAAATACCTTGCAAAATCCATTAATTATTTTTTGGTAACGCAAGTGAATGAAGAAAGACACATTATGTATAAAGATTTTGTACAAAATCTCTAGCATTGTAGAAAAACAAACAGCATGAATTGAAATAAAAATTATACGTAATTAACTTACCAATTGATAGAGTGGCCATTAAAAGAAGGCATGAAAAATAGTTACACCACATACTCCAATTGACCATCCAATGTTTTCCCAAATTATTCCAAATTCCAAATTGTAGTAACTTTTCAAATCTCTTGCTAAACACTATAAACACATTTAATCCAATATTGATGAATAGCTGATGAAACTGAAGAAAAAAAAATATAATCTAATCTATTACATGTCTTCCTAAGTTTTTTGTATAAAGACTTTAACCTGAGATTACAACGACAAACTCAACAACTAAGAAAATTAAACAAATGAAAACCACACCATGACCCAAAAGGAAATACACTTTCATCTACAATGAAAACAACATATTGATCTATTAATAAAATTACCTCTGAATGCTTAGCATCACTGACACATTGACATAATCCAATTTATTACATTTATTGCTAAGTATCTATATAAGCATTTTAACCTAACATCAGCATAGAAAACCTAAGAATCCAAAAAAATAAAGCAAATGAAAGAAACATCATCACCTAAAAGGAAATACACTTTCATATCACATTCAAGCAACTTGAAAACCCCTAAACCCTAAACTGTAAAATTACTTTCAAATGGTTACCATCACAGAGTCATTCACCTAATTTAATCGATTACATGAGTTTTTAAGTATTTATATAAAGACTTCAAGGTGGGATTAAAATGGTAAACTCAACAACCAACAAAATTAAACAAACGAAAACCACACAATGACCCAAAAGGAAATACACTTTCATCTCCAATTTAAACAATTGATTAATCTATTAATAAAATTACCTCTGAATAATTAGCATGACTGACACATTTACATATTACAATCCATTACATCTATTGGTAGGTATCTATATAAGCATTTTAACCTAAGGTTACCACAGAAAACCTAAGAAGACAACAATTAAAACAAACGAAAATGACAGGATCGCCTAAAAGAAAATGTACAGTTTTATATCACATTCAAACAACCTGAAAAAATCTATTAATAATCCATCGTTAAGTATCTATAAAAGCATTTTAACCTAACATTACCACAAAAAACCTAAGAGTCCAAAAAATAAACAAACAAAAACTACACCACTACCTAAAAACAAATACACTTTCATATCACATTGAAACAACCTATAAAATCTATTAATAATATTACAGACTGCATGTTAAGAAAACTTTGTATCACAGTAAACAACAATATGACCGTGGATGCAAATTTCTGCCTCGTTCTTCTTGGACAAAATTGCACCTACAAAATAATTAACACCTTTGGTCAAGGCCAAGAGCCTCACGTGCCCACGATGAGTTGGGGGAAACTTTGACCGAAGAACCTACGATGCCAAAGTTAGTATTTAGAGAGAAAAATGTTTACAGAGTTTTTGGAAATTTTGTAAGAGTGTGGACTTAGCTTTTTAGAAAGAAAAAAAATTTGGGTGATATATATAGGGAATAGCCGGTCCCCTTTGGAGAAAAGGTGGCCGGCCCCTTGAGGTATTTTTGTGTGAAAATGGGTGATTTAATTGGTGATTAATGGATAATTAATCCATTAATTAGCCAATTAATTCAATTTATATGGAATGTTTTGAAGGTTATGAAATAACTACCTTGTGGAGAATATAGGATGAGGATGGATGAGATAATTTTGAATTGGTTACCTATTTTGGACACTTTTGGCTTTATTGAAGGACGATTGTCCACTGCTCGCGCGTAGGAAATCTAGTGTGCTTCGAGGGTAATTTTGTCATTTTTACCCAAAAATCCACATGTCGCCTCTTGATTATATTTGGCTCCACAAATGCCCCCACACTTGTTGGGCTGCTCACAAAAAAAGGCAACATGTGTAGAGATTTTCTTCCTTTAGGAAACTTTGGTTTGCTTCCTATTTTGATATAAATTCTATTCTTAATAGGAAATTAGATCATTCTAGGAAAAGGAAATAAATTCCTCTCAAAGCCTATTTAAGTTCACCTTAAGTGGATTATTAAATCAACTTTTGGAGAGAACCTTATTCTAGCCTACAAGAGAGATAGAGCTTAAAGGATATTTGTTCCCCCTCCTCTAGCTATCTTCTACATCTTGCCTGTGTAAAGGATAATCGTTCGTTGTGTGCTTCGTCTTCTCGCTGCTTCTAGGTAAGAAAAAATTAATTCTCTTGTCTTCATAAATTTTTTGAAACTTCGGGACTTGAAATTGGCTCGACAAGGGTCAAGGATTTGTGAAAAAATGACTTAGGAGGGTTGCGGCACTGTTGCCGTGTGTGATGGGAGTGCATCAGCTAGGCCGTGGGACTTGACTTGGGCCCTAGGTTCATGTGGCCTTGGGCTTCCACCACCATTCTACATACCTTTTTTTTTTGGGGCATGGGCCCGTGCTTGGCATAAGAAGAAAATAGAAAAGGCCAAAATTTTGGCCTATTTGAAGTTTGGGTTGAGAACTTCTTTTCCTTTTTTTTTTTTTTTTTTTTTGGGCCATGCAGCCAGCCGTGCCCTTCCCCCCTCCTTTTTTTAGTAACCCTCTAACAAATCCCACTGATATTTTTGTAGAATTTTCTTCAAGCATGTCTTCCTCAAACTTCAAGAATGATGATATTGTCCCACCATTGTATCGTCAAGGTGGGTCTTTGAGCAAGGTTGGCTACTTCAAGGCTGCCCACTTCAAAATTAACTCTGATGATTCGTTTAAAGACTTCCTTAAAGCTTATTGGCATGCTATTCCATTGGGAGTGTGTCTGAAGCGTGTCAAAGATGGTAGCAGCCGTGAACCATGTGATGAGGCTCGAAAAGCCATCAAGTTCCACCCTTATTATTTTGTATTGGGGTTTACCTTTCCTATGTCGCACTTTCTCCAAGAAATACTTTGCTCCATGAAATGTGCCCCTGCTCAATGTTCTCCAAATGCAGTTTGCATGATGGTGGGATTCCATAATTTAAGCCAATTCTTTGACTTAGATCTATCTATCAACGAATTTTGGTACTTCTTTGACATAGGTCACATTGAGGGAGTTGGGCAGCTGCTATCCCACCATAGACTTTTTGAAAATTCGAGCAAAGGAGATCATGATTGTGCCAAGGAGACTTTGGAGGTGAGTGGAGAATGGGAGTCCGACTCTTCCCCTGAGTTGCGTGCACCTACGATCTTCATATCCAGTAAGTAAGCTGCTCAACCTTCTAGCTGCTTGGTATTTGTGCTAAACTGCTCTTTATTTTTCTAATTGCCTTCTGCTGCTTTTGTAGATTTGCAATTTGGCTCAACTTCTAAGACTTCACTGGACATGAAGAAAGTGCATGTTGCTCGGGGTATTTATTTTGAGTATCGCGAGTGGCGCTGGCTGTTCAGTCCTCTTCGTAGGGAAAAATGTGGGTTGCCCCTGAGAGAAGAAATAAAGTGAATCAAGGCTGAGGCATTGGCTCGTCTTATTACTGTGCTAGAGCATGCTACAAATAAAGGTGGGAAAAAGAGACCTTCCTCGCCTACTCAAGAGACACCTGCTGAGAAGAAATTAAAGACTTCTTTCACTGCCCACGGGGGTTCAATGGTTGCTCAGGAGAAGCCTACTAAGAAGAAATGAAAAATTTCCTCCGCTATTCACGAGGACTCACCGACTGCTTCTAAACTTATGATTGATTTGACTTTCCCCAAGGGCGAAAAAGAAGAATCTGCTAGATTTGTGCCCGTCACACCTGTAGTTCTGAAGGCTAGTTCAATTGCTGATAAGATTGCCCATCATTGAAGCTCCTACGTGCCCCCGATGTCGAAGTTTGTGTCGAAACGTTCATTAGGGACTAAGTTCAATTCACCTTTGGAAAGGCTTATTATTATGAAGAATAAAAAAACGCCATTGCCTTCTAAAGTAGCGCCAAAACATGTTCTTTCTGCTGCTGAAACCAACTCGCTTGCTGAAAAAAAGGAAACTGCTCGTGCAGGCAGCCATGAAAAATCCACCATGACTGTTTCTGAGGAAGTTGTTGCGATTTACGCGTTTTTGAAGCCAGATTTGCTTGAAGACATGTATATATGTGCCAAGTTTATTGATGGCGTCAAAGAGATTGTTGGTCCGAGTCTCTTTGCAAAACACACATTCTAGTATAGGAAGACTGTTTTCTAGCCATGATGCGAAAAACAACGATTCTGGCAACCGAGTCTATGTTCTTTGACCAAGATGATACTAAGGCTGCTAAAGAGGTGGCAAGAACTATAGCAGCCGAAGCTTACTCCTTGGCTGAAAAAGTCAAGAAATTAGAATCCGCGCTTTCTGCTTTGAAGGGTCTAACACTTCTACCCTCGCTTCTCTGCAACTTGAGACCGCTCGCCAAGAGATCATGGATTTGAAATCTAGGCTTAATGCAATCCAAGTAAAGCTAGGTTCAAGGCTTCGCTTACTCAAAGTCAAGCTAATTTCTACAAGCTGGATGTGGACCATCTCTTTGGGAGACCGTCTGACTTTGAGTTCTCTGGTAAAGATTTCGAGACCTTCTCTATTTCTCCAGAAGACGTGTTTGTTTTCACTTTCGAGTCTTCTATTGGTGAAGTGGTCAGAGAGGTTGGCACTCAAGTCAGGGCAGCTGGTGATGAAGCGTTGAATGGTTCTGGTGCTCAGAATATTGAAACTGTTGAAGGTGTGGCGACCAAGTAGCCGTGGGATGTCCAGTTTGCTGGATAGTAGCCTTCTAAGTAGCCTTTAGGATTTTTCTTTATTTTCCTTGTTGCTTTTGCCAGTTGTGTCACATCCCGGCCCAGGTGGGACCACTTCCCAAGCCCACTCCACCACCGTAGCACTATATTGTCCGCTTTGAGCCTCGACCACGCCCTCACGGGAACTCACAAGCAACTTCCCAGTGGGTCACCCATCACGCTTTCGCTGCGCCAGTCTGATAAAGCTACCACCATTGAAACATTGCATGTGCGTAGTATAGATTCATCATCCTAATTACTGGCGTTCGTATTTTCTCCACGTACCAAAATAATTACAATAGGGGCTTATATCAATAATTCCCCATCTCCAGTCGACCTCAAGCATTGATTAGAACCATTCCAACAATTCTTGATAATCCAAAATAGCGCAAAATCAATGCCAGAGAACATCCGCTGAAATGGAATAGGGATGGTTGGAAAACAATAGCTAAGTTTACCCAATAAGATGATACACGATAGCGCACTCTTAGATATTGATTTATTCCTTCCACTGTAGCTGTCAGAACTCAGTTCATTTCAAAAATAAGTGCACTGGAAAAGTTCTAAGGTTGAGAAAGACTTTGGACATGTTCTCCACATAGAACTGTCATTGGGTTTTCAAGCAAGGCTGATTAATGATGACTTTGAGTCATAGAAAAGATGACTTATTCCAAACAGTTCTGCACGTTGGAAAATACTTGGTAGTCCGTTATGCCACCTCTACACCGCTGAAATATCCAAGGACACGTCATCATGAATTGCGAAAATCAACGTCATCGAAGAATGTAACGCGATGGAGAGATGAGACAACAGTTATGTTGTAATAAACTTTATTCACATCCAACTCCCCAAACTAAGCTAACTTTCTTCAACCAAAAGGAAAAGAATACTATAGTCAAAGAATCACTAACAAAGTGTCGATAAAATCAACAAGGCTAAAGATATCTCGAATTTCTCGAGACTTGGTGAGAAATTCAATTTTCTTCCGCTATAACCTTTTTGGGAGAAGAAAAGAATTTCATTCGTTACGATCACGTCTTCCAAGAAGAATATCAATTTAATCCAGGTCCATAATCGAGAAGTCTAGTACAAAGTTGACTAACAGGGCATAAAGGATTTGATCTTACTATCGAGGTAAGTAAGAAAATCACTGATAAGATCACTAGGAATTTTTCAAACCAAGGAGACAAGCACAAATAAGTCTGGATTATTATTTAGATATATTTATATTTCATCATGGCATATGTTTCGCTTCCAAGCTTTGGAAAGTCTTTCCAAAGGCCGCGAGTACTAGATTTTGTCTAGTATCACATTACCTCCTCGAGACTAAGAGTTTGTCTAAAATGAGCTATTCAGATCTTATGAGGTGTGTGACAGGTTGTTTATCACATAAGTAGTATGGTTGTGATATATCGTTAGCTCCATTTTAGTTGCTTGTAACTATAGCTACAATTCTGGTTTAGCTACGTTCGCATTGGGGCTAATATATAGAGATTTTCTGCATAGTGCATAATGGATAGACACTTACCCTTGTTAGGGTGTGTGTAACAATTGTTACACTCTTGATTTTGAGCATGGCATTGCTTGAGAAATGGTACGGATATGTATGCACAATTGATGATTGGCAGAAGAGGATTATGAAAAGGTATTTGAGTTATGAAGATTGTGATTTGGGAAAATTTACGATATCGATGATGTTGCCTGAGGAGGAGTGCAAGAGCACGAGCGAGGCGTTGTTTAGACGGTGTGTGTCTGTTTTCCCAATGAAGGGCAATATGGTAATATTGCACCCTCGGGAATTCTTTACTTGCTTATCATGACAACGATGAGTTATTAGTATTGCGGGCTGTAAACCGTAATATTGATGACATACTTGTTGGATTCGTTAAGCAAGTGAATAGATAGACCTTTTATGTTAGTTACTTTTAGTATGCTTATTTATTTATGGGTACTGCTTGGGTACCTTCGGAGTTTGATACACTTTGAGCGCATAGGCAAAGGCTTTTCTCTATAATCAGTTTTGATTTCAGTAAAATTGTTTTTGCAGTTTTCATATACGTATTTGAACGTTATGCTTTCATACTTTATTTTAATACTATGTTTTTCTAAGTACTAAATTTTAGTATAATGCTAAACTAGAAAGAAAGTTGAGTTGGGAGGCATAAAAGAGGAATCACTGCACTTCGATCGCGACGGAATGGCATTCTCTTTTATGCAGCCGCTTTATCTTAAAATCTCCTTCATGTATTTATTTTTGTTCTTCTATCTTTTTGCTAAAAAAATTCTAGTAAATGATTGTAAATTTCGAGGACGAAATTTTTAAAGGTGGGTAGATTGTGACAACCCGTCCCTAAAAATTATGATTTTTATAATTTTAATAAGCGAGTTTACGAAAATGCCCTTCGAGGCACATACTTCGATTGATGTTGACGCCTTGTAGTGACATGTAAGGTTCATTTTCTTGGCATATTCTTGTAGTATTCGTCACTACGAACGCGTGGGTACAAACGGATTCAAATTTGGAGCTATAACGAAGAAGTTATTAACGTTTGAAGTCGAGGACAAAATTGATACTTTTCGAATTGTTTGGAAAATTCCAGACTGTTGGAGGGCCAAATGTATGGCCCAGATTAAAAGAAATGGAAAATGGACGACTGGGATGGTTTGCAAAGGAGAGAAAATGAGGAACAGGGAGAGAAATTAAGGAATAAGGAGAGGATAGAGAATGGGTTGCCTAATCAGAAACATGAGAAAGGAGGGGAAAGAAGAGAGAGAATGGGGCACGGGATCATAGATCCCTCACAGGGGGAATCATGACCCGACCCCCATGCCGTGGTTTTCCGTCGCCTTACAACCATTTTTTCGGTGAATTGCCTCAAACCACCACCTAGAAACCCCTCCATAACCTTCCTTCTTCTCATTTCACCCCTTAAATCATGGAATTTGGTCTTGAAATGGGGACAAACACACCCGTGGGTGCGTGACGGGTTGTAGTTGAAATCCATCAATTTTGAAACAATTTCTTCCAATTGCCACCACCACTAGACTCCCTTAGAACCCAGGAACAAAGCCCAAGCAATGGTTGTGGCGTCGGAGCAAGTTTGGAGGTCGAATCGAAGCACACCCACATAAGGGTTTACGGCGGGTTTGATGAAATTGGAGGCTTTCTAGTCCAAATTGGACTTTGTTGAAGGTATGAAAGTTGTTCTACTCATTGAGATCTTTAATTCTGCAAAATTGGTATAACCAGAAGAATAGGATTTTCGAATAATCCACTTTATGACGAACTTAACCAAAAGTCAATCGTCTCAAGGCATTCTTCCATCAAATGCTACCCTTGTAGCATCACATTGTCACCCCAGACATTTTGGAATCCTAACGAAGGTAGACTTCGTATGAATTCTAATAGGAGGTATTCTAACGGACTCTGCCAAGGAACCAAAACCATTTCTAATTCCCAAACTCAAAAGGTTTAGTAATGATGGCCAAAGAACAATGATGAAATTGATTTATAAATCCCGGGTGATACGCCGATGTCAAAGTACTAACCCTTCTTGAAGGCCATCAACTAATCTCAATTTACATCTTTCCTTGGCAGGAAAATTCTTCACCTTAAGTCTAAAAATATTTGCCAAGTAATCTTCTAAAATACCAAGAAGTTGGCAAAACCATCCAAAACTTAGGAGAACTAACACATTTTCGTATTCGACGAGGTGGCAAGATTCGAAAATTTGGCTCAAGAGCCTAGAACGCTCTCATCACGCATGTGATGGATGCAATACTGCCTAACTTATGCTCTGAAGTCACGCATGAGGTGGGTTCGCTCCCGATCACGAGCACACTTTGGTGTTTAGGCACTTTTAGGTTTAAATTTATTCACATTTCCACATCACTACACTTTATGGCTTTGTCACCTTCCAGGTGTCGGCCCGCACAGCTCGACTTTGGTGTCCTAGTGGACTTTCTGGGTCGGGGTGAGTCAAGTTGTTTATCAATTTTGCTAGAAAATTTAATAAATTTGCTTCCTTCACTTTTTTCCATCTTCGCTTCTTTTGTTCATACCTTTAACCTTTAGATTTTATAGGCTAATGGCGAACATGCTACTTTTCTATAAGCAGACAAGTTCACATAACCTATGCAACCATAGGTGTTGGTGTAAAGCTTTTCCACAGAAGTAGACAAATCTGCGTAACCACTAGGTTGTTAACCTTGGGTTTTCCTAATTCTGTAGGTTGTGTAGAAAATATCCCAACACTTTAGGACTTGGGGTAGGTTGTTCCGCATCTGGCAGAGATGAATTTTATCGACTACGTAGCATGTCCATAGTGGATATAACTTCGTATATGCACACTAACTTGTTCAACCTTTCACAAAAATGTGTAGTTGTATAAGAGTAATATGGCTTCACTGCTCGAAGGTCATGCTGTAGGCAATCTTCTAAAAAACTGTAGGCTACCTTAGTGCACTCAGTAGCAGCTTTAGGTTTACAGGGCAGCCATCCATCGGGGGTACTGCGTAATGTGCCTTCTCCATTTCTAGGGCCCGGTTCTCTGCAAATTAGGCCAAGAGATTTAAAACCCTTCAGTTAGCTAAATCTTTGAAAAATATCATTGTGGCTACTTCTAGGAATCCCGGCATAAGCCATTGTGTATCTAATTATACTAGGGCAGCTCGGCTCATCCACGTCTGGATATTCGGAGTGTAAGTTTATCCTATCGCCTTGGAGAGCATGGTTGGTCCATCAGAAGGTACAATTCCTGCGATGAGTCCCTAAGAAGGGTGCGATCTTCATTTGAAGTGTAGAAGAGATAAGTTATTGTAGATATGTAGTTGAGCCAAGTTATAAATTACTTTTGAATTCCTTATTGAAAAAACGAATGAAATGAACGAATAACTTAACTATAAAAAAAAACTGCATAATAGCTAAATAGTTATCGGCTTGTGAGGTGGTGCCCGTTAAGTTGTTTGAATCTTTGGGTTTTGATATAGTGGGAGGTCACACATGGTACTTCCTCAGGTTATAGGCGTTCCATTGCTTCTCGATTTCTTTATCGTTCATGGTAGCGAGAGTGTACTTCCTCAGGTTATAGGAGCTGCTGCTGGTAGGTTGCAATGCGAGTGATGGTCTGCTCGCACTTTTCCTTTGCCAGATCTAAGCTTGTGGCCATCTCCGTACTGTTCAGTTCAATGTTTGACAGTAGAGTGCTGATGTTTGGTACGATAATGTTAGGATGAATGATTGCTTCCAAACCAAATGCCAAAGAAAAAGGAATCTCTCTAGTTGCTCATCTTTTGGTAGTGCGATATGCCGAAAGACATCCAGGGAGTTTGTCTGGCCACTTTCCCTTCTTGTTGGTGAGGGTTTTCTTGAGGCATTGAGAATCATCTTGTTAGATGCTTCGACCTACCCATTACCTTGAGGATATCTTGGCGTGGGTATGTGCTAATTGATGCCATACTTTTGGAAAAAATTTCCTAAATCTTTGCCCATGAATTGTGGACCGTTGTGGGTGACGATGGTCTGAGGGATGCCAAATCGGCAAATGATGTTCCTCCAAATGAAACGCTCTATATCCATTTGAGTCGTGGTTGTCATAGGCTCTTATTCTACCCATTTGGTGAAGTAATCGGTTGCCACAATCATTATGCCTCTGCCCTCAGTAGTAGGAGGCATAGGTCCTACCAAGTCGATTGCCCATTGCATGAATGGCCATGGACTAGTATGTGGGTGTAATTCGCTAGCAAGCAGTGCTGGTATCGGTTTGAAGTGTTGGTAACGATTGCACTTTTGGGTTAACTCCTTAGCATCTTGGTACATGGTGGGCCAATAGTTGCCTGTATTGAGAGCCTTATGTGCTAGGGATCGGCCTCCAGAATAATTTCCACAAATGCCTTCATAGATTGAGCTTAAAATCTTCAAGTCGTCAAGAGACGTGAAGTAACGGAGATGTGGACCGGTGTAAGATCTTCAGATGAGAATGCCGTTCCACAGGTAGTAGCGTGCTGTTTTTACTTGGAGCTTTCTAGACTCCAATATTTCTAAAACGAATGTGCCATTGACTAGGTAGTCTATAATAGAACTTTGCCAGTTGGGAGTTACACTAACTTGTGACGTCTCGGCTGTCGGCTCTACTTCTATGCTTGGCTTGTCTAAGTATTCCATCAAAATAGAACTTTTGAGTTAGTGGTCAAGAGCAAAGCCTAAGCCGACTAATGCGTTTGCGTGAGCGTTGTTTGCTCGTGGAACTTGATTGAGAGTGTAAGTAAAAAATGCCACAAGTTGCTTACATACCTTCTCTAGGTATTGAGCCATCCTTGGATGTTTTGCCACAAACTCCCTAGTAGTTTGGCCGGTGATTAGTTGAGATTCGGAATAAATTACGAGTTTCTTCACTGACAAGTCTTTTGCCATTCAAAGGCCTGTTAATTGAGTCGCATACTCTGCCTCATTGTTGGATGCTTTGAAGCCTAAAGTGATTGCCTGCTCGAGCATTAAACCGTTTGGGGTGATAAGGACCACGCCTGCTCTTGAGCCTTTGTAATTGGATGCGCCATCGTATCTAAAGTGTGCTCGGTTGCTTCTGGGGTATCGTTGGGCAGCTCTGTTGCGTTGCCTAGGCTAAGCGTGAATTCTACTATGAAATCTCTCAAGGCTTGGGCCTTTATCGCCGTGGGAGGTCAAAAAACTAAGCCGTATTAGCCAAGTTTCAATGTCCATTTCATCACTTGTTAAGAAGCATCCGAACCATGTAGGATTAATCGTAGAGGATATTGAGTTATGACGATGACTATTTGAGCTTAAAAGTATGGTCTGAGCTTCCGAGCTGTAACAACTAGCACTAAAATTAATTTTTCAATCTTCAGATATCTAGTTTCCACATCGAGAAGAGCTTTAAAAGTGTAGAATACTGGCAGTTAGGCCCCCAACTCTTCTCGTATAAGGGCAGAGCTCACTGCTATTTCTGAGATTGCCAAGTAAATGTATAAGTCATCCGCTACTTCTGGCTTGGATAGTAAGGGAGGTGATGTGAGATATTTCTTTAGGTCTTGGAAAACTTTTTCACATTCTTCATCCCATTTGTCTCGTTATGCTTTCTTGATAGCTTTGAAAAGTGGTTTGCATCGATCGGTGGATCGGGAAAGAAGGCGATTGAGGGCAGCTGCTCGTCCGATCAAGATTTGGATCTCCTTCAAAGTAGTGGGAGACTTCATTTCTAGAATAACTCGAATTTGTTTAGGATGTACTTCATTCCTCATTGGGTTACCAGGTACCCTAAGAACCTGCCTGAAGATACTCCAAATGTGCATTTGGTGAGGTTGAGCTTCATCTTGTACTTTCACAAGATGTTGAAAGTTTCTGCCAAATTATGGATATGGTCAAACCGCTGCTTGCATTTTACCATGATGTCATCAATGTAGACCTCCATTGTTACCCTAATCTGCTTTTTAAACATTATGTTCACTAACCTTTGGTAAGTTGCTCATGCGTTCTTGAGACCGAATGACATGACCTTGTAGTAGTACATGCCGCGTTCAATTACAAATACGGTTTTCTTTTTGTCGGGCTCAAACATGGCTATTTGGTTGTAGCCAGAGTATGCATCTAAGAAACTGAGCAGTTGATTCCTGGAAGTTAAATCTACGAGAAGGTCAATTTGGGGAACTAGATAAGGATCATTCGGGCATGCTTTGTTGAGATCAGTGTAGTCTATACAAACCCTCCATTTTCCCTTCTCTTTCTTCATGACTAGCATGACATTTGCAAGCCATGCTAAGTGTGCTACCTCTTCTATGAATTCGACCTCCGGTAGCTTGTCAATTTCTGCTTCGATGATTGCTACTCGTTTGGGCGCAAACTGTCTTCTCTTTTGGATCACTGGTTTGGTAGCAAGGTCAACATGCAGCTTGTGGCATGCTACTTCAAGGTCAATGCCGGGCATGTCGAAAGGTGACCATGCAAAGATGTCACGATTTTCCCTAAGGAAAGCTATGAGTTCTTCATTCTCGGCTGGGCTTAAACGTGAGCCGATTCTGGCCATCTTTTTCAGCTGCTGGGGTTCAAGAATGATATCCTATATGTCCTCTTCGAGTTTCCATCATTTTTCATCTACTTGCATGTTGGTTTAGATTCCACATTCTTGATCTGCTTGTTGTAAATTCTATTTAGTAGCTTCTTTGTCCACTGGGACCTCGGTTGCCTCTACAAGAGTAAAAGTCTTCTTTTTTTTTTTACTCCTTCAATACTTGCACAATGCATCATCGAGATGTGGCCTAGTCAAATTTGATTTCTCCAACTCCTTCTCCTGGGATGCGAAATCATATTTTTTGGTACTTAACAGAAGTAATGGCATCTAGCTTAATCAACCAAGGTCTCCCAAGAATCCCATTGTAGGGAGATGGGTCGCTTACAATCGTGAATGTCTGCTTTGACATGACTGGCGGTGTTTTCACGTCAAGTGTAATGTGACAGATAGCAGTTGATGTGTGTCTGTTGAATCCGATGAGTATCTCTGCTCGATGTATGATTGTGCTTTCCAGGCTCATCTTCTAAATTACTAAGAGTTGAAGTAGGTTGACTGCACTTCCATTGTCAACCATCATTCTGTCAACTATAGCATGGGCTAATTGGACAGATACTACTAATGCATCGTCATGTGGGAAATCGACGCCTTCTGCATCCTACTTGGTGAAACGAATGATGGGTCCAGGTTGAGTGTCGACTGCTTAGACTTGTGAGATTATCAATGTTTGTTGGATCTTTCTCTTCTTTGAATTGTTGGTAGCCCCTAAGTGTTCAGATTCGGCGACGATGCCATGAATCTAAATCGTCTTGTTAAGCGGTTCTTCATCGGCATCCATGTTTCTTCTAGGTTGTGCTGCTGATTTGTCCAAGTATCTATCGACATTGCCTTCTTTCACGAGCTTCTCTAAGCAATTCTTCCAAGTATAGCAGTTGTTAGTTGTGTGGCCAAGACTTCGGTGGAATGCGCAATATTTGGTATGGTCTAACTTGGAAGTATCTTCATTCTATTGCTTTGGCAGCTTAAACTATGGCTCGTTTTTTTACATCATGAAAGATTTTGTGGGTCGGGATCAAGAATTTAGAGTAGTTCTTGGCCATCGGTCATCCTTTAGTCAGGGATCGGTCCCTTCGTTTAGCCCCCTACCTGGTTTTGTTATTTAGCTGCTTTTCGTCCTCGTTCTTTACTGCTACTTCATTCCGAGACTGCTCAGGTGCCATATCTGCTCGTCAAGCCTCGTCCCAAAAAGCGTGCTTTTCTGCTAGAGCGAATGAGTCTTTTAAGGTTAGATCTTCTTTCATGATCAATTCTTCGAACAACAGGTGGTCAGCTGGGAGTCTTTTTTGGAAGGCTACACTTGTTCTTGAATCATCGCACCTAACTATCCTCGCCTTATCTGCTTTGAATCTTTTCACGCAGTCGCATAGTGACTTTTTTGGATTCTTCTTCACGTTGAACAAATGATTGGACTTCTTCTTGATCTAGCGGTAAGATGAATATTCTTTGGTGAAAACCAAGGAAAGATCATCAAAACTTTGGTTGGATTGTGGCAGTAGGGTCTGAAACAATCTTGCGCTTCACCTTGCAAAGTGGTGGAGAATATTTTGCACATAAGAGCATCATTGTTCCTATAGAGGACCATTGTGCTTCACTAGTGCTTCAAGTGCTTCTCCGGATCTCCATCTTCTTTGAAAGATGTGAAGTGTGGCACTTTTGCGGAGGCTTTGCCCACTCGATCTTGTCCGTGAAGGGTGACCTACTCATGTTGGTCATATATCGCCGTAATGCCTCGTCGGCGACCTCGTTGCGTTGAAAATCACACAAGCGTTCGTTCAGAATCTTCTCTACTTCTTCCTGAATTTGCCTTTGTTGAGGTGGCGGAGCTCTCGGCCACCCTCAGTCTTGACCTTTTGGTATAAGCTGTTTTTCTTTACACTGGGCTTGCCTATGTCATGGCAAGGGTGCACGTGGTCCACTCTTGGTAGGTGAGGGAATTCTTCGTAGACAACTGGTTGAACTCGAGCCAGATTGAGTGACTGTTTCTCACCATTCGCCGTGTTGCTTGCTCTGATATGATGTAAAGGATACTCATTGTGGACCGAGCCGTAAATGAATGCTTTGCCTAGAGAGCTGCTTATGTTGGTTATTTGAGTGTGGCCCTAACCGTGAGTGTACACTTGCCCTCGGGCCTAGTAGAGAATGCACACTTCTCATCACGCTAAGACAAAAGTGAACGCTATCTCGGGGGCCCAATCGGGAATGCACATTGCTCGTATGCTCGGCTTCTAGTTGTCAAGTGGCTGCTTGCCCGGACACTGCTGGAAAGGTTCGTCTGCCCTTGTCTTACTTTAGGACTCCTCGTCTAGGGCACGTTGGATCTTAGTGCATTATAAAACTTGATTCACCAAAGTCGTCTGTTGTGCAAGGGCGTTCATCAACTCTATGACTTGTCGAGACAAATGTTGTTCGCCATTTAGATTGGAAGAGCTTGGAATGAATGCACCTCCTTAAACAATAGAATGGTGGTAGACTCTGGGCGCAAGATTTGAGTTAAGAAATGTCAAATCCACAAAGAAATATGGAGAGAATACTCCAGTGATTGTAGGTCGCAAAACTTAGAGTCCAGACTGTTGTGCTACTTTTGAGCCAACTTGGGGCTGGTTGGGAAACCAGGGGAGCAGGCTGGGCCATAGGAGCAGACTGGGTCGAGAGAGCAGACTAGATCACGAGAGCAGATTGGGCTATTGGAGTAGGCTAGATCACGGGAGCAGACTGGGCTATGGGAACAGACTGTTCAGTGCGTGATGCATGCGAGTGTGAGGCTTGGGCTCGGGCTTATGCAAGCTTAGATGGCATGGCTTGGGCCATGATGGTGGTGCCATGGATCTCGCCACAGGTGGTTGCCATAATGGAACTTCGTGGTGGTGCCACTTTACCTATGAACACATTTAGCTTAGTGGATCGATGTGGTCCCATTTTTTGAGTATTGGAATTTTCACTTGTGGAATTTTCTAAATTTCTAACCAATGTATTTCTCTTTTACATTTTATCAAAGAATCTTTGCATATGAAAAAATACAAGTGGACTAGAAAATTGAGATAAAAAACCTTTCGACGCGAGAGTCTTCTACGAGTGTGGATCTCAACTCTTAATGAAAGCACCAATTTGTGGATGAAAATTTCCGCATCCTTCTTGGACAAAATTGCACCTACAAAACAATTAACACCTTTGGTCAACGCCATGAGCCTCACACACCCATGATGAGTTAGGGGGCTTTGGCTGAAGAACCTCTGATGTCAAAGTTAGTATTTAGAGAGAAAAGTGTTTAGAGAGTTTTTGGGAATTTTGCTAGAGTGTGGACTTAGCTTTTTAGAAAAAATAGGGTGATATATATAGGGAATGGCCGGTCCCCTTTGGAGAAAAGGTGGCCAGCCCTTTAAGGTATTTTTTGTGTGAAAATAGGAAATTTAATTGGTGATTAATGGATTAATTAGGAATTGATCCATTAATTAGCTAATTAATTCAATTTATATGGAATGTTTTGAAGGTTATGAAATAATTACCTTGTGGAGAATATAGGATAAGGATGGATGAGATAATTTTGAATTGGTTACCTATTTTGGACACTTTTGGCTGGAGGGTAATTTTGTCATTTTCACCCAAAAATCTACGTGTCGCCTCTTGATTATTTTTGGCTTCACAATGACCTTTCAGATTGATTGCACATGGAGTAAGAGATTAACAAATTAACAAATCTCAACACAAAATGGCAACACCATCATTGAGCACATAAGATTAACTTACACTCTCTTGAAGCAAAAATAAGGGAAAAGTGGTCATGTTTTAATCCCTTAGTTTTTCTTCTAACAAAAATTTCCTTCAAAATAATTGAAAGAAATAAAAAAAACATTGAACACAAAAAAAAAAATACAACAGAAGATACAATCGTTACAACAACAAAAAAAAAAGAAGGAAAACACCCACCTTTAACAGAGAAAGCTTCCAAATCTACAGAACAAAACCACCGAACAACTAAAAATCAACCTTCAACGAAACCAAAAACAAAATTATAGAAAAAATGCACATACATCTAAAATGAAGAACCATACCCAAAAACCAATGACAACAACGAAACTCCCAAATCAAATTGTAAACAAAAAACCCATCCACAAAATTAAACACAAAGAACAAAACAAAAGATTTAGAATGAGAAAACCAAGGAACGAACCAGAAGAATCTAGCCTTTGCAAATCCAAAATCCATCAAACCCAATCAAAGAAGCCAAACAGCATAGATCGCCGAAAACAAACTGACACCGCACGGCGACACACAAAGAAGTAGTAGCGGGTTAAAAAGAAAAACAGCAACGATTCAAAAATGAAAGAAAAGAACTAGCAAGAGCGGGAGAAGTTAAGAAACACAACGAAGAAAGAAAACGACTGGCAAAAGCGAAAGAAGCACAAAAAAAAAAAAACGTAGAAAAATTGAAAACGAAAAGGAGAAAAGAAGAAGAAAAGTAGAGATAGTACCTTGGGCCAAAGACCGACACGTTTAGAAGATGGGCAAAATAAGCATTGTCATGTGAAATACCCATCAGAAAATCAACCAGAGAAACAATCCAAGGGCAAAACAGTAAAAACATTGGTGATCCACAATGCCCAGCGAAAATTGGGTTTTAGTATGTAGGATTTCTTTTTGGTATTCAAATGATATTCAAATGTATATGTGGTCATAAAGAAAATCATGTCCACCTCACCACGGTAAGAGTATGAAAGGAATGGGTGTTTAAGAGCTAGTAGCAATCAAAAATATTCATTTGATATGTCAGGCAACAATTGGATTTTTAATAATCAGGGTGCTAGTGTTTTTGGGAATATCGAACCCAGATTATAAAAAAAAAGTGTGAAGCTTGATTCATATATTGATATGCCATGCAACAATTGGATTTTATTAACAACTGTTAAAATTGATCTTGCTGAAATGTTGGATTTTTAAAATTGACATTGCAAAAGTGCATAAAATTTTAAAACTGATCTTTCAGAGTATATGAATTGTGAAAATAAACTTGTAGAAGTGCATAAATTAATTTTTACGGATCTAAAATTAGTTTGAAGTTTATATAAATGTTGTCAGTTTGTAGTTTTGGCTTGGTTAAATAACAAGTCTATTAGGACATGGCTGAAATTTTGTCTATATAGTTAAAACTCCATGTAACTAATTGCTTGACTTATGGTATTTCTACTATGATGACATGATGTTGGGTTTTCGGCCACATATTTAGAATTTATTTAAGTTGAATAATTATATATGGAGCTGAAAATAATAAATAAACATGTTATATGTAATTCCAATTCCATACATGGTTAGTTGTAATCGATAAAGCAACAAAAAAAGATGGTGAAGATATTAACTTACATGTATCCTTAGCACGTGTGCACTGCATTGTAGGGATTATCCTTGTGCTTGTGTTTTTTCTCTTCATGATTCATCACAAGAAGCTCTCAAATGTTGAGTCTCAAAGAGTATCCACACTGATACACTAATGACGGATGATGAAGTGAGAGACTCGATTGTGCTAGCACGATATTGAATGAAAAGCCATGGTTCTGTTAAAGATGGCTTGAGCCATTTATCACAGAAACCTTAGGTCGACTGAGAAGATGTCTTGAGCCATTTATCATAGAAACCTTAGGTCGACTGAAGCCATCTAGCACAGAAACCTTAGGTCGACTGAGAAGATGTCTTGAGTAGGTCGACTGAATACTACTTCACAACTGTATTCAGTCGACTCATTGCTTTCTGTGCAGAATCAGTTTGTTACTTGAGCCATTTTTCACAGAAACTTGCCTTCTGTGCAGAATCAGTTTGGTCGACTGTGCAGCATCAGAGGTTCTGTCAGAAACTCTCTGCAAGCACCATACCTCCTGCTGCACCTCATGTTGTCATTCTGCAAACATCATACCTCTTTCTTGTCAACCTTTCTTAGTTGCTTGTAATATCTTCTTTCCTTGTAATTGGGGATTGCGTTGGAGTAGTTAGCCTACTATTTCTTGTAGCTTTTCTTTTTCGGCTCTCTATATGAGTTGCCTTCATGCCCTTGTAATTCATTATGAAAAATACAACAAATATTTTGAAACCAAATTTCAACATGGTATCAGAGCAGGAACCATAGGGTCCTGACTCTGTTCGTTTTTTTTTTTACTTATTCGTGTGCTCATCCTCAATAGAGATGGCAGAAGAAAATGCATGTAGCACTGATAGTGCCTCATCCTCATCCCTCAACTTAACTCAAGGGAGTGAGAACAACCCAAATCAACGACTCTGCTCGGTGCTACTGAACGAGTTCAACTACCTTCCTTGGTCAAGAGCTGTGTCACTTGCCCTAGGAGGAAGATCGAAGCTAGGGTTTATCAATGGAAGCTCTGAGACCCCCAGAATCCACTTCACCAACCTATGATGCATGGCACACCACAGATCAACTGGTTATGTCCTGGATACTTAACTCTATGGAGCCAAAACTGTCTGAGCTTTTTAGCTACTTAGAGTCTTCCCTTCTCCTATGGGAGTCTGTTAAAGACATGTATGGCAGCCAAAACAACTCAGTTCGCATCTTTCAACTAAAGAAGAATGTTGCTAGTTTAAAGCAAGGTAGGCTCTCCTTTGTTCAACACCTGGGAAGTATGAAATCCATGTGGAATGAACTTGATATGTATCGTCCACACACGACGGATTCCGCTGTGCTAATGAAGAGGGCTGATGAAGACAAAGTCTTTCAACTCTTGGCAAGCTTGGGAGCTGAGTATGAAGACCTGCGTAGTCATTTGCTAATGACTCCAGAGCTGCCCTCCTTTACTAGTGTGTGTCATGCAGTCCAGAGAGAGGAAACTCGAAGAAAAGTGATGAACATTGAGCCTAAATCCAACTCTGAGGCTAGGGTTTTCACGGCAAATCACAAACCAACTGGTGATAGGGTGCTTGGGAAGAAAGCAGACTGGAAATGTTCTTATTGCAATATGAAGCGACATGTGAGAGAAAAATGTTGGATTCTTCATCCGGAGTTAAAGCCTAAGTTTGATAGGGAAGGTCGAATGATTAAAGATGGGAGAGGATGAGCCACTCCAAAAGCATTTCACTCAGCTTGTTCCTCAGCTGATGGGATGACCAATTTCTCAACTAACCCTATGTCCTTGATCAACGAGTTTGCTGCCTTTCTTCAAATGAAGCAAGGAAGCATCGAGCATGATGAAGTGACGACTGAAAACCCTACTGCAATGGTAGGGAAAGTTGCTGGATTCTTAGCTGACTCGGAGAACACACCAAAAGGCAATATTCCAGGTATTATTAATGCCTTTTCCACTGCTCTTAATGCAAATGTTACACATGATTTTTGGATTATTGACTCTGGTGCCACTGATCATATAACTAATAAACCCTTGAGTCTCCATGAATTTCAAAGAACTATTGATCCAATTCATGTGTCTATTGCAAATGGGAAAGGGGAACCTATTCTAGGGAAAGGAAAGATTAGATTACTGAGTGAGCATACTGAGTCCACTGCTCTTTATGTACCTTCTTTTCCTTTTCAGCTCTTGTCAATAGGAAAAATCACAAAAACTTTAGACTGTCTTGCCATATTTTCTCCTCACAATGTTGTGTTTCAGGACCGAGTTATTCAGAAGAAGATTGGTGAAGGGTTCTTCTTAAATGGACTCTACTATCTCTCAAAGGAGTCAAATTTTTTCAAAAAGCTCAGTGTCAACTTAAGTCGAGTTCAAGAACACCAACTTTGGCATCAACGCCTTGCCCATCCCTGAGAACCTGTGATGACCAAGTTGTTTCCATCTTTTTGTAAAAACACATATGAGTGTGAAATTTGTCAAATGTCAAAAGCCACTAGACTCCCTTTTGTTTCCTCTAATTCTAGAACCAGTAGTTTTTTTGAGCTTGTTCACACAGATATCTGGGGTCCTTCTCGTGTAGAATCCTTTGATGGGTATAGATATTATGTTACATTTGTTGATGACTATTCTAGAGTGACCTGGTTGTATCTTTTAAAACTCAAAAGTGATATGTTTGATGCTTTTAAGGACTTCCATAATCTAATCACCAATCAATTTTCGTCTAAGTTATATATGTTAAGATGAGATAATGGCACCGAGTACACTTCCAATAACATGAGTAATTACTTGAGCAATCATGGCATTCTGCATCAAACTAGTTGTGTTGGTACGCCACAACAAAATGGTGTGGTAGAAAGAAAGAATCGAGACTTATTGGAGAAGACTCGATCACTTATGATCCAAATGAATGTTCCTAAGAGATTTTGGTCTCTAGCACTACTAACTGCCACGTACATTATTAATAGACTGCCAACTCGGGTGTTGAATAATAAATCTCCTTTTGAAGTCATGAAGGGGAGGTCTATAGACTTGTCTCACCTCAAAACCTTTGGTTGTACTTGTTATGTGCATATTCAAACTCTTCATCGTGATAAACTCGACCCTCGAGCTGTCAAATGTGTGTTCATGGGATACTCCAGTTCTAAAAAAGGTTACAAGGTGTACAACCCTAGCACTGGGAAGTTGACAGTCTCTAGAGATGTGCGATTTGATGAATACTCACCTTATTTTCAAAAAGGTTTAGAGACTAATCCCAATGTGGAAGATCTTATGGAGCTATTTCCACTGCCTACTCCAGCAGAAGTTCATGAAGTCACTCCTACTCATATTAGCACTGAGAATTCTCGATCCACTGAGAGTGTAAGTGATGCCATACCTAGCTCATCTGAACCATCTGAAGCGCAACCATATCAGCAAGCTATAAGTGCACCAAGAAGAAATCCCACTCGAGATAGACATCCTCTAGTAAGGTTACAAGAGTATGTTACTTACACTACAAGGCATCCTATCTCTGCTACCATTTCTTATCACAAATTTTCATCTCCTCATACTTCTTTCCTTAATAAATTGTCTCTCACTCTCGAGCCAAGAAATTATCATGAAGCTACCTGCATGCCTGAGTGGCAAGATGCTATGACTAAACAGCTCCAAGCTCTAAATGACAACAAGACATGGAGTGTGGTGGATCTTCCAAATGGCAAGAAGGCAGTGGGAAGTAGGTGGATATATAAGACCAAATTCGACTCTAATGGAAGCATTGAGAGACACAAGGCACGGTTGGTAGCTCAAGGCTTTACACAAACCTATGGCATTGACTACAAAGAGACCTTTGCTCCAGTTGCCAAAATGAACACTGTGAGGGTATTATTGTCTGTGGCAGTCAATAATGCATGGCCCTTATTCCAAATGGATGTGAAGAATGCATTTCTTCATGGGGATCTTCAAGAAGAAGTGTACATGAAGTTGCCCCCAGGGCATCCAAGAGAAAAGGAATACAACAAGGTTTGCAAACTTCACAAAGCCATATATGGTCTCAAACAGTCCCCTCGAGCTTGGTATTCAAAGCTTAGTTCAGTCCTTGAAGCTGCAGGATTCAAGAGAAGTCATGCTGACTCTTCTTTGTTTGTTCGAAGTGGCATTGCTGGCAAATTAATTGTGCTTATATATGTTGATGACCTTATTATTACAGGTGACAATATGAATGAAATTAAGGCCCTTAAGCAGTTACTTCACCAAAAAATTTCCATGAAAGACTTGGGTCCCTTGAAATACTTTCTTGGAATTGAGGTGGCTACCTTTTCAAAAGGATTGTTCCTGAATCAAAGAAAGTATGTTCTCGATCTTCTAAATGAAGCCAACATGATGGAGTGCAAACCAGCTCGGACACCCCTTGCTAGCAAGCTTCAGTGGCATGAAACAAGTGAACCTATCTCGGACCCTAGTATTTATCAGCGAATGGTTGGGAAACTTATTTATCTCACCATTACTAGGCCTGATATCTCATATTCAGTTAGCCTAGCCAGTCAGTTCATGCACTCTCCTACTTTAGTTCACTGGGAAATCGTCAAGAGAATACTTCGATATCTCAAGGGCTCAATAGGTAGGGGGATAATTATGAAGAACAATGGATCAAATCAAATTTTGGCATACACTGATGCTGACTGGGCTGGAAATGCCCTTGATCGAAATCCACAATAGGTTTCTGCACATTTGTTGGAGGGAATCTTGTCACTTGGAAGAGCAAGAAACAAACTGTTATTGCTCGATCTAGTGCAGAAGCTGAGTACAGAGCCATGGCAGCAACAGTTTGTGAACTGATATGGTTGAAGGGTCTTATTTCCGAGCTCGGATTCACAAGCATGACACCTATGTCCTTGTATTGTGATAACCAAGCTGCCATGCATATTGCATCCAATCCAGTGTTCCATGAAAAGACCAAACATATTGAAGTTGATTGCCATTATATTCGTGCTCAAGTTCAATCCAAGGTGATAGACACCGTATTCACGTGCAGCCACGATTAACTTGCTGATTTATTCACAAAAGCCCTAGACTCCACTCAGTTTCAGCGTTTGTTGTGCAAGCTTGGATCAATCAATCCCCTTGATCCAGCTTGAGGGGGTGTATTGAATGAAAAGTCATGGTTCTGTTAAAGATGGCTTGAGCCATTTATCACAGAAACCTTAGGTCGAATGAAGCCATCTAGCACAGAAACCTTAGGTCAACTGAGAAGATGTCTTGAGCCATTTATCACAGAAACCTTAGGTCGACTGAAGCCATCTAGCACAGAAACCTTAGGTCGACTGAGAAGATGTCTTGAGTAGGTCGACTGAATACTACTTCACAACTGTATTCAGTCGACTCATTGCTTTCTGTGCAGAATCAGTTTGTTACTTGAGCCATTTTTCACAGAAACTTGCCTTCTGTGCAAAATCAGTTTGGTCCACTGTGCAGCATCAGAGGTTCTGTCAGAAACTCTCTGCAAGCACCATACCTCCTGCTGCACATCCTGTTGTCATTCTGCAAACATCATACCTCTTTCTTGTCAACCTTTCTTAGTTGCTTGTAATATCTTCTTTCCTTGTAATTGGGGATTGCATTGGAGTAGTTAGCCTACTATTTCTTGTAGCTTTTCTTTTTCGGCTCTCTATATGAGTTGCCTTCATGCCCTTGTAATTCATTATGAAAAATACAACAAATATTTTGGAACCAAATTTCAACACACGATCACCAACTTGGAACAATATTTTTTGCGGCAAATTATAGTATTTTCAGCTAGGGTTTTCTCTTATGAGGGACAAATCTTAACATTTGATTAGGCATGTATGAGAAAACACATGTGAATTTATACATCCCATTGCCACATCTCTATGGGCTTTGACGCCATGGGCCTTGTCTCATATGTCTACCTTTTTCTACTTACCCGCACGATAAGTATGGTATCTTCTTGCTTCCACCCCTTCTTCTGCCAAAGAGTTGGATTTGAAGCTGTCTACTTAATCTTCAAGCAGTAATTGCTATTTGGTGTCATCGGGAGTCTTCCCAACATCATGTGATAAACAGACTCCCGTCTGCTTTGTTAGATCATTTATCATCGGGTTTTTTTTCTTAGAAGGCTCCTGCTTCTTAGTAAAATCTAGCACATTCGCTGCCCACTTTAGGTTCATGGTGATGTCTGTGCAGAGTGGATGATTTGTTGGCGGCCCCCGAATGAAAGTTATCCACGCGACCATTTCGTCGCAGTTGACAATAGTGGCCTTCTTGGTCTTAAAGCATTGAATATATTCCATGATAGACTCGTTGAGCTTCTTGACCACAATGAAGAGGTGATCAGACAGTTTCTTGACAACTCCAAATGACTCATTCGTTCATGAAGAAGAATGATCAAATAGTTTCTTGATAACTCAATGAGCTTGACCACACTGAAGAGGTGATCAGACAATTCCTTAGTTGCACCTCTACTTCATAGTGGGCCATCCGGAGCACCTTCAAGCTTCAGTAAAGGACTGGACAACAAAGAAGTAGATAGCCTCGAGGGGGTCAACAAGGAGTAAGAGCTCAGAGTAGTGGAGCTAGGATATCGCAAGGAGGTTCTTAACGAGTGGGCAGAGTTAGTGCACTTTCCGCCTTAGAGGTTTAGGGGGGCTAAACTCTTTTTAAGGGGAAAAAGATGTGAAATTCCATCCCCAAATTTCACTGTTTAAATTTTGTATTCGTAGTTGATACGACGCCTTCCTAGTTTCAGTGTGATTTTTTTTTTTGGTTTTGCAAGGGGACAAAAAATGCCCCTATTGGGCTAAGTGGAGCTCAGAGTAGTGAAAGCTAGGACATCGCAAGGAGGTTTTTTGCAAGTGGCTAGAGTTAGCACACTTTCCGCCTTGGAGGTTAAGACTGAGTTTGATACGAGCACATGTATGTTGAGTTTAAAGGACTAAACTCTTTTAAGGGGAGAAAGATGTGAAATTTCGTCACAAAATTTCACTATTTAAATTTTGCATTATAGTTGATATGACGCCTTCCTAGTTTCATTTGAAATTTTTTTTGGTTTTGTAAAAGGACAAAAAATGCTCATATTGGGCTAAGTGGAGTTTTATGTGGGTGTTTAAGCTCCTTTGGTATCTTCCCTCATTTATTTGCATATTTGGATAGTACATGTTGGTACAAACGTGTAGGTAAGCAGAACAAAATTTGAAGCTGGAACGAAGATACTACAAGGCTTGAAAGTCGAGGGTGTTTTGGTAAGTTTAACACATTTGGCACATTTTCTTGCCTTATTTGTGTGCAGTGGGACCCTACTCCCCATTTTTCTAGACCCTTCTCTCTTTTCCTCTCGAGTTTCTCTCACTTTTTCTTCAACTTCTTTGCACTGTGAACCACACCACCATCACTTCTAATCTTTTGGTGATTTGATCACCAAACCATGACCAAAAAAATCTACTTATGTTCATGAGCTCAAAGATGAGCGTCAGATCATGAGAAAATGACTATGAGCTGAGGTCCTAGGCACTCCGACGAGATAAAGTTTTACAACAAGTTTTACGAGTGCATCTTGTTCTTTTAGACGTTCCCAAATCCATCAGATGACTACCCAATCTCCTTAGATTCAAGTTCAAGTAGCCCAAACTCGGTTCTACTTGGTTTCGAAGGAAACCCAGGATGTTGGTTTTGGGCTAAGACTTGTACATGAATTTCAGGCCATCTTCGGCCATCTTCGGCCATCTTTTGGACTGCAAATAGGTATAAACTTGTTATCTTCTTCTCTAGCTTCATTTGGACTGAACTATAAGTTTGTATAGTCCAGTGTTTGTTACAAACAAGGATAAGGGTGTGTTTGTTTAACCTTTTTAGGTGGGACTAGACTAGACTAGACTAATTGCTAATGTAGTCCCATGTTTGCTACGCACAAGGATTAGGTTTAATGGGATTAGATAAGACTCATTTGGATTAAACCTTACGCTAGGAGTTCTTAGCCAAGAACCCCAAATTCCCCTAGACCCGTAAGACCTCATATAAGAAAGAGATAGAGAGAGTGAGTGAGAGTTGCACATCTTTCGCTCCTTGCCCTACTCCCTCATCCTCGTCCTCCTCACCCTCATCTGTGTTCTGTTCACCGCCATTTGCTCCTCTTGTCAAGTAAACTTCGAATTTGAGATTTATTTCTTCAATTTGTTTTGCAGATCGTGATTTCACTAGGCTTTGTTTAATTTAGTTGTTTTGGGTTTGATAACATTTCAATAATAGACCACTCTACACTTGAACAAATTAGGGTTTCGATTTTTAGTCAAATTGAGATTAGAATTTGGGGTTTTCAAATTTCAACTTTTTGCGTTTTTTTAAGTAAATACCTAATAAATGATCGCTATCTGGTCACTATTTGAGGGCTCCATTGAACTTTTATCTTTTTTTTGTGTGTGTCATGATCGACATAAGTATTCTAATTGGTTATCTATTGTTGTTGCAATTAATTCAATTGTAGTTACAGATTTAGAAAACATAACTTGGTTTGTGAAAAGAAGGTTTCATTCTCATCTAGACTTTTTTTCAATTTTCTTTTTATTAGTTTTCTATCTGCACCCACATGTATGCACTCACTCCTATATAAAAAATATTACAAACACAAACTTGATGTTTCTTGAGTACAGACAAATGCTTCATCCATGCACGCTAAATAATTATATTCTTGTTCTCTCTTAAAAATTTTAGGGCTTAAAAAATATTTGAAAATGCAAATTGGATGATGTAAAACTATAATGGGTATACGCAGTCTGATCAATGTATAGAAAAATATTGGAATATTGATATGCATTTTTTCCATGATTTTTTTCGCTAAAGCCCAAGAAATCCTATCTGAGATCTCCCTTACCCAATGGAACATGCCCCATCTTGTTTAATCTGTACTTCTTTATCTTATCTGGAAGGATCCCATTTTTTTATTTGTTATAAAGTATTTTAAATACTATTTGTTAATGTAATATTGCACATTCCAAGCTTGTCTGCCATGAAGATGTATTTGGATTTTATGTCATGCATAATTACGTATCATACTTTGGCATTCATTATTCCCTAAAATCTAATTCCTATTGATAAATTTTCTACAGAGGGTGCGCTATAACGACGTGGTATTTCTTTGACATCCATTTATTGTTTATGTCATAATTCTATACTGCTCATCTTTTCTTTGGATGTCGGATATCTAGGAAACTTTGACGGTGGTTAGCATGTCAATTTGGTACATCTTTGCCTCTTTCAAATTTTTTGGTTGTTTTTTGGGATGTCTATGTCCGTAAGCTCTTTTCTAAACAGTTGCATAATCTATGAATTTTTGCGGGTCTTTCTACTATTTCAGATATTTGGAAGGCTCGAAATAAATTTATTTTTGAGAGTCGTCCAATCTATTTTCATCTTCTTTGCATGTCTTTCAATTCGGCAATTGTTCATGGTGGGAAGTTTATTCCTTGTTATTCTTAGGGTTTTGACACTCGGATCATTTCTTCTTTGGGGATCCAACCTATGCCTCACAAGGCACCTAATATTCTTCCTGTCTTTTGGTGTCTTTTGGTCTCCTCATTGGTTTCCTTAGGTTAAGCTTAATATAGATGGTTTGTCTAAAGGAAATCCCGATCCTGCTGCATGTGGAGGATTTTTCAAGAATTTCTATGGTCGTTTTGTTGGAGGTTTTTGTCAATGGATTGGTCTTCGCAACTCTTTTTTTTTTTTTGCAGAGTTATCAGTAATTAACATTGGTATTGAGTTTGCATATCATCGGGGTTGGCATTGTCTTTGGTTGGAAAATGATAGTTCTAGTGTTATTTTTGCTCTTCAATCCTCTAATTTTGATCATCCTTGACCTTTTTATACACAATGTTCTATTTGTTTGGATGGCAAATTTAAGAGGGGGAATTGCCCAAAAAGATAATATTTAGAATTTTGTTTTTGTTTATTGTGTTTTGGTTTTGTAAATTTGGATTTGAGTTTTATTGAAGAGACATGCCCACCACCATGGTTTTTCATCTTCAGCTTTTGTTTTGCTTTTGGTCATGTGTATAGTATTCTACAGAAAGAAATGGATAAAACTAGGGGTGGGCATGAGCTTGACGGGGCCCAAAATTGGAGGGACTAAACCGGACCCACTTGAAAATACAACAGGCTGGGCTGGGATGGGCTTTATTATTTTAAAACTAAGAACCAGACCTAATCTGACCCATATAAAATGGGTCGGTTCCTACGGGTCCAACGGGAACCCTGTTTTTTTTTCTTTCTAATTTCCAGTATTCCAGAACCCAAATTCCTAGTCAAATTCGAGTTCAAAATCGAATTAGGACATGAAGAGAAAATCCTGCAAGCGTCGATCCTCAGATCAACAATTGCATGCAATTTTTTTTTTTTGGCCAACACAGAAGGTGAGGGACGACCTCGTTGAGCTCGTCTTCCTCAGCATAGAAGGGAATCGACGGTTGAGAACAAGTCACAGACGACCTAATTAACGCCAGAGTGTTGGACGAAATGCGTGACTGCATGCTTGAGCAAGTCATAGGTTATTTTGAGGTAGAAGGTTTTGTTGATTGATAGCTCGGATGTGCCCTCGACAGATTCAAGCAAGCCGTCAATGGCGGAGAAATGAAGATCGACGAAATCAATCGAGTTAATAGCGCCACAGATTTGGGCGAGTCGAACCAGATTGGGTGGTCAGCTCCGCTCTATTCACCTTCGTCTTCTCTGATATGTTTGAGCACCACAGAATCGGCCATGTTGTTCACCTTCGTATTCTTTGATCTGCTTGAGCCCACCGTCTTCTCCGATTTGAAGCCCCGTAACATTCGTCTTCTCCGATCTGATTAAGCCTACCATTTTTCTTCGTTCGTCCCCTCGCGTTCGACAGAGAGAGAGACTGAATTTGTCATTTATCCATTCGAGTTCAATAAAGAGAGACCAAGAATCGAGAGGGATGAAAGTTATTCTGAACTCTGGAAGAAAGATCGAGATACGAGAGGGATGACAGAATGAAGAAATTCAATTTGAGTTTAGGAGTCTTCGAGAAAGTGAATTGAGAGGAAATTCTGTTCATTGGATACGGTCCAGGCTGGGGGCCCGTGTCTTTAGAAAATTGGATCCACTTCGCCCCACCATTTACTTAGACCCCCCCCAAACCCACCCCGAACTGCTAGTACCCGCCCCTGCCCACAGGCCTAGGGCCTGTTTGCCCACCCCTAGATAGAACTTCGCTGCTGAAGAATTCAACAACAGCAGGTCCTGGTTACACCCAATCTTGGCTGGACTTGGACACGTGTTCATTCGAAATTGGGTGTAAGCAGGATTTGCTGTTGAATTTGCAGCAGTCAAGTCCAGTTGGAAAGAAATTAATAAAAGGTGAGAGAGAAAAGGATTTAATTAAAGATAATAAAATATTTTTAAAATATTTTGGGTAAATGACAAAAAACTACCTCAACTATTGGTGTCACGACACTTTCATACCTCATCTTTAAAACGTGACAATGTCATACCGCATCTTACGAATTTGTGACAATGTCATACCTCCGTCAATTTTTCTGTTAGTTTTTCTGTTAAATGCTGACGTGGCAAGATATGGGGACCACTCACTAATACAGCTGGATTAAAAAATAATTAAATATATTTTTAATAATAAAAAATTAAAAATTAAAAAATTTTTAATATAAAAATAAAAAAAATTTAATTTTTAAATTTTTAATTATTAAAAATATATTTAATTATTTTTTAATCCAGCTGTATTAGTGAGTGGTCCCCATCTCTTGCCACGTCAGCACTTAACAGAAAAATTGACGGAGGTATGACATTGTCACAAATTCGTAAGATGCGGTATGACATTGTCACGTTTTAAAGATGAGGTATGAAAGTGTCGTGACACCGATAGTTGATGTAGTTTTTTGTAATTTACCCAAATATTTTAGTCTATTTGTGAGTTCGCTACTGCCCCAAACACTTTATTATATTTATACTGCTTTGTCCATGTTAAGCCAGTCCAACTTAATTCCTAAGTTAGTTTAGTCCGAGATAGTCTAGTACAACAAACGCACTCCTAGTATAGTATCGAGATGTGGCTGTCGTGGTTGATGCATAAACGTCTCAAGGTGTGGACATCAAAGGTAATATCAAGCGGTGTTACCTTGTGGTATATGAGTCGATTTACTAGGAGACTGTACTTGGTGACTTCGTGGAATAACTCTTTGTAAGATCTAAGACCCAATGTATGATCCATAAGAAAATGTTAAGGGCAAGCCCCTAATCATATTCATTCATAAACATATCATGTGTAAAGAAGTTGTGTGCAATCTCTTTGCTCGTGAGGAGGACCTGCTGTGTGTTGTGCTCATCCAAAAGAAAGCAAAGGAATGATGTCGTGCTACAAGAACAAAAGAAAAAGATAGACGAGTGTAATACGTGTTTGTTTTAACAGTCTTTATTCCTTAGTGGATTTTTAACCTGTTGTATGCCCCTGAATTTTTCTCATTGTGGGTAGGTTTTACACCATAAAACAAATATTGTGTCTCGTTTGTTCTTTTTATTTGCATTTTTTTTTCTTCTTCATAGTTACGAAGTAAGATTGGATTCCTCTCTGGATTTTAAATATGGATATTTATTTGTTGTGTTTGGATTCCTCGTTCCATCTGCATTTTTAGAAAATAATTTAAAGTTTAAATTTTAAGTTAAAAATTTGTTTATTTGTGTTTGGTCTTTGAGCCTGTAAAATTTAAAAGATGTCAAAATGTCAAATAAGCCTTAGGGAATGTCAAATTTTAAACTTCAAATTTAAATTGAAGGCTTATTTGACATTTTGACATCTTTTAAAGTTTTGTTCTTTATCTGATGTGCTAAATTTTAAACATAAAATAAAAGTCATATTTATTTTCTTTGCATAGGGAATGAAAAAAAATGAATTTAAAGGTATAAAAATATTTAAAAACTGCATCGGTAATGAAAAGAAACCACAAAAAAAATGCGGCAAACTAATACAAAAATTAATAAAAAGCATTTAATAATAAATTTAAAATGCTGTCAAATTTGGCAGCAAGGCTGTCTTTCTATATCATGTCACATTAAATTTGATTTCTCGATTGAAAAACATTACTTGTGTTTTTTATTTTTATTTTTTTATGTTATAACTAATTTGGACATTTTAATATCTCATTTAGAAAAGGTTTAAAATAATTACATGATCCTTTACACAACAATTTAATTAAAATATTAACAAACTTTTACGAAATGGCTAAAATAAATTACAATGGCAAACTCAGGAATATTTTTATCAATTCTCATTACAAGTTGAACAAATTTAAGAACCATTTTAATCATTTTTTTGTTCCTTTTTCATTCGCTTGCCAGTTTTTTGTTCCTTCTCAACCTAAAACTGAATCTGATTTTTGAACACCAATACTGAAGAATTGAATCTCCATCTTCAAAACCAAATTCAATTCCCAAATTTGAATCGAAGAATTGGATCCGCAACATGTGTCTGTCTCGGATTTGATTGATGTGGGTCGCATTCTAAAAACTCAGTTGGAGCTTCTTGACAACGAAACGAACACGCAAGATTTGTCGATGAATGAGTCTTATTATTGAAGTGGGGCCTTACCATCTTCCTATCGGTGCTGGTGCAATCCGTACATGGCTGCTCCGAGAAATCTGTCGGGGGACGCCGGGAGGCTGCCTATGGACGAGGAGAATGCCAAGGAGGACGATTGGTCCACCGGCAAGAGGCCCAAGTCCGATAGGTATCCGCTGTCGCGGTGGGAATTCGCAGCGGCTCTCGGCGTTTTCTTGGTCTTCTCTACCGGTCTCTGCTGCGTCTACTTGACCATGCCTGCCGCCGAGTACGGCAAACTCAAGCTGCCGCGCTCCGTCGCCGATCTTCGCTTGCTCAAGTACGTCCCTCATTTCACGATTCAATCAAATTCTCATTTGGATTTGTTCATATCTTTTGAAATATATGATAATCTAGTTGTGTTGTTGAAGGGTTATTGAGATTTTGTTAAGATTAATTCGATAATTGCGGAAGATTTGATTATGTGGGCTGCTTGTTATTGTACTTTTGGATTAACATCTGAATTACTTTTCTCTTTCTCTAATTTGCATAAGATATTGTCACATATTTTCCGTTGATTTGAAATTCGAATAAAAATTATGAAACAAGTAGAACTCATACGTTGATAGGGTTTCTTTTTAGTCACTATAACATAGAATTCACCGCACGGTTTAGGATGTTGGTTCACATGCATACTTGAAGACTATGGTAGAATGAGAATATAGAAAGAACTTTCGTTTAGACTGCCATTTTGCATTTGAGGCATGACAGAAAGAATTTATCTTACCCGCGATAACTCAATATAGAAAGTTTCACGTGAATGTTTCTGTAAAGGAAGTTTAAGCTCGGTGTGAGATGTCTGCCCTGAACTTCCCTGTTATAACTCCTAATGTTATAACTTATAAGTAATTATCAATAAGCTGAAAATTTTGATTTGTGCAAGTTTTATGCAAATTTTTCCTAATAGAAAAGGTGAAGTACATAGATGATGAGCTGTCCTCAAATTAAATAAAAGGAAAGAAGTCATAAATGGAGCATCAACCATAAGGGTACCAGTGTAAGACTTTTCTCTAGGAACATAAAACCCCAATGACCACAACTACAAAAAGAAAAGGAAAAATATGTTCTCTTCAAACTTTTGCGATATGGAAGCCTGAAAGTAATCCAAAAGTCAATAATATCTCAAATCTCATCTTTCCATTGTCTTCTTCCTTCGAACAACCTCAGCTTTCTTTCCATTCATGGAGAATCCCATGTGTGACCAAGAGAACACATCACCAAAATGTTCATGCTCAGTTACTAAGACCATATCTTGTGACTTAAGTTCCCAACATTTGGAGAACTGAAGGGAAGTCATTCATTTCAAACAGCCACTTCCAAGTCCTAGAAGCAACTGGGGGATGCACCAGCTAATGATATCTATGGTCCCCATTTAATATTAGTCACTTTCCCTGAATGCTTGTTCTGATTTTTTAATATTTTTTATAATCTTTTGCAGAGACAATCTGGCAACATATGCCAATGATTATCCAGCACAATTTATTCTGGGTTACTGCTCTACTTACATCTTCATGCAGACTTTTATGATTCCTGGGACAATTTTTATGTCATTGCTAGCTGGAGCTCTTTTCGGCGTAATCAGAGGCCTTATCTTGGTTGTCTGCAATGCTACAGCTGGAGCGTCATCCTGCTTCTTTTTGTCTAAGTTAATTGGAAGGCCTTTAGTTAGTTGGTTGTGGCCAGAAAGGTTGAGATTTTTTCAGGCAGAGGTACTTCTTATTACTTTGTTAAATTTGGTCAATACTGCTATCGTTCTTCCACTACTTTAACCTTAAGTTTTGTGCACCCAGATTGCAAAGCGTAGGGAAAAGCTGCTAAATTACATGCTTTTTCTGAGGATAACTCCAACCTTGCCGAACCTTTTCATCAATTTGGCATCTCCAATTGTTGATATACCATTTCATATTTTCTTTCTGGCGACTTTTGTTGGTCTTATTCCAGCATCTTATATCACAGTCAGGGTAAGTTCTTTCTACTCATTAAATGACGAAATTCTATTTTCTGTAAAATAAATGGAACTTTCTCATCTTACTATCTGGTTGTTTTGGTGTCTGTATATGGGGCTCGCTATACTTTTTAATAACGAATTTGTCCAATAAAATAGTTAAACTGTCCACACTGCTTAGATTAGTTCTGGGCGGCATTTTACTTCATTGTTTTGTTATGCTTTAGGAGGTTTTGGACTTGAAGGCCTTGAAGGCCAAGTATGCCATATTTAGAGGCAATAATCCATAATCATTGGCGCTGTGGTGGGGATTGGTCAGAGAAGCATGGGTTAATTGGATTATTATTTTTGAGTTACGTTCAAACATTTTTTTTCAAAAGTATGTCTTTTGGTGGTAAAGGGACATAATTCTGTGGAATTTCCCTCTTTTAACTATCTCTTGGGTAATGTGGTTGGACAGAAATATAAGAAAATGTGTGGTTTGGCTGTGGCTTCTTTAGGGAGTATAATAGGGATTTACAATAGAATCCTTGTGAAAAAAGTGAGGTTTTGGGTGTGTTATATGTATTATTGCTTTTTTTGGGTAATCATATGAGCTTAACTTCCTTGTAGTGTCTGTACTGTGGTTTCTTGCTTTCTCCAACCTTTAGAGATCTTGCATATTCTTTAATTTTATTAGAGTGGGGAGCTGCTGTAGGATAGTTTTTAGAGTTGTATTGCAATGTTAGAGGTGTATTTATGGATTTAGTTTTAGGGTTGCATCATATAGTGGGTGGACCTCTGGTTTACTAAGTTTTGCATCGTAATTTTAGCTTTTTAATAAAATTCTATTTCTCAGATTTGTGGAGTCCGGAAAACACAGGGTAACTCCAGTGGATTGCAGAAGAAACATAGTAGACATGTGTTTTGTTGTCTTATCTTCTGAACTGTGATGGGATATTTAGGTTGTAAGGTCTTCAGCCAACTGCTGGCTAAGGTAGCCTGCTGGGAGGTCAGGTGATTGAGCCACTGAAGAAATCGACCAACTATGTTGGTTGAACTCCATTCCAGAAAAAAGTTCTAGTTTTGGTTCTTCTCTTTCAACAACGTGTCTTGTCCAGCTCCCATTTACTTGGGAGTCCCCATTACTCCTAGGGTCCAAGATATAAGTGAACTAATTTTGGTCAAAGTACTAGTCTATCAAGCCAGTCTAAGCTTATAGTGTGGTAAACTCTCCTATTAGCAAGCTCTTGCAATAATTTGATATTATATCGATCAAGGCCTTCAAGCTTCTTGCAGATGCTCATGATGTCTTCAATGAATACCTAAATCTAGATCAAAGTCTTTCATGAAATCTGCAAATTTTGTAGGCCTTTTCTTTTGGTTGGAAAAGTTCTAGACCTACCTCATAGTGTCAAAAAAAATTATTTTTGAATACAATAAATCATAAAGATAACAAATTGACTAATTTACAGTAAACATAAAGTGAATAGAAATTTTTATATCGTCGGGATGAATTAAGGGGTATCAGTAAAGTTGTTATTGTCATGTTCCCCGTGCTGTATAATTAGATGCAGGACTTGCTATGTTTGGAGATTGATTTGTCCATGTGAGATAGGCCATGATAATTAAACCTTTTTCAGTTAGATTGCAGCTGATGTTTCTGCTGGACCTATCATGATGGTTTGTGTTTTTTCACCCGACAGCTATAGAATTTAATAACTTCACTAACAATATTGTCAATATGTTTGAAGAGAGCTTTTGGATAAACATCAAGTATATATCTACTTAGAATTGCTTTCTTACATGTATTTATGTGTCGTCCCTGTCCAAATAACAATATGACGGATTAAATTGATTTTCATCATGCTAACTTGTATACCTTGTTTTATGGTCACTTTGTTTGCTGTGTTTATTATAATAATAAAATAGAGCTTTGTTGCACATAGAGAAGGCATCACCATTGTGACCAAATCAAGATACACATAAACGGAACATCTGATCCCATTGGTTTAAAGTGTAGTTGACATCCTAATTAATGCAGGTCATTTTTTAACTGTTTGGTTTCAACCGAACATCTTGGACTGTCGGAAATCTGTTTTTCAATTTAACACATGACAGCTTCTTTTTGTGAAATGTTTTCGTTGAGGTAATTGATAGCCGCTCATTTTGTTTTTCCAGGCTGGCCTTGCTCTGGGGGATCTCAAGTCAGTCAAGGATCTCTATGATTTTAAAACTCTGTTTGTGCTTTTCCTCATTGGTTCTGTGATTATACTTCCAACCGTTTTGAAGAGGAAGCGAATCTATGAATGAAAGTTCAGGTGTTGAGGACTCCATTCCATGCTTCTGTCCAGAAGGCGGCTCGTGTAGTCCGACAGCTAAATAGTGCAATTGTTACAATATAGGCTCCTCAAAGCATTCTTTACTAGGTAATGTATTGTTACGGAGTTAAAAAGGATGTTTCGAAAGCAGCTGTGCGAAATTATTTATGAATTTATCATTGCTTTAGGCTCATGTAACATTGATAGTCCTTGTAACATGGTTTACAATTATATATCATATCTTACATTTTTTTTCCGATGCGGTTGCCCTTTTTTTTAGCTGGAACTGCTTTACTTTTCTATATGGTTAACCATTTCAGGTCCGGTGGAAGTTTGAAAAAGTGTTGATTTGTACGTTTTTAAGCTGTAACTGAATGCAATGAGGATGATATGTGGAAATTGAAATGGTTTAGATACTAAGGAAATTGTGATTCAAATGGGATTGGAGAAATTTTTGTCTACAGCAGTGGGACGAGTTTCCTCGTACGTACTTGCCAGGATTGCTTTGGATCGTTGGCTAATTATTTACTGTCGGACATTGTTGACCTCCTGCCCAAGTCACCTGTGTTGGAAAGGTCGTCTGCGGTTCAAATAACAGCGTTAAAGATGAAAGAACATTTTGGGTTTAAAAACTTCACAAAACATCAATCTTCAGAAAATAAAATAGCCTTAAAAGGTTCTTCTACAAAAGTGGCTTGAGCCATCTTTTCCAGAACTCTATGTTAATGATTCTCCTACGAAAGTGGCTTGAGCCATCTTTCACAAAACGCTGTTAAAGCAACTTGAGGGGGGTGTTAATTAGGTTCATTGAACAATTAGGCTCATTAAATCCTATACATAGGTAGGTATGTTGACTCTTCTACATTAGGTTCATTGTGGTCAGGAGAGGCTGAAATGCCTCTGTGAGTTTATTCGGCTCCCGGAAGGGGTGGATAACCATGGCTTGCCACTAGTTGTCCCTTTTTTTTTCAAGAGAAAAAAAAACTAAAACAAATCAAAATTTTCCCTCCCAAATACAATTAGTAATGAGATTACCACGTATTAAGCTCTAACAAGGCCACTTTGTATACATATAAAGCAAAAGCCTTGGAATTAATCAGGCAGCACAAGAATAAGAAACGTAAGCTATTCATCAGTTCCTTTCACAAATTGAATGTTTACAAGAAATTGCATTTCTGTGCTACTATCTCATTCTCCGGCAGACGAAGACGTCGACTGATCTTTTATTCCGAAAGCGTCACCCAAATTAAAGTTCAAATTGTTTCTCATGGTTCTGCTCCTCCCAATTCCTCCATCACCCCCCTTCCTCATCATTGCAGCAAACTCCCCATAATCGATACGCCCATCCTGCCAAACTTAAGCAATTAGGCTTCCGAAACTTCAATAATATTATTGCTCATCGAAATAAAAATGAAACCAAACGCTTACATTGTCTTCATCAATCTCTTTGACAATTTCATCCAGATGAACGTCACCTAGACCAAACTCCTTGCAAGCCTGTTGAAGCTCGTCGACAGTAATATATCCACTACCATCTTTGTCAAAAAAGGAAAAGGCTGCAATCAAATTCTCCTCTCTTTCCATCTTGTTTAAGTGCAAGGTAGCAGCAAGAAATTCGCCGTAGTCTATTGTTCCGCTGTTGTCTATATCAGCCTGCCAAGATTGCCGAAGCAAAAATGATTTTGTGAGGGTCATTCATGTTAATAGCGTTGGAGATCGATTAAAAACTTAAATGGAAGGATATTAAAACTTCGTAATATGTAACCACAGTTTATGGGGATCAATCTATTAACTGCTTCCATAAGAGACTTGATTTCAGACTCCATTAGCTCCGAGCCCACTTTTCTCAATCCTTCTTTAAGTTCCTCAAATGTAATTGTCCCGCTACTATCTGTGTCAATCATTTTGAACAGCTCTTTTAGACCACCAATCTCTTCTTCTGACAGTCTTTCCGCGATAACCTGCGCAAAGAAAACAAGAATGTCACAGTGAGACACATTACACCATCGACAAAACAAAAAAGTGGTCATGGTAGAAGAAGAAACAAATCGCTGTCATCAGAAATATAAGCAATAATTGAGTGAAAAATCCAGAAGTTTTCAAGGTGAAATTAACTCCCAAGTCTCATCATGTATCATATTGCTTCCATTTTAAAAACTGCTGGTTGCTGAAGTCATGTAATTATTTGTTATCTCAGAAATAGACTTGACAGAGATTGAAGTGTAACTCTCACATTGGATGATAAATGAATTTACCAACTACTGCCAGGGTGCTGTGCAAAATGAATTAGAATGATCGATCAACAAAAAGATGATAATGGTACAATATTTATAAGACATACACGAAGTGCCATCTTCTTAAGCTTATTCATTGCTGAGAACTGCTTGAGGCGGGACAGAACCGCAGAATCTAGTGGTTTATCTGGGGCAACTCTGTCGTCTACAATCCAGGGGTGACCTGAAACGATCCATTTTAGAGTTCAACGCAGCTAGCATTTTGAATATAACCTTATCTATGCAACTATCACATAAAACTTAATTGGCATTGTATAGTACGTATTAAATCACTCACATAGGACTTCATGGGCAGAGATTCTTTTCTTCGGGTGCCTCTCAAGCATCTTATACATGAGATCTTTCGCACTTTCTGAAATATTAGGCCACGGCTCAGATTCAAAATCTATTTTTCCATGTAAAATCTGTCTGAAGATCCCTGATTCAGTTTCTGCAGATACATATTGAAAAATTAATCAACTCACGATATAGCAAAACAATCAAACGTAACAATAAAGGTATGCCTCACTGACAATGGTGTGATAGTCCAGAGCGTAAGAGATTGTAACTGTAGAGGATCACTACCTGCCCAAAAAGGAGGAACCCCGCTTAAGAGGATGTAAAGTATCACACCAGCACTCCATACATCCACTTCGGGTCCATAAATCTTGGACAACACCTCAGGTGCAACATAATAGGGACTCCCAACTATGTCATAGAAATATTGTCCTGGAACAAGAAAATGTAGAGCAGAACACATAACCAACCATCTTTATGCGGGATAAAAACACCATTAGCTTCAACGGGGAGAAAGAGAAAAACACAAGGCAGAGCCGCATTTGATACAGGATAGTGATGGCATCATTTGTATACTGGTTTGAAAACCATAAAGTAAAAATAAGAAAAGAAAAAGCATTATTCTGGCAAAGTAGTACACTCGAAATTGTGTTTATGTAGACGGACTGTCTTAGACATAGAGATTGATGAGTAATTTCGCTCACGGGAATGACTGAATTAATTGGTATACCGAATAAAACGTAGATACCTTCTTATGGTATCAATACCATGACAGATGAGCCATCCATCTCCAACCAAAAAGACATTAAAACTGTTGAATGTAGCGATGCAATATAGAATCAGGCTTGAAAGGAAAGAAATTTCTAAATAAATCTAGCAACATCCAAATATGGCATAGAGAAAAATACAATATCGGGGAAATAGCTCCCGTCTTCTCTCTTGTAGGCGGAGCAGCGGAGTCTATGGTTGTTCGACTTATCCAAGACTAAGTAGAGAAACAATCTATAACCAATAACAGTATGAATGTACAAATCAATCTACCCTAAAGATTGAGTACACAACAAGGGACAACAAATTCGATTCAGCAAAATTAATTAGTTCAATAAATAATCAGAAACATTCTCAGAATCGATGGCAGACCAACATTTCCATTTCCAATTCCAATTCTAATAAAAAGAACGAATAATTAAAAGTGGATCTGATCTGGAAATGAAGGGAACGAAGTTGAACCTGGCTTATAGAAGACGGACAAGCCGAAATCAGTGGCTTTGAGCGTGGCATCATCCGAAGGCGTGTCGAACAAGAAATTCTCCGGCTTGAGATCGCGGTGCATGACGCCGAGGGAGTGGCAGCCCTCCACCACCCCAACGATGGTCTTGATGAGCTTGGCCGCCTCCCTCTCGCTGTAATGCCCTTTCTTGACGATCCTATCAAACAGCTCGCCGCCGGCGCAGAGCTCCATGACGAGGTGCACGAAGACGGAGTCCTCGTAGGTGCCCCTGATCTGGACGACGCTGGGGTGCTCGGAGAGGTGGTGCATGATCTGAATCTCCCTCCAGACGTCGTCGTAGTCCTCCTGGCAGAGGAGCTTGCGCTTGGGGATGGACTTGCAGGCGAACTGGGCGCCGGTGGGCTTGTGGGTGCAGAGGTAGGTGGTGCCGAATTGTCCTTGGCCCAATTTCTTGCCCATCAGGTAATGGTCTCTCAGCCGCGGCGTTTCGTACGGCAATACTGAATGCGATCCCTTCTTCATTATTTCGATTCGATTCTCCGATGACGATGATTTTCTTCTGATTTTTTTAGTTTTTTTATTTTTGATTTGTGAGTCGATCGTTTTCCATGCTTCTCCTTCGCCTCTGAAACTGTTGTCTCTGTTTGTTTCTATATCTCGCTCTTCTTTCTCTCTCCCGGTGTGTTTGTTGATTATGGTTGATCACTATCTCACCACTCTCCCTCAATTATTATTTATTTATTATTATTATTATTATTTATATTAATATTTTGTTTCTTGGTGGAGAAGTAAGATTGGAAAGAGGGAGAGGATGTGAGTTTGTTAAATTTGTTTGTCTTGTGGTGTAACTAACTGTATTCAACTTCAGCTTTGTTGCGCGCGCATTCCCTCCACGTTAGCAATGCATAAATACGACAAAGGAAGAAAATTCCTCCATTAACTTCACATACGACTGTAGAAAAACGTATTTATAGATAAACAAAACAGGCCAAAATCCATCTCTTTTTTTCAAATGAAAGAAAAGCCCCTTTTTATAAGTTAAAAGTTAGTATGAAAAATAAATAAATAAAAGCGTTAGAATCTACATCTCCACATTGATTTTTTTTTTTTGGGTGATTTTTGTTGAACCGTATGCATCAAAAGGTGCATGTACAGTTTCTAAGGGATACAACTTTATCCCAATCAACCAACATTATTGAAAAATATTACATTTTTTTAGGCCAAGGGATTGATAGCGAGATCTCGAATCAACTTATTGGTCTTTCATTCATCCTCAAATGTATTTGGCAGGATCCTTAAGCAATTCGCCTTTGTCTGAAAGTTTGACATCTGAACTCCACTGGTCTAGCTCCCAGAAAACCTTTATTTTTGAGTATTTCAAGTGCATATTTGTGCTGTGAAATATAGATCCCGCTTTTGAAAAGAGAAACTTCAATGCCCACGAAATATTTCAAATTCCCAAATCTTTAATGCAAAAATAAGTATGAAGGAAATCTTTGAGAAAGTTGATTGCACGAACATCATTATTCGTAATTACAACATCGTCAACATATGTCAATAAGCCAGTGAATTTTTTTTCTAAACTACAAGTGAAAAGTGATAAATTGGCCTTAGATTAGTTGAAGTCAGCGGCAATAATGGCTTTGGTGAATTTGGTGAACCATTGCCATTAAGCTTGTTTTAACCGTAAAGCGACTTGTTGAGGCGACACACAAGATTGTCCCCCTGTCGCCGAATACCAAGAGGAAGGGACATCTAAATTTCTTCATCTAAGTCGCCATGGAAAGCATTGTTAACATCAAGTTGTTGAAGAGACCAATTTTGACTAGCAACAACAGCAATAAGGTAGTTGACAATGATCATCCTAGCAGTGGGAGAGAAAGTGTCATGATAGTCAATGACTTCAGTTTGAGTAAAACCCTTGGCGACAAGACGGGCTTTGTATTGTTTGATGGAACCATCTGCTCGATGTTTGATTTTGAACACCCATTTGTGATCAATCGGAGTCTTGCCAAGGGGCAAAGTGGTGAGAGTGTGGGTGTTGTTGGCAGCAAGAGGAACAAGTTCAGACGCCATGGCCTAGCACCAGTGAGAATTAGTTGCTTCTATAAAAGAAGAAGGCTCCAAACTTCGACGGGCAATATTTCGTTAAACTCAAATATACAATTGAAAGATGTTTTGTATGTGCCTAGTTTTAAAGTCAATCTTTTATCCGTTGGTAAAATTACAGATGGATTGAATTGTTTTGTCACCTTTTTTCCTCTGTGTATTTTCGAACTTGGGTTCGAAGGCGATTGGTATTAGGAAGCGCCGTGGTGAGCTTTACTACCTCGTTGCATTTATCTCCGTCACCACTGTGGTAGCAAGAACCCATCATCTTTAGTCTTTATGAATTTGTACCTATAAAACAATTAACACCTTTGATCAAAAACTAAAGTCTTACCCCTCCCCCTCCCATAAGGTGGGGAAGGGTTTGGCAAATGGATCTCTGATGCCTAAGTCAGTAACTCTGAAAAGATTGGAAGTTTAGTACTTATATGCTTAGTGTATAGTTTACTAGTAAATGGTGGAAATGAGGTATTTATAGGAGGTCGTCGTCCATGGGTGTCAGGTTTGCCCTACACATGGCAGCTTCTAAGTGGCCAAGGTGAGTCAACCTGATGGATAAAGAAGGAATAATTCTAATATATTAATTAGGAGAATATATTAGAATTATTAGGTAAGTATCCTTCATTGATTATGATGAAGATTCCTTATTTGTTTGAGTTGTTCTTCAATCAGGAATATATTAAAGATAGGATTTGGTGATTAATCATATCTTTAATACCTTTGACTTTTTCGTGCCACGAGCAAATGAGTTTGATGGTGTTGTATGTAGTTGCTTAAGCCTCCAAGGATGAATTGCGAGTGGGAATATATGTGTCTCCTGCCCTATAATAAGAGTATTCTTGTCTTCTTTAGGAAAAAGTCTGCATGTCATCTTCAGGATCTTCATGATTATTTTTAGGGGTGGAAAAAATTCCCAAAATTCTCAAACCAAACCAAAAAAATACCGATCCCAAACCAAAAATGTCCCAAACCAATTTTCCCAAAATTTTGGTATTCCCATACCGAAAAAATACCGAAATTTCGGTATGGGAATCGGGATTGCCTTTCCAATATTTCGGTATTCCCATACCGAACCGAAAATATATATTTTTAATTATTATTATATATATTTATTTATTTATTTATTTACATAGATAATAATATATATTATTTTTTTAATTATAGTTAGGGTTAATTTGAATCGTTGGATTGTTTCAAATTAATCTATGCCATCCATCTATTCATGCATGTCTAACCAGTTCAAGGATTGAGTGAAAGAGTCCATTCTTCCTTACCTTTTTTTTGTTGTGAACTGGACGGTTCTTAGCATATGTGGAGGTTATTCTCTTCTAGTAGGAAGTCATTATTAATAAAATGGATGTCACATTAGCGACCCATATTTACCAATGTTGATCAAAGTTTAAGCAAGATAAATTTTTTTTGTCTTTTAATGAGAATTACTTGGGGTATTAGGCAGACAGCATTACTGATGATATTTCACATGTTGTTTTGTTGGTGTGTTATTGTTAACAGAGAAGGTGTACAAACCAATGCCACAAGGACATCAAGGACAAGGTAATTCTGTTTGCCTCAATCGAGTAGGATTCATCTCCTTTCTAGCCTTGTCCAGCTTCTCCATATTTACCGTTATGAATGACTGTATAAACATCCTATATGGATTAAATCCGAGATGTAATGTACATGTACTGCTGATTTGGCAGATTTGGCCTAGCTATATGTCAAATTTTCAATATAAAAGGTTGAATTTTAGCCCAAAAGCATAATATGTCAAATTTTAGTCCAAAAGCCCAAAAGCCCAAAACCATTTCGGGATTCCCCATTTGTCTCGAAATCCCGAAACTATTTCGGGATTCCCGAAAATTGGGATTCCCGAAAATTTGGTTTGGGATTGGTATTGAAATTGAGATTCCTGAAAATTTCGGTTTGGGAATCGGGACAAGGGTTTCGGTATGGGATCCCATACCGAACCACCCCTAATTATTTTTGCTCCACAACCATTGTCCATTCCTGAAATTCTGTCTCCCATCTCCTCACCACCTCTCCCGAACTTTGGCACTGATGATTAGGTCACCCTTCTTTTGCCCGTCTTGAAATATTAGCTAGCACATTTTTAAATTGTTCTTTTGATTCGGGTCAAATTTGTGAAGTTTGTCTGTTAGCGAAACAAACTCACCGAGTTCTTTTTTCCTTTTGCATTGTGACATTTAGGGCCATAAGAAACATCTCTCTCTTATTAAGGATTTTTTTTTATTCATCGTTGATGATTTTTCCAATTTAGCTGGCCTTTTCTTATTTGTTATAAACATGAAACACAAAATAATGGGGAGATTTATTTTTGGGTATATCTCATTTTACTACCCTCATGTTTCGTGGTTTTCAACATTTAGTACATCAATTTTTTTTCGGTATAATGGGGAGAATTATTTTTGGGTATACCTAAAGTGTAAATTTTGGGACAGTCTCATACATCCGTTAGTCAAACTGTTAAGTCTCCCGTTAACTAATGACGTGGCACCCATGTGGTCAATGACTGGGTGCCACGTGGAATTTTTTTTTTTTTTTAGAGAAGGAGTTTAAAAATAAAAAAATTTCCTGCCCAAATTTTTTTTTCCTACAACCATGTACCTTACATTTTTTTTCCCGCCAAATTTTTAAAAAAAATCAAATTAAAAAGGAAAAAAAACCACAACTTTCTATTTCAAATCTGCAAATTCAATTCCAAACAAACTTTGAATTCTAAATCTGCAAATTCATCATTTAAACTATCAACTACCAACAAAGTTCAATTGTCAACAACTTTCAATTCACAACAAAGTTCAATATACACCCTCTAATTCACATAAAAGTATCAAAAGACCACAATACACCCTCCAATTCAATATACACCCTCCTGGGTCAAGGTGTTCTTCCAAAAACACTAAAGATCTGTCCAAAAAAACTAAAGGCATATTTAACTGTCCAAAAAATTGTCTAAAGATTTGTCCAAAAAACTAAGGGCATATTCAACTATAACAAAATGAACCCTTAAACAACCTAAAGCATTAAAGTAGCATCATGAAACATTCCTCCTCCTTTTCTGACCTCTTGCAGTAGACTTTAAAGTGGGTTGAGAGGCTTGAGTTGGCTGAGATGAAGGTTGTGGAGCTTCCTGAGTGCATGGCTATGATGACTGAGAGGGTTGTGATGCCTTAGATGTTGAGGCCTAAGTAATGAACCCATATAGCATTAGCACTGATAGATACTACACTTCACAAATAACAAATTTACTTAAGAAATGAACTATCAACAAAAATTATCAAAAATTATACCTCATTTTTCTTGCTTTTTCTTCCTTTTCTAGCAGCTGGATGAGGATGAGTGGTAGGGCATCTAGCCTTGTTGTGTCCCAAGGCCTTGCAAACACTACACTTCACACTTTTTTTGCCCTCTCTTGCTTAACTTGAATTCATTTTCATCACCATCCCTATGTATCCTCTTTTTTGGTCTCCACCGCTGCCTTTTAAAAGTTGGAGGAAGAATGGATTTGTTTTCAGATGGCTCCCAAAATTTCATGCCTTGGTCGAGTTGAATCAAGTTTTCGTAAGCTTCAAAGTACTTATCCTTGTACCAAGAGGAAACAAATTCCTCAGGCTGTCTCCTTGCATAATAGATGGTCGAGCAACCATGTATGCAAGGAAAGCTTGTCAAATCCCATCTTTTGCATGAGCAAGTGCACCCATTCAAATCCACCACAAATATATTACCTCTGCATTCATCTACTTCAAATTTTTCTCCTCTAGACCATGTAACTATAGTGTGTGAGCTTTTCAATTTGCACTCCTCCAACTTCTTCTGGATTTTTGGGCAGATAGCTCATTTATCCTTCCTCATTGCATCTCTTCTCAACCATATGCTCTTCATCAATAAAACTCTTATTATTTCTAGCATGGTAATAATAGGCTTCTCCCTAGACCTTAGGATAAAAGAATTGAAGCTCTCACATAGGTTGTTTAAGAGAATGTCACATTGAGTGTGTGTATCAAAATATGACCTACTCCAATACAAGGCTAGTCTCTTCACCAACCATTTATAAACTACGGCATTCAGCCTATTCACCTCAGCCATACTCTCTCTAAAATCTGTGATGGTTGTTGCCTTGTCAACATTCCACAAGGCATCCCTTAATCCTTTCCCTTTAAACCCATCTGTCTTGTAGTTGGTGTATAAGTTCCTAACATAGAACCGATGATTACAATTAGGTAGCACCTTCTCAAAAGTTGGTATCAAACCCTTTTGTTTGTCAGAAATGAAAGTCCAAGCACGCTGGTTTACAATTCCCAAGTCAGCAGCTAGCAGTTCCAAAAACCAAACCCAATTGTCCTTGTTCTCGAGCTCTACTGTAACATATGCAGTAACCCAAGTTTGGTTATTTGCATCCATTCTCACTGCAGACAATAACTGGCCATAAACACTCCCTTTAAGTGATAACCATCCAACCCTATAAGCTGTCTACATCCATTCTTAAATCCATTTTGCAAGCCCCTAAACAAATATAAATCCTCTGAAATATCACATGAGCATCATTATAGGGTAGCACCTTCATCTGAACTGTAGTACCCGGGTTTGTCCTTCTAAGCTTATCACAGTACTCCCCACAACTTTGTGTACTGATCCACATTACTCCCCTCATGGATTTTCAAATACTGTGCTCTTACTCTGTAGGCTGTCTTCGGATTGATCTCAACCATTCTTTCCTTTTTCACTGTCTCTATAAATGTAGTGATGGGCATGCTTGGGTTGAGTTTGAACTTGTCCACATACCTTTTCACAAGCCATGCCACTTTACAATTAAGATTTTCCTTCCAAATCCTTGGACATTCATGTTTCCCAACATAGGTTTTCACTTGCATTGAATCTTCATTGTACATCCTGGAAGCATACAATCTCCATGGACAGTTTTTCTCACACATTGCACTAATCTTCCGTTTCTCATTCCTTTTAGCTTAATAGAAGGTGCACCATGCTTAATGGAGTGAGACCACACTGCATCTCTCAACTGTGCAGTATCTCTGAACTTTAATCCCTTTTCAAAATTTGGATTATCCCTGTCGGCTTCTTCATTAAACTCAGGGTAGATGACATTCTCATCACATTCTAAACCTAAATCATCAACACTGTGTAGGCCATCTGAGTCTTGTCTCTCATCGTTAAGGGGAACAACTTCTACATCCCTTGCATCAATAACGTCTTCTGGATGTTGGTTCCCAACCCTTTTACCCCTTTCAGCATCTCCAACAACACTTTCTACAACCATATCATCTACTGCACGACGATCATCATCTTCTAAATTGTAGTCACTATCCACAAACTCACTATCTGTAGTGTCATCCTCTATATATATTGCCACAAACAATGCATATTTGTTAAAAACCTAAACTTGGCAAAAATAATTGAATACTGAAATTAAAATTGTAAAAATAAATGTTTCAAAAATTTTACCTTCATTAGCTTTTACTTCGGTCCTTTCATTAATTTCTTCAGCTTCGTGCTTTTTTTCAATCAGCATTGAGAGGACTATTTTCAGCCTTATCTCCACTTCCTTGTCTTCCCTCAGTTGCTTCAGCCTCATGCTCATCATCACCATTGTAGGCTATGTCGTTAAAAAGACATAGTCGTTTTTCTAAGTCATCCGCACCCTCTTTTGCACTACCCTTCTTCAGTTTTGACCCACTTCCCTTTGAAATTGAACTCGCCACCCTCGATTCCTCAATATCTTCTATAATGACACCTTTTTTTTAATATGCCACTCTCATCTAGATTCATCAAAAGCTTATGTTTCGAGGAGACTTGCTTCGGACTTAGATATTCTAGGTACATTTCTATTTCCCTAACCCCTAGAACATACTTGCACATTTCACCTACATCTTGGTCCCATTCAATAAGCCTTAATCCCTCACCATAAGAAATTCCAGGAATCCTATAGTGATACAACATAAACCCATTATATCCTAACTCCTTAACCATTTCATCAATCTCAAAAAAAGACATGAAGTCTTTGTCTACGTAATCAAACCAAGCCTCAAACCCTCCCGTATATGCCCTTTCAGACCACTTCTCACCGTGGTTAATTTTAAGGCTAAATAATTCGGGCATGCTTGCAAATTCAAGGAGAAAGGTGAAAACAACATAAAATATTGGAGGCACATGAGGGAAAAGGTGAAAACACTAGTAGGACCATGAGGAAAAAAGGTGAAAACAAAACCATGGGGACCATTAATACAGTTCCACCTTTTTTTATTGAAACCATAGAAAAACAAGAGGTGAAAACAAAACCATGGGGACCACGATTGAAGACAAAACCACGTGCACAACCCACTACAAAACACAATTCCAGAAACCATAGAAAAAAAAATGGGATTGGAACTCACAAATCCCTAATCCCTAAAATTCAAAATTGAAAAATCCGAAAACCTAAACCCAATTCCAGAAACCATATTATCTACACTACAAAAAAGATAGGTTACTTACCATAAAGTGATGTTTCACCTACTTCGATCCTCCTTTTTTTCCCACCTCATCGCCAGCGATGGCTTCACAACAATCTTGTCCAGAAACGTGTGCGCAATGTATGACGTTGTGCGAGGTGGAGCGACAGCGCGTTGGTAGGGTTTCAGACAGGAACGGAGATAGAGGGTTCGCGATTTTCTGGGGGAGTGAAAAGTGAAGCTTTTTCACTTTTTCTGGGGGAGATGGGGGGGGTTGCGAATTTTGAATTTTGAAATCTTTTTTTTCATTGAAACCCCTTCTCTAAAAAAAATCCACGTGGACCCACATGGCGCCCAGTCATTGACTACATGGGCGCCACATCATAGTTAACGGGAGAATTAACAGTTTGACTAACGGATATATGAGACTGTCCCAAAATTTACACTTTAGGTATGACTCTGGATGAAAAAAAAAAATTGATGTACTAAATATTGAAAATCACGAAACATGAGGGTAGTAAACTGTCTTTTACCCATTATTTTCTATGTAGGATTTTTTTTAACAAACAAAAGTTGATTTTTTCGATTTCGTTCGATTTAGTTGGAATTTTTTTTACTTAGATTGAAACACAATTCCAAACAAAAGTCCATCAAACAGAAGTAGATAATGGGAAAATGATTTTTCATGTGGGATTTCGGCCCGTCTCTCTGATAATTTCACATGGTATCAGAGTCAGGAAGTAGGCCCGTATTGCCACGTGATGGGTTGGGCTACGCGATGGTGGTGGGTCCCTTGGCCCTGTGTGTAGGGTAAGTCCCCTTGGCTTCACGTGGTTGCCGATGTGTGGATCTCCCACATGTAACCCACTAAATGGGTCCTACATGACGGAGCGTGTTGAAATATCTCACATCGGTCAAATCTATAAGAAAAGAAGAGTTTAAGTATCTTAACCTCATTCCAACTAATACCGAGGTATTTTGTGATAAAACTTCACACCTGATGAATTGCGTAGGTGATAATTACCAAATTTAGGACAATATTGGTGTTGTTAGAAATGAACTTTTGGTCCGTCTCTCTGATAATTTCATATGGTATCACCATTACAACATCTTTGCCCCAAAGTACACGAGCATGCATGGAGGCTCCTTAGAGACCAAAATAGGATCACATGCTTTCCTACCTAACTTCATGTTTTAAGACTAGCTCTTACGTACCCTAGTTTAGTATCAGACCCCCAACCTTCATATGCCTCTTATCAGGCATCCCCCAAGGGAACACTCATCCACCAATAGGAGGACAACTGCACTCGTCGCCATGCGTAACTCTAGCCTAGTAGATGACTAATGGACTTCTTCCATATCAATAGTCGTTGAAGGAAACAGGTAATCGAGAACTATATTCAGAACTCATTTTTCTTTTTCTCTGAAACCTCTGGATAGTCAATTGATCTTTCTATGTTCTTTTTTTTGTGAGTTTTCTTGTCAATATGTTTTGAACAACAATTTGTCTCCACAACTAACACGAAATCGGAAAAGTGTAATATTCACCTTGAAATAATCGAGTACCTAAACTTTATGATTCAGATCAACTTGGGGGCCAATTGACATGATTCTCTTTCCTTACTTCCCCTATTTCTAAGTTCTCTGATTTCTTCTTTAATCTATTTATATTAAGTACACAAGCTTTAAGTCGAATCTTCCATTAACAAGTGAGGAGGAACATCATTACACAGTAATACCAATAAAAATTAAACTTTCTTTTGAGTAAATTAACAAGAAGTAATTGTTGTTTACCCTCTGAACCATCACGAAATTATCAGTTTACTCCTCAACTAATTCTTTAGCCAATTTGCCAATTTTTTTATTGAATAGTGTTGTATGCCAAGTAAGGGTGCAACTTGGGTTGGGTCAACCCGAATTTATCCATGTCCAACTTGATTTCAAATTCGATCGGACCAATTAAAATAAAGTAAAAACTCGTCCAAACTCAACCCAATCTCAACCCGATTATTATTGAGTTGAGTTGGGTTATGCTCTGCCCAGTAATGTCAACCAAACCCAACCTGGTTTCTAGTACGAATCAGTGTTTTAAAGAACTCGCCTCGAGGCGCGCCTAGGGCGCCTTTGAGGCTGGGCGGTGAGGCAAACGCCTCAGATTTGATGGAGTAGGCGAAATGCTTCGCCGGAGACGCCGGGACGGCGGAGGCGCGCCTCAAGGCGTCTGGACGCCTTGGCAGACCCCTTTTTTTTTTTTGAAATCCATCCAAACCCAAAACGATGCCGTTTGGGTAAGGATTTTCAGTCTTCTTCATAACATACCTTCGAATTCTTGCCTTTGTTTGCCTCTGCCTTCTGCATTCTGCCTTCTGCCTTCTTCTTCTCCCGCGCGCCAGAAGCCACTGGTCCAGTCGCCACACCGCCGCTTGGAGCAGCACCGTCGCCACGCCGCCGTCAGCTCAGCAACGTCAGCCCAGCCTCAGCGGCGTCAGCTAGATCCACAGGTTAAGGTTTCTAAAATTCTGAAATTAGGGATTTAGTTTTATGGAGAAGGTTTTGCTATAATAAGGGGGGGATTAATAGTTAGAGAAGAGATAGAGAGAAAAGTTAATCTGCCTCTGCTTTTCTGGGGAATTCGAAGGCTTTCTGGGGAAGCCAAAGGTTTTCTGGGGAAGCCGAAGCATTTGGGGAACTTGGAATTAGTAGGTTGGTTCGTTGGAACTTGGAATTATAGTGGATATAATAGGTTGGTTGGAACTTGTAAAATATAGATTGATTAATTAGTAAATTATTGTTGGAAATTATTGGTATATAGATTAAATTGATTAATTAATAATTAATTGTTGGTATATGGTACCCAAATCATTTCTTATTTTTATTTGAGGTACCCAAATCGTTTAGAGGACCTGCTTCCCTCTTTTAGTTTGGCTGTTCTAATAAGTTGGCAATGCCTTACATTCTGGCATTGTTCTAATTGTTAGTCATCCACACAGTTTATGATTTTATATATAGATTAAATTGATTAATTAATAAATAATTGTTGGAAATTGTTGGTATATAAATTATTGAATGATGAATTTAAATGATATTATCTTTTGAATGACTATGAATTTGAATGAAAAATTGAGAATGGATATTTATTTTACATAGTATTATTTTTTGTACAATTATATGTATATTGTATAATATATAAAACATATATATATATATATATAATTAAATCCCGTGAGGCTTCGCCTCACGCCTCACGCCTCACGCCTAGGCCGGGCTTCGCCTCGGACGCCTCGCCCACGCCTCGCGCGCCTCGCCCACGCCTCGCGCGCCTCGCCCACGCCTCGCGCTTTTAATACATTGGTACGAATTGCTCATGCACATATTACCCGTCCCACTTCATAATATATAAACCCACTAGATACAAGTTTGGGAGGGCTATACTTGAAGTTTGCTATTTGATTTTCATTTGAACAATGAATGATAGTGTTTCTTTTAAATTTCTTTTGATTGAAAATTTGGTATTGTCTTGTAACTTAATTTCAACTTTACAAGGTTGAAAGTTTATAATGACGTCACATGCTATTTGGTTTATCTTTTGTATGGATGATGATGTGTAAAATTGAATTTTAAATCATTTTTATATTATTTGGTTCAAAATTTGAAATTTATCTTATACAATAATGTTTTACAAGATTGACCTTTATATGAGCAAACCTATTGAACTCAATTTAAACCCGAACCTGAATAAACTCGCATGAACCGAACTCAACCCAAACCCGGATTAGAAATGTTGTATTAGGGTTTGGTTGAGCTTCTTTCCATTGAATAATGACACATTGGCATATTGGTGTTGAATAATGACGTCATCACCTAGGCTAAACCTCTTTCGAATAAATTGTGAGCAACTTAGATGGACCGGCTACACCTGGCGTCCAGTTCAACAACACAATACCACAGCTGCTTTTCGTTTACTTTGATATTTTTCCATCACTTCATCTGAATCCTACCCTGCCCCCAACGTTGATTGACCCAAAGCCTTCTCAAATTAAAATAAAAACTTAGAGCCAGGGCCTGATGTTTGTAATCCGCACTGCACCCTTACAAATCATCCATGGAACATAAGCATAGTCATCCATCTTATATTTTCCTGAGGAACTAGACATACCTCAAATTACTACCTCTGCAACTTAACTGGAAATTAAGTAATCTACGAAATCTATATATACAACATATCCAAGTTACATAAGTACGGCAATCTTAAACTGTTATTATGAACCTTATTACGCAAAGATTCACGGCATGCCAAGAGTAAACAAGTTTATTGTCTTATACACCAAGGTGGATACTTGAGTTTAAAACATGTTCTTATGTATAGAGTTCAGTTCCTCTACTGCCGCCTTCCCGGTCCTGAATGTAGCTGGAGTGTCCTGCTTGGTACAACCTGAAGGACCCCAGGTAGCTCTGCCAATATCGAGTAGACAACAAAACAATGAGTATTTATTTCTAATAATCCGAAACTGGCTAGTTTACCGGACTTGTAACTTGCATAAAAGATCTATTGTTGTAATTCAATAATCAGTAAAATGCCTATAAGTGTGCATAATTGAGAAATGGCTTTGTCTAAAACTGTTTTCCTCTTCACTTGTAAGTGAGAGGTCTTAGGCTCGATTCTCACCAAAGGCGAATTTGAACCACATTATTGCTAACCCATTGTGAGGCGTATCCTACTCCATTACCCCCTTAGTGTAGATAATATCGTTTGTTCATAAAAATAAAAAATAAAAAATAAAAAGGTTTTTTCTCTTTTGTTTTCTGTTTATGTTTTGAAGGAGAAACGACTTCAACTCACTTTTGCAATGTAAACAGATGAAATACCAAATTTGACCTAAAATGTGAAAAGCGAATTCATATCAATGCCAGCCTAGAGACATAACCAAATGCCATGATACTGGTAATTCCTTTACCATATGAAAGCCTATGCAACAATTGTCATGTGTTTAATGGTAATAATACACAACAAAAACAACGACAACAAGAAGAAATGGAATACAGTGCCAGCCATCAGTACTGAGCATCAGCAAGAAGCATTGTAGCCTAAGTTAAGCAAAAGTACTCCTATAATGTGAATCAACAAAGACCTAAGAGTGTTTAGTCTAATGGTCAGGCCCTTGGCAGCAAACCAAGAGGTCTGGGGTTCGACACCTCTCAAGGTACCCACCTAGCAATTGCTAGAGTTTCTTGCCTCCCAAATGTTGTGGGGTCAGGCGGGGGGCCTAGTGATTAGTCGGGTCAAAGATCCGGAGACACTAGTTTTCAAAAAAAAAAAAAAAAAAAAATGTGAATCAACAAAGAAACAGTAGGAGTTTTACCAATTGGATACGCTTGGGGGCAACAATAGTAGTATAAAACTTCTTTTATAATGATAATGTATAAAAGATTACATCAGCTAACTTTGAATCGTTTAGAAGTTAGAACCACAAAGACTCTGAATCAACAACAGGATAAGAGGATTATAGAGATTATGTAACCAATGACAAACAGTAAAAACATCATTTGAGGTTTTATTTATTTTATTTTCCTCATGTTTGGGTATTGCCAAATTTAGCATATTATGAATTTCACGGGAGTGAAACTTTGGAGTGTGTGAGGGACTTTGAAGTTTCATAAAACTTAGGCTAAATTTGTTAGGAATACACTATAAAATTAGAGGGACTTAAATAGGACTAGATACAATCAATACATTGAGAGATTGCTCAAATGACTCCATGAAAGGTGTCATTTTGAAAGCCCCGTGTTAAGTGTCTTTGTAGCGCATTTTTAGTGTTTTAGTAGTAGCTTTGTGGTGTTTGACTAGTTCACAGTAGTGTTCTTGTTGTGCATTTTTAACAATTTAGTCAATGTTCCTTGGGACTTTGATCTAAACATAGGGTTAAAGTCCACATGGAATAAGGACCCAGTAGTGTGAGCAAAACTGAAACTTTAAGGCCTTGTTTGGTATAGAGGATTGAATTGGAATGGATAAGATTCTCTTTTCAAGGTAAGAAGGAAGAAATGAAAAAATAGTGACCAACTTAAAGATAGCCAAGGGATTACTCAAGAAGAAAATTTATCCATTCCAATAGTCCCCAAAATGGTAGGATCAGAAGGAAGAAGTTTTCTTCATGTCTAATCCCCTGAAAATTCTCCTCTACCGTCAATATGCCTTGGATTTAGAGGGTTTTCCACTCCATTCTCCTATACCAAATTAGTCCCAAGCATTCTGAACATGCCAGAAGGTGATAACAATAAACAAGCAAAGAATACCCATAATTGTTGAAACAGATGCGGTTGGGGGTCCAAAACAAAGCTGAAACAAACTCGCAGAGGCCAACCTATTAATCACTACACACCCAATTCCCCAATCGAAAGATCGATACGCTATCGTGAATTAAAAGATCACCTTTACAAATCGACTCATTTAGCATGAAGCATTCATATTAACCATGTCAAAGAGGAGTATAAATAAACAAATAACATTTGCTAAGAAAACCAGAAGAAAACTCATCACCAACACTAGAAAAAGGGGAGAGAGAGAGAGGACTAACTTGAAATTTGGTCGACCTGCTGTGGAGTGAGCTTAGCGGAGAATCCACTGGCAGCCGTCTTGTAACTGTATACCAAAGCCTCATTCGCAGCCTCCTCACTGTATATATGTATGTATGCATATCACAATCCACAAATTCACACAAATTCGCAAATTTCATTTTTCTTTGGTTTTCCCAGGAAACAAACAATAGATAAAGGAGGGAGAGAGAGACCTGCCGAGGACGGAGGCTAGGGTTCGGATGTGATAGGACTCAGGCTCCTCATTTTTTAGAGGGCGTTCGGTGTAAACGATGTGGACCGCCGTTTCGGAAGAAGAAGCAACGACGGATTTGGGAGCAGATTCGTCGGCCATAGCGAACACAGAGAAGATGATGAGATTCAAAAGCAAAATTGAAGACAGGAAAACGTTGGAGCTGGTGGTGCTTACCATTCCTTTTTATACAATTCAATCACAAATTTCAATTTGGGCAAATTCCTTTTAGCAATTTAGGATATGACTTAGCTGCTAAGGTACTTGTGTGCGTGCGTGTTTGGTAACTCCGTCTCTTTCTTTGGTTTTTCTGTGGAGCCTTCTTCCTTATCCTTTCTTTCCTTTATTTTATTTTATTTTCTATTTTATTCGAGTTTTTTTCTGGAATAATGTTAGGAAGATTAAATTTATTAATGATTAGTTTATTACTTAAAAATTGATAAACGTCCTAATTCATATTAGTGACACATCATTTAATTTGCAAACTTTATTTACAAATATAGTCTCCCTAATATTACCCTTTCTCAAATGCACATTAAAATTACAAATCTAAGTTTGTTGACTCTAAAAACTACTCAGCCTACACGGCGCGCAGGCCGAGTAATTAAGAAGCTAATTACGTCCTTCAGATGTGTACGGAGCATGCCAACTCGTCGGTCGAGCTCGGTCGGGGAGTAAAAACTATGTTGATGTTGCGTTCAGCGCTGCTGACTTCTACGTCTTGCGATTGCGGCCGAGGAAGGAACACTTCTCGGTCTTTGGATTCTAAAGCCTAAAGACAAGGATACTAATTACGAATTTCACTAGTTGTCGTCGCTAGCTTCGGTCACGGTTACAGTACTCGTCAGGGTAAACTCTCGCCGAATTAACACCAAAGTATAAGGGCACAGATACTCAAATCGGATATAAGTCTTGATAATAAAGGTGATTCGGCCGTCCGAATGCCAAACTCTAAACCCCACTTGTGAGTATGCGATCATAAAATAACTCGGCGTTTGCCGTGCCGAGCTTAACAATCAGTAACACCTCACTTCGCCAAGAAGGCTGATGAGATGACCTCTACCGACAGGGATCCAAAAATCCTTATCGACCGAGAGTTGGATAGATAACCAGTCGGCCTCGACGCAGTGCTGTTTATCCAAACTGAAGGTGCTCCAAGGTCGGCTGATACTACGACAACAGTGCTGTTTATCCAAACTAAAGATGTCACCAGTCGCCTTCACAGTGCTGTTTATCCAAACTGAAGACGTGAAGGTGGAAAAAGAAATTAAAAAAATCTCAAGGATGTTGAGAGGTTTCGCGTAGAGCGAGAGTTTGCGCAGGGCAGATTTGTGTGTTGAGTTAGAGGTCTTTTTTTCCGTTGCCATTGCATCTGTATTTATAGTAGCCTTTTCCCTTTAATTAAATTGGAACTCCATCCGGATCAGGACTCCTCACTCTGATCCAACCTTATCTCGGCCACTCCTACTTCCACCAAGATTCTGAACCTAGCCTTCTATTCGGACACGTCCCTTCAAATCCCCGTATCTCAGTCTCGGCGAGACTCCTTACTACACTAGGACCTTATTTTTTTATCCATTTAACAATAGGACTCCCTCCTTTTATCTTTATCCAGAATTCCCACAGCATCTTTCAAACCAAGCCTCTAGGCCAAGAAACATTTCTCGCTCGACCCAAACCATTATTTTGGGCCCAAATACCATGCATTAAAAACCTAGGTAGGCTAGGTTTCAAATGAATTTCAAACTCATTTTAAGTTCCTGAGTGCCGTCAGATATCCCAAACCAATTCGAACTGTACTGCTTATTTGGGATTCAAATCGCATCCCATTTATCTGGTTGAAGAAGATGCCAAGAAGATAATTATTATGATAAAATCCATAATATTATCCTTTAGCAAAAATATCTCCATTTTTCCATCCGACGGTTGAGAACCATGCTCACTCAACGGCCTCGATTACTCGGGCCAATGGTGTAAAATTGGGTCCAAACAAAGTTCCACTACAAAACAAGAGCCATTAGATCCAAATAGATTATTCAATCTAACGACTCTTATTATGATGTGTAACTTAAATGTGTGATTTTTAATAATTGATGGTAAGCAATGCTTTAAAATTCACTAGGCGGTAGCCGGGTGACAATAAGAGTGCAAGTTGAAATGATGTTTTTGTTGGATATATGACCTCAAAGCAATCAAGATTAATTGATCGCTTAAGGTAATAGAGGGATTAGTCCATAATCTAATCATTGGGCAAGATCACTATAGGTAGATTACCAATGTAATCTCGTTAGTGAGTCCATGGATGACGATTATATACATTGTAAAAGGTAACTTATGAAATAATGTTAAAGAGGCCATTTTTATATGTGTTTATCCTAAACATTGCTTCTGGTCATTGAATTATTTTAGTGGATATATTATAATCTGGAAGACTGGTACACCCTATGTCTGCACTGTTTGTAAGATGGAATGGATGTGTGTAGGTGCTTAATAAAGATGCAGTATACTAAACACGAATACCTCAAGATCTTATGTATATACTTGATACATACTCATGTCAATTAAAACTCGATTGTTGCAGTAATGCAAACTAATCCTTGAACCTAAGGCACCCCAATTGTCTTGTGGTTAGTTTCTTAATGTTACATTATGCTAAAGACGCTCTGATATGAGAGGGTGTTTACAACTTCGTTAGAGTTAAGCAACCTAATCACAGAGGCAAGTGAATGAAAAACAAGGAATCTCTAACCTTCACAATTGAAGAAGAATGATCATCGATGTAATTCAAAATCTTGGCCCAAAGCATCGTGATTTGAAATGAAATAGATTCCAAATCTATCAAATTGAATAATGAGTTTCTCACAAGTTTTACGAACCGAACATACTAATAACTTGGTTTGTTTCTTATTCGAGCCGGATTAAGCTTAGCTTGGTTGTTTCACGAGCTAAGCTTGGTCGAGCCAAACACATGCTGAAACCAATCCAAATTCAAACTTTTTCGAGCTAATTTATAGCCATATCCCTAACTTACACCAAAGAGAGCAAGAGTGAACCGAAATTGCGGTCGGTTAAAATAACCTTTTTTGGAAAGAAAAAAATAACCTAATTCACTCATCAATTACAAATTCTGATTTATCTTTAAAATGCAACAATTATTAGACACTAAATGACACAATTGAAAATATAGAAAACTACATGGGCAAAAATTGAAATTTGCCCTGTTGAGGTCTTTGATCCTTTTCAGGTGTTGTGCAGTTCGGCTGAGAGAACTGATTCAACCGCAGAAACGAGGGGTGAAGGTGCGGACTTTACCAATTCTGCGCTTTCTTTTCCAATTAATATCTGAAAATTTACAATTTTACAATTTTACAATTTTTGTTTTATCAGAAACGATCGGAGGAAGTGGGAAATGGCGAGCGCAGTGGACCCAGCAGGAGATCCGATCCCAACATCGGCAGTTCTGATGGCGGCGGCGAAGCACATTCAGTTCAACTGCCAAGCGGAGAACATGGCTTTTCTCAAGTGCAAGAAGAAGGACCCAAACCCTGAGAAGTGTCTCGACAAAGGTCGCCAAGTCACTCGATGCGTTCTTACCCTGTAAGCCCTTTCAAGTTTTCGCCCTGAGATTCGTATGCTTTGGACCCTTTCCCCTTGGAATTGGAAAAGTTTGATTAACTGGGCTCATGGTTTATAGAGAATTTGAAGCATGGACTGCTCAAATGAGCTCTATGTGGTTCGTTGTTTATATACAATTTGTGGGTTGAGATTACTCAAATGAGCTAATGTAGCTCATGGGGTTGTATAGAATTTGTGGGTTGGATTGCTCAAATGAGCTCAATGTGGCTCATCGGTTGTATAGAATTTGAGACTTGGATTACTCAAATGAGCTCAATGTAGCTCATGGTTTTTAGAATTTGAGACTTGGATTGCTCAAATGAGCTCAATGTGGCTCATCGGTTATAGAGAATTAGAATTTGTGACTTGGATATTTCAAATGAGTTCAATGTGGCTCACGGGTTGTATCGATTGCTCAAATGAGCTCAATGTCAGTTATAGAAAACTTAGACTTCGATTGCTCAAGTGAGCTCAATGTGGCTCATGGGTTATAGAGAATTCCCATATTTCTGTTGAGCTAGAGACCAAACTTTTATGCCTTCTTTGTTGAAATGGAAAAATCTAAATAATGTGATACAATACATTGTGATGCACCAATGTTTATTACATTACATGACCATCTATCCAAACAAATGTTTAGAGCAAATGCCATTTGGTCTAGCTGACTAGTTTTTGTTTTTGAACACTTTTTGGGCTTATGTTTTCATCCTCCTCGTTACACTCGGTTAGTAGTTAGTACCAATGATTTTTGACAGATCCATGTTACAGCCTGTGTTAAATGCAATATATGTTTTAAACCATTATTCTTGGTGCTATTTACATTGAAGCTATCGGTATTACTCTTTTCTTTGTTGGACATATCAACTTTACTTCATAAAGTTTGTGAGCTGCAGCTTTCGGTATCCTTGGTCCACACCTTGTTGAATGTAATAGTGCGTCCTTACTCCAGGTCTCTCGTAAGTAAAACTTAAGATACGTAACCCCTTATTCATTGAACACTAATGGTGAATGTGTACAAAGTAAGCCTAACCCAGGTAGCATATTGAATCCGGGTTTTATGACGATATAGTATCATTTTGGTCAAATACTTCGTTGTTTTTCTATTATATTCTGGACCTTTTATGCTCATTTTTCCCCCACTTTACATTTCATTGTCCGGTGATATTTGTAGACATCCTGAAGTTGCCATTGTCCTACATATTAGCAAATAGCAATTTGCACAAATTATGCAATGGACTAATTTTCAAACATCATCATTCCTTTTTCTCTCTTCGAAGTTTTTTGAATTCTGCGTCACATTCTTATGTTTGCACTATTTAAGATTTGGAGTTTTTGTCTTTCCCAGTGATTTGATCATCCAGTTAATTTGATGATGTCAATGAAAACTTGAGGAATAATGGTATTGGATGCACGAAAGATCTTCAAAATATGGCATTTTGTCCTTGCAGGCTGAAAGATCTTCATCAGAGGTGCACGAAAGAGATGGATGCTTATGTTGGATGCATGTATTACAATACAAATGAATTTGACTTTTGTCGCAAGGAGCAAGAGGACTTTGAGAAAAAATGCCCGTTGGCTTAAGAACACGCCACTCGTCCCGCTATTTACTTCTGTTGCAGTTGGAATGGTTCTCCAAATTGCCCTAGATTCCGGAATTTTTAATTTTCTTCTCTAAACCAGGTCCTGCATTTATCAAAAATGAAATTTAACATTGCTATATAATTTGTTCAAATTAACACTTTGACATTTATCTTTTAACATCTCCGTTGGAAATGCTCTTAAATGCCTCAGAGTATATTATACCATAAAGAGAAATGTCAAGGGGATGCTTTCAAAAGTGAAACTCTCCATGAATTTTGTCTCCTTACATTTTAATGTCAAACTTCATGCCAACATTATAACACGTGAAAAAAATACGGGGTAGCAAAGAATCCTCTTAACATTTCTCAGACTGGAAAAATCTTCAAATTCATTGAATGTAGTAATGTCATTAGAAATTGCACAATAAGACTTTCAGTTTTGTTCATTTCTCACCTACACTAAAAAAGTGGAAAAACAGCTCTCGTGTTAAAACAACTTAAAACACAAATACAGTACCAAACGGGCTCTAATTGAGCCTACTTCTGGCAATTTTCCTTTTAATTCCAGGATTCTGAAACAAACAAACAAACAAACAAACAATGCATGTCAATTCCTGAAGCAATGCTGTGGTAGTATGACATGCAGTGCAGTCTCTCCCCAATCTGTTATCGCCATATAATTACGATAGGGTTGTTGCGCGGAAACGACTTCCAGATTAAGATTACGATGTCCACAAGAAGTGCATAGCATCCAATTGATTTAACTTTGTGGATTTGAGAGATAATTTGTAAAGCTCCCTCAGTTTTTCAGTATCCCCACACCTGTTGGATACTGAAGCTGGCTGAGAAACCGAAGATTTGCTTGCGCGTGAGGAAAGTGCCACACCCAGCATCTTCTTCAAAAGCATATGCAACTGATTCCAAAACCTGGCATGTACCTCGGGGTGGTTGGTTTTCAAATAGTCCGAGTCTGTTTCCGACACATACCGTCCTTCAAGCAAGCAAGACAAAGCTGATTCCAACATCTGGAACACAAGAAACATTTCAGCTCTTTTGAGTATTTTCATAGCAGAAACAGTAAAGGAAGACGAGATTATATAAACTATTGAGTCTAGAACCAACAACAACAACAAAGCCTTTTCCCACTAAGTGGGGTTGGCGACGCCTGAGAGATACTATTGAGTCTAGAACCATCTCAATAAAATCATATAAAGTCGTAATACGATGAACTCTCCAAATAAAGAATAGCATAACGTTCAATCTGTAGTCAGTGTACTTATCAAGATTAACTATGCAACGTAACTATGACATGTATTTATTTAATGATTCAACCCCAACAAAAACTGCAAACCAAGATATGTTAATTAATTGCAGTATAACTAATAAAAATGTATAGATGGACTCTACATAGTCACTGCTTGATGTGAAGACTAAGGAGATTGATGCAGCAGTACAGATAAACAAGAAAAAAGAGAGTAGTTTGATCAACTTCCGATAGTATAAGTACATCATGTCCGATTTTTATGGGGGCCAGTCCGAAAATCAAGATCAAATCCCTTGATCAGATCCTAATCAAATCACTCCTAACCAACTTAATGTCATGATCCATGATGACAAACGGTACAAGTCAGAGACTCATCAAGATGAATAAAAAATGCGTCAGCCAGGAATTCAAAGGGATAAGATCAATTAAGCTGAAGTTAGAAGAGACATAATCTGTTCATGGCTAGTTGTATAGCATTCCCTCTCTTTGCAAAGATCATAAGCGTTCACTAAAAAGGAACAAATTCAAGAATACAATTTCTCTTCATGGAACAAACAAAGGCAAAGGAAGAGGGAAAGGGAGTCGGAAATCTAGAACAACACCAATGGGAAACAATGCAACCAAAATGGCCAAGACACCATGATTTCCAAGCCTAGAAAAAGGCAACATGAAGGAATGCAGATCGATGAATTAGGATTTAATTCCCCTTAAAATTCCTAAATTAGCATAAAATCTCAAATTGCAAAGAAAAAGAGCCAAGGAGCATTATGCCTTCATCAAATAATTAACAAATCGAATTTTTCTCATCTAAAATACTTAATTATATTTTGATTTCGCACACAGCTAAATGTGGTGCAATTCATGCATACATGTGTATAAGCATTATTTGAAATTCAAAGCATTATGTATAAAGCAAGATCAAGAACTTACTGCGTTTGAGTGTAAAGGGCTTGAAAGGCTCAATGAAAGAGCTGCTCTCTCTATAAGAATAGTTAGGTACATGGTAGGATGCGTTTTTGGTCCATAAAAATCCATGGCCTTTTGCATGTTCCTTTCCGCCAAGGATGCATATTGCTTGACCCGTTGGATAATTGTGTTTTCACCTTTGGATAAGTTGTTTTTCTTATGATCTGGCTCTAAGAATTTCAAACAACAATCCCTTTGGTAGCAAGCCAACTGAAAGTAGGAATATGCAGCCTCCTGTTTACGCAATTCACCTAATGATTCATAAACAGACAGTGCCTCCCTAATGGCATCATTGGCTGAAATCTCATGCTTTCGTGATTGTTTTCTTGATTTTCTGCCACTAGGACTAGTGGAACCGACGTGCACATCTACCATCACTCCAGTTTCATAGACATCAACAGTTGTATCTTCTCTTGCCAAGAGCATTCCGAGCCTCAGATATGTATGAGCAAACTGTGTATATACCTCAGTCCTCAATTTGTTTAATTCAGAGCCAGCCTCTTCAACAACAGCATTGAGTTCCACTTTTGCTGCCCCATAATACTTAAGGGATTCACTATATTCTAGCTTTGCAGTCTCCAATGCATGGTTGTATGTGTTATGAAAGATTGGATGCCCTTTTAGACTATCAATCTTTGATACCATCTCTTCTGCCAATGCCCGTCTTCCATGCCCCAAGTTACAGTTTATCAATATGATATTGGTATGATCAGAGACTTCTCTGAATGCTTTTATAGCATCTACAAAAGCAAATTCAGCTTTTTTTAGTTCTTTCCTTTCAAGCCTGTTTCGACCTAGTTCATTGCATACCCACCCTTTCTTTTTCATTATAGATTGTAGTTCTGCAGAACTGGATGGAAGACCACCTAATGCCTTTGAAGCTTCTTCATAACAGCATACGGCTTCAGAAAGTTTGTTTTCAGCATCTGCAACTGCAGGACCACCAAGGTACTTGAATATACCACCATTTTTCACTTTCGTTGTTTCTCTCAGAGAAGCATTAGATTGGGAGGCCAGTATCGGCCCCATGTCATCCACTCCTAAATTGCCAGATTCCACGTGTTTCACTACAAGCTGATCTGTATTCGAAGATTGTACTATGGTTTCACCGTTTCTCTTTTGGTGTAGATAACCGCAATCAGAAACCTTTCCACTCTCTGTTTTTAAAGAAAGATTATCATCTTCTGGGTCTCTTAAAAGGGGGAAGGCATTGCTCTTAGCATATGGTCTTTTACAGTATTTCCTGCCAGAATTTACTGAGTTCATATCACCACCACTACTACTTGCACTGCTACCACTGCTTGCCCTATCACTCTGGCAGCTGCAATTTACTAGAGAACATGAACTGCAGTTTTGTGTATACTGCCCCAACTTCTTCTTGAGCCTTTTAACTTCTTTGACAACCTCAGATGAAACTTTCAACTCTCTGATAGAATACTTTCTCTCCACTGGTGGAGAGATCATACTATCCTTAGACAAATGGAATTCAACATAAACATCTCCAACCAGTGTCCATGCCTTAGCCCAGAAGAGGTAGATAGACGAGAACTGCTCGAAAGAAAGATAACCATGGGTGGAGCTGGAGCTCATATCTTCCTGATCACTATTAGATGATGTAGTCTTTTTATTTGTATAATTGAATTCTGTCGGTGATGAAAAGAAACTATTCATGGAAGAAATAAATTTTGTGTCTTCCAGATGCTGAGGCATTGATCCATATACAGAGCAGGCCAATTCTACGACCTTCAAAGCTTGATGCAACTGACCATCCTCCTTATAAGCTTGTCCAAGTGCCAAATACGACTCTCCAAGCAAAAGAACAAGTTTCCACAACTTGTGGTCCAATGTTGATGTTGGAAGCCATTCTCTAATGTCACAAACCTCGATACAGTCAGCATCACCACATGCACAAACAGAAAGATTAATAGATGAAGGTGGCCTATCATGGGTTTCACTCTCCTGGTCCATCAACTTGGATTCAGTAGTTTGCAGTTGGCGCATCCATCTGAGAGATTTAATAGCTTGAGAAACATGATGTATTGCAGCTAGCTTAGAAGAGATTGGTTCAGCAACAGTTTGAACTACATGTCCGGTTGTTGCAGGCAATTTGGAAACTGCAGAGCTTTCAATCCCAGAGAAATTTGGTACAGCTTCTGTCAAATCTCCATAGTCTGTGCTACCTTCTGCTATCAATTTTCTCGGAGGATATGCATTTGCTTCTAAAGTCATCTTTACTGAAGCTTCAGCTACTAAATCTTCAACATATTGACCATCGTCATATGATATCTCCTCTCCCACCAGTTGAGGTTCTTCATGGACTGTCGATTCAGAAATGCTACTTACAAAGTCCAAAGAATCTTCTTCAGCATCAGTAACGGTAAGTTCATATTCTACAGGCAGATCTTCAGTAACTAATTCCAGCTCTTCATCGTGGTTCAAAATAAGCCTCGCAAATTGTTCATGTGCAGATGCACGCACAACCTATTCAGCAGTACATCAATTACAGTTGTCATTTCATTTCTGAGACTTAATTGATTCTGACAAAAATCGTGAAATAGTAACCAAACAAATAAAAAAAAAAGTAAAAACATTAGTTCATAACACAGTACCAGATGATCTGGCGCATCTAGGAATTCCAAACATTTTTGGAAGAACCTTGCACACTTTGCCATATTATTTGGAGCCTGCAGGTATTCCAAATAAATTAGTAATAACTAAAAAAAGGAACAAAGGAAGGTAGAGAATAAAGTAGTCAAATTTCTTCCATACCACTGAAAGTGAAAGCCTGTGAGCAATTCGATACAAGAGAGTCCCCAATGAATACAGAGAATCACTTCTTCCTCGATGCAATAGAGAAGGAAGGGAGCTTGAGCTATCATCACAATCATTAGAAGAACAGTTCTTGGGAATAACAGAAAGATCAAAGAGTTGAATGACATCTTCCCCAGCATTTTTATACAGCTGAAATTTTGAAGATATAATAAATATTATTATGGGAATTGCAAAAATCAAACTACAAAAAGAAAAGGCAAATGAAAAATTAGTTTAACATAAAATTAAATCACATCAGTACCCAATAAGCTCCAGGATCTTGCTTGCAGTTTTCTTGAAGGAACCTCAAAACAGAAAGGCCGTTTTGCTGCACCACGTAAGGATGAAAAGCAGGAGCGCCTTCCTCAGAGATCCCTTTTAGTAGAAATATATCATCTGTTTTCAAAAGCTCGTATCCCTGCACTACACCGTTTTCGTGATAACAAATGGCCATCTCAGGCACACTTGCCATGACATTGTCAAGCCAGGCTTCAAGCCAAGTTAATGGTGTAACCTGCCAATAAGATTAATAAAAAGGAAAAAACACACAAACAAACAAAACGAGGAAAACAGTTATTATGCAAACAAAAAAAAATGAAGGGAAAAGAATAGGACAAAAATTTGGGTACGCCACTGCAACCTGTCGTGACACATCCCAGAGATGCAAGCTAACAGCAACATATTTTTCATTACTGAACAGAAGCAAGTCACTCCCTATGAGCATGCGGAAATTGTGAAATTGCCAAAACAGAACCCTTAGAAACCCATCGTTACCAGCTCTTCTATGTTTTTCAGACTCTTGTATTGAGCTTCTGGACTTCTCGCCAACTTGTGAAGCCTTTTTTACAGGATTGCGCCCCTTATTTTTCTTATCCTTCTTATTTGCCAAAAAGAAATCATCCCTTTTAACCTGTGAGTACTCTGGACGATTTGATTTTCCACCCGGAGCAACATCATCATGCTGTCCCACAAAGTGAGTATTTGCCCCAGGAAGAACAGAGGAGTTTGATTGCTCTTGTGATGGGACATGATGAGTTGGCGGGCAATCACAAGCTTCCATCCGAACCGAATGCATAGCAAAATTCAAAAACAAAGACTGATCTGCACCTTTTGATTGATTTTTACGTCTTCTTATTAACTTTTCCCCCTCTTCAATGTCAGGCCTACACTTGAGAAAAGGAGCAGATAAGTTATTATTTTCTTCCTAAGTTTTATAAAATACAGGACAAACAGAATATCACATTAGCAGGCTATACACACCCAGTATTGAGAACAAGCGTCTGCCCAACACGCTGAACTGCAATTGATAATCGAGCCTTGGAATACGGCATTTTGAAGATCTGCTTCAGAATGTCAGCTGGAGCAATGACGTCTATCTCATCCCCATACTCAACCAATCCAGACACCGCGAGGGCCTCACATTTTCTAGTGAGATTTGATGTAACAGTGCCACCATCCCAAGCTATATCTGTCAACTCAAATAATATCATATTCATAACATGTTTGGTACAGCTTCAAAATCAGAAGCCAAAAATAATTGTAAAGGTACCGAAGCAATTAAAAACCCTTGAATTATTTCAAAATTACCGCCATCCACACTATATAAAATTCTAATACCAAAAACTGAAAAGGGGGAATATTATTAAATTAAAATTGAAAGAGAAGTGAGCATACCTCCAGCGGCCTTGGGGTGCACGGCAGCAATGGGAAGGACTTTGTCCGGCGAAAGGAGCGGCGGGCTCTTGAGGTCGGTTTCTGTAGGAAGCATTCGATACCGCGGAGCACTCACTCTGAAAATTCACAAACAAAATCAATGAAAACTGAAACAACTGTAGAGGGAGAGAGATAGAGGGAGGGAGGGAGAGGCGTACGGACGTTTGGCGGGAGGGAATGAGAGCGGAATCGAAAGAGTGGAAGGCCTTGTCGGTGGGAACAGGGATGGAGCCGCAGAGAAAGCCGACGGGGTTCGGCCTTTCGATTTCTAACTTGCCGATGCACTGAAGCTCTCGAGAGCCATCGGAGCTCGACAGTGCCGATGGCGCCCATGATTTCTCCATTGCTGTTCAGTTTGCTAAAGCTAGGGTTTCAATTTCGATCTCAATTTCGAATTTTTGCCTTCCTTCTCAAAATTTGGCAGACTCTGTTAATAAGGTTGCTTCTCTTTCTTCTGGAAACTTCACTCAGATCAACAGCAACTCCTGATGGACGCGAGAGCTATTTATATTTTACCCAATACCAAACGGGTCATTTTCCTTTTTCGACTATTGCACGCTCTTTTTAATTTTAGTTTCAACAATGTTTGGTTACGGTTAGTAAGAATTTTTACTTAAAATTCTTCGTTATCGAATTAAAGAGTTTTGTGCTAATGATTGTATTATGAATTATACTATAAAGATTGTGGAGTCAAAAATAATTACAAGGCGACACGTGAATTTTTTAGTAAAAGATGACCAAACTACCCTTGAGGCGTACTAAGATTCCTGCACGCAAGCAACTCAAAAATGCTCCAAAAAGGTAACAATTCAAGATTCATCTCATCAAATCCCCGTAACCCCCTTTCTCCCTAGCTTTTCACACTTTTCTCCATTTTATTACCCTATTTACACAAGAGAGATTATATTCACACACCCCAAATTACTTCTCCCACACCTTTTTAATTTTTTAATATTTTCTACCCACCACAAACACTTGATAGAAAAATATTAAAAAATTAAAAGGGTGTGAGGGAAGTAATTTGGGTTGTGTGAATATAATCTCCCTTTACACAACTATTCAATTTTGTAACCTCTTATTTATTTCTTTTATACTTAATTAGCCAATAAATTGGCTAATTAAGCCAAAACCCATTAGTGGCCGGCCACACTTTGGGAAAATTGGGCAAAGCCTAACCTTATAAATAGGCACCAATTCTCACCAAAAAGCTATTCCAACACTCTTGCAAAAATCCAAAAAACTCTTCAAACATTTTTTCTCTCTAAATTCTAACTTTGGCATCAGAGGTTCTTCGGCCAAAACCCCCCCAAATTCATCGTGGGTGTGTGAGGCTTTTGGCCTTGACCAAAGGTGTTAATTGTTTTGTAGGTGCAATTTTGTCCAAAAAGAAAGCGGCAGAAATTTGCATCCACAAATTGGTACTTTCATTGAGAGTTGAAGATACATACTCGTAAAAGACTTTTGCATAAAAAGGTTTTTCTCTATTTACTAGTCCATTTGAATATTTTTTTCATATGTTCTTATTATTAGAATTTTTTAATTTGCAAAGATTCTTTGATAAAACGTGAAAGAAAATTCATACGTTCTTATTATTAGAATTTTTTTATTTGAAGATTCTTTGATAAGACGTTAAAGAAAAATATAATGGCTAGAAATTTAGAAAATTCCACAAGTGAAAATTCTCACATTCAAGAAATGGGACCGCGGCAATCCATGAGGCTAGATGTGGTCATGGGTGGTGTGGTACCACCACAAAGTTCCACCATGGCAACCACTCACGGCAAGATCCATGGCACCACCATCATGACCCAAGCCATGCCATCCAAGCTTGCACGGGCCCAAGCCCAAACCATGCACTTGCATGCATCACGCACTAAGCAGCATGCTCCCGCCGAGCAACCCATTCTCTTGGCCCAGCCTGCTCTCGCGACCCTGCCTGCTCCTGCGGCCCAGTCTGCTCCTGAGGTCCAGTCTGCTCACGTGGTCCAGCCTGCTCCTGAGGCCCAACCTGCTACCATGGCCCAGCCCATTCTCGTGGCCTAGCCTGCTTCCGCGACCCAGCCTGCTCCCTCAGCCCAACCTGTTCTCGTGGCCCAGCCTGCTCCCTTGGCTTCCCGAGCAGCCCAAGTCGGCCCAAAAGTAGCACAACTGTCTCGACTTCAAGTCTCGGGACCCGTGATCGAATCGGGGGCATTTTCACCACAGTTCTTCGTAGATTTGACATTTTTCAACTCAAATCTCATGCTCGGGGTCTACCACACTTCTACTGCTCAAGGAGATACATTCCTTCCAAGCTCTTCCAACCCAAATGGAGAACAACACTTGTTTCGACAAGTCATAGAGTTGACGAGCGCCCTCATACAGCAGACGACCTTGGTGAACCAGCTTTTGCAGCGCATCGAGATGCAACGTGCCCTAGGTGTGGTGTCCCGAAATAGGACAAGGGCAGACAAGGAATCTCTCCAGCAGCGTCCCGGAAAGCAGCCACTAGATCGGCCACAAACCAAGCGTTCTGGCAATGTATACTCCCGACTAAGCCCTCGAGATAGCGTATACTCCCGTCTTAGCGTGCGGAGAAGCGTGCACTCTCGACTAGGCCCACGGACGAACATACATTCACGGTTGGGGTCGCACTCCAATAGTCAATATGAGCAACCTTCCAGGCAAAGTGTTCATTCACGGCTAAGCCCGCAAGGAGCATCCTCCACCTCACATCGAAGTAGGCAACACGACGGACGGAGAAAAACAGTCACTCAATCCAGCTCAAGTTCAACCAGCAGCCTGCGAAGAACTCACTCACCTGCTAGGAACGCACCACAAGAACCGCATCCGTGGCATAGAAGAGCTAAATACATGGAAGAGCAGCCTAGACCAACAAGTCATGACTGGGGGCAGCCGAGAGCTCTGCTACCCCAAAGGCAAATTCAGGATGAAGTAGAAAGACTCTTGACCAAGCGATTGCGTAATTTTCAACGCAACGAGGTCACCGATGAGGCACTACAACAGAACATGACCAACATAAGCAAGTCACCCTTCACGGATGAGATCGAGCAGGCAGAGCCTCCACGCGAGTTCAGCATGCCACATTTCACATTTTTCAAAGGGAAAGAAGACCTGGAGGGACACTTGAAGCACTATCGAAGCGCAATGATCCTCTATCAAAACAACGATGATCTTATGTGTAAGAGATTCGCCACCACTCTACAAGGCGAAGCGTAAGATTGGTTCTACACCTTGCCGCCACAGTCCATCTGGAATTTTGATGAACTTTCTTTGGCTTTCATAAAAAAATATTCACCTTATCGCTCGATCAAGAAGAAATCCGACCATTTGTTCAATGTTAAGAAGAGCCCAAATGAGTCACTTCGCGACTATGTGAAGAGGTTCAAAGCAGAGAAGGCAATGATAGTCGGATGCAACAACTTGATAGCTAGAGCAGCCTTCCAAAAAAGACTTCCAGCTGACCACCCGTTGTTCGGAGAATTGATCATGAAAGAAGATCTAACCCTAGCAGACTCATTTGTTCTAGCAGAGAAACACGCACTTTAGGATAAAGCTTGGCGAGAAGACAAGGCACACGAGCAACCTAAAAAAGAAGTAGCGGTAAAGAAGGAGGACGGAAAGCAACTGAATTAATAAAGCAAGCAGGGGGCCAAGCACTAGAGGAGGCTCGACGACCAAGAACTACTCTAAGTTCTCGATCCTAACCCCACCAAATACACATCCGGAGTATCTTCAAAAAGATTCTTAGAGTACCTAGTGACCCAACGAGGAATCGAAGCACATCCGAGTGATCCTAGAGATGAAATCTCCCACTATCTTGAAGGAGATCCAAAGCTTGACTGGACGAGCAGCTGCCCTCCACCGCTTTCTTTCGCGGTTCACTGATCGATGCAAGCCTTTTTTTTTCAAGGCCATCAAGAGGGCACAACGAGACAAATGGGATGAAGAGTGCAAAAGAGTTTTCCAAGACCTGAAGAAGTATCTCACATCACCTTCTATATTACCCAAGCCAGGAGCACCGAATGACTTATACATTTACTTGGCAGTCTTAGAAGTAGCGATAAGCTCTATTATCATACGAGAAGAGCTGGAGGCCTGACTACCTGTATTCCATAGTTCAAAAGCTCTCCTCGATGCTACCAGAAATTCAAAAGCTAGGTTTGGCAATAATTGTTGCAATAATTATTGCAACCCGAGAGCTCAAGTTTTACCTTCAGACGCAAGCAGTCATCCTTATGACGCACTATTCGGCCCAAAAAGCACGCCAACGGCAGACGAACACTAGAAAGACACACTCGGAAGCAAGTTTTGTCCTCGTTGCCTTAAAGGATTCTACCGGCGGTTGAACACTACATTTTGCTACCTGTCACACGGCCTCAGCCAACCCTTACTCTATAATTTTACTCTAGAGTGGCTCAATACTAACAGTTGAGCATCACCTACTACGTGTTACTTGGTACAGCTCTATGGCTCCCTACTGCGCACTCACGCCTAGCCTAGGCGACACAACAGAGTGGCCCAACAAGCCTAGTACACCCTAGCCGCACCTGCTCCACTTGATGAAGACCTCTGGCATTTGCATATCGACGACGCACCCAACAAGACGATCCTCGACTGCCTCAAGAAATCCCTCACCTACAAGAAAGGAAAATGGCTAGACGAACTCCCCGGATGTTTATGGGCATATCACACCGCCAAAAAATGAGTAACCGAACAGTAAGGAGATGGCCACAAGCTTAGATATGGCAGAGGAAAAGCACGAGCAAACGATCCTAGAAGTAGCCACAATGGTCTTTTTCAAGGCTTAGCTAATTGAAGGATTTTGGGTCTCTTGGCCTAATCCGCGGGGAACTGGGCCCTAGAGACGGAGGGGGCACATTACGCAGTACGCCTTACAGACGGCTGCACTGGAACCCTAAATTTGCTACCGAGTGCACTAAGGTAGCCTACGGTTTCCAGAAGACTGCCTACGGCTTGCCCTTCGAGCAGTAAAACCATGCTAGACTTATACAACCGCACATTCTTGTGAAAGGTTAAACAAGCTAGTGCGCATATACGAAGCTTTATCAGCTACCGACATGCTACGTAGTCGATAAGTTTCATCTCTGCCAAGCGCAGAACAACCTACACCAAGTCCTAAAGTGTTGTGATACTTGCTACGCAACCTACAGAATTAGAGAAAGCCAAGGTTAACAGCCTAGTGGTTACGCATACTTGTTTGCTTCTGTAAGTAAGGCTTCCGGCTGCCGACCTTATGGCTAACAACTTTGCCAAGTTCTACACCAACATCTACGGCTGCATCGGCTACGCGGGCATGTCTGCTTATAGAAAAGTAACACGCCTATCACTGGTCTATAAAGTCTAAAGGTTAGGGCATGAAAAAAAGAAACGAAGATGGAGAAAAGCGAAGGAATCAAGTTTATTAAATTTTTAGCAAATTTGATAAACAACTAGCGAAGACCGAAGGAGTACAAGCAAAGCAAAAAGCAATGAGGGAAACAAAGAAAATCTTGAAGACTACTCTTTAGCAACTTAGACACTCCACAACTACTCGGTCGCCACACCTTTAACAGCGGCATCATCTGGCGCTTCACTCCCGGCTGCTCTAGCCTGAGCACTAACATCTCCGGCTACTTCACCAATGGAGGCCCCAAAAATAAGGGTGAACAAGTCTTCCGGAGAAATAGAGAAAGGTTTTGAAGTCTTTCCCAGCAAACTCAAAGTTAAACGGCCTACCAAAGAAATGATCTACATATCCTAGCTTGTAGAAACTAGCCTCATTCTGAACAAACGGAGCCTCAAGCCTAGCCTTCTCACTTTTCAGCTGCCCGATCTTCTCGAGCAGACCAACATAGACGCGTTGCAGCTCATCCACTTCTTTCTTCAAACTTTCATTGATCTTCAGTGCACCTTAGAGTTCCAACACTTGGGGTTCAAGCCTATCAACAACATTCTTGAAGTGGATCACTTGGTTATAAGCAGCAATCAACTTTTCATCCTTTGCATAAGTAGCGGAACAAAGCTAAAAAAAAGGGGCATGCTCAAGATCTTGAATATAGGAAGGATAAGCTTCAACTGCCACAACCTTTGACACCTCATTGGCAGCCTTGGTATCCTCTTGATCAAGGAACATAGACTCGGCTGCCAGAATCTCTGTTTTCTACACTATGGCTAGTAAAGCAGTCATCTTATACTCGGTCGTACACTTCACAAAGGAACTCGGGCCAACAAACCTTTTGATATCATCAACAAACTTGGCACAAATGTCCATGTCTTCAAGCAGATTTGGTTTCAAAAGCGCACAGATTTCAGCAGCCTCCCCAGAAGCAGGTTTAGTGGATTTCTCACAACTGCCCACGCGAGCAGTCTCCTCCTTCCCAGCAGGCGATTCAGTCTTAGCATCAGGAGAAGTGCGCCTTGGCGCCGCTTACCAAGCATTTCCAAAGGTGAACCAGACTTAGCTTCTAACGGATGTCTTAGTACAGACTTAGGCACTAGGGGCGTGACATGACCTCTACGCTAGGCAACCTTATCAGCAATCGAACTAGCTATATTTGGCATGGCAGACGTCATTGGCTCAGATCTTAAAAAAAAGTCAATCCAATCACAAGCTTGGGGGCAGTCAGCAAACCCTCATAAGCAGCGGAAGAAGTCTTTGGTTTTTTCTCAACCGGCATTTCTTGAGCAAGCAGGGAAGATCTTTTTTCCCACCTTCACTTACAGCGGGATCCACAACAGTGATTGGACGAGCCAATGCATCCACCTTGATCATATTCATTTTCTCTATCGAGAGCAGCCCAACTTTTTTCCCAACTAGCAGGCAGGAGGCATGTATGCCCAGCATTCCAGCAACCTATTAGAGCCGTGACCTATTTATTTCTCCGAATCACTAGCCTGGCTTACGTCAAAGAGCCTAAAGGACATGAGCTTTGAGGCTCGCCTAACAGTGCGCCCCAGCGCCACAATCCGCGGCCCCAACCGGACAAGCTGCCCTTGTTTCTAGCCAAGCCGAGTAGCCTAAAGCAATGGTCTTTACCACAACACCTCTTTGGCTCATGCCGAGCCGATTCTTGGCCCCTACCAATCGACGTGCCACACCACCCCGACGACTGCCCTACGACAGCACTATTTAAGAAGAAGACAAGAAAAAAAAAATTTCTTACATCGGTGCGGCACGGAGAAGACGAAGAAAGCAACGAAATATGGTCTTTTGCACGGGCAAGATGTAGAAGATTGCTAGAGGAGGGGGAATAAATATCCTTTAAGCTCTCTTTCTTTCATGTAGGGTAGAATAAATCGCTCTCCATAGTTGATTTAATAACCCACTTAAGGTCGACTTAAATAGGCTTTGAGAGAAATTTACTTCCCTTTCCTAGAAGGACCTAATTTCCTAATAAAGAGGGAATCTGCATCAAAATAGGAAGCAGTCCTACGTTTCCTAAAGCAAGAAGATCTCTACACCTACTGCCATTTCCTACGAGCAGCCCAACAGGTGTGGGGGCATTTGTGGACCAAAAATAATCACAAGGCGACACGTGGATTTTTTAGTATAAGAGGACCAAACTACCCTTGAGGCATACTAGGATTCCTACATGCGGGCAGCTCAAAAATGCTCCAAAAAGGTAACAATTCAAGATTCATCTCATCAAATCCCGTAACCCCCTTTCTCCCTAGCTTTTCACACTTTTCTCCATTTTATTACTCTATTTACACAACTATTCAATTTTGTAACCTCCTATTTATTTCTTTTATACTTAATTAGCCAATAAGGCAAAACCATAACCACCAAAACCCATTAGTGGCCGGCCACACCTTGGGAAAATTGGGCAAAGCCTAACCCTATAAATAGGCACCCATTCTCACCAAAAAGCTATTCCAACACTCTTGCAAAAATCCAAAAAACTCTTCAAACACTTTTTCTCTGTAAATTCTAACTTTGGCATCGGCAGTTCTTCGGCCAAAGCCCCCCTCCCCCAATTCATCGTGGGCGCATGAGGCTTTTGGCCTTGACCAAAGGTGTTAATTGTTTTGTAGGTGCAATTTTGTCCAAGAAGAAAGCGGCGGAAATTTGCATCCACAAAGATTATCTTTGTAAAAAATGAATTAAAATTACAGTCGTCTAGTCAATTTATTGTAACAAATACATACACGGTTCATAATGTTTTTATCAATTCCATTCATCTGTTTTTTATAACTAAATGAACTTATATTTAATTGATTTTTTACAGAGACAATCTTTATAGAGTAATTTATAATATAAACGATTTTAAATATAAATACAAAGGTCCATGAATCGACAACGAGCAATTTTGAGTAGGAACTCCTACTCATCCTTTGAGCAGCTATGTGTTATTCCTTTAGTTTTTCAAATCTCTCTTTTTATTTCTGGCTATTAAATCAAACAGGAGGCTCTGTGTTTATTTATTTTATGATAGTTAACATTGATTTTATATTAAATGTTGTTCACGGAGACTCCAAAAAAATTATTATTTCTCCAATTTTTTATATTTAAAAGGGAAAATACATTCATGTGATTCAATATACTAGTGAATAGAGAGTGTTAAGTTTCTAAATCACTTAGTATTACACTATAGTAGTATTTCTCTTCACTTGTAAGTGAGAAGTCTTAGGTTCATTTCTCGCAAACATAAATTTAAACCAAATTATTGTTAACCCATTTTGAGACTAACCCAACCCTCTTCCAGTTAGTTGTACATAATATTGTTTGTTTCAAAAAGAAAAAAAGAAAAAAGGAAAAAACATTTACATACAAAGAGATACTAAAGATTATGGTGAGTATTATTTGTTGGGAGATATGGAAGGAAATGTGTAGTTTTTTTACAAGGACCCTGTACATGGTCACAAGGGCTCCTGCCGCCACTACAAGAAATGCGATTTGTACCCCTCCCACTCCCACTCCCCCTTTTTGTCAAAATAAATGTAGATGACGCATGGAAATCATTGTCCAAGGCAGGCTTGTGGCGGGATCTTCGCATATCATCTGTCGAGGGAACTGAGGCAGAGGCTGCACTTGCAAGGCTAGTATTAGCTAAAGACGGGTCTGCAAAACGTCATGATTGAAAGTGATTCCAAAGTTTTTGTGGATAATGCCTGAAGAAGTCAATTAGAAGCAAGTAGGGAATTTCCCCCATCAAGAGATATGGAGGTGTCTTCATTTTTCGCTCAAGTTTTAGTGGAACTGGATTCATAGAGAAGCGAATAAAGCAACACATGAAGCTGCTTGTATAGTATCTAGAGGGTGTGCCAACTCTTCTTTTCGTGCCCTTGTGGCTGGGTTAGCGATGCTACGGTGTTGCAGGACTCATGAGGGAGCTTGATGTGTAGCGTTGCTTTGCTCCATTGTTCATTTCTTTTGCCATATCAGCGGTTTTAATGAGAATCTCACTACACCAAGAAAAAGCTTGTCCAGCTAACTTCAACGTTTACACCTATCTACGCATAACACGGCCACACTGCCCCCAGAATGCATATATTAGTGAATGAACCCATGTCAACAATCAGACAATAGGACACAAGACCACAACTTAATCAACGACTAAGATTACTCCAACTCATCAGACTCCAGCGCTTTGTGGATTAAATAATTTACTCTCTAGTTTTTAATCTGAGAAACTCTATAATCCAGCTATAAGTATTACATAATAACAAACACAGATATATCCTGTTTTCTTATTTTCGCTCGGCCTATTCTTCAAGTTGCATTGCTGATGAGAGCTAGCTAGTTTGTGGACGACATGAAATTTTTTACAGGCATTTATGCAGCTAGCACATTAGGTTTTGAGGACTTCAAATGCAACAAACAAACACGCATACGGACACATTCACTTTAAAATCAAAATGCACATCTTTTTACATTTGGTTTGAGAACCCAGCTGGTTTATGGATTTTTTAAGAAACGGATTTTCAGATTCTTCTTCTACATTAAAATATCTCTGTCTCATGTCGAACATCTTAAACCACAAAGTTAATCTGCAGAGCAGGTAATGTAAAAATAAAAGAGCACAAAGCAGCAAGTGAAAATAAACCAGAGAAGCAGACACAACAGAATCCCATTGCATGTTGTTTCTTCCATTGGATGAGGACAGATATATATCTCAGGCGTTCAAAGTAAAGGTACACTGGAATAAAAAACTAACCTGCAATCATCAGAAAAGCACCAATGTCGACGTCTTCATTTTCCTTCTTTTTCTTGCTCTCTAGTTATTTATATCAATATATACCACATTCTTTCCACACATAATTTTCGAATTTCCTTGTTGATACAAAGCAAGAAATTAAAATCTTGCATGCTTGGAATCACGACTTTTCTTAACCAAATTAAATTTCTGCATCCAAACCCGATGTAAGTATTGAATATAGATTAATTTATTTCAAATTAAATTACACATGAATCATACATCATTATATCTTTCCTCAGCAGTAAATTAGAAGTTACACATAAATCTAAATACTCCATCTGAACAAAAAATCTTACCACCATATGAAATATATTATCATGCAGCAAAACTTGTGTAATGCCCATTAGATGCCAGACATTGTAGCATTAGTGACTTCAATGAAATCCAATTAAAGGAGTAGATTTGTGCGACTTGTTGGATAAAACCCTTTCCGGTACATCACTTCTACCCATCTCTTTGCCTCAGATGTCCTCCCATGTTTAAGAAAACCTTGTACTATGGCGTCATAAGTCCAACGATTAGGCTCGTAACCTTTCTGGCACATCTTATCAAACAAAGCACAAGCATGCTCCATGTTGCTCTGGCTTAGTCTTCTAATCAACAAATTGTGTGTGAACACATCTAGCGGAAAGCACTTTTCAATTACTTCTTCCAAATCCCCAATATCTTGGCTCACCTGAATGCGACCAGAAAATGCACCAATGAGCAGACCAAGCATTGAACAACCAGACATCTCATTCTTCTCCTCTCTCAGCCGTACCCAAGACTTGTAGAGCTCTGGAGTTTTCAGAGAATGCAACAGAAGTATGTTACCAGTAAATGATGTAACATGGCGGCCAACTTTCTCCAAGTCATTTATGAGATTTACTGCCATATCAAATTCTTTATTCCAGCACAGCAACTGTATCAGAAACTCGTAGCAGTCATCACTTGGAACCACTCCCTTCTCTTTCATTTCCATCAAGAAGTTAACTGCAATTTCCGCCCTTTGGGCTTTGCATAGACCAACGATCAGGGCACTGTATACCCTTCTCCCCAACATCTTTCTTCTCTCGTGCAGATCATTGAAGAAGTTCAAAGCATCGGAAATGCGTTCACCCTTCAAATAACTCTGCAACATAATAACATCAGATCTCACATTGGGCCGAATCTCACTCCGCTGCATCATCTCATATACTTGTCTAGCCAGATCGGGCCTTTTAGCATACCCAGCTCCGTAGATGAAAAAGTTGTATATATCACAGCTGGGTTCCCTGCAAGACAACTGCATCTCCAACAAATTAAAAAATTGCTTATCTGGATTTTCCATATTACATAGACAACAAATTACATCTTTGAACAGCTTGCGAGTCGGTAAGTGACCCTTTTCTTGCATTTCAATCAGAAGTCTGGCAGCAATATCCCCCTTGCTCAACCCGTTAAAACCATTTATCAAGCTAAAGTATCTACTCTTTGTAGAAACCTTGTTAATTCTATTGAGTTCCTCATGTATCAAATAAGCGTCTTCTACCCTCTTAGTTCTGCAAAGAGTTGTAATGAACTTATCAAATGTGGAGTTACTTGGCATAAATTTCCGCTCTAGGGCGAAAGTAACCAACTCTCTCATCTTCTCGAGCTTTCCCTCTCGGCACAATGAGTCTGCCAGAATAGAAAACGTTTTCCTTCCTGTAAAATAACCTTGTTCCACAGAATGCTTCATAACTCGATAAGCTTCGTCAATGCTACCTTCCCCACAGAAAACATTGATCAAATAGTTGTAAACCATAGTATTAGGCGTGAGCCGAAACTCGGATCTCGAATTATATAACTCAAGTGCGACATCCACCATCCCCGCTTTGCAAAAGAAGCACAAGGCAGCATTCATGGTGACCTTATCAGGGGAAATCTTATCCTCCTTCATCTCCATCAGCAAATCACAAACCTCCTCGAGGCGATCCTCTTTCAGAAGCCTACATATCAAAGTATTGTACCTAAAAGCATCGGGCACATATCCTTCCAACGACTTCTTGTTCTGAAAAAACTCCAATGCGCCATCCAACCTCCCAGCCTCAACAAGATCGCGTATCCACACACCATAAGCGCTCTCCATGAGAGCCACCCCCAAGTCCCGAAACTCCTCGACTAATTCACCAGCCTGCTGGAACTTCTTATGCTTACAAAGGGCGTCCACAAGGACACTGACTGCATGCCCGGTGACGGGCTTGCCGTCCGACACCAATTGGCGCAAATAGGCTTCAGCTTGATCGAGCAACTTCTGCTTACACAACCACTTGAGCATGATGGAATGGGTGATTTCGTTCTCAAAGCCCCTCAAAGAAATCTGCTTGGCAATGACCTGAACAGCATCAAAGCAACTCTCCTCCACCAAAGCATTCAAAAGGACATGGTAGGCAAAGGAATCGAGGTCCAGACCCTGAAAGCGCATTCTACCAAACAGTTGGAGGGCAATATCGGGCTTGCCGGCGACAGCGTAGCCCATGACCAGCGTGTCGTGAAATCGGACAGTGTGGGCGTACCTCTGCTTGCTGTAGGTGGAGATGACGTCGAGCATGAGGGACATGAGCTTGGCCTTGGAGAGGATCTTGAAGATGGCGTTGAAGGTGGCGCGGGTGTGGTGGAAGCCGGTCTGGCGGCCGGCCCAGTCGAAGAACTTGAGGCAGGAGAGGACGTCATGGTCGTTGCTGCCGTAGCGTAGGACCTCGAGGACGAAGGACTCCGAGAGGCGGAGGCTGAGATGGGAGAGGGCCAAGACGTCGTCGTCGGTGGAGGATTTGAGGATGAGGAAGATGCGGTCGAATAAGGCGTCGTTGCGGGTGTTGAACCATTCTTTGAAAGAGAGGACCACGTCCCTTGCCGGAGTCAAGCGAGCTGAGGTTGAAAAAGGAGCGGGCGGAGGGGAAGCGTTGGGGCTGAAACTGAAGGAACACCAACCGCTACTGCTGCTGGTTCTGGTGGTAGCAGCGGCGGCGGCAGTGGTGAGAAGAAAATTGGCATCGAGGATGGCGGCGGAGGAGCAGCAGAGCGAGCAGTTGGTATTGGCCTTGGATTTGGCTAGATTTCTGAGTGAAATAAGCATAATTACTAATGTATTATTAATTTAATTGGAGGAGGAGGAGGAGGATTCAGAGTAGTGAGTGAGGGTTCAGCCACATTTGGGAAACCTCGTTGATATTGTCGATAGCGTTGCTGCTGCCGCCGCCGCCGCCGAACCCCAGCGCAGCCACAATTGGTTTCCCTCTTCCGCTTGCCCGCTTGCCCGCTTGCCCGCTTGCCGGTCCTGGTTAAAAAAGGACGGGGTTTATAAGCATTGGAAATTACCAAGATGCCACTTGCGGATTTGATCAGCGGACGAAGCTAGCATGGCAAAAACTTAACGGTGAATGTTTCAAAAGAAAAAAGGGGAATTCCAGCAGCGACGGCGTCGTATTGAGCCTGAAGCAAGCACAGAAGTAGACAGGCGCAATGCAGAATGCAGATCCAGGGAGGGCCGGTTCTGTGTACTCCTAGTTGGTTTTGCTAGACATACACCAGTTTTAATCCTAACCGTTAACCGTTGCAAGATATGCATCCGATGGTTCAGATTAGATTATGCCAATTCTTATTTCACGAGACACTTTCTTGCTTTGGAGAATAGCTTTATAAGTAGACAAGTCCCGATCGCTAAATATAACGTTTCACTACCATTTCACCCAAGAGAATGCTCCAACCGGGTAATGCAGGACAACTTTCGCAATCCGGCGCTATCTTATACATGGGTCAATCCCACAAGCTATTCATTCACTTCATCTGTCTGTAGGAACGTGGATTTGAATTCCCCTCTAGTACATCCTTTCTACTACTACATGATCGCTACTCGATTCATTTGCTTTCCACTTTCAGGGAAGAGTAGAACATTTGTGTCAAATAATTTCTGAAAATACATACAGCAATACAATCATTTGTTGGCACAAATGCACTTGTTCTTCACCCACACACCTATAAAACTAACTTACTGAAAGGGAATAGTTACTGCCAATCCAAAATAGTAATCCGCACTCCTCCAAAACAATTTCTCCTTATTTTTGCACCATGAGTGCAAGATAACTCTCCATTAAAATTATAAACTTTAAAAAGCGTATGTATACGTGTCAAATTGTGATTTGTACTTTGAAAAATGAATCACCACAAGAGTCGGATAACTTTTCCCCCAACTGAATTATACAGAAACATTTACCCCATACAGATCGTGATGTTTCTTTGCAATAGATTTACAAATTCAATGGAGTACACGAAAATTAAACTCCTTCAAAAGCAATTCTAAAACCGAACCCAGCATCGCGTGCACTGTGCCATACAATCTCCCTTGCAATCAACATTGAAACCCAACACTCTTGGATTTCGAAGGAGGAGGTTTCGGAGAGATTTCCCTTTTATTCCCCACTCCTTTTCCAAGATCTGCACATTGATTTTCACCTCCTGTTCAAGATCACATCCGAGAACCTCTGGAAACTTTTTTAGCAACTTACACAGGTCATCGTCAGATAGGTTTAAACTCCGAAGATAGTCCAGTGTTTCGCTTACAATCTCAAATTTTGGTACTTCTGTTTTCCGTTTTTCACCCCAGTAAGGGGAATGAACCTGGCCAAATGCTTTTCCAAGTATCTTCTCTCCCTCTTCATTGCTGATACTAAATGCTGATAGAGCTTCCTGGCATGTTTCCCATGCCTTCCTGTCTTCATCTTTCAAAGTCGTATTTTCAATCTCTGCAGTTGAATGTAATACCCATTTCTTGGTCGACAAACTTGGTGAGCAAGCTCCTCTGTTTGGATTTTGTGAAAAATTGCGCAATCTGATATTCGGTGTGGTATTTATAACTTCAGGCTGCAGCAAGAATTATCACAATATTATGTCATACTGCGAGATTGGAAGCAACGCACCTTTGCAGACCATAAATATAAAAACTGAACATCAAACAGAATAAATAATAATGGAGAAGGCAAAGCATAGAAAAAGTTACAATACGAAGATATATCTGTCAGCAAGCAGGTAAGAACAAATCTACAGTCGATACTTGTTCAGCCGTAATTTTTGTCTCATGTCACTCGATACATATCATGCTTTTTGAGGTTGTGTCGTCATTATAATTGATTTGTTTGCACTTATTCTTTAGAGTTCGTTTTATTATTTCGTTTCCACACAGAATGCATTTACTGGCCAGCTTAATATCAAGTTAACTTACATTCTAGTGAAAACTTTGGAAAAGCGAACATCATGGAATTTACATTATACCACTCAGCCGAAAAAACAGACACATACTTTTGAATGGACCAAAAGCACTAGGATGGCAATTAAGAGAGGAAGTGATTAAATTCGCTACAAACTGAAGCTGATAACTGCCAAAAATCGAACTTCTTCCCACAAGAAATCTACTTCCTACACACCTTTTCCCTAAAAAAATTATTTTTTTCCGCCCTAAGAAAACTACAAAACACACTGAAATTCCACAAAAAGAAAAAAGGCCTTTATCATTCTAAAGAAAGCATAATGTCTCTAGGTAAATAAAAATTCATGAGAAGATGATATCACCAAATTCAACCTCGCTTCAGAAAACAAATTCCACAATCTGAAAGCAATAAGACAGTGAAGGAAAGGATGATCAGCTGCCTCTGCAGACATGGTATACCAAGGAGATGATAAGCTAAAATTACAATTTTCCTTTGAATAGCGTCAAGGGTAGTTACTCTTCCAAGGGCAAGAGTCTAAATCAATACACCGAGTTTGACAATAGAATAACTGCTAGAGGATTAAAATTTTCAGTACCTATCTTCTAAGTTTCTAACCTCAACGAATAAACATGAATTTTTTTTTAACCGAAGAGCATAGAGTAGATAACTAACCAACTTCAAAAATTCAAGTTTCGATGGAAATTGAGAATACAACCAACTCGAAAGTAAGAAGGGACCCAAAAACTAGCCATGCCAATCTAACATTCAAACCAAAGAGGGAATGAAAACTAGCTGTGATGACAAGTGTTTGAAAGTCAAAATTCAAAACCTTTCAAGTTTCTAGGGAAACTGCGATTCCAACCCACTTGGAACTTGGAAGTAAGGAAGAAGGGACCCCAAAACTAGCTATGACAAGTGTATCAAACTCACCACTTTAAAAGTTCAAGTTTTTATACTGAGGTCAACATATAGAGTCAATAATCAATCGAGTGATACCAAATAGAGTCAATAATCAATGGAGTGATAACAAATAGAGTCATACGATCTAGCATTTTAAAAGTTTCCAGCAAATGGTACTCACAGTAGAAAAGCAAAAGCGTGTTGCACAATCATGGGTTAGCAATGGGGAAGCTAATGATTTTCCTAGCATCCCGGCACTGTAAAAAAATTAGAACAATAATCAAATAAAAAGTCAATAGGGTCAGAAAAATAAAACAGCTGACTCATGGTTAATGATAAACGTGGAACCAAAAAGGGAACAGAGACATGGGAGCATTTTGTTGTTGTAATCATGAAATTTAGTTTAGTGAACCAACATCATAAACTGTACCATTCAGGCCCATTTGATAACCATTTTGTTTTTAGTTTTTGTTTTCCATTTCGTATTACTAGATATAGAGAGAAAGTAGATGGTGGATCAAGAATGTAGAGGGAGTGTGGTAGGAGGGAGAAGGGAGAAATGCACATGGAATGACATACAACAACAAAGCCTTATCCCACTAAGTAGGATCAGCTGTATGAATCCTAGAACGTCACTGCGCTTGATTTGGCGCTAAGTTTTCCATTAGCTCTAAGTACTCTATATTTTCTTAAAGTTTTGACATACAAAATGAAAACAAGTGGAGTCGGCTGTATGGAATGACATACAAAATGAAAACAAAAACTAGAAAGAAAAAAAAAAAACCGATTTGAAAATTGTTTCCAGTTTTTTGGTTTTTGGTTTATGTGTTGTGTATCATTTCTATGTGCATTTATTCCACATTCTTCCCACCAAGCTTCCTCTACATTCATGCCTCCTTTGTTCCTTGTATTTCCTTCCAACCAAAAGTGAAAACTAAAATCTAAAAACGAAATGGTTATCAAATGAGCAGAGAGCATGCATCTAACAATTTCTCACCCGTCAAAGGACGAAATTAATCTAACCTTTCGCAATCCGTGCAATAATATTAAGCTGCCAAAGTTACAATCAAACGATAAAAGCAGTCAACAATTTCCCCGAATAGTTACATTGACAGTAGTACTAGATTAATATTCTTTTCAATAACTCGAGTCGAGCATGCTATATTTATTCAGAAGAAGATGAACAAACCAAAAAGAACAAAGGAGGTGCCTCCTCAATCAACTAAGCATCTATTTTCTTAACTGTTTTCCCTTCCAAACTCCTAACTAAAAGATTTCACTCCAGCACCACATCAGTAGATATATATACAGATATATATATATATATATATATATATATATATATATATAATATGTAGATATGTACAACAAGAAACATCTTTCCCTAGCTCCCTGAAATCGTCATCTGATTGTTCTACAATGACTGACAAGCACGAAAAGACAGAAATTAATGTGAAAATGGAAATGAAAAATACCGGCGATTTATTAGTCGGTGTCGACTTGGCCTCCACACCGGTTCCTTCCAAGGGAGATTGCGGGGAGAGAGAGAGAGAGAGAGAGAGAGAGAGAGAGAGAGAAAAGAAAGGGCGTTCTGCCGGGAGAGACGGTGGGTTCCACTCCAACTACGCGCGCCACAAATTTTGGGGCAGCGATCAGGTTCAGGTGGTCAACTCCGCTGCCAGTCCTTGGCCTTGGCTTTGGTTTCCTTTTGTTCTCCAGGTACAATTACATAAATGCCACTAGCAATTTAATTTTGGGGTGTGATATCCACACACCCCTTTTTACTTTTCTCACACCTTTTTAGATTTCGGCCGTCGAATCGGATGAATTGAAGAAGATCTAACGGACAAAAAGTAATAGGGGTGTGTGAGAAGCAAAAAGGGGTGTGTGGATAGCACACCCCTTTAATTTTAATTAGAGTGATTAAGGGCTAGCTTGGGGTCATCAGTGTTTTTTTTTTTTTTTTTTTTTTTTAAATTTATCAAAACTGCTTCTTCTGTGAAAAAAAAAAAAACAAGTGTTTAGTAAACTATAGTGCTAAAAGTGATTTTAGCAATAAGAAAAAAAAAACAGGAACGGAGGTAGGATTGTCAATATGAAAGTTTTATTAATTAATATTGTTCATTGGCTCCAATAAAAAGAGCATTTAAAAAAAAAAACTAATGAAAAGGACTTGAAATGTTTTAGTTTTAATAAAAAATCATGTTATAAGTTTTAGTTTTAATAAAAAAACCATGTTATAAGTTTTGTTTAATAAAAAACCATGTTATAAGTTTTTGTCTTTCTCCTTCATTTCCTTGGGTTTTGCAATTTTTTCAAATGATGTGGTTGTAGACCTTCTTCTTTTTCTTTGAAACAAAAATATAGATCCTCCTGCTATTTAATTTATATTTTTGTATTATTTCATTGAAATGTGATCGTCGTTATTATTCATAGTGTATTCGAGGTACTGTGTTTTGCAATTTTTCTTCGTCAGTTAAGTTCATCATTTGTTTCTCTAGAAAAAATATTTGAGATCTGCATACTATTAAAAAATAACGACAGACATGTTTCTGGAATGTAAAAATAAACTGTTTCTGGAATCTAAGTCATTGTTTCTGGAATTTAAGTCACTATTTCTGGAATTTAAGTCAATGTTTCTGGATTTTGGTTCTTTTCGACAGACACTTTTTTTGGAATGTAAAAATAAACTGTTTTTGGATTTTAAGTAACACTGTTTGTGGAATCTAAGTCACTGTTTCTGAAATTTAAGTCACTGTTTCTGGATTTTGGTTTTTTTCTTTCCAGAAACAATGACTTAAATTCCAAAAACAGTGACTTAAACACCAAAGGGCTTGGTGTGGTTACTGCTTGCTGGAGCTAAACGGAAAAGAGGGCCAAATTTCGGCCGAAAAGTTAGACAAACTTTAAATGCTCATAACTTTGTCAATACTCAACGAAATCGAGTGATTCAAAAATGAAAATCATAGTTCTCGAATAGACGAAGAGAATGGTACCTCGCACGATGGCTAACTCACCGTGGTTTAGCCGGAAAACGCCTCGAAATCCTTGAAGGTCGCTGGAAACTGGGTAAGATTCAAATGGATATAACTTCTTCAATACTCAACGAAATAGGGTGATTCAAAAAAGAAAGTTGTAGTATTCAGCGAGACGAAGAGGATGAGGAGGAGGATGAGGACCAAAGGAGAGCCCATGAGTGACTGGCTGGTGGTCGAGCTGTCTGTTAGTTTGGTGGGTTTTACTTTGTTCTGGGATGGTTTTTGGTTAAAAAAAGTTATATGATGGTTTTTGGTTAAAATAAACTTAGTTCAAGCCCTTTTTATTAAAGTTCCCTTTTTTTTTAAAGTGTGTAGAGTTGCTTCTGCTTTTAGTTGTTTCGGCACTATGATTTTGAAAAGAAAAAAAAAACAATTTTTTTTCATTTACCAAACTTAATTAAGGACTCAACTTTTTAAGAAGCTACTGTGGAGCCAAAAATAATCACAAGGCGACATGTGGATTTTTTGGGTAAAAAGACAAAATTATCCTCGAGGCACACTGGATTTCCTACGCGCGAGCAATGGACAATCATTCTTTAATCAAGCCAAAAGTGCCCAAAATAGGTAACAAATTCAAAATTATTTCATCAATCCTCATTCTGTATTCCCTACAAGGTATTTATTTCATAACCTTCAAAACATTCCATATAAATTGAGTTAATTGGCCAATTAATGAATTTATTACCTAATTAATCCATTAATTGCCAAATAAATCACCCATTACATCCAAAAATTACCCTAAAGGCCGACCACTCTCTCTCCCAAAAGGGCCGGCCATACTCTATATATTGGACCCCATTTTCTCTAAAAAGCTAAGTCCACACTCGCAAAACTCCCACAAAAACTCACTAAACACTTTTCTTTCTAAATTCTAACTTTGGCATCAGAGGCTCTTCGGCAAAAAGTCCCCCATTCATCGTGGACGCGTGAGGCTCTTGCCCTTAACCAAAGGTGTAATTGTTTTGTAGGTGCAATTTTGTCCAAAAAGAAGGCGGAAATTTACATCCACAAATTGGTGTTTTCATTGAGAGAAGAGATCCACACTCGTAGAAGACTCTCGCATAAAAATGTTTTTTCTCTATTTTCTAGTCCATTTGCATTTTTTTGTATGTTCCTATTATTAGAATTTTTTAGTTGTAAAGATTCTTTGATAAAACGTAAAAGAGAAATACAATGGCTAGAAATTTAGAAAATTCCACGAGTGAAAATTCCAATATTCAAGAAAATGGACCGCAACAATCCATGAGACTAAATGTGATCTTAGGGGGAGCGGCACCACCACTACAAGGCTCCACTATGGCAACCATTGCGGTGGCCACCACGGCAACCACCCGTGGCGAGGTCCATGGCTCCACTACCACAGCCCATGCCTTGTTATCCAAGGCATACGCCACCAAAGCTACGGCCCGAGCCATGTCACTTCATGCCCAATGCGATCCCAATGTATTGCCAAGTCGAGCATAAGCCTCGCATTCGTGAGCATCACATGCTGAACAGCGTGTTCTCGTGGCCCAGCCTACTGTCGCGGCTTAACCTACTCCCGTGGTTTCCCAAGTAGCCCAAGTCGGGACCTATGATCGAACTGAAGACATTTTCACCACATTTCTCCGTGGATTTGACATTTCCTAATTCAAATCTCGCGCCCTGAACCTACAACACTTCCACTGCTCAAGGAGGTACATTCATTTTAAGCTCATCCAATCCAAATGGGGAACAACATTTGTCTCAACAAGTCGTAGAGTTGATGAGCGCCCTTGCACATCAGACGACCTTGGTGAATCAGCTCTTGAAGGACACCAAGATGTAACGTGCCCTAGACGAGGTGTCCCGAAGTATGACAATGGCAAACGAACCTCTCCAGCAACATTTCGGCAAGCAGCCACTTGACCAACCACAAACCGAGCGTTTCGACAGTGTACGCCGATTGGGCCCTCGAGATAGCGTATACTCCCGTCTTAGTACGCGAATGAGCGTGCACTCTCGACTAGGCTCACAAATGAGCATACACTCATGGTTGGGGCCACACTCTGATAATCAGCATAATCAGCCTTCCATGCGAAGCGTTCATTTGCGGCCAAGCCTTCAAAAAGCATCATTCACATCACATCGGAGTAAACAGCACGACGGATAGAAAGAAGCAGTCATTCAATTTGACTCAAGTTTAAATGGCAGTCTGCGAAGAATTCATTTGCGTGCCAAAAGTTAACCACATACACCGCTGCCGCGGCATAGACGAGCCGAGCATATTGAAGAACAACATAGACCAACAGGTCAAGACCAAAGGCAGTTGAGAGCTCTGCCACCCCCAACAAAGGCAAATTCAGAAAGAAGTAGAGAAGCTCATGAATGAACGTTTGCGTGATTTCCAATGCAACGAAGTCGCCGACGAAGCACTGTGGTGAGACATAACCAACATGTGCAGGTCGCCCTTCACAGACGAGATCGAGCAGGCAGAGCTTTCACGAAAGTTTAGCATGTCGTGCTTCACATCTTTCGAAAAAGATGGAGATTCGGATAGGCACTTGAAGCACGATGGTCCTTTATTAGAACAATGATGCACTTATCTGTAGGATATTCACCACTACTTTGCAAGACGAAGCTAAAGATTGGTTTAATACCCTGCCGCCACAATCCATCTGGAGTTTCAACAAACTTTCTTTGGTTTTCAACAAAGAATATTCATCTTATCGCTCGATCAAGAATAAGTCCAACCACTTGTTCAATGTGCAGAAGAACCCATAGGAGTCGCTCTGCGATTACGTGAGGAGGTTCAAAGTAGAGAAGGTAAAGATAGTCGGATATAACGACTCGATAGCAAAAGCAGCTTTCCAAAAAGGACTCCCGGTAGACCACCCGTTGTTCGGAGAGTTGATCATGAAAGAATATCTAACTTTAGTAGACTCCTTCACTTTAGCAGAGAAGCGCGCGCTTTGGGACGAGGCTAGAAAAGCAGATAAGGCACTCGAGCAGCCTCGAAAAGAAGTGGCGATAAAAAGGGAGAATGGAAAGCAGTAGAACAATAAAAGCAGACAGGGGGCCAAGGGTAGGGACCGATCCCCGGCTAGAGGAAGCCCGACGACCAAGAAATACTCTAAGTTCTTGATCCCAACCCTACCAAATGCATATTTGGAGTATCTTTAGGCAGATTCTTAGGGAACCTAGTAACCTAACGAGGAATCGAAGCACATCCCAAGCAAATCCGAGCGATCCTAGAGATGAAATCTCCTACTACTGTGAAGGAGATCCAAAGCTTGACCGGACGAGCAGCCACCTTCAACTGCTTTCTTTCGCGGTTCACCGATCGATGCAAGCCTTTTTTTCAAAGTTATCAAGAAAGCATAACAAGACAAATGGGATGAAGAGTGCGAAAGAGTTTTCCAAGATCTGAAGAAGTATCTCATATCACTTCTCTTACTATCTAAGCCAGAAACAACGGATGACTTATACATCTACTTAGCAGTCTCAAAAGTAGCAATAAGTTTTACCACCATATGAGAAAAGTTGGGGGCCCGACTACCTGTATTCTACAGTTCAAAAGCTTTCCTCGATGCTACCAAAAATTTAAAAGTTAACATTGGCAATAGTTGTTGCAACTTGGAAGCTCAAGTTTTACCTTCACATGCAAGCAGTCATCCTCATGACGCACTATTCTGCCCAATCTAGACGCGCAACGATAAAGGCGTAAACACTAGCGGATTCAAAGTTTTCTAACAAATGCAACAACTTGACCCAAAAGGTGCGCCAAGGGCAAATGAACATTAGAAGGACATACTCAAAAGCAAGTTTTGTCCTCGTCGCCCCAAAAGATTCTACATAGGAGCAACATGTACCGGCAGTTGAACACCACATCTTGTTACGTGTCACACGGCCCCAGCCGACCCTTACTCCATAATTCAACTCTAGAGTGGCCCAATACCGACAGTTGAACGTCTACTGCTATATATTACATGGCCCAACTCCACGGCTCCCTACCTCACATTTATGAGGCAACAAGGCGACCCAACGACGGCTCCACGGCTCCTTACTGCACCTTCACGCCTAGCCTAGGTGATGCAACATAGTAGCTCAACGACACCCCGGAGGTAGCTGAGCACGCCCTAGCCGCACTTGCTCCACCCGATAGAGACTTCTGGCATTTGCATATTGCCGACGCATCTAACTACAAAGGTTCAGAGGTAGGCGTGGTCCTTGTCACCCCAGACGGTTCAATGCCCGAGCATTCGATCACTCTAGGCTTCAAAGCATCCAACAATGAAGCAGAGTATGAGGCCCTATTAGCAGGCCTCATAATAGCAAAAAACCTGGCGATGAAGAAGCTCACAATTAATTCCAATTCCTAGCTAATAACCAGCCAGAATACTAGGGAGTACATGGCAAATATCCAAAGATGGCGTAATACCTAGAGAAGGTACGCAAGTAACTTGAGGCATTTCAGACTTACACAATCACTCAAGTTTTCGGGCAAAGAACACCCGCGCGGACGTATTAGCTAACCTAGGCTCCGCCCTTGACAACCAACTCAAACATTCTATTCTAGTGGAACATCTAAACAAGCTAAGCATAAAGGTGGAGCCAGAAGCCGAGGTGTCATAGGTTGCTACTAGCCCACCATGCACCGAGATGCTAAGGAGTTAGTACAAAAATATGACCACTACCAACGCTATAAGCCGGTACCAGCACTGATTGCCAGTAAACTACACCCACAAACAAGTCTTTAGCTATTCATGCAGTAGGCAATCGACCTGGTGGGACCTATGCCATTCATTACTGGGGGCAGAGGTATGATGATTGTGGCAACCGACTACTTCACCAAATGGGTAGAAGTATAACCCATGGCAACCACAACTCAGACAGACATAGAGTGTTACATATAGAGGAACATCATTTGCCAATTTGGCATCCCTCAGTCCATCGTCACCGACAACAATTCGCAATTTATGGGCAAAGATTTGGCAAAGTTCTTCAAAAGTCTGGCATCAAGCAGCACATGTCCAAACCGAGATATCTTCAAGGCAATAGGCAGACCAAAACATCCAACAAGATAATCCTCGACTGCCTCAAGAAATCCATCTCCGACAAGAAGGGAAAATGGCTAGATGAACTCCCTGGATATTTATGGGCGTATCACGCCACCAAACGACAAGTTACCGCACTCAGCTGCCAAAGAATTGAGCAGAACAGTAAGAAGATAGCCACAAGCATAAATTTGGTAGAGGATAAGCGCGAGCAGACCATCATCCGCATCGCAACCTACCAGCATCAACTCCTCTCCAGCTCTAACAAAAGGGCAAAGATTCGGCAATTCCGACTCGAAGATCTAGTTCTACGGAAAACTTTCATCACTGCCTGCAGATAAGGCTCTAAAAAGATGAATCATATATGTGAAGGTCCGTACAAGATTAGCAAAGAGATCGAGAAGTAATGGAACACTTACAACATGAGGAAGTACCATGTATGACCTCCTACTATATCAAGACTTGAAGACTCAAGTAGCTCAACGGGCACCACCTCGTAAACCGAGGACTATCGAGTTGTTATGCAATATTCTACAGCTAAGTTATTCGTTCGTTTCACTCGTTTTTTCAATGAGGAATTCAGAAGTAATTTGCAACTTAGCTCAACTACATGCCTACAGCAACTGATCATCCCTGCACTTCAAAAGAAGATCGCGCCCTTCTTAGGGATTCATCGCAGGAATTGCACCCCCCGAAGGACCAACCATACTCTCCAGTGCAAGAGGGTAAACCAATTCCCTGACATCCACATGGGTTTGCTCTTTAAAGCCGAAGGATAAACTCTACACTCCGAATATCTAGACGTGGATGAGTCGGGCTGCCCTAGTATAACTAGAAGCACGATGGCTTGCGCCGGGATTCCTAGAAGTAGCCACAATGGTCTTTTTCAAGGCCTAGCTAACTAAAAGATTTTAGGTCTCTTGGCCTAATCCGCGGGGAACCTGACCTTAGAGACGGAGGGGGCACATTACTCAGTACGCCCTAGAGAAGGCTGCCCTGGAACCCTAAAGCTGTTACCGAGTGTACTAAGGTAGCCTACGGTTTCCAGGAAACTGCATACGACTTGCCCTTTGAGCAGTAAAGCCACACTAGACTTATACAACTACACATTCTTGTAAAAGGTTAAACAAGCTAGTGTGCATATATGAAGCTTTATCAACTGTCGACATGCTATGTAGTTGATAAGCTTCACATCTGCCAAGCGTGGAACAATCTACACCAATTCTTAAAGTGTTGTGATACTTTCTACGCAACCTACAGAATTGGAGAAAGCCAAGGCTAATAGCTAGTGGTCACGCGAACTTGCTTGCTTCTGTAAGTATGGCGTATGGCTACCGACTCTATGGCTAACAACTTTGCAAAGTTCTACACCAACACCTATGGCTGTATCGGCTACGCCGGCCTGTCTACTTATAGAAAATTAGCATGCCTGCCACTGGTCTATAAAGTCTAAAGGTTAAGGCATGAACAAAAGAAGCGAAGATTGAGGGAAACAAAGAAAATCCTAAAGACTACCTAAAAGACTATTCTTCAGCAACTTGGACACTCCACGACTACTTGGTCACCAAACCTTTAGCAGCCGTGACATTCTCAGCAGCGGCACTATCCGGCATTTCACCCCTGGATGCCCCAGCTTGGGTACCAACCTTTCCGACTACTTCACTAATAGAAGACTTAAAAGTGAAGGCCAGCAAGTCTTCTGGAGAAATAAAGAAGGTCTTGAAGTCTTTACCAATAAATTCAAAGTCAGACAGCCACCTAAAAAGATAATATACATAACCCAACTTGTAGAAATCGACTTCACTCTGAACAAGCGGATCCTCGAGCCCTACTTTTTCACCTTTCAGCTGCCCAATCTCCTCGAGCAAACCAACACGAACATGTTGTAGTTCATCCACTTCTTTCTTCAAACTTTCGTTGATTTTCAGTACACATTGGAGTTCCAACACTTGGGGTTCAAGCCTATTAACGACATTTTTGAAGTGGATCATTTGGTTATAAGCAGCAATCAACTCTTCATCCTTTGTATAAGCAACGGAACGAAGCTCAGAAACGGCCTCAAGATCTTGAATCTGAGGTATGTAACACCTAATCTCCTTCTCTGCATTTTCATACTTAACTTGGATCGCGTCAAGCCTAGTCTTCAAGACAACAATCTCTTAGCGAGCTGTCTCAAGCTGCAGAGAAGTGGGGCCAGAGAATTAGACCCTTATAAGCAATGAGCTCATATTCGAACATCTTGATCTTCTCGGCAGAAGAATAAGCTTTGCCTGCCACAACCCTTACCACCTCCTTGGCAGCCTTAGTATCCATTTGGTCAAGAATCATAGACTCGCCTGCCAGAATAGTCGTCTTCTGCATCATGGCAAGTAAGGCACTCTTCATATACTCGGTCGTATGCTTCACAAAGGAACTTGGGCAAACAATCCTTATAATGCCATCAACAAACTTGGCACAAGCGTTCATGTCTTCAAGCAGATCTCGTTTCAAAAGCACACAGATCTCAACAGCCTCCCCAGAAGCAAGCTTAGTAGATTTTTCACAACTGCTCACGCGAACAGTATCCTTCTTCCAAGCAAGCGATTCAATCTCAGCAGCACGAGAAGTGGGCCTTGGCGCCACTTCAGCAGCAAAGTCCACCTTATCGCTCTTCATAATAGCAAGCCTCTCCAAAGGTGAACCACACTTAGCTCCCAATGGACGTCTTGGTACAAACTTCGGCACTGGGGGCATAATAGGACCTCTACACTGAGCAACCCTATTAGCAATCAAACTAGCCATCTTTGGCATGGCAAGCGTCACTAGCTCAAATTTAGCAGCCCCATTTTTCGTCCCCTTGGAAAAAGTCGAGTCAATCACAAGTCTGTGGGTATCCGACAAACCCTCGCGAACAACCGAAGAAGTCTTTGATTTTTTCTCAGCCGGTATCTATTGAGCAAGCAGAGAAGATCTCTTTTCCCACATTCACTTACAGCGAGATTCACAACAGTGATTGGACGAGCTAATGCATTCGCATTGATCTTATTCATCTTCTCTCTTAAGAGCAGCACACATTTTTCCCGGCAAATAGGACTAAGTAGCTAATGTTATTCACGGTACTCAGCAGGGGAACTTAACCCATATTGGTTTTTCTCTTATTTTTTCTCTCAGACTAGCAGGCAGGAAGCGTGCATGCCCAACGCTCTAGCAGCCCATGAGGCTCGCGACCTCTTCATTTCTCCCAATCGTCGGCCTGGCCCCTATCAGGTCCAAGAGCCCAAAGGACATGAGCCATATGACTCACTTAGCACTGCGTCGTACTACCACAATTCGCTGCCCCAGCTGCACAAGTTGCCCTTGGCTGTAGCCAAGTTAAGCAGCCTAAAGCAGTAGTCCCTGCCACAACACCTCATCGGCTTATGCCGAGCCGACTCCTAGCCTCTTCCAGCCGACGTGCTGCACCACCCAGACGACTGCCCTGCAATAACACTATCTAAGAAGAAGACAAGAAAAATTAAATTTTTCTTACATTGGAGTGGCACGAAAAAGATGAAGAAAACAACAAAAGACGATCCTTTGCACAAACAAGATGTAGAAGATTGCTAGATGAAGGGGAACAAATATCCTTTAAGCTCCCTCTCTCTTATAAGGTAGAATAAATCGAAGTTGATTTAATAATCCACTTAAGGTGGACTTAAATAGGCTTTAAGAGAAATTTATTTCCTTTTCCTAGAAGGATCTAATTTCCTATTAAAGAGGAAATCAACATCAAAATAGGAAGTAGTCCAAAGTTTCCTAAAGCAAGAAAATCTCTACACTTGTTGCCCTTTTCTGTGAGCCGCCCAACAGGTGTGAGGGCATTTATGGAGCAAAAAATAATCACAAGGCGACACATAGATTTTTGGGTGAAAATGACAAAATTACCCTCAAGGCACACCAAATTTCCTACGCGCGAGCAGTGGACAATCATTCTTCAATCAAGCCAAAAGTGCCCAAAATAGGTAACAAATTCAAAATTATTTCATCAATCCTCATTCTATATTCCCTACAAGGTATTTATTCCATAACCTTCAAAACATTTCATATAAATTGAGTTAATTAGCCAATTAATGGATTTATTACCTAATTAATCCATTAATTGCCAAATAAATCACCCATTACACCCAAAAATGACCCTAAAGGCCGGCCACTCTCTCCCCAAAGAGGGTCGGCTATACTCTATCTATTGGAACCCATTTTCTCTAAAAAGTTAAGTTCACACTCTTGCAGAACTCCTAAAAAACTCTCTAAACAGTTTTCTCTCTAAATTCTAACTTTGGCATCGAAGGTTCTTCGGCCAAAGCCCCCCCCCCCCCCCAATTCATCTTGGGTGCATGAGGCTCTTGGCCTTAACCAAAGGTGTAATTGTTTTGTAGATGCAATTTTGTCCAAGAAGGAGGCGGAAATTTGCATCCACAACTACTTTAAAAGAAACGTAAGCAACCCCACCAGCGACTAAGGCCTTTTTTGTTATTGACTTTTTTTTTTTACCAAAAATTGCTCATTTTAAAGTTAAGCAGTAAAAAAACGTTGGGTAAAAATAAAATATCTGCTTAATTTAAAAGTAACCGCCTATATACAAGCTTTTAAAAGCAACATGTTGGTTGTTTTTAAAAGATGATTTTCATAAAAATTTGTGTTGAGTCTTTAACGAATATTTTCAATTGATGTAATACTCTCATTAGTTCTTTAAAAATGATGTTATTTATCCTTCTAAACACATTTTATCCCTTAGAAAGTAAAGTGACTATCACCACCTACTACAACAAACACTAACCTTACACCACCACTATCACTAACACCACTATTGTTGCCATCGCCAAACAACCTCCACAGCTGCCACAACAACCACAATCACCACCATTGCAGCTACTATCGCCCCTAGAACTATTGTTTCATCTGCACCCCAACCACCACACCCCACTGTTGGCACCACCACCATCACCACTGTCCCCGTTATTGCTCTCATTGCCACCACCCCTATTACTATAGCCATTTTTTCATTTATACAATTATATGATTTTACATTAACATTTACCAAACTATGTTACATTGTTTTTCACACTAACACTACTTTAAAAAATACAGTTTATCAAATACTCATTTACTTTACTTTGCAATTGATTATTCTTAAGACACAGCAAAACCATTTTTTTTAATCTCAAACTTGCGCTAAGGAGTGTAGTTAAAAGACTTTAAATCTTAATATACTAAAACAGCTAAATATTGCCCGCTTAAGGGCATAAGGACAATAGGTGGGCAAACGGGTAGAGAAACCGTGGATGGGGGCGGGTAGTCTAGGTTTAGGGCACGTACGGGCCGGTTCTAAATTTTTTAGAGAATAAATGGGGCGGGGCGAGGCAAGGCGATGCCATTTAAGGGGGCGGACCGAGTCCATATACATAGAAAAAGAGGCCCCGAACCGACCCGTTTCTAATTATAATGAACGATCGAGATTGAATGATAAACTATCATCCAATCTCAACTGTTAGTTTCTACCCTCATCATCCTCCAGTCCCACGTCCAAGTCCACTATAGATTCCAAAATCAAACTATCAGTCACTCTCTATGCCGTCCTTCCCTCGACTCTATTAACTCCAACTCTCAGTCGTTTTCTCATCCTCGACGACAGTGCTTACCTCACAGAAATCACCCAGCCTATCACTGCCTTCACGACCAACACGACGGCACCACCCATCCTTCTTGATGACATCCTAGAGAACTTAGGTCCCAAAACCACGACGGCTCGATTCTCTCATCTCCAACAACATCATCGCTGTCACGACCACCATCACCCCCTCATTGCCGTCGAGGACATTGCTACCAGCTATCATCCCTCTAAAATTTAGGTAATTTTGAATTAGGGTTTTGTTATTAATGTGAATTTCTGGTGTAGGGATTTTATGGTTTTAAATTAGAATTTGTAGATTGATGATTGACTTATTGCTTCTCATTCTCAAAAGTTTTGAATTGCATTTCTGACTTATTAGAATTAGGGATTTCTTAAAATTTGAATTGCATTTCTGACTTATTACTTCTCATTCTCAAAAGTTTTGATGAAGGATATAACCAAATTACAACTACATTTGATCTAGATATGATAACAAATGTGAAATTAAATAAAATTAGGTTAAAGAATTTTAATTTTCAATATCCCTTTTTTTTGTTAAAGAATTTTCACCTAATTTCTCATTTATTTGATTGTTCAATGTTTTATTAGCGTGGACAAAATATCTCCAAGAGTTGAACTTGAAGATTAAGCCTTTCTACCTTCCCCAGTGGTTTCAGTATTAGCTCAAACTTCAAGTATATTCCAAACTTCTGGAATATACCTTGTTAGTTTGTTTTTATTTAGCCGCCTGATCAACATGACCATATTCAATTAATCTTTGATTCAATTTAGTTTGTTGGAGGACAGGATCAAGCACTATTTTTTTTCTTCCTATCTACTCCTTCTTGCAGGTTTGGGGATGTGGGGAGGGAGTGCAGGTTTAGGGATGGATTTCAAAAAAAAATTTGTGTGCAGCCACGTGGCGTATATGTCGCAGCCACGTCAGCACTTAAAGAATCAATGGATGGAAAATGTAATAGAGGTATTATTTTGAAATAAAATAGTTCTTAAGGTATGAAAGTGAAATGTTTTGAAGATGTTGTAAGGAATTGAAATAGACGCCAAACCTAAGGTATGAAATTGTAATTTACTCTTTCTTCTTTTTGGACATTTTGTTTTGCATTTGGTATGCTCATCACATTAAATGCCTTAAGAGATTTCATGTTAATTGCTGGCTGTTAGTTGATTTGAAAGCAATGGGTTTTACAGTTGACTTCATTATTTACCTTTTTTTTCCTTATTATATAATATGGAGATATATATGTGTAGTTGTCCACATAATACCTTATCTGTTATAATACATAATCTTACAATATTTTGTGGTAATTTCATGAAAAAAAAAAGTACCAACTATTCCAAAGACAAAACAACCAACTATAATAACTTCACTGGAGAAATCTTCTTTTGAGAGATCTTGGGTTTGGGATCATGTCACTAAGTGTACCGTCTCGAAACTACAAGAAGTAGAAAAGGATGGAAAGAAAGAGATGGTGGAGGTACAAGCATTAAGGGCTAAGTGTAACCATTGTAACACCCTTTTTGCAGTGGGGGTGGAACTAGTACTTACATTAAACATATCAATAAACATTGCAAGATGTATAAGCTAACTGATGAGTTGCAAGAGGTTCTAGGCAGTTCTGGACCTTCTGGGGACATTAAAAGCATGCTTGTTGTTAAAAGGTGGAGCCAAGAAAAAAGTGTGGAAGGTATTGTTGAGTATATTGTGATTGACGAGGTACCTTTTAGTGTTGTGGAGAGTGAGGGATTTAGGCAGATGATGTGCAAAGTTCAACCTAGATTGCATGTTCCATCTTGGAGAACTATTGTGAGGAAGTTATTCAATATGTATGATACCATAAAAGATCAATTAAAAAAAATGAGATACACAAGCATAGAGTTAGCTTAACTACTTATACGTGGAAAAGTGTGCAAAATTTGAACTACATGGTGCTAACCGCTCATTTTGTGGATAATGAATGGAATATGCACAAAAAGATTCTAAACTTTTGTTTGATTTCAAGTCATGAAGACAAAGAAATAGGGAAGTTGATTTAGCAATGTTTGGTTGAATGGGAGATTAAAAAGGTGATGTGTATAACAGTTGACAATGCATTGGCTAATAAGGTGGCAATTGAGTATGTTGTTCGTAAAAAGCAGAAATGACCTAATAGTAAAATTATTATGAATGGCAAGTTTATGCATGTGAGGTGCTTAGCTCATATTGTCAACTTGGTAGTAAAAGATGGGTTGAAAAGATTAGATACAAGTGTGGATGCTCTTAAAAATGCTGTGTGGTTTGTGAAATCAAGTCCTCGAAGGTTAGTTATTTCAAGAAAAATGTGGAGAATGAGAAGTTGGATAGTAAGGGTCTAGTTGTTATGGATGTGCCTACTAGGTGGAATACCACATACATGATGCTAGAATCTTGCTTGAAGTTTAAAAAGACATTCGAAAGGATGTCTGAAGATGATGAAGCCAATGTGTACTTAAGCTATTTCAGGGAAAATATGCTTAATGATGAAGGAGAAGAAGTGGCGAGTAAAGGTAAGGTTGGACCACCTAAGAAGGAAGATTGGTATAGTGCAAAAGTGTTTGTGGAATTTTTGAAGGTCTATTATCTTATTACTTTGAAAGTTAGTGCAAGTAAGTATCCCACATCTAATACAGCTGTTCATGATGTCATTGTTGTGGAGACGAGATTGAAACGCTTTTTTTGCCTGGATATATGCAAACTAGATGAACTGTGCAGTTGGTGCTATGTGATATGGCAATGAGCACGAGAGCTAAATACCAAAAGTATTTTGGTTCGATTAAGGCCCTTAATCAAATATTTGTAGTTGCCCTAGTCTTAGATCCAAGGTTCAAATTAAAGCACTACATGCACTTGTGTAAAACGTAATCACATCTTCATGAAGAAAAGATTCAACATAAAAGCAATGAAGCGAATGACATTATTGAAGGCGATGTGTGATGAATATGATCAACAAGCTTTCGGTTCACAAACACAACCAAAGGGTAAACACGATTTAGTTGTTGACGCTACTTCTTCAATAGTTAAACAATTACCTTCTAGTGCACCAATAGAAAATTCAATGATATTTGGTCAAATGATGGATGATTTGGAGAAGAAATTAGAAGACACCAAAGATATTGCGCTTGCACATGAGGTGGATAGGTATCTCCTTGACACGCTAGAGAAAGTAACACATGATCAACCATTTGACATTTTGAAATGGTGGAAGTTAAGAGGGAGGAGCACATATCCCACACTTGCTTTGATAGCAAAAGATGTGTTGCCAATTCATGTGTCAATAGTTGCTAGTGAGAGTGCATTTAGTGTAAGAAAGAGAGTCATTGATCCATTTAGATCATCTCTCCTTCCTCGAACAGTGGAGTCATTGATATGCCTCCAAAACTGGTTAAGAAGTGAACAAATTAGCAACATTGAGCATGAAGCAAGTGAAGTCGAGCTTGAATTTTATCAAGAGTGTGAAGAAGGTAATTATTTTGTTTTGTATAGTTTGGTTATATTAATTGTTGTCTTCTATTCACTTACAATTAATGTGCTTCTTTTGTTCTTTGTTGTAGAATATAAAAGAAGAAAAACAAATGCTATATCTACAAGTTCAGCCTTCTCACCAAGTATTCCTGAAATTAAAGCTCCTCAAACAACTCGAAAAAAATAAAGGAAAAGGAATTGTAGTAATATTTTAAACTCAAATGAATAAACTTTAAATTTCAATGATTCAATGAGGATAATATGATATTGGACGTTAAAAATTTCATGTTTATATTCTATTTTCCTTACAGATTCAATAAGGAATGTTGTTGGAACTTGGATGTGATTTCGGATGTTAATTTGGAATTTATTGCAGATGTTATGTTTATGTTATTTTGCATTATTTGATTTTGGACTTCGGAATTTGGATGTCTCGGACTCTCGGATGTTATTTTGTATGTTGATTTGATCTTTAAATGTCTGGGATGTTATTTTGAATGTCTCAGATTTAGTGTATCGAACGATACTATGTAATGTTGTTATTTTGGATTTAATGTTAATCTATGGACTTAGATGTTGGACTTTGTAATGTTTGGATGTGTTGTGCAAACTATAAAATTTGTGAATCTATAAACTTTGTGAATATATATTCTTTTTTTTTTGTTGGAAAATAATTAAAAACAGAGAACTCGTGGACCCGGCCCGAACTAGTCTGTTTCAACAGGGCCGGATTAGGTCTGGTTCCTGTATTAGAATTGGTTGTACCTGCCCAGACTTGGCCCTTTTCTTTTAAACCCGGGTCTGGTCCGATCCCTTCAAAATTGGGCTCGACCATGCCCATGCCTAACCCTAATAAGGACATCTCATGGGCAAGAGGGCTTGTCCTCCCTTTTACAGAATCAACCAACGAGCTAATGAGATTTGCAAGTTAATACATAGTGATGTATGATATCCCATGAGTAGTGTTGCAAGAGGTGGCTATAGCTACTTCATCACCTATACTGACGACAAGTGAAGGTATGAATTTGTGTATCTCATGAAACACAATTCTGAAGCCTTAGACAAGTTTAAAGAACTTAAAAACCTCGGTGAAATTACATACTGAAAAAAATAGAAAAGCCCTCATATCATATCGTGGAGATGAATACTTAGTGCTTACAACTTGAAACACTAGATATTGTTACAATGTAAACCTCCTGGAAAGCCACAATTAAATGATGTTTCTGAAAGGAGAAATCAAACATTATTGATTATAGATTGGTCCATGATGAATTATATTGATATGTTCTGGGTTATGCGTTTGAGATAGTTGTGTATCTACTTAATTGAGTCTCTTCAAATGAGCTTTGAGGCCGGTCCTAGGGTCCCTAAGCTCCAGATCACCAATTACTGTAGTCGTGTCCAACTTTGGGAGTTACTTTTCCAAGCATTGGGCATTCAAGTAGTACTCCACATGTCATAGTACAAGTGGATAAATTGATATATTTTTTCATGTCCCGCCACTTATGTTTTGCACATGGAGTGCCCGCTTGAATACCGGCCACTCCAAAAAATTTCTCCAACTCTGGAGGTCATAGATATTGGGCGTCGGGACTGTTGCGTGAAGTTATAAATCAAATAATAATACTTGCATTCCCCCATGCGAGAATGCAAATATCTCACCTTTTGCGAATAATGTGTATTCAATGTATAAATTTCATAATCAGAACCGTTGAACCTCTTAATGTTCATTGGAATATCATCTGTACAAAAATCATTCGAATAAGAGATCGTCTAGTCCTCCAAATGTATTAAACAAATCAACAGTGTGAGTACCAAGTAACATATTTATGATGAATCGTCCATTAAGTAGATACACTTGATTACTAAACGATCTCCGATTTGATTAATTTTTCATAGAGATGGTCTTCAAATAAAGATTGAGAAATTGAACCGTTTCAAATATGAAGTTCATATGATGAAGATACGTTCTTCGCAAAAGGTGGGGAAAGCAAGGTCTATTCTAAATCAAAATTGAAGATTACAATTCATTTGAAGAAAAATTGAAAACTTAAATTGCCTATTTTTAGTTTTGATAGAAAGTAAAAATTAAAAACCAAATGGTAACCATGCTCCATGTTTTAGATTGTAACTTGTTTACATAACCGTTCTAACGGTCTAGCTCTCCCCCACCCACCTCAATACCAGCCTTCTCTATCTCTTATCATCCGTCTTTCTCTCTCTAAATCACCCACCTTCTTTCTCCTCCTCAAACCCTAATATGTCCAACATCTTCCAAAACATTCATTATTATTATTTATTAATAATATTATTGGAGATTTAGAGATTACAGAATCATAGCTGGACATGATCCATGTAAGTTCATCCCTTTGTTACACCTGCTTCTTCTTTCCTTCTTAATTCTGATTTCCAACGTTAAATTATATGGAAGAAAATTGAATTTTTTTTTCTGTTAGGGGTGAATATTTTTACATTTTTAATTAATATATGTTTAGATGATATACATCACCATGCAATCCTTAACAATGCCAAATACTCCGATCATAAATGGGGTACGTTACATTGAGCTCGTAATAGATAATTGAAGATACAATTTGCTATTTTCTAGCAAGCGGTGGATTGCTTTGGTGATTAGGATTCTCATGTTCAACCCATTGCATCACGAGATCAAACTATCCTCCCAAAAAGAAAGTATAAGAACCAATAATTGAATTAAACATGTAAATGACTACCATGATGTTATGCTAAGATCATAGCTGAGTAACAGCATTGTATTCTTTCGATTTTTTTTCTCTGTTTTGATGAACAATGATCATCTCGTCGCTCGAAACTCCGAAGCTTGAGTGCAGTTTTTTAAGTTTTTTCTCCAATGTATACCATGGCAGCGTCTTACCTGATTGTTTTTATCGAGTATATTGTTGTACTGATTGAATTTTCTGCATTTCTTTGTCACTCAGTGACTTGATTTGGGGCTTGCTGTGAATTCTCACATTCTCGTCTTGCATCTATGTAACCGCTGATACAAAATGTTCGATTGTTCTCACAAATCACAGTATATTGGTGGCCAGAAGGAGAAATTTGTACGGTATGCATTGTGCATTATTCTTTGCCTTCTGCTTTCCGTTTTCCTTTTCTTTCTTCCGGAGGCCATAACTGTCGTTGACATATGGATCTTATCTGCGTCTTTCTAGTGGTTTGTAACCGAAAGCCTCAGAATGTATTTTCTTTTCCAGCTGATTCTTCCTACCTTGATCGATTGTGTTTTCTTTCAATTACTCTTGTTTGGCTTGATTTGGCTGCGTTGGGTCGTTATGGTTAACGCCTGAGAGCATGAAAAATATAAGTGTTGTCCAGATTCTTAAGGATTTCTCATTTTTTTTTTTTTGTGCTGGATTTCTCTTAGCATGTGTACTTTTCAATAAGCCATATGAATTCTAATTCAAGTTCTTTGAAACTTTGAACTTGTAGTCCATGTCTTCTTTGACGAGTCGAACTGAGTTGCCGGTAAAACTTTGACGATGCAAAAGCATAGTTATGCAATTTTCCGCAGAAATTTATGGTTATGAATTCTTATTCTCTATTATGACTTGGCATATGCTACTTGTAGGTTGGATGACTTGGGTTCTACGTATTCCATGAGTTCTGATACCGGTAAAATGAATAAATGTGGGTTTAGTATAGAGTCATTCCCTTTTACTGGCGGAAAACCAAAGAGAGCACCATCACAATCATTCAGGTATGGAATTCAACAGGGAACAGATGGACTAAGGACATTTGGTAGATCATTAAGAACTGGCGTCACCCGCGCAGTGTTCCCAGAAGATCTTAAAGTGTCTGATAAAAAGATATTTGACCCCCAAGACAAATCCCTCCTGTTATGGAACAGGCTTTTTGTCATAACTTGCATCTTTGCAATATCCATTGACCCTTTGTTCTTCTATCTTCCAATCTTCGACAATGATGAGGATTGCCTCTCTATCGATAGAAGATTAGGAACAACAACTATAACTATACGGTCACTAGTAGATGCTTTCTACCTTATTCGCATGGCTTTACAGTTTCGTACAGCTTATATTGCTCCATCATCTCGGGTTTTCGGAAGAGGTGAACTTGTGATAGATCCTCCGCAGATAGCCAAGCGATATCTACACCGCTATTTCTTAGTTGACTTGGCTTCTGTGCTCCCCTTACCCCAGGTCTGCATGCAACATACTCAATTTCTACCATTGACACCGCTAAAAGGCGATAAATTCTTTACGCTAATATTCATAGCAATCAAATTTGGAATATATAAACGATGGTTCTTGGATTTTTCTTGTTTGCTCATGACTACAGATTGTGGTTTGGAGATTCTTGCATGGAAGAGAGTCAGAGGTATTGGCTACGAAACAGGCATTGCTGTTTATTGTCTGGCTCCAGTTACTACCGCGATTTGTCCGCTTATTAGCTTTAAACTCAGACCTGAAAAGAAGTGCAGGTGCTTTTGCCGAAAGTGCTTGGGCCGGGGCTGCCTACTATTTGCTTTGGTTTATGCTTGCCGCTCAAGTAAGTGTTTGTATCTTCTCTTGCCTCCTTCATAGTTTCTGAATACTACCTTTGGCTGAAGTACCTTGTAGGAAGTATTAACATTCTATTAAATTGATTTGGCCACTCTTGGATAAATTTACAGGTCACCGGGGCTGCGTGGTACTTATTAGCTGTGGAGCGCTATGATGGATGCTGGCGGGGAGCTTGTAGAAACAGTGGAAAATGTAGGATAGAATACCTGTACTGTGGCATCGATGTGAATGCCCCTGGATTCAAAGAATGGCAAAAAATCAGAGTGGATCTTCTAAAGAAAAGCTGCACCGCGGAAGGGGAAAATCCGCCATTTAATTTTGGAATCTTCGCAGAGGCTATATCTTCAGATGTCATTGCATCAGCGGAATTTATGTCCAAATTATTGTTCTGCTTGTGGTGGGGGCTGAAAAATTTAAGGTGTGCAAGTGTAACTCGCTCATCAATGATCGTCTTGTTCAAAATTTGGTGAAAATTCTGTATTACGTACACTAATGTTCTGATTTGGGTTCTGAAAGTCTTGCTAATTTTCAGTACATTGTTCTTTCACTTTCTGCAGTACACTCGGCCAGGGGCTCGAAACTAGCACCTATCCTCTAGAGGTTCTATTCTCCATCGGGATAGGCATTTTCGGCCTCATCCTCTTTGCCCTTCTGATTGGAAATATCCAGGTGAGAGGCAAATGAATCCTGTGAATGCTTTATGGATATATGTACGTGTTCAGAATGTTTAAGCCACAAATAACTGATGCATTGAGAGTTAGCAACCTGCAATTAGTTAGTTAGTGGCTTTATGTTCTTTGAGCTGAGGCTAATTTGATGTTTAATGAAATATCAACAGACGTACCTTCAGTCTCTAACAATTCGTCTTGAGGAGATGAGGATTAAAAAGCGCGACTCTGAGCAGTGGATGCACCACCGCTGGCTTCCGCAAGAACTTAGGGAAAGGGTGCGGCGCTATGATCAATACAAGTGGTTGGAGACTAGGGGTGTGGACGAGGAGAACATTGTCCAGAGTCTTCCAAAAGATCTAAGAAGGGACATTAAACGTCATCTCTGCTTGAATTTGGTTAGAAGGGTAAGCATCCAATTTCATCTTTGTTATGGTTCGCTCTTAATCGTGAATGCTGGTATGTTATTGCAGATGTATGTTTACAAGGCATATGTTATCGTCTTCTTATATTTGCGCTATGTATTTTGAAGACGGTTAAATTCACATGGTCATGAGTGATTTATGCAGGTGCCTCTTTTCGCCAATATGGATGAGCGGTTACTTGACGCCATTTGTGAGCGTCTGAAACCAAGTTTATGCACGGATAATACCTACATTGTCCGGGAAGGGGATCCGGTTATTGAGATGCTGTTCATCATACGCGGTCGCCTAGAAAGTGTAACTACAGATGGCGGTAGAAGTGGATTTTTCAACAGCGGTGTACTGAAAGAAGGGGACTTTTGCGGAGAAGAGCTCCTAACATGGGCACTGGATCCTAAAGCTGGTTCTAACTTGCCATCGTCAACTCGAACTGTGAAGGCTTTAACTGAGGTTGAGGCTTTTGCTTTAGAAGCAGAGGAGTTGAAATTTGTTGCCAGTCAGTTTCGGCACCTGCACAGCAGACAGGTTCAGTACACCTTCCGTTTCTACTCCCAGCAGTGGAGGACTTGGGCAGCGTGCTTTATCCAAGCCGCATGGCGCCACTACAGGAGAAAATTGGCGGAAAAACAGCGTAGAGAAGAGGAAGAAGGCTTTGACTACAGTGAAGGAGATGATGATAATGATGGTGGTGGTGATTTTAAAGGCGGTTCTGGTACAAGCATGCTTCGTTCTGCCATCTATGCATCCCGGTTTGCAGCAAATGCTCTTCGTGGTCATAGGATCCGCAGTGGAAGGGAGCAGATATTGAAGCTGCAGAAGCCCACTGAACCCGATTTCTCTGCTTATGACGACAAGTAATCCCAGTCTCAATTGATGTTAAAAATCCGAGCTCGTTTTGGTAGCTTTGGCTGTATAAAATGTACACCACTAGTCACTCATACACACAATTGTCATAGCATGATTTTGGTTGGCACTTCCTAGTCATTCAAATGAATGTAAAACGTCTTGTTATAAAAATTGGAGAGAAACCTAAGGAAAATTCTTCATATCGTTTATGTTTCGAGCCAAGTTAGCTACATCAGCCTTTAGCATAACAAATCATGTCTAGCAACTAACAGGAAGTGACGGATGATTGATTGGAGCTTGAGACAGATATATACTTCACCCAGAGTAAAGCGTGTTGCACTCTTTGCTACGCAAGCATAAGAACCATCGGCTATAATATTCAGTTTGTCCATACTACTAGTATGACATTCAGCTTACACATGTGTGATATATACTTAGATTGTCACTACTTCGAGACTACTAAGTAATGGCATGATTATACAGTTATATTCTCAGCTTGTCATTACTTCGAGGCTACTCAGTAATGACATGATTATATAGTTATACTCTTAGCTTGTGATGATTCAGAGACTACTCAGTAATGACATAGTTATATAGTTACACACACCCAGCTTGTTCTTATTTCAAGACTACTAAGTAATGACATTATTATAAAGTTATGTGGATGCAAATTTCCGCCGCTTTCTTCTTGGACAAAATTGCACCTACAAAACAATTAACACCTTTGGTCAAGGCCAAAAGCCTCACGCGCCCACGATGAATTGGGGGAGGCTTTGGCCGAAGAACCTTCGATGCCAAAGTTAGAATTTAGAGAGAAAGAGTGTTTAGAGAATTTTGGGATTTTTGCAAGAGTGTTGGCCTTGCTTTTTGGTGAGAATGGGTGCCTATTTATAGGGTTAGGCTTTGCCCAATTTTCCCAAGGTGTGGCCGGCCACTAATGGATTTTGGTGGTTATGGTTTTGGCTTAATTAGCCAACTTATTGGCTAATTAAGTATAAAAAGAAATAAATAGGAGGTTACAAAATTGAATAGTTGTGTAAATAGGGTAATAAAATGGAGAAAAGTGTGAAAAGCTAGGGAGAAAGGGGGTTACGGGATTTGATGAGATGAATCTTGAATTGTTACCTTTTTGGAGCATTTTTGAGCTACTCGCGTGTAGGAATCCTAGTATGCCTCAAGGGTAGTTTGGTCATCTTTTACTAAAAAATCCACGTGTCGCCTTGTGATTATTTTTGGCTCCACAAATGCCCTCACACCTGCTAGGCTGCTCGTAAGAAAAGGCAGTAGGTGTAGAGATCTTTTTGCTTTAGGAAACGTAGGACTGTTTCCTATTTTTGATGCAGATTCCCTCTTTATTAGGAAATTTGGTCCTTCTAGGAAAGGGAAGTAAATTTCTCTCAAAGCCTATTTAAGTCCACCTTAAGTGGGTTATTAAATCAACTTTGGAGAGCGATTTATTCTACTCTACAAGAGAGAGAGCTTAGAGGATATTTATTCCCCCTCCTCTAGCAATCTTCTACATCTTGCCCGTGCAAAAGACCGTCTTTCGTTGCTTTCTTCATCTTCTCCGTGCCGCACTGATGTAAGAAAAAATTAATTTTCCTTGTCTTCTTCTCGGATGGTGCTACCGCGAGGCAGCCGTCGGGGTGGTGCGGCATGTCGGCTGGCATGGGCCGATGATATGTTGTGGCAGGGGCCACTGCTTTAAGCTGCTCAACTTGGCTAGAGCCATGGGCAGCTTGTGCGACTGGGGCCACAGATTGTGGCGCTGGGGGTGCAATGTTAGGTGAGTTGCAAGTCTTATTTCCTTTGGGCTCTTGGATTTGACACGGGCAAGCCGGCGATTGAGAGAAATGAGGAGGTCGCGGGCTTCATGGGTTGTTGGAATGCTAGGCATATAGGCCTCTTTGCCTGCTGGAATGTTGGGTTGAGCTCCCCTGCTGAGTACCATGAATGTCATTGGCTGCTTAATCCTCTTTGCTGAGAGAAAAATGGGCTGCTCCTAAAAGATGAGGTAAAGAGGATCAAGGCGAATGCATTGGTTCGTCTGATCGCTGTCGTGGAGCTTACTATGAATAAAGGTGGAAAGAATAGATATTCCCCGCTTGCTCAACGGATGCCGGTTAAGTAAAAATTGAAGACTTCTACCGCTGCTCATGAGGGTCTGCTTGCTACCGAGAGGTATATGATTGGCATGACTTCTTCAAATAGGAAGAGAGATGAGGCTGCTAGATCTGAGCCTGTGACGCCTGCCATGTCGAGAATGGCTAATTCGATTGATGATAATATTGCTTAGTGTAGAGGTATTGTCATGCCCCAAATGTCAAAGTCTGTGCTAAGACGTCCGTAGGAAGCTAAGTCTGATTCTCATTTGGAGATGCTTGCTATTATGAAGAACGATAAGGTGGACTCTGCTGCTAAAATGGCGCTAAGGCCCACTTACTCTGCTGTTGAGACTGACTCGCCTGCTGGGAAGGATGAGACTGTTCGCATGGGCAGCTGTGAGAAACCCACTATGCCTGTTTCTGGGAGGCTGCTGAGATCTGTATGCTTTTGAAACCAGACTCGCTTGAAGACATGGAAGCTTGTACCAAGTTTGTTGATGGTGTCAAAAAGGTTATTTGCCCAAGTTCCTTTGCAAAGCATATGACCCAATATAAAATGACTGCTCTGCTTGCCATGATGCAGATATAACAAGGCTACCAAGGAACTGGCGAAGACTATAGCAGCTGAAGCTTATTCCTTGGTCGAGGAGATCAAAAGGTTGGATTTTGAGCTCATTGCTTTGAAGAGGTCTAATATTTCTGCCCCCCACTTCTCTGCACCATAAGACCGCTCACCAAGAGGTCATTGACTTGAAGACTAGACTTGGCGCGATCCAACTTTAAGTATGAAAGTGCAGATGAAGAGATTAGGTGTTTCATACCTCAGATTCAAGATCTTGAGTTTGTAGTTTTTGAGCTTCATTTTGCTGCTTACGCAAAAGGTGAAAAGTTGATTGCTGCTTATAATCAAGTGATCCACTTCAAGAGAATCGTCGATAGGCTTGAACCCCTAGTGTTGGAACTTTAAGGTGTACTGAAGACCAACGAAAGTTTGTAGAAGGAAGTGGGTGAGTTGCAACGTGTCCGTGTTGGTTTGCTCGAGGAGAATGAGCAGCTGAAGGGTAAAGAAGGATTGGCTCGAGGTTTCGAGACCTTATTTATTTCTGTGAAAGACTTGGTTATTTTTACTTTTAAGGCTTCCCTTGGCGAAGTAGTTGGAAAAGTTGGTGCCCAGGCTGGGGCAGCCGGGGGTGAAGTGCCGGATGGTGCCGCTGCTGAGAATGTCGCGGTTGCTGAAGGTGTGGCGACCGAGTAGTCGTGGAGTGTCTAAGCTGCTAAAGAGTAGTCTTCTTGGTAGTCTTCAAGATTTTCTTTGTTTCCCTCGTTGCTTTTTTCTTTGCTTGTACTCCTTTGGTCTTTACTAACTGTTTATCAAATTTGCTAGAAATTTAATAAACTTAATTCTTTCGTTTTTCTCCATCTTCGCTTCTTTTGTTCATGCCCTAACCTTTAGACGTTATAGACTAGTGGCAGACGTGCTACTTTTCTATAAGCAGACAGGCCCGCGTAGTTGATGCAGCCGTAGGTGTTGGTGTAGAACTTGGCAAAGTTGTTAGCCATAGGGTCGGCAGCCGAAAGCCTTACTTACAGAAGCAGGCAAATCCGCGTGACCACTAAGCTGTTAACCTTGGCTTTCTCCAATTTCGTAGGTTGCATAGCAAGTATCACAACACTTTAGGAATTGGAGTAGATTATTCCGCGCTTGGCGGATGTGAAGCTTATCAACTACGTAGCATGTCGGCAGTGAATAAAGCTTCGTATATGCACACTAGCTTGTTTAACCTTTCACAAGAATGTGCAGTTGTATAAGTCTAGTGTGGCTTTACTGCTCGAAGGGCAAACCGTAGGCAGTCTTCTGGAAACTGTAGGCTACCTTAGTGCACTCGGTAGCAGTTTTAGGGTTCCAGGGCAGCCGTCTTTAGGGCATATTGCGTAATGTGCCCCCTCGGTCTGTAGGGCCCGGTTCCCCGTGGATTAGGCCAAGAGACCCAAAATCTTTCAGTTAGCTAGGCCTTGAAAAAGACCATTGTGGCTACTTTTAGGAATCCCGACGCAAGCCATCGTGCTACTAGTTATACTAGGGCAGCCCAACTCATCTATGTCTGGATATTCGGAGTGTGAAGTTTATCCTCTCGCTTTGGAGAGCATGGTTGGTCCCTCGGGGGGGGTGCAATTCCTGCAATGAGTCCCTAAGAAGGGCACAATCTTTTTTTTAAGTGCAGGTATGATCAGTTGTTGTAGGCATGTAGTTGAGCCAAGTTGCAAATTACTTCTGAATTCCTCATTGAAAAACGAGTGAAACGAACGAATAACTTAGCTGTAAAAGACTACATAATAACTGGATAGTTCTCGACTTGCGAGGTGGTGCCCGTTAAGCTGCTTCAGTCTTCGGGCTTTGATGTAGCGGGAGGTCTCACATTGTACTTCTTTAGATTGTAGGCATTCCACTATTTTTCGATTTTTTGTCGTTTTATGATGGCGTGGGTGTAATTGCTCTTGCCGTTTAGTCTGCTGATTTTGTACGGACCTTCCCATATGGGATCCATCTTATTAGAGCCTTATTTGCGGGCAGTGATGAAGGCTTTTCTTGAGACCAGATCTTCGGGCTGGAGCTGCCGGATCTTGGCATTTTTGTTGTAGATAGAGAGAAGATGATGCTGGTAAGTTGTGATGCTAGTGATAGTCTGCTCGCGCTTTTCCTCTACCAGATCTAAGCTTGTGGCCATCTCCTTACTGTTTGGTTACTCATTTTTTGGTGGTGTGATATGCCCATAGACATCCGAGGAGTTCGTCTAGCCATTTCCTTTTCTTGTTGGTGAGGGATTTCTTGAGGCAGTCAAGGATCTTCTTGTTAGGTGCGTCGTCGTTATGCAAATGCCAGAAGTCTTCATCAAGTGCGGCTATGGTGTACTAGGCTTGTTGGGCCACTCTGTTGCGTTGCCTAGGCTAGGCGTGAGTGCACAGTAGGAAGCCGTAGAGTTGGACCAAGTAACACGTAGCATGAGATGCTCAACTGCCAGTATTGAGCCACTCTGGAGTTGAGTTATAGAATAAGGGTCGGCTGAAGCCGTGTGACACGTAGCAGAAGGTGGTGTTTTTGCCAGTAGAATCTTTTAAGGCGACGAGGACAAAACTTGCTTTCGAGTGTGTCCTTTTAGTGTTCGTCTACCGTTAGCGCGCTTTTTGGGCCGAATTGTTGTGTTTGTCAAAAAACTTTGCATCTACTAGCGTTTACGCCTTTATCGTTGCGCGTCTAGATTGGGCGAAATAGTGCGTCATAAGGATGACTGCTTGCATCTGAAGGTAAAACTTGAGTTTCCGGGTTGCAACAATTATTGCCAAACCTAGCTTTTGAATTTCAGGTAGCATCGAGGAGAGCTTTTGAACTATGGAATACAGTAGTCGGGCCCCCAGCTCTTCTCGTATGATGATAAAGTTTATCGCTACTTCTGAGACTACCAAGTAAATGTATAAATCTTCCGCTGCTCTTGGCTTGGATAGTATGAGAGGTGATGTAAGATACTTATTCAGGTTTTGGAAAGCTCTTTGGCACTCTTCATCCCATTTGTCTCGTTGTGCCCTCTTGATGGCCTTGAAAAAAAAACTTGTAACGATCGGTGAACCGCAAAAGAAAGTGGTTGAGGGCAGCTGCTCGTCCAGTCAAGCTTTGGATCTCATTCAAGGTAGTGGGAGATTTCATCTCTAGAATCACTCGAATTTGCTTGGGATGTGCTTCGATTCCTCGTTGGGTTACTAAGTACCCTAAGAATCTTCCTGAAGATACTCCGAATGTGCATTTGGTAGGGTTAGGATCGAGAACTTAGAGTAGTTCTTGGTCGTCGAGCCTCTTCTAGTCGGGAATCAGTCCCTATGCTTGGCCCCCTGCTTGCTTTATTTGTTCAGTTGCTTTCCGTCCTTCTTCTTTTCTGCTACTTCTTTTTTAAGCTGCTCGTGTGCCTTGTCTATTCGTCAAGCTTCATCCCAAAGTGCGTGTTTCTCTGCTAAAACGAAGGAGTCTGCCAGGGTTAGATCTTCTTTAATGATCAATTCTCCGATTCAATCGTGGGTCCCGAAACTTGGAGTTGGGACAATTGTGCTACTTTTGAGCTGACTTGGGCTGCTTAGGAAGCCAGCGAGGTAGGCTGGATCGTTGGAGCAGGCTGGGTTGTAGGAGCAGGCATGGCCGCAGGAGCAGGCTGGGCCTCAAAAGTGGGCTGCTCAGCGGGAGAATGCTGCTTAGTGCGTGATGCATGCGAGTGTGAGGCTTGGGCTTGGGCCTGTGCAAGCTTGGATGGCATGGCTTGGGCCATGATGGTGGTGCCATGGATCTCGCCGTGGGTGGTTGCCATGGTGGAACTTCGTGGTGGTGCCACTCCACCCATGACCACGTTTAGCCTCGTGGATCGTTGTGGTCCCATTTCTTGAGTATTGAAATTAAAACTTGTGGAATTTTCTAAATTTCTAGCCATTATATTTTTCTTTCACGTTTTATCGAAGAATCTTTGCAAATTAAAAATTCTAATAATAAGAACGTATGAATTTTCTTTCACGTTTTATCAAAGAATCTTTGCAAATTAAAAAATTCTAATAATAAGAACGTAAGAAAAATATTCAAATGGACTAGTAGATAGAGAAAAACCTTTTTATGCGAGAGTCTTCTTCAACTCTCAATGAAAGCACCAATTTGTGGATGCAAATTTCCGCGCTTTCTTCTTGGACAAAATTGCACCTACAAAACAATTAACACATTTGGTCAAGGCCAAAAGCCTCACGTGCCCACAATGAATTGGGGGAGCTTTGGCCAAAGAACCTCTGATGCCAAAGTTAGAATTTAGAGAGAAAGAGTGTTTAGAGAATTTTGGGATTTTTGCAAGGGTGTTGGCCTTACTTTTTGGTGAGAATGGGTGCCTATTTATAGGGTTAGGCTTTGCCCAATTTTCCCAAGGTGTGGCCGGCCACTAATGGGTTTTGGTGGTTATGGTTTTGGCTTAATTAGCCAACTTATTGGCTAATTAAATATAAAAGAAATAAATAGGAGGTTACAAAATTGAATAGTTGTGTAAATAGGGTAATAAAATGGAGAAAAGTGTGAAAAGTTAGGGAGAAAGGGGGTTACGAGATTTGATGAGATGAATCTTGAATTGTTACCTTTTTGGAGCATTTTTGAGCTGCTCGCATGTAGGAATCCTAGTATGCCTCAAGGGTAGTTTGGTCCTCTTTTACTAAAAAAATCCACGTGTCACCTTGTGATTATTTTTGGCTCCACAAGTTATACTCTCAACTTATCATTACTTTGAGATTACTGAGTAATCACATGATTATACATTTATATCTTTACCTTGTCATTACTTCAAGACTACTCAGTAATGGCATGATTATAATATCCATCTTACGCTAGCTACGACTAGTTTATGGTATTGTATGCTATGCTCCCGATAAGTAATAGCTCAGTATATGTATGTCCAAGCTTTTTAGTTACCATCAAGGTCTAAAATACCTATGATATCGGAAATATCGGTAGTCCAAAAACATGAAAATTTCGATGGAAATATCGAGATATTATTGATATCGATAAAAATTGAATAAAAATCACGGAAATTGTAAGAAAAACTTGGAAATTTTTATTGAAACTTTGCAGGATGTTTATTTAGTCAATTATATATTAGTTTATCACAAAAAATTGGAAGGAAATGCATTGCACGATGGATTTAACTTATTTAAGTTGATTATATAGCGAGCTGGCAAACATTGTGAGTGTAGAAAATATGTAGTAATTAATGAAAGAAGTTTAAACACACCATAATCATTTATATATAATGAATTAGTACAATATTTTACACTTTATACAATGCAAATTTGTTTCTTTAAAAAAGAATTCAAAACAAAACCATATATATAAATATTTTAGTATATTTTCACAAAAACATAAGTGATATGGTGGTCAATGTGTTGAATGAGTAAAATGGGAGGGGTTCAAATTCCCTTGGTGATTTTTTAAATATAAAAATTTATCCTAGATAATAAATATTAGCTTAGGGCTCTGTGCAGGAAATTTATGAAGCTGCTGACACTCAAACGACTAATTGTACTTTTCGTCGGTATCTAATTAGACCATTTGTTCCACCTCCATGGAAACCAAGCAAAAGCCTCATTAACTTAATAATAAACCCCTGTTTCTTCTCCCTGCTCTAAATATCTCAACTTTTCTTACCCAATATGTAACTCCATCTGATCTGATCCTCCCTCTCCTTTCTCTCTCTACCTTTTCCCTCTTTTCTTTTCTCTTGTCAATAAAGTTATATTCCCAATCCTCTCTCACTCCTCGGAAAATCTGCAACATCTCACTCCCCTTTAATATAATGGTCCAATAACTGCAGTAGCAGTTCAATGCCCTAGTTCCTTCATTTTATATCTGATTTTCCATCGAATGTCCAATCTTTGATCTCCAAAGCTCACACATTCAGTAAAAAGTTCATCTCTTTTTACTCTGGCAGCTCAACGCCTACAAAAATGGAGTTGCGTCTTCTTCCCTTGCTCATCCTATTCCTCTCAACTTCCATTTCCAGTAAGTTTCTTCCCCTAAATCTCAAAAATGGTGACATGGGTTTTGTTCATTGGTGTTTTTTTTAACCCTTTTTGATTTTTTTTTTCAGGTGCAGAGCTCGCCGCCAAGCTGGGTGTGAACTACGGCCAGCTGGGCAACAACCTCCCACGGTCGTCGCAGTCGGTGAAGTTCATCCAATCCCTCAAGGCCAAGCGCGTCAAGCTCTACAACGCTAACCCCAAAATCCTCACCACCCTCCGCAACATCGACCTCTAGGTCTCCATCATGGTCCCCAATGAGCTCATCAACAACATCTTTTTCAATCAAACCCTGGCCGATCAATGGGTCCATACCAATGTCGTGCCCTTCTACCTGGAGACCCTGATTGGGTACCTCCTTGTCGGAAACAATATTATCGATATCGATAATATCGCGATATATTGACAATAATTAAGTGGATAAGTGTGAAAATATCGTTACACAAAAAAAAAACGATATTATCGGAGATATTTTGTACATTGATTACCATGACATGCTTAAATTTTCAGAAAATATACTTGGTACTATATGTGTTTTTAAAACGGAGCGTTAATAAGTGTTTTTCAATCACTCAAACATCAATCCTGTGTTTTTAAAACGTAGAGTTAAAACAGAGAGTTAATAAGTGTTTTTAATCACTCAAACATCAATCCATCGCTCGCTCGCTCGCTTCCTTCACAGTTCACACTCTTCCCAGATGTGTTTTTCTTTCTTTTAATATTCACAGATTAAACATTAAAAAAAAAAAAAACAGAAAATTAAACTCATATGTAATTTGTGGGAGGACTCGAGCGCGAGAGAGGAGTGAGATTAACGATGCAAGAATGGCTCAGCAGAGGCAGTCAGGGCTGGAGCGGTTGGGATTACGCGGACACGATCCCCACCATTCCAACGGCGGAGGACCACCAGATCACCTCGCCATAGGGATCCGCTCTGCTCCCCACAAGCCCGTTCGGACCCGCCGATCGGGTCGATCCGACAAGGGCCCACTTAGATTCTCCATTGGCGCCGTCCTCCTCCTCCTCCTCTTCCTAGTCCTCCTTGTTACTCTCCTCGCCTACTATTACCTCTCCCGCAGCAATAGAGGTATGCATGTTTTGCTTCTCAATTTTCTTCAGTAACTTTCTGTTTGGTTTCCGTGAAAATGTAGGAAAGGAAAATGGAGTTAGTTACTTGTCAATCTTATGCACTTTGAATGTCTGGTGGCGACTGCCTTGTTTGGCTGGTGAGAAAATATAGAAAGAAAGATCACGTTTTACTCTACTTTCTCAGTTGATTTCACATTTCGGTTTTGGAGAGAACTAAGTGCTTCTGCAATGAAAGATCTGTGCATTTGGTCTTGTTTGTTACATAGAGAGTGCGAAACATTCGGAGTATTAATGTCTTTGCTTGATTGTTGATAGGTGTAGGAAAAGGATCAACCCGACTAATTGTTTGATTTCCTTCTCCATTGTTGTTTAAGAAATGTTGCAAAGGGCTTTCACATTTTTGCTATAATTAATTCAACAGTATCTGGTTATGGAAGTATATGGGTTCTAGCTTTGCATTAAATGATTGCCTTCTCGTGTTGGCGCAGAAATAAATAGTTCTCATGCTGAGGAAGACGACTTAAAGAATGATCCTGACTTTCTCACAAATGTGACACGGACAGAGACTTCTAAGGTCCTTAGGTTTGGGAAGGGTTCGGTAGTTCATGGCCGAGATTCTAGGTATTGGGATAAAGATGATAGGAGAAGGGATGAAGATTACAATGGGGATGAGGTGGAGCATAGTAGTGCAGGTGTTAGGGATGAATCCACATATAAGGATGATGTTCCTGTGAGTGTTAAAAGCAGCAAAAGGAAGTCCTTAAATGACAACTTAACTAAACGTTCCAATAGGAAAGGGGGATTGTACAACGAAGCTGGGCGCAATGAGTTGAAAGCTTATGAAGCAGAGTATGAGGCCTCTCTGAAGAATAGTCAACAGTATAGGGATGAAGATTTGGATAAGGAAAAGGATGTAACTCATGTTGATGACGAGTATGATGACGGGATTGATTTTTATGATGATACAAGACATCAGAATGATGACCATTTTGGTGAAGAAAAATCACATGATGAAGATGGTAGAGAGTCCCTTGATGTTCCTGATATCGAACTTAATGATCATAATATTGCTGAGAAGGTTGATAAAGTCTTCGCCAGTCCATTTGAAAATGACTCTGCTCAGCACACTCGAAACCTGGATGAAGTTAACAGAAATTCCAAGCATGTCAGTGTAATTTCTGGTCAATCTTCAAGAAAGTCGCGGTTCAGTACAAAAAGGAAAGCTAAGCGCCGCAAATCTTCTGGTAAATTATCTGTTTCTTCTTGTAAATTGGTGTGTGAGAACAATGTCTAATTACATTTATCTTTTCATTTATTGATATTGTATTCAGCTTGCATGAGTGAAACATATCTTGGCTTCTGCTTCTGGATCTTTAATTCATTTTCACAATTGATCCCATGATCTCAGCATGCAATTGGTTATAAATTAGAATTTTTATGAAACTCAGAGAAGGACTCCTTAGTACAGACAAAAGAGATAGTTCTTATTGCAAATCATAGAAGTGCTATAGAGTGCAGACAGAACAGAGCAGTTAATTCTTTTTGCAACTAGTTAACTGCATAATTTCAGTATATTGGTATAATGTGGGACTTTTCATTTGCTTCCCATACTATATTTCCTTAATTTATTTCCATTACTTAGAAAGAAAAACAAAAAAAGGGAAAAGGAAGCCACGAGCACATAACTTTGACATGGTGATTGCTACAGTGTTCTCAAGTTGTCAGTAGTGTAAGATCCCACATCGCCTGGGGAGGAGAGGTGAGGTGAGGTGATGTGCCTTATATGTACATGCTCACCTTCCTTAGTAAGACGCATTTTGGGTGGAAGCCCAAGAACAAATCCGTGAGGGCGTGGCCCAAAGCGGACAATATCTTACTTTGCGGACTGGGTTTGGGATGTGTCAATTTGGTATCAGAGCCAATCCTCGGCTGGAAGTGTGCCGACGAGGTCGTCGGGCCCCTAAGGGGGATGAATTGTAAGATACCACATCGCCCAGGGGATGGGAGGTGATGTGCCTTATATGTACATGCCCACCTCCCTTAGTAAGACGCATTTTGGGTGGAAGCCCAACAACAAATCCATGAGGGCGTGGCCCAAAGTGGACAATATCTTAATTTGCGTACTGGGTTTGGGATGTGTCAAGTAGTCCTATAAAATCATAACCATAGTGCTGAGTCCTTAAACTTCATTAACCTCAAAGGAACCTATCTTGGTTTTGTTAATGAATTTTTACTGTTATGTATCAAACATATTTTTGGCCTCAGATTTAGCATATCTTAAACTTATACCTATTGCCAGTCCTACATGCACTAGGAGGCACTGGGAAGAACTTGAGCTTGGTAATGATTGTTTGATGCTGCTCTTTATATGTATAAGAACTGTTTCTGTGAAATCATGATATTTTCTTGAGCATCCTCTTGGAGTAACAAATTTCAGGTGTTTTATTTAAAGTGAGATATTTCTATAGATTATTAGATATAGAAATTGGGGTTGTTAGGAGTAAATGCTGTGAATAAGACCATGACTGGTTAGAAGAGCTGTTATACTTTCTTTTTTCTTGCTTGGTTTTTTGAAAGATTGTTTTATGCATATAGTTGAATGCAACTTCATGACGGGGGTTGCCTTCAATCTAGCTGCTTTAGGGGATGCTCCTTATTGTTGATGTTGTGTTTTTGACATGTTATATTGAAATTCTTCAGGTTCCTCTTGTGAGATGAAGTTTTTAAACTCTACTGCACATCTTATAGAGCCTTTAGAAAGTCCAAAGTTTGCAAGATTCAGCTTGCAGTATACTGAAGTAGAGGACAAGCCTGAAGCAGATGAGCAATGGGAGCCGAGATTTGCAGGGCATCAGTCTTTGCAAGAACGAGAAAATTCCTTTTTGGCACATGATCAAAACATAAAGTGTGGCTTTGTTAAAGGTCCTAAAGGATCCCCAAGCACTGGATTTGACTTGGCAGAAGATGACACAAATTACATCACCAGATGCCACATCGCTGTTATCTCTTGTATCTTTGGAAATTCAGATCACTTGAGGATACCTTATGGTAAAACGGTAAGGAGGTTCTCTTTAATGGGGGAACAATTTTCTACTGTTCTCTTAGGGATATGGCATTTGTTTTATATTCTCCATATTATCTTCTTGTCAAGAAAAAAAATGAAAATTAAAGCTTCATATCGTCTTTGTCAACCATTGTGCTTTTAACATCCATTGACACAGGCGTAAATTGAAGTTTCATGCCATGACATGTTATGCTGGATTGAATGAATGAAAACTAATTGGAATATGGACTATAACTCATATGTAAATCAATATGTAATTGAAGTATGGAACTATAACTCGTTGGATTAACGGTATAAGTTATAAATTTTATACCATCTCATGACTTTTACACCATGTCACAACTTTTACAATAACTTTTACACCGGCCGATACTCTAAATAACAATGTTTTGGCCCTTTTTCTTATTACATGGTTGTTGAACTCTCACATGATAGAGCAAATTCCATTGCATTTCTCATAAGAAAAAAAAGTCAAGTCCAAATTTCCAAGGCTTGTCTAGTTCCTTTCATGAACGTTTGGGATATAGTGTCTGCTTTGTACCTTGATTTGAGTGGAACATGGACTCTTTTATCATCTAATTCAGGCAGTTTAACCTTGCAACACTCTTTAAGTTGAAATTCAATGATGTGCAATGTAGACCAACATATCAAATGTAACTTTGCGATTGAGCTTGCTTCAAATGAAACTTCGGGATTGAGCTTGCTCGGTAGGATTTTATTTCCTAATATTGCAGAGTTGTGATTTTTCTTTTGTTCCATGTTCTAGTTAATTCATACATTTGTTTAGATGAATCTTATACTTGTTCTGGTCTTCTATAATGGACTTAGACTTGTCCACTGGAAATTTCCAATCACAATGCAATTTTTAGTTTATTAATGTTCTGTTTTATCCTTTTTCAGTTTCAAAAAAAGGAAAATTCTTTGATTTAGACATAAAGTTGCAATAATTGCCATAGCCAATAAAGGGAAGAAAAACAGAATAAACAAGAACGCCGACTCAAGTGAAACTCTCTTGATTTCAGGTCTCTCGTTTGTCAAGGAAGAATGTGTGCTTTGTTATGTTTATTGATGAAGTTACTTTACAAACCCTGATTGCTGAAGGGCAAACACCAGATAGGATGGGTTTTATTGGTTTATGGAGGATTGTGGTGGTGAAGAACCTACCGTACACTGATATGCGGCGAGTGGGGAAAATACCCAAACTTTTGCCTCATCGGCTTTTTCCTTCTGCGAGGTGAGAATTTGACTAGTAATATGTACTGATTGTCATCTTCTAGGTGGTTAATCATACTTAGCTGTTACCTTTAAAGGTTGTGACACTGATGCTAACTTGTGTGTGTACGCACGTTAGTTGTATAGATTAGATTGTGCATGTGTGTCTATGTGTCCATGAGAGTTATGAAAATCAGTATTAAACTTGAATCACTACTCAAATTTCAGATATTAGTCATTAAATATTACCAAAAAATGATATGCATCTTTAAGAACATTAGGAGGTGTGAGATTAAGCTAGCAATTGAGGACCACTGTACAAAGAATGTAAGCAACTGCATATTACTACAATAGAACTAGTGTTTTTGTATGCTTTCCTCGTTGGATTTGTTTATTTGGTGGGTGGTGCTTTTCCTTGGCTCTTGTCTGAAACCCTTACATAAATTTTCAGGTATTCAATCTGGTTGGACAGTAAATTGCGCCTCCAACTTGACCCCTTACTCATATTGGAATACTTTTTGTGGCGAAAAGGTTATGAGTGTGCAATTTCCAATCACTACAACCGACACTGTGTATGGGAAGAGGTTGCACAGAATAAGAGATTGAATAAGTATAACCATACCGTCATCGATCAACAATTTGCTTTCTACCAAGCTGATGGCCTAACAAAATTTAATGCCTTGGATCCCAACAGGCTTCTTCCCAGCAGTATGATTTGTTCAATGAGAAAAAGAGCGCTTTCATTAAAATATTTTGACTGCAATGCATTTTCTTTTACCAATCCATGACATAATTTGTTTAATTACATCTGCAGATGTACCAGAAGGGTCTTTTATCATCCGGGCACACACTCCAATGTCAAACTTGTTTTCCTGTCTATGGTTCAATGAGGTTGAGAGGTTTACCCCTCGTGATCAGCTAAGTTTTGCATATACATACCAGAAGTTAAGAAGGATGAATCCGGAAAAACCTCTCCATCTTAATATGTTCAAGGTAAAAATTTATGCAGATTATTGGTTATAGCTAAACTGAATGTAAACTGCATGAATAATTTGGATTTGATTCAATTAACTGTAAGAATTACCTCTCCTCAACACAACCAACATGAGTGAATAAATGAATAGTAAGAATAACAATACTTGGATGCCTTATGGATAAGGACTAAAAAGTTATTCTTCTTACAAGCTTAGGCTGGTAAATCCCAGTTCACGAGTCAACCTTGTAAGGAGGAATACTCCTTGTTCATTAAAAGCCAAGCATTTTTCTCAATAGGAAAAAAAGGAGCCTGGATTGGTTATAACATTTTTAAACTGATTTTGTCAATGTTGCAGGATTGCGAGAGGAGAGCCATAGCTAAGTTGTTTCGCCATAGGTCAGAAGAGAAGCAAAGTATTCGGAAAAAAGCAATGGAGTAGAACTTCTTTGGCTTTTCCAAAACCTGCTTTATAAGAATGGTGTTTGGCCACACTCTTCACTGTGTAGAAGTGCCGACTGACTACATGGTACACGGAAGTTTTGCACTTTTAATGTGAGAAGACTATAACGATGATGAACTTTTTTTTTTTTTTTTTCCAGAGAGTTCTTGTGGGGGGTGAAGTTAGCATTTCTGCGGGTCACTTTTACCACTGAGCAGGCTCTTTAGAAAAGATACATAACGCTTCTTGGTTGTTATTCCTCCCATTTTTTCATTCGTTGCTGCATATCTGGATTCGGAGGCAGGTAGCAATACACTTATGGAAACTGACACTTAATCCAAATCATAGGTCCATTCATGTATTTTACACTAAATGGATGTTTTGCTGTTTCATTGTTTCTGTAATTGCTTATTCAAAAGCATGTACTATATGCATATATATTATTTTAGGCAAATACAATTTGATCGATCATTCATTTCCCTGAATTGACCTTGTTGAGCCATTTTGCCCTCACATTTTACTTTAGTAGCTTCATTAAAGAGAGACTGTGGAAGAGATTACAAAGTTGGAGGGGGTAAAGCTCTTGAGCGCTGCGGGCATGGAATTGCTTGTGAAAGTGGTTGCTCAATCCCTTCCTATTTACACCATGAGTAATTTCCTGCTTGCTAAATATTTTTTTGTGATGATCTCAACAAGATGGTTGCTTTCTCTCCAAAACCTCCCAACTCTGCTGTTTGTCAAAGATCTGTTTGGTTGAGGAAAGCTTGTGCTGATTCCTTTTTTCTGGTGAACTGGAACTATTTTGTACTACTGCTGTTAAAAAAAGATTTTAAAGCTTTGTAGCCTGCCTTTTTTCAAATTATTTTGCAATTCTGCATCTCTGCACTTGTATTTATATTTTAAGTTCTGCTATATCGCATGTAGTATCGATTTCCTTTAAGAAAACTTCATTCCAAAACACTTCAACAACTTGCTAAAACTTGCCCGACTGGCGAGAAAGTTTGTCCTAGTAGTTATAAACTTGCGTGATCTCTTGTACTTCGTATTTCTTTCAAGATTATTACTTTGTTGATGGGAATTTGATATGTATAACGTCATTTCCTTCATGTCCTTTCATTTCCATATAGTTTGTCGTGCATTTATGTGATTTTATGTATATGAGAATTATAAACTGTCCACTCAGTTTGTGGTTTTCATTTGGCATATATAAAGAAAATATTTGAAGTCCTTTACAAAATAAGGCATGGAAAAGAACTTAACATAGATTTTACACCATCCATGACGCATTCTCTTGACCTGAAGCTCAGTTTATTTCTTGTGCAAGCTTGCATTCCAATAAACAACATTATTCAACTACTCATCGCCACGATCTAGGACTGGGATAGACTCCCATGGTCGCCGACTTGTCTGTCGCCGTTGCGCATGTGGTTTCTTATGGAGCAGGTCACTCTTCCTCTCCCTGACTCGTCTTCTCCTCTCTCCTTAACTCGTCTTTTCTGGGTTTTTTTATGGTTCTGATTTGTTGTCTTTTCTTCTCTCCTAGACGACTAAGGAAGACGGCTTGAATGGTCTGAGGAAACGGGCTCAACGACTGAGGAAGACGACTTGAACAACGTCATCCCTTTCTGTGTTTATGAAAAAAAAATGTAATAGGAATCGTGGACCTGCCCCGAACTAGCCCGTTTGAAACGGGCCAGGTTAGGTCCGGTTCTAAAATTGTAAAGCTCTCTACCCGACCTGGCCCACCCTGTTACATTTTAAAACAGGTAGGTCCGGTTCCTTCAAATTTGGGTCCGGCTCGTGCCCGTGCCTAGCCCTAGTCCCAGCTCTCATAGAATATACTAAGGGTAAGCACAGGCTGGGTGAGGGCCCAAATTTACATCAATCGGACCCTACCCATTGTAAATATTAACGAGGCCGGTCGAGCTAGGTAATGGGATTTCTGAGTTAGGGACCGGACCTTACCCGACACATTTGAAACGAGTTGTTACGGGCTGGGTCCACGGGTCCAATTTCACATTTTTCTTTTGGTCAGGGAGAACCTCGCTTAGATCGTATTCCTCAACACACAGAAAGGGATCGCCTGTGGGAGAATGCGCAACCATATCCTGATCGAGCTCTCTCCTTTGTCCTCGTCTCTCTTGCTCATCTCTCCCAATCCCAAATCAAGGTCTCTGTCTCTCGACTTCGATCGACGACAATGGCACGAGGCTTCATCTAGATCGGTTCAACAAAGATCTCTAAGCAATTAGTGCAATCGATTTTACAATGGGAAGGAAAAGAGAACGAGGAATGGGTGGTGTCATCGAGGAAGAGATAACACCTAAACCAGAGATCTCGATGCTAGTGATGGGTTGGTGGTAGTCGCTGCGGTGGCGATGGGTTGACGATGGATCAGTCTTTTGGGTTTTCGGTGATATCGTCGAGGGAGATAGAGAGGATTGGGAAATATGAGATGAGTGTCGATACTGTGGGATTCGAGAGGGAGGGAGACTGGGAAGAGGACAATCGAGAAGATGGGCCATCGTGGTGGTCGCCAGACTCGCTACGGCGGTGATGTTTTGGGTGGTGGAGAAGATGGCTGAATAGAGTGGGGGTGGAAGGGAGGGGACGCAAGAAAGAGTGAAGTCTGTAACCAGAGAGACTTGGGTTTGATTGAGACCTAGGGTAAAAACTAACTGATAAGATTGGATGTATATTACTCTTCAAATCTCGTCCGTCCATTACAATTACAAATGGGTCGGTTTGGGACCCCATTTTTCTATATATGGACTCGGCCCACCCCTAAAATGGCATCGCCATGCCCTCCCCCGCCCTTTTTTCCTCTTTGCCCTACCCCGACGTGTGGTTCCTATATCCATTTTGCCCACCCCTAGGATATACACTCTTTTCTGAACTGAAAACCCATTGTTAATTTGAGCACTGAGATTCTGTTTGAGAGGAGAATGTCTCTCTGAAGATGGGGCTTCTTGGCTTCTTTATTAGCTTCAAGAAGTCAATTTTATTCTTACATTTCTTTATTGTGCAACAAAGAGCTCTCTGTTATATTTTAAAAAACTGAAATCATAAGATGCTTTAGCGAATAGTCAAATGGATAGAGAAACTGAAATGCACTCATACATAGACATGACTTGGTCATGAGACGTGCCCTCTGTACCTTCTTTTTATTAATCAGACTATATATGATCAAATTATTTACACTGACGACTAGTATATGATCACCCCATTAAAAAAAGATATTAGGAAGAAAAAAAAAAAACAAGAACACAATAAAGGGAAGAGATAGACAATTTGATCATGGCCATGCAGGTTTCTTGAGTTTGTGATTAGGGTTGTGGAGGAAGAACAACCTTTTTATGACCTTCATAATCCCCGCGACGCCGACAGCAGTAGTAGCAGTACTGTTGGTTTTCGAAAACTTGCAAGATTGAACGCAGCCCAATTGTTTTAATATCTCTTGTGAAAACCTACCAGAGTAGTCTGATCTCGCTGCAGTTCTTGACATTGCTAGTTCTTCGTTGAAATCTTCCCAGAGCATGTCCATCGTCTTAGTCTCCTCTTCTTCCTTCTCTCTCATTTTCCGGCTGCCACGCTCGATATGTGAAACGCTCTTTCTTCTTTGATAACTACAATTTACAGCATCCATGATGTCTTCTCCATGATTACGATCTTCTTCTGCTGCAGGAGATAAGCACCACAACGGGGGTGAGTCGATAGGAGTTGAAGGGAAATTGTGTGTGGGGAAGCTGAAATCGTCTGTGTCCATGAAGTGGTTGATCTACTGGGAATCAAATAGTTGGTCGCACAACGTTAATTAAAATGATGAAATACTCGCACAGGAGTAGTTCGTTGGCGTGGAGGAGGTTTGGTGGTGGTTGACAATGTTGCAGCTGGTTGTTCTCAAAAGTTGTAGTTCAACTGCTTCCTGCGGGTCACCATTTCTTTTTTATTTGATGAAATATAGGTTAAGGCCCCCCCGCGTAGTTGCGTTTTCAAGGAAGATTTATATATTTTTCTCTCAAGTGAACCCAAAACACGTGGCTTAATCACAAGAAAGACTTTTGTCGGGTTATTTACGATGACGGGTGGAAGATTTGTGATATTAAGTCACATAATTGGGCAGATATAATAATTTGATTCAAACTCACGATTTACGTGAATTGAATTTAAAATTTCTCATTTACAAGTAAAGAAAGAGTCGTGAATCGAAATATTAATCGAATTTAAACACGACATGTGCTAAGAAACAAAATTGGGTAATCCAATCTGGGGCTAAGGGCGGTACAACAAAGATAAAACCTTTCTGATTGCTGAATTATTAATTAGCACTATACGTTCCAAATTGTGTTGAAAAATATAGTTTCTTGCCAGACTTGTTGAATTGGAAAGGAGCAAAAGGGACGTCTCATCTATCGGCGGATTGGAAGGAGGAAACACCTCCCCTTTCAAATCAAAACAACAAAGCTGTTGACTCTGAAGCTGTGAAAGGGATTTGCTTTGCCACTTATGCCCTGCTTAGGAACCAAGTGAACCAATTGTTTTTTTAGTGGATAAAATAACAAAGGTTTAATGAATTAAAACTTTAGTGTAGATAATAATGTTTGTTTAGCGTAAGAAGAAAAAAAGTTTAAAATCTCTACTACAACCAGATCGTGTTGGGTCAAATATAAGAGTATTCCTAGCAGACGAGGGTATAGTTCTATTCCTATAAATAGAGCCCGTCAATAAAATGGCCACATTAGTAATTGCATCCACTAAGAAATTTGTCTTTCTAAAACTGTTTCGTCATGAGATCGTCAAACTTGAGAAAGAGCCACTTGATGATGTAAGTAATAGTGATTTTGAGATTGCCATGCAGTAGCAAAGTATGGTGTCAATGACAAGTAAACCAATTGTTTAGCACTAGTTTTTTTTTTCCTTCTGTTACGTCCTTTTTAGGACGGTACAAAAATTATTAGTTGATTTTTTTTTTTGTCAAACGATAGAATTTGTTAGACTAAATGTTAGATTAGCTATCGACGTAATTTGAACACACTGTTATGCAAGGACTTGATACCCTTCCATCACTAAGATAAAATGCCACTTGCACAAAATTATTAGTTGATGGCTTGTGTTAGATTGTTCCATCAGGGTGCGTTTGGTACGCGGGACGGGACGGGACGAGACGTTCCATCCCGCGTTTGGTACGCCTAAAATGAGTGGGACAAGGCGTTCCACGGGACAAGTTTTGGATGATTTTTGGTTCCACCTCCCCCCCATGGAACGGGGTTGTTCCATGTCTGTGGGACAGAAATTTTTAACATTTTAGGACAACAATGCCCCTTGTCTTTTTCAAAATTTACAACATCCGTCCTGTCCTGTTCCGTCCCGTCCCATTCCGTCCCGTCCCGTCCCGTCCCGTCTCGTCCCGTCCCGTTTGCGTACCAAACGCACCCTCAATTACAACATTTTTGTTGGGCCTATTTTTTATTTGGGCCAAAATATTAATGTTAAATTCAAAATTAAGTAATGGGTTTCAACATTAAATGTTTAGCCATTATTTAATTGGCGAAGCCCAAAAAACCTAATTAGCTTGATTGGAAATTCTCTTCTGCACATTTTGTCACGAGTGAGTAACTGAGATTTAACTAAAATGATGTGCAGGTGAGCCTTGCCTTGCTCTAAGCTCAATTGTGGCGAAAGGCGATGCAATTATTCTGTGTGAAGAAAGGGATTCTTGTAGCTAAAAATTGGAATTGAATGTAAAACCTTATGTTCTTGGATTGCATGCAGAGGAAGTAAGATCCTAGGAAGATTTTGTTGGAATTTATTAGGTTTATTTAGGAAATTAATTAGATATTTGATTTAATTTTGTAGTAGGGTATTTTTGGTATTTACGCATTAGGGTTTCTTAGGTTTATTGCTCTATAAATAGAGTTTGTAATTTAGTTTGAAAAATAAGTTATTCACAATGTAACCTCTTAGGGTTTTGTAGCCATTTCGGCATTTTCGTTTGTTCAATAAAATTCTTATTATTTTGTAATCTTGTTTGTCGTGCACTTTGATATTCAACTTGGTATCAGAGTAGATTTGATTCTTCGGAATTTAATCTGTTATAGATGGGTATCTGTTTGTTCATCCGTTTGTCTATTGCATATCAGTTTGTCATGAAGTTGGCACTAGGAAAGTTTGCACTAGCATTGGTATTCGTCTTGCACTGGCACTGGCATTGGAATCTTGCACTGGCATTGGCACTAGTACTGGGATTGGAATCTTGCATTGGCACTGAGACTAGCATTGGAATTTGGAGTCTTGCATCCGCATCTGCTTATTGGCAACCTCATGACGTGTACTGCCATGAGTTTGATCCGGGGGGGGGGGTGTTGGAATTTATTAGGTTTATTTAAGAAATTAATTAGAGATTTGATTTAATTTTGTAGTAGGGTATTTTTGGTATTTACGCATTAGGGTTTCTTAGGTTTATTGCTCTATAAATAAAGTTTGTAATTTAGTTTGAGAAATAAGTTATTCACAATATAGCCTCTTAGGGTTTTGTAGCCGTTTCAGCATTTTCGTTTGTTAAATAAAATTCTTATTATTTTGTAATCTTGTTCGTCATGCACTCTGATATTCAACTGATTATAAGGTTGAGTCGATTGGTATAAATAAAAGGGTTTTGGAGAAAGAAGAATACACACAAAACTACAACAATCAAACTCTCAGTCAAACAGTATATGGGCAAGAATAATTGATTGATTATTCTTCTCTAAAAATAGAGTATATATAGGTTTACAAAGAGTCCTATACAAGTAAACAAACTATACAAGGAAACAAATGAAACCCTAATATTGCTAATCAAATACAATCCCTAAAATCTATACAAATCGCTACACTCCCCCTCAAGTTGGCGCAAAGATATCTCGCAGGCCCAACTTGTCGAGCGAGTTAGAGAAACCACTAACAGAGATAGCCTTAGTGAGGACGTCGGCTAACTGTTCTTCAGACGATACAAAAGGAAAAACAATAACTCCAGCATCCAACTTTTCCTTAATAAAATGCCGATCAATCTCCATATGTTTTGTACGGTCATGTTGCACAGGATTGTGACCAATTTCAATCGCAGATTTATTGTCACAATGTGAAGTCATGGCCTTCTCAGACTTGAATCCAATGCCATTCAATAATTTTTGCAACCAAAGTAACTCACATACCCTATGCGCCATTCCACGAAATTCAGCCTCCGCACTCGATCGAGCAACAACCTTCTGTTTCTTACTTTTCCAAGTGACGAGATTACCACCAACAAAAGTAAAGTAGCCAGAAATAGAGCATCGATCTGTAACTGAACCAGCCCAATCCGCATCTGCGTAGCCTTCAATATTCAAATGACCATTCTTGGAAAATAGAAAACCACTACCAAGAGCTGATTTAAGATACCTGAGAATACGTATAATAGCATCCATATGAGTCTTACTAGGCAGATGCATAAATTGACTCACAACACTTACAACATAGGCTATATCTGGACGCATATGAGATAAATAAATTAATCTTCCCACAAGTCGTTGATAACGCTCTTTATTAGTAGGAACCTGATCAGGATATGATCCCAATCGATGATTTTGTTCCATAGGGGTGCCAATAGGCTTACAGTTTACCATAACAGTTTCAGCTAACAAGTCCAAAACATACTTTCATTGTGAAAGACATATACCATGCTTGGATCAAGCGACTTCAATCCCAAGAAAATACTTCAACTCACCCAACTCTTTCATTTCAAATTCAGAAGTGAGATATTGCTATAAAGAGCTAATCTCTTCATGATCATCACCTATCACTATCATATCATTAACATATATGATCAATGCCGTCACTTTACCCTTCTTCCGTTTCAAAAATAAGGTATGATCCAAATGACTTTGCATGTAACCAAACTTTCTCATGGATGCAGTAAACCTTCCAAACCATGCTCTAGGAGATTGCTTTAAGCCATATAAAGCTTTTCGTAACTTGCACACAACACCCTTATAAGAAGCAATAGAAGTACCGGGTGGTAAATCCATATACACTTCTTCTTTAAGATCACCATGCAAAAAGGCATTTTTAACATCAAATTGCAACAAGGGCCAATCTAAGTTAGCAGCAAGAGATATAAGGACACGAACCGTATTAAGCTTAGCAACTGGAGCAAAGGTCTCTTGGTAGTCCACTCCATATGTTTGTGTATAACCTTTCGCTACTAATCGGGCTTTATAGCGATCAATTGAACCATATGCTTTATGCTTCAAGGTAAACACCCATCGACAACCAACCATCTTCTTTCCACTTGGCAAAGGCACCAAATCCCATGTGGAATTCTTGTTCAAAGCCTTCATCTCAACGTCCATAGCTTCCACCTATTTAGGGTCAGATAAGGCATCCTGCAACTTAGTTGGTACACATACAGTAGATAGTTAACATATATATGACTCATGTGACTTAGAAAGGCGATAAGTAGACAAATGATTACTAATGGGATATTTGGACTTTGTGTGTATATCCGGAGAATATTGGATTTTAGGTTTACCACGATTAACTCGTGGGGGCAACTCATAAGTAGATATAGGCACATTAGTAGACACTACCTCTGTTGCATCACTTTCATCTTCACAAGTCGATTGAGACAATGGTAGGGCAGAGGGGGGTGGAATACTACTGCTTGGCACATCTTCATCAACATTCCCATGCACAATTTCATTATCGAATCATGTTATCTCTTCACTAGTACATGACAACTGCTCATCAACATTTCCATGCACAACTTCATCAACATTTCCATGCACAACTTCACGATCAAAGCATGTTACTCCTTCACTAGTACACGGCAACTGCTCAGTGGATGAAGGGCGACGAGTTGGCTCGAGCAAACTCACAATATCACTATTTTCTTTACTCTCTTTTTCACCTTGACTGCACACTTCACAAACCCGCTCCTCGGGAATTGGAGGGATAGGAGAAGAGGAGGCAAAATACGAGACCTCTTCATGGAAGGTAACATCCATGGAAACATAAGTCTTTTGAGTAGGAGGATGATAACACTTGTAACCTTTTTGAGTATTTGAATACCTAATGAACACACATCGAAGAGCACAGGGATCTAGCTTACTCCATTGATGGGAATAAATATGTACATACACAACACATCCAAACACCTTGGGAGGAAGTTTGGAGATAGCAATAAGTGAGATATGTTCTTGTAAAACTTCAAAAGGTGTGCGGAAATCATGGACTCGGCTAGGAATCCGGTTGATCAAATAACATGTGGCTAAAACTGCATGTCCCCAAAGATAATTAGGAACCGACATTCCCAAGAGCAAAGCATGAGCAACTTCAAGTAAATGACGATTCTTCCGCTCAGACACACCGTTTTTTTGGGGTGTAAACGGAGTAGTCGTCTGATGAATAATACCTTTTTCACGAAAGAAACAACTTAAGGCAATATTCACATATTCTCCTCCATTATCAGACCGAAGCACTTTGACTGTAGTCTGGAACTGAGTAGATACCATGGCAATAAATTCTTGTACAATAAATGTCACATCACTTTTATTCTTCATTAAGAAAACCCAAGTTAAACGTGTGCAATCGTCAATAAATGTGATAAACCAACAAAACCCATTTGAAGTAATCTTAGTAGGACCCCATACATCGGAATGTACCAAAGCAAATGGCTAAAAAACTTTATTATCACTTAAGGGAAAAACAGTACAATGGCTTTTGGCCAATACACATGTTTCACACTTAAAACAAGTCTCATCATATGAACAACATAGTGAAGGAAATAAATGTCTAAGATATCCAAAAGAAGGGTGTCCCAAGCGACGATGCCAACCACAACTCATGCTTGTCCTCGTCACTGCCACTCTGAACTTTATTAGCAATACAACCACGAACTACGCCTGTTGGTAGAGTCAAGTAGTATAACCCCCCTATCGGTTTACCATGTCCAATCATCTCGTGAGTTTTGAGATCCTGGAAAATACATCATGTAGGATAGAAAGTAGCATAGGCATTTAGTGAGTCAAGTAATCGTCCCACAGATAATAAATTACAATTAATATTGGGTACCAATAATGCATGTGCCAAGGACAAGGTAGGGGTAAGTGTGATTGTGCCTTCTTCAGTAATTGGAGACACCATACCATTGGCAAATGTGATAAATGGGTCACGAGTTTGACTAGACAACTTATCAAAAACCTTAGAATTATAAGTCACATGATCAGTAGCACCAGTGTCAATTATCCATGTATTGGAACTGTTACCTGGTATAGAATTTGTCACACTCAAATTCATGGAAAGAGAGGGCGACTCAATCTCGCATGCAGCCACGACATGAGCAGTCTTTGGTCCATACTTACGGGCCTTGTACTCAGGAAACCAGTCTAAAACACCATGAAGCTGAAAACATTTTTCTAAAAGGTGATCACCTCCACAATGAGCACATTCACGAGAACCAGATTGAACTTTCGCTGCAGGATGGCGGGAGACAGCAGACTTGGAGTTCGAAGATCCTTCGGAACGTGAACTCACAAGAAACAACTGACGACCACCAATTGAGGAAGAACCACTTGGTCGATGTTGGCCTGTATGAATTTTCAAATCAGCAGCACCCCCGAGCATAGAGACTTGACGGGTGTTTTCTTCTATGACCAGTGCATATGCCTCTAAGACAGAAGGCACCGGAGTCATAGCCAAGATATAGCTATGAACACCATCAAACTGAGGATCAAGCCCTCCAAGAAAGTCATACACCCTTTCAAATTCAATTTCCTTTTTTCGAAGAGCCACATCCTTAGGATTGGTATGTGGATTAGGGCAAAGATTGTCAATATCCTCCCGGATAACATGAAGTTTCTCATAAAACATAGCAACAGATTAACCATTTTAGGTTGTAGTCACTGACTATCTTCAAAGTTAAAACAACCGAGAACTGTTTTGGGTGATTGTAAAAGTCTTCCTTGCAGCCTCCCACACATCATACGCTGAAGTACAACGCTCAAAGAGACTTCTCACACTCCGAGTCATAGAGTTAAGAAGCCATATTTGTACCAAACAATTATCCTCTTCCCATTCAGAGTATTCCACAAAATCACCATCCTTAGGAGCAGGTTTCTTGCCATTGATGAACCCCGCCATACGTCGTCCAGTTATTGTAAGAATGGCATTACGAGACCATGAGACATAATTGGAGCCATCTAATTTTTCTTGTGAAATAGGAGCAGAATAATCACAATAGGGCCATTCATCTTTGGTACCAGATGAACCGGAATTGGGTTTGACATCTTCATCACCAGCCATGGTTGTAGAACACACACAACAAATGACAGCGGAAACAACAACACAGCAAGACATGAACGCAGAAAATTTTCACACAGAAAAATTTCCACAGCAAGGTTAGGGTTTTGCACAGGTAGAAGTATTTTGGTTTTGGTGGGCACTCAAGGTCACCAGAATTTACTTCTCTAATGCCAAGTCAAACAGTATATGGGCAACAATAATTGATTGATTATTCCTCTCTGAAAATAGAGTATATATAGGTTTACAAAAAGTCCTATACAAGTAAACAAACTATACAAGGAAACAAATAAAACCCTAATATTGTTAATCAAATACAATCCCTATAATCTATACAAATCGCTACACTCTCAACAAACTATCAAGTTTTATCTCCCTCAACGGTTCCTACTGTTACTTCTCTCAATACCTTTGAATCTCAAAGCCTTTCTATGGCATAAGAATTCAAGATTATTACTTTGCTAGACTTCTTTTCTACTTCATTGTCAAAAGTTGCTTGGGTTTTTTTCTTTTTAGTTTTTAATTATGTTTTAACGCAACACGAGATAGAAATGATACCATTGAAGAACAATGTTTTGGAATCCACCAGATTTTGAAAGAAAATGAAAATGTTTATTTGAATAATTCCTGAATGATGCATTATGTGACGACCTGTCCCTAATTTTCCTATGTAATTTCTCCTCGTGTATGTGTATTGACGGATATGCGCTTAGTAGCAAATGACGTGGACATATTTGTTTCCTTCTTAATTATTTTCTGGCTCTGCAAATTAAATCACGCTCGTTATTCCGAAGCTACGTAGATTTTACCAGTATGAAATTTTTTATTTTGGATAGGTTATGATTTTCTTTTACTGTAAGAAATCCAAAATAACCCTAGCTACCCTATTTCCCTACCCAACCCTTGCACCATCTTCCCTTTACTACTATCACCAATCAACTCACTCTTCTATCACCAATCCCATCCATTCCTTCTCACACTACCCAATCAGAAAAAGGAAGAAATAATTCATCTCTCTCTCTTCTCTCTTTTTCCCCGAACTCTCTCTCTGCAACAAGGATGAACCACCTTCAAACCTCATCAACGTTGCCTTAAAACCATACCTTCAAACTCGTCTTACCACCACGAACACAACCATACCATTGGATCGTGGTTTGACCGAGTTTTGGACGTTGAACTCGGAAGGTCCGACTTGGCTCAGTTTTTCCCCGATGAGTTGCGAGCGAGTTACAAGTTTTTAGGAAGACTAAAGACCTCCACTCAACTCCCCAAGGTCTTTAGTGAAGGTTTGAAGGAGAGACAACTTCAAAACACAAGGTTTTGAGAAGTCAGAGTTTGACCCAAGCCTTTCGAGCCAATTTCTAGCCAAATCACGGTGAGTTGGCTGGTGTGCAAGGTATCAATCTCTTCGTCCTGCTGAGTACTACAGATTTTCATTTTGTTTCACCCAATTTCATTGAGTATTGAAGAAGTTATACGCATTTGAATCTTACCCAATTTTCGGCGAGTCCGGCGGCTTTCGAGGCATTTTCGGCCAAACCACGTCTAGTTAGAAGTCGTGCGAGGTACCATTCTCTTCGTATCTTCGAGAAATACAACTTTCGTTTTTGTTTCACTTGATTTCGTTGAATATTGACAAAGTTATAGTCGTTTAACGTTAGTGTAGTTTTCTGGCCGAATTCCGGCCTTCCTCTTCCTTTGGGTCCAGCGACCCATATGTTGGACTCGGGCCAGGCTTTTAAGCCCAGCCATTTCAAACCCAGGCCCTTGGGGCCGAGTAAAAGAAGGCCTTTGGGCCATTGTTGTGAGGGCCTTTGGCCCGTGACCCCAAACCCATAACCCTTTTTATTCTTTTGTTTTCATTTTATTTGTTATATTGAAGGCCTTAGGCCTTATTTGTGAAGGCCTAAACCCCAAACCCAATTCCTAAAGCCTTAAACCCTTTTAGTTTAGGCCTTTGGGCCTAGAACCCTTAAGCCAATCTATCAAGCTAACCCAACCTAATAATTCTTAACCCATATGGAATATCTATAAGAGAATATTCCGTCTGTCAGGGAATATTCCTCCTGTTTACTTTTATTGACTTTTCGGAAAGGGAGATTATGTTCACACCTCAAATTACTTCTCCCACACCCTTTTAATTTTTTTAATATTTTTCTATCAAGTGTTAGTGTTGTGTAGAAAATATTAAAAAATTAAAAGGGTGTGGGAGAAGTAATTTGGGGTGTGTGAATATAATCTCTCTTTTGGAAATTTAAGCGAGACCTTTCTTAGGGTAATTCGATGTCTTGAATTTGTTTTTGACGTCCATTTTCCCAAATTTAATTGTTATAATATAGTTTTATTAATTGTACCCTTTATGTGCTTAGGGGCAATTATTAGTGGTGTTTCCATCTTCGCTAGGTTGTGTGGTTTGTCAATAGCTAAGTATTTGTGAGTGGGCAGTTTATTTTATACCTATACATATTTATAGTTTCCAAAAATGCATAAATACTTCATTTTACATATATATTGCCAAGTAGTTCATAATTGTGATATAATTGCAATAAATGTTGCCATATGGTTGAGATATACTTGTCATGACGTTCATACATATTTGTATACATGCTCATCTTGCTGCATCTCGGTGTTGATACTCCGCCCAGGGCCAAGGCCAGTCTTTCACGTCTATGTTCACATCTGCACCGTTTTCTCACCTTGGATCCAAGTTTAGGTATCAATCCTGTCATACAGACTACATTAGGCAGTTCCGACTCGTATGTGACCGTGCTTAGCACCAATCTTCACGTGATTGTAGTACCAGAGCGCATTATTACACCCAGTCTTGTCGTACAGATTGCATTAGGCAATTCCAACTCGTGTGCTAACTTAGATGATGAGCAAACTGTTTATATTTGATTATCACATTATTATAGTATTGTGGCATTGATTTTATCATGACTTGTCATATTCTTATATATATTGGCTATAAAACTGTGGATACATACTTACGTAGTATTTTTTAAGGAAACTATACTTGTTTTACGGCGAGGGGTTAGTATATTAAAAAAATAAAGGTTTTCGTATAAACATTGTTTTGCTGACCCACTCAACTTTGTTTTTTCGCCCCTCCAGGTTTAGTAGTTGTGCTTACGTATATACAAGGATTTATGGCAAATCTCAGGAGATGGTTACCTTCTGTGGTATAACTCTCATCCTGTTTACTATACTGTCTTATGTCTGACATCATGTGTGAATAGGGTTCAATCCTGCTCACCTGTACACTCTCTTGATTGGGCACTTTTAGATTTAAATTTATTCACATTTTCCACATCACTACACTTTATGGCTTCGTCACAGTCCAAGTGTCGGCCAGCACAGCTCGATTTGGAGTCCAAGTGGACATTCCGGGTCGAGGTGTGTCACATTAAATTGGGAGCTAAAAGGCTTAAATTAGACCTGGCATTCGTGTCGTGTTTCTCGTGTTCGTGTCGTTTTTGTGTCATACCCGATAGCTTAACGGGTCGTGTCGTGTAACACCCGTTAAAATAAACGGGTAATATGACCCAACCCGAAATCGACCCGTTAATATTATCAGGTAATATGACCCGACCCGTTACCCGTTAAGAAAAATATTTTTTAAATCAATAAATAATGAAAATGAAAAACATAATTTGACCCTAAAAAATGTAAAACATAATACTAAATTAGTATATACATACCATATTGTCACATAAATACTAATTCAAAACATTAATAAATAAATAAATAAAACATTTTTCTTTCAAGTTTACATACCCCAAAATAAGAGTCTAATGAAAAAACATTAGTGCATACTACAAAATACAAATGTTCAAAGATATGCAAAATGAAGAGAGTTATACTTAATGAAAGTATAAATAAACTCGTAAGTATTAGTTAATCTATCGTTTTGATGGGATACGAATTCTCCGAAACTAATTTCAACGATCACAACCGTCAAACTTGTTTGTATATGTTCCAAGATCACATCAGCAAAAAATCACAAAAAACAAACATTCAAAGATCAAGTAACGGGACAAAGCTTTTCGACGGTTATAAACAAAAAATCATGATTTAACGGTTATTTTAACTCCGATTTTGATGATTTTTTACAAATACACTTCTTGACCCTATATGAATACAATGAATGAATTCGATCTTCAATTTAAAATATTTACACAAGTGGATACCACAAAATCTTATGTTATACTTAATGAAAGTATAAATAAACTCTTAAGTGTTAGTCAATCTATCGTTTTGATGGGATACGAATTCTCCGAAACTAATTTCAACGATCACAACCATCAAACTTGGTTGTATATGTTTCGAGATCACAGCAGCAAAAAATCACAAAAAACAAACATTCAGAGATCAAGTAACAGGACAAAGCTTTTCGACGGTTATAAACAAAAAATCACGATTTAACGGTTATTTTAACTCCAATTTTGATGATTTTTTACAGATACACTCCTTGACCCTATATGAATACAATGAATAAATTCGATCTTCAATTTAAAATATTTACACAAGTGGATACCACAAAATCTTATGTTATACTTAATGAAAGTATAAATAAACTCTTAAGTGTTAGTCAATCTATCGTTTTGATGGAATACGAATTATCCGAAACTAATTTCAATGATCACAACCGTCAAACTTGTTCGTATATGTTTCGAGATCACATCATCAAAAAATCACAAAAAACAAACATTCAGAGATCTAAGTAACGGGACAAAGCTTTTCGACGGTTGTAAACAAAAAATTACGATTTAACGGTTATTTTAACTCCGATTTTGATGATTTTTTACAGATACACTCCTTGACCCTATATGAATACAATGAATGACTTCGATCTTCAATTTAAAATATTTACACAAGTGGATACCACAAAATCTTATGTTATACTTAATGAAAGTATAAAAATAAACTCTGAAGTGTTAGTCAATCTATCGTTTTGATGGGATACGAATTATCCGAAACTAATTTCAACAATCACAACCGTCAAACTTGTTCGTATATGTTTCGAGATCACATCAGCAAAAAATCACAAAAAACAAACATTCAGAGATCAAGTAACGGGACAAAGCTTTTCGACGGTTGTAAACAAAAAATCACGATTTAACGGTTATTTTAACTCCGATTTTGATGATTTTTTACAGATACACTCCTTGACCCTATATGAATACAATGAATGAATTCGATCTTCAATTTAAAATATTTACACAAGTGGATACCACAAAATCTTATGTTATACTTAATGAAAGTATAAATAAACTCTTAAGTGTTAGTCAATCTATCGTTTTGATGGAATACGAATTCTCCGAAACTAATTTCAACGATCACATCCGTCAAACTTGTTTGTATATGTTTCGAGATCACATCAGCAAAAAATCACAAAAAAAAAAACATTCAGAGATCAAGTAACGGGACAAACTTTTCGACGGTTGTAAACAAAAAATCACGATTTAACGGTTATTTTAACTCCGATTTTGATGATTTTTTACAGATACACTCCTTGACCCTATATGAATACAATGAATAAATTCGATCTTCAATTTAAAATATTTACACAAGTGGATACCACAAAATCTTATGTTATACTTAATGAAAGTATAAATAAACTCTTAAGTGTTAGTCAATCTATCGTTTTGATGGGATACGAATTATCCGAAACTAATTTCAACAATCACAACCGTCAAACTTGTTCGTATATGTTTCGAGATCGCATCAGCAAAAAATCACAAAAAACAAACATTCAGAGATCAAGTAACGGGACAAAGCTTTTCGACGGTTGTAAACAAAAAATCACGATTTAACGGTTATTTTAACTCCGATTTTGATGATTTTTTACAGATACACTCCTTGACCCTATATGAATACAATGAATGAATTCGATCTTCAATTTAAAATATTTACACAAGTGGATACCACAAAATCTTATGTTATACTTAATGAAAGTATAAATAAACTCTTAAGTGTTAGTCAATCTATCGTTTTGATGGAATACGAATTCTCCGAAACTAATTTCAACGATCACATCCGTCAAACTTGTTTGTATATGTTTCGAGATCACATCAGCAAAAAATCACAAAAAAAAAACATTCAGAGATCAAGTAACGGGACAAACTTTTCGACGGTTGTAAACAAAAAATCACGATTTAACGGTTATTTTAACTCCGATTTTGATGATTTTTTACAGATACACTCCTTGACCCTATATGAATACAATGAATGAATTCGATCTTCAATTTAAAATATTTACACAAGTGGATACCACAAAATCTTATGTTATACTTAATGAAAGTATAAATAAACTCTTAAGTGTTAGTCAATCTATCGTTTTGATGGGATACGAATTATCCGAAACTAATTTCAACAATCACAACCGTCAAACTTGTTCGTATATGTTTCGAGATCGCATCAGCAAAAAATCACAAAAAACAAACATTCAGAGATCAAGTAACGGGACAAAGCTTTTCGACGGTTATAAACAAAAAATCACGATTTAACGGTTATTTTAACTCCGATTTTGATGATTTTTTACAGATACACTCCTTGACCCTATATGAATACAATGAATGAATTCGATCTTCAATTTAAAATATTTACACTAGTGGATGTGGATATCACAAAATTCTATGTTATATACTTAATAAAAGTATTATTTTCGGGTGTAGATGTAATACTTAAACGACAAATGTTTTAATATTTTGAAGTAATATTTATGTGACAATGTGTGGTATGTGCAATTTTTTTTTAAAAATCTTATTAATTTTTCACTTCTACAATATTATTAATTTTTCACTAAAAAAAAACATTATTCATGAGATTTGGAAGGTTTTAAAAATCTAAACGACCATGTAACAATTGTCTAAGGGTAGAGGATGCAATCATGATCATTTATATAGGGGTGTGCTATCCACACACCCCATTTTACTTCTTACACACCCCTTGTTAATTTCTATTTGTTGATTTTCTTCAATTCATCCGATCTGACGGTCGAAAATTAAAAGGGTGTGTGAAAAGTAAAATGGGGTGTGTGAATATATCACACCCCTTTATTTATGCTTTCACATTTTTCAGACTTATACATTAATGATTATGAATTTTATTTATTTTGAACTACCTTAAAAATACTTGAGGGTTTGTATAGTTTTAAAAATTCATGTACGCACCTTTAAAGCGTAGAGGATGCGATTAAGAGTGCTTGCATATATTTTTCACATTTTTTGCACTTTTAAATTAATTATTTTAAATATTTAAATGTATTTGGTATTTTTTAAATTACTTGATGTTTTTATTTTTAATGTGTTTTATAATTTTTAATCTCACTCTTTTCTCATAATATTTTATAAAATAAATAAATAAAACTTAAATTTTTAAAATTTATTTAGAATAATAATACAATAATAATTAATGAACAATATATATATATATATATATATATATATATCCACTATATTTATTGTATTTTATAGTAAGTTTTTTTTAGTAATTAAAAAAAATTAAAATCATCAAAATAACTTTTTCCTTTTCGTGTCAAAACAGGTTACCCGCGTGTCACTCTCGTGTAAACCTGTTAAGGACCCGTTATTAACGGGTTCTTAACGGGTTACCCGATAATGACCCGATTAGTTATCGTGTCGACCCGAAACCCGTTATTTTCGTGTCGTTTTCGTGTCGTGTCATCGTGTCGTGTCAGAAACTGCCAGGTCTAGCTTAAATAGACTTAAAATCAACCATGAAATAAATAAGACAGAGTTTGAAGAGCCCAATTCGTATTACAAAATTTAAAATGTGTTTTGGAAGTCTAAAAGATCTTGGATGGCAAAATATATCATGGCAAAGCCTTATGTCTGAATCGGAACATCTCGCTCTTTTTGGAAAGGTATTATGCGCCCAAAACGAAGCTCGGACACCAAATTTATAAATTTCTATTGCGTCATTTTGTCTTCTTTCGCTCCACTACGTCTTCAATCCACTTAGCCATTTGTTCTACATCAATTTTAAATTTTTAAATATTAGTGTTTTAATTCTAAAAATATTTATTATTATTATTATTTAAACCCGCTTGGCTCTCCATAGCATAATTGTGGTCCCATGTCCTTTGGTTGACGCAAATCCTAACAATATTTTTTTTTAGTACAACCAGGGACGGAGCTAGAAATTTCTTCTAGTGGGGGCAACTCGAAAATCAATTAGGAAAAACTTATTACAATATAGCTTATACCCAATATGATAATAGAGATGATTTCAAATGATGATGCATCACAATTCCATTGTTACAAAAAATTCAGTGTAGTAGTGGAAAGTGGCAAAGTGATAAGAAAAATATTAATACATGATTACGTGGGAAACAGGTTTTTCGGTTTGAATGACAGAATAAGAGCCCTTTTGCTCATATAATAATTGATATGCAGTATAAAGGTATGTTGCACATTAGATACCTATATTTTCTTCAAAGATAACGCGTGTGTATTGTATAATTGTAGTCAACAACTTAACAAACAAATCACTTGAGTGGGGGGATATGCCCCCAGTGAGCCTTCATTGGCTCCGTCCTTAAGTACAACGATATATTTTATACTAAGACGAGGAAGGAGCTCGGCTAAGCCATATAATGATGTTGAAATATCCCACATCGACCGTATCTTTGAGAAAATGAGGGTTTAAATATCATAATCTAAGACCTCTCACTTACAGTTTTAGTATGAAGGAATTATTGTTTCACATTTTGTTCAAATCAGATGCCAAACTTAATAACACAAGGGCTTTAGGGCACTAGGTGTTGAACACCCCTAATGACTTACTAACTCGAGCTGAAAAGGTTACGAAACCAATTAACCATTTTTCCACACACCAAAATTTTACCGTTTTATGCGAGAATCACTGCTGATTAGGCAGGACTGGTCCAGCCTTAGGTGGAACAATGATTACCTTATTTATGATAAGAACTAAACTTTACTTTATGAAGAACAAAAATAAAAATTAACTCAAACTAAAAGTAAGTGTTACAATCTCACTCCCCACAAATCATGTGGATGGGAATGTGCAAATTTTCAAAGTATAACTCATGAATTAGTGTCTAAGTAACAATAAATAGAAAAGACTCTATAGTGGAATTAACTTTCACCATGTCACGTGGAGTATTCCCGCCTGACACACACGTGACCCGAGTTCGATCCCTGGCAATGAAGCTAATTTCTTGATAGGATTTTTAGTACCTGAGCAAAGAGGATTAAAATCACATAAAGTACTTGCAAGAGAACAAGGTAGTTGTAGTAAAAATGCTCATGCAAGGTCGTTTCCACATGAATTATTTAAAACAATTTATGCAAAACCAAAATATTAGTTAATTATTTGAAAACAAAGATTGGAAAGGGTTGCTTTTGAATTTAAATATAATAAAAAAGAATTTAATAAAAGTAATTTAAGAAAAACAACTAGTAACCAATTAAGAAGAAATCAGATAAAAAGAAAAGGTTTTGAGAAATAAATTTGGAAAAGCACTAGGGTTCCGCTGTTCCCTTAACAATCCTATGTAGATTTAATAATTACTTATGAATTACCTATGCAACTTTGAAGGTTAGGTTTTCCAAATGTACATTCTATGCATGACTCGTTATATTTTGTGAAAACCCTTTGAAAAACCACGCAACCCTTAAGACATGGCATTCACCCTAGGTGAACTTACAATTATTAACCACAAGAAACATTATTCAATTTCAGGGTGACAGTCCAACATAAATTGCATCCAAAGCATGCATAATATTATAAGCAATTAAATAAAAACTATATATTCATGCTAAGGCTCATGGCCTCCCCCTAGCAAAAGAAAGTTAGTTACGCATAGTCGTAATTAAAATCAAAGGAGTTTTATTAAACTAGAAAAAGAGTGAAACCACCTTCTAGAATAAAGTTTGAAAATCTCTAAGCTTTTGCCAAATTCCTCTCTCCAATATCACGTAAAGAAGAAGATAGGGCCGGCTACAATGGCTTATTTATACTACCTAGAAAATCCAAGGGATTTTATCAATAATAGCAAAAAAATAGCTCTTGATTTAAAAAATGTTTATTTTTATAAAAACTTTCATTTTTATTCAAAATATCACTTAAATAGACAGAAATACCCTCAATTTATGCGAATAATCATTTATTGGTTAAAAGATTCATTGTACTATAAGTTGTGATGGACGATACCTGCATATTCGTGTGTGTATCTATGCACACACACCCATATACAGATACATATACATATACATATACATACATATACACACATATACATGTATATATATTACTAGAACAAAACAAGAACTGAACAACAATAAAAATCCGTGATAAAACTACAAAGCAATTTGCAAATAATGATTTGTAGGAGAAGTGGATACTGGTTCAGTCAGAACTACAATTGTTGCATAACTACAAAGGAAATTGGATTAAAAACTTTAGAAGCAATTATGTTAAGCTACATACGCAAAATATTTGATTTAATATTGCCCAGATTATTAATACAATTTATTGATAATTCCCAAACTAAGATAAGAAGAATAAAAACACAAACAAAGAAAAATTGGCATATCAAGCAGTAGATGAAAGAACACAATGTAATAAACTAGACAGATACACATCTATTTCTCCAGCTTTCCCAAAAATCAGCGAAATGAAAGACTGAAAAATAAAAGATACTGACTAAAACATGGAAAGAAATTAAAAAAAAAAACGTAGACGAGGAAAAATACAAAAATTAACCATCTACACTCATCATCGTTTAGGGTTGCACAAGTTTCCACCAGCAATCGATGCCTTCACTATTTCTCCACCATTTTTAGGTTTTGACGTCCGAAATTCTTCATCTAATATGGTTTTGGTTTTTTAATTTATTTGGTTTTAAATTTGTAGGGTAGTTGGTCAATTTAAGTGAGATTTTGGATTCATTTGAAATACTTACATTTTTGAAATTAAGGGCTAATATTTGACTATATTTGATAAATACTCAAAATCCAATCCTTCCTAGAAAAAGACTTATAATAAAACTAGGAGACCAAATAAATTAAAATAAATTAGGAAACATAATCCTAAATTGACTATGATAATTAGCCCAAAACTGCACAGCCACATTTTGGACCAATATCTGCTTCAAAACCGGCCCAAAATAGTTGGATTTAGAGCTTTGACCATTCTAAACACTTCTCCAGAAGGCCATGAACCTATCAGAGGTCATCTTGGGCTCCAAAAATTACAACTAAGCCCAAAAACGTCACTTTCCAGCGTCGCACAATGCTTCTTTATTTAATTGCCAGAAAATAATCGCTTGGTAGAAATCGCTAAAATTTCGAAATGAACAAGCTAAGGAACACACGAACGTCTTCCAATTTGAATTATTTCAAAATTCATCTGTTTGATCACATTTTGCTCCAAAGGAAGTCGAATATTCTATGTTGAAAATATAAAGTAAAGTATTAAAATTTTACCAAAACAAATACCAAATTATATTAAGAAAGGGTAAAATATATAATATGAAATCGATTCATTAGATACTTTATTCAAGAGCCAAAATTACAATTTGATAATAGTTTTATTTTTTATTATCACAAAGTCAACTTTCATTATGATAAAATTTAGTACAAGTCCCAAACAAAATGAGAGTAGCAACCCAAGAGACAATGGGAGGCCTACACAAGTTTAGACCCAAAGCCAATAGAAAACAGACAATAAAAAACCTAATCTCCAGCAGGAAAGACCACATCACCGCCGCAATCACATCCTCGAAGGAAACCAAACTCTAAACTGAGAAAGTAGACACTAGATCCAAGTCCCCTTCACAAACCCCTACAAATATATACAAACAAAGTATCGTATGGGTAGAGAGTGAGGCTAAGGGGTATGTAAAATACCCAACCCTTGGCCTCGATGGGGATTCGACATAGGCATGCTGGTTGGAGGATGGGAAGTGAATGAGGGTAGTAGATTTGGTATTTTAGAGAGAGAAACAAGAAGAGAGAGAGAGAATGCGTGTTTCCAAAATTTATTGGCACAGTATTTCAATAATAGTTTAAAGACGACTAACCCAAATTATTTATAAAAAAATAGAATTCAAGAACCAAAATACGGTTCGACAATAGTTTAAAAACCACTAGCCCAAATTATTTATAAAAAAAATAGAGAATTGAACTGGAAACTTCGAGTGCAACTTTAGCTACAAATATTTCTTGTTCATATAAGAAGACTTCGGAATCAAAGGTTTCGAATAGAATGTCAATGCCGTACCAATTTAATCCAAATAAAAATATATAAAAAATAGGAACAAAAATATCAAACACAATGATTGGTCTTGGTCAATGCAGTCCCGGTTCAAAGCATAAAAGTCAGTGGGGACCCGGTTCAATACCAGAAAAAGGGCCGGCGGAAGATTCACGGCATAAGCACTGATATTATAATGGCGACGACTGTCTAAACCAATCGAATCTAAACCTCATCACATTTTCCGCAAACAAACGATTTTTAGTGGAATCTTATTCTCCTCACCTTCCCATATTCTCATTTGTATTTCTAACTTGTTCTGTTTGTCTTCATTTACGCGTTTTTGAACAACCTTAGTTTATCTAGTCAAGCATGACTCCACAGTCCCCATGGTAGAAACTTTTATAGGGTTTTATCAACTGAAAAATTCTTAAGTTCAGATTTTATTGTCACGTCACATGTAAACTTAAGTAACATACAAAAAAGACTCTCGCATTTGCGTCCACCAAAATGGGCCGTGTGAGATTCAAGTCTAAAGAGAGTTTCTCTTTATATGTCATGAGTGTAATAGTTAGTTAAATTGCACATTTTCTAAGATTATCTCCAAAGGAGGAGTCAAAATGTCTGCATCAACAATAACAGTAAAAAAAAAAAAAAAACATTAGTGCTTTCCTATCAAAATGTCACTTTCTATGTGGCATGATGTGGATTGATAATAAAGGTGGTTACTGTCAAATTTGACAGCAAATTATGAAAAATAAATAATAATTAAATTTGACATATCGGAGGGAGAACAAAATTTAAAATTAAAAAAAAATATCAAATTGCCACACAAGCCTTCAAATTTAAGTTTCATATTTAAAATTTGACATCTCCCTTAAAGATGATATAAAACTCCAACGTACGCACATACGTAGTTTCCACATTCAGTACACATGATTTAGGCACTTCTTTAAACAATAAAAATAAAGTTCATACTCTACACGTATTTTTTGCATATTATTGAAAACAAAATTTTTAATAAAACAAATATTAAAAATGCTGACTGTTCAAAATATTGTTGTAGCAGAGTTGCCCAATATGTACGTATGCGTATTTCACATCCTATAGTTATTCCGTGATTTACTGACAACAATGGTACACCCATAACAAGAAGACCCTACTCAAAAATCACTCGTAAGAGACCACTTGTTTATTTGACAGCAACCATTTTTGATGTAAATCCGTAATTTACTAAGTCTACCGATGGCTTGGAGTTTCACGCTAGAGAAAACACCACTCATTTATTTACTCTCAAGTATAAAAGTGTCTTTGCAAGGCTAATTAATACTACGGTCTAGTAGTATAACCTCTCCTCCTTAGTGTAAATAATATGTTTTTGTTATAAAAAAAAAAAAATGTCCTTGCAAGAACAGACCCATAAGTCAATAGTCCAGTCAACTCCACTTCCCAACCAACACGCCCAACACTTTCTTCTTCCCGTTCCCACAACATTTCCACTCCTCAAAAACCCCATAACCCAAACACAAACACAGCCAGACATCTCTCTGCAACTCTCTCTCTCTCTCTCTCTCTCTCTCTGTGACCTCCCACCTGAAACCACATAAACCATATAAACAACCCTCCCTTCATATTTATAAATTATAAAAGACCAAACACAAGTGCAAACACAATAACCTTTGTAGCCCAAAAATGGGCAGGTATGGCCGCCAAACCACCTCCTTCGTCCTGTATTTCAACTTCCATTTCTTCTTGTCCTTGTTCTGCTACCTTCCTCTTCCCATGGTCTTCTCTCAACTCTCCTCAAACCAGAAAACCGCCATGATCAATCTCTCCAACAACCTCAACACACCCACTAGAGTTGTTTCATGGGACGTCAACAAAGAACCAAACCCATGTTTGTGGACGGGAGTTCGTTGCAATCCCCCGACCAATTCATCCGTCATCCATATTTCACTGTCCGGTTCTTCTCTATCTTCCTCGGACTTTCTGCCACTCGTTTGTCGGATTCAGTCTCTGCAGATTCTCGATGTGTCCGGCAACCGTCTGACCACAATCCCACCTGGGTTTATCTCGGATTGTGGAAAGCTAGGCGGGTTAAAGCTGCTCAATTTTAGTATGAACCATTTGGAGGGTCGTCTTCCCAATTTTGTCGGGTTTTCTGGGTTGGAGGCTTTGGACTTTGCTGGGAATAAGTTGAATGGAAGCATTGACTCCCAGTTGGACGGGCTGGTCGGGCTCAGAAGCTTGAACCTTAGCTCCAACTATTTTATTGGGTCTGTTCCGACCCGTCTCGGAAAGTCCAAGGTTTTGGAGGAGCTTGAGCTTTCTATGAATATGTTTGATGGTCCTATCCCTGTTGAACTTGTGGGATATCAGAATTTGACTCTGATTGATCTTAGCGTAAATACGCTTTCCGGGAGTGTTCCTGATGGAATCAGAGAGCTCGCCAAGTTGGAGGTTTTGATTCTTTCGGCTAATAGATTATCCGGCAGAATCCCACAAAGCATTTCCAATATCACCAGCCTCTGGAGATTTGCAGCAAATTCTAACAATTTCAGTGGTTCAATTCCTGGTGGCATTGCAAAGCATCTGAAAAACTTGGACCTCAGTTATAATAGCTTGAGTGGGTCGATTCCATCGGACCTCTTGTCATCATCAAATCTGCATACTCTGGATTTGTCGAATAATAAATTGGAGGGACAGTTACCGCCAGTTCTATCTCCGAGCTTGGTCAGGCTGAGACTGGGAAGCAATTTGTTTGATGGGAAGATACCTTCTACAGCAAATGCAACACATCAAAAGTTGACCTACTTGGAGATGGAAGACAATAACTTGACTGGACCAATTCCTCCTGAATTGGGTGATTGCCAGAATTTGGCGCTGCTGAATTTGGCTCAGAATCAACTGTCTGGGGCTTTGCCGGCAGAGTTGGGTAGCCTTAGCCATCTTCAGGTCTTGAAACTTCAATTTAACAGTTTGAGTGGTGGAATTCCAATTCAAATTACTCAACTGCCCATGTTGTCCATTCTGAATATCAGCTGGAATTCTCTCGACGGTTCAATACCTCCTTCAGTTTCAAACATGCATAATCTTATTAACATGAACTTACAAGGCAACAAGCTCAGCGGTTCCATTCCCGCCAGTATTGCCTCCATGGATTCTCTGTTGGAACTCCAACTTGGAGAAAATCACTTAAGTGGTGACATTCCAAGAATGCCGATGTCTTTGCAGATTGCTTTGAATCTCAGCAGCAATCTTTTTCGAGGACCTATTCCGGATACTCTTTCGAGGCTCAGTGTATTAGAAATTCTGGATCTCTCAAATAACAAATTCTCAGGTACTATACCTGATTTTTTTACTCAAATGGCAACCTTGACACAGTTGTTACTTTCTAACAATGAGCTCTCTGGAGAAATTCCAGATTTCGCTCCTTGGGTCATGGTCGACACAAGGGGGAACGAGGGTGTGACTAACACAACAAAAAGCACTCTGCCCAAATCGGAGAAGAAAAAATCATATGCAGTGACAATTGTTCTTGCAGTTGTAGCAGCTGTGGTTGCTTTTGGAGCGGTCACCACTGTTGCCTTATCACTATTGCGACAGAATGACAGGGTTAATGATGAACGACTTCAAACAGGGGAGGAACTTGCTGTGCCTGAGGTCCTCCAGGGAAATCTCTTAACTGCAAATGGTATTCATAGATCAAACATCGTTTTCACCAGAGCAATGGAAGTAGTTTCTGACCGGTTAAACATTGTGCTGAAGACTAGATTTTCAACTTACTACAAAGCCATCATGCCGTCAGGAGCACTCTACTTTGTCAAGAAGCTCAACTTGAGTGACAAGATATTCCAACTGGGCAGTCACGAGAGGTTCGCCAAAAATTTAGAGGTCTTTGGGAAACTAAGCAATTCCAATGTCATGAATCCGCTGGCATATGTCTTGACTGTCGACAGTGCTTATCTGTTCTATGAATTTGCTCCAAAAGGAACCCTCTTTGATGCTCTTCATGGTATCTCGGGTGATGACATGGATTGGGGGAGCAGATATAGTATTGCAGTCGGAGTAGCACAGGGTATTTCTTTTCTTCACGGGTGCACTCCAAGTCCAATACTCCTCCTTGACCTGTCAAGCCGAAGCATTTTGCTCAAGTCCATCAAGGAGCCTTTGATTGGAGAAGCTGAGCTCTTGAAGTTGACTGATCCATCAAAGAGCACCGGAAGCCTTTCTACTATTGCTGGTTCTGTTGGCTACATTCCTCCAGGTAAGCAATTCTGTGATTTCTTCAGTAACTTGCTGGATTTAAAGCAATTATGTCTAAATCTTGTCTCTGTTTTGTGGCAGAGTATGCATACACTATGAGGGTAACAATGGCTGGCAATATCTATAGCTTCGGGGTCATTCTGCTGGAATTGCTGACGGGAAAGCCAGCAGTTAGTGAGGGCATTGAGTTGGCCAAGTGGGTCTTGAGTAACTCAGCGCAGCAAGATAAAAGGGATCACATTCTTGATTATAGTATCAGCAGAACATCAATTGCCGTCCGAAGCCAGATGCTTGCAGTCCTGAAAATTGCTCTCGCTTGCGTTAGTGTATCACCCGAAGCAAGGCCAAGAATGAAGAGTGTGCTTAGGATGCTCCTCAATGCAAGATAAAGTAACACGGCATGATTCAAACTTGATGTTATATACTAGTTCCATGCATAAGATGGGATGAACCCGAAGTTTTGGTCAGTTCCTATGACTACATATATCAGTGGCTCGATGTTGGTGTAGTTAAAGTGTATCTTGCCATAGAAGATAGGGCAACTATAAGAAGTAATGTAAAATGTAGAATATTTACATACTGAACTAGATTTTGAGCATTACCACTTATACAAGATAGCTAAAGCCTGGCAGAACAGCAATTTCCTGCATAAAAAACAATGCTTGCTTGTACTACTGCTTCCAACAGAGCTCCAAGTGCAATATTTATTGAAAATAGATATGATACTTACGAAGTCCTATTAACATTTTCGAAACGGATTTCAGTAGTAATACTTGTGTATCATTGATATGCTTAAAGTCACAAATTTGATTTCACTCAACCCATATGCTATGACCTCAATAACGAGTTTTAAGCAATAGCCAATCCCAAAAAAAAGAAAAAAAAAGATCGAGAAAGAACAACAGCCAGCAAGATTTTACGACAGAACCTTTGACGAACTAGAACTAATACTCATTATGCATGTATATTCAAAATTATTTTCCTATTCTTCGTAAAATTGAGCCAGCCTCCCACCAAACCTAAAAGATAAGCAACAGTAGAAGCATGCCTGACGAGATCATATTGAAAATTCCAGACATTCTGAAAGCCAAGCGGGAATCAATTGGGGAGAAGGCATGTAGAGACTAGAAGGTAAGATCTTTGGGGTCCTCAATAATCTTCGCCAAGGTTTGTAAGAATGAAGCAAGATCAGCTCCATAAATTATGCGATGGTCAGCAGTAACATTTACCTGTAAATAATTGCATGTTCCAAGAATTAGAATTTGTAGTTTCATTCTACGTATCATACCAATAAGTATAGCTTTCGAATTTCTTACCTGCATTTGGTTCTTCCTACCAATCCGACCATCCATAGTTGCCACAACAGTAGGCTGAGATGATCCAACAGCCATAATTGCACCCTGTCGAAATTGAAATCAGAAACCCACAAATATTAATAACTACCAGCATAAAACATGCACCTTCACTCTCTAACAGAAAATAAAGAATGAGAAAATGAAATGAAACGCTTACAGTTCCAAGTGGCAGAATAGCATCAAACCGATCAACACCAAACATCCCAAGATTAGAAACAGTGAAAGTACCTACAAAAACAGCAAAAGTCGTCATTTAAATCAGACATAAAAATGGAGCACTTTGAATGTCAAATTGTCAGTAAAAGACCGTAAAACAAGTGCTGCAATCTTCAGAAGCTCTGTACTGCCTTCACTTACCATAAATATTAGCTATTATGCCATTATTTCTCTCTTGAAGAATCCAAATCTAGGATTATATGAACATTCTAACCCAGAAATCATCAATTAAAGTACATATTCCAAAACTCAAAAGTAAAATTAAGAGAAGAATGGCAGAAACCCTGAATTGCATAAAAATACAGACAGATACTACTCAGGTACTTGACCACAGTAAGGTTCTGTGAGCCTAATGATAAGGCAGGCTAAAAAACAAGGCCCAGACTCTTTGAATGCACCACAGTCAAAGGTGACACAGAGAACAGGCATTGTAAACTGCATCATTAAAAAAAATTCTACACTGTTGCTCTAATAGACTAATATGCATTTTGACTGTATTAGTGATCTGAATAAAAAGGAAAGACAATACAACACAAAATTCTAATCGCACGGCCAAAGCTTTTGGTCAATCTTAGAGTCAAACAAGAGTTGTGACCTCAAAGAGCCACGATTGAGTTGATGCACTGAAACAAATCGACTTAGCAAATCAGCATTTCCTGGTTGTAAAGCACTTTACACCCAGTACAGAAAGTTGTAATATTTTGTGATTGGTGTCCATAAAAACCATGTTTAACGGAAGGCAAAAGAGGGAAAGTCTCTCAATTTACAATTACAAAAAAGAATTTAGGCAGTCATTGTCCACAGTTACAGAAGAGAAGCCTTTGCTGCACTTTGAAATATTGGCCCGGATTACACTTGCAAATCCAGGTACTAATTTGAAACAAAATGAACCTAACAGACAGCTTAATTATATACATGTTTTGGAGAACATGAGAATCTGAGAATAGGCAACCAAATTATTTAGGCATTGTTGCTTGAGGAAAACTGACGCTGACAGCATGAACAATGATCACCTTGTTCTCATTCTAATTATTCAGCTTTGGTGTTTAATTTCATACAACGATAAAGCATAAATTGAACTATTCCATGTCATACTTCAGCTAAATAATTAAACATTCAAAGTGAATGTCAGTGCACATAAATCCCTGTTTTTCTCCAAATAAACATACTTTTTTCATATCGATCGAAAAATTTAGTTAACTACTTTTTGATCAATATGATTATTTCCTTCAAATTTAGTAACATACTTTTTCGTACTGATCGAAATAGTAGTAACAAAATTTGATTAAAAAATCATAAATTTTGAAGCATTTTATATTTTAAAAACTTCATTCAAAAGTCGTTTATTGTCACATTTCATTCTGCATGTAATAGAAAATATACCAAACACTTATGCCTTCTTTGTTCAACATGTTGTGTAGTTACTAAGCATTTAGGCAAGTAAAAACAGTACCTGTATTGTACTCATGAGGTTGTAGCTGCTTGGCCCTGGCCTTATCAACTAACTCCTTCCACTTTCTTGACAATGTATATATGTCAACCTGAACCATTAAAACTTCGAGCCTCAGAACGAGCAACCACCTTCCCAAAACAAAAGAAACCACTACTATAAAGCATGGAAAATGAAAAGGCAAAAACCTTGTCCGCATCCTGAAGCACTGGCGTAATCAATCCACCATCGATTGCCACAGCGACCGCAATGTTAATGCTGCTGTTGTATGTAAAGCTCTTACCATCTCTACAGCCGGAGTTCACAACAGGATGTTTGACCAATGCAAGTGCAGTAGCCTTTGCAAGCAATGCTGTCATGGTAACTCCCTTCAACTTGATCTAGAAAAAATAAATCATAACATCTACTCATTACAATAAAATCATAGGGTAAAATTGACTTAATGAATCTACTGTCCTGATTGAGAATTCTCGACCAGAAAGCCACATTTTCGTGCGGAATAAAATGCTACCTTATTAACGAAGCAAGCACGTACTATAGACTACAATACTCTTCATTTAAATGGAAAAAGAAATCGTTTTATGATTTTAGGACAATGTCAAATTATCAAGCTAGAGACTTAATTTTGGTGACACAAACTATGGATTCTCAAGTCAAGCAACCCAAATTGTTGAATTGAAATTACCTAAAAAAAAAAAAAACAACTTTTCGGTGCTGCGCATAAATGAATAATGAATTTGAATTTGATACCTAAATAAGAATTCGACATTGTTCTTGCAAAATGTGAAACGATTCCGAAAGCATATTTCTCGAAAAAATTTAAGTTACCTTTTTGTACAGAGCGTCCAGGGCGTCAGTGGTGATAGTGTATCCTACTCTGAAAGTGGGCACTGAGAGACTCTCAAGCATGTTCCTACTCACAGCACCCTGCATTGTTGTAAAAGGCACCACCGATCCCAACTCAATTCCCGCCTCCGCCGCCACAGCAGCGGCTGACTTTCCAACACTCGGTTCAGCAGCCGCCGCCGCCACCGTCGGCTGAGCAGCAAAAGCTTCAACATCCTTAGCCACAATCCTCCCCAGTGGTCCACTTCCCACCACTGACCCTAAGTCCACCTTCAACTCCTTAGCAAGCTTCTTTGCATACGGCGATGCCACGATTCTCTTCCCTCCCTCTGACGCCGGGTGGGTTGAAGCCACGGTTGCCGCCGCCTTAGCGACCACCGCAGGACCCACATTATCTGAAATTTTCGCCGGTTGTGGCTCCGGAGCAGCTGCGGCCGGTGCTGGTGCTGGTGCCGCTGGAGCTGCTGATGAAGAACTGGCCTTGGCCTTGGCCTCGGCAATCTCGTCCTCGGTTTCGGCCAATAGAGCAATAGCCGAACCGACGGCTGCGACACCGCCTTCCTCGACCATAATCGAAGCCAAGTAACCGTCGTAGAAAGTCTCGACGTCCATGTCAGCCTTATCGGACTCAACAACGACGACGCTTTCGCCCTTGGAGAGCTTATCGCCCTCGGACTTGACCCAGGAGACGATCTTGCCCTCAGTCATGGTGGAGCTGAGAGCCGGCATAAAGATCTCCCGGATCTTGGCCTGGACTTGGGCCCTGCCCCGACGCCCGGAAATGAGTGCCGGCGCAGAGGAGGTAGGGTTACGGCGGAGGGGTTGGGAGGCGGGGATGAAGGAGGTGTTGAGAAGGTGAGCCATTGGAGTGGGCAGTCAGAGAGAGAGAGAGAGAGAGAGAGTGAGGTGGTTTGTGTAGAAGAAGCAAGGAAGGATGGATGAGAATCCAGAGGGTCTGTTGATTCGATGGGTAGGTTCTGTTCTGTGGGTTTATTTCGATTTCGTAGTTGATATCTTCATCGCATTTGGGTGTGTGTGTTTCTCGAGTGCATCGAAACGATGGCGGGCCTTCCAACTTCCAACTACTTTACCAGTGTCGATGTTGATGATGTGCTTTTGGCTTGCTTCGTTTTAATAAATTTGAGAGGGGTTTAATAAAACAATCTCGTACTATTTATTTTTAACGAGGAGATTCGTTTTTTTATCTTTAATTGTGACTATTTACTGTGCCTTTAAAATTGGTTTTCGTTAAAATGAAAATTTTCAAGCTCTTTTCGTTAGTATTTTTTAAAAATTTTTATGGTGCATTTGTTTTCCAGATTATTTAGGATTTGATTAGCTCGAAATACTAAGTTGAATTGGGCTTGGCTTGGACTATGCAGAATAAGAATAGTAAAGTGTTTAATGTAATGTCGGACTATGGCTTGGACTAAAATATTTTTGTTTTAGTGTGATTTGTTATAATTGGCCAGCAGGATGATGAGTTGTACCTTGTATAAGAACACTAGCTCTCAGTGAGGAGAATTTACATAAAAGAAATATAAACAAAAAACATTCAAGAGGTCTGCTCTCTCTCTTCCTTCCCTCTCCCTCTTTATCTATGTGTTCCTTGCAGGTTGATTAAGGGCTTGGATCATATCAATGATGGACAATTAGTGTTGCCAAAAAAAGGCAAGCAAGAAACTGGTCTTCTTTTTAGACGTCAATCCTCTGTAATGCAGAAAGCAGTCCCAGCTTACACGCTTTTGCTCATTGGGTCTCCTTATTTTTCAATCAAGTTAGCCTCTCCGACCCTGTTAGTAAGTCCTCTTTACCCCCTTGCGCACCATGTGTTCGATGAAATGCTTCACTGAGCTTTTCCTGTTTCTCTTGACATAATGTTTAATCTTAGCTCAAAGGTTCCACAAATTAAATGGTTAGGGAAAGATAGATAGCTAGCTTGGCAAAATATAGTTGACAGGAGCCACTATGTAGCTCCACACCTGACCATTTTTTGTGATGCTTATAGGGAAGTTTGATTACCCTATTGAAGGGTTAAGAAGCAGTGTATGATTTCTACGTGGTTAGTGGCCCGCCATTGTTTAACTCGATAGCCCAAGCAGAAACACAATATCCGTTATGCACAAAGCCATGTATTTTTATGAAGGGAACAGTGATAAGTCATTGGACCTTTTAGACTCCCTACAAAGCTAATTATTCTTCCATGATTCTCGGAAATTGATCATATCGACTTTGAAATTACAATTAACTAATGTTGTATCATGATGGTTAATCTTGCTAATGGTAAATATATCTACTTTTTCTAAATTCTGCACTTGCAGGTTGTTGATGGGGGAGGAGGAACTGAGCACCGCAGACAGTTATTACCATCTTATAAAGCACGTAGGTGGAAATTCACAAGACAGTTTTTAAGGGGGCATGTTGGAAGGTCACATGGAGTCATCACCAATGCTCTTTGAAAATGCAATGTGCCTGTGAGTTAGCCTCTATTTTGGTATCATTACATTAGGTTGTAATATTATCTTTAAAGCAAATATGAATCTGATTATAGAGCTAGAAGCATTAATCAAAACTAATTTTTTAATAAGTAATAATTTGTTAATAGAACAATGAGGGGCAACTACCGAGTACACAAACATTAACATGATGTTTATAATGAAGCAACAAAAAAATTCTAATAGAGTAAAGAAAGAAATGGGCCGTAAGAACTAAATTATTACCAGCACTGTCACTGCCAATACTACCAACCGTTGTTATCATCATTTCCATTGTCAACACACTACAGTTATCACCTGTGTTCTTTATTGCTGCTGCCAAGACATTAGCACGACCAAGGAATTAGCACACCACCTACACTGATGCTGTTTTCCCCACTATCACCACTATCGTTGTACGATCATTGTTGCTTCTGTTGCCACTTGCCACCACTTACCACAACTACCAACTTATTATATTCTTGCAACATCCATTCTTTCCTTTATCATAATCATATTTTCAATGAAGTCTAAATAAATAGTGTTTTTTTTTTTTTGGTAAATAAACTGTTAGTTATCTTTTGTCAAACCCATTCCTACTTGGAGCTCATATCTGATGCTACACATAATACAAGATACAAGATCTAATTGATACCAGTCTAATGTAATCCGATCCTATCATATTTGGTCAATTAGAGAAAGTTTAGTGGAAAGGGCAAGGGCACTCTCAAAATTTTTAGGTTAGGTGGCTAGTTTTCATTGGCTACCAATTTCTTCGTAAGTTGACCCTTCAAGAGCCTTGGGCAAGAGCTGGGGATAAACTAGCCCCTTGAAGAGCCCTGGGCTATTTTAGACTAGGCTAGATGTGTCCCATTAGAAGTGTCATTTGAGGCTAAGTAACACTTTTTTAAATGCTTCTTTTCATGCATTAGATATGCTTTTATATCCTGTGCACCAAAGACTGACATCTATTTGATAGACTCTCCACCTTTTGTTTCTTATTTTTCTTTTCTAAAAGACCTGGGAAGGAGTAGAAACAATAAAACAGCCATAATATGTCAAAATAGCAATGAGCGTTTGATAGTATGGGAGATCTGTTTCTTTCCTATTTTAATGCTGCTGCTTTGGTATTTGAAATTTATCATTCCAATATAAACATGATTACCTGTATTTATGAACAGGCAAGGATCTACTTGTTTGAAATAAAAATTCAATAACCAGTCTGCTCTTTATTTAAAAATTGTATGCTTATAAGTTTTGAATTTATACATAATTTTTTATTAGTCAGGATACTTCCTATCATATTGGATTCTTTAAGCCATGCCTGCAGCTAGTGGAATTGAAGCTTAAAACATGAAATCTCTCATAAAGGCCTGTAGACGATAAATTTCAAATATTTTGGTTTTCTGCTTTGCGTTATTTTGAACATAAAGTGGTGCAGGTCATAAAAGTAGAAGGTCATGAAGCTGATGATGTTATAGCTACACTTGTGGGGCAAGTTATTCAAACAGGATTCCGGATGGTGATTGCCTCTCCTGATAAAGATTTTAAGCAATTGCTTTCGGAAGATGGCCAGCTTGTTATGCCCCTGGACGAGTTAGAACGCTGGTCGTTTTACACCCTTAAGCACCACATAGCTCAGTATAACTGTGATCCATGCTGTGATTTGAGCCTTAGTAAGTATAATTGTAATGTGGTGATTTCATATTTCAATTAATTATGTTAGGGCTAGCAATATGACTCTAATTTGACATATCTTTTTATGATAAATGTTTCTAGTTTTGTTTCCAGAGCCAGTTATGATGTTGATGTATCTTATCCTCGACAGTTTTCTTCATAATGCTATATCTTTGACTGTTCACTGTTTTATAAGACTTATTGATTCATATAGTCTATAGTTTTTAGGGTTTAATTAAAAATACTCATTAATTTTGCTAGGATGTCACATATTCAGATAATTATTCATGGATGAGAATTTGGACAGCAACTGTACTGCAATGTTTTGTAAAGTTTTTGATCAAATTCAAACACACACATAATGGGTTTAAATAAGAGTTATCTGCCATACAGTTAATAGTTTTTAGGCAGCAAAAAACTAAATTGGAGTTCTTTCAGAGACTGATCATTTCTTCTTAATTTGTCTGTTTGTCTACATTTCTTCTAAGCTCCCAGAGTGGTTTTACTAGGCCGCATTCCTGTGTGATAAACCCCTCTTAATATAATATTTATTCACTTCCAGAACATGTTTTGTAATTCTGTTAACTTAATGTCTAGGGTGCATTGTGGGTGATCACGCTGATGGTGTTCCTGGAATCCAACATCTGGCTCCTGGATTTGGTCAGAAGACTGCCCTAAAGCTCTTGAAAAAGCATGGTTCATTGGAAAATCTACTAAACACAGCTGCAGTCAGAACTGTGGGCAGACAGTATGCTGATGCTCTAACAAAACATGCTGATAACCTAAGGAGGAACTACGAGATTCTTTCCCTTAGGAGGTAATTAATATGATTGCGGTGTTAATTTTCTTTTATCAGTAAATTCCAGGGATAATTTTGTTATTCAGAGTTATCTTATTACCTTGCTCTATAGTAGTCCACAGTTCTTGATATTCCTCAGTCACACTTTTGTGCAGGGATGTCAATGTTAAACTTAGAGAGGAGTGGATGGTTACGAGAGACCCAAACAATGATTCAGCAACTCTGTCTAACTTCTATAAATTCTTGGAAGAAACTGGGAATTCCAGTTGTCAAAGAGCATCGGTTTCAAATGGCTAAGCTGATAGGTAATTGCTTGTACCTTTCCATATGACAGAAACAAGTTCATGATCTGTTCCTTGTTTCCCATTGGGGGTGGGAGGAGGTGAAAACAACTTAAATTTGTTTTTAGTTTTTGGTTTTAGGCTTCCTTTTGTGTACCATTCCATATACATTTCTTCGACTTCTCTCTCACCATCCTTCCTCTTCAATTCATCTCTCCTTCTCCTGTATCTTACGAAAAATTAAACATAAAAGACTAAACTATATTCTTTAACCCAGAGAGCTTAGCAAAATTTAACGTACTGGGATGTGCTACCATATAGAAGTACTGAAATTGAAGAACAACTGAGTGCAGAGTGATATACTTTTGCGCTTCTGATTGCGGAATTTACTGTAAGTTCTCACCACCTGTCTTGTCTCTCTTCCTCCCTCCCTCTCCCATTTTTGTTGCTTCTCATATGCTATTCTCCTCCTGTTTATGGGATCTCAGATTTTGTTCTACAGTGGCTAAGAGAAACTTCGCGGTGGGTAGATTGCAATGTTGTCGGATGATTATAGTGCACGAGTGAGTGCTGAAAGGTTTGGAACTGTAAATCTCAGCTATATATGCAAATGTACCAATTCCGCGCCAACGGGTGCATTTGAATGCTTTTGATGTCAAATTTCATCATACCTGTGTCTATAAGGGTGTATCATTATCTTAAATGATGAGGATTTCCATAAACCAATCGCTGTTGTCAATTGATATTGCTTCAGGGACTTTCTTATTCCTTTGCTACTGTTAAAAGTTTTTTAGGTAACCGGACAAGGTCTTTTGTGTCAAGATTGGGCCACATGCTGCTACGACTTGTTTGTTCATGGAGAATTATTTTGTTTCCCAAAAATATACATTTTTTTTTTTCGATTTTTAATCAAAGAGGAAAAAGAAATTGAACTCGCAACATGTTTCAATGCTGCGAAGAGAAGCATCTACGCGGACAATAACTGGACCCGAGAAGCATGACATTACCCCTCCAATTGAAAGAGAGCATTGAAAACCATCCCTTAGGTGTTTAACATATTCTCCTTACAGTGCAGAGAAATTCTGATACGACGACCCCCTTAGTTATCTTGACAGTAACAGAGATTTTCGTGCTATAATATCTCATCCTTTGAATAAGACATGAATATTGGAGCAAGTGGCCGATTCAAACATCTCTTGAACATGAAAACAAGAACTGGAGACCATGATCGGTTTACTGTCTGAAACTCAGAGCAGATCCACGTCTCAACCGGTAGTTTAGAGATGAAATCTTGGACAGTCTTCAGTTCTTCCCTGAATTGCCAAAGAGAAAACGTAAGTCTAAAACATAAGAGGGGACGAGAAGAACACAACTGAAACAAAGAACTAGTACTACGAGTCGTAAGCTCACGAAGACACAAACAAAATCATAAACAATCGTAAAATTTGCATACTCCCCAGTACGATAAAATAACAGAAAACAACAACTCTCTAAAATCTGAAGCAGCAGATGCCCACAGAGAAGCCCCAAAATCTAACTGTATCCCATAAACAATCCAACTCCTCATCAGCCAAATTATCAAAAACCCTCCTATTCAGTTCTGCCCATAAAACCCATCTTTTTGCCCCTGAAGAAACTAATTTCTCACACAACAAAGCATTACACGACACTGGAATGGACCAGCACCTGTCATCTTGAGTAATCGCGACCATAAAGAATACGGCACAGGGAAATGAAGCAATAAGTGATCCATATTTGCAGAAGTCCATGTCTTCTTTGACCCATTTCACAAATATTAATCTTCCCACGAGCAATTAGCCAAACCAACAACTTAGGAGGTTCTTTAGCTTCTCATATTACAAAGGAAGGTGTGAAAGTAGCAACGGTAGAATTATTCAAAAGATCTGAAAAAGACCTGCAGGCAGATATTCCAGAAGCCTCCAACCTCCATACTCTCTCTCTTATGTGCTCCAGCTCTACTTGGAACCAACCCCCCAGTTTCAAGGTCTGTCAGTGAAAACTGGACCTCCCCATTCCTACTCCTTAAGGTTTCTTTGACACCCAAAATCCCAACTAAGAGGGAAGGAGGACAGAGTGGCACACATTCCAGCAATCCAGCAATGGGAAAATCATGGAATCGAGACAATCTAAAGAGACGAGGATAATTAGTATGAGAATCTGCTTCCCCAACTCAAACCTCACTTTTTCCCCAACTCAACCTGTATTCTTATCGAGCTTCTAACTTTCCCTCTTCATTCCACAATAAATTCCAAGTCATGCTTCCACTTAATTAAAATAATTAAGGGACAACTAATATCAATGGTTTAAAAACTTTGTTTTCCATATCATTGCATAGCATTCTGCTGCCAAAGAACTTCTTTTTTTGGTTAATAAATAACTAACCATATATTTCAGAGAGAGTTTGGAGGAACTTAATTGATCTTATATTTCCCTAGGGATTTTTTTGTTCTAATACTTCATCCGAGAGTTGCCAGTATTTATCAAAGTTGTTCCCTAACAATCCAATCTCATATGTTTATTCCCATATTTAAGAAGAAAATTACTCAGTCAGTTGTAATTGTAATATGGTTTTGCTTAAACTGCACAGTGAGCGAAATAAAACCCAGGAAGCACAAACTAGCATACAAAGTGAAGAAAAAGAAAATATTAGAGCAGAAGTGTTACCATCCACCAGGATGCCCTACATAAACCACTAAGCTGATAAGTCCTCCATCCATCAGGATACTTTTTGCAGCTTCCAATGCTTTTAGTGTTGTATCTGACTGCGTGGTAAGTGTTTTGTCACCCCCTGGAAGATAGCCTAGGTTGAAAGCGACAAGCCTGACAACACCCATTCAACAAGTTTTCAGGAAGCAAGTTCTTCCTATTGCAGGAATGTCGTCAACAATATTGCCATCTATACGAATAAAGATTCTATGTTTTCAGCTGTCCAGAACACTTATTTCATTTATTTTTTTCTGCCCTTTAAAAAAAAAAGAGAAGAAAAAACAATGCTTTTATTGAACTTAAAGAAAGGTGCAAACACAGTGACCAAGCTTGGACACTAATATCCACAAAACTGTCAATTAGCTAACGAATAACCACTATACGCCGCCAGTATACACTATTTTAAGAAGCTGGACTTATGCAATTGCATAATACTAGGCATGTAAGCTTTCTGAATGTATTCTTGTTTTCTTAACTGATTTTCTTCGCATTCTTTAATGAACTGATGTAACAGAGATATAGAGGTCAAAGGTATTGGTGAAAAAATTAAATTCCATTTGCATTTCACGATATTACTCTGATTCAAAACACAAAACAATGGGGTGAGAACATCAAGAATCTTGAGTTAGAGTGAGTACCTAACAGATGTATCCCTTGGTAGAACTTCATGCATTTTACTGTGGCATTTGGAGAACAGCTTAACGAGTCCTTTCTACATATAATTGAAACTAAGAAGAATTTTCATACATCCACAATATTACCCACAAAAATATAATTAGAACTAAAAATAAAACTACAAAATAGTTCAGTCCAGTCCCAACCACCACTCCGCAATGAAGGCAACATCATTATGGTTGGTTTCAATCACACTAATAAACAACTCAGAGTAAAACATGTGTATTTTAAAATTTAATAAGGTTTTGAGTATACAAATCAAGCATAAAACAGAAGTACAAATATAGAAACACAATGAAAGCCAGAATTCTCCGTATTAAAGTGCTGTTCAAACCTCTTTTTAAATCTAATTAACAATCACATTCATTTTCTTTATTATTCAACAATCAAATATGGTGCATTTAGAAAAATAACTAATCATAAATACAGTGGTGAAAACATGAGTAGATCAGATACTAGGTTAAATCAGTGATGATTAGACAATAAATTACTCATGGACTGAACACAAATTTTTTATCTAGACTCGTTTTGGAATCAAGACCACCGATTTCCTTTCCCCAACGGGTCTTGCATGCAGTTTTGTTGATACGGTGACCTCTCAAGTCTCATACAACTGCTCCAACTTTCCATTTCCTTAGCGGACAAAAAATGGAACCATGAATTACAAATTTACAAACTTTCTCTTTCCCAGAAAGAAGACAATTAGTCAAAGGTACCTCATTTGGACTGACCGATTCTTCCAGCAGAGAAGAAGTTTTCTGTAAAGCAGCTTCCTGAATGTCAAGTCCATAAACAGAACCCTTTCCTGATTCATCAGCGACCATCTTGAGCATCGCTAAGGTATCATGACCATTACCACAAGTGGCATCAATGACCGTATCACCTTTTTGGACAACATGTTTCCATACCCTGGTAAGAAAAGAGACAAGAAGATATTCAGTGTTTAAACAATACTATCACAAAATAAAGGAAAAACTATGAATGATAACTTATTTCATGGGAGATACCGCATCACATTATGTACAAACTCAAAGCTCTCGAATTTAGATGTTTGTTAAACCAATTAATGTGCAGTCATTGTACCTAATACAAAACCAAAAGGCTCAAGATGCTTGCCTTGAAAACCAGAAGTGGGTTAATGGTAGGCTCAAATATAACAATGCAAATATAGGTATAAGTAAACAAAAACATGCCCGGAATGCAGACATATTTTGAGAAACTAGTGATTGATTTCTTACGAGTGGGAAACTTCTGTGGCCCTCTTCTTCCCCAAGATAAAGCTCACCAGTAGATCCTCCAATCCTGAATCATGGTTCACATTCTAATAAGTAGTTGGTTACAATTGGGTTTCACTTTAATGTCTTAGTTTTCAATTTTACCCCAACAGAAAAAATATTTGAATCTGACATGAAACACATTCCCTTTATCCAACTCCACAACCACAACTGACTGACACACTAGTTATCTGTTTGGTTCCTGAGAAAATACAAAATTTAACCCAGATTTTCTCTCAACCAAAGTAAACAAATCATAGCATAGCATAATAGTCTAGTTATTCCCCTCAAATTTTCTCAGCAACCAAACAGTTGAGATAATTCAAACTTGGAAAATAAATGCAGCACATGAATTATCACAGGATGTGAGTGTAGTACTACAACTTTTGAAACACTGCACTTACCAAAGAGTGGAGAGTCTTTCGGGAAAGAAACGGAAACGGAAACGGAATCACTGGCCGCAGGGGCAGGGGTTTGGGAAACATTTCGGTGGAAGAGGTCACGAGGAGTCTTACTCAGCGAAACGTTTCGAGGAGGAGGAGAGGAAAAGAGGAAGAAGCAGCGTGTTGAGGAAGAAGAAGTTGGTACTAGCGTTAGGGGTTTGTGTATCCCAAGCAAATGCGCGCCAAATCTCAATCTGACAGGCACTGCCACTGCCAGCATAGCTCCGGCGGCCTCTACCTCCTCCTCCTACAGATAAAAGATAACGGCGTCGAAATTCACATTCAATAAAAAATTAATGAAAACTTAGTTTTACGAGCAAAATAAGAAAATTAAATAGTACTAAAATTAATTTTTTAATGTAAAAATATGATTTTTTTTTTTTGTTAAATTGAAGAGTATAGCCACTAATATTGCGGTTTAGTAGTATTTGTCTTTATTTGTAAATGAGAGTATTAGCTTATTCTCATATGAATGAAGAGTTCGATGCTTAATTATGGCTAACACATTGTGTCACTTAATCTAAAGCTCTAAGGGGGTGTGGAAGTGGGCTAAGTCTCACAATAGGTCGGCTAGAACAATGTGGTTTATATTCGCCTTTGGCGAGAATCGAACTTAAGACTTCTCGCTTACAAATAAAGAGAAATATCACTATACTGTAATGCTATGCAGCATCATTTCTCTACTTTATTTAGTGACTTAGTAATACTCTAGTGCACTTTATTAACTTTGGCACCACAAAATCTCTCATAAAAAATCACACTGTTAAAGCAAGATAACGCGTTTAGACGAGGTCCATGAAGTGGCATTAAAACCGAACCAAATCAAACCGTTTAACTAATGCTAAATTGGAGTAGTCATCTGGACAGGCAATACATGCCCAAGTCAGGTCATAGCTCGTGGGGATTGGAGAGTTGTACATGCTGACCATGTTCCTAGAAGAAACCAAGGCACCTTCCCCTTCCGAGAAGAAACGCTGGCGCACATTCCTCCTCCTTTACTTTACTTTGTAGTAAACCTCCACCACTTCACTCGTTTTAATCGCATATTCTATTCATTTTTTTCTTATCATTTAAGATGCAAATTTAAGATGTAACAGTCCCATATTAATCATTTAAAAAATTATAAATATGAGTTATTTTGAGAAACATATAGATTATAAATTTAACGGACTATTTCCTAAAAATATAGATTGTTACAATTTAATAATAATTTCAAATGTATTTATTGTAAATAACAAGTTCGGTAACGATTTATTATTTTTAATTTTTTAATTATACGAGTCAAATAACGCACACAAAACCAAACCAAGTCGAATTGAAATTGCATGCCCACAAATTCCAAAGAAATAATTACACACGGAAAGAGTTCTTCTGGGGCCCCTCGCATCTCCAATCAGACTCCAGACTTCGTTTCTTTCTGTGAGAAATCTCAACCGTAAAAAACTAATCAAGATCTGATCACAGCCCATGAACGGTCTGATTGATGGGGTTGACTAATAGCTTTTGGCCCCACTGTGTTGGACTGAAAATTGTAAAGCAGAGATTGCTGATATTTGGAAAAAAAAACAAACAAACACAGAGATTGCATATATGTATATATATATAGATGCAGCTGAGCTCAACTTCTGTGTCAAACAAGTATATAAATTTAACAGCCAACTGAGTGGAGAAGGAGAGGAGACAAAAGAGCATATAAGCACAACCACTCTACAATCTGGTGATTTTCTTACCTCCCTTTCTAGGGTTCTCATATATATATATATATATATATATATATATATATATTATAGAGATTTTTTAATTTATCCAAAGATTGAGTTTTATCTGAGTTTTCTTCCAATTTCTCTCCCAGTTTCTGGAGTTTCTGGAAATGTGATTTTTTGATTTTATTTTTTTGTATGCGGTAGGATCTTATGTAATCAGTTCTGTTTAACTGAAAGGGATTGTGCTGCTTTTGGGAATTACGAATGATATTTCTTACTTAGGTTTGGTGAATATAATTCAGCTTGAGCTATCTTGAATTGAGATTTTGGGTTTCTTAATTGTTAATTAGCAACAAGTGTGTCATTAAAGTTATTTAATATGCACATAAAGCTCCTAATCAATCAATATAAATTGTTTGTGGAAAACTAAGTTGAATTCTGGATGGGAAATAGGTAGGGATTAATGATTTAACTCTGGGAATTGTTACCCTGCGAGGATATTTACAGTTTATGCTGAAAGTTAATTGATTTTTTGGATCATTTCATGAATAAATTTGGTGAGGAAGATGATAGTTTTCTTAAAAATAGCATCAGAGGGAAAACTGGGTATTGAATCTGTTCAGATTTTCGGTTGCTTGTCGTGCAGCTGTATCTTAATTGGATGATTCATTTCTGTTTGCGGCTGCTTTGATTTACAATGACGATTCTCTTGTCTCGTATACTAAGTTGGATTGGTGTTGTATTTTGATGCATCAGGTGAGCATCTAAATTGAGAAATGGATCCTAAAGAAAGGCAATGGGACACCTGGGAGAATCCTTCCACTGGGAATGATGTGACGAATTCGATTTCCTCAGATCATCCATCTTTTACCAATTTCAAATCGCGGCAGCATCAGCACAAGTGGGAAAGGCCCTCTGGTTTAGATTATGAAATGAGGATGGAACCGTCCTTCCAGAAGTTCCACCAGCCTTCTGATTCGCAAACGTCACATACTTGCAACTCCAAGAATGATACAAAAATTCCAGATCGAGAAGATGGTAAGATGCATGAGGTGCAGCAGCCTAATAAAATCCAAGACTGGGATGCAAGAACGACGTTGAACAATCTAACATTCCTGGAACAAAAGATCCATCAGCTTCAGGATTTAGTGCATGTGATTGTTGGCCGGAGAGCTCAAGTTCTAGGACGACCAGATGAACTTGTGGCTCAGCAACAGCAGCTCATAACTGCCGATCTTACTTCAATAATTGCTCAGTTGATCTCTACTGCAGGTAGTCTTCTACCATCTGTGAAGCATGCACTTTCCACCGCAATACCTTCTACAGGACAGTTCGGGCAGCTTGGTGGGTCATTTATTCCTTCTGCCGCAGGAAATGATGCTGGTGTTAAGTTACAATTTAATAGCGGAAGCAAATTAGCTGATCAGGCCAACCAGACTGATAGATTAAGTAATTATGGGACTGAACACATTGAAGAACATGAAACAAAAGATGAAGAGGATGCTGATGAAGGTGAGAACCTTCCCCCCGGTAGCTACGAAATTTTACAGTTAGAGAAAGAAGAAATCCTTGCACCTCACACTCACTTCTGTGCAATTTGCGGAAAGGGATTCAAGCGGGATGCAAATTTAAGGATGCACATGAGAGGTCATGGAGACGAGTACAAAACTGCAGCAGCACTTGCTAAACCCAACAAAGAATCCAGCTCTGAACCAACGCTTATCAAAAGGTATTCATGCCCTTCTGCCGGCTGCAAGCGGAACAAGGATCACAAAAAGTTTCAGCCTTTGAAGACTATTTTGTGTGTCAAGAATCACTACAAGAGAACTCACTGTGACAAAAGTTACACTTGCAGCAGATGCAACACCAAGAAGTTCTCTGTTATTGCAGATCTGAAAACTCATGAGAAGCATTGTGGTAGGGACAAGTGGCTTTGTTCTTGTGGCACTACCTTCTCGAGGAAAGACAAGCTTTTTGGGCACATTACCCTTTTTCAAGGCCACACTCCTGCCATACCCCTCGATGAAACAAAAGGAACTCAAGGGCCTGCAGACCACGGAGAAGGCAGTGAAGCGTCAAACAGAGTTGGAAGCATAAACTTCAGTGTTGGCACCACTGCTCCTGGCGGAAGTGGTGCAGCTCAAAATCTCATGGATGTGAAAGAAAGTATTGATGATCCGACTGGTTACTTCTCTCCAATGAATTTTGAAACATGTAATTTTGATGGGTTTCAAGAGTTCCCTCAACCCCCGTTTGAGGATTCAGAGAGTTCATTCTCTTTTCTTATGCCAGGGTCTTGTAATTACACTCACAAAACTGGAGGAGGTGAGTCGAATTTCAACAATTTTCAACAACAATAATGGATTACTCGCCACCAGTGTATGATTTCCTGTAAGATTTGTAAGTTTTAGGTGATCCCATATATTATATGATTACTTGAGCTTAAATAAATGATTTTCTTTACTAGTTTGGAGCTTATTGTAAGTTTTAGGTGATCCCATATATCCTGAATAATAATGCATACAGAATTTGAATTTGTCTCAGTCTCTTGCTCTTGACGTTTCTTTCATTCAAGTCTTCAAACATGTTACGCGTATATTTCCTAAAGATTTTGAAACAGAGCTCCTTAAAGCATCGTTTTATTTGAACGATGTAATCATGCATAACAAAACATTTCGATTCCTCAGGTTCTTGATCTAATCCCTTACATCCCAGACAAGGTTTTGATGAGGCGACCCTTATCCTTTGTGTATACAAGTTCGTTCCTTCTTTAATCAACAGGGTATTACTTTCAGAAATAAAACAACACATGAAGAAAATTTGATTCCTCAAGTTCTTGATAAAATCGGTCAAAATAAACAAGTTGAAGTGCTTGATAAAGCACAACTTGAGAACAGAAATGAAAATTGGTTTATAGTTCATCTAACAGATCTGCTCGTAATGAGAATTGTGTGGTGCAGAATGAGCTTCAAACCCTTTGCACCTTCTCCATTTGACAACTTCTTCAGTGGGCCGCAGCTATTGTACTTTTCTCTCAAAGCTACATTGCGGCAGTAAGACCATGTACGCCCACAGGGAGAACTGTCTGGCCACATAAACCTCTCAGAAAGCGGGTTCACCAGACTCTCACGAAATTCTTGAGCTGTCTCACAAACCAAACCCTGAAACAAAACCAAAATCATGTCAAAAACGCCTGCATTGTGCGCAAGGATGCATCAAGGGTGGCAGGAGAAAATGGTTAAAGAGTACTAGTTGTAGCATCATTACCTCTGCCATGGCTTTGATCTTAAGGGTAACATCATTACTGAGAAGGACAACTTGTCCATCGTTCCTTTTCATCCTTCTATGTAAAAGAGCACAATCTAGGATATGGTCTTCTGGGGACGGCGATACGAGGTCCATCATGCTCCCACACCTGGAAAAAGTCAATAAGCCCGCTGTCCTAGATGGAAAGCCCCAACTCTTCTCACTAAATAGTGACTGTGGAGAAGCAGGAGGGGTTGGAGCAATCAGTCTTCCATCTTCCATTGAGCTCTGGACATGGATCCACCAATTTGTTTTAACCATACACTCTTCGATCCATTCCAGCACCAATTCAGCCTCTGTTTTCTTCCTGAAAAGGTTGCCACGTTGCTTTAAGCAATCCAGTTCCCGCATGACTGTTCACAATAAACAAGTGCAGTCACAATCATCAGGAACAATTTTACTTAGTAAATAAAATGACCAGGCAAGAAAACTGATGCACGTAATTCAAATTTCATTACCCATTCTTGGAATGATTAACTGAGTCCCCTTAAGACCTTGTAGAAACTGCAATGACTTCCTTGATTCCTTGTCGAGAAGAGTGGTAGCGTCTGCAACCATAGTCCAGCTCCTCTTTCCTTCTCCAACAGATTTATTCTGAAAATTAACTTTGAGTTACATGTCTGTGCTCAATAAAGCTAGTTAGAGCTATGAAAATAAATTCATGGAAGAAAGTTAGAGCTGTGGGAATAAATTTATGAAAAATTTAACCCAGTGTCGACCAACTTACTGAGTGTGCATTGGCGACCTCCTTATTTTTAGTACAACTGAAAGATATGCTGCTTCTTGTCGTTGTGTTAGGGACCGAGTCTTCTGATATGTTCTTGCCTCCAGAGCTTTTTAGTGATTGAAAAGGAATTCTCTCTCTTCTTAATTTTGTTACCGTCAACTTTTTCTCCACCCTAGCTCGACTTCCAGTATTTGCTGCTAATTTTGTTTCCTGTGGTTCATTCATTATCTGGTTCTCTTTCCCTGGGGATTCAATCAGCTCTTGTCGATCGATATTGGAGACTATATTTAGTTTCGACGAGGATGATGTGCTTGATTTGGAATGCGTAACTTTTATCGTACCCTTCTTTTTCAAAGACCTCAGTCGAATAGTATTTGGGGTGAAATTTTCCTTGTCTGGAGTAAAGATCTCCTCCTGCTCCTCCTCTTCAATATCATCATCATCATACCCAGCCTCTGTAGATTTTCCTCTGCTCTTATCTGTTAGAAGCTTTACAGCACTAGCAGGTTTACCTCTTCTTGCCCAAACGCTTCCCATCCTCATACCTGATTTATTCTCTGATCTCAGTGGAGGGCTTTCACAGAATTCCGATTCAGGCTGTCCTGCTGCAGTAAAGAGAGAATGTGGGGTCTGGCCCTCTTTGTCATCTAATATCTCTGACATAGATGAGTTTCCAGATTCTGTCACAAGAGGTGCATAAGAAATTCTTGTATCCCTCTTTTCATGATCTTCTGGTGTCACGCTTTTGTTTTCCGATTCTCCACAGCTCACATCCACTAGACATTCTTTTTCATCAGAATATTCAAAATTCAGGTTAACAGGCAAGTTGGATCTTGGTTCTGGGGTCAGGATTTCTTCTACAACTTTCTCATCTTTGGTCTCCCCGAGGACTTCCCCGATTGGCAACGATAAGTTCTCCATCACAAGTGGTTCAGAAAAAAGACATGAAACATCAATCTGTCCGTTATCTTTTCTCAATGGGCTTTGGTTCTCAACTTTCTCAGGTACAGAAGCAGCAGCATAAGCTTCCTTTTCCTCTTCATCAAAATGTCCAAACTTTTGGCTAATCAGCAAGTTCAGTTTTGGTTCTCGGGTCAGGATTTCTTCTGGAAATTGTTCATCTTTGTCCTCCTCAAGGACTTCCCCAGTCGGCAAGGATGAGTTCTCCATCAACCGCGGTCCAGAAGAAAGACATAAAATATCTATCTGTCCCTGATCTTTTCTCGAAGGGCTTTGGCTCTCAAATTCCTCAGGTACTTGAGTAGCAGGATATGCCTCATCTTCCTTTTCACCAGTAGAATGTTCAGCATTCAGGTTGACTGGCAAGTTTGGTTTTGATTCCGGGGTCAGATTTTCTTTCTCAACTAGCTGAATTTTAGTCTCCTCGAGGATTTTCACAGTGAAAAGAGGCGAAGTCGAAAGAACAGAGAAATCATTCTTTCCATGGTCTTTTCCCAATTGGCTGTGGTTCTCAGTTTCCTCACGCACTTGCACAGCAGGATAAGCTTCCCCTTCCTCTGCAGTAAAAAAGGAATTCTCTGGGTTCTCTCTGTCAGAAACCTCTTCGGTGACACAGTGAGGTTGTAGGCACTGGTTTTCCTTTCGATTAGGATTAGATTCTTCCATATTCATAAACAGGTTCACCGATTCCGTTCCAAATGCCCAGAAGCTTGACACTTCATTCTCTTCACCGCTACATTTTGATAAGTTCTCACCACCTTCTTCACTTTGATCACAGATTGAGTAAATGGCATTTTCCAACAGCGGAGGTGCTGATGAGACCTCCATCTTCACAATTACTCCTGCAATTTCATCGGAGAACAACGATTCTATACCCACAGAATTGGAATCTGGAGATTCATTTTTTTTGTTTTCAGCTGACAAAGAATTCTCACACTGCACGAACCCAAATAGAAAACGCAAACGAAAATTTGTATAAAGGTCATTAGCAACTCGAAAATCCCTATTCAATTCAATTCAATTCGGATAAAGAAATACGAAACAGATCGAACAAACAACAGAATAAAAACCATTCAAGAAACAATCTTTTCTTTTGGGCATTCCACACTATTCATTCAATTCAATTCGTAATAATTCAAAAATGTATGAAATTAAGAACATAATCAAGAACAATTCAACAAACAATCTTTTAGGCATTCCTCAAATTCATGTCCAAAATAAACAAGCTACATAATTTCTTACCTGGTCCACTACTTGTTCTGCACTTTCATCATCTTCGTGCTCTATGAATGGAACGAAAGGGGTTTCAGAATCGTAGGCCCGACTCATAGGAATCCAGTGCAGGCTGTAGACCCTGCTGGAACCACCAAGCTGGAGCGTGTCCCCTTCGCTCAGCTCCACTCGAACTCCCGGCTCGATCTTCTTGTCCGAAACCCAAGTCCCATGCACTGCAACAAAAACCCCAATTAACCCAACAAGCCATAACAATTTTGGGCTTTTCTCATTTAATCAAAGAAAATTGAATGAAATGCCAAATAAATAGTTACCTGAAAACAAATCGGTGAGAGAGAGCTTTTGGGAAAAGGGGTCGGAGAGGATTTGGAGGTGGAATCTGCTGATGCTGGGGTGTGTCAAGACGATGTTGCAGTCCGGGTGTCGGCCAACGATCAAGATTTCTTCATGGGTTTTCCGGTGGACTGCGGAGATGGGTTTGGAGTGCGGCGGCGGTGGGGATTTGTTGACGATGAAGATGTTCTTGAGAATGGCTCCGTTCTTGAGGACTGTGAAGACTGGGATTTTCAGCTCCTCTTCATCTTCTTCCTTTTCTTCTCCGTTCACTTTGCTAATCACTTTCTCGTTCGCCATGGCTGTTCTTTGCTCAAGATTTGAATTTTGCGTAGGGCAACTGGGTTTTATTTGGGACATTGTGGTGGGATTTTATTTCAAAAAGGCTACCGTTGAGATTTTTTTCAATTATATAACGGCTATTTAAAGCCATAAACGACTGAATTTTCGAATTTTAAAGCTAAAATCAAAATTGTAAATATTTTAAGAAAAGAAATGTTCAATAAATAAATAAGGGTTTGCTTAGTTAAAAATTTCAAAAAAATATAAGGGCGGACATGGAGAAAGGTTAGTGCCGTTTGGTTCAGTTCACTTTCATACATAAAATTGAAATTGAACCTAATAAAATAACTAGTTTAGTTAGGTCTTGGCTTGATCTGATTGATTTTGTTTTCGGTTTAAGCTTGAACCTTCTATTGGGCTTGGCCCATCATCACTAATAGTTCAAGTCTAAAACTCAACTCTCGCACACGTAGTTATCAACAAATTCTAAAATAATCACGAACATTACATGTGTGGTAAGACTATAAGAGCGTGAGGAGACGAGCGAGGTTGACATTGTGATGAACATGAGGGAGGGTAAAAGAGATATTACAAGGCTAGGATTTTTGGTACTAGAATTAGTCGTACATCATATAACTCATCTGGTTTGGAATTTTAAGTTGGAGGATGCTGCGAGTGGGTGCAGGGGTCTTTTTTGAAGGCCTTCATTAGGTTACTAGATTGTCCTTGATAGGCTAATCAAACCATTGTGTTTGTACATTTGAGTTTGTAGAAACTAGAACATTAAATGGCTCATCGGAATGAACAAGAAAATCCGATCATTGACAACTCAGATGAACAAAAACGGGGGCTCAGCGTGAGAGATTTTAAGTGCGGTGCAAGTTCAGCAAACGAGAGTTTGAAACCAAAGGCGTTATGAACGACAGCAAAGAATTGCCGTTATCTTATAGTACAGGATCCCATCCACAAGAAATTAACAGCCAAAACTATCACACGCGGACTGAGATCAATCATCGTACAAAAAAATAGGGCAAAATTTGATGTTACAATAAAAAAGATTATGATACGGGAAAAACTTATCCCAACTCACATCTAACTTGTAACAACGGCATCCCCTAGACACAAAAAGTTCTGAAATAAAAAGCCAAGAAGGGCAAACCCCATATTCATTTGGCTGGCAATCCGGCACGAGAGGAGTTCAATCCTGCTTGCTTTGAGAAAGCCTTGCACGATGTCTTAGCTCAGCTCTTTTCCACTTGACAATCAGGCGACATAAGGAAAAGAGTGTGTTTACCTGCGAAAGAAATTAGATTCAAGTTAAAACAAAGAATTGAAAATACGGAATCAGACAAGATACGATAATAGTTGAACATCAATCGCACGTACTAACCAAAATTATGATTGCAATGACGAGAAGAGGCCCAGACCAGAGTGTTGAGAGGAAAACTCCACCCTCATCAAAATAATCCTGACTGGCAAAGCTCTTCCAGTTCGCACGCAGGAAACTATTCAGCCTCTCTGCAAGATATACTCCAGCCACTGCAAAACAATTTCCACATATAGGCAATAGGAACAAATGTAAGTTGACATGCTCATTTCCACCCTTGTTCTGAAAGCAAACCCCAAGGGGCATGAAAATATTTCTTCGTTCCCTTCATACTCACAGCAACACAAAAGAACATCAGTACTTAACACTGCTGCCATAAATAAAAATTCTATAACCCCTTGTGATAAGTATTGGTTGGTGACTGAGTTGGCAAAGTTTCCAACTAATCTCAAAAACTGGAAATTACGACAATTCTCCATTAACAAGCTCCTACAAAAGGTATGAGGAACATGATATACTAGTTGTACGATTCACGCATAATGTTTTGAAAACATCAATCTTCTGATAAAGAATAAACAAATGATCCAAACCCTAAAGAGAAACAAGGCCACCCAAAATAGTAGTATTTTTTTGCAGTTCTTTCTTCGAGACTGATATCAGATGTTTCAATGGATTTCCTAAATAACCAGAAATCGAAACCGAAGAGATTCATACGTATTCTGGAGAAATCAACAGCACGCGAAATACAAAAAATCTATTTATATTTAAAGCTTCAAATAAAAAAGCACAAAGTGATTAAATAAATGGCCAAATGATTGGGTGTTGTACCCGTCTTTTGAAAAAAGTTGTGCCTAGTAAAGGCCAAGGAATTCCTGAACAATCCTTTGGCACTCCTTCCCCAGTTTGATATAAAGCTTGGTCAAGGTTCCTATGGCATCCTGCCTAACAACTAGGAAAAAAGTTATAGCTTGATCGAGTTTGTTCCTCAGTTTTATGTTCCCTCATCAAACCAGATCCTCAAACCATGTTTGAAAGTCTCCATGGAACTATCAAGGCACAAGTTCACCAATCTCCTTGGAGGCAATCAGAATCATTTGATGAAAATGAATTGGGCTGCATCTAGCAGCACATAATTCCAAATTCTTTTGCTGAAAATCCAATCGAATAAAAGAGGATCTCTGCTACCATATTGCAAGGTTTCATTAGAACCATATAAACGAACCAATTTACTTGCTAAAAATGCAATGAGTTTTGGCCTTGTATAACCATATAAACTGACCAAAACTTAATAGAACCAGACAATAAACAAGCTGCTCAGATCTTGTCGGGGACAGCCCCAATTACCATTCTCAATTATGCTTTTAAATTTCGCAGTCAAATTACTTCTGGAATCAAGTCATTCTAATGTTAAAAGTATGCAAAAGGACAAGCACACATTATATGTTTCATCAACGATCTAGCCACAAGCGAAAAAATTGCGATTTTGCTCAAGCCACAAAAGGACTAAAGACAAGGCCTAAATCTAACCTAAATGAAAGCATTTGACAACTACTCTATATATTGTTGTAAGGGAAGAACAACCCTTCACGGATTGACTGAAGGCGCCATCACACATTACGCGATCTCGCAAACAACACAGAACACTAACTATTATACAAATTTCATATGAAAGAAATATAAAACGAACTTACATGCCGAAAGGAAAAGAAACATTTGGAAGTTGAGATTCCTCCTGGAGGTAATGGCTACTATCAGAAACACAAGATGCATCCCCATTAAACCCATCAACCAAGGTTCCTGCCAATCACCCATTAAATTAAATTAGATTTTCTTTTCAAATTTGTTTGCTTTCTGGGAAACCAAACAGCAAGAGAGAGAGAGAGAGAGAGAGAGTGGAGGTACCTTCCAGTCGATGGCGTGGAAAAAGCCCAAGAAAGTGTTTACAGCAGGTGCAAGACCAGAACGTAACTCTGCGGATAATTTCTGGACGAGATCTGCCATTTGATCCAGGTGCTCCTCCACTGACGACCGAACCTGCTCCATTTCTCACTCTCTCACGCTGCTCCTTTCTTCTTCTACCTTCTTCTTTTCCTTCTTCTTTTAATTTCTGGAAGAATAAATAATGATCGACTCCCTCTCTCTCCTGTTTCTGAATTCTTCTTCTCAGATCCAAAGCTAAGAGTGTCGCTGTTACTAGTCTGATGAGTCCAACGTTGCAGAGACAAGAGAGACAAGAGAAGAGACGCGAAGAGATGAAATAAAGTCCAAGTCGACCCAAAAACTATAAAATGGGCCAGCCAATTTCCCCTTTCTTATTTATTTGGGAACCGCTTGATCGCGATTTCTAAGGTGCGGATCTTACATGCGATGGGTTGTAGGCTGTTGGATGAAAATTTTACGGCTGAAAACGAATCTATCATAATGAGTTAGGGTAAAATCGGATCATAAATGATCATCACTTAATGAAAATGGTGCCCGGCATGAGTTTAAAATTTCTTGGGATTTAAACTCCCCCGACATCAACATTTGCCATCTTTAATTAGTCTTGTCCTCCAAAAACTCTCCCTCACCCGCTTTGCTCAAACATCCTTGTCATTGAAAACATCACTTTCGTTCGAAAATTTGCTTCTCGTTCCAAATCCAGTTATGGTATGTGCTTGTGTTCTCCAGCCTCATAGAAATTCTAGACAACAGTGAAGAAAATCAGGGAAGTTTCGTTGAAGGCTGTGTTGTCGGTTTACAGAAATGACGTGTTTTTCGCTTTATTTGAGTTGGGTTCAAGTGCTTCAGCGATAACTGACGTCATATTTGATTCCCCGGTGAATTTCAAATTTAGTGAGTTTTGAAAATGGAACCCTAGAACTTAATTTTGTTATTTATGTTAATTAGTATAAATTTAAGTTAGGTGCAATGTTAATTATGCATGTTTGTTGATGTAATTAGCTGAATTTTGTGGATATATGTGAATTTTTTGAGAAATTTGAGTGCGTTGTGAAGTTATGAAGCTATGTTGACGGGTTGTGTAGAGGCTGGGTCGTTATCTGTTACTTTGGTAAAGTTGTAGTTTTGAGTAAGGATTGATTTTGTATCTGAATTATTGCTAATTTTATGGTGGTAGAGACTGATTTTTTCATTTGAATGATTGTTAATTTTATGGGTGGACTTGAAATTGCTTAAGTAATGAGCAATATTCACAGTAAATTTATAACTATTAAACTGTGACGAAAACAGTAGATGTATAACTGTGAAATTTGGTAACAGGTATTTGTAAGGTTATGTGTTGTTGATTGTTATTTATTTATTGTTATATGTACACGATATGACAACCCAGGGTGTTCAACTAGCAACCAAAGAACCTATCCCAAGCCCCTTGTGATTGATTAGGGAGAAGTTTATTGAGGCATAACTTTGTGCTTTTAGGGCATCCCTCTTTGGCCACCTGCAGAGTGGATGAATTAGTCTTCATTAGGCAATTGGTCCATGAGTTGTTGTTCCATAGAGTGGCAAATCAAGGGGTTAAAGACCTAAAAGGTCTGACTTATTTAATAGGTTGTGAATTGACCCGGTTCCTAAAGTAAGACTTTTGCCTCATTTCCAGGATTTGATGTGATGAACCCCATGACATAAAGCTTGAGCCACAAAGGATTAGGCTGCTAAGGGAGTATTTTCCTAGTAAATTAGGGTTTGTAGGTGAAAGTAGCAAGGGGAGGAAGGAAAAAGGGGAAAGGTAATGAGAAAGTCACCAAAAAAAATATATCTGTGACTTACGGGGAGCTTGAAAGGGCATTTAAGGAGTGCAAGAACAAGAAAAATGCCTTCAAGCAAGGTGTGGTATACTTTGCTGAGGTTGTATTGATAGGGGTAAAAAACAACATTGCTGTGAATGTAAACTACCTCCACATCATGAAAGAAAAAGATAAGTTCAACAACTTTGCATAGGGTTCCATCTTCTTCGAACAACTTCATGAAAACCTCTCATTTGCTGCTTCAAGAAGAGGTAGAGGTAGAGTTAAGGGGAATGGTGAGGGAGATGAGGAGGAAGACAACGAAAAAAGTTAGGGGAACAAAAAGGGTTGCGGTCCACATGCAGCTGCAAAGGATTTTTGTACGGTTTTTAGGTAATATGTGTTGATTTGGTTGGTAAAATTGGCTTTATCAATGTGATTGAGTATTAATTTATTGAGAAATATGTCTAGATGTGGGCATATGAAAAAAAAAATTCCAATTTGAGAAGCCCTTACATTATTGCAAGATGGTGGATTTGGCAATTACACCGAGAATTCTACGATGGAAGACAACGAAGAAGTAGCCGATCACATGGAATAACATCATCCCCCATAATATATTTCTATGATTACAAATCTAGTAGAAACATAATATAAAATTTCAACCACAACCACATCCAATCACATGGAAAAAAAAATGCTATTGTTTGGAAAGTCAACTAGATAGTGACCATCTAGATAGGTTGGTGTATATCAAGTAAGGTTAACATGGTTTCATGCTATACAGGTTGGATACGTGATGGATATACAAGTGCTTGTTTGCTGAACAAGTTCACTGAACACTAATCGTCCAAGAAATTTCTACGCATCAAACATTACACGGTTTCTAGTTGTAGTATGCAAATAGTTCTTAGTTTTGAGGCATCATAGGTATCTTATACTTGTAGATAACTTTGATTTCACCTCAAAGCCCTCAATGAGACCACAAAGCCAATAGTGTGATATTTGGGTTCACATATATAAGTATGAACGTACATGAATGTGCAATAAGGAATCTATCACATTTTGGTATAATTGTTCAATAGAAGGATACATCCCTCGAAGCCATTTGGAGATCCATCTCGAAAATCTTTGGCCAGAGTAACTGTTGATTAAGCTATGTTTGTAACAACTACTTCAACATAAGATGTATCATGGTGATAATAGATAATTGTATGTGATTTGACATAATTCCATATTACATAAATCGTGATTGGGATATGGATGATAGAAGAATCGAATTGCATTGTAACTACTATCAAGTTACGAAAGAGTGTCATAATTAGTTTGCGTATAATTGTACTAATCCATGTAGCCATGATATGCTGCTAGGTGTCACTCATGGATTATGGAATTAGGTTAATTCATTAATTAAGTTCACTACCGGCTTTTGTTACCAAGAGGTCACACACATATGATAAGTTCTAGTAACATTATATGGATGATGATTAGATATAATTAATTTTTAATTATACTGGATTAATTATTTGGACTTTCTGGACATGTTCTAATTAAATAGGCATTGATTTTATTTAATTAAAAGGGATTCAAGTCACAAAACCAAAGTGGGCATGTGATTGAGTTAAGCGCATGGAACAAAGCACATGTCGCCTAACCCTAGTGAGGTGTAGCAATGAGTCTATTAATACTCCTTGTGTTTCTCTCATAAAGACAATCCAAAAGTTGTTTAGTTTTGTCCTTAAAAAAAAAAAAAACCCAAAGCCTTAGTGCCGCCCTTTCTATATTGATCAAAGTGAGAGATATTGCTAGCACATTTAGAGCATGTTTACGAATAGGGAATGGGACATGGGGAATGGGAATTGCACACAATTCAAGGAATTCAAGTGTTTACTACCACCAAAGGAATGAAAATCAGGGGGGGGGGGAATGGGGTAGGACCTAGTTCATTTCTAGAATCAGACTTCGGTGTTACCCAAAGTCGGATTCTCTAATAATACTTGGTATTTGGATTCCTTGAAGGGGAGTCCTCTAGGAATCAAAGTTTTGTTCCAAAATTACCCTAATTTATTTTCTTAATTTCAAAATAGCCTTACAAACTTCATCGCCAAATCCAACAAAGATACCCAGATCACTCTCTTCTCCATTCTCACCAATTTTCCTAAGAGGAGTGTCAGCTCAGGCCACACCCGAACCCCAGTTCTCCTTGTCGCTTGCAGAATTTAAGAACGAGAGAGACATATGAGGATGCATGTGAATTTGCGAATTCGAGAGGTGGTGGGAAGAAGAGGATATGGATGGAACGGAGGAGTGGGGGACTTGTGAGTATGGGAGGTTGTGGGAAAGCTGTAGGGGTTGGGGAAAGATAAGAGTGAAGAACGGGAGGAGATGAGGATGCTGGGACATCTGGAGGAAATGGATGAGGTGCTGTTTTTTTTTTTAACATTTATTTATATAAATATTACCTTAAGGAGAGCTTCTTCAATTATTTTATGAATTATTATTATATGAAATATAAATCAATTCCAATAACTTTATATGAAAAATAATTATTTAGAATAAGGGGTAGTTTAGTAATAATACTATTTTTAATTCCGATTCAATTGAATAAGTAAACAAGTTTTATGGAATTGACACCAATTTTATTCTGATTCTAGATACTTTAGTAAACAACTTTAATAGGAATCTGATTCTAATTCCAGCTTAATCCAATTCCCCCTCAATTCAATTCCGCTCAATCTGATTACAAATTAGTAAACGAGCCCTTAAATCAATCACTCCATCATCTGTTGCTAGATTTATCAGTGTGGATGCTTTTAGAGGCTCAACACTTAGGGAGTTTCGCGTGATCAACCATGAAGATGAAGATTGTAAGCAAAGGGATGATCCAATCATGGGGCATGCACGTAGCTAGAGATTCAAGTAAGTTAATCTCTACGACTTCTTACTTTGTTGCTGTAGCGATTACAACCAACCATTTGAATAATGTATGTATTGTATGTAGTGATTTAAATATCGATAATATCCCGATATTTTCATCGAAATTTCCGTGTTTTTGGACTACCGATATTTCCGATATTATCGATATTTTAGACCTTACTCATAACCAACCATTTCCCTACCCTTCATATCCCATTCCTGTTGGGATGGAATCAAGCGACTCATGGAAAGAATCCGAGACTCAATCTTCAAATGATTTTGCTTATGGACAACGTCAACCAATCTCGGATCCATATGAGTGACATGTTAACAATTACATGAAAAACGATTTTGGGGATTTATCATTTGATGACTACTCTTCACAATACACTTATTCTACACATAGAGATGATGAAGATAGTGAAAATTTTGAACCTCACAGGAACTTTATGTGGTACTAAGTCACTCATGTATCTTACCATGCAATGTATAAGGTGTAAAATATTGTACTAATTCATTATATATAAATGATTATGGTGTGTTTAAACTTCTTTCATTCATTACTACATATTTTTTACACTCACAATGTTTGTCAGCTCACTATATAATCAACTTAAATAAGTTAAATCCATCATGCAATGCATTTCCTTCCAATTTTTTTGTGATAAACTAATAGATAATTGACTAAATAAACATCTTGCAAAGTTTCAATAAAAATTTTCAAGTTTTTTTTACAATTTCCGTGGTTTTTATTCAATTTTTATCGATATCGATAATATCCCGATATTTCCATTGAAATTTCCGTGTTTTTGGACTACCGATATTTCCGATATCATCGATATTTTAGACTTTGATTGTATGTTATTTGTTATCATCCGTTGCATATTTAATTATTCAAATTAAATTTATCTCAATAATATGACCGGAAACCCAACATATTGCTAGCGTGATGTATGTCTACAGACTTGATGACTTCTAAATCTCTAACTCAATTGAGTTCCTTGGCCTTCTCTTTTACAAGTAATTCAAATTAATGTTTCCCGATATATCAATGGCAGCTCGATAGTCCCCTTGAATGCATTAACATCTTTATAGTCAGACAATGATCTAAAAGGTGGCCACCTAGGCTTTACTTAGGAGCTAGACGGCTGACTACCTCGATAATTAATCCATACACCTTAAAAAAAAACTAGACGGGCTTGGCAGTTTTGTGACTTCTTTTATTTATTTTAATAGAAAATAACTTAGGGTTGCGACTCTATCTCTCAACAGAAAATAAATGATTTTCATTTTATATTTTATTTTTTTAAATAAATTGTAAGAAACTTTTGTTGGATACTTTGATACTTGGATAAACATTCATTATGTTTCAATAAATTGGAGTTCTTTATAATTTATATAATATTGTATTTTGCAATTTATGTTTCTCAATACAATTGTTGTAAGTACAAACAAACACTTATTAATTTATATATTATATAATAAATTTAATTTAATAAAGAACCATTTAGGCCCCTGCTTAAGCTCTCGCCTGGTCCCCAAGCTCTAGATCCCTACCTGCTATCTGACTAACACAATTTTTAGAACAATGACCATACTCAACGAACTTGGATTGTCTGTCCTCCTACTTCCCATCCACTTCAATCCCCTCCTATTTGAGCGGTCAAACACAATTTTTAGAACAATGACCATACTCAAAGGACTTGGATTGTTTGCCCTCCCACTTCCCATCCACTTCCATTCCATCTTATTTGAGCGGTCACGGTTAAACCACGTCAACATTTTATATTCATATTATTTTTTTGTCTTATTATCTATATACAAAAAATCAATATAAAATGTTGATGTGACTTAACCGTGACCGCTTAAATAGAAAGGAATGGAAAGTAAGAGGGCAGACAATCCAAGTCCATATTAAAAAGGGAACTTTAACGAAAAGCTCCCGGTACTGTTCACTTTAACGAAAAACCACATTTTTACACTAAAAAGTCAATCCTGACACTATTCACTTTACCCTTTATTTTGTCCTTATCATTAAAACTCAAAGTTTTCAAGCCCTTTTCATTAGTTTTCCTTATTAAAAATGCCATTTAAGGGTTGAACTGTTTGCAATCATTGAGAAAGACAAAGTAAGAGGTTTGCGTGGTGCTTAGTGCGAGGAAAATAAAGGGAATATGTATGAAAGGCCATCCCACTTGTGTAAATACCATGATACATAGGGAGGGATTTTTTAGTGTACCCGAAAAACTAACATCATATGTTTTTATATAATTGGAAGAAATTTTTTTTGGGGTGTGCTTTCCACACATTCCTTTTTACTTCTCATACACCCCTATTACTTTCTGTCTGTTAGATCTTTTTCAATTAATCTGATCCGACGACCGAAATCCAAAAAGGTGTGAGAGAAGTAAAAAGGGGTGTGTGGATATCACACCCTTTTTTTTAAGTGTCCTTCAATTATACAATGACATATGATATTACGCTCTATGTTTCAGACACACTGAAAAATCTCTCATATGTAGGATGAATTTGAGGTATTAATGCTCACTTACCTGCCAAAATGGTAATTTTCATTAATTTAGGGTTTGGCACACCTTTCCCTGCAACCACTTGTTGGGGTTAAACTATAGTTACATCTAATTAGGGTTTCTTTTGCGTGGGACCTTTGAAAAACGTGATTGTAGATATTGAAATCTCGTGTTTACAGTGATAACATATGAAAATCCCAAGTGGAGTATATATGAAAATCCCAAGTGCAAATGCATGTAATGTAATGCATGTGATCATACCTTGAATTTGTACCAAGCTACTTCATTTCTCTTATGAAATCGACCTGAATTGCCACTACTATATTTCTAAGTCTATCCTATTAGATGATTGAGTGATAATAGCAATTACAAGTAAATATGTGTGTAGTTTTATAGTCAAGTAAGCCTATTGACAAAGGTCCTAACTTAGCACATAAGTTCTAGCTAGACTAACATGAGCCCTTGCTCGATCAAGGACCCTAGGCGGCCGTCTCACCAGGCTCCTCTTAGGACCGGCCAGCCTAAGGCAAGATGGTGATTAATGTAGATGAAATGTATAAGACATGTACAGAAAGGGAAAACTAAAACTATTTCAAGTTGTTATGTCTTATTCATTTTTCTTTATTTCTTTCTTTCCCTCTTACCACTCTTATTTCATCCATCGTTCCTTCAAATACTTTCCTCATATCTCAAGTAAAGAGATGAAGTAATGTCTATTATTATATATCGCAGACTGGAAGACGTTCTTAATTAATTGATACTAAACAGATGAAGTAAATTGGAATTACTCATGTGATTGATAATCAAAGGCGCTATGCACTAGCCGGGTGGCGGGTGGGCAGACTGGGCGGACTATGCGGATTTCTAATTTTTATATAACATATAAATATAAATGTCTACCTGTACAGTAAGAATACATATGATTGTATTGGGACACATAAATTGTAAAATAAATGACATGTAGATTATAAAGTATTAGAACATATTGAAAACCTGAGGAACAAACATATTGAGTGTTCATCCAAGTATTTAACAAGTGTCTTAAAATTTATTGAAAAATTAAATGAAAAATGAAAGTTATCTAGCTTTTGTCTAAATTAGAGTCGTGACCTAGACAGGGTGGTCGCCTTGCTTTTAGGTGCCCTTTCTTAATTTTTAAACGCATGAGAATTAATCGAGGCGGTAGCCAGCCGCCTAACGCCTAGGCGAGGATTTTTAGAATAGTGGATACAATATTAGTGTAAAGAGTCAATCTGATATATATGATAATCAGCAAACAATAATTGCTTAAATTTAAAGTTATTGTATCTGAAGAAGAAGAGATTACAAAAATAATGAATGTGTTAGAAGATAAATATATATATTTATGATACAGTGCAGTGCCATGCAGAAACTGTAAGCAGATACCTGTCTTGCCACCCAAGAGATATTGTCCTTCCATCGTCTCTTTCGAAAACCTTGAACCCAGCTGCAGCTCCACTACTCTCTCCATCAAACTCAAGTGGAGAATAGTGAGTCCTAATTTTCAAAAGAAGTCTTGCTTGTATCTTGGACTTAGAGCTTAGATTTATTCCTTCAAAACCATGACTCTCCATCTTCGCCTTCCATGTTTCCATCTTTTCAGTTTTCGGACAATTCTCATCGTTGTTATTGTCGTAATTGAGCATGCTTTTGATCTCTTTTCCAAGGTGGTTCTTCTCAATGCTCAACCTTTCAGCACTCTCTTGTGGCAGACAATCATCTAAAGAATCAAACATGGCTGCAAAATAATGCAAAGACTCCATGAATCTTGATAAGAAACTTCGAGGACTTTTGCTCCCTTCTTGTTCAACCAAGATTACAATGGAAGGGTTAAGTAAATGTACAGATTTTAACAAGTCAGATATCTTCAAATTATTGCTCAAAGTATTCAAATGAAAAACCAAATTCACTGCAATTGTTTCGTTTCTCTTTTTCCTCAAGTTTATGAGCTTTGAGCCTCTCAACAACCCTTGAAATTCAAAAACAAGATTCCGAAACCCCTTTGAGAAGCTTGTCAGTCTGTTCTCCGTTTCACGTAGCTCATCCACGCTTCTTCCAAACCCCGTTATCCTGAGCGATATACGATTGCTACTGCTGGCCTTCTCGGACAGAGACTGTATAAGAGAAGGCCACTGAAATCCATAGGAGACATCAAAATCAATAACATGTAATGCACGATTGTTCATCTCTTGTTCCTTCTCAAATGCCTCAATGATTGCTTGGTTTGCCGTGAAATGAGCAAACTGGTAGTACGGAGAGACCCGGTAGAGTGCGGTGAACGCTACAAACTCTTCTTCACTCGTCGGTTCTTTCATGATCATGTCATAAAAGGGCGATTTTCGAGTGAGAAGCCTTGCAGCCAAGCCGTCTGCAAAATAAGCCACTACTCGTTGGACAGAGTCACCGCATAAGGAAACAATCTTGTACAACTCAGTGAGATGCTCCAAGGCTGAGCCGATATTGTTTTCGTTAACTGCGGTGGCTGTTATGAGCAACATGTGGATCAGGTGGAGGCCCTTTCCATCTTCATCATCAAGAGCAACCCCTTTCTTCTTGTGAAGGTCTAGTTTTTTTAGCATTTGTTCCCTCATTTGAAGAAGCCTAAATATCTTCCCTTCACAACCTTCATAAGAGTTTAGAGGGCTCACCAAAATACTATTAGCAATACCATCATCTCTTGATCTCTTCCTCTTCTTAAATCTCTCCCTCCCTGAACTTGTAACAATTGCAAGGCTAAGATTCAGAAGCTCCTCCTCATCATCTATGTCTTCCATGGATTTAGTGAGAGAAAAAAACACAAAACCCTAAAAAAACAGTAGAGAGAGAGAGAGAGAGAGAGAGTGTGTGTGTGACTGTAGTACTGATTGATGAAAGAGCATTTAAGGAAGAGGGGAGGGATGGAATATCTCATTGCGAAAATTCCTTTCTGTCATTACATGGGAATGGATCAAAAGACGAGAGATATTGAAGTATAGTTTATATAAAACCTTTTTTTTTTTATTACTATTTGTTATTTTTCTTATGTAATGCGGGACACTCTTTTTCCTTTTAATCGGGTTGAAAGTCTCGACAAATTTTATATTAAGAACAATTGTAAGCATTATATCCTCAATTTGTACGTATTTCAATTTTCAATTAATATCGTACTTTTTTCAAAAAAAAATAAAAAATAAAAAAACTATGAGATCGATGGAGAGACAAGAGATGAGTATCTTTATATTCTTCTCGAGAGAGAGAAAGTGTGTGTTTGGGCCAAGAAAACGTATTGATGATTTTTTTATTTGTGTATTAAAATAGGAAGGCAGTTTTGGGAATTTATGAAAAGTGTTTGATTAGTATTTCGGATGGGCAAGAAGATGCCGTATGCATTCTGACAAAAAAAAAAAAAAAACAGCAGGCAAAAATTAGGGTATCAAACCTACCGTCCTTGAAAAATAGTGGTCATTTGCCGCCACGTGCTTCTAGAAGATATATATGGGAAATTTTATTTAAACCTATGAATTCTCTTTTCACACCCAACTTAAAATTTTTATCCCACAAACTTACCATTTTACCCTCAAATACAAAATTTACAAACTTGAAAAAATTACACAAACACATAAACCCACCCAACCACCTACCCTGGCAACAATCGGACTTGATTATGGTCGTCATTCCAGAAACTGTCGCCACCGACCTCATGCTTAGCAGCGGAGGAAGTTCATCAATTTCATGCTTAGCGACATCAAGCAACCAATCGACAACCTTGCTAGGCTGGTTAAGACCAAGCCTTTCTTGAAGATCATACAATTGGATTGCAGTGGGTACCGATAGCCTCACCTGCCGATCTCGAAGCCCTCTTATGGTGCAAACCTTACTATGCCTGTCCTTTCCTCCAAAAGCTCGGGACGCACGCACAATCCTTGGATCCTTTAACCTTGGCCATGGAGTTGATGAACGAGATAAATTAGGGTTTGATGAGATTTTATTAGCTTCTCTGGCGACACATTCTCTTGATGTCGTCGAAGACCACAACCGTCCTCCACTATATTTTTGCTGTTCTTCTCCACCCTCTGGCAATCCCTTTTCCAATTTCCGGCAGCCAATTGTGGCTGGATTTTTCGCCAGTTGATAATATCTTTCTATACCCATCTTTTCTTTAGGGCATAATTGGAATATAAAATTTAACAAAAATTTAATGGGTGTAGAAATAAGTTTATTGGGTCCAAATAAAATTTCCCTATATATATATGTGTGTGTGTATATATATAGGAAGCTTTTAAGGGGATTTTCAAAAAAAATAGAGACATGCTCTCCACCGTTGGATTTAATTTTAATGAAATTGTGTGACATGTGTTTTAATCTCAACCACACAATTTCATTAAAGCCACTCTAACGGTGGGGAGCTGTGTCTCTATTTTTTTGAAAAAATAGGAATCCCTCCCGGGTCTATATATATATATATTAAAGAGCCTGTGTGTGTGTGCGCGCATATATATATATATATATATATATATATATATATATTTGTGTGTGTGTATAGACAAACACACATATGCCCTAACAAATGCCATTTTCTAGTTTTTCCCAACCAAATCAAAACCATCTTACAATATTCCTTTTTACTATATATATATATATATATATATATATATATATATATATATATATATTTGTGTGTGTGTGTGTATGTGTATAGACAAACACACATATGCCCTAACAAATGCTATTTTCTAGTTTTTCCCAACCAAATCAAAACCATCTAACAATATTCCTTTTTACTTCCTTTTCTTTAACTTTTGTTTTTCTTGAAAAATGACTGCCATTTTGATGCTACAAAGAAAAAGGGCATTTGATTCCATTTTGTAAATGGTTTTAGGAAATCGGCGCTGATTACTCATCAAATGTTCAGCTTTTTAGTATGTCGTCCATACTTGATTGATACGTCGTCAATCTTCAAGTGTTGTGTCATTAATATTTGATCGACATGTCGTTATATAATTTGATTAGTTCAACAATTGTTAATGTCTGAAAGGGTAATATTTGCTCCTATCATTGTTAATGTCTTTGTCCGTCGTTGTAGGACGTAATATAAATTATATCCTTATTTACTTTATCTTTTTTAGGAGATGTTCCTATAACATTTTTAATTATTAGTAAAGTGATCAATAAAATTATGGTCTTTAAAGTATATTTGCTTCCAATTTTTTTTTAGTACATTGATATTTTTAGGGGGGGTTCGGCTAAGCCGCACAATAGGTAGCCTAATTTGGTATCAAAATCGTCATTCACGATATTCGAATCTAAAATCTTTCACTTTCAAGTAAAGAAGAATACCACCAAACTATAATACTGAGTAGATATTGCTTCCATATTAGAATACTTGTGTATTGGTTCCGTTGTGTCAAATTCTCTTTTACTTGAACAGACCGCTGTTTGTGTTTGACCTGTTTTCGTTCACTGTTAACGACTAATGATTCAAAAATTTGCAGATCATCCAGTAGTTTGGTGTAAATTACAAGAAAGTTCAACTTTGGTCCTAATAATTTATATTCTCTTAAGAACTTTCAAAATTATATTATTGACCACTAAATTGATTGTTTCAATGGGGCCGTTGCATGTTTCAAACCATGTATTCATGTTTCTCATTTGAATATATATATATATATATATATATTTTTTTTTTTTTTTTTTTTTTATTTCCTGCGGAGAACAGAAAATATATAGCTAGCAGCATGCGTTAAACCAAAGAAAAAGGAATTGGCTTCTTAATTATATTTTCTTTGAAATAGCCGTTTGAACGAGTCCAAAGAGGACATTGAATCCTCAAAGGTCACATAAAACATGGAAGCATCAAAGCTCTCTCTCTCTTGGTGGTTGTCTTGGTTATGGATGACATAGTTTAATAAAATGGAACTTTATATTTGGCTTCTGGGACAATTCCAAAACTAATATTGCATTATTTAGAAGTAAGCAGATTCTGTCGCATAGAGTGTGAGTTCGACATATGGCAGATTCCCAGATGCTCCTTCAAATACAAAATGCTCCATCGAATATTATCGTTAATTATAACTTGGTTGTTTCACAAGACAATTTTAAATCGACATGATCCGCTAAAGGAGGTTTTGCTTGCAGTCTCATGAAAATCTACAACTTTTTAAGGAAGCCTGCTAGCCTGCATGCATGATCATCACATATATAGCAGCAGCCTCACTATTTTAAACAAGATATGCAGACCATTTTAGTTCATCATGAGCGGTAAACATCTTTTCAATGAAGGACATGAAAGGACATGAAATGAGTACTTCTTTGGGAGAGTTGGGTAACTCAGAAGAGTGTAGAAACTACTCATTTTATCGTCGAATTAGGAAGGAAGAAGTGGTTGTAGCCTTAAAGAAGACGAAGCATAGAAAAGCAGTGGGCCCAGATGATATACCGATCGAAGTGTGGAAAGTCTTGGGAGAGACTGGTATTGCATGCCTCACAGACCTTTTCAATAGGATTTTGAAAATGAAGAAGATGCCAAATGAGTGGCGAAAGAGCACTTTGGTGCCTATCAATAAGAATAAGGGCGACGTACAAAATTGCATGAACTATAGGGGTATTAAGCTAATGAGTCATACAATGAAGTTCTGGGAGAGAGTCATTGAGCGTAGACTAAGGCAAGAAACACGGGTCTCAGACAACCAATTCGGGTTCATGCCACGGCGCTCAACCATGGAGGCAATCTATCTCTTACGAAGATTGATAGAAAAATATAGAGATATGCAAAAAGATTTACACATGGTCTTTATAGATTTGGAAAAAGCATATGATAGGGTTCCAATAGACATTCTTTGGAGGATTTTAGAGAAGAAATGAGTACGAGTAGCATATATTCAAGCTATAAAGGATATGTATGATGGAGCAGAGACAGCCGTAAGAACTCATGAAGGACAAACCGAAAGCTTCCCCATAATTGTATGCTTTTCGCAGACGATATAGTGTTGATAGATGAATCTCGGGAAGGGGTAAATGCGAAGCTTAACCTTTGGAGAGAAGTGTTGGAATCTAAGGGTCTTCGCCTAAGTCGGTCAAAGACAGAATACATGGAGTGCAAGTTCAGTGCAACTGAAGGCCCAATTAAGTCAGGGGTAAGGATCGGAGACCAGGAAATACCAAAGAGCAACTGTTTTCGCTACCTAGGATCTATCCTGCAAAAGAACGGAGATTTAGATGGAGACCTTAACCATAGAATACAAGCTGGATGAATGAAGTGGAAGAGTGCATCTGGCGTGTTGTGTGATCGTTGTATGCCACTAAAGCTCAAGGGAAAATTTTATAGGATGGCTATAAGGCCGGCGTTGTTGTATGGTACGAAATTTTGGGCGGTGAAGCACCAACACGTACATAAAATGGGTGTAGCGGAGATGAGAATGCTTCGTTGGATGTGTGGGCACACAAGAAAGGATAAGATTAGGAATAAGGATATCCGAGGTAAAGTAGGAGTAGCCGAAATTGAATGAAAGATGAGAGAAAATCAGCTACGGTGGTTTGGACATGTGCAACGAAGGCCTACTGATGCTCTGGTTAGAAGATGCGACTACGGGACAGAGGTCTAGGGCCGAAGGGGTAGAGGAAGACTTAGGAAGACTTTAGAAGGGACTCTAAGAAAAGACTTAGAGTATTTGGATTTAACGGACGACATGACACAGAACCGAGCGCAATGGCGTTCTAAGATTCATATAGCCGACCCCACTTAGTGGAAAAATGCTTTGTTGTTGTTGTATGAGCTGTAAACATCTTATATAACTAATGACATCTATTTGTCCCCTTTTTATAGTGGCGAAGCCAAAAACTCTGCTAGGAGAAGTCAACCTTAAATATCGATAAGCTTAAAGTGAAAAAGGAAAAAAAACGAAAGGTATCGTAACACAAAATCATAGTTTGAAAACTCGTTGAAGACGATTTTAAATTTATTATGTAAATTAACTTCTACATTTCTAATATGACGTGATTAGACACAAATTGTATAATTAGGATTAGGTGATTAGATAATTAGTCACCATTGACACAATAGAGAGAGAGAGAGAGAGAGAGAGAGAGAGAGAGAGAGATATACAAGATGGTAAATTTTATTCATGAGTTAATCTCTGAAGATACGGGTTAAAGAATCCTAGTATCATACTTTTCAATGAACCAGAAGGGTCAAAACCTTCAATATTTTGATATAAAAAACCAAGTACAAACAATTATATAACAAAAACTTGGAAGTGAGAAGGGTCAAGTGATCTTCCTGAGCCTTCATTGACTCTGGTGGTGCCTTTTCATCGACCTTTCTACGGTCTCATTTGGTACGCTATATAAAAGCATTGAGTCAATTATCTCAAGTCTTATATATTGTAACCTTTGATATCAATCAAATGCATCGAGTCAATTATCTCAAGTCTTATCCTCTCCAATGTCTCTTCTAGGTTTATATTTTTTACATGGTTTCATCGCCTTCTAAATCTTCCACCGAAGTCTTCGATCCTCTTGGTCTTCTGAGGATAAATGTGTAGAAGAAGGCAGTATATTGATAAAGATTTTTTTTTTCTTTTCCAAAATCAAAGGAGAGATTGGATTGGAAAAATAAAGAACTTCTAACCATCTTGTTACCCTAGAATAAACATAAATCAATTAGATGGAAAAAGAAAGGCTAGAGAGTTAGTTGACGAGTCTTACTTGTTCTGAGGTATCTATTAATTTCCTCTACATTCTTGATCTTTTCCTAGGATACAAGTTTGCCATTTAACTGGTATCATACCTCCGACTGTATGTTAGGATCATACCTCCGACTGGTCAGATGCAGTTGAGATGCAATAAAATTGGAAAAACAAAAGAATAAAAAGGAAATTTAACAGTGCTAGAACTACCTGTAAAAATGCGGCTTTTCAAAATGAACTAGTATGAAACTCATTGAGCATCTCCAATGCAAGATGCAAATGAAATTCGCCGGAATGCTCTTTAACGGAAGAATGTGCAATTCCCCATTTTGGCTGAAAAACGTAAACAACATCCTTGAGCGTGGGCCCCACTAAAAAATGACTACATAGCGATCAATATTGACAACACAACGATTAGATATCAACGAACTGTTATAAAAAAGTGTGAAGAACATATTCGTGTTTTTGAATCCCAAGCAGTTCTATTTTTGTACAAGTTACAAAGTGAACCCTTTTAAAAGATAGAAGGTTGAATGTTATCGCGTTCAAAATTGGATGGAGCAAAATCTTCTAGTTCAATTCTTGCGCGAGTGCAAAAATAATTGTAAAATATTCAGTTTCGAGTGCAAATGACCGAAAGAGTAGCACCAAAATCGCCACCGAGAAAAATAATAAATATTGGGTAGAGGAAAAGTTTAGGAACAATCCTACCTAACCTCCAGGAGTTTAGTGCATGCATATATTATCTTCCCTTTTATCATTTAACTAAACGATCACTATCCTAAGTGGAAAGAAAACAATGAAATAAACAAAACAAAATAGCATAAATCAATTTATTCCAATACCACAGTGGCACCCAATTCCTTTAGCTTGTCGACAATAGGCCCTGCCTCCTCCTTGGTTAACCCTTTCTTCACCACAACAGGGACCTTCTCCACCAATTCCTTAGCCTCCTTCAGTCCCAAGTCAGTGAAAGTCCTAACCTCCTTTATGATCTTGATCTTTGCCGCTGCGTCGAATTTCTCAATCTTTATATCAAATGCTGTCTTCTCAGCGACCTTGGATTCCGTAGAAGCAGGCCCAGATTCAGAAGATGCCAATCCAATACCCGAGACTGCTGGACTGTACCGATTGAGACCCATTTTCAGCCCGAAAAGGATGGAGTAATCGTGTCTCTTGAGCTTTGTGAGGTCAAGGAGCTCGTCGGCAATGCGCTCAAGCTTCTGGGTCTGAGTCTCATTTGCTGCAGTGGCTGTGCTGAGGGCACGGGAAAGGGCGAAGGTGGTAAATCTTGATAGGGACCTGCAGGGAACTTCTATTGTTATGTTGGAAACTTGGAAATTTTGGCAGCTTTCAATGCTAAAAGGATTTGGATAGTCCTACATTCATAACCTAGCAGTAATAAAATGTTGCAATTACACCCTTGTCAAGTAGTTTGGGTTTGGTATTGACTCCAAGAAGAGTGGCTTGATTAGTCACTACGCAAAAAAGTCGAGATGAAATATACTTATATATGCACATATTCAGATAACTTCAATAGAACATAGCAATATGATTTCCGATGGAACATTAACATTGTTTAGCAGAGATCGTGGTGCACAAGAATACGTTAAGCATAAAGTATAATACCTAGATATCGCTATTAAGTTATTGATGATAACTGAACACATCCCTAAGACAATGACTTCTAACAGATCATTTACACCAGTGAGCAGAATTCCTGGTGCACAAAGACCTATCTTACGCAAAAAGTGTCAAAACCTATATATTGCTGCTAACTACGATAGATGGTACCTCAAGCACAGAAAATCCTGGGAATAAAATAAAATTCAAATCCTACAGCAGAATTTTATTCTTCAAATCCCATATACTTATTTCAATAGGAACTAACAAAAAAGGAACGGAAAATGATACAAAAAACGGAACATACTTCCCATCTAGACGTAAAGTTGATTTTCCACCTCCCAACTTACCCTGATCCTTGTTGAGTTGTAGTTGTAACAGGTAAGTCTATTACAAGCTGTCACATATGCCAATGAAAGAATTAGAAGGAAAGACAATGGACATCTGATATTACCAAGCACAAAACAAAGTAAAAACTGGCTTGCTGACTATTCAAAAATTGTGTGTTCATGGAAAGAAAAAAATTCTGGCCTAAAGTTTTTATTTTCACAGAAATATAACAATTTGCGCAAAGGCCCCAATTGGAATGTACTACAAAAACTGTTTCCCTAACATAAGAGAGATTAGTCAAAGAAATAGATGATATTCCGCATGGAAGAGTCAGTAAAACATATAACTAATCAGATTAAGTTGTAGAAAGAAAATGATGAGGGTTGTACCCCAATATGAATATGTTCTGATGATGCCAAGGCCATCCTTACCTCACCAGATTTGACCTCCACGAATGCGTCCAACAAAAGTGGTTTGGACCCTGGGACAAGAGCGGTTCGATAAAGACGAGCATGGCTGGAGAAGCGTTGTAGAGAGCTCGCCATCAGAAATTTACAAATCGATTGGATAGCCAAACTTGCACCCTGTTGAATACAAAATCATCAGGATATTCAAAAATCAAAATCAATTTATGACATTCTTGGTTCATAACTAACTGTAGGTGCTGCTTACCCTTTAGTTTAGTTTGGGCACGTACCAGTATTTCAATAAATTTATTCTTTTAGCAATAATTTGCACATAATCAACTGAAGATTTAAAACAAAGAGAGTTACAAATCCTAGGTGCTCAATTGGTTGATAACTGAAACAGGTAGACTTGCAATGATGAATACAAGAATGAAAGAAAAATCTGACGTACAAAAGGTAAATGGTGCTTCACCAATTAACCATGTAAAGGGGTCATCCACATAACTATCATCAGTGACGGAGCCAAGGTTTTATTCATATGGGGGTGTGAAAAATCAACTAAAACACAGTTAAGTATGAATTTACAGACAATGAAAATTTGATAACTTTTTCATAAATAAGTTTACAATTGTCCTTCGCAAGCTTTCATGTTTTAAGAGTGTTGGATAATAAGCTCATTATCAATCACATTAAATATTGCTTTCTCAAGAGAGACACCAAGCAATCATTCATCCATTGATCTCGATTCTAATAAACAATCAATTATATAAGATGATAAACTCACTGCCAAATTACAAATATATGAGAACGTAAAAGAACTAGCCTCGCAATATAATTTCTTGACAGGGAGTTTTTACCCTTCACAAATCTCAGACCTAAACTTGTAAACTTCCTCTAAGTGCACAATAACCCAACCATTTTAGTAAAATCTTCATGTCACATTTAGAGCTCCCCAGCAAACTTAAATCGCAAATCCTTTAAAAAATTTCGAAAAGAGAAATCGAAATCAATTTTATTTCTAGTAGTTAGAGATTAACATCGCCGAACAAATTTTAGCAGCAAACCTGGCTTAAGTTTTTGAAAGAAAAAAAGAAGAAGAAATGGAACAGCTAGACAATCTTACAAGACTTAACAGAACTTTGATACGCAAATTTGATGAAACGATGTTATGTTTTACAAATAGTTGCTGGTTATACACGAGTAATTTAACAGAACTTTGATCAAATGGATCGACGAAACTACCTAGAAACAACCAAAAAGAGAAGTTCATCCCTTCAAAAATAGTTTCTATGTATTCCGTAAATCTATCAAGATAGAACCTCTACCATTATACAGACAACTTGCATCTCTTCTAGGTACATCGAGCAAAGTAACAATCCGTCAACAACTATCAAAAGATAGGAAAATTAAGAATGATTCGAAACGGATTTGAACATAGCATGGTAGAAAGCATTAAACACATAATCCAATGAGTCTAATCTCAATTCAGAAAATCCCTACCATAAAAATAGAAACTTTTGTACCCAAAGACCTACCCACAACAACAATACAGCTCTACACCCTCAAAACCCTTGAGAAAAATCTTGTTTTCTCCGCTCTACTATTGCAGGATCACATACACATGAAAAGTGTTGGCCCTAATGCAGAGGTGGCAATTATTAAAGAATGCAAACCAAGATACTCAAAACAAACAAACAAACAAACAAACAAAACAGGGAAATAAACAACATTTGAATACCCAGAAACCAAACATCATCATCTTAATAGGAACGGAGTTAAGGAAACATAATACAGATATTAAATCACAAATGTTTTATTTATTTATAATTCTTTCGTTTCCTATGTAGGACTGACTATTTAATAACTTCCATGTAATTTACCTCTCGACTGTAGAGTGCCGATTAATCCGTGGTGGCTCCGCGGAGGATTTCGGTGGTAGTGGTGGTGGTCATCTAGGGAAATGATTGTTCGGTGAGAAGAGAGACTGAGAGAGAAGGTGTCTGTAGGCGGCGGGGAGCGGAGGTTGAGGGCTGAGAGTGGACGCTGGCGGGGAGCGAGAGAGTGAGACTTAGGAGGAGTATTAGATTTTAATGTATAAATTCATGAATTTTGATGGTTGATTTGTAAAGATTTTATATTAAATTTTCATTCAATTTTTTCAAAATTTTATGGGGAGATGTGAGATTTGTAGATGTTTAAAATACACTACAAAATTTCTCAAATTCTTTCAAATTCCTCAGTTTTCTCAAATTCTTTAAAATCAATTTATAATTAAATACAATTGAAATGTTATAAATTTCTTTAAAATTTTAATTGAAAACACCAAAATTTTTAAAATTTTTAATAAACTATTTTAAAATTCTAATTAAATACATTTTAAATTTCAGAGAATCAATTTAAATTTTAATTGAATAACTTAAATTCATTAAAAGAATTAAAATCTTTTCAAGAAAACACCCCATTAGATTTTAGGATAACAGCCACTAGTGATTAGGTGTTGGAAGGTACATGGTATTTCCTCTAACAACCACTCATTTCGTGCCACGTCTAAAACAAAATAATAAAATGTAAGCAGTCTACTTTTTGTTTAAGTGACACTCACGACCTAAGTGGGTGCCTAGGTGAGTCCAGGTGATCTAGGTAGGGGCTTAAGTGGTCTAGACAAGCGCCTAAGCAGGTCTAAACACTATCTTTTAATTTTCAAATGCATATGTATTAATCCATTAAACCAGCCGACTATTGCCTAGGTAGGAATTTTAGAACAGTGAAGCAACATCTGCGACAAAAAGTCTCAACTGGTTTATCACCTTCTTTCATAATAGTTTGCAGAATATTATCGGTAGAATTTGATTTTTATTTATTTTCAATTTTTCTGAGAATAAAATGTAAACATTACAGCGACGATAGTCAATGTGTTTTAGGATGAAACAAGTTTCTTACATATATTATCATTTCCTAAATTTCTCCGGTAAATTTAGGGGTGGCAATAGAATCACCCAAACAAATTTCTGAGCTTCTTTTGCAAGACAATTTTAAGTGCAGAACCAAGCAATGGCCAACTTGTGACGATAGAAACATAAACAAGCAACCACAACGACCACTTGGTCCGTCGGGAGAGCTGATCTAAGCACCTTCTGACACTAGTAGTTACATCAAAAGGCTTCGCATTCGCATCCTGCACGCTAGTAACTTGTTCAGATGATTGTGGGATTTCTGCCAACAAGTGTGGTTCTGGCTGAATCATAACCGTCTGTCCATCTTCTTCTCCTGAAACCATTTCGTTTGTTTCTCTGTCATGGATCTTTTGCGGTTCAAGTACATCTTCTATCTTATTGTCCATCGCCCGTTCATTTCCCACGGCAGCTACCATTCCATCTTCTGCGATGTTTACGTAGGGACCTTGATGATCTATTGAAGAGTCCAGCGACAGCTGGGGGCCAGAACTCACCATCTGGAAAACATGAAGATCAAGAATATTAATTTGCAGAAATGGCCTGTATGCTTCACGCACCCAATAACGACATTACTTCATTAAGCACTGAAAAACTAAGGAAAATAAAATTATACCTTCTGTACATGCATATATTGGCTAGAGTGAAGAATTTTAAGAAATTCGTCAACAGCCCTTACCCACCTGTAAGGGAAAGAAAATTAATCACGCATGTTAGAACAAAAGCTACGATGCAGCTACCTAAAAGTGCGCGTGCCAACTATAGCAAAGAGAGTATCATGACCACAATAGCCGCAATGAACACAAATATACCATATTTCGACAGCTTCAAAAGGACAAGCTATAAAGTATCATTACACAGGTTGCTACTAAGCTAGCCATGTATAATAATATAAAGTTTATGGGAACATATACATTAAGTTAATCTCCAAAGTGGCGACTAATGCAAACATAAGAGAAGGTATAGAAATAACATGGAACCATGAAGTACCAGACGCCAGAAGCAGTTAATCCTTCAAAGAAAGCCAAGTGTCCTCCATGCTTTGTTGTAGCCAACACAATATTTTTGTTTGCCCTATTGAAGACAAATACAAGGCATATGCTTAACTTATGTGAAAGAAGAAACAGATGAAAGAACACACTTTAAGAAGTCCACCTGCATTCATCCCAAGGAATGGCTTCCCTAGTGCAGACTGGATCATCTAAAGCACTGATACAGAGCAACGGGACAGCTACATTTCCCACATAAGTAGCACTGCTACAGTGCCTGTAATATGTGTCCACGGTCTGTAAAGGAAAAACAGATGCTTAACGCAATAAATAGAGCAAAGGTAAAGTAAGAGGACTTAGTGAAATCTACATTATACCTCAAATTTCCCAACAATGCAGGTAGCATGCTGATCAAAATCACGAATAGAGCGCGACTATTGAAGAACAAAACAAACATTAGTACAAGGCAGGTAGCGCCATTCAACGAAGCATACACAGACACACACAGAGACTATTTCCACACAACTGTTTCATTTGGATGTTTCTTATTTTTCATAAGTAATATTTAAATACACAATTAAATTCAATCTATGGGGTCCATGGGTTTAAAAGTTGAACATTCCAGAAGTAAAATTACTTGCTGCTGGTTTTAACAATATTTCATAATGTGATAAACTTTCTAGCAGAGTACAAAGGTCCAGTATCAACTTTATTCGCTGCTCTAATAATGATGCTGAGCTCAACAAAAAAATCTTTAAAAGACAACACTGACCTTTTTTATGCCTTCCCAATTAGCCAGCCGTAAGAAGTGAGGCTGGTTTCTGCATTAACCATTTATGATTTGTCATAAATATATATTAAAAAGGACAGAAACTATTGTTTAAATAAATAGATCCTATTCCTACCTTTTTGATATTGTAAGAAACTAAATGAATATGGTGCATGCAGTGGAGCAAATATATATACATATTCCTACCTTTCTATAAATACCCCCTTTGTAATTCAGATTAAAACAATGAAGAGTTGATGAATAAAAAAAGATTGGTTTTCCAGATAATGGAATTCTTATCCTGCGATGGGATTATTTTGGTGAGATGCCAAAATTCTTGGTGAGAGCCTAAGAAATGGGTGTGATGCCTCTGCAGTGATTCCAGTCATCTTTTATTATTGTTTTACTTTAATTTATCTTTGTTTTTGCTTCTGTTGAGCTATCTACATTCCTTTGCCCAACTCTATCCTACACCACGTAATGTTTTGTGAGGTATTTACTACCCAAATTAAAACTTTATCATAATATTGTTTAAATAAACAGACATACAGTTGAGCATAGCCTTGAAGGCCAATTGTTAGAGCTTTATCATAAATTTTTTGCAACAGCCTACGGCCTATAAATCTATCACCAATCTGCAAAAAAACAAAAAAAAAAAAAAATCATAGGTTAAGTAACTTCATTCGGTATGAAACTACTGCAGAAACCAAATTCTAATTTCAATTCCATGACACATGCGAAAGGAGGAAACACCTTTTTTATTTATTTATAATTTTATAACAATAGCATCATATGCACAATTAATTTTTTCATCTAGCTGAAGCTTATTTGGCAACTTGCAGACAGGTGTCAGCGGAGGAGAAAGCAACAGCAAAACGGTTTGTTTGCCTAGCAGTATATGGTACGACAAAGGATGTCTAATATTTCTTCTTCTTTTTTTTCATTTACTCAAACGGTCATATATTTCTAAGATATGTTAAATTAGTGTTGCCGTTCAGTATTGCTACACTGTGAAACCAAGCATGCCTCATGCTACTCTGCCATACCAGCATGAGTGTTTCTTAAAGATTTTAATATGGGCTAAATGATGAATGCTGAAGTCCAACATGATACCAAAAACCTATGGGACCCAATTGAGGCCTAAAATAACAATGATTTTCATGCAAGTCCAAATAAACAAAAAATATTGTCACGTCGCGCCACCATGCAGCCTCAAACAAAATCAAAAGATTTCAAGAGTAGAAAACACATGGTACAATATATGATGCACTGCTGAGCAACACCTTAATATGAAGTTCCGACAAACAAAAATGTTCAGAAGTTCAAAACACTCAACTCTGAAACCCAGACTAAATTTTAACCCCTGAATCCATACTATTGAGCCCCTAGTATTATCCCCTGCTGACCCTTTCATTAATCGCCGTGGACATATTCAATAGCCTGGAATGGTTAACAGTAGAAAAGAAAATTTGGGACAAAACCATATACAGAAACTTGTCCACACACGCTGCCAATGCATTTAATTACATACCAGAAACATTGCCCTTCACATAACCATTAAGTTGAGACACTAACCAAAAGGTCCCAAGGGGAACATATCGCTACAGCCCCAGCAGCAGGTGTCTTCTCGCCATCCTCCCCAAGATACTTGACCTGAAAACGATTAATTAAAATGGATGTTAACTTCAGGTGATTAAATGAAACAGAGAATGTTGAAAACTAATTTTATATTGGAATTATTTTAAAAGATCTCCCAACAACTCATATAGCTCGGTGCTTTGCAGAGTTGATGCCAAAATTTCTAGCAAATGAGAATATAGAGAGATAATGAAATTGACTTGTATAAACATTCTATAAAGATCTGTTTGATCTCAGAAAAATTAGAATAGTGCTAAAAACTGCAAGGTGAGTGCCTCTAAAACAAAAATGAAGTTCATATATGATTAAGGGATCCAGAATTAGAAAAGTAGTGAAATCAAATGATACCATAAAAGATCAAATCTAATTAATAATTACAAAAGGCTTAAAAACCAATCGAACACGGCCAAATAACATACCAAAATATTGGCACCTATACTTGTTCCAACAATAAATAAAGGAGCCTTGGGGTATTCATGGTGGAGGTTATTAACGACAGTCCGTAAATCCTCTGTCCATCCAGCATTATAAAAGCAATCGGACTGAAAATAACAAGAAACAGAACACTGAGATTACTTCATTGGCTTAATAAGAAAACTAATTATTCAAAGAGAAATGCACAATATCCAGAAAGTTACACAAGGGAGAAGCAGCACACAACACATTGCTATAACAACATGCTCGTTTGGATCCTTTTCTTTTTTCCTTTTTTCTGTTTGTATTTGTAGAAGCTGTTTGCTAATGGATGTTATTTGTACGTCTGTGGATAGGTTGTCCACTTTCATTGTTTTCTAGTTTCATAGATTATGAATAAGGTGTGCTTCTGTATAGAAATATAACAACAAAATACTAAACATTAACGATTGAGAATTATCAGAATCTTTAATATCATTAGCTTGTCAACTTTTGTTGCTTATAAAACAGCTTCTTACTGTAATTGAAACGCCACCCAGTCCTCTGTGATTGCTAACAACAGCATTCCATCCCTTTTTTGCTGTATTGAAAGCAAGATGCTTTATGTACTGCAGCAACAAGAAGTAACATCAGTAAATCATCATGAATGCAGACAAATCATATCTCACACATGCCAAAAGCTTATTATGGAATGAGTCTAAAGAAGATATCAAGAGGAGCACTTATATTTTTTCTATAAATGAAATAGACTTCGTGATTCATATCATGAACTATCTATTCATATGTTAAATCGATAAACATGATTTATTGATGTAAATCCTGCATAAGGGTGCAGATTTTCTTTAGATTTTGTGTTAGCTTGTGGCTAGCTCTTTAGTTTTTATGGACTGTTGGTCCACTAGATTGTACTTCCTTCAATTTAATCATAACGTTTCCTATTAAAATAAATGAAAAAACACAGTGTTTCCTAATGTGACAGCACAATGAAATAAATGTGAAACATAAAAAAACAAAGTAAAAATAACTATAAAGCTAGGAGCTAGGTCCCCTCCTTTTTCCATTTCCTCCTTTTGTTTTAGGAGCAGGATAACAGTGAGAGAACAGAAGAGCCCAACAAATGTGCATTTTGTTTTTCATAAGAAACAAAATTATTAATAAAAAGAAAAAAGGTACATGAAGAGTGAACATGGAATCCACCTCTATTAAATTGTGAAACCTAAAAATCAGCTCTACACTAATAGATACAGCATCACATTAAACAAAAAGAAACGATGCTAGGGTCAATTTCTGACTTTGTTACAATTGAATCAGGTCAATGGCTCACTTTTGTGTAAATTTACAGTCCATGTGTGGTAAGGAATGGAAATACTCTCTTAACTAGAATTCTAATACTCCTCTTTGTTAAAATTGACTGGTAAAATGCCAGCCAGACAACGTGCCAAACATCTCATATTGGTAAAATAGGAATTACGTTCCCATTCCTGGACCGGATTATGGAAAAATAAACACGACCTAACAGAAAGGGACAACTCCTCCAACTCCTTCATCATTAATCCCATCATCAAAACTTTTAAAACTACTCACATATTAGCACATTCCACGAAATTGGGATAAACCAACTGAAGCTTCTCCTTCAGTAATCATGACTACAAAGGCTCCCATCCACTTTCGGGTTGATTAATGTCAGCATCTAGGGAACAGTGTAGGTGGTACAACATCTACCATGATCACAGGGTGTAATCTTGTTGTAGATGGGATTGTAGATGGGATGGCATCAGGACTTAGAGATTGGACCAACTACTTTGGTTTGAAGAACCCTGGATAATTTAATTCCTATTTTGGCTGAGACTAGGAGTGATGCGGCCATGGCCAGGTCTAGTTGTAGTTAGTTTTGTGTTTCAGACGTATAATAACCAACAGGACCAAAAAGTCCTCGCGAAGATCTTAAAAGTTCCCCAATAGCAATTTCGTACTAAGTTTATAACTGCCAGTGAGCTCTAGCTCAAATTCCATTGGGATAGGGTGGGAAAGGTTCTATCTTAAAGACATTTTTTTCTGAAGAAAAAACAAACTCAGTTGAGATTCTAAGATTCAACAGCTTACGAAGTTCTAGAGAAATTTATTTTACTATTTTAACTTCTTGCTTGACTAAAATCAAAATTTCTCTTTGAACCAACTAAATGAGTTCAAATATTTTATTCCTAGAGACTCTTAAGAAAAGACATGGAGTACTTTTATTCCTAGTGACTAAGAAAAGACATGGAGTACTTGGAGCTAACAGAAGACTAGGCGCAAAACCGAACGCATGGGCGTTCTAGGATTCATACAGCAGACCCCACTTAATGGGATAAGGCTTTCTTGTTGTTGTATTTTATTTCTAGAGACAGGGACCACAACAATAACTAGTAGAATTTAAATACACTAAAAAATTGAGTACTGATAAGGGTTGAGTCAATTAGTTTGCTCCCACGTGGTAACGGGTTCAATTCCTTATAGTACCAATCTAATCTAGCAACTGCAAGAATTTCCCACCTTCCAAATTGTAGGATTTGACACAGGGGACCCCAGTTTCGAACCAGAGCCCTTGGTGCGGATTTGGAGAATTCTGTTTATACAAAAATGCAAATAAATAATGAAGAAATAAAGATTAAGCTTACAGCAGATTCAGAATCGCTGGTTAATCCAGGAATCACCAGCACGATAGGGGTGGTGTCATCTTTAGGAATAGCATTGTTTGTGCTAAAAGCACCTCCCAGAACTGCAATACAAGCATACACATGGATCAGAAAAGAAAAAGCATTTACAACAACGATTACCATGAAATCAAGAGTGTCAAAACACTTCAGAAGAGCATGATAACTAAATAATTAGTAAAGCCACTACACCAGGACACATTTTAAGATTGTGAAAATTCTTTTTTGTAACCAATGAAAGAAATGGTTTTATTTACTTTATGAGAAGAACCAAAATATTTTGGGTGGGTTTGAAGGGGTTTGGGCATAGGGTTTTAGATGATACAGGGATTTGAATCAAGGAATATCATTGAGAGTTGCCTGATCAAGTTTACAAAATACTAGGTAGTAATTATGTTTAGGAGGCTCAAAGGCTATGTCTGGTAGTTACCGAAATATGGAAGTGTACCCAGTTGTTATTATCCTGTAGTGAGTTTAAAGGGTCAGTTTGTCTGGATGATGCTGTCTCGGGATTAGTTACTAATGAGGTCCATCTAATGTGAAATGGACCCAAGTACAACCAATTGAATTGAAAATTCAGTACACTAAAGTGAGGAAAGAAAGATGAGAGAAATGCAACATACGCAGGAGATTACAAGAACGGCCCTAGTACTAGCACAACAGCATAAAAATTTAATAACAAATCTCATAGTGAACAAAAATAATACAGAAATTTCAGTTTGACATAAAATTCCATTTTTCTTCTGTTTCAGGCCAATTACCAAGACGGAAAAGATTGGTTGCCTAAATTTAAATTTTTTTACAACATTCTGTAGAGAGATCAATTCACCATCTAGTCCATAGAACTTCAACTCCTCAGTTAAAAAGATTTGACAATATTGCAATGTCCAACCAATAAAGGTCACACAATGGAACAGATGGTATCATGAAGCCTCACAATAAAAATAGACAATGCCGATTTAGAATAAAACCTACAACTGCTTTCTCTGAAGATAGCATCACTGAGGAACTATTGTCAATTAATAAGTAAGCATTCTTTTCTTTTGAGAAAGAATTAATATATGAACATGAAAGACTACATTTTTACAAACACAAAATATAAATACAGCCCACATTACACATCCTATCAACATAAGCCAGCACAACATGGGTGCTAAGTAGTACACAACCAAAGAAATACAATATAAGATCGAACGAAAACAAAGTTACAAAAAAACTGGAACTTATGCTTGTATTTTTGCTGTATATCAGAAACATAAAATTAAAATGATAAGGCTAGTATGATTTAGTGCTAACTACATTACACACCCTTGAAATTTGGGGTGATTTTAAAAATGTGTCATGAAGTTTCAATTTTCTTATTTAATACCATAAGTATTAAAATTGTATCAATTTATGTCTTTGGTCAGATTGATCGCTTGATCCTTCATTAAATTGATGGCATAGTGAGTTGAGATCATTATGTGGGCTAATGTTTAAGCCACATTAGAACCACATTGACAAAAAATTATCAATTAAATGGAGGATTAGATATTCAAAGAGACAAGGTGTAAATTGATACGATTTCAAAACATCAGGGTGCAAAATGAGAAAATTAGAACCTCGTGGTCCATTTTGAAAATCAACCCCAAACCTAAAGAGTGTACAATGTAATTAACCCTTTACTTTTGCATTCATTAATGTCCACAAAAGAATATATGTACATGGTCATTAATTTCAGGTAAATGAATAATAGTTACCATCAGAATTCCTTAGCCAATCCAAAGCAATGGTTCCACCATCAGATAGATGAAAAATTTCTCTGTGAGGTAATATACATTGCTATCTGTTAGTCAAAAGCATGAATCAAAATTCAAGAGGATGAATAGTCAATGACAGTTGTATAATCTATATTAAAAAATATATACAAATTTTAGTAGTGACACAAAATTGTAGCAAGCCTACATGAGAAAGCAACATCATGGAAAAAAAATGTTGTATCAAAGATCCAAGCAAACCTTTAAAAGCGAGACAGAAACAGTTAAGGATCAATATAGAACAATACAGTTACATTTCTCATTTCTTGATTGTAAATTAGTAAACTAACAAGCCAACTAATTCATCTCCCCAAGTAGACCCATCTCATGTATCATCACTGCTATAAATCACATTATAATCATTTTATATCTATCCTTGGGTGTCAAACAGGACTAAAACCACCTTATATAAAGTTAAACTCAGATTCTGGGAAGCTCATTAAGCTTCAATTACAACGGAAAGGTTGCTCCTTTGTGACCAGAAGGTTATGGGATTGAGTTGTTGAAACAGCCTCTTTGCAAAGCGAGGGTAAGGATGCGTAAACTAGACGTCCCACCCCACCCTCGCAAAGCAGGAAGCCTTGTTGGCTTGGGGTCGCCCTTTTTTGTTTGTTTATTTAGATGGAGGGTGAGCCTTGGTGCAACGGACAAGTTGCTCCCTTGTGATCGAAAGGTCACGGGTTAGATTTGTGGAAACAACCTCTTTGCAAAGCAAGGTAAGGCATACGTTAGTTGTTCCCCTCCTCCCTCCCGACCACCCCCGACCGTCGCAAAGCGGAGAGCCTTGTTGGCTTCAGGTCGCCCTTTTTGTTTGTTTATTTAGATGGAGGGCGAGGGGTGCAACGAAAAGGTTGCTTCTTTGTGACCGAACGGTCACGGGTAAGAGTTGTGGAAACAACCTCTTTGCAAAGTAAGGGTAAGGCTGTATACGATAAATGTTCCCCCAACCCCCAGCCGACCGTTGCAAAGTAGGGAGCCTAGTTGGCTTCGGGTCGCCCTAGATGGGAGGCAGCTATGTGTTAATATCAGCTGGGATACTTAGTATTTTTTCCCTCTAGAACCTTGTTCAACAAGCCCTAAACCTTAAAGCCAGCCAGAAAAGCATACAAAATAAGGTTTCTCTTCTGTATTCTTTCCTTTTACAAGAAATAAATATGTAAGCTCGATTTAAAGTACACTAACCTGGAACATAATGCAAACTAAATACATAAAAGGCCTAAAATGGCCAACCCATTTGATGTTTTTTATATTGTGTTAAATGTGAAACAAATACGGTGGATTAAAAAATTTATGCATAACCTATATTAAAACACAGTATAACTCCCATTCAAATGATCAATGTTATAACTTTTAAGCATATCGACAAGACTACACCTGAACCAAATCAAATCAGACACATATAAAATGATATATAAAATCTACCGAACACTAAAACCTCCTCCCAAAATCACACTGAATTGTAAACTGAGAACATTCTGGTTTAAGATATCATCCAGACAGACAACTCATATAATACATTATACATCACATTTGCTTTGCGGTTTGCATCTTTTAACAGACTCAAAGAACAGTAAATTCGTGTGTTTTTACTATTCATAAAATCCTAATTCACATACGAAGTAAAAAAGTACAAACACTCGCAGCCGAATTGGGTTTTGCAGTGGTACACTAATACTCTAAAATATTTCACTCCCAAACGCACATTGCACACAGATGCAGAAGAACCCACCACACAAAAGCAACCACAAATTTCAAATCTTGAACTAACCCAGAAGGCGAAAATGCAAAAACATAACTAACCCCTATTTGCCCACAAAATTTGAAAATTGGGTCGACGACATGGGACAGATGCAAGCGTACCTTCGGTAGCTGAAAGCAGGAGGCCGCCCAAAGAAGCTGAGAAATACAGTCTGGAAATGGGGGCTCGCGAGCCACGGCGTCGCCAAATACCTGCAAGTTAATCTACTAATTAAGTTAATTGAACAACAAAATCAAGGATTTAATAGCTGCTTAAACAAATAGTGTTGAATTGGGACCTGGAATGGAGAACCCGGCACTTGGAAGCTATGCCGTGGTAGATATGGGAGGAGGGGTTGAAGGTTAAGGAGACGGCGGAGCCTCTGAAGGCGGTGAAAAGGTCTTGGAAGAAATGGAATTCGAGGAAATGGTAAAGAATTGCAGCGGAAATCGCGAGGGAGGCGAAGAGGTAATGCCAAACGGGAATCAGAGAGAGGTCGTTGAGCAGAAGAATGTAGGGGTCGACGGAATCGGAATCCTGACGGAGGAGGACGTCCCTGCAACTGCAATCCATCGTCTTCTATGATTTCTGGCTTCTGGAAATGAAAGTTGATTTTCGTTTGACGTATGAAATAGGTGGACAGGTGAGCTAAATATTCAGCAGCTCTCGGGAGCGTGGCCCCTGCTGACGGATACGAACGGTTGATGAATGGGAACGCTATTCATGCGAACCGTTGACGAGTGGGAACGCTGTTCACGTAAGATTTTCCTTGCAAAAACCAATTAAAATTAAGAATTAATCAGTTGTAGCAAATGAATAATTAGTTTAGGGTAATGTTATATACATACTTATATTTATTTTTCATACATTTTTTTCTATTTTTCTACGTTAGTTCGAACAAATTAAAAAAGATTATTGACAAAAAATTAGCAAGAAAGTGTGGAAAAGTGGATGAATAACAGTATAACACTATCCTAATTTTTAATGTTTTATCAAATTTGTTCATCTGTTTTTATATACACATAATTGATGCGACAAATAACATTTTAACACATCTTTAAAAAGTATCCTAATATTTGCTATTTTGCAAACCGAACACCAATCATCACTTTAAATATAGAGCCAAACACTACCGACATTTTCTAGCTATCCATAAGTTGCTAATCCAATTTTTTATTTACCCTCTCAAATTTCGTGAACTCTTTTTTTTTTTTTTTGAACTCCTTTAACTCATAACAAACTATCAATCTGACCTTTAGTATACTCTTTTTACAAAAAATGTCCTTCAACTTATAACAAACTATCAATCTGCCCTCTAAAATGTTTTACATGCAAATTATACAGAATACCCTCCAAACAAGGAATTCAACTTGTGATTATATAAGATGGACGAGAGGGAATTGGTTCTGTCGGTTCATGAAGATGAAAAGGAAGCACCACAAACAAGACAAAGCTTATAAAAGAAAAATGCCTTTTGGCGTAAGCTACCTTCTCTATCTGTTGGTTCAACAATCTTTTGCTGGCACTGTTGCTGAAAAGTAAGGCCTCACCGTGTAACGCAATCAAATCGCCACCACATTAACCGTTTGTGGTCCTATTTCCTTCAAGATCAAGCCCAAATTAAGCAAAGAGCAGTGTCCCAAGAGTGAGTTGGTAAGAAGAAACATGGAAGTTAAACCATATGCCTCTCTTGTTGGAAGCTTGATGTATGCACAAGTGTGCACAAGACCTGATCTTGCTTTCATTATCAGTGTTCAGGGGAGTTTTCAATCTGGCGCAGGGGAGGCTCACTGGAACGCAACCAAGAGGGTATTGAGGTACTTTCAAAGAACCAAGGAACATATTCTTATTTATAGGAAAACTGATGAGCTTGTGTTAGAAGGGTATAGTGATTTAGATTTTGCTGGATGTCCAGATGACCTTAAGTCTACTTTGGGTTATATTTTCACTATAAGGTCATCTAGACATCCATCAAAATCTAAGCTTACGTCCACGGAGTAGAGGAGTTCTCATTAATAGTGAAGGGTTTACACAAATACATAGGTTCAAGCTCCCCATAAGTGAGTTCTAATGAGTAGTTTTGTATAAATGACATTAGGCATTATTGTGGGAGAATGATCTCTTTTTATAGAAGATAGTTTCTAGCTTTATTCTGACATTGACACGTGTCGTGTTGTGATTGGCCTATGACGTTAACACGTATTGCGTTGTGATTGGCCTTTGACGGTGACACGTGTCGCGTTGTAATTGGCCTCCTGGTTTGAGGGAAACTCTTATGGGTCCTTGATGGTATATTATTGACCGGTGCTCAGTAGTTTCGGGATTGGTCAAGTATGGTATAAACAGTGCTCCCCTAAGTTCCGGAGTGAGGAAAGCTCCTCGGTTGAGGACTTACAAGATCTAAGTCACTGAGTAATCACTAAACTTATAAGTATCAACGTGTGGTATCATTTTTACTTACCTTATTTGTCCCATAGGTAGAAGTGGTATGCTTTATAGTTTTCCCCCAGGTAGATGTGGCATTTTCTCTGGAAGTGATTGTCTTCTGTCCAGGGGTGGTACCTTTAGCTGATGTTGAAGCACAAGGTAATGTATCATTTTCACTTGAAGCTTACTTGTAGTTTTGAGCTTGGTTAAGTACGATACAAACCATATAATAGGAGTCCCCCAAGTCTCTGAGCGAGGAGATCTGCTAAAAGAGGTGACAAACAAGGTAAGCAATTAGGGAAAAGAGTTCTAAGCAATTAGTTCCAGATCGGAAGTTTAATTTCGGGTTTCGTATGATTTTTCTCCTTCTCCTTGTTTGGCAGGCAGCAACAAGGACAAAGAAAATGATAGGGGAAAAGATGATATAAGATACTTTTTCTTTTGAAGAAGTAATGGATGAATCAGAATGTGTTTTGTTGTACTTATTGACTTTCTACAGGCTTATTCTTGAACTGGGCTGAAGGGTTTTTGAGTTTCCTCCAAAGGTCTGAATTTATTTTTCACAGATACGTTTTTAAACTGGATTTGATTCAAGGGTGGTGGACACTTGATCTTGAATCAGGCTTGTGATTTCTTCAAGGGCCGTTGGGGCTTAATCTTGAAGGAAATGGGACCACGAGTGGTTTCACGTGGCAAGTGATCTTTAGTTTAACTGGGGATGAATCAGTATGTGCAGTTGTTATGCTTGTTGATTATCCAGGAGCTTCATATATCATTTCCACTTGCCTTATTTGGTCCCCAAGCAGAAGCGACATCTGCTCTGGAAGTATATCAACCGTTGAACATAAGTACTCGAGAGCAATGCCAGGTAAGCAATCAGGGAAGTGGTTCTAGGCAGTCGGGTCCAAATCAGAAGTTTGATTCCAAGTGCCGATGATTTCTCTCTTTCTCATTGTCTTGCAAGTAAAGACAAGGACAAAGAAAATGACATAGAGAAAACATGATATGAGATACTTTTGCTTTTAAACTTGATGATATGCGATACTTTTGCTTTTGAAGAAGTAATGGAGATTTGACAGTGCTGCACGGTGATGCTTTACTTTTTGGTGGCGGTGTCAGCAAAAAAGCTATTGCAGCTTCTCGAGCTCTTTGATTAGAGCAATGATGTCGAGCTTGGATTTGACTTAGACTTATCCGTCTGCATTATGAGGTTCTGTAGGGAAGGGTGTCGTGTTATAGTGATTTGTTCTAACTCATCATTGTCAGCGAGCTTCTGGACCATAGTTGGGCATGATGAGTTCATCATTGATCCTTCTGCTTCAATCTTTTACATAACAGACGTGGTGCGTAACCTTTGCATTTGAATGGCCCTTTAGAACATCACTTCTCAACGACTCATCCATGCTTGGCAATTTCAGTGTAGAGAGCCAACATCAAAATAAATGTTCTGATATATTTGCTGAGGAAATTCGGGCAATCAGTTCCATATCAGAAATTTGATTTTAGGTTCCAACTGATTGCTTTCTTTATCCTTGTCTTGCAGGTAAGAGCAAGGGCAAAGGAAAAGATAGGGAAAAAGCGTGATATGAGATACTCTTGCTTTCGACCTTGATGATATGAAATATTCTTACTCTTGAAGAACTGTTTTCTTGTTGAGGAGATGAATTGAGCATTTTGGGTGACTTGGATTAGGAGGTATTTTCGAGGAGGAATAAAATAGGGTATTTCGAGATGTTTTGTTGAAGATGCATTCTCGGAGAGAAGGAAAAAAAATTAGGCATTCTCGTTAGTCTGCTGTACCATGGAGGACAGAGGTCGACACATATAAGGATTTGCTCAACAAGTGGTGATGCTCCAATTCCATATGTGAAGTTCGATTGATGAAATTCCGTCTGTAAACACGAAAATTCTCAAAACAAACGAGACAAGAACACGTGTACAAAATAATATGTAGTAATGACTTTGTAGGTTACGATCTTTTTTAACTTGATCCTCCAATTCGATCTCCATAAGGTGTAGATGTGTGGATGTTGTTGTTCCAAGGGTTATCGAGATTTGATCTTGGATGAACGGTTGAAAGTTTCTTCAAGGGCCTTTGGGGCTTAATCTTGAATTGGTGGAAGTTTCTTCAAGGGCCTTCGGGACTTAATCTTGAAGGTTGATGAAAGTTTCTTTAAGGGCCTCCAGGGCTTGATCTTGAAGGTTGACGAAAGTTTCTTTAAGGCTTTTGAGGCTTGATCTTGAAGGTTGATGAAAGTTTCTTCAAGAGCCTTCGGGGCTTGATCTTGAATGTTGATGAATGGATCTTCAAGGGCCTTTGAGCTTGATCTTGAAGAACAGTTGTTGTTGATCCAAGGGCTATCGGGGCTTGATCTTAGGATAAACCGTTGATGAATGGATCTTCCACGGTGCTTTCTTGAATCTAGGGTATCACATGCTCGTAGATGCACCAACGTGTGTGGGCCATAAATTGGCCCACATTAGCCGCAAATTTTATTTTGATTACTATTGGTTTGAAAAGCTTCCGGATTTAATTTAAAATGTGCTCCTAGATTGAATGTTTCCTCGATCATTTTGATTAAAATTACTACCGTTTCGCTTAAAAAGTGAAAAGGAAAACATTGCCAAAATATTGAAAGAAAATAAATAAAGGAAAGAAAAATTGCGACTATATCCAGCTTACGCTTGGATACATACAGTAATTGATATGCCATTATCGCATATTGGATTTTTAAAGAGAATTCGGTTACAATCACAACACCTGCTAAGATAAAGAGAGAGTAAACCAAAAGGAATAAGATAGAAAAGAAAGAGTTTATTAACTATATTATATATAAGTAAGAACATAAGCTCTTGCATTTTTGTTCGACGGACACAAACATCTGCAAGTTCAATAATTTTTGTTCAATGGAAGGCAACAACAGCAGCTCTTGCATTTTTGTTCGATGGAAGATCGGGTGGCGGAGACGGTAGCATAAAGAGAGCCAATATTCCACTTACTATGGCAGCAACCGCTCCCGCGACAAATGCCGGTAAATTACCACCTCCAAACAAATCATCCCACGGTCCACTTACGACGGACACAAACATCTGCAAGTTCAATAATTTAGTAATTAACTGTACAGTTTGATTTAAAATTTAAGCTAACATGTATTTTTTAAGCAAACTTTACTGAAGAGTTGAGATTAGGGGTGCATTACCTGTGGTAGGACAATTGCAAGATTTAAGACTCCCAATGAAAGCCCTGTTTAATTCAAAAATCCAAAATAGCAGAATTTAGAAAATGTTGCACTCAGTAATCACCAAAACATAATGGTTTAGTTCTTAAACTTATTTATCAACAAATGCCGTTCTTCAGTAAAAAAGGAATTCCGGTTTTCCAAAATTAATATAATACGGGTAAAAATTAAGTTAATTTACCTTGGCCTGCACCAGAATCGCTGGAAAATATGGATGCCAGGGCAAAAGGAATACTGTATGTCACCTGTGTAAAGATAACAACAAAAACCATGATCTGACGGTTAATTAGAATAGGTAAAGAACAATACTTGGCTACTCAAAAATGAGTAGGAATTCCTACTCAAAGTTTTTAGTGTTTTAATCACGTAGTTTTGTGCTTATGATCAGAACCGTTCATATTATGAATCATACTGTAAAGATCATATATACAAAAAAATAAATTAAAACTAAGGTCGTTTAGTCAATCTATTGTAGCAAATACATAGACGGTGCATAATATTTTTACTAATACCGTTCATTTGTTTTTAAATAGTTTGAGGATTAAACGACTTTAGTTTTAATTGATTTTTTGCAAAGGTGATCTTTATAGAGTGATTTAAAATATGAACTATTCTGATTATAAAACACGAGGTATAAATTGACAACAAACAATTTTGAGAAATTTTGAGTAGGAGTCCCTACTCATTTTTTGAGTAGCCAAATATTGTTGTTTAATTAATATTTATTCCTAAACTTAATTGTCACAAATACAAACACATCACATATGGGTGGAATTATTTAATTGTGGAAATGAAATGCATCTCACTTTCACTTTCCCTTCAACATATCAAATGCTTTGAGGATTATGAAAACTTCGTTTGTTTTGTTTAATTTAATTGTGAGGATGAATAAAAGTTGTTGATAAAAAGGAGTAGAATAACATGGGGCGTGGGTATTGACAAAAGCAAAACATGGTAATTGTAACCAAGCACATAATTAATCAACCCCTTAAATTATGATAAATTAATTTGTAAAAAGAAAACGGAAAAGTTAAGAAACAGATAAAATTTAATTGAAATCTCCGACAAAAGTTTTTATTGAGACCCATGTAATTGCACCATATTCTCCGATAAATTTTTCCCAAGAGCCAGGTACATAAGATAGCTGGAATTCCCTCCTATAAATGTCTAACACCTAAGATATTATCTTCTTAAACTACTCAATCCTTAAATCTCATTGTCCAGAATATAATTAAAATTAATTTTTTTTTTAAAAACAATCAATAAAGAAAACAGGCAAATGACTCAAATTACAGATAAAATCTAATTGATCCCCTTAATTACAAGAAACCGCAAATTGAGGAGTTGTTCGAAGAATCAAAGTGATGAACGTCAAAGATTTGCATGGATAATCAATTGGCACTGATAAGTTTCCTCATCCTAGTAAATGTTGCTAGTAAATGCACGGTGATTTTATCCAAAACACCTTCTGCATGCACTAAATGACCTTGGATAAAATTAAACAAAACACCTTCTGGATAATGGATAACCATATTTGTTCTTCAAAAACCAGGCAAAAATTTTACCACCCAAAAATTGAATAGTAAACAAAACTCCATGGTTTTATGTTTGGATGAGGAAAATAAATTTGAATTTTGGATAAAATTAGAATTTATAAATTGACATGCACAAATTTTCTTGTTTGGATTCATAAACATAGGAATTTAGAATTTCCGTGTGAAAAAAAAAACTTGAAATTTGGAATCTCCAATTCCCAACTTTAAGTTTTATGTAAATAGATGTCATTTCTCAATTTCTATGATTGAGAGCTTAAAAATAGCAAATTCCGTATTCAATTTCATTGTTTTTTTAGGTTAAGCAAACAAGAAAATTCACAAATTTTAGAAAATAAAATTTTGTCATTTCAATTTCCGTCATTTTAAAATTCCTTAATAATCTTATATTTCTTCATCTAAACTTCTAAACATAATGTAAGTGAAAATCTATTCTAATTCCATAGCATCATTTGTCTAGCAATTTTCAAGAAATTAATAAATAAATAAATTATCATTTTGTATACACTATCAATATATTTTTTCCCCTTTTGTGTAACAAACCAATTGTGAAAAGTAATTAAGAATTTTACTAAATGTATCAACAATATTTACCAACATTAATTGTACGTAATAATCAAGAATACTTACCGCTAGAGGAATTCCAAGAACGGCGAACAGAGACAATGCGCCGGCCTTGACACCGGCAGGTGGCGGCGGGGGCTCAACACCGCCGTGACCGTGTCGGCTGGCCTCAGCCAATTTAGTGACCAAAACAGTCATGGCCAAACAAACGGCGAGCAAGAAATTGACAATGGCCCACAATCTCTTGACACCACCAACCCAACGGCCGAGAAGCTCGATCCCAAGGGACATGAACCCCAAAACGACAGAGTTTAACAAGAGGCCAAGCGAACCGACCCTCACCCCCAAATCGTACAGCCGCCCTTTACCGACTTGGCCGCCGTACACCTCCTTCCCCATCCAGTCAGTGTCGAACAGCAAGAACGGGAACCAGGCAATCCAGTTTAGACACGTCACCAGAAGCAACACCAGCATTGGCCTCTTCAACTGCTTAAAGGCCCCAATCATTTGACCAAAAAATGGCACCTTCGAAGTGGTCGTTGACTCCTGCTCCTGCTCGCCTGGCTGAGCGACGTCGGCGGTTGTTTCCTTGACGTTGGTAACGGCCAATACGGTGAGGATGATGAGGAGGGCGATAGAGAGGAAGAAGCAACTTTTGAGATTAGCGCAGTAGATGTCGCAGGCTTTGGTCATGGTGAAGGGGAACATTTTGTGGAGGTTGTTGTAGGCCCCAGCGGCGTAACCAAGTACGTTTCCGACAGCCATGAAGAAGGCAAAGAGGGCGTTGGCGGTCCGCATTTTCTTTGGGTCGGATCCAGAGATGTCGGCGAGGAGGGCCCTGCATGGCCCCTGCAGCATGTTGTTGGCGACGTCGAGGATCCAGAAACCGACCACGAAGATAGAGACAGCACGGGGCTTGGTGGCCTTCTCAAGGGAATCGCCGGTGAGGTGTCCGAGATCAGCAGCGTAACCAATGAGAAAGACGGCGACGGCGACGAGGGCTGAGCCGGAAGCGATGAAGGGGCGACGGCGTCCAAAGCGGGAGGTGCAACGGTCGCTGTGGTAGCCGACGATGGGCTGGACGAGCAAGCCGGAGATGGGGCCGCAGAGCCAGATGAAGGCGGCCCAGGTGTGGGGGACGCCGAGGAGCTGGACGTAGGGGGTAAGGAGGGAGAGTTGTAGGGCCCACCCGAATTGGACTCCGGCGGCAATGGAGGCGACCAGGATGATTTTTTTCAGCGGGCTCACGTGCTGCTCCTGCTCGGCCTGTGAATTCTTGTCGGCGGTTTCAACTTCCATGGCTGGGCACACGCTTTCTGTCTCCGTGACTCTCGCTCTCTCTCTCTCTATGTCAATATGTCGCTCTGTTGGAGAAACGGAAAGTAATCCTTACATTTACAGTAGGAAGACTGGGAGAAGTTTTAGAGAGAGGGAGAGTTGTGGGGAATTTATTGAGGTGGTGGTGGTGGTGGTGTTTGCATGGAGCAGGAGGTGGTAAGTGGTGAAAGATGGGGTTGGACTTTATCCGGCTGGAATTGAATGATATTGAGTCAGAGTCAGTCGCAGTCTCTTCTGAGTCAGAGTCAGTTGCCAAGTGTAGAAAACTGCCTTTATTACTCACTTTTATTTTCCGGGGACCGGCGAACTAAATTTGTTGAATTATCCAAATTAATCCAAATTGCCTTAATTACGGTCTAATATAATCCACTTTTTCTTTACTTTCCCTTGCTATATAATATATGACTTAATTGTGATCCAATCTTTTTCTTCTTCCCCACTCAAATTATAACATTAACTCTTCGAAATACTCTGTGCCATGGATTTGGATTGGATACAAATGGAAAGTTAATCAGGGTAAAGAGAGTATTTTGTTCACCTCGTGACGGTGATGTTTATCACCTCATTTATTATTATTAAATAAATTTAAATTTTGAGATATGTATATTGAATGAATTTAAATTCAGTAATAGTAAGTATGGTGTTGTTTTATGGGAAGAAAAATGCATCCGGTAAAGAAGTTGTTGCCATATTCTATACTAAGTATGGTGTGGTTTATGGGAAGAAAAATGCATCTGGTAAATAATTTTGTAAACTAAATGACATAGAAGTTAATGATTGGATTATTACTTTAATGTTACTTAACGCGTTTATTTCTTATTGGTAATACATCATTTAGTTTGCAAATGCATAACATTACTCATATAAAAATAGGATAATGCTAGGGAGACCAAATGTTTAGATCAAATTTGCAAACCGAATGATGTGTCACCATGTTAAAAATAACCCGAACTTGAAAAATGTAAAATTTAGTTAACCCTTTGTTGTTAACTTTAGATTATTAATTGAATATTCTGTACATATGAGCCACTGAGGAAAGCTATAAACCAGCACCCTTTCCATCTACAGAAATTGAACTTACATCTCACCCTACATTTTGACATTCAAAACGGCAATCACTTCTCTCTTTTCTCAGCTTCTAACATCACCCTCGCCACAACAAAGAACCCCTTTGCCTGTGTATTCAAATCCTTCGAATTGTGTCCACTCGATCAATGACATCCAGTGCCTTGCTCCGGTTGAAATCAAAGTCAATGATAGGAACGGAGGATGGCCTCCTTATTGGAAATGGATCCTTCCGACGTTCATTTGTTGGGGAGTGGTTACTACTCTTGCTCAGCCTATTATGCTTGCTGAACCTGGTCCTTGCAGTGTCAAATTCCTGACTCTTACTAATCCCCGGTGTCAGTTTTCTCTTACTTACATATCGAAGCATTTCTTGATCTTCAACTGTTAATATGGGTGATGGACAGTTGGTTTTGCTTATGCATGACTGAGTTGCCTTCTGGTTGGGGGAGCAGAGAGGGGATTTAACAGGAGATCTAATTCCACCGTTTCCAACCCTCGTTTGGTTGACGAGATGGTGAAGCCACACCACCAGTTCAAGAATGTAAGACTCGGTTCTTTTTTTATCAGCATGGTGCAGTGTCTCAATCCTCAGCAAGTCAGTTTGACCAGCAGATTTTCTGTTCATCTCAGACCTAAATAATTGCAACTAATAAAATTAGGATAATATCAGGGATCACAAGTAAATGGAAAGACACCTGCAATTAAGAACTCACCCAGTGTTTGCCCATTCTCCAACCCAACCAAAGCCATGATGAGCTCTACATAAAACCGCATTGCAAAAAGTAATCAATAAACAGAACTGAAGGAAAATGAGACACAGTTGTGAAATATTACATCGTCATATATGAAGAATGTGGACACCAAAAAAATTGGATAATATGTTAATCACTCCAGTTAAGAGGGATAAAATGATGCTTTACTTGGTTGTGTTAGTGGCAATGGGAACCAGCCACTGCAATGTTTTCTCCATTTCAGCTTTAACTTCAGCGATTGTATGCTGCGAAAAAAAAAAAAAGCATTTGAAAATTGGTTATAGGTTAGTACATTCATGGGCAAACAACTATGAGCTTACTTTGAAGTAGTAAAATACAATTTAGGGAGTTGCTAATAATTCCACTCATTAAATAAAACTATAGACACCTCTTCCTTAAACTGAAATGACTGTAGTTTTGAGCGCAAAGCTGACTTCACGTCAGGCGGGAGCCCCTGATATAAAGTATCCCGAGTGTTTGAAGGCACAGAACTTGATCGTGACACCTGGTTACATTCAAACATTAACTCAGAGGTCATGGCCCACGTGATTTGATATAAAGCATAAAATTCCATTTATCAAGCAACATAAACATAAAATTTGATTGAAGGGAAGAATGATTATTATGCTTTAACAGAAAATGGCAAACTTCCCAACATAGACCAGATAACTACTATAACCTGCTATTTGCTAGTTATGGTATTCACAACTGAAGAAAAGCTAATAAACATATATTGTCCGAACATCCTATATTTATGGAATCCAACTGACAGAAATCAGAACCCAATACTTTACCACCATGCTTGAAATCCCCCAGGCATAGGACTGCTCATTAAAAAAGAAGTCTAGAGGTAGCAAAAACTTTTAAAAGAACAGTACAGAGACACAGAAAGATAGATTTTGGCCCTTACGAGGTTGCATAAACCCACAAGAATATGGAATTGACCTGAATACAAACCTCACAGTCAAAAGTTGTTTGCTCCACACTAACGAATGAGAGGTTATAACCCCAGAATAAACACATCTCAAGTCTAAAATGGTATTGAAAGTTAAAACCTGCTAGCTTACAGTAAAAAAATTGTAGTTTCACCACCGTAATAAGTAGTTCACTGATGATATCACATACTTGTTTACACTGAATTAAAAGGATAGAAAAATATTATCACAAAGGTTGAAAATTTCAGAAATGAATATAACATCAACTCACAAGAACATCAATTTGACTGATAATATTTGCATAATGCAACGCAAGACCAGCAGACCCCAACTTTTTGTGATTGTTCCGAGAACCTTTCACAGGTTTATCAGTATCTGCAAGACCACAAAAATCACACAAAGTCACTTAACAATTGAACACAATGAACAACTTCTACATAATTGTTATGCACTAGTGAATATTACAAGAGATGTTAGCTTTCATTTTGGACAAGTTATCTTTTACCAGATTGAAGTGTTTTCAATACCATCCCATATATCAATTACACTTGAACTTTATATTAATTCAACAATGCCAACTTTCTAGCAGTCAAATGCAAATTTGTTTTGCAAGTATTAAATTTAATCAAAAACAAGAAACAGCCATTATCTTTCTCATCATCGTGTCCTTCCTGCTTTCCAAGCAGACTTAAAATACCAATATCATAAATTCCATCCAAAAACTTTGGAGGCATACCTGCATTTCCAAATGCTTCATGAATCTCCATATGTAAGAAATGAACAATGTCGGCAAGTTTCTCCATGACCTGTAAATATGAGATATTAGGATGATTGTAGAACTTCAAGGGCAATTCTATTAGCACAGTGCACCATTAAACAACCCAGAACTTAATTTAAAAAGCATGAGACATAGAATTCACACATCCTAAATATTCTCAACACATCATAATAATAAAATGAAAAAAGGAATCTTTTTATTTTCTTCAAAACCAAAAAATTAAAACCAAATAAAAGTAAAAGATCCCTCCCCATTGATGGCCTTGTTTGTTTGTCTTTTTCCTAAATTAGGAAACTTTTTTTACTTTTCCTCAAGTGGTTTAGGCTTTAGTGTGTTTTCATGAAATCCTTTCTAGAAATTCGGAAGAAGGGTACTTTAAAATAAATGGGTGCATTGAGAAGTTCTCTAGCTGCAAATTGAAGCTTCCAAAGTTGTATTAGGTGACTAACAAATATATACCACCCATTTTAATCAACAGAAAAGTTATTTTCAGTAGCACCTAGACCTAGGTGAGATACACAATTAGAAATACTGACTTGCTACCTCTTCCAAAATTCGGGACCAAAGTGATTTTTTCTTCAAACTTCTCACATGCTTCCTTTGACTCTTCAACTCTGCTCTCAAGATTGCAATGCTATCTCCTACACGTGACAAGAATATAGAAGCACAAAAACCAACTTTACTTTCAAGTAATTGTAATCATTTCATTGCAAACAAAACAATAAATTGAAAGAAATCAAAATTTCAAAAATATGGAAGGTTTTGTAGGACACATTTATTGAAGCCAACCACCGGTATTATAGATTTACTGGCTTAGACCAACAATGGAAAATATTTGAGTGCCCAGGCACGGCATTATAAAGGTACAAACAAAGAAAAACATCAGGAAATTCCAAAATAGTAACAATTAAATAATTACATAATGAACAAACTTCAGATCAAGTACTAGCGTGGTATCATTATTAGATATGAGAACTGCCGAAATAGACCATGGAAAAATCTACAGTTCCACACACACAGAAACATATTGAAAGGATATTGATGCGCTCTCAACTCAATACACTATCAAAGTGAAATGTAATCCTTTCTTTATGACTCAGTCATCAACTGGAAAAATAAAAGCTGGATAATGTTACCCAAAAAAAAAAAGATGGATAAATACAAAAGGACACTCTGTCGTCAAATGAAAAAAAAAAGACTGGAGAAATACAGAATAGAATATTCATCTACAAGACCAAAATATGGAGATAAATTTCATATGACATTGTCAAGGAAATACAAGATGCAAGTTACCTCTTTGGGTAGTACTTGAGTTGTCTTCCTCTTGAAGCTTACGCCGATAATCTTGTTCAAATCTGTCCAAGGCATGTAACTCATGATATAATTCCTGTAACCAAGAAAAAGGTTTGCTTTTGTTCAGTAAGGAACAACATATGTCCAGCAGTTGCAGTAACATTTTTTAACAACACGAATGCTTGTTTACAAAATTTGAAGTTATATAATGATTCTGCAACCCTAAAGAGAGCTAAATCCTAAATGCAAAACAGCTAAATTTAATTGTCTTGATTGAAAGCCTTTCAACTGAATAAGAACTACAAGGAAGCTCAACAACGTTTTGAGTCATTAACTGTAATCTTCATAGGGATAGATGATTTACCAAACATTTGGCACTTCGAGCAACAAAACCTATTACACTTGGAATACAGTTGACATAATATAAAAATAAGAAAACTTATTAATTTTTAACGCTATGAAACAAAGAAACAAGGAGAAACAGCCTCTTCAGTCCATAATACCATGAAGCATTTTGGTTCAGTTTCATTTCATATCCTAGTTATAGAATTCAACCATATCAGCCACATCATTCAAGACAACTAAAAACAATGATTTAAAACTAATCCAATGACATTCTTATGCCAACGATGTTTCACAGTGGAAAGGAGATATAAAAACTAAATATATAATTATTTTCTCTTTAATATGGTGCATGGTGTTATTAGGGAGGATGACAAGTCATCCAATATAGTTAGTGAAAAATAGTCTGTTAAAGCTAAGTGTGGTTTGTTTTGTTAGTATCTGTAATTAGTTAAGATAGTTGAGGGTATTATTGTAACTAGCCTAAGGCAGCTAAGGCTATATATATTCACATCTGTGTAACTGAATTATTCAAGTAATAAAAATCATAAACCTTGCAGAGGAAGTTTATCTTTCTATAGGTGTTACAGAAATTTCTAAGGTAAGTCACTAATGGACACAACTGCTACTAGAGGTTGCTTTCTTTATACATGTACTTACAGCTGTATTAAGAACTAATGTCATCAATTGCTGCATCACTGTCTCTGCATCTTCCTGCAATTGCCTCTGCGGTGTGATTTCTGAACCCAACCTAACATTTGGGAGATAGCACAGGTGGCAGTGTCACAACATCATCCATGGAGTTAAACAGAAACAGACATGAGGAAAATATCAAATTTCTTTATAGGATTACTTTTCAAAATAGCGATCCAGATTATGCCACTGAGGATCTTTACAACGATTTCCAAAACGCACTACTTCTCCCGAGAAAACTTTGAGCTCTTCTCTGCCAGAATTTTACCACAAAATTATTAATTCTCCAACATTCATATACAATTATTCAAGACATAAACACCACATGTTAACAAAAATAGTTATAGCTTGTTCTGATTATTCAGAAAATTATGTAATGGATTTTCAAATATCAACCTCTTGTCAGCTGCAGCAATTCTCAAGAGTTCATCCATATCTCTTGATATCAAATTCTGTACCCCTTCTGATGGAAGCACCACCTCTTTTAAACGCTTGATGTTATCCTTAGAAAGGGACTGCATTAAATTTGAACCCTTGACAATTGTGTTTGCGACTTCAAAAGCCAAAATTGAAATTTTATTCCCTTTTGTTGTCACCCCTGAGGTAAAACCACTGCTTGGATTCAAATTTGTCATGCTACTACCAAGGGTGTCCAATACTTCCACTGCCTTCCCGAGGCCAGCAGTACCAGCCCTGCCCAAAAGTGAGCTCACTTCTGATACCTATAACAAAAGAAGAATTAAATAAACAAAGAACCAAAAACGGTTGACTATGTCTATTCAACCACAAAGCAGTAGAATTTTCTTCAGTCGCTTCAATATCTATTTAAAAAACCAACTATCATATGTCCTGAAACAAAAGACAAAGATGAACAGGGAAAAAGATGGGATAAACTCATAAATTCCATATGCATAGTGTAATTACAAGCTCAATCATAATTTATGCAGTCTCTGCATTGCTTTGTACATGCTGAATCATGGAGAACCCAAAGTGTAGAAGACATAAGTGACCCAAAGTATAGAAGACATAAGTGAACTTCTGAAATAGCAACAAATTTATGGTTTAACCATGTTTTGAACAACAAACTTGAGAAAGCAAAAGAAGAGAAACTTGAAAATCATCCACAATCCAATGACTGAAACTGCATATTTTAGGTCCCTTTAAAGGATTACCCACTTTAAAATTCAGCAGACACAAAATCATTTAGCCATTTTGATATTCACCATCATCATCATTTCACATTATTGGAAACGTTCTGTTTGTCTTTTAATATGATCATAATTAGGAGACCAGATGATCTTGGATTCCAATAATTTTTTCAATGTTTATTTACAGCATTCTACATTGTTGGGGTTTCTTCCTTTCTTTTCTTACGAAAGAGGACATCCGCTTTACAGAATTGTCATATATATATACATATATATATATATATATATATATATATATATTAAACAGTAACTTTCCTGAGACCATTAGGCCTTTTTAAAGTTCTAGATATGCCATCACTTCTCTTCCGGTTGCCCAAAGTATTTTAAGCTTCCAATGTATCATTATTTGAATGTCACATGGTCGCTTGAACAAAGCTCCAATTGGTGCTTCCATTTTGACAAGTTAATGACTTTAGAGTGTAGAAAAATTTGGGTCTAAGGTCTTAGGTTTCAACTGTCAGATATTACACTCTAAAAAAGCAAGTTTTGACCACAAAAAGAATATGCCATTTGAAACAACCCAGTAGGATCTTCGAATGAGGCAGTATCTGGAGTATAAGTCGTCCAGACATGCGTTTAAGAATTTTCAAGTGAGGATGCCCTCACCATAAATAAGGAATGCAAACATCCTCCCCAGCGCACCGTGCAATGCAATTCTTAATGATTGGAACCGTCTTTATTTTAGGTGCTTCAAGGGTCATCCATGCAAAAATATAGCTAAACCTGTTAGGTAATCTAAATTGTGAAGACAAACAAAATATGCCCAACAAACTGAAATGACAATGATGGTAAGTGGAACATCATTCTGTGAAGCTCTTGATCTGTGTATAACAGACCTCCAATCGGGAAAGAAAAAAACAATGGGAATTCCTCAAATTCTGGAGATTGAAACCCACAAAATTCCAAATTTCTATTCTATTCCACAAAGCCTTCATCGTCTCTCCTTATCTGTCAAAAACCTTCTACTTATCTGCATTCACACTACCCAAGACACAGCCTTTGCTCAACACCTCCATAAAACTATCCCTTATCCTTTCCCCAACAGCCTGTACTCCTCTCACTAAATAAATGTGTTACAAGATACCGGAATAGCCTAGCTCAAATCAGCGTCTTTATATACTTCCTTCCCTACTTTCTAATAATGTGTTCTGAATATTTGTTCAACAAAAGACACTCTAGAGAAAGCCCTGATTATTTACTGAAGCTGTACAGTGTTTTTCCTCTATGAATGGTTATCAAGGGAAAATCATAGGGAAACTAATTTCTGCTGTGCATGGAGAAGTATCTAGATCTTGAATTGCAGTGACAGTTTATCACATTCTAATTTGCAATGGTTAGATTAGATAAGTTTCTTACCATTGGGGTTTTGGGATGGATAAGTTTTCTTCATGAGTTATCCATCTTCTACCTCCAAGTTGGATAGATTTTTTTTTTTTTCCTTCAATGTGCCCTGACAATGGTGGTGTATCTTTTCAATCCAATCCTCTATGCCAAAATTAGGCCTGTGTTACTTGGGAATGACAGGATGAGCATCTATGGAAACGAGTGGTGAAAAAGAATCAGACAAGTGGAGTTTAATGCATCTCTCCAAGCTTTAAATTAATGTACAGTTGTCCTTCCAATTTTTTTGGGTAAGAATGATTTCTAAGAACTGCGTGAAATAAGTAACCATGTCATTTAGGCATACAACTTGAAAATAGAACAGGTAAAGGCTAAAATCATTTCCTACTAATTTTCACCGCTGTAGCGAGAAGGTTGGAAGGTTTTCCTCCTTACCACTGCCACACTTAAATATCTAACTGTGGAAAGAAAATTCCTGCTTAAAGTACTTCACTTCTATTATTATTTTCAATCAACTCTCTCAATCAAAACGAAGTGTAGGGAATAGACGGACAAACTTTTCTCTCCCCAAAGAAAAGGGTCCCAACAACTACAATCCACAACCAACATGAGGAGGCCTTCTAGTCCAAGTTTCACACTAGTATTTCTATGCCAAACCTGATTAAAGGTCAACTTAGCACACAATAACTCATAAACTGGCGACTTTGAACAGCTTGTCACCCTCATTCTGATGACTTCACTTTTAGAGTAACAGTTCCATCCCAACCGCTACGGAACAGTTTTGTGGTTCCAAAGGTTATAGAAACCAAAATGTGCATCCAGTAACCATTCATACCGCAATTTCAAATTACTCATTTCAACACAACATAGGCAAGAAGAAAAGAACTAAAAACTAACATATCAAAGTCAGGATTACCTTTGCCACAGCCTGCTTAGACTTGGTAGATCTAGTTTTGTGTGATAAGGTCCTCGACAAGTGAGGAATCCCATCGTTGACATCATCTGTAATGAGCCCATAAGGAACCATATTATTTGTCTCTGGCAACGTAAATGGGTCTCGCAATTGTTTATCCACCACGCCTTCACTAACTGGGGATGGAGTCGAATTGGAATTTACTTTCAGAGGCAGACCACGAGACCCATTACCAGGATGGCCATTAGCAGTGGGAATGCCTCCATTGGGGGCATTACTTGCATTGACATCGTCTACAGTGGATCTCCTCGTCTTGGAGCACATCCCACCCATTGTGTTGGTAAGCCACACAGTATATTTCATACAAAATCCAAAGACAAGAACTTCAAGCCTTTTCAAAAGTTAAAGCCAACCCGACTCCAGACAACTATTGTTATCTATAAGAAGCTCAAGATTGAAGCAACCAGTGGCGAAATCGGAATCATCCTCAACGAGTTACAAAACAAGAATGACAACACCAAAGCTGTGAAATAAGTAGTTACAAAACAAGAATGACAACACCAAAGCTGTGAAATAAGTAATAAAGATATCCGGGTTCAACATAGATTACCGCAAAACCACCTCTGATCACTGTTGGAGTTCCAGTCCATCAACTCTGGATCACAGAAGCTGGAAATCAAGAAATTAACCAAAACCCATTAATCAGAAATGTTCATAAACAACCATAAAACTACAATGAGGATGAAATCTGCAAAGCACAGAAAAAACCCAAATCCACAAATTAGATAAATTACATAACTTGAGATTTTACAAACAGGTACAAAGCAAACCAAGCAACAGTAGTTAGAAATTGTACAAGTTAGAGAGAGAGAGAGAGAGAGAGAGAGAGAGAGAGAGAGAGAGAGAAGAGGGGGAGGGGAGGGGACTTACAGTTGGATCTGTGAGAAAATGGAATATTTTTCAATAGGTTCAGAAACAGAGATGGTGATTATGGCAGTGATGGTGATAGGAAAGGAAAGATGAGTTATTTTTTCCTTTTTTTTCAGTATATGCAAAGAGAGCTAAGAAACCAAGCAGAGAAGAGGGAGAATTGCCAAAAAAAAAAAAGGAAAAATAAGAAACACCCAGCAAAGAGCAAAGCAGCAGTGAGTGAGAGGCAGTTTTTGCCCTCTAAAGCCTCTCCCTTCCCTTTTTTCTCTCTCTAGGTTTGGTCAGTAGACTGGAGGCTCTGGGCCTGGGACAAGCCGTCTCTTTCTTTCCAGCGTAAGAGAGAGGAGAAGGTAGTCAGACGCAAAGTCACCAACTTGCCACCGCTAATTAAACATTAACACCAGTTTAACACATAATCTTATGTATTTTTCTAATTAACTGTTAGAGATGATCATTATCAGGAAAAACGTCAAAATGAAATCATGAAAATTTTGCACCCGAAAAAGAAGAAGAAAATTAACCAGTAATTTTCACCTGAAAATTCATTAGCATTTGACAAAAAAACAAAGATTCTAACAATTCTGATTCCCTTGCACCCAACCTTTTACCAAAGTTATTCCATTTAACCCAATTAGTCGTACCATATACGTCACATCCCAGACTCGCAAAGTAAGATATTATCCGTTTTAGACCACGTTTTCACAAATTTGTTTTAGAACTTCCACCCAAAACGCGTCTTATTAAGAGAAGTGAGCATGTACATATAAAGCACATCACCTCCTTTTTTCCAGACAATGCGGGATCTTACAATATAAAATGTGTCATCTGAATGTATAAACACCACATCAATTAAACATTCTATTTTATCGAGTATTATTATTATCTCGTTAAATGTTGATTGAATGTATTACACATTACATGAAGAGGTGTTAAAATGTTGTACAAATATGCTGTAAGTCAACTTCTATATATTACCCACCTTTTTCTAATATGTCCCAAATTTCTTCGGGTAAATTTTTTTGAGTGATAATAGACCCACCTCATTGTTCTATTTATACACCCACATTATAATTTCACCCACCATAAAAATTAAAATATTATTTTATCACCCACCATTATTCTTAAAATATCCTCTAATGTATAATTTTTTAAAGAATAATATTAATATGTTTTTTTTTTAACTTTATGCTTCCTTAATTGCCACTACCCTAGTTGACACACCCAAACCCAAATATCGAGGCGTGCTGGCCGTTGCGTGAGAGTGACGTAGCTAAGAGCGCTGTGCAGAAGTACTAAAGTGCAAATGAGAAGAAATAAAATCAAACAAAATAATTTACGATAAGAAAATAAGCAAGTGAGAGGTAAAAACGAAAGCATAAAACACAACATCAGAGTTCAATTAACCTAGGTGTAGTCCAAAACCAACAAATACTAAGTAAACGATAACCAAAGAAATCCTACATGGATGGTACTCTGTCAGAACTGCCTTCGATGCCTCGTTGCCACCAACTGTCACTACTACCTAAAACCTGGAGAGGCGCAAAACAAAAAACGTGAATGGGTAAGAACAAAGTTTTTTCCAAAACCATTTTGATATCAAAATAATGATAACCCCTCTCTGTAAAAACATGTATACTTTCCCAGAAAATAATACGTAATCATATATCAAATCATGTTGTAAAACGATAAAGCTCGAATACGCTATGTCGGAGATATGCCATATCAAAACATCCAGCCAAGATATATAAGCATCAATCAGGTGAGATGAATCAATAATCATAATATGCCGTCAACTGGAGTCACCTAACGTGACCTGTACAGTTGAATCTATAGCTCCTCAATCACTATCCTGCACACGAGTCGAAACCACCTATACTGACTTGTACGACAGGCTGGGTGTATAATTATGCTCAGTGCTACGATCACGTGAAGGCCGTGCGACGTATCGCAAGCCACCTACAAGTCGGAACCACCTATAGTGGTTTGTACGACAGGCTGACACCTGCCTTGGTGTGCGGGAGGTGAACGATCATGTGAAGGCTAGGCCCTACTCTGGCGGAGCACAAACACCGAGGTGCAGGAATATGAGTTCTATATACAAATCTCATCATCGTAACTATCACTAACAAGTATACTCACCTGACTTACCTGATCGTCCATGGTGCCAGACAATAATCATCACAATCATAAATATAAATGGCATTCAACATGGCATTTCAATTTATAAAACCATTAAAAAAAAGTAAATTTTTGGGAAAATACCAATTATATATATATATATATATATATATATATACTGAAAACAAAGCCCACTCACTAATATGTAGAAGGATCGTAGCCCCCGAGTCTTGCATGACTGCGCTTATCCTCTGGATAGACTTCACCTATATGCGAAACAACTACAAAACCGTCAATTTAACGCACATAACCAACCTTAGGTAATAACTTCTCATACATTGCTCAAATGGGGTGTTTGAATATACCAACATGCTTTACGTAATCCCACGAACACCCCTATATTTTTAGAAAAAAAATCCTGATGTGTCACGCGCCCCCACGCGCCGGCCAAGGCACGGCCATACTCACCGCCCACGCGCAGGCACGTGCCTGGCACACGGACGGAATCCTTAACGCCGTTAGGGAATATTTCGTCAGAAATCAGAATATTTCGTTAACTTTAACCTAATGCCGTTACATTCCGTTAGGAATATTCCGTCAACTTTGACGGAATATTCCTTCGTCCCTTACCTCAAGCCACTGAAATCTGGCGCCGGCGACCACTGCATCGCTGGATTCTAGAAAATGTTCAAATCCTAATTTCTAGCTCGTTTCAACACCAAAATTCATGAAATTACCACCAAATTAAAGCTTAGGATGTGTAGAATAGAAATATACAATTTTGAAGTTCAAAACTCTCTCGCCGGTGAATTTCCATGGAAATCGGCCAAACCTCAAAACTAGCCTTCCCGACGTCCAAAATCCACCAACTTTGCTCTCCGAGCTTCGTGAGAGTGTCTAGAAGCTTACTACAACCTCAAAAGCTACTAAATCCTCAAAAGCTACTAAATCCCTTGAGATCCAAAGTACATGAACAGTACCATTAACTGTGCACTCGGGTTCATAGGTTTTCGAGGGTTCCAAGCCAAACCAAAGGTATGGTTGTGTTCGTTAAGTCACAAGGAAGACAATGATGGTATTTATAGGTATGATCCATGCCAAAAACATTGGGTGCAAGGTTTGTCCGTACAATTGTACGGAAAAAGGGAAGAAATTTCAAGAAAGGGAGAAAGAGTACACGGTTGTGTGTATGTGTGTGGTTGCTCAGGGACCAGATTGGTCACCTACTAAAATCAAGGCCCTAATTGGGCTGTCTAACTAAACCAAACCCTACAAACTTAGTTGAACCCAAATAATTTGGAATCAACACCATTGGTTCAAATGCATAGGAGAAATATTAAGAAATGGGTCTAAAACCCTAGGCCCAAGCACAACACACACAACATTCAAGGATAAAGTCGTCAATCTCACGCTATCGATACAAAATTTCGGGACGGGCTGTCACACTAGCCGCACCAAAACCTCATCCCACCCCCATCAAAAACCAAAACCTTTGACCTTGCTTGGCGGCATCTCCTTTGGAAAGTGAGAACCCAAAGGGGAAGGAAAAGAGAAGCACAGGGGGAGTTTTCCAATGCAGAGGCAGATTGCTCCAAATCAATTTATTCCAACTGGAATTGGATCTTCTTCAATTTTAAAATATGGATTGTCGTCGTTGTTCGTTTATGAGGAAAAGGAAGAGATGATGGAGGTGGTTGTACCAGAATTGAAAGGGAAAGTGGAGTGGTGTTTGTTGTTGGGGAGGGTAATGGATGATTAGGGATTCGATAGTCGTCGGTCCATTGTGGATGATTTGGGAGGATGATGGATTTATTTTTACTTTTGTTAATTTTAGTTTTTCTTCATTCTCTTTTAGTTTATTTAATTAAAGTTATAACGAATTTATAAATGTGGATTCAAAAGTCTTTTGCTAAAAGAATAATTATGTGATTAACATTTTTATTAAAAGGTGGGTGAAAAAATAAAACAATGGGGTGGTTTTAGTAGAACTTTTTTTTTTTTTTGAAAAATTCTAATTTTTCTCTATAGTTATTTACTAAAGTAATGTATTTTGTAATCAGCTTTTGTAGAAATGCCCCTTGTAACTGTCATTGAGTCTCAGCTTTTCTCCTGAAACTGGTTTTGTCTCACTTTATCCATTGAAACTGATATTTTCAACTCTTTTGTCTCACTTTACCTATTTATGTTAATGGACTGTTAAATTTAAGGGAGTTTTAACAAAACACTCCCGGTACTGTTCACTTTTAACGAAAAACCACATTTTTACATTTTCCTAGTACTATTCACTATACCTTTAAAAATGACTTTTCATTAAAAAAGAAGTTTTTTTGGACTTTTCGTTAGTTTTCCTTAAATTTAAGAGTATTTTAGACAATTTTGTTTTTTACACATTTATTTACTTCTAGCCTACACACTAATCAAGTCTCAATTTTATTTTTGAAACTCTAATTCAAACTTATAAATTCAACAGTTTGAAACTCTAATTCAAACCCATAAATTCAACCATGTGAATTTTTTTGCACATTTTCTTTAGATAATTTTTTTGGTTTGGGATGTATTTTGGATATGATAGCTTAATGGTATAATGGCTATGTAAAGTTTTTCAATTGCAAAGTTTCAAGCCAATACATGAATGTCTTACAAGTGAAATGACTCTACAAATAGAATGTAACCCTTATTTTGGTTGATACAATAATTTTGTTGCTTGGAAATTTTCTTTTAATTGAATAATTTAGTTTATAAAAGACCCAAAACTTATGGGTTTGAATTCGAGTTTCAAAAATAAAATTGAAACATGTTTAATGTGTAGGCTATGTAACATCCCACATCGCCAGGGGAGAGGATCCTGTAAGCCTTATATGTATATTCCTATCTCTATGATAGGAGTATATTTATACAACTTAGTTAGCTTGTTTCCTTGCATTTGGATTGTTAGTCCTTGGTTATTTTAGTATTTTAAGCTATTTTTCGTGTGTTTGTAGGTCCAAATGACAAAGTATGCAAGAAAGTGCAATTTGGAGCATTTTGGAGCATTTTTGGGCATTGGATGGTTAGCTTATGCTTGGAGCCAAGTGGAGGGATGAAATTGAAGATTAAGGGATCATCTCCTTTCCTATTTTCTGACCCAAAAACACATCACACTCACTTATTTTACCTACAACATCCACTTATTTCACCTACAACATCCACTCACTTCACCTACAACATCCACACCTACTTCACCTACAACATCCACTTACTTCACCTAGAAATTTTGTGGTGGTGATTCATTTTCAAAATCTATAAATAGGCTTCTCCATCACAAGACCAATTCACATCTACAACACAATTTCTGCCGCAAGTTTCCTTCTTCCTCCATCCATTTCCATCCACCTCTTTTCCTATCCATCCCCTACCACCCTTCCATACTCTCTCAACCTATCCAATCTCTGCCACATCCCCTAGACCATCCAAACACCACACCCACCTTGGTGCCGCATGTTTGCAAGACAGGAGGAGGACTTGGAGCTGTGCTAACCATTCAAGACGTTGGATTGTTGGAGCGTTCTAGGTGTCTTCTACTTTTGTTTATCATGTTTAAATTCAATTATAGTTGTTTAATTGCAAATATGTGGAACTAAATTCGTTTTGGATAGAGGTTGATTCAAAGCCATGAATATATTTGCAATATGAATTGATTACCTTCAGTTGTTATTTCATGAATTGTGAATTCAATTTGCTTAACTGTTTTATGCAAAACTTATTCTTGTATGTTGATTAATGATGCATACTTAGTTTGCATGCATGAATTTGATGCTAGAATATAAGGGAATTTCACCTAATCGTTATGAACTTATATTCATGAGTAGTGGAGGTTGTTAGTCACAATCGCGTTAAGTAAATTCCTGGCAGGAGTATCATGCTGTTCATAGTTACGAATGCCTCGTCAATGCTTATAGTTTTCACAAACCTTAATGATCTTTGATTGTATCTCTATTGTGCTGTTCGCGTAGGGAACTTTTGAAGAATGTTTTGAATTGTTGTATGCGATTTTCCGTCTAATTCAATAACTTAAGGAAAACTTAAAGGTTAAAAAAGTGTTGTTCACGGTTAATCTGGGGTGTTGAGATTCATGGTTTATTGAAAGAACAACTAAAAATTGGTTTGTATGCAAGTGTGTCATGTGTGGAGAAGAACCTTCTAGCTAGTCCATCTATCCATCAATTCACTTAGTTTTATGTCTTTGTTTAGAATCTGCAAGTTATTTACTTTGTCTTTTAATTTTCGTAAAAAACCAATCCCTCATCTTTAAGTTATATTAATTTAGCTAAAATCTGTTTAGATTTGTGTTTAGTTAGTCTTTTGAGTTTATTTTCGTCCAAATCAGTCCCTAGTGTATAATTTGGGTCAATTTGATTGTTTTGAGTTAATTTGAGTCATTAAAGTTTAGTTAAGTGTCTTTAGCTTAGTTTTGTGTGTTTTGAGTCTTGTTTAGTGTTTTTAAGTCAGTTTAGAGTAGATTAGCAATCCCTCCTAATCACCAGCCTAGAACGATCCCTACTTACATCTATACTACAATTGTCAAAAAGAGGGTTTAATTTGAGTGTTGTTTACATCGCATCACTCTACCTAGCACGAGGCATTTTGGGAGCTCACTGGCTTCAGAGTTCATCGGAACTCCGAAGTTAAGCGAGTTCGTGCGAGAGCAATCCCAGGATGAGTGACCCACTAGGAAGTTCTCGTGTGAGTTCCTAGAAACAAAACCGTGAAAGGCGTGCTCGGGGCCCAAAGTGGACAATATCGAGCTACGGTGGAGTCGAGCCCAGGTTGTGGTGAGGGCCCAGGTCGGGATGTGACAATTTGGTATCATAGCCACTCTCTGGCCGGAAGTGTGCCGACAAGGACGTTGGGCCCCTAAGGGGGTGGATTGTTACATCCCATCGCCCAAGGGAGAGGATCCTATAAGCCTTATATGTATATTCCCAACTCTACCTAATACGAGGCCTTCTGGGAGCTCATTGGTTTCGGAGTTCATCAGAACTCCGAAGTTAAGCGAGTTCGCACGAGAGCAATTCCAGGATGGGTGACCCACTGGGAAGTTCTCGTGTGAGTTCCCAGAACTAAAACTGTGAGGGCGTGCTCGGGGCCCAAAGCGGACAATATCGTGCTACGGTGGAGTCGAGCCCGAGTTGTGGTGGGGGCTCGGGTTAGGATGTGACAGGCTAGAAGTAAATAAATGTGTAAAAAATAAAATGTCTGAAATATGTTTAAATTTAACAGTCCATTAATGGAAGTGGGTCATGAGGATCACCCAACGATTCTATCTCTACTTTAATGTAGGAACTATTTCTAGTTGTGTATTAAGTACATTTGCTAGTTCAACTGCACTATTTATTATCTATGCTCTGACATTGTGTCTTTCGAGTTTAACCACTTCCGCACTCTTTTTAGTAATTTAATTTTGTTATAGTTTTCTTTTAATTTATCTACATTTCTCTTACACCTCCTGCACATTAGTTATGTCACCTTCAGGCAATATCCAGAATGTCTCGACTCCGGTCGGCGTGTGTCAGTTTAGTATCAGAGCATAGGTTTAGGCAATCTTGTAGTCCTCATTTATGTTATAGGTAATAATTTTTTATTTCTTATGTCAGAATCATGCCACCTCGTAGAGAGCCACATGTCTCTTCTAAGTCTAATTTCTCCGATTTTGGACAACTTAGTGAAGCTATTGCTAGTGTTATTCAATCCCCTATTCGTCTTCCACAATGGACTACCTTGGAGATAGTGTCCCATCTCCAAATCAATAATCTCTTTGGCAAAGAGGGACCTGAGAAATCAAAGAGGGACTTGAGAAATCAGAGATTTGGGTAGATTATGTCGAGAAAACTTTCCGAATTATGCAACGACAAAGGAACCTTCCGGCTGATAGATAGGTCGAGATAGCGACCTAGTTCTTTCGTTTGGGAGTAACATATTGGTGGTCTCAGGAGTCGCTATAGTTGACTGCTTAAGAGGCCATGGCTTGGAATGTTTTCAAGCAGTGGTTTGAGGCTAGATTTACCCCTCTAGAATATAAAGACTAAAACAAAAAGTAATTCACAAATCTAAAGCAAAAGAAGATGTCAATCACCGAGTACCATCGAAATTTTATTGATTTATCTTGCTACTGTCCTGAGATTGCTACGAACCTCAGGGAGATGCTTCGTTACTCTAAGAATGGCACTTGCAAACGGTTGTGTTCCATGGCGACTACTACTCCTTGCTCCACCTATCAAGAATTCTTCGAAGTTTTACTTCGGGTTGAAGATTCAAAGAATGCTCCTAATGATGACGACGATGAGGATGATAATAATAATACTCAGAGGAATAATAACAGGGGCAGTCTTCTTTTGGCCCTAGAAAGACCAAGAATTTCAAGCGAAGCGTTAATATTTATGGATGGTCGAGTGATGGTTCGAATTCCAGTATGCCTCGACGAGGTGGCAAGTCCACAGGCGGTTCTCGCTTTCAGAATCAAAGGAATTTTAGCAATTATGGTGCTCCACTTTGTCGCCGATGTAATAACCATTATTTCGGGGATTGTAAAGGTGGAAATAGAGGATGTTTTACGTGTAGACAGATGGGGCATAGAGCTAATAACTACCTACATAATCAAAAACCTCAGCCTTCTACTCTACCACCTGCAGTCATTCTATAGCAAATTGCAGGACCTGGTACATATACGCCGACAGGTTATGATGGTGCTTTCCACTACCAGGGTAAAGTAACTTAGTATCCAGGAAGAGCATATTAGTACCCACCTGATTCTTACTATCATGGTAGGTACCCATAGTACTAGGCGGTTACACACAGTATCAGAAGAGCTATAAGCTATATCAAGGCGGCGGATCGTAGTGGTATGCCAGGGAACAATCCCAGAATTTTGAGAGAGCTTCAAGTAGTAGTGCATCGACCAAGCAACCTAATCTGATAAACCAAGGTCAAGGTAATCAGGAATGAGGAAATCAGAACCAGGGAAACAAGGGTCAAGAAGGTCAACAGTAAGCACAAGGTCGAGTCAATCACATCACCTTCCAGGATGCTCAGAGTAACCCTAACTTGATTATGGGTATGTTGAATGTTCTTGGCCATTTTGCTAGAATATTAATTGACTCTGGTGCTACACATTCAGTTATTTCTCATATGTTTGCTCAAAAGTCTCAACATCATCCCACTCTCCTCGGTTTTGAGTTAGAGTTCTCAATGCCTAGGGGCGAAGTTTGTTATGTGGATTGGAAGTATCAGGGATGTCCTGTTCCTATTGAGGATGTCGTGATGCTAGCCAATCTTGTTCCTTTAGATATCGTTGACTTTGATGTTATCTTAGGCATGGATTGGTTACATTACAATCATGCCAATCTGAATTGTTATCAAAAGATTGTTACTTTCCATCGACCGGGCATACCTATTATCACGTTTGTTGGTAAACGTAGCAGTCTGAAACACAAGGTCATTTCTGCTATAAAGGCAAAGCGGTTGTTAAGGCTATTTTGGCTCATGTAGTGGTGACTAAAGATAATCTTGCTCGTGTGGAAGACGTTCGAGTGGTCAGACACTTTCTGGATATTTTTCCTGATTATTTACCTGGTCTATCACTGGATCACGAAGTGGAGTTCACTATCGACCTAATTCCAGGTACTGATTCTATTTTTCTAACTCCTTATCATATGGCTCCTGCTTAGTTAAGAGAATTGAAAACCCAGTTGCAAGAACTTGTCGAAAAAAGGTTCATTCAGCCGAGCACTTCTCCATAGGTAGCTCCAGTCTTGTTTGTGAGGAATAAAGACACAACTCTAAGGTTATGTATCGATTACTGGCAGTTGAATCGAGTGATGATTAAAAATCGTTATTCGTTGCCTCGTATTAATGATCTTTTCGATCATTTTCGTGGCGCTGGTGTCTTCTCAAAAATTGATTTAAGGTTCGATTATTACCAACTGATGATTAGTAGAGATGATGTTCCAAAAACAGCCTTCAGAGCTTGATATGGTCATTATTAGTTTCTTGTGATGCCGTTCGGGTTGACTAATGTTTCAGCAACCTTTATGGACCTGATGAATCAGGTATTCCAACCGTATCTGGGCAGGTTCGTTCATCGATGACATATTGATTTACTCTAAGAGCGAGGTTGACCATGCTAAACATTTACGCTTGGTTCTAAAGAAACTGAGGGATAATCAGATGTACGCTAAATCTAGGAAGTGCTAGTTCTTGCTAGATCAAATATCTTTCTTTGGGCATGTGATATCAGCTCAAGGTGTTCTCGTGGATTCCTAGAAAGTATCACCAGTGGAGAATTGGTAACAACCTAGAACTATCACTAAAGTGAGGAGTTTTCTTGGTCTTGTGGGCTACTATCGACGTTTCTTGAAAGACTTTTCAACTATAGCCCTAACTCTGACGAGGTTGACTAGGAAAGGAGTTAACTTTGAGTGGAGCAAAGATTGTGAGTAAAATACCCTTAAATTTAACAGTCTATTAACGGAAGTGGGTAAATGTGACGACTTGTCCCTAATGTTTTTTGGAAATTTCTCCCCGATTGTGTAATTTGACAATTTTACCTTTTTTGGGGAAAATGTAATGTGACGTGGATATAATTATGCAGCTTTAAATTATTTTTCTCCCCATTGTAGTTAAAAAGTTAAATTACGTTAAAATATGTAACCATGTGTGCAAATTCTTCTGTGTTGGAAACACTGTTTTAGATAAATTTCTTGAGATTGCGTTTGTATGAAACTCTGTCATTTCTTTTCTTTAAAATTGTCCCGTGTGCCCTCAACTCCCTCACATTCACTCATTTTTCCCTAAACCCTCATAACCAATCAGAACCCCTCCTCAAACCTCTCCCTTAATCAGAAAGTCGTCAGTCTCTTTCTCTCTACCAATCAGAAACCATCACCATGACTCTCTTTCTTCTTTCTCTCTATCAAACTCGAAGACTCTTTCTTCTCTGAAACTCAAAACAACATCTTCATACCTTACAAATCGAGGCTACAAACACCCTTATCATACTCATCTCAACGCCACGAATAGAACCATACCACTAGTTTCAAAAAAGACCGAGCTTTAACTCACCAACTCGAAAGGTTCAACTCAGTGAGTTTGAGTTCGACGTGATCTCGGTCGAGTTACAAGGTTTTGAAGGTTGGGGAAGCTTCTACACAACTCCCTAAGGTCCCTAGACTAATTTTGGAGAAGCGTTGACGTCGAAACCAACGAGTTTGAGAAGTCAAAGTTTTGGTCGAGACTCTCGAGGCATTTTTAGACCATCTCCTGTCCATTTTTGGACTTTTGGTATTTTCCGATGAAATCAGACTGAGGCGGCAGATGGCAGTGACCGACGAGGCTCACAGGAGAAGACAAGGGAATATTTCATCAAAGTTGATGGAATATTCTAATGACGTCAGGGGATACTTATCCTGAGGATGTACGTGGAAAAGCAAGGCTAGGGGCTACGATTCTTCGACATACCAGTGAGTGGGCATTTTATTTTCATATATTATGTATAAACTTTATAGTTTCCACAAATGTTTTTAAATTGATTTATGCATTTCATGCCATGATTTATTTTATTTTAACAATGTTATGTTGTGTTTGAGTTTTACATATCATCATGGTATATTCATATGCATTTTTGCCTGCTCATAAATGTTGTGCATGGTTTGAAATGCTAAAGTAATCACGGGATGCATAGGTAAGTCCAGGTAAGGTTATTGTGAATTGAAATTGTTGAATCATTTGGCATGCTTTTCCATATAGTCTGCTTATCATTGCTTCACCCCGGGGTGTTAGTGTTCCAGCCCAGGCCAAGGCCAGCCTTCACGTGTATGTTCACCTCCTACATCGCAGCTTACCTTGGATCCAAGTAGGTGCTAGCCTGTCATATAGACTGCATGAGGAAGTTCTTACTCGTAGGTGACTGCACATAGCACTAGCTTCACGTGATCGTAGCACTAGAGCGTTTATTATTACACCTAGCATGTCATACAGGTCACATTAGGTGACTCCGACTCGTGTGTTAGCATAGACGGATAAGCGATAGGTGCAGTCATACAGGTCACATTAGGTGACTCCGACTGACTTGTTAGTATAAATTTGAGGACATGATCATATTATATCACTGTTGAGATATTTTGTTGTGGCATACATCTAGATTTACTGTTGGCATGCATTTGATTTTCATACTTATACGTATTATGATATTTTGGAAACTGTACACGTTTTATAGCGAGGGGTTAGTATGTTCAGAAAATAAATGATTTTATAAATCTTTATTTTTGTGCCCACTCACCCTTCTGTTTTTCGCCCCTTCAGGTCCTAGTTAACTAACCTACTCTGTGGCACAGGAGGATTACCCGGCGATTCTAACATATCTCTACTTTAATGTAAGAACTGTTTCCAGTTGTGTATTAAGTACATTTGCTAGTTCACCTACACTATTTATTATCTATACTCTGACATTGTGTCTTTCGAGTTAACCACTTCCACACACTTTTTTTAGCAATTTAATTTTGTTATAGTTTGCTTTTAATTTATCCACAATTCTCTTACACCTCTTGCACTTTTGGTTACGTCACCTTCAGGCGAAGGCCAGCACGTCTCGACTCTAGTTGGTGTGTGTCAGTAAAGTAAGACAAAATAATTGAAAATGTTAGTTTCAAGGGGCAAAGTGAGACAAAACCAATTTCAAGGGGTAAACTGAAACTCAATGGTAGTTTTAGGGGCATTTCGACTTATAAGCCATTTAATTATATACTTGTATAGTCCCTATGTATTAAGAAATTCCTCAAATAATTTTATTTAAGAGATAATTTGTGGTGTCTATTTCGTAATTTTTTTTTAACAATTTAAACCATCTAAATTTTAATTCATCATTCATAGATATTTAAAGGATATTAGAGAAACCCAAAACAATTAAGATACCCAATTATAATGAAGAAAATCGACAAGTATGATTTTCAACACTAAAATGGTTACGTTTAATCCAAAGGTCATATAGTTTTGGACTTGGGTGATTTATAGTAGATATTGTGGAGACATAAATTAACCACATCTAATAGGAGAATGATACATGGACCATTAGCTCAATATAATAGATTTACTCTTGACGTCACAAGTTGACCCCACACTAGACCTTAATGGGCAAAGCATATGCATGTCCTATAGGTCTTGGGCCTTTGGGCTCATATACATATCAAGGCGTCCTTTGGGCTTTTGATATCCCTTCTCCTACTATCGGGCCTTCCTTGGCTCAAGGAGGCAGGGGTGGACGTTTCAGCATCTCCTTTAGGTGTCATCCGCTCTAGCAGAACACAAAGGTTTATCTAGCACGGCCTACAACCTTGCTTTCAGGATGCCTACGAGGTATCTATCCCATAAATAAGCAAGTCAAACAAAGAAATCAGTAGTCACCACTTACTACTTGGAATTCTTTCAAACTATAAATAGCCTAGTGAAATTGTAAACCTGGATGGATCAATGTTAAAACGCAATATGCAAGATTGATATGTGATTCAATCCTTGTACTTCACAGCAAAAATAAAAACACAACAAACTGAGAAAATAAACGAAGACAGAGTATTTGTACGACATCTCGCACTAGAAAAAACCCTCCACATAGGAGAGAAAAACTTCAAGGCACATAGCCAATTTCACTAAAAAAATTAAGGACTTATACAAGACTCAATTGATACTTTCTTACACCACACAATAAGATTGATCAAATACTCTTGTCTTGTACAAACACGTCCTCTTCACTTACTCTTGGATGAACACCGATTCACGCAGGTTGATGATCTTCCTCACAAGCAAAGCTTACACAAAGTTCCATGATGAATGAATGATGTGTTATGCTCTCAGACTATCACCTAGATAAATCTAAGAACCTAACAGCCTTTTGTCTCTCCCCCTTTATCTTATAAGACAATCACGATTTTGATTATCGTGCAAAGGGGTCTCTCCAAAACTTCCAACATAACCCTTTATATACTAGGTTAACTCTTTTTCCTAATAAACAAAGAGATTGGCCTTATTTAAACCTCTTCCTTATTTAAGACTCTATGCATATTTGTATAGTCTCCTAGAATCTCACACCAAATCAATCTTTAATAGGGAAAACAAATCCTATATAAATGCAAATGATTCTTACCAGAAAAGAGCTTTGCCGTGTAACACTAGTCAATCATGCTCCTCATTTACCGCAAGCTTCAACAGATGCAAGTTACAATTAATTCTAAGACTAGGAGTAACCAACTTACAGACTCTTTACATTTGCTAGGAAATAGCCAACTAAAGTACACTTTCACCTAGTCAAACAGAGAAATCGGTAGTCTCTCCTTTTTCTTGAGTGTTCGTCAATTAACCTGACGATATTAGTGTTTTGTAGTATAGTTTTTGTCAATCCATTCATGGTGAAAAATTGCTTCTAGAGAGATAATCTTTAAGGAAATTCCTAAAATATAGATGAGTGAGATTGTTGAAATAAATTATAGAGCAACTCTACCAGAGATCCCTCAAATAAGCTTATTTGAGCAGGGACCTCAATTGAAGCTAATTGTACACTTATATGTTAAAAAAGATAAACATACTTGTATGTTAAAAAAGATAAACATACTAGTATATTTCAAAATTAATTGAATATATACGCAACCATAATAAGAAAAACAATGAATTACATGTACGAAAAAGTTATAAAAAAAATATCCAAACACTTACAAAATATATGAATTCCAAATTGTATTCCAAAATTTCAAATTTGAAAATTCTAATATGATCCAATCCGATCCGAATTGTTTGGAATGAAAATTGAAAACTACCCCTAGCCGTGACCAACTGAACCCTTCTATTATGTCATTTTTCATCATTTTGTTCGAGGCTAGCAATAATGTGGTATTCTTGTTCATCTAATGGTATTCATCTTTACCTGTAAAATTTCAACAATCTAATTTTAGTGGTATTCCTCTTCACCCGTAAGTGAAAACTCTTAAGTTTGATTCTTGCCAAAGTGAATTTGAACCACATTACTGTAGCTGCATCTACCATTATTGTGATAAATTTATTTCAACAATGTAGCCCGTCTATAATAATATTGTTCACTTACAACTGAACCCTTTAAATTTGAAATTTTATTAGCATTTGAACCACATTATAATACGATCACCTAGCTAACCCTTCTAGTTGTGTGTTGGCTAGGATTGATACCGTTGGTGGGGTTGGTAGCCGTATGAACACTGGAATTTCCTTGCAAATAATATAAGGTCAAGGAGAAAGACACACATATACATCTAAATAATGATATCCCTGCATGTTTTCTTGTAGGTAATCATATGCTTTGTCTTTTTCTCTGTCTCTGTCTCTGTCGTTGATTTAATAAAATAAAATAAAAATTAGTTGCCGGACCTTCATGTAGATCTATGATGAACTTTTGTCGAGTCAACTGGAGAGTCAGGAGATGTAGGGTCCTTTCGAAAAGGATGGACGTCATGTTTAGCATTTGGATTCTTTCTTGGGACAAATATATGATATAGTATTCCATATATCTAAGATATTAAATATCGACATATCAAAAATATCGATAGTTTAAAGACATGAAAATTTTAATGGAAATATCGGGATATTATCGATATCGTTAAAAATTGAATAAAAATCACGAAAATTGTAAGAAAAATTTGAAAATTTTTATTGAAACTTTGCAGGATTGATTTAACTGATTTAAGTTGATTATATAGCGAGCTAGCAAACATTGTGAGTGTAGAACATATGTAAATATTTTAGCATATTTTCACAAAAACATAAGTGATATGGTGATCAAGGTGTTGAATGAGTAAAATGAGAGGGGTTTGAATCTCCTTGGTGTTTTTTTAAATATAGAAATTTAAAAAACACGAAAATTTCGATGAAAATATCGGAATATTATGGATATTTAATACCTTACATATACCTAGCTACCGACATAACTCGTGGATTAGAACTCTATCGATAGCTAATTTAATAATATTTATTGTTTGACAAAAATAAATGGTTAAGTTCTCTAATAATCAATAATTTGCACAAAAATATAGAGAGAGTAACCCCTATATGAACACCACATAAACAAGAATCAATAACCGTCGATATAAATCTACCACAATAACGACAGACGCGACTGATCAATATTAAAGTCCACACACAAAATTATCACCAAATGGCAAGAACATGTTACCCGCTAAAGTGGCACAAACAACTAAAAAAACTAAATAATAAAGAACAATCAGCTGCATTTTCATAGTGAATGTTAAACCGGCAGCTAAACCACATGCCCACCTTCATATGTGATATAATAGTTTCAGTTTATATGTGACCCACAGGATATGCTATGGTATGGTAGAGTTTTCGTTTTCCCATTTATATAAGATGAACAATTGATGGTGAAGATTTATTTGGTGATACCGTGATGGAAAAATGATGTCTTGCCTTCGTTTTCAGCAAGACCAAGTCAAATATGTAACTTGGAAGATCAAACAAAGACTTTTGGGGCACGTTTCGTCTCACCTTATCTAAAGAAAACGATGTTGCTTTCGTCTAGTTAACACACACAATAATCTCTGTTAAAAAAAAAAAAAAAAACACACACACACACACACACACACACACACACAATACTTTACTACGGGATAGTTCATAAGCAATTTACACCTGAATTCAAAAACAGAGATAAAAATACCACTTAGTATTACTATCTAGTAGAATTCATCTTTACTTGTAAATGAGAAGTTTTATATTCGATTTTTGCTAAAGGCGAATTTGAACCCCATTATTACTAACCATTGTGAGGTTAAGCCCACTCATTCTCCTTAGTGTAGACAATATCGTTTGTTGAAGAAAAAAATGGAGATAAAAATGATTGGATGTGTGAATGGGTTTGATTAGGAAAAAATTACACAATATATTGTAAATTGTTGTTATAAGAATGTTTCCTTTACATTTGGGAAGAGTAAGGGAGGAAGACTATTAGCTATTACAGCATTCCAATTATTTGTGACATCTTTGTTTATTTAGAATTGGAGGTTATGAATCGGAATGATACATGCTTGCTCATGTTGAGATAAATTACCCTTTTTAGTTGATTTGAGATTAGTGATTGTAATATATGACTCCTTTCTAGTTTGATTCCTTATATGTTGGTAAAATATCGAATCAAAGTTCGAATGATATTAAATTAAGTCTCGTTTGAAATTGCTTTTAAAATGGCTAAAAGTGCTTTTAAAATGGTTAAAAGCGTTTTTTGTGAAAATGTATTTGGTATGAATCCTTAGTAAAAATGTAATAATATGTTTGGATGAAGAAATTTAAGTTTACTAAGAAATTTTAAAATGACGGAAATTGAAATGATAGAATTTTATTTTCTAGAATTTGTGAATTTTCTTGTTTGATTAACTTAAAAGAACAATGAAATTGAATACATAATTTGTTATTTTTAAACTATCAATTATAGAAATTGAGAAATGACACCTATTTACATGTAATTTAAACTTAAGAATTGGAGGTCCCAAATTCCAAGTTTTTTTCCACGTGGAAATTCTAAATTTCAATATTTATGAATCGAAACAAGAGAATTGGTGCATGTCAATTTGCAAATTTTGACTTTTATCCAAATTCTGAGTTTATTTCCTTCATCCAAACATAGTGTAAGTGAATCTTAGAAAATCACTTAAATGCTTCCTATAAGAAGTACATAACTTGCTTCTTGTAGGAAACACTTCAAGTGGTTTTGAAATTCAAAAATATTTTCTCTAAAAGTGTTTTTAATCGTTTTAAAAGCACTTTCAAACGAGTTCTTAGTTCGTATTAATATATTGTATTTGGCCGCCCACTATTAATAGTAAACAAGCTATTAGAATATTAAAAGTAGTTATTTAATAATTTTATTAAATATCCTAGTATATCCATAAATTTTAATAATTGTCACTTTCTACGCAATATTAATAGACAATTAAACAAAATATTGAAACTTTGGTCATATTATAGCTGCTAGTATAAAGGCTAGATTTGTGGTTAGGAGGAAGCTAAGATACCTTTGTGAGTATTTTCAGCTCCTGGAAAGAGTGGATAGCTGTAGTTTGTGACTAGTTGTCCTCATTTTTAAGACAAAAAAATAAAAATCTTTGGTCATATTATAGTTTTGAATATTTAAATTTTTTTTTTTTGTTCTTTTTTCTTTGTTTGTAGTTTCATATGTTCTGTGAATTGTGTATATATTTGGATAATCATATGATATTTTTATGGAATCGTGAAGACGGATGCAAGATCTCAAAGATTGTGCAAGATTATGACAATTTCCTCGTCCAAATACGTTGCCACTCTTTTGATTTGCATGAAACCATGCACGTTTTCGCAATTGTGAAAACAAAAAGCTCAAACACATTGAGCAAGTTTTATGGCAAGGACAACATCAGGTGGGATCCTGCTGGAGTCTAAAATTTTGGTCAAAATCTGCATAAATAACAGCAACTAAATTGCATTCACATCCTCGGGTTTGGCAAGAATTGCATCTGCATACCTCATGTTTAAAAACTGATGGCTATCCTCCATCGGTCGGGAAAGAAAAAAATAATGAGTTTAAATATGATTAACTTGTTTTAACTATTACTGAGATTTTTTGTGATAAAACTTTACACTTGACGGATTAGACATGTGATAATTACCTAGTTTGGAACTCTAACGACGTCGTTAGAGTAGGGCTCTCGAGCCCGTCGATCTAAAATTTTAACATGGTATCAGAGCCAAGTTATGGGCTCGTAAAAAGCCGAAGTGCTTGACACCAGAAAGTGGCATGTGGCTATCCTACATTGGTGAGGAAAAGAAAAAATAATGAGCATAAATATGATTATCCCACTCTAACTAATACCAAGATATTTTGTGATAAAACTCCACACCTGACAAATTTAGTACTTCGTAATTATTAAGTTAAAAATAATATCGATGTCGTTAAGGTAGGCCTAGGGGCCGTTGATCTAAAATTCCTACAAAAACTCCCACTTTCATACATTGATTTACTCTTGTGCCAAAAGTGAAGGTCCCCACTTGTGCCTCTGATTTTAGGCCTTTAAAAGGAACCTAAGGACCAGTTAGCTGGTATCACGTATGAATAGATATGCCTCCATCTCAAATTCTAATACATTTCTGGTCATTAGGTTTGTACAGTGAAGATACGTTATTTGCAAGGAATGGGCAGTGGCAGTGTTTTCGGGTTGTTGCCCTTAGGCGTTGTGCATTATGATTTTATGAGTACATACTACAGATATCCAACAAAGGCGCCCACTTTGTACTCACAAAAGAGATGAAAAGGAAAAGCAAATGTTAAGAGGGAATGCCAACTAGCAGTTTATACAGCCTTTGGACTAGAGAATTATACGATTTAGACACACAGTGCGTCATACCAGTCAGAATCATACGACAAACAGGACCTTTGAAATGCCTAACCATAGAATCGGGGAAACAAATGAGGCAGAATAGTGTCTCTGTCTTTTGTGTTAAAAAAGAGTGGAACAGATGATTCGGACAATCTTCTTTTAGGACACAGGAATTTGAGAATGACAATGAGCATACCTATTTTGAGCTCGTTTCACTATTCAAATCCGAGACGAGGTCTTCCAATTCATCAACGATGGCAGAATAACAGAAAAAATATTGCTCCTAATAAATCACAAGTGCGAGAGAGTTAGAATAATTGTTGAAGTAAAGTTGGCACACATATTGTGACAGAAAACAATAAACTCTGGTTTGACCTACACAGATTTGCACCATTGTCTAACACCTGTGGATGTTTTTCCTTGATTGACTTCTATAACCTCCTATAAACTCTGGTTTTCCATACACAGATTTGTAGTTTATAATCATCAGACTATAGGCACAAGGATTCCCCCAAAATTATCACGGAAGAAACTCACTACAACCAAACTTTAAACACCAACAACAAAACGAGCTTCATACTTTCATAGAGTAGTGAGATTTATTCAAAGCACCGAGGAGGCATAAACCATGTACAAAGAGCATAAATTGTAAAAATTAGTGTAACGACAGCAAAATTCCTACAAGAAAAATAAAAAAAAAAACGATAAAAAGTTCTGTGAGGTCCAGCTCAAATAACCATCTAAAATCTTGAACTTGGCCTTCACTAAAGAATTCTGCACTCAAATGCTCTACTCTTTTTTTTCTCCATGTATACTAAGAGGAACAAGGAATGGCCACCCAAACTTTTACTTTTTTTTTTCTCAGTTCCCTATGTTGGCATACCCAAACAATCCATACAGAAACAAACTTCCATATATAAATCCTATAAGTCCCTAGCAACAAGGCAATGCACTTAACTAGCACAGCCATATCTTAAGTCTTAACATAATGTAATAGGACTCTTAAGAGCTGGTTCCTTGTGCCAACAGGGCTTAAGAGAATTAAAGTTTTAGACTTGTGCTGGTTCCATATTTGCTTAATGTAATAGGACTGTTAAGAGCTTAAGGGGCATAATGGAAAATCTGAGACTAGTTTTGTTGGGTCTCAAAAGAAAGTACTAGGGTCTCAATAGAATTTCCCTTTTTTATTTTTATTATTTAGGCACTGAAGGGTTTAGGGTTGAGACATTCTTCAGAGGATTTTAGAGAAGAAGGGAGTACGAGGTAGCATATGTCCAAGCTATAAAGGATATGTAAGATGGAGCAAAGATTGCCGTAAGAACTCATGAAGGACAAACCAAAAGCTTCCCCATAACTGTAGAGTTACATCAAGGCTCATCTTTAAGTCCTTACCTTTTTGCATTGGTAACGGATGAGTTAACGGGACATATTCAAGATGATATTCCTTGGTGTATGCTTTTCGCAGATGATATAGTGTTGATAGATGAAACTCAGGAAGGGGTAAATGCGAAGCTTAACCTTTGGAGAGAAGTGTTGGAATCTAAAGGTCTTCACCTAAGTCGGTCAAAGACATAATATATGGAGTGCAAGTTCAATGCAAATGGAGGCCCAAATAAGTTAGCAGTGAGGATCGGAGACCAGGAAGTACCAAAGAGCGACTGCTTTCGCTACCTAAGATCTATCTTGCAAAAGAACGGAAATTTAGATGGAGACCTCAACCATAGAATACAAGCTAGATGGATGAAGTGGAAGAATGCATCCGGTGTGTTGTGTGACCGTCTTATGCCCCTGAAGCTCAAGGGAAAATTTAATAGGACGGCAACAAGGCCGGCGATACTGTATGGCACGGAATGTTGGGCGGTGAAGCATCAACACGTACATAGAATGGGTGTAGTGGAGATGAGGATGCTTTGTTGGATGTGTGGGCACACGAGAAAGGATAAGATTAGGAATGAGGATATCCGAGGTAAAGTAGGAGTAGTCGAAATTGAAGGAAAGATGAGAGAAAATCGGTTACAGTGGTTTGGACATGTGCAAAGAAGGCCTGCTGACACTCCAGTTAGAAGAAGATGCGACTACGGGACGGAGGCCCAGGGCTGAAAGGGTAGAGGAAGACTTAGGAAGACTTTGGAAGAGACTCTAAGAAAAGATTTAGAGTACTTGGATCTAACGGAAGACATGACACAGGACCGAGCGCAATAAAAGAGGAAGAAGAAGGAAGAAAGGGACAGAATGTATATGGAAATTGTACCAAAACCAAAAACAAAATTCAATTTAGAATAGTTATTTTTTCAAGTTTTTATTTGAAACATTCTCTTAATATCTCCCTTATTCCTCCCTTCGCATACACATCCCGTTTCTAACTAAAAGAAACCTAATACCATCAACAAAACCAGACCAAAAACAAAACAACTAAACCATAAACATGCTACAAAACACTCTGAATTAACTATTTTGAAGGTTTTTGTTTTTCATTTTTTTCAACCAGAAATAGAAATTCACCAAGCAGGATTTAGAGTGTTTTTAATAGCTATTAATAACAGCACATGGATTACGATTATTTTACTCTCTTCAGTTTTGTCCGCAATATAGGCCAAGGGAAGTTTCCATTTTCTACAGAAACATACTGCGAGATAGGAACAGTTCCTATAATTATCAAATACTACTTTACATTTAATTATGTTTTTGACGTGTGTTCTATTATACTCTCAAAACCGCAAAACATTTGCACTAGTGAACGGCTCAACCAAATTTAATTTGGTATTCATAAAATGAGAATAATCAACAGTAAACATTTAGACAAATATCGAAGAAGTTACCAGTGTCTGGACCATTCCAATTCGCTGAGACCGAAATGTGGTTATTGTATCAACAAGATCTAATGCAGACATGTCCCCAGCAAGAATTCTTTGCACAGTATTATGAATTGTGCAGTATGTTCCAGTTCTCCCAATACCTGCACTGAATAAGAGAGTCAGGGTGTCAGGAAAACATGCACATATAACTTATGCAAACATCACCTAGACATGCAAGTCATAAAAAAGAGTTTAACCTGCAATGCACCACAATTGGGCCAAGGTTTGGTGGCACGTTATATAATCTTTTCAAGATTTCACGGACAGCAATCGTGTTCTTTGGAACTCCATGGTCAGGCCATTCAGGATACTGAATGTGCAAAACAGACATGGGTGGTTCCTCGGACTGCAGCAGTAACAAATAGAATATGAGGTAATACTAATCCAATCTATGCACAATGGTGGCCATAACTCCAACAATATAACATGAGGGAATCCAATCCAATATTTTCATACAACATTTGATAAAGAATAAGGAACATTTAAAGGAATATGGACAAGAACCCAAAACTTGAGTCTTATTTTCTTATTATAATAATCACAAAGACAAAGCAAAGGACTGGCATCTTAAAAATAATTTCTAAAAAGGGGGGGGGGGGGGGGGGAACAAGAAAGAGAATCTCTAAAACCGAACTTAAGATGATTAAACACCATATAAATATCAAAAAACAGAACTAGGCCCTAAATAAGTGCCTTTTTCAACATTCAGAATTTCAGAGCCAGGAAATATTGGACATTACCATAAACCTAACTGCCAAAACTAGGTAAACTCACACAAAACAAAATAAACAACCCACAACAAAAGACATAAAGGAAGATGCACAATACAATTATCGAGAATTCACGTCATGGGGTTAAGTGGCATGCTCCTATACATCTGTGCCTCAAGGTGATGCAACAGAAACGCCAGAGTATTTGGTATATGCCTCACACCTTTATGCTGAGGAATATGCGTCAGGGTATTGTGGAATTGAAATACATAAAACAGAACTCCAATTCCTCGATCATTCCCTGCCTAATACCATTTATCCTTCTGTGTGTTCCCTCATTAATGGCCTTCGGCAAAATTTTTCCTTTGATGTGGCCACAAAACAAAGAAGATAGGAACAAATCTTCAATAAGAAGATTATAGTACAGAACCCTAATTGTCCTTCCACAGCCATCATCATGACTCATGCATACACTTCAATGCAAACCAGTCAATATAGATGAAAGTCCTTAAACAATGCCATCTAGCACTTCTTGTTCACAAACAAAGTTTAGGATTGCCAACACACAATGGAAAAAGAAAACGCCTCATAGCTCCGAAGTCGTTCCTAATCTGTGAAAACGTGCATCAGAAACAGTCAAAACAGAACTGTTTCATTGAGAGTGGAATAATATAAAAAATCTGTTCAGAGACCAGGGTGATCACTGATCAGATATCTCTTGTTTTTTCCTTTCTTTTAATTAGTGCAGTAAAGCTCATATTGTAAAGATCTGAATGATAAAACTAAGACTTAATATTGAACTCTTTTTCTAACCAGTCAAGCACTGTTACACCATTTGATATTAAATGCATTAAAATATAAGGATAATGCATCAGTGAAGACATAAGATAGTCATGGGCCATGTAAGTAATTTTTTCGTTTCTTTAAAGTTTTAAACTTTAGGTAATATGCTCTATTAATTAATCTTTATCTTTTTCCTCTTGCTTCATCACGATAACTTTTCAATTGCTAGACATGGTTTCAGTTGTAGGTCATATATCTTGTTTCGTTGTCAATTTAGGTAACGAGCTTTTTTCTTATGTGTATCCCTTAACTTAGTTTATTGTTAAGAATCTTGCTCTTATTGGGTGAAGATCAAGCAGCAGCCCATGAAATCGATGAGAAACCAAGGACCAACAGTTTAACATCAGACTCTATTTGGATTCAAAGGTGATTTCACCATCCTGGTGATCCAACACACTGGAATTATATGATATTGGTCTGCTTTCCTAATTGGACAATAAAGTATTTGTTTTATTTACTTTATTTCCTCTCAACTCTTATCCACATCTTCACAAGGTAATTGTTGGAAATTTCTTATATGAACTGGTTGGCACTCTATACTGCTTACTTGTAACTTGCAAGTGTTCAGGTAGAGACCAAATGAACAAGTCGGTGAACCCAAAGGTCCAGTAATGGTATGGAAAAATAGATTGGCATTTAATGCTTTCGTTGGAAGTGGGCTAATACCAGTCAGAAGAAGGTAAAAATAGAAGTATAGCAAATGTTTTGAGTTTCAAATTTCTTGAACTTTACATCCATGTCTCAGACTCTAACATGATGCTCAGGATCCCAACTCCCGTAATAGCGGTTGACATCAGATTGACTCTTTGACTAACTCTTCAATGAAAAATTAACGGACAATGAATCTTAAATGAAATTTTGTCTTTTGATTACCTCCAACCAAATGAAACATCCTTACTTTTCAAAAACTATTCTGCATTATTCTATTCCAGATGTACCAAAACGCTCCCCAAGTAATCAAACTTTTTAAAGGCCCTAGTAAAATCAATCGTTCCTGTCCCCAAATTCTATAAAAACAAAAAGGAGAACTGATACAGCATGATTTCTAAATATATTCTTTAACTGCGTTTAACAGCCATTTGAATCCTGGACAACAATGAAAATCATGTGATGCCTTACCTCTTTATTATTGACCTCCAAAAGGCGCAATACTAATGAAGTGTCAGTAGTTCTTAGCCACTTAGTGCTTATACATATGTTACCGAATTCTCTAGGGCCATCTTCAGCCTGAAAATAATCTCCACATTTAACCATCTGCAAATACATGTGAAAGATTAAGAAATCAGGAAAAGTAATATTTGTAAATTTGTTTGTCCACCTAATTTTCAAAATGACAAAAAGGTTTTGTTAAGAAGAATATATTACACGGATTCAAGAATAAGTAGGTAGAATCTCTCAAAAGGTTTGTAAAACGTCGAATAAGCTTTGTACTGCAATTTTCATGATAATCAAAGTCTCTTTAACTGTATATCTTCCGACGAGGTGATGCCCAATAAAACTACTTGCAATTCAAAACAGGAAAGTACCGTGTAACAGTCAATTAAGCGAGTAAGCATGATGACCACCGGGCAGCGTTGCTCAAGTACCATCTCCCAGAAATCCTCATAGGTGTGGGGAAGTGGACCTTGTGTTGCTATAAACCGAGAAATGCTTTCGGAAGAACTAGTCTACATTTAACAGTAATTACCAAGCAGTCACTAATGTGTTACTAATATCACTTCAGTTCTCTACTTCAAAAACATGAATTTGAATACCGTGATTAAGCTGGCGTTGATGTAACCTCTTGCGGAAGGTCTGTAATCCTTCGAGGAGTTGAGAACAACCCTACTTTTGTCAACTGAATCCAACAACAGAAACTCAAATCAATTTTTCAACAATGTAAAATGTAAAGAGAGCCCAAATTGAGGCATACATGGCACGACATCGGTGTATCTGTTTTTGCTCGAATTGACATTGTCAAGAGCCACAGTGCAATTTCTCTTCATCTCAGATGGTGTCATCCTCTTGGCCTAAGCATTCATGGCAGATTTTAATAGTTTATTTTCTGAGAGAAATTAAATAAATCAGGAGAGCAAAGACCTGTAGCTGAGCGAACCCCTGGTTGACATGGTCAGGCATCTGGAGCTTTCCTTTAAAGAGCTTGAGAGCCTGAGAGCAGTACTTGTACTGATCGGGGGTGAGGACGAGTTTCGGAGGAGGAGAATCCGCCGAGACGTTCAAGGAAGGGAGGGGTTCGGCTGCGGCGGAAGAGGCGGCGGCGGCCATCGCCGTTGATCTCCGGTGGCTGCTGGAGCGCCTGGAATTGACGTTCCCCAGTTTTTGGAGTTTTTGGTAGTACAGAATTTTGATTGGGGGATTGCTCGGAATTCCAAATTTGCTCTATTCTTTCCAAAGTTGCGATTTGGTTGAAATCGGAGGACGTTGGTTGGTTCGATATATTAATAATTTGGCAAACTGTGTTAACTTCGTGGATAATGCTTCTGTACACGTAGTATATACATGTAAATTTCAATGAATTAAATACTCATCAACAAATTAAAGTTCGGACATGAAAATGTTAATATAACATGCACTGTGGGCCTCACAATTGCACATGTAACTCATCAAAATCAAACAAGTCATTAAAAATAATTTGTCGATATTTGACAAAAAGTAGTTAAGAAATTATTTTTAATTAACCTTTTTCTTTTCTTTTCTCAAGTATCTTTAATTAATCGTAATATAAACCAAACAAATTAATTGATTTAAATTAAAAGAAATAATCAACAAATCAAATGAATGGCAAATTGGGGAGATTGGCCAAACTAAGAATGAAGGAGATTGATTTATTTGATTAAATTAAAGATTTTTTCATTACATCAAGATTATTTCATTAATCCAAATCAGACATTAAGTTTTGGTTATTTCTTCAGTTAATCAAGTCCAAATCAAGTCTTAATTCTTTCGTCAATTAACCAAGTCCAAAATCAATATCAAACCAAGCTTCAATCGAGACATGGAGAGTCCTATAAATATAAGGCTTCAAACTAAGGAAGATCATCGCATCCCTCCGACACTCAAACTCTCAAACACTTTACACACTTAGAAGACTTGGAAAACCTTCTACATTCTTCACCCCTCTTGTGAAGAACCATCAAGCACCACCTACATGTACCAGTTCATTCATCACTAGAAATCAATATCCATGGTTTTGAAGAAGGGTCGAGTTGTTCTCGCGATCAAAGGAAATAATGTGAGCACTTCCGTTGCAAGAGAGACTCTGTTGGCGTCACGACTCGAAGCGAGGCAAAGGTGGTGACCAAAATTCAATACATCACCTCCAAGTTGGTACCGCTAAAGGTGCAAGGAGAACGTTAGAAGTCCGAGCTTGTCATCAGCCTAGCATCACTGAGGCAACGAAGCATGCTTTTTCAATAAGTGAAAAGACTTCCCAAAGCGATGAGTAGGGTTCTTAGGCTTAAAAAAATAATTCAAGGAGAGTTCCGTGTCACCGATTTCGAATGCGGACTCAAGCACGGGGTCATACCATGAATTCTTAATTTTGCTCATGACATGATCGTAAACACCATTAGAGCACAGTACGGAAGTGTCTCTCGGGATACACTGATGTATTCTAAAACATACACTAAATGGATTGATAGCCTACAGTAATGTTCTAAGAATATCTGCCTAATGTCATCTAGGCGCTAGTCGGCTAGCCACCTTTTCGATTAGTCTATAGGCATTTGAAAATTAAGAAAGTGCAACTAGACCCGCTTAGGAGCATCCTCCCCTGAATCACGGAAGCCTCCCATCATCAATTCATCAGCATCTCATATCAAACAAAGACCAAGATCAATTTCTTGTCATGATTTTCACGTACCAAAACACATCCCTTGCACCTCTCACCTACAAAGATACCATCGATGAAAAGGGAGCACAGTGGAGCAATGGAAGATTTGGGTTTACGGAGGTGGGGGATCGATAGAGATGGGTAGGTCGACAAAATACAGCGCTTGGAGGAGGGGACGAGATTAGAATCAATAGGAGACGGAAGTGGAGGTTGGAGGAGGAGATAGAAGTGAGGTCAATAGAGGAGAGAGGTTGGAGGATGAGACGGGGTGGGATTGACGGAAGGTAGTAGTTGTAGGAGGGGAGGAGTTCGCGGATCTTTGGCAATGTCTATGTGAGGAAGAAAGCGAGTGTTTGGTTACAAGCTTAGCAAGAGTATGAGAGAATATTCAAATTTTTTTTTCTTTTCAAAAGAATGAAATTTTATTATATTCAAATGAAAATGTTTACATCCGAAGCCAAAGTATTAAATAGTCATTCTGACTAGGGGTGGGCATAAAAACCGCCGAATCGGAAAACCGAATCGAACCGTGACAAAAAAAACCATAAAAAACCGCGTTGACCAAAAAAGTCAAAACCAGAACAAAAACCGAACCGAACCGTTTAAACGGTTCCGGTTCCGGTTTGGAAATATTAAGAACCGGAGGAACCGAACCGAACCATTTTTAATATAAATTATTGTATTATTATTATTTTTATATAAATAAGACATTTTTTCAAGAAGATCATGTGCATAAGCCCAATATTTTTCTTCACTTCTCTTCCCCTCCTTTGTTGTTTTATCACTTTTCTCCCCCTCCATTATTTTTCTCCATTCTTTTCTAGTATGTTCTGCATTATGTACACTTTAGTTTTAGTTTATGATCTACACTTTGGTCTTGATATGAACCTTTTTATCTTTTGATTTATATTTATATGCACACTTACTATTAACCGGTCACAAATCTTGTAGATCTAGTAGTGAAAATTCAAATTTGCTTGAATTTGTGGTTGAAATATGTGTTTGGTATTAGAAGTAGAAAAATTGGAAGGAATATATATATATAATTTTGGTTAGAACCGTAAACTGGCATAAACCGAACCGGAACCGTTATGAACCGAACCGTACGGTTTTAGTAAAAATTTAAGCGGAACCGGACCGAACCGAACCGTTGAAATTTTTTGATTTCGGTTTCGTTTTGAGGGTGGAACCGAACCGAACCGGACCGAACCGGACCGTGCCCACCCCTAATTCTGGCTCAAGACTATCTCAATTATGGGCAACAAAAGAAGCCATAGACGCGTTGCCTTATTGCAAACACAATAAGCGAAGATAAATTCTGCTGACCTCAACTGCTGTTAGCAACTCTAGCAACCTAAAAGATTACTAAAGTTTGTAAGCTTTAACCTTGCAAGTGCACAAAGATGTTGATGGTATAGTAAGCAAGCAAGGGTATTGCTTATTCCTTTGCAACTCAACACGCGCACACATTTAAAAAGATTCGATTTGGCTTTGAATTGGTACTAAACAGAGAATTTAATATAATTAAAAAAAAACAAAATTAAGAATGGATTTTAAAATGAGACATGAGTTAGAGTTAGAGCATGTAATCCACGACTAAACATTCATCAATCAACATTATAATACCAACTTACAATTTCCAGCAAATGGAATGAAGACATTCATAACACATTCATGGCATGTACATTATGTTATATTGATTCTCTCTAAGATATATAAAGTGCATGTCGTTTAGCTCATTACAAGTATTCTATCAGACAACCTAGCATGACGTTCACTCAATTTAACGAAATAGAATCCATTAAGTTCATAGAGAATACGATCACAAGAACCTCATAATATGTCGTATATTACTAAGAATTTGAGATATTACTTCATTTGGTTACTGCTTATCATAATCAATTGCTGCCAAAGAAAATATGATAGAAATGTCGATCATCATATAATCACAACATTAATAACCCAAGACAAGATTTATAAGGTGATCAATCAAAGAAACAAGTCATAGGCATCCATTATAACAGTAAAGTAAGCATTCATCCAAAAATTGAGAATTATAAACTGGAATTATATTATTACGAAGCAAGAATCATGTCTAGGGCTTCGTACTAAGCCCTAACTACAAAGAGTTTAGTTACTCATGTCCAACAATAAAATAGCAACTTTAAAACTCGTAAAAAACTTGATAAATGGAGAAAAAACGGAGGAATGAGGAAGCACGTTGATCCAATCTTCTCGTGCGGCTGCTATCTCCCTAAAGGTTGACAGACTAGCAAATTATGAACTCCAATTTCCGTTCGCAAAATTCATCCCATTTGAATTTGACTCTTCCGGGTGAATTTAGTAAGAGGCAAGGCAATCACCAAGAAATCATGCACAAAGTGTCAGTAATAATCAACTAGCCAAAGAAAACTCCTCACTTCTGTGACATTCTTCAGTTGTTCCCACATAGCTACTGCAGAAATCTTTTGAGGGTCCACACAAATTCCCTCAGTGGAAACCACATGCCTGAGAAAATTGATCTGGTCCAGCCAAAATTGACACTTACTAAACTTCGCATGCAGCTAATGCTTCCTTAACTTCTCCAACACTAACTTCAAATGTTTCTATGCTTAGCATTACCCTTGGAGTAAATCAAGATGCCATCGATAAATACAATCACAAACCGATCAAGAAACGGTCTGAAAACTCCATTCATCAAATCCATGAAAGCTGCAAATGCATTCGTTAATCCAAAAGGCATGACACAAAATTCATAATGTCCATACCAGAGTGCGAAAAAAGGTTTTTGGTACATCTTCATTCTGGATCAGCAACTGATGGTAACCCGAACGAAGATCGATCTTAGAGAATACTCGAGGAACAACTCATCAATACGAGGTATGGGATATCGGTTCTTCATTATCACCTGATTAAGTTGTCTATAGTCGATGCAAATTCTCATCGACCCATCTTTCTTCCTCACAAATTGTGAAACCTCGTCCTTATTTTTATGTATTTTGCAATATTATCGAACGTATTAAATTACCAAATTGCCCTTGAAGCATGTACATGGACTTTACGTTTCGAAACGTCGAATGTTTTTTCAGATAGTTCTCGTTTCATCTTTAGTGGCCTTACTTTGTGAGCCAATGGGATCCACTTTGAATTCTTGCCCCTTGTTCCTTTTCCTGATTTTGGTCAACACTCTATCTCTCTATACACATTCTCTCCCTCTCTATCTCTCGACCCTCTCTCAAATTAACCCTCCCTAAGGGTTTTCACATAAACAAACCACACAACAACAACAACAACAACAACCCCACCATCACCCCTATAAACTCAGAATTGAAAAAGAAGGTTTTTTCGACGAGTTTCCATGTTCTCCGATGAAGGAAACTCACGGGGAAAGCATCCCCAGTTTTTAGGTGAGGACCATCACTTTCGAGGTATTTTTTGGAAAAATCATGGTGAGTTATCCGTCGAGAAAGTTTCAATTGAGTTCCCTAGTTTCCCACGGGCTAGCCAACTTTCAGGCCATTTTCCAGCCAACTCTTCCCACCACTCAGTCCCAACTCGGTGCTTTTGTTAGTGATGTTTTCGTCTTCCCTAGTTCGAACGGCTCTTCAGCAACGGGGTATCTGTGAGTGGACCACTTCCAATATGCATGATTTTATTACTAAAAATGAATACATGAAAAACATGGTTTTATGACTACATTTTATAGAACGTTTATGAGTAAATCGAATTTACGCTTTATGAAATATCATGCTTTATTGAGTTTATGTTTACTAAGATATTTATGAACATGGATTTATGATATGATATTTGAGCTATTGAGCTCCAATGAGGTATATCTTGGAAAGATTATGTTCATGATTTTCTGTGCTTACTTAGTAGTTATTCATAATATGTGCCTTCGGGCGGGCGATGTAGGGTCTTTGGGCAGAAGATTTATATATGCCTTTGGGTGGATAATGTACGGCCTTTGGACGGAAGATTTATATATATCTTCGAGCGGGTGATGTAGGGCTTTTGGGCGGAAGATTTATATATGCCTTCGGGCAAGTGATGTAAGGCATTTGGGCGAATGATATCTATATATGCCTTCAGACGGGTGATGTAGGGCCTTTGGTAAAATGATATTTATATATGCCTTCGGGCAGGCGATGTAGGGCCTTTAGGTGGAAGATTTATATATGCCTTCTGGCAAGCAATGTAGGCCTACGGGCGGAAGAATTTTATATGCCTTCGGGCGGGTGATGTAGGGCTTTCGGGCGATTGTGATACCACTACTAAGCACACTTTATATGATATATGTTTTACGAAGTTTTTTATGGCATGCTAAAAGTGTTTACTAAAGAGTCTCCTGAAAGTAGCCCAAGTCATCATCGAGTTAAGTAGCCAAGAGTCCTTTATTGATTTCCACCAAAATCTCGCATTACCCTGGAGAAAGTAGCTTGCGGTCTTCCCACACTCAGCCGTTGGGTAGGACATACCCTCTAAAGTGTCTTCCATCTTCTCGAGCTAATCATCGGCCTCCTCACAAGCACCAACTACATTCATCTCAGTAACACCGTGACTATGAGCAATCTCTATGTAAGTATGACTCTGCTCGCTATTCCTAGGGAAAGTATATCGCAGATTGGAGGTCAATTGCTAAATTTCACCCATTAAACCAGAACAAAGCAAACGATGCACATTCCCACCAGGAGTATCCATGATTCTGATAAGAGGTAAATAAGATTTAGAAAGATGAAAGATTATGGTTGCATGAATGATTATAACTACTAAGTGGAAAGAATGAAGTCTTGAGTATGTTCTGATACCAAGATGACATGCCCTGATCTTGGTGTCCGGAGGACAACAGAATGGCCACGTGCTGGCCGACACTCGAGGGTGATGCATGTCATTTGATGAATGCATATACTAAGAACATGTAAAACATGCATATAATTTTTTATCCTAACAATTTAAAAGTGATAATGAAATATAATATTCAACTGCGAACAATTGAAAAGTGATAATGAATGACATATTCGGATCATACTATTAATTTTAAATACAAGCGGAAGGAATACTAGAAAGTGCGATTATAAGAGATGCCCTATGCAAAAATGAGGACACAAATTCACTGATATGGGAATGCCTCGTAGCTTAGGTCATATGCCCCGTTCCTAGGTCCTGAGAGGGCGCAAATCAAACCATGAGTAGACCAAGTTTATTTATAGTGTGCTTAGTAGTGATATCACAATCACCCGAAAGCCCTACATCGCCCATCCAAAGGCATATACAAATCTTCTGCCCGAAGGCCCTACATCGCCTGTCTGAAGGCATATATAAATGTCCCACCCAAAGGCCCTACATCGCCCGCTTGAAGGCATATATAAATGAATATCCACTAAATAAGCACAGAAAATCATAAATGTAATCTTTCCAAAATTTATCTTATCTGAGCTTAATAGCTCAAACATCATATCATAAATCATATTAATATCTCAGTAACATAAATTCGATGAAGTATGATATTTCGTAATGCGTAAATCCAATAACTCATTAAACGTTTCATAAAACGTAGTCATAAAATCATGCTTTCCATGTATGCATTTCTAGTAATTAAATCATGCATTTTGGAAAGAGTCCACTGACAGATACTCTATCGCTGAAGAGCAGTTGGAACTAGGAAGGAAGGAAACGCCACTAACAAGTGCAGCTAAGCACATGAAGGGAGTAACTAACAAAACTCTACTAAAACGATTGAATTTGAAAAAATAGACGTCGTAATCGAATTCAATACGTAAAAAAACCTAAGGGGGATGGCGGCAGAGCACAGTACCTCCAAAGAGGTGCATGTGCTCCACACGTAAACCACTGCTGCACCACGTGCAGCCCCACACGCCTGCAAGTAGAGGCTACTAACATCCTTCGAATTTATGGAAATTTTCCAGATTTTTCCTCCAACTTCAAGAGCCCATTCCGAGCTCAATACATGTCAAAATCGAGTGATTCAAAAGCCAAAATGTAGTTAGGAATGTGGAGAAAAGATTCATACCAAGTTGGGACCGAGTGGTTGCTGGAAAAATGGCTAGAAAATGGACATACGACCACAGTTTGGAAAATTCCAAATATCCACAATGACTTTCTTTGAGCTTTTATGTGTTCCTACACCACCAAAACCACCCAAAAACTTACTAATCATGAACCTAGACATGATCTACAATGATATGGACCAATTTTGAGGCTTACCTTCAATAGGAATGGAGACAATTCGCCGAAGAAGTTCTTTGTACAGTGTAGCTCGGGGATGAGGGTTTTCAGATGACTTTTCTCTTCTTTTCTGGTTCAAGAACTCGTAGGAACTACAAGGGAAGGTGGTGGTGTAGTCATGGTTGTTGTTGTTTGTTATTGTGTGCTAGTGGTGCCCTCAGCGAAAGTTGGCTTGGGAGAGACCGAAAAGTAAAGAGGAAGAGAGTGTTGAGAGATGTGAGGGTTAGAGAAAGATATTTTTCAAAAAATAATATAGCGAAGAGGGGAGAAAGGGTCACGAAGAGGGATCTGGGAACAAGGGAACATGTGGGCCCTAATGGCTCACAAAACAAGGTCACAAAAGATGAAATGTGAAATATCTGAAAAACGTTCGACGTTTCGTAACGTAAAATCTTCGTTATTGCTCCAAATTCGAATCTGTTCGCACCTACGCATTCGTGGTGATGAGTACAATAAGAATAAACTACAAAAATTAGTAATATGCATCACGAAGAAATAGTCAACAAAGGTCAACGTGCATGCCACAAGGACAATTTGGTAATTTCACACCTTCAATATTACAAAATACATAAAATTAGGGATAAGGTATCACAGAAGATGATCCAGTAACGAATATGAGAAGCTAGTATATTCACCTTATGAGCGCGTTAAAGAAAGATAGTAAAACGATCAGCATGCTAGGTAAAAGTACTCAAAAAACAGAGGACCAGCAGGAAGGGGAGTTGTGTGATTCATCTGATGATGAAGTTGAATATGATGATGTCGACAATGATAGTGATGAAGAAGATGAAGATGAGAATGACACAAACGTTTAACAAAATGCTATCAATAATAGAGGACAAAGAGCTAGGAAATCTAATTGGGATGGGAAAGCACCTTTCAAAAATGTTGAAAGAGGAAGGTCAGATGGAAGAAGAATTGAATATCAGAGTGCGCGATTAATAAGACTAACAAGATAAAATATTATTAAACAAAAGAGAATGCCGAAACGGCTACAGAATCCTAAGAGACTACATCGTGACTAACTTGTTTCTTAAACTAAATTACAAATTATATTTATGGAGAACTAAACTTAAGAAACCCTAACTCGAATGGGCTAGACCCAAATTCTAAACTATCAAACAAAACCCAAATGCTAAAATAAACCTAAATACTAATATTTTCCAACAAGAAGAGCTGGGAACTCTGCTTTTAATGTGACAGCACCTTCTAGAAATGCTGAAAGAGGAAGGTCAGACAGAAGAAGAGCTAGGAAATCTGATTTGATGTGAAAGAACCTTCAAGAAACTCTGAATTAGGCAGGGCTAGTGGACAACACTCTGGTAAGAGTGGGCATGCTGTCTCTTTGGAAACTTCTAGAGGAAGACAAACTCATTTGAGATATAATATCCATCAGATTTCAAGAGCAAGATCGAATTTATCTCAAAGCAATGGGAGGTCATTACTAGAAAAGAAGACTGGAGCTTAGAGAAGATTCAGCTAATTATTCTGCAACGACATTTTGATAAGTTTGTCTCAAGTTCTAGATCTTCCCTTGTTATGAGTTGGAAATTTATAATTACCTTTACCTGCTTAATGATTTTGTGATTTGAGTATAACTTCACACTTGGATGTCTGCATGAATACGTGTTTATAAAAGAAAGCCATCAGGCGAGCATTCTTAGGGGGATAAAGTTAAAAAAAAATTAAAAAAAACCGATAAATGGGTAAAGAGAGGTACGAGCACAACTGCAAGCCTACGAAAGCGTGTTAATACCAAACAATATAAGTAGAAGGGCCATTTGGAATGTTTTACTGTGTGATGGTTTAGTAGAACAAATTGGCGAAATTGCGAATAAGATTAGTAACTTAAATTATTGTATCTTAGTACCAAATTTGGAAGAGAACACAATTTGCTCGAACACAATTTGCTCTATTGTAAATCAACTAGCTTTTTCTTTGAGCTGGATTTTGTTTTCAAAGAAACTTGAATGTAAAAATATATTCGGCTAGAATAATCTTTCATTGATAGAGAAACCAATATATACAATTGTTTTCCTTGTACAACAAGAGGACCTACAATCTAGGAATGGCAAGTAACAAATACAAATCAATCATATAATTCCTTCCTATCTAATTACATTGACTTTCTAACACTCCCCTTCAAGTTGGAGAGTGAATGTCAAGAACTCAAAAAAAAAAAAAAAATGTCAAGTACTCCCAACTTGCACAACATGGATGAGAATTTTTCTTTCCCTAAGGCCTTCATAAATATGTCCGCTAGTTGTTGAGAAGAACTGACATATCGAGTAGCTATGGAACCATCTGAAATCTTGTCCCAGATGAAATGGCAATCCATTTCTATATGACGTGTTCTTTCATGAAAGACAGAATTGGCAGCAATGTGCAATGCTGCTTGGTTATCGCAAAACATAAGGGCAGGTCCTGAAATGGGTACATACAAATCTGTTAACAAATACCGCAACCAAATGAGCTCGCAACATGTACCTGCCATAGCCTTATATTCAGTTTCAGCACTGGAGAGAAAAACCATTTTCTGCCTCTTAGTCCTCCACGAAAGCAATGAATTCTCCAAGAATATATAGTACCCAGTTGTAGAGCGACGAGTTATCAGACAACCAGCCCAATCCGAATCACAAAAAACTATCAAGGTCAACTCATTATCTGATTGAAAATATAAGCCTTGCCCTGGTGCGGACTTTAAATATCGCACAATGCGAAGTGCTGCATCCATATGTGGCTGACGCGGTTGATGCATAAAGCGACTGAGGACATGCACGGAGTATGTGATGTCTGGTCTAGTAACGGTAAGGTAAATCAAGCGTCCGACTAATCTTCGATATAAAGAGGGATCTTTAAGTAGTTCGCCTTTATCGGAAAGTTTGTTTTCCTCCATTGGAAATCCCATTGGTTTTGCACCCCAAAAAATCGCAATCCTTGATGATTTCAAGGGCATACTTTCTTTGAGAAGATACAGTCCTTTTTTGGAACAAGAAACTTCAATACCCAAAAAATATTTCAAATTGCCAAGGTCCTTAATACGAAAGCGGGTATGAAGAAACTGTTTGAGAGCATTAATGCCATCTAAATTGTTGCCTATAATAATAATAATAATATCATCAACGCAAATCAACAAAGCTATGAAAGATGTACCGTTATTTTGGGTGAAGAGTGAATAATCTACTTTGGACTGAGTAAAACCAGCGGCAAGTATAGCTTCTGTGAATTTTGCAAACCATTATCGAGAGGCTTGCTTGAGGCCATATAAGGACTTGTTGGGGCGACATACAAGGTTCTCTCCCTGGCGCCGAAGACCAGGAGAAGGAGACATGTAAATTTCTTCCTGAAGATCACCATGAAGGAAGGCATTATGAACATCAAATTGTTGAAGAGACCATCCTTGGCCAGCGGCAAGGGCAAGAAGACATCGAACAGTAATCATTTTGGCGGTGGGAGAGAAAGTGTCATGATGATCAATCCCCTCTGCTTGTGTAAAGCCTTTGGCCACTAAATGAGCTTTGTAAGGCTTGATAGAACCGTCAGCATGATGCTTGATTTTGTAGACCTATTTGCAATCAATGGGACGCTTGCCGGGAGGAAGCGGAGTAAAAGTCCAAGTATTGTTGGAAGAAAGGGCGTCAAGTTCAGAAGCCATTACTTGGCGCCAATTAGGGTCTTGAAGGGCCTTTGTAAAAGAAAAAGGTTCTACATTTCGACTAATGTGAGCAACAAAAGAAAGATGTAATGGTGAATATCTGTGATAGGAAATAGAATCACAAATGGGATAACGGGCACCTCTGGTGGAACCAGATGACGAAGACAAGGATGATTGAAGTGGGGGCAGCATTACCTGCGAGCAAACGTAGTCCCAGAGACGGACATTGGGCTCCCTGTGGCATGTGGAAAATCGGGTTAGATGAGCAGGGAGGGGGGCCGTGAAGGAGTCTTCTGTGGAAGGCGGAGAGGATGAGCCAAGTGGTGATGAGGTGTCAGGTAGGGATGAAGGACACGGGATAAGAGTTGGTAGGGTGTCGGGTTTAGGAGTGGGCGGGGAAAGGTCAGGGATAGTGGGGACAAGGGGAAGGGGTAAAGTGGGTGAGGGAGGCAAATTGGTTAAGGGAGAAGGTGCAACGGCAGTGGATAGGTTAAAAGGGAAAGTGTCTTCAAGGAAAATGACATCCCTATTGGTAAAAATCTTGTAGGTCTCAAGATCATAAAGTTTGTAAGTTTTTTTACCAAGGGGATAACCGAGAAAAACGCAGCGATGAGCCCGTGGAGAGAACTTGGAGGGAGGATGAACGGAGGTGGCATAGGCAAGACAACCGAATACACGCATATGGGAATAAGGGGGTGGCGTGTTGTAGAGTAGCTCAAATGGTGTTTTGTTGGAAAGTAATGGTGTAGGGAGATGATTGATGAGATAAGCAGCGGTAAGAACACACTACCCCCAAAACTTAAGCGGTAAATGAGACTGAAAACGCAAAGCTTGGGCAGTTTCTAGTAAGTGGCGATGTTTTCGTTCTATAACACCATTTTGTTGTGGTGTGTAAACACAAGAGTGTTGATAAATAATCCTATTGTCAGAGAAGAAGTCCCGCATGGAATAAAATTCACCCCAATTATTGATTCTAATTTTTTGGATTTTGGTGTGAAATTGAGTTTCAACATAAGCAAAGAAGGTTTTGAGGACATGTTGTGTTTCATGTTTGTGGTGCATTAAGAAAACCCATGTGAAACAAGAAAAATCATCAACTATAGTTAAGAAATAATGAGCACCAGTAAGGGAGGCAGTTTTATGAGGACCCCAAATGTCACAATGCAAAAGTTCAAAACACATAAAAGTTGAAATGGAGCTACGCTAAAAGGTTGGCGAGTTTGTTTTGCCAATGGACAAACATGGCAACTATGACTTGAATCAAAAGGGAAATGTAAGGTTTTATTTGCTAAATATTGCAGACTCCTAAGGGAAGGGTGCCCTAGATGGCGGTGCCAAAGATTAGCGAAAACAGTGATGTGATGATAGGAGGGTCGGCCTTGCAGAGAGGAAGTATAAGCCAACGCCACAGGGTAATATAGATTGCCCCGTCGCTTACCAACACCAATCGTCACCTTCGAAATCAGGTCCTGTAAGATGCACCAAAATGGGAAAAAAGTCACTGAACAACGTAACCCATTTGTAACCTTTCCAACAGATAATAAATCAACTTGGAAAGAAGGCATACATAAAACATCTTTCAATTGTAGTAAGTCACTTAAATGAATATCACCAATTGAAGTAATAGAAGCCTTCTCCCCACTAGGCAATGAGACAAACGGCAAAGAGGTATTTTTAAATGAGTTTGTCAATAAACTAGGTGAGCAAGTGATGTGATTCGTTGCTCCGCTATCGATGATCCATCGATCAGGAACAAGCGGTGACAAACTTGAAGGTGGTTGAGAGGTGGAAGCAGCGGCATGGGCTTGTGGTCCATCGTTCTTAACTTGAGGTCCATCATGCTTGGGATTCAAGACAGAAAATATGTCTTCATATTATTTTTCGGACAGGTTGGGCACAACAACTTAAAGATCCTTGATGGTGGGTGTAGAAGCAACGTGCTTAGCAGAGGAATCCCCACGAGGGAAGCCGTTGCCACCACCACTTTGTTTGGAGTGGCGTGACTTGTTGGAATTGTAACAAGGATGATTCGGTGGGTACCCATTTTTCTGCCAACAAGTCTTGATTGTGTGATACTTAGCATTGCAGTAAGAGCATTGAAGAGGGGTCCGACTGTTGTTGCTGCCCTGCGATGACTGTTACGTGACTTGTTGCTTGTTGCTTGTCGGACAGAAGGAAGTGGATTCATCAACAAGATTTGTCCACGAATAACGCTGTAAGATTCATTCAATCCCATGAGAAATTGCATAAGTCTATTGGTTTTATTCTGTGCTCCACAAATGCAGGTTGTTAAAGAACTATAGGATGCCAACTCATCCCAAAGTCCCTTCAATTTGATGTCATAAACAGCCACGGATTGCTGTCTTTGGTTGAGAGAGGCAATCTCTCTTTGAAGCTGAAAAATTCTTGGGGCATTGCTCTGGGAAAATCTTTCTCGAAGATCTTCCCAAACTTTATAGGCTGTCTTCAAGTAAAGAATCGAGTCTGAAATATCGGATTCAATGGAGTTGATGATCCAAGCAAGAAACATGTTATTGCTTCTCTGCCATGCAGCATGATCATCGAGTTGCTTCGTTTCAGACGACATTTTCACCTTGCCGTTAATAAATCCAATCTTGTTCTTGGCACCCAAGGAGATTTCCATAGCCTAGCACCAAGTGTTGTAGTTGTCCCCATTTAATTTTTTTGGATACTAGAATCAAACCAGGATGGTTTGAAGGATGAAGAAAATAAGGGTCGGCAAAATTCTCGCCATCACCCTTCTTGATAATGGTGTTGTCACCCATGGAGAAGGAAGACAACGGAAAAAAAAAAAAACTGATGCTTTTGGTTTCGACAAAGGAAAGAGCTAGGGTTTGAAACCTGCTCTTGATACCATGTAAAAATATATTTGGCTAGAATAATCTTTCATTGATAGAGAAACCAATATATACAATAGTTTTCCTTGTACAACAAGAAGACCTACAATCTAGGAATGGAAAGTAACAAATACAAATCAATCATATAATTCCTTCTTATCTAATTACATTGACTTTCTAACATTGAATGAATCTACAATCTGGAAACTCACTTCTCTGTTGTCTTTGTTGGAGAATGCTGAATATTTTCTTTTAAATGAAAACTGGCTGGCTCTGGCAACCTTCGGATAAAGGGAAGTCCATCCTGCAGTTGTGATCCTCCTCGCCCGATTGCTCTGGCTCCCGCTCCTGTCCCTGAAGTGCTTCGTTCCAGTCGTGGCAGAGAGGCTTTTTCCTCTATCTATGGTGGAACTTTACATAAATCTAGAGCTGCTAGAAAGTCCTGGGCACCAGGGCTAGAAAGTCCATTGGACGCGAGATGAGTTGGCATGGCCCGTCGAGTTTTAGAACTTAAGTCTTACTGTGAGGTTCCCCTATCTCTTAAAGACTTCTTAAAAACTACTTAAACGCCCTTATGCGTTCTTGATTAGTATTCAGGGAGCCGATCTATCTCGGCAATTTTATAGACATGGCCAGACCTCTCGCTTTCAAAGCGATAAGTGTCACTTCAACGTCATTCTGTGATCTTATAGTTGAGAAATAAGAATGGGATAAGCTCCTTACAAAAGTAAAGTACTTTCAGAGTTTACTAGAAAGCACTGTAAGGGAATTGCTTTTTTATCTCTAAAAGTAAGGACGAGATTCCATCGAGCATAACCTTATTATCGAGAGTATTTACGGGTAGTAGTACCTCTGAGAAGGGCTTTAACAGTACTTCGGCTTAGAGAAAATGGGCCTAGTAAAGAAAATAAAAAAGCCTACAAGATTGACTCATAACAGAAAGGATTACCCCTTATCGTGCTAATAAGAAAAATAGGGCCTTATTAGTTATTTAAGTAATCAAGGTCAGTAAATTAACCAAGCAAAGGATACTGAAAGTGATGAAGCAAATAAGGTCTACCTGAAGAGCGACATTTGTTTTCCATAGGACAGTGTCGAGAGACCCATTCTCGATAGAGGAGAGTAGGATAGAAGACAGGGCCAAACGAGAGCTTGAATGGACAGGTAAGGGGTAGACTGATTGCACCTACCAGGCACATGACTTATTGGCTTAAGAAGCAAGCCAAAAAAAGAAGGGATTTGCTTACAAAAGTACTATCCATATTAATAATGGGAATATATCTACAAGGTCAAGGAGCAAAAACCACTCAATTCTTTGTGAAATTAAGGAGAGCAGCCATCCCTTTATTATATTAATTATTAGAAAATTTTGACATAAGCGATTCCAAACAATATAAGTAGAAAGGCCATTTGGAATGTTTTACTGTGTGATGGTTTAGTCGAACAAATTGGCGAAAAGTAATTGCGAATAAGAACAGTAACTTAAATTATTGTAGCTCGGTACCAAATTTGGAACAGAACACAATTTGCTCTATTGTCAATCAACTGGCTTCTTCTTTGAGATGGATTTTGTTTTCAAAGAAACTTGAATGAACCTGCAATCCGGAAACTCACTTCTCTGCTATCTTTGTTGGAGAATGTCTGAATATTTTCTTCAGGACCATATAGCAGAAGATGACAGTTAGAATCAGTGCAGGTCATATTTTAGAGAGACATGTGACAGTTGTCTTTCCACTTTCCAACCGTGTCTTTGATTTGGAAGTCTAAGGTACTTGAGGTATGAATTCTAGCTCAGTAAATATGACATGGTAGGGGTCGAAAATGCAGATTGTTTCTCGTCACTGCCTTAAGTTGTGGTTGAGGCCTGTTAGACAAGTCCAACTGAGTTGGGCAACGAAATTGTATTTCGGAATAAATCCGTAGTTCCCGCATGTATTTCGGCACACTTGGCTGGACCCTGGCGAGCGACCCGGTCCCTTTTCTTTTGGGACAAAAGCACACCCCATCAAAACTATACAACCCACCAAACCAACTTGTCCAAACAAAAACTTAAAAAGTCAACACACATCCCACATAAAAAGTCAAATAAATTCATCTATACTATTACTGTTACCATCTCCACCGTTGATCAACAACCCTTTGCTTTCTTCTTCATCTTTCTCATGCCCTTGCCTTTTATCTCTGCACTCACCCATTTCTAACCCCGTCAGCATCCTGGCGTTCAAAGACTCAGCCACCCAATCCGTCCTCGCCACCACAACATACAGAATGGACACAGCGCATGCCACCTGAGCAGATAAGAGCCCGAACCAAAGCCCCGGAAACCCTACCTTGAGCCAGAAGGCAAGCCCGACCGCCACAGGAGTGCCCACAAAGTAGAACGACCCTAAATTGATGCGGGCACCCACGGCCGGGCGTGCCGTGCCGCGTAGGATGCCACAGCCAGTAGTTTGGGGGCAGTTGCCTAACTCGCAAATTCCCATGATTGGCATGACTGATGCAACCAAGGCTTTGACGAGCTCGTCCTTGGTGAAGAGGCCTGCCCACCTCTCTCTCAGAATCACCGTCCACGTCACGTTGATGATGCCGATCACAAATGCACATCCCAATGCCACCATCGCTGCTAGCTTCGCCTTGTATGGCTTCCCACACCCAAGCTCATTCCCAACCTGCAAAAAAGATACATGTACACATCTCAAACATCCATACAAGTAGCAAAACGCTCACATACAAGTGACTGTCAACTGTTGACAGACATAGAACACGTTTATCAACGGATGACAGTCACTGACTCGCCCATGCCCTAGCACGGCTCATATAAGAATCTCATTGTGAATATAACTACTGTGGCTTGCCACACCCAAGCTCATTCCCAACGTGCAAAACATACATGCACATCACATTCAAACACGTATATAACAAGAAGCGAAAACACTATTGAGAGTCGTCCGCGCACACATAAGCGATTGTTCAGCTGTTGACGAAATTACAAAAGCTCATATATAAATGTCATTGTGAATATAGGATTGTGGTCACTACCTATACCACTAATAAAATCTACATTTTACAGATATTTGATGGGACCCAGAAACTCAGATATTTAATGGGATAGTGTGAAGAGTACATCTAAAGGGGTAAATGGGGTTGCTGGTGGTGATGGCTGGTTTCACTTTCTTTTGTTGGTCGAATGGAATCGTCATAGAAAGTGGAGGGAAGCTTTAACAAAAAAGAAGGCAATTGAATTGGGTAGTAGGACACAAGTACTCGCGTGTCTTATATTAACTTTGTCCTATCACCTTGCATGTGTGACCTATCTGGTTCCACATAAGTGATGCAATCCCCCTCACAGATACTGAAAGCACATCTTTCCATAAATAATTTCCACTTCAAAGAGTTGGAATATCTCTACTCGAATGTTCCGATATATTCTATACTCTAAAATTCTTAAAAGAGTAGATTTTGATCATTGTATCTTTGACTAAGAATATAACAACTAAAATTTTAAAACATAAAATATTCCGAAGCACCGTAAACGCGAAAGAACTTATTCTGCAAACAGAGGATTCTACTTGTCTTGGCATTTGGCAATGTTGCAAATATTATAATAAAAGCATTGAATTGAATGGTGGTTTAAGGGGGACGAGTGACCCTGTTGACCCTTAAAACAAAAAGACTACAAGACGGTACTAGATATACACGTTCACACAAATCTTCATCGCATATAAATTTCAACCAACTGTAGAGACCATAACTAATTTCATGTATAAACTAGAATACTTGTTGTCTTATATTTTTATGTAAAGGAAGGGAAGGAGATTCGAACTTGTGTTTGTCGAGGGAAATGGAGGGTTTTGGACATATTTCAACGTTGGGGAGAGATTTCGTTGGATATAAAGCTAGCTCGTTCGATGAGTAGAGAAATTTGATCGGATTGAACACTCTAATGCTAGAGTTGTTATTGGGAGTGCCAATTCTAAAAAACATCGTGCTTGTAGACTTTTCGAGAGTATCAATAACAACTCATTTAGATTATTTCGATCTAAGATTAATTTTGTCATTTTTGTTCCTTCTCGTACCAAGTTGCCTAAAAAGCAAGAGAAAAACAGTAGAGACACGTGTGCAACTGAAATGGTAAACAAACTAACCCCCAAGAAAAACAAGCAAGAAAACAATAAACTATCGTGAGTTAGATCAATCAATTTATTACCTAGTACCCACCACATTGCATTGGAGTTTAATTTTCCGTCAGTAAACAGTCCCCCGTAAACTAGGGTAGTTTAAAACATCGTCCAAAGTAAAGAGACATAAATTGATAAAGGGAATAAAAAGGAAGTTGGGAACTTACCCTGGCAGAAACACAACCACAAAGGGCCAAAGGGACAGTGTACATCATGCTAGTGGTCTGAATAAGAATCCCGGTGGCGGCCACCGCCAGCGTAGGATTCGGCAGATATCCAGCCATGACAGTCACAATCTCATACCACCACCACTCCAAACATATCGCCAAGCAGCTCGGCACCGCCAGCTTCAACAGCGGCCCAATCCCACTGCACAAATCCCCAATCCCAAACGTCCATCTCATCTCCCCCTTCCTCCAACCCCACCACACGTACCCCGCCATCAGCACCGCCATGTTCAGGTTCGTCAGCACCGATGCCACGGCCACCCCCGGCACTCCCAGCCCCATCACCACCACCAAAACCACGTTCAACGGCACGTGAAACGCCACGGCTATCAGAGAGCAATACATCATGGGCTTGGTCACTTTCTGGGACCTCAGAAAAACCCTCAAAGGCTGTAAGACCGTGTTTGTCAACAAGTCCGGGAGAGAATACAAACAATAGGTGGCGGCCATGGCAGTGATGGCCTTGTCCTGTCCCATGAAAACCATGATGGACTGGAGATTAATCCAGAGGAGGCTGATGGGGATTACGGCCAGGAGTAGGATTAAAACCATGCGCTGGAGAGAGAGGGAGAGAAGGTCATAGTTCTTGTTGCCGAATGCTTGGCTGCATACAGGTTCGAGGCCGGATGCCAGTCCCATCAGGACAGAGTATCCGGTGATGTTGGTGAAGCCGATGGACAGTGCACCACCGGCTAGCTCTAGGCTTCCAAGCCTGCCCAGGAATAGAACTGAAACCGCGGCTCGGACAAACACCAAACAGTTCATGGCCGTTATGGGAAACGCCATCCCCCATAGCTCTCTCAGCTCTTCCCACACCTGTAAAAAATAAGCAAAAGTACATGTTTGAAGACAGAGAGGACAAGTAATGGAAATTTGACGATATGGGTTGGTTAAATTAGTACCTGAGAAGCAGAAGGGAACTTGTGGGAGCAAATATCCGGGTTCTTTTCGGCCATTTGTGTTTACTGCGCAAGAAATGGTGTTTTTATTCTTTCGGAAAGAAGCGTTTAATCAAACAGTTGTTAAACTAAACCAAATGGAACCCAATAGAGATTTGGAGTTGTACCCTTGACTTGGCGAATCAATTGGAGAAATAAACAGAAAAGAAGGCCAAAGATTGGAGAGAGATTAAGGGATAAACTCACTTCTTTGTTAGCTTTTATAAGCAGTGATTCCACAGAGCACGAAGAGGAAGTCAGGAGTGACGGAGGAGAAAAGGTGAATGCTTAAAATGCAGAGAGAGAGAGAGAGAGTTGGGAATGGGGGTTGCTTTTTTGGGTTGATATGAAAGTTGAGGAAGCAGAAGAAGACCCAGGGCTATTGGTGGCTATAGAGTGAGAGCCTATATATCTATATAAATATATTGGGTGTGCTATCCACACACTTCTTTTTACTTCTCACACACCTCTATTACTTTATGTTCGTTAGATCTTCTTCAATTCATCCGATTCGACGGCCGAAATTCAAAAAGATGTGAGATAAGTAAAAAGGGATGTGTGGATATCACACTCTTAAATATATAAATGGTGAATTATTTGTATTAAAAGATTAATAATTTTAATTTTTTTTATTATTTATATAAAAATACGTAGTGTACCATCAGTATTTTTGTCACAATAGAAAAATTTCCCGTTTGGGTGGGGGTTTTAATTTCAAGGCGTATAAGGGCGGAGAGAGAGACAATAGAAGTTAGAAAGGAACGTTTCCTTTTGTTTAGAGGGAGTGAGAGTGGGAGAGTGGGAGAGTGGAAGAGTGGGAAGCGGAGAGAAGGAGAGTGGCATTTTAAAGCTTTTCGTTATAATTATTGCTGCATATAAAAAAATAAAAATAAAAATAGAACTGTGAGAAAAGAGAGTGCTACAGAATTGAAGATGAGAGAAAGAAGTGTCGGTTTGTCTCAATCCTCTCTTAATTTAACTTTTTATTTGGGTCTTAGTAAGAAATAGTGTATAATTTTTTTTTGGATATTCACTGAATTTTTTTTTGTAAGAATTCCAAAGATTCGTCAATTATGTCCATTCATCGTACGTTGTGTAATCAGAAATCATTTTAAATATTTTCATTTAAAATTAAACATAAATAATATTTAACAAAAACTGATCGCACGATGTATGATGGACGGATACGATTCAAAAATTCTTAAGATCTCCACCAAAAAGATCTGGAGAAGATCTTGTTGGTATATAAAAGATGGACATGGAGAAGAATTATGAATTGTTCATCATTGGAATTTGGAGGGTGTTATTTATAGACTTACAAACCATGAGTATTTAGCACTCATTTATCTTCATTACCTTAAATAAATGTACCTTATAAACTAAATTTTGTTGAAACCATTGGCAGTTGAAAACATTACCAGATGAAGCCATCGGCTATCTAATGAATGCCCACATAAGTTTATTTGTCAATACCGACACAAATATGATGAAGACTTTGGAAACAAAATTTTACATTTTCAAAGTCATCAGTTGTAAGTTTCAAACCTTAAGAATTTGTACGTATGGATTCGCTTTATAAATAGAGCACTCACCTGATGTTAAATGATATAGAGAGAATACAGAAAGTTCATAGAAGAGGAAGAGAGAAAAGAGAGGAAGAGGAGAAGAGATAATAGAGAGAGTTATTTTTGTACTCCTATTATTCTAAATTATAATGAAAGCATCACTGCTGCCCCGAGGACGTACTCCAGTCACACTGACTGTAGAGGAACCTCGTAAACTTTGTGTCTTATTTATTTATTCCACTGCACACACCGTCAATTTTACAACACGTTATCAGCACGAGAAGCTCATATGTCAGTGGAAAGCACAACGCCATAAATCATGTGAAGCACTATCTACCTCTCACCTTTGTCAGCTAAAATCTCACAGAATAAAAGGTATGTCTATTTTTCATCTTTCCCAACGTGCCAGAAGCGCCCCACCAAATTCCAGTGAGAATTGAAATTTACAACGACCTGTAGTCGTCACGAGATAAGAAAACTCGTACTTGACAACTGGTTTCCAGAGATCCAGAAGAATCTCGTTAGACTTGGAAACCCAGATCGCGTCTTTTTCAACGGATCTCGAGAACTCCCATGAATACTCGGTTGTCTGAGATGGTGATGGCAGGACTGAATCCACATAGTCATCCCTCTCTTATACCTCCATCAACCCCGCTGTCATCTATAAGGAGGTTCTTGCTTCGTGATGCCATGTTCCCTGGGTCATGCAAGAACAACGCCAGTCTCTGGTAGCCTTTTGGGATTGAATTAATTTGGGTAACCTCCACAACAACTCAGCTGGCCCTGAGTTTCAAGACTGGCAGAGACAGAGAAGGAAAAATGATGGTGTGTCAGATACCATGTGGAAACTAAAAAAAAGTAATAAAAATAAAAATAAAAAACAAAAAGAGTAAAGACATGATATGACACAAAGTTACTAATTGAAACCTGAAATTATACTCATGTAAACGAGTTCATATGAATGGAGAATTATATATGAAAGGTTGTGAGTCGCCCACTTCATATCTCTACAAGTAATCCCTCAAGTATACATGGAAGCAAATTGCTCTGTATAAATTCCAAAGAAAAATGTGTCATGAAGTGTAGAAAATCCCTGAAGGATTCAGATTGCTTGAAGTAAATCCTAGAAGGATAAAGCATAAATTATGTACTCAATACCAATGGATGGTATAAATTGCCTGAGTGAGTACTATCATTATGATATTGTTGCAACATATTAAAATCTCTTGCAATAATCGATTAGAACTCCTGAAGAGTCAATGATATTAAATTAGAACTCCTGAAGAGTCAAGAAAAGTGTTGAGAAAGATATTGTCTCGAACTGCAGATCGAACAATATGCCAACACGAATCTTATCCATGATGTTTATGATATTAAAGAATCATATGGATGGAAGATTATGAGTTGAATACTCAAATGATTTAGACACTAAGAATGATCATTTATCTTCACGAGGGTAAAGATAAATTGATATTTGGTCCAGAAGTACCACATCTTAGTGAAGTATATGCGTTATTGTATTTGGCACAATACATTGAAAGAAATAAAGCTTATTTATTAATATCTCCGAAAAATTACAGACATGAGGAGGGATAACTTCACAAAAGTTGCTCATGTGAAGCCTCAGTACTCGGAGATACCCCAGAAGGGGGAGGCACCATCGGTTGATTATTTGGAGGCTTAATACTTGGTGGAACTCCAGACTGCTGAGACAATGTGTGTCTTTGGAATAAAAACTCGAACCTCTGATTGTCATTTTGGGTTCGACCTTCAGATTCCAGCAGGTGGTCGAGCTTTCTTTTCATGCTCGTCGAGTAATTATTTGCAAGCATGTGTAACACTCTATTCTCATGCTTAAGCCCTTTAATATCTTGTTTAAGACTTGCCACCTCAGCCATCAATGATTCAACTTGGCAAGTTCGAGCAAGTAGGCGTTGGCTCATATTTGAAACAGAGCCCGCACACTGAATACTGAGAGCCAAAGAGTCTTGAACGACCGCCTCATCTGACCGGTTTGAAAGGATTATGTTATCCTTGGGAGTGAGAAGACTTCTAGCTACCATTGTAGCAGTCAAGTCATTCTTCATCACAGAATCCTCAACCGTAAGAGGACCATTAGAAGATGAGAAAGACGGGCGCCATATATTATCTTGACACGGCTTGTCGGTATCTCTCCCGAGACTCAAATCTAAACAAAAGTTAGATGGGCAAGACATTTCAGAAATGATGAAAAGAAAAGAAGGTCAGATAAAATCTCAGAAGTACAAGAAAGAGAAATTTCTGCAGGCAGCAATTTTCTGAGTGTGTCTGAACAAATTGATATCTCTATAAAAGAAGAGGCAACAGGGTCACATATTCAAAAATCGAAGAGACACTAATTTTTGAATTTCAAAAGCCAGATTTCCCTGCATGACGTCTGTCAACATTTCTCAGACGCAATCTCAGCTCTTGGATATCACGTGCAACCTTATCAAAGATCTCTGATAAAGTCGATAACGCGTGAATCTTACTGTTCTTATTACACTGCAGTTGTTGACAAGAGTAAAGGCACAACACCACTACCTGTTATTGGGAAATCCCTATATATGTTTACCTTCGGTCTCCATAGCAAGGCAGACCTGCAAAATATCTAACTCTTCTTCCTCATCTCCGAGAATGCATCTTCAACAAAGCATCTCAAAATATTCAGTTTTCTTCCTCTCCGAGAATACCTCTTCAAACATGTCACACCAGAGCAAGAATATCTCATATCATTAGGGTTGAAAGCAAGTATATCTCATATCATGCTTTTTCCCTACCCTTTTCTTTGTCCTTGTTCTTACTTGCAGGACAAGGAGAAAGAGAGCAATCAGTTGCCACTTGGAGTCAAGCTTCCGACCTGTAACTGATTGTCTGGAACACTTCCCTGGTTGCTTACCTAGCATCTATCTCGAGTACTCATTTTCAATTGTTGATATGATGATAGCTGCCAAGCATGATAAGTCGCTGAGAAGTGATGTTCTGAAGGACTATCCAAATGCAAGGTTTGCATTCTACTCCTGCATTAGAGGGAAAATACTGCAAAAGAAAATGCCAAACCTGCATGGGAAAAAACTAGGGAAAATACCACTTTTGAAAAGGGAGCAAGTAAGGCAAATGAAAATGATACATTGAAGCATGTAGAGACAAGCACAGCAAAACACATGCCGATTCATCCCCGACAAAGCCGAAAATCACTTGCCACATGAAGCTCCTCATGGTCCAATCTCATTCAAGATCAAGCCTCGAATGCTCTTGAAGAAATCAAAAGTCTGATTCAAGATTAAGTGTCCACCACCCTTGAATCAAATTCAGCTCCAGAAAAAAAGGAGTAAATTCAGACCTTTGGAGGAAGTCTAACAGAAGGTCCTCCAGCCCAGTTCAAGAACAAGCCTGTGGAAAGTTAACTACCAGTAAAGCACATTTGTTGGCAACTCTTCTCGCTAAGAGACCGAAGCAGAATGATCAGCCTAAATGATTTGAAATCAGGGGGAGATACTCATCAGGGGGAGCATCCAAAAATAGATCAAGATTTTAACGAGGCAACTGATGTTGATATGTGGGCATCCAAGGGGGAGTGTTGAAAACCATTGGCAGTCAATATTGGCAATTGAAAACATTACCAGATGAAGCCATCGGCTATCTAATGAATGCCCACATAAGTTTATTTGTCAATACCCACACAAATATGATGAAGACTTTGGAAACAAAATTTTACATTTTCAAAGTCACGAGTTGTAAGTTTCAAACCTTAAGAATTTGTACGTATGGATTCGCTCTATAAATAGAGCACTCACCTGATGTTAAATGATATAGAGAGAATACAGAAAGTTCATAGAAAAGGAAGAAGGAAAAGAGAGGAAGATGAGAGGAGATAATAGAGAGAGTTATTTTTGTACTCCTATTATTCTAAATTATAATGAAAGTCACTGCTGCCCCGAGGACATACTCCAGTCACACTGACTGTAGAGGAACCTCGTAAACTTTGTGTCTTATTTATTTATTCCACTACATACACCGTCAATTTTACAACAAATTTATGGTATTAACTTATGAATTTACAACATTTCAACTTGAATGTCACACTATGTCAATATATTCAGTTGAACAAAGGAAAAAGAATATGTTAATGCAAAGTACTTTTAGGCATGGTGTAGGTCAGAAAAGAAACCATGAAAATCCTAAAGAAGTTCAAGACACCCAATGTCCAAGGAGCTTAGAAAAGAATGCTCCCAAACGCTATAGCCGACTACCTACAAGCTGAGCCCAACTAGGATATGGAAAGAGCTTTCCGACCGCCAGCTGCACGTGGTCTGCTGATAGTTTTATGGCACAAATCTTCAGGAACACGTATACTCAAATGTTAATTAGGCCACATGAAAGAGACCTAAGATGGGACGTAAAGGTGGTCAGAGCAATGCTCGGAGAAGCAGGGTTAGATAACCAAGGTCAAATTGGACGCTCGGTCTGCATCACTCTTATAGAAAGCGCCATTTCGATTGAACACATGTCACCTCATCGACCAAATGTTCATAATCTTGGGCTTCTTGGTCACTGATCGTAGAATCTGAAGCGGTCGACATTTTGTGTGCTCGATATATACAAACAATTTTTAATTTTAGAAAAAGGAGAAACATGAAGGCAATCTATTCAAAATTGCAGTCCTAAGTGTTAGTGCTAGGAGGTGCACACTCGGGTATGTCGTGAACCTAGTCGGTCTATAGGGGCAGTCTACCTTGATTCGATTATTAAAGAACTCAACAATTGTGATCCTCGCCAGCATCAGTCCACGCTGGTGATGGCAACAATTACAGATTAAGAGAAAACTTTTTAAAATAGCGATTAAGTTGCACTCTATCATGACCAAGAAAAGTACCAATGTGTATGACAAACCTAAGAGAAGCCAATGGAGAATCCTAAAGATCTTTTGTATGTTCTTGGTCACTGAAGAAGAAGGTAGAACGAATTTGGCAGATCTTCGCTTTAAAAAAGAAAAAGATACAACCTCGAGCAACGGTTCATAGCCATTGGAAAAGAGGTGACAAAATAACAAGATTGTGACATGTGGCATCTTGGTCGATTTAGTTTTCGAAACAGAAAAGACGTGAAGAGCCATTGTCGTGCACGAGGCCATGCCTGCCTGCAATGCATTTAGTATGGAGGCTCCTCAATCACTCTGCCAATCTGCTACTAACATTGGCGTCAGCCACCCAATTATCTCATGGCCGTTGTTTAGAAAGGGGACCAACATGACAAGGCCGAGTGACTGACAATTATGAGCCAGGAACACTTGAGACGCTTACTCTGGCTGAGCACCACTTGAAGTGCCGACCGACCATTGCAACTTCATGCCTAAAATGAGTTGGGGGTACTAGTTAATGCAGGGCACTTTTAAGCTCATATAGTGGTACAGGCCGGGAAAGAAGCCATGAAAAGCGCCAAGAAGTTCAAGAAGCTCAAGGTCTAAGGGACTTATAAAAGAATGCTCCTTGTGCTATTTAGCCAATCGCCTACAAGTTGAGCCCGCCATTATATGAAAAAGCTTTCCGACTGTCAAGAGCATATGAGCTGGCTAACATCTATATGACACAAGTTTCTAGGAATATGTCTACCCAGATGTTAATCAGGCCATATGGTAGCCCCCATTCAAGGGCAGAGACCTAGTATGAGACCTAAAAGTGGTCGTAGTGGCACTCGGAGAAGCAAGGTTGGATAACAAGACTGAGTAGGACGCTTGGCTTGCATTACTTTAACAAAACACACCATTTTGACTGAATACATGTCACCTCACCATCAAATGTTTGGTTAATAGGTGAAAATGTGTCAGAATGCTAGTCTACATAGGTTACGCATTAAATGCCAAATTGGGAACCCCCAAGGCTGATGGGTTCATTGAGGGCATATATAAAGGGGTGGGAACCTCTTTTATTAGGGCCAGACAATTGAAAAGAGAGAGAGTTCATATAATTGTCGAGCACTATTTTTATTCTTGAAATCAATATAATCCGAGTAACACAATGAATGTAACCCAATTTTAAAGGGTGAACTACTTAAACCTTTGAGTTCATTTCATTTAAGTCCATATTCTAACCCCACCACTTAAACCTTTGAGTTCATTTCATTTAAGTCCATATTCTAACCCCACCATGAGTTTATTATTTATTTTGTTAATCTGCAAATTCTGAGCGTTAACAGAGTAGACATCTATCATGTATGTGAAACTTAAAACAAGGAAAGCATACGTCAGTGCCTCATTAAAATTTAGGAAAACTAACGAAAAGGGTTTGAAAACTTTCCTTTTAACGAAAAGCCACTTTTAAAGGTATAGTGAATAGTGACAGTTAAAGGTAAAAAAGCAATTTTTCGTTAAAAGTAAACAGTACCGGGGGTGTTTTATTAAACCTCTCTTAAAATTTTGACTAAAAAAATCTAATGAGAAAAAAATTTAGATGAAAGAACAAAGAGTACGGTGTGAAGATATTACTGACAATGTGCTACCTCAGATATGAGGTTGGCAAAACGTTGCATGATTGCTAATGCTCCCCCTAATGATAGGTTGACACATTTCAATATTATAAACCATCTTTCTAGAGAGATTTTTTTAGTGTGATCAGAACACGGGGTGGTACACCACGTGTCATTGTATAAATGGTGAAATGTGTGTTTAAAGTATTAATAACTTAAAAAATAAGATTTCTCACCACTTATATAAAAATACGTGGCATACATAACACCGTTCAAATGCCTTCAAGTTGGTTGGTGCATAGATATATCTTGCTAATAAGTCCGCAAAGAAAGCTCACATTAAATAATTACATTTACATCAAATGATAAAACAAATAAACTACATCAAGCTATGAAAATGATCTTTCACATTAAGTATTCAGTTAATCCATATAAAATCATTTCAGCACATTTTTTGTTTATGTCGATCGATGGCTGAAAGACCTTTTCTGTGTTCGGAATACTCGTCCAAAGATCTTTTCATTCTAGCAAATCATTTCTATGTTGACATTCTTCTTCAGTTTATGGTTTATGATCCTTAACATATGAAAAGACATCACCAACAAGCACTTTCTTTCTAGCCCAGTTTTCTTTTGTACTCATACAATTCAAATGGATCTATTTATAAGCTTTCTCTTGTACTCATCAACTATCACATTTTTGTTGTTGTCTGAAATTTCAAGAATTAGTAGAAGCAAGGCTATTGGCGGCTATAGAGTATATATATGGACTGCCTGGGTGTAGCCCGTGTGGTTGTGAGTGATGTTTTAATTTCAAGGTAGATGAAGAGAAGAGAAAGAAAGACAAGGTGTTAACACGAATATCTGTCTGACCCGGTCCCATTCTTGACATGTCATCATTTTTAGGGAAGACTCTATGACGGAGAATTATATCACCATTGGATAAAAGACTCGTTGACTCGCGCTTCGTCACCCTTAAATGGGAGACCTTTTGGTGCGTTTAACACAAACATACATAGTGATTCACCCATAAATAAATGAACCACGTCCATTGGAGTGTGTGTGTGTGCGCGCGCGCGAGCGTGTATATATATATATATTTATACATAGTGGTTCACCCATCATCAAGGAATATATGTTTGTGTTACCACAAGGAATGGAACGTTTTTTCTTTTTCTTTTGAGGGAGTAAGTGTGGGGGCCAATGCAAAGAGAGAAGGAATTTTTAAGCTTTTCGTTATAATTATTGTTAAAAAAAAAAACACTTTAAGTATAAAGAATATACAACAATCTCCAAAATTGAAGATGAAAGAGAGGCGCGAGGGAGGGGAAACATTTGAAACGACCATGTTGGTTTTGGCTCAACCATTTTGTAATTTTCCTTTATTGGTCTTTTACTCCCTCTTTATTTTTTATGGTTTAAAGTTTGGCTTTTTACAATACTTATTATTACGGTTTAGTAGTATTCTTCTCAATTTAAATGACAAGTTCGATACTAAAGTATTATAGAAGACCAACTCGAAGCCCTCTGCCCCTTTGTCAAAAAAAACCTTATGTGGGACCATGATTTTTTCAGGGCCATAGTTACACAAATCGGAATACAAATACCTTAAAGATCTGGTCATGAACTCAACATCTCTTATCAATTGAGCTACATAAGCAGACCAGCAATGCCACCATCATCTTGTGTTCCTAAAAGGTACGCAAAGTTAGCCAGCTTCACTAAGATTGACCATTCTTATTCCGCAAGATATGGAAACCTAATTCGATTGGAGATAGATAAGTTTCTTATATTCTTGGAGATTCCTACAATCTAAGGATTGGTGTGGACCGCAAGTAATCACACTCCTAAGAGGATGCAATACCTACTATTAATATCCTTTTGAATTCTCCTGGTTTCATATGGATTATGTATCCTAAAATAATTTTCTCTCGACTAGTATAAATATACTCTTATAGAGTCCATTCTCTTTCCTACTGGTTGAGTCTCATAAATTGCTTGCTAACTTGACTGTCAAAGAGCCTTTGGCCAGTACCCCATCAATGCCTTGGTTATCTTACGATCGTTTGCTATTTTACAGGTAATCAAGTTTGTGCATCTTCTTTACACACAGTGGTGCGCAAATTTGGTACCAACACCATAGATCTAGGAACTCCACAATCGCAGGCCCCTTTCTCCGACTTGGGATATGTGACATCTTTTCCTGCCTCCATCCTAGCTTGTTTACTTGCTTAGTGTGAAATGCTAAGGATGGTAAGTTCCCAAACAAGGAGTTCCTATATTATACATTGTTCTAAAAATCTCCGCCTACTGCCGCATAGGCCCCGCCTAGGCGCTAGGTGGTTGGCCACCGCCTTGATTATTACATAGGCATTTGAAAATTAAGAAATGGGGCCTAGACTTTCTAAGGCGCTCGCCTAGACCGCTTAGGCACCCGCTTAGACCGCCTAGGCATCCGCTTAGGTTGCATCTCACTTAGACAGAAAATAGATTACTTTCATTTTGCATTTTATTTTTTTTCAATAAATTGTAAGAAACTTGTTGAATACTTAAAAGAACACATATTATATGCTTGTTCCCTATGTTTTCATTATGTTCCAATACTACATAATATATATGTCATTCTATTTTGTAGTTTATGATATTTTAAGTATAAACAGACACTTATTTACACGAAATATAATAGATTTAGTTAAATCTGCCTGATCTGCTAGGCGCTAGGCCTCATCCCACCGCCCGACTAACGCCTAGCGTCTATTAGAACCTTGATACTATATTAAGAGCAGAGCCAATAGACATAGGACATGTCCCATTTCTAGAGTTCCCCTAGCATGTTATCGCATAAATTATCAAAATAAAACAATTGAATCTTATGTACAATTTTATAGAGTGGCAGTAAAGGTGACTTATTTGTCAACTTTTCTTTTCGTGGGGGTGGCGAGTTACGATAACGCACTGTGTTGTTGGTTTTGTTCTAGCAACCCCTTTGCCACACATATTGTTGCCATTGTCCTTGCTCAAGATGTAACCCACACCAGCTGACAAATTTTTTTTGTGTCCCTTGGTGCTAACAGATCTTATGCAGGTTTTGTGGGTTCGTGGTGGTGTTATGACAACATTGGTGGCTCAGGCTGGGGATCCCATTACCACCCACCCCTTTGTGCATTGTCATGGCTACAACAAAGGTCCCACGTGCCTCTGTTACCCCTGCCTCCTACCAAATTTGTTCATTCGTCTCCTCTGTGGACACGTCAACGGTTCTAATTTTTGTTTTTCAGTTTACTTTTTATGCTTTGTTTATACTGCCTAGAATGGGTTAGGTAGTAAATTTTGTTTGTCTCACTTCAATGATTTGTGTGGCCTAGCTGTTTTCAATGGTTATGTGAGGATTTTGGTGCTAGGCATGTTCATCTTTGTGACAGATTTACCTCAGGACTCTTGGCTCTAATGGTTTTGTGTGGTGGTTGCATAGAGGTTTACGATCATTTGTGTTATGTGATAATTATCTACAGACCAAGAAATTGGTCACTGGAGAAAACGTACCCATATGGTATATCTTGTAATTAGTTATTCTTGGTAATGAAACACTTTATCGCTTCTGTAAAAAAAGCTAACAACATGTCGCACCTTTTAAAGTTTTTGTTTAATTTCAAGCTAGATCACAAAGTATCAATTTTCTCATATTGCACCATAAGGTTTTGAAATTGTATCAAATTAAGCTTTCAATAGATTGAATGTTTGATCGTTCATTAAATTTAGGGTAAATTGCATTCTATCTCCTTAGGTTAGGTGCAATTGCAACTTCATGCAACATTTTAAAAACATTTCAATCTCATATACAAACTTGTATCTTGTTGCACTTTCATATATCTGTTAGTCAAACTGTCAATTTAACTGTTAAAAGATGATATAGAAAATTCATGACCCACATGTTTTAATAACGAAGCATATACAAAATATATTAAAACAAAGTGAAAAGGGGCCCACCCCTTCTTTTCCCACCCGAGCAAAGGGTGCCCATCTTCATCTCCTCTTTTCTTATGGGCTTGTACGCTGTCTTATAAATAGACTCCACATATCACACATCATCAATTTAATAGATGTTAGATTTTCAAACAGACAAACAATATAAATTAATAGATTCAAAATCTCATAGTGTAATGTGAGAAAATCGAAACTTTTTTTGAAAACCAACTCAAACCTAGAGAGTGCAAAATGCAGTTAGCCTTTTAAGTTTAGATGTTTTTAACATAAGTTGCAAAGAGTTTGTAACTCAACTGATTTAAAATATTTACCTGTGCATCTTGAGTTTGATTCTCTTACCTCCTAATATCTCTTGTATAAAAATAAAAATAAAAATACACCCAAAACAACCAAACCCCTAGAACAATATTGCCAACACCTAAAGCAAAGTCATCATCAAATTCATTGCACTTAACCATTAAAACATTATGGAACACGAAAATGATTTAAGGATAACATGATTTCTGGTGATCTAAATACGCATAATACCAAATAAACCTCTCACTTGTAAAATTATCTTTTACTACTATACTGTAATACTAACTGATTGTATTTGAGATATTATGTCATGTTGAATTTTATATTTTTATTTACGTTCTTCAAATTTTCAAATATGTGATTGATTGTAAAAAAAAAGAAACATAAGACACAAAGGTACCCTCCACAAGCATGAGCATGTGAGCACACTTTGTGATACTTTATTCATGAAGGTTGTAAGTGACATTTCCACTATTGCACTCTAATGTTTATTTACATTAAGAATAGAGAAAATAATATTTAATAAACAACTGATTGAATCACATATTGCTAGCCTATTGTGAGGTTAAGCTAACCCTTTGTTCAAAAAAAAAAAAAAACAATCATTTGACAACTAATTTAATCGCATTATTGCTAACCTATTGTGAGGTACTAATTTTTTAAAAAAAAAATTGCACAAAAAATTATTAAAAAACACAATTAAAATGACAAAAATACCCCTGCCACATTTGATAAATTACTTTGGGATGCTTTTGAAGTTTTTCATTTGAGGGCCATTTATGTCCCTTTCTTTTTTGGTGAAGCTTGTGACCCCAAAATGGGTTGTTGACTTTATATATAAAGATATGCCAATATTGACACACCTCGACTAGAATTGAGTCATACTGGTCGTCACGTGAAGGTGACGTAGCCATGTGTGCAAAGTGGAAGTGATAAAAGTATGAAAATGTGAGTAAATAAAAACCAAACTAACTAATTTACACTAGAACCTAGGTGCAGTCCAACAAACTAAGTATTGATTATATAGAACATGAAAGAAATTCCTACATCTATTTGGATGACTGCCAGAACTGCCATAGAGTCCTCATAAGCCACCAACACAAACGACTAGCTAGAACCTAAAGGGGTGCAAAATAGAAAACGTGAATGGGCAAAAACAAAGCTTTTGAAAACACATTTATCATTCTGAACGTACTAAGGCAAAAATAAAGCTTTTGAAAACACAATTATCTTTCTGAACGTACTAACCCTTCACTATAAACCCCGTATAATTTCCCAGAAAATAATAATACATACATATATAAAATCATGCTCAAATGCAGTAAAAACCAAGGTATGCCATGTCAAGGTATCTCAACCATAACTATGTAAGCCAGGTGAAATAAATCAATGTAAAATAATATGCCAGCTGGAGTCACCTAACGTGATCTGTACGGCTGAACCTATAGCTCATTAATTTATTCTTGCACACGAGTCGGAACCACCTATTTTGGTTTGTACGACAGACTGGGTGTAAATAAGTACGCTCAAGTGCTACAATCACATGAAGGTTGTGCGATGAATTGTGAGTCATCTACGAGTCGGAACCACCTGTGGTGGTCTGTACAATAGGCTGACACCAATGTTTGATCCAAGGTGAGCATGCGGTGCAGGACGTGAACGATAACGTGAAGGCTGTGCCCTGGCCTCGGACGGGAGCACTAACACCAGGGTGCAGGATAATGAGCTCTAAATGCATCTACACATAACCATACACAATGCAACCAATACCATCATAGTGTACTCACCTGAAGCTTACTTGGGCCTCCGCAACATCATTTAATATCATGCATAACTATACTAATGCCAATACTAAAATGTAATGCATCCATGACATGGCATTTAAAATGTAAATTCATTTAAAAACAGTTTTTGGGAATCATAAAGCATATATACGTATATATAGAAAACAAAAGCCCACTCACTGGTAAGTAGCAGGGTCATAGCCCTCAAGTCTCGCCTGACCACGCTCATCCTCAAGGTACGTTTCACCTATATGCGAAACGACTAATTTAACGTTAATTACTAAGCACATAAATAAAACCTAGGATTAACTTCTCATATGTTGCTCAATTAGGGTGTTTGAATATACCAACGTGACCTACTCAACACCATGAAAACTCCTATATTTTTTGAAAATTTTTCTGACGTCACACCCGCCCTCACGTTCTAGCCAAGGCACGGCTACATGCGTCGGCCACGCGCAGGCTCGTGCCTGGCACATTGAGGAATCATTAGCGGCGTTAGGGAATATTTCGTTAAATAGTATAATATTCCGTTTAAAAACAAACGAAGTTACCTGACACCGTCAGTATATTCCGTTAAAGTTGATGAAATATTCTCCACATTCTCCAGTGGGGTTTGCCAGAGCCGCCGTGTTAGATCCCACATCGCCTTGGGAAGTGATCCTTATATGTATATTCTCATCTCTACCTAACACGAGGCCTTTTGGGAGCTTACTGGCTTCGGATTTCATCGGAACTCCGAAGTTTAGCAAGAGCACTCCCATGATGGGTGACCCACTAGGAAGATCTCGTGTGAATTCCCAGAAACAAAACCATGAGGCCATGGTTGGGGCCCAAAGCGGACAATATCGTGCTCTAGCAGAGGTCGGGCCCGGGATATGGTGGACCCCGAGTCGGGATGTGACAATTTGGTATCAGAGCTAAACCCTGGCCGTGATGTGCCAACGAGGACATCGGGTCTCTAAGGGGGGTGGATTGTTAGATCCCACATCGCCTAGGGGAGTGATCCTTATATGTACATTCCCATCTCTACCTAGCACGAGGCCTTTTAGGAGCTCACTAGCTTTGGATTTCATCGGCACTCCGAAGTTAAGCGAGTAGCGCGCGACAGCACTTCCATGATAGGTGACCCACCGGGAAGTTCTCGTGTGAGTTCCCAGAAACAAAATCGTGAGGGCGTGGTTGGGGCCCAAAGCGGACAATATCGTGCTCGGGATGTGGTGGACCCCGGGTCGGGATATGACACGCCGACGGCCGCTATCTGTTACGCTGGAAATTGGAAAATTTTTAAACTTCAATATCTTCTTCATTTCACCACCAAAATTCATGAAATTTATATGGATTTGAAGTTCTTGAAGAGTAGAACATAACCATACCTATTTGAGGTCCTAAACTGACGAAAAGTGGTCGGAATAACTCTTGTAAAATCTGGCTAAACCTGCAACTTCACAATCTGAGTGTTTCGACGTTCAAACCACTCCAAAACTAGCCTAGGGTCCTTATAGAGCTGATTAGGACCCTCCTCGAACCTTAAAACCTTGTAGAACTTCGGAGATCACTTTAGAGTAAGCTTGCTCCTCGTCAGAGCCTTTGGTTCCTCACGTTCTCGTTGTCCGTTCAACGAGTTAATGGTACGGTTAGACTCGTGAGGTCACGAGGAACACGATGGTGACAAGTTTATGTTTGATTTGGGGTGTTTTGATGAAGGTGGATGTGTGTGTGTGTGTGCGCGTGCGTGCGCGCGTGTGTGTGTGTGTGTGAGAATGATCGAGAAAGAAGAGGATGAAAGGGTAAGGATATGCATGTGTGTGTGTGTGTGAGGTCACGGGTTGGCCAGAAAAGAAAATATTAGGGCCCTAATTGGGCTACCGTGAGAGAAAAGGAGAAAGAGGGAGAGTTTTAGGGTCCAAAAGAAATAATAACCCAATAACTAATTGGGTCCAAAAAGATAGGAACTAACGAGATTGGTGACTAAATGATAGACAACCCAACAATATATTTCTACCCCATCTCGTTCTTAAATTGTCGTAATATTTTCGTTAGAAATCCAATTCGACCCTAACTCGATTCGACGCACTCGTGGTGTCGAGTACGATTTAATTACACTAGCGAGAAAAATAATCTAAAAATGAATGTGTACATCCACGTCACAAAACCACGAGAGCACAATTATCACTTTACACATTTGGGGAGAAAATATATATAATAATTCGGGACGGGTCGTTACAATATCGTACCCTATTTGAATTTCAAAATTGACCAAATAATAATAGTAATTATTTAATAATTAATAATAATGGTATTAATAAAATTGAAAGGATTGTAAGCATTGATTATGGGGTAATACCAGATAGACTAAATTTGTAAACTAAATAATATGGAAGTTGACGATTGGATTGTTACTTAAGTGTTAATTTACATGTTTTTTATTGGTGACACATAATTTATTTTACAACTTTAGTTTGAAAATTTAGTCTACCTAAAATAACCCTTCATCATAACACGATGCACATTTACGAGAGAGAGAGAGAGAGAGAGAGAGAGAGAGAGAGAGAGAGAGAGAGAGAGAGAGAGAGAGAGAGAGAGTTGAGCGAAAAAGATGAATAATGTTTGTTAGTTAGGTAGGGAAAGGAACTTATGCTAAAACAACCCAAAGCACATCATTAATAAAGCAAATTAGAAAGATTAATAAGTGATTAGTGCATCAAAAGAACCAAAAGAGACAACCATTATCCCCTTTGTCCAGATCAAATCCAACTTAAAAGAAGCACAAAATCTTTTTATACACAAATTATTTTTAGTATTTTTAATCCAACCAAGATGAGAACATCGTAATCGAGATAAAATCAAATTATTCTAAGTTAGAGGACTTATGTTTTTCTTTTTTTCATTCCATTTCTCAATCAAATTGTATTATAATTTAATTTAAATTAGATGGAGAATCTTTTAGTCTCACTTTGTCCTTGAAATTGAATTTGTCTCATCCAATTTCTATCAATTTTTGTCTCATGAAGGTTAAATGAGAGAGCATCTGGATGTTTCATACCATGCTAATAGAGAGAGCTATTGTGGTTGGCGATGAATGAAACTTTTAGATTGCCCCAAACCTTGTCAAATCTTTGTCATCGTGGACATAAATTGAGTGAAATTACTCTGTTTTAACAGTTTCTGAAGACAAATTAATTAATTAGCCTTTGAACATACATGCCCAGGGGGATAAGGAGTGGGGGAGGAGAAACAAAATGCCACACCTAGATATATTTGTTTTTCACTCCGTTGGTCCTCATATAATAATGCATCTCTTTTATTTGTGTTTTTTTATGTTTTGACTCTTTTTTTTTTTGCTTTTTTTTTTCATATTTAAGAACTTTGACGTATGATCTACTGTGCAGCGGGTACGATCTCCTTTTGAAAATAAAATTATTCGAAAGTGGTGGTGGAGCAATTAGATTAGATTTGAGCATGGTTTATTAGTGGTTTGATACTGGAAGCTTTGTATTTTAGTAGTAAATAATAGGGTCCCTTATTAATATTATATTACTGTAATTAACATTGCTGGCTTCAGATTTTTGTTCATAAAGTTGTTTTGAGTTTTGAGAAGGGGGCTAATTCAGCCCTCTTGGTATGCACTCGGATTGCCTACAGCGATCTCCTTGGGTTTACAAGTAAATACTCTTAATCACTTCAAATGAATCACGAGTCGAGATGGAGCACTCTCACGGCTGCAAAAATAAACTCTCTTATGTCGCGATGGAGCGACACAAGGGAGAAGTTAATTTTGATTAAGCGAAGAGTTGAGTTTACAAAACAAATTGTAAACAAAAATGGTAACTAAAACGGTAACAAGTGAAAGCCAACAAAATAAGAGTAGACAGACCCACAAATTTGCTTTCTATTCCGCTTGATACGTTTTTGCAAGATTACATAGAACAAGAACGATACCTTTTATTCGACCAAAAAGAAAAAGAACGAGACATTTAAGAAGAGAAGCTTCCCCCTTCTCTCAAAAGTTTTCTCGTGCTCCATGCTCGGCTCCTTGCTGCCTGTTTGAGAGTCAATGGTAGACTCTCTCAAAGGCTTTAGGCTTTTGTATAGATAACATGTACAGAATATGTATTCCAACTCACATGCAGATTCACCGGGTGCTGTAAAGGTTGCATCTGCACGAGCAGCAAAAGCAGAAAACTCCGAGGTAGCCTCAGAATGCAAGGCACCTGTAACATTTGAGCTGCAGCATCAGAGTAAAGAGAGACCATAGTTTAGAGTCACCATTTGGATCATGTCACTGAAAGACCAAACTTTAGCCTCGACTCTTGAAGACACAGAAAATGAAAAAAATAATGCGAAAAAGAGAGCATTAATGCCATGTCGTCTAGTTCAGTGCATTCTTCTGAAATATCAGATTCTTTGTAGAGCCACAAACAACATCAGCTGGAGTACCAAAACATACATGCAGACCTAATATGATGACTTTAATAACATCAACATCCGTCAATAATCAAAGAGTGAGTGGAATCCTTTTACAAACACAAGCAATGTTGTAGAAAGCACTCTGTTCAGAAAGGCATACCGTATTCACAAACAAGCCACCGTCAATGCTTAATAGCTATCAACAACCACAACATGCTTGTATTTGCACAGTTACAGAGAACATTTCCCTCGCTTTTTAACGTAGGAGAAAATAATCAATCAATCATTGAAAAGGCATTCTGCACATCAAAATTGTAAATCATAAATTTCTGTATGTGTGAACTCTTGTGGCATGGAGACTATCTCGACTATGACCAACAAAACTCTTGGTAAGAGGCAGTCGAACTTTCTTAAATCAATAATTACTTTCCACGCCATGACTCAAATGATGCAAAATATCAAGAGATGGAAAAGAAGACCATGCTTATTACAGTATAGAAATGACTGATGCACACTGTTTATCACCGGTTGGCACTGCAATTACAGAAATTAAACTCTGGTTATTAACCTTGAAATAAACTGTCTGTTAGCCCCAACGAAATGCTAATAGCCTATGTCTGTTTCAAGCTGGAGAGTAGATATCAACTGCCCCTAGCTAGCTAAAATTAGAACCGAGGCTACAGAATCACTCAAACCAAATTCTGGTGATTGGTCTTAACTCTTAACATACGCTCAATCGAGGAGCACAAAATTTGGTCTAAACCCTCATATGTGATAGTAGATAGTAAATGTATAAATTATCAAACTTCGATAGGTTTTCACAAAATCACAGCAGAATAGAACCATTTGTCAAACTGAAAGGCCACTTATTTTTCACAAAAATTTCAAAAGAATGATTTGTTCAAGGAGCCTTGCCTTTGCATAATTTTTCCTTAACCGCATGCATGCTTCATATTCCTCCATATTCAATTTGGGTCCGACTGTATAAGGGATGCAGTTGCCTTCTCCATATTCCTCCATGATGTTAGGGGCGATACTCCCGAAATTTGGAATGATGAAAATGAGGAGGGAGCTGGGGCTGACTCTGCGGTAGTGGATAAAGGGCTGATAATACTGCTCACATTCATGCTGGTTCCACCGGCAGACCCTTCGATGACAGCCCTTGGGTCGGGGGGATTTTCAATATCTGTAATTCCTTGCAGCATCTGCACAACCTTTCCCATCATCGGCCTGTGAGATGGCAGTTCCTGTATGCACCAGAAGGTTACCTGAATTGCTCTCTTCACTTGATCCATATCGACATCTTGGTCGACTAACCTTCTATCGACAATTCCCATGATGTTACCCTTCTCAAATTCCTCAAAAGCCCATAAGGAGAACATCTTCCTATTTGTCGCCTCAGAAACTTCAAAATTCCTTCTCCCACTCACTATCTCTAGCAAAACCATACCATAACTGTAAACATCAGATTTGGAAGTTATTGGAAGATTTGCAAGCCATTCTGGTGCCAAATACCCTCTAGTACCTCTAACACTTGTCAAGGTTCGATACCTATGGTCCTTTGGATTAACGAGCTTTGCGAGGCCAAAATCTGACACTTTGGCATTGTAATTCTCATCTAACAGAATGTTCTCTGGTTTTATATCACAATGCACAATGCAGTCTCGGCACTCCTCATGAAGGTATGTGATCCCCCTTGCAGTGCCGAGGGCAACTTTGAACCGAGACTCCCAATTCAACAACTTTCCTGATTGCTCTTCTGTTGCAAAAAGGAAACTATCAAGGGACCCATTTTTCATGAATTCATATACCAGATGCCTATGGCGCCCCTCAGAGCAAAACCCAATCAGCCTCACCAGATTCAAATGGTGTGTGCTACTAATTGTTGCAACCTCCATCCTGAACTGTTTCTCCCCTTGCTCAATCCCCTCAAGTTGCTTAACTGCAACAACAGTTCTATTAGCAAGAATGCCTTTATAAACAGCCCCAAATCCTCCTGCCCCAAGCTTCTCCTTGAATCCCTTCGTTGAGCGTTGGAGCTCCTTATACAAGAACTGAACCGGTGCACCAGAAGCATACTCAAGAAGCGCATATTGAATAGGCAATCCACCAAAGCTGCGACTGTTTCTGCAAAAGCACCACCACAAACCACCTTCAAATGCCATCAAACCAAAGAGGGTGGCAATAACTACAACAACCACTATCCAAGCACGCAACTTGCAATCTTTTTTGTTGCCAGCAGTCCCCAGTGATGATGATGGATTTGGAATCACTGGTTCACATACCTTGATATATGAACTACTGGACATAGCTGGACTGTGATAGCCACTCAGAAAACCTGTTGTCTTGGAGTAACATAGCCCTGTGCCATCAGACAAAGATGTCGAAGCATCACAAGCACTACTTCCAAGACAATACGACTTGCAAGCCAATACTCCCGCATTGAAAAAGAAAATCTGCGACTCTGTCTCAGGAGGGTACGACAAGAACCGAGTATGTTCCAAGTCCAACATAATCACACTCTGAGGACAATCCTTAATCTCCATCTTCCTCTTACAACCTTTCCTGCTATCCTTGGGATCAACAAGCTCAAAATTAAGAGACATACATCCGCATACCGGATCAGTATCGTTATAACTACAAACTCCCATGTCCCCACAATACCCAAAAACCTCACACTGATCAGTAACAGCTGCCCATGTCTCTGTTACAGTCCCACTACCTCTAGCAGAGCTATAAATCCTCAGATTCCCATCACTCCCCAACTTCAAAAACCGCAAAATATCACCCGCGTCGGGATAATCAGTACTATAAGCAACAACAGCATCAGTGGACAACTGTGGATCAGAAATTGACAGAATACCAATTGACCGCAATCCTAGAGTAGGCGAATTCAAATTCGTATTAACAGAAGAATTCAATCCCTGATTCCAATACACATTAATGTCATTCCACAAAAGTGTAAGGTTCCCCTTTTTTACAAGCTTAAACGAGTACAACCCAGATCGCAAAACCTTATTCACAGTGAAGTTCTGCCCGGGGACGATCGAATCAGTGGGGTTGTCGAAGCTGGACCAGACCTTAACAGTGCCGTTTCGGAGTACCAAGTTGCCCGAATCGTCAATCTCAGCCGAAGAGACGCCGCGGCTGGTGGTGTTGGAGTCCCAGAGAGTGGCGCCGGAGCCGTTAACTAGGCGAAGGGTGCCGGATTGGAGGAAGTGGAGGGTTCCACCGGAGTCAACTGCATTGCCTGCACCGGCGGACCAGACGGGTACGCCGCCGGAGTAGGAGATGGCGGCGATGTAAGAAGGGGGTGAGGTGGGGGGGTCGGAGGGGATGAAGCCGAGGGAGAAGATGTCGTTTGGGGAGGACCAGGTGGTGTTTGGGTTGGCGGCGGAGAGAGAGGAGCCTGGTGAGATTGTGGTGGGGGCGGAAACTGCGGCGGAGAGGAGAGAAGCGATCAAGAGAAGGTGTGAAAGACTGACGTGGGTTTGGAGCGCCATTAGGCTGTGTCCTGGCTTTTGGGCATCAGTTCATTGGTGGTGGGCAGCGGAGAAAGTTGGGCCTTTTTAAGGAGGAGGAGGAGGAAGGAGGGAGTCAATTTATTTATTTTTGGACAAAGGAGGCTTCGTTAAAGAAAGGGAGAATTACAAATTTGTCAGTCAGTCAGTCAGACAGTCAGACAGTCAGAGTCTTCGTTCCAGTCTCAATTTAGAATGGAAAGAAGACTCTGACTAACAAATTTGGGTGAAGGACAGTGTTTTGGCTCATGCGACCTTAGATCTGCTGCATCCCGTTTTTCTTTCTCTACCTGTGGCAAAATGTAAACGCCGTTAACTATTATAAAAATATGCCACTTAGAAATAAGTTTTGTTGTATTTCTCTTCGCTCGAAAGTAAGAGGTTTTAAGTTCAATTCTCGTGGATGACAATTTTAATATCAAATTAGGTTCTTCATTGTGTGGCTTAACCGAACTCTTTTTTTTTTAGTGTAAAAATATTGATGTACTAAAAAAACTAATATAAAAATACGAGGAAAACTCAAATTAGGTATTTAGATTTTCAAATATTTTTATTGAGCAAAATGATTCAGTTTTGTTAATATTATCTCTCATCAATCTGTAATGCATTGATTTATTTATTGGAAGTTCATTATTTTTCTCGAAGATTAACGTAAAGCAAATGGGAATGACCGACTATTCAACTATTCAACACTACATTACGTTTAATAAATATCACCGAACTTTGCTTCCAATTTCATTAATTTCAAGTGGAGTCACATCTTTAGACAGACCAACTTTGTGGTTGATGCGTTAACTCGTCAAAGCCGTACTATTTCTAGTAGGGCTTAATTGAATTAATAGTTCCCGTGGTGATGGTGATAGAGTAGTTGAAAGATAAGTCTTGTGGTAAAAAAAATAATAGAAAATTTTATTTTAGTCCTTGGTAAAGATTACTTTTTAATTAAAACCATGAGTAAGATCAAAATCTAATTTTAGTCCCTTGTTTGATACATTAATAACCTCATTTATTAATTATTTTTTAATTTTTTAATTATTTATCTTTTTCTTTTCTAATTTTTAATATATTAATTTTATTTCATTATAATTTTTATTTTCATTTCATTCATTGTAATATATTTTTGTTGTGAACATTTAGATAAACTAATTTTTGTTATACAATATATTTCGATGTACTGTAACTTCTTCATTTAGGTATATTAAATTATAATACATTTCGGTGCATACATTTAGGTATATACATTTTAGTACTAACATTTCGGTGCATACATTTTAGTACACACATTTCGGTGCATATATTTAGGTACATACATTTCGGTGCATACATTTCGGTACACACATTTAGGTACATTAATTTAATATTAATACATTTCAGTGCATATATTTAGGTGCATATATTTAGGTACATACATTTCGGTGCATATATTTAGATACATACATTTCGGTGCATATATTAGGTGCATATATTTAGGTATATACATTTCGGTGCATATATTTAGGTACACACATTTCGGTATACACATTTAGGTACATTAATTTAATATTAATACATTTCGGTACTAACATTTAAATATATTAGTTCAATATAATATATTTCGGTACACATATTTAGATACATTAATTGAGTCTTTCAAGTTTGAAGAATGTTAAATAAAATTAATAAATTAAAAAACTCTTTTTTGGTCAAAAAATAAATTAAAATTTGTGTATTAATAAATTTAAATATTTAATGGGAGATATTAAATAAAATACACATTAATTATTTTGAATTAAGGACACATTAGGGACTAAATCAATATTCAATCTAACACCAGGTTTTTTTAAAATTTTAATCTTCTTGAAGGATTAAAGTTCAAATAGGATTTAAGCCTTTACGGTAAAGTCTATTAGGATTTATGCCCAAAATTGAAAATTTTGTCAACTTTTTGTTAATTATTAGTGCGTGAGACAGCCCCACGTGTTAACAATTAACGGAGATGTCCATTTTAGCATAATATGTGTATGAAGAGTTTCGTTTTAGCCTAATATGTGCAACTCACGTACTAATAATTAACAAAAAGTTGACGAAATTTTCAATTTTGGGTATAAATCCTAACAGACTTTACTAGTGGGACTTAAATCCTAGTTTTTTCACCACATGGGCTATCTTTTAGGGTGCGTTTGGTACGCGGGACGGGACGAGGCGTTCCGTCACGCGTTTGGTACGCCTAAAACAAGTGGGACGAGGCGTTCCACGTCTGTGGGACAAATTTTTTTAACATTTTAGGACAAAAATGCCCCTTGTCTTTTTCAAAATTTACAACATCCATCCCATCCTGTTCTGTCCCAACCCGTCCCGCGTACCAAACGCACCCTTAATTACCTTATCATCACAGGAACTATTAATCCAATTAAGCCTTCTAGTAGTCATATTTGGGAGTATTGTATCTCAAACTTTACTTTTTCTGCGCTTATCTTTGCTTATAATGGAAACAGTTGTATTTGTGGTTTATTTTTCTTTGATGATTTTTTTTGGATAAAAAAAGATAAAAATATTGAAAATCACTAGTACTATTTTGTGATTTTTTAAACGCAACTCCAACTTTAATTATGAGTTTTAATCACTAATAGTCAAAATTTAACACCAAATTTTATAAATGTCAATTTTTATAATTTTTTTCAAAAATAACAGAAAATTCACTTAAATAGACTTAAATACCCTCAATTTTAAAACCAAATAAACATAAGGATAACACAAGTTCTTATAAGTCGTGGAACAGACCATTTTGAGACTAGCATCTAATATCTTCGTTAAACACAAGTTCTCATACAAAATTATATTATCAAAAGCTGTAATATCTCCATTTTATCGTTGTTTTGTAATTTCAGAGCAATGTGTCTATACACTACTGATTAAACACATAAAGGAGTCCTTCAACTGTTCAACATGGAACATGAAGATGTAATTAAGGTTTCTAAGAAGCTATTATGTACTTAATTAACAATGACAAGGATGAATCTCTTCACATTGCAAAGCTCATCTCCTTTTTTTTTTTATTTAATAAATAACGCATTAAGTATAGTTGACCACAAGAATTAATGGAAAAAGTAGCATGTCGTATCAATGGATATCCTCAATTCATTTTATCAAATTTTATTTGTTTGAGCTATTAATTATCTCACAAACCCAATTAAATTTCAACACAAACTCGAATTTTGTTTTAATTTTAATTGTTGGAGTTAGTAATATACCACAAGGATCCTTGCCAGATCCATTTCTTAGGGATCCCGCAATTATGTTCATTCATCGTACATCGTGTAGTCAGTTTTTGTTAGGTACTATTTATATTTGAATTCTAAAATTTAAATGATTTCTGACAGCACGATGTACGATGAACGGACACGATTGTGTAATTCCTAGGAAAGGGATCTGGCGAGGATCCTTGTTCAGTCATATATTTCATTGATTTAACTTTACAACAATTCTTCCCTGCTGGAGCGGTTAAGTTGCTTTCTTACAACTCCCACCAGAATTTTATTGATCTCCCATGTTCAACGATAAACAAACCAGAAACTGATCTGCACAAGTTTGATACTACCAAATCTTCTCACAGCTTCACACTTTGAAAAATGATGTACAAGAGACCTATTCAAGTGTTTTGGCTTTTATATGTAAATATATTTTAAATTTTGAGGGTATTTAGGTCTATTTACGTGAGTTTTCTGATATATTTGAAAGTTTATATAAAAATGACATTTATATTCTGCATTCTAAACTTTTTATATTTATATAAAAAAATAAAACATTGTGGGGGGTGGACGATGATGTGACAACCCGTCCCTAATTTTATGTTTTTATTAATTTTAAAAGCGTGAATTGAAGAAAATGCCTTAGAGGCAAGGACTTTGACTTCCATTGACCATCGTTTAGAGAAACGTATGACTTATTCTTTTAGCATATTTGCGTAGTACTCGATAGTACGAATGTATATGCGAAAACCGTTTACGAGTTCGGATTATAACGGTATAGTTACGGATGTTTGAATTTGGTTAGTTATATAAATTGAACTCCCATCTTGTGGGAATGAAGCCAATTAGCTTTCAGCAAGGAAATAAGGAACCAATCATAGTATTTTTTTTAGTACCAATCAGAAATGAGGGGGAAAGGAAAGGACCAATTGGAAGAGGAGAGAGAAACTATTTCCCTTCCCTTTCAACTCGTGCACACCCAACCCGCCAATGACCCGAGTTGTTTCTGGCCAATATCCACCAATTTTCTGTTGATTCATCCACATCCAACACCTACAACTTCTTCAACGACCTCTCTTCTACCATCTCTACCCATATTTGAGGATTTTTAGGTCCTAACCCGCGAGGAACTTCACCGGAGCACCGAAGGTGCTCGACAGCGATTCCTCTGCTCAGGCGAGTTTCACCACCCACTACCATTCCTAATGAACTCACCTTGGACCCAAGAATAAGACATAACCAATGATAGGGGCGTTGGAACACCAGAGAAGTCGAATCGACGAACACCCATTTTAGGGTTTCCGCTGGGTTCTTGACAATTTGAGGATTTTTCCGGCAAAATTGGACTTGGCCATAGGTATAAAACTTGCTCTACTCATTGAGATATTTATTTCTATGAAATTTGAGAATTTTTAGAAATAGTTGAATTTTCCGATGAGTCGGGGCGGCCGACTGCCACGTGCGGCAGTGCATGACGGCGGCGTGTGGGCCAAGTCACCTCTGACCTTCCTAGGCTAAAATTGATACCCAAATTCCATATGTGAAGTCTGATTGATGAAATCTCATCATTCGAACATAGTTTTGATAGAGACTGTCACTTGGTTATAATATGATTCGACGATCCGACGATTGGATCGTCACCAAACTTTAATAAGTAATAGTACATAATATTTAAGGATATTAAGAACTGAAATATTGGGAATCTGATGTATGGATCTTCCCGAATTGGATTTGTAAGTTTGTAAAATAAAACGTTGACTGCCACTTGAATTTGCAATTGGCGGAGATCCAACCTTTGGATCGTAATGAAACTTTAGTATGATGTTCTAGAAGCATAATGTAGATCTCGGGAGGTATGGATCAGAAATCGAGGTGCAGATCTTTCGGATTGAGTTACATAGAATTGTGGACCATACCATCGACCTTCGACTGACAGTTGACTTTTAGTCGATGGGTTTCAAATTATTTTAGAACATCCTTGGGGATGTGTTTTATGTAAGTTACGTGTTCTATCAATATTAATTCTAAGACGTAATTTGATAATTATTCTAGGTGTCGATCGTTCAAGATGCCTTGATATTTGTGCTAGGGAGTTGTAGCGCGGACTCCGGGTGAGTGGGTCTTTTCCTTTTTATAGTATGTATGTATAAACTTTATAGTTTCCACAATTTCTTTTCAATTGATTTAGGCATGCAATGCCATAGTTTATTTATTTTAAAATGATGTTTTGTGGTTGAGTTTTATTTATCATTATGGCATATTTCTATGCATTTTACCTGCTCATAAATTTTGTACTGTTATGAAATGTTGAAGTAAGTACAAGATGCACAGGTAAGTCCAGGTAAGGTTATTATTGATTGAAATTGTTGAATCATTATGGCATGCTTATTCATATAGTTTGCTCATCATTGCTACACCCTAAGTGTTAGTGCTCAGCCTAAGCTAGGCTAGTCCTTCAAGTGTATGTTCACCTCCCAGCACTACACGCTCCCCTTAGATCCAAGTAGGTGCTAGTCTGGTCATACAGGTCACATTAGGTGACTTCGACTCTTAGGTGACCCGTTCATCACGCTAGTCTTCGTGTGATTGTAGAACTAGAGCGATTCTTATTATACCTAGTCTTGTCGTACATGTCATATTTGGTGACTCTGACTCTTGTGTTAGCATAGATTGATGAGTAATAGGTGCAGTCGTACAGGTCACATTAAGCGACTCCGACTGACATGCTAGTATAGGTTACAACACATGATCATATTTATATCGCAGTTGAGATAATTCTGTTGTGGCATACTGTTGGATTTACTGTTGGCATGCATTTGATTTCATACTTATACGTAGTATGATTTTCTAGAATCTATACGTGTTTTACGGTGAGGGGTTATAACATTTTCAAAGGTTTTTATTAAAACTTTATTTTCAGGCCCACTCACCCTTGTTTTCACCCCTCCAGGCTCTAGTATCAAAGTTTTCGAACCGATGAGGATTATTGGCAAATCTTAGTGTAGATGATTACCATCGATGGTATAATGCTCTGTCATCACATGTGAAATGGATTCATTCCTGCTCACCAGTGCACTTTTGTAGTTAGACACTTTTAGGTTTAAATTTATACACACTTTTCACATCACTACACTTTATAGCTTCGTCACCTTCTAGTGTCGGCCAGCACAGCTCGATTCAGAGTCCAGTGGACATTTCGGGTCCAAGTGTGTCAATGAGATTTTTAAATCAATAATAACAATTTTCAAAATAACTGTTGCAGTCCTATTGGATTAGAATTGTGATTGTGTAAATTCTATTATATCTAGGGATATCTTGGAATATTCCCTAGGGTTAGATATTATTATATTAGAGTTGTAATCCTATTAGGGTAAGGATTTAACGTTCCCTACTACTATAAATAAAGGCACAATGAGGTGAGATAACACACACCTCACAATTACACATCTCTCTTTCTCTCTATGTTGCCGCACACCCTCGCTCTCTGTCCTTTATATGATTCAATGAATTAGGCCTATAACATGTTATCAGCACTCTTGACGCTACGTTAAAGAGATTTTATTCTTCAATCATGGGAGTATTACGTTTTAATGATTCTTTTTATGATTATTTTATTCTTTTATTGAATTGATTTACATGTTATTGATACAATTTAATTTTTCTTTGTTGAACGTGATACAACGCATTGGAGATGCAATTCCAACTTTTTGAAAAGGTTCTTTTAAAATAAATTAAGAAATTTGAAACGACCATGAAGCATGAAAACATTCCCCATGATGCATGAACCCCCTACATTTATATTTTCCTTCTAATATATATATTGTATATGTTCATATATTTGTCTATACATACGTTCATACATTACGCATTTATAAAATCGCTATGTGGAATTAGTGAGTCAAAGAATCGAAAGAAATTAGAAGCAATTTCAGGTTTTTTCAAACCCTAGATGTTGAAAAAAAGGGAAAATTAAATTTGGAAAATCTGCGATTAAGTCGCAGCCTGGAGCCACACCACCATGTTGACCTTAGGTGCTGGAATGACGTCGTACTAACGTCCCCGTGAGGCAGTAACGTTTTTGGGCTTTGTTGCATACGTAAACCAGGCCCTAGACCTTGGTTTTGAAATTTGTTGGGCTCGCAACCCTTTAAGCTGCATACCAGCAACTTGTTTGTTGGGCCTTTCATTACTTCAACTAATGCCAGACCAAGCCAGCACGTGTTGGCTTGTCAAGTGCCTTCAGCCTGCCAACTTGCCTCGCATCCTATCCTAGAAGCCACGCATCGCTGTACTTTTCACACACCAACCCATCAGCCAACCGCTGACTGGGCTCATTTGCAACTAGCCTGCATTCAACTGCAAGCTTGTAGCTTGCTTTGCATGCGGGGCTACACATCAGCCTTTCCCAAGCCACTAGCAGCCATAAATCTTTTTCTTTTTTTTTTTCTTTGATGGGCTGTTTACCTCAGTCCACTGCCACTTGCAGCCGTGTCCCCAACCCTAATGGCCTGCAATTTTTTTGCAAGGTCGTGTGTTGCAACCAACCCACACATTCTAGGTTGCATTATTTTTTGAACCCGATGCCATATTTTGGCATCCTCTGCTTCTTAACCATACCCAAATTTTTTTGGGACGTTTTTGGTTAATACTAATTAAGCTATAATTCACTTGTCAATTGGCATGCTGCCAATTGAAGCTAAAAAGATCGACATGTCATTATTTTGCTTCCACGATTGACCTTGTATGGTCCTAATCTATTGAATTAATTAAAATTAACTAGTAGTCCATTAATCTAACAAGACATCCAAAATTATTGGCCTAAAGCCCACTTTTGGACATTAATGATTCAATATTTTAATTCTTTTCTTTGAACCGCTGACTTCCTTTCGTAGTCTCGAAGCACTGACACTTGAGTTTTTGAAGAAACCTAAATCCTCTACACTTAGTTATATATTGTATTATGTGTTCTTACATGTACCTCCTTTTATGAACTGAAAGTTCATAACTAAACTCAAACTTGTAGTTTCGAATTAAGTGCATTTGAAACCCTAAGTCTTCATAAAACAATACATCCATTGAAAACCGATTTTTTCATGTAAACCATGTCTTAGAACCCGAAGTTTCTGACTTTGATATTTATGGAGATCTTATTTCCATAAGCACCAATCACAATCTTTTCCCTCTAATCAGTGGATTGTCGAACTGTAACAAGTTTGATTTCACTAATTTGGATGTTTCTTGACCGAAACCACTTTATGTGGCTATAAGACGTGAATCTCCACTTGACTATCAAGAAGTTGAGCAACCATTGAAGCCAACAATGGCATGGAAGACCTGAATACGCCTCAGCCATGATCTTCATTCGAAGACTTATGCCTGAAGCATTACAAATGAAAGTACCTCCCAAACGAGGATTGCATAACTATTTGGCTCGCTCATACGGACCATTTAATCATGAAAGGCATTGCCTAAAGCAAACCATGCTTACATCCATAAATGAGTACGATTATAAAGTTTATAAATATGATAAAACAGCAGTATAGAGAGCGGAAGTTTACCAAATTCTTGAATCAAATTACTACCATAAATGTGAGAAAAATATATAAACCCAGCCTTGGCTGGAGTTTACCGAATGGCTCGACCTAGTTCGGTCAAGGCTTACTGAATGGTGATTTCTAGTTTCGGCTAGGGCCTCCCGAACGGTATTGTTCTACTTCGGCAGAGGCTTACTGAATCGACCCTTCTAGCTTCGGCTGGAGTCTATCAAACCCTAGTCTGGGTTTGTCTTTCTCAATTCAATTTTGAGTTTGTTTTTTACAACATATGGTAGAATTAGGGTCTGCCAAGGTGTGGCATCATGCCTGAAGCATGATCTTTGGCACCTAAGACCTAAAACTTCAAGAATAAGGGATAGTATTCCCACACCTCAACCCCACAAAATCTACTTCCATTTCAATGGAATAGATAATTGGTTATGCACTTGTTTGTGCCCCTACCAATGCTGTTGAGAAGTACCATTCTAGTAGTCAATATATGAGACTAATTTTGCTCCACCAAACATCGTTGTAAAAGCATAATTTTGACATGGATGGCTTGATAGGAGCATATTAATGCGACTTAGCTTGCTTGTTTCCTCTCGTTTAGGTTGTTAGTTCCTAGTTATTTTAGTATTTTAAGCTATTTTCGTGTGTTTGTAGGTTCAAAGGGCAAAGGTAGCAAGAAAGTGCATTTTGGAGCAGTTTTGGGTATTGGATGGATAACACATGCTTGAAGCTAAGTGGATGGACAAAATTGAAGACCAAAGGAGGCTAGGAATGAGTAAAGAAAGAAATTCAAGACAAATGAAGTCAATGAGCTCATAAAAGAAAGAAGAAATGTAAACCAAAGTTTCCTTATTTGGCCTAAACCTTTCCTAAAACTAATTCACTTAAGTTCCAGCTGCAAAGGGGTGTCTTAAATGTGTTAGCATACTTAATTACTTGTTCTAGAAGTCCTAAACCTACCCTAAATACTATGCCGCACCTTTCCCTACACTTTCCCTTCCTTGCCGCACAAGCAAATCACATTGCCCTTTCTCCCTTCCTTGCTGCACAAGGGGGATTCTCCCTTTCCTATTTTTGTGCCTCAAACCACATTCCCTTTTCTTTCTAAGCCCTGCCGCACCTTCTTTCCCTTTCTATCTTGAATTCTGTCATTTATTTACCTTTCCCTTAAGGTGCCGCATATCATTTGCCTATTTTGAGTTAATTTCTCACTTTTACTCCTTATGGGACAAAATAGCTAAGTTCTAAACCTTTCCTATTATTTGTTGTGTACCCTAGCCCTATTTATACTTGATGTCGTACCCTTTAGAGTCTCTCTACACATTCTGCCGCAACTATTCTTCACACATCCCATCCATTCCATCCATCTATCTACCTATCCACCCTCTACCACCAACACCACACAAACCACTCCACCCAAACCCTTGTGCCGCAACAAAGAAGGAGAAGGAATGACCTTGGACATGCTTGCCATTCAAGTTGGATTGCTGGAACATTTTAGGTGTTTTCTTTCTTTTGTTTTCAATGTATAAGTTTTATTATCTTTGTTTTGCGAACATGAGGAGCTAAATTCCTTTTAGCTAGGGGGAGATTCAAAGCCATGAACATATTTGCAATATGAATTGATTACCTTTAGTTGTGATTTCATAAATTGTGAATACAATTTGCTTAACTGTTTGATTAAAAACTTATTCCTGTATGTTGATTAAGGGTGCACACTTAGTTTGCATGCATGAATTTGATGCTAGAATATAAGGGAGTTTCACCTAATCGTTATGAACTTATATTCATAAGTAGTGGAGGTTGCTAGTCACAATCGCATTAAGTGAATTCCTGGCAGAAGTATCATGTTGTTCATAGTTACGAATGCCTTGTCAATGCTTATGATTTTCACAAAGCTTAATGATCTTTGATTGTATCTCTATTATGCTGTTCATGTAGGAAACTTTTGAAGAATACTTTAGATTGTCAATGCGTATTCCATCCAATTCAATAACTTTAGGAAAATCTGATGGTTAAAAAAGTGCTGTCACGATTAACTTGAGGCATTGAGGTTCATGGTTTAATGAAAAAGCAATTGAAAATTGATTTATATGCAAGTGTGTCATGTGTGAAGAAAAACCCTCTAGCTAGCCTTTTATCCCTTGATTTACTCTAATTTTATGTCCTTGTTTAATTCAGCAAGTTATTTAGTTTTAGATTTAATTTTCGTAGAAACCAAAACCCTCCATCGTTAAGTTGTGTTAGTTGAGTTAGAATTTGTCCAAAGTTGTGTCTAGTTAGTCCTTTGAGTTTATTTTCATCCAAATCATTCTCTAGTGTCTAGTTTGAGTCAATTTGCTTGTTTTGTGTTGTTTTGAGTCATTCTAGTCAATTTTGAGTTATTTGAGTCTAGTTAAGTGTTTTCAGCCTAGTTTTGTGTTTTTTGATTCTTGTTTAGTGTTTTTAAGTCAGTTTCGAGTAGATTAGCAATCACTCCTAACCCCTGGCCTAGAACGATCCTTAACTTGCATCTCTACTACGATTGTCAACAAGAGGGTTTAATTTGAGTGCTAGCTTATATCACATCATGGCCTGTTGGCCGAATCCACCTTAGTAACCTTGGTTTACTTTATGAACATTTTTTCATGTTCTAGATTCAAGTTTGGTGTTTGTTTTCGTTATGGATAATCTTATCGATATTGTCCTCGAATATGAGTTAACTGAATCATGTTTCTTAATACATGTGACCGAATTTAATTAAACATGTGATTAGGTATGAATGTGGAAAAGTTAGTTGTTTGGATGAATGCATACTACGCAAACTAACTTTATACCTAAGTCACATCTCTAGCAACGACTTCAAGTCTATCCAGCCTGATTAAGAGCATTGACACGCTCCTCATTGTATGAATGGTACTAAATTACCATTTTAGAGACCTTATATTCTCACATTCCAGAAGAACATCATTGAGATTTAAGGATATTCGAGATAACAATAATCATGAATGAAACCATTGAAGAAATATCATTGCACCACCTCCAAAAATGAGCCTAAAGATTTGTTTTAGGGCCAATGGGTTATCTCCCAGCTGAGAACACACGACATGTGGCTGGCCTAGAACTTGGTGATTGAGCAGTTTACTTGCTTTGGCACGACTATTTGGGACACTTAGGTCGAACAATGATGCTACAATGCATCTCTTTGCCCAAAGTAAGGATCGTGTGCCTACAAGCACACTTTGCCAAGCTTGCTCGTTGGGAAAATTGATTTTCTAAATCATCCATAGCAAAGACACGACACTACCCTCTTTTCACAAAGGATTCAAGGGAATATATGTGGACAAATCCAACCAAAATGCCGACCATATAAATACTTAAGTTTTTGGTTGATGAATCGACAAACTGGTCACATGTTTGTCCACACACATTACTGTGAAATCTCATGGTCGATTATAAGGGTTCACCACCCTAATTATCCCATAAAGTCTAGAAAACTGGATAATGTCAGAGAGTTTATATCGAAGGCTTTCGATAATATTGCATGTCTTTTGGGTTTATAATTGAACATCGAATTCCCATGTTCACCCAAAAGCAGCCTCACAGCGTGATCATAAAGCGTAATATAAATGATCGCCCGAACCTTCGTGAATGCACCAAGTTTTTAGTTTCTACCTAGGGCTATGCAATCTTGTACGTAGCTATGTTGGTCTGCCTTGAGGCTCATCGCCACTCAACCTATTCGACGTTACACTTGGTTACTGGGTACGAGCCTGACGTTTCATGCTTACGTATTTTGGGAGTGCATTCCATGTGCCAAGTTGCACCCCCACAACGTACCAATATGGGTCCTCACACAAGGTTGTGAATCTTTGTCGATTATGATTCTCCTTCATAATAGCTTTCTTAGAGCCCTTGCAAGCAATCTCTTTACCGCTCATTTGCAGATTGTACTTTAATAAGATAGTATTCCCGTCATTAAAGGGAGATAAGAACGTCAACGTTCCTGTAGAACGACGTGAATTACATGCACATTACCCACTATGTCTCATCTTGATCCCTGTACTGCACAAGTGTGATAAGCAAGTATGATGAATTCTAGCTTTCAGAATGTTGCTCCAGACACATTCTTCTAATCTAGCTAAAGTGACAAGATCATATACTAGTTGTAAACATGTCTACAAGGATAGATGTACTTAACGGACGTCGAGTCAACATCTTCAAAGGATGTGCTGCCCCTGTTAGACAGTTTGGCTGCTCCTGTTGGATGGTCTAGTACACCGACAGATAGCCAATCAATGCATCACGAGTGGATCTGACCCCTTTGATCCTTGGAATGATGCTTGCCTTGTTTATTATGATGGTGTGGGTTCCTTATCAAACCCGCACACGACACCTCCCCAAATGGTTATGTGTTTACCATTAGGGATATCGCAATATCTTGGAGGTCCACGATATGACCTTAGTTGTGAAATCTTTGAATCGTTCCAAGACTCACCTCACTTCACTACACCACATGTGAAACATGGTTGAGATCTCTTGTTGAGCATATTCGAAGTACTTGCTATTTTCATCCATCGTTGAGTCCCGACGACAATCCATGAAAACTATGCTGCATGTATCCACCAAACCAAGACATGATACATCAACAAAGTCAACACCAAGACATATTGCGTCTACATTAGTAAAACATGAGGAGATTGAAGTCATGCAAGCCGATCCCAGACAACCGTGCGGACCTTTATACGACGTCACTGTTGAAGTCAACCTTCTAGAAGCTTGCCCGATGAATTGGTATGCCTAACTATGCAATGCTTATAGTTCTCATTGGGAAGTTTTGTCAAACTCAGGGGGAGTATCCAGAAGTATACTCACTTGATCTTAATGTACTCATTTTCCCTACGATTATGAGCATTTTTCCCACTAGATTTTTGCTACCTAACTAGGTTTTGACGAGGCACCCATCTTGGGCTGATTATACCATTGTGAGCTCTTCTGCTTGTGTTTAGAGGACTTATGGTTTTAACTTAATGCAACTTCTCATTTTTCTCCATAGTCTATGGGTTTTACCATAGTGAGGCTTTGTGAGTTTTACCTTTTATGCATTCTTTCGTTAATTTGAGACTCGCATTTGCTCATTATGACGACGACTTCATCAACTGAACTTACTTCATCGCTGAAGACCTGATGTGCCATTTACTTGAGTATTTACACACTCAAGGGAGAGTTGCAGTCCTATTGGATTAAGAATGTGATTGTGCAAATCCTATTGTATCTAGGGATATCTTGTAATATTCCATATGGTTATATATTATCCTATTAGAGTTGTAATCCTATTAGGGTAAGGATTTAACCTTCCCTACTACTATAAATAAAGGCACAATAGGGTAAGATAACACACACCTCACAATTACACATCTCTCTCTCTCTCTCTTTCTCTCTCTCTATCATTTATAACAAATACCAAATTATTATTAAATTCCTTAGCTTTTGGTTGCTGTGTTTTCCAGCCATTAATTCTTTTTTATTTAGGGAATGTACTTTCTCCAGAATAATGGCGTTAAGGCATAGTCAAAGGCCAAGGGGAAGGGAACCGTGACCCGAAACGATTCCAACTTCTGATAGACGCCGGTTCTCTGTTTTCCCGGACTTGTTTCTTTTTTTCTTTTTTTGGTCCAGTTTACCAACTTATCCTCTTCAAAGTTAGGCTGTTCAATTTCTGCGCGTATCATCTGGGTTTGAGTAAATCATACAAGACGAATGTTCTTTTTGTTTTTGTTTTTAAAATAAACGTGACACTCATCTTTGTCTCCTTACTTTATTTGCAATTTACAAATTTATTAAGAAAGTAATGTGTAGCAGAAAATAATCTAAAAAATTATAGAGTGTCATGTTGATTATTTTCTAAGAAAGACAAGATTATTCCTATTAAATGAGCAGTGAGTGGTCTCATTCACCTCACACAGCAGAAGTAGTGTAGGCAGAGATCAATGGCTGCTCAAGGCATCCCTACTCGTAGAAAAGTCAAAGGTATTTATGATAAGATAATTCCTTATTCTTTCTTATCATAAATACATAGGGTTGAAATTTTTTTCCGAAAATCTCAAACCGAACAAAAAAAATCTTGATCTCATACCAAAAAATTCCCAAACCGTTATTACCAAAATTTTCATGATCCATACCGAAGGGATCCCAAACATTTTGGTATGGGAATCGGGATTACATATTCAATGCTTCGAGAATCCTGAACCGAACAAAAAATATATATATTTATTTTGGTTGCATGCACGTTGAATGTTGAATTTAAGTAGTTTAATAATAGACTATATTAGAAATTTGTATGAAAATAAGTAGTTTGGAACTTTGCAACATCAATTTGACTTGGTATGAATGAATTGGTATTTCCATTGGTAAGAAATTTCAAATTCATATGAGGTAAAAAATCCAAATTCAATTGATATGAAATTAGGAAATAAAATTTTAAGCCAAAAGCCCAAATTTTAGCCCACGTCCAAATTCATTATGAAGACTTGAAATCATAAAGGGGGTCGAAGGCTTGTTAGTTTTTTTATTTATTTTTAATATATTGGGTTTAGTTTTTTAATTTTTTTTTAATGTTTATGTGGGTTAGATTGACACGTGATCTCCAATCATGGTTCACGTGGGCGTCATGTCTTTACTTAACGGAGGTTTTGACGATAAACTTAACGGATGTATAAAAGTGTTCTAGAATTATGATTTTAGTATTAAACTGGGATGAAAAAAACTTGATGTATGAAATATTGACAACCACTAAACTTTAAGGTAGTAATATGAGATTAACGTTTAATACTTTTACTCTTTCCTTTTACATCGTTACCACTTTGTCTCACTCCTCCATCCCTTTATCTTTTTTTTTCCTTTGTTATTCATCCGTGGATTGTTCTTTTATGTCACTATACTCGATAATAAAAAAAAAATCACATTTCAAACATGTACCAACATATTGAAGATGTCACATCCATTAAGCCAAGTTAAAAATTTGTTAAATGAACTAAGTTACTTTGTCTCCAAAATCAATAGAAAGTCATGGAAGTATAGCCTCCACAAACTAATGGTCACACCGCCCCCATCATGCCATCACCTCCAAATCAACTCAAAACCACAAACTCCACCCTACAACTCAAGCCTCCATCATTGAGAACAAAGTCATAGAGGTTGCTAAAATTGGTATGGACAGCCATGATGTAGCCACTACCATCTTCACCGCCACAAAGAAGTGGTGGAAAATATTAGTATTTTATGATTATTTGGGTTTGCTTGTTAGTTTAATAGGGCCTAGCCCATATGAATTAGGGTTTTCCTCTCTCTATAAATATAGCTTATAATTTAATATGAATAATAAGTCATGGTGTAGCCTCTTGGAGTTTTGTAGCTGTTTCGGCATCTAATAAAATTCTTATTATTTTATAATCTTATTCATCGCGCACTCTAATATTCAACTTGGTATCAAAGTAGATTTGATCATTCGGGATTTAATCTACTCTCGATTGGTGTCAATTTGTTTGTTTCAGTTTGGGTTTGTCAATTTACTGGGTATTAGTCGTCTTCCGCTGTTCATTTTTTCTATTTTAGATTTATCTTAAAAATTGTCGCTGTTCATTGTGGTAAAAATCCGTTTGCTTGTTCTTCGTGCAAAGCATCCGTAGTCGAAGCCGTTCTTATCGCCACCACCACACTGTAATTTGCCCAGACAACCTAACGTGCACTGCCTATGACCCACCCGCACTAGCATTTGCACGAACCATGTGCTGCAATCCCTTCTGCACCAAAGACAAGATCCCATCACATCCACCTCACTGCATCACTCCCGTCCCTTGAGATCTAACCTACATCGCCACCTTGATCTGAATATGCACCCGTTGTCTGAAACCTTGCACTCGTGGTCACCTTTGCAGTCATCACTTGCTTTTATTTTTTGCAAGTTGAAGAAAGTCCCAGGATAATGGGAAAAGTAACAAAGGAAAAGAAAATTGAAAGAGAGGGAAAAGTGAATTTGTTGACCAGTGAGAAGGATTGTTTTGTTGGGCCAATTGTTGCCCATGCAAGAGTTTTGTTGTACTAACGATTATTCAAGTTTTTGAACTGGTGACCACTTGAATGACGTTGTAAACATGGTAAATTAGATTGCTTGTTTGCTTAGGTTTGTTTGGAAGCTCGCAATTGGCACTGGCATTGGCATTTGGAATCTTGCACTTGCACTGATGAAATTTTGTATTGAAATTGGCATCGAAAATTAGCATAGTGGAGCTTGCATTGACATCTGCTTGTTGACAAATTCATGTGGTGTATCGCCATGAGTTTGACGAGGGTGTTGAAAAATATTAGTATTTTATGTTTATTTGATTATTTAGGTTTGCTTGTTAGTTTAGTAGGGCCTAGCCCATTCGAATTAGAGTTTCTAGGTTTTGCTATCTATAAATATAGCTTATAGTTTAGTATGAATAATAAGTTACGATGTAGCCTTTTGGAGTTTTGTAGCCGTTTCAGCATTCTTGTTTGTGTAATAAAATTCTTATTATTTTGTAGTCTTGTTCGTCGCGCACTCTGATATTCAACTAGAATAATTGAAAATTTTACAAGTCAAGAATCGGCGAATGAAGAAATCACATGAGAAAAAACAAGCTTCTTGAAACCCTATCTGAATTTTTAACCCTGTTCTTTGTTAGGAGATTGCCCTCCCAATATAATTTCAAATCATTGAATTTTTTTTCCATATTAAATAATTTATGTTTGAAATTTTAGATATTGAGGCAACTAGTAAAAAAACAAATGTTACCTTATGTTATCATCTAAAATATGGTTAAGATGGGTAATATGACAAACACATTTGTGACAAGTTTCAAAGTAAAATTTCAATTATTTAAGATATAGTATGGGGATATATAATCAAAGTTGGGCAAGTTGTTTGACATTAATGGGATAAACATGAAATTCAAGAGTGGAAGCATAAGCCTTGGTCGCTATTTGAACATTCAACGCTTCTGTTGGATGCAACCCATCAAAGAAACGAACCAGGATCCTCGCCGGATCCATTCCCTATAGATCCTAGGAATTACACAATCGTGTCCATTCACTGTATATCGTGCGGTCAAAAATTATTTAAAATTTAAAATTTAAAATTCAAATATAAATAGTACTTAACGAAAATTGGCCGCACGATATACGATGAACGGACACAATTGCGTGATCCCTAGAGAATGGATCTGGCGAGAATCTTGGTTCAAAGAAAACAATTGTCATCCTGTTTCTGTTCTCACATGTTTCTCCACCTCTTTCGCACAATACTCCATTTCCACCTTCATTTGTTAATTTGTTATTGCACCAGAGATGGTCATGAAATGCTGAATGAAAAGAACCTTGAATTTGAGATATCACTTTGCAACAGGGGTTGCTCGTGTCTTCAAAGCCTGTTGTAACAAAGGCACCAAAAAACATAAGTCATAACATTTCTTTGTTTTTGTTATAAGGCGTTCAAAAATGGTTTAGGTGAGTTTCAGTCCTATATATAAGAGTTTGACATCTTGAGTTTGATTTGTATGACATTATTGTTATGTGATTTGGTAAATGTGAGTTCTATTTATTAATATTCACTCACATTTGTTTGAGTTTGGTTATTTTTTGGACCGTTTGATGGCCATTTTGTTTTTAGTTTTCTTTTTTTCTTTTTTCTTTTCTCACTTTTTTGAAAACTGAAAACAAAATTCGTGTTTGGTAACCACTTTCAGTTTTCAAAAAAAAAAAAAAAAAAAAAAAAACTAATAACTACGTTCTATTGAGTTTTCACTTTTTGGTATTCAATTTTCAATTTTCTGAAAATTGAAATTATAAGATTTCAGTTTCAATTAAAACTAAAAACAAAAAATTAAAAACGAAATAGGTATCAAACGACCCCGAATATCTGTCTGTTAGATAGATGGTCATTTATTGTATACAAGAAGTTTAATATATTAACTCAATAATTGGAATCACTCTCATATAACTTAATTAACACCTCACTCCTGTGAAAATAAGAAAACTGAACTGCTTGCCTAATCTGCAAGCGTATTACATTAGCAAAGAAAATAATGCACTAACATATAAAAAATAATGTCTTAATTAACGTACGACTATGACTTCCTAGTTTCACTGTATTGAATTGGATAAATAGAACTAGAATACAAGAAGAAAAGGTATGTGGGGAAGGAAATGAGATTCAATTTGGGTCTGACTGTATAAGGGATGCAGTTGCCTTCTCCGTATTCCTCCCTGATGTTAGAGGCGATACACCTGAAATTTGGAATGATGAGAATGAGGAGGGAGCCGGGGCAGAGTCTGCGGCAGTGGATAAAGGGCTGATATTACTGCTCACAGTCATGCTGGTTTCCCCGGCAGACCCTTCGATGACAGCCCTTGGGTCTCGGGGGTTTTCAATATCTGTAATTCCTTCCAGCATCTGCACAACCTTTCCCATCATCGGCCTGTGAGATGGTTGTTCCTGTATGCACCAGAAGGTTACCTGAATTGCTCTCTTCACTTGATCCATATCAACATCTTGGTCGACTAACCTTCTATCGACAATTCCCTTGATGTTACCCTTCTCAAATTCCTCAAAAGCCCATAAGGAGAACTTCTTCCTATTTGTCGCCTCAGAAACTTCAAAATTCCTTCTCCCACTCACTATCTCTAGCAAAACCATACCGTAACTGTAAACATCAGATTTGGAAGTTATTGGAAGATTTGCCAGCCATTCTGGTGCCAAATACCCTCTAGTACCTCTAACACTTGTCAAGGTTCGATACCTATGGTCCTTTGGATTAACGAGCTTTGCGAGGCCAAAATCTGACACTTTGGCATTGTAATTCTCATCTAACAGAATGTTCTCCGGTTTTATATCACAATGCACAATGCAGTCTCGGCACTCTTCATGAAGGTATGTGATCCCCCTTGCAGTGCCGAGGGCAACATTGAACCGAGACTCCCAATTCAATAACTTTCCTGATTGCTCATCCGTTGCAAAAAGGAAACTATCAAGGGACCCATTTTTCATGAACTCATATACCAGAAGCCTATGGCGCCCCTCAGAGCAAAAACCAATCAGCCTCACCAGATTCAAATGGTGTGTGCTACTAATTGTTGCAACCTCCATCCTGAACTGTTTCTCCCCTTGCTCAATCCCCTCAAGTTGCTTAACTGCAACAACAGTTCTATTAGCAAGAATGCCTTTATAAACAGCCCCAAATCCTCCTGCCCCAAGCTTCTCCTTGAATCCCTTAGTTGAGCGTTGGAGGTCCTTATACGAGAACTGAACCGGTGCACCAGAAGCATACTCAAGAAGCGCATATTGAGCAGACAATCCACCAAAGCTGCGACTGTTTCTGCAAAACCACCACCACAAACCACCTTCAAATGCCATCAAACCAAAGAGGGTGGCAATAACTACAACAACCACTATCCAAGCACGCAACTTCCGATCTTTTTTGTTGCCAGCAGTCCCCAGTGATGATGATGGATTTGGAATCACTGGTGAACATACCTTGATATATGAACTACTGGACATAGCTGGACTGTGATACCCACTCAGAAAACCTGGTGTCTTGGAGTAACATAGTCCTGTGCCATCAGACAAAGACGTCGAAGCATCACAAGCACTACTTCCAAGACAATTCAACCTGCAAGCCGATATTGCCGCAGAGAAAAAGAAAATCTGCGACTCTGTCTCAGGAGGGTACGACAAGAACCGAGTATGTTCCAAGTCCAACATAGTCACACTCTGAGAACAATCCTTAATCGCCATCTTCCTCTTACACCCTTTCCTGCTATCGTTGGGATCAACAAGCTCAAAATTAAGAGACATACATCCGCATACCGGATCAGTATCGTTATAACTACAAACTCCCATGTCCCCACAATACCCGAAAACCTCACACTGATCAGTAACAGCTGCCCATCTCTCTGTTACAGACCCACTACCTCTAGTAGAGCTATAAATCCTTAGATTCCCATCACTCCCCAACTTCAAAAACCGCAGAATATCACCCGCTTCGGCATAATCACTACTATAAGCAACAATAGCATCAGTGGACAATTGTGGATCAGAAATTGACAGAATACCAATTGACCGCAATCCTAGAGTAGGCGAATTCAAATTCGTATTAACAGAAGAATTCAATCCCTGATTCCAATACACATTAATGTCATTCCACAAAAGTGTAAGGTTCCCCTTTTTTACAAGCTTAAACGAGTACAACCCAGATCGCAAAACCTTATTCACAGTGAAGTTCTGCCCGGGGACGATCGAATCAGTGGGGTTGTCGAAGCTGGACCAGACCTTAACAGTGCCGTTTCGGAGTACCAAGTTGCCCGAATCGTCAATCTCAGCCGAAGAGACGCCGCGGCTGGTGGTGTTGGAGTCCCAGAGAGTGGCGCCGGAGCCGTTAACTAGGCGAAGGGTGCCGGATTGGAGGAAGTGGAGGGTTCCACCGGAGTCAACTGCATTGCCTGCACCGGCTGACCAGACGGGTACGCCGCCGGAGTAGGAGATGGCGGCGATGTAAGAAGGGGGTGAGGTGGGGGGGTGGGAGGGGATGAAGCCGAGGGAGAAGGTGTCGTTTGGGGAGGACCAGGTGGTGTTTGGGTTGGCGGCGAAGAGGGAGGAGCCTGGTGAGATTGTGGTGGCGGCGGAAACTGCGGCGGAGAGGAGAGAAGCGATCAAGAGAAGGTGTGAAAGACTGACGTGGGTTTGGAGCGCCATTTGGCTGTGTCCTGGCTTTTGGGCATCAGTTCATTGGTGGTGGGCAGCGGAGAAAGTTGGGCCTTTTTAAGGAGGAGGAGGAGGAAAGAGGAGGGAGTGAGTTTATTTATTTATTTATTTTTGGACAATGGAATTACAAATTTGTCAGTCAGTCAGTCAGAGTCTTCGTTCCATTCTCAATTTAGAATGGAAAAGACTCTGACTAACAAATTTGCGTGAAGGACAGTGTTTTGACTCATGCGAGCTTAGATCTGCTGCATCCGGTTTTTCTTTCTCTACTTGTGGCAAAATGTAAACGCCGTAACTTTTATAAAAATATGCCACTTAGAAATAAGTTTTGTTGTATTTCTCTTCGCTCGAAAGTAAGAGGTTTTGAGTTCGATTCTCGTAAATGACAAATTTGATATCAAATTAGGTTGTCTATTGTGTGGCTTAACCGAACTCTCTTTTCTTTTAGTGTAAAAATATTAATGTACTAAAAATACTAATATAAAAATATGAGGAAAACTCAAATTAGGTATTTAGATTTTCAAATATTTTTATTGAGCAAAATGATTCAGTTTTGTTAATATTATCTCTCATCAATCTGTAATGCATTGATTTATTTATTGGAAGTTCATTATTTTTCTCGAAGATTAACGTAAAGCAAATGGGAATGACCGACTATTCAACTATTCAACTATTCAACACTACATTACGTTTAATAAATATCACCGAACTTTTCTTCCAATTTCATTAATATCAAGTGGAATCACATCTTTAGACAGACCAACTTTGTGGTTGATGCGTTAACTCGACAGAGCCTTACTATTTCTAGTAGAGCTTAATTGAATTAATAGTTCTCGTGGTGATAGAGTAGTTGAAAGATAAGTCTTGTGGTAAAAAAAATAATTAGGATTTAAGCCTTTACGATAAAGTCTATTAGGATTTATGCCCAAAATTAAAAATTTCGTCAACTTTTTGTTAATTATTAGTGCGTGAGACAGCCCCACGTATTAACAATCAACGGAGAGGTCCATTTTAGCATAATATGTGTATAAAGAGTTTCGTTTTAGCCTAATATGTGCAACTCACGTACTAATAATTAACAAAAAGTTGACGAAATTTTTAATTTTGGGTATAAATCCTAACAGACTTTACTAATGGGACTTAAATCCTAGTTTTTTCATCACATGGGCTATCTTTTAATTACCTTATCATCACACGAATTATTAATTCAATTAGGCCCTCTAGTAGTCATATTTGGGAGTATTGTATCTCAAACTTTACTTTTTCTGCGCTTATCTTTGCTTATAATGGAAACAGTTGTATTTGTGGTTTATTTTTCTTTGATGATTTTTTCTGCATCAAAAAAGATAAAAATATTGAAAATCACTAGTACTATTTTGTGATTTTTTAAACGCAACTCCAACTTTAATTATGAGTTTTAATCACTAATAGCCAAAATTTAACACCAAATTTTGTAAATGTCAAGTTTTATAAAAAATTTCAAAAATAACAGAAAATTCACTTAAATAGATTTAAATACTCTCAATATTAAAACCAAATAAACATAAGGATAACACAAGTTCTTATAAGTCGTGGAACAGACCATTTTGAGACTAGCATCTAATATCTTCGTTAAACACAAGTTCTTATACAAAATTATATTATCAAAAGTTGTAATATCTCCATTTTATCGTTGTTTTGTAATTTCAGAGCAATGTGTCTATACACGACTGATTAAACACATAAAGGAGTCCTTCAACTGTTCAACATGGAACATGAAGATGTAATTAAAGTTTCTAAGAAGCTATTATGTACTTAATTAACAATGACAAGGATGAATCTCTTCACATTGCAAAGCTCATCTCCTCTTTTTTTATTTAATAAATAACGCATTAAGTATAGTTGACCACAAGAATTAATGGAAAAAGCAGCATGTCGTATCAATGGATATCCTCAATTCATTTTATCAAATTTTATTTGTTTGAGCTATTAATTATCTCACAAACCCAATTAAATTTCAACACGAACTCGAATTTTGTTTTAATTTTAATAGTTGGAGTTAGTAATATTAGGGCTGGAAAAAAATCTCAAAAATCCCAAACCAAACCGAAAAAATCCCGAACCCAAACCGAAAAATCCCAAACCAAAATTATCCCGAAATTCGGTAATCCCGTCCCGAAAAATACCTAAATAATCGGTATGGGATTGGTTTCCAAATCCCATTTTTTCGGTATTCCCGAAATCCCGAAATATTTTGTTTCTTTAGCTTTCTGTTCCCGCTTCCCAAGTCAAAAGCAGGAGTCTTTTGGCTCCCACTAACCGAAGGAACCAAAATATTATTAAAAAAATGGGAAAGGCACATAATTGGCTTTGGGTTTTGGTTCAGACTTCCCACCTCAAAAGTAGGAGCCTTTTGGCTCCCTCTAATAGAAAGGCTCCCACTAACCGAAGGAACCAAAATATTATTAAAAAAATGGGAAAGGCACATAATTGGCTTTGGGTTTCGGTTCAGACTTCCCACCTTAGTAGGATCCTTTTGGTTCCCTCTAATAGAAGGCGCAGAGAGCATCACTCAGAGAACATCACTCTTCGTGTTGAGAAGCAGAGAGGAGAAGATAGAGGAAGGAGCTACTGCCGAAAGCTCTTGATTTTGGTTTTGACTCTTGAGGCAGAGAGCAGCACTCTTCGTGTTGAGAAGTAGAGAGAGCAAGGAGCTACTGCCGAAAGCTCTCTCAAATCTTCGAAGCTCGGCCCATCTCTTTCTCTATACTCTCTGAAGCTTTCTCTAAATTAGGGTTCTAATGAGGATTTATAAATTAGGGATTTATGATTTAGAGCTTTTGATTGTTTGGATTTGGATTTCTTGATTAATTTTTTGGGGATTTTTGGATTAATTTTATGTGGATTTGGTTGATTTGGATTTCTGGATTTCCATGGTTGATATCTGCTTTGCATGTTCGATTTCTTTTCTGCTTTGCATGCTTGATCTACAGGTTCGAATCTTTTCTGCTTTGCATGCTCAATCTGCAGGTTTGAATTTAATTTAATTTATTAGCTTCTTCCATTAACAAGAAGCCAAATTTTTATTGAATTGAAAACCGAAACCATACCGAAATCCCGAAATTCGGGAATACCAAAATTTCGGTTTGGGAACGGGATTTACATTTTCATCCCAAAAAGGATCGATTTGGGATTCGGGATCCCATTTTCGAGACGGGATCCCATATCGATCCAGCCCTAAGTAATATACCACAAGGATCCTTGCCAGATCCCTTTCTTAGGGATCCCGCAATTATGTCCATTCATCGTACATCGTGTAGTCAGTTTTTGTTAGGTACTATTCATATTTGAATTCTAAAATTTAAATGATTTCTGACAGCACGATGTACGATGAACGAACACGATTGTGTGATTCCTAGGAAAAGGATCCAGCGAGGATCCTTGTTCAGTCATATATTTCATTGATTTAACTTTACAACAATTCTTCCCTGCTGGAGCGGTTAAGTTGCTTTCTTACAACTCCCACCAGAATTTTATTGATCTCCCATGTTCAATGATAAACTAACCAGAAACTGATCTGCACAAGTTTGATACTACCAAATCTCCTCACAGCTTCACACTTTGAACAATGATGTACAAGAGACCTATTCAAGTGTTTTGGCTTTTATATGTAAATAGATTTTAAATTTTGAGGGTATTTAGGTCTATTTACGTGAGTTTTCTGATATATTTGAAAGTTTATATAAAAATGACATTTATATTTTGCATTCTAAACTTTTTATATTTATAAAAAAAAAAACATTGTGGGGGTGGACGATGATGTGACAACACATCCCTAATTTTATGTTTTTATTAATTTTAAAAGCGTGAATTGAAGAAAATGTCCTAGAGGCAAGGACTTTGACTTCCATTGACCATCATTTAGAGAAACATATGACTTATTCTTTTAGCATATTTGCGTAGTACTCGATAGTACAAATATATAGGCGAAAGCCGTTTACGAGTCCGGATTATAACGGTATAGTTACGAATGTTTAAATTTGGTTAGTTATATAAATTGAACTCCCATCTTGTGGGAATGAAGCCAATTAGCTTTCAGCAAGGAAATAAGGAACCAATCATAGTATTTTTTTTAGTACCAATCATAAATGAGGGGGAAAGGAAAGGACCAATTGGAAGAGGAGAGAGAAACTATTTCCCTTCCCTTTCAACCCGTGCACACCCAAACTGCCGATGACTCGAGTTGTTTTTGGCCAATATCCACCAATTTTCTGTTGATTAATCCACATCCAACACCTACAACTTCTTCAGCAACCTCTCTTCTACCATCTTCACCCATATTTGAGGATTTTTAGGTCCTAACCCGCGAGGAACTTCACCGGAGCACCGAAGGTGCTCGACGGCGATTCCTCTGCTCAGGCGAGTTTCACCACCCACTACCATTCCTAATGAACTCCCCTTGGACCGAAGAATAAGACTCAACCAATGATAGGGTCGTTGGAACACCAGAGAAGTCGAATTGACGAACACCCATTTTAGGGTTTCCGATGGGTTCGTGACGATTTGAGGCTTTTTTTCGGCAAAATTGGACTTGGCCACATGTATAAAACTTGCTCTACTAATTAAGATCTTTATTTCCACGAAATTTGAGAACTTTTAGAAATAGTTGAATTTTTCGATGAGTCGGGGCGGCCGACTGCCACGTGCAGCAGTGCATGACGGCGACGTGTGGGCCAAGTCACCCCTGACCTTCCTAGGCTAAAATTGATACCCAAATTCCATATGTGAAGTCTGATTGATGAAATCTCATCATTCGAACATAGTTTTGACAGAGACTGTCATTTGGTTATAATATGATTCAACGATCTGACGATTGGATCGTCACCAAACTTTAATAAGTAATAGTACATAATATTTAAGGATATTAAGAACTGAAATATTAGGAATCTGATGTATGGATCTTCCCAAATTGGATTTGTAAGTTTGTAAAATAAAACGTTGATCGTCACTTGAATTTGCAATTGGTGGAGATCCAACCTTTGGATCGTAATGAAACTTTAGTATGATGTTCTAGAAGCATAATGTAGATCTCGGGAGGTATGGATCAGAAATCGAGGTGCAGATCTTTCGGATTGAGTTACATAGAATTGTGGACCATACCATCGACCTTCGACTGATAGTTGACTTTTGGTCAATGGGTTTCAAATTATTTTAGAACGTCCTTGGGGATGTGTTTTATGTAAGTTACGTGTTCTATCAATATTAATTCTAAGACGTAATTTGATAATTATTCTAGGTGCCGATCGTTCAAGATGCCTTGATATTCGTGCTAGGGAGTTGTAGCGCGGACTCCAGGTGAGTGGGTCTTTTCCTTTTTATAGTATGTATGTATAAACTTTATAGTTTCCACAATTTCTTTTCAATTGATTTAGGCATGCAATGCCATAGTTTATTTATTTTAAAATGATGTTTTGTGGTTGAGTTTTATTTATCATCATGGCATATTTCTATGCATTTTACCTGCTCATAAATGTTGTACTGTTATGAAATGTTGAAGTAAGTACAAGATGCGCAGGTAAGTCCAGGTAAGTTTATTGTTGATTGAAATTGTTGAATCATTATGGCATGCTTATTCATATAGTTTGCTCATCATTGCTACACCCTAAGTGTTAGTGCTCAGCCTAAGCTAGGCTAGTCCTTTAAGTGTATGTTCGCCTCCCAGCACTACACGCTCGCCTTAGATCCAAGTAGGTGCTAGTCTGATCATACATGTCACATTAGGTGACTCTAACTCTTAGGTGACCCGTTCATCGCGCTAGTCTTCATGTGATTGTAGAACTAGAGCGATTCTTATTATACCTACTCTTGTCGTACATGTCACATTTGGTGACTCCGACTCTTGTGTTAGCATAGATTGATGAGTAATAGGTGCAGTCGTACAGGTCACATTAAGCGACTCCGACTGACATGCTAGTATAGGTTACAACACATGATCATATTTATATCGCAGTTGAGATAATTCTGTTGTGGCATACTTTTGGATTTACTGTTGGCGTGCATTTGATTTCATACTTATACGTAGTATGATTTTCTAGAAACAATACGTGTTTTACGGTGAGGGGTTATAACATTTTCAAAGGTTTTTATTAAAACTTTATTTTCAGGCCCACTCACCCTTGTTTTCACCCCTCCAGGTTCTAGTATCAAAGTTTTCGAACCGATGAGGATTATTGGCAAATCTTAGTGTAGATGATTACCATCGATGGTATAATGCTCTGTCATCACATGTGAAATGGGTTCATTCCCGCTCACCAGTGCACTCTTGTAGTTAGACACTTTTAGGTTTAAATTCATACAAACTTTTCACATCACTACACTTTATAGCTTCGTCACCTTCTAGTGTCGGCCAGCACAACTCGATTCAGAGTCCAATGGACATTTCGGGTCCAAGTGTGTCAATGAGATTTTTAAATCAATAATAACAATTTTCAAAATAACTGTTGCAGTCCTATTGGATTAGAATTGTGATTGTGTAAATTCTATTATATCTAGGGATATCTTGGAATATTACCTAGGGTTAGATATTATTATATTAGAGTTGTAATCCTATTAAGGTAAGGATTTAATCTTCCCTACTACTATAAATAAAGGCACAATGAGGTGAGATAACACACACCTCACAATTACACATCTCTCTTTCTCTTTATGTTGCCGCACACCCTCGCTCTCTGTCCTTTATATGATTCAATGAATTAGGCCTATAACATGTTATCAGCACACTCTTGACGCTACGCTAAAGAGATTTTATTCTTCAATCATGAGAGTATTACGTTTTAATGATTCTTTTAATGATTATTTTATTCTTTTATTGAATTGATTTACATGTTATTGATACAATTTAATTTTTCTTTGTTGAACGTGATACAACGCATTGGAGATGCAATTCCAACTTTCCGAAAAGGTTCTTTTAAAATAAATTAAGAAATTTGAAACCACCATGAAGCATGAAAACATTCCCCATGATGCATGAACCCCCTACATTTATATTTTCCTTCTAATATATATATTGTATATGTTCATATATTTGTCTATACATACGTTCATACATTACGCATTTATAAAATCACTATGTGGAATTAGTGAGTCAAAGAATCGAAAGAAATTAGAAGCAATTTCAGGTTTTTTCAAACCCTAGATGTTGAAAAAAAGGGAAAATTAAATTTGGAAAATCTGCGATTAAGTCGCAGCCTGGAGCCACACCGCCATGTTGACCTTAGGTGTTGGAACGACGTCGTACTAACGTCCCCGTGAGGCAGTAACCCTTTTGGGCTTTGTTGCATACGTAAACCAGGCCTTAGACCTTAGTTTTGAAATTTGTTGGGCCTGCAACCCTTCAAGCTGCATACCCGCAACTTGTTTGCTGGGCCTTTCATTACTTTAGCCTATGCTAGACCAAGCCAGCACGTGTTGGGCTTGTCAAGTGCCTTCAGCCTGCCAACTTGCCTCGCATCCTATCCGAGAAGCCACGCATCGCTGTGCTTCTCACACACCAACCCATCTGCTGATTGGGCTCATTTACAACTAGCCCGCATTCAACTGCAAGCTTGTAGCTTGCTTTGCATGCGGGGCTACACATCAGCCTTTCTCAAGCCCACTAGCAGTCATAAATCTTTTTTTTTTTTTTTTTGCTTTGATGGGCTGTTTACCTTGGTCCACTGCCACTTGCAGTCGTGTCCCCAACCCTAATGGCCTGCAATTTCTTTGCAAGGTCGTGTGTTGCAACCAACCCACACGTTTTAGGTTGCATTCTTTTTTGAACCCGATGGCATATTTTGGCATCCTTTGCTTCTTAACCATACCCAAATATTTTTGGGATGTTTTTGGTTAATGCTAATTAAGCTATAATTCACTTGTCAATTGGCATGCCGCCAATTGAGGCTAATAAGATCGACATGTCATTATTTTGCTTCCACGATTGACCCCGTATGGTCCTAATCTATTGAATTAATTAAAAGTAACTAGCAGTCCATTAATCTAACAAGACATCCAAAATTATTGGCCTAAAGCCCACTTTTGGACATTAACGATTCAATATTTTAATTCTTTTCTTTGAACCGTTGACTTCCTTTCGTAGTCTCGAAGCACTGACACTTGAGTTTTTGAAGAAACCTAAATCCTCTACACTTAGTTGTATATTGTATTATGTGTTCTTACATGTACCTCCTTTTATGAACCGAAAGTTCATAACTAAACTCAAACTTGTAGTTACGAATTAAGTGCATTTGAAACCCTAAGTCTTCATAAAACAATACATCCATTGAAAACCGATTTTTTCATGTAAACCATGTCTTAGAACCCGAATGTTCTAACTTTGATATTTATGGAGATCTTATTTCCATAAGCACCAATCACAATCTTTTCCCTATAATCAGTGGATTGTCGAACCGTAACAAGTTTGATTTGACTAATTTGGACGTTTCTTGACCGAAACAACTTTATGTGGCTATAAGACGTGAATCTCCACTTGACTGTCAAGAAGTTGAGTAACCATTGAAGCCAGCAATGGCATGAAAGACCTGAATACGCCTCAGCCATGATCTTCATTCGAAGACTTATGCCTGAAGCATTACAAATGAAAGTACCTCCCAAACGAGGATTCCATAACTATTTGGCTCGCTCATACGGACCATTTAATCATGAAAGGCTTTGCCTAAAGCAAACCATGCTTACATCCATAAATGAGTACGATTATAAAGTTTATAAATCCGATTGAATTTTGACTAGAAAATACTTTTCTAGTCTTTCTATGTTCCTAACTCGCCCCTAAAACAGCAGTATAGAGAACGGAAGTTTACCAAATTCTTGAATCTAATTACTACTATAAATGTGAGAAAAAGATATAAACCCAGCCTTGGCTGGAGTTTACCGAATGGCTCGACCTAGTTCGGTCAAGGCCTACTGAATGGTGATTTCTAGTTTCGGCTAGGGCTTCCCGAACGGTATTGTTCTACTTCGGCAGAGGCCTACTGAATCGACCCTTCTAGCTTCGGCTGGAGTCTATCGAACCCTAGTCTGGGTTTTTCTTTCTCAATTCAATTTTGAGTTTGTTTTTTTACAACATATGGTAGAATTAGGGTCTGCCAAGGTGTGGCATCATGCCTGAAGCATGATCTTTGGCACCTAAGACCTAAAACTTCAAGAATAAGGGATAGTATTCCCAAACCTCAACCCCACAAAATCTACTTCCGTTTCAATGGAATAGATAATTGGTTATGCACTTGTCTGTGCCTCTACCAATGCTGTTGAGAAGTACCATTCTAGTAGTCAATATATGAGACTAATTTTGCTCCACCAAACATCGTTGTAAAAGCATAATTTGACATGGATGGCCTGATAGGAGCATATTAATGCGACTTAGCTTGCTTGTTTCCTCGCATTTAGGTTGTTAGTTCCTAGTTATTTTAGTATTTTAAGCTATTTTCGTGTGTTTGTAGGTTCAAAGGGCAAAGGTAGCAAGAAAGTGCATTTTGGTGCATTTTGGAGCAGTTTTGGGCATTGGATGGATAACACATGCTTGAAGCCAAGTGGATGGACAAAATTGAAGACCAAAGGAGGCTAGGAATGAGTAAAGAAAGAAATTCAAGACAAATGAAGTCAATGAGCTCATAAAAGAAAGAAGAAATGTAAACCAAAGTTTCCTTATTTGGCCTAAACCTTTCCTAATACTAATTCACTTAAGTTCCAGCTGCAAAGGGGTGTCTTAAATGTGTTAGGATACTTAATTACTTGTTCTAGAAGTCCTAAACCTACCCTAAATACTATGCCACACCTTTCCCTACACTCTCCCTTCCTTGCCGCACAAGCAAATCACATTGCCCTTTCTCCCTTCCTTGTTGCATAAGGGGGATTCTCCCTTTCTTATTTTTGTGCCTCAAACCACATTCCCTTTTCTTTCTAAGCCATGCCGCACCTTCTTTCCCTTTCTATCTTGAATTCTGTCATTTATTTACCTTTCCCTTAAGGTGCCGCATATCCTTTGCCTATTTTGTGTTAATTTCTAAGTTTTACTCCTTATGGGACAAAATAGCTAAGTTCTAAACCTTTCCTATTATTTGTTGTGTTCCCTAGCCCTATTTATGCTTGATGCCGTACCCTTTAGAGTCTCTCTACACATTCTGCCGCAACCATTCTTCACACATCCCATCCATTCCATCCATCTACCTATCCACCCTCTACCACTAACACCACACAAACCACTCCACCCAAACCCTTGTGCCGAAACAAAGAAGGAGAATGAAGGACCTTGGATGTGCTTGCCATTCAAGTTGGATTGCTGGAGCATTTTAGGTGTTTTCTTTCTTTTGTTTTCAATGTATAAGTTTTATTATCTTTGTTTTGCGAACATGAGGAGCTAAATTCCTTTTAGCGAGGGGGAAATTCAAAGTCATGAACATATTTGCAATATGAATTGATTACCTTTAGTTGTGATTTCATAAATTGTGAATACAATTTGCTTAATTGTTTGATTAAAAACTTATTTTTGTATGTTGATTAAAGGTGCACACTTAGTTTTCATGCATGAATTTGATGCTAGAATATAAGGGAGTTTCACCTAATCGTTATGAACTTATATTCATAAGTAGTGGAGGTTGCTAGTCACAATTGCATTAAGTGAATTCCTGGCAGAAGTATCATGTTGTTCATAGTTACGAATGCCTTGTCAATGCTTATGATTTTTACAAAGCTTAATGATCTTTGATTGTATCTCTATTATGTTGTTCATGTAGGGAACTTTTGAAGAATACTTTAGATTATCGATGTGTATTCCATCCAATTCAATAACTTTAGGAAAATCTGATGGTTAAAAAAGTGCTGTCACGGTTAACTTGAGGCATTGAGGTTCATGGTTAAAAACCCTCTAGCTAGCCTTTTATCCCTTGATTTACTCTAATTTTATGTCCTTGTTTAATTCTGCAAGTTATTTAGTTTTAGATTTAATTTTCGTAGAAACGAAAACCCCCCATTGTTAAGTTGTCCTCTAGTGTCTAGTTTGAGTCAATTTGTTTGTTTTGTGCTGTTTTGAGTCATTCTAGTCAATTTTGAGTTATTTGAGTCTAGTTAAGTGTTTTCAGCCTAGTTTTGTGTTTTTGAGTCTTGTTTATTGTTTTTAAGTTAGTTTCGAGTAGATTAGCAATCACTCCTAACCCCTGGCCTAGAACGATCCTTAACTTGCATCTCTACTACGATTGTCAACAAGAAGGTTTAATTTGAGTGCTAGCTTATATCACATCATGGCCTGTTAGCCGAATCCACCTTAGTAACATTGGTTTACTTTATGAACATTTTTTCATGTTCTAGATTCAAGTTTGGTGTTTGTTTTCGTTATGGATAATCTTATCGATATTGTCCTCGAATATGAGTTAACTGAATCATGTTTCTTAATACATGTGACCAAATTTAATTAAACATGTGATTAGGTATGAATGTGGAAAAGTTAGTTGTCTCGATGAATGCATACTACGCAAATTAACTTTATACCTAAATCACATCTCTAGCAACGACTTCAAGTCTATCCAGCCTGATTAAGAGCATTGACACGCTCCTCATTGTATGAATGGTACTATATTACCATTTTAAAGACCTTATATTCTCACATTCCAGAAGAACATAATTGAGATTTAAGGATATTCGAGATAACAATAATCATGAATGAAACCATTGAAGAAAATAGAATGGAATATCATTGCACCACCTCCAAAAATGAGCCTAAAGCTTTGTTTTAGGGCTAATGGGTTGTCTCCCAGCTGAGAACACACGACATGTGGCCGGCCTAGAACTTGGTGATTGAGCAGTTTACTTGCTTTGGCACGACTATTTGGGACACTTAGGTCGAACAATGATGCAACAATGCATCTATTTGCCCGAAGTAAGGATCGTGTGCCTACAAGCACACTTTGCCAAGCTTGCTCATTAGGAAAATTGATTTTCTAAATCATCCATAGCAAAGACACGACACTACCCTCTTTTCACAAAGGATTCAAGGGAATATATGTGGACAAATCCAACAACAATGCCGACCATATAAATACTTAAGTTTTTGGTTGATGAATCGACAAACTGGTCACATGTTTGTCCACACACATTACTGTGAAATCTCATGGTCGATTATAAGGGTTCACCACCCTAATTATCCAATAAAGTCTAGAAAACTGGATAATGTCAGAGAGTTTATATCAAAGGTTTTCGATAATATTGCATGTCTTTTGGGTTTATAATTGAACATCGAATTCCCATGTTCACCCAAAAGCAGCCTCACAGCGTGATCGTAAAGCGCAATATAAATGATCGCCCGAACCTTCGTGAATGCACCAAGTTTTTAGTTTCTACCTAGGGCTATGCAATCTTGTACGTAGCTATGTTGGTCTGCCTTGAGGCTCATCGCCACTCAACCTATTCGACATTACACTTGGTTACTGGGTACGAGCCTGACGTTTCATGCTTACGTATTTTAGGAGTGCATTCCATGTGCCAAGTTGCACCGCCACAACGTACCAATATGGGTCCTCACAGAAGGTTGTGAATCTTTGTCGATTATGATTCTCCTTCATAATACTCTCTTAAAGCCCTTGCAAGCAATCTCTTTACTGCTCATTTGCAGATTGCACTTTAATAAGATAGTCTTCCCACCATTAAAGGGAGATAAGAACGTCAACGTTCCTGTAGAACGACGTGAATTACGTGGACATTACCCACTATGTCTCATCTTGATCCCTGCACTGCACAAGTGTGATAAGCAAGTATGATGAATTCTAGCTTTCAGAATGTTGCTCTAGACACATTCTTCTAATCTAGCTAAAGTGACAAGATCATATACTAGCTGTAGACATGTCTACAAGGATAGACGTACTTAACGGACGTCGAGTCAACATCTTCAAAGGATGTGCTGCCCTTGTTGGATGGTTTGGCCGCTCCTGTTGCACGGTCTAGTACACCGACAGATAGCCAATCAATCTGTCTTGGCCTGAAGCACGATAGATCACTCAATTTAGAGGATTCAATTCTCTAGAAGAGGAAGATCTCGACACAACATGAATCCACACTCGATTGATGTCTCAAATCATTTCCATCTCATGAGATTAATCCGGATTACTCCCGAGACTTGAAGTTTTTGGTCCAGTATACTAGTTTTGATGAGATAATGGAATTGGAATGAGATTATCATCGATGATGTTTTCACGTATATGGTAGCTACAGACATAAATGAAAAAGTGACGATATCGAACCGTGTTTCGTTAATTAGTGACAACGTAGAACTGATTAAACAACCGAAATGACAATATAGGTTAAATTCTTTACCAAAGTGTGTTTTGGACTTGTTGTTCCTAGACTGCCTCAGGTAACCCTGCTGTGTTACAAATGGGAGAGGAAGCATAATGAGATAAATGAAATAGTGTGATATGATGCACGCCTTGCGGCGTAAGGTTTCTCTGAAAATCCTTATGATTGATTGCAGCATCATGAATGTGGTTAGTGTTTCTCTACAGGGACATTGATACGAAGATTTACATGTAATTTTTCAAAGAATTACATGGACTGGTTCAAATAGTTCCAAACCATGAAACACCCTCTCAACTCGTTTTGAGGCGTTCACTTATGAATTGAAGCAATCCGGAGGATGTGGTATACTCGTTTAAGTGATTATTTGATCAGTTAGGGATATAAACTATACCTTTGTAGGTTAAACTGTGAAATCTTATTCCGAATTGCTAGAGCTATAGTTTATGAAGCTCACTAAGACTCTGGAAGAGCTTGAGAAAACTACCTCACACTTGAAGACAGAATTTAAGATGAAGGATCTTAGGAAAACTCATCTTGATTTGAAGTTCAAGCGTTGTTTTGATGGTACTTTAGTCTACCAGTCAAACTACACCCTGAAGGTGTTACCTTTGAGTATACCTATGATATTCCATACGCTATATTCAAATGAGACCTTTGAAGAGGTTATGGAATCTGAAATTCCATATTTGAGTTCAACTTTGTGTTTTGTTGTACTTAGCTCATTACAATTAGAAAGGATATCTCATTCACTATTGATCTATTGGTAAAGATACAACACTACACCTACACGCAACTATTCAATTGGTATTAAAGACGTCTTTTCGCTACCCTGAAAGGTACTACGGATTTGGGCCAATCCCAATGCATCACGAGTGGAGCTGACCCCCTTGATCCTCGGAATGATGCTTGCCTTGTTTATTATGATGATGTGTGTTCCTTATCAAACCCGCACACGACACCTCCCCAAATGGCTATGTGTTTACCATTAGGGATATCGCAATATCTTGGAGGTCCACGATATGACCTTAGTTGCGAAATCTTTGAATCGTTCCAAGACTCACTTCACTTCACTACACCACATGTGAAACATGGTTGAGATCTCTTGTTGAGCATATTCGAAGTACTTGCTGTTTTCATCCATCATAGAGTCCCAACAATGATCCATGAAAACTATGCTGCATCTATCCACCAAACCAAGACATGATACATCAACGAAGTCAACGCCAAGACATATTGCGTCTACATTAGCAAAACATGAGGAGATTGAAGTCATGCAAGCCGATCCCAGACAACCGTGCGGACCTTTATACGACGTCACTGTTGAAGTCAACCTTCTAGAAGCTTGGCCGAGGAATTGGTATGCCTAACTATGCAATGCTTGTAGTTGTCATCGGGAAGTTTTGTCAAACTCAGAGGGAGTATCCAGAAGTATACTCACTTGATCTTAATGTACTCATTTTCCCTACGATTATGAGCATTTTTCCCACTAGATTTTTGCTACCTAACTAGGTTTTGATGAGGCACCCATCTTGGGCTGATTATACCATTGTGAGCTCTTCTGCTTGTGTTTAGAGGACTTATAGTTTTGATTTAATGCAACTTCTCATTTTTCTCCATAGTCTATGGGTTTTTCTCCCACCTTGGGTTTTACCATAGCGAGGCTTTGTGAGTTTTACCTTTTATGCATTCTTTCGTTAATTTGATACTCGCATTCGCTCATTGTGCCGATGACTTCATCAACTGAACTTACTTCATCGTTGAAGGCCTGATGTGCCATTTACTTGAGTATTTACACACTCAAGGGGGAGTATTGCAGTCCTATTGGATTACGAATGTGATTTTGCAAATCCTATTGTATCTAGGGATATCTTGTAATATTCCTTATGGTTATATATTATCCTATTAGAGTTGTAATCCTATTAAGGTAAGGATTTAACCTTCCTTACTACTATAAATAAAGGCACAATAAGGGAAGATAACACACACCTCACAATTACACATCTCTCTCTTTCTCTCTATGTTGTTGCACCCCCTCTCTCTATCATTTATAACAAATACCAAATTATTATTAAATTCCTTAGCTTTTGATTGCTGTGTTTTCCAGCCATTAATTCTTTTTTATTTAGGGAATGTACTTTCTCCAGAATAATGGCGTTAAAGCATAGTCAAAGGCCAAGGGGAAGGGAACCTGTGACCCGACACGATTCCAACTTCTGACAGACGCCGGTTCTCTGTTTTCCTGGAATTGTTTCTTTTTTTTTTTTTTTGGTCCAGTTGACCAACTTATCCTCTTCAAAGTTAGGCTGTTCAATTTCTGCGCGTATCATCTGGGTTTGAGTAAATCATACGAGACGAATGTTCTTTTTGTTTTTGTTTTTTGTTTTTTATTTTTAAAATAAATGTGACGCTCATCTTTGTCTCCTTACTTTATTTGCAATTTACAAATTTATTAAGAAAGTAATGTGTAGCAGAAAATAATCTAAAAAAATTATAGAGTGTCATGTTGATTATTTTTTAAGAAAGACAAGATTATTCCTATTAAATGAGCAGTGAGTAGTCTCATTCACCTCACACAGCAGAAGTAGTGTAGGCAGAGATTAATGGCTGCTCAAGGCATCCCTGCTCGTAGAAAAGTCAAAGGTATTTATGATAAGATAATTCCTTATTCTTATCATAAATACATAGAGTTGAAATTTTTTTCCGAAAATCTCAAACCAAACAAAAAAAATCCTAATCTCATACCAAAAAATTCCCAAACCGTTATTACCAAAATTTTCAAGATCCATACCGAAGGGATCCCAAACATTTCGGTATGGGAATTGGGATTACATATTCAATGCTTTGAGAATCCCGAACCAAACAAAAAATATATATATTTATTTTGGTTGCATGCATGTTGAATGTTGAATTTAAGTAGTTTAATAATAGACTATATTAGAAATTTGTATGAAAATAAGTAGTTTGGAAATTTGCAACATCAATTTGACTTGGTATGAATGAATTTGTATTTCAATTGGTAAGAAATTTCAAATTCATATGAGGTAAAAAATCCAAATTCAATTGATATGAAATTAGGAAATAAAATTTTAAGCCAAAAACCCAAATTTTAGCCCACATACAAATTCATTATGAAGACTTGAAATCATAAAGGGGGTCGAAGGCTTGTTAGTTTTTATTTTTATTTTTAATATGTTGGGTTTAGTTTTTTAAATTTTTTTAATGTTTATGTGGGTTAGATTGACACGTGATCTCCAATCATGGTTCACATGGGCATCATATCTTTACTTAATGGAGGTTTTGACGATAAACTTAACAGATGTATAAAAGTGTTCTAGAATTATGACTTTACGTACTAAACTGTGATGAAAAAAACTTGATATATGAAATATTGACAACCATTAAACTTTAAGGTAGTAATCTGAGATTAACGCTTGATACTTTTACTTTTTCCTTTTACATCGTTACCACTTTGTCTCACTCCTTCATCCCTTTATCGTTTTTTTTTCTTTTGGTATTCATCCGTGGATTGTTCTTTTATGTCACTATACTCGATAATAATAAAAATCACATTTCAAACATGTACCAACATATTGAAGATGTCACATCCATCAAGGCAAGTTAAAAATTTGTTAAATGAACTAGGTTACTTTGTCTCCAAAATCAATAGAAAGTCATGGAAGTATAGCCTCCACAAACTAATGGTCACCACCGCCCCCATCATGCCATCACCTCTAAATCAACTCAAAACCACAAACTCCACCCTACAACTCAAGCCTCCAACATTGAGAACAAAGTCATAGAGGTTGCTAAAATTGGTATGGACAGCCATGATGTAGCCACTACCATCTTCACCGTCACAAAGAAGTGGTGGAAAATATTAGTATTTTATGATTATTTGATTATTTGGGTTTGCTTGTTAGTTTAGTAGGGCCTAGCCCATATGAATTAGGGTTTTCCTCTCTCTATAAATATAGCTTATAATTTAATATGAATAATAAGTCATGGTGTAGCCTCTTAGAGTTTTGTAGCTGTTTCGTCATCTAATAAAATTCTTATTATTTTATAATCTTATTTATCGCGCACCTAATATTCAACTTGGTATCAAAGTAGGTTTGATCATTCGGGATTTAATTTACTCTCGATTGGTGTCAATTTGTTTGTTTCAGTTTTGGTTTGTCAGTTTACTGGGTATTAGTCATCTTCTGCTGTTCATTTTTTCTATTTTAGATTCATCTTAAAAATTGTCGTTGTTCATTGTGGTAAAAATCTATTTGCTTGTTCTTCGTGCAAAGCATCCGTAATCGAAGTCGTTCTTATCGCCACCACCGCACTGTAATTTGCCCAGACAACCTAACCCGCACTGCCTATGACCCACCCACACTAGCATTTGCACGCACCATGTGCTGCAATCCCTTCTGCACCAGAGACAAGATCCCATCACATCCACCTCACTGCATCACTCCCGTCCCTTGAGATCTAACCTACATCGCCACCTTGATCTGAATATGCACCCGTTGTCTAAAACCTTGCACTCGTGGTCACCTTTGCAGTCATCACTTGCTTTTATTTTTTGCAAGTTGAAGAAAGTCCCAGGATAATGGGAAAAGTAACAAAGGAAAAGAAAATTGAAAGAGAGGGAAAAGTGAATTTGTTGACCAGTGAGAAGGATTGTTTTGTTGGGCCAATTGTTGCCCACGCAAGAGTTTTGTTGTACTAACGATTATTCGAGTTTTTGAACTGGTGACCACTTGAATGACATTGTAAACATGGTAAATTAGATTTTTTGCTTGTTTGCTTAGGTTTGTTTGGAAGCTCGCAATTGGCACTGACATTGGCATTTGGAATCTTGCACTTGCACTGATGAAATTTTGTATTGAAATTGGCATCGGAAATTAGCATAGTGGAGCTTGCATTGACATCTGCTTGTTGACAAATTCATGTGGTGTATCGTCATGAGTTGGACGAGGGTGTTGAAAAATATTAGTATTTTATGTTTATTTGATTATTTAGGTTTGCTTGTTATTCAACTAGAATAACTGAAAATTTTACAAGTCAAGAATCGGCGAATGAAGAAATCACATGAGAAAAAACAAGCTTCTTGAAACCCTATCTGAATTTTTAATCCTGTTCTTTGTTAGGAGATTACCCTCCCAATATAATTTCAAATCACTGAATTTTTTTTTTCCATATTAAATAATCTATGTTTGAAATTGTAGATATTGAGGCAATTAGTAAAAAAACAAATGTTACCGTATGTTATCATCTAAAACATGGTTAAGATGGGTAATATGACAAACACATTTGTGACAAGTTTCAAAGTAAAATTTCAATTATTTAAGATATAGTATGAGGATATATAATCAAAGTTGGGCAAGTTGTTTGACATTAATGGGATAAACATGAAATTCAAGAGTGGAAGCATAAGCCTTGGTCACTATTTGAACATTCAACGCTTCTGTTGGATGCAACCCATCAAAGAAAACAATAGTCGTCCTGTTTCTGTTCTCACATGTTTCTTCACCTCTTTGGCACAATACTCCATTTCCACCTGCATTTGTTAATTTGTTATTGCACCAGAGATTGTATATATATCGACAGAGAAGCCTAGAAGAAGGTCATTAAAAGATAATGAAAAGAACCTTGAATTTGGGATATCACTTTGCAACAGGGGTTGCTCGTGTCTTCAAAGCCTGTTATAAAAAAGGCACCCAAAAATTAAGTCATAACATTTTGTTGTTTTTGTATAAGGCTTTCGACAATGGTTTAGGTGAGTTTGAATCCTATATATAAAAATTAGATATCGTGAGTTTGATTCGTATAACATTTTGGTATGTGATTTGATAAATGTGAGTTCTATCTATTAATTGTAAGACCATTTATTTTTTTATTCCTATTTTATGATTGGTTATTTTTGGATCGTTTGATGATCATTTTGTTTTCACTTTTTGTTTTCACTTTTTTAAAGAACTAAAAACTTGTTTGGTAACTCCTTTAAGTTTCAAAAAAATATAAAAATAAAAACTGATTACTACTCTATTGAGTTTTCACTTTTTGGTTTTCAATTTTCAATCTTCTGAAAATTATTACAAGATTTTAGTTTCAATGAAAACTATAAATTAAAAACTAAAAATGAAATGTTTATTAAACGACCTCGAATATCTGTCTCTTAGCTAGTTGGTCATTTATTGTATAATTAAAAGAAGTTTAATATATTGACTTAAGAAACGAACCAGGATCCTCGCCGGATCCATTACCTATGGATCCTAGGAATTAAACAATCGTGTCCGTTCACTGTATATCGTGCGGTCAAAAATTATTTAAAATTTAAAATTTAAAATTCAAATATAAATAGTACCTAACGAAAATTGGCCGCACGATATACGGTGAACGGACACAATTGCGTGATCCCTAGGGAATGGATCTGGCGAGGATCCTGGTTCAAAGAAAACAATTGTCATCCTGTTTCTGTTCTCACATGTTTCTCCACCTCTTTCGCACAATACTCCATTTCCACCTTCATTTGTTAATTTGTTATTGCACCAGAGATGGTCATGAAATGCTGAATGAAAAGAACCTTGAATTTGAGATATCACTTTGCAACAGGGGTTGCTCGTGTCTTCAAAGCCTGTTGTAACAAAGGCACCAAAAAACATAAGTCATAACATTTCTTTGTTTTTGTTATAAGGCGTTCAAAAATGGTTTAGGTGAGTTTCAGTCCTATATATAAGAGTTTGACATCTTGAGTTTGAATTGTATGACATTATTGTTATGTGATTTGATAAATGTGAGTTCTATTTATTAATATTCACTCACATTTGTTTGAGTTTGGTTATTTTTTGGACCGTTTGATGGCCATTTTGTTTTTAGTTTTCTTTTTTTCTTTTTTCTTTTCTCACTTTTTTAAAAACTGAAAACAAAATTCGTGTTTGGTAACCACTTTCAGTTTTCAAAAAAAAAAAAAAAAAAAAAACTAATAACTACGTTCTATTGAGTTTTCACTTTTTGGTATTCAATTTTCAATTTTCTGAAAATTGAAATTATAAGATTTCAGTTTCAATTAAAACTAAAAACAAAAAATTAAAAACGAAATAGGTATCAAACGACCCCGAATATCTGTCTGTTAGATAGATGGTCATTTATTGTATACAAGAAGTTTAATATATTAACTCAAGAATTGGAATCACTCTCATATAACTTAATTAACACCTCACTCCTGTGAAAATAAGAAAACTGAACTGCTTGCCTAATCTGCAAGCGTATTACATTAGCAAAGAAAATAATGCACTAACATATAAAAAATAATGTCTTAATTAACGTACGACTATGACTTCCTAGTTTCACTGTATTGAATTGGATAAATAGAACTAGAATACAAGAAGAAAAGGTATGTGTGGAAGGAAATGAGATTCAATTTGGGTCTGACTGTATAAGGGATGCAGTTGCCTTCTCCGTATTCCTCCCTGATGTTAGAGGCGATACACCTGAAATTTGGAATGATGAGAATGAGGAGGGAGCCGGGGCAGAGTCTGCGGCAGTGGATAAAGGGCTGATATTACTGCTCACAGTCATGCTGGTTTCCCCGGCAGACCCTTCGATGACAGCCCTTGGGTCTCGGGGGTTTTCAATATCTGTAATTCCTTCCAGCATCTGCACAACCTTTCCCATCATCGGCCTGTGAGATGGTTGTTCCTGTATGCACCAGAAGGTTACCTGAATTGCTCTCTTCACTTGATCCATATCAACATCTTGGTCGACTAACCTTCTATCGACAATTCCCTTGATGTTACCCTTCTCAAATTCCTCAAAAGCCCATAAGGAGAACTTCTTCCTATTTGTCGCCTCAGAAACTTCAAAATTCCTTCTCCCACTCACTATCTCTAGCAAAACCATACCGTAACTGTAAACATCAGATTTGGAAGTTATTGGAAGATTTGCCAGCCATTCTGGTGCCAAATACCCTCTAGTACCTCTAACACTTGTCAAGGTTCGATACCTATGGTCCTTTGGATTAACAAGCTTTGCGAGGCCAAAATCTGACACTTTGGCATTGTAATTCTCATCTAACAGAATGTTCTCCGGTTTTATATCACAATGCACAATGCAGTCTCGGCACTCTTCATGAAGGTATGTGATCCCCCTTGCAGTGCCGAGGGCAACATTGAACCGAGACTCCCAATTCAATAACTTTCCTGATTGCTCATCCGTTGCAAAAAGGAAACTATCAAGGGACCCATTTTTCATGAACTCATATACCAGAAGCCTATGGCGCCCCTCAGAGCAAAAACCAATCAGCCTCACCAGATTCAAATGGTGTGTGCTACTAATTGTTGCAACCTCCATCCTGAACTGTTTCTCCCCTTGCTCAATCCCCTCAAGTTGCTTAACTGCAACAACAGTTCTATTAGCAAGAATGCCTTTATAAACAGCCCCAAATCCTCCTGCCCCAAGCTTCTCCTTGAATCCCTTAGTTGAGCGTTGGAGGTCCTTATACGAGAACTGAACTGGTGCACCAGAAGCATACTCAAGAAGCGCATATTGAGCAGACAATCCACCAAAGCTGCGACTGTTTCTGCAAAACCACCACCACAAACCACCTTCAAATGCCATCAAACCAAAGAGGGTGGCAATAACTACAACAACCACTATCCAAGCACGCAACTTCCGATCTTTTTTGTTGCCAGCAGTCCCCAGTGATGATGATGGATTTGGAATCACTGGTCCACATACCTTGATATATGAACTACTGGACATAGCTGGACTGTGATACCCACTCAGAAAACCTGGTGTCTTGGAGTAACATAGTCCTGTGCCATCAGACAAAGACGTCGAAGCATCACAAGCACTACTTCCAAGACAATTCAACCTGCAAGCCGATATTCCCGCAAAGAAAATCTGCGACTCTGTCTCAGGAGGGTACGTCAAGAACCGAGTATGTTCCAAGTCCAACATAGTCACACTCTGAGAACAATCCTTAATCGCCATCTTCCTCTTACACCCTTTCCTGCTATCGTTGGGATCAACAAGCTCAAAATTAAGAGACATACATCCGCATACCGGATCAGTATCGTTATAACTACAAACTCCCATGTCCCCACAATACCCGAAAACCTCACACTGATCAGTAACAGCTGCCCATCTCTCTGTTACAGACCCACTACCTCTAGTAGAGCTATAAATCCTTAGATTCCCATCACTCCCCAACTTCAAAAACCGCAAAATATCACCCGCTTCGGCATAATCACTACTATAAGCAACAATAGCATCAGTGGACAATTGTGGATCAGAGATTGACAGAATACCAATTGACCGCAATCCTAGGGTAGGCGAACTCAAACTCGTATTAACAGAAGAATTCAATCCCTGATTCCAATACACATTAGTATCATTCCACAAAAGTGTAAGGTTCCCATTTTTTGCAAGCTTAAACGAGTACAACCCATATCGCAAAACCTTACTCACAGTGAAGTTCTGCCCGGGGACGATCGAATCAGTGGGGTTGTCGAAGCTGGACCAGACCGTAACAGTGCCATTTCGGAGTACCAAGTTGCCCGAATCGTCAATCTCAGCCGAAGAGACGCCGCGGCTGGTGGTGTTGGAGTCCCAGAGAGTGGCGCCGGAGCCGTTGACGAGGCGAAGGGTGCCAGATTGGAGGAACTGGAGGGTTCCACCGGAGTCAACTGCTTTTCCAGCACCGGCGGACCAGACGGGGACGCCGCCGGAGTAGGAGATGGCGGCCATGTAAGAAGGGGGTGAAGTAGGGGGGTCGGAGGGGATGAAGCCGAGGGAGAAGGTGTCGTTTGGGGAGGACCAGGTGGTGTTTGGGTTGGCGGCGGAGAGAGAGGAGCCTGGTGAGATTACGGTGGCGGCGGAAACGGCGGCGGAGAGGAGATAGGCGATGAAGAGAAGGTGTGAAAGACTCATGTGGGTTTGGAGCGCCATTTTTAGGTGAGCCTTGGATTTTGGGTATCAGTTCATTGGTGGGTGGGCAGAGGAGAAAGTTGGGTGTATTTAAGGAGGAGGGGGAGGAAGAAGGAGGATGGAGGAGGGAGTGACGTGAGGATGGAAAGGAAGACTCTGACTAACAAATTTGGGTGAGGACGGCGTTTGACTCACGTGAGCTTAGATCTGCTGAATCCGGTTTTTCATTCCAACGCATAGCAAAATGTAAACGTCGTTAGCTAATATAATTAATTTTTCTTCATCAAAAAAAAGAAAATTATCGAAAAATCACTAGTATTGTTTTGTATTTTTTAAATGCAACTCCAATTTTAAATATAATACTTCAAAATTCCTATTATGCATTCTAAACTTTTTAAATTTATAAAATGTAAAACATTTTGGAGAGTGAACGATGACACACTTGAATTAGTAATAACAACTAAAGTCCGAGTGAAAGAGCTCTTGTTTTAGCAAGGTTTTAAAAAACATTAGGCGCTAGTCGGGTGGCGAGTTAGCGCCTAGACAGATTTAGGTAAATTTCTTGTATACCTTGTAAATAAGTGCATATTGACACTTACAAAAAATTATACTTGTATGAAATCCATGGATAAGATAATAAAAGAACAATGTTCTAAAAAACGTCCTAGGTAGCCGCCGCCTAGGCGCTGGGCGGGCACCATCCGAGGCGTTTTCTTGCAAATCGGCTTGAAAAATCGGCCAAGCTCTAGGCGGCTTGGGCGAAGCTGGGCAGTTTTTATTTTTTTATTTTTTTTATTCTAACTTCTAATTCATCAGATTCTATCTCGTGCCCTGCTGCAACTACCCCAATTTCAGAAACCAAGGACATCGCCGTTCGTCCACTTCATCTCTTTTTCCTCATTTGCACTGCACTCACCTACACAACTTGGAGCAGTCCCAGTTTCCACGGTCTCTACTCCAGTCTAGACTCTTCACTCTCCACCTGCTCTTGCTTTACATCTCGATCTCCAATCTTCATAGTTTGGCTGCGACCTACGAGCCTGCGACTTTGAGGAGCTCGTCGATTACGAAGAAGAGGAGAAGCCCCTGACTCTGCAGCTAAAGTCAACAACGAAGGTTGCGAAGCCCCCAAAAAGTGAGTTTTGTTCTACATATTTGTAAATGTTGAATTTGTTAAGGTATTGGAAAAATTACAGAGTTTTGGATTTGAAACCAATTGGATTGAGGGGAATCTGACAACAATCTGTTATTTGTCTACTGATAATGACATAAATTGAGATGGAATTATGTTGCTTCTTGATTCTGCATTTTGGTTCAAATGGCTTATAATATGTATTATATAAATGTTTTGTATAACTTTTCTAATTTGTGCATATTATGGATATTCTTATTAGATATTTCATAATATCGGACTTGCGGAGTTCTATCGGGATAGTTGTTCAGATCCTAAAGCATAATTCTGATAGTATTTTCATGCTGGTTAGTACGAACTAGACCATATTGGTTGTTTGCTAGATCCAGATGCACATTTTAACCTAATTCTCTATCAATTATAGATGCATAATATATCACATGATAGCGAGGACCCGAATTCCATATAAACAAGAACATCGTCTGTCTCTGTCACAATTTCCTGGCATTAGCCAAACTTTGATTATTTAGCAATGAGTGGCACCTAAAACTGCATGATCATGAATGCTACTTAATGTGTTTGGTATCTGTAAAAGAAATGAAAAATTTGTCATTTTATTTTATTTTGAAAAGAAATCTTGTTTTGGATATAAAGATTGGAGTTTCACTTTTCTTAGTTCATGTACTTGTGAGCCTGTCTTATAATTGCTAGCTACTAATTTCAGTTCTTAGTTCTCTCTTCCCAAATTAAGAGCCAGACATCCTTTTTACTTATAATTTTCTTAGGACAAGTAAAATATGCAGAAGCATTAAAACAAGATTCTGCCTTTTGACAAGCTGACCAAAATAGATAAACCAAACAGTATCATATGATATGTTGGACTCAGAGTCTCAGATTATCACTTAGCTCGTTGTCTGCCAGTGCAGTGTTTAAAATTTCTGTTGTCGAAGTGTGGTTTTGCTTATTTTTTGGCCATAGATTCTGCCTTTTGACAAGATGACCAAAATAGAAAAACAAAATAATCTGAGTTAGCTTATAAGTTACAATACTGTGATAGTTTTTTGTGGGAGATTAAGACCTAAAAGTTTGTAATGTTTATTTTATATGAATTTAGGATTGTTTCGTCTCTTGTGTGATGATTGGTACTTCATCTTCTGGAGCATCTATTGCAATGTCGTCCTCCTCCCAATCTGAAAATGTGTTAAAGCGTAGCTCGGAAGATGTGGGATGGGAATATGGGATCTTGGCAAATCCTAGAAACTCATATAAGGTGAAATGTAAGTTGTGTAACAAAATCATTAGTGGTGGAGTACATAGATTAAAACATGTAGCCAACACAAAGGGAAATGTAGCGGCATGCACAAAGTCTTCAGATAAAGCCAAATGTTGAGCTGCATTAGAAGAAGCAAAAAATAAGAAGAAACAAAGGGATAAACACATTGTGGAAGTGAGAGAAGAGGTGCAACTTCAACAAATTCAAGAAGAAGAAGAAGACATTGAAGTGATTGGGTCAAGGAAAAGGCCTCGCACTCTTGAACCTATTGATAGGTTTGCATCCTCCATCAATCTCAATTCTTCAAATGAGGGAAGTAAGAAGACTCAGCAACAAAACATCCATGATGCAATTTGGAAGGAAAGAGCACATCAAGTGGATCAATATGTGGCTCGATGGGTGTATGAAGCCAGTTTTCCTTTCCATGCTATTGATAATGATAACTTCAAGCATGTGATGGAAGCGGTTGGTCAATTTGGCCCGGGTTACCTACCTCCAAGCCAATACGAATTAAGGGAGCCATTATTAAAAGAAGAGGTAGAAAGAGTAAAAAAATTCACTCAAGAAACATGAAGAAGAGTGGGCTTTGAATGGTTGCTCAATCATGACCGATGCTTGGAGTGACCGAAAAAGAAGAAGCATAATGAATTTATGTGTCAATTGCAAGGAAGGCACCATATTTCTTTCTTCTAAGGAATGCTCTAGTGAAGCACACCCCGAGGAATATATCTTTGAATATGTTGACAAGTGTGTTGAAGAAATTGGGCCTCAAAATGTGATTCAAGTGGTAACCGATAATGCTTCTAACAATATGGCGGCGGCAAAGATGATGAAGAGAAAGAGGCCAAATATGTTTTAGACATCTTGTGCCACTCATACTTTGAATCTCATGCTTCAATGGATTAGTAATCTCCCTAGGTTCAAAGGAGTTATTGACAAGGCAAAGGCTTTCACTATGCACATCATAAAACTTTGGCATTGATGAGGAAGCATACCAAGAAAAGAGACATAATAAGGCCCAGAGTCACTAGATTTGCAAATTCTTAGCTTAATGGATAAGAAAAAAGACTTGAAGGGTTATGGTTGCTAGTGATGAATGGAAACAATACAAACATGTCAAGGCTACCAAGGGGAAAGCCGCATATGCTACCGTAATGAGTGCACATTTTTGGAGTGGGGTCTCACTTTGCTTGAAAGTGTTTGAACCTTTATTCAAGCTACTTTGAATTGTGGATGGGGATAAGAAGCCATCAATGGAGTTTTTGTATAGAGAGCTACAAAAAGCAAAGATGGAGATTAAAGAGACATTCAAAAACCATGAGGTCAACTATCAACCAATTCTTCAAATTATTGATGAAAAAGCTCGTGAGCGGCTTGATAATCCATTGCATTTGGCGGGCTACCTGTTGAACCCTTATTATTTCTTCAAAGATCAAAGCATACAACATGATCCAATTGTCATGGAGGGGATTTTACTTGTGTTGAGAAGTTCTTCCCCGATAACTATGAGGTTCAAAACCAAGTGATAAATGTGGAGATGCACAAGTATGGAGTAAAGGAAGGTGGATTTGGAAGACATTTAGCTGAACTTGGATGCATTGAGAATGATGAAAACTATAATCCAGGTATGAATATTATTCACATTATCACATATGCTTATATTTTCTTTAGTGCCTTCCTCATTTTTCTAGTTCATTGGTGTTTGATAACTAAACAGCATTGTTGGAAGCTTTTAACCACTTTGTCTATGAGTCTATCTCAATGAAATTCTCACCAACACATAAACATTAATTGAGTGATTGTAACTTATGATGCAAGCTTATTGTTGTTGAAAATATAGTTATCTTTCAAGCTTCCTGGAACTTGGATTTCAATATATTTGTCCAATGCTCGTATGAATACATATAGTTATATTCCTAATCTCTCTCTCTCTCTCTCTCTCTCTCTCTCTCTCTCTCTCTCTCTCTCTCTCTCTCTCGTGGTACTCATGCATTCACAAACATATAAGAACAGAATTTAGCTTTATGCTTAAACTTTTGGATTAAGACTCTGCCTGTTTTGTATTGTTGATGCTTTTCTTCTGTATACATGCAAATAGATTGGAATAAGTTTTATTTAGCATATAGGCTGCTTTCTCATGCACTTTGAAGTTTGAAGAGAGTCACTTCTCCAAAATCTCTTTCTTTTGAAATATCTTTAGGAATTAGGATAGGACAATTTGCTGCATCAGTTATTTTCTAAAATTGTTCTAAAATGTTGATTAGCTGTAATTTATTTATTAAATTTGAGTTTACTACTTATTTTTCATTATTAATTGTATGTTTTTTTCTTCATTAGTTGCATGGTGGTATAATTATGGAAATGGTGTGCCTAATTTGCAAAGGATGGCTATAAAGATACTTTCATTGACTACAAGTTCATCCGGTTGTGAAAGAAATTGGAGTTCTTTTGAAGGTATACAAACAAAGAAAAGGAATAGACTAGATACAACAAGGTTAAATAATTTAGTCTATGTCCAATTTAATGCATGGATTATGAACAAGAAGAAAAGACATAAGGAGAAGAAAGTGGACATACTACTTGCAAGTGAAGCTAGTATGGCTCAAGGATGGTTTATGGAGGGTGGTGATGAAGAACTTGAGCTTGGCTCGGGAATTGGAGAGACATCGGAGGTAGGTAGTTCCTTAGAACCTAGGGGGAGTTCTAAAAATGATGAATTAAGAGAACTTCATGAAGAAGATTTTATATCAAATGAGGACACGAAGGAATGAGAAGATGATGAAGAAATTGAGTTCAAGTTCGACACGGAGAGGGACTTAGAGGGATATGGTGAAGAAGACTTCGATGCCTAGTAACTTTCGTAGCTCGATTTTCTTTCTATTAGTGTCTGCATGTGTAGCATTTGAACATTTGACTCATTGTTGTTAATTCTCTCTATCCTATGAAATGTATGCCCAGCACTCATACTTATTGATGTTAATTCTTTGAAATGTTTGTGCAACATTTGTACATTTGACTCATCAATAATAGATTCTATGAGATGTATGTGTGTCATAGACTCATAGTAATGTTGGACTTGAATGTTTCCATAGTTCTAGTACAAAAGAAGTAATGGCAGACATACTTGAATGAAATGAATTAGTGTTTGATTCAAATGTACACGGCTTGAACCTATCAAGTGAGGTTTGTTTTTCTTGCATTGTAATCTATTTCCAGGTTGCACAGCTTTGTTCTAACTGCGTTGTCAACATGGTGGAGTATTATTGCGATTTGCGACATTTGTAGTCTAAGACATTGATGAAAATAGTTTTTCCACTCCAGGACCTGATGGTCCATATAGTAAGCTACCTTTTTGTGGACCAAGGAGCTTTCCATGGGAAAATAAATCAAGCCTCCGTAGGGGAAGGATCACTAGTTCATACTTCATACAAGGATTCCTTTATAGCATCTAGTCCTCCAATAGATCCAAATTCTACTTCAATGTTGTTGAGGTTTATAACATCGCCGGCTATAACATCCTGATTATGAATACCATATCAGCATTACTCTATCCAATTTTATTGGATAAGTCACGAAATCTAGTCTTCCATACTTACAAGCAGTGAGAATGCTCATTAGACATAAGATTGGAAATCACATTTCAGTGGTTGCAAACACTGCCTTGTTCTCAAGTATACCATATGCTTATGAATTACTTTATTTGTTGAAAGAAATATTTCTTTTGTACATTTTCTGTGTTTTGTAAGTATCAATATGCACTTATTCACATGATATACAAAAAATTTACCTAAATCCACCTAGGCGCTAGACGCTAGCCTGCCACCCAACTAGCGCCTAACGTTTTTTAGAACCTTGTAAAAGAATGATAAAATGAAAAAGGAGTATCTAACAAGTCCAAAATTTAAAAACACATTAAGCATATATGCCATATACCATAAAGGAGTATTGTAGGATGACACGTGTACAATAAGTTCACACTTTAAAACAACATAAAATGGAAAATAGGAGGAAAATAAGGAAATTTAGTAATGTAAGATACTTATCTTTAGCATCCCAGAATTTAAGTTGATACATAACACACCTATTCTATAAAATTAACCCACCCAACCGCCTAGCACCGCCTAGAGCCACCCTGATTTTTCCAGCCGTTTTGCACAAAATCGCCTAGGTTCCAAGGCGCTTAGCGCCTAGGCCGCCTAGGGCAGTTTTTAGAACATTGTGTTTTAGTAGCTAAGGAGTTTTAGTTGTAGCTAGGAATTGCCAGCAGCTATGAGTTTTGAGTTGACGAGATCATAAACAAATCTGTCTAAGATTGGTGACACCTGTACCACACTCTATGGCACACACCCCTAGTTGTAGTAGACAAATATACCACCTATGATAGGCAAACAATCCTGAACCTTAGAAGGTCATGGGCGGAGACGCTATGGAAGAACCGCCAAGGATGGTGTAAGAGACTCGAGCATCTCTTTCTTCAATTTGGGTTTGTGCATTTGTCTTTCAAAGAGGTTTCAAAATAAGTACCAAATCATTATTAAATTCCTTAGGTTTTGGTTGGTGTTTTTTTTCCAGCCATTTACTCTTTTTTATTTAGGGAAAGTACTTTTCTCAAGAATGAAGAAGCGGGTTTGAGAAGAAAAAGTCCAGCCTTTAATATGCGTTAACGGCGTTAAGGCTTAGTCAAATGGTAGGAGGGAGGAACCGATGACCTGACAAGATTTCAACTTCTGACAGCCACCGGTTCTCTGTTTTCTCGTACTTGTTTCGTCTTTTTGTGTTTTTCTTTTTTCATTTTTTTTTGGGATCCAGTTGACCAACAAATCCTCTGTCTCAAAGTTAAAATTGTTCAATTTCAAGCTGCATGTATCATTTGGTAGGTTGAGAAAAGGACATCACACTTACTAATGTAGTAATGTTCTATGTTTTTTAATACGCGTGACGCTCATTTTTGACTTCTTATTTTACTTGTAATTTACAAATTCATTAAAAAGTTTGACCACAAATTTCATGCTTATTCTCTTTCACGTGTTGTAGTTTTTACATTCTTGCACGTTTGTTGAGTTTTGAGTAAAATGAGTGGTTACATTTTTTCTTTATACTTAGAATTTTGGTTGGGCCGCGTCTTAATACTGTATATGGTTTTTAAATTCTTAATTTTGAAATTTAATTTTTGCGTCAGGTCTTCTTTTTTATTTTTTTTTTGTGAAAAGATAAATTTATTACCAACAAGAGAATATTACACAAGAACATTATACACAAAGAGGCCCAAAACACATTAATTACAAAGAACAACATAGACCCCAAAAACACACAAAACAAAGCAAGCCCAAAGTCTACTTTGGAGCCCAGCACACACATAACAATGGAAAAAAATACCGAATATTTCAAACCGAACCAAAAAAAAAAACAAAACCGAACTGAAAAAATACCAAACCAAAAATCTCGAAAATTTTGGTGACCAATACCGAACCGATCCCAAGCTTTCAGTACGGGAATCGGTCTCACATTTTCAATCGTTCGGTAATCCCGAATCGAACCGAAATAAAAATAATATATATATATATATATATTATTTAATTTTAAATATATATTTGGAATTGTAATAGCTGTCGAATTTGGATGATATTTAATCTCAACTGCTGAATACAAATAAAACTTATTCAGAAGTCAGAACTCAGTCACTCTTTCTCTCTCTCCGTCTCTCGACTCGACCTCACCTCAGACTCAGACCTTAGTACCTCATCGCCCTCCTTGCCGATTTCTCTTTCCTTCTTCGAATCCGGCCACACCCACATCACACAAGTGACTCACCTCTCTCTCGGCTAACCTATCACCTCTCTGATCTCTCTCTGTGGATTTCTCATCCCTCACTCTGGATGAGCCTTCCTTCATGACATAGAAGCAGAGCCACGACAACTAGCACCGCTCACCTCTCTGATCTCTCTCTCTCGACTTCTTCATCCAGATTCTAGTGCACTGTGTATCGATTCTCCCCCAAATCAGGTAAATTTTGAAATTAATTTAGGGTTTGAATTCTAGATTAGAGTTTGTGAAATTTAGCACTTGGAAGATACAATATACGGATATGGAGGTTGATAATGAACAATAGTTCAATTTATTCTCCTAAATTAGTGAATTGGGATTTTCTGTTTGTGCAAATAGTCAAATACCCAATTGGTGAATTGGGATTTTCCTGTCAAATTTGATTCCTTTGGAGGTAAATCAAAATCCTAATTCAGGGACTGAGCTAAACCTGCCCATTTTCTCTTGTCACAATTGAAGCATAAATTTGATGCATTTGATCTGTCTTTTTCATGCATAAACAATTTATTTGTAATGAATTTCTACTCTAGGGAATGATAGTGCCTTGTTCTTGTTATAAGAGTTTTTTGTAATTGGATTGTCAGTACTGTCTGTGAAGTGTGGTGTTTGTTGAACTTGGATCTGATGGTGTGAGTTTGAGTGGCTAAGTTATTTTCTCATGTGTGAGTTTAACTCATAGGCTTTATTTGTTGCAATGGTTGAATTCGGTATCAGTGCATTGATATTTTTGCCTATGGATAATGACAGGGCTTAATTCATGCATGGCAATGTATTTCCATTATTGTTGCATGTTTCTTATGGGACATTGCCTCATTATTTTCTACCTGCATTTATATCTTTTCTTATGCAGACTATGATTTACCTTTGACAGCAATTCAAACCTTTTTTTTTTTTTTTTTTTTTGTGAGAATGCATGTTTAGGAGCTTGCATCATTTGTTGTAAGGTTATTATGTCCAGTTTACTCGAAAAAGAAAGCTGATTTGATTATAAGTGGAGGTTTCATTAACTTGAAGATTGTACAGTTCTAAATGATGTGGAAATGTATGCATTCTCAATAAATGAGACTAGGACGCAAGTTTCATTATACTTCATAAACCTTAAGCTTTTTCTTTTTTTTTTTATATAGCTTTTGGTTTGTAACTTAATTTATTTTGAAATTTTGGCTTGTAGAATTTTTTTGGCTTTTGGGTTTGTTACTTCATTTATTTTGAAACGTTGCCTTGTAACTAATTTTTTTGCTTTTGGATTTGTTACTTAATTTATTTTTGTTGCATGGATGTGTGGTAGAATATAATTGAAGGACAATTCATAATTTCATATTTCAATTAGGGCTATAAATATATGATTGCATAGATTGGTATGTATGAAGTTAAATGTTCAAAATATATTGCATTGGTGGCTCAAAATAGATTGCACAAACACACATTTGACATATTTATATGTATGACAGATTGGTATTAACGAAATTGGGCTGACAATTTTAATATAAAAGGCTAAATTTTAGCCCAAAAGCCCAATATGTCAAGTTTCAGCCCAATAGCCCAAAAATCCAAAATTATTTCGGAATTCCCGATTTGTCCCGAAATCCCAAAACTATTTCAGGACTCCTAAAAATTTTATTTAGGATGGGTCTTGAAATTGGAATTCCCGAAAACTTCAATTTGAGAATCGAGACAAGGTTTTCGATTCGATATCCCATACTGAACCAGCCCTACATACATATACCACAAACCACAAAATAGAACCCTAAGTTTCTAAAGCTACTGGGAAGCTTTGGCATCAAAATAGAACCCAAAGGGTGAGGATGGTATAAGAAAGGGAAGATTTGGAATTTGGGTTCAGTTGGTGAAAATAGAGGCAAGAAAGGTGTAGATCGGGATGGAAAAGGGATTGGGCTTATTGCAAACAACAAAAAGGGCAAAAAAGAAAAAAGTTGGGGGGGGGGGCGCTTTTTAGTCAAAGTGGTTCGTGGAATTTGTATAACACATTATTTTGGTCCCAGAGATTTGAAATCCATAGAAGTGGTCACTGAGATTGTCCATTAATCATTTTGGTCATTTCGTACAAAATTATGTTAAATAAGAATCAAAATAACAAATATACCTTCAATTTAAAAAAAAAACAATACGTCAAAATGATTTGACAAAAATTAAGCATATTTTAGTTTTTTTATTTTATTTAATGGAGATTTTTCATGAAATGACCAAAATGATTGATGGTGGGCAAACTTAGGGACCAATTCTATCGATTTTGACACACCCCGACCTGGAATGTCCACTAGGACTCCGAATCGAGCTGTGCTAGCTGACACCTGAAGGTGACAAAGCCATAAAGTATGGTGATGTGGAAAATGTGAATAAATTTAAACCTAATATGCCTAAATATCAAAGTGCGCCAGTGAGCGGGAGTGAACCCATCTCACACGTGACATCAGAGTATAAGTAAAGTACAGTAGAGTAGGTAAGAAGTATACCCTCAGAGGTAACCACAAATTCTGAGATTTGCCAAAAAAAATCCTCGTCGAGACGATCGTTTAGTAAATACAACCTAGAGGGCACAAAACAGAACATGTGAGTAGGCAAAACAAGCTTTGAAAACATCTTTCCTCACCGAAATCCATATAATTTTCCAGAAAATAACAATACAATTGTATATAAAAATCATGATGAAGAACAGTAAAACCAAGGTATGCCATGTCGAAGTATCTCAGTAACAACCATATCAGTAAGATGAAATAAATCAAGATAAAATGCATGTCAGCTGGAGTCACTTATAGTGACCTATACGACTTATCCATATCTTATCAATTAATGCTAGCACATAAGTCGGAGTCACCGATAGTGACCTATACAACTAATCCATATCTCATCAATCAATGTTAGCACATAAGTCAGAGTCACCTATAGTGACCTATACAACTCATCCATATATCATCAATCAAGTCTTGCACATGAGTCGGAACTACCTAAAGTGGTCTGTATGACAGGTTAGGTTTAAATAAATACTCTTAAGTGCTACGATCACGTGAAGGTTGTGCGAAGTATTGCAAGTCACCTACGAGTCAGAACCACCTAAAGGGGTCTGTACGACAGGCTGGCACCAACCTTAGAATCCAAGGTAAGTGTAAGGTGCAGGAGGTGAACAATCACGTGAAGGCTAGGCCCTGGCCTTGGGCGGAGCACTAACACCGGGGTGCAGGACAATGAGTGCTACTCAAATCCATTCATTATTAATTACCATTCGATCATACCAACATTATATACTCACCTGAACTTACCTTGACCTCCGCATTGGTGTGCAACACTGTGCAAAGTTGTAATAAATCACATACTAAAATCTAAGCTAATTATGGCATAGAATTTATAAAATGTAAAACCACAATTTCTCGTTTCCTCACACAATGATTTATAACCAACATTAAACCACCAAATCATAGGGTTAAATCTCATTTTTCACCAAATTCCTTCACATTGCTCAATTTTCCAAACAAAGTTTTTGTCTTGATTATTTAATCTCACTTATTGCATGGCTGCATCTGACGTCTCGTTAGACTGCATACGTACCGTAAGCAGGGATCAAGCCAATCATAGTTCACAGTAATTATTTGTAGGTAACATGCATATGGATATATCATGATATAATCTAAACTCAACCATCTCATAGTACTTTATAACATATAAATCTATATGATATGGCAAAAATTTCTTAGTTCAATTTAACAGCATTTGTGGAATTATCAATCTCACACACACACACACACGCACGCACGCGCGCGCGCGCGCACACACACACACACACATATATATAATAAGAAGGAAAAGATCCACTCGCCTAAAGTCCGCACTATAATTCTTTAGCCTGAAAATCAAGGCGTCACGAACCATCGTCGTCTAGAACAATTATCAAATAATGTCTCAGAATCCCTACTGAGAGAACAAATAATTTACATATAATGCTTCCTTACATAATTCAATCCAAAAGATCCGTATCACGAATTTTCGATTCGTTACTTCCAAAGATCCATATTATGTTTCTAGAACAATAACCTGAAGTTTCATTACGATACAACGGTTGGATCTCTGCCAATTGCCAAAACCAAGTGACGGTTAACATTTTATTTTACGACTTACAAATCCAATTCAGGAATATCCGTATGTCGGATTCCCAATCCCAAGTTCCTACGTTCATCAAATATTACAAATAATAACCTATTAAAGTTTGGTGACGATCTAACAGTCGGATTGTCGATTCATATGATGGCCTATTTACGCCTCTTAGATAGTTTAGGTTCTAACGATTAACCTACGTCATTCAATTCTCAAACTGAACTCAAGGCATCTAATAGAACCTAAAAATAGCAATGGCAGCCCTCTGGCCACACACCGCCGTGGGTGGTGGTCGGCCGCCCCCAGCTTGCCGGAAAATCCAACTTTCTCCAAAAATTATCAAAATTTACAGAAATAAAGATCTCAATGAGTAGAACAACTTTCATACATGTGACCAAGGCCAATTTGCCAAGAAAACCTCCAATTTTGCTAAAACCCGTTGGAACCCTAGAATTGGGTGTGCTCCAATTCAACTTCTATACTTGCTCCGACGTCTCCAAGCTTGTTTGAGCTTTGTTCCAAACATCAAGGGAAGTTTAAAGGTGGTGGAGATGGATGTGGTTAGCTTCGGATTTAGGAGATTTGAACTCAAAGACCCTACACCCTACCATGTGGGTTTTTTTATTTTGGAAGCCAAATCTCACCAAATTTGGGATGGAATGGGTACAGGGAAGTTTGATATAGGGATTGGGAGTGATGGTTCGGCTCAATCCATAAAAAAAACTAGTGAAAATCACCGGAATTTGTTCCGGGTCGAAACTGGGTGCACGGTTCGCAGGATGGGTGCTCTGCACTTCTTTTCTTTCCCTCATTTTTTTTGTTTCTGATTGGTCACCCTCCTTCTCTCTTTTCTCTACCTTCCCTCTTTTCTCTTCTCTTCTTCTAATCCTAGTCGTCCCTCTCATTTCTTTTCTCAATCTCAACCACACACGTGGCTTATCCCACTACTTCCAAATTTTCTGGAGCCGTCCTCAAAATAATTATTTAACCATTTTGCCCTCGACTTTGAACGTTAATATCTCACTCGTTATAACTCCGATTTATGCTCAATTCACACCCATGCGTCCGTAGTGGCGAGTACTACTAGGATATGTCAAGAAAATAAATCTTACATGACACTACACAACAGTCAACAAGGCCAACACACTTGCCTCAAAGGGCATTTTTGTAAATTCACGTATTAAAAATTATAAAAATCAATACTTTTAGGGACGGGCTGTTACAAGCTACCCACCTTAAAAAATTTCGTACCTGAAATTTAAAATCATTTGCCAGACAAACGTAGTAAATACACAATAGAAAAATAAATACATGAAAGAGATCTCAAGTTAAAACGGCTTCATGAAAAGATATGAAAAGATAATATTTTTCCGTCGTGATCGGATTGCAATTATTCCTCTTTCATGCCTCCAAGCTTAACTTTCTTTCTCCTTTAGGATTATACTAAAATCCAATACTAAAAATAAGGTCAAAAATAGATGTATGGAAACATAATGTCCAAATATGTATATGTAACACTGCAAAAAATGGTTTTACTGAAATCAAAACAGAGTATAGAGAAATCTTTACCTACGCACTCGTAGCGTATCATACTTCGAAGATATGAGTGCCGCACCTTTAGATTAAGTCCAACCCTTGAATAGGTAAATATAATAAATAAGTATACTCACATAAAAGGTCTATCTATTCAATTGCTTAACAAATCCAACAAATATGTTATTGATATTACGGTATGCAGCCCGCAATACTGACACTCACCGTTGTCACGACAAGCAAGTAGATAATTTCTCGAAGGGTGCAATATTACCATCTTGCCCCTAATTGGGAAATACGCATACATCGCCTAAACAAAGCCTCGATCGTGCTCTTGCACTACTTTCTCAGGCAATATAATCAATATTATAAATTTTCCCATGTCGCAATCTTCATAATTCAAATACCTGCTCACAATACTCTTCTATAGATCACGTTCTACGCATAAATATTTATACCACACCTCAAACAATGTCATGCTCAAAATCAGGGGCGTAACCACAGTTACACACAACCCTAACAAGGGTAAGTGTCTATCAATTATGCCTTGTGCATAAAATCTCTATATATTAATTCCAATGTTGTCGCAACTAAACCAAAATTGTAACCATAGTTACAAGCAACTAAAATAGAGATAATGGTATGTGACAACATACTACTTGTGGAACGAACAACATGCAACATGTCCTTTAAGGTCTAAATAGCTCATTTTAGACAAATCCTTAGTCTCAAGGTGGCAATGTGACACTAGATAAACTCTAGTACTCATAACCCTTGGAAAGATTTCCCAAAGCTTGGAAGTGAAACATGTAACACGATGAAATATAAATACATCCAAATAGTAATCTGGTCTAATTTCTGTCTACCTGAACTAGTATAGAAATCTAAAAGTAGCTATCCCATAATGCCATCATCCTCTGAAAGCAAACAAAGAAGAAACTGTGGATGTCCATCAAGTTTGGACTTTATTTCCTCAACATCTTTTCTACTTTAACCAAAGGCAAGGTGCGCCTAGACTGAGAATTCTCTTCAAGCACTTCAAGTGACACCTCGACTTTTAATTCCTTTCCTATCTCCTCATTTAATCATATGACGCATAAGGACATTTAGATCACATCATGCGGAGAAGTTAACAATATCTCACTTCTATCTTAGTTGGCTTCACAAGTGTCTTGCTGTTAAAATCCCATTGCCCATTTCAAGGAAAAAAATCATAGCCAAAACTGATTTTAAGCCTTGGGGCAAGAAAAATACAGTTTCCCACTTAAGTAAAGCTACCATAATTTGAAACACTACATGAGCGTAGCATTGGTTCAACATCGTGATTAGTGGTGTTCATATTTTCTACACGTACCAAATAGTTCCTATAGGGAGCTTATAATGATGATCTTCCAACTTTGTTCAGATACAAAGAGTGATTATAATCCTTTGAACAATTCTTGATAATCCAAAAATAATGTCAAATCAAGGTGGATGAACTCCAGCTGAAATGGGATAGGAATGGCTGGCAATGTTCAAATTGTATCTTTTGCGGTGATAAACAATGACTAAGTTTGCACAAACAGGATGAGGTACAATAGTATAAGAGTAGACATTTCTTAGATCTTTCCATCGCCACAGATAGAAATCTAAGGCTAATAAAGATTTTGGATATGTTCTCTATAGATTATGTCATTCGATTTTCAAGTAAAGGTGATAAATGTTGACTTTAAGTCATAGATAAGATGGTTCCTTTCTAACAGTATTACACATTGGAAATATAAGTGGTAATCCGTCCTACCGCCTCTACACAGTCAAACCTCCAAGGAACACCTCATCATGGATTTCCAAACCAATCAACATCACTGAAGAACGTAAAGCGATGGTGAAGTGAGACAACAGCTAAGTTGTCATAAACTTTATTCATATCCAACTTTCCATCTAAATTAACTTTCCTCGACCGAAAAGTGAGGAAGGATACAATAGTTGAGAAATCCTTAATAGATTGTTGATAAAACCAATAAGACTAAGAATATCTCAAATTTCACAATTCTTTGGGAAAAATGCCAACTTTTCTCCACCACAATCTTTTGGGAAAAGAAACAATCCCATCCACTAAGATCATGTCTCCCAAGAAAAATATCAATTTAATCAAAGTCTACAATCGAGAAGTCTAGTATAAGGCTGACTAACAGAGCTTAAAGAATTTGATCTCACTGCCAAAGTAGATAAGAAGGTCATCAATAAGGTCATTGGTGCGTTTTGGGAAGGTTAGTGCTATCAGGAACCAAAAGTAATTGTCCCAAAATGTTCTACCCTAGGGTGCTACCCTTGTAGCACCATATTGTCACTCAAATCATTTCTGGAGTCTTGACAAGGGAAAACTTCGTAGGAATTCTAAGAGATGATCTCCTCAAGGACTCTATCAAGGAACCCAAACTATTTCTGATTTCTAATCTCAAAAGGTTACTAATAATGGCTAAAGAATAATAATGGAATTAATCTATAGATCCCTGGTAGTTCACTAATGTTGATATAAAAATATTGCTTTATGGCCATCAACTAGTCTCAAATCTATATCTTTCCTTTACAGGGAAGTTCTTCGCTTTAAGTCTAAAAACGTTTGCTAAAGTGACCTTCAAAAATGTCGACAAGTCGACAAAACTGCCCAAAACTTAAGAAAAACAAACACATTTTTTCGCATTCGACAAGGTGGCAAGACTCGATATTTAGGTTCCAAAACCTAAAATACTTACATTACATGTGTGATGTGTCACATTCCAGCCCAGGCCCCCACCACAACTCGGGCCTACTCCACCACCGTAGCACGATATTGTCCGCTTTGGGCCCCGACCACACCTTCACGGTTTTGTTTCTGGGAACTCACAAGCAACTTCCCAAGAAGTCACCCATCCTGGGATTGCTCTAGCCCCCTTCTTGCTTAACTTCGGGGTTCCTACGGAATCTGAAGCTAGTGAGCTCCCAAAAGGCCTCGTGCTAGGTAGGGATGAGAATATACATTTAAGGATCATTCCCCTCGGCGATGTGGGATGTCGCAATCCACCCCACTTAGGGGCCCGACGTCCTCGTCAGCACACCACGACCAGAGTTTGGCTATGATACCAATTTGTCACATCCCGGCCCGGGCCCCCACTACACCAACGTAGCACAATATTGTCTGCTTTGGGCCCCAACCATGCCTTCATGGTTTTGTTTATGGGAACTCACGAGCAATTTCCCAGAAGGTCACCCTTCTTGGGATTGCTCTAGCCTCCTTCTCACTTAACTTCGGAATTCCTACGGAATCCGAAGCCAGTGAGCTCTCTTTGGGCCCTGACCATGCCCTCACGGTTTTGTTTTTGGGAACTCACGAGCAACTTCCCAGGAGGTCACCCATCTTGGGACTGCTCTATCCCCCTTCTCGCTTAACTTCGGAGTTCTTACCGAATCCGAAGCCAATGAGCTCCCAAAAGGCCTCGTGCTAGGTAGGGATGAGAATATACATTTAAGGATCATTCCCCTAGGCGATGTGGGATGTCACAATCCACCCTCCTTAAGGGCCCGATGTTCTCCTCGGCACACCACGACCAGGGTTTGGCTCTGATACCAATTGTCACATCCTGGCCCTGGGCAGATCACTTCCCGGGCCCGCTCCACCACCATAGCACGATATTGTCCACTTTGGGCCCCGACCACGCCCTCACAGTTTTGTTTTTGGGAACCCATGAGCAACTTACCAAGAGGTCACCCACCCTGGGACTGCTCTAGCCCCCTTCTTGCTTAACTTCGAAGTTCCTACAGAATCCGAAGCCAGTGAGCTCCCAAAAGGCCTCGTGCTAGGTAAGGATGAGAATATACATTTAAGGATCATTCCCCTGGCGATGTGGGATGTCACATGATGGATACAATAATGCCCAACTTATGCTCTAATACCAAATTAACACACCCTGACCCGAAATGTCCACTAGGACTCCGAATCAACCTATGCTAGCCGACAGCTGAAGGTGACGAAGCCATAAAGTATGGTGATGTGAAAAATGTGAATAAATTTAAACCTAATAGTGCCTAAATATCAAAGTGCACTGGTGAGCGGGAGTGAACCCATCTCACACGTGACGTCAGAGCATAAGTAAAGTATAGTACAGTGGGTAAGAAGTATACCCTTAGAGGTAATCACAAATTCTGAGATTTTTCAAAAAAAATCCTCGTCGAGATGATCGTTTTGTTACTACAACTTGAAGGGCACAAAACAGAACATGTGAGTAAGCAAAACAAGCTTTGAAAACATCTTTCCTCACCGAAATCTATATATTTTCCCAGAAAATAACAATACAATTGTATATAAAAATCATGATTTAAGAACGGTAAAACCAAGGTATGCCATGTCGAAGTATATCAGTAACAACCATATAAGCAAGATGAAATAAATCAATATAAAATGAATGCCAGTTGGAGTCACCTATAGTAACCTATACAATTTATCCATATCTCATCAATCAATGCTAGCACATAAGTCGGAGTCACCTATAGTGAAATGTACAACTCATCCATATCTCATCAATCAATGCTAGCACATAAGTCGGAGTCACCTATAGTGACCTATACAACTCATCCATATCTCATCAATCAAGTCTTGCACACGAGTCGGAACCACATAAAGTGGTATGTACGACAGTCTAGGTGTAAATAAATACGCTCAAGTGCTACGATCACGTGAAGGCTGTGCAAAGTATCGCAAGTCACCTACGAGTCAGAACAACCTAAAGTGGTATGTACGACAGGTTGGCACCTACCTTGGAATCCAAGGTGAGCATAAGGTGCGGGAGGTGAACGATCACGTGAAGGCTAGGCCCTGGCCTCAGGCAAAGCACTAACACCGGCGTGCAGGACAATGAGTGCTACTCAAATTCATTCACCACTAATTATCATTTGATCATACGAACATTATATACTCACCTGAACTTACCTTGGCCTCCATATTGGTGTGCAACAATGTGCAAAGTAGTAATAAATCACATACTAAAATGTAAGCTAATTATGGCATAGCATTTATAAAACGTAAAACCACAATTTCTCATTTCCTCACACAATGATTTATAACCAACATTAAATTACCAAATCATAGGGTTAAATCTCACATTTCTCACTAGATTCCTTCACATTGCTCAATTTTTCAAACAACACTTTTGTCTTGATTATTTAATCTCACTTATTGCATGGTTGCATCTAACGTCTCGCTAGACTACGTACGTACCGTAAGCAGGGATCAAGCCAATCGTAGTTCATAGTAATTATTTGTAGGTAATATGCATATGGATATATCATGATATAATCTAAACTCAACCATCTCATAGTACTTTATAACATATAAATCTATATGATATGGCATAAATTTCTTAGTTCAATTTAAAAGCATTTGTGGAATTATCAATCACTATATATATATATATATATATATATATATATATATATATATATATATATATATATATATATATATAAGAAGGAAAAGATCCACTCACCTGAAGTCCGCGCTACAATTCTTTAGCCCGAAAATCAAGGCGTCACGAACCATCGTCTCCTAGAACAATTATCAAATAACGTCTCAGAATCCTTACTGAGAGAACACATAATTTACATATAACGCTTCCCAATGTAATTCGATCCAAAAGATCCGCATCACAAATTTTCGATCCATTACTTCCAAAGATACACATTATGCTTCTAGAACAAACTAGTGAAAATCACCGGAATTTGTTCTAGGTCGAAACTGGGTGCACGGTTCGCAAGATGTGTGCTCTGCACTTCTTTTCTTTCCCTCATTTCTTTTGTTTCTGATTGGTCACCCTCTTTCTCTCCTTTCTCTCCCTTCCCTCCTTTCTTTTCTCTTCTAATCCTAGCCGTCCCTTTCATTTCTTTTCTCAATCTCAGCCACACAAGTGGCTTATCCCACTACTTCCCAATTTTCTGGGGCCTTCCTCAAAATAATTATTTAACCATTTTGCCCTCGACTTTGAACTTTAATATATCACTCGTTATAACTCCGGTTTATGCTCCATTCATGCCCACGCGTCTGTAGCGGCGAGTACTACTAGGATATGCCAAGAAAATAAATCTTACGTGACACCACACGACAGTCAACAAGGTCAACGCACTTGCCTCAAAGGGCATTTTCATAAATTCACTTATTAAAAATTATAAAAATTAATACTTTTAGGGGCGAGCTGTTACAAATTTCAAATCTTAGGGACCAAAGTGAGGAATTATGCAAATCTTAGGAACTATTTTGGTTAAAAAGCCAAAACAAAAAAACATGAAAAGCAGGGATTGCCACCTACCCTGGACATAGCAGGGTCGACAATGAAAGAGAAAGCTGAAATGCACACTATGGCAAGAGGACTCTCATTGGCTTCTCTCTTAATTTCTTTTCTCCTAAACTTGTCTAATCTTTTAACATCCAACGGTCAAAATTCATGTCAGATTTTTTTATTAATTCAATAATATAAAAACAGTTTGGTTTACACGTTTGTAATTAATATTTCACTCTTTCCTTCCATGTTGTTACCCTTTGTCTCTCCTCCATCCCTTTCCCTTTTTTTCCTTTTTTTTTTGGACAAGAATGAAGCTTCATTAATGAAAGAGAAATACCAAGAAAGGCCTAAATCTAAACAAAACACAAAGTCTTACACAATAAAGCAAACATAAAAAGGAAACCAAGCCCAAGAAAACAAGCCCAAAAAAGAGAGCTACAACCCCAGTCACAAAGGGGAGCCCACACAAATTTGGGCCTGTAGGCTACAAAAGAAGCAAGGAACAGTAAAACCCTAAGCTCCAAGTGCCAAAAACCAGCCACAATTGCCACAACTGCTGCTACCTTCAGGAAGGAAGACATCACACCAAACTGAAAAATGCACCCTAACCAAAAACTAGATCTGAGAGTATTAAGCACAGTCAATCCACAAAGAGCCCAAGATTTTATAGCCACACCTGCAAGAAAAGTCACCAAAAGTAACAGGATGAGGGGGAGGGCAAAGGGTGTGTGTAAAACACCCTTGTTCCGACATGAATCGTTCCACACTTCGCCCAATTTTTCTGGTAAGCCGGATTGACAGTGGGCTATGAAGGTTGAGCCTTGAGTCAAGATAGAACCGAACACTCCGAGATCTAAATCCTGGTTAAGAGTTGGAAGAGATGAAGGGTAGGAAGAGGGAGTTAGGAGAAAATGGTGTGATGGGGAGTGGGTTCAAAACTGAGACAAAAGCTTAGATAGATGAGACATAGCTCATAAAAAAACATGGAAATAGAGAAGAAAAGGAAGAGAAAAAGCAAAAGCAGAAGAAAGGAAAAGAGAAAGGAAGACTGTCACTGACCCAAAAGCATTAGGTATCTAAAACTCCTAACCTTTAAGTGTTATTTTAAATTGGGCTCAACCTTTATAAATATTTCAAACAAGTACATAACCTATTAAAATGTCACATCTATTAAGCACCATAAAATCTGTTAAATAAACTAGGTTACTTTGTCTTCAAAATCAATAGAAAGTTGTGAAAGCATAGCCTTCACTAACTAACAGTCACAACCACACCCATCATGCCATCACCTCCAAACCCAACACAAAACCACAAACTTCACCCTACAACTCAAGCCGCCAACATCGAGAAGAAGATCATGGAGGTTGCTAAAATAGCATGGACTACCATGGTGCATCCATTACCATCTGCATCACCCACACAGAAGAATTGGAAAATTTACAAGTCGAGAATCGGTAAATGAGGAAATCACATGAGCAGAAACAAACTCCTTGAAACCCTATCTAAATTTGTAACCTTGTTCTTTGTAAGGAGATTGCCCTCCTAATACAATTCCAGATCATCAAGTTCCATAATATATAACCTATGTTTGAAATTTTAGATATTGAGGCAACTAATATTAATGTTGACCATGGTATAACCAGTTGGTAGGTTTTGAATATAATCTATGTTTGAAAATTTAACTAGGGCTTAACGGATGTAATATTTTCAATATGTTAGATACTTGTTTGAAATGTTTAAAAATATTGAGACCAATTTAGAATGATACCAAAAGATTGAAGGATTTTAGATACTTAATCTTATTACAAAAGTAGGCATGTTTAGGAGGGAAGCCAGGCGCTTTATTTTTTTTATTTTTTTATTTTTTTGAATTTTTTAAGCTAGGGTATCCCCCATACAACCATTATTTTGGGTCCTTGTCACTCTTTCCAAAAAAAAAAAAAAAGTTGTTCAGGAACAAATTAAAATCTAAACTATATATGTTGGGCACATTATCACAGCCACGAACTCGAACTCCTTAGAGCAAGTTTCATATCGTTCATTTTTTTATGTTTTCTTAATAAATACTAGCATAATGCCCACACTTTGTGCGTGATAATATTTATTTTTATTTTTATTTTTAAAATGAGAATGAGAAAGGGATAAAAAATTAGGAACGTGAAATGGAAGAGAGAAGCTTGTATTTTTTGTTTTTCAAATTAGAGAATGTTAGGGTCACCTGTGAATGAGATTTTTTTTTTTAAAGTCAAATTTAGTTTGTGTGAATTTACTTAATTGCCCATTATTATTATTATTTTGGTAAAAGACTAAATTATCTTTTTACTCTCTTTTAATTGACAAAGAAAGTTTTATTAATGTGTAATTTAGGTAGATAGTGAACGCATGTTAAATGACGAATATATCAAGAATGTGGAGAGCGTGATGAGAGAGGCGAGAGAAATGCACATAACGTAAAAGATTAAATCGGTAGAATAATCACACTAAATTTATCTAAACCATATAAAAGAGATTTAAACTTAGGTGTAACAAGTGAACTACACTACTCTTAACTTTTAGGTCTATAATAATATACTTACACCAAGTGGAAAAGTCAACTTATGTTAATAATCTAATATATGGTTTAAGATAGCCAACAAGAGTTGGTTCAGATGGTAAGAGCGAGCTTGTGGTTAACCCCCAATTCAAGTTCAATCACAGCTGCCAACATTTTGTTGGTGCGCAAAATTTCATAATTTTATCCCGAAGCATCTGATCGTGGAATTTTTTGAGCAATTCTAATTGGAACGGGTTCATGCGTCAGTCCAGGAGGCGGTGTCAAAATTTCATAATTTTATCCCGAAGCATCTGATCGTGGCGAATTAATTTATGGTCAACGAGCAGTGATGGCAGATTGGGCTACAGAGCTTGTATGCGACTTTTGGGCTGGAAGATGATGGATTTTGGACTTGGCTTGTTCTTAGAACTTGAAGAAGAGGTCCTGATCTTTAATTTGAGCTATTTTGGGCCTGTTTTGGAGCCCTGAAAGTCCATAAACGTGGCTTCTCTTTTGATGGGCAGATTTTCTAGTCATGATAGGAATGTAATTTTTAGTTATTATTTTATTATTTTGTTTCCTAGTTTTTAGAAAACCTTTTCCTATGAGGGTTTTAATTAGGAGTAGTATAAATAAGGTTTTTGTAGCCAATGGGTACTCTACACACAACATTGAGAGAACTTAGCAAGACTTGGAGAATTTCAGACTTTTTACCAACAAGGTTTTTTCACTCATTTTCTAATTAATGATATTCTTTTTAATTTTTATTATGAGTATGCGTAACTAATTTTCTCTTTGCTAGGGTGAGGCCATGATCCGTAGCAAGAATATGTAGTTTCTTTTAATTTGATTACGAATTTATGCATGCAAGTTTTGAATTATTAATCACTGGTTTAAACTATCTAGTTGTCTTAGTGATTCGCGACCATTAGGATATCTAGAAATGTGATTTGATGCAATTTTGGCGGAGGGTTGTCCTAAAATTGACTAAGGCTTCTTGTGGTTAATATGTGTAACCTCTTAGGATGGACAACACGTTTTAAGGGTTATATGATTTTTCAAAGGGTTTTCATAAAGCTTAATGTGTCTTGCATGTTCACATTCGATCTGGACGCCACGAACGGGTTGCATGTTAGATATACGTTCTATATTGGAGGCTTCAAGTAGGGCATACTTTAGAAAAACCTAACCTTCAAATACGCACGTGTAATTCATAAGTAAATAGAAGAACTACATAGGATTGTTAAGGTTACAGCGGAACCCTAGTGCTTTCTCACTTGAATTCTAAAAAGTCTTTCCTTTTTCTCTTTCTTGGAAATTGCAAATTAGTTAATATTTTAAATTAAATTAATTTTTTTTAAATTAAGGCATTAAATCACTATTTTCCAATATTTTTGTTCTCAATAATTAGTTGGGTTTTGATTTACATAGATTTATTTAAATTAATCTATGAGGAAACGACCTTGCTTGAGCCAACTATACTATAATAACCTTGTTTCTCTTGCAAGTATTTTAGGTGTTTTTAACCCTTTGACGCAGGTGGTAAAAATCCTATCAAGAAATTGGCATCGTCGCCGGGGATTGATTTTTCATAAATTTTTGTTTATCATATTCTCAATTAATTATTCCCGTATATATAAAAAAAAAAAATCATTTCATTCTTTTTTTTATTTTCTGCAAATTGTGCATTGCATGGTCTGTACCAGATCTCAAAAATAACTTGCAGATTTCAAACCAGAACCAGAACGCACGTTACAACAAATGATCAGAGAGCAGTTTTTAACATAGGAAACCTCTTTTGAGGATACTTTTTTGAAAAATCTGTTTTCTGGGGTTGTAGACAGCAAAGATATCATGGCTTTCGCCATGCCTGACGCTGGGCGACTTTTGAGAGATACATTGGCAGCGCATGCTAATGAGTTAACAAGCTGCATTGTTTACCCAGAAGAGGAAGGCGACGCGTTTGAGATAAGACATCACATGTTGGAAATTTTGCCTACTTTTCATGGATTAGCTCATGAAGACCCTAATATGCATATTGCAAAGTTTCTGATGGGATGCAGAAATATTATAGTTAAGGGGTTTTCAGCAAAATCAATCAAAGTTCGTCTTTTTCCATATTCATTGAAGGATAAGGCGAGAACATGGTTACTTACATTACCATCTGCAGTTGTTACTTCTTGGGCACAGATGAGTGACATATTCCTTAACAAATATTACCCAGCGTCTAAGACTCTTGATATGCGGACACAAATTATATCTTTTGCCCAGAAACCTAATGAAGAATTTCACAAGGCATGGGAGCCTTTTAAGGAGTTATTCAGACGATGTCCCCACATATGCATTGATGGAGACATGCGGATGGGTATATTTTTCAGAGGATTAAATTCAACTACAAAGAATCATGTACATGCTTCATCAGGAGGTTCTTATTCTACTAAAAATGCGCAAGAAGCTTATCAATTATTTGAGAACATGGCGACATAATCTCAACAGTGGGCAGCTGATCTACCTCAGACTAGGGGCGTTTTTTTAGATGTCCAGCGGATCCTTGCATGTATCTGCACAAATAGAAAAGATGGAGAAAAAGTTAAAAAAAATTGATGCAAAATTTGACATGATTTTACAAAGAATGGCAGCACCTGTGCTGCAAGTTGTTGTCCAACAGCCCACTGCAGCAGCTTGTACTATTTGTGGCATTACAACACATGATTTTATGGGTTGCCCGCATAGGGACGCATTTCCAGAGCATGTTACAAAACAGATTAATGCATTCAACAATTATCAGAGGCCTAGAAATGATCCCTACTCAAATTTCTACAACCCTGGGTGAAGAGATCACCCAAATTTCAAGTGGGATAAAGATTAACCGGCCAAACCACAGTTTCAACAATTTGTACAGCAACCTGTTGGACAAACTAAGGCATCTTGGGAAGTCGCAACAGAAAAATTGGCAGAGCATACTAAGGCAAGTTTTGATGCAACAAATCAAGACATTCAAAACATAAAAGCTACCATGAAAGATCTACAGCAACAAATGGAATAGATTTCACTCCAGTTGTCGGGCAGAGAACCTAGGAAATTTCCCAGCCAAGGAGTTCAAAATTCAAGAGGTACAGAGGATTGTTGCACAATACGCACTTTACAGTGTGGAAACGTTATGACAACCGTGATGCAGAAAATACAGAAAACAGTGCTAATACTTCACGAGCAGTACATGTTCAGCGACAACCAGATTCTGAAATACAGCAGTACCTACTGCAGAAACTGTAGAAAAATCAGAACGTGTTTATGTGCCACTGATGCCATATCTCGAGAGGTTGAAGCCAAAAGTAAAAGATCAACAATTCACAGATTTCATGAAGACATTGGCTAAAGTTCAAATTAATCTACCATTAATTGAAGCAATCAAGAACAGTCCCTCACATGCAAAGTTTTTGAAAGATGTGTGCACCAAGAAAAAAAAGCTTGTTAAGTAAGAAAAAATTATGCTAACAGAACAGTGCAGCGCTGTCTTATTACATAAATTGCTGATAAGCTCATATTTATATATATTTTACATCAAATTCACTTATCTTTTCTTAGTTAGTTCCTTATATTTTTGAGCTATTTACTTTGTTTTTGTGTTTTATAGAAGTTGTCAAGCAAAGAAAAGAAAAATAGAACAAGTAAGATTTTAAGTAATAAATTCGTCAAAACTGCTTGTGCAAATCAGCTGACTTTGAAAGCAATTTGCATACTGCTCAAAATGAACTAGTGAATGAGCCTTATATGTTTGGAATGCTACGGATGTCTATTTTCTGGAGCATTTTGCGGATTATTAAGATCATTTTTCTAGAAGAAGTTATGGGTATTTTAACACTGAAAGGTTCCAAAGCGGCTGAGCAGTTTGTAACTGCAATGAGCAAAGCACATGCATGCAGCAAAAGGATGGACGTTTTGGTCCATGAAAAGGCTTCAAACACATGCTAAAATCTGATCAAAATGAAGAAGATACCTTGCAAAGACCAAGCATGTGTGTTGCTAGCTGTTTTAATCATGAAAACACAAGTGTGCAAGTTGTTTTTGCAAGGAAACCCCACAACATGGATGGATAATCATGTTTTGCAAGTGTGCTAGATTATTTAATCATGAAATACAAGTGTGCTAGCTGTTTTGCAAGTGTACTAGCTGATTCATCATGAGAAGACCAAGAGGGACCAAAGGCATGGACCAAGGAGGATGAATGCAAGTTGTTTCATCATGAAAATTCTACAAAGATGCATGTGTGCTAGCTGTTTTTGATGATTAATTCTTGCTTTGTATTGTTTATTAAAACAACTTGTGTGGTTCTTTACTTTTGAGCACCTATAAATAGGCCTTCTTGCAAGGCTTAAAACTCACCAATTCATACAACAACTTCCTTCTACACATCCATTCATTCTCTCCAAAAACAGCCGCACTTATTCCCTAAAACCCTCCACAAAAATCTTCCCATAAACACCATTGCCACACCCCCTCCAACCATCCTAAATACCGCCATACATCCTCTTATCCATTCCTCTACACAACCAAACCTTCAACCCACAACCACCCCTTGTGCCGTAGCAAAGGAAAGGAAGGGAAGTGCTTGGACGTGCTTGCCACTCAACGAGGATCGTTGGAGCGTTTAGGTGTTTTCTTTCTTTTATTTTCAATGTATAAATCTATTTACCTTTGTTTTACAATTATGAGGAACTAAACCCCCCCCTTTTGCTAGAGGGGATTCAAAGCCATGATTACATTTGCATTATGAATTAATTACTTTTGGTTGTGCTTTAATAATTTGTGATTTCAATTCGCTTAACTATTTGATTGATAACTTATTTGTGTATGTTAATTAAGAGTGCACGCTTAGTTTTCATGCATAAGTTTGATGCTAGAATATAAGGAAATTTCACCTAATCGTTATGAACTTATATTCATGAGTAGTGAAGGTTGCTATCCACAATCGTGTTAAGTGAATTCTTGGCAAAAGTATCATGCTTTTCATAGTTACGAATGCCTCGTCAATACTTATAGTTCTCATGAATCTTAATGATCTTTGATTGTATCTCTATTGTGCTTTTCACGTATGGAACTTTTGAAGAATGTTTTGAATTGTTATATGCGCTTTCCCATTCAATTCATTAACTTAAGGAGAACTTGAAGGTTAAAAAAGTGCTATCACGGTTAACCCGGAGTATTGAGTTTCATAAGTTATCGAAAGAACAACTAAAAAATTGGTTTATGTACAAGTGTATCATGTGTGGAGGAGAACCCTCTAGCTAATCCATCATCCATTCAAATAACCATATTTTGTGTCTAAATTTGTCTAGTTTATAATTTGTTTATTTTCAAGTTATTCTCATCAAAACCCAATCCCCCTTTTACAATTCATGTCCTTTGATTTGAATCTACTTTATTTGATTTCTTTTGAGTTCTTTGAATTAATTTAGTTTAGAGTTGGTTAATTTTCATAATTTGAATCTGTTAAATTCAATTCACGTCCTAAAGCATCCCTAGAATCTGTTTTAGTTTATTTGTTAGTTTTAATTTGAGTTATTCTAGTTTAGTTGAAATCATTTGAATCTAGTGAAGTGTTTTCATTTTAGATTTGTGTTTTTAAAAGTTTTATTTAGTGTTTCTAAGTTTATTTTATATAGATTAGCAATCCCTCCTAATCCCCTGTTTAGAACGATCCCTACTTGCATATATACTACAATTGTCAACAAGAGGGTTTAATTTGTGTGTTTGCTTATTCATCGCATCAAATTTTGGCGCCGTTCCAAAGAAGAAAGATCCAAGGAGTTTTACTATCTCTTGTACCATTGGTAATTGTGATTTTAGTAGTGATTTAATTGATTTAGGTGCTAGTGTAAACTTAATGCCTTATTCTATTTTTAAACGTTTAGGTGAAGGTGAGCTGAAGCCAACATCCAGCATTATTTAATTAGCTGACCGATCAATTACCTATCCTAGAGGGGTCATTGAAGATGTTATTGTAAAGGTCGATAACTTATTTCTGCCAATGGATTTTATGGTTCTAGATATGGATGAGGATTTGAAAACACCCATCATTTTTAGGCCGCCCTTTCATGGCAATAATGCGTACTATTATTGATGTTGAAGCCGGAACACTAACATTTCGGGTTGAAGATCAAATAGTTGTGACTAGAGTCTCGGGTGATAAGCAAGAATGCATACGTGTTGATGCATTAGAAGGTTTACCAAATGCCAAAGTTATGACCAGATCATCAACTGACCATTTGTCCATAAAGCCTCCAAATTCAACTTGTGTATGCATAAGTCCTAAAATGTAGTAACAAAGTGTGTAGCAGGATGCCCAGAAGATTGACAATAAGAAAAAACAAAACACGTTGCAAGGTAGCCCAAATTATAAGAAAATACAGCCGGGTAAACAAGTGTGGTTGTTGGAATCCAATTTCAAGGACACTCCAGGGAGACAAAAGTCTCGGTGGAAAGGCCCTTATATGGTTAAGCAGGTTTTTCAAAATGGTAACGTGGACATTGAAACAGAGGGCAGTGGTTGTGTGCTCACGGTCAAGAAGTATTTACTAAAGTCATTTTTAAAGAAGTTTTGTGCAAGCGAGTCATTGACTCTGAAGGAACAAGTAATTTAATTACCGGGCTTCTGCACAGTCTAGCTACAGACATTAAATAAAGCACTTATTGAGAGGCAACCCAATTTTCTAACCCTTTCTTACTTTTCTTTTGCTCTTTATTTTCAGTTCTAGATGCATTTAATTTCCTAAGTTGTCAGTTCATATAAAAAACAAAAAAAAGAACAAATAATAATAATAATAATAATAATAATAAACAAAAACAAAAAAAATTAGTCAAGTATGTGTTTGCTTTCTGTTATTGTAAGTATTTTCTATTTTCTATCTCTGATTTTCACAAATTGGGTTTTTGTAGATAGCAACCACATCAAGCAAGAATTTATACACATAAATTATTCTAGGCTGGAATCATGCACACAGCAACAAATCTACATTAACATCAACCACATTCATAGTCTATGCTGAAGAATAATTGCATAAATTACGCAGATTTACATTTTTTTTTCAACCACATTTGTGATCTGAATTGCAGAGATAGGATGTTATACCTTTTTGATTTGCTAAGTGGCCATTCTTCAGTGTGAACCAGTTGACTTGGCTTTGTGCTTAGATGTTGAGCTACCATTTTCAATCCGGGGATTCCTGCAACACAACAAAATTGTTGATGAGTGACTAAGGAGCTATCATTACTTTTATGTAGATCTACATCTTTTGATTTCGAAGATGCCATATACGAATTTTTTTTTTTAAGTGTGGGGGTAGTTCTTTCTTTGTCCTCAGCAAGGTTCCAATCCAAATGGGTTATGCATATGTTCAGGGGTGCTACAAGTTGACATTCATTTATATTACTGGGAGCAACAGTGTTCTAAGTTCCACAAGGTCCTCATAGATGGTTCCCAAATAGATCTCAGTGTAATTTAATTCTCACAACCAACATGAAAGACAGTGGAGATCAAGATTTTTTTACCTTTCACATCCGTAGTCATTACCATTTGGAAGAATGTTTTTCCATTTTGCACTGCTGAATTTGCTGATTAGGTGTTCTTTTATCTAAGATATCAACTGGATCTGAGTATCCTACACAGCGAACAACGACATGCAATCATGACAATCGCAGCAAACTGGAGCTCGGCAACTACAACCCGAAAAGAAATGTGGAGGTGACTGGTTTTACCTACTGAATGACGGAGTCTTGGTCAAGTGGTCCTAGATTTGTGCATATTGGGTGCTCCTGCGGCTCGTTTGTTGGTAGATTTGTGCCATCTCGCAACAACAAAATGCATGCATGTGTTAGATCTGTGCATTTTCAATGAAAATAAACCCAGTTGAACGCGATAGCAGCCAGGAAAGATGTTTACCTTTGGGATTTCAAGTTTTGCAACCATGCTTTAGTGCCGATGATGACCTCCATAAATGTACCCGAGAGCACAGGTGGTGTGGATTACATTTTTCAGTTTGGGAGACCTAGACGAAATGGTGAGGAGGCTACAAGGTGAGGGCGAGGTTAGATGTCAGTTGAAAGATTTATGGAGACCATTCTCATATTTCAAGAGAAAACGACACTTTGTTGATGTCGTGTTGTTGAACTATGATAAAGGATTGGCTCTGGTTCTCTATTGCCAAGCAAGGAGGAAGAAGAGATAGCGATGAGAGAAATGAAGAGTTGTATTTCATTTTCTAGAGGAATGAGAGGGCTCTCGAATTTCTATATTGCATTCAGAAATGAGAGAGAGAGGTATGACCTTTCATTTGGAATCTTAAGGAACAAATGCATGGATGCGCGACACGTGTTCTAAGCTGACATTTCTTATAGGTGTCTCAAAATGGGTTTTATTTTGAAATAAAGTGTGCAGTGCTGTTGTCAGAAAATACCAACAGATAGGGGTGGGCATAAAAAACGCCGAACCAAAAAACCGAATCGAACTGTGACAAAAAAAATCGTAAAAAACCGTGTCGACTAAAAAAGTCAAAATCAAAACAAAAACCGAACCGAACCGTTTCAAACGGTTCCGGTTCCGGTTTGGAAATATTAAGAACTGGAGGAACCAAACCAACGCTTTTAATATAAATTATTATTTTTATATAAATAAGACATTTTTTCAAGAAGATCATGTGCATAAGCCTAATATTTTTCTTCACTTCTCTTCCCTTCCTTTGTTGTTTTATTACTTTTCTCCCCCTCCATTATTTTTCTTCATTCTTTTCCAGTATGTTATGCATTATGTATACTTTAGTTTTAGTTTAAGATCTACACTTTGGTCTTGATATGAGCCATTTTATCTTTTGATTTATATTTATATGCATACTTACTATCAACGGGTCACAAATCTTGTATCTAGTAGTGGAACTCAAATTTGCTTGAATTTGTGGTTGAAATATGTGTTTGGTATTAGAAGTAGAAAAATTAGAAAAAAAATAATAATATATATACATAATTTTGGTTAGAACTGTAAACCAGCATGAATCGAACCGGAACCGTTATGAACCAAACCGTACGATTTTAGTTAAAATTTAAGCGGAACCAGACCGAATCAAACCGTTGAAATTTTTCGTTTTCAGTTTCGTTTTGAGGGTGAAACCGAACCGAATCGAACCGCGGCCACCCCTACCAACAGAGAGTTGTTGGCTCTCGGCACAAGAAAAAAAAGAGTCGTTTGGCTCTTGGCTCAAGGAGATGTGCAAACAAGGGACAAGGAATCCAATGCTTTTCCAAAATCGGTGCAAGGGTTCGCTGTCTGTATGGGTTGCAGCTTTTGTGCTCTTATTGGACTTTTCTTTGGCGGGCTGGGCTCCACTCCAATTGCTCCATACTAGGGCCCGTGTGCTTTCTCACCGAGGCCTAAAATTTTGTCTTGCCTAGTGGATTTCCATTTCAAACCAGGTGCTTTCTTTTCTTTTCTTTCCTTTATTTATTTTGTCACTTTTCATTTCCTCTGTTGTTGACTTTCCTATCTTTTAATTATGTTAGGTTTAGTTCAATTTCGTTTTCCTATTTCCTTTTCTTTGTTCGGTTGTTTCTTTATTTTCTTTTATTTTTCCCTACCTTGAGGACAATGTGTGATATACGTTTGGGGGTGGGAGATAAGAATTTTTAGATTTTTTTTATTTTTGTGTCTAGCTAAATGTTAAAATTTTCGTTCTTTTTAAGTTAATATCCATAGATTATTTTAAAATTTAGAGAAAATGGACATGGTGAAGATTAATCCCACAGTAGAGTCTTTTTTATTTATCGTTACTTAGACACGAATTCATGAGTTATACTTTGAAAATTTGCACATTCACGCCAATATAGTTTGTGGGGAGTGAGATTAGAACACTTGCTTTTAGTCTAAGTGTATTTTAATTTTTGTTCTAAGTAAAATAAAGTTAGTTGTTGTTATGAATAAAGTAACAATTGTTCCACCTGAGGCTTTACTTAGTAACCGGGCCAGTCCTGCCTAATCAGAAGTGATTCTCGCGTCAAACGGTAGAGTCTTGGCATGGGGCAGGACCACTACAGTAGAGTCTTGGTTTGGGAGTCATTGACCTAAAGCTGGCTACATAGGTTGAATCAAAAGCTTAAGTGAACTGACACTGCACGACCACTACTGTTACTAGAAAAAAAAATCGAAAGCAAGAAAAAAATATTCTCATATAGTATGTGTGAAATAAAAGGATGAAAGGTAAGAGTTTTAGTCAAGTCTCCCTAAATATGTTGGTTCACTTTACACCAAAGAAAGTTTGAGAATTCTTTTCTAATCGATTCTAGATAGCTTAGACTCTGTAGTGGGATTGGCTGGGAATTTTGAAAAGATGTTCTGATTTTTAACGTTTTCTATGGATTGCAACTTTGAAGGTGAAAATTTTGTCATTTAGTTTTAGTTAAGTTTTTAGGTTTGTTAGTTTTTTTTCTTTCTAAGTTTCGTTTTGCTTGAGGACAAGCAAAAAGTTAAGTTTGAGGGTATTTTGATGATTCAATTTCTTATTATATATGATTCCCTATTCTTGCTACATTTTGGTTATTATTTTGGCGAGTTTTTTATGCTTTATTATATGGTTTTAATATAGAACATGCAGACTTGTTCGGAGCATAAAGTAATCAAATAGTGAAATTTTTTGAGCAATTCCAATTGGAACGGGTTCGTGTGTCAGTCCAGGAGGTGGTGTCAAAATTTCATAATTTTATCCCGAAGCATCTGATCGTGGCAAATTAATTTATGGTCAGCACGCAGTGCTGGCAGATTGGGCTACATAGCTTGAGTGCAACTTTTGGGCTGGAAGATGATGGATTTTGGACTTGGGTTGTTCTTGGAACTTGAAGAGGATGTTCTGATCTTTAATTTGATCCATTTTGGGCAGATTTCCTAGTCATGATAGGAATGTAATTTTTAGTTATCCTTTTATTATTTTGTTTCCTAGTTTTTAGAAAACCTTTTCCTAGTATAAATAAGGTTTTTTTAGCCATTGGGTTCTCTACACACAACATTGAGAGAACTTAGCAAGGCTTGGAGAATTTCAGACTTTTTACTTACAAGGTGTTTTCAATCATTTTCTAATTAATGATATTCTTTTTAATTTTTATTATGAGTATGCATAACTAATTTTCTCTTTGCTAGGGTGAGGCCATGATCCTTAGCAAGAATATGTAGTTTCTTTTAATTTGCTTATGAATTTATGCATGCAAGTTTTGAATTATTAATCACTGGTTTAAACTATCTAGTTGTCTTAGTGAATCGCGACCATTAGGATATCTAGAAAAGTAATTTGATGCAATTTTGGCGGAGGGCTGTCCCTAAAATTGACTAAGGTTTCTTGTGGTTAATATGTGTAACCTCTTAGGATGGACAATACATTTTAAGGGTTATATGGTTTTTTCAAAGGGTTTTCATAAAGCTTAATGAGTCTTGCATGTTCACATTTGATCTGGAAGCTACAAACGGGTTGCATGTTAGATATACGTTCTATGTTAGAGGTTCCAAGTAGGGCATACTTTAGGAAAACCTAACTTTCAACTATGCACGTGTAATTCATAAGTAAATAGAAGAACTAGATAGGATTGTTAAGGTGACGGCAGAACCCTAGTGCTTTCTCACTTGAATTCTAAAAAATCTTTCCTTTTTCTCTTTCTTGGAAATTGCAGATTAGTTAACTTTTTAAATTAAATTCGTTTTTCTTAAATTAGGGCATTAAATCACTATTTTCCAATATTTTGTTCTCAATAATTAGTTGGGTTTTGATTTACATAGATTTATTTAAATTCATCTATGAGGAAACAACATTGCTTGAGCCAACTATACTACAATAACCTTGTTTCTCTTGCAAGTATTTTAGGTGTTTTTAATCCCTTGACGCAGGTGGTAAAAATCCTATTAGTGAGAGTAGCCAATCTCCCCATCAAACTTTTGACTTCCAAGATAATAAATGGTTTAAGGTAGGTAATATGTGGTTTAAGATAGGTAATATGACAGCACATTTTGACACACCCCGACCCAGGGGCCGAAGCGTGCTGGCCGTCACGTGCGAGTGACGTAGCCAAAAACGTCAGCGGAAGGTAATTATGCATGAAATGCAGCAATAAAAGTCAAGTTGATAATATACATATAACGATGACGAAAGTGTGATAGTGAAAGGTTACAGAGCCAATCCTAGATGCAGTCATTTAAAACAAACGACAGAATTACTAAAGAAACCCTACATCAGTGGTGGTCTGTCAGAACTGCCTTGATGCCTCGATAGCCGTCCACGTCGTCGCTACCTAGAAACTGGAGGGGCGCAAAACAGAAAATGTGAGTGGGCAAAAACAAATACTTTCAAAAATCATTTCACAAAAATCCATAAATAACCCCTCTCCGTAAATCAATATAATTTCTCAGAATCAAAATTCATTATCAAAACTCGATAATAGGCCATGTCGATATACCAACTCAGAAAGTCATCATCATCAGTCAGGTAATATAAATCAGAAGTATCCCTAATGTAATGTCAGCCGGAGTCACCTCTAGTGACCTGTACGGCTGAACCTATAGCTCATCCATCATCCTCAAACGCTATCAATCATTATCCTGCACACGAGTCGGAACCACCTATAGTGGTCTGTAAGACAGGCTAGGTGTATAATATTACGCTCAATGCTACGATCACGTGAAGGCTGTGCGACGAATCGCGGGTCACCTACGAGTCGGAACCACCTATAGTGGTCTGTACGACAGGCTAGGCACCTGCCTTGGATCTAAGGTGAGCGTACGGTGCGTGAGGTGAACGATCACGTGAAGGCTAGGCCCTACTCTGGCGGAGCACAAACACCCGAGTTGCAGGTGATGAGCTAAACCACTATCTATCATCATTTCAAACACTATTATCATACTTACCTGGCCGTCCTCGGCGTCGGAGCATAGCAATTGCAAACATAAACATATTTATAAAATATAATTGGCATACAACATGGCAACGTAATTATAAAACCAATTCCGTTCATAAATCATGTAATTTGCGTTTCTGGGAAAAACGCCAATAATATATATATACTGAAAACAAAAGCCCACTCACTGGTATGTCGACGGGTCGTATCCCCCAAGCCTAGAATGAATGCGCTCGTCCTCTGGGTACGTCTCACCTATATGTGAAACAATTGCAAAACCGTCATTAACAGTACATAACCGAACTACGTAATTAACTCTTCATACGAAGGTCAATTTTGGTATTTGAATATACCAACGCGATCTACACGACGTCACGAGCGTCATGATATTTTTAAAATAATTTTTTACTGTGGCACGCGCCCCCACGCGCCAAGGAATGCACGGACAGACGCGCCCCCACGCGCGTCACGTGCTGCGCACGCACGCCCAAACCCTAACGGCGTTAGGAATATTCCGTTATCTTTTAACGAATTCCGTTAGAACTAACTGACGGCGTGAGGAATATTCCGTCAACTTTGACGGAATATTCCGTCACCCCCAACCTCCAGCTCCGGCAACCGTCGCCGGCGCCGGATTGGTTTTTCCGGCGACTTTTTCCAGCGAAACTTCAAACCTCTATATTTCACTCATTTTTCATCCTTTTTCCACGATTTTTTCTTCCTACATGCTCTAAATTCAATGTAGAACATTCCTATAACCTTAAATACCTTGAAAAACGACGAGAAATTCGTCAGAGAATTTCTCCAAAACCGGCAATTCTCGAAACCTACGATCCCGACGTCCAACACGAGCAAACGAGGTACTCCGAGGTTCCTGGGAAGATCCTAAGTCTCGCTGTGATCTTAGTTTCGTCTAAAATGTCCTGAAATCAAAGTACATGAACAGTGCCTCGACGTTAGCCTACGGGTTCGAGGTGATTCCGGGGGTTTCCAAGCCTAAAACTAACATATAAATGATCAGAACAAGTCACACATCATGGTTATACTTACCTGAGGCTCGATCTGGGCGTTGAGGAAGGATTATGTGTGTGTCCGTACAATGAAACCGAGAGAGAGAGTGAGATGGTTCGAGAAGGAGAGAGAGAGGATAGAGATGTGTACGTGTGTGCATGTGTAGGTACGTGTGTGTGTATATGTATGTGTGTTAAAATATCAGCCCAAACTTTGGGCTTAAATGATTAGGGCACCCAAGCCCAAAACCAAACCCAAAACTACATCCGTTCCCGCGTATTCGAGGGCAAAATTGTCATTTCACGTCGAGGATATGGGAAATTTGGAACGGGATGTCACACATTTGAGACAAGCTTCAAGGTAAAATTTCAATTATTTAAGATATAATATGAGGATATATAATCAAAGTTGGGCAAGTTGTTTGACATTAATGGGATAAACATGAAATTCAAGAGTGGAAGCATAAGCCTTGGTCACTATTTGAACATTCAACGCTTCTGTTGGATGCAACCCATCAAAGAAAACAATAGTCGTCCTGTTTCTGTTCTCACATGTTTCTTCACCTCTTTGGCACAATACTCCATTTCCACCTGCATTTGTTAATTTGTTATTGCACCAGAGATTGTATATATATCGACAGAGAAGCCTAGAAGAAGGTCATTAAAAGATAATGAAAAGAACCTTGAATTTGGGATATCACTTTGCAACAGGGGTTGCTCGTGTCTTCAAAGCCTGTTATAAAAAAGGCACCCAAAAATTAAGTCATAACATTTTGTTGTTTTTGTATAAGGCTTTCGACAATGGTTTAGGTGAGTTTGAATCCTATATATAAAAATTAGATATCGTGAGTTTGATTCGTATAACATTTTGGTATGTGATTTGATAAATGTGAGTTCTATCTATTAATTGTAAGACCATTTATTTTTTTATTCCTATTTTATGATTGGTTATTTTTGGATCGTTTGATGATCATTTTGTTTTCACTTTTTGTTTTCACTTTTTTAAAGAACTAAAAACTTGTTTGGTAACTCCTTTAAGTTTCCAAAAAATATAAAAATAAAAACTGATTACTACTCTATTGAGTTTTCACTTTTTGGTTTTCAATTTTCAATCTTCTGAAAATTATTACAAGATTTTAGTTTCAATGAAAACTATAAATTAAAAACTAAAAATGAAATGTTTATTAAACGACCTCGAATATCTGTCTCTTAGCTAGTTGGTCATTTATTGTATAATTAAAAGAAGTTTAATATATTGACTTAAGAATTAGAATCACTCTCACATAACTTAATTTTTCGGTTATTTGTGAGATCGAGTTTCTAATTTCATATCTCTAAAAGATGATAGTTGTTGATTAACCGAAACAAAATAAAATTTCAGGATTGAATAATATACCTGTGGACGCAGGATTCTGGATGATGTAAGTCATAATGTTATATGTGTTGACCAATGCAAAACTGAAGTCAGGCATCTCTCTTTTGAGAGCATCCAGCAGTGTCCTCAGTTGAGTGTTGTACAGATGAGCTGCTTGGTTCAGAGCTTGAGGACTGCCAATATAATTTGGCCTGTTAACGACAGGGCTGTACCCTAGTGGATTTATCGACATTACCACAAATTTTCGACCTCCCAAAATGTACAATTTCTGCAACACTAAATCGGTTTCGTGATTAAAACTGAGTCAAACTTGCGCAAACAAACTAAAGGGTCATAGAGGATGATATTTGAATACACGAAATCGACACACTTGAAGATACATATATACTCTATTATATGTCGGATCTACAAATACAATGGTAGGACTCACTTATGTTAGCAAAAGTATGTCAACCAGTGTGTTCCTTTTATGTGTCTAAATGTGAGAAGTCTTAAGTTTAAATCTCGTACTAGCGCGTTTGATACCAATTTCTTTCCACCCCTTAGAAAAAATTATGCGTCCAAATAGTTTTATTGATATCGGAAATGCACCTTGAGTTTTTGAGCTAGAGATGCTATGAGAGTTGCAGTGAAGGTTTGGAGATCAATTTGGAAGTAGGATTTCTTGAGGAAATAGTTGAACATGTAATCATTCCCACCAACTCCCACAACAAACAAGTAGCTTGGAAGTGATTGAGAGCAATTGCACATCAGCTGAGCTTCTAACTCTGGCAATGTCACCTCCTCAAAGTCCCGGATTTGCTGACTCAAACTTATAACAATATTTCCCTGAAATATTAACTAGCTAGCTTAGTGACTGTTTATCTTAAATTCTTAATTCAAATTACTAACCATGCATGGTATTTTATAGAATAAATATAAACTTTAAACTAAATTTCCTCGAAATGGAAATTTCTCGACTTTATATATAAGAAAATTACTTATTATATATATATGAAATATAGGATCATTAATTTTGTCATACAGATCAAGCAAGCAGATGCAACTATATATAGGTTACTTGTGAAACACGTGAGTACTACTATTTGTGTATGGTTGTCGATCACATGTTACATATGAATTTAAATCTTTTAATTGCATGAATAAGTATCAGGTGGGTTTGCTAGTGTAGCTAATATATGTTCCATTCTAAGTCCATTCTTTAATCTTGCTTCGTCAAACTCAATCTCTATGATTATACGCATTAATTAACATTTAACAAATCTTTACCGTAGCACGTAGGAAAAAGTGAATACAGTCGAGATCAATTCAAGGTTTTTAAAATGTACTTGTGCAATCAATAGGCAAATTCGTAGTGTAGAAGTTTACTCCCCCTTGAATGATGACCTATAAGAATTAATGTACCCTTAAATATGTACATTGTTTATCAAAAACCTTTGATCAATTTGTGGGTAAATATTTATATGAACTGTTTATCGAATTTCTTGTGTTCGACTACATAAAAATAACTAAAAATATTAGTATAGGTTGAAACATACGTACCCCAACAAAGCCGGTATCATCTAATATACCCGAAGAGCCAGAGGCATGGTTGACACCATGAACAATGTTAGACCCCTTGGTTGAAGGGTCCTTAAATGGTGGGATGAAGGAAGGAAGCATCAGTTGCTCACCAAGAAGGTCAATCACATTTTTACCATTTGTGAATCTCCCAGAAGGTGATCCACTTGGGAAATCTATTCCATAGGGCAAGTAATCGGCTTTCGCTGTGCTTTCGAAGAAGTTATTGTTGCCATTGTCAACAAGAGAGCTTCCAAACACAAAAATGCCTTTGATCGTCGCTGCAGCCCCATGATCTTCTGTGAAATCACAATCCGAACCGATTGGAGATACACAGGCAAACAATGAGAGATACAAAACCACAAGTGGTTTACATGGTTCTTTTAGATGGTGGTATTGCATGGTAAGTGGTTTCTGCTATTATTTTTGTTAGGAGGAAACAAAGGGAAGGTTTAAATTTGGCTTATTTCCAAGAACAAACTCTTCGTTTTTTCCCAAAGTATGAGTGCAAGAACCTGGTGAACGGGTATTTGTATGGTCGTAAAGTCTTATTTAATTAATATTCACCCACATTTGTTTGAGTTTGGTTGCAATAATTTCTTCCAAAAAATGGATTTTGTTGTAGGCCTATTTGATTGAGTGATCTAAGATTGAGAGAGAGAGAGAGAGAGAGAGAGAGAGAGAGAGAGAGAGAGGGTGCGGCAATATTGAGAGAGAAGGGAGATTGATTTAATTGTGAGGTATGTTTTATTCACCCCATTGTGCCTCTATTTATAGTAGTAGAAAGGACAAACCCTTTCCCATAAGGATTACAATACTTAATCTACTCCTAAAAGGAATATAAGATACATTCCTAATCTACTAGGATTTACACAATCACATTCCTATTCTAAATATGACTGCAACACTCCCCCTTGAGTGTGTAAATACTCAAAGCACCATCGCATCAGATCTTCAGCAGATAAGGTTGAATAGTTGATGAAGCCATCGGCACAACGGGTAATCACGAGTCTCAAATTTACGTTGAAGTATGCATTTGTAAAAACTCATAAAAACCTCGCTATGGTAAAACCCATGATAGGCAAAACCCATAGGCTAAGGAGAAAAGTAAGAAAATATGCATAATGTCTAAAACACTCGTCAAACTGGACGAAGGTAGTGAACTCAACGGAGTATGATCATCCCAGGATGGGTGCCTCGTTAAAACCTAGTTAGGTAGCAAAAACCCAGTGGGAAAAATGCTCCTAATCGTAGGGAAAAAGAGTACATTAAGATCATGTGAGTATGCTTCTAGATACTTCCCCTAAGTTAGACATAACTTCTAAATAAGAGAACTACAAGCGATTTAACTCAGATAATTTACGCATACCAATTCCTTGGACGAGCTTCTGAAAAGTAGACTTGGGCAATGACTTGGTGAAGAGATCGGCCAAGTTGTCTTGGAAACGGATTTGCTTGACTTTAATGTTCTGATGCTACTGCTGTTGGTGTGAGTAAAAGAACTTTGGCGCTATGTGCTTGGTGCTGTCTCCCTTGATGTATCCCTTCTTTAACTGCTTGATACATGCGGCATTGTCTTCAAAGATCGTCGTAGGAAGGTCAACGACTAATGTAAGACCACTAGTACTTCAGATATGTTTCATAACTTTTCTCAATCAAAAGCATTCACGCGTTGCTTCATGTAGGGCGAGAATCTCAGCATGGTTCGACGAAGTAGCCACTAGTGTTTGCTTGGTAGACCTCCAAGATATAGCAGTGTCTCCAATGGTAAAGACATAACCCGTTTAAGAACGTGCTCTATGTGGGTCAGACAGATATCCAACATCTGCATAACCAACAAGGCGAGAATCTTCCCGAAGACCATAGGGGGCGGCAACACTCGGTGATTCGCGGGTATAGAATAAGCTCAAATCCGTCGTACCCTTGAGGTAGCGAAAAATGTCTTTAACACCATTCCAGTGTCTGCGTGTAGGCGCATTGCTGTATCTTGCCAAAAGATTAACAACGAAGGAGATGTCAGGTCTAGTGCACTGAGCCAAAAGATTAGCATCTAGAGTCCGAACGACCATTGGTGTACTCGAAGGCTTTGCTTTATCCTTATTAAAACGACGCAACACCTTTTGGGTGTAGTTCGATTAATGTACTATGATTCCATGCGAACAATGCTCGATCTCCAGGCTGAGACAGTATCGAGTTTTTCCAAGATCCTTCATCTCAAATTCCGATTTCAAGTGTGCAGCAATTCCCTCAAGCTCTGCAGGAGTCTCGACGAGGTTCATGTCGTCGACATAAACTGCAACGATTGCAAATCCGGAATGTGACTTCTTTATGAACACGCATGGGCATAGTTCGTTGTTCACATAACCCTGACTTGTCAAATATTCACTCAAACGGTTATACCACATCCGCCCAGATTATTTCAATCCGTAGAGTGACCTTCTCAACCTAATTGAGAGAGTGTTTTGTGGTCTAAAACTATTTGAGCCAGTCAATGGAAGTCCTTCTAGAACTTTCATGTATATTTCCATATCTAGATCCCCATAGAGATACGCGGTTACCACGTCCATAAGCTGCATATTCAGTTTTTCGGAAACTACTAAACTGATTAGGTAGCGGAACGTTATGACGTCCATTACGGGAGAATACGTCTCCTCGTAATCAATCCCAAGGCATTGAGAGAAGCCTTGCCCTACGAGGCGTGCTTTGTATCGCACTATTTCATTCTTCTCATTACGCTTCCTCACAAAAACCCACTTGTAGCCAACGGGCTTCACACCTGGTGGTGTAAGAGCGACAGGTCTAAACACTTTACGTTTTGTAAGCGAATCAAGTTCGACCTGGATTGCTTGTTTCCAGTTTGACCAATCTGTTCTATGTCGACATTCATCGACGGAACGTGGTTCAATGTCATCGCTAAGCATGATGTCAGTAGCTACTGAGTAGTGGACCGAAATCTCGGGAGGCCAGCATGTTTCATCTGAAGCATCACCGTAATCTAGAATAACCTCATGCGTTGGAATGGATGAGTGACCGATGGTCGGATTCAAACTAGGGTCACTAGTTGGTGCCATTTTCCTCTTTCGGGGTTGTGAATCCTTTGAACCAGGGGGTCTGCCTCGCTTCAGGGTCGGAGCAGATGATTGGCTAGCCGCCAATGTACCTTGCCACGTGGAAGTTGCGGCCTCCCCTCATTCGGGGACGGTCCGGCCTTCCCAGGCGGGTTGTTGACGTACGCGGGGTACATCTATCCGTACAGGTGTGTTTGCAGCGGGTATATGTGATCTTGCCACCTTAGCTAGATCATTAAAAACATCCGGCATGCTTTGAGCAATGCTCTGAAGATCTATAATTCGACGTACTTCAGTTTCAGACTGTGCAGTGCGGGGATTTAAATGAGACATAGTGGGAGCATACCACGACAATTCGCGGCGTTTTGTGGGAACGTTAGCATGCTTATCTCCCCCTAACGCCAGGAAGCCTGTCTCATCGAAGTGACAATCCGCAAAATGTGCGGTAAAGAGATCTCCTGTCAAGGGTTCTAAGTATCGAACAATTGATGGCAAATCATAACCGACATAGATTCCCATTTTTCTCTGAGGACCCATTTTGGTACATAGCGGCGGCGCTATTGGCACATAAATGGTGACCCAAACACCCGTAAATGCGATACGTCAGGCTCGTATCCAGTGACCAACTGTAACGGTGAATGTGGTTAAGTAGCGATAGCGCAGGCAAATACCGACAGTTTGGTTCTCATAACCAAAGTATGAGCTATCAATTGAAGGCACTTTATGAAAGCTTCTACCAGGCTATTTTGGGTGTGAACATGGGGTACAAGATGTTCCACATCAATCCCTACTGACATGCAATAATCGTCAAAGGTCTGTGACGTAAACTCTCCAGCGTTATCCAATCGAATCGACTTAATCGGATAATCAGGGTGGTGAGCCCTTAGCTTAATGATTTGAGCTAGGAGTTTAGCAAATGCGGCGTTGCGTGTGGACAACAAGCAAATATGTGACCATCGTGTCGATGCATCAACCAACACCATGAAGTATTTAAATGGTCCGCAGGTTGGTTGGATTGGTCCACAAATGTCCCTTTGAATCCTCTGAAGAAATTTAGGGGGGCAATGAATAATCTTTGCATATGAGGGTTGAGTATTCAACTTCCCCAAAGAACACGCTTTGCATGGTAGGAGTCCAACATAGGGATGTAACTTGTGCACGTGTGATGATTTGAGGATACGGCGCATCATGTCACGTCCAGGGCGTCCCAAACGGTCATGCCAAAGCAACAAAGTGTCCTAGAACTCAAGTATAGGGCCGGCAACACTGTGGGCTTCTATGCCACGAATGGTTGTGATGTACAACCCATTCAGCAGACGTTCCAACTTTTCATGAATACGCTTCTGGCCATATTCATATAAAGTGATACAAAGAAATTCATAACCATGGTCTTCAGTGGTTTCAATATGATATTTATTGTCTCGAATATCTCTAAAACTCAGCAACGTTCTTCTGGAACATGGAGAATAGAGTGCCTCCTTAATGGTCAAAATAGTACCATTAGACAACATGATACGTGCCTTTCCGTATCCTTTAATCAGGTTGGATGAGCCTGAGAGAGTTGTCAAAGGAGATTTCTTGGGTATTAAGTTAGTAAAATAGTGTCATTCACGCAAGATGGTGTGCGTGGTTGCACTATCTGCCAGACAACTAACTTCCCCACTAGACATACCTAGAAAGAAATTGATTGAATTGGTCACATGCATAAATATAAGTCCATTCATTCAATTAAGCAATTCGAGAAAATAATATCCATTCAAATAATAATCCATAATTCAAAACAAATCAAAACCAAACAAACTATTCCAAATACTTAGGAAAATTGTTCAAAAATTTAAACCATAAACCTAGAAAAATAGGGGGTAGGGCCGGCCACTTCTAGTGAGTTCAGCTACTAGGGGAAAACACCCTAAAAACATGTCTAATTTATTCTTCTATAGAGGCTGACGCCTCCTGAAAATCTGATATCTCCATAGATGTAGTTGCATCTTCCGAATGATCCACAGCTGCAAAGTTAGACTTACGATGTGAATGATACTTGGCAATAGCCTCAGGGGAAGCTCGGCATACACGTGACCAATGATCCTTTGATCCACAACGATGGCACATGTCCAGCTCAGTAGAAGTAGACTGAACGGGAGCTTTGCCCTTGTTCTTGAAGTTTGGGACCTTAGGGGCGAGTGGTGGACGCTGCTGGGTCGCAATTCTCCCTTTAGGTGCGGCACTCTGTTGACCTTGGGCTCGTGGTGGAGCTTGTTTCCTATTACCACGACCACAACGATTCTTACGTCGTTTATGGCTACTAGAATATATGGCATGTGCTTCAGGCACAGTGTTCGAGCCAGTCGGTCGAGCTTGATGATTCTTCATCAAAATCTGGTTCTGCTTTTCAGCGATAAGTAAAACAGAGATCAAATCTGAAAACTTGGTGAATTTATGTGCCCTATATTGTTGCTGCAGGACAATATTGGTGGCATGGAAGGTCGAATAGGTATTCTCCAGGAGATCTGATTCGGTGAGTTCCACTTTACAAAATTTCAACAATGAACGGATTCTACAAACTTCAGAGTTGTATTCATTCACAGACTTAAAGTCTTGGAATCGAATATGCTGCCAATCGTGTCTTGCTTCAGGCAAGTATATGTCTTTCTGGTGATCGAAACGATCAGCCAGAGTAAGCCAGAGGGTGCGTGGGTCCTCCTCAGCAAGGTACTCGGTCTGCAGTGCATCATGGGCGTGTCTTCGAATGAAAATCATTGCAGTAACCTTCTGAGCTTCGTTAACCGATTTGTTGGTGACGGGTGCCTCGATGGTGTCTCTAATGCCCTTTGCAGTTAGATGGAGTTTCACGTCTTGAACCCACTTCAAATAGTTTCTTCCAGAGACTTCTAGAGTGGAGAAATCGAGCTTGTTTAAGTTCGACATGTCCCTAAAACGGAGGGAGAAAAACGTGAGTAGTCATATGGTAAGCCATAGACATATATCGTAGAACATACAGGTTCTTTAGACATGTATTGGTTTAAATTATGCATGAAAACTACAGGTTTCATGTGGTATGTTTTGAATGAAAACTTCAGGTTTCAAAGGCACTAAATTTGAAACTACAGGTTCAATTTAGTTTTATGAACAATTAGTTCATAATGAGAGGTTCCTGCAAGAAACACAGAATGCAACATACAAATATACATATAGTGGATTTGAGGTTCTTCGGGAACTCAAGTGTGAGAGCTTCGTTACTACGAAAGTATGTGACGGTTCAAAGTATAAAAATAAATTATTGAATCGTTAATGTCCAAAAGTGATCTTCACGTCAATAATTTTGGATTCATTATCAGATTAATGAACTGCAGGTCAATTTTAATTAATTCAATAAATCGGGCCATACAGGGTGGATTGTATAAGCTAAATAATATTAAAATAATATTATGGGTCGAAAATATAGCCCCAAAATAATATTGGGCTTGGTGTCGTAGGTTAAGAGGGCACGAGTGTGGGTGCCTTAAACATAAGGCAAGGCCCAAAGGACCTCAAGTGATGGCTGCAGGCCACGGGTGAGGAAAAAAAATCCCTCAGCCGTAGCTGGGTTGTGTTTTGGGCCGCAAGGGGGTACGGGAGAGGTCCAGCACAAGCTGGCCATGGCTTTTGGGCGCGTAGGAACAAATCCCAGCCTCATGGGCTGGCGTGAATGCAAGCCGCAGGGATCAGAACCCAGTCATTTGGGCTGGTTGCATGGCTACGGGCCATGGTGCAGGGATGAAGGCTTCAGGCCCATCCATTAGGACCCCAGGCTGAGGCTTGGTATCAGGATGCACGGGGATAGTGCGGTGCACCATATCCAATTTCCCTTTTTCTTTTTTTTTAAAACCCTTAGGGTTTAGGAAACCCTAATTTGCTTCTAATTTAATTTTATAATTTGACTCACAAATTCCACATAACAATTTAATTGTGCGATGCATGAAACAAATATATATATTGACAAATATATGAACATATACAATATATATATATATATATATATATATATATATATATATATATATCGAAAGGAAAATATAAACATAGAGGGGTTCATGCATCATGGGGAATGTTTTCATGCTTCGTGGACGTTTCAAATATCTTCTTTTATTTTAAGCGTACCTGATTAGCATAAAACAAATAAGCCTTTGAATTTGGTGGATGAAAGCCTCCTCCTATGATGCGTCAATTCCTTAGCTTTTTGTCAAAAACGTGTTGATAACGTGTTGTAGGCCTATTTGATTGAATGATCTAGGATTGAGAGAGAGAGAGGGTGCGGCAATATTGAGAGAGAAGGGAGATTGATTTAATTGTGAGGTATGTTTTATTCACCCCATTGTGCCTCTATTTATAGTAGTAGAAAGGACAAACCCTTTCCCATAAGGATTACAATACTTAATATGTAATCTACTCCTAATAGGAATATAAGATACATTCCTAATCTACTAGGATTTACACAATCACATTCCTATTCTAAATATGACTGCAACAGATTTATGTATATTCACCCACATTTGTTTATGTTTTTGTTTTGATACAAGTAATATTAAAAGGCGGGAAATCAAACATAAGATGTCGAATTCAAGAATAAATGTCCTTAATCAATGAATTACAAATTCTTTGCATGTGGATTAGACTTATGCGCAACACATTCTCAAAAAATAAAATAAAGACGACTATTTGCAAAAACCTTATGTTTATATAGCTCATTTGAATCCCGTTCTCATTAATTAAGGTCCTTTTCATTTATATTTTTTTATTTCATTTTATCAATTCTTGTTCAATTCAGAAATGGACCAAATGGTTACAGGGACAAAATATATATATATATAAGGTATTGGTGCTGCAATCTCACTTTTTGTGCTATTCTAATTTGGTACAATAGTTTAGCCCCCACCCACCCTATCCTGATTAATTGATTACCGTTCTACATTAACGCACCAATACGACATGCAAAAGTTAATATAGCTACCTGTACGAATGTAATTAGTAGGTTAAGCCTAATTGTTGGTATCGAAACTCGGACGGAGTTTTGGTTGTGTCCAACACGTATTTGTCTTAAGTGTTACTTTCAATCTTAGTGTCACGAGATGGATCGAGGGAAAGAGAGAATAGACATGCCATTGTTGGAGACTACCAATAGATAGTAATGTATATAAGGTTATGTTGTGTTTGCATGTAGATCTAACTTCTTAACCAATTGACTATGCACCAAATTGGACGTTGATTCGATTAAGTGTGAGAAGACTTCAAATCCAGTGCAAAATAAATGTATGCCTAGTAATAACTGAAAATGAAAGTAAAATTAGGAAATTGGATGTAATTATTTCATGATGGAATCAAGATTACAAACGTTTATAGAAGTGATTATGGGCTGATGAGCCAGTCTACATGACTTGAAAAGTTAATAAGAACATGCCATGTTAGGACAAGATAATGTTAAAGGAATCCACCGAGGTTACTGTATCGGGCTGGACTAAAATTGAAACAATGCCTCAAATAGGTGATTAAGGTGGTTGGAATTGCATGTGAATTGACTTATACCACGGGGTGGCAGAGCTGTAAAAGTTTTTCAAATATCAGGGATCATAGGCAGTGTATGCTTTGAAGGAAGACTTTGAGATCGTAGCTAAAGAACTAGCGGTTTTGCTAAAGAGCAAATTAGGTTGTGCTGAAAAGCAGTTGGGTTGATTGAAAAATCACTTGAAGTTTGCATAATCATAGAGATTGAATTTGACAAAAGATCTTGAGCTTGAGCCTTTGGCTCTATTTATAGACAGTGGGGAAAGAGTAGCCTCAATCTTCTCATTGAGCTGGAGCAAGAGTAAATCGGTCATTTGCCGCTAACAATGATTGTAATTCCTGGATGTGGTCTTTAGCTTTGTCATGTGGCGTTTCACATGATTATTGCAATGCCATTAGCTCATCGGATGATGTGCTCATCGACATTTAAAGGGATGAGATATATGCGTGCAAGACGCGCTTCGGAGAGGGTCGAGTCTAAATCGTCGAATGACTTTGGAGTTATGTGAGTTAGTTGCCCAAGCCCTAGGATAGGATCTTGGTTGGGCCTTGAAGTTAGTGGGCTGTGTTGCGAGGCTAAGTAAATAAAAATAGATTGCCCTTCTAGTAGACTTTATTTTTATTTATGGTCTAAGCACAACAATGTTTGGTTTTTTTGACAAACGATATAGCATTAGTGGGTTAAATTTTGAAAAGGAGGAGACCGGTATGGATCGAATCCGCACCAAAGTGAATGGACATGATTGATTTCTGTGTTTGGTTTAACTAACCTAACTTTTGTAGGTTGTTTTGGTACATTGATGTGAAAAGGTAAGCAAACTTACATTGTTATAGGTAAACTGATAAATCATAAAGAAAAGTGGGGGAGTGGGTAAATATGGAGGCCAGATGGTAAATTTCTGAGCACAATAAATTCTCACACTGAATCTCATAGGGTCAACAGCTCTAATGATCCATCAATGGTGAATATCAAGGAATTAGCTTAACAAGGAAATAAAAGTGAAACAAATAAACAATGCATGGCTGATGTTGATGAACATGATGAGTTGTGTTGAATGTTCACTTGATGATAGAAAAAACAAATAAAGCGCGAAAAATTGTTTCTCTTGGTGTGTCTTTTCTCTTCTCCAAAGCCTTGTTATATAGTGGCCAGAAGGAGAGAAATAAACTGATACGGCCGTTGTGAGATTATGTGCACCAACAATAGAACAGCCTCCCTATATACAATTTATTTTTAAACTAAATTTTGTAAGTCAAATAATGCAGATGTTAATGATTGAATTATTACTTAAGAGTTTATTGACGTGCTTATTTCCTATTGGTGACATGTCATTTAGTTTGCAAATTTGGTTTAAAAATTTGGTTTCCCTTTCATTATCCAATTTGAAACAGGTTTTATAGAAAGCAGAAGCGCTATCTTACTTTAAGATTGCTAAGTTGGTGATTAAAAATGGGATTGTAGTTTGTTTGAAAATATTATCTTTAGTAAGATGTTTTGAGTACAAAGATGCCACTGAACCGATATTCTATTTAAAAGACAGTTTTCAGTTTTTCGGTAGCATGCGTTTGTGATACAATTTTTATATATTTCAAACATAATCTTCTATATAATTTTTGATTCCGCAGCTACGCAAGGACACAATTTTATAGTATAGAATAAAAGTTGTTCTTTTGGTGCAGTTGGCCTATCGATCTCACTGAGAAAATTTGAGAGAGCCACCAACTGATGTTAAACTGAAGAAAATTGTTATTAAGCGTCGTTATCCTTTCACCTTCTCTAGAAAGCGTAAGTCTCTATTATATTGGAGCTGGTAGAACAATTATGAGATCATGCTATAGCAAGGATGGTGATCGCTCCAAAGGTAATCACAGCTGCTAAAACTGCAAGAACTATTGTCAAAACTGCATATGATTTTTTCTTCTCCGATTTGGCCAGAGTGCTTTTTGTTCTTCTGTTAGTCACACCCTCGTTCCCACTTGTGTCGACCATGACCCAAGAAGCGAATTCCAGAATTTCTCCAGAGAGCTCATTGTTAGAAAGTAACAACTGTGTCAAGTTTCCCATACTAGTAAAAAAATCAGGTATCTTACCTGAGAATTTGTTATTTGAGAGATCCACAATTTCTAATCCACCGAGCCTCGAAAGAGTTTCCGGAATAGGTCCTCGAAAAAGATTGCTGCTGAGATTCAAAGCAATCTGCAAAAACATCGGCAATTTTGGAATGTCACCACTTAAGTGATTTTCTCCAAGTAGGAGTTTATTGGAATTGTGTTTGTTTATTAGGAAGTAGGGTTCCTAATCAATTAGCTCTAAGTGGAGAAGTGTTGGAATTAAGGTCGAGGAGCTTGTTGCCTCAAAACTAAACGTATTATCTTCTGCCATCTCAACAAATGTTGAACAGAAGAAAAACAAAAGGAAATTGAAACAAAGGACAACAGAGACAGGATTCTAAGGTTCCTGCTCTGATACCATGTTGATATTTTCAGAATTGTATGTATTTCATTATAGTTTCAGTTACAAAGACAACAAACATATATAGAAGAACTTATAGAAAACTAGGGAAAAGGCTACGGGAACAAGGAGGGTAGATGCATCTCCACTATACCTACTACACATCATCAAGGCTTGCATTATGCCTAAAGTAGGTATTAAACTAAGATGCACTAAAGCATCACTTAAGTCTTAGCCGAAAGTTGCATTCTCACATTATGCTTCCAGCTAGCTTTCACGACTAGCATCCATTATTCTATTCTTCCAAGATGCTCCATGATGATTCCAACACTTCTCCACTTAGAGCTAATTGAGTAGGAACCCTACTTCCTAATAAACAAACACAATTCCAATAATTTTTCTTCACAACCGGAACTATTCTCGCACTATTTGTCGGCAGCCGGTGGATGGATGAACAGTACCAGTTACGCGCTTTCAGACAAAGCTGCCCGTAATTTCCGCAAAGCTGACAGTGCATGTGACGAGTGACAACAAAATTGGAAAAGCTGATCTTTTGAAAACCGGGGTCGGCTCGTGGTTTTCGCAAAGCTCCAAGCTGCATGTGACGAGTGACGACAAAATTGGAAAAGCTGAACGCCTCGTGATGCTGAGCAATCCCGACTTTTGATAGAGGAACGGCTCTTTTGAGACAGGAATCCGGCCTTTGAGAAAGGAGCGTCCAGCTTTTGAGAAAGGTGTCCGGCACTCGTCACATGCAGCTTGGAGCTTTGCGAAAACCACGAGTCGACCCCGGTTTTCAAAAGATCAGCTTTTCCAATTTTGTCGTCACTCGTCACATGCACTGTCAGCTTTGCGGAAATTACTGGCAGCTTTGTCAGAAAGCGCGTAACTGGTACTGTTCATCCATCCACCGGCTGCCGACAAATAGTGCGAGAATAGTTCCGGTTGTGAAGAAAAATTTATTCCTCTCCACCGTGAGCCACTGTGCCGTTGGCAGCTTCACCAGCGTGCTGCTCCAGGCAGCTTAATTCCTTCCCGCTGCCCGTGTAGTACCCTCTCTGTCTTCTCACGCTGCCCTCTGTCAGCAGCTTCTGCTGAACCGTGCCTCTGTGCACTTCTGATTGGCGCACTAGCGGCAGAGGCAGCTCCTTGTGCGATGCTATCCCCTGCGCTAGTTGAGCCTCGGTGCTAAGGTTTTCAGACAAAGCTGCCTTGGGCAGCTCTCGGTGCTCTCCCTTCCCTCAGCGCTCTGCTCGTCTTTTCTTTATATTTCTCCCGCTGCCTTCCAAATGGCAGCTCCTGTTATTATTATTTTTTTTTCTTTTTCTGCTGCTGTCTTGGGCAGCTTTCGCTGCCTTCCAGGCTATCTAAAAAAAATGGGCGCACCTCCTTATATCTCTGGCTGCGTGCGCAGCCTTCTCCATCTTTTTTTTTAATCTTTTCCTTCTTCTAATCTTTTATTCCCTTTTGTTTTCTATCCGTCCCCCCTTGAGCTGTTTTATTCCTTTCTTCTCTGCCAAAGGCAGCGTCCACAGCTGCCTTTTTCTTTTGATTTTTTTCTTCTCTGGCAGCCACCGACTGCCTTCTTTATTTAGAATGAATAGCCCTTTCATCATTTCTGTGAGCTGTGCCTTGCTGGCAGCTCCTAGCTTTTATTCTTTTTCTCTGATTGCCGAGCCCAATTGATGATGGGTTCTCCACCATGCCTCGATTATCTGCTTTATTTTGCACCGAGTACTCCGTGTCTTGCACATTCCGATTCGAATCGAAAACATAAAAAAAGAAATAAGGTAGTTTTGACGAATTGTCACTTAAAATTTCACTTATTCTATTTTTATTTTCTTTGCTTAACAAATCTTATAAAACACAAAAACAAAGTAAATAGCTCAAAAATATAAGAAACTAACTAAGAAAAGACGAGTAAATTTGATATAAAATGAATATAAATATGGTCCGATCAAATACCCCCACACTTAGCTTTTGCTAGTCCTCGAGCAAAACAAAGAAAACATGAAAAAGTAATAACATGAAAAACATTAGCTTCCCCCTATGTGACCCTCATAGAATTTCCTTCGAGAACATAAATCATCAAAAACCATAGCTAACACCAAACAAGCTAATCCAAGTTCATCTTCCTTATTCAAATATTAGCAGTAATCTTTAAATCATCCTTGAAGTATAGTGTGTGAGATAGCCATGCTAATGCAATTTCAAGTTTTTATTTTTAAAATCACCACATGCAAACCAGCAACCTTCTCACAGGATATGCACTCAATCACACATGTGTTTAGTTTTAATGTGTTTCGCTCAAAGAAACAAATGTGAAAGTTCTACCATAAGCTTGAATAAAGATCACTTCTCCACAATCATAATTGCAAAACTTAAATCAAGAGGACTTTTATTGGATGTAATGAGGCTTAGGGATAGGGCTATTGAAACGAAAGAATAGGAAAGCACAAGTTCCAAGTTACACTGCAAGCAATTCTTTTGCTGAAATTTATAAGAACTCAAACTTTCCAACGATTCTTTTAACACCTCCAACCATACTATTAAACTGAAACTTTAAAAAAAAAAAATTCTTCGTATACAATCTTTTTTTTCCTTTTCTTTTCTTCTCTTTTTTCTCTTTTTTTAAAAAAAAAAAATATAAACATGAAATACCCCCACACTTATTCTTTTGCCAAACTCCTTCCAAGTACTTCACAACATTTCTCATAAGACAGTCTCAAATTGCTCGCTTGGAAAGGGTAAGGAAACATGGTTTGAGGTATAAGGGTAGACATATCTGGTGATAAGAAATAAAAGGCTCAACAAATACGGCTCAAAATTGGCAATCTAATGATATCATTTTTTCTTTGGAAAATAAGGTTATTTGGGCCATGGTGGTGAACCTAATGCCTCTATCATTTTCAAGTTCATGCAATCAATGACAAACATTTCGAAAGATCGTTACGCAAGTTCTAGAGATGCATCTCACATAAGTTCATCACACATGAAAGAATAGGAGTGTATCAAAAATGCACACACTTTCAACAGGCTCAAAAACTCACATACGATGTATATGGTCACTAAATTCACATATGAAGCTTTAATTCATGCTTTAGTTTCACATCAACAAGGCTATGTGCATTTGGTTTTTCAAGAATGATCAAAAATGTACAATACTAACAAGAGAATTAGGAATTTCACATAACACATGTTAACTAAGTTCTTGATAATCATGGTTCAAATTTAATCCAATTATATCATTGGGTTGGGAAACTAACAAAAATCTAATTCAAAACAGTAAGGAAAACAAGACAATATTTTTGGATTTTTTTTTTAAATTTTCCGAAAAAATTAAATAAAACAAAACTATTTAAGAAAACAAAAACCACTAACATGGAAACAAATGAACCAGTTCATAGTCAAAGGTACAAAAATTTTCAATTTGGTCATTTTTTATACTCTTGATACCCACACTTAAACTAGACATTGTCCCCAATGTCAGAAAACATTAATATGCAAATAAAAATATAAAAATAAAAATAAAAATAAAATTACTAAATGAAAAGAAACAAAATAAAGCAATGGACTGAAAACTTCCCTAATTTGCAGAAAACTCAATCAATGACCCCCAAGCTTAAATTCTGCAATCAACTTCAAGGGTGGAAATATTCAAAAATTCCTGCAAAGAAAAGAAATAAATCAGTTAACCACGCAAGAAAATATAGAAAATGCAAACGAAAAAAAAATGAAAATAAAAGACAACGAATAGAACTAATAGGTGATCATTGGTCGCTTGTTGATTTTCCACAGCTTTCATCTTGAACTGGATGTGCCTTCTTTCGTGCAAGTGCTCCTCAGCTTAGTTGAAGATGAATCAGCACATTGTCTCCACATGCTTCAAGTACTCAGGTCTCCATGCAGATGTGCATCTTCTTGAACTCTTGGATCATCTCAGGTTCCGCCTTCATCTGGATGCACCTCAGACTCCTCCTGCTTCGTCTGTGAGGTACTTTTGCTTTTGAAGAAGCACCTCAACACAGGTTTATTTTTGAAGTGGGCTGGGAGGGGTCTGAGATGAGTACTCGAGAGCAAGACTAGGTAAGCAATCAGGATCTCACTTTCTCCATGTTCTTCAGATGAAGGTGAGGAGAAAGCGTGATATGAGATACTTTTGCTTTTAACCTTCATGATATGAAATACTTTTGCTCTGGATGATTTGTTTTCTGAGGTGTTCCAAGGGATGAAGAATACTGAGTAACTCGAAAGCTTTCTTTGGGAATACATTCTCGGAGAAGAAGAGAGGTTGAGAGGGTGTGCCTTTGCTGTGGAAGGCGAAGGTAGAACTTATAGAAATTTTTTTCACAACCGGAACTATTCCTTTACTTCTGTCGGCAGCCGGTGGATGGATGAACAGTACCAGTTACGCGCTTTCTGACAAAGCGGCCCGTAATTTCCGCAAAGCTGACAGTGCATGTGACGAGTGACGACACGTCTGGACAATTTGATCTTTTGAAAACCGGGGTTCGGCTCGTGGTTTTCGCAAAGCTCCAAGCTGCATGTGACGAGTGACGACAAAATTGGAAAAACTGAACACCTCGTGATGCTGAGCAATCCCGACTTTTGATAGAGGAACGGCTCTTTTGAGACAAGAATCCGGCCTTTGAGAAATGAGCGTCCAGCTTTTGAGAAAGGTGTCCGGCTCTTCGATTTGCTAGAGGACTGCTCTTCGATCTGCGAGGAGCGCCTCTTCGATCTCTGAGGAACGGGCGCCTCTTTGATTTGCTTCTTTTTATAGAGGCGCTAATTCTGCTTCACATCACACTTAAACTGCCTCCCGTAAAAACTCCCTTCTTGCACTTCTTTAATCTTACTCCTTTCGCTCTCATCTTCCTCAACACCTTCTAAAAATGTCTTGCCCTTCCGACCGTCGCCTTAACTTGAATGTCGGGGAAGACGATGACTCGTCTGCTCCGAACAACATTTGGAATCCATCCTTCATATCCCCCAATGGTCCTCTTACAGTCGGGGACACAATGATGAGGAACGATATAACCGCTACGGTGGTTGCTAGGAATCTTCTTACTCCTAGAGACAATAGGATGTTATCCAGGCGGTCAGACGAGTTGGCTGTTCAGGACTCCCTGGCTCTCAGCGTCCAGTGTGCAGGCTCAGTTTCAAACATAGGCCAACGCCTTCTTGCCCGATCTCGTCAGGTGGAGTCGCTGATAGCTGAGGTGGCTAGTCTTCGGCAAGAAGTCAGAGGACTCAGGCACGAGAACAAGGAGTTGCACATGCTTGCAACTAGTTACTCGACCAGCATGAAGAGGAAGCTGGACCAGCTGCAGGAGTCGGACGGTCGGATCCAGAGTGATCATGAAAGGTTCATGGTGTTACTCCCGAGGTTTATGTTGCCTTCGTCCTCTGGAGTTGCACCAAGTGTTCCGGCTTCGGAGATCCCAACTTTGGCTCTTCGTCTTCCCGGAGCTCCGTCGACCTCTGAGGCACCACCTGACCAATGACCAATGAACGCTATTAGTTTTCGTATTATTTTAAAAAAATTTGCTTTAATGTTTATTTAAATAAATAAATATATATATATATATATATTACTAATATTATTATTATTATTATTATTATTATTTTTTTAAGTTTATTTTAAGCAATATAAAATATGTAAATTAATGTAAAAAGACTTTATTTACCCGCACTTAAAATAAACAAGGCTCTTAATTAATTTAAACACAAACTAAACAAAAATCAACCAAATAACACAACTAACTAAACAAAACAAAGATTGCAAGGTAAAGGCAATAAAGATGAGGGTTAAGAAATGCAAATCTGGTTGCTTGGGTTGCCTCCCAAGAAGCGCTTGATTTAACGTCTTTAGCCGGACGAATCTTTCCATTAACCTCCACTCGGCTCCAAAGCATGGCATTTATCTTTCAATGGGAGGTGATACTTGAAATGATTCGGCAATGGTTTAAATTCAAGGGTGGGCGCCTGAATCATTAAAATTAGAAACATGTTAGTATAAAATAAAATTAAAATTAAAATTGGAGAAGATGGCTTACTGTCTTTCTCCGCCACAAACTCAATGACAAAAACTACGCCTTTGGACATTTCCGGGACCTTGAACTTGGCCAGGTTTACTATGATGGTTGTAGCCTGTCCCGTGTCATCAAACTCAACTTCTTGGGCCTTGATTGTCTGCACAGCCTCTTTGATGTATTCTTGATGTTGCCCAACCACTTCATTCTCTTGAATCCCTTTTCTTGGTGTGCAAGGTTCTTGGAACATTTCAACCTCATCAGGAACTTGTTTTGGTGCACCAAGAATTGGGATATCTCTTTGCATCTCTAGAAGAACTTCCACAATGCCATTTTCACTTTCTTCGATATTTGGAACCAAAAATCTGCAAGGAAAAGGGACATTTAGTGGAATACTGTTAGAATGAATTGAACTTGGAACAAAATTACCGAAGTTGGACAACATAGGGACTTGAGGGGTTTGAGACAAGAATTCTTCTAAACTGCCCAGGTCGTCCTCCTCCTCTTCTGCTTAGAGCAGCAATTCATCCATGTTCGGGCTGTGTTTGGACGGTTCTAAGATAGCTTCATCCTCCACATCACTTATGGCTTCATTGATTTCCACTTCTGCCTTTGAATTTGCAATGTTTGAGTTGGAAAGTTCACTTTGTTCTTGAATCTGAGCCATGATCTCCATAATCTGCCCAACTTGCTTCTCCAATTCATCCACCTTGTTGGCTTTATTTTGCATCTCCTTGTTTTGATTTTCTACTCCCTGATTCAAAGAGGTGAGTAACTTATTAAATGCATCATTATCCAAAGATGTACCTGAATTGAATTGGGTAGATTGTTGTGGTGGTTGTGATGGTTCATATGGCCACTGATAGAATTCTTCTGATGGCGGCAATTGTTCATCTTTTTGTGAACCCTGCGTCAAAGAGATTAGTCCTTCAAGAATTTCATTATAATTCACGGGCATACTTGAATTCGATTAGAATTGTTATGGGGCATGCTGTGGTGGCTGCATAGGTCTTGAATAGAACTCATCTTGCCAATATCCACTTTGTTGAAATTGCTGAGGTTCATCCCACGTATAATCTGAATTACCTCTCCAATCCGAGTTGCAAGCGTTGGAAAACATGTTGCCCCTTGATTGGCTGTGGCCTTGATATCCCCAAACATCTTCATTTGCAGAAAATTGAGTTTGATATCCTTGCCCATAGGGCACATCAAATGTAGAGACATTTGGCATTGCGGTCCGTTCGGCATTATTAGTCAATTGAGCAGTGAGCTGCGCCAATTGAGCTTGAATGGTTGCAAATGCCATGTCTTGCTCTAATTATACCTAAAATCAAAGAAAGGAAAATAAATCAAATACCAAAAGTAAAATACACAAACACAAATATAATGAGTACCAACTTTGGCACCAACGTCTTGCTCATCCCTCAGAACCAGTGATGTCCAAACTATTTCCAAATTTTCCTAAAAACACACATACGTGTGAGACTTGCCAAATATCCAAATCCACTAGATTGCCTTTTGTATCTTCTCAGTCTAGAACTAGCAAGCTTTTTGATGTTGTTCACTCTGATATTTGGGGACCTTCCCGTGTTGAATCTTTTGACGGTTACAAGTATTATGTCACCTTTATTGATGATTACTCAAGGGTAACCTGGTTGTACTTGTTGAAATTTAAAAGTGAGTTGTTTGAAGCGTTCAAGGATTTCCATAAACTAGTAACAAATCATTTTTCCTCTAAATTACACACTTTATGGTCAGATAATGGCACCGAGTATACTTCCAATAACATGTCCAATTACTTGAGCAGCCATGGTATATTGCATCAAACAAGTTGTGTTGGCACACCACAACAAAATGGTGTAGCCGAGAGAAAGAATAGGGATCTGTTAGAAAAAACAAGGTCCCTTATGGTTCAAATGCAAGTTCCCAAGAGATTTTAGTCCCAAGCACTTCTCACTGCAACTTACATCATTAATAGGCTTCCAACTAATGTGTTGAATGCCAAGTCACCTTTTGAAGTCATGAAAGGAAGAACCATGAATTTAACCCATCTCAGGATCTTTGGATGTACCTGTTATGTTCACATTCAAGCTACTCATCGTGATAAACTAGAACCTAGAGCTGTCAAATGTGCATTTATGGGGTACTCAAGTTCACAAAAGGGATACAAATGTTATAACTCACTCACAGGGAAGCTTATTGTCTCTAGGGATATTCGGTTTGATGAACATAATCCTTTCTTTCACAAGGAATCTGAGATCGAACCTCAGGGGGAGAGTTTCATGGACTCATTTCCACTACCTACTCCTGGAGAAGTCCATCCAAACTCATTTCCACTGTCTACTCCTGAAGAAGTTCATCCAAACTACATCATTAATTCCCACAGTAATGATGTGGTTAGTGAGGAAGTAATTATTGATCTTGCACCACCAGCTACAACTCCACTACCTGTAGCAGCACCAAGAAGGAATCCTACACGAGATCGTCATCCCCCGTTGAAGTTACAAGAATATGTTACGTACAATGCAAGGCACCCCATCTCTAAAGCTCTTACTTATCAAAAAGTGTCAGCCTCTCATGCCTCATTTCTCAATCAATTGTCAAACAATCTGGAGCCAAGAAATTTCCAAGAAGCCGTGTGTACACCCTTATGGCGAGAAGCAATGCATGAAGAACTTAAAGCATTGGATGAAAATAAAACTTGGAGTGTGGTTGATCTTCCCAAAGGCAGGAAGGCTGTCGGGAGTAGGTGGATATACAAGACGAAATTCAACTCAAATGGCACCATTGAGAGACACAAGGCTCGATTGGTTGCACGTGGTTTCACACAAACTTATGGTATTGATTACAAGGAGACCTTTGCCCCAGTCGCCAAAATGAACACAGTAAGGGTGTTGCTATCAGTGGCAGTCAACCATAAGTGGCCCTTGTTTCAAATGGATGTCAAAAACGCCTTCCTCCATGGTGATCTTGAAGAAGAGGTGTACATGAAACTTCCACCTGGACATCCAAGAGAAGGCGAACTTAACAAAGTATGTAAGCTTCATAAGGCTATCTACGGACTCAAACAATCTCCTCGAGCTTGGTATTCCAAATTAAGCTCGGTTCTTGAAGTTGCAGGGTTCAAACGAAGTCATGCTGACTCCCCCCTATTTGTTCGCAATGGTACACTAGGGAAGCTTGTTGTGCTTATATACGTTGATGATCTTATAATTACGGGGGATAATGAGGATGAAATCAAAGCCCTTAAGTGCTCACTCCACCAAAAGTTTGCCATTAAAGACTTGGGAGTCTTGAAATACTTCCTTGGCATTGAGATGGCCACCTCTTCTAAGGGGTTATTTTTAAATCAAAGGAAGTATATAATGGATCTCCTTGATGAAGCACACATGCTTGAGTGTAAACCTGCTCGCACTCCTCTAGTTAGCAAGCTTCAGTTGGATGCCAAAGGTGAGCCTCTTTCCAATCCGAGTGTTTATCAGCATATGGTTGGCAAACTCATTTATCTCACGATTACTCGACCTGACATTTCTTACTCAGTAAGCCTTGTCAGCCAGTTTATGCACTCTCCTACATCGGTCCATTGGGAGATTGTCAAGAGAATCTTTAGATACCTCAAAGGTTCGATTGGTAGAGGCATACTCATGAAGTCAAATGAGTCCAATCACATCACAGCCTACACTGATGCCGACTGGGCTGGTAACCTTGTCACGTGGAAGAGTAAGAAACAAACCGTGGTTGCAAGATCCAGTGCTGAAGCGGAGTATAGGGCCATGGCTGCAGCAGCTTGCGAACTCATATGGTTGAAGAGTCTACTCACTGATCTTGGCTTCACCAGCAAGGAACCAATGTCGCTGTTTTGTGACAACCAGGCTGCCATGCATATTGCTTCTAATCTTGTTTTTCATGAAAGAACGAAGCACATTGAAGTTGATTGTCATTACATTCGTACACAAGTTCAAGCCAATGTCATCCACACTGTGTACACTAGAAGCCATGATCAACTTGTTGATCTCTTCACGAAAGCTCTAGATTTTACACAGTTTCAACGGTTGTTATGCAAGCTTGGATCAATTAATCTTCTTGATCCAGCTTGAGGGGGAGTATTGGAATTGTGTTTGTTTATTAGGAAGTAGGGTTCCTAATCAATTAGCTCTAAGTGGAGAAGTGTTGGAATCATCATGGAGCATCTTGGAAGAATAGAATAATGGATGCTAGTTGTGAAAGCTAGCTGGAAGCATAATGTGAGAATGCAACTTTCGGCTAAGACTTAAGTGATGCTTTAGTGCATCTTAGTTTAATACCTACTTTAGGCATAATGCAAGCCTTGATGATGTGTAGTAGGTATAGTGGAGATGCATCTACCCTCCTTGTTCCCGTAGCCTTTTCCCTAGTTTTCTATAAGTTCTTCTATATATGTTTGTTGTCTTTGTAACTGAAACTATAATGAAATACATACAATTCTGAAAATATCAGCAGAGTTCCATCAAAGAAGCCATGTAGGCAATACTGGCGGGAATGGAACCGCTGAGCTTGTTACCTCGTAAGTTCATGTTAGTAAGACTCTGCATGTTTGAAACTGAAAAAGGTATTGACCCGTTGAGAGAATTCCAGATGATATTCAGAATGGACAACATGGTTAGTTGAGTAATTTGAAATGGAATTCCACCACTCAAACTGTTAAATTGAAGTTTCAAGACCTGAAGATGGCTAAGGCTACCCAACTCTGCCGGCAAAGCCCCAGACAGTTGATTCTGAGCCAAATTCTGGCAATCACCCAATTCAGGAGGAATTGGTCCAGTCAAGTTATTGTCTTCCATCTCCAAGTAGGTCAAATTTTGATGTGTTGCATTTTCTGTAGAAGGTATCTTCCCATCAAACAAATTGCTTCCCAGTCTCAACCTGACCAAGCTCGGAGATTGAACTGGCGGTATCTGTCCCTCCAGTATATTATTCGACAAATCCAGAGTATGCAGATTTGATGATGACAAGAGGTCCGATGGAATCGACCCACTCAAGCTATTATAACTGAGGTCCAAGTTTTTCAGATGCTTTGCAATGCCACCAGGAATTGAACCGCTGATATTGTTATAATTTGCTGCAAATCTCCAGAGGCTGGTGATATTGGAAATGCTTTGTGGGATTCTGCCAGATAATCTATTAGCCGAAAGAATCAAAACCTCCAACTTGGCGAGCTCTCTGATTCCATCAGGAACACTCGCGGAAAGCCTATTTACGCTAAGATCAATCAGAGTCAAATTCTGATCTCCCACAAGTTCAACAGGGATAGGACCATCAAACATATTCATAGAAAGCTCAAGCTCCTCCAAAACCTTAGACTTTCCGAGACGGCTCGGAACAGACCCAGTAAAATAGTTCAAGCTAAGGTTCAAGCTTCTGAGCCCGACCAGCCCGTCCAACTGGGAGTCATTGCTTCCATTCAAGGTATTCCCAGCAAAGTCCAAAGCCTCCAACCCAGAAAACCCAACAAAATCGGGAAGATGACCCTCCAAATTGTTCATACTAAAATTGAGCAGCTTTAACCCGCCTAGCTTTCCACAATCTGAGATAAACCCAGGTGGGATTGTGGTCAGACGGTTGCCGGACACATCGAGAATCTGCAGAGACTGAATCCGACAAACGAGTGGCAGAAAGTCGGAGGAAGATAGAGAATAGCCGGACAGGGAAATCTGGATGACGGATGAATTGGTAGGGGGATTACAACGAACTCCCGTCCACAAACATGGGTTTGGTTCCTTGTTGACGTCCCATGAAACAAGTCTAGTAGGAGTGTTGAGGTTGTTGGAGAGATTGATCATGGCAGTTTACTGGTTTGAGGAGAGTTGAGAGAAGACCGTAGGAAGAGGAAGGTAGCAGAACAAGAACAAGAAGAAATGGAAGTTGAAATACAGGACAAGCGAGGTGGATTGGCGGCCATACCTGCTCATTTTTGGGCTAGAAAGGTTATTATGCTACGATATATGACATGCACTGAATCAAGAATTCAATAACGAAGAATTCTATGGCGGTCGGGGATCATAGTAGAGAACCCCGATTGAGGAAAAGATTGATTTCTAGGAATGATTTTCTTCTCTATGAATATGCATGTATGCATGCATGTCAGGGACTAATACTGTTAGAGGGGGACGACAGTACTAAAGAAAAATATAGGGGATTTTATATAATGAAAAGTGAGAAGAAATTAAATTGTGAGGTTTTTGCAAATGGCACTGTACTAATAACGGAAAGCAATTATGTTTATGTATTATAGTGTGGATTCGATTTCTATTGATTCTCCTTTCTTAACAATCATCTAACCCATCAACGCTATTGCTTTATTAAAAATTAAATAAATAAAAGAAAAAATAATAAAAAATAACTTTAAAACTTTGATTTTTAACAAAAAAAAATCATCGTATAACTTTATTTAATAATAAAAACAAAATAAAGAAGAAGAAAAAAGCCTAATTAAAGCACATGCAACACTCCATCTTCGCCTCATTATTCTTCATCTCCTTCTCCTCCATCAACTACTCTCCCTGGCAACAACGCATCTCCTCTTTCTCCCTAACAATTTTATATATTCCAATATTTTCTTCACATCTATATTAGACTACTGCTTGTGCAGGAATTTTCTATTATTTTTACGCATATATAATTCATCTTCATCTACCGTTAAATTTCATAAACAGTGTAGTACCATTAAGTTTCATAAACAATGTAGTACCATTAAGTTTCATAAACAGTTTAGAAAGTTTCATAAACAGTGTAGTACCATTAAGTTTCATAAACAATATAGTACCGTTAAGTTTCAAAAACAGTGTAGTAAATTTCATAAACAGTCTAGTATTTTTAAGTTTCATAAATAGTGCAGTAAGTTTCATATACAGTTTAATATTTTTTTAGTGAACATAAACAATTTAGGGTAAATTACACCATACCCCCTCAGGTTTGAGGTCTATTACAACCTCATACAACATCTTTAAAACATTTCACTTTCATATCTCAAGTACTAGTTTATTTTTCAATTTCATACATATGTTACATTTTCCATCCATTGATCCGTTAAGTACTGACGTCACTGCCAACGTGGCTGCCAAAAAAAAACCCCAGTGACCAGATTTGGAAAAAGAAGAAGAAGAAAAAGGAAGAAGAAAGAAGAAGAGGAAAAAAATAAATTTTGAAACCCTTTCCCCCCCTCTCCCGCCAAAGAAGAAGAAGAAGAAAAAAAAAAAAAAAAAGCCCAGCGACCAGATTTGGAAAAGGAAGAAGGAACAAGAAGGAAGGAAGAAGAAGAAGAAGAAGAAGAAGAAGAAGAAGAAAGGAAAAAATTTGAAACCCTTTCCCTAGGGACCAGATTTGGAAGAAGAAGAAGAAGAAGAAGAAGAAAGAAGAAGAAAGAAGAAGAAGAAGAAGAAGAAGTGAAAAAAAAAATTTGAAACCCCTTCCCCCTCCCCCGCCCCCCCCCCCCCCAAGCGACTGTAAGAAGAAGAAGAAGAAGAAGAAGAAGCAAAAAAAAAAAAAAAAATAGAAGCGCAGCGACCAAATTTGGAAAAAGAAGAAGAAGAAGAAAGAAGAAAGAAGAAGAAGAAGAAGAGAAAAAAAAAATTTGAAACCCCTTCCCCCCCCCGCGAAGAAGAAGAAGAAGAGAAAAAAAAATTGAAACCCCTTCCCCCTACCCCCAAAAGAAGAAGAAGAAAAAAAAAAAAAAAAAAAAAAAAAAAGAAGCCCAACGACCAGATTTGGAAAAAGAAGAAGGAAGAAGAAGAAACAAAAAAAAAATTTGAAACCCTTCCCCCCCCTTATTTTTTTTTTGCCACGTGGCACACAGTTGTCAGCCACGTTGGTAGTAACGTCAGCACTTAACAGATCAATGGATGGAAAATGTAACAGATGTATGAAATTGAAATAAACTAGTACTTGAGGTATGAAAGTGAAATGTTTTAAAGATGTTGTATGGGATTGTAATAGACCTCAAATCTAAGGGGGTATGGTGTAATTTACCCAACAATTTAATATTAAAATTATGTCTTTTTCATTAAAATTTAAATTCTTTTGTCATTTTTATTAAAATTTAAAAGTTTTTTTTGTAAGATCCCACATTGCCCAGGAGAGTGATCCTTATTTGTATATTCACATCTCTACCTAGCACGAGGCCTTTTGGGAGCTCACTGGCTTCGGAGTTCGTTGGAACTCCGAAGTTAAGCGAGTACCGCGCGAGAGCACTCCCATGATGGGTGATGGGTGACCCACTGGGAAGTTCTCGTGTGAACTTCAGAAACAAAACCGTGAGGGTATGGTTAGGGCCCAAAGCGGACAATATTATGCTATGGCGGAGTCAAGCCTGAGAAGTGGTTGAGCCTGGACCGGGATGTAACATTAAAATTTAAGTGTTTTCATTAAATAAAGTTATAACATGATTTTTTTTATTTAAATAAACTTAGTCTAAACCCTTTTTATGAAAGTTCCTAAAATTAAATTGTGGGGTTTTTTCGTCTATGGAAATTTGTGGGAATGAGAAGAAATGTTAGGTGTAGAAATGTTCGGCGTGAATGAAGAGAGATTCTTAGGTCCGGCCTGGCATCCTGACCATCTCATATGTCCAACCTACACAGAAAAAACAACTCATGGCCCACCACTCTCTAATTTGAGACCCACCGCTACCCCACATTTAGACTTTAACCCCCCTCTTTTCACATCAACCATGGCCGCCATCTCCGGTGCCGAATGGAAGAAGCTTTCGTGAATAAGGGGTTGCGTTGACGGGTTAATCACGTCAGTTGACTTACTACATAAAGTCTTGAGCTGAACTAATACTAGTTTGAGTAATATTGTCTTCTCATTCCCCTTCACTCAAAGGGAAATGATCCCTGCCTGGGGATCTTAGGAATCTTGTGATTGTGACCATTCATCGTACATCGTGTGATTAGAAATTATTTTAAAATTTAAAATTTAAAATTAAATATAAATAATATATAACGAAAACTGACTGTATAATTTACAATGAATGATCATAATCACGGAATCATAAGATCTCTTAAAAAAAATCCGGACGAGAATCATTTTCCCACTCAACGGGCGCGAACTCTGTGGATTGTGGAAAGCTTGACTAAAAGTAGGAGGACCAGCTTTTGTTCAAAAAGCGCGTTTGAGGAAATGATATGGAAATTTCGACTAACCCTTGCCAAACATATGTTGCTTTCAAAAAGGCAAAAATATGTTAAAGGTAGGACAAAATAATTTGTTGTGACATGGATTCAAATCAGTTTGGTCTTCTCATCATACCCGAATCAATTTTGTTACTAGAATATCAACTTCAAAGTTTTTTTTTTTTTAACAAATGATATTATCTACACTAAAAATGTAAGAGAGTGTGTTAAGCTTCACACTAGGTTAACCATAATAATGTGGTTTAAATTCGTTTTTGTCGAGAATGAAACCTAAAACCTCTCACTTACAATTGAAGAGAAATACTACTAGATCATAATACTAAGTGGTAAATTTACGTCTGTCTTACTTGTAGCATGAGCTCCATCATCCTACTTTGTATTTGCACTAAATGTGTTAATAGTATTGAAAATATTTTGTTACTTTACAAGGAAGGAGTACAACGGCTCCTCCTCAATCCAAGAATAAACTTTATAACCTTCCACTTCGGGGTTTTTAAGTTTAGGGTGTGCTATCCACACACCCTAAATTACTTCTCACACACTCCTTGTTAATTTCTGTCTGTTGATCTTCTTCAATTCATCTGATCCGACGGTCGAAAATTAGAAGAGTGTGTGAAAAGTAAAATGAAGTGTGTAAATGTCACACCTCTTAAGTTTTCTTAGGTCGAACTTGATCTCTTGGAGCCCTATTAAATAGCGTACTGTCTCACTCTCAAGTGCAAAATATGAGTATCGTACCTTTTATTGGGTCAAAATGAGTATCGTATCTTGGCCCATGCTTATGCTAAAAATTTATGTCTATCTTATTTGTAGCATGAGCTCCATCATCCTGCTTTGTAATGGCATTATTATGCGCAGTGGCATAGCCAATATTGGGTCATTAGTTGTCTTTGACCTCAACAAACTCAAAAGCCTAATATATGTTTGTTTGTATATTGTATTTGACCCTTATAAACAGCTAAGAAAAATTAAATTACAACTTCCTCCTCATACTTCTTATATTTTCTTCTATCATATTTGTCTTTCTTTTTTCTCTTCTTGTATGAAATACTTTAGTTGCAAAGCATTGACACTCTTCAACATTACTCTATAGTATCATACCATCGGCAAGCCTCTACAAATAATAGTAGTTGTCGACGTATGTTAACAGGAATTGGTAGTTGCCTACTAGGTGCTCAACGAAATTGCCCAAAAAAGTTTTTTTTTATTGATATTATGACCCCATTATTTAAAAATTCTGACTACGTGTTGTGAGAACCTTCATACCACATATATAGCTACTAATTTGGTATTTTTTGCTCGTGCCAAACACAACAAGTTATAACTTTTTACGTGAACCGTGAGCGCGTAAAGATGAACCCTCTCACCAAAGAGCTTCATAAACTTCGTTTTCATCTTTTACTGGCCAAACTTGTCCTTCGGATGTCATTAAGTTTTAGATTTTCTTGCATTTTAAGGAGCTGTGAACCGTGAGCAATTTGTTCCACAAGTATTATAAATTTATACTTGTATGTAAATTAGACTTTCTCATTTTTTTAAGTAGTTCTATTCCTTGAGTCACAAAGCTCGTGATGAATATATACAGAGTTTACTTTATGAACGAAATCAACCAATTCAATATTTCTACATTAACCTTTTCAATATAATAGTATAAAATACAAATAAATAAATAAATATGTACTGTCGATACAGTATGGCCAGATTTTAGTTTTCTAAGAGCAAATGTTCATTCCAAGTCTTACCCAATACAAGCGAGAGAGAGAACCAACTTGACACTTAGGGCTCTTTTGGTACAAAATATAAAATAAAACAAATAAAAAAAAGAAGGTGTTAACATGGATATTTGTGTGATCTGGCCCTATGTTTGTTATGTCATCATTTTGAGAGAAGACTCTTTAATCAAGGACTAAATCACTGTTGGATGGAAGACTCTTTGACCCAGACTTCACCACCCTTAGATGAGAGACTCTTTCGTGCGTGTAACACAAATATATATTTGTGTACAAGGCTATTCTCTTGTAATACATATATATATTAACACAAATATATACAGTGGTTCACTCATAAACAAGGCTATGTCCCTTGTAGTCTATAATATAGTGGTCAACCAATCACAAGGGAATATATATTTGTGTTGACACAAGGAAAGGAACGTTTTGTTTTTTTTTCTTTTGAGGGAGTGACTGTGGGAGGCGGAGGCAAAGAGAGAAGGCATCTGTTGGCTTTCTGTTATAATTATTGTTGCAGAAAAATTAAACTTCCAATAAAGAATATACTACAATCTCCAAAACTGAAGATGAGAGTGGGGTCGGAAGGAGGGGAACTTTTGGAAAGACCAGGGTCGGTTTGGCTCAATTCTATTTTAATTTTCCCTCTTTGGTCTTACTTACTGCCCTTCTATTTCTTATGGTTTTAAATTTGGCTTTTTATGTTATTTAGCAAGGTTTTAAAAACGCTAGGCGCCGGAAGGAGGGGAACTTTTGGAAAGACCAGGGTCGGTTTGGCTCAATTCTATTTTAATTTTCCCTCTTTGGTCTTACTTACTGCCCTTCTATTTCTTATGGTTTTAAATTTGGCTTTTTATGTTATTTAGCAAGGTTTTAAAAACGCTAGGCGCTAGCGCCTAGCGCCTAAGAGCCTAAGTAGATTTAGGTAAATTTCTTGTAAATAAGTGCATATTAACACTTACAAAATATTATACTTAAATGAAATCCATGGATAAGATAAAATGCAAAAAAAGTACCCAACAAGTCCAAAATTCAAAAACACATTAAACATATATGCCATATAAGGAGGAAAATAAAGAAATTTAGTAATGTAAGATTTTTATCTTTAGCATTTCAGAATTTAAGTTGATACAAAACACACCTATTCTATAAAATTAACAAAATTTCAAGGCATAAACAATTAAACATAGGCGCATGTAGTACTAGTACCAACTGTGAATGACAATGTCCGGACCTTAGGGTGATAAAGCAGTAAGAGAAGACATAAAGTTAAGACTTAAAACAAATTACACAAAATAAACTCCCTCCTCCCCTATGTCCTCCTCCCACTTCTTTATCCCTTATGTTTCTTCACTCCCCTCTCGCCTTTTTTCCCACCCCCCACCTTTCATGCCTCGTCTTCCCTCTCATCTCCTATTTCTCCTAAATGATAGGATTGGAACAGATAACCCTCTAAATTCGATATATTTGAAGATAAAGGAGAATGATTTTTCATTTCAAAGGGATTAGATGAGGATATTAGATATGAAGAAAACTTCTCTTTTCTAATCCTCCCATTTTGGGGAGGATTGAATAGGATTATTAATCCATCTCATGCGTTCAAGTTAGCCACACATTTTCCTTTCTTCTTTTAACATACCTTGAAAATAGTTGTTTATCCATTCGAATCCAATCAAATCCTTAATACGAAACGAAACCTTAGGGGCAATTTAGCAATTAACTAAGAGTTTTTAATCCAAGAAACTACAGTCTAAACTAAACTATCCAAACTTGATAATATTATCAACACATTTATTGGAAACGTAATAGAAAACAACCTAGCACATTACAAAGTAATTCGACTCGTGTATTTTAATTAAGTTCATAATTCAACTTGATACGTAGTAATCCACACATATATATTTTGAAGAGTCTGATCTGATCTGATGATAATCCTATGTGGATGTAAATTTTCTCCTTCTCATTCTTTGACAAAATTGTACCTACAAAACAATCAACACCTTTGGTCAAGCCAAGAGCAAGCCTCACGTGCCCAAGATGAATGTGGGGGGGGGGGGGGGACGCTTTGGCCGAAGAACCTCCGATGCCAAAGTTAGAATTTAGAGAGAAAAAGTGTTTAGGAAATTTTTGGGAGTTTTGCAAGAGTGTGGAATTAATTTGGTGATCAATGGATTAATTAGGAATTAATTCATTAATTAGCCTAATTAATCTAATTTATATGGAAGGTTTTGAAGGTTATGGAATGAGGATGGATGAGACAAATTTGAAATTGCTACCTATTTTGGGTACTTCTGATTTGGTTGATGGATGATTCTCCACTGCTCGCGTGTAGGAAACCTGATAAGCCTTGAGGGTAAATTTGTCATCTTCACCAAAAACATCCACGTGTCGCCTCTTGTTTATTTTTGGCTCCACAAATGCCCCCCACACCCAGAAAAAGGTAACAAGTGTAGAGATTTTCTTGCTTTAGGAAATTTTGAATTGTTTCCTTCTTTAATGCAGATTCTCTCTTTTAATAGGAAATTAAATCCTTCTAGGAAAATGAAATAAACCCCTCTCAAAGCCTATTTAAGTCCACCTTAAGTGGATTATTAAATCAACTTTGAAGAGAATTTTATTCTACCTTACAAGAGAAAAAGAAAGCTCAGAGGATAACGCAACATATATAGGGGCATTTGTGGAGCCAAAAATAAACAAGAGGCGACACATGGATTTTTGGATCAACCAAATCAGGAATACCCAAAATAGGTAACAAGTTCAAATTTGTCTCATCCATCCTCATTCCATAACCTTCAAAACCTTCCATATAAATTGGATTAATTAGGCTAATTAATGGATTAATTCCTAATTAATCTATTGATCACCAAATTAATCACCATTTTCACACAAAATCCTCTAAGGGCCGGCCATCCCATTCCCTATATATGTAACCTTATTTCTTCTAAAAAAGCTAATTCCACATTCTTGCAAAACTCCCAAAAATTTCCTAAACGCTTTTTCTCTCTAAATTCTAACTTTGGCATCGGAGGTTCTTCGGCCAAAGCCGCCCCCCTCCCAATTCATCTTGGGCGCGTGAGGCTCTTGGCCTTGACCAAAGGTGTTGATTGTTTTGCAGGTGCAATTTTGTCAAAGAAGGAAAAGGAGAAAATTTGCATCCACACCCTATATTTTGTATTTGGTCATTCGCTTAGTATTAGTGGGATAAACTTCAGTTTCAGTTTCAAGGGAATAGACGAAGGCCTTGGTTGCTATTTGAACATTCACATCTTCCATTGGATGCAAACCATTAAGGAACACAGGACCGTTTCTGTTTCCGCACACTTGCCCTCCCTTATTGCACAAAATTCCAATCCCTTCGTCATTTATTGATGCCACTTCACAACAATTAGTGCTAGCATCCTTGTATCCTGCAAAATTTCCATTAATTTTTTTTTATATGAAATGCTAAAGAGACTTTCTCAAAGTGAAACTCTCTATGAGCTTGCCACCTCATTTTTTGACACTTTGTTTTATAATGATGGCACGGGAATGCCACAAAAATGAGGTGGTGGGAAGTTCATGAAGAGTCCCACTTTTGAATTTCATCACTTAGGGTCAATTTGGGATTGTTGTGCTTTTTTTAAAAAAAATTGTTTCTTCTGTACTTTAAGAATAATCAGCTGTAAAATAAAGCATATGAGCGTTTAGTTAACTGTATTTTAAAAGTGTTGTGAGTAAGAAAAACAGTGTAAAAATATTTGGTAAATTTTAGTGTAAAAGTAATATAATTGTATACAATGACAAAATGGACATAGTATAGAAGTTGGGAATACGACAATAGTGGCAGGGACAATGGTAGTAATGGTGGTGGTAATAGCAATTGTGGAAGCATAGTGATGGTGTTAATAGTGGGATGTGGTGGTTAAGGTGTAGAGGTAACAATAGTAGTGGTTGCGGTGGTGGCGGTTGTGGTTACGGTGGAGGTCTGGTGGTGGTGCTAGTAGTAGGATGTGATTGGTTGGGATGTAGTGTTGGTGGTGGTGGTGGTTGTGGTGGCAGTGGTGACGGTTGTGGTTATGGTGGTGGCGGTGGCGGCAATGATGGTGGTGACAATGATGGTATGCTGGTAGTGGCAACGGTTATGGTTATGGTGGTGACAACAATGATGGTTGTAATGATGTTGATGGTGTAAGGTTAGTGTTTGTAATGGTAGGTCGTAGCGGTCACTTTATTCTCTAAGGGATAAAATGTGTGCGGAAGGCTAAATAATGTCATTTAAAAAAAATAATGAAGGTATTAAAACAATTGAAAATATTTATTAAAGGCTCAAGTCCGCTTTTTATTAAAGCAGTTTTTAAAAGCAACCTACAAGCTGCTTTTAAAAGTTGATGTTTGAAGGCTATTACTTTTTAAATAAGGAAAACTAATGAAAATGGCTTGAAAACTTTGAGCTTTAATGATAAGGACAAAATAAAGGGTAAAGTGAATAGTACCAGAATTGACTTTTTAGTGTAAAAATGTGGTTTTTCGTTAAAGTGAACAGTACCGGGAGTTTTTCTTTAAAGTTCCCTTTTAAATAAGCAAGTTATTTTACTTTTACCAAACACTTTTTTTACTGCTTAACTTTAAAGTGAACCAGTTTATAGTAAAAAAAAATACAATATCAAACGAGGCCTTAATCACAACTTAACATCGTTACCTATTAATACATAAATAAATAAGAAAAACAGAGAAGACAACCAACCGGTGCACCCTTTTGAGCTTTTGCATTCACATTTATGCATTTCACACCTCCCTTCCCTTCCCGTGCTCCCTCGCTAAAGAGTCCCCTTAGCATTTTATTTTTCACATATTGAAGAAGAGGAATATCAATAATATGATTTAAATTCGTTTTTTTTATAGTTTTTTTATTTAGAGTTTTATGTTTTTATTTAGAGATAGTAACATTGTTAAAGTAAGAGTTAATGAATGGACATATGTCACAAAATAAATAAATAATACTTAGGTATTTAATAGTGAGTATTTCACATACTTAGGTACTTTGATTTTTATGAATGGACATGCGTCAAAAAGTGAGCTTATAATGTATTCAATAGTAAGTACCTAAGTGTTACCCTCAAAAAATTAAGGAGCTCACAAAGAGACAACTTCTTTTAAGTGCAGAAGATTTGAACTCGTATTTTAAACAGGTTTTAATTCAAAAATCAAAAGTGAATGCATTGGATATGTATGTACTGTAGCACGGTATTCAGAGTTGTACATAATTCAGTACAAGCCCACCTGTACAGAGATAGATTCAATGTGGGCCACCACTACGCGGACTACATCCCGAAGAAGTCGCACAAATTTCCCAGAATCGTAGAATATTACGATCCTCTCTTGCCTTTCCCAACTACCGCCTATAAGTATAACACTCTCCTCCACTCTCTCTCTCGCTGAAAGAATCAACGCCACCAGCCGCCACCGCCTTAGCAAGCATTGCGCATCAAACTCAGAACACAGAAGGTCTGTATGTCTCTCAGATCTCAGATCCTTTCTTTTACTTCCATTTATTTTGCTTGATTAGATCTTGCAAAAGCATTTTTATTTTATTTGCATATGTTGATCTTTTTCTGCGCTTGTCTATTTCAATTTTGGTTTACTGTGTTCTGGGTGTTTATCAATTGAATTGCTCTAGCTCCCAAATATCTTGGAATTCATGTTTATTCAGTTGCCTGTGGAATAATCAGATAAGGGTTTTCTTTGATTGTTCTTTGGTTAGCAATAGAAGATCTGGGGGGTAACAAATTATTCCTGCTAGGAGGATTGTGGGGCTGGCTTTTCAATACACAGTGTTCGAATTTAGAACTTGATTCAGTTTCTTAATTTGGTTTTATATCCTCTTTTTTTTTTTTATTAGAATCCTAATTGCATTCTATTTCCGGCTAGGAAGTAGAAGCCTAATGTACCTTGTTAGTATTATTATTCGGAAGGGTCTTGGTGCATGTAGAATCGGCTATTGAAGTTAGACTCTGTTCAAAAGAGTAAGTGTATAAGTGAATGAAGCCTTCTCTCTAGGTGAGAACCTTTGTAATGTTCGAGGTGTACAAGATTCTTAATCAGTTAGAAAATAAATAGAGGAATTTTAACTTGAAATAACTATTTTGGAAGTGTGGAAGCCAGACTTGTGGTCAGGGGGAGGCTGAAATGCCTTTGTGAGTCTTCCCAGCCGCCCCCCCCCCCCCCCCCCGGGAAGGGGGTGGATAACCTGGCTTACCACCAGTTGTCCCCTTTTTAAAAAAAAATATTAAAATTAGAACTACATTTCATCATATCCTAACTCATAATTTTGTGAGAGTCACTATCATATCTTTCTTAGTTACCTTTAACCATATTATTTTAATTTTCCTCTTTCCCTGGCACCAACATTCATTATTGATTAGGTCACTTTTGATGCATCTATTGGTCTTTGTTAAACGATCACCGTGATAAGTTCTCTCTCATTTGGTGTTCAACTGGTGCTACTTCTATTTTTTCTCTCTGAGATCATCCAAATTGTTTCTCTGCCCCCAGAGACATCCATATAAACATCCTACTTCTGGCACATTTGGCACATTTGTTTTAGGGTATTGTTGTTTGCACTCCAAAAATTTCATTGGGCACTCATAAGTGTATTTTTCTTTCTAAATAAGAAATATAGAACGTTTGGAGTGCACAATGAGATTTTTGGAGTGCCAATAACAGCACCCTTGCTTTATGATGTTTTATTTTCTAACTGCCTAGACACATTATATAGCATATGTTTTGGTTTTAATATCTTTTGACCAATTTTTGTTCGGTTTTGGTTTTAAAATGACCAAGGCAATCAGTTTCCTTAAGAATGCCTTATTACTTAAAGTTTCTGTCATCCCAAGCTCATGGCAATCATAGGCCACACCGACCTTATGTCATCCTGCATCTTTTTAATCTCACAATTATCGGCACTATTAATTGAGTTCCTTCATGTGACATTTAAGCTAAAGCGATAACCTCTTGCTCAACAGTTAGCATTGCTGCAAATGATGAGTTCGATACCCTGGCCCCTTGTGTGGCTTATCGTTGTATCAAAAAGCACTACTAGAAATTATAAGAACTGGTTATGTACTGCATTTAATAATAATATTCCAAGTGCTTGTCTAGAGCAGGAACAAAAACAATGTAATTCTATTAAGTTATCATCAAGATTAGAGTCAACGGTTTAGGAGCTATGAACTGAACCGTACTGACTTGTTGTGAAGGATAGTTATTATTTTCTCTTAGTGTTTCAGTTAGCCAGCTAACATTTTCTACTTTTATTGTTTCGTGGTCCTTCAATTATGTTGAAGTATTATGCTAGCCCTCTTCACGTGCTTCTCTGAGTGTTATATTAAGATTTCCCTATTTCATTTAGTTTATTCCCTGTAGATGCATCAAAGGATGATGATGCTTTTCATTTGTTATGTTTTTCTTTTTGATAAATTGAAAGGAATGGGCCTCTGTTGGACCTGCGTTACCTGGATCCTTTACTTCATGCATGCATATTCATGCAACTAAGACATGACTGTATTAAAGGTGTAGTGTAGCTACCAGATGATCCAAATAAGTATGAGATTTTAAGAAATGATCAAATATCAGAGATGGTCATGTACGCATATTCAATGTTCATAACCAAGTTCATATAACAAGCTTGGCCTTTAGATTCAAAACTAATGTTTTGAAAGAGAAATCAAAATGCAAGGCGTGTGACTGTTGAAACTTAACTTGATTGAACCTTAGGTGACGTCTGGCAACATTATGGGTTATGTATTTGTAGTTACCGAGTGAACGTACAGATGTATTTGACCAAACCTTCAGAGTAACAGTTGTAACTTAATTTTGTTGCGAGTGCTCACGCACATAAGATGAGAGAAAATCGGTTAAGATGGTTTGGACATGTGAAACGAAGACCTACAGACGCTCTGATTAGAAGATGTGATTACGAGATAGAGGCTTAGGGCCAAAGGGGTAGAGGAAGATTTATGAAGACTTGGAAAGAGACTCTAAGAAAAACCTTGGACTACTTGGTTAAAATGAAGACATGACACAAAACTGAGCGCATTGGCGTTCTAGAATTGATATAGCCGATCCCACTTAGTGGGATAAGGCTTTGTTGTTGTTGCTGCTGTAGTTGCTCACACACATAAAGAAGCATTGTGCTGAATCAATGCATAGTTTTGACACTATTCTACGTTGCTTATTTGTTACTTTGTGATTGCATGTCCTTATCATAATCTTTACAACATGAGAACAATACTCACCCTTCAAAAGCTCGAGAATACTGCCTTGATCTCTTATACAACTTGGCATAATGTGCAGTCCCCAGTTTCTAATGCTTCGGTTACCTGGTCTTTTGCATTCCTTGGATACAGAATTTACTTGTTCTCAATGACTACGAATAGTCTAGTAGTTTTGAAAACAGTTTCCATCTTTTCATAAAAAAAATTCTTCGTTTTTTGCTTCCATCTATATTCTTCTCTTTTAGTGGTGTGCTATTTATTAATCTATCATCTAAATGGAATATGCTAACTTTATGGTTCTGTCTTGATGTAAATTGCAGATTTGAACTCTGCAATCTAAATATGAGTTTGGCATGCCTTGTGTGCAGTGTAGAAAGTCCATCACACTCTTTTAGGAGTTACTCTGTATCGAGCGCAGAAAATGATGGAAGATGTTCTGCTATTGCCAACTGCTTAACACGGAGGCCATCTCTCCCATTCCCAACACATTCCAACATTGCATCATCCAAAGTAACCCCGCAACCAACTCTTTCAAACAGCGGTTCCATACCAGGTACCCCAAGGCTAGTTCGAAGCCGGGCTGTGAGAAGGGATATCGTGAGGGACTGGAACTTTGACGAGGTTGTGATGGGGCGTTAAGAGTTTTCCAGTTTGACTGGAGGATAGAAGGCTCTTTCCATGGTATAGTTGTAGGAGACAATCTTGCAGTCTATTTTTGTGAGATATGGCTACATTGACCACACTTTTCCCTCTAGGAAAGTTTGTCCGTTTGTAACCATCGAAAATCGTCGCGTTTGTTTATATTGTCCTTCGCAGATGAGTCGTATTGAAAACCGTTTAATTATGAAACTCTAATCAAACATACTAACAAATGATGTGTTTCCGACATTGAAATGTTGGTGATGAAAACCACATGATCTGAGGGATTTCTGTTTTGGACAATACTTCAAAAGAGACCCGAAAGAATGTTAAGTACCAACAGTTTGGGCATATTGCAGCTTCAAGGTGGGCCTCAAAAACTACACGGTTAAAATGTCCGGATCATCTTATACTTTGAAGCACTATAGATTTCTTGTTTTTAGGTTCTTATTTTTAATTTTTAAAATGATCCAAGTTGGACCTTGCTTGTGTAAAAACAAGTCCAAAATTGAATCGACATTTCTTATGTGTGGGTGACCCGGCCTAGACTATTAAGGGTTGGTGGTTTACAATGAAGCACATATTCATAATTTCATATCTATCTAACCCTAAAAAGAAGTAAAACAACGATTGTTGTATTGGCTTTGTTAGACATAATTCTTTTGTATAGAACACTTAGAGATCGTTTTATATTGTTGTTTTGTTATACGACATAAATCAAACAAATCCAAATGAGTTGATTCTACTAATAAAAACTCATTAAAAAAGAAAAGAAAAAAAAGGCGAGTCCGAATCCACCAAAAATGGACCCGGCTCGACCCAAGCCCACCCCTATAATCGTTAGTGTTTTTATATTTTATCTGTGCATTTCTTCTACAGCATTCCACCCCTCTGTAGCATTCCTCGTTTCTCCCTCATTTTTTTTCTTCTGTATCTAATTCAAAACCTGAAAATTATTAGCTACAAACGAAATTATGATCAAACAAGCCATAGACTGCGTGATACCGCATGTGCCCGGACGATAGTAGCATTGAGGCTAGTATTCAACCGCTAAATTGAGCGAGCCACGCGCCACCGAGTCTAGTATTGTCCAACAGTAAATTCAAAAGGAAGCTTCGGAAGTGCAGGATAAAATAATAATATGATATAATAGTCCTGGGATCCTCCAAAACATGCAATTATGGGCTCTAGCTCTATGTAGTTGCGCCTCGGTGGACATGTCCCCGTAACGCACTTAATTCATACCTATTATTCACCAAACTTAACAAGACTAATACTTTTAAGTATAAATAAACAAGCCACTTAATGATAGATTGCGTTTGATTCTTGTTAAAGACGATTTTTTTTTAAACAAACAACAAACGATATTATCTACATTAAAAGGGAGGGGGAGGGGGTAGGCTTAGCCTCATAATGAGTTAGCAATAATGTGGTTCAAATTCACCTTTAGTGAGAATCGAATCTAAAACCTCTCATTTACAAGTAAAGAGAAATAAATATCACTAGTCGTCAAAGGCGAATTTGAATTATATTATTAATAGTCTATTATGAGGCTTAATCCACTCTTCCACTACTTTAGTATAGACAATTTCGAGATAACTTTCATGAAAAGAGTTTGGGTTAAGTTTATTTTAACAAAAAAACATATTATACCTTTATTTAATAAAAAAAACTTAAATTTAATGAAAAATACATAATTTTAATATTAAAAAAATGACCCGCGTGTCGTTGCACATGTTTATGAAACTTAACGATACTATACTGTTTATGAAATTTACAATATTATTTATGAAACTTAACAGTACTACACTGTTTATGAAATTAAACGGTACTATACTATTTATGAATTTTATTACATTGTTTATGAAACTTAACGATGCTACACTGTTTATGAAACTTAACGCGCATTGAGCACACATGTTTATGTTTTATGTTTTTATTCTTTTTATCTTTGTCATTAAATAAAAAATTTAGATAATTTTTAATTAAAATGTAAAGCTTTAAAATCATTTTCATTAATATTTTTTTTGTTAAAAAGGTTGAGACTGATAAGTCGAAAGATTTTAGATGCTAAATCTAATAAACAGCATAACAAATTAAATCAATTTGACAAATTAAATTATAATTTAAGTCTTTGCAATGAATTTAACTGGTTGATCAATGCCTGTGTGTCTACGTGCGGGTTTGACTTTCATCGATTTCCTTCCTTATGCGACCAAAGCAAAGATAGAGAAGGAAAGCAAAAGGCATGGCAGTGAAGGGTACCGCTACAACGGCACCTTCTTCATCCGTATGCTCTGTTCCCGCTCTCTTCTTCGCATTCACTCTCCTCTGCGCTCTCTCTCTTTCTCTCTTCTTCCTCTCCAATCCTTCTCCTGCTTCCTCTCCTCCTCCTTCTTGCTCATCTTTCATTTCCCAAAACGCCCCCCTCTCTCCCCAAAATTCCCTCAAAGTCTACCTTGCAGACCTCCCCAGATCCCTCAACTATGGCCTCCTCGAAAAGTATTGGGCTTCCGGCCCCGATTCCCGTCTCCAAACGGACACCGACCACCAAATCCCACACTCCCATTTGCCCAAAAACCTTGAATTTCCACCCTATCCAGATAATCCATTGATCAAACAATACAGCGCCGAGTACTGGATTTTGGGGGACCTGATGACCCCTCCGGAGCACAGAACTGGGTCCTTTGCCACTCGGGTTTTCGATGCCGATGAAGCCGACGTTGTTTTCGTCCCCTTTTTCGCGACCTTGAGCGCAGAATTGCAGCTGGCTACGGCTAAAGGGGTGTTTAGGAAGAAGGCTGGGAATGAGGACTATGAGAGGCAGAGGCAAGTGGTGGACTTTGTGAAGAACACTGAGGCTTGGAGAAGGTCAGGTGGAAGAGACCATGTGTTTGTGCTTACTGGTATGTTGGTTTTTTGTTTAATTTTTCGTTTGGATTTAATTGCTATTATTTAAATTCGATTTATGCTAATGGGTATTGAGTAATTTCTGGGATTGTTCGCTGGATTTGATGATTAGGTGGTGATTTTGATGTGATTTCTGTGATTATTTATATGTATTTGCAATGAATCTATCTGCATTCTCCATTTGATCCTTGAAATTTGGGAAGTTTGGCCTTTTTCTTAAGCCGTTGTGATTTTCGAAGTCATATTTTCTTGGATACCATTTGATCAATTGGAGATAACTGGGAGCACCATTTAAATGTTAGAGAACAATGTAAATGTATTATATGCTATAGCAGCTTATGATTTAGTCTCTGGGTTTGTAGGTTGTGTTAAAACTTGAAGCATTTTTGGCAGACCCAGTGGCAATGTGGCACGTTCGAGCAGAGATAGGCCCGGCGGTCCTTCTTGTTGCAGATTTTGGAGGGTGGTACAGACTCGAATCCAGGTCATCAAATGGCAACTCATCAGATGTGATTCAGCACACACAAGTGTCACTACTCAAAGATGTCATTGTGCCCTACACGCATCTACTTCCCCAATTGCAACTGACAGAAAACAAGAAGCGGCATACGCTACTTTATTTTAAAGGAGCCAAACATAGGCACCGGGTTAGTATGCTAGATTTGAATCTTACTTCTCCCATTGTTTCTGACAGATGACATGATTCTCATTGCCTTTCTTTTTTGACTGCTTGTAACTCATCATTTTGTAAATTGCACTTTCTTCTCCAGTTTCATCACTGAACTGACATTGTTTAAACTGCAATTAGTCTTAAAATAGTTTGTTTATGTTGTTATGTGGCAAACCCTTGAAGTTCCACCAGAGACACTCTTTTTATGTCCTAATGCATTGCTTACATCTCATGACATTCATCGCTGGGTTGTCGTAAAGTTTAACAATCATTATAAATGCTTTATGTGATATATGATACTATGTTTATGACCTAACCTAGGTTGGTATAAAGCTAACTTGTCTATGGTGTAATTATTTTAGTAACATAACTGAGTTTTCTGATAACAGGGAGGCTTAGTTCGAGAAAAATTGTGGGACTTGTTGGTTAATGAGCCAGATGTTATCATGGAAGAAGGCTTCCCTAACGCCACTGGGAGGGAACAGTCCATAAAAGGGATGAGAACTTCAGAGTTTTGCTTGCATCCAGCTGGGGACACTCCCACTTCATGTCGGCTGTTCGATGCAATTCAAAGTCTCTGTATACCCGTTATTGTCAGTGACAACATAGAACTTCCTTTTGAAGGGATGGTAGATTATTCAGAGTTTTCAGTTTTTGTGGCAGTCGATGATGCGTTGAAACCGAACTGGATTGTGAGCCATCTTAGGACCTTTAATAGAGAGCAGAGGGATAGATTTCGTCGAAAAATGGCACAGTTTCAGCCCATGTTTGAGTATGACAACGGTCATCCTGGCGGCATCGGGCCAATTCCTCCCGACGGTGCAGTGAACCACGTGTGGAAGAAGGTTCATCAAAAGTTGCCAATGATTAAGGAATCAATCGTTCGTGAAAGGAGAAAACCTCCTGGTGTTTCAGTTCCACGCCGTTGCCACTGTACGTGACTTTTACAGGCCTATACTTATACATAATTGTATCTCTTGTTGTGCGATAGCTTTTGTCACAACTTTTTCTTTTTATTCTTTGTGAGAACGGTAAATTGGTTACAAATTTATTCACAGAAGTTTATCAACATCTAGAGTGAAAAGTATCCCCCGGCAGCAAGAAAGGTTGCAAATCTATTTATTCATACCTAAGTATTTTGCTACTTATAACACGAGTGGTATTCATGTTCATTTATCAGTGAGAAAGCATAAGTTCGAATTTCATAAATGGCGAATTCGTAACAAATCTATTCCTTCTAAAGATAGTGTAAATATATTGTAGTTTAGAAAAAAGTTATATTCCTTTTGTTCCCTGTTAAACTTCTTTTATAAAGTATATCAACAACTAGAGTAAAAAGCATCCCTCAGCAGCAAGAAAGGATAGCCAATTCCCCTTCTCTTAGAAGGAAACAACACAAACAAAACACTAACTACAAACCCTACCACAAGAGGAAGACTGTCGGTCACCCTCCTAGGCATTGCCGGATAATAACAACCCACAACGTCATAATGCGAAGCTGCAGACGTTAGAAACGTGATTACCGAAAGCGATGCATGGAAGAGATCAGCCCATCTCAACCTATAATCGGAGGGCACACGTGGCTTTTTCCGGCCTCCATTGAAAGTCCATATCCCCCGAAATGTGGCCACTCCATAGGATAACCTGCCGGTCGGTGTTTTGAAGCTATCGGTGAATGTAAAGAAAATGCTGAAAGAGCGATGAAGAAACCCGTCAGCCAGCGGTTGAAGGGGGTGCATACGCCGTCGTTGGTGAAGAGAGGAGTGAAAATGGTGAAGGAAAGAATGGGGGCTGTGGGCAGGAGAACATTGAGACGTGCAGTGCCACTTAGTATTGCATTCATAGCAAACATGAAATTGGATTCGTTATTTTGATCGTCATCATGTTCTTCAGTGCTTTCAACGAGGTCTTGGATGATGGAGTTGTTGTCCATCGTTTCTCAAGGAGGCAGTTGCTTCTGAGGCAATTTAGATGGGAGGGAGTTTATAACAACTGCCCTGCAGAAAGGGAGGATTCTTTGTTCAAGTGCGGGGGACAAGCAATTCTCTGTTTGTTAAGTATTGAATTTCTTGTTTGAAGGTTTTCTTCGTCAACTCCGTTTGGAAATGCTTCTCTAAAAAGCATTTTTGCTCAGAATCACTTTCAATAAAAGTGTTTTTATTTGGAGTACATCAAATTTTTTAAGATAAATTCAAGTGCTTTGCTTCATTAAGGAAATACACAACATATGCTTCTTCCAAAAAGCACTTCAACTGCTTTTTGTTTTTCAACCCAAAAGCACTTTTAAAGTTCAATGCCAAGCATTATCATAAGCACTTTTGGTGAAATGAAAGTTCTTTTAAATATAATAGCGAAAAAAACGCTTTTGGTTACTATATTAAAAAAAGTTGATGGTGTTTATGAGTTGTAAAAGCATTTTCAAATGTTTTTTTCTAAACAAGTACCTACTTAAAACACAAGCTGAGACTCTCTACAATTTCTTGTGTTCCCTCTCCCTCTTCTCTCCCTCACCAAGGTCTTTACCCACAAACTCTTCCTAGCTGCCGACCCCTCCTCTTAATTGGGCGCAGTCTCTGTTTCCCTGAGTTCTGTCTCAGTTTCTCTGGGCTTTATCTTAGTTTCTTTGGGCTTTGTCTCAGTTTAAGACGATTCTCGTCTCAGGTCTGGGATTCATGCTTTCTTCCACTCCAATGGTTGTTCCTAAAGCCGCGAGTCGCCGTCCACCAGCCTCAGCCACTGCGAGTCTTGTGTTTCCTCCATGGGTCTCATTGGGAGACATGCTTTGGGTTTGGGTAGCTCTTATAAGTGCTTTTAGCACTAGTTGGTAGGATTATGGGAACACTCATGGTGCGGGTGGTTTTCCACCTCCATTTTCTGTTTCATCCAATTGGTTCGTTGGATCTTCTCGATGGCTGCAGCTTCGCAATGGTGGTGGTGGCGGCCAGCCCCTCTTTCCAAATCTAGGGTTAAAATAAGCCACCAATTAACCATGCACAACTAGATATCCAAAATTGACCAACATCCATATTTTATTGGATTAGCAATTTAGCAGTATGTAAAGACCAAAACAAACCCACGTACAATCTAACTTAACAGACCAAATGCAGGGTTTTAACCAAATTAGCTTCAAGCCAAACTGAGGAAAAGCCGAAAGAAAAAGAAAACACAAAACACAAAAACAAACTCGAGTAAGAGCAACAAATTGTGTAAGATTTTTCACTAGCTTGTATTTGCGCACTTCCGGCACTGAAAATCCGCGAGTAGCATTTACAGATGTACTAGAAACAATGTCGTCAACAACAATAACGGCTACGATTCACTGATTCCAATTTACTCACAGCTTTTCGACCACCCCAACTCTATACCTCCTTAATAGGCTTTACAAAAAAAATTTATACTTCTAGCTGAATATTGTGACCAATAGGTCTGAAACTATCCCCAGAAATTTGCCAAAAAACGCACAATAACAGGGCAGAACTGGACGATGAACTATTTACACTACTAAAGCTGTCAAAAGGAGCAGCATTGATATATGTAGATGGAAAAAAGAAAAATGATGATACCGGATAAAAGGCTGGCTTAGGCTAACCAACTGTTTAATCCGCCCTTCCTATGGGATTTTGAATGAGAAGAATCATCATTTCCAACAGTACATTGGTGGCAAGGGTCAGAGGATTCTGGAGAGCACCAATCATCAGGGACGCTCAAGAAATGCTTAGACATGAACTTTCTGAATCTCCTCTTGTACTCTTTTGGAGAGATGACAGTCGGCAAGACATTTTTTGGCACAAGTGAAGACTTCACCCATGTCTCTAGTTGCTTGTCCCATGTATACTGCCTAAGATAATCAATAATGCCGCATACAAGCTCCCGGCGTTCAGTATCTACTCCCACAAGCAATGAATAATCCATGACATTGATTGACTGAAAATTTAAGAACAAAACCACATCAGTTAATTGATGGAGGTTATAATAGAATTAGAAAAGAATTGCAGCCAACGGACAATAAACCGGGTGGAAGACAATTATATGTAGAATTAAAAAAAAATTATGATGCCACTTAATACTACGGTCTGGTGATATTCCTCTTCCCTTGATAGTGAGAGGTCTTAGGTTCAAATCTCATAGATGGCGAATTCAATACCAAATTAAGTTGTGCATTGTGTGGCTTAGCTGAACTCCCCCTCCCCTTAAGAGTAAAATATATCGTTGTACTCCCAAAAAAAAAAAAAAAAAAGCATAGAACGGCAGATACCCCTTCTAGATAGGATAGGACCAGTAATATCCTCTGCCTTATTAAAGGAATTTCAGAAGATCCGGAACTACAAACAAATGGAGTGAAATATGTGCAACTTACATTGAGGAAAGTTGTGTCATTCCACACAGCCCGCTGCAATATACGCTTTGCTTTGTTACTAACATACAGTGGAGATGAGTTCATGTCATTGACAAAGTTCTGATCCAAAAGAACATCTCCCGAACCACCAGTAGCAGAATTGAATCGAGCATGTAGAGCACCTTTCAGATCATACTGGCGAGTGATGTTCCGACCAAAGGTAAGATTCTCCATGACCATCAGATCATGCCTCATCTCTTTCCCACTTTTTGTCTGTCTCACAATCACCTACAAAGAAGAATTTTAGTACACAGAAAGAAACAATCCACCGATGGAAAGAAAATCAAATGCTACAAACCTGATAAATCCCAAGAACTTTTGCAAGGCATGTTTGATTCCCATTGTCAAATGAAAGCTTTATGTGCTTGAAATACTCAACAGAAAACTTCATAAACGACTCAAATTCTGTCTTCTTGATTTCTTTAATTATCAACCTGTCATCAAGGGTTTTGGCAAAAAAGGATTTGCTCTTCCCACCTTTAGCATCCCAGTTTCTGCAACGGCTAAGGGAAGCAATATAATCAACTTCAGATTGGAAGCATCGATTGCGGAGATCACGAAATTGATTGGCATATGGACATATTACAGTATATTTATCCTTGCCAAGTGATTTTGAAACTCCTAGAGGAACTACTGGGTTAACAGTTCCGGGCGGAACCAGAGAATCCAACAAATTCAACCCATCAAAACTGGAGAAGCGCGACTCATCTGAAGAAATGCTTGCCATATTATGGACAGAATCTAAATCTAACGAACCATTTGAAGACCAATGCAGGGTAGTATTAGTGGGAAGTCGAGTCAGACCGTGTAAATGCTCAAATGTTCTCGCAGCAACTCCACTCTCTCCCTTGTTATCATCAGCAAGAACCTCTGTTAATAAAGGTAAATCTTTCAATATGGCCAGTGCACAAGCAATCATACTCGACAGTTCTCCTTCATGGTCTGACACAATATGATTATCAGTTCCAAGAGGAATGTGCAGCATTTGCCCTTCTTCAATGATCAGCTGATACGCTGTGGGTAAGTGCTCTACAGTATAGCTACTAACTGTTTCAAACTTCGAAAAGAACACTCTCTGTAGATCTCTCACGCCAACTTGACGAATTTCGGAGAACGGTGCCCAAAACCAGTCATGCGAACCTTCCAAGTCGAATGATAGTGAATGATGATAAGTGCCTTTCGTTGAAAGATTTGAATCAGCAAAAGCACCACAATCCACATTTTCTGCTAACTGATCATTCTCACAATGATCATAGCTGGCGCCATTTCTCAGATTGGACCCCTGCCTGGCCAACCGTTTTGGGTTTGAACCATCCACATTCGGTGTTTTGAAACCCTCAACCAAATCAGACACATTAACTGGATCAGCTCCATTAGATTCTTGAACAGGACCTTCAATTGGAATGTCTTCTATTGGAGATCCATCAGCTTCTGCAGCTGTATCCAATTTGACTTCTAAATTGATACCAATATCCGAATCAACTTTTTCTGGCTCTACCTTCTCAGAAGCTCTAGAATGGATCATCATAGGATCTGGTGACAGTAATGAATGCAAGCGCCGTTCCCAAATGCATGCTTCAAGGAGCAGTTCCCACAGTACTCTGTTCAAGCTAAGTAGTTTGTAGGTAGCCTGGTCCGAGTTCTCAGTCTTGGTAACAGCATTCTTGAGCACTACCTGTTTTTGTAATTAGTATCCGGTGAAAAAGATAAAAAGCAAATTTCCTACAATTGAATTTACTAATGAGAACTAACAAAATTCGTGAACTAAAGAAGTTCATGAACTAAAGATTTATAAGCAAACAAAGCTCACATCCTTCATACTAGCATTCTTAAATGTTTAAAAAGGAAATATTAAAAGTTCAGTTTAAAACAAATAACAAAATGAATTCAATGCATCTGAAAAGTAATAATTTTTTAAAAGGGCAACAAATATGTACAAGAATGTCATACTACAAACAAATGAGAAGATTCAGACCAAATGTCCGAACACAAACAAATTAGGCAATTATTAAGGAAATAATAAAGAACACTCGAGCAATACAACCTTTTTCACAGATCACAAAAGCCATTACAGAAGTATGGGCAATGTTAGCAACATATTGTCACAAATGCATTCACATTCAAACAAAGACTACCAAGCAATCCTTTCTGCAATACATGCCACAAAATTAACAGGGAAAAAAAATATATAGAGAGAAAGGTGACCTCGAACTCAGATTTTTCTTGCTTTAGCATCTCTTCGATGTCAGAGAATTCTTTAAATGAGCCTCGAAGTTTCAAATTCAAACCATCAAACTGAGATCTCATCTTCTCTAAAGAGTTGGCAACCTCTTTGAACAAGTAAATCAATTTCATGTATACCTGGATTGAAACAAAAAGGTCACATCCAGTGCAAGGAAATAGGAAAAGGGTAGGTAAGAGAAGGCTAATATTTCTGCCATAGGCATATGACATATTAATGAATCATCAGAAATCAAAGATGCAGCAAAAATCGGAAAATAAATATACATTCTGAGTTTCCTTCATAAGCCAGTCTTGTCTAATTGAACTGCTGAATGGAAGCTTCAGAGGAGGCACAGAAACAGTATAAGTTGTGAGAGGGGAATACTTGAACAGAGCAACCATAGGGCCTAATCTGCAGAGCGTCCAAAAATAACATAATAGATAAAAAATAAAATAAAATAAAATAAAAAATGTACAGTTGCTTGCTTGCAGACTTAATATAAAAGTAGATACACCAAAATATATTAATAGATCCAATCCAAAATAATATGCAACTTTTTCCCATGATTTTATTGTAAAAATTAAAATAACCATAAAAACAGAATGTAGCACAGCATCAAAATGATTTTTAACCTAGGAAATGTCTTCCCATGCACCAGATAAGTGCCAAATGCGACCTCCCATAATGCATAATCCTAAGTAGATTTCCCCGTGTAGTTGAATGGAAATCCTTCCATAAACTAGAAGGTTTGAAAATACACTTTAAGTAACCGCTGATATAAGCCAAAAGTACCACTAGATGAGAGCGAATCAATTTATACCCAAAGAAGTAGAGAAAGTCCTTCTGCAAAGAATGGCCGCAGCTAGAAAATAAGTTAGACAAAGATGGGTTCGAGAAATTGAGCTCCAGGAAATTTCCAAAAGATAGGCAACGTGCAGAAGTGGAAAGCAATACTCTTTTTGTACACTTTGAGATTCCATTCCTAGATTTACATTTACCACATCGACTCCACATCCAAAGTTTCCCTTCTGCTTCACCAGGCAAATGCACTTCTCCAGGGAGCCGTTTAACTCGAATAGTAAGCTGCTGGTTACGATGTGCATAATAATAGAAGTGAGCTTCTGGAAGTTCACCACATGATGTGCACTGGCTTTGCTGCAGGATACAAGTTTCATTCAGTCCCATCTTCAAAAATGCTTTTTTTTTTTTTAAGTTTGAAAAAAAATCAAATCCTTAATGTAAAGGACAGTATAGTCAGTACTTGAATGACTGAAAACATTAGGTACGGTATTGAATAAAACTCAAAATAGCAGCCTTCAGCAGATAACACTGAAACATTCCAGAAAACATATATACATAATGGGTTAGGATCCGGAGACACACCTCTACGACACATTTTTTGTGGGGCCCACTCCGTAATGTATTCAACGATCCAACCGTCTATCTTTTATGTCTTACCTCAATGATCATGACTACTAAAAAGCCCCAAATCCGAAACACATGACCACTGGATTAAATATAGTGTTCTTTGTAGAACCGTATTCGTCCATCCTCTTCACTACAAATGAATGTCCTAATGGTTTTGGATTTGTCCAATTTTTGCAAGGATGATCAATGAATGATGAATTGAAATATAGACGGTTCAAATCCTTGAAAAAAGTTACAAAATGGGAGCCACAAAAACATGTGTTAAAATGTGTCCCCAGATCCTAACCCATACATAATAACACATTGGACCTAACCATTTACGACATACCATGCAACAAGTAAATGTTAATAAAATGCCTAAAGTTAGAGATATGTGCAACCTGATTGAGTAAATTATCTTGAAGAAACTTTCCGATGGGGATATCGAAATTCTTGTAGAACATGATATGAGAAAAATGGATCTGCTCACAAACAGTGCCTCTTAAAGCATTTTGGCTAGACATCAAAACCAAAATACTCTGAGAATCCAACACGGTGCTGATTTGGTTCTTACTTTTCATTTGATCTTCACTATTTCCACCATTTTCTTTCACCTCAAGAGAAGCTTCTGTGCATGTAAATGAAGTCTGATTATGCCCATTAAGTGATCTCTCTTCGTGGAAACTACCTTTAACTTCAACATCACAATGATCAGTTGCCTCAGGAGTTTTACAAACAGAAACAGATCTTGTGATCGGGTCATTCAGTTCTCTTCCACTGAATCCAAAGTATGAAGAAAGAGACTTATAAGAAGAAGATGCTTGAGGAAAAGTCTCCCCTATAACTTTCCTTAATGATGCTGAAATGGACGAGAAGCCAGGACGTACAGCAGGGTTGTAAGACACATCGGAAGTGGAACGGCCTTCGAATTCCAAGGTAGAATCGTGGGAATATCCTTCATTAAATCCACTGGAACTGGGAATATCAACTGTATCAGACCCAGTTTCAGCATTAGTCTCTGTATTCTGATGGACACATGGTTTAATAGATCCTAAATTAAGAGTTTCTTTATCAGAGGACAAATTAGTTGCTACATCAGCAAATGGAAGTGTAGAGAACATTGCTCTCTGGTCAACAAGAAAAGCAGTCTCGTGAATTAAATGATATGCCAGAATAACTGCACACTGCACTACACACTTGACTTTCTTCAATTCATCACTCTGTGCTCCTTTCAATAAAATCTGTAGGGTCAATTCAAGCACAGTTATTCATATGAGATGCTAAGCAGTCTACCAAAGTTTTCATTCTCTTATCAAATTTGATGAAATGCTTATCATATGATTGCTAGTGTAAGATCACAAAAGAATGTTCTAGAAGTCCAATGAAAAAAGAGTGGTCTGAACCTAGGCAGTTCAAATTTAAAGTTATGACTCAATAATGATGGCGAAAGAAGGCACATTGACTGAATTAAAGAAGTTGTAGGGCTCTGAAATTGTAGATTAAAGAAGGCATATTGACTGTGAGTAAATATAACTTGAGATGAGATAAATATTTTCCAGAAATACAGCAGCTCCTTCTTTGAGCTGTAGTTCTCAGTATGGCACTATTTTTAATAATAAGTGTGAAAAAATAAGATGCAATTATTTAAGTTAAGCTTAAGCTATTTGAACGTAAATGTTACAGAAAGAACAATGCAACATGTAAGAATCAAATATTATACAGAACATTCATATTCAAAAGGACTCTGGAGTGTCATTAAAGAATTCAGCACTGGAACGTGTGTGTATAGATCATGCAAATATCAGACTAAAAAATGGGGTGGATTATTCACTAACCGTACAGCCAAGGCGTGTAGGACAGCCCTCAATAAACATTAATGTTTTACTTGGGACCTTTCCTCCACCTCCAGCATGTTCCTCTTTAAATTTTTCAATGTGAAATGAGTCGCACTTTTTTAGCTTTTCACTCGTCATTGTATCTGATGACAAAATTGGTGATCCAGTACAACGAGCAACTCTCTCTAGGCGATGGAGCTTCATGTCAAAGATCAGTGTCATTCCTTTGTCAAGAATATACTCTTGAATATCACGAGAAACAGTTTTTTCCACTAAAATCACATCTGGACGGCACAGTTCTAACATTTCGATGACAAACTTCAGATAACCTTTTTCCTGTTAGCAAGAAAATATGAGAACACATAATTGTTTACTGCTCTGATTTAATGACTGACATTATTATCCAGTTACCTGTTCCATTGAATCAAAGGATGACAATCCATTTGAGGACTGACCAAGTACTCCCTTGATTAGCAACAACCTTGGGTTCTTGTACTTGGTCGACATATGCTTGTGTGCAGCATGCTTTTTGAAGACCAAACCTTTCACTAGTTGACTGCAGTGGCATGCACACATTTAGGTTTTCATCTTCCCAGATGACAGGTACTCTCAGAATATGCTAACTAAAATTAATAGTTAGGTGATTATTACACTGTTGAATTGCATCTCACAAGTCTTAAAAATCGATCTAATGAAACAATAGAAATTTTGGGCGGTGATTCTAAGCAACCGACCAGGCAAGCATTCCCTATATTAAAAAATACATCTAATGAGTTAGAAGGTAAAAATTTAATTATCTTGTTCAGGAATTCTGTAATGGAAAGGAGGAACAAGCTGCTACGTTTTTTATTTATTCAAGGAGAAATAAGTTTATTTTTTTATAAAGATTACAAGTTGTAGATGAAGTCGAAATAGCTGACTCTTCAACCTCGTATAACTTTGAGAAAAAGAAAAAAAAAAAAAGAAGAGGAAGAACAAGGTCAGGTTGCATTTGAAAATTTAGCAACAGCAATTTTCTGAAGGAAAAGATCCGAAACATGCAGCCATGATGCTTTCAATGAATATAAAGATATTGACAAAGACAAATACCTAAATTTAAAAATAAAAATAAAATAAAATAAAATAAGATGAAGATAATTAACAATTAAAAACTGAAACGTAAAAGAAAACCAGTTGTTTATTACTGTCACCTTTGGCTGCGAACACCAGTTGCAATGCATTTTACTTTCACGTAGCCATCTGGATCCATTGCTTTACCAACAACAGCATTAGGTTTTAAAAATGAAGCAGCCTCCCATGACAAAGAAGCAATAATGTCCACCCAACTTTCACCACCCTCCCCCAAAGATGCAACACCCACGGATTTAAGTAGCTGACTGATCAGGGCTTTAAACTTTCCATTAAGCACTGCTTCCATTGCTCTTTTTTTTTCCTCCTTAAACCTATAAATCCCACTTCCTTCATCTCTATAATGACTCAAAGAACTCGGTTTACCCCATTTCATGCCATCACCACATTCCTCATCATCATCATCATTGAAAGCAACACTACCCTCCATGTCATCCTCTGGATCATCAGGTTCAGGGGGTTCCCATATCTCAGCATTCGTATCATCCTCAAAAGAATTTGAGTTCTCAGTTCCATCACTATATGAACCAGTGTTTGCATTAACATTACCTTTTCCTTCATGGTCATCGCTTGTCTGCATAATCTGAACATCTCTTACTGTATACATATCACTGCCACAACTACTTTCGCTCAGGTTGATTAGCCTCTGTTTTTTTGATCTATCAAGTCCATTTACTGGATGTCCAATGCTTGAGTGTTGTAATCTCCCATTAGACCAACAAGTGGGATTCCCAGAAACAAATTTTAAAAGGAGGGTACATACCTATCGCATGAGCTCACATCAACAGAAAACTCACCTAATAGAACAGAAGTTAAAAGAAATTATCAAACACATCAGCATAGACTAAACTTCTGCTATTTTAAGAACACCAAAATGTATCATACAAAATACAAAATTGGACGCTTACTGCAGCTAGAGACACAACTGTCACTGCTTGACAAGGAAGTTGCTGGACTGATCACTGGCATTGTCTATAAAATTGCATTACCCTGCTTGATACATTCTCACTCCTGTTTCTCCGCACAAAATTTGCAATACTTACTGGGGCCTCCTGTACCTAATGGTAATGATTTCAAATTCTCCTGTTTGATCTTCTTTTCCTTGGACTGTGTCAATTCTGCACCACAGTAGTGACACATACTGCACACCCAATTCCAAAAGGAAACCGAAAACGGACTTGTAATTAGTCACCTATTTGGTTCAAACAAAATTAAGAGGAAAAATTAAACAATAATACAGGAAAAACAGGAAAAACCAGTTACCAATCGTATCTTTGCTTGTTGAAAGTCCAAATAAAGAGAAGAAGGACATACATATCTACACCACCCAGTAAAAATAAGGAGAAGAAGGCTGAACAACCAGTCCAAATAATATGAAAGTCCAAATAAACCAAATCAAGATTAAAATTTGGTCATCAAATAACCACATGGTACCAAATAAAATGAATATTCAAACGCAAAACGCACAAATCTTCCTAAATATTTTTACATTAAACCGAAACCAAAAATTGGGTTTGTTTCTGTGAAAAAAAAAATTACAAATAAAAGATGCAAAAATAAATTAAAAAAAAAAAAGAAGCAACAAGGGAAGATAAATACCCAGTTCTTGAATGAATTCCAGCCTTCACCCAGAAAACAGATTATGGACAAATCATATGAAAAAAAACTGATTCAGAAAAATTGATATGCAAGATTCAGAGAAAAACCCCCAACAGAGAATTTGAAGTGAATAAATTGATCCACTAAATAAAATCATCAATCAAAATCCCATGTTTCCAAAATTATAATCACCAAGATATTCGACAACTGGACAAGATTATTACACATACAAATTAAAGAAACAAACTATTTATTAATAAATAAAAAAACTACCATTTTCAGCGCTCAAATAATTAAGCAAGAAAAAGAAAATTGAAGGAATAAATTGATTACTTACTGTTAAAGCAATCGGAAGGAACAAAGATGGCTGTCTGCTGCGACATCCATACGATCCCAGAATCGAGAGTATAATACTATTAGGCGTGTATTTGAAAAGTAGAAATCGAAAGCAAAGAATTGTAGAAGGGAGTGAAGAAGTTGGTGGTGGTGAGAGTCCTCGGAGTGGTCACTGGAGTCGTAAGATACGGAGAGAGGGAAAAGGAGGGGGGCACTGTCAAAGAATGGATGAATTGAAGGGGAAAGAAAAGAAAACAAAGGAATTGAATTGAATTGAATTTCCTACAAGTGGGGTCCACGCAAAAGTGCTTACTAGCTGTAAAAGAATTATTTTTTACTTTTTTCAAGTTTTATTAAAAGTATACTCCATAGTCCATATATAATAAGCAAAAATATAATGTCACCGTGTAAATTTTGTGGACTATGATGTCGTCTCCTTCTATTTTTTCTTTTCAACTTCTCTATATTTTATATTTCTCTTATTATAAAAAATTAATATAAAATATTGATGTGATTTAACCGTGACCGTTCAAATAGAAGGGAATAGAAGGGAAAAAAAAAAAGAAGAGAATCCTAATCCTAATTTTATAGAGGTAGCAATTAAATTCGTCAAATCTAATTTTTGAATTGGTTCAAGTGATTCGATTTTTAGAGATTAAGTTTTAGGTATTTTACAAACTAAGGTAAAATGGGTGAGATTGTAGTCACTAGTTAGCCACAGCCTTCAGGTTGGTTGTTAGTACTTAGGAGCATCTCTAAAATTGTTCTATAACATTGCCCATGGTTGTCAGTACTTAGGAGCATCTCTGAAATTGTTCTATAACACTGCCCCGAAATTGCAATCTTCAATCCCTGCTTGCAAATGTAAAAGAGGTTATCAATCTCTCCCTGCTACTATCAAAAGGAGAGAGCACAATTAAGATGATAGAACTTATCCAAAGTGATAAACTATAACCTTCAGTGAAATCAAATGGCAGCTGAAGAGTAAGAAATAAACAAAAAAATAATAATAATCAGCATTCTTATCTCATGAATATCAATGCACCAAGAAACAAAATACAAATCATTCAAAAATAAAAATAAACCTCAAGTTTATAGGTTTGCATAAATGAAAGATGACATTTATGTAAACATGTGTGGATGACAGAGAACATTAGTTGTTATTATATTGTAGCTGAGAAAAGCTATCTTTCTTCTTGTAATTCATATGTAAATTTATACGAATACCTCAGGTTTATGTATTACCATCACCCAGCTTTAAACCATATAAACCTATGTAGTTGATTGATTTTGTAATGTAAAAGATAGAAAATCAAGATGACATGTCAAGATAAATGGGAAGAGGATGCAAGATAAGTGGGAAAGGATGCAAGATGAGTGGAAGTCACAAAGTAGATAGCTTTTCATATGACCTCAAGGTTGATTAAGGATGCAATCCAATATCACCACCATAAGTTTGAGTTTACACTAGAACAATAGAGGCACTTGAAAATAGGATGATAAGATGGTAACTTCATTCTGGTTAATCAAATATTTTAGCTAGCAGTAAGTGGGTCAAGGCTCGATACCAAAGTCATAAACTATGATTTTAAAGCACATTTTAGCCAACAAAACCCAAAGTACTCATGTCAAATATTAACAGCCAAAACCCAGAGTACACATGATAAACTATAATTCATTGATTGGAATGAAACATCTGAGAACATATGAAATCAACAACCAAACCCAGTGTACTCATGTCAAATATTAACAACAAAGGAATTTTTGTATGTATGTCAAGACACAAGAATCAAATAAAAAATATCACCCAAGACAGTGGCGGAGCCAAGAATTTAGACTAGGAGGGGCCTTTAAATCATATAAAAAAATTAGACAAAAATATAGCAATATAACTAATGAGAGAAAATTAAGGGTTCCTTTTTTGTATTGGCATGTAAAATTTAAATCAAACAAGACTGGTAGATCTTTAACATGTATGAAAAATTTAGTATTAAATAATTATATCATAAAAATAGAACTTGCTACGAGATTAACAATAAAGTTAACATTAATTTCAAACCAAAATTTAAATCACGGCTCAATACTATTATTATGAGATTTTTCTTCAACATAAATTAACCTTGTTTCATATCAACTAACCAAAAAAAAAATTGCTGAAAAAGAACTTAAAGGAAGTTCACCAGCAAGTTTTGAACCCTTGACGTACAGGATCTCAAAATCCCCTTGAACCACCGAGTCGCATATTCTTTAGTTACAAAACCAACAGATAAAATATATAAACTATATTTCAGAATAGGCCTGTGCCCATCTTGGTCTCGATGTGGCTCCGCCACTGACCCAAGATGAAAATCAATCAGGGAATTTCTGATTGATTTATCACCCAAATAGAACAAAAGAATTAGAATAGCCTGAGAAGATTAACAAAACATCTACAGCTCCACTCAATACATAAATGTAACTTACAATATAGTTCTTCATCTTCTGGAATATGGCTCTGCTTGTCAGTATTGCACTTATGATCACACTTAACCTTGCTTCAATGAGAACAATATCTGAAGCACCTTTTGCAACATCAGTAGCATTAGCTACGACAATACCAATATCTGTTTTTTTTTTTCAAAGCAGGAGCGTCATTGACAACATCTCCAGTCATTCCACAAATGTGCATCCTCTTTACAATTTCATATTTGTGTCCTATAATATTAAAAAGACATGTTAGAACAATGGTCAACCCAATATCAAGTTAACGGCATTCATAAACCGTGCATTTAATTAATAATGAAACAAAAAAATAAAAATAAAAAGTGGACAATTGTGATAGTGTCGCCAAACAAGTAGGCAAAGCAACATGCCCAATAACTTTCATGATATGAGCAATCATGAGTCTAGGCTTAATTTAAACCAATAACAATGGATTTGGAAATGTAAACTACTACCAACAAATGTGAGTTTTATAACTTCTCATTAAAGAGATTGCATGTTTAATTAGTGTTACACCCCACCCCTTTTGTTCTTATTTGGTGAGCCCAAGAGGCCCACCCCCTGATTTTTCCTTCATTTCCCGTACTCCTTCTTTTTCTCCTCCTTTCCCTTACTCATAGCAACCACCACCATCATCTGGACCTCCTCATCGTGACCCGGACCACCAGGGTGGTCATCATTCTTCACCTCTCACGGAACAGTGACACAATCACTGTTAAAAGTGTGCTCCGACGAACCCCGACGTAGGTGAGCTTCGAAACCACTCTAAAACTTTCCCTTTTTATCCTCATAATTCATTCCTGATTGTATCTGTGTGTTTTAGTCGTTGAAACTACGAAGAAACACGTCGATGAGACTTCCCCAGATTCCGGAGAGGAACCCGCCACTTTCGAGGCAATTTTCGGCCAAACCATGGCAAGTTGGCTGGCGTGCAAGGTATTAATCTATTCATCTCGTTGAGTACTACAGCTTTCCTTTTTGTTTCACCTAATTTTGTTGAGTATTGAAGAAGTTATACTCATTTGAATCTTACCCAGTTTTCGGTGAGTCCGACGGCTTTCGAGGCATTTTCCGGCCAAACCACGGCTAGTTAGATGTCGTATGAGGTACCATTCTTTTCGTCTCTTCGAGAACTACAACTTTCGTTCTTGTTTCACTTGATTTTGTTGAGTAACAAGAAAGTTTTGGCCTTTTAAAGGTTGTGTAGTATTCCGGCTGATTCCGGCCTTCTTCTTCCTTGGGTCCAGCGATCCATGTCTTTGACTCGGGCCTTAGGCCCTTTTGGATCTCAGGTTAAGATTAGGCCCTTTGGGCCGCATAAGGAACTTGGGCACCAAGCCCGTTTAAGTCTAAACCCAAAACCCATTTCTTTTTATTTATATTTGTTTTGTTTTAATTTTAATTGTTTTGAGTAAAAGGCCTTTGGGCCGTTTTAAACTTAAGGGCCTTCGGCCCGTCTCCTTTTAGAACCCAGAAACCCTTAGGCTAAAGGCCTTTGAGCTTTTTGAATCAGGGCCCTAAGCCCATTTTCTCTTAAACCCTAAACCCTTAAGAGCAAGTCCACCCCTAAGGACTTTGTACCAGCTCCCAGCGCATTTATCCACTCAAGTGAACAGTAATAGATCCCAGTAAATAGTAATAGGCCAAAGTATCTCCACCCCTAATAAAAAATAGTCTAGTCTATTTTATTAAAATATTTTTTTATTATTATAAAATAATAATTTTATTTTAATTTCTGAATTTATAAAAAATAAAATAATAATAATAATATATGAATTTATTAAAAATTTATGTATTTTTTAAAAGTGAAATTCTTAATTTTTTGGGAAAAAACGTGGATCATTGATCTTTGATTGGACGGTCTAGTTTAAAAGTAAAATCTAAATGTTTTTTACCTTTGGAAATCCAATGGTCTAGAAAAACTAGCCGTTGAAAATCCAACGGCTCTAAGTGAGCCATGTCAATGAAGCCCAAGTGGGCTGACAGTGCGCAGAGTTATTGTCGTCTATTCGTGCCCACGCGCGAGTGTCATGTATGCGCCAACAGTAATAGGTCGGCTCTTGGGTCTATCAAGAATGGGCTGGTCTGTTGCCTGGCTTGGGTTGGGTGCCAGGCAACTTTGTGGGCTGGAGACCATGGACAGACCCTCAGTGGGTTTTTTTGATTGGGTGCTGGGCAATTTGTTGTCCGGTGGACTTGCTTTAATGACCCAACCCAATTACCTAACCCTAACCCAATAACCCAAGCCAAACCCTAAACCGGGTTTGACCCTTGACCCGGTTTGACCTGTGTTGACTGACCCGATCAACGGTCAATGTTGACTTTGACCGGTCAATATTGACTTTTTGAGTTGACTTTTTCAGGTTTCGTTCGAGACCCCTCCTAGGCTAATTTCAACGTCCTGGACCCGTTTTTTAAGTCCGTTTTCCCAAATTAAATCGTTTGAGTAGAGTTTGACCAAGTGTACCCTTTATGTGCTTAGGGGCAACTATTGTGGCATTTCTATCTTCGCTAGCAACGCAGTTTTTTACGGCGAAGTACTGTGAGTGAACCCCTTCTAAAAATGTATGTTTTAATAGTCGAAATGCATACATGAGAAGCATGATTTAATGATTACGTTTTGTGAAACGTTTTATGAGATGATATGCTTACTGAGGCTATTTTGAATTATTACTATTTTTCCTATAACCCGTATTCTTTATATAATATCTGCTAGATGATATGATATTTAGAATATGTTTTGAACACCTCTTTATAGTATAGATGATAGATTACTTTATACTATGAAGTTGATTTTCAATATATATATGTTCACTGGTTTTGTACTTACCTAGTGGTCCCAATTTCCGCTACGGGACAAGGGATAGATTCCGGTCCGTCCTGGGCGACGGGTGGAGTCGGCATAGAGCCTAGAGTGTGTTTCCTCTGGCTATTTAGCACATGGACGGGGAGCTGGCACGGGACTTGAAGAGATATTTTCCTCTGACTGTATACTTAGGGACGGGGAGATGGCATAGGGCTTGGAGGAATATATGGACATTTTTCACTAGTGATTATGTATATGTATGAGTTATGATTTGAGATATTGCACGGCATGCTAGGTTTCGGAAAACCTATTTTATTATCATGGTTATATGAGGTTTCATAAAACCTGGGGGTTAGTACGTTGATAACTGTTTTGTTATATATATATCAAATTGGTCCACTCATGTTTGTTTTGTGCCCTCTTCAAGACTTAGAATCGAGGTATACAATCCTGGCGTCAAGGTACTTCTGCATTGGCATCTTCGAGTCCTCTTGGTGTAGGACTCATTCTTCTTTTCATGTAATTTTATATTCTTTCTTTGAAGTATTATAAATTAGTTGTATGCTCTAAACACGTTCCTTTAATGCATATTTATTACTAATAAATTCTTAAGTCTTATTTAATTCTCGTTCTCATGCATTCTGAATGGCTTTCGTCACCTCTCAGGTGTCGGCCAGCACGTGACCATCTCGATGTCCCTAGGACATCGGAATCGGGGTGTGTCAATGACGCGATTTTAAACCGCACAAATTTAACCCTCTTTTTGACAGATGTAGTATAGATGTAAGTAGGGTATCGTTCTAGGCCGGGGATTAGGAGGGATTGCTAATCACTCTAAAATTAATTTAAAAACGTAAAAACAAAATTTAAAACACTAAACTAAAATAAAAACACTTAACTAGAATAACTCAAAATAAAACTAACAAATAAACTAAAACAAATCAAAAGACTCAAAACAACTCAAGACTCTAGAAAACACAAACTAAGCTAAAAACTCGAAACACACTAAAAATGACTCAAAATAATAAAAACAATTTAAAATAAAAACTAGAAGCTAAAATGGATGGAAATCGAATTAAAAGATTAAAAATAATAAAAACTAACTAAATAATATAATATAATAATGGGGGGTTTGGTTTGGATGAAACGTAAATTAAACTTAAATAAATTACAACTTGACAAAAACATAAAATTAAAAATGAACGGATAGACGACGGATTGGCTAGAGGGTTTTTCTCCACACATGACACATAAGCAACCTAAATTGATTTTCAGTTGTTCTTTCAATAAATTATGAATTCTCAACGCCCCAAATTAACCATGAATTGCATAGATTAATTCTCAGATTTTCCTTAAGTTAATGGATTGGATGATTGCATACGACAACCCAAAACATTCCCCACAAGTTCCCTACATGAATTGCATAATAGAGATACAAGCGAGAATCATTAAGTTCTATGAAAACCATAAGCATTGACGAGGCACTTATTACTATGAATTGCATGAAACTTATGCCAAGAATTCACTTAACGCGATTGTGACTAGCAACCTTCACTACTCATGAATATAAGTTCATAACGATTAGGTGAAATTCACTTATATTCTAGCATCAAATTCATGCATGTAAATTAAGTATGCATTCTTAATCGACAAACACAAATAAGTTATTAATCAAGCAGTTAAGCAAATTAAATCACAACTCAGAAATCACAACTGAAATTACCAATTCAAATTACAAATATAATCATGGTTTTGAATTATCCTCTAGCCAAAACAAATTAATTACACATTATTAAAACAGAAATTAAAAATAAGTTTGAAGGATTAAACCAAAATAGAGTAAAGGATCTGTGCACTGTGCTTTGGGCTTCTGTGCGTTGGGTCGTGCCTTAGCTTCTGATTCGAAATCCCGAGGCCTGGCCTCTGTTTTGCTGCGTTGACTCCCTCAAATTATTCTCCTGACGCTGCCAGAGGCAGCTTGCCTCGGTATTCCCCAAGCCAAACCCCCGAGGCTTTGCGCCTCCCTTTTGGTTCGTGCTCGCCTAAGCTGCCAGCATGGCAGCTCTCACCTTCCCCCGTCGAGGACCTCCCTGCGCCTGCTTCTTCGTATTTCGTCCCCGAGGCTTACTGCCTCCTGCAGCTTTTTGGCAGGTTATTCCCGTGAGCACTCCCTGGCCTCCGCTGTTTTCCGCTGCCCAGGGCAGCTTTGATTTCTTCCTCTCCCCCCTTTTTGCGAGAGCCCCCGAGGACCTCTTAAGTTGAAAAATAATCCGCTTTTCTTATTTTCTCCAATTTTCAAAGCTGCCTTTTCCCTATCTTGCGCATCTCTCCAATTCTTTAATGCTGCCAAGTGCATTCTGACCAACTGCCAAGGGAGTGCCCATTATTCTCTCCATTATTTCAAGCTTTTTCACCGACACACACATTATAATTATATTTAAATATATAAATATATATAAATATATATATATATAAATATATATATATATATATATATTTATTTTCCATATGATAAGTTCTATTTCAACAGACAAGAAAGTTTAGATAAAAAAAATACTTAACACTTCACTTATTCTATTTTTATTTTCTTAGCTAGATAAATTCTTATAAAACATAAAAATAACGTAAATAGCTCAAAATAATACGAACTAACTAAGAAAAGACGAGTGAATTTGATATAAAAATATATAGAAATATGATCCGATCAGTCAATTAGAAAGTGGAAAGAACAAAGAAACTCCGGTAGAACCCACCAGGAAATACTCCAGCAAATCCATCAACCTTCTTAGTCAACTCGTCCACATGGAGGGAAGCTATGGCTGCATCCTTGTCTTGGCCAAGCAATGCGGAAGATGGGTACATTTATATTGAATTTGAATGACATGACAACTTATCCATTTAAGGCAACTATATAAAGAATTGCTTGTGGCCATATTGATTGAATTAAGAATGCAAGAACTATGTATTAAGATGATATTTTTTTACAGGGACTTGCGTTTTGTGTAGTATTTGGGAAACCAACTGCTGTTTTTGTTTATGCTCAATAATTGCACTCGGAACATGAAATATATGTGAAAGTCAGTTGTGAAACAATCACTGAGATCATCTCATACTTAATTAGTATGTAAGTGTAGAATTGTGATTCCTTGAATTAATAATTTATATGGTTAAAATAAATATAGGATTTTATATAACTCAAAAGAAGCAACTCTCTCTAGCTTTTCACTTATCAACTACAAACCTTAGACCTAATTCTCAACCACCACTTTTTGCTCTTGCTGGGGGTACGGCACCAGCTTGCTACCCTCTTATTCTTTATCTCTATTCCTCCTTCTTCCCTCCCATCTCCACTACCCTTTCCTCTAATCTTCCCATCCCATCTTCTCAACTCTTTGTTATACTTAACTCATTGCATAAAGCAAGACATCTTCTTCATTGTTTATCTATTGATAAGATTCAACACTACATTACCTGCCGCCACTGGATTGGCATGAAAAACTTTACCTTACTTCGGATTTGGGGTCATCCTTACACATTCCAAGCAGACCCTTTCCCTAATCCTTGGAAGGATGCTTATCTTGTTGTTATGCTGACGTATGTAACTTATCACACCAGCACAAGGCATGTCCCCAAACGATTATGTCTTTACTGTTAGTGATACCGTAATATCTTAGAGGTCCCCAAATACAACTTAGTTGTGAAATCTTTCAATCGTTCCAAGCTCACTGCACCGCACTATGCCACACATGAGAGATATGGTTAAGAATTCTTGTTGAGCATATTTGAAGCACTTGCAGTTTTTCATCCATCGTCGAGTCTTAGTGACGATCTGTGAAGACAGTATTGTTGTATCAACCTAGACCAAGACATGATATATCAACAAAGTCAACATCAAATTTATTGTGCACTTCTCACATTAGCAAAACATCAAAAAATTGAAGTCAAGAAAATCCAATCCCAAAACAACCTTGCCGACATTTTCACGAAGTCATTATTGACATCAACCTTCCAAAAACTTGTTTGAAGAATTGATATGTGTAACTATCTCATTTGCAACTCTAGTAGTTCTTATAGGGAGTTTTGTCGAACTCAGGGGGTACCCTAAAGTATACTCACTTGACTTTAAAGTATTACTTTTCACTTAGATCATGAGCATTTTTCCATTATGTTTTTGCTTACTTGACGAGGTGTTGACAAGGCACCCATGTTAGAATGGTCATACCTTTGTGTGTGTATTTTACTACTTACATCCTAAAAATGTTAAGTATCGACATGTTGCATTAACTCATCTTTTCTCCTTAGGCTATGGGTTTATCACATTGGGTTTTACCATGGCCAGATTTTGATAAGACATACTCTTATATGCAATCTCCAATAGAGACTCGCATTCACTACTTGTGCCAGTTACACGAGACGACTTCATCAACTGTGCTTCTACATCATCCATGAAGATCTTATGCGAAACTACTTGAGTATTTACACACTCAAGGGGAGTGTTGTAATATTAATTATATCACAATGTGTAAATCATTAATAGATTGTGTTTAGAATACTAGAAGATCTTATCCCTTTATGAAATAATGTCATTTAATAAAAAATTTAGTATGTTGAATGTTATGAAATAAGGTTATTCAATAGTTCTTTTGAAATTACTGTGAATTTGATGTAAATTATTGTTTCTTTATTATGGGTTTTTTTTTCTTCACATATCGTCATTGCGAATTATTACCGCATAATACAAGGCAAGATGGTGGTCGTTTATGACCCATTTACTCTGCAAGCGAACATCAGAGTCCACAACCTATTGGCTTACGACAATGGAGCCATCATATACACCAAATTGTCCCATGATAGCCCCTACATGAAAGAAGCTCACCCCCGAGGTGAAGGGTGATGACAGAGATAAGGTGAAGGGTCCACAACCTATTGGCTTACGACATTGGAGCCATCATATACACCAAATTGTCCCATGATAGCGCCTACATGAAAGAAGCTCACCCCCGAGGTGAAGGGTGATGACAGAGATGTGAAGGGTGATGACAGAGATAAAGTGAAGTGTATTTTTTAAATTTATTATTTGTACTAATTTTACTTATTTAGTATTTTTTTTAATCTAACAATTTTTTTTTAATCTATTCAAGTTAACTTCGAGATCGACATGGAAGAGTCGGTTATGCCCGAGTACATAAACCGGATGAGGGTTGATCGATTCAAGGAGTGGAGTACAAAGCTGCATAACTACTACAAGACTTGTGCATCTCCTATTGAAGCTCTCACAAATACACTCCCGAAGTTTGTGGAAAGGATGGACAAGTGGCACTAGCTCTGTTGTTACTTTCATAGCTCGAAATTTCTTGTAAGTTTTTAAAATTTCATTTCAATTTTCTATTCCTTCAATATAATTAATTATTATTTTTATTCACAACGTAGATACTAATGCTAAATAACGTACACAGAACTCCTCATCCCTATCTCCATCCCGCTCTATCTCACTCTCCCTCATTTTAGTAAAATAGGCCACAACAATAATTAGAATTTTACTTTTAATTTTTTGTTATCCACATGGACAAATTTGGCCTCCACGTTGGCAAAAATGTGGGCTCAGAATTTGTCACATCATCAATTTACGATCAATTTAACAAATATTTTAATGTAAGTATAGAAACTAAATATTGTTTGAAAATGAGGTATGGCATTTTGCATCCGAACTTAAAAAGACAAAAATATAATTCATCTTTTTTTCAAAATTTATAGTGCACATAGTTAATTTCATCAATTATGATATACATTGACGTACACCAATATTTTATTAAGTATCTTACCCAGGAATTGTAATAGATTTGGAAATTTCTTACACGACTCGTTAACACGATACATAAATAACACGAAAATAACGAGTTTCAGGGCTATACGATAACTAATCGGGTTGTTACCGGGTCATACGACAAGAACTCGTTAATAACGGATCCTTAATAGGTTTACATGAGAGTGACACATGGTAACCCATTTCGACACGTTAAAAAAATGTTATTTTAATGATTTTAATTTTTTAAACTAATAAAAAAACTTACTATAAAATAAAATAGCCATAATGTATATTTATATATTATATATCAAGTATGCATAATTGTATTATTATGATATAAACGGCTCAATTTTAACGGGTGTCAAATTATATTTTTTATTTTCATTATTTAAAATATATTTTCTTTAACGAGTAACAGGTCAGATCATATTACATGATAATATTAACGGCTCAATTTTGGATTGGGCCATGTTACCCGTTTATTTTAACGGGTATTACACAACACGACCCATTAAGATATCAGATATGTTATGAAAATAATACAAACACGAAAAACAGGACACAAATGCCAAGTCTAAATTGTAATAAGATCGGTGTTGCTCCATTTCTTTATTATGTTCTGAGGATACGACTGCATAAGTGGATTTTTCACATTAAAATAGAAAATTGGACGTTCACAAGCTTTGTGACGCTGCCCAATGTCATTCAGCCGCAATGACGGCTTCTGTCCACATTTTCCAGTTTTCCTCGACTGCTTTTGGCTTAAAAGTTTTTAAATTCTTATTTACGCCCTTTCTCAATTCTTAAGTTTTCACATATGAATTTCGAACTGCTTGATTTTAAATTTGTACTTATATGTTGTGGATAATCACTTTTATTAATTTAAACTTGGAAGAGAGTAGTTAAAGAGAAATGCCATATTTACTAAAACAATTCACTATTTGCACATCTCAAAATGTTTTACGAAAACACAATAGGCTCGATGATACGGTATATAATTATTTTCTGATAGGGCTGATGGCAAATCATTTTTCTACGATTTATTCTACTACTCAGCACATGCACAAACCTTCATTCTCTCCCAGACTCCCAATGATTTTTTTTACTCCATTTCGAGAGTAATAAACTAAAAAGTCCTCACTTGCATAAGTTTTTTTTTCCTTCTAAATATCAAAGTAGTAGAAATTCTGGATGAAAACTCAGTTGAATAAGGGAAAATGTTTTTTATGCACGTAGCATTAAATGCTACGAGGCTTGAATGATCTGAATTGAACTAGATTATTTTATTTGGTTCCGTGAATTCAGGTCATCTAAACTCACAACATCTAATGGCTATGTAGCACCAAATTGACCTCTAAGGATCTTCGTCGTTGGTTATGCTCGTTTTGACTTCCAATATATATTATTATACATATGCAAGTTAACTACATTGTCCCTCAAAGTGGGTTAATCAATTTCCAACTTGCAATTCAAGAGATTATCCACTCTTTGTTGTTTAGACTCTTTAACCAACCCTTTCACCAAAAAGAAAAAGACTCATTAACCAACCAATATATATATATATATATATCTAATATCTGGATATTGCAAGTTCTAGCGGTGTGGTCTGCTGGGAAAACTAGTATAAGCCAACAACTTTTGAAAGGCCCATTGTTTTGCTTGTCATTTGCAGGATGCTTGCAAGTGGTGGAAATTCAAAAGTTTTCTCTCGTTAGGTTAGCAAGTTTGTAGCAGTTAAGCTTGACCAAGCTCTTTGGATAGTTTTTACCTTTCAACACCCTTATCTATTAGCTAGTTGTCACCAATTGATAATAGCATTTCATGTAGCTTGTATTTGGATTAATATTTAAACACTGGGCTTTGCACAAAGGGAGGCCCAATGGAGCCAAAAGGAGTTGAACTTGCCCAAAGCCCATTCAAAAGGTCTAAAGCAAATCAAGGCCATCTCAGCCAAAGACATAGGCCACATGCCTATGATTGAAGTAACAAGTGATGGAGGCCAACTCACTCTCGGGACAAAAAAACCATTTTCTAGTTGCATTACAAGTAAAAAGATGATGACTCACTACCCTTCAAGAGCTTTCGAGAAAGATTGAGGCTGAAAGCAGTCGGGCCAAAACATCTATAAAAGGGAAGAGAGACATCAGCATAAAAGACACTAAACCAATCAAACAAAAGACATCCAAACTTTGCTCTCAAGCTAGTTCATTACCCAGAAAGCTGAAACTTGCCTAGATTCAGTCCTTTTAGCCATAGTTCTCTTAGAAAAGCTATCTTTTGTCCATTGTAAAAGCTCTGCTACTTTAACTTAATATCGTAGTATCGATTCCCTCGTGTAGAACCTAGCTATCTATCATCCTTTTTTCAGCATATAGACCTCTGTAAACACAATGAGAAGTCGTTGCAAGATGTTTCAACCTTACCCGACACGGTGAAATCTTGTCTGAACCTCTTTGTATGTACTTTTATTTAGTAGATCTATCACTTTACATGCTTTTTATTATGTATTCAAGTCATTTCGCACTGTTTTCTAACTAAGAGGTTCCATTTGTCTTTGAATCTGGTTAACTTAATGAATCTGTGTTCACTAAGACCAAGATGTATTTGAAGAAATAGTTAAAAGGGCTCTGGACTCCCTTCATTTTGAATATACAAGTTTATGAAATAAAAGTCCTTGTTTACAAGGCAAGAAAAATAACTTAATACAGACTTAACCCATCTGTGACAATCCTTTGATAACAAGAAGTCTGAGTAACTTGGGGCGCAAGTAATCAATTTAAATCACACTTGTTCAACATCTATTATAATGAGATAACAGTGGCACGCCTAAATCCTTGTTAGTTTTGATTGTGAGCCTCAAGGCCTACACCTAAGGCCCTACAAAGGCACCTTTCGAACTAACTTCGAACCTTTCTTGTAGCACATCAAGTAGCAAGAACATGAGCAACACATATCAACCACCGTGCCAGAACATCCCATGAGAACTTTGCCAGGGCCGAATCCTTGCCCGAACAACTTGGAGGTCTCAATCCTATTATTTGGAGGTGGCATCACCCTTATATAGCATGCTCTCATAAGTTCACTAATTACTTAACTATTTGTTGGCGGGTCTTTTTGTATGTGTTGTCTGGAAAAAAAAAATGAGGACTCAGATTATTTGTTCCCCGGAACATGCATGAATGATGGCACAACCCATGCAAGCCATCCTTTTAGTCGCAATTCTTAGACAGTATGTGGCAAATCCTCCTCCTAACCATTTCATTTACTTCAACCATGAGTTTTAATTGGAGTTTTGATTGGCTCTTGGGAAAGAAAAAAAATATGGGGAAGAGAGAGAGAGAGAGAGATCGGAGTGCGTTAGTTGAGATTGCATGCGACTGCATGCAAAGAAGTGCACAGAGGTGAAAGAAATACAGAAAAGATAAAGGATGTGATATCAAATGTGTGGGACCAACAGGTTCTAAAACTTTTTATTTTTCGACGACCTGAAAATTTGGGATCTTTTTATTTATTTATTACAAATATCTCTCTATCTCAAGTTAAGCATGGTTAATTTCGTGTATTGTTTTGATGATAACATATACATTATGTGTGTAACTCTTGTGCTTATTCATGGAACATGAGAAATTTAATTAGTGTTGCATTATTCCGAGAGACAAATATAAAATGCACATGAGAAATATTAGGGTTCATGTGGGAAGTTACATTTGATGAAGTATATAATGAATATGTAAAGGGATGATGTGATATGTAATTATGTAATATTAGATTTTATAAAAGTAATCTATTTTCTAGAGTTTTTAAAACATCATCCCTTAACATATTACATATTGAACTCACCAAGCGACGTTGGTTATTACTTATCCTTCATCCTTTTATTTTTTAGATGAGTTATTTGGCAAGATAGGAACTAAATGAGTTGAGTTTGTGGTAGACTACAGATTTAAAAAATAAAAATAAAAATATTTTTGTACACTTATAAGGATTATAAGGATTTCAGGTCATTTGTATAAAAGAAAATTATTTTTAATTCTGTATTCTGTTTATTTTTGTTTTTATTTTTACTAGTATTCGGGCAACAAATGCGGGCTTTTTTATTTTATTTTTTACCAACCCTGAGTTTAAGGCGTGATAGAAATCGAATTGTATGAAACAGATGAAAGAAATGGGTAAACATATTACGAACTATTTATCTATTTGTTCAACTTGATTTACTAAACAATCTTAGTTTTATTTTTATTTATTTATTTTTTTTTTTGCAGAGATGATCTTTACAAAGTAATTTATAATATGAAAAATTCTGATCATAAACACAAAATTGTATTAATTGGACAAAAAGAATTTATTTGAGTAAAAATGTCTACTCATCCTTGAATAGCCGAGTATTTTTCTTTAATTATAGATTATTTGACCCAGCGCCCCATACACAAGTCGATGCAGCATGACATAAAAGCTGGTAAATCAAAATTGAGAATGAAGATATAATACCACAAACATTATCCCTTGCAATTCAGTTGTCACAATTTTTCCCCTACAGTTTTTTTTTATTCTTTTAGAAGCTCTTGTAGTGTATTAGTTGTAGCAAATTAAGGACAAGAACCATTTCTGTTTTTGTTTTTTGAACTTTGCGAGTGATGTGTATAGCTTTAGAGTAATGCTATTCTTAAGTTGATGTGGGCATATCCAACTCATATGCTACCTAAAGTGGTATAAAATTCTACGGAAATTAGACGTCCAAAGCTTTCCAACATACGTGGCAGCGATGCACAAAATCCAGTTAGTCCTGGTGAATTTCTAACAGCCCAACATATATATATGACAATTTTGCACAAGAAGTTCCAGCTCCAGTTGCAATTTCCAAACAGCAACCTTTAATTTGCACATTGAACGTCCAATTAGACTCTGATGATTCGGTGGAATACTTCTTAGACTTCATTTCTTTCCAGCTTTGACCCTTTTAGCCTTAAAATCACCATATTAGCTCCAAAGTCATATCTGAGGTCGATTATCTACTAAACACTCACTAGACACGTTAAACAACCAATTTCACAAGAAAAGCATATAGCATAAAATGTAGGAAATAAGGGAATAGTACATGTATAAAGATGATGTCATCAAGTTTCAATGTGATGAGTTTTTGTATCCAGATGATAACTCGGGATGGAGTTCTTTCAAAGTGAAGGTGACTGATGTACAATAGCTAGCCGAGATATGTTCATGGAGCAACTTGACATCAGATGACAAAGTAAATTCGATTTTGGCAAATTCCTGGTAAGATTTCCTAAGACTATATAAACAACTTTTAGGGTTGTAATTCAAGCCTCTTTGAACTGTTATCAATACAAGTAAGTTTCTCTCTATTTCTTCCTAGTGGATTCTAGGGTTTGCTAGTAGATTCTAGCCTAAAGGTTATCGTTCGATTTCATCATATATTGTGTTGCGTCAATTAGTCATTCCTTGTTTTTATGAATTTTTGCAAATTAGGGACAATAGTTTTGTCATCTGTTTTACTTAAAGCATATGTAAAAGTAAATTAGACTTTTCGGAGGTAGAAAAAATCACGTTCCTTTCACATGCTAAATTCGTTTAGGCGTACCAAAAATTAAGTTATTATATGATGGACACAATCACAGAAAGAGAGATATAGGGAGAGTGACAAGGGGAAAAAAAAATTCAAATCCAATAATTGGCTAGGGAAAAAGGAAAAGCAAGAAACTCGTGATGATAAGCAGTATACAAATTAACTCTCCCCTGCAATACAACTTTTCTTCTGCTCATCTAAAGACTCTAAACCACAATTAAACCCTAAACAAATTAATCGTACGTAATTAAGAAAAATCCAGTTGCAAAAGTTAACATGCATCCTCATAGGACCGGCCGTGACTTAGGGCGAGCAGGGCGATGGGGACCTCCCGGGGCCCAAAAAAGTCAGAGGCACAAGTTAATTAACATTGTTCTTAGCAGAGACTCCCCATGCATGCATATAATTAGCTAGCGGTAGCAGAGGCCGTCGCAAGGTGGAGATCTGAAGATGAATACTAGTTAGAGGGAACATGGTAATACTTCCCTTTACACGTGCACCTATAGACTATTGGGCATGACTCTGAAGTGGAGCACTTGAAGCTCACCATCACTCTTTTACAGGGAAAGCACGGTCCGCACGCATGTGAACAGTCCGGCAACCTCGACCCGCTTTGGTTTAGGTCCTTCCTTGCTTCTTCCTTTCCTCTTTCCTCGTCTCCTTCCTCGCTTCGGTACAGGTTCTCTCTGTTACCGCCTGCGACTTCTCTTTGCAGGTTTACTGAAGCATCAAGGGAGACAAATTAATTACTAAAATAAGAAATTTGGTTTAGACCTAACACGTATAGGATAATGATAATACATGAGTGGTTATCTATGTAACCAATATCAATTAATGAGATAATGATAATACATACGAGGGACGTGAGGAGGCCAAACACGTAGGCTTCTGCCTATCGTAATTAGCATGAAGAAAACCACAAGGAGGAAACTTGTGTGGGCTGCGACTCCAACAGACAAGTTCTTCTTCATACTTTCTTTGTAACTTGTAATTCTTATAGTGACTGAAATTAACCACACAAATATGAGGAACTACTCACAATAGCCTGAGAAATAATAAACAGTGAAGATATGACTTTAAGAAATCCAAACGGTAAAAGATTGTTTAAAAAGTCGGACTACTTGATAGTTTGGACTACTAAAGGCAAACGCTAAGAAGAGATTTCGTTACAAGGGAAGGAAGACTTAAAGAAAGGCTAAGCAGAGAGAGATAATACGAGGAAGAAGTAGAAGAGAGATAATAAGAGGAAGAAGTAGAAGGTGCATGGTGAGGGATATCCAAGGGGGTAAATATATACATAATTATATGGGGAGAAAAATATTAAATGGAAAATAGGAGGGAGAGGGAGGGAATGGTTTTAAATGTGGCAGGAGAGAGGAGCGTACATCTGTTGCACTTCACATGATCCACGGCCATCTTTTCAATTTCAAGGTATCACATGTTTCGGCAAGTTATCCAATTTTAACATAATGTCTCAGATTTTGTAGTGTCCATAATTGCTGATTTCAAAAGGACAAAATTTGAAACTTGTACTGTTACTTTACATATATAGGATACTGAGAAGTGAGAAGTGCATGTCTAAAATTACACTATTGGGTCACAGAGTAGCATGTACACAATCTCAACAGCTATGCAACTCTCTTGATAGACACAGCCTTAAACAAAAGGTAAATTCAAATTAAGTATCAAGTTGGACTTAGGTTTTAAGGAAAAAAAACCATGTTTAAGGAAATATACAAGTTCCTGATTGACACAACTTTCAACAAAAGGTAAAGGGTAAATTACATTTTGCCCCCTCAAGTTTGGAGTCAATTTCAATTCCTTACAACATCTTCAAAACATTTCAATTTCATACATTTACTTATCATTTTATTTCAATTTCATACATTCGTTAGAAAATCTGTTAACCGTTAAGTGATGATGTGGCAAATATGAGGTCCCTATTTGTGCTGACGTGGCTGCCACATTTGTGCCACGTGGCTAAACACTTAATAAAAAATTAAAATAATTATAAAATTAAAAATAAAATTAAAAAACCAAAAACCAAAACAGAAGCCCAGACTTCGTCTTTCTCTCCGAGCAACCCTCCACCCAAACACCCCCTTCTCCCATCACCCATCTTTTGCCCACCCGAGCCACTCTTCTCCGATCCACTCATCCCTCTTCACCATCCCGACCACCCCCTTCTCCCTTCACCCATCTTTTGCCCACCCGAGCCACCCTTCTCCGATCCACTCTTCCCTTTTCACCTCTCGGACCCACCTTCTCCCTCTCCTCCACTATCTTCACTTTCTCCCCCTCATCCACTCCCTTCTTTGCTCCATGATTTGCATCCTATCAAATCCGATGGAGATGGAAGTTCTTCATCCTTCCAGTCGCCGAGAAGGTGAAGAACAAAGGTGAGAAGGGAGAAATTGTTGTAGGCCATGGTGACCCAGTTGGACAGTGGCGGCGGGCTTGGGCTAAGCCTTTTAGGCCCGGGAGTGGTGGCGGGAGGTGAGAGAGAGAGAGAGAGAGAGAGAGAGAGAGAGAGAGAGAGTGTGTGTGTGTGTGTGTGTGTGTGTGTGTGTGTGTGTGTGTGTGTGTGTGTGCGTGTGTGCTGATTTGGGGGTGGGGAAGACGAAGGGGAAAGGGGATTTCTGGGTTTCTGTATTTAAAAAAAAATTATATGTTAAATTTTTTATTAAGTGTTTAGTCACGTAGCATAAATGTGGCAGCCATGTCAGCACAAATGGGGACCCCATATTCGCCATGTCATCACTTAACGATTAACTGAACAGATTTTCTAACGGATGTATGAAATTGACATAAAATGATAAATAAATCTATAAAATTAAAATGTTTTAAAGATGTAAAGAATTGAAATTGACCCCAAACCTGAGGGGGTAAAATGTAATTTACCCAAAGGTAAATTAAATTAAATACCATGCAAGACTTGGGTTTTAAGGAAAAATACAAGTCAAACTAAATATAGGGTGTGTGGGTGTGTTATCTACACACCCATATTACTTTTCACACATCCCTTGTTAATTTCTGTTCTTTGATTTTCTTCAATTCATCTGATCTGACGGCTGAAAATTAAAATGGTGTGTAAGAAATTAAAAAAAAAATTTGTGAATATCACGTCCCACTAAATATTAAAGGATAGTTGCAAACTTTATTGCATGTTAGCCACAATTCAGTGGGGAAGTTAATGGCATATATGGCCTTTTGATGATTGGTAAACAATTTGACACTTCAGCTAACAAAGTAGTTTGATTTTTCAATTAGTATCTAAATTAAAAAATTGTATTTTAACTTAAAATTACTTTAGATTTGGTATTTAAACTAAAAGCTCGCTTGAACAAAATACATATAATTTATACTAGCAATCTCACATAATGGTGGTTTGGAGAAAATATGGAAGATAAATGTGTTGGAGGAAAATATGGAAGATAAATGTATTCATTTTAATAATTCAAAAATACTAATTTATGATATTCAAAGACAAAATTGAGGTTGGTAGTATTTGTGTTTGCTCCCCGTGATTGTAACCGGGCGGTGCATCTTGGTATTTTTTTGTGTGTCATGTAATAGTGATTTTCATAGATGAGATCGGTTTGAGCATATCTAATTATTTAATATGTTAGCATATGATGTAAAAGATTGTCGTTCAAATTTAATAAAATTCACAAGTTATCATTTGAATAGAGTGGTAACCTAGCTACGTGACGGGGATGGCTTGCGGTTTCGGGTTTATAAGCTTGTGGTATCATTACATTGGGAGTTTGTATCATTACCTACGATGATCAATTTAGTTTTGGGGCTTTCCCGTTCTTCCCCACATAGCCAGTACTCCAAGATACGTACCTGGATCATAAACAATTGGCATAGAATTCTACCAAGATCCTCCTTCAATACCATGGGACGTTAGCACCAAATAAAACATTAGATTTTTGAAAATTTACCTGATGCCTAGATGCTGCACAATATTGATTTATAAGATGCACTAGATTCTGATAGTTCACCACATCCTCCTTGAGAAAGAATAACGTATCATCCGCGAAGAAGATATGTGAAATAACAGGTCCATGAGGATTAATTTAAATCCTCGAAATCAGCTTATCTTCATAGGCCTTCGAATAAGCAAAGAAAGCACCTCACTAACAAAGAGGAAAAGATGTGGGGGATAGGGGGTCACCTTGCCTAAGGCCACGCGAGGGAGCAAACTTCTGACCCGACTGACCATTAACCAAAATGGCAAAAGTAACCGAAGATCAAACTCCGCCAATGCTGATCAAATCCCATCCTCTCCATTACTGCCATAAGAAAATCCCATTCAACCCTGTCATACGCCTTATGCATATCCAATTTGATCCCAAGCTCAAATTTTCCTTTTGTTCTTTTCGTTTTAAGGAAGTGAAAAAGCTCATGAGCAATGCTAATGTTATCATGAATCTGTCTACTAGCAACAAAAGCATTTTGTGTATGTGATATCAACTCTGGCAACAACGGTTTAAGACGATTTGCAAGATCCTTCGACAATATCTTATACGAATAGTTGCAAAGGCTGATTGGTCGATATGAGGAGATGGATTCCGGATTAGGAACTTTCAGAAGTAGCACAACATGAGTGGAGTTGATGCGGTGAGGAATGAGATGCCCCGACATAAGGTCTTTAATTAACCCATTAATTTCAACCATAAGTGAATCCCAAAAAGACTGATAAAAGACTCATTGGAAACTATCAGGACCAAGAGCCTTAAGCCTCCCCATTTGAAACGCAGTCACCCTAATCTCCTCTACCGAAACTGGTGCAAGAAGTGAAGCATTCATATCCTCAGTCACCTGAGGTTGAATACAGTCTAATATTGTACCGCACTCTCGAGCACCCATCGATGTGAACAAGTTGACAAAGTGTGTATCAATGTTTGCTTGCACCTACCACGTACACTCCAGCCACTTCCCCTGTTCATCCTTTATTTTGATGACCTTATTTCTTCGCCACCTCTATAAGGTGGATTGATGGGAAAATTTAGTATTTGCATCACCCTCCTAAAGCCATTTCACGCGGGATCTCTGTCGCCAATAGCATTCCTCCTGTCTTGACAGTGCATCAATTTCCAAAGTCAACTCCTCCATTAATTATTGATTTCGACCCCAATCCTCTTGCAATTGCCCAAGTTGCACCAATTTTTCCTGAATTTGCTGCACCCAGAACTTGAATTTTTTCCAACTCCAAGCCATTAACTTTGAACGGAAATCATTCACACTTTTAGTCCATCTGGCCATACTATCCCCAAGCATGGCATCTCTCAACAACTCCGCACAATGTTCTGGCAATACTATCCCGAACCCATCACAAGAGCATGAAAGGCACAAGTATTTGGCCACACCTCCAACCGTTCTTTATTTACTAAACCATGGTATAACCGAGCCTCCACAAAATTACCATTACGATGTCCTCCCCAAGTAAATATAGGCCCATGAAACTCCAAATCTAGCAGCTCCATGCTATTCATAAAAGATCCTAAATATCGCTCCCGATTAACTTGTGGCGCCGCTCCCCCCGACTTCTCCCAGTCCCACAAATAGTCATTAAAATTACCGCCACAAATCCATGGAGTGGTCGTTGAAGAAAATTCATTAATTATTCGCTGCCAAAAGATCGTATTTTCTGGATGATAAGATGTGCCATATACTCCCGTGAACTTGAACGCCCAGTTTGAATCCACCTCCCGGCAGTGTGCATCAATGAAATACCTCGAAGAGTCGACCGTGTCTATCTCCACAGATTCATCCCACCATAAATTCAGTCTTCCTACAGTCCCAAACAGAGCCACATTATAGCTAGCTAAGTACCTTATTCGTCTTCTAACGCCGTCAATTCTATGATCTTTCATTTTCGCTTCTGAAAGAAAAATCATAGAAGGTCTATGTTTGCGTATAATCCCGCGAAGGGCCTGAACTACCGATGCATCTTTTCAAGTTCCTAGCTACTCTCTCTAAAGAAATGGACTCTATAATTGCTACATTTTGGTGGGAACAGGACATAACATGGAAGCACATACATTAGCTATCCAAGGATACTCTTGGGCTCCCAAAGGCTAATGGAGGACTTGGATTTAGGTGTTTCATGGATTTTAATGACGCTCTCTTGGTGAAACAATGTTAGAAGCTCTTTAATGAACCAGATTCTCTTTGGGCGAAAGTGTTGAAGGCTCGCTATTTTCCCCACTGCTCTTTTTTGGATGCCAAACGGGGTGGTCGAGAATCATGGGCATGGTACAATTTACTTACGGGACCTGACTTTTTATTACGGGGCGCATACTGGCAAGTCATGAGTAGGAAGAACATTCGGCTTTGGAATGATCTGTGGTTGCCTTCCTTCCCGATTGGACATCCAGTTCCTCATGGGCCGGTGCAGGTGAGTCCTAACACTAAAGTTGTTTCTTTAATTAGTCATGCTGGTAGTGGTTGGGATATAGATTTCTTAAAACGGATTATTTCGGAGAAGGAGTATGAGGCAATATTGGCTACCCATACTGGTGTCCCTATGTTTCGGGATAGTTTAATCTGGCCTCTTGATAAGAGGGGCATCTATTATGTTAAATCGGGCTACCATTGGGTGCATTCTAAGGTGTTACCTCAGACCAATTGCAGTTCATCTTCATCTTTTACCACTCCGGAATCAATCTAGAAATTGGTATGAAAACTTACCACCCCTATAACGCCCCGACCCCGAAATAATTTATTTTCGGTAAATAGTTATCAGTGATAGGCCCAACTAAACTCTTATTTAGTTTATTACCAGTAGTCACATTCTTTCAATTTTTCATGCTTTAATTACTTACAAAACTATCCACATCTTTATATACGAAACCATACAATTTACATACGAATTTAGTTCCGTCATCTCACATGTAAATCATAACAAGAGATCAAACTCAATTTCCAATTACCAGAAGTACATAATTTCCTTCTTAAATTTATTAAACATTCACACAATTTATAACTAAAAATTTTATATATACAAAACATAAGATTTTCTTTTATAATAAAATTCCAACTTCTTACTTTGTTCAATATCTCAATCAAAGCTTTGTCTCATTTATTTAATATCACTTATTGTATGGTTGCATCTAACGTCTCGTTAAACTGCCTACGTACCCTAAATAGGAATCAAGCCATTCGTAGTTCACATTTCCAAAATTCAAACCCAACCGAATATATTCATTTAATCCAACATATACCACAATCGTATTAATATTCAAACCACAGTAGTTAGGTCTCAAAAGCATAATTAGAATAACGAAATTCGCATAAAAACACAATGTCGGCTCCTTGGCCGTGCGCTGCCGCGGGTGGCGATCAGTCGCCCGACTCGCCGAAAAATTCAAATATTTCTAAAAATTACCAAATTTTACAAGGTTGTAGATCTCAATGAGTGGAACAACTTTCATACCTGTGGCCAAGTCCAATTTGGCCGGGAAAAACTCCAATTTCACCAAAACCCGCCGGAACTGTAGAAATTGAGTGTTCTTGATTCAACTCCGACGCCCCAACCAATGCATGGGCTTTGTTCCAGGCCTCAACGGGAGTCTAATGGTGGTGTTAATTTGAGGAAAACACTTTAGAATTTGATGAATTTCTTCACGAGCCCGTCGCACCCATCTTGCGAGTTTCACCATTTTAAACCCAATTTCCCTTAAATTTGGGGGGTAAAGGGAAGAAGGAACATTGGGGAATGTTTTCCAGGTGGTTAGATGATGTATTTTGCTGGAAAATGGATGGAAAACCCATAAGAATTTGTAGAAATGGAGCGAGTCGGGTCGAGGGCACGGATCAAAGGGAAATGATTCGGATTTGGTGCTTCTCACTTCCCTCCCTTTTTTCCCTAATCTCTCTCCTGATTGGGTATCCCCTTTTCTCCCTCCTTGCTGCCCTATCACAGTGTTTCCATCCCCTTGTCATTATTTATTATTATTTTTTCTAGTTGGGCAGCCTACGCCCTCAATTTCTCTTCCTCTTCCTCTTCGTTGCCATCAAGCAACTTCCTCCCCTTCCCTTTTCTTTTTTTTCCCTTTCTCCTTCTTCCTTCTTTAGTATATATCCATCTATAACACAATTTGGAACCTTCCAAAATTGTGGAAAAATGACTATTTTGCCCCTACTATTTTGCCCCTACTTTCATCTGTTTGACGAACGATTTTCGTCTACCCGCTTGTGAGATCGAGCTCTACTAAAAAATATAAACTGTGACCTGAAAAAGTCTACAAATTTTAGATAATTAATTTCTAAACTTCAGACTTCTTAACTAGTTTAATTTAAAACTAAACTTAAATGAATTAATATGAATTCTCGATTCTTTTCACATATTCATAATTTTAAATATTCAATTCATATATTTAAATTTTTCAGGGTATTACAACCCCTCCAAAGCTTAGATCTTTTATGTGGAAGTCATTGCACAACGCTCTAGCTACGATGGCAACCCTTTATCTCAGGTACTCGGCCTCCTCACCTATTTGCCCCTCCTGTCACTCTCAGGAAGAAATGGTTGAGCATCTTTTTCTCCTTTGTCCATGGGTGGAAACTATTTGGTTTGGGGCATATTAAACTATAAGGTTAATCCGGCTGAGATTACTTCATGGAAGAGTTGGTTATTGACTATCATCAGGGCATGTGCAAACACGAAGAAGATGGAAAAAGGATACTGACTTGGGTTGCGTTTTCTTGTTGGCATATTTGGAAGGCTAGGTGCGGCTTTCTCTTCCAACATAAACAAATCATGCCTTTGTAGGTGCTTGTCGCAATCTCAACACATGTCAAAGCTTTTCAAGAGGCTTCCTGCAGACACTTAGATGGCAAATTCCATGTTCACCATATGTCAAAATTAATGTTGATGCCAGTTGGGTTGCGGCCTCGAATGTTGGCTTTATTAGGGTGATTGTGAGGGACTTGGTGGGTTCTTCTATTGCTACTCGGCAATCTCGTTTCCAGGCCCCCAGCGTTCCGGTTGTTGAAGTTTTAGCCATTCTATGAGGCTATGAGTTGGGACACTCTTTGGGTCTCAGCAATGTGGTTGTTGAATCTGATTCCTCGAACTCTATTTCATGCTTACAAGGTAGCATCACCAATGGCAGGTGGGAGGCATTTCTAATCTTAACAAGGTGTATGACAGTTGGCAATTCCTGCCATGACTGTCGCTGGTCTTGGGTTCCAAGATCAGCCAGTATGGTAGCAAACCGGTTGGCGTCGCGAAGTTGAGTGGAGATGTGTGACTTGGGTTGACAGACCCCCATCTTCACTTGTTCATGTACTTAATAAAGATGGATTGCCCTGCCCACATTAATTTTCTTTGGTTGTGTACGAGATGACGCTCGTTGCTTCATCATAGTGTCGGTTTTCTTCCCCTTGCACTTCCAACTTTGTTTTTTTACTTGTTTGCCTAGTTGTGGACTTTTGTTGTAATCTTCGACATCTTTGCCCTGGTTATCAATTCTAGTTTACCAAAAAAAAAAAAAAAAAAAAAAAAACCCACAAGCCATCACCACTTTTACACCCTACTTCCAACCACTATTGGCAACCAAAAAGCCTGATTCCTTAAACGAGTAAAATATTATGAATAATTTAAGGAAAATATTATCAATAAATTACACAGCGTAATCGTACAGAGAGAGGTGTTCATCGGCGCCTCATGGCAGGCTCTCCTAGTAGGACACTCAACAAAACAAGTTTTTTTAGCAGAAAGCCACCTTAATTCGAATAACGCCGAATAATGTACAAGCAAGATCCGCCAAGCCGGCTACACATGATACACTGCATTTGGAAAGTCCGGTTTCCTGCATTTCCGAGATGCAAAACTCAAGAACCTGCATCTTGTGCAGCTTCACTAACTTGATTGCCCATTGGTGGATCTGAATTAACTTTGTCTTCTGCTGCCGGAGCAGAATTTTCTTCATCTGTTGCTAACTGGGAAGAGTCCTTTTGGTCAGTTGAAGCAGGAACAGACTTCGTTTTCTCTGGTGCTGCAGGTACAATGTCCATTTCATTTGTCCTATAAGGAGCAGAGTCCATTTCATCAGCTGCCGGTTGACGTGCTGTCAGCGAAGTTTGAATCTTTTTCTCTATATTTGTTTCAGCGCTTTCATATTCGGAAATGAGATCCATGAACTCATTAAGCAATCTCTGTACTTTTCTATTTGAAGCCATTGCCGGAAGGATATCTTCTCGTAAAAGTTTATGTTTCCTCATTCCCTGTAAAAGCAAAAACACAAGTGACAAAACACGTATAAACAACCTTCCAAAGGCTTAATAAAAAGCTAAAGCCTAGTAACAATTGGGTCGCAAAGATTGGATGGCAATTGCTGAGAGTATATGTCATGTTATATACACCATTGAAATTTCACCCTGCAATCAACCAAACTGCATGTGAAAATACCGTAGATTTACAAATTGCTCAAACATACTGCTTAACCCTCACCATGCAAGCAAACCGAGTAAAAGCAGCAGAAATTTAGACTCAAGAAGAGTATCATTAACGCCACATAACAGAACAAATGGGGAAAAAAAAACACTAGGGGAAAAATGGGTTGAAAAATAGCAAAAGACACCTAAAGAACTGTATGGAAAGCCTTACAAGCACACAAGGATCCCATGCCGAGTCGTTTAAATCTAAAGTTGTATCGTCCACCATCCCGGTTGGAGGTCCAAGAAAACTCTCACACACTTCTCGTAAACGAGACTCGTCTGCTTCCCTGAAATCAGTGAAAACAAAAAGTCATAATATATATATATATATAATTATATATTTATTGCTGCAGAAACTAAAGTTATTATGCATCAAAAGTTTTAAAATTGTTATACATCCACACACACATATACATATATAATGTTGGCATCACATCTTAAGAACAGACATTCAGAGCCCCCATGCAACAACATTCACTGCATGGACATAAATATACCTCATGTTTCAAGATACCAATTCGCAAATTAGAGTCTAATTTGTAAAACCAAATTCACACCTCATGTTTTCTGCCGTATAAAGGGTAAAAGATGATGCCAACAACAAAAGAAAAAGCAGAAGCATAGCATACGAGTATTAGTTAAGACAAAACCCACCGAGGAACATTATAATAATAAAAAAGTACTCAACGTTAGTAGAAATATATGCACATATAGCACAAAAAAGGAGAAGCAGGAGTGCAAGGACATATAGGTCTTCCTATATTTAATAATACATGCACAATAGAAAAGAAATACCTTGCAAGGAAGCGTATGTATGATAGAAGGCATTGGCGATAATCTTTAGCTGACTTTAATGCTAGCGAGGAAGCCAACTGAGCCTCCAAGTGAGCACGTGTCTGCACTCCATCGTCTGTCACCCTACAGGAAAGTAAAACAGATCAATTCCAAAAGCAGGTCCTAGACTGTAGTATGCAGGTCAGCAAATATTATAATCTTATCAATTCCATATTTATCAGTACAAACCTGCTCCAACCTGGCTTTCTGGCCACATATTTCCTAACATCAACCTGCAAAGCAGCCAGCTCACCACCCTGAGTTGAACCCGAATGCCAAGAGCTTGCAAAATTTGACCCAGGAAAGCAGTCATCTGCAACCCTAAGCCAACACATCAGGCCCATGTCAAAGAGGAAGGCATGGCGAGTGGCAAGAACAACAAGAGGAGAACCAGATCTTGATAGCTTTGCTGATATAACTTTGATCACACCTGGAAAGCATGGATAAAAACATCAGAAATAGAAGGAGAAAACAATACCAACAGCTACAGTGGTCAGGATGTTAAGCACATCTAGACCGCATGCTGACAAGACATAGGTTATGACTATCCGCCAACTAGAGATAAAAAAAAGACACTTCAAGGGTTGAAAAGACGAGTGCAATGTGGTACCCGCGTCTTTTGCAGATGGGTTTGGGTTTGAAGCGACCAGAGATGCCAATGAGTCATGGAGGAGGCAATTCCGCTTTAATAGATCCCATACATAAAAGGATCCTTTTCTTGTGACCAAAAATAATTTCCAGCACTCGTCACAATCTATAAATATTGCTGCAGATCCTACCATCATAGTTGGCATAGCACGCCTCCCACACTTTGTGTAAACCTACTCAAGGGAACCAAAAACGTCGATAAGTTAAATAAATTCAACCACTTATAACAAGCTTGGGGGTAATATATTTGTATCTAAAAATCTATAATGAACACAAATGGTATGATGCTTGTCAGAATAGTTAAGGAGATTGAACTCGCTTTTGAGAATTAGGACCTTTGGGTATTCCACCCCCTTGAATGAACCATATGCCCAACCAAGAGCTTAAACCAACCAATTGTTCAAAACACCCTTTTTTTTTCTTTTTTTTTATTTATGGATTTTCTTAACTACTTGAAAGAAAAAGAATGGTAAGTTCTGACCTACGGTACATTAGCATCTTTGTCAGTTACAATCACTTAAAAATCAAATGCTGCAAAGGAAATAAAATGCTACAGCTTCAAGGGTAATTCAATTTAAAAGATTGATTAGAAAGAACAAGTTGGCATCAGAATCCTAGTACCAAGGTGTTTGAAATAATGTATGACTAAGTCACTGTGGAAAGAAAATTTTTAGTAATAAGTATGCTAAACTTTAGTAATAAGTATGCCTAGGAAACAAATCGAATTATATTATGCAGAGTTTTGAACGTAATAAGAAATAAATCTACTAATAACACTTGGTGGAAAAAACGAAGAAAAGGAGAAAACTTGTATGTATACAAGTACAAAACCAATATAGATTTTCACCTGTATGCATCCATCTTCACACCCAACAGCCCAGAAGTTTGCGTTTCCAGCTAAAACAGTGACTTTCCCAGATATCCTATCTGACCAAAGAGTTTGCAACCCTCTTGTGCAAGTAATTTCTGTTTCTTTCATGATAAATGTATTTCCCATGCCAACAATGTCGTTTGCAGCGTGTTCCCGAGGTCGAGCTTCCAAGCAAATTGGCACATTGCCTTCTCCTTCTTTCCTATCTAACACCCTAATTGAAAGAGTGGAACATGAAGAACCTGCCGAACTAGAAGCCTTCAAATTCCCTGACTGTTCCACAGCTATGCTTTCATCTCCACCCGTGGACGCAGGAACCTTCTCAATAACAAGGCTTTTGGTAATCATAGCTCTAGCAGTAACCCCATGTCCCTCCTTTATTTCAGTGCTTCTGCCAATTGCTCCCCTAACAGATGTTTCTTTGATGCCACTATCAGCTGCAATTAACCCATTCTCATCATTTTTTTTATCAGAAGGCATAGAAAGGAAGTCAAGTGCCTGGGTCTGAACCCCAGCAGAAATATTTTCCTGCTGCAGAGGCACCCCAACTGCTTCTGGAATAATCCTCTTTCTACCATCAGGGCGTCTATATTCCCTCTGCTTCACAGGACTGGAAATTCTGGCCGACATCGAAACCTTATTTAAGCCATCTGCAGAAGTTTTTGTTGCAACCGTTGCATCAACAGAAGGTTTTACAACTATCTGGTTTTGCTGAACATCCAGAACCACTTTTTTGCTTGGGGCTTGCTTAGCAGATGCTGCTTCGAGCAATAATTGAGCTGGGCTTTCAGCTAAATTTGCTTGCCGACCCCTAACATCACCATAACGGTTTCTCTTCAATTCATCCAGTTCAGCATCACTTAAACGGTTGCCAAGTTCTTTAACATCAAAATGGAAAGTTGCCACTGAACCATCCAAGGAACACGCAAAAAGTGAATAACCATCAGGGCTCCTGTTTCAACGAGAAAAGAAAAATACATTATATAAAGGAACAACATAAAATGAATAAAAAAGCTAAATCAAAATGATATAGAATATGAAAAAGCACTAAATGGTAGATATTTATAGTAAAATGGAAACCATACCAGGATAAATCCACAACACTTTGAGTAAAGAAATGCTTTGCTACGAAGAGGGGTCGGGGACTTGCAGTAGTCCATACTGTTATAGTCCGGTCCTGACTCCCAATAGCAATGACATTATAAGGTTGTGGTTCTTTCTCTTTTCCTCCCGTCTTTGAAGTACCATTAGTCCACCCAACGGGTGCAGCTTTTTCCTGAGCATTGGAAAAGTTCCTCCTAAACATTGAATGGTTAAACTTCACTACAATCACAGGGGCATTATGTCCTAAGAAGTCAAATGTAGCAGACCATTCCCCTCTCTCTAGAACAGGGGCAGAATGCCTTGGTTTCTGGAATCCGTGAGTGGTAGTAATGAAGTGGCCACAAGGGGACCACCCCAACCGCCTGAAAAAGGTAGATCCAAGCTGAAGAAACACAAGCATGTTAGAAAATGATATCTGAACTTGTATAAAGAAACCTCAGTGACACAATTGACATACTGATTTTTGCCAATGGCCGTCTGTCCTGTGCACAAGACTCCAGTCACTTGTTCGCCAAATAATTACAGTCTTATCGTCTGACTGACTTGCTATGAAGGAGCCAATAGGATCCCAAGTCACTCCTTTAACCAGGCTAGAGTGACCCCTCAGAACAGCAGTGCAAATACCATTGCTCATGTTCCAGATGTGTATAGTGTTATCTAAACTTCCACTGGCCAACATCGAGTCATCTGGAGACCAATTAAGATCCACCTACTTTAAGCATGGAAAAACAGCACCTCAGTAAGACAATACCCACCAGGAACTATAAAAGTATTCCATAACATTCATTTAGGAAAATTTAAATAAAACACAACTAAATTATCCATTTTTTTTCTTTGGTAGAGCAGCTGTAATCATACATCGGAACTTCAAAGACCCAGTTCACTGTAGCTCAAGATAATCCCCGGAAAGCAAGATGACTTTATTTTTTGAACACAAAAGGTGGATCATATTCATGAAGCAAACCATATTCGATTTCAATAAACTATAGGATGAAAGAATTTATTTAGGTGGTATGACTCCCAAATAGTAAAAGCAATGTCATTACCACATCCGCAGTATGCCCTCTCAAAGTCATTGCAACTTTCCAATTTTCAAGGTCAGGTGGCTCTCCACTGCCAAACTCGGTGGTTCCTGAACCAGGCTTTCTCTCATGAATTAGAATCACTTGGTCATCTGATCCTGATGCAACAAACCGACCATGTTTAGCCCACCTAACACAATTCACAGAACCAAAGTGATCACGGAGAGTTGCGAGTAGCCTCTGGGCTGATGATTCTTCATTATCCAAATCCCTGCCAAGGGATTTCATGTTCCATACCCGAACCTGTAATTGGTAAAGTGGGGAGGAATAAATCACTTCCATGGTATAACAAATGATATCATGTAAATTATTGCAACAAATGTCAACATAAAATAAATAAAACCGTGACTATGACCAAACTTGTCTAAAACAAAATATGACATTATGTTGGTGTTCAAACACCATGTGCAATAAAGAATTATAAAACATAGTTGATGCACACAATGGCCTCAACATTATTGATGCCACCCTTTCAAGTATTTGGAGTGAGTTGTTTTTCTAATTTTTCATGGAAAAGTATTTTCAATGAATCCTAGTACTAGAATATGATAGCACAAATACACTGACATGATTTACTTCAGGTCCAGAACACTATAAATAATTAAGGAAATAAAAAACACGAAGTTTATTTTATATTTGTCTAACTTTAAGAAGAAAGAAAAACATATATTGTCGGAAATAGCTTCAATGTTCTTAAACAACACAAATAACATGGACTACAACTAAAGTGGAGATATTACTTTAAAACTATGGTAGATCTTTGCCACATCAGTTTCAGACTTTGAGTAGATGAGTTATGCCATACATGAGATTCTACCTCGAACCGTTAATGTTTTTCATTTATTGCATTTCAATTTCAATTGCAAGTAAATAAAAACTAGTAATGTAAAGACAGCACAAGAAGTACTTCAATAAACATTTTTGAAATACGAAAAACTTAGTAAAAATAATAAAATATATTTAAAAAAAAAAAACCACAAAAGGTTTTCATACTACAAGTAACATAAATGAAAACACCCAAATGAAAAATAAAAAATATTCAATAAATATCTGCTTAAACTTTTACCAACACAAACTGGAAAATGATGCGGCCCTACAAACAAGTTATGCTCTAAACCGTTAAAAATTATAATATCCTTAGTTTATGGATTTAAAAGTTAGTATGGATTCTGCTGCGTAGATTTTGAATGGTGGATTTATATTTGACTACTTAGTTTAATTTGTTTTCATCAAACGTTACGTAACATAAAAAAAATAGTTTTATCTATTACCGATTCAGAGGAAACCAGTGTGATTTAAACAATAAAATTAACCACCATTTTCCTGCGTATTTGAGCTCTGCCCTATTTCAGTTTGTATTTTAATAACACAACACAATTCCTAACAAGAACTCAGACCCCTTCTAAAAACACAATCCAAACACATCATTAGATATACATTACAACCTATTTCCTACATTTCCTAAGCAAGAGTAAAGGGAGGAGAGGAATTGAACCTTGTGATCACCCCCACCAGTGGCAAGCCTAAGCCCACCAGGTTGAACGTCAATGGAGAAAATTTGCATTCCCTCATGTCTGATCCAGCTGGGCTTCTCTGCAATCATCTCTGCTACTTATTTCCAGAACCTAACAAAACAATACCACCTGATGATCCCAAAATTCAGACTATTGGAGAAAAAAAAAGAAAAAAAGAAAAAGAAAAAAGACATTTGCGTTAACAAACCAAAATATAAACCAATAAAACAAAAAAACCACCTCCTTACTTGACATCATGTAAAACAGGTATGCAAATTCATGGTTTTTAAACCAACATAAGCCCTATAAAGTGCCTCACAAAGGGCCAGCTGAGACAAAGAAACAAGATCTCGCTCAAGAAAGGATTTTAACTTGTTGCCTTGGCATAGCACCAGGCCAGAAGGTTATGCAAGATTCAGTGGTTTGGAGCTGGAAAACCCTACATTAATGACGTATAATAAGCCAAACATTAGTGTTTGGGCTAGAGGAGTAAGGATGAGAAAATCAAGGGATAACTGCTCTTGGAAAATTGCAAACCACAATGAATTTTTTGCATCATAAGAAATAATTTGTGGGTCAATTACTTTTTATTTGCGTAGGAATAGAAAGGATAGAGTTGTTAACATCATAGTTATTTGTTCATATGCTTTCTGATTACAAGAAGATTAAAGAGCACAAAAACACACATCATGCAGGATTCAAAATTTGATATACAAAAGAGTATGTTTGTGAAAGGAAGTAACCCTAGAAGATCCCTTCCTACCAATTTTGCCTATCGGCATAGGATTCTAAACTAAACTGAATCATGTCACGTGCATGTGGTAACAAGAAGCTTAACACGAATTCAATTGAAAAAAAACTTGAGGAAACCATAGAGAAGCTTAATTAATAACAAGGAAATCCTCAGATTTCAATTCCACAGTAAAAAAAAATTAAAATTAAAAATTAAAAAACTCCCTGCGCTGCAACGTTGAATCTAAATTCAAAGCTGACGAATCGAAGAATGCCACAAAAGGTCGATCACAGGCCAATAAGTAAAAAATACCCATGAAGCATTGTACCTAGAATCCGCAAGAACCCTAAAAATTAAAATTTCAAACCCGTTTGGAAACCCTAGCGTGGGAATTAGAGTCTGGCATCAAAACAAACGAAATGAGGAGTACCATTGAGCACAAATCGATTAAATTACAAAACCATTGAACCTAAGTTTACAGAACTGAACGAATCGCCCAACAACAAGAAAAAAGAAAAAACACAGAAAAAACAAAGGCGTATAAAAATAAATAAAATAAAGAAGATTGAGAGGATTTGAAACACTAGAATCGAAAGTTTTGAAGAGATTTCTTGCTTACCTTTGTGTGGCAGAAGAGGCTGTAGATTTGAGAGAAATTGGGAGATCTGAGAAATTCTGAGAGATTGCTGTGAGAGTGAGGTCCTTTCTTTCTTTCTCTTATGCGAGAGTGGACGTTTAAGTGTTGAAGGCTCTTTTGCAGACGAGGTACCAGACGTTCATTACAGAAACACGGGGGTAGACGAGGTCAATTACAAAAAAACATTAAGGGTATTTCTGGTACTTAAGTAACTTTTTAAATTTCCATCCAAAATTTCGGGAACGGGATCCTCTACAATTTTTAAATTAAGAATATCGGAATCGAAATAATATTGGAAGTTGCGAACATAATTCCAAAGTGTGTTACTGTTATAGAATTAGTGGGTGAATGCCCACTCAAAAGAATAAAGATTTAGGAATAGTGTTTGATACTTTTAAAAGTATTTTCATTGTATTTTGATGGTTGTAGTTACGGGAGTCACTCTATAAATAGAGCACTCCGTCTGTTATCAAATACACTGCGAAAAAAAGCAAGAGAAATAATATCAATATCTCTCCCTCTCTTTATCTGTCGTCCTTTTGTGTTAAAGCTACTAAAGTTATAATGTGATATTTTGCACCTGATTTGCTCCTGTCCTTAGAAAGGTTATCTCTCTAACTTTTGTCTATTTATAGCACGTTATCAGCACGACTCTCTAACCTTAAATAACTCTCGTCTCCCTTCACCGAAAGAAAGAAAAAAAAAATCTTCCTTCAAGGTTTTTCCTATTTTTCTTCTTCCTTTGCCTCATCTGCATGATGCACCCTCCCGATGAACTACTGGCACCATGCATACTTCTCATTCTAAATTTAACAGTTAATTATATCTTTGATTTCTTGTTTGGTGTAGTTCCTGATTACTAACCCAGTGTTTATTTATGTTAATTTTACTGTAATAAAAAATAGTGCAGTACAATCGCCCATCTTGAACTGCAAATTTAATTTTCAATGCGATCAAAGATGGTGTGGTATAATCGCTCATCTTGAGGTGCAAATTTAAATTTATTGCAATTTTAGGTGGTGCGGTATAATCGTCCACCTTGCTCTGCATATTTAAATTTTCTTGTTGTTTAAGTGGTGCAGAATAATCGCCCATCTATGCTTGTTTCGATGAGAATGGTGCAGTACAATCGCGCTTCTCATTAATCATGAAAATCTTAAGCCTGAAGTTTTGAATACTTATCATTTTTGGCTTGAAGATCAAAATGAAAAATAATTTGTAAAAACTAGAAGTTCTAAAGCTATATTCCTTCAGGAATACATATTATTTCTAGTTCTTACACATCTCATTTTTCTTTCAGAAAAGAAAATGGTTAACTTGGCAAAACTTGATTTTGTTGCCCTGGACATTACTAGGAAGAATTACCTTACCTGGGTATTGTATACCAAGATCCATCCGGAAGCAGGGAATCTTGGAGATACCATTAGGGAAGAAAACATCTATCTTCTCAAGATCAGGCAAAAGCCATGATCTTTATTCATCACCACCTTGACGAAGGACTAAAGAGCAAGTACCTAACAGTTGAAGATCTGTTAGCTCTCTCGAAGGCATTGAGAAACATATACAATCACCAGACAATTGTGATTCTTCCAAGGGCTCGTTATGAGTGGACTCACCTAAGGATCCAGGATTTCAAGTTAGTGGTTGAATACAATATGCGATGTTCAGAATTACCTCTCAGATGAAGCTATGTGGGGATACCGTTACTGAGGAAGCTATACTGGAAAAAAATTTCAGCACATTTTATGCCTCTAACGTGCTCCTGCAGTAGCAGTATAGAGAGTGAGGCTTCACTGAATACAACCAGTTGGATATCTGTGTTGTTGGTAGCTAAACAAAATAATGAGCTCCTGATGAAAGATCATCAGTCCCGACCTACTGGATCTGCACCAAGTGAATGCTACTTCCCTCGAAGTGAACGCTACATCCTCTAGTGGCAATAATCATAAATGAGGACGCGGCCACAAGCGAGGCCAGTGGAACAGGAAAGGTAAGAATCATGGTGGTCAGTTTCACAACCAGGTTCCAAGGTAAAATTCAGGCCCGAGCTTTAAAAATGGAAATCATCGCAAAGGCAAAGATCATGTGAACAATGCTCATAGAAACTCTGATGGAGCCTACCATAGGTGTGGTGGCAATGGGCACTGGGCGCATACATGTCATACCCAAAACATTTGGTGGATTTATATCAAGCCTCCCTCAAGGAGAAGGGTGTCGAGACCAATTTCTTTGACTAGGCTAGACCAATGAATATACATAATCCAGTGTGTAACTTATTAAGACAGTTGAATACAACCCACCTAGATGTCTCGGACTTCATTGTAGAAATGGGGAATGAAGTGTATCGGTCCGACTGAATCATTTATGTTTGATTTACTTTTATTATTCTGAACTTGTAGTTTAAAACTAGCATTTCAATTAAATAAAAGTGGGATTTAAATTTCCTATTATAAGCAGACAGCGTAACCACACATACAATACTTCATGATCAAAAGTATTTGTTACACTTGATGCTTACAAGAGTAAGGGTAACAACAATATTAGGCCAATCAGATGTAATTAAAAGCTCAGGGAAAGCCCAGATTAAGTTACCAAATGGAACAATATTGTCCATACAAAATGCGTTGTATGCTACTCGATCTACTCAAAATTTGTTGAGTTTCAAAGACATACATTTAAATGGATATCACATTGAAACGAAAAGTGCAGAAAATGTGGAGTATCTATGCATTACCTCCAATGATACCCAAAAGCGTATATTGGAGAAGTTGCGTGGTTTGTTAAGTGGATTGTATTATATATACATAAGGACAATTGAATCACATACTATCATGAACCAGAAGTTCATTGATTCAAAAGTTTACATGCTTTGACATGACCGTCTGGGTCGTCCAAGATCCACCATGATGCGTAGGATCATTACCAACTCCAATGGATATCTATTATTAAGCAGAGACATTGCTATCTCAAATGATAACCCTTTCAAGGCTTGTTCTCAAGGGAAGTTGGTAATTAGACCATCAAAACTAAAGGTTGATGCTGAATCCCCATCATTTTTGCAAAGAATTCAAGGGGATATTTATGGACCTATTTAACCATCTTGTGGACCATTTCGATTTTTTTTTTATGGTTTTGATTGATGCATTTACCTGATGGTCACATGTTTGTCTATTATCTACTCGAAATGTAGCTTTTGCGAGACTTCTTGCTCAAATAATTAAGTTACGAGCACAATTTCCAAATTACCCCATTAAGTCAATCTGACTTGATAACGCTAGTGAATTTACGTCTCAAACCTTTGATGATTACTTCATGACATTGGGCATTGATGTTGAATACCCTGTTCCTCATGTCCATACTTAAAATGGTTTAGCAGAAACATTGATCAAGTGGCTTTAGTTAATAGCTCGCACCCTGCTTATAAAAACAAAATTGTCAGTTTATGCATGGGGAAATGCCATCTTACATGTTGCATCATTGGTTCATTTGAGACCTATAGCCAACCACCAATACTCCTTAGTACAACTCGTGTTTGGGCATCAGCCAAATATTTCACATTTATGAGTTTTTGGCTGTGTTGTTTATGTGCCTATTGCACCGCTGCAATGCACTAAAATGGGACCTCAGCGTAGATTGGGAATTTATGTGGGTTTTGGTTCACCATCTATCATTAGATATTTGGAACCCCTAACAGGTGATATGTTTATATCTCTTTTGCTGATTGTCACTTTGATGAGACAGTTTTCTCATTGTTAAGGGGAGAAAAGATCGTTCCAGAAAAACAGCAAGAGCTAACATGGGTTATACCCACCTTGTCTCATTTTGATCCATGTAGCACTCAATGTGAAAATGAAGTAAAAAGGATTGTTCATCTTCAAAGTATTGCCAATCAAATGCCATATGCATTTAATGGTGCTATGAAAGTGACAAAATCACATATACTAGTTGTAAATGCACCTGTAAGAATTGATGTCCCTGTTGGACAAAATAAAGTGGCGGCAAATGATTCATCTGGTGCACGCCTGAAGTGTGGTAGACCTCCAGGTTCAAAAGATTCAGCCCTTCAAAAGAGCAAGATAAGGGCACAGTTAAATCTAAATGAAATCATTTAGGAAGAGAAAATGAATGACAAATCCACAATTTATGATTCTGTACTTCCATAAAAAAGAAAATGCTCTTGATGAGACATATGTCTCTAAAGAGACAGCAGTACATGAAAGCAAAGAAATCTCCATAAATTATGCATGTACAAATGAATTGCAGGATCAGAATGAAATAATCATTGACGATAAGTTCGCATTTGCAATAGCCACTAAAATCATATTAAGTGATGATATTGGGCTCCGATCTGCTGATGAATGCAAACAGAGCATGACTCGTTACACAAGGCTTTTCACAAAGACCTGGAATTCATTATGAGGAGGAATACTCTCCTGTAATAGATGCAATTACGTTCCGTTACTTAATAAGTTTAGTAGTTTCAGAAAAGCTTGACATGCGACTTATGGATGTCATCACTGCGTATCTATATGGAGAATTAGATATTGACATATACATGAAGGTCCCATAAGGACTTAAGTTGCCTGAAACAACTAACAAACCATGAGGTATGCTCTTGATCAAATTAAAGCGATTATTATATGGGCTGAAACAATTTGGACGAATGTGGTATAATCATTTCAGTGTATACTTGATCAAAGAATGGTATATCAACAATGTTATTTGCCTTGTGTGTTCATTAAGAAATCCAATTCTGGATTTGCCACAGTGGCATTATATGTCGATGATATGAACTTAGTTGGAACTCCTGAATAGCTCAATAAAACTGCTGAATATCTGAAAAGCAAATTTGAAATGAAAGACCTTGGGAAAACAAAATATTGTCTCGGCCTGTAGTTCGAGCATTGTGCTAATGGAATTTTGGTCCACCAATCAGCTTACATTGAAAAAATCTTGAAGCAATTTGGCATGGACAAGGTTTATCCACTCAGCACGCCAATGGTCGTTCGTTCTTTGGACATTAAGAAAGATCCATTCTGACAAAAAAAAGATGATGAAATGGTCATTGGTCCAGAAGTACCATATCTGAGTGCAATAGGTGCTTCATTGTATTTAGCATAATGTACTAGACCAGATATAACTTTTTCAGTTAACTTATTAGCAAAGTATAGCTATACTCCAACAATTCGTCATTGGAAAAGAGTCAAAGATGTTTTGCGATACCTTCGTGGGACAACAAACATAGGTCTTTTCTACTTAGAGAAATCCAAAAATGACTAGATATGTGTTCACTAATGAAGATGCAGCAATCTCATGGCACTCAACAAAACAAACATTAGTTGTTACATCTTCAATCACTCGGAAATACTTGCTTTATATGAAGCAAGTCGTGAATGTTCTTGGTTAAGATCAATGATCCATCATATCCGGAATTCATGTGGTCTACCTTCGAAGACAGACAATTGAACTGTCATCCATGAAGATAATGCAGTTTGTGTTGTCCAAATGAAGGAATGATTCATCAAGGGCGATAAGATGAAACACATATCTCCAAAGTTTTTCAGTGCACATGAGCTTCAGAAGGCTAAAGTTATTGAAGTCAGACAAATCTATTCCAATGAAAATCTGGCAAACCTATTCACCAAATCTCTACCAAAGTTCACGTTTCAGAAGTTAGTGCATAGTATCAGATTGCGTTGACTTACCAATTAGCTAAATTTGAAGAATGCAGAATCAGGGGGAGATACATATCAGGGGAAGTATCCATGATACATGCTTGTTGTACCTTTTTTTCCTTTGACTACGATTTTTCCCATTGGGTTTTTCCTATCAAGGTTTTAACGAGGCAACATAAGCATACTTAACACTATATCAACAATCCAGGTAAAGTTGTACTCTTTTTCCTTTGCGATGGTCTTTTCTCACTGGGTTTTTCCGAGCAAGGTTTTAACGAGACAACTGATGTTAATATGTGGACATCCAAGAGAGAGTGTTATAGAATTAGTGGGTGAATGCCCACTCAAAAGAATAAAGACTTAGGAATAGTGTTTGATACTTTCAAAAGTATCATCATTGTATTTTGATGGTTGTAGTTACGGGAGTCACTCTATAAATAGAACACTCCGTCTGTTATCAATTACACTGCAAAAGAAAGCAAGAGAAATAATATTAGTATCCCTCTCTCTCTTTATCTGCCATCCTTTTGTGTTAAAGTTACTAAAGTTATAATGTGATATTTTGCACTTGATTCACTCCTGTCCTTAGAAAGGTTATCTCTCTAACTTTTGCATATTTATAACAGTTACAAGTGTTTTAATATTTTTAAACTTTTTTACACATGTGATTTCTTGCTCTTATTGACAATTAGTATAGGGTGAAATGTCAGTTTAGTCCTTAAACTTTCACCTCAATGAAAATAAGATTTCTAAATTATTTTTTCGGTAAAACAAGTTCCTAAATTCATTAAAAATTGCTAATGTCATCCTGACTATTATATTCAAAACTATTTTATCCAATTTTTTGTCAATCTAAGTCACTTGACACGCTTTGGAGTGTAATATTGTTCTTTTCTCGCCTATAAGCCCTTAACATTTCATATGGATTGCGAATCTAACATCTAATTTACTCTCCAAAGTTAGCTCCACACATTATTTCTTAATGTAAAATCACCAATCTACTCTCCGATGTGTATCACATGTAAGTAACATGACTTAAATTCGCGAAAAATAGAGTATAGTAGCTGTGAATATAATATTATGGATGTAATTGGCAGATTTTTATAATTCAATGATTGATCTTTCTGAAGAAAAAAAATAGTTTGAGGACTTAATTTTCACTCAGATAATAATTCAGGAACTAAATTGACAGTTCACCTTTTAGTATATGTTATGCAAATTCATTTTGAGGCATATTAGCGTGCATTTTACCGTTGTCTGTTAAAATTACAATTTACTGCATTTTTTTTTTCATCTCACTTTTATACTTAGATTTTGATTTCTTTCGCCACTTTTTGATATTTTGTTAACTTAACCATTAACTTTTCTCTATTAACTGATGACTTTTAAAACTTTAACCCATTAATTCATGTTAGGTGAGTTCACAAGCATGTATGATTCCATCACACAATATGCATGTTGTATATAATAAAATAGCCCTATGGATATTAACAATATTGACCACGAGCATTGCTCATGATAGTTTAGTATATTTACAACGTGGAACTTTGCGAGTGGTCATTCACTACTATTTTACAACAAGCGAAATTTATTTGTGGTAAAAAAATTAATTTGTTTTTATTATGTGCTCGTAAAGGCCGTGGTCAAATTGTCTTGGTAGATGAGCTGTTGTCTTGTAGTGCATTCTCAAGTGTTGGTAATACTCACCACTATATTTATTACTGTTAAATGAATTTAAATTTTGAGATTTATGTTTATTCACTACACAGATCTCGAAATTTAAACTCAAACAACTGTGATAAATAAAGTAATGAGTATCACATTCACTTAAGAATGGTGAGCAAAAATATTATCATCCTAATAGTTTAGGTCGGCTGTGCCTTATCTTAAGGATTAAGGGTATGCATTAATTTGAGCTCAAAATTTCTGCACTTATTACAATATGAAAACCAAAAAGTGATTTTTTTTCTTTTATCAGGAAGATAACTTTCAATACATTAAAAACTAGTACAAGGCCCAAAAAGAACTGAGTAGACAACTACAGAAAAAGTAAAAGGCTCAAGCAAAATGAGAGAGACAACCCAATAAACAACGAGAGGCCCACACCAGCTTAGCCCCGCAGGCTGCAAAAAATAAACAATAAAAACCTACTTTCTAACAGCAAAGACCACACCACTGCTGTTGTCATATCTTTGAAGGAAGCCAAACTCAGAACCGAGAAAATAGACACCAGATCCAAGTTCCCTTCACGAACCTCTGCAAATATATACAAAGAAAGTAACATATGGGTAGAGAGTGAGGTTAAGGGGTATGTAAAATACCCAACACTTGGCCTCGATAGGGATATGGCATAACAGTTAGGGGAAGGGAAGGGAGGGAAGTGGATTTAGGATCCAATATCTGATCGGAACCCTTCAATCCGGGCACATGGTGGGATGGGGATGAAGTATCACAACTAGGAAGAGGGGAGGACGAAAAAATAAAAGACAAAGTAGTAAAAGCAGGCAAGGGGCATGAAGCCTGGGATAGTTAAGATTCGGCTAAAAGAAAATTGAGATTAAACTCCAAGGATAATCGAGAATAAAAAAAAAGGGAGAAAATTGGAAAAAGGCGAAAGAAGATGAAGAATGAAGCTGAAAGGGGAAAATGAACAAATGAGATGAAAAGGGAGGAAAAGAGGAAGAGGGCAAAAGAGAGAGAAACTGAGAAAAACTCAGGAGAAAACAGAGAAAAAAGGAAAGAAGGAAGGAAAGGCGGATGCCTCCAGCACCCAAGCCAAAAGCTAAGGCTGACAGCAAAAATTATTAGGATTGTGGTTCACGAAGAGAGTTTTAAAGAGAGAAAAAGAGAGACTTTTTAGAGAGGTGGATTTTTTTTTTCATGTTGGCTAGTTGCCTGAGGTCGTGGTTGTCTTGTGTCACAATGTTATCTAGTTATTAAGTGCAAACTTTAGGGCTTTGTTGTGAAAATAAGTGCAAGCTTTAGGGCTTTCTTGCATTATGAGGTCATCAGTTTGAGACTTGTTTAAACTTCTTAAAGAAAAGAAATAAGAATTGGTGCCACTTAGTACTATGATGTAGTGATATTTCTCTTCATTTATAAGTGTGAGGTCTTAGGTTCGATTTTCGACAAAGGCGAATTTGAACCAAATTATTGTTAGTTATTTTGAGGCTTTGGTCCATTCCTCCACCCCATTGGTGTAGATAATATTGTTTATTAAAAAAAATCGGTGACTCAGAAACAATTAATTATGAAATTGTTAATTTTTTTATGGAATATACATGCCTGTTCAGATGTTTCTATTAGTCATTCATATTCCATCCAACTCTCATTGTATTCACCTTTCTTATTTCTTTGTTGTACATATGTTTGAAGCATTTTTCATTATAAGGTCACTGGTTTAAGGCTTGTTGGAACTCTTTTTTTTTTTTTTAATTACAAATAACTTTTGTCTTTTCTGATATGTTTTTTTTTATCATGCGTTAAGATTTAAGGTGAGAATCTTAATATTTTGGGTAATGTTAGGTAGACTAAATTTGCAAACTAAATAATGTGTTACCACTAAGAAATAAGAACATTAATCAACATAATAATCGAATCATCAGCTTATTATATGTCATTTAGTTTACAAAATTCAGTTTACAAATTTAATCTCTCTAACCTTACCGTGTTATTTTTATTTTCCAACAAAGAAATGAATTTACTTCATATATAGTCATGGTCTAATCTCATCTAAATAAAAATAATTCACTTCAAATAAAAGCGCTTTCAACGGAAACCACTCATGAGTGTCTGAGCATGTTTAACATTTTAGTTGTTTTCAAAGGAATTTCAAACAAGCTACTTAGTACTTGTTGAGTAAAAATTGTACATAATATGTAAACAAATAATTCACTCGACACAATTTCACCCTCATTCATTTTTTCGAAGAGGGTTTTATTAATTGAGTTCGACCCATTCTAGGCTACGCATCTATTAATTACAACTCTTCTTTTGGGAAAGGAATACCCTTTGATTCTAATATGAATAAATCGTAACTTGGGGATTTTGGTGTTTATTTGATTTTGTGAATATACCTAGGTAGAACCTTAGATTTCCTACGTACCCTCGTTGAGGGATCAAGTCACTCATAGTTCTTTGAATTGGTGTTGGTTTGAATTTGGTGCCTTGTGCAGTTTTAGCTTATGCAGGCAATGAGAAGTTGATGCCTTGTGCAGTTTTAGCTTGTGCGGGCGAGGACTTTAAACCATTGGAGCATTTGATGCCTTGTGCAGTTTAGGCTCTTGCAGGCAATGCAGGCAAGGACTTTGGGCCATTGGAGCTGCATGTGGATTCGTGCATTTAAGTCTTGTTGCGACTTCGTGCCATTTGCATCTTGACATGGCTTTATGCCATTTGAGACTTTTCTTCGACTTCATGCCATTTGAATTTTGACATGACTTCATGCCATTTGACATTTGTCGTGGCTTCGTGCCATATGACCACTTCAATAATTTAACGGGAGCTTGATCCATTTATTTAGATGTAACAGAAATTCACTAATTTGAGGCAGTAAATCCATCGAGCTTTGTGCTTTGAAATGGTTCGTGTCTACGGGATTTTAGGTGATCGATGTCATCTCCTTACCTGTTTGTATTTGTAATAACAGGTTAACTTGGATTTGTCTTGTCACGGTGCCTTGGTCACTTTTGTCGTTATGCTTCTTGTTTTATGCACAACATTTTGATTAATGGGACCATGTTTGTAGTGTCCATGCAGTATTTGGAGTGGCTCGAAGTTACCCATATTTGTATTGCATTTCCACTTTGTTTTGTGTATTGATTTGATCTCAGCCAAATGATTAACAATGACAACCCAAAAGATTTTGAAGACAAGCATTAATTTAATCATGCCCATCAACTAATTCAAGTCATAAATTGTGTCGGTTTGCCTTTGTGGAATCAACCTTCAACTAAAGTTATGACAAACATTGTTTTCTTTCCTTAGTTGCTTGCTGGAGATCTTTATTCTAACTCCTAACTTAGGAATTTGAATGAGACTTGGTCAACAACTACACTAATTTTAGTGTATCTTAAGCTTGAGCGTATCTTTCAACACTGCAACAAGCTTCTTTTCCGGATGATTATCTGGTCAACTTTGTACGTTACTGTAATGGGGGGCTTCGAGCTTTGCTTTTGAGACTTCTGTTATGATTTGGAGATGGCCATGAAATTAATATGTTGCATTCCTTGTTTACATTTTTTCTATGCATATGATCGAGTATAAATGAGGGAATATGTGCGTGGAATTTTGCGGTTTTATACCACTTGATATTTGATACCGCTTTGTGGCGTTTGGGATTTGAATAATTAATAGGTAATGTAAATGACCCATTAATTTGAGTATGACAATCTGGAAGGGTTTAGGACCACGTCACATTCATTTTTTGTAAGGGAACTTGATGGCGCCATGCATCCCGGTGCACTTTCCTATCTCCCCCTTTTTTATATATTCTTTTTTTGAAATTTCAACCCCCTTAAAAAAAAGGACTTTGACCCATTTTAAAGCTTTAAAGCTTCTAAGTTCAAACACAACTTCTTCTCCACATGAACAAACTCCACGTGAGGTGCTCAGTTCAAAGTGGAATGAGATTTGCCTTTCCCTTGATTAGAAAGTGGGACTCCAAGTCTATCCCACGGGAGATGCATAGGTCAAAACCCATTTAGAGAACTTCTTTTTTTCTTTCTTTTGAATTTTCAACCCCATTAAAAAATGGGACTTTGAACCCATTTGTCCCAAGTCTTTCTGACAGCAAGCTTTACTATATTCTTTTTATATATGACTTTAAAGCTTCCAAGTTCAACACAACAACCTCCCTTTTTCTCCATGTGAGGTGTGAGGTTCAGACTTTATTCACACCCCCCCCCCCCCCACTCTTGCGAGATAGCTTTCAGAAATTCCTATTCCTACTTTTTTTCTTGGCTCCAACACATGTGGTTTTCCTCTAGAAGCAAGAATCAACCTTGATATATTTGGGCTTCCGTGGATTCTGTATATTTCGAACTTCTATTTGGATTGGGTAACCGTTGATATCTAAGGGATAATGGGTAAGGTTCGTTGGAGCTCAAATCCTTTTTGAATTTCTTCAATTTACCCTCTTAAATCGCAAACGCTCATTCTTGTCCAGGTCATAAACTCTTTCATTTTTCTACTGGATTATTCTCTCGCTCTTACTACTCTGCTTGTGATTCCTTGTGGAGCAAAAATTTAGAGCAAAAAGGAGAAGAAAGTAATAAGCAGGTGAGGATAGAGGACGAATGCTTGCTGGGTGTGATTGGTTAATTCGAACCCTTTTTCATTTGGTGTTGAACATTGCTCTCACCTGGACTTAAAGGTGTCTTCCACGGTTTTGTGAATTGTTGATGCCATTTGTAGGAATGCTTTTTTTTTTTTTTGTAATGTGCATATTCCTTTGGTTGATGTTCATTCTCCTTGATTGCAGCATGCATTTGCCTTGGAGTAAAGTTGGGGAATCTTCCAAATCTTGTTAAAAGTTAACATTTTTTTGTACTTTGCAGTGAGTTCCACTATATAGCAAAGGTTTCAAACTTCCAAGTACTTGGAATCATTAAGTCAAGGAATAATGGTAATTCTTCCTTTCTGATTTGCAGCTCTGAATTTGTTGATAACAAGTGTTGATTTATGGCTCCAAAGGTGAGAATTTTGTTTGGATGATATTTTATATATTTTTTATACCTCTTTTACCTTTAACTTATTCATGATTTTATATTAAATTGGTGAGTTTAATGTGTCTTGTGTTAGTTTTTGTAGAAAAGATGATTCGTGAATAAAGCAGGGAATTGGAAGCTTAAAGTAGAGAAACAAAAAGAATTGCCAAGTGGGTTGGAGCACTTAGTAGGAAACGGAATGGTGCTTTGGCAAGTAAAGGCTGCCCAATTAAAGAAAGCCCAATTTAATTAGGTGGTGCAAGCATGCGGTGATGTTCTTTCCCAAAAGGAATTGGGTTTGAGATTATGCAAGGCACGTGGATTAGGGAACAAAAAAGAAAAAGGCACATATAAAGAAAAGAAGAACCCAGCCGCAAGGAGGGGGAGACATTAAGGAGGATTCTCCATAACCTCGGGGATACACATCGGCCATCAAAGAGAAGAAATTGTGGATTAAAGCATTGTCGAGAAGTCGAGATTAAAGTCTCGGTTGCTTCTTTCTTGTCTTCAAATTCATCTATGTTTGTTATTATTTTGATCATGAACTAAGTCTTTTTGCTAGGACTAGGGTGTACTCGTATCATGAACATCTAATTCTCGTTATTTTATATTGATCTCGATTGTTTTCCATGTTGAGTAATTGTTATTGTGTTTTATCGTTATCAAATAACTGGCCATTATTTGTGTGAAGAACTAAATTGTGACTGACAGGTTGAGTTTAGCAAACTGCTTCTCATAACAATTACCATGAATTACATAATTGAGTAGACATACTGGTTATGATTTGTGTAGTATTGGAAAATTATCCATTTAGCGTAAAGGGTTTCAATTATCTATATATGTGGCTAGACATAGCATGGTGATAAGCTCATATTTATATATATATTACATCAAATTCACTTGTCTTTTCTTAGTTAGTTCCTTATATTTTTGAGCTATTTACTTTGTTTTTGTGTTTTATAGAATTTTTCAAGCAAAGAAAAGAAAAATAGAACAAGTGAGATTTTAAGTAATAAATTCGTCAAAACTGCCTGTGCAGATCAGCTGACTTTGGGAGAAAGTTGCGAACAGCTCAGAATGAACTAGAAAATGAGCCTTATATTCTTGAAAAGCTACGGATGTCTATTTTCTGGAGCATTTTACGGATTGTTAATATCATTTTCTAGAAGAAGTTATGAGCATTTTAACACTGAAAAGTTTTTAATAGTTGGCAGCCAATAATGTGACGGAAATCAAAGGATTAAGTGGAAGTAATGGCAGCCACAGTTTCTGCATTCCACTTGTTGCATTGAGTGTTGTTTGATGAATGCATGTGTAAAGCAATGAGCACATGGGAGGAGATGCATTTGGCTAAAAGAAAGAAAAAGCAAAGCAGAAAGTGGAATGCAGCAGAAGAGGATGGCACGGCTTAAAGAAAGAAAATAATGGGGAAGGCAAAGAAAGGAATGATTAATCAGCATGGGATGTATTCACAAAGGTAGCATGGCTGAGATTTAAAAAAAGGAAAGCTGCACAAAGGCAGCAAAAAAGAAAAAACACATGCAACCAAAGCTGCATATGCGGACAGCAAATCAAATATAGACGGATGGGGCAGCGAGGCATAAGGGGGATTAGAAAGAAAGAAGAGAGGGCAGCAACATTTTAGAAAAAAAATAGAGAGAGAGGCAGAAAAATAAGAGAAGGGAAAACCAAAGAGAGGCACGGCACAGAGAAAGAAAGGGTGTAGCGCAAGGGAAGGAAGGGAAGAAGACAGAAATCTTTGCACTCTCCTCTTTCGGTTCTATCTTCTCAAACTCATGTTTAATTTTTGGTTTAATTTGAGAATAATGTGTAACTAAGTTTTAGTAGTTAGGGGCTGTTTTGAAGCCCCGAATATGATTGTAAATTTGTTGTGTTATTTCGTTTGAATGGCTTTTATGAAAGGATGAAAATTGCTTCACTACTTATGTCATTGATGAATTCTTTTTGTGTTTCTATGGATGCATACTTAGTAAGCATATTAAGGATTTTAATGCTATGAATATATGTGTGCCTGCCCTTGTTGAATGAGGACCTACATATGTTCTAGAGTAGCACTTGTTAATTGTGGTTAACATGTGAACCGATTTCTAGGATAAGTAAGACAACGCCAGTACTTACGATGCCTTGTGATGACTCAAACTCTTTTCATTCTTAATGATTTCTACTTGTTAAATCTATGAACACGCCATTCTAGATTGCATGTTAGGGACTAAGTTAAGTTGAAAACGCCATTCTCTTAACATACTACGTAAGAAAGAGTAATAGGTTGAGTTCTAACATTGAGCCAACTTGAGCATCTTCATCCGGAAATAAAAGGAATTGGAATGAAACATAACATATTTGCATGATTATTTGGTGGTGGATAGCATTTTCCCTAACTCGTTTTCTTAACTTGTGAATTAAAATCTATTGGTATTAGAGACAGCAGCCCAGTTTGTGTGACATTTTAAGTAGTTAGATAAAACAATCTTCTGCGGGAAAGAACCTCATTTTCATACGCTACAATCGACAAATTTTAGTCTTAATAAGGAAAATAAATAGGATAATTATGTGCTACTTTGTGGTGCGTTATAAATCCTATCACATGGGTAGGTAGTTAGAAACACGGTTAGTATATTTTGATTGGAAATATTGACGAATCAAGAGATAATTGCTAGCAACATGGGAATAATTTGATGTTAATATGAGTAACAGGAATAGATGGGATTGAGAATGTGGAACCTGATGTCCTAGTGCTTCAATATATTAATCTTTCATAATTCATTCACTTTTACTTCGTTCGACCAATTGATCTTTTCACTTTCATTTGGTTTCTTTGCATATATGAATTTGTCAACGTAATCTTTCTTTTATTTAAGTTTAGTTTGGAGTCAATCTCAATAGTAAATTTAGGTTAATCCGATCCTTGTTTGAACGACACTCTACTTATCACTATATTACTTGGACAAAATTGTACACTTGCAATTATCAACAAGTTTTTTAAATTTACTCTAAAGTTTGCAGGATGCCCTCATTTCTTTTTGCTTCTACATGTGTGCTGCTTTTAATACTTGCCATATTTTCTCCTTAACACTTGTACAAAGTGATGCTTTTCCCAAAATCTTTTGTAGTTTTGATTTGTTTTCTAATTCTTTGGGGTGTTTGCCATGTGAATGAGTTTCCATAATGCAAAAGTTTGAAACCTTTTTTTATTTATTTTAATCTTCACGTGAGAGAGGCTTTGAGACGGCAATAAGCTTGAAGCTTTGAACCTTTTTTGTCCCATTTTCACATGGCAGAGAAGCTTGAAACTTTGAACCTTTTTTTTCTGTCCAATTTTCACATGGTAGAGAAACGAGTGGAATTTTTGACACAATGGAAATTTTGTCCCATCTTCACGTGGCAAAGAAGGTTGCTTGTCCATTTAAAGATTGGGAAATTTTCCCTTTCTTCTTTTATTTGTCTTTGTCAAAAGTTGTGTTGAAGCCTTTTCTCTTGTGGAATTGGACCAAACATGAGTCGGTCATGTGGTATTTTTTTTGCTTCTTTTCCTTGTCCCTTTGTCAACATATGTACTTATATGGTCATTTGTCTCCATATGCATTTGTCTTTGTTCCCTTGTCTCTTTTATCCAATATAACTTTCACGTGCATGTCTCCATATGTTTAAAAAACAACTTTTCTTCTTCCTTATCTTCACGTGCATGTCTCCATGTCTTGTACTCGTGAGTGGCTTTACAAACAGCCGTGCTCATGATTTTGTCCTGCTTGTTTGTACTTGTATAAACTGATTTGTATACCAGGTCTTTGGGTGTTAACACAAAGGTTGCCATGTGAATAAGCTTCCCAATTAATTTGGGAAGTTTGACAGCCAGCTTTTCTTTCTTTGTAAACTTGGGACAACTTGAACTCTTTTAAGTTCAACTTCACGTGGTAGAGAACCAATATCTTTTAGCTACTTCTTTAGAGATTGGAAAGTTTTCTTTCTTTCCTTTTGTCTTGTAGCATATTGATAGTTTCATTTCAATGCTTTTGGTCAATATTTTGACCCAATATTTGACAAAAATGGCATCCACATTGTTCATTTGTCTTTATCAAATGTTGAATTGGGGAATTTCCAAGAGATGTCTTCCAATTAAGTCCTCCGAGAGATGTCTTTATCAAAGGTTGAATTGGGGAATTTCCAAGCATAAGTCGATCAAGGGAAATTTTGGCTTCTTTTCCTTTGCAAACCATCTTTTCTGTTTTTTTTTCCTTATACTTCAAATCCTTGACACAAAAGACTTTGGGTGGAACTCTTGAACAATATGTTTTTTCTTTTCCCTTTCTCCAGAGTAATCTTTGAAGTCTAGGATATCAGCATCCACTGTTGTTGATTGAATGGATAAAAAAACCAGGTTGTGGTCGATATTTGGAGTCGAAGCTTTGTTATTTCTTTATCAAATCCATTGCTTGCCGTGACACCACTAATGGCTCTTTCTTTCTTGGCATGGACAATGAATACGGACCTCTTAGATTTGATTGGAACTTCACGGGGTGGTGTAGGCCACCCCGAAGAAATTCATGGGATTTTGGGAGTTTATTTCTGCTGCTGTCAGTGGGATGTCCATATCATCTTCTTCATTTCTCTTTTAACATTGCAATTTTCTTGTATAAGTTGAAGGTTACAGACTATAGGTAGTTGATTACGCCATTTTTTTGTTGTCTGCAACACAACATAAAACAAGAGAGATAAATAAATTAACAGAACTTGTTTCATACCTAGTGATGAACGTTCTTCTTTTGGATCTTGACTCGAAAGCACAAATGACTGAACTGCTTGCTCTCTTTTCTGGCAGCACCTCGTTGCTTTTGATATTTTCTCTAAAATTCTGCAGAGTATCTTCTCTTCCATTTTTTTCTCTGTTCTCTTGTTGCAGCCGATGCCTATTTATAGGCATCTTAGGAAGGCCCTAGAGTTTGTTAAGTAGGGGGAAGATGGAGACCATGACTTTTTGCCACTTTCTTTTAACCCCTCTTACTGACTCCACTTTTTTTTGGTTGCAGGAAATGAGGAGCCTCCCTATTTTGCACGTTTCCCTTTTTTGTAGGAATGGATTCATATCCTGTTTACTTTTATTATTATTATTTTTTAAACTTATTTATGGACATTGATCTGTATGTAAAGCCCATCCTCATCTTTTGGGCTGTATTACATTTTTGTTTTGCCTTATAGTTTGACCCAATTTGTAGGGACTCTATTTTTCCATATATTATATTTTTTTTGTTCAACAATACTGGTTTAGTGATATTCACGTTCACTTGTAAATGAGGAGTATTAGGTTCAATTCTCGCTAAAGACGAATTTGAACTATATTATTGCTACTCATTGTTTGAAGGAAATTCATAATCAACTAAAAACACTTATCTAGATTAGAACCTCTGTTGAGCATTCTTCTGAACATCTGCATCTCTTATTGTATCGTTACAACTCTATAACATAAACAAATGATCTTCTACTCTCTTTCACTCACCTTATCACAACTTTATTCAATAGGGCTAGAAGGGTTATTTCTGTGTGTATAGTGTGAGAGTAGGGACCCTTGTTATATAGTAAAAGAGGTGGAATCCAAATAGGAAACTTCCCATCATTCTACTCAAACAAGACTTTATCACCTAAACTTTAGTATTTATATCTGATTAGGTTTACTAATCATATCAGGATTACTTTAGCTATAAAATCCTAAAAAAAATTCACTTCAAATAAAAGTGCTTTCAACCGAAATCACTCATGAGTGTCTGACCATGTTTAACATTTTAGTTGTTTTCAAACGAATTTCAAACAAGCTACTTAGTATTGGTTTAGTGATATTCCTATTCACTTGTAAATGAGAAGTCTTAGGTTCAATTCTCGCTAAAGACGAATTTGAACTATATTATTGCTACTCATTATTGTTTAAAGGAAATTCATAATCAACTAAAAACACTTATCTAGATTAGAACCTCTGTTGAGCATTCTTTTGAACATCTGCATCTCTTCTTGTATGTTACAACTCTATAGCGTAAACAAATGATCATCTACTCTCTTTCACTCACCTTATCACAACTCTATTCAATAGGGCTAGAAGGGTTATTTCTGTGTGTATAGTGTGAGAGTATGGACCCTTATTATATAGTAAAAGAGGTGGAATCCAAATAGGAAACTTCTCATCATGTAATTCTACTCAAACAAGACTTTATCACCTAAACTTTAGTATTCGTATCTGATTAGGTTTACTAATCTTATCAGGATTACTTTAGCTATAAAATCCTAAAAATAATTCACTTCAAATAAAAGCGCTTTCAACCGAAATCACTCGTGAGTGTCTGACCATGTTTAACATTTTAGTTGTTTTCAAACGAATTTCAAACAAGCTACTTAGTATTGGTTTAGTGATATTCTTGTTCACTTCATAATCAACTAAAAACACTTATCTAGATTATAACCTCTGTTGAGCATTCTTCTGAACATCTGCATCTCTTCTTGTACGTTACAACTCTATAGCGTAAACAAATGATCTTCTACTCTCTTTCACTCACCTTATCACAACTTTATTCAATAGGGCTAGTAGGGTTATTTTTGTGTGCATAGTGTGAGAGTAGGGACACTTGTTATACAGTAAAAGAGGTGGAATCCAAATAGGAAACTTCCTATCATGTAATTTTACTCAAACAAGACTTTATCACCTAAACTTTAGTATTCATATCTGATTAGGTTTACTAATGGTATCAGGATTACTTTAGCTATAAAATCCTAATAATACACTTTCTTTATTAGCATACAAGTATTATTGAAATCAATCTCTGCAATCCTTAATCTATATGAGATGTTTCATATAAGTCTGCAACTTTAATATAGTCTTACATTCTCCCATTATAGTTAACACTTATATACAAAAGACTCAAAACCGAATATTAAAAATTGCTCTTAATGGCTATGAGATCAAAATAATAAAATCCATGATAAACAAACTTTTATCCTGAGCTAGCATCCATAAAGAACTAGAGGGAATGACATTTTACAAATTAAACACTATCCCCAAGATTACTGTCATGAAATTAACAAACACATGAAGCTCCAACAAGATATGAATGAATCAATGCTTAGTATTAGTCTTATAAGTGCAATCTATATAACACTAAGTATTTGGTCACCTTAATGACTGAAACCACAGTCAAACTGTAATACTTCTAAAGAAGCCTTTATTGCATATCTGCTACAACACTTAAAAGAGTTGCTGCAATTATAAATTGACATGACTAGAAGTTGAGAAATTGGGAAAATTTCCGTAGCAACTTAACACAGCAACAATCTTTAATAGTTATGACAGACTGTAAAATCCTTATTACATTAAAAACTGAAAAGCGAATCAAAGCCTAATGGCTCCCACTGGTTTCGTAGATTCAAAATCAATATATAACTCAATTATGACATGTGCTTCCTGAAAACTCATATAGCTCTAATTTATGCAAACAGACAAGGACTTCACATATGTGATGTGAGTCTGATCCTCAAAACTTTATGAGCTTGGTCTTACTTGATGAGGCAATTAGTGAGTGCGAAACCCACATTCGGTTAGCAAAATTCAATGAATCAATTGTAATTACTCCACAATTCTCTAGATTAAGTTATGCTTCCGTAAATTGTATAGGAAAATGAATCAATTGTAATTAATAGTTTCATCAAATGTATTCTATATATTTAATTCTCCCACTTGGGCAAACAATCACTAGTCACTATATTTTGTTACTTCAAAAGAAAAACAAAATTGTCGCACAAGGTTTATGCAATGTACTTTTTGTTTACTCTTTTAAGTTCAATTAACCTCAAACAAATATTTAACAAACTACAAACTTGTCTTTATATATGAAAAATAAAAACCACTATAAGTCTGCCTAATAACTCAAAATGCACCCTAATTGAGGCAGCTAAAACTACCAACATATAAACTTCTTCGTTAATTAACACATGCAGTCAATAAGAGGACACAAAAATAAAATTTAGGTTATTTGGTGGTCTTTAGACTTTTGCCAAACGTTATGCAGTATGCACAAACTAGGAAATTATGTGCATTTAAGTTGAAAGGTTAACATATTTTTCTTGATCTCTGAAAATTTAGAATGTCTACTTTATAGTTTTCTCAAGTGTTTGATTCTCATTGCAAGGATATCAAAACAGACAAACAATACTCAAAACAACAATTCTTTTCTTAATTTTTCCATGCAAGTACCTTTATTCAAACTTTAGACTTCTTCATTATAGAGTTTATGAACCTTTATTCTAGAATCCAAATAGTCTATACTTAGTGGTGAATAGGTACAAATCCACCATATATAGAATCTAATTATATGTATACCTCAAACAGTTTCGATTATCCTTACGCCCAAAACTGTATGCATTAATACTTATGCTTAATATGTAATTATAACACAACGGAATTTAGTGACGAAAACAAAAATGAGACATATAGAACTTTACATGAGGTAAGATTAATCGTGGTGAGATTCAAAATACTAGTCAGGTAGTACAAAGCAAACAAATTGTAGCGTATTGGCTAAGGATTGAAAATCGTCATTCGTCTTAACAAATAAATCTTTAAATTAAAAGCAAGATAACTACGCAATTCCACACTACATCAAATTATGATGTATAACTTTAGTGATATAATCATGGGATACATAGTGTGACACGTACCGTGTTTATGCTATTTGACAATCCATATAGTAATACCAAAGTGCAAACCCTTTATTATTCCAAAGAATTTATCATGCTTAAAAATACTTCTACATGTTAGTCAATGCATGATATAGATATTGCCTTGGTTAAGAATTCATACCATGCTTTCTCTTCTTAAATCAGTCACAGTCCATAGTTGTATTAATCTGAATGAGTTCTTGACGAAACTGGAGAACATAAGTACTTATAAAAAGTGTTAACATCTTTTAACCCCATAACTATATAGTTTACAGTTTTGACACATTTGGATAAAGAAATACTAATAACCATTTCTTTTGTTCATAATACTACCATATTTATGTTTGAATTTCCTGTAGCCTTGCTTTTATAACTTTGTGATAGGAGAAAACAAAACATAATTTAAACATATGTATATGATATATTATACCACTATAATTCGAACCATGAAAAACAAAAAATTAAATCAAACTTCCTTTGGAAGGGTTTCTTTCTCCATGTTATGAATTCTAGTGCAATTTTGATCATTAGTTCTTTGATCATGTTCAGAAGTTACACATAAACAAGAAGGACTTTAGCCAATACATGAATATGAAAAATTTAATATGCTGATTGTGATCAGAGTGATGAAGCCAATAACTCAAGCTGATATGCAACTTCTGAATTTTTGTAGCTTTCCAATGCCTTTTCCGTCTCTATGCAACTCAATATGATTAGTGACGAAAAAATATCAAGACCAAATTTACTACATTCTTTATTGGAAAATCTTAATAGAATGAGAACAAACACAAGATAGTATTTTCCCAAATAAGACTTCAGTGAGGACAAAGTAATATACAACCAGTGATGGCTGATCATGTTTTGTGGCTTCATGATCATAGGTTTTGAAGACTTCATAAATAACCAATGAACTTCACGCTGCAACTTGATTTATGAAAGTATCTCCAAATATCCATGGGATTAAACAATTCTATATGGTAAAATATTTAGTGGACATTTTACCAAATGAAAGAATCACAAGAATTAAGCAAACTTAATTAGATAAACTCATGGTGGTGATTTAGTCACTTTCATTGGATTTGAAAGTACCATGTGAATTGAAACTTATTTTCATGCATGTTTTGGAAAATCAATGAATCATGTTATAAGTGACTCAGTCTCATATTTCTTTAGTTACAATCAAAATATTAGTGGAGTACTCTATAGCATGGTGTGACAAGAAACAAATTTTTTTGCATGTGTTGTTATCAATATCATGCCAATAAATAAATCAAATCATAGTAGATAACATATATTACTCGAGTTTGATGTTACGGATAATCTCAATGATATATACATGCAAAAACCTGTAATTCAGTTTGTTGTCTCCAGAGCCTCGTATAAGTAACCTAGAAATTCTTGAGAGGCATGACAATATTGTAAGCACCCTAAATCTTAATATCAATATCGTCAATCAGTAGTGGTTCACATTCTTTATGGTGTAAGATGCTTGTTGTCATATTCTTTATGTATTGATATACATTTATGACTCAATTGGCTCACCTTATTGACTGAAGCCAAAACAAAGCTTACACAACACACATACCACTCACAAATACCAATCGTCTGGTCCATTCTTTAAATTTTCAATTTTATATACATACATATATATATATATATATATATATATCAAGATAACTCTCAATTCTGCTTTTTCCTCCTTTAGTTATCACCACAAGACAGACTATTTATTTTCTCTTAACTTTTATGGTGGAAACATTCATCTTTCACTTCTTTTTTAGTTTTAATTTTCCGCTAGCAATTGAAAAGTATCAGGCTTTGGTTATTGTTGGGGAACCTGGATGTGGAAAAATTACATAAATCCCTTAATACCTTTATGATGCCAAAAAACAAAAATCCCAACAATGCATATTAGTCTTTTGTTGGTTCTCTTATCCCACCTAGATATGAACACAATTTTTAAATAATACCTAAAGTGTCAATTTCAGCATGGCAAGTTGTATCCATTATATGTTTGAAACCACAAAAAAACTATTTCTTGATTGAAATCTAAAACATATCATGGACTCTTTTTATAAATTAGGGTTTACCAAATAGGTCTTTAGTCGTATTATAAGTGGCTCTGATACCGTATGTTATAAGGAAATTCATAATCAACTAAAAAAGCTTATATGGATTAGAACCTCTGTTGAGCAATCTTCTGAACGTCTGCATCTCTCCTTGTATCGTGACAATTCTATAGCGTAAACAAATGATCTTCTACTCTTTTTCACTCACCTTATCATAGCTCTATTCAATGGGGGCTAGAAGGGTTATTTATGTATGTAGAGTGTGAGAGTAGAGACCCTTGTTATATAGTAGGTAGAATCCGAGTAGGAAACTTCCCATAATGCAATTATACTCGAACAAGACTTTATCACCTAAACTTTAGTATTCATATCCAATTAGGTTTACTAATCGTATCAGGATTACTTTAACTATAAAATTCTAGTAATACACTTTCTTTATTAGCATACAAGTGACACAGCTCAACCGGAGTCGGGCATGTTGGCCGTCACGTGAGGGTGACGTAGCCAAAGGCGCAACATAAGTGATAATAATAAGAAAATGTGAACAAATAAAACTGAAGCGAAAACTTATTTAAACTAGAGATGATAGGTAAGTGTGTGAAAGTGATTAAGTCTACAATACAAGCATCTTAGAGCATAGGTATAACGAAAGTGCAGTCAAACTGATCAAGTACTAATTATACAAACAAGAAGAAAATCCCTACATTTATTTAGAAGACCACCTGGAAATCCTCATGAGCCATAGAGAAGTTCAGCTAGTTAGGACCTAGAGGGGCACAAAACATAAGAGTGAGTGGGCAAAAACAAAGCATTTGAAAACACATTTATCTTTTTGAACATAATAATCCCTCTCTGTAAAACCCGTATAGTTCCCAGAAAATAATACTATGTAGGTATAAGAATCAATGCTCAAGGGTAATGAGAATAGTAGCATGCCATGTCATAACATTTCAGCACTAATATGACTTGTACGACAAGGCTAGGTGTAAATATGTACGCTCAAGTGCTACGATCACATGAAGGATGTGTAATAGATCACGAGTCACCTACGAGTCGGAACCACCTATTTTGGTCTGTATGACAGGGTTGGCCCCAAACTTGGATCCACAGTGAGCGTGTGGTGCGGGAGATGAACATCACGTGAAGGACTATGCCCTGTCTCGCGGCGAGAACCCTAACACCGGGGTGCAGTAATGATGAAATCTAAATGCATCTATGCATACCAATGCAACACAACCAATTCAATCACATAATACTCACCTGAAACTCACCTGAACCTCCGTAGCAGCAACCAATATATTTCATAAATCATAACAAAGCAATATATAAAATATAATTCATTCAAGACATGGCATGCACAATATAATTCACTTTAAAAATGTTTCTGAAAACCATAATTATATATATATAAAGCAAATGCCCACTCACTGATAAGTAGCAGGATTGTATCCCTCTAGCCTCGCTTGTCCATTCTCGTGTTCGGGGTATGTCTCACTTATATGTTAAATAACTAATTTTACGTTAATTAACTAGCACATATACAAAACTTAGGAATAACTTCCCATATTTTGCTCAATTATAAGGTTTGAATATACGAACATGATCTACTCGACGATACAAACCCACACATATTTTTAGAAATTTGTTTGGACGTCGGACGCTCTGCCACGTGCAGGCACGTGCGGTCCGTGTGATTGACGCCGTCAGGAATATTCTGTTAGTTTGGCAGAATATTCCGTTAAATATAACTAACGATAGATGACGCCATTAGGAATATTTTGTCAACTTTGATGAAATATTCTCCTTCTTCTCCGGTGAACCTCACCGGTCACAGCCGTTAACCGCCGCCGTCTGAACTCACCGGATTTTGGAAAACTCGCCAATTTTTTGAAAAATCATCAAAGCTTTATAACTTTGTCATTTATTAACCAAAATCCATGAAATTTATATGGATTTAAAGCTCTTGAGGAGTAGAACACATTCGTACCTATTAGAAGTCCAAAATCCAACAAAAAATGGTCGGAAAATTCCTCAAAAGTTCCAGCCAACTCTGCAACCTCTCGTACACGCTCAAACTGACGTCCACTCCACTCCAAAACTACTCTAGGGGTCCTAGGAAAGTTGCTTGGAAGCTTCCTCGAGCATTAAAACTTTAAAACTTTAAAACCTTGTCGGGATCGCGTCGGAGCAAACTTGCTCCCTGTCGGAGCTTATGGTTTCCTGGGATCCTCTCATCTATTCTTTGATCTAAAGGTATGGCTGAGTTCGTGAGGTCGAGGTGAGTGAGTACATTGATAACAATTTCAAGCTTGACTTGTGTGAGTTTGAGGATGGTTGTGAAGATAGGGTGTCTCGGTGTACGGAGGGAGAAGAGTCGAGAAGGAATGAGATAGAGAAGGAGAGTGCATGTGTGTGTGCAGAAGAAGAAAATAAATATTTTTGATTGGGCCATGGGATATAAGGCCCTTATTAATTGGGTAAATAAGGTATAGTCATAGATCAACATTCAAAAGAAGAAACAATATAATTCCACTGATTTCGAATTTATTTGCTCGTAACTTTTTCGTTACGACTCCAATTCGGCCCTAACTTGCATCAACGCGCTCGTGACGTCGAGTACGATTTAATTTCGATAGCAAAGAAAATAATTTAGAACTGCCTATGTACATCCACATCACTTAGCCTACAAGGGTATAATTGTCATTTTACACATTCAAAAAGAAAAATATACATAAAATTGGGACTGTTCGTCACACAAATATTATTGAAAACAATCTCTACAAACCTTAATCTGTATGAGATGTTAAATATAAGTGTGACATACAAGTGTACAACTCTAAGGCCCTGTTTGGCAGATCGGATAGAGGATCGGATAGGACTAGTTATACGGACGCGGGTGTTTGGCGTTCACTCGTACTAAATAAGTGCCAGATTAAATTAACTGGTGTGCTTATTTAGCACGGTATACGCCCGACTAATAAAACCAACCAAAAGGCCAGGATTATTAGTCGGCCCTCTCTCTCTCTCGCCTTCTCTCGGTCCTCTCTCTCTCTAGGCGTCATCGTCCTCCCCCCTGCGTCACCATCGCCGTCCTCCCTGTCACCTTCTCTCACCATCGTCGTCCTCCCCGTCGCCGTCGTCCTCCTCCCCTGCAACTGGGTCTTGCAAAGAAGCATGCACTCTTCGAAGAACTTGTCAAGGTTACCGCTCTCCTTGCCGGCCTCCATGTCGTCGAGGTAGGCCTGCTGGTTCAGGTCTGTGTACTTCTTAAACGAGCTCGAAAATAAGTCGTTCATCTTGCCTCGATCTTATGTATAACCAAAGTGCTTTTCTTAAAAGGCATGGTGTCTGGAATTCTTCTGCAGTCGGTGAAGAAGAAGGGAAAGAGAGGGAGGGAGTTTGGGGGGTGCGACAGAGAGATCTGAGGAACAATTATTTGGGATTCTTCTGCAGTCGAGGAAGAAGAAGGGAGAGAGAGGGAGGGCGTTTGAGGGGTGCGGTGGAGAGAACAGGGAAGAAGAAGAAGTGATGGTTTTAGTTCATTTTTTTAATTTTTTTAACTTTTTTTAAGTTTAATTCAATTTTAAGTTTGATTCCTCCTATCCGGTATAAAACCAAACACAGTATAAATAATACGGTCATTAGTCCGATACTGCACCAAACGTCCGACTAATTTAGTCAATACTATCCGATGGCTATTTATCCTATCCGACAGAAATAGTCATGAGCTGCCATACGAGGCCTAATAGTCTTACAATTGTTTGTTTGGGAGTGTTCGGACACGACGAACATATCGCCCGCGCAAACATAGAGAGGTAAGCGGTACACGCAGGAAGGAAGGGAGTCCTTGTCCGTTAAGCAAACTTGTACTTAGCAGGTAGTTGTCTCCTCCTCAGGTACTGATCATAATTCTGAATCTTATCCTCATCATCCAATTCCTTCAGCTTCTGCAACATCAAAATCCAATACGCAGAGAAAATATTGAATCTTTTATTTGGGAACTAGGGATCTGGATTTTCATCGGCCATGTCGATGCTCGATTCCTTCTTCAACAAGGGCTTCAAAGCGGCCAAATGGTACCCCGTCACTCATCTCTCTCTCTCAGTTTCTCTCTTTTTTTTCCTTTTTCTTTTTTTTTTCCCGTTTTAGTTTCGTCTCAATTTTTACTGAGATCGAAATCTTGGATCGATTCGGTACTTCTGTTTGTCTGTTGAGGAAGTGTGAGATTTTACAAAATTTTAATTTCTTAGAAAACCCATTTGAGTATGATATACTGAAGATTGTATGGACAGGGGTTTGGAATTATTTGCGTTCTGTGGATGTGCAATGCAACTTTGAATTTTTTGATTTTATGTAAGTGTGTATTTCTATGTGCAGCAAAACCATGCTGAAATTGACGATTCCACGGATAAAATTGTTGAGGAACAGGAGAGAAATTCAGATTAAACAGATGCGCCGCGACATTGCCAAGCTTCTTGGGACTGGCCAAGAGGCTACTGCTAGGATTCGGGTAATACATCTCTTTTCCTTATATTGTCTATACTAAGAGATTCTGCTACTTATGGAGTGTATGAGTTGGGTACTCTTATTAGAAAGTATGAAGAGAAAGTTTAGTTTGGGTATTTCTAACGATCATTTCGTAATGGTGTTATTGATATTTACATTTCAGGTAGAGCATATTATTAGAGAAGAGAACATGATGGCAGCTCAGGAGATCCTTGAGCTATTTTCTGAGCTTATTGCTGTCCGCCTTCCAATTATTGAATCACAAAGGTTATTCTCTAAACTGATGATTTGCTTGTAACATGTTCCTGTTCAGTTTCTATTTCTGATTGTTTTTCATAATAAAAAAAAAAATTATTTTAACCCAACCTTTTGGTTTAGCATTTCTGTAAGCTTATATTTTCTGTGGTCAGAACCCTAATCTGAAATCGTGTCAATATCTCATATTTCTCTCTAGGGAGGGAACATTTTGAGAACTGTATATATTGTAGCTAACTATAAGTTGGTTATCTTGGTTTCACCAAATCAAATTTTAGTCAATGTTTGCAATTTTTGAAAATATATACACATCTTATAGTATGGTGAAAGAATGACTCTCTGTGGATTGTATAAAGAAGGAAGATTTAGTTTTAGATTGATGTTTGCTTCCACTTTCTGTGTAGAATCTCATTCTTAAAAAGCAATTGATACGTTGTAATCCCTTATAAACTTGCAAGCAATTCAGCAATGTGTTAGTGAAAAATCTGGGCTGATCTAGGGTGCATCTCTTGGATTTAGTAACAGGCATGCATTACAGAAATTATGAACCAGTATGATTTAGAAAAAGAAAAAAATTGAAATTTATTGTTAATAATCCTCAGTCCATAGTGTACTCATTGTTTCTTTTCCTTGCGGGGAGAGGGATGGCTTTAAAAAAAGACCATTGTTGCTAGAATAAAGAATAAAATTTCTCTTAATCAATTAATCAAATCAAAGGAATTTTTTTTTTTTAATACTTGAGGGACTGAGCACAGGACCTCTAAAATCCCCTTGCCCCCCACCATACATGTTTCCCCACCCATATTTTATCAAAAAAATTTATTGGAGTTTTATCACTATATGTTATTACTTTAGGATAATCTAAATTAGAAAATAATGCCCATGTCTTTGATATTGACACCTAACTATATTTTCTGAATAACTTCTTTTCTTTCTTCTTTTCAAGTTTCCTTACAAGACCAAATAAAGCTCTGTTACTATTTTTTCTTCACGGAACACTAGACAAACTTAAATCTTCTTGGAGAAGAGCCTTATAAACCACATGTTATAGCAAAAAGGGCAAACAGCCCCTGCATTCCAAGTGGGTGTTAACAGAAGCAACCTCCTTAGACTAAGACAAAAGCACACTTTCACAAACACACACATCGTTTTGAGATGTAAATGGGCGCAGAGGTAAACTCGTTAAGAGAAAATTATAGATGAGAAGAAGAGTCTGCAAATTCTTACATACGAGGCGTGGGACTTTGGATATGATGATATGGTTTCTCATAGCATTTTTTAAGTCAAGAATACATCATTTTATTACTTAATCAGATGTTGCTGTGGCTCATCTGCAAAGCTTGTAATTTGTGGGGTAAAACTTTTAATTTTTAGTGTCTGACTAAGCTTGTAAACTAGCCTATGTTTCTCATGGTAGGCAGAAATTTGGCTGCTGCATTTTGGGTTAGATCACAAAAGCTTTTTGAAATAATTTGAAGGTGCAATGATCATATTTTCTTTTGCATCTAATCAATAATATTACGTGTTTGATTGGTTAAATGTCCGAAGTAAAACATTTTTGAGTTTTTGGGAAACCCAAACTTAATCCTTTAATTCACTTGTTTGTTGCCCTGTAAAATAGATATGCATGAAAGAGATTCACTTATTTGCAGTTCCATAGAAAACATGCTGCTAACAGGCTTTCTCTCTGTAAGCTTGTTCTGGGTTTCTAGTTTCATATATACTTAATTTGTCTTCTAGAAATAGTTGGGGAGAGAAGAGAGAGGAAAAAGAAAATTTGAGAACTAGTGATTGGTTTTTCTTCTTGTGGAATGCAAGCTCTTTAGCTAAGCTGGACAGATGTATAGGTTTGTACTTTTCTTCCCAAATTGTTACAGATAAAATATCAATACCATCTTTTTACCAATATATTCGAGTAACCAAACAGAGTTTGTCATTCAAGGATTGCAATTCAGTCACTAAACCCATCAAATGCTAGCGGGGAGTACTGTCTGCTCTCTAACCGCTGGTTTATTGTTGTGCTTCTGGAATACAGAGTCCAATAGTATCAGTTATAGGAAGTTTGTTTGAGTTTCATATTTACTCTGTCCTTGTTCCTTGATGGAGGATCAGATGAACCTATTATGAAATTTGTGATTGTACTAAGACTTTACGAACTGTTGTGGGGATCCAGATGGCATACCACGCATTATACAACCCCAACCCTCATGTATCCCTGGGAATTCCATTAACTCACATTGCACTTCCACATTAACCCACCATATTATTTTACTGAGGTAGCTTGCAACACGTGTGCACTTCTAGCATCACATAGCTTATTATCTCGGTTAGTCTGTGTACCTTGGTCCTTTACTAGGTTCATATGGTTGATTATTCTCAACCATATGTCGCATTAAGTGTTGATAATTGATTTACTTTTTTGGCATTAAAGTTTGTTGAAGTCGACCCAAAAAAGTTAGTTAAGTTTTGTAATTACTTACATTTTAAAATTCACATACTTTATTTATAACTTTTCGTTTGGTACAGGGAATGCCCTATAGACTTGAAAGAAGCAATATCCAGTGTGTGTTTTGCTGCGCCAAGATGTGCTGATCTGCCTGAGTTGCTGCAAGTTCAAATGCTATTTGCTTCAAAATATGGGAAAGAATTTGTAGCAGCTGCAACAGAGCTCATACCGGATTGTGGTGTCAATCGCCAGGTTTTGTGAACTTTCTTTTTGTAGTGTACTCCCTTTTTCTCCCATTATCTTTTAGTCAACTAAACTTGCAAGGGTGTTTTTCATGAGATTTAGTTTCCTACTATGTGTTTGTGACATTTGGTTTTGGTACAGTTGATAGAACTGCTATCTGTTCGTGCGCCCTCACCTGAGAAAAAACTGAAGCTTCTGAAAGAAATTGCGGAAGAGCATGACCTGGACTGGGATCCTGCTGCATCTGAAACTGAAATTTACAAACCGCATGAAGATTTGTTGGTAAGCAAGCATATATGCCCCCTACTTGGTCTCATTTTTTGCTTGTCCTTTTTCCCTTTTTCCTTTTAACCTATGTCTGCTTAAATCTGTCCTCTCATTGTCAGAGTGGTCCGACACAGTTTGTTAGTGGGTCTAAATTGCCCCTTCCCAAAGAAAAACATGATGAAACATTGCAATACAGCCCGGATCAAGACCAGAAAGAACTGTCTGATTCTGATGACGGTTTGGGCTCATTAGACTTTCCTGAAGTACCCAAGCAATCACTACGACCAAGTGCAAATCCAGCCTCAGCACCAGCAATGTCTCCTCCTTTACCAGCCCATCCACACCCTGAAATTGGTCATGACTTGTCAAAGAAATTTGGGTCCATTGAAAGTCAATCTAAAGAGCCATCCTTTGAGTCTGGAGAAGTGATCGAAGAAAGATCAGTAGCTGACAATGAGGAACAGTCTCATGTCTCAGTTGGTGCTGTGGAAGATAAGCAGTTTTTGCCATTTATTTCTTCCCCCTCACTTTCTTCTGCGTCATTTTCGACAAGACACAGCAATCCACCACCAAATCTTTCAAGAACAAGAAGTGAGGTCAATGTTGATTTGCAGGATGTGTTAGCTGCTGCTCAGGCTGCTGCGGACTCTGCAGAACGTGCAGCCACAGCGGCTCGCTCGGCAGCTAGTCTTGCACAGGTCAGAATCAACGAGATTACCAAGAAAAACAGTGAAGAAGTCCCAGAAACTAGCTGTGAAAACCCATTTCATGTGGACGTTCCTAATCAGTCAGATACAAGAGAAAAACCAGACTCCAATCATCTTATCCCGGATGGTGGTTCTGATGGTGTAATAGATTCTCCGGTACCCCATCAAATCCATTTATATGGCCAGGGATCAGAGATATCAAATGCTTCGTCTATCACTATGGAACCGCTTAATGTTGATTTTGTTTCCGCACATGCCAATGATCATGCTTCTGAGCATGAACCTGTTCGTCATCAACCTCAGAGATTGGCTTCAATGGAGGATGACCCATACTTCTCATACCCAAACTTATTTACATCGCAAAATTCGAATGTCGGATCTGATGCTCAGTCTTCTGCAGATAATCCTTTCCCATCCCAAGGACACTGAGGTTTGAGTATTTATCGTTTTATTCCACGGCTCAATTTCGCTTTCTTAGATCTTGTTGAGTAGGGGATATGTTTGTACTATCACATAACTTTTGTTATATGGTGTTTTCAATTATTTGTAATTTTGTATAGTAGTGCAGTGTATGTATTTATGTAGGGATGTGATATCCACACACCCCATTTTACTTCTTACACACCTTTTTAATTTTCGGGCGTCGGATCGGATGATTTGAAGAATATCAACAAATAGAAATTATCAAGAGGTGTGTGAGAAGTAAAATGAGGTGTGTGGATAGTACACCCCTTTATGTAAGTTGAATGGGTGTGAGTGTGTGCCTTCGATTCTGTTGAGGTGTTCATGGTCGAGAATTCATGGTTGTAGTCTTGGTTAAATTTGGGACAGAAATGTACCAATTGTATTGCTGCTCGAAATAATTATATATATGCAATATAAAAAGTTTCTTGATATGTTGTTTACTCTGTATAAACGGAAATTTGAACTCAAAAGAGCGGCAAACCACGTACATAGAAATAAGGGTAAATTACTAGATGTATGAAAGTGAAATGTTTTAAAGGTGTTGTATTGGGTTATAATAGATTTCAAATCTGAGGGGGTATGGTGTAATTTACCCTAGAATTGATTATGATATGAACTTATGATGGGAGAAGTCTGGTCCTTTTTCTCAGATAATACCTTTTATGATGCCAACTATATGGCAGTGGTAGAAGACAATATTATAAATTTGAGAAGATTACTCAAATTTATAGAGAGTGAGTTTTAAACTTAGATCAAGGGAGCAGACACATTGCTTGGTCAACTAACTTAATTCATACTTGCATACGCGAGCGGTTTTTAGATTTACGAATTTTGTTAAATTTATTTGTACATGTGTATAAATATTAAGATTTTTAACTATTTAGAAAAACATGCATGCAAGAAAAAAGTGCAATTTTATTTATTTATTTATTAAAGTCTCATTAGTCATTATATAACCATTCATTATATAACTATTTTTCGTTTATTTTTGTTTTAGAAAGAGAGAGAATGTATAGTGGAGAAATGAGAGACATAAAAGAATGAAGATGAATAGATGACAATAAATTAAGTGTGCTTGTACAATATCGTGTTGGGCTAAATTAGTTTGTATATCTATTTCATTTAATTGAAAAATACATACAGTTCAATTTCAACAAATTTTGGACCCCACAAATTCAAAATAGAAAAAAAATTAATGAAAAGAGTTTCAATTTTTTTTATTTTAATAAATAATAATATAAAAAAAAAATCATCTACTAACTTTATTTAATAAAAAAAATAAAACAAAAATAAAACAAAAACATAAAAAGGCTTTGCTCCCATACCCCCACCCCTCCCCCTTTCCACTCTTTTTCATCCATGTTGTCAACTATCAATAAAAGATTTTTTTTTCCTTTTTTTTTTCTTTAGAATAAGAGAAAGACTTCAAATTGAATTACATTTTTTTTAAAAGTACGCGCCTCATTAATCTTTGTACGCGCCTCACGCGCAGCGAATAGTTCCTCGCAAAGAGGGGTCCTGTTCAGCTTTTAGGGTTTCTGCAAGCAAAAATCATCTGATTTCTTCAAATTGGCGACTCATGTTTGGGATCAGATTGATATTCCGTCCTTGGTGGATTTTCGGGTGCTTTCAGCTATTCAATATGAGGTTAGTTTTTGATTTTTGAGCTTTTTGGCGGATCCATTGATGTTCACGACTGGTGGCTTCTGAGTCGGGGGGTCCTACCTCTTTGGGAGGGTCAGGCTGGTTCTGGGCTACCTGGTTGGTGAGATCTGTCTGTGCTAGATTGTTGTGTCATGGCAGGGGAGAACAATAAGAAGGATTTAGAAGATCTAGGTTCCCGTTTTGGATCTAAATGGAAACTATCTGAGAAAGAGCTTGGGGGTGTTAGTATCAATAGAAAAGATGTAGAAGGTGCCTTATTGGGGCTTCAATACACCTTGATTGCCGAAGTTCTAACTTCCAAGGAAGTGAATGGTGAAGTCTTTATTGACTGCTCCATGTCTCTCTGGCGGGGGCGAGAAGGACTATCTATTAGGGATATCGGGGAGCGTAGATTCCTAGCCCGCTTTGCTGGTTAACGGGATCTACAAAGGGTTGTGGATGCTGATCAACCCTGGTCCTTCAAGAATGACCTGGTTATGGTTGCTGACCGCACAAAGAGCGGCTTGAATAGATGGGCATCACGATATCTCGGTGTCTTCTGGATCCAAATCCACAATGTTCCGGTACTAAGTACGACTCAGGCAGTGGCTGAATCTATTGGTGGGTTGATTGGTACTGTAATAAAGGTCGATAAATCGGGAAGCAGAGATTATATTGGCACATTCCTGCGTGTGAAAACTAGATTCAATGTCTGGGAACCTCTTATGCGTGGTACTTTTGTTAACTTTCTGGATGATGGAAGAGTGTGGGTCGACTTTAAATACGAAGCACTTCCTAAATACTGTCTAATATGTGGATTGATGGGTCATACTACCAGAATCTGCAGAGGGGATCAGTCAGAAGGAAATACAGAAAAAAGAAAAACCGGAGAAACTGGTAAAGAGTTTTGAGTTCCAAGATTTGGACGCTACTATTGACCTACGGGGTAATTTACTGAATTTTGGTGCAAAACACAGAAATTCTAGGGAGCCAATTAGTGATCGGAATGACTTGGACAGATGGAAAGATGACAAGAGCGTAGAACAGGACTGAGGGAAAATATCTGGGCGTTCATCTATGGCCTCAGGTATAGGAAGTCACACGCAAATTGGGGCTTCTAAATCCCCTTGTAGGAGTGAGTGCACTAACAAGGTTAATGAGGATGAGATGGATACTGTCATCTCACTACGAAGGATATCCCTTCACTTGGAGAAATAACAGAGAGTCCTTACCTATTCAGCAGCGCCTAGATCATGGATTGGCCTCTTTGGGGTGGCACAATTTATATCCTAATACCACAGTCAAACATGTAGTGCTGGAAGGCTCGGATTATGCCCTTCTTCTTCTTTCCACTGAGAAAATCTTGGGTTGGTGGGGTCGAAAGTTTTCTTACGATGCCACAGTCAAACTATTAACGATGTAAGACCAATCAAATCCGGGGGATTGAAGACTCTCACGAAACTTGGCAGGAAAGTGAAAAGGGAATTTGTGATATGGCTACTGCTTATTTTTCTGATCTGTTCCAGTTTAACGGCCCTTGCCATATGAATGAAATCTTGTGTTGTGCGGAGGCGAGGGTAAACCAGGTTGAAAACCTAGCCTTGACTATCCCAATCTCGGATGATGAAATTAAAGTGGCAGCTTTCCAGATTCCTCCTACGAGATCTGCAGGCCTGGACAGATTCACTGGGTGTTTTTATCACGATCACTGGGAGACTGTAGGCAAGGATGTTATTCAAATTATTAAAGCGTTTTAGCACTCTGGTAAGCTTCTTTAGAAACTCAATCACACCAACTTGGTGCTTATCCCAAAGGTTAAATGCCCAAAGGCTATGGCTCAATTCAGGCCTATCGCCATTTGCAACGTCATCTACAAGATATTTGCCAAGGTTCTGACTAATAAGCTGAAGACAGTGATTCCCAAGGTAATTGGGGGATAACCAATCTGCCTTTGTTGCTGGGAAGCAAATCCCGGATAACATTCTAGTGGTGCATGAAATTCTTCACTCCATTTTCCACCAGAGAAAGGATGATCAGGCAAGTATGGCTTTAAAGCTTGATATGGCTAAGGCCTACGATCGAGTTGAGTGGGAATTTCTCATTGGTATGATGATTAAATTGGGGTTTGATCCTCTCTTTTGCAATAGAATTTTGGAATGCATCTCTACGGTCTCCTTCAGCATCCTTGTAAATGGCGTCCCGACATGATGCATCCGGCCGATGAGGGGACTTACGCAAGGAGATCCGCTATCTCCCTTCCTTTTCCTTTTATGTACCGAGGGTTTTCAATGTTGATTAAGAGGGGGCTGGAATGGAGCTCTATCTACAGTTTTAAATTCTAGCCCAATGGAATCCCCATAACTCGCCTATTCTTCGCAGATGACTCTATATTATTCGGTAATGCCACGGTGAAGGATGCTAAGGGTGTTGTGGTTGTATTGAAGCTTTATTCTCAAGGTTTGGGTCAGGAAATCAACTTAGGCAAAAGTTCGATTTTCTTTGGCTCTAAGACCCCGAAAAGGCTCAAGGCGAAAATCGAGCGAACCTTGGGGATTCATTATAAGACGGGGTTCAAGAAATATCTTGGTCTGCAGGCTGATTTCGGGCATTAAAAAAAAAAAGTGTTTGCTGAGGTCCGGGATAAGATTGAAGCGTGCATGGTGGGATGGGTAGAACAGTACCTATCCCAAGCTGGGAAAGAGGTCTTAGTTAAAGCCGTTGCCATGGCCTTGCCTAACTTCGCCATGAGTTCCTTCAAGCTTCCAATTGGGGTTTGTCATGACATCGAGAAAGCTATAAGAAACTACTGGTGGAGAGGCAGTGATAAAAGAAAGGGCCTCCATTGGATGTCTTGGGACCACTTAATGAGAAAGAAAAAGTCGGGTGGTCTGGGATTCAAAGACATCAAATGCTTCAACTTAGCCTTCTTGGCTAAGATTGGGTGGCGGATTATCCAGAACCCGAGGTCTCTCCTTGTGGGTGTGCTTAAGGACAAATATTTTCCAGGAAAAACTTTTCGGGAAGCTCACAAGGGAAGGAATACGTCTTGAGGTTGGAAGGGCATTTATAAAGCCCGTAAAGTTTTGGAGCATGGATTAAGGTGGAGGGTGGGCAATGGAGAGAGCATAAACATTCGGCAGGATCCGTGGTTCCCTAAACCCTCTACCTTCAAAGTCTCCCCAAAAGCGTGTTTGGACGCTACTGTGGTGAGTGATTTAATTGACCTTAACACCAGGAATTGGAAGTCTGATGTGATCTCAGTGGGGTTCAATCATGATGATGTGATTCTGATTTTGAGTATCCCTTTAAGCCATTATGGCCAAGTGGATAGAATGGTGTGGCACAATACTAAGAATAGGGAATACTCTGTCAAAACTGGGTATGGAGTGGCCTCGGAACTCATGGATAATGGAGCTTTAGGATCCTTAGTGAGCACAAGCAAAACAACAAGGTATGGAATATAATTTGGGGTTTGAATGTTCCTAACAAAATAAAAAAATTTATCTGGCAGTGTTGTAACAACGCCTTGGCAGTCAGAAGAAATCTCAAAAGATGTCATGTTCAGGTTGACAACGTCTATGGGGTTTGTAACGCCTTTAATGAAACTGAAAACCACTTGTTCTTTAGGTGCAACTTGAGCCATGCATTCTGGTTTTTTTCTCTGCTCCACCTCAATTCTTATGCTCTGGAAGGGTCTGATTTCCTTACTAGTTGGGAGAACTTCTGCAATCAAATTAAGGACAGGGAGAATAAGGAGGAGATAGCGCAAGATTTTGCTTTTGGCCTGCGGAGGCTTTGGAAAAACAGGAATGATGCAGTCTTTAAGGGATTTCATCGTCAACCCCTGGAGATCCTGAAGATTTGGAGAAAGTGTATCTCGGAGTACCTAGATGCTACTACTCGAGACAATGCTTTCGATATCTCAATCTGCCTTAGTTCTCATCAGGAACTGCAGAGACCTGTTTTAAAGTGGCAGAAACCTCATTTCGGGATTATTAAAATTAACTCTGATGCAGCTTGGTGTAAGACTTCGATGCGTTCAGGTTTTGGCTGGGTTGGCCGCGATTTTGCTGGTCTTCTCAAAGCTGCTGGTGCTTCGGGTAATGGCTACTGCCATAGTGCCGTTGCTGCTAAAGCCTGGGCAATCCGTAAGGTGCTGGTGGCTTGTCTCGACCATGGTTTTGAGCATATCATAATTGAAACTAACTCCAAGATCGTTATCCATATGTTAAGAAAGGAAGAAGACCCTGATTTCAGTATTAAATGTATTCTTGGCGACATTGAGATTCTAGCACAAAGGATGAAGTCTGTGTCTTTTGAATTTGTGCCTAGAGAGTGTAACAAGGTTGCTCACTCGATGGCTAAGTATGTTTTCAAGAAGGGTCAAACTTTGCTTGGAATTGTATTAGCCCAGCCTTTTTGTTTAATATTCTAGCCTAGGATGTTAACATTTCTATTCGTATTTAATCTATTCTATCTTCGGTTAAAAAAATTGAATTACATTTTTCAGTTTTATTTTTGTGGTATAGACGACGAGAAATTTTTCAATATGCTCGGAATACGGGGTGGTATACCATGTGTCTCTATACAAGTGGTGAGATTCTTGTGTTAAAAAAAAAAAATTTCCCACCACTTACATAATAACACATGGTGTACCACTTATGTTACGGGCATAAGGAAAATTTTCTTCGAGATGACACCCAAGCTAAAGAAAATGGATGGAGAGTTACATTTAATTATGTTGGTATGTAAAAAAATGTAAGGGAATTTTAATTTGATAATTGAAAATGACTTTTTAAATATAATTACTAATGACATAATCTTCTCAAGGTTTTAATCTAAAGTATCATGTTTGGGTTCATCGTTTTCCGCGCAATGCATGCTTTTATAGGACAAAAAAAGGTCTAAGTTACAAACCTTATAAAATTGAACCAAGAATTAGACACTATTTATAAAACTTGACCAATAAGTAGACACTATTTAAGAAACTTGATCAATAAGTACACACTATTTATGAAACGAAATCAAGAATTAGGTATAATTTCTAAAACTAAACCAATAGGTGAAAACTATTTATGAAATTGGACTATACATTATTTATGAAATTGGACCAAGAACTAGACACTATTTATAAAACATGATCGAGAACTATGAAAGTTGACCAATAACTAAACAATATTTATGAAACCTAACCAAGAAAGAGACTATTTAAGAAACTGTACCAATTACTATACACTATTTATGAAATTGGACCTAATAACTAGGCACTATTTATGAAACATGACAAAAAAACTAGACATAATAAGTAGACACTATTTATAAAACTGGACCAATAAATAGTGTAGTACCGTTCAGTTTTATAAATAGTATTTCAGTTTCATAAATAGTGTCTGTGATGGATGCGCGTTAGTTTTTTTTTTTAAAAACTTATATTAAAGTTGTGTCATTTCATTAAAAGTTAAGTTCTTTAGTCATTTTTATTAAAATTTAAGGAGTTTTTTTTATTAATATTTAATTCTTTTTCATTAAATAAAGTTATAGCATGGTTTTTGGTTAAAATAAACTTAGTTCAAACCCTTTTCATGAAAGCCCCCTTTAAATAAGAGTATAGCTAGCACAGGAACAGTTGGTAGAACTGCTATTTGTAAAATTGGCACATAAGTATATTTTTGCTTTGTTTTTGGAAACGACACATAATTAAAACTAAACAACACTTGATTTAAAATGTAAAACATGTTGGCTAGGTTCAACTTGACCCATTTAAGACCATGTTTAATCGTGCTCATGCAATCCTAGTGCTTCAGACACACCTTGGACATGATAAAAAAAAACTTTAGTTTACTGCCTTAAAGTTCTTGCGTTTTAACATTTCATACATCAAGTTTTTTTTGTTTCGGTCTGGTACTCTAAGTCATAATTCTGTGACACTTTCACACATCTATTACCCTTTCTATCAAAACCCCTGTTAACTAACGACATGACGCTTCAAATAGGAACCGTTTTCTGAAAAATGGCTAGGCAGCATATGTCAATATAGGTCCAATTGGATATCAAAAAAAATTAAAAAATTAAAAAAATTAAAAACCTAAAAACCTAAAAGCCTCTTCCTCTATTCTGCTCCCTTTTTTCCCCGTCAGATCCTCCCTCTCTCTCGCTTTGATTAGATTCATCACATTTGCCTCCACCATCCCGATCGTCATCACTCCCTGCCTCGCTTTCAGCCTTGCCTGCTCCATCTCCGAGAGTTTGTTCCACTCTGGCTTCCATGCGCACGACATCATGTGTTGGAAATGTGCCCTAAAACCAATCATATGATGATACTTTACGGACATTTCACAAAGTTAAACTAATGTAGTTTATATATAAAGGGCAAAGGTTATTGTTTGAGCCGTCTCATATAAATGTTTTATGCTTAAACGATAAGTCCAAGGAATATGTAATTGGGAGAATATACTCTAAAAGAAGTTAGATTCAAGAGACCATTCTCTTTCGTATACATATCCTAAATGTCCCTGATCATAGGATTGCCAATTGGGCATTGATAGTCCGTTAAGATCAGTACGTGTTATGTCTTCTCTTAGGGAGAGTGACTAGTCTCGAGTCATTGGTGTGTCTGACACCAAGACAAGTACGTAGGTGCTCAATAGAGAATGAGTTCACTGAACACGATCAACGAGGAGTTCTCATACTCATGTCACATGAGAACTCATGGTTGGGATAATGCAAAGTAGTCCTTTGACCTGAGGCATCATAGTTGTCTTGTGGTTAGGTCCTTGATCTTTGACTATGTCAAATGTCACTCTATCAGAGGGTGTCCACGACATCGTTGAGGTTGAGTCACTTAGCCATGGAGGCAAGTGAATGCGCAACAAGGGATCTCTAACCTTCAAACTGTTTGAGGGAGAATACTCTATGATATGATTTAGAATCTCTGGCCAGAGTATGAATGAGATGAAGGAAGGCGTTCCAAATCACATCCAAGGTAATCATATAAGTACACGTATCACATTGGATAGTAGACATGAATAAACTATCAATCCAAACAATGTGGTCAAGAGTATTGTATTAGAGAAAGACCGTATTGCATTGTAATCCTAAACTGAATAGGTTCTCCACCTCTTCTGATTAGCTTGGGTAACCATGATATGCTGCTAGGTGTCACTCATGGTTTGTGGAAGCCCTAAACGTGTATAAACACTAAAGGGAGAATTGAAAGTAAGTTTCAATTCACAATCGATTTAAAAGAGTTTTAATCGCCCACTGCCTCGCTAAAAGGAACCTAATGGATCGTACACCGTGTAAGGTAGAGATTGAAGATTCAACGGAGATGAGTAAGAATAATTAAATGGTTTAATTATTTATGGCAAGGATTAATTAATATGTTAATTAATCAAACGAATAAGTTCGTTAAAGACCTCGGGATAGTTTTGGACCTTAAGGCCCAATGGGCTTCGAACGTCAAGTCCATTGACTTAAGTTGTATGACAACTTAATGAATAATGATTCACAAAGGCCCAAATAGCCCAATAATTCCCTAAGGCCGGCCATTTAGAGGAGGGTAGTAAACTTGAACTTATTTACAAGTTTGCCACTCAAATGAATTAAGGTATAAATATGACTTTATAGCCAAAATTGATTTAGGGTTCTTTTTGGGGAAATTGGAGAGAACACAAACTCTCTTTTCTCTCTAAAGAGGTCGGCCCCCTTGGAGGGATTAGCTAGCAATCCTACTCCTCCAAGGTCACTCATTTCTTCTTAAATCTAACCTTGGTGTGGAGACTTAGAGGTTCTCAATTTTGGGTACTTGGAGAAACCTTTTCTTCCATCCAAAACCATAGATCTAAGATGCAAGGAATGAAGGCCTTCTCTTTGGGTGATTAGCCTTTGCTTATGCAAAGAGGAATCTACAAAGGTATAAATTTCAACTCACTTTGTTTTGAGTTGAATATTGGTTCACCAATCTACTAGGCTTTGTACATTCATGGGTAATGTTTTGTTTTTAAGTGCATGCTAGCATGATTCCGCCTTTAATTTGTTAATTGCATGCAATTGATGTTGCTTAAATGAACATGTTTTCACAAAATAATCCTTCAAGTGGTATCAGAGCCTAGGTCTAGTAGTTGGTGAATCCTTTTGGGTTTTGTAGTTCATAGTATATGATTTAAAAGTTGTAATATGTTACAAGCTTTATTCTTGTTTCTTTGAATGTAAATTTTGTTGGAAAATTTGCCATCTCAAATGTTGTAGATGTAGTTTATATGAGCATGAATATTGGAGCTAAAATTTGGTGCCATGAATTTTGGGAATTTCGGCCAAAATTAAAGGGTGATTTTTTGGGTTCTTATTTGACTTGTTAAAAGTGTTTTCAAGTGACTTTTGGAGCCCCTATGTACCCTAGTATGGTTGTATGTTATTTCGCTTAAGTTTGAGTGGTTTTGGGATGTTTTTGGGTGAAAAATGTTCATGGAAATTTTTTGAGTTTTTCATGAATGTTCTTCATTGTTCTTGACATTTTAGCCAAGAACAAAAAGTTTGGTGTTTTGATTCAAAGTTTTGATTTATTTCATAAAGTTTTTGTTTTGTGATATTTCTTATGTTTAAATATCTTAGATATTTGTTTTGAAAGGTGAAAGAAATATTGGTGGGTGTGTAAGGATTAATTCCCTTTCACACACACCACTTGCATGACTAAAGTGTCTCTTTCACACCCTTGCAAAAACTTTTTAATTTTTTTCAAAAATCTTGATTCGAATCCGGCCACCCTACCAAAAGGGTAATTTTGGGCCTTTTGTGCAATTACATAAAGTTTTGATACTTTTGTGTATTTGCATTTTGGCCCAAAAGTTTACGTTTTTACGTAAAGGTCCAAAATCACTAAAAGGACAAATTGTTTTGGTCCTTTAATGAAGTTTTAGCTTTTGTTGAAATTTTTGGGTTCTAGTTGTAATTACATAAAGTAGTGGACTTTTGTGTTTTTACAAAGTGACCCCAAAAGTTTATGTTTTTGCAAAATAGCCCAAAAGTTGAGGTTAATTGCACTATGGCCCAAACAAGTTGAGGTCATTGCATTTTGGCCCAAAAGTTGAGGCTAATTGCATTATAGCCCAAATAAGTTGAGGTTATTGATTTTGGCCCAAATTAGGTTGGGAACAAAAATTGTTTTGTCTCTTTAAATGAGAATTGGATTTTCATTTTATTTAGCTCCATTTAAATCAATTTTATGGATACAAAAACCAAATGAAAAATGTTGCATTCAATTTAATTAGTTAAAGTGTTAATTAATTAAAGGGTGATTATGAACCTTAGCCTACGATAATTGAGCTATGTGAAAGGCCGTTTCAAATTTGTTTGAACCATGGGAATGTGTAGATTAGATTTTGGTTGTAATTTGATTTGATCAAATGTTGTAAAAAAGCATAAGCTCTTCTTTACTTTAAAGTAATTTGTATTATTCAAATGTTGTAAAGAGCATAAGCTCATCTTTACTTTGAAGTACTCATTTTCTTGTTTTATTTGATATGCATGAAAATGGAGTAGAGGGTCCAACGCCCCTAAGACAACACGCCTTAATGTGATTAAATGCGTAACTAAAATCAATCACCATCCCTAGACCGAGATTCAACACTAGGCTCGTGTTGGATCTAAACAAAGGTTCATAGTCATCCTAAGGCCCAAGGCAACTATATAGTCCATCAATGAATGCAAACCTTATGTTAGTAGTGCCATATACTCTTGCTTTAAAAACAGTTTTACAAGCATAGTGGGAGTATCATATACTACTAAATCAATCACATGGACCAATAGTTGTAATAGGACCAAAAATGTTTTAATAGGATTAAAATGTATGTTTATATATGTGATGAGACCTAAAAACCCTCAACCAAACCATTATTAAGTTGATAAGCGTGAGAGTGCTTTGAACACTCTTTCGTGGCCTTCCACCGTGGTAGGCTCCAATCGTTTGTGACTTGTACACCGGCTTCACCCTATCATGGGGGAGTACAAAGTGCATGCTTACACTTAGGAGGAGTTTATATGCATACTTGATGTTATGAAAGGTAGGCAACGAGAACGATCAACATCATATCATTGTGAGGTTGTTCTTGAACCCCTACCCGAACTTGCATGGTGGGAATGACTTAACTAAGTGCAATGGAGCCAACGTCATATCATTGTGAGGTTACATTCTCTAGAGGCCAAATAAGATGGGTACTTGCAAGAGATGCAAATGAGTAAGCGTACTCTCTCATTATTATTAATGTTAGCCAACATCGTATCATCGTGAGGTGGGCTTGGTAATAGTGAGTCTCCCATACCCTACTAAGAGTTTCCTCCAAAACTCTCGAATTCCGATGAGGGATATGGAATTTGCCAAAAATAGTGGGTGGTGCTATTTGATTTAAAGACTCGGATCAAATGGCTTAAAATCAATCAATTTATATTCATTATGTATTTATTTACCAATATATTTGCAAACGCTATCCAAAACTTGACAAAGAAAAGCCGAATGCTTTAGTTTCCGGACTTAGTAATACAATCCCATAGATTGTCTTTAATGGCTTGTATATGTACCTAAGTAGTCTCATCCTCACAATCTTCCTATTGATAATGTATCATTGGAAGAACATGTTGGATAAGTCTATCATAAAGAGGACAACACTTATAATGTCATAATTCTTCAAATACAAATTGTTGTATGAAGAAATAAGAGTTGCTTTGAACAACCCTTAATCAACGCAAACATTAGTGCTTGTTTCTTTGTTACATGAACAAGGAACTTGAGAAGTAAGCACAAGGGCATGGACACTTTATGTGCCATGATTCTTCACTTACAAATCGTTGTATGAAGAAATGAGAGTTGCCTTGAACAACTCTTGAAAGTTTGTAATTATGTTTAGAACATAATGGTTGGTTGACAAAAATAGTCCATCAACATGGACTTATGATGATTTTGAATCATTAAGTGTTGAAGTGTTAAACCACTTAACGAGACGGAAACTAGGCAAGGACTTCACCTTTGTGTCCCTATCCTAATGGTTCACTAAGTTTATTGTAAACTATACAGTGAACAATAACCGCACGCTCTCCAAATCGTTTGATGTGTATAACACAATTGAAATAAGTTTCAAGAGAGATAGTGGGAGTTTAGGGACCATGACTATTGTAGTCAAGGGAGAAGTCAAATGAAGAAGGCAAAATAACTCCAAGGGAACTAACTTTCTTTACGAAAGGATGGACATTGGAAGGGGTATTTTCAAGAAATGTCTTGCGGGTGTCAAGAACACACTTTTCAAAGGTGTTGTAAAATGTTCTTGAATAGTTCAAAACAGTTGGTTCTTTTACTTGAATGCTTGATTCTGTATTAGTAACTATGTTTTACAATTGTTGTAAAAGTGTGCTAATAAGAAGTAGAAGATTAATGAGAGAAGAGAAAGTACTTCACATTCCAAACGTGAATCAAATATAGATCTCTGCGAAAGCGGATTGTACTTACTTCCTCATATGAACTACCAAAGAAATTGGAAAAACCAAAGATTGTCTTTACGTTCCAATTTTAAGGAACTTAATTCCGTCACTATAGTAGAGATGGATGAATGTTTTGTTTGACAAAACATTGTTCTTTATTAATGAATGATTAGATTATTGTAATCAAATTAATTGTCTCTATAGTAGAGATGATGTGGTAGTGTTAACTATTTAGAATATAACGATGCTTAAAACCCAAAAGGTTGCAAGGTAGTGACTAATCCCAACTGGGTTGTGATACCTCTAAAACATAAATTACGAGTTGGTCATGGATGGATGCTTTGGATCGTTAGATCCGGATCCAATGCCTTCTTGTTAAAATTGTATAGAGGCGAAATGTTCGAATCTTTATTCTTTTGGAAAGAAGAAAGAATCACAAAGTTGTTGAGGTTAATTCACTTAGATGTTAGTGGCACTTGTCCACAACATAATACTACTCATGTTGTATGACATTCACCGAAGATCACTCTCGGTTGGACTATAGTTTACTTTGAATAAACACAAGTCTGAATACTTTGCAAAAGGTTTCAAAGAATTCAAGAAATGTAAGTTGATGAGTAAAGACGTCCAAAGTATTTACCTCCTTAGATTTGATCCAAGGAAAAGTAACACTTTAGATGAGTTTCCTTGAAAGATATCAAGGAAAATAGCATCGTAAGATAATGAATTTCTCCATAAAGAGAAGAACGAACTTGAATAAGATTTAGTTCGTTGGATGTTATCTATTACCCATATATAGAATATATATACTTCTAAAACAATATGATTGTCAATTAGAAGATCTTCCAAAATTTTCATAACTCCATAAGATGTAGTTGGAAAGAAAGACAAGTCTTAATCATGTTAAGATTTGGGGTTGTGTGCTAATAAGCAATATTTGTTTGATAACAATCTTGTGGGATATCCTTAAATTAACTTTTGGATATCGCTTCTATAAACCAACTAACAAATGTTGTTTTGTTGGTTAGTTCATTGTAATCCTACAATATGATTTGCCTAAGAGCAAATGAACGAGAGATAGAACTCAAAGAATGGGTTCTTTGAGAGACAAGATAGTAATCAACAAATATAACAACCTAGTTCCTATACCACAAGCTCCAAGGTAGTCGAGAAGGATTTATAAACCGTCTCAGTTGAATGGTTTGAACTTTATGATAATGTCATAGAGTTGCACCTCTTAAATCGAAAGAAATAAGAATGAAAATCCTTATGACTACATTGAGTGTATATATGACATATACTCAAGGAAATGGTAAAGTACCATTTGACCCGAAATAATGAAACCTTCATAGCTAATTGGTAGCTTAAGGTAACTACACTCAAAGAGAATGGTTGACTTTGAAGAAACCATCTTTGACATAGTCTTGGTTTCAATTAATTCGAAGATTTCTAGCAACAACTAAATGGCGACTCAATGTTTGGACATAATATGGGTTTCCGAAACCATTATTAAGATAGTCTTGATAATATATGTCTAAAACTATAAATCACAAGACATGTAAGTTGTAGAGATCCATCCATCATGGATCTTACCAAGCTAGTGGGAGTTATAACCGTCTTATGAGAGTAAGATCAAATCGTTTGATTTCTCATAAAGAAGTTAGATTCAAGAGACCATTCTCTTTCGTATACATGTCCTAAATGTTCCTGATCATAGGATTGCCAATTGGGCATTGATAGTCCGTTAAGATCAGTACGTGCTATGTCTTCTCTTAGGGAGAGTGACTAGTCTCGAGTCATTGGTGTGTCTGACACCAAGACAAGTACGTAGGTGCTCAATAGAGAATGAGTTCACTGAACATGATAACCGAGGAGTTCTCATACTCATGTCACATGAGAACTCATGGTTGGGATAATGCAAAGTAGTCCTTTGACCTGAGGCATCATAGTTGTCTTGTGGTTAGGTCCTTGATCTTTGACTATGTCAAATGTCACTCTATCAGAGGGTGTCCACGACATCGTTGGGGTTGAGTCACTTAGCCATGGAGGCAAGTGAATGCGCAACAAGGGATCTCTAACCTTCAAACTGTTTGAGGGAGAATACTCTATGATATGATTTAGAATCGCTGGCCAGAGTATGAATGAGATGAAGGAAGGCGTTCCAAATCACATCCAAGGTAATCATATAAGTACACGTATCACATTGGATAGTAGACATGAATAAACTATCAATCCAAACAATGTGGTCAAGAGTATTGTATTAGAGAAAGACCGTATTGCATTGTAATCCTAAACTGAATAGGTTCTCTACCTCTTCTGATTAGCTTGGGTAACCATGATATGCTGCTAGGTGTCACTCATGGTTTGTGGAAGCCCTAAACGTGTATAAACACTAAAGGGAGAATTGAAAGTAAGTTTCAATTCACAATCGATTTAAAAGAGTTTTAATCGCACACTGCCTCGCTAAAAGGAACCTAATGGATCGTACACCGTGTAAGGTAGAGATTGAAGATTCAACGGAGATAAGTAAGAATAATTAAATGGTTTAATTATTTATGGCAAGGATTAATTAATATGTTAATTAATCAAACGAATAAGTTCGTTAAAGACCTCGGGATAGTTTTGGACCTTAAGGCCCAATGGGCTTCGAACGTCAAGTCCATTGACTTAAGTTGTATGACAACTTAATGAATAATGATTCACAAAGGCCCAAATAGCCTAATAATTCCCTAAGGCCGGCCATTTAGAGGAGGGTAGTAAACTTGGACTTATTTACAAGTTTGCCACTCAAATGAATTAAGGTATAAATATGACTTTATAGCCAAAATTCATTTAGGGTTCTTTTTGGGGAAATTGGAGATAACACAAACTCTCTTTTATCTCTAAAGAGGCAGGCCCCCTTGGAGGGATTAGCTAGCAATCCTACTCCTCCAAGGTCACTCATTTCTTCTTAAATCTAACCTTGGTGTGGAGACTTAGAGGTTCTCAATTTTGGGAACTTGGAGAAACCTTTTCTTCCATCCAAAACCATAGATCTAAGATGCAAGGAATGAAGGCCTTCTCTTTGGGTGATTAGCCTTTGCTTATGCAAAGAGGAATCTACAAAGGTATAAATTTCAACTTACTTTGTTTTGAGTTGAATATTGGTTCACCAATCTACTAGACTTTGTACATTCATGGGTAATGTTTTGTTTTTAAGTGCATGCTAGCATGATTCCGCCTTTAATTTGTTAATTGCATACTATTGATGTTGCTTAAATGAACATGTTTTCACAAACTAATCCTTCATCATGATCCTCGCTGTCTTGGTCATCGCGTACTCATGACCCACCACTAACCCCGGGTTTTATCTCTACAAAATATATTTCTTTTTCTCTACAAACAAATTTATTTTTCTATTTGTTTGGGAACAGAACTCTAAAAAAAATTGAATTGTTTTAACTTAAAGAAATTGTATTGGGGTTTTGGTTTAAAGAGAGCAGAATAGGGCTGATGTGTGGTTGCCTTCGATGAAGGCTGATGGTTTTAAGAGGGAGTTGCAGATCTTGGAGTTGTGAGGGGAATGAGAAGACATGGCTGAGTTTGGGGTGTGGTTGATTTTGTTCTGGAATTTGGGTGGCTGGTGGTTCAGTGGTTGTGAGCTTCGAAGTGAGGGAAACAGAAGAGTTGAAGGGAAAGAGAGGAAGGAGTTTTAGGTTTTTAATTTTTTTTTAATATTCATGTGGGCTCATATCGACATGTGGCCTCTAGTTATTATCCATGTGGGCTCCACGTGATCAGTTTACGGAGAAATTAGATGTATGTAATGTTCAAAACAAAAAAAAAACTTTAGGGTAGTAAACTAACCATTAAAAACTATAACGAGGAATCCAGCAGAGGCTCCTCCAGCGATCCTGATAGCCTTCTAGAGCATTTTCCCGACGAAGTTTGAGGGGAGTCATCAGCCCTTTCTTGTTGAGATCTAGCCCTTCTGCCCCTTATCATTGCGATCCGATTGGATCTTATCGGCAACCGATGCCAGAGGGACCAACAGTGAGATTGGTGGACCGACGGTAGTGGTCAGGGCAGGGGAAAAGCAACGGCAGTGGTAGGTGCCAGAAGGGGGCGGGGGCCAACGGAGGAGCTACATCAGAACTTGATGGCAAAAATAAACATTTTGTATGATGTTTAAGTTTCATTTTTTAATTTTCATAAATAAAAAACAAGAATATACTCTTTAAGAAATTTGTCACGTAATCAAAAAAATTTCCTTTTTGTTCTTCTTTCTTTTTGAACAAATGTGAACAACAAATAAGAACATTAAGGAGAAACAAAATTAAAACAAAGAGCTATTTAATTGAAGGTGCATATAAATTGTGATATATATAAAATAATAATACAAAAGAAATACATAGAGGTGACACAAGGATAGAGAATGCGTGTTTGTCAGATTGTTCGATTATTTGACATAACCATCTCCAACCGAAGAAGGGCCAAATGGCTTGTTTTAGCCCTATAGTCCTCCAAGAAATTAATATTTTAATGAACAGTGTGATGCCATATTTCTTACCATCTCCAACCGAGGGGCTAGAGGGCCATAGGCCAAACATAGCCCTATGACAAAAAATCATCTCCAACAGAGGGGGCCAAAAGACCACCGGGCCAAACATAATTTATTATTTTAATCGAATTAATATGGTTACTTAAATTAAACTACCACAATAATTTAATGGAATGTCAAAAAAAAATCGAGTTGGAATCTCAATAATTTTACGCCTCGTATTTCGAGTGTCACGTGTTGATATATGAGTAACTTTAAAGATTTCTTGTTGATAAGGAATCTCAATAATTTTACATCTCAGATTTTGAGTGCCACATGTCGATCTGTGAGTAACTTTGCAGAATTTATGTCAATAAGCAATCTCAATAATTTTATGTCACGAATTTTGAGTGTCACATATCGATCTATGAGTAACTTTACAGATTTCTTGTCGATATGTAGTCTTAATAATTTTTCAGATAGGATTTTGAGTGCCACGTGTTGAGATGTAATTGGTTATGGGAATTTTAGATAGGATTTTGATCTGCATGACACTTTTTATCTTCAGCTTCCAAAGTCCATAAATAAGGTGGATATTGGCCTATAATTCACACACCTTCAGCTTTGCCCTCTCCAATATATCTTTCAATTCAAGTTTGCAATGAATTCTAACTTTGGATCCTATTCGAATTTCAAGTGGGGGTCTTCATCCAATTCTGAATGGGAAGATAAATGGGCACAGATAAGACGAGAAGATGAGGAGTTCGATGAAGAAGATGAAGCATGGCGTAATACATCATATATGGCAGCCATGGCTAGGGTTATGGTGTGTGAGGCAACTGAAGAACAATCTTAATGAGGTGGCTCTATTGCTGGTCACGGTTACAAGCCATGAAATAGAGAGATAGTGCATCAGTATCTAATGAACAACTACTTCAACCCCAACTCTGTGTACGACGATAAGGATTTCAGATGTCGCTTTTAGATGAGGCATCATGTATTCGAGCGTTTACTTCATGATGTCCAACATGTCAATCCATACTTTCGATATAAACAGAACAGAGCAGGCCGCCTTGGTTTCTCACCTCATCAGAAGGTTACTATTGCACTCCGAATGCTAGCCTATGCCTCCCCAGCTGATGCGATGGATGATACATATAGTATGTCTGAGTCTACATGCCTTGATAATCTTGCTTAATTTTGCCACACAGTAGTTCAGCTTTACCAAGATGAGTACTTCCATCAACCAAATCAAAAAGATCTGAATTGGCTCATTCGCAAAGCTTAAGACCGTGTCTTTCCGGGCATGATATGGTCATTAGATTGCATGCATTGACAGTGAAAGAACTGTACCATCGGATCACAAAAAGGCTTTAGTGGAAGATCGAGAAAGCTAACTATTGTGTTAGAGGTGATTGCATCATTTGAAATATGAATTTGGCATGCTTTCTTTGGAGTCCCAGGATCCCAAAATGATATTACAGTTCTTTGGCGCTCATCCCTCTTCAATAACCTGACGGAGGGTAAATCATCTTAACTTGACTACTACATTAACGGGCGTCAATACAACATGGATATTACTTGGCAGATGGCATCTATTCAAAGTGGGCAACACTTGTCTAAGTAATTGCAAACCCTGTGGATGACACCGAAAGGTGTTTTACCTTACACCAAGAGGCATACCGAAAAGATGTTGAGAGAGCTTTCGATATTCTACAAGCACGGTGGAAGATCATTACGGAATTGGCAAGAGGGTGCAGTTGAGAAAATTTGAACTGCATCATGATGTCGTGCGTCATATTACACAACATGATTATTGAGGATGAGTGAGATGGGTATATTGATGGAGAGTCTAATGACAACCAAGAGAATCCAAATAGGTCAAGAAGGGCTCATGCAAAAATATATGATGGGCCTAATTTGCCTTTGAATCCAAGAACTAGTAATCTCTTTAAATGAGTACATGAGGTGTCATAGGATGATACGTTCGAGTGCCACAAACAAGTACCTACAACATGATCTTGTTGTACATCTTTGGGCCAAAAGAAGCATGGAGTAGGCGTTTAAGTTTTATGTTGTTTAAGTTTCATGTTGTTAATTTTTTTTTTTTAATGTTGTTTAATGTTGTTTGATATTGTTTAATGTTGTTTAATGTTACTTAATGTTATTTAATGTTGTTTAATGGCTTAGGTAGTTATAGGAAGAAGAAAAAATCAAATATAACGGCTAATTGATATCAGCAAGTAGCCGTTGGGATTCAAATTGCTGGACTGGCCGAGGCTGGCTGGATTGGGCTAGTTAGTTTGCCCAATTCTCTTTTTATGCTCCAGTGGGGCCCACGAGCTCTTTGGCCTAGCCTTCGGTTGGAGACAGTTTTCGTATCATTTAGGGCTATTTTCGGCCCTATGGTCCTACGACCAAATCAGTTGGAGATGGCTTAAGGCTAGCCCAACCTAACATTAAAAATTAGTGTAGAATAACTTATAAGAAAATGCACACAAAATGAAATTGAAACACCAAAAACCTAAAAAGTATTTTAAAGTTATTTTCACTTTAATGATTTTGTTTTCATTCATTCTTTTTTTTTGTTTCTCCCTTCACTCCTACCGCCCTTTTTTATTTCTCTTTTCCAAAATCCCAATTACAAAAAGTTAATAGTAAAAAGTAAAAATAATATAGTGATCAAGCGGATCTTAAAATTAAAAGAAATGAGAATAGAAATGAGAATATTCCAACGCATGCTGCACTAATAATTTGTGATAGGGCCATTCGAAAATGCTTGTCTAACACACACGTATGCTCAAATTGTGCTTTAGTGGTTGTATTAAAACACATCAATATTTTGATAAAAATACAAATGATTCCTTGATAAACGCTAGAAATAACTCGTGAAAAAAGTATATAACAGAAAGCAGTCCAAATACATTTTAAAACCTAAATGCACTTCTAATTTTATCCCAAAAGTGCGTTCAATCACATAAAAAAAAAAGTAAACACTTTAGTAATCTAAAAAAGCATTATATTATTTTAAATCTTGTAGAATTAGTGGGTGAATGCTTAGGAATAGTATTTGATACTTTCAAAAGTGTCATCATTATAATTGTATGGTTGTTGTAGAGCAACTCCGTAAGCTATCAAAACATACTATGAAAGAAAGAATTAAAGAAATAAAATATCAGTATCCCTCCTCCCTTTATTTGGCATCTTTTTATGTTATAACTACTAAAGTTATAATGTAATATTTTGCACTCACTTCGCTCATGTCCCTAACAAAGGTTATCTCTTTCACTTTTGCTTATTTATAACATTAAAAACACTAACGAACAACAAGAATTAAATTTATCTCGTGTGAACTCTAATAAGAAAGAGCTTCTCTTATAAAATATTCTTAACAAAAGTTATCTCTCTAAATTTTTCCTATTTATAACATTAAAAACATTTATGAACAACAAAAATTAAATTTATCTCATGTAAACTCTAATAAGAAAGAGTTTCTCCTATAAAACACAGAAAATAAAGGAAAATTATATTCACACCCCAAATTACTTCCCTCACACCCTTTTAATTTTTTAATATTTTTCTATCAAGTGTTTGTGGTGGATAAAAAATATTAAAAAATTAAAAAAGTGTAAGAGAAGTAATTTGAGGTGTGTGAATATAATCTCTCAAAATAAAGGCTATCCTATAACAGTTATCCACGCGTCAAATCCATCATCTCGGTATCTCCTCCTCAAGATATAAGTGGCTATGAACTTCAAATTCCAGATAAAAGCTCATCGCATCTCAACCGTCAATCCCTCTCCTTCTCCACCATCCCAACCGTCCGTCCATCCTCATTTAAATCCCCCAGATGGTCCGAGCCATTTCTTTCCAACAAATCATCAGAAGTAAAAAAAGAGTGAAGAGAGCCACCCAATTCCACCAATGGCCGCCCTCCAACACATCCCAATCTCTCTCCAATCTAAAACCACCGCATCCCCACCACTCTCCTCCGCCCTCACCCCGCGAACCACCACTCTCTCCTTCTCCTTTTCCTCCACCTTCTCCCCCATCCACCTCAAACTCTCCGCCTCCGCCCTCACCGCCCGCCGCCCCGGCTCCGGATCCCTCGGCGCCCGCATGAACGCCTCCGCCGCCGCCAGCTACGCCTCCGCGCTAGCCGACGTGGCGAAGTCGAACAACACCCTCGAAACCACCTGCGGCGACGTGGAAAAGATCGAGAAGTTGTTCGGCGAGCCGTCGGTGTTCGACTTCTTCATCAACCCGACCATCGGCCTGGAGAAGAAGCGGCAGGTGCTGGACGACATCGCCAAGTCGTCGGCGCTGCAGCCGCACACGATCAACTTCCTGAACATCCTGGTGGACGCGAAGCGCATCGACCTGATAAAGGAGATCGTGAAGGAGTTCGAGGTGGTGTATAACAAGATTACGGACACGGAGTTGGCGATCGTGAGCTCGGTGGTGAAGCTGGAGTCGCAGCACTTGGCGCAGATAGCGAAGCAGGTGCAGAAGCTGACGGGGGCGAAGAATGTGAGGATTAAGACGGAGATTGATCCGAGTTTGGTGGCGGGGTTCACAGTGAGGTATGGGCAGTCGGGGTCCAAGCTTATTGACTTGAGCGTGAAGAAGCAGCTGGAGGAGATTGCGGCGGAGCTTGATTTGGGTGACATTGTGCTCAATTTATAACTCCACATTTGCTCTTAATATTTTAATTTTTTAATTTTTTTGGGTTAATGCGTAAAACCATATGTTTGAGTATATATATATATGTCATATGTATGTATGCTTTCTTCTTGGGGAGTATGACATGGATTCAGGCAAATTTTGAAGGTTTTTTTGGTGGTTTAGTTAGTTTGAACCTTGAACTCAATGGATTAATTCATTGTATTTGTTGATTTTGCCTTTAACACAGTCTGTTGTTTCTATTTGAGTGGGTGACTCCAAGCTAACAAGACTATCTGCTGTAAGAGTCGAGAAGGAATTGTCTCTCACACGCAACTTTACCTTTACTTTATAAATAGCTTATTTCTAAGATCTGAACTTATGACATTCAGTCACAAAAGAGCAATTTTCAGCACACGACCTTGAATATATAAAAACCTACATGTCTGTGCATATCATCAAACTAACAAAAATTTGGACGAAAATTCGTGAACCTCAGTTACCGAATTTTAAGTTAATAAATTAATTGTAAATTAGGGTGAAAGTTCATGTATCAATTGGTCCAATACCGTTAATACTTTTTTATCAAAAGTTCATGGGTCACCATTAATGAACGGTCAGCCACAAACTCCGGCCACTGGGCCACGTGGGAGCCCCAAAGCTGCTTGTCTGGAAACCCACTATCGCCAGCAACAGCAACATCCTATGACCATACTACTTTTCCTCCCACTTCTGATCGTATCGAATGAACTGAAAAGAATCAAATGACAAAAATTCACTGGAAGATTGTGAACAACACCATTCCAATTTAATCCAAAGCAAATTTCAGCTCCAACTACGGCACTTGAACTCATTCCGAGATGAGATTGCCCGCGTATAAACGGACACTGGACCGCACGTAAGTATGGAGAGCATAAAGATTAAAAATCTGCCACAGCTTCTTACATGTATATATAAATGAAGGGCTTCGTCGAACTGCAGCAAATGATACAAATTGCACCTACCTAAAGCAACTCATATGCACAAGTGTAATGAATAAAATGCAGAATGGACTTGCAAGATACATTCATCGGGATAGCTATCGTCGTTCGGAAAGAAAGAAAAATGTAGGTTAAAAAATTAAGTAGAAAATAATTCCTCCCTCCTTTTACCAGCGTCTACAGCACGAAGGTCACCTTGGACCAGATAACTCGACGGCATGCAAATTTTCGGTTGAGTCAACAATCCAGTCAGAATTTGGGTGAGGAGCTAACTCCACTTCTTGGCGGAGCACTTCAACCTTTTGCCACTCATCCCATCTTTCTGCCAACCCATCACCTTCAAGCATCCTTACGACTTCCGACATCTTAGGCCGGTCCATTGGGGAGCCTTGTGTGCATAGCAGTGCAACTTGAATTAGCTGCTCCACCTCAGCCTCTACGTAATTACTCTGGAGATCAGGATCAACCAGCATTTCTAGCTTTTTCTCCTTCAGTAATCCTTTCACCTGGAAAAGCACTCATCTCTGTTAGATGTTGAAGAAATTTTGTATTCGTGTCTCTTAGCAATGCGGAGAAGCCCCACAAAGATTGTTGATAATTCCTCAATTAAATCAAAAGAGAAGAGAGGAGTTACGCAAGGCATGCGCATGAATGGGGAAAATATATGAAACCAGAAAGCAAATTCAAATTTTTTGTCATCTGACTCAACATATACCAAATATGACACCGGATTGAACTTAGACGACACAAATATACGGAAACTATTCAGACTGCAATTCTCAAGACTTAAGTTCATTTAGCATTCCTACCCTACCTTAGGCTGATACTCTCTCAATAGCTCTCACTTCCATTCTAAGATTGGATATCAATATCAAGAAATCAGCTTGTTGGTTTCTACAGGTTTACACAAGGGATAAAAAGCTACAATGCAACTTCACAGCTACAGTCCAAAAGAATGTTCAACTGCGGCAGCAGATCATAGCAACAGCCGCAGAAGCAAATTGAAATCAGAAAAATGAGTAATAATGGAACAGATACATACCCAATCAAGCAACATGACATCATCATCATTTGCAAGGCGGGCAAGATCAAAAGCCCTCTGACCAGTAATAAGCTCCAGAAGCATGATACCGTATCCAAAAACATCAGTTTTCTCAGATGACTTCCCAGTAGACAGGTACTCTGGAGCTATATGTCCAATTGTGCCACGTACAGCAGTAGTGACGTGGGTGTCTTTGTAGTCCATAAGTTTAGCCAACCCAAAGTCTCCAACAACAGCCTCAAACTCCTCATCCAGCAGAATGTTTGCAGCTTTCACATCACGATGAATGATCTTCGGATCACAGTGATCGTGCAAATAAGAAAGACCCCTTGCAGATCCCAGTGCAATTCGCTTCCGACTTGGCCAATCAAGAGGTGGTTGGTTTGGAGGGCGTTCTAGAATAATGCACAAATAAAGTATGAATATGACAAGGACATAGAATGGGACAATGTACATTAAGAAAATAATAAGAGTGGAAACCAGGGTTAAGAATTTTTTATTTTTTATTTTTTTCAGGTTATAATTAAATAAACAGCACGTTGATGTGTCAAAGAAAATTTCCAAAGTAGAGTATCATCCTAAAAGTTTTCTAAAATGCAAGGATGCTATACCTCTTAAACATGAGGCAACACTCCCATTAGCCATGTAAGGATAAACAAGTAACCGCTCAGTTGGTGTCATACAGAACCCACGTAACCGAAGAAGATTTCGATGCACAGCCATGCTGATCATCTCTACTTCAGTTTGAAACTGCAACTCCCCACCAGGGGTGCGCTCTTCTTTCAGTCTTTTCACAGCGACTAGCGAACCATCTGCTAGGCGCCCCTTGTAGACCTTACCAAATCCACCCCTCCCCAGAATGTTTTTGTTACTAAAACTATCCGTCGCAACTTGTAATTCTCGCAAAGAAAACCTCTTGAGCTGCCCAAGATGTACTTCAGGATCCTCCTCAGCTGCAAGAGATGAAGTTTTAAGTTTTTAAAAAAATATTGAACTGAAAGTGATTCATATTTCAGTTAAATTACTAACCAGGTACATCAAAGAAAAATTCTTGTGGCTTCCTCCGGCGCCACCATGCAAATGCAATTGCAGGGGCAGCAAATAGTAAAGCAGCACCAGCAGCAACTCCCCCAGCTATTGCCCCAGTGGCACTATTACCTCCTGATGTAAGATGAAATAAAGATTAGAGACCAGCTACTCACAATTTTATAAGCCAATAAAAAGGTTACATGCAAACACTTCACCATATTTATAATTTAGAAAGATAGTGCAGTTCATTCAATCTATGGAAGCCTGGAATGACAAAAACAGAAGTAAAATGACGAAATCTAACAACTAAATATGCAATGACCGCCTTTGCAGAGAATGAATGCAATAAAGCCTCCCATAGGTCAGCAATCGCATTCTTAACCAGGGAAAAATATTGAGAAAAAAAAATTAGTACAACAAAAAGAAAATGAAAAATACTGTCCAAGTAATGTATAAAACTGCAACCACTATAAACAAAACTAGTAACTCCTTGCAAGAGAACTTAACAGCAATAACCAAGCTACGTATAGATGTTAAAACTTAAAACATTCTAGTCTAAGACTAGGTAGCGCCTTGGGCGAAGACATGCTATGTCACTTCAGGAAGAAACATGCTACACAGATCACCTAAACCCCTGAAATCTAATAGTCAACAACAGGAAAAATTACCTGGTATTGAAATTGGCGGTGGTGGTACAAATGGTGGGGGAGGTGAAAATGGAGGAGATCCTGGGCAGGGGCGACCAGTTACTGGGCCACATAGATTCATGTTGTTAGCAAAACTGCAAATGGGAGAGAACAGTCATTCAGAAATCGTCAACAATAGAGTCAGAAAATGCAAGAAAAGTTTGTCCATTAACAAGAAACCTTATGGGAGTGAATAAAGAAAAGGAGCCATTGTCTGGAACTACTCCTGAGAGACGATTATTTGATAGATCCCTGCATTTTGAAAGCAATATCAGAGCATATAATCTTGCAACGAACAATACTAAACATGAGATGTGACGTGTGCGAGAGACTGGGATCAGATTGGCACTCACAGTACTTGAAGTGAAGAGATATTAGTCAATGACATGGGAATCGGACCCGCCAAGCTGTTGTTGTTAAGCCGCCTATCCTTGCACAAAGGATTTCAAGAAAATACATGGTAAGATCTACAATCAATCAACGAATATTCCTCATTTGAATCAATAATAGACAACAAAATAAATAATTTATGCTAGTCTAACAGAACAGCACAAGCACAACGTTTTATATATGTTTGGACTGAAATGTTTGTACACTTGTTTGTATAATATAATTATGATGATTTTATAACACCACCTGATTTGATATATGTTTGTGTTCGTGAAGGCCCACAAAGATTGAACTTAGGCTCGTTTATACAATCAACATCCCAGGCATTTTCTATGTTCATGGAACCCTAAACCTTTATTTTGCTTCATCCACAAATGAAGCGCATGGATTTGTTATTTTATCACTGAATGTACCTTTTCAAATCCAAATTTAGAATCTTAAATATGAAGCAGCTCATTTCAAAGTATCATGGCATATATTATTTTCCTTCTTCCATTTACCAAGATGAAATAATATGGCAATAAATATTTACAAAATATAATTGTGTTTTTCCATTCAAATAGATATTTCTTTCAATCTTTGTTAGGTCATAAGGCTTCAGAATACAAGCCAAACACGCATGACATGGTACTTATGTCTACAATATGGGCATTAAAGAAATAAGGTAAAAGATAAGTATACCCACAGGAATCGTAGTTTTGACAGCTTGCCCAAGGTGTCTGGGATTGGACCTGAAAAACTATTCAAATAAAGATCCAAGCTCACCAAGCTGGTTAGGTTCCCCAGTTCCCTAGGAATTGGTCCACTTATGTTATTACTGTAGAGTTCCCTATCATAAAGAAAAGAAAAAGATGAGTTTAAAAGATAGTTCAGGAAAACTGTGCAATACCATCAGATGGTTCAGGCAAACAACTGATATGAAAATCTAGATTGTAATCTTAAAGCGTGTATGCCAAGAAAAAATAACAATGTTAGATAGTATTAATAAGTTATTTCCAGATAATCTGCCAAAAGAACCCAACATTTCCTTCAGGTCTGGGTCTGGGCATACAAAGATGTTATTACAATATGGCTTTCCCCCAAGGATCAGCTGCAACGAACATCTCAAAGAATGGACAGAAGATCATCCCAAAATCAAATATAAAGTTGTACATAAATAATAACATGCAAATTTTATCCACTGTAACAAGTAAGCTATCACTGAAAAACTAGTCTAATGTCATAGAACACAGCTCTGATAAACAATATTTTTGATCTGGATGAGAAGCAACCAAAAACAAAAAACCAGTTAACAATTTCGCAAACACTGAACAAACGTTAGATGACAAATTTGAGAACATTCCCACATATACATACGGGACTTAAATACTGCGAACTATATAAAACTTGACTACCAATAAGGGAAAGATCTCTACATGGAGCCACATCTCATTGTTCAGAAATGATGAGCTACCAGAACTGTGACAAAGAACTTTCAAAGTTTCTGATAGAAGCTTGCTACAAAAGTCTAAATCAATAAATAGATTACAATTTTGGGTTGATATAAACTGATCTCAACTTGATTACAAAAGGTTGTATATTTTGCAGTTCATGTCAATATCTGGTTTGGTTTAGTTTTCATCCAAGTATAAAATATACAAGTTCTAGTAATCATAGAAAAACCTCCTTTAAAATAGACAACACGAGTGCTCATAAGGACAATAAGTGTGATTCTGCAAATGATGAATGCAACCACATATGTTATCTTGCTAACTGGGAAAGAACAGGTTGGCTGATCAAAAAGCTTGCACTTGCTTGCCCCGCCCATGTCTATACTCTGAAATGATTAGCTATTTACATTATCCTATGCAGTATGCAATCATGAGGCTTGCTTTATATTACAAGCTGTCCTCCATAAGTTTGTCTAATTATCAAGCATCATATGGTTGAATTGATTCAACTGTGAAATAAAAAAAAGTATATTATGACGTGTGTATCTAGGGAATAGTTGATTCAAAGTGAATTTTCCCTATAGATTCATCTATTAAATTAAATTTTGGACCTATCAGAATATAATTGTGCTAAAGATTCAAGATTCAAAATGAATTTTTATCTGTTTAGACAAAACTTCAAAAAAAAAGAAGTAAATAACTCGTAAAAATTTATTCGAAATGATTTTATATTTCTAGAATTGTCCGTATATGTTTGACATCTTCTATGTGAAAATGTTTAATTTTCAATTGTAAGCCTTTTCTACATCCATATGATCTATTAAAGTAGATCGGTTTTGCCCCATATAATGAAAGCATTTCTAGGTCCATGTCATTTAAAGATACTTTCGAGATTGAGGAAGAATAATTTGCAATAACTTAATTGTACTCATCAACTTGGGAAACCTCATTTTGTTTACCTTTACTTTTATAACAAAATCTAAATGAAGGCCTATCCCAACACAATGCCACCTTTTTCTTTAAAGTAAGCCCCCCAACCCATCACCAACCTTCGTGGTCAAGGTTTAAGGACCTACTACTTATTGTTAATACTTCTCAAACTCTCATAACTTTAAGTCCTTCTGTTAAATAGATACCAGTATATCTAACTGAACTAGAAAAAATTCAAAGAGCAGGCAAAGTTCTTCACCATCATAGTGCTTGATTTACAATTATTTGACGTAACTGTATTTGCACATCAAGTTTGCTAACCAATTGGACAACCATGACCCTAATTCAATGTATTAGTATTGCCAGTTAAGTGTATTAGTATTGCCAGTGAAGTAGCTCAATGAAAGATCTTCCAAATGGAGAGAAGATCGTGCCCCCAACAACCTGATAGCCCATGGCCTAGGCTCCACCATGGCGCTAAGCTGATAACTACATTCTTTCGTATGCATAACAATCAAATAACTATGTATTAAAGCAAATGGAATGAGTATAACTACACTAGGACAAACAATACTTAGGAAAAGAATGAAAGTAACAGCGCAGAACTAAACTACAAAGTAACTTACAAATACTGTAAATTCTTGAGAAGGCCAAGCTGCGGAACAAGTTGACCAGACAAGGCTGCGTTTCCAAGATCACTGAGATTACACATAAAACAAATCATGAAGAGTATTCTTCCGAAAGGGAGTGATGCAAAAGCATGTTCTTTAAAGATGTCAGGAGTGAGAAAACATACACTCTTATGACGCTATTTTCATTGTTGCATGTAACATGAAACCACGTACAAGGGTTCACAAGAGTAGGATCCCAACTTTGCAGGACATTGTTGGGGTCCTCCAAGTTGGTCCTCAGATTATGCAAGGCATCACCTGTTTGTAAAAACAAGAAAAGCAATTAGTTGCGCACCACAAGCCATAAACACACTAGAAAGTCATAACCTGTCAGACCGTAAAGTTTGAATTTTGAAGAGCACGCCATTCTAGAATATCCAGAACGAAATATAAAACCATCATGCAGAAAAAACATATAATCCATAGAGATACAAATTTGTGGAATTTGTGGGACTTGATGTACAAAGCAAAACTCAAGCCTCACAATTGATCACAAGCAGAAACATATGATTGAATTCAGGTTTACAATCATAAAGTTCTGTGGGTACAACACTTCATTAACTAAGGAAGGCAACTACTACCCTCAAAGTCTTATTGACTCATAAGACTTACAAAGTATATAGAGGTTTTACACAGAAATCACACATCAAAAGGCCATAACTGGGAAATCAAATAATGGCACTTAATATCAATGGTAGCAACCGAAACACCAATACAAGCCGTAAAATAGTACAATTCTTTAAGGCTTTATCACATTAAAGTTCAACTTCCACTTCATTACATTTAATAGTTCTCAAAGCAAATTGAAAGCTTAAGAAAACACTCTAGTATTCAAGATTCATAAATGGCTTTCAAGTCCCAGTACAAGGTAAGTGACTAAGTTTAAATGAGCATACCAAATTCTACCACCCCATAAATTTTACAGCAACCTATTTCCAGAAATTCATAATATCAAGAAAATAAATAAATTTATTAAATTTTTTGTATTAAAAAGATAACAAATTATAAAGGAAAAAGAATGAGAAAAAGGAAAATCAGCAAAAGTAAAGCTAGCTGAAGAAAGCAAACAAGTACAGACCTTCCATATTAGCAAGCACCATTGTCATCCATAGTGGATGAGCCACCAAGATCAACCAGAGACAAACTGAATTCCCGACCTTTCTCTCCATTTCCCTCACTTGCTTTTTACAAGTCTCAGATCCAAATGGTATCTCACCCCCAAACACACCATCCCAGAAACCCCCCAAAACCACCCCAACCCACTCAGATTACCAAATCCCAGCTCACAATCTCACCCTAACAACAAACCCACCATTACCCACTTCCCCAAATCACAAAAATCACCCACTCTACCAAAACCAAAACCCTAAGATCTCACCAACAAAAAACAACCCACCAATTAAAAAAATCACAGATTTGCAACCATTCCATTCGCTTTCTCTGCTACCCTTTTCGCCAAACCTCCCCTTTTGCTCCCTCTCCCTCTCCTCTCAGCATTTGCGTGGGATTCTTATTTCTTAATAGTTATCTCTCTATCTTTGTTTTTTTTTCTTTTTCTAATTTCGCTTTTTTTGAGTGAGGCGTGCGCGCACACAGAGAGCGATGAGTGAGAGAGAGAGTGTGGAGTGAGAGTGCAAAAAGCACGGAGAGAGAGAAAGCTGCCCGAACAGTGCTGACCGGTGCCCGGTGGCAGACTCAAAACGCCTTCGCGCTCGTATCGTGGAAAGGGACGTGGCCATGGGCAGGGCAACCCCGTTTCTCAGTCAAATCCTGGGCTTGAGTACGTGGGGGCCCACATCATTAGCCACCTCAGATTCGGTCCAACACATAATTTTATTTGATCATCAAGTAAGTGAAGTGAACCCAAGCAGTCGTATTACAACACAATTTTATTAGATTACGACATTACTATTATTTTTTTATTTTCTTCTGGATTCTGAGTTGTTGTACACTTTTGTATTTTGTCGCAATATTTATGCACTTTGGAATTATTAGGCTCTATGTATCCCTAACAGTGTTTTCCCCTTTGTGGCAACCAGGTCTTGATTTTATCTACCTAGGTAAAAAATGAAAAGCAAGGAAACATGCTAAAGATAAAACTAAAAATGGGCTTTGAAAAGTTTACGATAAAGTAGTGTTTGTCGGTAGTCGGATAAATAACTTGAAGCAAAGAGAATTACTTCGAGAGTAAGAAGATTACACTAAAGAATAAGTTTGTTTTGTATAAGATAGCAGAAAGACAAAACACAAGGACGCTCAACTCACTACACAAAAAGACTTTAAAGCTTTGTAATCCCCGAGTACACCTCAAGCACCAACCTTCTCTCCCTCTCTTGGAGCAATACATACCCACCCACACAACGATAACGACATCACTCACCACCATCACCAACCACCTATGATAGGTCATATGTCTCCCCTCATTCTCTACGAAACACAGAGGCTACCCAACAACCCACTCCAGGGAGTTCCATATTTTCTAGCTAAGTAAGGCTTGAAAAACCATCGATCTTTCTCCATTTTCAACTTCCTGGGTTGTTTTAAAGATTATTGGTTGGTTTGGGGGACATTTTGCGACATAAAACACCTCAGAGAACTTTTCCCACATGTCGACAAGAAACCATGGTTTTCAGGCCATTTTTCGACCAACTCCGGCCACCACACGTCTTGAAATTGGTATAGTTCTCTTCCTCTCCTCCGTAGCTTCAAATCAATATATTACGTGACTTGGGTTGGTTGATTTTTTGGGTCGAACGGAGCTGGGAAAGCTTTGGCTTTCTTTTCCGTCGAAATTGACCAACCTGGCCTGAAAACAGGTTAAACCCAATCCACCACCCTAGATCGGACCAATTTGTTGGGCCCTGGAACTCGTCCCAATATATATTGACCCAAACCCAAATGTGTAACCGGATCCGAACCTTGGGCCACGCAACTAAGCCCAACTGTTCAGCGATCCAAATAGGCGTGTGGCAGCTCATGAACGTCTGGGTCGCCGCCTTGTGACAACGCGTGCGGCAGCACGTGGAGGTACCTGAGGTCTTCCTTTATTTTTTTCAACGTCCTAAATTCGTTTCCTGAAATTCAATCGTTTTAGTTTAGTTTGCATGACTCTTCGACGGTGAAGTGTCTGTGAGTGGACCCCTTCTAAAATGCATGATTTTACTATTAGAAATGCATACATGAAAATCATGATTTTATGTCTATGTTTTATGAAACGTTTATGAGTAAATTGTTTTCACACTTTAAGAATTATCATGCTTTTTCAGCTTTACATTCTTTGTGGTATATATGATTGCTGACTATATACCTACTTATGAACGTGGTTTTACAATATAACATTTTAGTTACTGAGGTCTGATTTGAGATATATATATGAAATACTATGTTCTTGTTTTTATATGCTTGCGTAGTGGTTATTCTTACGATATGCCTACGGGCGAATGAAATCATTAATTAGCTTTGGTCGGGTAATGTAAGGCCTACGTGTGTAGGTGGCTTCGGTCGGAAGATATTTATATATGGCTTCGGCTGGGCCTATGTAGGTGGCTTCGGCCGAAAGAGTTTTATATGCCTTCGGGCTTGTGAGGAGTTCTATATGCCTTCGGGCAGGAGATGACACCACTACTAAGCATACTATATAATATATGTTTTATGAAGTTTTATGGCATGCTAGAGTTTTCAAAAAACCTATTACATATTATACGATTGAGTTTTCTTAAACTTTGGAGGTTAGTACATTGATGAATAACTGTTTTAGTATTACTTATACATAAACTTGGCCCACTCATGTTTTGTTTTGCGCCCCCTCAGGACTTAGAATCGAGGCATATAATCCCGGCGTGAAAGCACTCTCGCATCGACATCTTGGAGTCCTCTCGATGTAAGACCCATCTCCTTGTTCATTCAATTTTATATTATTCCTTTTTAGTGTCTCAGTTTAGTTGTATACTCTGAACATGTTCCACAGTTGCATATTCATTATAATTAAATTTACAAGCTTTCTTTATGTCGGTTAATTGTTTCTAGTTCTCATGCATCCTAATATGACTTCATCACACTCGGGTGTCGGCCAGCACGTGCCTACCCCTGGTGTTTGGAGAATATTAGGGTTGGGCGTGTCAATTTGGTATCAGAGCGTGGTTTGTTCAGGGCATACTTAGGATCTTTAGTTACAGTAGTAGTGTGTCAATCAAGACATCATTTGGATGTCACAACTTCCAGATTTGGTGCCATTTGGCGCAGTTGTACAAACCTTTCTCTGTTTGAATTATCACCTTTAGGTTAAAATACACGAATTCGTGTCAGCATTGTGCCTTATAGGTGACGAAATGGATTGTTGGATGACTTTCAACATCAGACCGATACTTTGCAACATGCATTCCTTAAGAGTTACGGGTAGAGTCAGTTTTACATTGAAGTGAACTAAATTTAGAAATCTTAGTAAGATGAAGTCTTGTTAAGACTAGTTAAAGATCCGATATGGTGATGTCACTCTGCACCATGTTTCCCTTAGGAATTGTGGGCAGAGTCGGATCTACATATGAGTGTTTAGAATCGGAAAGATTTTAATGGTATGAGTTAGTTAAGACCAACTGGGAATCGGAACGGTGATGTGACTCTGCTACATGCGTTCCCTAGGAATGATGGGCGGAGTCGTACCTACACATGAGTGTAGTGAAACGGAAAATCTAAGTGGTTTGAGTTTGGAGATCCAAAAAAAAAAAATGGTGATGTTACTCTGCGACATGCGTTCCCTAGGAATGGCGGGCAAAGTCATATCTATATGGAAATTATTCGAAACATTCAGAGTGCATGTTAGAGAAAGCGAGTAAGCATTATATGTTGCGAAGTTTAGTAAGTGTTAGTTAATAGGATCAAATCAATGTTCTTGGACTCGTTCCCACTAAAGAAATTCATGTGGATCCTTAGAACAACTCTCGGTGATTGTTCTATTGATAACCTTTTTGCTTTCTCCAACCACAAAGCCAAGTTCACTAAACATCGACTGTCAGCTGTACGTCAAATTCTTTGAGCGTTCTTTTAATTTTAGAGTAGATACTTTTCTTAGGATTTTCTTTAGTAGTAGACGTTATTCTCATCAATTTCCAATGGGGTTACGACCGTTGGAAAATGAAAATCCTCACAACATGTTGTGAAATAAGAAATGTCTTTGGTTTTATCAAATCCTATCAACAGTTCTTAACTATTCTTTTAAGCACATACCCAATTTCATTTTTGGCTAAAAAACCAGTCAACTTTATTACGATGTTGATGGTGAACGAAGTTTCTGACAACAGGGTATTGTTTCATCCATTCGTAGTTCTTACATTTTTTGAATTCTGCTGTGGTATATTATTAATAAATGTTTGGCTGCATGTTGATGCAGCATGATCGAGTAACATGTGTACCTCTTGACGATTGGAACCGCATGATGTGAACCATCTTATCTTTGAACTAGAGCTGATAACAATCTTCCTTGTTGTACAATCTGGTGACGTTTTCTCTATAGCGAACAATGTTGCATCTCTTTTTAGCAAAGAAGTTGCAGCATGTTTTCACACGAAAATGGTTGAGTTGTGACTGAAGAGGTGGATGAAACTCATTGATGAGTTGATTGTACCTTTGAGTACCATCATGGTTAGGTAACTATCGTAGCTGAAGCTCTTAGTTGGAAATCCCATGGACAGTTTACCTCAATCCGAGCTATCCATGTCCCATTAGTATTTTCTCTTCAAATAATTAGCTTTACGTTGGCGTCCGACTCACAGTGAACATTGTTGGCTCACATTTCAATGTGTGCCATGCATGCTTACAGTACTAAATTATACCATGGTGTTTGTCCACTTTATCACTTGTATTGTATGAATTGTGTATCGCTGAATATGTGAGGGAATATCTAAATTACTGATAGGTGAAAGTGGTGAGATGAAAGCATTGAGCTTATCTCAATCTTCTTCGACTCCTGTTTGGAGGTGAGAAGAAATTTCCATGGTTATCCTTTTTGGGTTGTCAGGGACCCATTGAGGATGCAAACGGAGGCATGTGAGTGTCACCATAGATTTCCTGTACAATCCACCTTGTACTCGTAGAGACTATGATGATTTTTCAGTACTTGTTGGACAACTCACTTAGTGTTTTATCTACCAGTCCATGAGGAATATTCTTTTGACCACTTGACAGAATTCTTCATTCTAGACTTTGTTTGACTGACGTTTCGATTAACATCAATTTCGACCCAAATCTCTGTTTCACCTCTAGGTATTGGAATGCGTTATAGTCAACTTTGGGTTAGTGTTTACCCTAAAACACTTCGTATCATTTCTAAACCAGAGAGACTATTCAGGAGAACCACTCAGATCCGAAAGTTTTAGCCGGAGCCATCAATCGTTCCATCACCCTTTAACATCATATTGAGCAACTCATTACCACTGGTGTTTGAATATTTCTGAGATTATCATTGTAACAAGTTGTTGTGAATTTTAGAATGGGGAAAAAGTTTGAGTTCCTGTCTATCCCGTCTATCAGATTACTTTAGACTACCACTTGAGTCGAGTCTGCACTCAACCATCTCGACTTGCCACCACACAAATCAAGTTCGGTACTTACATGTATTCTTGCATCAAAGCTACGCATTCACTCTAGTTACCATATACTTTAGATTTGTTGGACTTGTTTTGACCCTTAAATTTGTGGGTGTCGGCATAGATATTCGCTAAATTTGAGAGAAATTTTCAATGAATCAGCTTGCCTAGGCATTGTGAGTCACATTGTTCTAGTTCTCGGTGCATCGTCACTTTTGTACCTCATCGTGATGCGCGTTTCACTTCTAAGTTTTGTGAAGTTTTCGTGAAGGCCTTGAGTATTAAGTTGTTTATCTTGTATCACATTTTTATGTGTCGATTGTTGGACAATATGAATGAACTATCTAGATCTTGAAAGATGTGTTGCGTTCTTTTGATTTGTGATTTCTGAATGATTAGATTTTGCACCAATCTCTTTTGGAGTAGTTACGATGACAGTGTTTTTTTATTTTCAATTTGAGTATGGCACTATTTGAGACTTGGTATGATAGATTATATTGGCAGCATTGGTTAGACAGTAGAGTTTTGCGAATTGATTTTCGAATGTTTGAATTTACTATATGAGAAACGGTGCGCTTATGTTATTGTCGACTTGGTTTGGACAAATGGTATTGTTTGCACCCTTAGAAAAGTACTACTTACTTATCTAGTCAACAATGTATTGTCGATATCGCAGGCAGCCGACTGTAATATCGATGACTTATTCATTGGGTTCGTTAAGCAAGTGGGTAGGTAGACCAGTATGCGATAGTTGTTACTATTTAGTTATTGTTGGGGCTCGACCCAAAGACATACACTTGTTCTCGGAGTACGTGACGTTATGAATGCTTGGGCGAACCCACTTTCATTTTTTATTTTGATTTTCAGTACAAGTATTTTGATTTACCTTATATTAGTTATACATTGTATTTTTGACGTTACAAATGTTTGGTCAAGTCCTTTCCACTTTCACTGTTAAGCTCAGTATGAGTTTTCAACTCCTATGTTAATTCATATCTATTTTGACGTTATTGTATATTACGTACATACTCTTGACCTTACACTATTATATAATGTCAAATTTATATCCTTATAAAGTATCTTTCTACTTTTATACTGATGGGGGAAGAAGGTATGAGCCTGGAGGCATTAAAAAAAGGAACCAATGCAAGCCACTTGCGACGGTGTGGCATATTCTCTTTGATGCAACTGCTCTAACTTGATTTCTTTTTTGGGATGACCCGTCCCAGGATTTACAAAATGAAATGGTATTTTCTTAATTTTCACTTTTGGTTGAAGATATTTTGAATTAGTTGCTTTTTAGGTCTTAATTAGTATACCTAGTCTAATTTTGATTTTGTTCCCCCCGACCCATTTTCTTTCCCTCCCTTCTTTCTCTTCCGTGTGAAACTCTTGAACCTCATCTTTCTTCCCTTAGCTCCCTCACTTTTGTTCTCTCCTCCTCCCCGAGTACACCTCACGCACTAACCTTATATCTCTCTCCCCAAGCAACACATACCTACCTACACAATAATGACGGCATCACTCACCACCATCACCAACCACCTATGATGGGTCATTTCTCTTCTTTATTCTTTGTGAAGCATAGAGACTACCCAACAACCCACTACGGCGGGTTCTACATTTTCCAAATAGGTAAAGCTTGAAAAACCATCGATCATTCTCCATCTTCAACTTCCTAGGTTGTTTTAAAGATCATTGGTTGGTTTTTAGGACTTTTTGTGACAGAAAACACCTCGGAGAGCTTTTCCCATATTCAGGCAAGAAACTGTGGTTTCTAGGCTATTTTTCGGCCAACTTCAGCCACTACACGTCTTGAAATTGGTGTAGTTCTCTTCCTCTGCTCCATAGCTTCAAATTAATACATTGTGTAACTTGGGTTGGTTGATTTTTAGGGTCGAACGAAGCTGGGAAAACTCTGGCTTTCTTCTTCGTCGAAATCGGCTAACCCAGCCTAAAAACAGGTTAAACCCGATCCACCATCCTAGACCGGCCCAATTCGTTAGGCCGGAATTCGACCCAATATATATTGGCCCAAACAAATGTGTAACTGGATCCAAACCTTGGGCCATGCAACCAAGCCTAGCTGTCTAGCCCAGCCCAGAAACAAGCCCAAAACCCAACTAAACTTACCTAAACCCAGAACCCAGTCGATGCATGGGCGTCTGTTTTAGCTGGCTCGTGGAGACACGTGCCTCCATCGGAGGTACTATGCTCCGTCATCGTCCATAGTGGTGACCACGGTGGCTCCGATGACTTTTCTGGTAACCCAAATTGGTGCATGGCGGCACATAAGCCGACGTGTGGGGGTACCATAGGTCCCTTTATATGTTTTTTGACGTCTTGAATCAGTATATGATGTCCATTTCCCGAAAATCAATTGTTTTAGTATAGTTTTATTAATTGGTACCTTTATGTGCTTAGGTGCAATTATTTATGGCATTTTCTTCTTCTCTAGTTTACACGGCTCTTTGATGGCGAAGTATTTGTGAGTGGACCCCTTCTAAAATGCATTATTTTATTATTAGAAATGCATACATGAAAAGTAGACCTGACAGTTTCTGACACGACACGATGACACGACACGAAAACGACACGAAAATAACGGGTTTCGGGTCGACACGATAACTAATCGGGTCATTATCGGGTAACCCGTTAAGAACCCGTTAATAACGGGTCCTTAACAGGTTTACACGAGAGTGACACGCGGGTAACCTGTTTTGACACGAAAAGGAAAAAGTTATTTTGATGATTTTAATTTTTTTAATTACTAAAAAAACTTACTAAAAATACAATAAATATAGTGGATATACATATATATATTTTTTGTTCATTAATTATTATTGTATTATTATTCTAAATAAATTTTAAAAATTTAAGTTTTATTTATTTATTTTATAAAATATTATGAGCAAAGAGTGAGATTAAAAAATTATAAACACATTAAAAATAAAAACATCAAGTAATTTAAAAATACCAAATACATTTAAATATTTAAAATAATTAATTTACAAGTGCAAAAAATGTGAAAAAATATGCAAGCACTCTTAATCGCATCCTCTACGCTTTAACATTAAATATTACTTCAAAACATAAATATTTGTCACATAAATATTACTTCAAAATATTAAAACATTTGTTGTTTAAGTATTATATCTACACCCGAAAATAATACTTTTATTAAATATATAACATAAGATTTTGTGATATCCACATCCACTAGTGTCAATATTTTAAATTGAAGATCAAATTCATTCATTGTATTCATATAGGGTCAAGGAGTGTATCTGTAAAAAATCATCAAAATCGGAGTTACAATAACCGTTAAATCGTGATTTTTTGTTTATAACCGTCGAAAAGCTTTGTCCCGTTACTTGATCTCTGAATGTTTGTTTTTTGTGATTTTTTGCTGATGTGATCTCAAAACATATACGAACAAGTTTGACGGTTGTGATCGTTGAAATTAGTTTCGGATAATTCATATCCCATCCAAACGATAGATTGACTAACACTTAAGAGTTTATTTATACTTTCATTAAGTATAACATAAGATTTTGTAGTATCCACTTGTGTAAATATTTTAAATTGAAGATCGAATTCATTCATTGTATTCATATAGGGTCAAGGAGTGTATCTGTAAAAAATCATCAAAATCGGAGTTAAAATAACCGTTAAATCGTAATTTTATGTTTATAACCGTCGAAAAGCTTTGTCCCATTACTTGATCTCTGAATGTTTGTTTTTTGTGATTTTTTGTTGATGTGATCTCGAAACATATACGAACAAGTTTGACGGTTGTGATCGTTGAAATTAGTTTCGGATAATTCGTATCCCATCAAAACGATAGATTGACTAACACTTAAGAGTTTATTTATACTTTCATTAAGTATAACATAAGATTTTGCAGTATCCACTTGTGTAAAAATTTTAAATTGAAGATCGAATTCATTCATTGTATTCATATAGGGTCAAGGAGTGTATCTGTAAAAAATCATCAAAATCAGAGTTAAAATAACCGTTAAATCGTAATTTTATGTTTATAACCGTCGAAAAGCTTTGTCCCGTTACTTGATCTCTGAATGTTTGTTTTTTGTGATTTTTTGTTGATGTGATCTCGAAACATATACGAACAAGTTTGACGGTTGTGATCGTTGAAATTAGTTTCGGATAATTCGTATCCCATCAAAACGATAGATTGACTAACACTTAAGAGTTTATTTATACTTTCATTAAGTATAACATAAGATTTTGCGGTATCCACTTGTGTAAATATTTTAAATTGAAGATCGAATTCATTCATTGTATTCATATAGGGTCAAGGAGTGTATCTGTAAAAAATCATCAAAATCGGAGTTACAATAACCGTTAAATCGTGATTTTTTGTTTATAACCGTCGAAAAGTTTTGTCCCGTTACTTGATCTCTGAATGTTTGTTTTTTGTGATTTTTTGCTGATGTGATCTCGAAACATATACGAACAAGTTTGACGGTTGTGATCGTTGAAATTAGTTTCGGATAATTCGTATCCCATCAAAACGATAGATTGACTAACACTTAAGAGTTTATTTATACTTTCATTAAGTATAACATAAGATTTTGTGGTATCCACTTGTGTAAATATTTTAAATTGAAGATCGAATTCATTCATTGTATTCATATAGGGTCCAGGAGTGTATCTGTAAAAAATCATCAAAATCGGAGTTAAAAGAACCGTTAAATCGTAATTTTATGTTTATAACCGTCGAAAAGTTTTGTCCCATTACTTGATCTTTGAATGTTTGTTTTTTGTGATTTTTTGCTGATATGATCTCGAAACATATACAAACAAGTTTGACGGTTGTGATCGTTGAAATTAGTTTCGGAGAATTTGTATCCCATCAAAACAATAGATTAACTAACACTTGAGAATTTATTTATACTTTCATTAAGTATAACATAAGATTTTGTGGTATCCACTTGTGTAAATATTTTAAATTAAAGATCGAATTCAATCATTGTATTCATATAGGGTCAAGGAGTGTAGCTGTAAAAAATCATCAAAATCAGAGTTAAAATTACCGTTAAATCGTGACTTTTTGTTTATAACCGTCGAAAAGTTTTGTCTCGTTACTTGATATCTGAATGTTTGTTTTTTGTGATTTTTTGCTGATGTGATCTCGAAACATATACAAATAAGTTTGACGGTTGTGATTGTTGAAATTAGTTTCGGAGAATTCGTATCCCATCAAAACGATAGATTGACTAACACTTAAGAGTTTATTTATACTTTCATTAAGTATAACTCTCTTCATTTTGCATATCTTTGAACATTTGTATTTTGTAGTATGCACTAATGTTTTTTCATTAGACTGTTATTTTGGGGCATGTAAACTTGAAAGAAAAATGTTTTATTTATTTATTTATTAATGTTTTGAATTAGTATTTATGTGACAATATGGTATGTATATACTAATTTAGTATTATGTTTTACATTTTTTAGGGTCAAATTATGTTTTTCATTTTCATTATTTATTGATTTAAAAAATATTTTTCTTAACGGGTAACGGGTCGGGTCATATTACCTGATAATATTAACGGGTCGATTTCGGGTTGGGTCATATTACCCGTTTATTTTAACGGGTGTTACACGACACGACCCGTTAAGCTATCGGGTATGACACGAAAACGACACGAACACATGAAACACGACACGAATGCCAGGTCTAATGAAAAGCATGATTTTATGTCTACATTTTATGAAACGTTTATGAGTAAATTGGTTTCACGCTTTAAGAATTATCATGCTTATTCGACTTTACGTTCTTTGTGGTATATATGATTGATGATTATATACCTACTTATGAACGTGGTTTTACAATATGATATTTTAGTTACTGAGATTCGATTTGAGAGAGAGAGAGAGAGAGAGAGAGAGAGAGAGAGAGAGAGATATATATATATATATATATTAGAAATATTATGTTCGTGTTTTTATGTGCTTGCTTAGTGGTTATTATTACGATCTGTCTACGGGTGAATGGTTTTGCCTATGGGTGAATGAAATCATTAATTGGCTTTAGTCGGGTGAAGTAGGGCCTATGAGCGAATGATATTGGCTATGGGCGAATGATTCTTATTTTGGCTTCGACTGGGAGTGTGTAGGTGGCTTCAGCCGAAAGATATTTATATATGGCTTTGGCCGGGCATGTGTAGGTGGCTTCGGCTGAAAGATATGCCTTCTGGCGATTGAGGAATTCTATATGCTTCCATGCAGGAGATGATACCACTACTAAGAACAATATATAATATATGTTTTATGAAGTTTTATGGCATGCTAGGGTTTTCGGAAAACCTATTACATATTATACTATTAAGTTTTCATAAACTTTGGGGGTTAGTACGTTGATGAATAACTGTTTTAGTATTACTTATATATCAACTTAATCCACTCATGTTTTGTTTTGTGCCCCCTCAGGACTTAGAATTGAGGTGTACAATCCCGGCGTCAAGGCACTCCCGCATTGGTATCTTGGAGTCCTCTCGGTGTAGGACCCATCTCATGTTCATTCAATTTTATATTATTCCTTTTTAGTGTCTCGAATTAGTTGTATGCTCTGAACACGTTCCACAATTGCATATTCATTATAATTAAATTTACAAGCTTTCTTTATGTCGGTTAATTGTTTCTAGTTCTCATGCATCCTAATATGGCTTCGTTACCCTCGGGTGTCGGCCAACAAGTGCCTACCATGATGTTTGGAGAATATTTGGGCCGGGCGTGTCTTAGTGAGTGCACATTTTTGGAATAGGGTCTCATTTTGCTTCAAAGTGTGTGAAATTTTATTTAAGGTACTTCGAATTCTGGATGGGGATAAAAAATCATCAATGAGGTTATTGTATGGAGAGCTACAAAAAGAAAAGAAGGAGATTAAAGAGGCATTCAAGAACAATGAGGCCAACTGTCATCCAATTCTTATTGATGGAAAAAATTATTGAGCGGCTTGATAGTCCATTAGATTTGGCGGGCTACCTCTTGAACCCTTGTTACTTCTTTAAAGATCAAAGCATACATAATGACCCAATATCATGGATGAGATTTTTGCTTGTGTTGAGAAGTTCTTCCCCAATGACCATGAGGTCCAAAACCAAGTGATAAATGTTGAGATGCATAAGTATGGAGGAAAAGAAAGTGGATTTGGAAGACATTTGCCTAAGATTGGATGCGTTGAGAATGATGACAACTATAATCCGGGTATGAATATTCATTATTCACATATGCTTATTTTTTATCTATTAAATTTAGCTTTACTACTTATTTTTCTTTACTAATTGTGTGATTTTTTCTTCTTTAGTTGCATGGTGATATACTTATGAAAAATGGTGTACCTAATTTGCAAAAGATAACTATAAAGATTCTATCATTTATTACAAGCTCATCAAGTTGTGAGAGAAATTGGAGCACTCTTTAAGGGATACATACAAAGAAAATGAATAGACTAGATACAATAAGGTTAAATAATTTAGTGTATGTCTAATTCAATGCAAGAATCATGAACAAGAAGAAAAGAGAGAAGGAGACGAAAGTGGACATACTACTTGCATGATAACTAGTATGGCGCAAGGATGGATTATGTGGTGGTGATGAAGAACTTGACCTTGGTTTGGGAATGGATGGAGAGACATCAGAGGTGGGTAGTTCCCTAGAGCCTATGAGAAGTTCTCGAAATATTGAAGTAAGAGAACTTCATGAAGAAGATTTTGTATCAAATGAGGACACGAAAGAAGAAGAAAAAGATGATGAAGAAGCTGAATTTGAGTCTGACACGAAGATAGTCTTGGAGGGATGTGGACAAGAAGACATTGATGCCTAGCTTTGCAACTTTGTAAGTATCTTATATTATTATAGGGAAACTTTGGATGCGGTCCTTGACTATGAATATTCTTTTACTGAAACCTTGTTAGTTTTCAATTTTTGATCGAAGTCCCTGAAATTAATGTGAAAATTTATTTCTATATATGTTACTATATTTTTTAAATTAAAAATTGAAATTTATAGTTGCTTATATTAATGAGATTTTAAATAAAAAAACCATAATTTGTGCGACTAAAAATATTAAAATATAAATATACTATTGTGTGTGTGTGTGTGTGTGTGTAAACATAGGTACATTCATCAAAATTAAGCAAAAAATTATTGTACCAAAACATGGGTACATTCTTCAAAATCACAAAAAAGAAGAAGATATTAGGCTTAATAACATTAGTAACTTTCTTCGATTAAACTTGACATGGATACATTCTCAAATCAAAGTAAAAAGAATGTACCCAAATTAGACCTGACAATTTCTTACACGATCCGTTAATACGACACGTAAACGACACGAAAATAACGGGTTTTGGGTCAACACGATAACTAATCAGGTCGTTATCAGGTCATACGATAAGAACCCATTAATAATGGGTCCTTAACAGGTTTACACGACAGTGACACACATGTAACTTATTTCGACACGAAAAGAAAAAAGTTATTTTGATGATTTTTTTTAACTACTAAAAAAACTTACTATAAAATAAAATAGATATAAAGATATATATATATATATATATATATATTGTTTATTAATTATTATTATAAATAAATTTTAAAAATTTAAGTTTTATTTATTTATTTTTATTAAATACTATAAGCAAAGAGTGAGATTTAAAAAATTATAAAACACATTAAAAATAAAAACATCAAGTAATTTAAAAATACCAAATACATTTAAAAAATTATAATAATTAATTTACAAGTGCAAAAAATGTGAAAAAAATATACAAGCGCTCATAATCGCATCCTCTACGGTTTAAAGGTGGGTACCTGAATTTTTACAACCATACAAACTGTCATGTATTTTTAAGGGAGTTCAAAATAAATAAAATTCATAATCATTAATGTATAAGTCGAAAAATGTGAAAGCATATATAAACGCTCATGATTACATCCTCTATGCATAGACGATAGTTACATGGTCGTTTAGAATTTTAAAAATCCTCCAAATCTCATGAATAATGTTTTTTTAGGGCAAAATTAGTCATATTGTAGAAGTGTAAAAAAATGTAAAATATATATACAATCACTCGTAATGACAAATTTTACAACTTTTGTGAAGGGGTCAACTCCAAAATCTGATACCATAATCCAAAAACCTTATATTTAAATTTAACCGTCCATTGTCGTTTACACTTTATTATACTCACCAAATTTCATTTTTTAGATTTTCTTTTTTGAAAAGTGATCTTTTAACAGATGTATAAAAATGAATGGTTCGGATCGTTGATATAACATTCCGATATTTACGGCTAACTAAAATATTAGTTCATGTTATATAGTTTCTAGAGACTTTATAAACTTCGAGCTATATTTTCACTAATGGTACAACTCTCATCGTAATATCAACGATCCAAACTGTTCATCTTCCTGAATCCTCTAAGAGATCATGTTTTCAATAAAGAAAATCTGAAGAAAAAAAAAATTAGTAAAAAGAATGGAGTGTAAATGTAAACGACAATCAACGGTTAAGTTAGATCTATAGTTTATGGATTATGGAAAACCTTAGTGAAAACATCGTCAATATAACTCTTGAAGACAATATATCAAGCCAAACTTCCAATACCATTTCCTCAATCTTGAACACAACTCTCTTCATTTTGTATATATTTGAACATTTGTATTTTGTAGTATGCACTAATGTTTTTTCATTAGACTCTTATTTTGGGGTATGTAAACTTGAAAGAAAAATGTTTTATTTTTTATTTATTAATGTTTTGAAGTAGAATTCATGTGACAATGTGGTATGTATATACTAATTTAGTATTATATTTTACATTTTTTAGGGTCAAATTATGTTTTTCATTTTTATTATTTATTAATTTAAAATATATTTTTCTTATTGGGTAACGGGTCGGGTCATATTACCTGATAATATTAACAGGTCAATTTTGGGTTGGGTCATATTACCCATTTATTTTAATGAGTGTTACACGACACGACCCGTTAAGCTATCAGGTATGATACGAAAACGAGAAACATCACGAATGCCAGGTCTAACCCAAATAAGTTTAAAAATGGATTAGAAAAAAAACTGAATAAATTTTATATAAAATCAGAGTACATTTTACATATAAGAAATTGGTATATGTAAGAATGAGTACATTTTAAGATTAAAAAAATTAAAAAAATTACATGAATGGGTATATATAAGATTAAAAAATTGAAAACATTTTTTTAAGAAGCTAATGGGAACAAACTTATTCAATTTTTTTTTTATTTTGGAAATGTTTTGAATTGAAAATTAATTAGAAGTTTAATAAAGGTGTGAGTATTAAAATTCTAAATAAATTATTAATTTTTATTTTAAAAAATTATGTAACTGACATGTAAATTCATTATTACATTAATGCTAGGGACTTGGATTAAAATCTGAAAACTAATAAGGTTTCAGTCAATGAAGATTAGTAACTAGGGACCAGATACTAATTTTTCCATTATTATATTTTCTTATTCCTCCTAGTTTTCATTTTATGTGTTTTCAAATTGTGAACTTGTTGGGTACATGTATGTTTTTAAATTTTGGACTTGTTGGATACATCTACTTTATTGTATTCTTCTACTTCTATCTTTTCATTTCATCATTCTTTTATTATCTTATCCATACTAATATAGCTTCTTTTTTTTTTTTTTTAAATATCAATACGCACTTATTTACAAGATATACAATAATTTTACCAAAATTTACCTAGGTGCTAGGCCCCAACCGGCCACTCCTTGCGTCTTTTAAAATCTTATGTATGGCAAAGGAATTTTATAAGTAATTCTCTTCATCATCTTTCTTTGTTCTTGTATTGATTATAACCAACCGGTATATTTTTTATTATTTTCTATTGCATATTTAAGTATTCAAATTAAATTTAGGGTAAATTACATAATACCCTCTCAGGTTTGAGGTCTATTACAATCTCATACAACATCTTTAAAACATTTCACTTTCATACTTCAAATACTATTTTATTTCAATTTTATACATCCGTTACATTTTCCATCCATTAATCCGTTAAGTGCTAACGTAGCTGCCAACGTGACACACCACGTGGCAATAATAATAATTTTTTAATTAAAAACCTAAATTTTCTACTATATTAAAAAAAAAAAAACCTAATCACATATCCCTTTAACCCCACCCTCCCCTCAAAATCAAAACTCAGGAATCCCCTTCGCCGCATAACCCCTGTAACCCACCCCCTTCCCAAATCCAAACCCAGAGATCCCCCCCCCCCCCCCAAAAAAAACAAAAACCCAGTGATCCATATCCCCGAAGCGACGTGCGTCCCCCCAGCCCACCTGCGATGCAGGTCACCCGCCCTTTTCTCCTCTCTACATACCCCCACTCTCCTCTACACACCCCGACTCCTTAAATCCATACCCATTCCACGAACCCGGTGATGGCGAGACGCGATCTGGGTTTTATTTTTTTGTTTTTGGTTGCAGGTATATGTTTCGGGTGAAGAAGATGAAGAATGGGGGAGAAGAGAGGGGAAGAGGAGGGGGGAACAAACTAAAGGGGGCTTTTTTTTTTTCTTCTCCTGAGTTGTAGGGAAAAAGATGAAGATGAGGGAGATGGGTTTGGGGGTTGTGGGGAGAAGAGAGGAGAATGAGGGGATAAAGTTTTTTTTTATTATTTTTTTAACTATTTAGGTATTTTTAAAAAAAATTAAATTTTTTTTTGCCACGTGGCACATATTTGGTAGCCACGTCAGCACTTAACGAATCAATAGATGGAAAATGTAACGGATGTATGAAATTGAAATAAAATAGTATTTGAGGTATGAAAATAAATTGTTTTAAAGATGTTGTATATGATTGTAATAGACCTCAAACCTAAGGGGGTATAATTTACTCTTAAATTTATCTCAATGATATGTTCGAAACCCAACAAACAAACCATGCGAACTTAAATTTGAAAGAAAGCTATAGAGCATTTAATGTTTCCAGCATAGAATATTACTCATGCATGCTTATAAGGAGAAAAATGGGAGAAAGAAAGGATGAACATTGCCAAAAATATAAGCCCCTCCAAAAGGCAGTTGCATGAAATTTTAGGGCAGAGTGCTATTTTTTTATTAGCACTTATCACCAATATAGGCGGAATGGGAAAAAGTAAGGTGGAAGCACAGAGAATGATTTGCTAAATAAACACAATTAAAAAAGAAACACCTTGTTGAGCTTGAAGAGCAAAAGACCCTTGAATCCATAGCTCTAGCATAACTATTCTGGAACCAGCGAGCATGCCTCTCAAGTTGCAAAAAATAAGCCGTACATCACCTCAAGCAATCCTCTTCCATATTCTATTTTTTTGAACCACCAAAGCCAAATCTCTTAAACATCAATCTCAAGCTGTTACACATCACTAATCAATTAGAAAACGCTCTCCTTTTTCACGCCAGAAGAAAAATTTCTCGTGATGTAACCTTATGCTACAAGCTTTAGAGCTGCCGAAAGCTCACAAGACTCCAACAAGTTCTCTTCTTTTCCCTTCATTCAGAAAACCATCAAGTTGTTGGCCGTCAAAACCGCCACATTAGAACCTAAAATCCTATGCCAAGTAACATTTTACCAACATATATGAAGCCATAAGTGTTGATAATAAATCTCATATTGATGGGAAGAGAGACCTTACATTGGCTTATAAATAAGTTGGGCTACTCTCCATATTGACAATTGGTTTTATGATGGAACCTCAACTTTCTTCAATAAGAATGCATGCTTTTTACTCTACAACCAATCTTTTTACATCGGGAACTACTGCCTTCCCTCTATTAACTCTTATAGCACTTTCATTTTGAAAACTATATATGAAACTCATCTAACAAGGGGGTGTTGAAGATCTTGGAGAGAGAAAGATAATGCATCCAACCTTCTATCCAAGGGTGTCCGAAGTTGGTCGAAACAGGCAAAAATACAATTAGACTAGAAAAAACTGTGGAGGCTCAATTCACCTCGTACCGGGGCTTTCCAAGGTTAATGTACTCAATGTCGGGTTGTATATGAGGGCGAGATGAAGTGAATAGGGTTGTCTTCATTGGAGCTTCGTTGGATTTTGGCTGGATTAGTCGGAATATGTATTCAAGAACTTAACGTTTTCAACGTGGAGAGAGAGTGGTGGCAGAAGTAGTTGTTGGCTATATATATAGTTGTTGGGGCTAGACCTGTCATTTTATACTCAACTTGTTAAGCCGACCCAACTCACTCGTTAAAATTAGTATTTAGGTGAATGCTTAACTGGTCGGGTTGTTATCCAGTATACCTGTTAAATAACGAGTCACTTTGGGTCAATCCACGAAACCCGTCAGTACCCGTATTGGGGGTGTTTTGTGTAATTTCAATGAAGACTTTACCAATAAAAAGTCTTGCTGACTCTGTCTCACTCACTTGTTTTGATCTCTAGTCTCTATCTAATCTTCATCCACTTCGTTATTTGGCAAAGGTCGCTCACCTCTTCAACCTCTCTCCCTTGTGAAGCTTACTCAATATTTTCTTGTTTCTGGTGCTTTTGAGAGGCAGCTGGCTGTCCTGTCCTCTGTTTTGTGTGCTATCAGTATCAATTTGAAAGTTTAAAACCCTAGGATTCCGCCCGTTTCTTTGCGGCTTGTTTGTTTTCATTGCAGCTCGGCTTGTTTTCTTTTGTCTTGTATTGGCTTGTTCTTTGCTTCATTTGAATTCAATTCACTATGATTTCAATCATCCATTTGAATTCAAATGAAATTGGTAAGTTTTTCAATTAATCGAATATTGATGAATTGGGCTAGGAGGATGGCAGAACAAGGTACTAAGTCCAGGTCGTACAAGCTTTGATGAATTAGAAATTTTGAGCACATAAGAAAGTTTTTGCAGGATCTAACATTTACTTACTCATCTAGGTAAATTTTCCAGGCAGGATGAATATTTTGTACCTGAACTCAAAAATTGTAGTTGATTCTTCGATCTGTACTACTATAGATGTTAGACTGATAGTTACTATGGTTTGATTAGTGTTGGGTTGTAACTTGATTACAAGGTTTTATCATACTACTATTGCCAATTGTAACTTGTAAGACATATCAACTTTGCATTTGGGTACTTTTAAATGCGTTGGACCTCCATACTTGAAATCTTGATTAAAATATGTGTAATTTGTATGGCAATGTTAAAAACAAAAAGAAATTGTTAATAGGTGTTAACGGGTGACTCGCTCGTTTAATGAGTTGGATTTAGATAATCCATTAGCTTAAGGGTTGGGTGTGGGCGGTCCGTTAACTTAACAGGTCGAGTGAAACTCAATAAACCCGACATTGAGAAAAAAGAAAGAGAAAACGGTACAGCTTTATATAGTTAACTTATATATATATATAGTTTTGAAAAATAGATAACAACTCATGGAACGATTCATATTAGAGCCAATAATTGAAGATCGACTTAATTAAGATCAAACTTCTTATATAGTACACCAATGTGTTTTAAAATATAATCTTCTTAACATTACTCTTTAACAAATGTCTTAATGTTCCTACGTACATCTTCTCAAAGCACTCAATTTGGCCTAACGATGGTCTCTAAATTTAGCTCTCTAATTTGGCGATCGAGTCTCTCTATTTTTGCATGTGCGCGCATATTTTATTATTAGCAGCAACTTGTCCCATATAGAATATGTCAATTTGTTAAAAACATATTAATTAATAGAGTTATCGTGATCTAATTAGCTGCGATGATAGATTAGAGAAAATATAATATGAGATTAGGTGGTGACAATGAGTTGAATAAAATTCATCCGACATTCATATATATTCTTTGATAGAGTATGTTGACAAAGCTGTTAAGTAGGAGTTGTTACATACATATGTTAGCCCGATTTGAGTTCCCACTGGTCATACTTTTGCTTTGAATAGATAAACAAATGAACCATCTGCAATGGTAAATTCCAGAGTCTAAGTAGAATAACAACATGAACCCTCCTCCCTGCTCATTGTTTGTGAAGGCCGTTCCCACAGAAAAACCAAACACACAATTTGTTTTTTAATCTTTTATTTATCTATGAGGGCTCCTTATCCATTTATTCTAAGTTATAGTGAGACATGGAACTTAACTCAAGACTTTGAGTTTAAATGTGAATGTTCTTATTCAACTAAACTATAGATTTGTCATTTTTTTTAAAGGTATTTGTTTTATTTTAAAAAGACAAAATTTTAAATTACTTTAATTCATAGGGAGAGGAAATCGAACATAGAGTGCCATGTGACATGATAGGCATGTTGATTCTTTGCCAAGAATATTAAGATTTAGTTGTATTCCTCTCTATTTATAAGGAGAAAGTGACTGACACAACGGGATATATAATAAAAGAAAATAAAAAGAAATTTCAGCTAAAATCCACTAGCAACCCCTAGAGTCCACTAGAAAAATAGAGAGAACTCACGTTTATTGAATAATAGTTGAAAGATAACAATTCCAACACCTAAATGTTATGCGTCCTAAACATAAATTCAAACTGTAGAAGGACATAACATTCAAATAGGAAAATAAATGAACGGTTAACAAAGTATCGAAAGTATTCCTAAAAGTTTACGTGTTATTTGGGATGGTAAACGAGGGATTTGGACAAAATTGCACCTATATCACAAGCAAAGTTGTTTAGAATTGTTTCTCGTGTCATTCTCATTCAAAACGATATATTTGACGTCCAAGGTGGTCTCTAAGATTTCGAAGGTCCTATATAAAATTTATCAAAATGGTCCATCCTTGAGATAATTTTTTTTTTAAAAAGTAGGACAATGTATTGATATTCAAAAGTAATAACTTAAATCAGCAGGACATACTCTTGTAAGTTTAAATCAATAGAATTGAATCAGATTCAACTCTTACGGATTGCGAGTTTGATACTTAATACTAGTTTGGTACTGAGATACTTTTATAAAAAGTAGGTATAAAAAAAAACTGAGCTCAAAAAGGTGTTTGATAAACACTTAAAAACAGCTTATTTTCATAGCTTTGGGTGAAAAAAGCTGAAAATGTGAAACAACAAAAATGAACTTATTCTCACAGCACAGCTGAAATAGTATTTTTTTTCTTCAAAGCATAGCAATAGCAAACTAGCCCTTAGTTATTGCTAAAGAATTATTTTTCCCATTATGAAACCTAATTATTTATTGGATAAATTGTTTTGGGTCAATGAGAACCACAGATTAATTTATTGTGAAGGAAGTGACAAAGTCCATGCATGAACGATCTATTTAATGGGAGGGGAGGGAAGAAGAAACTAAAGTAAATCAAGGAAAAGATCATAAACACAAAACTGGAAAAATCATCAACGATAGTGTCAACACAAGAGGAGATGATGAGCACTACTACTGATGATGTGGAAGCAGTTGTATTCGATCCTTACACGCCCAAGCCTCGTAGTTCATTCCTTGAAGCAATAATAAGAGCTCTTTTCAAGTGTTTCGGTGCGGAGAATATAGAACAAGTTGCAGAGTACCCAGGTAAAACTACAGAAACTCCGGTTGCTGATACGCCAGTTTCCAATGATCCACCCGTAAATCCAGAAGCTGCTCCCACTCCTCCTGTTGAAACAGACCCGGTGAGTTCGGTACGGTTCTCTCTCTCTCTCTCTCTCTCTGTGCTATTGAAATAATGTTCTAATTAATTAATTATGTATTACACAGGAAGTTCATATCCTTAAAAGTAGGCCAGGCCTATCTGACGGGTCTGGTGGTAAGATTAACTAGAGTCCCCAGGGCTTAACTCAAATGGATTGACGAGCTGCAGCCTGCTACATGCAAATTAATTATCTGCGCACGTATTGCAATACTGGAGAAATTATGTAGGCAGTAGACACTGTTTATATTTCTATCAATTATAAATTTTCTTTCTGCATTTGGTTTGTTGGATTATGTAGTCCTTTTCCTGTACTCCGACAAGGAGTGCATTAATAAGTTTGTACAAGGCATGATCATTCGATGTAGTATATATGTAATGTAATGTTTTGATTTGTTTAGTTCCAGAATAAAAGAATTTAAGGGAGGTTTGAGATTAAATTATCATTTTTTTTCATTTTAAATACTAATTAAGGGTATCAATCAATTAGTATTTTGGATTAGATACCCATTTAATAAAATGTTGCACAAGAAACTAATTAATATAAACGCAACTAAATCCCAATGTTAGTTATTTCGTTATCTTGTCACCCATACAATGGCAAACATATTCTCATCTAATTTTTAGTTTGCACATCCTCAAATTTGTATGTTGCCAATTTTCATTCATATTTATATATTCAGGAATTTGGATAAAAGCAGAAGAGGACGACGTTAGGTAGTTAACATCTAGCACTCCATTTCAATGTCACCCTATAATTTATATAGGGGTGTGATATCCACACACTCCTTTTTACTTCTCTCACATTTTTTTGGATTTTGGCCGTCGGATCGGATGAATTAAAGAAGATCTAATGGACAGAAATTAACATGAGTGTGTGAGAAGTAAAAAGATGTGTGTGGATAGCACACTCCTTTATATATTCGAATGTATAATTCCATTGCAGAGTCATAAATATTTAATAAACCTCCAAACTCGAAAAGTTGTAAAATTTTCGTATAGAAATGTTATGTTGTAACAGTACTCAATATTATATACTTGCGGCCACACGACACGTATGTATACTACCCCTTATTGTGAAATTGAAAAAAAAATGTTACAAAAGGTATAGAAATGTTATGTTCTAACAGTACTCAATATTATACACATGCGGCCACATAATAACAAAACATAAATAACCTCTATGTTGTCCTAAAAAATTATGGCGCCTTTTTTTTTCTAACGCTACATCTTGACATGCTCTCTAGTAGGATAACTAAGATTTGAATTGATATTAACATCACGACTATATACAAGTTTTATTCTATAAATGATACTTATCGACTATTAGCGATAGCTTTACTTTTTGGACCATATAGATAAATCTCACAAATTAGTTTAGCGTGTATCTAGCTTACACCCAAGTACTAGGTTTCTTTTAGTACATAAAACGATATTAAAAAAAAATACTTTGATTAATTTAGAAGGATGGGAACTTCCATGTAGGGCTGGCAATTTCTGACACAACCCGATAACACGACACGACACGAAATTAACAGGTGTTCGGGTCGACACGATAACGAACCGGGTCGTTATCGGGTAACCCGATAGCACCTGTTAAGATAACGGGTAAATTCGGGTATACACGTGGGTAACACGATACACAATAAGCAGAATATTAATTTCATAATTTTATAATCCTAAAAAAAATACTAGTATAATTATATATATTAATTTAACAATTTTACACCCCTAAAAACTATAATAAATAAATAAATATATATTAAATTAAGTTAATTAACTATAATAAATAAATCAAAAAAATTTAACTATAATAATTATACCCCAAAATATTAATCATCTATAATAATTATATATATATATTAAATTTTATAAAACTATAATAATTATTAATTAATAATATGCATGAATCGATGAGCAATGCATGATGCATCCAATATTCCAATCCAAGTCCAACCATCGGACAGACAATCCATTCATTTTGATTTCATTTAAACTTTAAAGTGCCGCCTTTTTTGAAGAAAAATGGAGGGAAAATGAAAATGATAAAACAAGTTGGAAATGAAATAAAAAGGAGAGGGAATTATGAAAAGATGGATAGGCTACCGGAGGGAAAAGTGAAAATTATAAGAAAAGTTGAAAAGAAAACAAAAAAGAGAGGGAAAAATGAAAATTAAAAAAAGTGGTGAGAATTTTATTTTTTTTTAAGTTATTAACTTTTTATCACACATATATCATATCCCACTATTTTTATAATGATTAACATGTGTTAATTTAATTATACGTACAAAATAAATGGATTTAAATCTACTTAATAAATATATATATACACACACACACACATCACTAACACATAATACACACTATTGATTCATTGAAACTTGATGGGATACGAATTCTCCAAAACTAATTTCAACGATCGCAACCGTCAAACTTGTATGTATATGCTTCGAGATCACATCAGCAAAAAATCACAAAAAACAAACATTCAGAGATCAAGTAACGGGCCAAAGTTTTTCGACGGTTATAAACTAAAAATCACGATTTAACGATTATTTTAACTCTGATTTTGATGATTTTTTACAGATACACTACTTGATCTTATATGAATACAATGAATGAATTCGATCTTCAATTTAAAATATTTATACAAGTGGGTACCACAAAATCTTATGTTATACTTAATGAAAGTATAAATAAACTCTAAGTATTAGTGAATCTATCGTTTTAATGGGATACGAATTATCCAAAACTAATTTCAACGATCGCAACCGTCAAACTTGTATGTATATGCTTCGAGATCACATCAGCAAAAAATCACAAAAAACAAACATTCAGAGATCAAGTAACGGGCCAAAGATTTTCGACGGTTATAAACTAAAAATCACGATTTAACGGTTATTTTAACTCTGATTTTGATGATTTTTTACAGATACACTCCTTGATCCTATATGAATACAATGAATGAATTCGATCTTCAATTTAAAATATTTATACAAGTGGATACCACAAAATCTTATGTTATACTTAATGAAAGTATAAATAAACTGTAAGTGTTAGTGAATCTATCGTTTTAATGGGATACGAATTATCCAAAACTAATTTCAACGATCGCAACCATCAAACTTGTATGTATATGCTTCGAGATCACATCAGAAAAAAATCACAAAAAACAAACATTCAGAGATCAAGTAACGGGCCAAAGTTTTTTTACGGTTATAAACTAAAAATCACGATTTAACGGTTATTTTAACTCTGATTTTGATGATTTTTTACAGATACACTCCTTGATCCTATATGAATACAATGAATGAATTCGATCTTCAATTTAAAATATTTATACAAGTGGATACTACAAAATCTTATGTTATACTTAATGAAAGTATAAATAAACTGTAAGTGTTAGTGAATCTATCGTTTTAATGGGATACGAATTATCCAAAACTAATTTCAACGATCGCAACCGTCAAACTTGTATGTATATGCTTCGAGATCATATCAGCAAAAAATCACAAAAAACAAACATTCAGAGATCAAGTAACAGGCCAAAGTTTTTCGACGGTTATAAACTAAAAATCACGATTTAACGGTTATTTTAACTCTGATTTTGATGATTTTTTACAGATACACTCCTTGATCCTATATGAATACAATGAATGAATTCGATCTTCAATTTAAAATATTTATACAAGTGGATACCACAAAATCTTATGTTATACTTAATGAAAGTATAAATAAACTCTAAGTGTTAGTGAATCTATCGTTGTAATGGGATACGAATTATCCAAAACTAATTTCAACGATCGCAACCGTCAAATTTGTATGTATATGCTTCGAGATCATATCAGCAAAAAATCACAAAAAACAAACATTCAGAGATCAAGTAACATGCCAAGGTTTTTCGACGGTTATAAACTAAAAATCACGATTTAACGGTTATTTTAACTCTGATTTTGATGATTTTTTACAGATACACTCCTTGATCCTATATGAATACAATGAATGAATTCGATATTCAATTTAAAATATTTATACAAGTGGATACCACAAAATCTTATGTTACACTTAATGAAAGTATAAATAAACTCTAAGTGTTAGTGAATCTATCGTTTTAATGGGATACGAATTATCCAAAACTAATTTCAACGATCGCAACCGTCAAACTTGTATGTATATGCTTCGAGATCACATCAGCAAAAAATCACAAAAAACAAACATTCAGAGATCAAGTAACGGGCCAAAGATTTTCGACGGTTATAAACTAAAAATCACGATTTAACGGTTATTTTAACTCTGATTTTGATGATTTTTTACAGATACACTCCTTGATCCTATATGAATACAATGAATGAATTCGATATTCAATTTAAAATATTTATACAAGTGGATACCACAAAATCTTATGTTACACTTAATGAAAGTATAAATAAACTCTAAGTGTTAGTGAATCTATCGTTTTAATGGGATACGAATTATCCAAAACTAATTTCAACGATCGCAACCGTCAAACTTGTATGTATATGCTTCGAGATCACATCAGCAAAAAATCACAAAAAACAAACATTCAGAGATCAAGTAACGGGCCAAAGATTTTCGACGGTTATAAACTAAAAATCACGATTTAACGGTTATTTTAACTCTGATTTTGATGATTTTTTACAGATACACTCCTTGATCCTATATGAATACAATGAATGAATTCGATCTTCAATTTAAAATATTTATACAAGTGGATACCACAAAATCTTATGTTATACTTAATGAAAGTATAAATAAACATAACTCTTGAAGACAATAGATCAAGTCAAAGTTCCAATACAATTTCATGATGATCGATGTAAATTGAAGATTTTGTAAATTAAGGTTTAAACTTTTGAGAAAGACTTAGAACCTTGAAAACAAAAACTCTTTCATTTTGCATATGCTTGCACGTTTAATATTTGTAATAAATTAGTAGTGTATGTATTATTTTTTATTAGGTTCTTATTTTCGAGTGTAGATATAGTACTTAAACAACAAATGTTTTAATGTTTTGAAGTAATATATAATAATATATGTGGTATGTGCAATTTTTTTTTAAAAAAATATATTTTTCTTAACGGGTCATAACAGGTCATAACGGGTCGGGTCACTTTACCTGTTGGGTAAAGTGATACGACCTGTTAAGGACCCATTAAGATAACGGGTGTGACACGACACGACCCGTTAAGATAATAGGTGTTACACGAAAACGACACGAACACGATAAAAACGACACGTTTGCCAGACCTACTTCCATGTAAGAGCGGTTGCTCTCACCAACTAACCTAAACCACATATTATATATTATATATTATATATTATATAAATGCACAATAATGGTGGAAAACATGGACATTTAAGCAGAGAGTTCAAACTGCAAGCCAAACGAAATTAGTGAAGACGTGGTAAATATATAATAATTTCTCTCTAGAGGCTAACTTTCAAATTTGAATTTGAAGATTATCTGTGATTGGAGACCAATATCCAACTGCACAACGCTTCTTTACTTAATGAACTGTAGTTGGTGCCAAGGTTCTAAAATATGTTTGGTGCTAATCGGGCGACAAATTGGGGCCTGCCCGCCTAGATGGATTTAAGTTAATCTATTATATTTCGTATAAATAAGTATCTTTTTATATATAATTTCATTATAAACTATAAAATAGAATGACATATATTATGAAGTATTTGAACATATTAAAAACATGAGGAACAAGCATATAATATGTGTTCATTTAAGTATTCAATAAGTCTCTTACAATTTATTAAAAAAAATGCAAAACGAAAGTTATCTATTTTCTGTCTAAGTGAGTCGCAACTTAGGCGGTGCCTAGGAAGTCTAGGCGAGCTCCTCAGCAGCTCTAAGCACAATTTCTTAATTTTCAAACACCTAGTCATTAATTGGGGCAGTGACCAGCCGCCTAACACCTAGGTAAGAAATAGACGGTGTTAGGCGATGATTTTTAGAATAGTGGTTGGTGCTAAAGACCTCGTTCTCCAGCATTGGTTTTATATATCTCAATTCCAGTCAATGGCATGCTTGAGAACCAGTCCCCTCTTTTCTCATGTTTATATATTCAAAATAGAAAACTTCATTTTAATCCTTAAAAAAGATGAGTTTTAGACTATAACCTTGTGTAAGATTAAAATCCAATTTTAGTCCCTAGTACATTTAATCATATCCTTTATTTTAGTTATATTTTGATGTTTTATTTATCTTTTTATTTTTATTTTAATGTATTAAATTATTAATTATATTTAAATTTAATTTTTATTTCATTCATCATAATATATTTTTAATGTCTACATTTAGGCAACTAATTTTTTTTTATAATATATATTCCGATAGCAATTTTGTATGTTCTTTATTTAGTTACATTAATACATTTAAATATTTCGGTACAAACGTATAGGTACATTGATTCAATATAATTCATTTCGGTCAATATAATGCATTTCATTACGTACATTTTGGTACGTACATTTCAGTATTGACATTTAGGTACATATATTTTGGTACTGACATTTAGGTACATACATTGTTTTAATATACTGCATTTATACATTGTTTTAATATACTGCATTTCGGTCAATATAATGCATTTCGTTACGTACATTTTGGTACACACATTTGAGTATTGACTTTTAGGTACATTAATTCAATATATTATATATCGGTACATACATTTTGATACATACATTTTGGTGTTAACATTTACGTACATATATTTCGGTATTGACATTTAGGTACGTACATTTTGGTACATACATTTTGATATTGACATTTCGGTACATACATTTCAGTATTGACATTTAGGTACATTATAATATATTTTCAGTATAATCATGTGGGTACAAATATTTCAGTACAAAAAAAAAGTCAATTTTATATATTTCGGCACAGTCATTTATGTACACTTATGTATTTATATATATATATATATATCATAAATTTCTTTTAATATTTTTTCATTTACGCTCATTTATAATTAAAAAAACTAAATATGTGCATATTAATAAAATTAAAATTTAAGGTGGAGAGATTAAATAAAAATATACATTAAATAACAAAAATTGAATGTAAATTTTGATAAAAATATACTTTAAGTGATTAAATTGAATATGTAATCTAGTACCAAGTTTTTTTTTTTAAATTTTAATATTTTGCAAAGACTAATGTTCAAAAACCTTTATTCAAAACCTTCGTTGAAGTTTGATCCTCAATCATGGGCGGAGCCACTATAGGCCTAGTTCGCCCCCACTCAGTTTTTTTTTTTTTTTTTGGTGGGGTGTGTTTGGGTGTGCTACAAAAAAAACTGTTTAGTTTTGCATCCAAATAACCAACTCTAAATACAATACAATAAAATTTTATGTGTTAATTCTTTCTATCAAGGGAAATGCTAAGGAGATTCTTCTAAAAGGGTCTCTTCATGGACTCTCCGTCATCACATATTTTTAGCACAATTTTTGTACCAACATTATAAAACATTATGCAAAAAACATGAGGTGACAGAGAGTTCATAAAGCTCACTTTGAGAAACTCTGCTTATCATTTCTCTTGGTATCAATATGATTGACTTCGCCAACAATGATTTTAAGTGTTTTGTGTTAAAAACTTTGTGAATTAAAAATGTTTTGTTCAGTAAATTTTTTTAATTTTTTTAACTATAACTTTGTTGTTTGTGGATGCCCTCACTAACACAAATCTCTGGCTTCGTCCTTGTACTCAATAATCCTTTAAAATATGGAACAATCTATAGGCTGAAATGCATGTATTATGCAGTTGACAATTGCGCAGAACACAAAACGAGAAAAGTCGCCAGTTAATGTCATTCTTCTCCGGTCGACTTATTCCGAAAAAAAGAAGAAGATTATTATGTATAAACTACTCACCCACATGCATTTTTATATCCGAAAAAGAATACGCTGATTAATACGCACTGCCATTGGTCGTATACTTTGTTCTTCCAGAGGAAATGAATTCCAATCAACATTACCCCACATGCATCATGCATGCATACACTTACCAATATATATGACCAGAAACCACAATTTTATAGGAAAATCATAAAACCAATCATCTGGTGCTAATGGTATACAACATTTAATAGGATATTGTACCCAACTACTTCTGCAAGGTTTGTATGTATGTATTTGGCCTTTTGTTCTATGTGCTGGTTGGTTAATAGTATTTGACACTTAAAAAAACTGAAGTCCTGCTACCCTTTTATCGTTGTATAAGAAAGTAAAAAAGAGAAAGAGAGACGAATCACAAGTATATTTAACGAGATATTGGGCAGCAGGGAAGAAGAAAATGGAAGAGTACTCATCATCAACAAAAAAATCAAGAGAGAAGATATTGGATGTTTACAATAAGAAACCATGCTGCAATTTCTTTGAAGCAGTGAGGGCACTTTTCAAATGTTTGGGTGTTGAGGCTGCTTCTTCACCTGCCGAAACCTCGGTGATTAATTTTCTCTCTCTCTCTCTCTCTCTCTCTCTCTCTCTCTCTCTCTCTCTCTCTCTCTCTCTATAAGCAATTTTCTCATGCTGTTGTATACTTGCATGCAGCGCGGAATCGTATTTGCGGATAACCCGCCTTTAAGCACAGGGAGTGGTGGTCATATTAATTGAGCCTGCATGCTACGGACAATCTACCATATTTATATGTGGAATACTTAATTAAACCAGAGTTTTCAATCGGTTTGTCAAAGTAAAGTTTTATCTTTTTACATTAGTGAGGAGTATTAAACCCCTTTTAAAGCATGTTAGACAAACCACACTGTATCATGTCTCAAACATTTTCTTTTCATATAAAATAATGTCTGTCATGTCACCAATTTAATCTTTCTATTATTCAAATAAATTAAAATTCTATTTGTGAGGAATATTTATATCAAAATACAAAATAATACAAACTTAAAAAATTTAAAAATGTCCTTCTCCATGCACTTGCATGTGAACACTTGCTAATTACTACGCACTTTGATTAAAAGAAGAGAAGAGCTTGGTTCCTTAATTTTGAGGAGGTCCTCCTCAAAATACTTATTAATCGGTCATTCACAGAACTTCATGCTTATAGTTGAAATTGTTTATATTATAAATTACTATATGTAAAGAACATCTTTGCAATAAATCAATTAAAACTAATTCATTTAATCAATCAATTGTAACAAATCGATAGACGGTTCATAAAGATTTTACTAAATTCGCTATATATGTTATTATATAGTTCGATGACTAATTAAACAATCTTAGTTTTGACCAAGGTATTAAATATTGATGATATCGGAAATATCGATAGTCCAAAAACACGGAAATTTCGATGGAAATATTGGGATATTATCGATATCGATAAAAATTGAATAAAAACCACGGAAATTGTAAGAAAAACTTGGAAATTTTCATTGAAACTTTGCAAGATTTTTATTTAGTCAATTATCTATTAGTTTATCACAAAAAATTGAAAGGAAATGCATTGCATGATGAATTTAACTGATTTAAGTTGATTATATAGCGAGCTGGCAAACATTGTGAGTGTAGAAAATATGTAAATATTTTAGCATATTTTCACAAAAACATAAGTGATATGGTGGTCAAGGTGTTGAAGGAGTAAAATGGGAGGGGTTCGAATCCCCTTGGTGTTTTTTTAAATATAGAAATTTAAAAAACACGGAAATTTCGATGGAAATATCGATGACATCGGAAATATCGATAATCCAAAAACACGAAAATTTCGATGGAAATATCGAGATATTATGGATATTTAATACCTTAACTTTTGACTGATTTTTTTTTGTAGAGATGATTATAATATAAACTATTTCAATCACATGCACAAAATTATATGAATAGGCTACAAAATATTTTAAGGAGGAGTTCCTCCACAATCCTTGAGGAGGCAAGTATTTCCTCTTAATGAATAAATTTATAGAAAACTTCATTTTAATCCTTAAAAAGATGAGTAGACTACAACCTTGTGTAAGATTCAAATCCAATTTTAGTCCCTAGTACATTTAATCATCTCATTTATTAGTTATATTTTCATATATATCTTTTTATGACACACCCCGACCTGAAATATCGAGGCGTGCTGGCCGTCACGTGTAAGTGATGTAGCCAAAAGCGCAAGGTGGAAGAACGGATATGAATGAAGTGCAGAAATAAAAGTCAAACGAGATAATTTACAATATGATGATAGAGTAAGTGAAAGGTAAAGCGGAAGTATAACAACACAATATCACAGAACAAATCCTAGGTGCATTCCAGATTAAACAAACGCTAAAAAGTAACTGAAGAAGTCCTATATGGATGGTGTTCTGTCAGAATAGCCTGGATGCCTCTTCGCTCACTAGTAAAAAAAGATGTTTGAGCGACCAGGACTTGCGTGGCGAAGCAAATTTCGTTGGGCGACGTAGAACACAAAACGTCGAGCAAACGGACTTTGTGCGACGAAGGGCGGCGTGGCGAAAACGGTTTTGCACGACGAAGCTGAACATACGTCGCGCAAAATCGTTTTGCGCGACGCCGCCCTTCGTCATGCAAACTTTTGGCACCAAACCAAAAAAGATTTATCGCTTTTTCTTGACTTTGGGCGACGCAGGTAGGTATGCATCACGCAAAACGGCTTTGTGCCACACCGTCCTTCGTCGCGCAAACTTTTGGCACCAAACCAAAAAGGATTTACCCTTTTTTTCTTGACTTTGCGTGACGCAGGTGGGCATGCGTCGCGCAAAACAGCTTTGCGTGACGCAAGTGGGCATACGTCGCGCAAAACAACTGTGCGTTACGAAGACTGGGTCGCGCAAACCAGATTTGCGCGACGCAGGTGGGCATGCGTTGCGCAAAGTCAATGACTTCTTTTTTTTCATTTGATCAGCTTGGGAGGCAGAAACTGCAAACCCAGTTGCAGCAGCTACCTCCATCTCCCATCTCTCTTCAAAACCGTATACCAGATCAGGTTTAAATTGATATCCATTCTTTGTGTTTTTTCAATTGCAATCCTTCCCTTGCTCTTAAACATGATGTAAACTGAATTAATAATATGTAGATCCTTCATGTGATTAATTTATGAAATTGAAATTGCAAAATCAAAGGAGATAACTATCTTGCTGATTTTCTTTTTCTCTATACACTAGGTAGTTCATACAATACTTTAACTAGTAAATGTGCTTTGAAAAATATAGTGTTACTAATTATAAGAGTGGCCACCACTTTAAAGACATAGCCAAGAAGACTTACTGTTTTATTGGGAGTTAACAAATGTGAATGTAACTTGGTATAAACTCAATGAAGGATTAGAAATGTCAGTAATTAAATTAATCAAGTATGCTAAGAGATCATCATCTAGAAACATCATGAATGGTAATCGAAACATGCATGCTTCAATTCCTTTAAAAAAAATATTACGCTCCTAGTATATGTTAATTAACATAATCCTATATATCCATATTAACCTTGTTTCTACTATTTTATTTAGTTTTAGTAATTATTGTGATTTAGTTTATTTGTATGCACATATTTTTGTACATCACCTACAAAATTGTTTTGTGTTGTACGAAGTTATTACTACTTAACTTCGTACACTTCTTTCAATAAAAGCTTAGTTTCTCGTTTGAGAATTAGTTGGATTTCGTGTATGGATGCGAAAGCATGACTGTGGTCCAATTAATTCTTGAATTGTCCCATTTTTTGGACAATTTGGGAATGCATAGTTATGTGTTGTAGTTTGCGGTTCACAGATTAGGTTTCGATAGTGGAAATTTTGGTAACATTTCTTGATGTTCTTCGAATACACGGTGGATATTATGTATCTACGGCGTGCACTTGAAGAACTGTAAGGAGATGCTGCCGAAATTAGCCCACGTCGAAATCTAATCCATTGGAATCGTAAATTACGACACATACTATGCATTCTTGAATGGGATAGGGCCCTTACCAGAGGAATACGGTGACAAAATAATAGTTGAAGTTGTTGTAACTCTTGTACTTTTATTGTGATTGCAGACAAAATGGACAGGCAGTGGATACATAATCATAATAGATGTGTTGTTGAGTACTTGGATGGAATAGATGAGTTCATTGAATTCGCAACTACACACAACCAAGGTTCAACTCATATTCGATGTCCATGTAGGAGGTGTAACAACTTAATGTGGGAGACATTCGAAAATGTTAAATTTCATTTAGTAAGAAATGGGATGATGGAGACCTATACTACTTGGTATCATCATGGAGAATGATTAGACCAAGCTTCTTCATCATACGTGACACGAGTGGAGACTGTTGAATCTAATGTGGATCCTAGTGAACAAGTTATGAATATTCTAAATGACGTTTATCCATACGCCTTGAGCAACGCCAATAAGGAAGGGGAAGATGACGGTCGTCCAACCATGGACAGTGAGGCATTCAAAAACTATGAAAAACTATTGAAAAATGCGAAGCAAGAATTATATCCGGGTTGCGATAACTTTTCAGTGCTTACAGCAATTGTGGAGTTAATGCATGGCAAGATCAAGTTTCGTTTATTAAACAAGTGCTTTGATTACTTTTTGGGAGCTATCAAGAGGATGCTTCCAAAGGAGAATTGTTTACTTGAAGATCATAAAAGTGCCCAAAAAGTGTTGAAGGGTCTCGGATTGGGGTATGAAAAAATTCACGCATGTGTAAATAATTGTATATTGTTCTATAAAGAGAACAAACAGTTGGATAAATGCCCTGTCTGCAGTGAGCCGATGTTTAAAATGACATCACAGAATAGAAAGACCAAGATTCCACAAAAAGTAATGCGTTATCTTCCATTGAAGCTTAGGTTACAGCGATTGTACATGTCGATGCATACCGCAACCGACATGAGATGGCATAAGGAAGGACGGGTAAATGACAAAGTTATGAGGCATTCTGTAGATGGAGAGGCATGGAAAGAATTTGATCGGATGTACCCTATTTTAAAGCTGACCCGCGCAATGTTAGATTGAGACTTGCCACCGACGGATTTAATCCGTTTGGGGTTTTAAACCAAATCCATAGCACTTGGCCGGTCGTCGTTTTTCCTTATAATCTGCCGCCTTGAAAGTGCATGAAAAAAGAATACATGATGTTGACTCTATTAATTACCGAAGATCCAGGAAAGTCCATTGATGTTTATTTGCGGCCATTGGTTGATGAGCTAAAAGATTTATGGGGAAAACGTTGTTCGTACGTACGATAAGTATACTGGGCAGATGTTCACCATGCAAGTGGCAGTGATGTGGACAATCAACGATTTTCTCGCGTATGCAATGGTTTCTGGGTGGATGACTAAGGGTTATTTGGCATGACCAATATGCAAGGAGAACGTAACATCGTCTTGGCATGTAAGAAAAGTTTGTTATCTTGGTCATCGTAGATGGCTCCCTTGGGACAATGAGTGGCGTCAGAATGATAAAGCCTTCCACGACACAAAAGAAACTCAGCCAAGACCAAAAGAATGGTCCGGAGATGAGATTTTGGATCAGTTAAATCAATTGAAATTCGGTCATTTCGGCAAAGGGGTCAGTAAGCCCAGACCAACTGCACATCTAAATTGGACGCACAAAAGTATGTTATTTGAGCTCCCGTACTGGTCAAAGTTAAAATTGAGACACAACCTCGATGTTATGCATATTGAGAAAAATGTGTTTGATACTTTGGTCGGGACAATTCTAGACATTGAAGGAAAAACGAAGGACGCGATCGAAGCTAGCCTCGATTTGGAACGAATGGGCATCCTTAGGGATGAAGAGAATCGGTGGTACATTGAAGAAAAACCATCTATTTTTTACAGTTAAGCCGAATAGGAAGAAAAAGTTTTTCAACTTCATTTCTTCTGTAAAGTTTCCAGATGGGTATGCTTCCAACATCTCGCGTTGCGTGAATGTGAGGGGGTGTAAATTTTCAAACATGAAGAGTCATGACTGTCATGTGATACTCCAACGCCTTCTTCCGGTTGGTATTCAACACTTATTGCCGTTTGATGTGGTGAAACCAATCGTGTTGTTATCGAGATTTTTTTCGCAGTTGATTGCAAGGTGTTTACGGAAATTGGATGTTAAACAGTTGCAGAACGACATTATGAATGTCTTATGCAAGTTCGAATAGATATTTCCCCCAGCTTTCTTTACAAGTATGATTCACGTGATGATTCACTTGCCTCATAAGGCATTGCTTGCCGGACCGGTAAACTGTTGATGAATGTATCCAATAGAAAGGTACTTAATTAATCGTATATATATATATATATATATATATATATATATATAAAACAAATTCATGATCAACGAACAGTTTGAATAATTTGTAGCATACCTTTTATTTGTGCATATATCTTGGTGAGTTGAAAAAGTGTGTTCAAAACAGGGCAAAGCCCGAAGGATCACTAGTGGAGGCATAGGTCGAATATGAGTCACTTACTTTTTGTGCAATGTTTCCTGAAGATGTTGAGATAGTTTTCAATCATCCTCAACGCAATAACGACGGTGGTGTCAGAAAAGAGAAACTGTCTGTTTTTGCCCAAATTGTGCGACCATTTGGCAATCCTGTAAAAGGCGAATCGTTTACCAAAAAGGACATGGAGGTAGCGCATTGGTTCATACTCAACAATTGTGATGAGGCTTTGCCATACCTTGAAGAATATGAACAGTTGATGAAGCGGGAACATCCTTCACATTTATATGCCAAGAAGCACCATGACTTGTTTCCTTCGTGGTTTTACGCATATGTAAGTTGTATGTGGTTTGAATTGAGCATATTTCCAACTTGTTCATGCCCTTCTTTAAATTTGGTTACACTAACAAATTAACTTTTTGTATATGTCATATTAGATGAATAAACTGAAGGAATTGAATTCACCCTCTTACGATAAAGAATTATATAACTTGGCGAGAGGACCACTTCACTTTGAATTTTTCTCGGGTTGTCATGCAAACAGGATCAAGTTCTTGGGGGCAAAACGTGATGACAAGTCGTCTACTCAAAATAGTAGTGTTCATGTCCCGGGTGCGGGCGACAGCGAAGACATTGATTTTTATGGCAAACTAACTAGTGTAGTACAATTGCTTTACATAGACAAGTGTCAAGTGATACTGTTTAAGTGCCTTTGGTTTGATACAAACCCACATAACCGAACGAGTGTTAAGCGAGATCATGGTTTACTATCAGTAAACACTACGAGACATTGGTACGATGAAGGCCCGTATCTTTTGGCAACTATGGCGAAACAAATATTCTATCTAGACGACCTTAAAGCCGACAATGGTTGGAAAGTTATTCAAAAGATTGAGCAAAGAGGGCTATATGATATTCCGAAACTAGATCATGATGACAATGACGACATTGCTGACCAACAATTATCATCTTCGATAGAAATTGGTGAAGAAACACTCCGAGATACTAATATTGTCCAAGAACCGTTTGACATGCTTGGAGTACCCGAATTTGAAATATCAATTGACCTTGGTGATTTGTCTCAATACAATGCACCAGAAGAGGCAAACGAAGATGAGGACGAATGGGAATCCAGAAATGATAGTAGTGAGGATAACGAAAGTTATTATTGTAGTTCGGATGAGGATTAATATAAACTTGTAAAGGCAAAAGCAGGAGGCTGAGGGTTTGATGTACACATATTCCATGTCACATATTGCCCATTTGATGTACACATATTCCATGTCAAGTTATTTGGTGAATTCACTACTCCAAATTTACAGGTAATGGAATGTTTGCTAGCTTTTTTTTGTAATGATTCTAATTTTATAGAATATGGTACTATTTACAGATAGTTGAGCACTTGTGATTTCATTTGCACGCTAAATGAGAATAATTTAGTGAAAATTATTCTTCATATGTTTAAATCAAGAACATAGTTTTTAATCACTTTCATTTATTTTTCCTTTTCTTTATAAAACAGAAGTTCCAGATTTTCATAAACTTGATGGGGTCCATGCAGCCCCTTCAGAGTTGTGCTTTTTTCGAAGAACTGTGTGCTTGTTGGAAGTTAGGAATAATACACAAATTATTCAGTGTTGGATTTTTTGAGCATTTGATGATGCTGCACAAATTGCTTCTGTGAAATGCATCTTTTAAATTCTTCAGATACTGGCTAACGCATTTCAACATTTATTTTGTACTCATAAGCAAAAGGACAAAAGGGAAAAAAGAAAAAAAAACTTGCACGACGTAGGTACACGTGCATCGCGCAAGACAGCTTTGCGCGACGTAGATACACGTGCGTCGCGCAAAATATCTTTACGCAACGAAGACCTACGTCGCGCCAAATAGCTTTGCACGACGTAGGTCTTCGTTGCGCAAAGATATTTTGCGCGACGCACGTGTACCTACGTCGCGCAAAGCTGCCTTGCGCGACGTACGTATACCTACGTCGCACAAGTTTTTTTTTCATTACCTTTTTCTTTTTTAAGTAAGATTTCTTGTGATGAGGGGCCTCAAACAAGTTTAGAACAAGAAAAAATGAATAGTGGTTATAAAATTACTCATGCAAAACATCATAATATTTATCCAAATAATTAAGTAGTCAAAATTAACATATGCATAGATAATTTTATCTATCCATAGTAATCAAAATTATTCTTGACGAATTTCAATATAAACGTTGCATAATGTCATCTATACTATTTAAAGAATTATTAAACTCAATAGAGAGAATTATGAAAATCTTTGCAAACCCTAAAACTCAAGTAAGAGGTGGGATACGAATTCTCCGAAACTAATTTCAACGATCCCAACCGTCAAACTTGTTTGTATATGCTTCAAGATCACATCAGCAAAAAAAAAAAAAACATTCAGAGATTAAGTAACGGGACAAAACTTTTCGACGGCTATAAACAAAAAATCACGATTTAACGGTTATTTTAACTCCGATTTTGATGATTTTTTTACAGCTACACTCCTTGACCATATATGAATACATTGAATGAATTCGATCTTTAATTTAAAATATTTACACAAGTGGATACCACAAAATCTTATGTTATACTTAATGAAAGTATAAATACTCTCAAGTGTTAGTCAATCTATCATTTTGATGGGATACGAATTCCCTGAAACTAATTTCAACCATCACAACCGTCAAACTTGTTTATATATGCTTTGAAATCACATCAGTAAAAATTCACAAAAAACAAACATTCAGAGATCAAGTAACGGGACAAAACTTTTCGACGGTTATAAACGAAAAATCATGATTTAACGGTTATTTTAACTCTGATTTTGATGATTTTTTACAACTACACTCCTTGACCCTATATGAATACAATGAATGAATTCGATCTTTAATTTAAAATATTTACACTAGTGGATGTGGATATCACAAAATCTTACGTTATATACTTAATAAAAGTATTATTTTTGGGTGTAGATATAGTACTTAAACGAAAAATGTTTTAATGTTTTGAAGTAATATTTATGTGGCAATGTGTGGTATGTGCAAATTTTATAAATTTTTTTTTCTTAACGGGTCATATATATTTTAACTCTCTGCATGTTTGTTTTTTGGGATTTCCTCCATGATTCTCCCGTGCATGTTAGCTATATTGCTTGCCATCAACCTTCATTATATTAACATTTCATCTGCCTCAAGTTGATGGTGATGTGGATGGAAAACTTGACGAAGGCTCTGCTAGTTTGATACTCGACACGAGGCCTTCAAAAGTTGTATCGACTGAATTGACGGTAAGTAGAAGTTTGCTAAATTAGTTTATGGTTTTATCAATCTTGACATCAACTTAAACTATGTTCTATTCTGGTTTCTTCTCTAATTCAGGTTCAAGTGAAGTGTTCATTGATTTATATGGACTTTGAGGGCCGGTCCAATGCGAGATCCATCAAATCAATTCTTTCCCATATGGCTCCTCTAAAGCTTGTAAGTTTACTAATTCAATCTATATAATCAGCTCCTGAAATGTGGTCGTCATTTGTGTCTTTCAGGCTGGCCCGAAACTATTTTATAACTGTCTTTTGAATAATCATTTGATTGTCCAAAAGTGCCTTTTCACTTAAACATAAAATTAACCTTATGGTATGGTATGTAATTTTATTTTTCTTGGAGGTTTTGGTTCATGGAACAGCTGAGGCCACAGAACATCTGAAGCAACACTGCTTGGAACAGCTAAGTTTGAAATTGAAAGTTGATGGATTTGGAGATCATGACTGCACCCCCACGTGGGAAATTGCCTAGCCACTACCCACGGGAGAATCATGTAGAAAAGCAATTTTCAACGGTATATATATTTACTAAGTAGATTTTAATTGATTTATTTCATACTTATAATACTTAAGAAATTGACTAATATATATGTAAAAAAAATTATTGTAGGTTTTAGTTAGAAAAATATATTATTGTGGGGTTTATGTAAAAAAAAATTGAATTTAAAAGGAGGAAAGTCACATTTCGGTAATTTTTATAATAATTTTTTTTCAAATAAATACTTTGCGCGACGTCTTAATATTATCGTCGCGCAAAACCACTTTGCGCGACGTCTAATTGTACACCTACGTCGCGTAAGTTCTGATAATTTTGGCGGTGTAATTGTAAAAAATAGGTGTTTTTTTTTTTCAATTTTTCCAAATTTGGGCAAATTCTTGAAATCCTCCATCTTTATTTCCAAATGTTTTTCAATCCACTCAAAACCTTTCTCTCCTCCATAATCCCGTGACCTCTCTCCTCATCTTCTAAATCGTGAATCTGCATCAAAACCTCTCAATCGTGAACCCCCTCAAAACCTCTCTCTCCCTCTCTCCTCCATAATCCCGTCCGCAACAGCTCTCCTTCTCTCCTCTTCACAAATCTTCAACCCAGAACCCAGAATCCCGTCTATCCTTCTTTCCCCGTAGAACCCAAATCTCCCTCTCTCCTCTTCACAAATCTTGAACCCAGAACTCGCGAATCAAGTCCCAAAATCAAGGTAAGGGTTTCTGATTTTCGATGGGTTTTTGTTATTTAGGGTTTTTGATTTTCCCATCCCTCTTTTTTTTGCTGCTGCTGTGATTTTTAGGGTGATTTGAGGTTTTAGAGAATAACGTTTCCTCTGGATTAATTGCATGTTAAATGTTTGTGTGATTTGATTAGAGGAAGGGAAAAGAAAATTATTGAACGACGAAAGAAATGAAATAGAGGGACGGGAGAAATGAAACAAAATTTTAGAGTATAACGTTTCCTCTGGATTAATTGCATGTTAAATGCGTGATTTGATTAGTGCTCTTTTGGTTGAAGTCAGAATTTTAGACACGGAAGAAATGAAACAGAAAATTCTTCCAATCTCATTAAATGCAAATGTTCTGACTTAGATTCCCCTACATGTGTATCATTGATCAGATAAAACTTCACTTCCAAGACTGCTAAACGTAGTATTATATCACCATAGCAAAAATCCAGAAATTCAGGTAAACATCTATCATCCAAACCCAAGGCTTTTACAAAATCCACATGCACACCACCCTTAAATTGTTAAATAATATACTGAAGATTAACATTTCCTATGTGTTATTCAATTTTCTCTAGATTCTCACAGCACAGTTTCTCATAGTTCTTCATTTGAGTTCTAATCATCCTCAGACTGCCACAGGTATGAGGCGTATCAAGTACTTTGAGAAAGGCTTCAGGCTTATAACTTTTTTTAGCTAATACATAGTTCTGATTTTACTCAAAACATATTCTCCAAATTCAAGTAACAGATGAAGCCAAAAATGCATAGATTATGAAAATTTGAATGTTTGTCTGCGTATTTTACACTTTAAATGTTGTTCGATGATAACTTTAAGAAATCATGTTTAATGTTCTGTGACTAAAATTATGGTTTTTGTTTGTAGCTTTTGACTTCTATTTGAATAGAAACGAACCTCAATGAGGCATTGTTTTCACATGAATATTTGGGTGGTGTTGTTCCTAAGAAGAACACACTTGTTCTTTCAAATGAAATAGATCTGAGTTTATATTTTTTTTTTGTTTACACTAGTAGACAGATAATTAATGGTGAAGATAGTGAAAGTTTGTCGAAGTTTGTCGCAGATTAATTGTTATATGTTGATTTTGTTCCTGAATGATGTAATTGCTTGCTTTTGTTTGAGCTAAATTGCATTTTTTGTTTGTTTGCTTGTTTGAAGTGGATTAATTTGATTACATTTGCCTACAAATTTGGTTGCTTTGTCCTTAATTATAGGGTGTGTTGTGAGCTTGATTGGTTTTTTTGGGTTATGAACTAAGTGCGAATCGATGTTACTATGAAATCAATGTTGAGATTTGTTAGCCTAAAGTGTCCATCAAGGATCGAATCCTTCCAATCTAATTTGACAAGGAGTGATGAATTTTGCGTTGACGGTGGAAATATAACGTTTACGTGTACAGTTGAGCCTTTGAGGTTCATCCTCAACACCTCACTAATCACTACGGTACCAATGCTATTTTATCAGTGAAGCTAGTGCAAGTTTTTTGGGGCTGGCTAATGTGATGTTATGTGAATGGTAATGATTTTGGTTTATCTTTCCTCTTGGCTGAAAATTGTGATTTGGAAATTTTGGCCCTTGATGTCACAAAAAGTTCTTAAAAAGTTTCCAAATTGTTATAAGAAATAAGTTATAGATTAACAGAACCCAACTATTCTTGAGGCGAAGAAGTCATGTTGTGCCTTAGTCACCCCTTCCTTTTTTTTTCCCTGTACTGTTTCTTTGAAGCGTTTTCCTCCTTGAATGGTTGCCCAAATCGTTATGCAGTTCCTTGCAAAGAAAATTAAAGAAACCTCTATAGGTTATTCTGCCTTCTTAATTTGTCAGTTCCTCCACAATCCTCTTGCTGAACATAACTCCATAGTTGAATCTAACCTCAAATATGAGATTAGATTCACCAGTGCCAAAACAAATGCCTCATAAATTTTTAGCATCTTTCTCTTAGAGGGGAAGCAATGTAATTTCTAACATGAGACATGATTATTCATCTTTTGTGTTAACATTATGTAAAGCACTCTAAAAATGATATCTGATTGGGTATCCAGATATTACAATTTACTTCTCAAACTTTTCAAGCTAGTATGAGTTTTTACATCTCTTCTGGAGGTGGAAAGGAGCACTCTGAGGACCAAGATCATTTTAAAAGACCATTACTTATCGTCTAGAGAAAATGTCCATGTTTTTGCTAACACAAGGGTCGTTCCACTTTTCTATGACCATTTCTCAGATGGTTTCTCCATAGAGAGTGCAAGATTGTAGTGTTTTGGCATACCATTGTAAACACTTCTCATTTCTCTCAACTTGGGAAATTATAGCACCTACCTTTAGTTTAAATGGGGTGACCACTGGTTGAGCAAATGTCCAATGGCTGGTTGAGTTGTCGGGCGGCATGCGCATGGTTCGTGACCTAACAAGTAGGCCACAGATAATGACTTGTACAAGTTGTGTATTTGCACAAATGCACACACACATGCAGACTTTCAACGCTAAAGATGTTTATAACTTCAAACTGTTCTCAATCTTTTTTATTCTTCAGTTGTGAACATATATACCTCTTTAAGTTTATCTTATAATGTACTTCAATGATAAGGTATTTTAGATCCTCATTGAAGGGTCTTCCTTGCAAAGATCAAGTCCGTCCAAAATTGTTTGGTCATGTAAAATGAGTAAAAAACACAGTTCGTTAGATAAAGTTGAAATGAAAATTATGAGGATATCAAAAGCTAAACCCAATTTCTTTCATAGTATATTAGAGTAGTTTATCTATACATAGTTAGCTTTTTTATTTGAACGAATAGTCCTTGAAACATAATCTAAAAGCTGAACGGAATCGACAATTAAATCACAGTCCGGAATAGTTCTTGGTTGCTGTTCTTTAAATGCTAATGTTTTTTTTTTTGTTTTTTGCTTATTATCCAAAGGCATATCCTTTCTACTATGACATCATTATGCTATTTTCTATCTTTTCGTTGCAGTCTTTTACAATTGGTATGTATATATGCAGGTGCATATTATCTAAAGTGTATAGATGTCGCATTTGATCACTCGTCGTTGGAGTGTGACCAATGCGCCTCCCGCATTATCAGCATCTATTGCTCCACCCATGAGTGCTCCATTGATTCAAGAGCCTACACCCCTTGCTGAGGCTACTTCTATGGCATCTCTGGTGCCCGTCTCATTGACGTCATCAGTGTCGGTTCAGTCGCTCAGTGCACATCGGCCTCATCGGCGCTGCCGCGAGCCGGAGCCTTCTGATCACACTTCCTCGGCATCTAGAGTCGAGGGTGAGGCCTCCCAGCCAGGTACTTCTTTTTTTTCTAATTCTCACTACATTGTATTTTTTTTTCATTTTAAAACTATTATTTTTATGATGGTGAAAATATGTTGGATTGTGAAAATGTGTTGCAAGTTGTGAATTACTTTTATTTTATTGTTTTAAGGTTTTGGGAAATGCTATACTATTAGGGGAGGTTGTGTCGAATTTTTTGTACAAATTTAAGCTTAGGGTTTTCACCATTTAAGTATTTTTGGCCTGCTAAAAAAAAACACCAGAGGGCCTAGTCGAATGCAGAAGCAGAACCAGACCGTATGTTAGACCGCCTCCAAGATCAAGATTGTGTATGACCCGCGACATCGTGGAACGGCTACCTCACAGCAGCATAGCTTCATCACATGAAGCTGTGGTGTTGTTTTTCGATACAACTGTCTTTTTTCAGTCGGAGTCTTGGGCAAAAATTTCCGAGGAGGACAAGAAACGGGTGCGAGACAAGTTGTCGGTTAGTATATTAATTTTTAGCCTTTATCATTTTTTTAATTTTGTTTACAAATATTAAAAACCAAAATATATTATCTTTAATATTATGCAATTTCTTACTATTATTTTATTATTTTTCATATTCGTAGCTCATTTATGATTTTGATGACATATCTCCCGAGGCCATGGCCTACATAGAAGAGAACTTAGCAATCTGGTACAAACATTGGAAGAACAATTTTCACAATCATTTTAAGAAATGAGATAATCTGGAGATTGCTCGCTTACATGTTCCAACCGAGTTGAGGGACCGGCCAGAGAATTGGGAGTGGCTCAGCAACCATTTTACGAATCCAAAATTTTTGGTATGTACATAATATTTTAATATTAATTTATTATTGTTTTAGTTATTTTTAAAGATTTTTTTATATTAATTTATTTCAAATAGTTGCACTAACATGTATATTGTGTGTTTAACAGAAGAAATCTGTTGCTGGCCAGAAAGCTCGTGAGTCAAAGACACTTGTCCACCATTCTGGTTCGAAGCCTTTTCGTATAGGCTTGAGGAGCAACGTGAGGTAAAACTATATTAACTTTGAAATTTTATACAATTTATTTATTATTATTGATTAATAAAATTTTCTTAATGTTTTTTTTCCTCGGGAGGGTTCTAAGTTCCCAGAGATCGACACGTTCAAGGACGTTTACGTTCGACCTGGTAATGAAATCGCTAACCAGTGTTATGTAAGTATATGTAATTATTATTATTCTTATATGTATGAATCATTCAAATATTATTTATATTTTGTTATTAAACATTATATGTTTTTTCTTTATTATTATAAGATACTATGGTGGAAAAAAGCACTGTTGTTCTCCAAGAAGCAGCATCGCAGCTTCCCCTAAAGACTCCGATCGAGGACGTCATGGTACCAGATGATGTTGGTTTTCAGATCATGACTCAAGTCCTGGATCAGAACCTTGGTTGTCGTCATGGCCAGGTTGTTCGGGGTATTGGGAGATTGCGGGTTCGTGCGACGGGTGCCTTTTCTTCCAGATTAAACACAGTACAGGTCAATACATTGATGGAGGAAGTGACAACCTTAAGGGGCAAGGTTGTGATCCAGGAAGAGCAGATGAGGGCCCATGGCGAGCAGATGAGGGCCGAGGGCGATCAGATGAAGGTGCAGTTGAGAGACCTTGTATGAGCCATACAGATGGCCGGCCTACAAGTCTCGCTACCAACACCTCATCTTGATCCACCTTCGACCTCAGAGCCACCTCACCCTCCCGATACTTAGTAGCTTGATGTTTTAAACCTAGTTCACTTGTAGTTTTTTCTTTTTTCTTTGGACATTTTGTATGTAAATTTTTATATATTTTATAATTAACTACTTTTGCTTGGTTAATTAATTATTCTTTATAATTTAATTACAATATTTATCAAAAATTAAAAAAAAAAATTAGTTTTGACCAAAACATTTATCAAAAAAAAAAAAAAAGCGGTTTGCGTGACGTAGGTCATGTCACGCAAGGCAACTTTGCATAACGTAGGCAATGTGTCGTGCAAGGATACTTTGCACGACGTAGGTCCTAAGTCGCGCAAGGACACTTTGTGCGACGTAGGTTATATCTTCGTCGCGCAAACTTTACTGTCACTGCCTTGGTGCGACGATTTTTGCGCGACGAAGGTTACGTTGCACAAACCCTTCGGCAATGATTTTTGACTTTGCACGACGAAGGTACCTACGTCGCGCAAAGTGTTTTTTCTACTAGTGGCTGCCGACGTCACCGCTACCTAGAACCTGGAGGGGCACAAAACAGAAAACATGAGTGGGAAAAAACAAAGCTTTTCTAAAACCGTTTCATAAATCAGTATATAACCCCTCACTGTAAATCAAGTATAATTCCCAGAAAATATCATATAATCGTATACGAAAGTTTGTACTGAAATCAATAAACTCAATCATCGAAATCCAGGAATAAGCCATGTCGAAATACCCAACTCAAATGGAAATAAACATCAAGCAGGTGAGATAATCATAATATGCTATCGATAATATCACGTCAGCCAGAGTCACCTAATGCGGCCTGTGCAGCTTAATCTATAGCTCCTCAACCGAATCCTGCACACGAGTCGGAACCACCTGTAGTGGTCTGTACGATAGGTTAGGTGTATAATATTACGCTCAGTGCTACGATCACGTGAAGGCTGTGTGATGAATCGCGGTCACCTACGAGTCAGAACCATCTATATTGGTCTATATGACAGGCTGGCACCTGCCCTGGATCCAAGGTGAGCGTACGGTGCAGGAAGTGAACGATCACGTGAAGGCTAGGCCCTACTCTGGTGGAGCACAAACACCCGAGGTGCAGGAATATGAGCTATATCACAATCTCATCATCATCACTATCACTAACAATCACTCACCTGACTTACCTGAGCATCCACGGCGCTGAAGCATGACCAGCACAATCATAATCATAGTAATCAAATATAAACGGCATTCGACATGGCAATTCAATCGTGAAACCAATTCGATTCTAAAATCATTCAAAACTAAGTTTCTGGGAAAATGTCAATCATATATATATATATATATGAAAACAAAAGCCCACTCACTGATAAGTAGCCGAGTCGTATCCCTCGAGCATGGCGTGGCTGCGCTCGTTTTGTAGATACGTCTCACCTATATGCGAAACAACTGTAAAATCGTCATTTAAACGCACATAAATGAACTTAGGTAATAACTTCTCAAATATTACTGTAAAATCGTCATTTAAATGCACATAAATGAACTTAGGTAATAACTTCTCAAATATTACTCAAATGGGGTGTTTGAATATATCAACATACTGTACTCGATCCCACGAACACCCCCATATTTTTAGAATAATTTTCTGACCTGTCACGCGCCTTCACGCGCCGACCAAGGCACGACCAAGGCACGGCCAGACGCGCAGGCACGTGCCTGGCACACGGACGGCATAGTTGACGCCGTTAGGGAATATTCCGTTAAAACCCAACAGAATATTTCGTTAAAACCCAACGGAATTAGTTAATTCTAACTGACGCCGTTAGAATATTCCGTTAGACTTGACAGAATATTCTCTGTCTCCTACCTTGGTTCGCCGGAGACCGGCGTCGGCGCCGCTGCGTTCGCCGGAAACTGGGAAAAACTTTAAACTTATTGTTCTCTCTCATTTCTCACCCAAATTTCACGAAATCACCACCAAAATAAAGTTTAGGAAGTAAGGAACATGAATATACCACTTTTAAGCCTCGAAAACGTCGGAATCTCGCCGGAGAATTCTCGCAAATTCTGGCCAAAACTCAAACTCCGTATTCCGACATCCAAAATGTGCAAACGAGGTACCCCCGAGCCTCGTGAGGATGCCTAGAGTGTCCCTGTGATCTATAAATTAGTTAAAAACTTCACGTTAATAAGTTCATGAACAGTACCAACGAATTAAGCTCGGTTTTCCTACGGTTCTCTACGTTTCATGCCAAACGAAAACTACCACTAACTTACCTGTCCACGAGGAGTCTAAATATGTCAACCAAATTGTAGATCCGTGCCACGATCGAGATATGGGTGTTGTCCGTACACAAATGGCGAGGGAAGAGAAAAGAGAGTTCGAAAAGGATGAGAGAGAAACAGGATCAGAAACAGAAAGTGCACGTGTGTGCACGGTGTGCATGTGTGGGTGTTTTAAAACCAACCAAATCATCAGCCTAACTTTTTTTGGACCCAAGGGTTTAAGACACCCAAAGGGTCCAAATAAAAATCCAATCACACCCACATTCACGTATAAATCGAGGGTAAAAGTGTCATTTCACGTCGATAATATTTATAAATCGGGATGGGATGTTACATTTTATTCATATTTTATTGTATTAATTACATTTAAATTTAATTTTCATTTCATTCATCATAATATATTTTAATATCTACATTTACATAACTAATTTTTTTTATAATATATATTTCGATAACAATTTTGTATGTTCTTCATTTAGGTACATTAATACATTTGAATATTTCTGTATCCATCGATATTAACATATAGGTTCATTAATTCAATATAATGCATATTGATACATACATTTTGGTACACACATTTGAGTATTGACTTAATATACTATATTTTGCTACATACATTTCAGCACAGTCATTAATTTATGTACACTTATGTATTTATATTTCTTTTAATATTTTCTCATTTATGTTCATTTATAATTAAAGAACTAAATATGTGCATATTAATAAAATTAAAATTTAATGTGGGGAGATTAAATAAAAATACACATTAGATTAAATAAAAATACACATTAAATAACAAAAATTGAATATAAATTTTGATAAAAGTACACCTCAAGGGATTAAATTGAATATGTAGTTTAGCACCATTTTTTTAAATTTTAATCTTTTGCAAGGACTAATGTTTAAAAACCCTATAAATTTAACCACATCAAAATTGACTACGGTTCAACAACCCAAACGATACATGAAGGAGGTCGTCTGTTAACACATGCTTGAGCCGGATTTATGATGGTAAGACTAAACTGGACATTCCATACCAAAAACAGAGTTCATCTTCATGTAAGATGATTCATACATGAGGTCCCTTTACAACTAAAGACTTCCAAGTACATATGTAGAGCAGATCACTAAGATGACTGAAGAGCATCTCAACAAGTGCCAAAACAGAGAAAAATTGTGTATATTCGGGCTCCATGCTCGAAATCAGTCCCATGATATGTTGTATCGAAGACAAGTGCAACCCATTTCTTTTCAATGGCCTAAAAACAATTTCAGCTACATTTTGATGCCTAAAATGTTAAGTTTTCAAATCATTTTTTGATCATAGTAACTTCATTATTTGCTTCCAATTTGGGTGCCTAATGATGTTAGGGTTGTTAGGTATAAAAGGACGACATTAGCGTTGCATTTTGTTACGATGCTTCAATAACCATCTAACTATATATACTGAAGAGGAAGCTCCTTGAGCATCTAACTATACAAAAATTATCCTGTTCCACATATAAAGCATACATTTTTCCACTCTCGAAATAGAAACCGTGACAACCCCTCCCTAGTTCTATGATTTTATAAATTTTAAAAATGTGAAAATACGAAAATGCTCTAGAGGCGAGAGTATTGACTTTCATTGACTAACGTATAGTAAGATGTACAAAATATTCTTTTAGCTTATTCTTCAAGTACTCAATGATACGAAAGCATAGGCACAAACGAAATCAAAATTGGAGATACGGTTAAAATTTTACGGAACTACAAATCTGAAAAGTACGTTGGTAAGGACTACTATTTATTATTTTATAAGTTTTTTATGATTATATTATTATTATTTTAGGATTTTTTTAATTATATTTTTATTAATATTTTAGTTAAGGGAAAGGAAGAATGATGAACAGAGGAAATGAGAGGGTTGCTGCCCAATCGAAGGAGAAAATAGAGGGGACTGTTGCCCAATCAAAAAGAAGAGAGAAGCGAGGGACAAATCAGAGAGGGGAAATGAGGGGAAAGGAGGAAGAAGAGAATGAGAGGAACCGTCCAAGTTCCCCTTCGACTCGCATGACCCGACTGTTGATTCGACGGCAACAACCTCGATTTTAGGCAATTTTTCCAGCGAGATGAAGTCCGCCACCACCGATAAACATCTTCTCGTCATCCCTCCTGCAATTTCCACCCCAGACCCGAGGAGTTTAATCCTTGATTTGAAGATGACAGAACCCGTGTGTTCCGAATAGGTCACGCACGAGAACTGTAGATCTTGCAAGTTTCGACCACAACCACCACCACCAAAACACTCCCTTTGAGGTTTGGATCAAACCCAATTAGCTATAGGGGCGGCGGAGCACCTGAGGTAAATAATTGAATCCCACAATTTTTAGGGTTTATGATTGTTCGAGGACAATTTGGGGCTTTTCTCGGCCAAATTGGACTTGGCTACAAGTATAAAATTTGCTTTACTCGTTGAGATCATCATTTCTATGAAATTTGAGAATTTTTTGAAATATTTTATTTTTCCGGCTAGTTGGGGTGGCCGACCGCTGCATGAGGCGGTGCGAGGCGGCGCGCATGGGCTGAGACCCCACCTGCCTTTCGTAGACTAATTTTGTTACTTTGATTTCATATGTGACATTCAATTGACGAAATCTCGTCGTAAAACTGTAGTTTTGATAGAGACCGCCACTTGAATATTAAAGGGAGCTTTAATAAAAAAAGGCTTGAACTAAGTTTATTTTAACCAAAAACCATCCTATAACTTTTTTTAACCAAAAATCATCATAGAACAAAGTAAAACCCACCAAACCAACCTACAGCTCGACCACCAGCCAGTCACTTATCAGCTCTCCTTTGGTCCTCATCCTCCTCCTCCTTCTCCTCATCCTCCTCCTCCTCTTCATCTCACTGAGTACTACAACTTTCCTTTTTGAATCACCATATCTTGTTGAGTATTGAAGAAGTTTTATCCATTTGAATCTTACCCAGTTTCCGGCGACCTCCGAGGCTTTCAAGGCGTTTTCCAGCCAAACCACGATGAGTTAGCCATCATATAAGGTACAATTCTCTTCGTCTCTTCGAGAACTATGATTTTTATATTTGAATCACTCAATTTCGTTGAGTATTGAAGAAGTTATATCATTTTGAATCTTACCTAGTTTTCGGCGACCTCCGAGGATTTCGAGGTGTTTTCCGGCCAAACCATGGCGAGTTAGCCATCGTGCGAGGTGCCATTCTCTTCGTCTATTCGAGAACTACGATTTTTGTTTTTGAATCACTCAATTTCGTTGAGTATTGACAAAGTTATGAGCGTTTAAAGTTTGTCCAACTTTCCGGCCGAAATCCGGCCTTCCTTTCTGTTTAGCTCCGGCGAGTAGCAACCACACCAAACCCTTTGGGCCGTGCACAAATAAACACTGTATCTAGAAAGAAAAGAAATAAAATCCAGAAACAGTGACTTAGATTCCAGAAACAGTGTTACTTAAAATCTAGAAACAGTTTATTTTTACATTCTAGAAACAGTGTCCGTCAAAAGAAACCAAAATCCAGAAACAATGACTTAAATACCAGAAACAATGTCCGTCAAAAGGAAACAAAATCCAGAAACAGTAACTTAAATTCCAGAAACAGTGTTACTTAAAATCCAAAAACAGTGTATTTTTACATTCCAAAAACAGTACTACAACTTTCCTTTTTGAATCACCCTATTTCGTTGAGTATTGAAGAAGTTATATCCATTTTAATCTTACCCAGTTTCCGGTGACCTCTGAGGATTTCGAGGCGTCTTCCGGCCAAACCACGGCAAGTTAGCCATTGTGCGAGGTACCATTCTCTTCGTCTCTTCGAGAACTACGATTTTCATTTTTGAATCACTTGATTTCGTTGAGTATTGACAAAGTTATATCATTTTGAATCTTACCTAGTTTCAGGCGACCTCTGAGGCTTTCAAGGTGTTTTCCGGCCAAACCATGGCGAGTTAGCCATCGTGCGAGGTACCATTCTCTTTTTCTCTTCGATAACTACGATTTTCGTTTTTGAATCACTTGATTTCGTTGAGTATTGACAAAGTTATGAGGGTTTAAAGTTTGTCCAACTTTCTGGCCGAAATCCGGCCTTCCCTTCCGTTTAGCTTATAACATGGTTTTTTATTAAACAAAACTTATAACATAGTTTTTTTTTATTGAAACTAAAACTTTTCAAGCCCTTTTCATTAGTTTTCCTAATATTAAATGAATTGATGATCCGACCGTTGGATCGTCACCAAATTTTAATATGTAATAGTACATAATATTTAAGGATATTAGGAATTAAGGGACTAGGAATATGTAGTACGGATATTCCCAAATTGGATTTGTAAGTTCGTAAAATAAAACGTCGATCGTCACTTGAATTTACAATTGGCGAAGATCCAACCGTTAGATCGTAATGAAATTTTAGCATGATGTTCTAGAAGCATAATGTGGATCTTTGGAATTTATGGATTAGAAATCCGAGGTGCGGATCTTTCGGATCGAGTTATGTAGGGTTGTGGACCCTACTGTCATCCTTTGATCGACGGTTGACTTTTGGTCAATAGGTTTCAAATCATTCTAGAATGTCCTTGGGGTTATGTTTTATGTAAGTTACGTGTTCTATCGATAATAATTCTGAGACATGATTTGATAATTGTTACAAGCGCTGATCGTTTGATACGCCTCGATTTGGCCTAACAATGGTCTATAAATTTGCGCTTCTAATTTGGCGATCATGTCTCTCTATCTTTGGATGTGTGGGAGTATTATATTATTAGCAGCAAGGAATCCCATATAGTAGTTAAAGCATTAATTAATAGAGTTATGGTGATTTAATTAGCTCAGATGATAGATTATTAAAAAAAATATAATATGAGGTTAGATGATAGATTAGAGAAAAAATAATATGAGGTTAGGTGGTGACAGGAGTATGAGCTGAGCTGGGGTCAATGAGTTGAATACTATTCATCCGACATTCATATTCTTACTTCGATTAGGTTGACATATAGCTATTAAGTAAAATCCGGGATTTGAGTTCCCACTGGTCATACTATTGCTTTGTTTAGATTAAAAAAATTGAACCACATGGACTGGTCAATTCCCGACTGCCGTGTCTAATTAGAATAACAACATGAACCCTCCTTCCCCCTCATTGTTTGTGAATTGTGAACAAGACGTTCCCACAGAAAGACCAAACAGCAAACACACACTTCGGTTTTTTTTCTTCTAATCTTTTATATATCAATGAGGGCTCTTTATATATTTTAAATAATTAATAATGAACTGAACTAAAGGCCTCGAGTTCAAACGTGAATATTTTAAATCAACTGAATTACATATTTTAAAGATGAAATTTCTTTTCTTTAAAAAACCAAATTAAAATTTTTTTTTTCATAGGGAGAGGAATCGAACATGAGTGCCATGCATGCTGATTCTTTGCCATAATATTGAGATTTTGTAGTTTTCTCTCCACTTATAAGTAGAAGGTGACTAACGTAGTGGAATATATGACAAAGAAAATCGAATGAAATTCTAGCACTACAGTCCACTAACAAGCCTTAGAGTTCACAAAAAAAAAAAAAAAATAGAGAGAAAATTCTCGTTTATTGAATAATAGTTGAAAGATAAGAGGTTGAAATATTATACCTCCAAAACATAAATCCAAACCGCAAAAGGGCTTAACGTTCAAACAGGAAATAAATGAACAGTTAACAAAGTACCAAAAATATCCCTAAAACTTTAAATGTTTAGTATTGTTCCTCGTTCATTCTCATCAAAACGACATATTTTACGTTTGATTCGACATCAATGTCCGCGCATGCATCCCTTGGATCTTGCTTCCAGTTTTGTGCCTTCCGATATGTTCTTCAATCTTTTTAGCCATTTGTTCTACATTAGTGACAGACTTGAATGTTTCTTTAAAGTTCAGAATTACTGATTGAGTTGTCTGAGAAATGAACGGTGAAAATTAACTTTAAGAATGACTTTAGGAAATTAAACGATGAAAAATTACTAGGTAGGTTGGACTACCAAATACAAATACGTCAGATTCAACTCTTATAAATGAGTTTGGTATTTAATTATTGCTAACTAATTATTTATTTGTATAATATAAAACCTAATTATTTATTCTTTATTTTGGGTCAATTAGAATCACAGATTAATTTATTGTGAAGGAAGTGACAAAGACCATGGATGAACGATCTATTTATTGGGAAGGAGGGAAGAAGAAACTAAAGGAAATCAAGGAAAAGATCATTAACACAAAAGTGGGAAAATCATCAACGATAGTGTCAACACAGGAGGAGATGATGAGCACCACTACTGATGATGTGAAAGTACTTGTATTCGATGCTTACAAGCCCAAGCCTTGTAGCTCATTCCTTGAAGCAGCAATAAGAGCTCTTTTCAAGTGTTTCGGTGCTGAGAAGACAGAACAAGTTGCAGAGTGCCCAACTACAACTACAGAAACCCCAGTAGCAGATATGCCAGTCTCCGATGATCCACCCACAAATCCAGAAGCTGCTCCTTCTCCTCCTGTTGAAACAAATCCGGAGAGCTCGGTACGTTTTCTCTCTCTCTCTCTCTCTCTCTCTCTCTCTCTCTCTCTCTCTGCTGTTGAAATAATGTTCTAATTAATTAATTAATTATGTATTACACAGGAAGTTCCTATCCTTACAAGTAGGCGAGGCCTAACTGACGGGTCTGGTGGTAAGATTAACTCGACTTCCCAGGATTGATGAGCTGCAGTCTGCCACGTACAAATTAATCGTCTGCACAAGTATGGGAATACTGGAGAAATTATGTCGGCATTAGACATTATTTATCTTATATTTACCAAATATAAATTTTTTTTTCTGCATTTGGTTTTCTGGATTGTTGGAGCAATATTAGAAAATATGAAAATAATAATATAATTCTAATATAAATGCAATGTCTTAAAGACATAATTTCGCCCCTACTCTTGTGCTTGTAGTTCGGTAGGCGTCCGTCTCCCAGGATTCAACAATCTATAATCCGAAGTCAAAGCACTTCAATTTTCGGACTCTGGCGAACTTCATATATTCCATACTCTCAAGACACGACTCGAAATTTGACACACAGAGAATGAGAAAAATAAAGTGGGGAAACTTTATTTCTCAAGAGTAACAATTAACTCTAATTTTATATATCTCAATACCAATGGTATTATGGGTTTATATATAACCCAAGTACTTCTTGTTAAAGAAATGTAACTTTTCATCTATAAGTATACATTATTTGACAAGGGGACACACCTAAACAACATAACTTTTCTAAAATTAGTTAACACTATTTTTCATTCAATTATTAAAATTTTATATTCTAACATTTCATATGATAATATATAATTTCCAACATGGATTATGTAGTCCTTCTTTTCCTGTACTCGCATAAGGAGTACATTATTAAGTTTGTACAAGGCATCATCATGCGTGTAGTACATATGTAATGTAACGTGTTGATTTGTTTAGTTACAGAATAAAAGAAATTAAGGGAGGTTTGAGATTAACTTAGAGTGCTACTAGAACTCTAAACTCACCTTACTGTCTTATTTTCCCATCTATGTTATAATTTCATCCACCATAAAATTACAAAAAATCTAAAACTATCCTTCCACCATTATCCTTTAACTATCCCTACTAGCTTAAGTTGTAAAATGTAAAAACAAAAAGACTGAAAAACTAAAAATAAAAACCAACATCCACAACACCACCCACCCCAGTCGGCGACAATAAATCAGGCACAATCCCTGCTGGCAGCATCTTCTTTTCTTTTATATGTTGCCCTTGTTTTCTTATTCTTTTTATTTCCCCTTTTTCTTCCTATCTCTCTATCTATCTCCCCACACTAAATCTATATTTAACACAATAAACATCAAAACAGAAATTTCTTACCACGTTTCCTGTAGAATTTGAAAATTAGAAAGAGAAAAAGGATGGAGAGAGTATGGGGAGAGAAAGGGGGACGGAGGAGAGATAAATGGGAGAGAATGAGAAAGAAGGGGGAAAAGAGAATTAAGGTTGGGGTAGGAAGATAGACGAAGGAGGGGGAGGAAGAGGGAGAAACGGACTAGGCTCTTCATCCCAATTTTAACTATATTTTTATCTTTTTTTGCCAGAAATATATTAAATTAGTTTCAAATAGGTTTTTAAAGTCTTTTGATAAATGGTTAAATATGTCATTAACGTTTTTATTAATAGGTGGGTAGAGAAATAGAACATGTGGATGACTTTATTAGCACTCTTAACTTATCATCCTTTTCATTTTTAATACTAAGGGTACCGATCAATTTAGTAGTTTGGAATTTTTTTTTTTGGTAAAAAAATAAATTTGTTAGATTAGATGTTAGATTAAGGAGTCGACGGATTTAAATCAAGCCATGGTACCAAGATAACAATCTTCTCCACTATTTTAGTAGAGGACCACTTTCAATTTAGTAGTTTGGATTTGATAGCATTTAATGAAATGTCGTACAAGAAACTAATACAAACTGCACACTGTCATAAATATTTATAAACCTCCAAACTCATAAAGTTCTCAAATTTTCGTAAGTGCACAACACAATGTTCAATTTAAGAAACTATTTATTTTCATTACACGTGAGGATAACATATATATATCATGTTGAAAATTAACTGGTAGATGAATTGAGGAGTGCATGGCACAGTCCAGTAATATGAAAATAAAAAAAATTAGTATCCGGTCTCTAATTATTAATGTTCATTGACTGAGACCTTATTAGTTTTCAGATTTTGATTAAAGTCCCTAGTATTAATGTGTTAATGAATTTATATGTAAGTTACATAATTTTCAAAATAAAAATTAGTAGTTGATTTAGAATTTAAATACCCCCCACCATTATTAAACTCCTAATGAATTTTCAATTCAAAATAATTCTATAATAAAAAATAAATATGAATAAGTTTGAACCCGTTAATTTTTTTATTTTATAAAAAGCTGTTTAATTTTTAAATCTTAAGTGTACCCATTCATATAATTTTTGTAATTTTTAAATCTTAAATGTACCCATTCGTAAATATATCAATTTGTTATAAGTAAAATGTAGGGATCTTTTGATACAGGCACCTCAGTTTTGAATTTTCTAGATCAAACATCCATGCCTTTTAGTGATTTGATTAAACTTTTTTTTGTCATAATTTTGGTGCTATATGCACATTGTATTGAAACAAATTTCCTATAATAGTCTTTTGATTACTCTATCCTCCGTTAGAGATAATTGTATAAAAAAAAGTTGGTTAGATTCAATTTATTTTCACAATAATGCTACAATTTAGCAATAATTATCTACGATTTATGATATTTTCTTTCCAAAATAGTTTAAAATATTATTAAATCCTACAAAATCAAACGTACCGAAATAAGTTTTTCTTTTAGTACGTTGAGAGAAAATAGGATTGAGAATAATATAAATATACCAATACACAATGTGTACAAAATAAAACGTACCAAAATAAAATAATATACCAATATCAACAATATGTATCAAATCAAACGTACCGATTAATGATTTTTACAAAATTCAAACATACACGCAAATAATATATTGTACCTAATAATAATTCGTCAATAACTATACTTAAAAAAATCACAAAAAATTGAAAAAATTACACGGGGCATTGAGGTTGATCACCAACTATTTGAAAAAAAAACCATTTGGAAAAAGAAATAATATTAGATGTTTGCATAACAAAAAAAAAAAAAAAAAAAAACTAAGATGGAAAAAACATATCTGGAAAAAGAGAAAATATAGTTTAATTACTAATATCTCTACTAAATAAGAAAAAGTACACACGCAGATAAAATGATAAATTCAAAATTTAATTTAATTTTAAAAAATATAATAATGACATGAAATTTAGCTTGAGGTGGCTATTGGTCTCACTTTAATCAAGTCTTAAAAAGGTACAAATGTTTAATCTAAATGATATAAAAAAACTGTAGGGGATTCTAATTTTCTCTAAAATGTATCATTTTAATATAATATGTACCCCTTTTTTATATAAAATTCATTCAATTTTTTTAATATATTTTGTTAACTTACATTGGTACATTCTGTTTCATTGATTTGATAATGTATTCATGTTAAGTTTAATTGAAGAAATTTAATAATGTTATCAAGCTTAATATCTTTTTTTTTAAATGTACCCATGTTTTGGTACAATATTTTTTTGGTTAATTTTGATGCATGTACCCAAGTTTATACATACATACAATATATTGGAGAGCACAATTTATCATTTAATATTTTTAAAATCTCATTGGTTTTATTTGAGAGCCTAATAATTTATCATAATTTATACATACATAAAATATATTGGGTTTTATTTAAAATCTCATTAATATAAACAACTACTGACACACTCTGACCCGGAATGTCTACTAAGATTCCGAATCGAGCTGTGCTGGGCGACACCTCGAAGGTGACGAAGTCACAAAAGTATAGTGATGTGGAAAATGTGAATAAATTTAAACCTAAAAGTGCCTAAATACAAGAGTGTGCTATGAGCGAGAATGAACCCAATTTCACACGTGACATCAGAGTATAAGTAAAGTACAATATAGTGGGTAAAGATTATACCCTCAGAGGTAGCCACCTATGCTGAGATTCACCAATAATCCTCGTCAATACGATTGTTCAGCAGTTAAAGCTTGGAAGGGCGAAAAATAGAAAATGTGAGTGGGCAAAAACAAAGCTTTCGAAAACACATTTCTCTTTCTAAACATAACCGTAAAACCTGTATAATTTCCTAGAAAATAATAATACATACGTATATAAAAATCATGCTTGAGAGTAGTGAAAACCAAGGTGTGCCATGTCAAAGTATCTCAGTCATAAAATGTGTAAGCCATGTGATATGAATCAATGTAAAGTAATATGTCAGCCGGAGTCACCTAACATGACCTGTACGGCTAAACCTATAGCTCATCCACCAATTCCTGCACACGAGTCGGAACGACCTAATGTGGTCTATAGGACAGGCTGGGTGTAAATAAGTACGCTCAAGTGCTATGATCAAGTGAAGGCTGTGCGAAGTATTGCAAGTCACCTACGAGTCTGAACCACTTAATGTGGTCTGTACGATAGGCTGGCACCTGCCTTGGATCTAAGGTGAGTGTGTGGTGCAGGAGGTGAACGATCACGTGAAGGCTAAGTCCTGGCCTCGGGCGGAAGCACTAACACCGGGGTGCAGGATAATGAGCTCTAAATACATCTATGCATAACCATACACAATGCAACCACTATCATCATAACATACTCACCTGAAACTTACCTGGGCTTTCGCCGCATCATCCAATATTATGCATAACTATACTAATGCAAATACTAAAATGTAATGCATCCATGACATGGCATTTAAAACGTAAATGGCAGATCACCACCTAGGGACTCACGGGGGTGCCGTTGCTGCACACTAAGGAACGAGGTCAAATCTCGTCAAATTTGTGTGGGAAATCAAAGAAGAAAGGCCGGTGTGAAGTTCCCATGTGGTTTGGGGTCCTAATTTGCTGGAGAAATAGTGCAAAGTTGTCGGAAAGCCACATGGGTGTCCAGGTTAAAACAAGTCACGGGTTTGAAAACGGGTCAAAGAGAAAGGGTCATGGTCCTGTGTTTCCTCACCTCTCATTTCCCCTAATTTCTTCTCTTTTTGATTAGGCAATCTCATTCCTTTTTCCCTCATTTCTCTCATTCCCCTTTCATCTCCACCGCCTATCTTTCCTTCCCTTAAATCTCAGCCACAGATGTGGCTTTCTAGATTTAGGCTTCTAAAATCTGGAACCTTCCAGAAAATAATTAATTGACCATCCTTCGTTAATAACTCCTTCATTATAATTCCAAATTGCATTCGGTTTGCGCTCACGCTTCCGTAACGACGAGTTCTACGAGAATACGCCAAGAAAATGAGGCTTACATGACACAACACAACAGTCAACAAAAGTCAACACATTTGCCTCAAAGGGCATTTTTGTAAATTCACTTATTAAAATTATAAAAAACCATAAAATTAGGAACGGGTCGTTAGAACTACAATTATCATTTTTTTTAATTTGAAAAAAAATATAATAATTTACCTAGAAATACATTATTGTAGTAATGTCAAGGACTTTGATAAAAAACTGAAAACCAACACGGTTTCAGTCATAGAACATAGACAGTTATAGGGACCGCATCCAAAGTCTCCCATGAAAATATTATGAACAACAAAAATAAAATGAGAGGGCAGAATAGATCAACACTAAGATATCAACTTTCAAGTATTCCCCATACACATACATATCTATTATCAGATTTTTATTTTATTTTATACAATAATATATTTACACCAAGAGATTGAAAAATAAATTATTACAAAAAGAATAAAAATGTTATGTTCTAACAATACTCAATAGCACACACTTGCGTCCACATATAATAATAAAAATCATCATAGTTTTACTCTTTAATGGAATAACATCCATATAGTTATAAAAAATTAAGATTCACGTTGAGTAAATTATAATATTTTTTTGTTCTGTCTTAAAAAATTTGTCTTCACATAGTAATAATTGTCAATAAATCTAAAAATAAGGAAATGTATTCACATAAATTGGTTAAAGATTGCATTGGTTTTATCATATGTATATATGAAATTCACTCAGAAAGATAAACATTCAAAAAAGCACGCGATACATGAACCTCGCATGTGCTAACTTTTAAGGCACGTTTGTTTGACAGGATTAAAAGGGCTTGGACTAGACTAGACTATAGTCTTTTCTTTGGTGTGCATCCAGATTAGCTTTAATGAGCTTAACCCGGACTCGCTAGGATTAAGGAGCTCCTTAGCCATTCTTAACGAGCAACCCCAAAATGGGGCGGACTCGTAAGCCAGAGCAAACTAAGAGATTTTCCCATCTTCCCTTCGTCCTCCTTCGTGTGTAATCTCTGCATCTTCCATTCGTCCTCTACGTCTTCCCTCAACGCCATCCTTGCCGTGCTCCCTCATCGTCGTCTTCCTTTCGATCTTTGCATCTGCTCGCCCTCATCTGCCTCTGTGTGTGTGTGTGTGTGTAATGTGTAATGTGTGTCTGTGTGTGTGTGTAACGTGTGTGTGTGTGTAATGTGTGTGTGTGTGTGTGTGTAATGTGTAATATGTGTGTGTGTGTGTGTGTGTAATGTGTAATGTGTGTGTGTGTGTATTCTGCACATTTGAAAGGATAGTGTGTGTGTGTGTGGGGTTGATAACCATGACAATAACTTCTTTTTTTCAACATCAGCCGTATATTTGTTGGCTCGGGCTCGGATTCAGAAAAACTTTTTTTTTCAACATCAGGTGTATATTTGTTGGCTCGGATTGTGACTTGGCTGGTTAATTTTTTTGTTCATCCAACATTAATTGTGACTTGACTGGTTATTTTTGGGCTGTTAATGCAATTACTTGTTTCAGAATTCTTTGTATACCGTTTATTTTGATCTAGTTCATTTCGTATCATAATCACTTCATTTCCATCACCCTTAATAACAGTAAATATTACATATATAATGTCCTTTTCTTTTTCCTTTTTTTTTTGTTTGGATAGATATGGATCAAAGGAAGCTCTTATTGTTCTTATTGTTAGAGATGTCTCATTTAGAGACAATTTGCATTTGTACGATTCTTGTGTTGCTGATGCTAAGGGCCAAACAGAGACCTGTTGAACGACGCACTTTGACTAACCGTTCACTTGTTAGACGACATATTAGTTTGTGTTATCTGAATGGTATAATAGGGAATACTGATATTGAATGTGTCAACGAATTGAGAATGGATAGAAGGACTTTTGGCATATTATGTGACTTACTTCGTCAAGATGGGAGGGTAAAAACAAATGGTTTGGTGTCTGTAGAGGAGCAGGTGTGTATTACTTTACAAATACTAGCACATCATACTAAGAATCGTAGTGTTGGCGGTAGATTTTATAGGTCGGGAGAGACTATAAGTAGGTATTTCAATAGCGTATTGCAAGGAATTTTGCGATTACAAGGTATCTTACTAAAAGTCCCTCAGCCTATGCCTATTGATTCTACAGATCCTAGGTGGCGATGTTTTAAGGTATGATGATAATTTTTTTTCATTTCCCCTAAGCTTTAACTCTTCATTCCCTTTGTATAAATTAACAAAAACTTAATTTTTTTTTAGAATTGCTTGGGAGCATTAGATGGAACACACATTGATGTGCATGTACCTGAAATTGACAAACCAAGATACCGAACAAGAAAGGGTCGAGTCGCAACTAATGTGTTAGGTGTGTGTTCAGGAGATATGCAGTTCCTATATGTGTTTTCGGGGTGGGAGGGTTCCACATCAGACTCTAGAGTGCTACATGATGCAATTACTAGGCCGAATGGTTTTAAGGTACCAACGGGTAAGACTATTAGTTAGTCTCAACTTTGTAAGTTAGGTCTATTTTTGTTTGTGAACTACAAAACACTAATAAGGTCTTGTTTTTTTTTTTATTAGGTTATTATTACCTTGTAGATGGTGGTTATTCAAATGGTGAAGGATTCCTTGCACCCTATAGAGGAATACCTTATCATTTATCTGAATGGGAGGGACGAACACCTTCTAATAAGGAAGAATATTTTAACATGAAGCATTCTAAGGCAAGGAATGTAATTGAACGTTCTTTTGGCTTGCTAAAAGGAAGGTGGTCGATACTAAGGAGTCCATCTTTCTATCTGATAAGGACACAAGGTCGAATAATTACCGCTTGTTGCCTACTACACAATCTTATTAGGCAACAGATGTCTGTAGATCCAATGGAGAATTTGCCAATAATAGAAGATGGACAAAATACAGAAGAAGGTGAATATGTTGGTAGTGTTGAAACATCTGACCAGTGGACTGAAAAGAGGAATGCCATGGCTCAGAAAATGTATAATGAGTGGAGAGCAATTAGGAACCAGCAACCGAACTAGCTATATGTGTTACTGATAACATTTTATTTTAGTATTCCTTTTTATCATGCATTTGTTGGATATTAACAAAATGATTAGATTGCTCATCAGTGAATGTTAAGACTTTGTTATTGATTGGATGGTATGCAAATTAATTGGATATTATGCAAATTGATTGGATATTATGCAAATTGATTATTTGTATTGAATTTTAGTACCTTCAAATATTTTTTGTTTAGGTATGGATAACGACAATATTTTGAATGCTACCCAAGAGCCAAAAGGAAGAAGGCGTAAATGGGAATCATTTGAGGAAGAAGTATTACTATCCGTTCTTGAGGATTTTGTTGCTCGGAAGCAACGGTGTGACACCGGTGCTTTCAAACAAGGTACTTTGATTGAAATAGCGAGAGCTGTCAATGTTTTATGTCCCCATTCCAATATAAAGGCAACTCCACATATTGAGTCAAAGTTGAAGAAATGGAAAAAAAACATATAGTTTGGTCGTTGACATGATAAACACAAGTGGATTTGCATGGAATGATGTCAAAAAGTGCGTTGAAGTTGATAGTGATGACGCATGGAAACTTATGTGTAGGTTCATATCCTATTTTATTTATACAATAGTTATATTCTTGCTGCTATATTTGTTACGCATGCTAAATTTTAGTTTTGCTATGTTGATATAATCTTAGAAAAATAAAGAAGCCGATGGATGGAGAAGCAAACCTTTTCCACTGTATGATAGATTTGCATATATATATTTGGAAAAGATCGGGTTACGGGTAATGTAGCCGAAACCCCTGCTGAAATGGTGGAGGAACAAAGTTATGATCAAGTTGGGGCAAGTGATATTGGAGGTGAAAATTTTGTTTCTTCAATGAACCAACAAAGCCAACAAAGCACCCCATCTGAAAATAGCCAAAGAAAGAGGAAAAGAGCTGTGGGAAGTTCAAGTGATGGAACCGAGACAATTATCAGTGGACTGAAAGATTTTTATGTTGAAAGTGGGAAGATGATGCAAATGGTAACTGAATCTTTTGTTCAAGGTACTGCAGATCATAGTGACATAGCTAACGAACTTGAAGCAATAGGTCTTTCTCCTATGGATCAAATTGATGCATTGTCTCTTATTTTGGAAAAACCACAAAATGTGGGAGTGGTCAGGGCAATCAAATCGGAACTCAAGAAAGTGTTCGTCCAAAGGCTTTTAAGCGACAAAGCAAGCGGATGAGTATTATGTGGTGCCTTTTGACATGAATGTAATATTAATCTACAATTTTATGTTATGGCTTATAACTTAGCTTTGCACTATAAAGTATTTTGGCTAATGTTAACTAGTATTTTGGCTAATGTATTATATTATGTGGTGCCTTTTGACATGGATGTATTATACTAATCTTCTTATGTACTTGTATTTGTTGAAGTTGCATGTATTGGGCACTATTCTTTTTCTTCTTTTCAGTGATAGAGTTTAAACCAAGCTACATTTGCAAATTAAACTCAACTATTTATAAATAGTATGTCTCAGCTATAGTATGTCCCAATTCTATTAACAGGTAATAGAAACAAACAATTGTCCTCTTTTTTTAAGATTCATAATATACATGGCAAAAATATGCTCCAATTAACCCATATCATGAGATTTGTAGCATTACTCTATTACACAATGGCAAAAATTTGTAGTCCTACTATAAGCAAACACAAATCTGGTGAACAATACTGTTTTTATTATCCTGCTTCTTAGTCCGACACTGCACCAAACGCTTCACTAAGTTAGTCCAGCTTAGTCTATTCTAAGCCAGTCCAGCTTAGTCCCTGCAGCTAGTCTAGTCCGAGACAGTCCGGCGCAACAAACGCACCCTTAGAGATTAGTTGTCTCCATTTCCAACCGTTACATTTTCACATACTCCACTAGTAAGGAAAATGATTCTCGCTGGATCTTTTTTATAGAAATCATTTCAAAATTTAAAATTTAAAATTAAATATAAATAGTATATAATGAAAATTGACCGTACGATAAACGATATACGATAAACAATCACGATCACATGATTCCTAGAATCCCTAGAAAAAGGATCTAGCTGTTCTTTAAATTCCAACAACTTCCATGAAAGACAACTCGGTCAAAATTTTTTTACACCTATATTAAGTAATAACCTCTTTATTGTAAAAAAAAAAAGAAGAAAAAAAAGAAGAAGATTTGATGTTATTATTATGTCTATACACAAAATTTAGGATAAATTACACTTTACCACCTCAGGTTTGGGGTTCGATTTCAATTCCTTACAACATCTTTAAAACATTTCATTTTCATACCTCAAGTACTATTTTATTTCAATAGAATACATTCGTTACATTTTCCATCTATTTGTTCATTAAGAGCTGATATGGTTGCCACATTTGTGTGGTAAAAAAATAAATTTTTTAATAATTTAAAATATTATAATAATTTACCCTATTTAAAATAAAGAATAAATTACATTTTATCCTCTCAAGTTTCGGTGCAATTACAACCTCATACAACATCTTTAAAACATTTCAATCTCATACATTTAGTTTTTTTTTCAATTTTGTACAACCGTTAAAAAATTTGTTAATTTAACCGTTAAGTGATGACATGGCAAATAAAGGGTCCCCATTTGTGCTGACGTGGCTGTCACATTTGTGCCATGTGGCTAAACACTTAATAAAATATTAAAATATTAAAATAATTAATTAAAGAAAAAAAACCCAAAACCAGATCATCTTCCCCACCCCCTTCTCCCCACCAGAGCCCATCCCCAAATCACAGTCCATTTCTCTATAATCCCTAAACCCAGAAACCCCTTAGTCTTCCCCAAATCGGAGACATCCCCTTCTCCCCACCCGAGCCCAACCCCAGATCCCCCTCATGACATCCCCTCGCGCACCGCCCATTACTCGACGTCATGGGTTGCAGTAGCCACTGCGCCTCTCACACCTGCTACGACGTTGATGAATGGAAAAATCACTGATGATTTCACTGGAAAGGGCGCCGTGAGAAAGGTCTGTCAGGTGATCGGAGCCGTCGTCCACGTTAGGTTCGACGAAGGGTTGCCGCTGATCTTCACGGCTCTCAAGGTCCTAGATAACTCGAAGGTAAGATTATAGATTAGAGAGAAAGAGAGGTCCTAGATAACACAAAGGGGTTTTTGGGTTTAGGGATTAAAGAGAGAGGGAGTGTGATTTGGGGGTGGGCTCGGGTGAGGAGAATGGGTTGGGAAAGACGATATGGTTTTGTTTTGTTTCGTCTTTTTTTTTTTTACTTTTTTAATTAATTATTTTAATATTTTAAATATTTTATTAACTGTTTAGCCACATGACACAAATGTGGCAGCCACGTTAGCACAAATGGGGACCCCTTATTCGCCACATCATCACTTAATGGTTAACTTAACAGATTTTTTAACGGTTCCATGAAGTTGGAAAAAAAATACACTAAATGTATGAGATTGAAATTTTTTTAAAGATGTTGTAGAGGTTGTAAATGCACCGAAACATGAGAGGGGTAAAATTTAATTAACCATTTTTTAAAATAGGGTAAATTATTATAATATTTTAAATGGATAAAAATTTATTTTTTCGCCACGTGGCACAAATGCGGCAACCATGTCAGCACAAATGTGGCAACCATGTCAACTCTTAACGAACCAATGAATGAAAAATGTAACGAATGTAATATATTGAAATAAAATAGTACTTGAGGTATAAAAATGAAACGTTTTAAAGATGTTGTAAGGAATTTAAATTGACCTCAAACCTGAAGTGATAAAGTGTAATTTATCCCAAATTTTACTTTATATTTAATATTTTATGGACAATTAAACTTGCCGTAGCATTACTTTTTGGACCAGATTGAGAAATCTTGCAAATTAGTCTAGCACGTAGAATCTGATGCTTTGGCTTACACCCAAATACTACGTTTTTTAAATACATAAAACGATACTCAAAACTACTTTGATTAATTTAGAGGGATGGGAACTTGCATGTAAGAGACATAAACCACATATGATATATACGCCTAATAATATTAATTATAAAGTAAAACATTTATCTATTTTAAAGTTGGAGAGGAATTGGCCTGTTCATGGCTACAGTAAAACAAATGCCCCTCGATTTCACCTTATTTGCAAGAAAGCCATCTGTTTGCGGCTGGGTTGGAGGGTAATTATGAAAAGATAGGAGGGTAATTTTATCCGTGGGATTTGGGTGCCCTGCTTTTGTGCGTGTGGCTGTGCTTTACCCAAAACTCACGTATTTGTGGAGGGATTTCAGGGAGGGAGGGTATAACAGGGAGGGGAAGGGAGAGGGAGGAGTGAGAAAGGGGGTTAGGGTTGATTCATTCTGTTATGACCCTGATTAGCTTAATCATAGTTAGTCATTGTATTAGTTGGTTAAATGAGACTATTACAGGTAATTAGGAAAGTTTGTTAGATTCTGCTAGTTGGCAGTGGGGTTCTGAGTAATATAAATAGTTCAATGTGTAATGGCTTTGCCCAGTGATTAGTTTGATAAAAAGAATATTAATACAAAAATATTTGGAGCTCTGCTCCTTCATCTCTTCTTCCTTCTTCTTCCGTAGCTTTCTTGTGCTACTTGCAGGTTGATTAAGGGAATTGAGAATTGGGTCGTATCAATGGTATCATCCTTCTCGAATCCTGGTTTCCCTCCTATGCACGCCCACCCGACCCGTCTTCCTGCCATGGATGCACGCATTTCAGCCGCGCTCAACTCCTTCGAAGCTTCGATGGGTGATGCGGCCCGCAAAGCTATGGATTCTGCACTCACAGCTTTCCACCGTGAGTTCACTCTGTTACGTCGTGATTTGGCTCTCGGCACTGGGGAAAATTCCACTCCAGCCCCCATGCCTTCCGATGATGCTGAAATTCCCGATCTCGGTCACCAGAAACTTCCACAACTTGGGATACAAGACAGATAAGCCACAATTCCATTGCGGAATGTTGAGAAAACCAGGCCCGTTGCGCTGGTGACCACAACGCCGCTGCTATTTCCGATTTCAACAACCTTTAGCACTGAATCAGCCTACGCTCACTGTCACAAACCCGTTTTGAGCATCAAGGAAGCTACAACAATGGCGCATGTTCTGGGTTTTCCTCTCAGGAACGCCGGAGCTACTACACTGCAGGTCTTTCTCATACGAACACCACAAAACGTCGCCATGCGGTATTGCGATCTTTGATTTACAATTTGTCACACTGGAAGGCCAAATGGCATAGACTTTTGCACTTTATTCTAGCGTATTATACTGGTGTTATTGTAGTCATGTATGCAGATTTTTTGAATGAAAAATTGGGATGGATTAATTGGTATCTTGTGGGCAAATTTGTGAAAACGGATGAGAGTGCATTTGACCTGTTTGATGAAATGTCTAAGAGAGGGAGTGAAGGCACAATGGAAACATCTCAAATGGAAGACTGCGGATCAATAAAAGATACTGGTGAGACCATCGAAGAAGGAGATTATCATAAGCTGCTAATAAGTTTTAAGAAACAGAAAAAGGAATTACAAGAGATGAGGAGTGCAATGGAGGAGTTAAAAAAGCAAAACCAGTCCAAGAGCAGAGAATGCCAAGAAGCTTGCAATTCATTAAAGGAACTCCAAAATGAGCTCATGTGCAAGTCTATGCATGTTGGATCTTTGGTTTCTGCCATTGAGGGACAAGTGAAAGAGAAGAGCGGATGGTTTTCATCATTGAGAGATTTAATAAGAAAACTTAAGATCATGGAGATGGAGCACATCAAGCTATCAGATGAGGCACTGGCATATAAGAAGTGCCTTGAAGATATGAATGGAATGAGGTTTCCCAACCATTCCACTTTAAATCAGCAAGTAAATTTGCATAATGATCTGAAGACTAAGTTTGTTGAAGGGGCCAACGAACAGACAGAGCTCTACCACAAGGTGTTAGAGTTGAAAGGAAATATACAGGCCTTTTCCCGGTGCAGGCCTCTAAACACTGAGGAAGTGGCAGCAAAAGTTTTTGCAAAAATTTCGGATGTTTCTGAAGCTGTTCGACAATATGCATTCAACATTGTCAGAAGTTTTTCCATTGTTGAATCCTTATTTGATGCCTTCGGCCAACAATGGTTTAGTGTGAATCTTATATATGCACTCTGCTGCTTGTTAATTCTTATTCTTGGAATTCTTGGGATGCACTATGTGGTCAATTTGGTGGGAGGCTCAAAAGAACCTATAAAATCGATGGCTGCCATTGAATCCATTGCTTTAGTGTTGGCATATTTCACTAACAAAAGAATTATTACTTTAATGCTTTACGATGGTGGAAGAATTGGTTATGGAAGAGAACATTGCAAAATGCTGCTGGGAAAAAAGGGAGTTGTGGATGTAAATGATTGTTGCAGTTGTGCTATATATTGGGTGGACTCCGGGATGATAGATGGCAAACACCTATGTATTACTACGAACTCTCAGGTGGTAAGCTTGAGCATTGTGTCTTCTAGGAGGCCTGTGATCCTTGCAGATGAGACTTATGCCACCAAGACTGATGCACTGGAAGCTGTTAAGCATGCACCTATCCATTTTCAGGGATCTCCGACTTTTGTGTGCAATCGGTATCAATTGCTCATATTGGCTGTAATGTATACTGCTGATGAGAATTTGGAGTCTATAACCAACACAGAAACTGAATTACAGTCAATGAGGTTTTTGGATAGGTTTGTGAAAGGGTGCAAAAACATTAAGATTACAGATATTCTTGAAGAAGGTGCAAGAAAGGCTAATGTAGGCATTGCTTACCTCAATTTCCATGATAGTGGAATTATTGTTCTTCTCAAATTCAATCTGGAATTATCCTTTCTAAACATGCATGGGATGTTGTCTACTGCCGCACTTGGGTATCACAAGGTGGTGAACGAGAATCAGAAGATATACAACATGGTTCAGATTTTGACAGAAGACTTATACACTGCCCAATTAAAGAGAAGTAGCCGCACTAGGGATAATGGTTGGAGTATTTCAGATGCTACGATGCATTCAGTGAAGTCTACCACTGATGCCTTCAAGCTCATGAAATTTGGTGAGAGGAATCGTATGGTCAGTTCATCAGCATTCAGTAACTGCAGCAGCCACTCCTATAGTGTCCTAATAGTCCATGTGAAGGGGAAAGATACTTTTGGAGGTACTCTACGCAATTGCCTTCACTTAGTGGACCTTACGGGAAGCGTAAAAGTGGAAAATTCTGGAGTTACAAGAGATAGGAGGAAAGAAGCACAGTATATCAACAAGTCTCTCCCTTGTTTTGGAGATGTTAACACATCTTTGGCTCAAAAGAATTCTCACACTCCTCACGAAAACAGGAAATCCACACTTATGTTGGAAGACTCAGTTGCTGCTCGTTTCAAACAAGTTTTTCGATCCTTCAACCTTGAGGACAAGGTTGTTCTTAAGGGGTAGGCAATGTTATGACCCTGATTAGCTTAATCATAGTTAGTCATTGTATTAGTTAGTTAAATGAGACTATTACAGGTAATTAGGAAAGTTTGTTAGATTCTGCTAGCTGGCAGTGGGGTTCTGAGTAATATAAATAGTTCAATGTGTAATGGCTTTGCCCAGTGATTAGTTTGATAAAAAGAATATTAATACAAAAATATTTGGAGCTCTGCTCCTTCATCTCTTCTTCCTTCTTCTTCCGTAGCTTTCTTGTGCTACTTGCAGGTTGATTAAGGGAATTGAGAATTGGGTCGTATCACATTCTCCTCAAATCAAGGGATGGAAAGGGAGGCCAGTTTGTGTTGGTTTCGCTTTGGGAAGCATGAGCCGATGCCTCAGTTTTGAGATTCTGGAAGATCGGCTAGACTTGGTGTTGTGGCTGCTAGGGTTTGAGAAAGGGGAAATGAACCCAAATGGGTGTGTTTCTGTCTCTCTCTCACGGCATGCAAGAGTTTTATGTGGATTTCAAAGGTCCCAAAGAGAGTAAATCATTAGAACCCATAACATGGTTTTTTTTTTCATTTTTTTAATCTTTGTGTTTGGTGATATTTTTGGTGGGTTTTTATCCGTTTTATGCAAAGATGCGTTCTTTTGTGTTGATCATGTGCAAGTTTTTCTGGGTTTTGGATTTATCTCTATTTTTATGGGTTCTTATGAGGGGTTAAATTTGCTTTGGGAGTTTTGATTTGATGAGATAGCTAGGAAGTATTCAGAGAGAGAGGGAGGTAGGTGATTTGCATAAATGGAGATTAGGGTCAGAGGAAAACTGTAGATGAGGGGTGAAGAAAGATTTAGGGTTGGGGTAGGAAGGGAAGGGAAAGATGAGAGAAAGAGACAGGCTGGGCTCCTTTGCCCTAATTTTTTTAATTGATTTGGGGTTATTTTGAGTTTGGGTCCTGATCGGTGTGAAGTGGTTAGATTGAGTTATATTAGATTTAATGCATGCCCAAGATTGGATTTAATGCATGCCCAAGATTGGATTTTGGGGAAAGTTTTGGAAGCTAATGGTTAGATTGTTCAATGGGTGTTGAGAATCTGGGTGTTCTATGAGTTTAGACGTAATCAAATTGGATCTTATTTGTGTAATTAGTCAATGATGGCGGTGTTTCAACATTAGTAAAAGTGAAACCTAGGCATTTCCCGAGAGTTAGAAAGCAACAAGATGATTCATTTTACTATGAGTAATGGATTTTCTTTTCTTTGGTCTTGAATTATTGTTCTAAGTTCGCGTTTTTCAAATAATCTCAGGCAGGTTTTGGAAAGACCTGAATTTGGATTTAAATAATTGTGCAGATTTTTGGTATGGTAGATAAGGAGATGGAATGTAGGGTTGAGTTGTCCAACAAGTAAGTTTTCTGCATGACATTGTTAATTTGTTGTATGCCTGTGTTAACTCTTCGTTTTAATAATTGACTTCGACATCAATCTGCTTAAAAGTTATAATATACAGCTTTTATTTGATGCCAGAGGGAACTTTAGAGTTTGTTTTGGTGGAGTTGGAGTTTTAACAACTTAACAGTAGACGATTAATTGGTAAACATTTTAAATTCGACCAGGTGCACAGACTTGCTTTGCAAGTTTACATTTCCACTGTAATTTATAGTTGCACTATAGAGTATCAATATAATTGTGAATGTTGTTCTGTTAATTAAATGCCTAGTAGATTTTGTAGCAAAATAATTTCAATGTTGGTGCTTTGTGGATTTTGCGTACTGTTACGGCTTCTTGAGACCTCATCATCTATATTCTACGTGCTTCCGTTTTGTGCAGACGGTTAAAGCTGCCATGCTTGGTGAGATAATGGATTACCTGAAGTTAGGGCTCCAAGTAAAAGTAGAGTTGTTTCAACTTTAATGCATGTTTTCTTTTTCACATGAATGATAGAATTCCTAATTACTTAATCCTTTCATCTATGTTTATTGTTTTACATTCAATTATTTGCTGAAACTTTTCTGTTCTTAATATGGTCATTCATTTTAAATGATTGTTATTCCATACAAGCTTACTTTCCTTTGATATTAACATTTTCTGATAAAATGGTAGAAATCCACTTCCATTTGACAAATAATTGTCATCATTATCATCTCTTTTATATAAACATGAAGTTGATGAGTAATTGGTTTTTTTTTTCTTAAGGTCTGTTTATTTTCATTACTATATTAATGTTTTCTGTTGTTGTTTATATAATTCTAAGAGGAGAGAGATTAATGGCATGAGGGTAAAAAAAAAACAGGGGAAGAAAAGGGAAAGATGAGGAATGCACAGGTTCGCCTATTTTGACCTGAGTTTTTTTTTAATTGGTTTGGGATTTTGTTTATGTCTGGTGTTCTTTTTCCCTAATCAATATTGTTTCGAATTCATATAGAATTTTGTTTATGTTTAGGGTTGTCATGTTCGAGTATTTAATTTGGTATTTGGTAGTTTACGTTATAGTTGTTGTCGATTTTCTTAAAGGATAAATCCAAGCGATAATGCCTTCTTTGATATATGTGCAAATGTTAACATTTGTAGATTTTCAGTTTTTAAACAATAATTAAGAAAGTTTAGTCATTTGTTTATTCACTTATTAATTAATTGGTGAGAGGATGAAACATTTCACTACTGGTTACTAAGAAACTAACAGAATTTGACAGAAGAATTTTTGTTTCTTCTTCTTTGCTTGCATTAATTTTGTATTGTTTTTTTTTATAGAATTTTTTGTGCATATTTTTGTGAATTTTTATTTGGTTAAAGAAAGGGGAAGAATATAGGGAGAGGAGAATTATATCCTTCAATAGAAATGCTGCATTCATATTTATGTAATTGGTTCTAGGGTTGAAAAAACAATTGAGTGCTACTGTCTGCGTCTTGATAATTTTGTCAAGCTTTAAAAAAAAACAGTGAAAATAAAATAAATTTTATTTGCGTTTAATTTGTTGAGATATATTGAATTCGGTTGCTTGAGTAATTAGGGATTTGGTTGCTTGAGTCTCCTTAGGAGTAACATATTGAATCGATTTCAGGAGCTCTATCTATGACCCACACACTGTCACTGTGCTTATTTGTCCTTAGGAGTAGCAGATTGAATCAATTTCTTTTCATTATTTTCCAATATATTTTAACCAGTTGACAATCTTTTACTTAGATGCACAACAATTCTGTGTATTCTACACATACCTAAGATATAATGCTAGATATCTTTTTATAGTTGTCTCATATTATATAAAAAAAAATTTAAGTACTCTTTGTGCATGAATTTGAAACTTTTTATAATTTCTAGAAAGAGACAATGCAATTGTGTTTTATTGATAGAGAAAATGATGTGTCAACTTGGGTTTAACTGATTAATGAGATTTCACTTGATTAGACCATATTGATTTGATGTTTTTCTATTTGAAGTTGAGAAGTCAGATTGGTGGGAAGCAATTCAAGGGCACGTCGTCTTCTAACTGGGTCGTCGTCATCTTCTTTCTTCACTTATGAGTTTTTCGGGTCAAAGGAGTCATCTGCTTCTTCTGGGATTTTCGGGGCCATGTTTGCGCCTTCTTCCGGTGTCATTTATTGGTGAGTTCTAAAACCAGTGTAAACCTCATGTTCATTTCAGATTTTTGTATCAATCTTTGTATTGTAATGGAATTGCAAATCAAGTATATCTTAGATTCTTAGTTGCATACTCACCTTCTCACACCTATTATATTGTCTCTTGACTGGATGAATTTTTATAATTTCCTAGATCTACGGTTACAATGCATTTTATAATTTCCTAGATCTATCCTTTTTGTTCGTTCATGATTATTTTGAATTTTTTTTAAGGTTAAATGTGTCTTATTCATTTAGTAAAGGCTGGTGCATTCAAGTCCCGCAACAATGTGCGAGCATTTTTTGTAGTATCTTCTGAAGTGGAGGAAGAAGAAACATAAGGAGTCTTCTACACTCAAGCAACCGAGAGTCCTTACTATCAAATAAGGTTTTAGCACGAGATAGGATGATACTGTGAGTGTAGGGACCTCCTAATATATATACGCTCATCCATTTAATCCGGCCTATTAACTGATTAAAGGGATATTCCAAATCAATTAGGATTTCATTAGAGTCCTAGATGGTAACGAATTATTTGTCAACTAAGGTTTTCATGATTAATTGCACTAAATAAGGACTCCTAAACCTAACCAAATAAGACTCCATAATTTTCTCAACTATTAACTCGGATTGACCAAGTTACTTATATGTCAAGAAATAGTGAGCACATGTTCTTTGACACTCACAACTTACATTCTCCCACTTGAGTGTTCAAGAACATGATCCTTATTTGGCTAAGTGGTAGGTGATCACTGAGTCCCACCAAAATTCGCAATTATACCTTTAACAACTTGTCACTAGTAGTTTAAATATTGGATTATAGAAAATAACATGTAATTGCTTCTACACGTTTACTTTATTACCACAAATATCAAATTACGAGCACAATGTTGCCTAACATCATTCGTTAAATTCAGGTTAATAAGCAAAAGATCAACTCTTGAACTGAGCCTCATGCAAGCATGGCTCATATTTTCTGTCAATTAAAACATAAAACTAAGAGAAGATGCAAATACAATATCTTGTTACAAAATTACTCTCTTATCAAGGGTTATGAATAAAAGTTTACTGTTAAACCATTTTTCAATAACACTTCAATTCAATAATACAAAAGTAATTTTAAACTCTCACTGATTATAAGAGTAAAAATCTCATAAACGCACATACCTCTTAAACGCTTCCACTGATCAAGCATTAGTCAAGGATTTATAATTACAAGATTTGAGGATTCAACATCAACTAATTTTTCTCCTCATCTCTATGTCATATATTGCAAGGAAGTGAGTGACTGCAAAGCTATATAAAAATATATGGTCAATTTTATTCATCTAAATTTTGACAGAAATAGAAAACTTTAATAGAACGTTTTCTAATTGCAACAAAAGCATATAAATCCAGAATCATCTTTGGACAGAATCCGATTATATTAGGTTTTCACAGCCAAAACATAAAATACAAGGGCAAATGTATATAGTTTCAGCACTTTTGAGTAGATGAAATATATACAATCTTGTCAATTCCATGTATAACCGTTCATTGATTTATAGTTAGACTGAATAATAAAACACTTTTGAGCAGATTAATTATCCATGAATAACATATAAATCACAAGTCCAATTTCTTGAACAACGAGAATTAATAAGCAAAACACTTTTGAGCAGAATATACTCATTAACCCTTCTTGAATTTTCTACAAGATTAGTTGCATAAATAACAAATAAAATATAAAACAAGTATGATAATGTACATTTTATCTACCAAAACTATGACCATTAAAAGCATGCAAAATTAATGAGTATGAAACCCATAATACATTATTTCTCCCACTTGGGCAAACACTCAAAATTGCAAGACTAAACACTAGAGAAAATGGTTTTCATATAACAAAATATAGGCTAGTTGAATCAATAAAAATAGTGTAAGCTCTACCAAAATTTCAGATTTAATCATAATTTAAATACAACCAATTTACAATCTTTAATATGCTCAAAACATGAAAGTTTCTTAAATAAATTAAAGGCTCATTTCATTAGATAAATAACCTTTAATATGCCCAAAACTTTAAAATTTCTTAAACAAATTTGTTGAGTCACAAAGTAGTTGGTTTGGACATAATAAACCAATCTATATGTATCAAAATTAGGCTTATATATGGAGCAATATCTCAACATTATTAATCGATCTAAAAGTATTAGATAAACCAATGGCTACAAAATTTATTTTAGTGTATGAGAGAAGACTCACATATGTGTTAAAGATTAGGTCATAAATTAAAATGAAACATAATAAGAGAATCCAAACTCAAAATTTATGTTTTAATTCTAAAACAAAGTATAATTAAAGTAAACACATAGATATCTCAACAGTATCAAATTTTCAACAATAATTTTAATCCAATTTAGAACTCACAGAAAATTAAGGTAAAAGATTGGCAAATTTACCTACTCATTCTCAATTCTGCAAGATTCATCATGGAAGTAGTTGAGTTGTGGACAATCAAACAAACTCCAAATTGCATGATTGTTACACCTTTGGGCAGAAACTAATCATACAAAGAAAATACCTGCATAGGTAGCCAAAACACAAAATACATATAGCTTCAACAACTTTGGCTAGATGAAAATATGTTAGAAGTACTTTATGATTTGCTATAATACTAATTTATAATTGGTGAGTGATTTCCTGAAATTCCCATTAGGACAAAAGTATTCACCATATAAATTAGAATTTTGATTTTTAAAAATAATCCTTTAGAACAATATTAAATAACCGTTTTGTTGGATATTCAATGATTCTCAAAAGTTTCAATCAGACACAAAAGTATGTCGTTATTGACATTGAACAACAGAGTTCTCGAAAGAAGAAACATAGTTATTCAGTTATTCGATAGGGACCAAAATGATCAATTAGTAAATTGTGTAGACATCGAATTTTCGGTGAAATAAATGTTGATCAATGCATTAAAGACTACAACTGTAAACATCGAAATTTTGGTGAAATAAATGTTGATCAAAGCATCAAAATTACAACCTCCATTCATTTCATCTACATCATCCACTTACATCACCAACAAAAAAATGGATGGTAGTGATTCATTCTCACCAACAAAAATGAATGGTGGTGATTCATTCTCACCCACAAAAATGGATGGTGGTGATTCATCATCACCAACAAAATGAATGGTAGTGATTCATTCTCAAGGCCTATAAATAGGCTACACCAATTCATGACCAAACCACCAATTAACAAATACATTTCTCTACTCCCAAATTGGAAGAGAATTCTCTTGAAGTTCGTTCATCGTTCATCGTTCTTCAAGATTCAAGCCCCAACGGCCCCCTGAAGAAATGCTCATCCATCCTAAGATCAAGCCACTAAAGGCCCCTTCAGATCAACACGACATCAACGTTCTTCATCAAATCCTTGAAGATCATCCTCGTTCATCCCAAGAATCAAGCCACCAAAGGCCCCAAGAATCAAGCCACCAAAGGCCATTCGGATCAACACGACATCAACGTTCTTCATCATCATCCTCGTTCATCCTAAGAATCAAGCCACCAAAGGCCCTTCGGATCAACACAACATCAACGTTCATCATCAAATCTCTGAAGATCATCACTGTTCATCCCAAGAATCAAGCTCCAAACAGCCCATTCAGATCAATAAATCCACATCACTGTTCATCCAAGGATCAAGCCCAAGGGCCCTTTGGATCAACAGCCCATCAACAAATTCATATCTTACGAAGATAGAATAAGAGGATAAATTAAAAAAGAGATTGTAACCCAAAATTCATCAAATACAACTATTATTTTGTACACGTGTTCTTGTGTCTTCAGGAATTTTTCGTGTTTACAAATTGATGCCACTTTCCAGTTTTCTCTCAAAAGACAATTATCATCATAATCAGAATTGATCACCAAACAAAACATTGGTTTAAGCAAAACAAACCAATACATCTTTAAATCAAAATTTAATCAGTGTTGTCTATAAAATTCATTAGTATTGAGAATTTACATAAAATAAGGATATATTGGAACCATAAAATTGTATAATAATCGGTACCAATAGATGTGCACAAATTAGTGAAACAATATCACAAAACAAAACTAGTTTTGAAGTACCAAAATTCAGCAGTACTACTTTAGTTTGTAAATTCACTAAAAACTCAATTCTCTTTAGATTGTCATGAAATTTATAGGTATGCGCTAGACATATATGGCTACTATTTTGCAAAATTTCATGATTTTTTTTTAATTTTTAAGCAAGCCAAAATTAAATTCGAAAAGAGAGGTGCTTTAGAAACTGCAGAAAATGTTCAGTACAGACCTGAGATTACAAAATCACCAAATATTCATTGTTCATCCGATATGCATGAAATTTTCAGACATAAAATAAACATACAAAGCTGTTAATTCCCAAAACTTCATAATTTTTGAGACATTACAAGTGTACTAAAAGAAAATTAGAAATGGGATGTGCTGTAGAAATGGAAAACATTCTACAGTACATACCAGACACTAAATAATTCACCAAAAATTCAATTTGTCTTCAATATACATGATAATTTCCATAAACTAAGTAGACATATACATACAATGTCACCAAAAGTTCCATAATTTTTTCAATTTTAAAAGTGGGCTAAAAATAAAATCGAAATGGAATGTGCTGCAGAAGCTACGTAAATTCTGCAGGACAGTCCCGACATTAAAAATTTACCAATAATTCATTTGCAAACCAATGCTGGTGAAAATTTCTAGATTTGAAATAAACATCACAATGTATATTATAGTAAAATTTCATGAATTTAGGAGTTACATAGATATATCAAAATAATATCAAAAACAGACTATTCCAACAACATGGTATCACACTTAAATATTTAACATAAATCCATTTCTTGTCTAGAATCGTGAAAAAATACCAGCGTCTACAATCCATTTGATATTATGACATGACCAAATTTCATAAAATTTGGAGTTATGAAAAATCTATCAAAATCAGAAACTAAAATAGAACAAATTGCAAGGTACGCTAAACTCCATGAACATAGCTAGTCTTGTTTTCATAACTTTACTAAAATCTCGTTTTTCTTTTAAAACAACATTTAGCATGCCCATTGTGATATATCAAAATCTCCTTTTAAGATAAGAAAACAATTTAAAAGTGACACAAAAATGGCCACGGCATTAATATGTGTATATAGATCAAGCTCCTTACGATCGCAAGATTTGAGAATTGAAAGGGATCTCAAACCTTTCTAATTCCTGCAAAATGAGTTCACACATTCATCTAAGCTATGAATGAACATGTGTGCCTGCATAAAACATGTTAGTGTCATGGTATCCAAATTTAGAATTTTAAATCATGAAAATCCTATACAATGGCTCACCCACGAAGTCAGTATCCATAAGGTTAATTCAATCCATCAACTCAAAATAATTTCAAAAGGTTGCTTTAGACAACAACAAAAAACATGAGCAAACTTACCAATTTTACTTCCGTTTGGTAAAAATTTATTCTCATCTTTGAATGGGATATGCTCACTAGGGTTTTGGGCGAGCCCTAGGAAACCCAGCACTAAACTACCAATCAAATTAAAGCAAGATATGCAAATCTCGTAAAGTTCAACCCATAATAAAGCATGGCAAATAATTCATTGTGCAAGACTTGGCAGCAAGCTTTTCATAATGGCAAGTTCGATGCATAAACCCTAGTGCATGGGTAATGAACCATGGCTGCTTCAACCATGACAAAGAAATCTTCAGCATATTGGAGCTCTCTGATCCTTCGACCAAACAAATTTTCTCCATCAGAGATATCATGTGATAGAAAAGGAATACTAAAAACTACAAAATCCTTGGAATAATGTATATTTCACCCACCATACATCTTATGTATATATATGTCGTATGATGTGACTTGACATCTAAATCATAAAGTTAACTGAACACGTTGGTCAACAGTCATTCACAATATAAATTTTGCCATGAATTTTTGTGATTCATGCTACAAAATTGTAGTTAGAAAAGCAATTATAAAATATTCTAAGATTAAGCGGAAGCCTCAGGATCCACAAGTAAAAGACATTTAACCAAAACAACAAATAATTATGCCTTTAATTTGTCAAGAATTTGTTCAAACAGATTACCAATTATCCGAACCCCCAAGTTTTGCAAATTCCCTAGCAGATTTGTATCTGCAGACAAGGATAATACAACTACACGCAAAAGTAATTTCTGCAGATGGGTCAGATTAAAAAAAAAAAATAACTAAATAATTATTTGCAAAGTCAATACGATAATCAATCCATATATAGATTTATCTAAAAATCCGCCTAGTTCACTTAGGCACTAGGCTGTAACTCGCCACTCGACTAGCGCTTAACGTCTTTTAGAATCATGTGTTAAAGTACTTTAGACTTTGACATTTATCTGAGTCCTCATACTACTTCTGCTACTTTATCTATTTATCGGACAATGATTGAGCTGGCTGTTTGGATACTTGGTGCTCCACTACTGGTTATCTTATTTATTTGGATTCCAATCTCATCTCTTTGTTTTCCAAAAAGCAGCCTAATGTTTCCCACTCCAATACCGAGTCTGAATATCGCTCCCTTGCTCATGAAAGTGCTTAAACCACTTCGATTTGCTTTCTCCCACTTTATTGCATTATGATAATTTGAGTGTCACCTGTCTTGCTGCCATTTTTGTCCATTGTATTCGCACGTGTCATGTCAAACTTGATTATCATTTTGTTCGTGAAAAGGTTGCTATTGGTAGTCATCGTATTTGTTCTATTCCATCTGCTAACCAACCAGCAGATCTTCTCACTAAAGCCCTTATCAGCCACGTCATGGAATCCTTGTTCCAAACTAGTCCAATCCTGCTTGTCCAATTTGGTGGGTGTTGGATTATCCTCAATTAATTCGGAATCTTCTCCGTGACTGTAGCAAGTAATTATTAGGAATGTATTTTCTAATTGTAATTAGTATAGAATTTCTACCTAAATAGAGATTAATATAACCCTGTATATATTGTAATATTTTTCATACATTAATACAAGGAGTCATTATTCTACACTTGAGAACCAGTCCTCTTTTCTCATGTTTAGATATTTAATCCTCAATCCTTTGATATATAGAATAATCTATAGGCTAAATTTCAAGTTTAAATGTCTATATATTCTTAACAAGTAATGGTTGACAGAAATGCATGTAATATATATGAAGTTGACAATTGCGCAGAAGACAAAACGAGAAAGTCACTAGTTAATGTCATTCTTCTCCGACTTATTCCTCGTCGTAGTTGGTAGAAATAGCTTTGGTAGTACCCCAAAAAATATATTAATTACGTACCCACATGCATTAAGTTGTATCCGAAATACGCTGATTAATTTGAATTCCCACCACTATTGGTCGTATAATTTGTTCTTCCAGAAAGAAACTGAATGACCTATTCCGGTCAATAGATGAGCCAGCTCTCAATGAAAGTGACAACATTACCCCACATGCATCATGCAGATACACTAACCAAAATATATGACCAAAACCCACAATTTTTAATAGGAAAATCATAAAACCAGTCATCTGGTGCCAATGGTATACGACAATTAATAGGTTGTGTACCCAACTACTTCTGGAAGGTTTGTGTGAGTGTATATGGGTTTTTGTTCTACTTGTGCTAGTTCGTTAATAGTATTTGACACTTAGCAAACTGAAGCCATGACTACCCTTATATCGTTAATTGTATAAAAAAAAAGTAAGAGAGAGAGAAAGAGACGGAGTCACAAGTATATTTAGTGAGATATTGGGGAGCTGGGAAGAAGAAAATGGAAGAGTACTCATCATCAACAAAAAAATCAAGAGAGAAGATTTTGGATTTTTACAATATGAAGCCATGCCGCAATTTCTTTGAAGAAGCAGCGAGGGCACTTTTCAAGTGTTTGGGTGTTGAGGCTTCTTCTTCACCTGCAGAAACCTCGGTGATTAATTTCTCTCTCTCTCTCTCTAAGCAATTTTCTCATGTTGTTGTATACTTGCATGCAGCGCGGAATCGTATGTGCGGAAAACCCACCTTTAAGCACCGGGAGTGGTGGTCATATTAATTGAACAACTCTCCTTTTAATGTGGATGCGTAGTTGATTAGTGATTAATTACTATCCTGCATGCTACTAACAACCAACTATATGTATATGTGGAATACTGGAAGCCAGAGCTCTCAATCAGTTTGTCAAAGTTTTATCCTTTTACATTAGTGGAGTATTGAACCCCTTTTAAAGTAATGTTAGAGAAACCATAGTATCTATCATGTCTCTAACTCTATTAAAAAAAATGATACAAAATGATCTCTCAAGTGACACACCCCAATCCGAGAAGGTCGAAGAGTATTGGCCATCACTGTGAGGTGACGTAACCATAGGGGTAAGTGATGTAAAAAGTGAATAAATTTAAACTAAACTAGAACTAATTCAAATTAAGTAGTGATAGAGTGCGCATTCGTGGGAGTGACTCACTATAATTATTCAGATCTTTAAAAGACAGTACAACTATTGAAGAGTAGTCAAGCAACTAAAGTACACTTATTACACAACAGTGATAAGTTCATACATCTAAACCGAAGGTAAAGTAAAAAACTACCAAGATTCTTCGAGTGCCCTGAAGAAACAGCTATCTAGGTCCTAGAGAGGCGAAAAACAAAGTTGAGTGGGTCAGCAAAACAATGCTTATACGAAGACCTTTATTTTTTAATATACTAACCCCTCGCCGTAAAACAAGTATAGTTTACTTTAAGAAGAACATACAACGTAAGTAAGTATGTATCCACAATACTATAGTCAATATATCAATGATCATGTATGCCAAGTTATGATAAGATCAATGTCACAGTAATATAATCATGTGATAATCAGATATAAACAGTTTGCTCATCATCTAGGCTAGCACACGAGTCGGAGTTGCCTAATGCAACCTGTTCGACAAGACTGGGTGTAATAATGCGCTCTAGTACTACAATCACGTGAAGACTGGTGCTAAGCACGGTCACATACAAGCCAAAACTGCCTAATGCAATCTGTATGACAAGACTAGCACCTAAACCTGGATCCAAGGTGAGTGAACGGTGCATATGTGAACATACACATGAAAGACTAGTCCTGGCCCAGGGCAGAGTACCAACACCAGGGTGCAGCAAGATGAGCATATACAATTATGTATGAATGTAATGACAGATATATCCCAACCATATAGCAGCATTTATCACATTGCATATCACATTATCAAATACTAGGCAATATAAACGTAAAGTGAAGTAATTATGCATTTCTGGAAACTATAAATATATATAGGTATAAAATAAACTGCCTACTTACAAGTACGTCGCTGGGTCGTAGTCCTCGAGCCTAGCCTGGCCTCGTACCTACTCAGGATACATTTCCCCTATATGTGAAATAACTATTTTCGAATTAATTAAAGCACATATACGGAAACCTAAATAAAACCCCCATAGTTTGCTCAAACCTAGGGTTTAAATATACGAACATGACCTAATCGACGTCACGAACATCCCCATATTTTTAAAATAATTTTTGGGCCCCCACGCACTGGTGATGGCACGGCCAGACGCGCCCCTATACGCAAGCCAGTGTCGTCAGCCAAACTGACGCCGTCAGGAATATTCCGTTAAAAACTAATAAAAGTTAACGGTTTTACCTGACGCCGTTAGGAATATTCCGTCAATTCTGACAGAATTTTCCGTCACCTTCTCCGATTGTCCTCACCGATCGCCGCCATTTGCAACTCGCCGGAATCTGGAAAAATCACCAGATTTCTAGGAAATTTTCAAACGAGCATAACTTCTTCATTTCTCAACCATTTTCAACCTACTTTATATGGATTTGAAGTTCATGAAGTGTATAATCATGTTATACCAGTTTGGAGTCCAAAAAGTGGACAGAAGTTGCCAGAAAATCCCTCGAAAATTTTGGCAGAGAGTGAGTTCTTCGAAACTCGGTTGTTTCACTCCCAAAATTCCTCCTAGGAGACTTGTGAGGTTGTGTAGAAGCCTACCCAAGCTTCAAAACATCCCAACTCGCTCGAAAATACGTCGAACTCAGTTTGCCCGAGTTCGGACCTTCAGAGTTAACGAGTCAAAACTCGTCTAAACTGGGTTTTAAGAACATGGTTGTGATCGTGGAGATGAGAGGAGTACAATGGGTGGTTTTTGGGTTCAATCTGCGAGCTTTGAAGCTCCTTCATGGAGCTTGTAGAGGAGAGAGAGAGAGAGAGAGAGAGAGAGAGAGAGAGAGAGAGAGAGAGAGAGAGAGAGAGATAAAAGAGAAGAGAGAAAGAGTGTGACTGATTTTGATTGGTTGAAAAAGTGGGTTTCTGATTGGATGCCAAAAAATGAGGGAAGCAAAGGATTGGCTGGTGTGTTTAATAATGGGGGATGCACAGGTTGGATAAAAAGGTAGATAGGATAGGGTTTTGAGATTTTCTTCAGTAAAAGAAATCAAAACCTATCCAAAACAGATATTTTCTACACTGATAAAATTACGTACTCTCATAGTAACGCGTACCATTTAATTACGGAATGAGAAAATAAGTAAGGAAGAAATAAAAACGCCCACGTCATTTGCCACTAAGGGCATAATAGTCATTTCACATGCAATTTCATAGGAAAACTAGGAACAGGTTGTCACATCAAGCATTTTCTTTTCATCTAAAAAAATGTCTATCATGTCACCAATTTAAATTTTCTCTTATTGAAATAAATTGAAAGCTCTATTTGTGAGCAATATTTATACAAAAATACAAATTAATAAGAAGTAAAAGAAATAAAAATTCCCTCCTCCACTGTCTATCATGTGGACAGTTGCTATTTGCAATGTATTTTGATTAAAAGATGAGAAGAGCTTGGTTCTTAAGTTTGAGAGGATTAGTTCCTCCTCAAAATACTTAATGATTCTATTCACAGAATCTCATGCTATGATGAGAACTGTTCATATTGTAAATCACTTTGCAAAGATTATTTTTGCAAAAAATCAATTAATTGTAACAAATATAGACGGTTCGTAAAACTTTTACCATATCCGTCCATATATTCGCAAAGCTTTTACCAAATCTCTCAAGAGTTACAAGTACATATTAGAACAAATGACAAAGATGATTGAAGAGCAGCTCAACAAGTGCCAAAATAGAGAAATTATGTGTAGATTTAGGCTCCTGGCTCAGAATCAATCTAATGGTATATGTTGTATCAAAGGCAAGTGCAACCTACTTCTTTCTTATGACCTTGTAGACATGTCAATTTTGGTAAAATAAATACTCACAAAAAAATTAAAGTTTTGACATATCAGGCCTTACGTGGCACGCATAGTGGGTTTCACAAGTTGACATTGTCATCGAAATCTGACGAGTCATCAAGAGTGACACGCGTCGACATTTGCTAGAAAATAAATAATGAATTATTTTTAAATAACCTTAATTTAAATCAAACAAATTAATTGATTTATTGGTGTAGTCAATTTGGATTTCAGATGATTTTAATGGACTTCTTAAATTAAAGGAAATAATCAAGAAATGAAATGAATGACAAATCGGGAAGATTGGCCAAATTAAGGATGACCAAACTAAGGAGGAAGGTGATTGATTTATTTGATTAATCAAAGATTATTTAATTAAATCAAAGATTGTTTGATTAAATCAAAGATTATCTGATTATTGTTCAAAAAAATTAGAAGATTATCTGATTAAATCAAATTGGTCCTAAATCAAGCCCAAATCAAGTCCAAATCAAGTCTTAGTTCTTTAGTCAATTAGTCATGTCCAAAATCAATACAAAATTAAGCCTTAATCATGACATGGAGAGCCCTATAACTATGAAGCTCCAAAGACAAAGGTGGGGTCCGAACATCCATAATCTCTCACTTGTGCTCTTCATCAAGCTCCTGGAGAATCAACAAGCATAACAAACACGTGCCGACTCATCCACACTAAAGCAAAAGATCACCCATCATGTGAAACTCCTCGTTTCCCGTTTCGTTCAAGATCAAGTCTTGGCGGCTCTTAAAGAAAATTCTAGCCCAATTGAAGATAAAGTGTTCATTGCTTATAAATCGAGTTCTAGGACTTCAGAGAAACAAAACGAGTCCAAACCTTTAGGGAAACCAGAAAGTTCTTTTTGCCACTCTCATGAAGAACCACCAAGCACCACCTACACGTGCCAGTTCCTTTGAAGCCACTCTTGTGGCATTCGTTGACCAAAATCAAGTCTCTACAACCCTTGGATCAACCACACACACATCATCAGAGATCAAATCAGAGGATCAAGTTCAGAGGTTGTAATCCTAATTCATTCATTAATACAAATTTATTATATTGTACGCGTGTTCTTGTTTCCTTGTTGCAGGAATTCCGTATTTACATACCCATAACCATTTTTTAACTAAATTCTTATCATAAAGTGTTAAGTTTCAGATAGGTTTTTGGACTATGTTAATATCATTGTTGCTTCCAATTTGGGTGCCTAATGATGTTAGGGTTGTTTAGGTATAAAAGGGCGGCATTAGCGTTGCTTCTTGTTACGACGCATCAGTGAGCGTCTAACTATACTGAATAGGAAGCTCCTTTAGTATAGACAGATTATCCCGTTATACATCTTCCACTCTCAGAAATAGAGACTACTTAATGTACTAAATGTATTAGCCCAGCCATGTAAATTTTTGTAGTTCTAACTTTCACCCTGAAACTGTTCGGTAAACATGAATTAATCAAGTCTTAATCGATGGTGTGTTGAGAACAATGCTGTAAGTGTTTTGATTAGATGATTAATGCAACAAAAATTGAGTACTCTAAGGTTTCGATTAGTCCTCATGTGGATTGGAATGAATAATTAGGGATAAAGAAATAAAAAAGTTTCGATCAACTTGAAAGTATAAGATGAATTATTTACTAAAGACACTTATCATTTGGGAAATTTTATTTGAACTCATATAACCTCTTTCTACACTCAACTTAAATTTTAAATGTGAAGTGTCCTTTTTATCCTATTGCACAATTATCATAAAATATAAGATAAATTTAACAAGAAAACTAAAATGTATCAATAAGCCTACATCCAATAATCAAACCTTATTATTATGCAATCTTTCTCTTGTGTCCTATTATAAGCTCTTTTTGACAAATAGACAGTGATTTTGAAGTTTTCAATTCCAACTATAGTATATATGAATCGATTTATGAGTTTTTATTTTATTTTAATTATTTTATGAACTCAAAGAAAAAACTCAGTCGATGTCCCATCCTTGGCACATCTCAAGAAGATGGGGTGCATCTCAGGATCTGATTTTCTTGCAGCTATGTAAGTCTTAAGTAGCAAATAATACTCATTGCAACTGTGACAACCTAAACGCTTCAAATTCTCACAAAATTTCTTAGTACCATCAACATCTTTCTCATCCTCAAAATACTTGAGAAATGCAATTCTGGTATCTGGGGATGGATTCAATTCCTCGTTCTTGCTTTCCGAAACAGCAGCTTCCAATTTGCTAACAGCCAAATCCAACTTACTGGTGTTCAAGGTGTAAGCCATGAGTATTGCCTGAGACTTCATGAAAGACCCTTTAGTCTTCTTACAAGCACTTGCAAAGAACAATTCTGCTTCTTCATGCATGCCCTGACTGAGTTACCCACGTATAGCAACATTTGCCAACCTCATATCAAAACTAAAGCAAATGGATCCCATTTCTCAAACAATTCTTTCAATCCCTCAATATCGTTTTGCTTATAAAGGGCCTGGAGAATTACAAGATTGCTTAGGTCTGAAGAAAACCTATGCTTTGATTTTGATGTTTTACCTTTTGAAAATGAGTGTAAAGATAAATTTACCTATCAAATCGGGTTTGTGATAAGGGTGATTTAGGTAGTAAATTTGGGTTTAAAAAGATCCTAATAATTTAGTTAAAAATAATAAGTGTGTAAAGAGTAAGCTAGTGTAGAAATAGGTTGCATGAGTTCAAATAAAATTTCCCTTATCATTTCCAATTCCCTTCTCTCCCAAAAGATAGAATGAAAAAGAAAACATTTCCCTTACGTCTAATTCCTCCAATATACTTCGAATTTTATGAGTTAATTATCATTCCAATCCAATGACGTAGGTAACGTGGCCTAAACATCCACGCAAATTAGCGGATTAATGAAAGAAAATATTAGCTGAACATGAGATTAAGTGACAAAAGACAAGTATATATGTTGTACAACGCATATTCGTTTGACAACAGACATACATGGTCCAAGAGTTAGTAGGGTAACTGTTATGGCTGTTTATAATTAACTACCTAATAGACGTGTGCTAATTCGTTGTTATGGATGATAATGATCCTTGTTTCCACTATAAGTAGCTTTCTGAATATTGAGAGTTTTTTTTTCAGCATTCCACTTGGGATTGAAATGTCAAAACATGTAGAGTTTTTCTCTATCAAGGTGCACTGCATTCGTGTGGGCTGGAGGAAGGTTCTTGAGTTTTTCGGCAATAACTGCCCAATTACCGTGACAATCCGGTGTGGGGTGGAGTTGCTCGCACCAATTAGGGATATGGATGTCTTGGAATATACACAATGCAGTGCACATGCTCATTTTATTAAGGGTTTTCAAGACTTAACTTTCTGTTATGTAGACTAGTTTCTCAACCACCCGTTGCTTTGGTTATTATTTCATCCTTAGTTATAGCATATTGTTGTTGTACTCTTATTTTCTTTTTTATTATTTATATATATATATATATATATTTTATTACAAATGACATTATTAATCTAAGCTATTATAAAAGAAAGATAACGATACAACCATAGCTTTAGAGTGATAAAAATTTAAGTTGAACGATCAAACATATTTTTCCTATGAGTGAAACAAGTTTTCGATTAACACAATAACCCGAGCTGTTAAAAGTAAAAATAAGACAAGAATTCTACGCTCGTTTACTTCTCTGCCTGACTGCATAACGTACATATGAAAAATACGAGGCGTCGTTTGTTAAAGAGGATTTATTTGGATAAAACTATTCATTATATTGAAGACATTTTGAAGAAAGAAATGAATGACAATTTTCATATTTGTTCAAGTTGAAGGTTGTTCACGAAGAAAAGATATCCTTACTGTTCTTTGCAAAAATGATAAGACTAAAATTAACAATTTTTTCTTCATAAGTAACCTTCAACTTGACAAAATAAGAAAGTTGTCATTCATTTTTTCCTTCAAATGTTTTTAATATAGTCTTACCTAAATCTCATCCTCTCTAACAAACGAGGGAAAAAAATTTGAAAGAAGTTAATTTAATTTTCGTCAAATTTTACATTTGTTTTTATTACCAGATCTACATGTTTGACAAGGAAGTCAAAATACATTAAATGTAGATAATCAAAAGGAGCATGAACATTTACGTGCCATTTATGGGAAGCAAGTTCCGATGCACTTGGTTGGTATGCAAAATACCACGAAATAGTCAGAAATTAAAAATGGTGGCACCCAATAAATACACTCCAGCAGGTTTGCATGCCACATAGGTTCCCATATATTCGATTTAATCAAAACCATGATGGGGATTTTTGAGAAGGGAAGCTGTATTGATGACAAAAATTGTATACCGGACAACTTACCATTTGTTCTTTTATTTATGAAGTGTTATTCAAAGTTATGTGAGACAATTTATACAATATGAACGCTAGGATCTGTAATTGAGGTTCCAAAAGAGTGTGAGTAAAACATAACAAACACGATTTGTATGTAAAAGTTGAATGTCAAGAGACTCAAACCTATTTTTATTGACTTGAAAATTAAACTTGTTTACTTCCTTTTTACACTCTCCAGATTGCCAGACGCCAAACTCTAAACTGCTATAAACCCTTTGGCCTTTGTTGCATTCCCCAAACAAACACTAAATCCTAAACACTCTTGTTTATTCTAATCGGTTCCCTTCTCAAATAGACATAACTCTAAAATTCTCAATCTTAGATTCTTGACTGCAAATTGATAAGGTAATCAAAGAGAAAATTTATCTTTTTTTTTTATAGTTTTATCTTTTTGAGTTATTGAGACTTATTTCTATAGTATGGTAATGAACCCATGGTTTGATATTACTATTTTGTTGTTACTTGGCTTTATGTAGGTATATTTGGAAATTGTGAATTTGTAATGCTGAATTTTGGAAAAGCATAAGAGAATTGCTATATTCGTTGAATTAGGTTTTATTGTTCTTTAAGACTTTATCAACCTGTTATTAAGTTGAATGTTGATTGATGAGTCCATATTATACTATATATATTTTATCCTAATCTTAATATTAATTTATTAGTTATTTTGGTAGAATTTTAATACTTTGTTATGTATTTTCATTGCAGGACATTCAACTTCCTCTTGAGTAAAAAGTGATCAAATGGATGAATTTTGGAGTGATTCTAATTGGAAGATGTTTGTGAGCCTTTCAAGATGATTGTTCAAAGTTTCAGATTTTTTTACATGCCGTTTGACCGAGGCGATGAAATAAAAACCCAGTGCGCAGCTTTCCCAGATTGATATTTTTGGACGTTTTGTGCATTTTGGAGGTCAAGATGACATATTTTGAGGAAGATTTTTTCTGAGGATTTGTTGGGGATGTCTCTAACTTTAAAAAGAGACCTTTTCTGACAAAATCAGAGTTGATTTGGTCTTTCAAACAATTGATTTTCTAAGAAGTTCGAATTTCAGTTAGAATATGAAACCTTTTATTTCCTAGTTATCTTATTCAATTATGTTTCCTAATTTTTAGAAGACATTTTCTAAGCAGGATTTTATTTTGTAGTAGTATAAATAAGGCTATTTAGCCATTAGATATAGGGAACTGTTATAAATAGGCAAAAGTTAGAGAAATAACCTTTGCTGAGAGCGAAGGCGAAGTGGATGTGAAATATCACACTGTTTAGTTTGTACCACCACCTAAAAGTATTGCAGGTATTAGAAAATGAGGGATACTGAGAGTATTATATTTCTTTCTTTTCTCTTTCTAATATTGTTATTGCTTTTCTGTGTCCGTTCATTTGAACACTCATAGTGCTCTATTTATAGAGCAACTACCTTGAAAACAAACAAATTACACTATTAAGCATATGAGCATTTACTATACACATGTGGGCAAACATACCCACTATTTACAACACTCTCCTTGGATGCTCACATATCAACATCAGTTGTCTTGTTAAAACCTTGCTTGGAAAAACCCAGTGGGAAAAAACCATAGCGAAGGAAAAAGAGTACAACTTTACCCGGATTGTTGATATGGTGTTAAGCATGCTTATGTTGCCTCGTTAAAACCTTGATAGGAAAAACCCAGTGGGAAAAACCCTAATCAAAGGAAAAAGACTACAACATACATGTATCATGGATGCTCCCCCTGAATTGTATCTCCCCCTGACTCCGCATTCTTCAAATTTAGTTGATTAGAAAACCGATGTAATCCGATTCTCTGCACCAACTTCTGAAATGTGCACTTTGGTAGAGATTTAGTGAACAAGTCTGCCAAATTTTCATTAGAACGGATTTTTCTAACTTCAATCACTTTAGCCTTTTGAAGCTCATGTGCACTGAAAAATTTGGGAGATATATGTTTAGTTTTATTACCCTTGATGAATCCTTCCTTCATTTGGGCAACACAGGCGACATTATCTTCATGGATGATAGTTGGAGTGTCTGTCTTCGATGGTAGACCACATGAATTCCGGATGTGATGGATCATTGATCTTAGCCAAGAACATTCACGACTTGCTTTATGCAAAGCAAGTATTTCTGAGTGATTAGAAAATGTAGCAACTAGTGTTTGCTTTGTTGAGCGCCATTAGATTACTGTATCTACATTAATGAACACATATCCAGTTTGTGAGCGGGCTTTATGCTGATCAGAGAGAAAACTAGCATCTGATATCCAGCAAGGATTTTTTCATTTGTAGATTTCTTTGAGTAGAAGAAGCCCATGTCTGTTGTCCCACGAAGGTATCGTAGAACATCTTTGACTCATTTCCAATGACGAATTGTTGGAGCAGAGCTATATCTTGCTAACAAGTTAACTAAAAAAGCTATATCTGGTCTAGTACATTGTGCTAAATACAATAAAGCACATATTGCACTCAGATATGGTACTTCTAGACCAAGGACCATTTCATCATCTTTTTTTGGACGGAATGGATCTTTCTTAATGTCCAAAGAACAAACGACCATTGGCGTGTTGAGTGGATAAGCCTTGTCCATGCCAAATCGCTTCAGGATTTTTTCAATATAAGCTGATTGGTGGACCAAAATTCCATTAGCACACTGCTCGATCTGCAAGCCGAGATAATATTTTGTTTTCCTAAGGTCTTTCTTTTCAAACTCGCTTTTTAGATATTCAGCAGTTTTATTGAACTCTTCAGGAGTTCTAACTAGGTTCATATCATCGACATATACTGCCATTATAGAGAATTGGATTTCTTAATGAACACACAAGGGCAAATGACATTGTTGATATATCCTTCTTTGATCAAATATTCATTGAGACAATTATACCACATTCGTCCAGATTGTTTCAACCCATACAATGATCGCGTTAATTTGATCGAGAGCATACCTCATGGTTTGTTAGTTGTTTCAGGCAACTTAAGTCCTTTTGAGACCTTCATGTATATGTCAATATCTCATTCTCCAAATAGATATGCAGTAATCAAGGTATAAAATATCGATGATATCGGAAATATCGGTAGTCCGGAAAATCAAATCTAATATGTTTCTTTCCATTCCTCGCGAGCCATGCGGAAATATCGACGGAAATATCGAGATATTATATATATCGATAAAAATCCAATGAAAACCACGGAAATTGTAAGAAAAAGTTGGAAATTTTTATTGAAACTTTGCAGGATGTTTATTTAGTCAATTATCTATTAGTTTATCACAAAAAATTGGAAGGAAATGCATTGCATGATGAATTTAACTGATTTAAATTGATTATATAGCGAGCTGGCAAACATTGTGAGTGTAGAAAATATGTAAATATTTTAGCATATTTTCACAAGAACATAAGTGATATGGTGGTCAAGGTGTTGAAGGAGTAAAATGGGAGGGGTTCGAATCCCCTTGGTGTTTTAAAAAGGGAACGGGCCAAAGGCCCCAAATTAAAATGGCCCAAGTCATTTTAAATAATTTAAATAAAAACATAAAAGGAAAAAGAAATGGGTTGGGGCTGCCTAGGTTTTGGGCTTGGCAGGAACGGCCCAAAGGGCCTAAGGTTGATGTGTCGCCGGACCCAAGGAAGAAGAATGCCGGAGTTCGGCCGGAATTCTACCCTAACTTTAAACGTTCATAACTTCTTCGTTACTCAACCAAATTAAGTGATCCAAACATGAAAGTTGTAGTACTCGACGAGATGAAGAGATTGATACCTTTCACGCCGGCCAAATCGCCATGGGTTGGCCGAAAAACGCCTCGAAAGGGGCGGTGCTCGTCGGAAAACCCTAACTTTGAACATCCATAACTTCTTCATTACTCAACCAAATTAAGTGATCCAAACATGAAAGTTGTAGTACTCAACGAGATGAAGAGATTTATACCCTGCAAGCCGGCCAAATCACCGTGGGTTGGCCGGAAAACGCCTCGAAATGGGCAGTGCTCGTCGGAAAACCCTAACTTTGAACGTCCATAATTTCTTCGTTACTCAACCAAATTAAGTGATCCAAACATGAAAGTTGTAGTACTCGACGAGATGAAGAGATTGATACCCTGCACGCCAGCCAAATTGCCGTGGTGTGGCCGGAAAACACCTCGAAAGGGGCGGTGCTCGTCGGAAAACCCTAACTTTGAACGTCCATAACTTCTTCGTTACTCAACCAAATTAGGTGATCCAAACATGAAAGTTGTAGTACTCGACGATATGAAGAGATTGATACCCTGAACGCCGGCCAAATCAGTATGGTGTGGCCAGAAAACGCCTCAAAAGGGGCGGTGCTCGTCGGGAAACTGGGTTTGGGGCCGAAGATTTGGGCAATTTTCAAAGCTTTGTAACTTCTTCGTTTCTTAACCAAATTGAGTGATTCAAAAGCTAAAATGTAGTTAGGAATGTGTAGATGAGGTTAATAGTAAGTGAGGACCGAGTGGTGGCCGGAGTTGACCGGAAAATTACCTGAAAGATGGCCAAACGACCACGGTTTATCGCCGGAAACTGGGTTAGATTCAAACTAGTATAACTTCTTCAATACTCAACGAAATTGGGTGAAACAAAAAGGAAAATTGTATTTCTCGAAGAGACGAAGAGAATGGTACCTCACACGACTTCTAACTCGTCTTGGTTTGGCCGAAAAATGCCTCTCTGTCTGGCCTCGTTAATTTGGTGCTCGTCCCAGATCGCCCAAGTGTTTAACCCCACAGCTGGTGTAGCATTATAAAAAGGACCAGAGGCCAACAATACTTGCATTCAACGAGAATATCGTGATAATATTCAAAATATCGCGATATTTTCAGAAATATCGGGATATTATCGATAATATCGCGATATTTCAACGAAAACCATTTGGATATCAAATAAAATATCGCTGGGTGAAAAAAACGAAATTATCGGCGATATTTCGCCGATAATTTCGATATTTTAGACTGTGGCAGTAATGACATCCATAAGTCGCATGTCAAGCTTTTCTGAAACCACTAAACTTATTAAGTAACGGAACGTAAGCATCCATTATAGGAGAGTATGTTTCCTCATAATCAATTCCAGGCCTTTGTGAAAAGCCTTGTGCAATGAGTCGTGCTTTGTATCTTGCAATCTCATTTTTCTCATTGCGTTTTCTTGTAAATACTCATTTGTAACCCACTGGTTTTACATCAAGTGGAGTTTGGACTACTGATCCAAAACACATCTCATTTCTAAGGAATTTAATTCTACCTGGATTGCATCTTTCCACTTAGGCCAATCTTGTCTCTGTTTACATTCATCAACAGAGCGAGGCTCAATATCATCACTTAATATGATTTCAGTGGCCACTGCGAATGCGAACATATCATCGATGATTATTTCATTCTGATCCCACAATTCATTTGTACATGCATAATTTATGGATATTTCTTTACTTTCATGTATTGCTGTCTCTTCAGGGACATGTGTCTCATCAAGGACATTTTCTTTTTCTGGAAGTACAGAATCATGAACTGTGGATTTGTCATTCATTTTCTCTTCCTGAATGATTTCATTTGGATTCAGCTGTACCATTGTCTTTCTCTTTCGAGGGGCTGAATCTTTTGAACCTGGGGGTCTACCATGCTTTAGGTGTGCACCAGATGAATCATTCGCTGCCACTTTATTTTGTCCAACAGGGACATCAATTCTTGCAAGTGTATTTGCAGCTGGTATATGTGATGTTGTCACTTTCATAGCATCATTAAATGCATATGGCATTTGATTAGCAATATCATTAAATGCATATGTCATTTGATTAGCAATACTTTGAAGATGAACGACCCTTTTCTTCATTTTCAAATTGAGTGCTACGTGGATCAAAATGAGACAAGGTGGGTATAACCCATATCAGCTCTTACCGTTCTTCTAGAACGGTCTTTTCTCCCTTTAATGACAGAAATATTGTCTCATCAAAGTGACAATCAGTAAAATGTGTTGTAAACATATCACCTATCAAGGGTTCTAAATATCTAATGATAGATGGTGAATCAAAACCCACATAAATTCTTATTCTACGCTGAGGTCCCATTTTAGTGCGTTGTGATGGTGCAATAGACACATAAGCAGCACAACCAAAAACTCATAAACGTGAAATGTTTGGTTGATGCCCAAACACAAGTTGTACTCAGGAGTATTGATGGTTGGCTATAGGTCTTAATCAAACCAATGATGCAGCATGTAAGATGGCATGTCCCCATGCAGAAACTGGCAATTTTGTTTTCATGAGCAAAGTGTGAGTTATTAACTGAAGCCGCTTGATCAATGCTTCTGCTAAATCATTTTGAGTATAGACATGAGGAACAAGATATTCAACATCAATGCCCAATGTCATGCAGCAATCATCAAAGGTTTAAGACGCAAATTTACCAGCGTTATCAAGTCGGATTGACTTAATGGGTTAATCTAGGAACTGTGCTCACAACTTAATTATCTGAGTAAGAAGTCTCGCAAAAGCTACATTCCGAGTAGACAAGAGACAAACATGTGACCATCTGGTAAATGCATCAACCAAAACCATAAAATATCGAAATGGTCCACAAGATGGTTGAATAGGTCCACAAATATGCCCTTGAGTTCTTTGCAAATATGATAGGGATTCAGCATCAACCTTTAGTTGTGGTCTAGTTACCAACTTTCCTTGAGAACAAACCTTGCAAGGGTTAACATTTGAGATAACAACGTCTTTGCTCAATAATGGATGTCCATTAGAGTTGGTAATGATCTTATGTATCATGGTGGATCGTGGATGACCCGATGGTCATGCCAAATCATGTAAACCTTTGAATCAATGAACTTCTGGTTCATGGCTGTATGTGATTCAATTGTCCTTATGTATGTATAATGCAATCCACTCGATACACCATACAACTTCTCCAATATACGCCTTTATGTATCATTAGATGTAATGCATAGGTACTCCACATTTTCTGCACTTTTCGTTTCAATGTGGTATTCATTTAAACGTATGTCTTTGAAAACTCGACAAATTTCAAGTTGATCGAGTAGCATACAACGCATTTTGTATGGAAAATATTGTTCCATTTGGTAACATAATATGAGATTTTCTTGAGCCTTCAATTATATCTGATTGGCCTGATATTGTTGTTACCCCTACTCTTAAAAGGGTTTGCTTCTTTCTTTCCTATCGAGTACTTTTTGGTCATAAGTTCTTTTATGTGACATTTAGCAGAAGCTACATCTGTGTGGCTTCCTATTCTGTAGAAATCTAGTTAACATATAAATTTATGAAAACGATCAATCATAAGCTCAGGAGAGAGAGAGCATACCTGCTAAGAAGTCACTGCGGCAGAACAATAGATTCAGAAAATTATTAGATTCTCGATATACAAAACCCAGACTTTAAGAATTAAAATCATCAAATATTCAACAAATCAATCAATTCCTAAAATCAACAGTGATGAAAAAAATTCAATAAATAAGTATCTAACTCCACAAATAAACAAAACCCATATCAAATAATTCATAAAAATTAATAACAACTTCAAAATTACATTCCAAGAGATGGAGACTCCGAGTAGGCTTCCAATAATGATTTGATCGATAAGAAAATAGTTGTAGGTCATGGGATATCACTTTGGGATTTTCATGGTCTACCTTTTCTTTTAAAATGGGTTAATACTTGATCATCCAGTCCTCCAACCTTCTGTTTCTCAATCTTCTGCAAGATGATTGATATTAGAGCCATTAAGTTAAAAAAAAAAACAAAATCAGAGGAAAAAAAAAATGGTGTCTCCTACTTCAAACAATGAAAATGCAAATATTTGATACCAATTATCCTTGGACATAAAAGAAGGCAAGCGTTGATTGCTTAGTTATGCTCAATTGAAGTTGAACGGATTAGAGACGGAAAACAAGTCAAAAAACGTGTCGAGGAGGCGTTGATGCGTGGTCGAGAGGAGGTTGTCATAGTGTGAGGAGAAGGGTTGGATGCGTTGTTGTCATGGAGAAAGGCTTCTGTGAGATAGAGATAAAAAATCTGCCAACAAAATCAATCCCAATCATAATTATAGTCAAACAACCAAAAAACAAATTGATGGGCAAGACAACCAAAAATAAAATAAAATTGCAAAGCAAAACTAAAAAAATTTGGAAATCACCAACCTTAATATGCACAGATCCTCTCAAAAGAGAGGCTTGAAACAAAACGGCGAAAAAGGCAAAATCGATGCAATGCACAGATCGTGGTGCGATGATTATGCAAACACACAAATGAAACCCTCTTGTTGGCAATTGTAGTATATACGCAAGTAGGGATCCTTCTAAATCAGGGATTAGGAGGGATTGCTAATCTATATAAAATAAACTTAGAAACACTAAATAAAACTTTAAAAACACAAATCTAAAATCAAAACACTTAACTAGATTCATATGATTCCAACTAAACTAGAATAACTCAAAATAAAACTAACAAATAAACTAAAACAGATTCGCGAATGAATTTAAAAGATTCAAGCTATGAAAATTAACCAACTCTAAACTAAATTAACTCAAAGAACTCAAAAGAAATCAAATAAGGTAGATTCAAATCAAAAGACAAATTGTAAAAGGGGGATTGGGTCTTGATGAGAATAACTTGAAAACAAACAAATTGTAAACTAGACAAATTTAAGCACAAAATATGGTTGTTTGAATGGATGATGGATTAGCTAGAGGGGTCTCCTCCACACATGATACACTGTATATAAACCAATTTTTAGTTGTTCTTTCGATAACTTATGAAACTCAATACTCCGGGTTAACCGTGATAACACTTTTTTAACCTTCAAGTTCTCCTTAAGTTAATGAATTGAATGGGATAGCGCATATAACAATTCAAAACATTCTTCAAAAGTTCTATACGTGAAAAGTACAATAGAGATACAATCAAAGATCATTAAGATTCATGAGAACTATAAGTATTGACGAGGCATTCGTAACTATGAAAAGTATGACACTCTTGCCAAGAATTCACTTAACACGATTGTGGATAGCAACCTTTACTACTCACGAATATAAGTTCATAACTATTAGGTGAAATTCTCTTATATTCTAGCATCAAACTTATGCATGAGAACTAAGCGTGCACTCTTAATCAACATACATAAATAAGTTATTAATCAAATAGTTAAGCGAATTGAAATCACAAATTATTAAATCACAACCAAAAGTAATTAATTCATAATGCAAATGTAATCATGGCTTTGAATCCCCCCTAGCAAAAGATGGGGGTTTAGTTCCTCATAATCATAAAACAAAGGTAAATAGATTTATACATTGAAAATAAAAGAAAGAAAACACCTAAACGCTCCAACGATCCTCGTTAAGTGGCAAGCACGTCCAAGCACTTTCCTTCCCTTCCTTTGCTACGGCACAAGGAGTGGTTGTGTTTAAAGGTTGATTGTATGGAGGAATGGATAGGGGGATGTATGGTGGTGTTTAGGATGGGTAGGGAGGGGTAAGGCTAGGATAGGTTAGAACCAGATTTTTGGAAGAAAGAAAAGGGAGTTGCGGCTAGGATAGTTTAGGGAGTGTAGAATGGAAGTGTTGTGTGAATTGGTGTCTTTGGCCTTAATGGAGAAGCCTATTTATAGGCTTTGAGAATGAATCACTACCATCCATTTTCTAGGTGAGAATGAATCACAAGCATCCATTTTTTATGCTCCCCATGCATGCAATCCATTTCACCCCAAAATAGCTCCAAATTGCACCAAAATGCACTTCTTTGCTAACTTTGTTATTTAGAACCTACAAACACACGAAAACAGCTTAAAACATTCTAATAAGATGAAACTAATTAAGTAAATGCAAGGAAACAAACTAATAAAGTCACATAAATATGTTTCTATCAAACTCCCCCACACTTAACTTTTGCTAGTCCTCTAGCAAAACAAAGAAACAAAAAGAAACAAAACACAATCTAAACCTTCCAACGTTACCTCAGGGATTTCCAATGCACATGTTAAAAATCATTACTTGCATAGATTTTGGCCATCAATATCCTTAAGCATACACTTAACCACAGTCACCATTTACTAGTTCTCTTTTAATCGATTAAAACATTATTTTGAATGTAATAACATGCCTTAGAGAATTCCCTCAATTCCTTACTAGATATGCACTCATTTTTCACTCAGATTTTTAAACTACACTCCCCACACTAGGTATATGTGAGAAGATTGATGTACACATGAAAACTAAAACTCACATATGTTTTAACAAAGAAAGCACTTTTCTGGAGTTTTAAGTGAATATATGAATATGATCTGGAATGCTACTACTTCGATGCAAGAACTAGTGACACCATATGCTCATACCAATCCCAAACTCCACATATTGAACACATAACACTCAAGATAGAAGTGTAAGGGTTGTAACAGGGCGAAGGGTGTTTGGTTAACAAAGAATGGATATGGAAAACAAAGTTTCTTAAAGACATAGTGAGCAAAGCAATGAAATCAACTTAGAATTCACTTTTGAATGCAAACTCAAATTTTGAACAAAACGGGGAGAACTCACACATTTTAGGGCCAGATTTGATGATTTAGACCCTTCCTTCAACAATCAATACTTTCAAACTCATTATTTCTTCTTTTCTTTTCTATTTTTCTTTTCATATGTTTTTCACATCTTTTTCTTTTCTTTTGTAACCCAAAACGTACAAATGAGCTCAAAAACAACCATTTCCTCCCCCACACTTGTTTTCTTGCATAATGTAGATCAAAAGGAATTCATTTTATGTTATGCTTACTACCCTTTAAGAATAAGGGTATGGAAAGTCCTAAACTAGGCTAGGTAAGGTTATTGTGGGTTAACAAAGAATATGCTAAACAAGGCTCAAACGGGGTTTAATCTTCAAAACAAATAATAATGGACGACACGGTTATTTGGCTATGGTGGAGAATACACCACTTCATCTTGATATGTGTTATGCAATTCATTGTCATGCTTTGAATGAAACGGATACAAGTTCTAGCATTTAGTTCTATCAAAATGCATTCTAAATAGCAACCAAACAAAGAATAATGAGATCATGCAACAACTTTAGGAAACAAGAACTCACAGATTATAACTCTCCAAAGAAAGTAAAGGCTCGAGTCTCACAAGGATGTAGCGCTATATGAGTTCTTTCCTTTAAGCATGTTATGAAAACTTATTTTATCCACTTTGTAATCAAATGTGAGTTCATAAACAACAACTACAACTAAGCATAGGACAAGAGCATATCAAACTTCAATCCATGCTTGTAACTTTCTTTAACAGTTATGCAATTAAAAACCGAATCCTCATCATTGTGTTGGAAGGTACCTAAGACACAAATACACCAAAATGACTCTTAAACAACTCTTTTTGGTATTTTTCAAAACTTTTTCAAATTTTTATGTCATTTTCGTATGATTCCCTCATAACACAATAAAACACACCAAAACAGCTTAAAAACACTTAGAAATAGTGAGAAACAACTTAGCTTCATGTAGTAGATGATCTTTGGTCGTGCTTGTTGATTTTCCACAGCTTTGATCTTGAACTGGATGAGACTTTCCACAGCTTTCATCTTGAACTAGATGGGGCTTTTTCAATTCTGATGATATGAGGTATTTTTGCTTTTGAAGAAGTATCTTTCCACAGGTTGATTCTTGAACTGGGTTGAGGAGTTTTTTACTTGCAAGTGATCCTTAGCTTAGTTGAGGATGAATCAGCACGTTGTCTCCACATGCTTCAAGTAATCAGGTCTCCATGCAGGTGTGACATCTTCTCAAGTTCTTGGATCAACTCAGACTCCTTCTGCTCTTCGATGCAACTCAGACTCCTCCTGCATCGTCTGTGAGATACTTTTTCTTTTGAAGAAGTATTTTCCCACAGGTTTATTCTTGAACTGGGCTGGAGGGGCTCGAAGATGAGTACTCGAGAGCAAGATTAGGTAAGCAATCAGGATCTCTCTTTCTCCTTGTTCTTCAGATGAAGGTGAGGAGAAAGCATGATATGAGATACTTTTCCTTTTAACCTTCATGATATGAAATACTTTTTCTCTTGATGACTTGTTTGCAGAGGTACTCCAGGGGATGATGAATACTGAGTAACTCGAGAGGTTTCTTTGGGAATACATTCTCGGAGATGAAAAAGTGTTTGAGTAAGTCTGCCTTTGCTATGGAGGGCGAAGGTAGACACTTATAGGAATTTCTTCACAACCGGTACTATTCTCTTACTCTTGTCGGCAGCCGGTGGATGATTGAACAGTAAGGTTTACGCACTTTCTGACAAAGTTACCCGTAATTCCCGCAAAGCTGAGGGTGCATGTGACAGGCGACGACAAGTCTGGAAAAGTTGATCTTTTGAAATCCGAGGGTCGGCTCGTGGTTTCTGAGCAGAGCCAGCTTTTGAGAGAGGAGCATCTCTTCGATTTGCGAGCAGACGCCTCTTTGATTTGTGAGCAGGAGCCTCTTCGATTTCTGAGTAGTGCCTCTTCGATTTCTTCTTTTTATAAAGGCACTAATTTTGTTCCACAGCATATTTGAATTACCTCTTGTAAAAACTCCCTTCTTGCACTTCTGAAATCTTAATCTGTCCGATCTCTTCTTTCTCAACACCTTCGGAAAATGTCTTGCCCCTCTGACCGTCGGCTTAACTTGAATGTCGTAGAAGATGATGACTTGTCTTCTCCAAACAACATTTGGCATCCGTCCCTCATATCCCCTAATGGTCCTCTTACAGTTGGGGACTCAATGATGAGAAACGATACAACCGCTACGGTGGTTGCTAGAAATTCTCTTACTCCAAGAAACAGTAGGATGCTATCCAAGTGGTCAGACGAGCTCGCTGTTCAAGACTCTCTGGCGCTCAGCGTCCAGTGTGCAGGCTCAGTCTCAAACATGGGCCAACGCCTTCTTGCACGATCTTGTGAGGTTGAGTCTTTAATGCCTGAGGTGGCTAGTCTTCGGCAAGATGTCAAAGGACTCAGGCACGAGAATAAGGAGTTGCATTTGCTCGCAACTAGTTATTCAACAAGTATGAAGAGGAACCTTGACCAGCTGCAAGAGTCCGAAGTGCGGATTCAGAGTGATCATCAAAGGTTTGTGGCGTTACTGCAGAGGCATCTTCTGCCTTTGTCATCTGGAGTTGCACCAAGTGTTAAGGCTCCGAAAGATCAAACTCTGGCGCTTCGTCTTTTTGGAGCTCTGTCGACTGCTGAGGCACCACCTGACCAATGAAGGCTATTAGTTTACACATTATTGTAAAATATTTTTGCTTTTATTTTTTTTTTTATTTTTTTTTTTTTGTTATTTGTTTTTTTTATTTTATTTTTTTATTTTTAAATCAATGTAAAAAGACTTTGTTTACCCTCCCCCGCACTTAAACTAAATATTGCCCTCAATGTTTTAAACATAGGTTCACACTTAAGCAAACAAACAATTAGTGAACTAAGCAAGGCCAGATAAATGCAGTAAAGAGAAGGGTTTAGGCGTGCAAATTTGATTTGTTGAGCAATTCCAAAGTCTCCCTTCGTTGAATGCTTGGGTTGCCTCCTAAGAAGCGCTTGTTTTAACGTCTTGCAGCTGGACGAGACTTTCCATTAAACTCCCCTAGGTTCCACAGCATGGAATTTATCTTCGAATGGGAGGTGATACTTGAAATGATCCGGCAATGGTTTAAATTCAATAGTATGTGCCTAAATCATCAAAATCAGCATGTTAGTATAAAACAAAATTAAAATTGGAGAAGATGGCTTACTTTCTTTCTCCGACACAAACTCAATAACAAACACTACGTCTTTGAACGTTTCAGGGACTTTGAACTTGGCCAGATTTACTATGATGATTGTGGCTTGTCCCGTGTCATCAAACTCAACTTCTTTGGCCTTGGTTGTCTCATGCACAGCCTCTTTGATACATTCTACATAATCTCTACCCACTTCATCTTCTTGAATCATTTGTCTTGGCGTACAAAGTTCTTTGAACAATTCAACACCATCTGGAACTTGTTTTGGTGCACCAAGAATTGGGGTATCACTTTGCCCCTTTGGAAGAGCTTTCCACAATGTCTTTTTCACTTTCTTCGTTATTTGGAATAAAAAAACCTGTGAAGAAAAGGGACAGTTGGTGGAATGAGGTTAGAATGAATTGAATTTAGAACCTCCTCACTTGAATTGGACGGCATAGGGACTTGATGGGCTTGCGGCAAGAGTTGTTCTAAACTGCCCATGTCCTCCTCCTCATCCTCTTCTTACAGCAGCAATTCATCCACGTTCAGGCTATGTTTGAACGGTTCTAGGACAGCTTCATCTTCCATATCACTTCTCAAAGTGATGGCTTCATGGATTTCAAAATCTCCAATTGAATTTGCAATGTTTGAATTGGAGAGTTCACTTTGTTCTTGAATCTGTGCCATGAACTCCACAATCTGCCCAACTTGCATCTCCAATTCGTCCACTCTATTGAATCGGTCTTGCATCTCCTTCTTTTGATTTTCTACTCCATGTGTCAAAGAGGTGATTAATTGAATAATATTATCATTATCCACCTACGAACCTGAAATTGGTTGGGAAGATTGTGATGGAGGCTGTGGTGGTGGACATGGCCATTGATAAAACTCCTCAGATGGCTGCAATTGTTCTTCTTTTTGTGAGCCTTGCGTCAAAGAAATTAGTCCATCAAGAATTTCATTATAACTCATGGGCATACTTGAATTCGATTGGAATTGTTGTGGGAGAGGCTGTGGTGGCTGCATAAGTCTTGAATAGAACACTTCATCGTGCTGCCAATATCCACTTTGTTGAACTTGTTGAGGTTCTCCCCACATATAATCTGAATAATCTCTCCAATCCGAATTGTAAGCGTTGGAAAACATGTTGCCCCTTGATTGGCTATGGCCTTGATATCCCCAAACATCTTCATTTGTATCGAATTGAGGACATTGATGAGTTTGATATCCTTGCCCATAGGGCACATCAAATGTAGGGACACTTGGCATTGTGGTCCTTTCGGCATTATGAGTCAATTGAGAAGTGAGATGCGCCAATTGAGCTTGAATGGTCGCAAGTGCCATGTCTGCTCCATTTGTACCTAAAATCAAAGAAAGAAAACTAAATCAAATATCAAAAGTAAAAGTCACATACACAAAAACAAATAGAAACACAAAGGGATTAGCAAACTTGCTAATCCCCGGCAACGGCGCCAAAATTTGGTGCGATGATTATGCAAACACACAAATTAAACCCTCTTGTTGACAATTGTAGTATATAAACCAATTTTTAGTTGTTCTTTCGATAACTTATGAAACTCAATACTCCGGGTTAACCGTGATAACACTTTTTTAACCTTCAAGTTCTCCTTAAGTTAATGAATTGAATGGGATAGCGCATATAACAATTCAAAACATTCTTCAAAAGTTCTATACGTGAAAAGTAAAATAGAGATATAATCAAAGATCATTAAGATTCATGAGAACTATAAGTATTGACGAGGCATTCGTAACTATGAAAAGTATGACACTCTTGCCAAGAATTCACTTAACACGATTGTGGATAGCAACCTTTACTACTCACGAATATAAGTTCATAACTATTAGGTGAAATTCTCTTATATTCTAGCATCAAACTTATGCATGAGAACTAAGCGTGCACTCTTAATCAACATACATAAATAAGTTATTAATCAAATAGTTAAGCGAATTGAAATCACAAATTATTAAATCACAACCAAAAGTAATTAATTCATAATGCAAATGTAATCATGGCTTTGAATCCCCCCTAGCAAAAGATGGGGGTTTAGTTCCTCATAATCATAAAACAAAGGTAAATAGATTTATACATTGAAAATAAAAGAAAGAAAACACCTAAACGCTCCAACGATCCTCGTTAAGTGGCAAACACGTCCAAGCACTTTCCTTCCCTTCCTTTGCTACGGCACAAGGAGTGGTTGTGGGTTGAAGGGTTGATTGTATGGAGGAATGGATAGGGGGATGTATGGTGGTGTTTAGGATGGGTAGGGAGGGGTAAGGCTAGGATAGGTTAGAACCAGATTTTTGGAAGAAAGAAAAGGGAGTTGCGGCTAGGATAGTTTAGGGAGTGTAGAATGGAAGTGTTGTGTGAATTGGTGTCTTTGGCCTTGATGGAGAAGCCTATTTATAGGCTTTGAGAATGAATCACTACCATCCATTTTCTTGGTGAGAATGAATCACCACTATCCCTTTTTATTGGTGAGAATGAATCACTACCATCCATTTTGTTGGTGAGAATGAATCACAAGCATCCATTTTTAGGCTCCCCATCCATGCAATCCATTTCACCCCAAAATAGCTCCAAATTGCACCAAAATGCACTTCTTTGCTAACTTTGTTATTTAGAACCTACAAACACACGAAAATAGCTTAAAACATTCTAATAAGATGAAACTAATTAAGTAAATGCAAGGAAACAAACTAATAAAGTCACATAAATATGTTTCTATCAGATTGCAGCAAAAAACAAAGAAGAATAACAAAAAATGATTGCAAAAAATCAAAGATCGGTTCTCGCAGGAGATAAAATGGCGAAACAAAAAGGAAGAAATCAAGAGAAATGAGGGCACACAACAACGATGACTAAGGAAAACCCAACTAAGGAAAATAGGAGCCCTAAAGCAGAAAATGGAGAAAGGTAAAGTGAAACAAACGAACAAAATGAGAGAAAGAAACGACAGAGGACTTGGGCTCAATGGGTAGAACTAAGAATTCACTGCACACATATGGAAAAGCACAGCAGAGATAAGAAAAATTTGAGGGCATTACCGCCCTTTCACTATTCACAAACAGTGAAAAACAGTGTTAGGGGGAACCCAGTTTTAGTATATGTATAATACAAATGTCTACTTGTGCGATATATATATATATATATATATATATATATATATATTTAATATTCTAATTCAAGTAAGCATTGGGTTCTTCTCTGTTCTATAGTGGCAAAAAAACAAATATGTATATGTACTTTGCTACAGTTTGATTCTCACAGACTCTACTCATCTAACAACTAACTATTTAACTCAGTAGGGGCATCTCCAACCAAACGAGGGTCAAGGGGCCATGTTTATCCCTATAACCCTACAAGAAATTATTTTTTAATGAACAATTTAGGCCATATTTTATATCATCTCCAACCGAGGGGGCCAAATGACCATAGGCCAAAACATAGCCATTTGACAAAACCAATCTCCAACCAAAGAGGGCTATCATTTAAAATAATATTTTGGAACATAATTTGAGTATCACTTGTCGCTAAATGAATAAACCTTATGATTTCTTATCTTTATATAGTCTCAATAATTTTTCGGATATGATATCGAGTGACAAGTGTCACTAAAGTGAGTAACTCTAGATTTCTTATCTTTATGTGATCTCAATATTTTTTCAGATAGAATTTCGAGTGACATGTGTCGCTAAAGTGAGTAGCTCTCCAGGTTTCTTATCTTTATGTAATCTTAATAATTTTTTTGATAGGATTTCGAGTGCCATGTGTAGAGATGTAATTAGTTGTGCAATAGAATGTGAAAAATTGAAATAAATGAACTACAAGATAGTATGGAATGGTGAAAATGATGTAAGAGATGGTGTAGGAATGGCTTAGGTATATATAGGGAAAAAAATTAGAATTTTTTTTCGTCCAAAAAAAAATATAATTCAAATTCCAACGGTATCCTGATGTCACCTAGTCGTTGCTAGCTGGCGTTAGGGTTGCAACTCGAGCGGTTTGAGTGGGTTGGAAGGTCAACCCAATCCTAACCCAACTTTTATAATTCGGGCTCAGGTTCGGGTTGGGTTTCATTCGGGTTCATTTGGGCTTGGGTTTAATTGGGTTAGGGTTTACTTGGGTTGGGTTCAGGTTGCCAACTTTTTTCAAGTTGAATCTTGTAACAACTTAGTTTTCAAGAATTCCTAAAAAGAAAATTAAGCCAAGTAGCATCAAAGCTAGCTAACTTTAATTTCATAATCCATCTACTATAAAACTTTAGGATTTAGAGACTAAAAATATGGGTTGACTAATCAAAGCCTCTTATTCCCTAAAAGCTTAAGTAATTATAAAGGGTAATTTATTAAAAATATATTAGAAATCGCGTTGGTTTTTGGACTTGGCTCACTTGGATGTAGTATGAGTATTAATTAATATGTGTTATAATCTGTTTAGAATGGGTTTGGTTGGGTTGGAGATGGATGGGCAAATGATTAACTCAACTCAACCCAATCAATGAACGAATTGAAAATAGGTTGGGTTCAGGCGGGTTATAACTAAAAAAACCCACTTGTTCGGGTTTAAAGTCGAGTTGAACATGGGCGGGTTTGGATTGGCCCAGCCCAAGTTGCACCTTTAGCTGGCGTCATGTCGACGCCAGGTAGCTGTTGGCTTTGAATAAGCTAGGCTGGAGGACTGGCAGCTGGATATGGCCCGTTGGCATGATTTTAGATTTTTGGCCCGGTGGGGCCCACAAGCGCTTTGGTCTAACCTTTGGTTTGAGACGATTTTCATGTCAAAACGAGCTATTTTTTGGCCTATGATCCTTTGGCCGAGTTAGTTGGAGATGGCCTAACATTATCAGTCTACTAAAAAAAGTAGAAACCTTGAGGAGTCCTTAATCTGTTTAATAATTCTAAATGGCTGTTCTTGAAAGACAAATCACAAAAACCCGATTCTTGGTTCTTGGAAAGCCAAAGTAAAATGCAAAATCCCATATTCTAGCTTATTAGGGTTGGATAAATTTCACCCTATCCGCATCAAGTAAGGAATGGCCGCGGATTGTAGTGGCGATTTGTAGCGAGTGACAGCGTGAGCCGAAAGGAGATGAATGTGTGAGTCTAAGGAGGGTGTATTCAATTGTGAATTTGAGAGATTTTAATGGATTTGTAAATTCATGGATTTTTATGGAGTTTAATTGATTTGTAGAGATTCCATGTAAAATTTTGATTCAATTCCCTCGAAATCTCTTGGGGAGAGGTGAGATTTGTGGATGCTCAAAATACACTACAAAATCTCTCCAATTCCCTCTAATTCCTCAACTTTTTCAAATTCTTTAAAATTAAATTCTAATTGAATACACCTAGAATATTATAAACTTTTTAAAAATCCTAATTGAATACACCCAGATTTATAAGGATTTTCATAAACTATCTTAAAATCCTAATTGAATGCACATTGAATTTCAGAGAATCACTTAAATTCCTGATTGAATACCCCTAGATTCATTAAAAGAATTAAAATCTCTCAAAACCCCAATTGAATACACCCCCTAAGATTTGCAGCGGGGGGAACTGAGAAGTGATGCAGCATGATTTGATTTAGTCTTTATTGAAATTACACAAACACTCCCAATTATTAACGGTTCACAGGTAGACCTGAAATTACTCATTATTTAATGGGCGATTAATGGGTTCATCTGCTAACGACATGAACCATTAAGCATTCCATCGAAATGCTAATTTTAACGGGTGGGGTAGGCTAGGTTAATGAGTTGGTCTAAAATGTCACCCCTAATTTCTTCCACTTATATTATAGCATGTGGAGTACTACTTGAATACTCCATGTTATATTATAACATGTGACATACTACTTGAATACTCGACATGGAGTACTGTTTGAATAACCGACCCATGAAGAAATCTCTCCTAGAGTTTAGACTTAGAGTATGGAGGTAGTGAAAAACAGGCATATATGTATATTATTAAATTCTAATTTGATTTTTTTTTTGGTAAACTAGAAATATTATTCTAGGGCAAAGACCAACAAAGTACAAAGAGCAAAACACACAAGAGGGCCCAATTACAAGATTATCACAAAGCAAAAAAGGACCCTAAACCAAAGCCCAAAACAACAATTTTGAGCCCAGAAATAGACAAACAAAATAGAAAACCTTGCAACCATCACTATCATTGACGCGCAGCCAAGAAACCGCAGCAGACCAAAACTCCAACCCGATGCTAGGGGTGGGTTCGGTTCAAATCGGGTCAGTTCGGTTCAAATCGGGTTGGTTCGGTTCGGCCCATTTTTTTGGTTTTTTCAGTTTTGCTTTTTTTCGGTTCAGTTTCGGTTTTTTTTCGTTTTTTTTTTTGTTCAAAATAACAAAAAAAAAATTGAAATATGAAATTTTAACATCTCCAACACAATCACACTTCAAGTCTTCCACACCTAAAATAAACATAACGCCCAAACTTTAAAGTCCTCAAGCACACACTTCTTCTCTTCAAGCTCAAGCTCATCTAATTAAGATACAAAACATATAATAAGATTCAATTAGGGAACAACCCTAAATCATGATTCATAAAGCTTTCCCATACACCAATTACATAACATATAACTGTAAAGAACAGAACATAACATCCAATGGGTCAGTGAAGGGATAACATGTCAGAACGTGAGAACTTAGATTGTTTACAAAACAACTGATCTTTGATGCAGCTTGGGTTATCTATATATACAAAAGCTAGCCTTTATTTTAGTATGAAACAAAATTATAATAAAGAAGAAGAAACTTTATATTTAATACTGTAAATGCATATCTTATTAATGCATATAAGGGTATGGTTTTTGTCAACTAACTCCAATGGAGATAAGGACTGACTAAGCTTTCCAAAACTGGGTCGATATGGTTCTGTGCAAACATCACCATTTTTGGTACCTTCCATCCTTTCCAAAACCAGCATTTACGAAATCACTATTCTATAAAAACACTTTCAGAAATGACTAGTTACAATTAATCATTTCAAATACATGTATTTAATAATAAAAATATTAATTTATAATTAATTATTAAAACTTCAGTTCGGTTCGGTTTTTCAATTTCGGTTCGGTTTTTTCGGCTTTGGTTTGGTTTGGTTTGGTTTTCGGTTTTTTGAACCCACCCCTACCCGATGCCATAGATCAAGCAAATCAAGTCCGCAAGAGTGAAGGAGAAGATGACTCCAACAACATCCAAAGACCACCACAAAGATCAGTACAGCAACTAGAAATAGAATGAAGCTAGTGAGAGATAACCCACCAGCAACAAAGCCACCGAAGATAAATCCACGAGAGGTGGTGGTGCGAACACCCAAGCCAGAGCTCTACGCACTTCCCGGGAGAATCGTGTCAAAACGCATTGATGGTCCAAAGTTGTAGATCCGAAAATACGTAGAGTCAAAGATTGTTGGAACCAGGTGGGAAAGGTAAGAAAAGGATGGAAGAAAATCATGGAGATTGATGGTGGGAAAAGAAAAAAAGAGGATGGGAAAGGGAGATGGAAGTGATGGCTGAGAAATTTGATTTTTAAAGCACAAAGGCTTGAAGGAAAGGGCAGATTGGAGCGGAAGAAGCAGGAAAAACAGACACAGAAAAAAAGAAAAGGAAGCAAGGAAGAAGAACCACCGACCTTAGCCTTAGCTAGGGCCGGTGGCGGAGAGGGAATGGAAAAGTAGAACTAACCTCACACACGGGCAAGAAGAAACTCTCACAGCATGAAGAGAAAACCTCTCACACGATGGAGAGAAGCCTTTACTTTTAAGAGTGTTTAGCTATTCTAATTTGAATTTTTGACAGCGTGTACGAAACAAGGGTAAGGAACGCACAATCGTTTGGAAGTACATTTATTTGCATGCAAAGCGCTATGTTTGAGTTTGAGACGTGAAATCATAAGCGTACATGTTCGTCCTGGTACATGGGGTGGGGCAGAAAGCAAAAGAATATTGCCTGCATTTTAATCGCCTGAAATTTCTATAGTAATATTTAACACAATCATATATATATGACCATGGTACATGCTGCGAGCTTTACAACTACTTTAAGATCTTTTAGTAGGTAGATTTTCTTCTAAAGTTTTAGTAATGAATATTGATCACGTTATCACAACCCATGCATTTGAAGAAATACATATATAAAATTTGAGTCTTCTGATAAGGTTTAGCTACTATCTATAAAACATATAATTTGTCCATGTATAACTTGGACAAAATTAAAATTATTCACCAGTCTTGCAGTACTCTCGCTATTTGTCCATACATATATATACATAACTTGGACACAGGGAAAAAGTATACTAGTATCCTTTGCGGTCTTGCTATATACACACACATATTATTGTAAAATAAAATTATTCACCAGTATTGCAGTACTCTCGCTATTTGTCCATACATATATATACATAACTTGGACACAGGGAAAAAGTATACTAGTATCCTTTGCGGTCTTGCTATATACACACACATAATATTGTAAAACTAAAAACTAGATCAATACATAATAGTTACTAATAAGAATTTTGCAGATGAAGTACATAAAATTACTGTTACATCAGATCGTGGCTGCGTAACAGTGAGCAAACTCATTCTCTAAAGGGATTCAATTTTTTTTTTAGAAATCAGAACCAGTTGTGGGGCAAACTCGATATCAAATTTTAATGATTCAAAATGTCTATTGTCTAAGTTGTATTTCATACATCATCTTTGTAAAATATTAATCAAATAAAAAAAGTTTGCAACATCTAATTGAACTCGAAGAAATGGTCGAACATTGTGTTTTAAAAAACATTGAAATTTTATAATGACATCCTAATGAGAAAGTTGTTTTGGATTGAATTGATTTTTTTGCAAAAATGAACTATACAAAAGTGGGCTTCACAACTAGTCTTTATTTTTACATATAAACAGGATTCCCGTTAGGGAATGGGTCTATAACAGTAAATACACTCACTGAAATATCTCTTTACTTTGCAACGAGACATTTTGAGATAAAGTTTCGTATTGGTTCGTATAGTGAATACATACCAAATTTTGTTGACCGAAGAGAACAAATATCAAATTGTGTTAGTAACTAATGCGTTTGATCTGTCCCATATATAGTTGATTCCACCTGTTTTTATTTTTATTTTTTAATTAGAACCGAGAGTAAAGTTGGGAGCAAGGGAACGCATTTTGGGCAGGCTAGCTTTGTTACCAATTAATGATGAGAAACATTTCACATCAGAATCAAGATCTGTTATTAAGGCCATTAAATTACTTGGATGACAAAACCCTGGCTTCAACTAAGCAAATGAAGCATTCTGCGTTTGTCAAACCTTAAAAGTTTACACGCTTCCTTTTGATTGCATAACAAAATTCTTAAATAGTTCAATCCAGGCAGGTTTGTCAAGGCGGCTCTTAGAAAATCAAATCAAATTTCGTTCTTTATTTATATGAAAAGCAATGACGCGTCTAAGGATATCCATCATCACACTTTTGTATAATGCGTGATCTCCATTGGCACACTCAGAATATTGCAATAGGACCAGAAAATTAGCCAAGCAGTGGCTGCTATAGCCTTAAGAGCATGAAATATTTCAATGCAATTTTTTTTATCATGTCCCAATTTTTAAAGGGAATGGCTAGATACATTTTCCTCTTATTTTATTTTATTTCATTTACCATTTTGCGAAGTGGTTTGGAAATTATAATTAGGGTCGGTCTACAATACCTTTCAAAGAAAATTGCACTATCTTTTAATTTGATGGATGATTGTGTACAAAAACGCTAGAGAGAATTATGTCCTCCATGTACAATACAAAGGCATATAAGATGGATTTACAAATTCTTACTTAATAAAAGTAATTTTACAAAACCATTCTCACATGCTTATGTAATGGTTGTGGATGACATTTTATACTCCCTTTTTGTGATCCATTCTTTAATATTCTAGCTTCAATTCCTTTAGTTGTAAATTCCTCGCCCAAATATATCCTTAATTATTACCTAATATAGTCATTATACGCCACACTCCAGGTCATGCATGTCCCAAATAGGTGCCAAGATTACAGTGGTATATCATCATTTCACATACATCCTTATCAAAGGAAATCATACATATAATATAATACAAAAACTCACGGGCATGCATGATGTTCATTGTCAGTGTAAACTAATGAAGGTTATTTCTGTTTGTAGCTGATATGTTCATGATCCACAAAAAGAGGAGAAAAAAAATTAGAAATGAATGTGTAATTTGGGTCATGTGTTTTATTTTTCTCCTTGTTGAGATTCGAAGGGATTTTAGTAGAGCTATAATTTCATTTCATGGAGTTTGATAACTTAGTTCTAAATGTTTCCCAAAGAGTCCACTTAGACTTGAGTGGATTCTCACAAAATTTCAAGGGGTTTTTATCACAGACAGTCTTTGAGATTGATCCCTCCTATTAAGATGGTTCTTAAAATTGAAAATCGATCAATGTAGTCCCTGAAAATAGGTGTCACAAATTAATGTGATCCCTTCATTAGAATTTCGTAAAAAATTATGTTAAGTGCTGATGTGGCATATAAATAGGTTCCACAAATCTATTAAATATTACCATGTGAATAAAACAAATCTTTGAATAATAAAAAACCATTTCATTTTTACAAAAAAAAAATGATTGTTCACCATCTTCTTTCCTTTCCCACCGAGCAACCACTACAGCCCCACACCACCTTGTCGACCACACCTCCGGGTCAAGCGACACCGAAGAGGTTTCAATTCGATTATTAGCGCTGGAGAGCACGAAGACCGCGAGAATGGGGGTGCGACCCATTGGATTGGCTGGAGCCCACGGCGCTGATATGATCAAGGGACGAGAGATATAGGTTAGGGAGGGCATGTGGTTGGGCTTGGAGTGATTAGACGGGTGAAGGTGGAGGTGGTGGTGGTTTCATTGGATGGCGAGGAGAGGTTGGGAGCGGGGCAAGGGTAAGAGGAAGACATTTGTGGTGAGAGGGTGGTGGGTTTGGTGGTCAATGCTGGCTGGGTGTGAGGGCATATGCATATGGCAATTTGTATTGTGTGTTTTTGTAGGGCTTGGGTTGATGGTTGTGCCATTGTAGGAGTCGGGGTTGGGTTTTTGGGGAGGGGAAGAAGATGATGAACAGTCATCTTCTTCTTTTTATTTTTAAGTTTATAATTATAAAAAAAAACTTATTTAAATATTTTCTAATTCACATGGCAATATTTAATTAGATTTGTGGGATCCAGTTATGTGTCACATCAACATATAACAGAATTTTTAACACAATTGTGATGAAATGACCACATTGATTTGTGACACCCATTTGCAGGGACTACATTGATCGATTTTCAATTTTAGGGGCCATCTTGATGTAATGAGTCAATTTCAGAGACCATTTGTGATAAAAACCCAATTTCAAGAGAAAGAAGTTGAATTTGTTTAAGTACTATGAAATCTCTTCGAATCCATCAATTTTTTCAAGTTACTAAAAAAACACTATCAATATGGAAATTAAGGTTCAAAAGATCATTTTTTAAAATACTGTTTGTCCCAAGGTTTGTATTTTGTATTAATTAATTCACTTTGTTTGGTACGTAGAACTGCATTGATTATTTTAATAGGGGCAAATGACATTTTACTACCCTCATGTTTGGTGGTTTTCAACATTTAGTACATCAATTTTTTTTCATCCCAGAGTCATACCTAAAGTGTAAGTTTTGGGACAGTCTCATACATCCGTTAGTCAAACTGTTAGTTCTCCTGTTAAGTGATGACATGGCGCCCATGTGGACAATGACTATATTAAAATAATTATTTAAATAAAAATAATATTAAAAAAAACCCCCATCTTGCAAATAAGAACCCGAACCCAGAAGAAGAAGGAAGAAGAAGAAGAAGAAAGAAAGAAAGAAAGAAAAAAAAAATGAAAATTGAACCCAGAAGAAGAAGGAGGAAGAAGAAGGAGGAAGAAGAAGAAGGAGGAGGAGGAGGAGAAGGAGGAGGAGGATGAGGAGGGGAAGAAGAAGAAGAAGAAGAAGAAGAAGAAGAAGAAGAAGAAGAAGAAGAAGAAGAACCCGAACCCAGAAGAAGAAGGAAAAAGAAGAAGAAGAAAGAAAGAAAGAAAAAAAAAATGAAAACTGAACCCAGAAGAAGAAGGAGAAGGAGGAGGAAGAGGAGGGGAAGAAGAAGAAGAACCCGAACCCAAAAAAAGAAGGAAGAAGAAGAAGAAAGAAAGAAAGAAAGAAAAAAAAATGAAAACTGAACCCAGAAGAAGAATGAGGAGGAAGAAGGAGGAGGAGAAGGAGGAGGAGAAGGAGGAGGATGAGGATGAGGATGAGGAGGGGAAGAAGAAGAAGAAGGAAAAAAAAATTGAAAACTGAACCCAGAAGAAGAAGGAGAATGAGGAGAAGGAGGAGGAGGAGGAGGATGAGGATAAGGAGGGGAAGAAGAAGAAAAAAAAATGAAAACTGAAACCAGAAGAAGGAGGAAGAAGAAGAAGAAGAATGAGGAGGATAAGGAGGATGAGGAGGTGAGGAGGGGAAGAAGAAGAAGAAGAAAGAAAAAAAAATCCGAACCCAGAAAAGAAGAGGAAGAAGAAGGAAGAAGAAAAAAAAAATCTGGGTTGGGGGCGTGCATGTGGGAAGAAGAAAGAAGAAGAAGGAAAAGAATGAGGAAGAAGAAGGAAGAAAAAGAAGAAGGAGAAGGAGGAGGAAGAAGAAAAAAAAATCAGGGTTGGGGGCGTGCAGATGAGGGGAGAAGAAGGAAGAAGAAAGAGAATGAGGAGGAAGAAGAAAAAACAATCCTGGGTTGGGGGCGCGCAGGGGGCGTGCAGAGGGGGGAAGAAGAAGGAAGGAGAAGGAGAAAGAGAAGGAGGAGGAAGAAGAAGAAAAAAAAATCTGAAATCTGGGTTGGGGGCGCGCGCCGGGGGGTGAGGGAAGAAGTTTTTTTTTATTTTTATAAATATTATTTTTATTTAAATAATTATTTTAATATTTTTAATAACACGTGGCGCCCAGTCATTGTCCGCATGGACGCCACATCATCACATAACGGGAGAACTAACAGTTTGACTAACGGATGTATGAGACTGTCCCAAAATTTACACTTTAGGTATGACTCTGGGATGAAAAAAAATTGATATACTAAATGTTAAAACCCACCAAATATTAGAGTAGTAAACAGAAATATACCCATTTTAATAAGATATACTAATCTGTATATTAGATAGTACTAATTATGTTGTCAAGCTACTGACCTGACTATTTCCATGCATAACAGTTTACATTGACAATGTAATATGATATTCACATCTTAAATACTAACTTTGTTATAGTAACATCATTAGGAGTTATTAACTATAACCTTGCCATTATTTATGCTACATTTGATAATTTTTTACTATTCTAGTGTAACCTTGAACTTTTTTGTGATTTAGGTGGTAAGTATTAATTTCATGTTGTAACACATGTAAACGTGAAGGTACGGAGCCTAAAAGTGACAACCGATGATGTATAATTTAATGACTTCCACTAGTAATTTTATTTAAAGAGAGGGTACCAACAGAATCCCATTATAACGGACTATCTTGTAGGCTACTCTTTGAAGTAAGTTGAGGTTCCACCATATATAAATGAATTGGTAATATGGGACATGCAAGGTCTATTATTTCCCAGATGTGAGATTCAAACTCTGAACACGTCCCACACGTGATAAATTTTCAGCCTTAACATGTAGAGAAAGTGGTCCCACAATGTGGAATTGTAATAAAATATAAAGAATATAGAAGATTAAGGTAGAAAACGACAGTACTATGTATATATATAGTATTAGCGAAAGTGGTTGTGCACGATGCTGTGGGTTTTAAAACCTTACAAAACATGTAAAAAATTATGAATATATATACGATAGTCAATACTATTTACATACATGTGAAAATCCACTTACAATTCTATCTACAATAAGGACAAAATAGGAGATAATTTTGTCTTATCTACTACAACCCTATTTAATCGTCAAACATGTTTATCATGTGTTCAAAAAGTACACTATCTGTCTATTAAAAACTTGCGACGTGATTGGTAATAAGAGTATCTCTTATATTGTTGTCAGTTGTTTTATGCATATAATGAAAGTGAGGACTTGAAGCATGACCAAAATAACACTTCTATTTACAATTTCCTTGGAGGCCACATCAGGCTTTACCAGTGTAATAATTCCAAAACTGAGTGTATAAGAGGTGATTGTGGTAGAAAAAACATGTCGTCTTCAATCTTGATGAATTTTTACCGTTTTCAGTCTTGACGAATTTTTACCAACAAATCATGTAAATACCTTTGATCAATGACCAAAGCCACGCGCCTACAGAGGTGAAGGGAGGAGAGTTTGGCTAACTAGGTCTCCAATGCTTGAGTTAGTTTTTCTGAAAAGTACAAGTGTAGGGCTTAATTGCATATCAAAAGCTTACAAGAAATTGGTGGAGAATGGGTACTCATAGCGAGATAGTCAACCACATGTGTCAATGTTCAGTTGGCCAAGTTGTGTCATCTGTTGGATACAGTAGGAACGTATCTTTAAGATGCTAGGATATCTTAAAGATACTTGAGAAATTATCCTGAAGATATTATTTAATTAATAATATCTTGGAATTACCTCGTGAAATCCTTGATTGGATTTAATGGTGATTTCTTGCTTGATTGAGTTGGTATTCAATGATGAGAGTTTTAATGATAGGATTTGGTGATTAATCTTACATTTAATACCTATGACTTTTCTCCTTTTCATGTGCATGAGCTTGGAGAAGTCATAGTCAGCAACTCATGTCTTCTTGAGGTTGAACTGCGAGTAGAACGGATGTACGTGGGCCTTGCCAATTTAATGAGGGCATTTTCGTGTTTTATTGGTAAAAGTCCACTGTTATTTCCATAATATTTTGCTTCACAAATGCCCCTACACCTGTTGCACTGCACGTAGGAGGAGTAGGAGGTATAGAAGTTCTAAGGTGAGTAGGTCTGCCAAAAATGGGTTCTTTGACTGAGCTTCAATCTCCTTTAAACCCTCACCAAATCGTACATGCAAGATATGAATCTTGACCCAGTGAGTAAGATTGGTGGTGGTTTGGGGTGTGGTGTGGGTCGACTTGTGCAGCTCTAGAAAAGCAAGGGTGAGATTGAGCAGAAGAGTGATGTGTGAGAGAGAGAACGATGCTCAGAAAGTGAGGAGACCAAAAAATGAAATGGACGGATTGTTTACGAGCAAAATGCCAAGAAAATATACGATCCAAATTCATTTTCAGAAGTGCACCGTGCTTATGAACAATGCTTTAGAATATTTGGATTTTAGTATATAGATTGAATTTCTCATCTTTTGAAAAAAGTAAAGAAGTAGTATGAGTGACCAAGCAATTTTAACAAATAAAATTGTGGCGCAGCTGTCCGAAACAAATAATACTATATCTGATCATCTAAGATCTATATAGTCCTTTTGACCTGAGTAGAAGTGTAGAACTAAGTTGTTTTAGGTTTAATAACAGTAACAACGGGCCAAATGGCTGTTTTTCTGGATTGTCTGTGCTTGACCTGGTATATATTATTTTTTTGACGAAAATATAGTCGTCTAATTTTAGTAATATAAAGCCTGTTTATAGAAAAAGACCTTTTGCCTTAATATAATGCATTCTTACACGCATATACATGTCATTACAGAAAATTGGCTAAGCTACATCGTGAATGTCATTACGTATAATGTAACACGCAAATGGAGCAGGTAATGTGATGAGAGTGCATTTTTGAACTCAACCCTCAAGCCATGAGCAGGTCAACTGCCTATTTGATCTTCATCAAGAGGCACGTGATTTCATGGCAAAGGAATATATATGCATACTACCTTGCAAACTTACGATCCAAGCCAAGGATTTGCAGGTCGTTATTCAAGTTGTTCAATCAATTAAATCAGATGATACTAATTTCCAGATCAAACATAAAGTTTATACTCGAGAGGCTAAAAATTCTTAATTAGTTTAGATTAATCTGAATTAACTTCTAAAGAAAGTAGGAGTTTCACCATATAGCTAATTGAGGATATAAGAAGTTGTCCAACTATTTATAAACACATTCAAGGTTCATTCTTTCTCAAGGCGAATTCATATACTCTCAACACACCCTCCTCACTCGTGGCGAATTTTCAAGCCGAATGCTTGGACAACACAAATGGAGTAACGTGGAGCACGTGTGACCATTGCATTTCACACGTACGTAGAACAACATGCTCTTATAACATGAAAAAAATTTTGGTTCCAAACATAAAACCAATTGGTAACGTTGGGAGTAGCCCAGCTACTTATAAAGCATATGCAATGTCCCTTCTTTCTTCAATATGACGAGATTCATACTCTTAACACTTTAGACATAAAATTTGTTAAATTCACACAGTAGCAGTACTTAATTGAAAAAAAAGTATAAAACTTATATTACAAGGATTCAAACAGTACTATACCAAGGAATGGAAAAAAAAAGGTGGGGGGGGGTTGGGAAAGGGAGGGAGAAAGATTCAAAACTATTACTGGACCAATGTTAGTCTTGTTATTCAAGCATTAGGGCCTAAAGTTGTTAACAGCATAGCAAAGCATAGTTGCATTAGAATAAGCACCTATGTTTTCCTTGCCTTGTACACTTCGTTTTTCATGTGTTAGTGGTTTTTTTTTATTTGTTAGGTACGTAAAAATTAAAATGTTCAGTCGTGGGGGGGAGTCGTATTAACTAATCAATTAAGCAACTTGCTACGAAGTCTTATTCTATAAATTGCAGTCGAGAGGAGATCCAACTCGCAAAACATCTCAAGGGCGACCTGAAGGACACAGGGTGGATAGTTAGGTTTCAGACAAACATCTGAAAATGGGGAACTATAACAACATGGGTTTCCTGGTCTTAGCTCTTGTAGGGTTTATTTTCCTGAGCAAGGCTAGTGGCGCTATCCATTATTATGATTTCATTGTAAGTGCTTGGTACATATACTGCATGCAACTTTTTATTTTGAGAGGTGATATATTTGATTCTCGTTAATGCCGAGTTCAAACCAAGTTAGTATCGTTTGTCCAAGTTCCTCACTCCTTAGAGTAATATGTGGGTGTATATTTTATATTTTTGGCATGGTAATATGAGAACTTTTGTTTATATGTTTTTTGGTTTCTATTTTTGTGATGAATATATAATCAATGTTCTCAGATCTTTTCTTGGTATTTCACTCAACAATGTTATTGACTAGTTACTATGATATTGTGCAGGTGCAAGAAACAAATTTTACAAGGCTTTGTAGCACAAAGAGCATCTTAACTGTGAATGGAACTCTTCCAGGGCCAACCATCACTGTTAACAGAGGAGACACCGCTTTTATCAATGTCCACAACCAAGGATATTACGGTCTCACCATTCACTGGTAAACTTCGCCCGCAGCCTCCTCTAATTGCAGACCAGCTAGCTCTCTGTGTATGTGCGTGTTTTTTGGACATTGACCAAGAGTCATTGTAGTTGAAAGATAGAAAGCTTAGCTTGGTAGATATTTTACTGTAAATGAAAAAGAACGATGAATAATAAGTTCGGTGGAAAAATAATATGGATACTTGATAGCTAGCTAGCTAAGTTCGTTTAGAATTTAGATCGATTGAGACTAATGAATAACTAATTAGTACAATGGTAGTGTAGCCCTCTTCACTTTTAAGTAGAAAATTGTAGGTTTGAATCTTGTAAATAGCAAGTCTAATAACACTTTGTTCCCTCACCCCACCCCTTAGAATATTATATATCATTCGACAGAAAATAAAAGAACTCAAGGACTGGAGGGTGAAGGAACACCTTAAATTTGGGTCTTCTGACTTTTGTATACGTTAGATGAATTCCCATCAATAGTTATAATTTATTTTTGTATTGTTGTGTATCCATAGAAGAATTTGTATGTATGCATGGCTTTTAGCTTGGTTTGTTTTTGGTTTCTTAAACAAACACAAAAACAGAACCTTCCAATTTAAATTGACTGCGCAATATGTTGTTTAATTTGTATAGGCATGGAGTGAAGCAACCAAGAAATTCATGGTCAGATGGACCTGAGAATATCACTCAGTGCCCTATTCAACCAGGAACAAACTTCACGTACGAAGTTATATTCTCCAGTGAAGAAGGAACATTATGGTGGCATTCTCACAGTGACTGGACACGCGCCACCGTCTATGGTGCCATTGTTATTCTACCGGCTGCCGGTACCACTTATCCATTTGCAACACCAGATGCACAAGAAATAATTATTCTTGGTACTTTCACTGTTTTAATATCTATTAATTTTTTTAACTACTTAGTTATGACCGTGTTACTATTTAGGCAGATAAAACTGAATATTGATCACAATGCATGCAATTACTTAATACATGCACTACCTAATGGTCATATATGGTCATATATGATATTCTCTCTTTTTAGTTGTATATCTAACCCATTAAATGATGAATGTATTAAGCAAATACATGTATCCAAGCCAAATCCTGTTTTTAGTATATATGAATTTGAAATACAAGGGTCGATAACATCTCTATTGTGAAAATGATTTATTTTTGTATGTCTAAATAATTTTATTGATTAATTGTTAATTACAAGTATCTTACTGAATATAAAATGAAAAGATTTATTTATATTCCAACCTCCACGTTACTTTCCGTATTGTATCTTTTCATTCTGGTATACGTATTTAATTTATGGTTAAGTGGTTAAGTAATCATCAGGGCTATCTGGTCTCATCACTTGTGGAACATCACATGATTCGAAGAATGACATGACTGGGATTTGGGATGTAATGCGTGTCTTGTTTATTCCATAGAACCTTCCAAAAGACACTCTCATTCTCTTTCTTAGTATTCATCGTTGTAAAAGCATTTTTATTTCGATGATCCGTTGAATAATTCTTTGTTTTTTATAATTATATTAACATACAAAAGTCGTTATTTGCTAGAGTTGAACCATTGGATTTATCCTAGAGTAGGTAAATTATTAGATTGTAATACATATATTAATATTAAAACTAAGCATCCAATTTCGATCATCTGCCGGCAGGATCATGGTTTAAGGGAGATGTGATGGAAATAATGGAAGAAGCTCTCTCAACAGGTGCCGATCCAAACATTTCAGATGCCTTCACAATTAACGGACAGCCTGGAGATTTATATAGTTGTTCCAATGGTAAGATTAATTAAAGATCCAGCTTAATCTAGTTTAATAATATAAATCTTATCATATATTCATTCTTTGTTATTACTATATATGTTAGTTCTAAAAGCAAGAGTTGTCGGTTTCCAATTAGAGTTGACATTGAGGATGATAGTATATAAATTAGGAGTAATGCTATTCATACCATATTTTTGTACCACTTTAGGTGATATTTGATGTGGGCAGCCACATCATTTGAATTAATCAGATTTTTCAATTTAGTTCATTATTTAATAAACTAATAATTAAGAAAAAAACTAGTTAATGAAATGATAATTGTGGTATACGATGAATCTTTTTCTTTATTTTCCTTGAATTTTATAAATTTTTCAAATGACGTGTCTATGTAATTCAATAACATACCAAGACATACAAACAGATGCTCAGTGGCTTTTCTGACTTCTTGTTCAGTTGGCAAAACATATTGAACGCTGAGTCGGAAGAAAACGATGGAAAATCATTATTCAAACTTCGCTTTTTCTGTAACCAAGTCATTATTCATATTCTGTTCATGTGGTTTTCTTTATTTACATTCAAGTGTTTGTCAAGTATACAATAGTTTTTTCATTAAATAAAAAATATTTTTGTTAATTCAGTTATGACTGTAATTTTTCGTATTGCTTAGTAGTTCGAACTATTGAAGAAAAATTGCAAATCCTAATCTATCATCTTTGGTTAGTCAAAAAACCATCTTATAAAAAAGAACATCAAATTTCTTAAAAACTTAGTAGACATTTTGATTTCGTCCAGAATAGAATATATATATATATATATATAGAGAGAGAGAGAGAGAGAGAGAGAGAGAGAGAGAGAGAGAGAGAGAGAGAGAGAGGAAATATATTGCATACAAAATTTCAAAGGAAAACGGCTGTCCCAAAATTAAAAGTAAGTTCAGCTTTATTTGGTCTTTGCAAGTAAACATTAAGCATAAACTCTCTATACGTCATTCCAAAATAATCTCCAAACTCCAAATACGTATCAACCGCTGGTACAGTACTAAGTGTTTTGATTCCTCCTAAACATAATATATTTCTGCAACCAACATAATAAACTTTCACATGCATCATCTGTTAGGGTTTGTAGTGATTTTTGTAAAACAAGTACAACTTAATGGATTTCGTGTTATTGCATGCAGAGACAACTTACCGATGGATGGTTGATTACGGTAAGACCTATCTTCTTCGGGTAATTAACGCGGTGATGAACGAAGAACAGTTCTTCGCCATCGCGAACCACAACCTCACAGTCGTAGCACAAGACGCTGCATACATAAAACCTATAACCACCTCTTACATCATGATAACTCCAGGCCAAACCATGGACATTTTAGTCACCGCAAACCAACCTCCCAGCCATTATTACATGGCTTCTCATCCTTTTATGGATGGAACTGGCGTTTCACATAACAACAGCACCACCACTGCAATTGTTCAATACAACGGCAACTACAGCACCCCATCAACCACTCCCTTTCCAACCCTTCCGGTGGAAGCCGATGATACAGCTGCTGATAACTTCACTAAGCAAATCAGGGCATTGGCAAGCAAAGAGCACCCTATTGATGTCCCATTAAAAATTAATTCCAGGATCTATATGACTATTGCAATCAATGAAAGAATTTGTGCTAATTCTTCATGTAAAGGCCCGAATGGAAATGCGCTTTCTGCAAGCTTAAACAACGTCAGTTTCGTGATTCCATCTGTTGATGTACTGCAAGCATATTATCGGTACGTACTATTTTTTTTTTGTTAATTATTGGTAATTTTTCGTAATTATTAATTAAGTTGTGATAGCTGCTATTGCAACTATTTTCAGTCATGTGTGTATGTTTGCCGGAATCAAATAGTAGGTTTCGGTTCATGAAGTTTGGTTCAATTAATTAAGAAATGCATTAATGCCTTCCAATGTGGGAGAAATTTCTATAACTACGTACGGAACACCAACCACATGTATCATTCTATGTGTGACAATAACGGTAGACATGGTTGATATGTTCCACTTTTAGGATATATTAACATAACATTTATTTATGAGTTATTATTTGAATGAACTTGTAACATCACGTAACATGTTCTAAGTACACTAAAAAATTATGTAGTTGCACTTTATATTCTGGTCAATGATTGGTGGAAGTGACTTGTCTCATAAGAAATGGAGAAAAACCAAAGTAAAACTCCCATATTTGTCAATTAACAATTTGAATAAACTTATTTATTCCTAACAAAACGTAGACCTTATTTCTTAATTTGTACAGGGGTAACAATGGAGTCTACAGAACTAGTTTCCCAAACAAGCCACCTAATCCTTACAACTACACTGGAGACGTGGGTAACAACACAACATACCCGAACTTTGGTACGAGGGTGAGAATGATCAAATATGGTGAAGGAGTTGAGATCATTTTCCAAGGAACCAACGTCATTGCACCTGAGAACCATCCAATGCATCTCCATGGTTTCAGCTTCTATTTGGTCGGAACTGGTTCCGGCAATTTTAACCATACAACATCGCCCAAGACCTACAATTTGGTTGACCCCCCAGAAGTAAACACCATTGCAGTTCCAAAGAATGGATGGGCAACCATTAGATTTAAAGCCGATAATCCTGGTAAGTTCTATAATTTTGAGCGTCACACTATCACTGTCACTATGCCACATGTATATAGTCTTTCTAATGCTAGTGAACGACTGTATTTTAGGGTCTAGTACTGGTAATAAATACACAACATCTTATGATATGGTTGGATTCGTAACACATATTGTGACCATATCGCTCTCTTTTATAGCTACCTAATTAATTTGCATTTTACATGTTTGAGGTATTAAGGTGCTTAGTTAGGAGGAACCACGAAACTAATTGATTATGATTTTGCAGGAGTATGGTTTATGCATTGTCATTTGGAAAGACATTCCAGCTGGGGGATGGATACCGTGCTCATAGTGAGGAATGGAAAGACCAAAGAAACCAAAATTCGCCCACCGCCTGCTTATATGCCTCTTTGTTCCAAGTCTTAGATAATTTAAAGTTCTTTCTTTTGCTTTCTTTTCTTTCATTGATCTCAATTTAAATTTGTGTATTTAACTTTTACTTGTGAGAATAATTGTAAGATTCAAGTCTTTGCCTTTGAGTGATTTTAGTCATCCTGAAGTAGTATGTGGTAGTTTAACTGCTTAAGACTGATATTATGATCAATATTTCCAAACCCAAACCTGCTTCCTATAGTAAAACTGAAAATGTTAAAGAGCTGCATGGCTAGAACTGCTTAAGCCTAGAGTACTAGCCCGATATATATGCTAACAACTTCAACCTTTTCGTTCTCAAATTCCATCTCTTTTCAGCTCCCATTTTCATCTTGAATTGTTGCTTGATGATCAGAGTGTAGCAGTAATGTTCAAAACATGAAATTTGGAATCTAAGGAATAAAAGTGAAGCGATGGGTTTTGGTTGCTTTCGGCAACCATCGCTAATTAAATTCGAATTGGCAGATCACCATTTCAAATTAATTGGCTGCCACCTTTTGGTTTTGGCAGCAGCCACCCCTTGGAATTTGCAGAGACTGATTGTCTCTTCTTGGTTATTGAATAAGTGTCGTTGATCACTATTGCATATTAATCTAACGCCTAGCATTTGTCCATAACATCACAACTCTTCGACAAAGAGTGGTGATTATTAATCAACGCAGTGCTTACTGCTTACGAACAGGTGTTGCACATTTTAATGAGACACGAGAACCTCTATATATAGAGGTTGTTTCCAGCATATTTGACATAACTAAAAAGTTCAAGTTCTCCTTGAAGAATCCCTTTGTTCTCTTTATAATATTCTTATACAGTCGTGCTCTCCTATGGTCCTCAATTTGAGGATCAAATGTGTATTACTCGAGTCCCTTGTAGAACTTCTTTCGGTGTTGGGTTAATTTTCGTAAGTGCGAGACGCATATTAACAATAGTAATTACTACGTAACTTGAATAGATATATTTGCACACTTGTAGTGAGGGCAAATGAAGTCTTAAGAAAAGCGTAATTACTAATTAAGTAACTTGAAGCAAAACTTCTTCTAGCCATAACCCATAAACACTACTCTTCTAACACAGAACAGTCTATTTTTTGTGATAACCTATATTATAGACCAACTCTACAAAAAATCAACACAATCAGAAAATCATTTTACAGTTTGATTAACACTGGTGTTTAAGTGACAAATATGGTTCTTCTATCTATTAGATAACTAATAGATGACTAAATAGTTTCCGATTTAGTTAAATTTGCATAGAAGATCTTTAAAAGACGATATAAAAAGTAAACAGTTTCGATCATTAAGCGACATTGCAAGATGAGAAAGTTTGTTACTAAGTCTTTTCGGCCCTCTTGAAATTCAATGAGAATATTAAGAAATCAAACCATCTTTGCAAATTTTTTTTTCAATAAGGGCAGTTTTACATTGTTCCAACTTGTTTACATCCAACCTGAGAGTCTTAAGGTGCAGACATAATATACATGTTTTGTGAACTAGGGCCAAGGTTCGCCCAAATAAATTATAACTAGGGACAAGGCCGAATAAACAAACTAAATAGAGACGGATCTAGGTAGAGCCAGCCCATTGGACTCAGCAGTCAAAACTAATGAGAACTGAGAAAGGAGGAAAATGTAACCAATGGAGGACCAATCTAAATGCAAGATGAACTGGGGGGGTCCAAATCCAAAATTTTAGCTTAGACTTGCAAGATTAATTGGAAAAATATGTCAACGTTTAACTGTCGATATATATTTATTAATTCTATTAACTTCTCATTAGTTTAGAGCTGTTGTAGAGAAAAATAATTTGACAGAGAATGAGGGAATTTTTATTAGAGAATTTTATATATTACAATGTGAGGCATTGTTATTTTTATATAACGTGTGTCTATTCTGGCATATTACACAAATATTCCTAATTCAATAACGAGAATCAATTACCTAATCAATTGAAGAATAAATGACTTATTCATTTGATGAGTCAATGACTCAACGATTACACTAATTAGTGGACAAACATAAATGTCCTACAACACTCTTCCCTCGACATTCACAAATTGCTTAGATGTAATCACTAGAATTCCAAGTCAGTGCCCCGTCTTCGCCTCTCTAAAAAATGTAATGTTTTCTCGACGATCCAAAAAAATCCAAGTAGGGAGAAAAACTGGTAATCAGCAGGGAGAAAACTCCGTACTCATGATAATTTCTCCCCCTGAGAATGAAAAAAACTCATTAGAAGGACTTCCATGACTTTAGGAATGCTCAAGTACCTTTGACCGTTACTATCAGGTGGGAAGACCATAACTGGTGTCTTATTAAAAAAACTTTTCTACTGAAAACCCACCGCAATGAAAACTTCGCAATGGACAAAGAGTACGCAGGCCAAGCAGCATTATCTTCGGGGTGCCTTCCCCGTGACTAACACACGGCTAGGTGCTTCCCCTGAATACTAGCATCGATGAGACTCCTTACGCTAGCTTTGAAAGCCTACGTAGCCCAATACCTTTGACGTGCTTCTAGAATAAGCTCTTAACCAGAAATTTGGTATATAGGTCAGCATGGTTATCTTGGGAACCAATATTACAGACTTCCATTGTCTTGTCTTGCAATTGTTCGTGCGAGAAGTACAATTTGGGTGCTATGTGTTTGGTGGCATCACCCTTGATAAAACCTAACTTTGACTAGTTAATACATGCAATCTTGTCCTCATAGATGATCGGTATGTCGTTACATGTACTTCAAATATACTTAATCACAACTCATAGCTAACTACACTCTTAGTTAGCTTCATAAAAAGCTATGAGTTTAGCATGACTAGTCAAGGTAGCAACCATGCAACGTATGTTTCATAGAACTCTAGAATATAATAGTGTTTCTGATGGTAAAGATATAACCTGTATCGAAACGTGCCTTGTGTGGGTCTGATAAGTAGGCAAACGCAAGACGAAGCGCACTAGACTTCGAGGGTGCATAGGTATAAAACATGCCTATATCCATAGTACCATTAAAGCATCATAATAAGTCTTTGATGTCATTCTAGAGGCAGCATGTTGGCACGAAACTGTATCTCTCCAAGAGATTCACACCAAATGAGATATCTGGTTTGGTACACTAGGTTAAGAATAATAAAGCTTCAATAACACTATGATAGAGGAATCTTGGTCTCAAGATCTCTTTGTCTTCTTTCTTAGAATGAAAAAGGTCTTTCTTAGGATCCAATTATCGAACGACCATGCGAGTACTAGTTGACTTCTCTTTTAGGAAGTTAAATTGACTCAACATTTTTTTAGTGTAGTTCAATTGGTCGATTAAGATCTTGTTTTCATAGTGCTCGATTTGCAGGCATATACATACTAAATCTTACCTAGATTCTTCATCTCAAATTCCTTCTTGAAGAGTATATCAGTCATTTGGATCTCTTCTAGAGTTCTAATAATGTTCATGTCATCGACATATACTGTAATTACCACAAAACTAGAATTGGTGGTCTTAGTGAATACGCATGGGTATAATTTGTTGTTCAAATATCATATTTCGATCAAATACTTCAACCATATAATGAATGCTTCAACTTAATTGGAAGTGTGTTCCATGGTTGGGAACACATTGATTTAGGTATAATCAATCCTACTAGGACTTTCATATAATTTTCAAATCTAAATCTTTATAAAGATACGTAGTGACCACGTTCATAAGCTGCATACTCAGTAACTACTAATCTGATTAAGTAGCGGAACGTAATAACATTCATTATGGGAGAATTTGTCTCCTCCTGTTCAATCCTAGAGTATTGTGAGAAACCTTGCACCAGGAGATGGCCCTTATATTGTACGACCTCATTATGAAGCCTATACGTCCGAAGGTGCTAGAATAACTGGTCCGAACATGTGATGTTACATTATAAAATCAAGTTTGAACTAGACTACTTCTAATTTTGGCTAGTTGAATCGAATTTGCGCTTCAACAAAGGATCATGGTTCAATGTCGTAGCTTTTTACTATTTCAGCAGCCACACCATAAGCATACACATCATTGATGATCAAAAGCGGATGCACTAAGAGGCAAGGAGGGTCAGCTACCTTCTAAATTCCAGTGAATTTTAATAGATAACTTGGGTGTTGCTCCTTTGAAGATTGGAGTTGGTCTTCATACATGTCATCCAACTGTTTGATAAAATGCCTCAAAGAAGGTTTGTCTTCTTATTATTTTACTTTTGAATATTACCTTGCCAAAACAACGTCATTTTGAGCCAGTTACTCTATAGAAAAAAGCAACAGCAAAAAAATAAAAAAAAAGATTCCCATTTGTAGGCTGCAATGAGCAACAAACCCCAGTCCCCACGCTCAATTCCAAATTTCCAATTCCCATTTTCAAATCTCAATCCCTAACGCCCAAACTCCTACCATCCCACTCCAGCGATCATTTTGATGACCACTCAAATTTCACTTTCAAATTTCAAATTAAGTTCTTCATAACTTATTCAAATTAATTTTCTTTTATGAATAATTAGATTTGATCATTGATGTAAATCATATATGGTTTTTATTTAGATCAATTGATGTGTGGAATTAAATTGTCACTTTGATGAGATAAATACATAGTTGCCTCTTTGTATTGATGTTTGAGTCTGAATGATTTATTATTTGCTTTTGATGAACAAAAGCTAATTCGTTTTGCTCAATTTTGTCAGAATGAATTTTCTACTTATCAACTTTTGGCACTTCAATATTAACTTGGGTTTTATTTCTTGATATGTGTTCGAGTAGTGAATTTTCTTAATTGAAAGAAACTGCTACTGCTTCACTGAAGGGAGCCTTTTTTGCTATGAATATTGTGAAAAGTCCATTGCGTAATCGAATGGGAGATCAACGGTTGAATGACGGCATGGTAGTTTATATTGAGAATAATATTTTTTTTTCTTCCATTGTTAATGAAGCTATAATGCAGCATTTTCAAAATATGAACACGTCGTAGACAATTGTAACTTGTATTGTTATTTGTTCTGTGTTATGAATGATGGAGCTATGGTTTAATTTTTAAGGTTATTATATGTCTAAGAAATGTTTGTGAACTTTTACAAATGACCCTCCAAATAATTTTTCCTTGGATCCGCCACTGCTGATGATGATTTTGTTTCGTTTCTACTTATCTTCCAGGCAAGTATCTCAAAGTTCTCCGAGTTGGGATTCTTAGGTCTTGTCCAGGACATTCCCATGATCCAAAACAATGTCAACTTGTGGAACTATAAAGGTAGTGACAAAATGACCAAGACACTAGACATGTTCTTCTAGAACACGACATCCGACCAAGACGAATTTAGGAGCATCATTCCTTACAGGGATATTGGCAACAGGAATGTGTAATCTTATGATTGTCGCGAGAGCAAACTGGGCATATAGTATATTCTAAGCAATGCTTTGAAGGTTTAGGATTCTATGCACTTCTCTTTAGCATTCGGTTCGGGGATCAAGATGAGTCAAAGTGGTGGCAAACCACGTCAATTCTTGGCATTCTTCAAGAACATGAATGTGACCTTCTTTACTTAGAGCAAGTCCACCCCTAAGACTGGGTGCCAGCACCCAGCTCATTTATCCACTCAAGTAAACTGTAATAGACTCCAATGAACAGTAATAGGCCACTGCATCTCCACCCCTAAAAAAGTGCACTGGCGCCCAGCCCATTTATAATATTTTTAAATTTTTTGTAAAAGAATAAAAAAATAAAATAGTTTTAATTTCGGATATGATTTTTAATGAATCTCGTCACGCCACGTGTCATTATCCGAATGTACTATTTTGTGAATAGATTTTCGCTAAGATTTTCAACCAATTCTGACGCGCCACGTGTCACGTACGGTTTACAATAATTTAGCCAAGATTTCAATAAGATTTTAAAACAACCTCGTAATGACACGTGTCATTATCCGAAACGTACTATTTTGTGGATAGATTTTCGATAAGATTTCCAAACAATCCCGAAGCGCCGCGTGTCACTTCCGGATTACAATAATTTAGCCAAGATTTTGATAAGATTTTCAACCAATCACGTAGTGCCACGTGTCACATCCGGATTACAATAATTTAGCCAAGATTTCGATTGGATTTTCAACCAATCACCTAGTGCCACGTGGCATTGTCCAGAACCTCATCCTTGCTTTTTTCGTCCATATAAACCCTACATCTCTACATCCATCCTCACACCAAGCTCAATCCTTCTTTTTAGCTCAGAATCATTGTTCATCGTTTTCAAATCTTAAGTTCTTATTACAATGTCTTCTTCAAGGAGAGTGTATAAACAGTTGCAGGAGCAACAGAAAAGGTTGTTGGCACAACAGGCAGAATTGGCCAATCTCCAGGAAGATGGAGGTGGAGATGAGGCTTTCTTCATGGAGGAGGATGAGGATGATCACCATAGAAGGCAGAGGGCTTCACATTCCCGCCGTGTCATGGAAGTCGTGGGGCAGATAGCTAAACCCAGACGTGCTGCAAACTTGGATAGAAAAAGGGAAAGACGAGGTAAAGATCTGTTAGAAGATTATTTTATTCCCAACAGCATATTCCCAAATCATATTTTTAGACGTCGTTTTAGAATGCAACGAGGTTTGTTCGACAAAATCATGAGTGCTATTTGCAACCATGATCCATACTTTGTGCAAAAAGAGGATGCTTTTCATGTTCTAGGTCTTCTTCCCGAGCAAAAAATTACGGCTGCCTTGCGAATGCTTGCATATGGAGTATCTGCAGATCAAGTGGATGAGATCGCGAGGATGGGAAGAACAACTGTTCTGGAGGCCCTGATGCGCTCTCTGCAATTGAAGCCCTCTACACCAATGAGTACCTTCGGAAACCCACGCCAAGGGACATGTGAAGGCTTTTAAGGAAGGGAGAGATACGAGGCTTCCCTGGCATGATTGGAAGCATTGACTGCATGCACTGGACTTGGAAAAACTGTCCAAGTGCGTGGCAAGAAGCTTATGGCAACAGAAAATGAGCCAAAAGCATCATTTGGGAAGCGGTAGCTTCATTTGATACCTGGATTTGGCATGCTTTTTTTGGTGTTCCTGGATATCAGAATGACCTAAATGTCCTTGCCCAATCCCCAGTGTTCGACGACCTGCTGCTAGGAAAATCGCCGAAATGCACATATTGGGTTAATGGTACCCAATACGAGGGATCATACTACCTTGCAGATGGCATTTACCCAAGGTGGGATACATTTGTCAAATCAGTGCCGCATCCACATACTGAAAAAGAAAAACACTTTGCAAAATGTCAAGAAGGGTGTAGGAAGGATGTCGAGCGTTATTTTGGTATCTTGCAAGCTCGTTGGGCGATTGTTAGGGCTGCAGCTAGAATGTTTGATGTCGAGGCTCTTCGATCCATCATGATGACTTGTATTATTCTCCGCAACATGATTGTTGAAGATGAATATGATTATGATGCCGTCGATGAATATGAGCCGGATCCGATCAACAACTCACAAACACGTATCTACTATGCTCATGACAATACCGAAGATCCCGTGCAACATGAGCCGTTGGAACAGGATGGACGTTACAATGAATTGATCGTTCAGCGGTACACTCACTTGCAAGAGCCATACATGCACGTAACCCGCCAAAATGACTTGATTGACCATCAGTGGGGATTGCAAGAAGGTGAAGAAAATTAAAATGAGGCTTGTGGTTGAAGAATAAAGTGTTTTTTTTATTTTTAAGTTTATGTAATTCTATGTAGTGTGTTTTGTTTTTAAGTTTATGTAATTCTATGTAGTGTATTTTTTTTTAAAGTTTATGTAATTCTATGTAGTGTGTTTTGTTTTTAAGTTTATGTAATTCTATGTAGTGTATTTTTTTTTTAAAGTTTATGTAATTATATTTAGTGTATTTTTTTTAAAGTTTATGTAATTCTATGTAGTGTGTTTTGTTTTTATGCACATATTTGGTGAGTTTATGTAATCTTATTTCATGTGTTTAACTAAAGTACAAAAATAAATAAATTATCACATTGAAATTGCATAATAAATTAAATGAAAGTAAATAAAGTTCTAACAATAAATAAGAAATAACATAAGAAATTAAATAAAGTTCAAAAGAAATAAATACAAAACATAAAAATTACATAAGAATTTAAATAAATTACTACAAATAAATACGAAATTATACAAAGTCATTAGAGCTAGGATATGTGGTGCTAGGATCTTGGTTGCTATGATTTGTGTAGCTAGAACCCCCTTGACTTGTTTCTGCATCTCTTGCACGCCTCCTTCGCATGACATCTCTTTTTTCTGAGCTCCAAAAATATTTTGAATTCCGAGACATTCCTATTAGAGACTTGCTCATAGTGTCACGATCTGCTTGAGCCATCCTTTCTTCTTTAAGCATTTCATTTTCTTGCTGAAGTACTTCTCTAACCAGCTCGTTCTCTCGATTAACTATTTCTCTTTGTCTCTCAGCCGCCGCATCACGGGCCTCAGTAGCTGCTAGTAGTGCTGCCATTGCTGCATTTTTCTCCTCATCTCTAGCTTTTTCCCATGCCATAGTAAGTTCACCTTGGCGAGCAAGTTCCTCCATATATTTAGTGTAGTCATTTTTGGAAGAACTACCTTTTTTCTTTGATGCCTTTTTACCTTGAGGCCTGAGGGAATGATGAGTCGATTGGGTCTTAGGCACTTGTTCTGGCGTCCCTTCTGTGTCTTCAAATGTGTCGGCTTCTTGTTCGGCCGTGTCTGGTTCTGGCGAACTATGTAGACCCACGCTGTGCATGACAACTTCTGGACCGGTTGGGACAATTTTGTATCTAGGGCAATCTTTGACAATTTCCCAACATTCCCATTTGTTGAATGATGTGTTATGGTTCTTTGAATTGTAGAATGCTTGAGCTTGTAGTGTCTATAAAAATGTGGAATAAGATAGTGTTAACAAATGCGGGTGGAACACAAATTAAATTAAATAAAATATTGATGTGGGTGAAATGCATATAAATTACATAAAAATGACATAACAAATTAAATAAAAATTACATAAGAAATTACATACAAATTACATAAGAAATTAAATAAAAATATTGTTACCTGATCCGCTAAACTCGTCCCACTACGCAGGTTACCGGAAGCAAGAGAGACGCCGTTTTTCCAACAAGTAACTGATGCATTGAGTTTTTTTCCAACGACCTTGAAGACCTTGACTAGTTCTAGAGTCTTTTCTGTGTACATCGCAAAACGCTTTCGTAATTTTACTCCACATTTTTCGCTTATCCATCTCATTACCCGTAAGCGGGTCATGAGTAGTGCGAACCCAACTTTCACACAACGTAAGATCTTCAATGAGCTTCCACGAAGACATTTTTTCTCTCTTAAAGTGTAGAAAATATTGAAATGTAGATAGTATAGAAAGTGTAGAAATATTGAAATGTGGTGTACGGTTGAAGAAAAGGGTTAGGTATTTATAGAAAAAAATATATTTTTTTTAAAAAAAATTTCTGTATTTTAAAAAAAAATCCATATTTTTTTATATTTTTAAATTAATTTTAATGTAGTTAATTAATCTGGACCGTTGGATTTGAAAAATATTCAAATCCAAGAGACAATATCACGCCACGTGGCCAACGGTCATAAATCTGACCGTTGGGCCTTTTTTTATAGGAAAAAACGTGGACCGTTGATCTTTGATCGAACGGTCCATTTTAAAAGTTAAATTTCAAATTTTTTTACCATTGGAAATCCAACGGCTAAGAAGACAGCCACGTAGCCCCATCCCAGGCCAGCGCAAGTGAGGCTGACACGCGGGCCCTACCGCCTGCAAGGTTGTCTACTACTCGCCCCCAGACGCGGGTGTTCTGCACGCGCCAGGCACACTGCCTGGCTTCTTGGTCTGTCCATTTTGGGCTGGGCCAAAGGCCAGCATGGGCTGGGTGCCAGGGAATAACATGGGGTGGACTGGATTGACAGGGTGCTAGGCTTGTTTTTGACTAGGTGCTGGGCAAAATGCCCAGCGGTGGTACTGCTCTTAATGAAGAGAAGGTTGACTTATCTGTCATGATTTTGAATTCAGGGTTGATGGAAACCTCGCGCTTGGTGCTCTAAAAAAATGCAAATAAACGAAATATGGAGTTGAAAATAAACTTCTTTGATACAAATAATTTGAAAAACCTTACAAGGTGTAGAATATGTAATCATAATGAATGTAAAACCAAATTAAAGGTTCTTTTGCAAGAAAACTTCAGTTTCTATGACACACCCCAACGCAGATGTCCATTGAACACCAAAATCGATGCATGTTGGCCATCTCCAAAATGGGTGAGAAAGCCATGATATGCATGAAGTCATAACTAAAATTATTAAATATTAAAATCTACCAAAAATTTGGCAGAGGTTTTCCTAAAATAGGCTCAAATCAAACCACATGCAGATAATAGCATTTGTTTCAACACATCCTGGAATAGCCACACTTAATAGGTGTCCGACCCTCAATCACATGCATGAGAATTGGTTCAGAGCATAACTACCAAATACAAGTTCTTAAATATGTTGTGTAATTACCATACTTAGTAAAATATGTTCAAGCTGCTGGAAAGTACTCGATGACAGATGTGATCACTGCTATGACTACTGAATCTTGAAGGGATACAAAACATAAAAATGTGAGTAGACGAAAAAAATAAAGTTTTCCAAAATGATTTTATTTTCTAGACACACTAACCCCTTGTTTTGAAAACACATATAATACTACATATAGTTTCTAAAAGTCTAAACATGCCTTAAAAAACTGAAATATATAAATTCATGTATATACTGAGAGTTGATCAGATACATATATACTGAGTTAATACTTACCAATGACATGACATACAACATCATCCACTAGCTGTAACTAGTGGAAATTGGATAATATAATCAGCCAGTAGTTGTAGCTAATGAAAGCTGGACAATATAACCATGTCATTGCTGAGTAATCTCGAGGCAATTACAAATTGAGAATATATCAAGTCATAAATCACAATTCTAATGATATAACATGAAATCATTATAATTCATAAAATATAACAGAAAATTCATATTTATCTAGGCATGCTTATAATTTAGATAAAAAAAACATTTTTGAAATAAAAGTCCACTCACTGATCATATATGAACTTTTCCTTAAGTTGGGTCTATCCTTTAAGGCTTCTACAACTGCTTATATTTGAACATATAAAATGGCATATTAGTAAAATTCATTTAAAACGTTGGAATTTGAAAAAATGGTGTGAAAATCCAGAATCAGTGCGCCAAATTACCCTAGGAGGAGTCAAGGGCGAAAAACTAAAAAGTCAACTGTCAAAAACTAAAAAGTCAACTGTCAACTCTGACCATTAAAATTAACATTCAAACCTAGCCGGATCCGAGCTGACCCGAGCCGCCAAAGCTTATCTGAGCCACCAGAGTTGACCCTACTCAACGAAGTCGAACCTAAGCTACCAGAAAAGTCACTGGTTTCAAGAAAAATTCAAAGAATTTTCCCAGCTTCGTTCTCACTCGATTCTCAACCAAATTATGTGATCCATACATGAAAATTCATCTACTCGATGAGAAGAACACAAAAAAAAAATGGTTTGAGGCCTTACCTCAGCCGAATTTGACAGGAAATTTGCCAAAAAAAAGCCCCGTTGCAGAGCTATATGAAACGACGTCCACAATTTTAATTTTTGAAAAAAAAGACTGTGGGACCATGACTTTCCAATGCCGCAGTAAAGCTAATCTGAATACAGTTATCTAAAAATTCTGGTCATGGACTCACTAACTTCGTGCGGAGCTGTATCAAACAGAGTAACAGTGCTCCTTTGGATGACCATGCTTCCCCAAGACACGCGATTTGATCCATATATGGACAATGTCATATCTTGTAAGTCTTAGAGTTCCTACAATCTAGGAATTGGCTTGCGACACAAATAACCACAATTCCTAAGATGATGCACTATCTACTCATAGATATCCTCTAGGATTCTCCTGACTTATAATGAGAATTTTATCATAGAAAGATCTCTCTCCCCACATTATAAATACACTCATCTAAGGTTCATCAATGATAACATAATCTAAACACTTCAATTCTCTCGCCCATTGCTTAAGTCTTGAATTATTCACTACCTTGACCATCGGAGAGCCTTTGGCGGGCGTAGTCCCTCCTCTCCTGTCTCATGCTTACTTATGGTTGTTTAATATTTTACAAGTTGTTCGAGTTTGTGGTCACGAATTTGGTTCCAACAGAGACCTCCATTGGACTCGTGGTGATGAAAGGAAGGCGGTGGTGATTTTAGAATGCCATGGTGAGCTTTGGACTACAGTTGTGCACTCATAGTGAAGCACGGTTAGCGAGTCCACTTGGGCTCGGGTTTTGTTGAGACTTGAAACTCAAAATGAATTAATTGAGTTCAGGCCACTTAAATGAATTATTCTTCTTATTCGCATATTCTTCTAAAATATGGAATTTGGCTTCGACATGAAAGCAAAAAAAATTATGCATTCGGCTAGAATGCGAATATTGTATTCGACTGGAATACGAGTTGCGGTTATAGACTAGAACACTAATTTGGTCATTCGATTTGAATGCATAGGATGAACTTCTGGGCATCGGGTTGGAATTACTTCTAGAAGTCAATTACCAATAAAGTTACTAGGATTTTTTGGCAATGGAGATTGGGACATCATTTTGATCCTCCATATGATACACACATGTTTATAACGAAAACCAAAAAAAAAAAAAATCACACTCAACCATTTTGGATTTATAATGCACAAAATTAGATTTAAGGGGGTTCATGTGTTATGGTGATGTTTTTTTTTTATCATGAGGATCATGAGGGTTTTGCAAAATTGCAAAAAAAAAAAAAACGATATATGATAAACATAAAAATCACACAAGTAATAAGAAAATATTATAATTAGTTTCATGGGATGTTTAAACACATAATAATGAGTTTTTCATGAACTTAAATAATGAAACGAAATAGTTACTTCAAAACTAAAATATGATCCTACTCTCAAAATTCAGAAAGCCTGAAATTTTGTTACTAAAAAGTGAGAAAAACCAGTTAGCACATTTATGACGAAATTGGTCGCGGAAGATCTTCAGCAGCGGCTTGCCAAAACTATGGCAACATAAGGCTTTTGCAGCGGTAGGGAAAGGACTGCACCAATAGAGTGATTTTGCAGCGGTAGGGAAAGGGTAGGGAAAGGACTGCACCAATAGAGTGATTTTGCAGCGGTAGGGAAAGGACTGCACCAATAGAGTGATTTTGCAGCGGCATGGATTTTGGCAATGAATTCTTAAGTTGCAGTTAGTTTTTTGTGATGACCTGTAAGGAAGTTCTTTAAAGAAATATCTAGAATTTTGAGAGATTATTTTCTGATGGTTTTGATTCTGTTAAGAGAAAAAGTGCTGATAATGTGTTGGAGATAGAGGGAAATAATTTGAGAAAGGATGAGGGAATTCCTATTAGAGAATTTCATCTATCACAATGTGACGTATAGCCACCTTAAAATGTCCTGATTTCAATAGGGAGTAATAATCGCCTAATCAATTGAGAAATGAATGGCTTTCTCATACACAAATATCCTCCAATAAGAGCTTCATTATATCTTACATTTGTAGACATTGCTTGCTACATCATGCTTTGTTAGAATGTTGTCCGAAAAATGTGTAGAACAAATTGACGGTACGAACATCAAGTAACATAATCATGACAAACAATTCATTTATTTGATACATTTAGATAACTTAACAATTATCAATTCAAATAATTTTAGGATTGATTTTCAATAAAAATTAAAAAAATTCAATTATTAACTTATAAATTTAAATATTATTCGCAAAAACTAAAATATGTGAATTCTTCACAAAAGAACGCAACTATTATCCATTTCAAAAAAGCCTTATAATCGCAAAAAGTTAAATATGTGAATTCTCCACAAAAGAATGCAACTATTATCCATTTCAAAAAGCCCTATAATTGAAGTGCATGAATCAAAGTAGAAGTTCTGAGGAAAAAGAAAATCAAAGTAGAACTTGGGCTGAAATAAACTTTTCGGCAAGATAGTACCGAAATGAAATAAATCCTTCGGGCCCACACAATAGCCGCTTTTTCCTTTCAAAACAGTTTTATTCCCTTCTTTCCCTTTGTTTTTGTTTGGTTTTTGTTTTCGGCTTGCTCCTTTTCAATTTTTTGGTTTAGTTGTGTTCCTTTAGACTTTCAACTTTTACATTTATACTTTTCTGGAATTTTCTGTTTCTACCAACAGTGTAATCTCTCGGACAAACGATTCTCACAGTCAAAGAAAGCGGGTTTAAAATGAAGATACCTAAATTGCCATGAAGGAAAAGTGCAAAATAAGAAGAAGAAAAAGGAAATCTTTCATCACATGGAGAAATACCGAAAGCTTGCGACAAATTGTATTAAAACAAATACAATAATTTTAAAAGTTTCTAGTGAAGGGGTGCAAATTTGAGATGTAAGGATCACATTTATGTATACGTGAGATGTAAATGTGATTTTTATCCTCAAAGAACAATGTAAATTATTTGAAATAAAAAAAATAATTAAAGACTGAAATTTTACAGAATTATTTGCATTTTTCAGTCAAGATGAGTATTTTATTTTCCTTCGAAATTGTCTAGTAAAGAGATTTTCGATCAACCAGAGATGTAATGTGTTATACGTCCCCAATATGCTTCAAGTATTTTAATACATTGGGAAAACTAAAGAAGCTCTGTATAAGCTCGAATCAATACTTTTAGAAAGTTTCCATGCGGGTAAGTTGCCTACGTGTAAAATACAAGAGAGTCACTGTAACCCTATTTGCAAGTAGGTGATGTTATTTCCCTAAAGAGGTAAGGGTCCACAATACAAGTGGTCCCATCTCCCTAGCATTTTCCTTGCAAGTATAAGAATCCCACTAAACAAGGTTATAAGAATTAAGAAGCACCTGCATATATATTCTAGGAGATCGAGCAGAGATTGCACCCTGAAAATGGAGTGCTTATTCAAAACAACGGGCTTCTTCTTCTTAGCTCTTCTGTCTACTTTGCTCCTCCAAACTCAGGTGTTTTCCTGCTTGGCTCAAGGAAACGTTCATTCCTATGACTTTGTTGTAAGTCGATTTCCCCGCTTTGTTATTGCTGTCATTTATTAATTTTCGACTTGTTTGTGACAAAATATTCACAAAATGTTGACAAGGTTATAAAGACTTGAATTTTCATGCTAATGATCACATTAGTGAGTTCAAATTTCATATATGGACGACAATTATCATTGAATAAAAATAACTTTTTTTGTTTTATTTTATGTTTTTGATCTTTGATTGCAGCTTAAGGACACTAACTTCACAAAGTTATGTAGCACAAAGAGTGCATTTACTGTGAACGACAGTTTTCCAGGGCCGGTGATCCGAGCTCAAAAGGGAGATACAGTCTATGTGAATGTTTACAATCAAGGAAGATATGGTGTCACTATGCACTGGTAATTAAGAAAGAGTGTTTGTTTCAAATGATGTTCACTGAATATCAATTAGATTTTTGTTTTTTTAATTTGTATATGTTATTTTGTAGGCATGGGATAAAGCAAACTAGAAATCCATGGTTCGATGGACCTGAGTATATCACACAATGCCCTATTCAACCTGGAACAAATTTCACATACCAAATCCTACTTTCATCCGAAGAAGGTACATTGTTTTGGCATGCTCATAGCGATTGGTCTCGGGCCACTGTACATGGAGCATTTCTCATCTTGCCAGCAAATGGAACCAGTTATCCATTTCCAAAGCCAGATGAAGAACAGGTTATTGTATTTGGTATGCAAAAATCTTCTACTATCCTCTCTCTTGTGCAACTTTTAGATTTTCTTTGTTAGCTTAAAGTTCAAAGCTATATTTTATAAATCAAAGTTGTACATCTTACTTTGTACTTACCCCTCCTATTGTTCTTTCGCAGCATCCTGGTATAAAGATGATGTAATGACATTGCTGGATGAGACCCTCGAATCTGGCGGACTAACAACGTCATCAGATTCTTATGTAATCAATGGCGAACCAGGAGACTTTTACTCATGCTCCAAAGGTACAAATTTAATCTGATCATAGAACATAACAAGTTCTAGAATTTTTACCACAGAACCAATTAATAATCTCTAGTAATTTTGCATTGCAGAAACGACATATCGAATGTCTGTTGATTATGGAAAAACCTATCTTCTCCGAATAGTCAATTCGGTGCAAAACATAGACATGTTCTTTGCCATTGCAGATCACAATCTCATACTCGTGGGTATGGATGGTTCTTATGTCAAACCTATATTTTCCAGTTACATAATGATCACCCCAGGACAAACAATGGATGTTTTAGTAACAGCAAACAAATCTCTTGGGCATTACTACATGTTTGCCAGTCCTTATTATGATGGAGAGGCTGATGACTTTGACAAAAGTATTGCCAGCGCCATATTCCAATACAACGGCAACTACACTCCTCCGTCATCGCCCATCTATCCAACCAACATTCCCGGTTTTTATGACATTGGTTCTGCGAGCAACTTTGTGAAACAATTCAGGAGTTTAGCATCTGCAGAGCACTCGATTGACGTTCCACTGAATGTCACCACCCGAATGTTTGTAACAGTTTCCATAGGCATGTTGCATTGTCCTAACAGATCATGTGCTGGGCCTGAGGGAAATAGGATTGCTTCTGGGTTGAACAACATCAGTTTTGCCAACCCTGCTGTTGATGTTTTGCAAGCATACTACAGGTACTATTTCCTTTCACACTTTCAGCATGATATATAACTGTACACTACATCTAATTAAATGGTGCCATTTGATGAGCATTTTTATTTTTTTAGACGATAATAATGACATATATGTAGTTGAGATTATGCAGATAAATCGCTGCTCTACTTAATGTCAGTTGGTTTTGTGTCACTCTACCAATATATATGGAGGTCATAGGTGCGAGTTACTTCAATTGCATTCTCCCCATATAACTAAATTTTCATTTGTCACAGGAACATCAGTGGATATTACGACGCAAGTTTCCCAGATGAACCGCTCAATCTATTCAACTTCACTGCAGAAGAATTGAAAGCAGACAATTATAGCATTACTGATCGAGGTACCAAGGTGAAGATGCTGGATTATAATGCCACAGTCGAAATAACATTCCAAGGAACCAATATTATGGACTCAGCAGAGAATCATCCAGTTCATTTGCATGGATTCAGGTTTTATGTCATTGGATCTGGTCTGGGAAATTTCGATAATGTTACTGATCCATTAACTTACAACTTGATTGATCCACCTGAAGTTAATACCTTCTCAGTTCCTAAGGATGGTTGGGCCACCATTAGATTCATAGCGAACAATCCAGGTATGATCTTTAATATCTGATTACTATATATAGAACCTTTTTTACTTCTCATACACTCTCTTAATTTCTAGTCGTTGGATCGAATGAATTGAAGAAGATCATAAGACATAAATTAATAAGGAGTGTGTGAGAAGTAAAAATGGGTGTGTGGATATTACATCTCTATATATTTTTGACAAAATTATATATATGTTAATATATAATTAATTAATGAAATATATATTATTAACATGAAGTTTTTTTTTGAAGGAGTTTGGTTCATGCACTGCCATTTTGATCGACACATGAGTTGGGGCATGGGAACTGTTTTCATAGTTAAGAATGGAGGAAGTGACGAGACAAGTATGCGCCCACCCCCTGATTACTTGCCTGCTTGTGTCAAAAATTCACTATCTAAAACTTCCCACCAGTCAATGTTACGGTTGGGAGAGTAAGAAGAAAACTTACTGGAACATTAAAAGTTATACGAGGCATTAATTTAGTATTACCTACGCAGTATGAATATGTCAGCAGTGTAGGATTTTATTCTATGTTTTTGCAAAGGAAAAGTATTCTTCACCATGTAGTTCGATCTAAATATATCTTATCTGTAGACTTGTAGTGTGCTACACCACATTCTTATTTAATATATGTTCTAAAATTTACCTTAATACGAAGTAGTGCTATATAACTGTTAGGGAATCTCTCATGGGAGATGCAAAATGACTTTCTTGATTGGAAAATCTCTAATGGCAGGATGTAAATTATACATCTTCGACGAAAATAAATAGAAACCTAACTTTACATTCTTTTTACATCTTTTGGTGATGGGCCCCACTAATCAAAGAATGGAAATTAAATTCGATCTGAAATATCCCTCTCATTAGAATAGAACTTTCATTTATTACATCTGTAAGAAATGTAAAATGAGATGTAAATATGGTTTTTGCATCTCAAATTTTCATTTTTTCATTTAAATGCCCTTATACTGTATATAAATAGGAGATGCAAAATGCCTTGATATAGGCAATTTACATTTTCTTTTCTTTGCCTGGGACAATCTCCAACCCTTTAGGGATCAAACTTAAAAATTTAAGTCATATCTCATAAATTGGTTTTTTACCTCTAACCTTTATGGCTTAAAATTTTAACTCAAGATTATTAAACAATGAATTTAGCCTAACTTTATTTTTTCGGTAACTTTTTTTAAAAATAAAATTTATGTAGATTATTCTAATTCATTTTTATGAACATTATAGTCCAAAAATGTTTGAATTATGACAGTCTGATGGGTACAGAATAATTTAAGTCAAACTTCAATTCTGGAGAGAATCTAGCCCATATATATATATATTTTCTCCCCTAGGCTTATTGGTTGGAGATGGTTTGGAGGGGTTTTAAAGCTAGCAAACCTAGCAAGCATTAAGGCTAGTATCAAATTAATACACAAACAAGCTTTGTACACCCCAACCAGTAGACATCCTAGAAGCCTATTATTATCATATTCATGGGATTTACAGAAGGGGTTTCCCGAATTTTCCACCTGTGATGTATAATTTTATATTACCTTGTGATTAAAGCTCAAATTTTATTTTCAAAATTCAACAATCATTTTGAATAAAATATATTTGCGACTCAATTTGCTAAATTGAAGAAATAGCAACTGACCTATATATTTACAAGGTTAGTTTTTAATTCTTTAATTTGCTAATGGGTTGCTACCTTCGTTGGAGTAACGTTTTTCCTATGGAACACAACAAATCTAATTTTGCTATGCATTTGTTATCTCCTTAGAGATGCTCTAGTTATTATAGCTTAATTGTGGTATAAAAATAGTTAACTATTTTAATTTATATTTGAAATATTATTGTTTTCTGATTTTACTGATAGAATAAATAATCATGAAAGTAACTAAAGCATATTTAAATCAACTCTAAGGGGTCGATCGTTATGTCTCTTGCTAACAACTACTTATCGGTTGGTTAATTGTAAGATTTGATGTTGTTTGTTGTGGAGTTATATAATTATCTATATTTCTGTAATTTTGGAGTCTTTCTTTTTCAAAGTATACAGTAGTTTGGTTACTACACTGCCATTTAGAGCGTCACCTAATATGGGGAATGAACACCGTCTTCATTGTAAAGAATGGAAAACACAAGGAAGAAAAGTTACTGCCTCCCCCACCGAGAATGCCTCCTTGTTAATTAACAGTTTGTCCAAAACTGCATTTTTCATAACCATATTACGAACATATAGAATTCAACTTAATTACAACCCCACCAAAATAGAAAAGAAATAAAGAATGTCTACTGGGTATGTTAATGTTTATATTGCATTTGGTTAATTAAAGAAATTGAGAGACGGCTGATATTAAACAATGTTTTTATTTTTTCTAATCTTATTTTGGTTTCTATATACATCAACAATTCAACTGAGATGTATAAACAATTCAAAGTTTTTATTTGGTTAGCTCAAGTTACAATCTTCTAGACATTGTGAGAGTTAATATAATATGCACCTTGAATAGAATGGAGAGATGAAGAATTTAAAGGAAAGAGAGAATTGCAGGGGACTTTGCGGTTTATATTGGAGGAAGGCAAAATACTGGATAATAAGTATTATCTTTTGTTGGCTAATCCTTTTTATAATTTTGTTAGTTTTTTTAATTGTTATTAGATTTTTTAAAAGCAATATATGAAGGAAAGAATTTCGGTTATGATTTCTATTAATAGTTATATTCAAGGTTCTAAAAACTGTTAGGCGCTAGTCGAGCGGTGGATTGGAATATAAGCATGAGCCTAGACGGACTAGGTGGATTTAAGTAAATTTATTATATATTGTGTAAGTAAATGCATATTTATACTTAAGAACACATAATTGTATTTTGATACATCTATTGCAAAATAAAATGATATACAAATTATAAAGTATTAGAACATATTGCAAACATGGGTAAAAAAACATCTAGTGGGTGTTTATCTAAGTATTTAACAAGTCTCTTACATTTTCTTAACAAAGTAAAATGCAAAAAGAAAGTTATAGATTTTCTGTCTAAGTGAGAATCGCAACCTAGGCGGGTTTTAGGCAGGCTAGGCGGACGCCCAAGCTTATTAGGTGGACACCTAAGCGGGTCTAGGCACACTTTCTTAATTTTCAAACGCCAAAGGGCTAATCAAGACAATGCCCAGCTGCATAGTACCTAAAAGTGGTCTAAGCTGAGATTTTAGAACATTGCACTAGTACAAAAACATACTTGCGCGACGGAGCAAATTGCATCGCACAAAGACATTTTGCGCAACGAACCTTTGCGTGACGAAGACTAACGTCGCGCAAAACTGTTTTGTGTGACATCAGCCTTTGTCACTCAAAGGTTGTTTGCGCGACTTGCCAACCAATACGTCACGCAAAGGTTTTTTGGGCAACGTACCAGCAATGCATCACACAAAGGCTGTTTACGCGACGCACCAGCCTTTGTCACTAGTGTAGTTGTAAAAAAAATCATCAAAATCAGAGTTAAAATAACCATTAAATCATGATTTTTCGTTTATAACCGTCGAAAAGGTTTGTCCCATTGCTTAATCTCTAAATGTTTGTTTTTTGCAATTTTGGGCATGTGCAATCTCAAACTATATACACACAAGTTTGACGGTTAAATTGTTAAACTAGTTTCGTACAATATGTATCCCATCCCATTAAAACAATAGATTCACTAACACTTTGAGTTTATTTATACTTTCATTAAGTATAACATAAGATTTGTGATATCCACTACTGTAAATATTTTAAATTGAAGATCGAATTAGTTTATTGTATTCATATAGGATTAAGAAGTGTAGCTGTAAAAAAAAATCATCAAAATCAGTTTGTCCCGTTAATTGATATCTGAATGTTTGTAACCGTAATTTTTTGTTTATAACCGTCGAAAAGGTTTGTCCCGTTAATTGATATCTGAATGTTTGTTTTCTGTGATTTTTGGCGTGTGCAATATCGAAGCATATATAAACAAGTTTGATGGTTAGATCGTTGAAACTAGTTTCGTACAATGCGTATCCCATCAAAATAATAGATTCACTAACACTTGGAGTTTATTTATATGTGGTATTCATTAGTGTAAATATTTTAAATTGAAGATCAAATTAGTTCATTGTATTCATACAAGGTCAAGGAATTTAGCTGTAAAAAATAATCAAAATTGAAGATAAAATAACCATTAAATCTTGAAAGCAACAAGAACATGTGTACAAAAATAATATTTGTATTTGATTGATTTTGATTTTTGGGTTACAATCTCTATTTGTTCATCTGATTCGATCTCCATAAGGCTTTGATTTGTAGGCTTGATCCAAGGGCCGTCGAGGCTTTGATCTTGGATGAACAGGGGGAAGTTGCTTCAAGGGCCATTGGGGTTTGATCTTGGAAGGTGGATGAATGTTGCTTCAAGGGCCGTCGGGGCTTGATCTTGAAGAACGGATGAACTGATCTTCAGGGGCCGTTGGGGCTTAATCCTGAAGTTGGATGAACATTGAATGACGAACGGATCTTCAAGGGCTTTTGGGCTTGTTCTTGAAGATGGATGAACGACGAACGATGAACGATGGATGAACTTCAAGGGGCTTTTGAGCTTGATTCTTGAAGAACGGATGTGTAGATCCAAGGGCCGTCGGGGTTTGATCTTGGAAGGTGGATGAAGGTTGCTTCAAGGGCCGTCGGGGCTTGATCTTGAAGAACAGATGAACTGATCTTCAAGGGCCTTTGGGGCTTGATCTTGAAGGTGGATGAACGGATGAACGATGAATGGATCTTCAAGGGCTTTTGGGCTTGATCTTGAAGGTGGATGAACGGATGAACAATAAATGGATCTTCAAGGGCTTTTGGGCTTGATCTTGAAGAACAGTTGTGTTGATCCAAGGGTCGTCCGGGCTTGATCTTGGATGAAGAATCGGCACGTGACCAAAGTGCTTGTTGATTCTTCAAAGGTTTTGGCGAAGTTTCTTCAAGGGCCGTTGTGTGTTTCTAATTCTTGTGATTAATAGAGAATGGATCATGTTTGTAGCAATCTCTCTCTCATCTTGCTTTAGCTCATTATTTGATTTTTTTCGATTTGAAATTTGGTTGTGGTGGTTGTGGAATGAAGAAGGAATCTTGAATGAATTATTGTGATTGTGGTGTTCCGAAATCATAAAATAAGGGTATATCAGTGGAGTATCGTTAGGGCGTCACATTGTTGTTGTGGTAATTTTGGTTTATAATCATAAAAGGAGAAATATCGTTGGAGTGTCGTTGTGGAGTAATTGCAGTGTACTTATGATGTCCCTTGTGGTGTTATTATCTGAGTGGAGGTTTAACATCGAAAAGGGGAGTGCCATTGGGTTTCGTTTGGGCGCCATTGCGCTTTTGCCCCCTTTCTGATTAATGAAGGGTAGTATGGACCCTTCACATGCAAATTTGATTGAAAGACTAAATTTGTGGGAGAGGGATCAAAAGTGCAACCACAACCCAACAAGTGATCAAAGTAGCTAAGTTTCCTAAGAAATATGTCGTGGTTAGTTGGTCTGAAGACGGTTTTAAATTATTTCTTACAATTAGTTATTCAAGGTATTAAAAGGTTAGGGACCTTTCAGAAAATAATATTTTAAATACAGGGGAGTTTATTCAAGCGTTGCCAAATTACTTAGTAAGTCGCAATATGTGTTTGGAGGACTTAATGCTAGTAACAACTATTCTCCAACAAAATTAATTTCCATACATGGTTATGAGTTTTGTACTGGCCATATATTATGATTAATCAACCTAGTTGTACTAATAATTCTTTGTATTCTTGGAGACAATTACCAATCAATCACGAGCACCGTAGTAGGACGTAAAATTATCTCAAGGAAAAAACCTCTAACACTTGCCTCGACTGATTTTCAGGTTTTTCTAATTTATTATGTCATCTTCATTTAACATGTGGTTGATCATGTGCATGTTTTAAATTTTGTATTTAACTTGTATGATAATTATGAATTTTATAAGTGATTAATATAGAAATTAAACCCTACTTTTTTAAACAAATTCATCGCAAACTAACACCTATTGAGTGAAACTTCAACAATGCTAATTGAATAGGCCAGCTCTACGCTAGGTGAAACCAATATTGAATTGAGTGAGATTAAAATACAAGAGATCATATATTTTCATGAGATGCAAAATGACGTATTCCGAATGCTCTAGTGCTACAAATTGACAAGGACAATAGTGGGACTATCAGTTGCCACATCATCATCTAACGGTCAAATTGATGGTTTGACTAACAGATGTATGATTGCAACTAAAATACAAATTTGTGTATGATATTGTAATGATTTAAAGATGATACATGTAGTTGCAATTGCACTCAAATTTGAAGGTTCAAAATATAATTTACCATTAATTTATTTAGCATACATTTCGACATTAATGTTCCAATAAGACGAGTTCATGAGGCTCTGAGCCAATGAGTATCTTATTCATATAACTGACATCTTATTCTTATTAGTTATTACTGACTACAAGAACGTCCCAGTTCAAATATAAGATGAAAAAGACATATATAAGATGAGCCTAGGTTAATATGCGATATCAATGGACTCAAAACCCTTGGCAATCGATGCCTTGACAGCGTCGATTACGATCTGTGTCTTCCGACTAAGGCTTGGCCATTTCTTGTCAGGTTTTGCACTATTTTTAATAGCGCCTACCAGACCAGAAAACTCTCTTACCATGAGGGCTTCCTGTGGAAGATCCGTCGTAACAGTGTGATGACTTGGTGGCGGAACCCAACTGATGGCCAGTTCATCAAACCAACTTTCTGAAGCTGCAGAAAAAGCGGCTTCTTTCTCTTGATGAGGGATAACAAAACCATCGACGTGCAGAGTTCCCTTTGTACCGATAGCAGTTATATCCATCGTCAAACTTGATAAGAAGGAGCAGTGGAAGGTTGCCACTTTCCCATCTTCCCAATACAGAGAAGCCCCACAAGATAAAATCACTCCTGCTTCATTAAGTACAGCGCCACGCAAAGCAACTACAGTGTTTGGCAGTTCATAGTTATTGGCCCACAAAATTGCCCGGATACAGTACCACCCTGCATCCCCGAGAGCCCCATGAGCATCAAGGTCTGGCTTCACCCGGATATCATTCTTGAGAAATTCAGGATCAAAAGCCAATGTAAACACAGTATGTATCTGTGGAACCAAAAGGAGGATGTTCTTAGAACAATAGCAAGTGAATTTCAAAATATCTGTCAACTGCAATGTGAATGAAATTGGACACAAAAAGCACGCTACTGTACACCCAAATGACATTAGTTACATTTTTTTTAATATTACAATGACCTAATATATTGCAAGGCTTCCATCCCCAAGCACGTCATGTCAGTACAATCAATAATTTTAACAGTATTATATGGAACTAGAACAACATGTTTTCTGTGAGAAATTGGGACATCTGTTGGAAATTAAGCTGCATACTTAGCTTAATCAAACTTGCAGAAGACAATCCTGCAGAATGGAAGTGAGGAGAAGTTTGAAATCGAAGAAAAGAAGAAGTTGCCAATTTCAGTAATAGCCGTTAGTTTTGAAATTGTAACGGCTAGTTCTACATTCCAGTTTTAGAAACCTTACAGCTGTTAATCTTATCCTTTTTTCATCTGTACTGTGTTATCCGATCCTCCTCCAAGTGGAAGGATCGTAGCCTCCGATGGCCTGAATGGCTGGAGATGAGTCCTTGTTCTTAGTAAATGGCATCTTTTTATTTTGCCCTGTTTTAAGATGATATAGGGTTGTACTCTCTTACTTCTTTAGAGTGTGAAAATATTGAAAAACCTCATCATCTCTCTCTCTGTGTTTCTCTCGGATAAGTTCATAGTTTTTTGCTGTGTAGACAACCTTCAAAGCTATCAAAGCTTTTATCTTTTTCGTTTATCAGTCCAGAGATTATGCCTGATACCATTTAACATGGTATCAGAGCTTCAGTTCTGATTCAAAGAAAGGGGCGTAAACTGTGAAGAGGTTTTTTCTGAAAATTTCTCATAAAGGATAAAGGTAGAGTCTTTAGTTTTGAGATTCTCCGATACTCACTAAGAAATGGTGGGATCAGGTTCTTCCAGTGGAGATTTACGAACTCCACAGTTTGATGGCACAAACTATGATTTTTGGGCTGTCAAAATGGAGACTATCCTCATAGCACATGATCTATGGGATTCAGTAGAACTTGGAGTACAAACACAGCAGATTTCCGAGAGAGGAGAAGAATCTGGAGATGAAGATGGTGAGGCTGAACAAGTTCCAGTGGAAGCACCCATCATCTCCAAAGAAGACAAAATCAAAAATGCCAAGGCATTAAGCTTCATTCAGGGAGCTATAACAGATGAGCTTTTCCCTCGCATCAGAAATGAGAAGACTGCAAAGGGTGCTTGGGATATTCTAAGAAGAGAGTTCAGAGGAGATAAAAAGGTAAGAGCAGTAAAACTTCAAGCTGTTAGGGCTGATTTTGAGTATATGAGAATGTCAGATAGTGAAAACTTAGATGACTATCTGGGTAAGTTTTTTGGAATTGTGAATAATCTGAAATCTCTTGGTGAAGATGTCTCTGAACAAAGAATTGTGCAGAAATTACTAATGAGTCTAAGTAGAAGGTATAAGTCCATTGTATCTATTATTGAAGAGACTCGAGATCTGGATGCTATTGGGGTTGAAGAAGTCATTGCATCTGTCAAAGTATTTGATAAAAGAGAAGACTTGCATGATGAAAGGGACAAATTGAATGGAACCGAGAGAGCCTTCAGTAGTCTCAAAGTAGGAAACAATCAAGTCAGTGGTACCTACAAGGGTTCACAGAGTCGGCCAAATCAAAAGTGGCAGGGACAATACAAGAAGGGATCAAATTGGTCTCAAAATGGTAACTGGAATAACAACAATGGTTCAAGTTGGAACAGTGGTAATGGTGGAAGTTGGAACAACAAATTTAACTCACAAAACAAGCAAGGAAGTAGTAGTCAAGGGGGTGTGAAACCACAGTGTCAAGTTTGTCAGAAATACCATTTTGGTATCTGCAGATACAAGGGGAAAGCTAAGTGTGGAAAGTGTAACCGTTTTGGGCATACCACAAAGGACTGTGATAGTCACAAGCCAGTAGCAAATTATGCGAAGGAGGAAGAAGTAACCACAGGAACCATGTTTTATGCTTGTCACTCTTCCATTATGCAAGATAAAGGTGTGTGGTTTGTGGACAGCGCCTGTAGTAACCACATGACATCTCAGGAATCTGTTTTAATAAATATTGACAGATCTGTGACTTGTAAAGTTAAAATGGGCACTGGAGATCTGGTACAAGCAACTGGAAAAGGGACTCTAGTGGTTGAAACTCAGTGTGGGAAAAGGTATATAAATGAAGTTTTGCTGGTTCCAGGTTTGGATGAGAATTTGCTAAGTGTAGGACAAATGATAGAACATGGATACTATGTTCTATTTAGGGATAATATGGTTGTTGTCTTCGATGATAGAGACCTCAAAAATGTTGTAGCAAAAGTAATCATGGCAGGAAATCGATGATTTCCTCTCTCACTAGAATCCATAACACCTGCAGCAAGAAAAGCTTCTGTAATTGAAGATTCTTGGATCTGGCACAGAAGACTTGGACACTTGAACTTTGCTAGCATGAAGAAGATGCAACAGAAGGAAATGGTACTTGGTTTACCTGTCTTGACCGAAATTGAAGATGTGTGTGAAGGTTGTGTTACAGGGAAACATCACAGAGAACCATTTGACAAAGGAAAAGCATGGAGAGCTAACCATCCACTTGAGTTGGTACACACAGACTTGTGTGGACCAATGCAGAATGAGTCCATTGGGGGGAATAGATACTTCATTACATTCATTGATGATTTTTCAAGAATGTGTTGGGTGTACTTCCTCAGAAACAAGTCTGACACCTTCAATGTGTTCAAAAAATTTAAAGCGTTTGTTGAACTGCAAAGTGGGTTCAACTTGAAGAAGCTAAGAAGTGATAGAGGTGGAGAATACACCTCACAGGAATTTCTGGATTATTGTGCAACCAAGGGAATGGATAGGCAACTAACCATTGCTTACTCTCCTCAGCAAAATGGAGTGGCTGAGAGAAGAAATAGAACAATTGGTGAGATGGCAAGGTCTATGATGACTGAAAAAAGAATTCCTTTGAATTTCTGGGCAGAAGCTGTGAGCACAACTGTATACCTTCAAAATAGATGCTTTACAACATCTGTGTTGGACAAAACCCCATTTGAAGCATTCACAGGCAGAAAGCCTGGAATTAAACATTTAAGAGTGTTTGGTTGTATTTGCTATACCCAAGTCCCATCAGCCTTGAGACAAAAGTTTGATGACAGAACCAAAAAGGGGATCTTTATGGGATATGGAAGCTGTGAAAAAGGGTATAGAATATATGATCTGCAATCCAAGAAAATTGTTCTTTCAAGAAGTGTGATCTTCAGTGAAGACAAGTCATGGAACTGGGAAAGAGAACAGGTGGAGTCTATCTCAATACCTTTAAACCTTGAAGGAAATGGAACTGAAGATGAAATTGGTGAAGGGGAAACTGATAAAGCTCAGTTTGGTAATGGTGCAGACTCTAACTTAAACACAATGGTTTATGAATCAGTTGGCATTAATGGAGAAAGTCACAGCCAAGGTTCTACACCCAGCTCCACTCCAGTGAAGGTGAGAACTCTGGAGGATATATATGCAAGGTGTCACATGTGCATCATAGAACCAGAGAATTATCAAGAAGCTGCAAGTGACATAGCTTGGCAAGAAGCAATGAATTCAGAGTTGGAAATAATTGAAAAGAACAACACTTGGGAACTAGTTGAGAGACCAGTGGATAAACCTGTTATTGGGGTGAAATGGGTGTTTAAGACTAAACTAAACCTTGATGGAACAGTTCAAAAACACAAGGCCCGTCTTGTAGCAAAAGGTTATGCACAGAAACCTGGGGTAGACTACAATGAAACCTTTGCCCCAGTGGCAAGGCTTGACACAATTCGAACCCTTATTGCACTGGCAGCACAAAAGGGGTGGAAACTGTTTCAGTTGGATGTCAAGTCAGCTTTTCTGAATGGTGTGCTTAATGAAGAGGTGTATGTAGAACAGCCTGAAGGTTTCGAGTTAAAAAATGCATGCCACAAAGTCTACAGGTTGAGGAAAGCTTTATATGGACTCAAACAGGCACCTAGAGCCTGGTACAGTGAGTTTGATGCATACCTTTCTCTATGCAAGTATAAAAGAAGTACAAGTGAAGCCACTTTGTACACTAGATCTGATGATGAAGGAGGGTTGATAATTGTCTCAATATATGTTGATGACATTGTGTATACTGGAAGTAGTGAGAAGATGCTTGCTGAGTTCAAAAGGGAGATGATGCAAAGATATGAAATGTCAGATCTTGGACTTCTACACCACTTCCTAGGCATGGGAATACTACAAACTGACCAAGGAGTATTTATTCATCAAAGTAAGTATGCCAAGTCTTTGGTTGTGAAATTTGGACTTGAAGATTGCAAACCAGTATCCATTCCTTTGCCCACAGGTGAAAAGCTTAAGAAAGTAGATGGAAGTGAGCTAGCTGATGAAGGTCTTTACAGAAGAATAGTGGGCAGCTTACTGTATTTAACTGCAACTAGACCCGATCTAATGTATGCTGCAAGCTTACTGTCAAGATTCATGAATTGTCCTACCAAGAAGCATCTGGGGATTGCACGAAGAGTACTAAGATATGTGCAAGGGACTCTCAATTATGGCATTGAGTACTTGAAGGACAAAACTGCAATTCTCATTGGATTCTGTGATGCAGATTGGGCAGGTAGTGAGGATGATAGTAGGAGCACCTCTGGATATGCATTCAGTTTTGGAAGTGGAATTTTTTCTTGGGCTTCTGTGAAACAAAACACAGTTGCACTATCAATAGCCGAAGCTGAGTATGTATCAGCATCAGAGGCAACAGCACAGTCTATTTGGCTGAGATTTGTTCTTGATGATTTTGGAGAAATGCAAACTGAGGCAACTCCTTTGTTCTGTGACAATATGTCAGCCATATCTATGGCTAAGAATCCAGTTTTCCATCAGAGAACTAGGCATATAAACAGAAGGTATCATTTTATAAGAGAAGCTTTACACGAGGGTGTGATTAATCTACAATTCTGCAGAAGTGAAGAACAACTTGCAGATATTTTTACAAAAGCCTTGTCAAAGGACAAATTCAATCATTTGAGGTTGAGACTTGGAGTTAAGCCAGCAAGCAGCTTAAGAGGGGCTGTTGGAAATTAAGCTGCATACTTAGCTTAATCAAACTTGCAGAAGACAATCCTGCAGAATGGAAGTGAGGAGAAGTTTGAAATCGAAGAAAAGAAGAAGTTGCCAATTTCAGTAATAGCCGTTAGTTTTGAAATTGTAACGGCTAGTTCTACATTCCAGTTTTAGAAACCTTACAGCTGTTAATCTTATCCTTTTTTCATCTGTACTGTGTTATCCGATCCTCCTCCAAGTGGAAGGATCGTAGCCTCCGATGGCCTGAATGGCTGGAGATGAGTCCTTGTTCTTAGTAAATGGCATCTTTTTATTTTGCCCTGTTTTTAGATGATATAGGGTTGTACTCTCTTACTTCTTTAGAGTGTGAAAATATTGAAAAACCTCATCATCTCTCTCTCTGTGTTTCTCTCGGATAAGTTCATAGTTTTTTGCTGTGTAGACAACCTTCAAAGCTATCAAAGCTTTTATCTTTTTCGTTTATCAGTCCAGAGATTATGCCTGATACCATTTAACAACATCTTGGCAATCCAGGAGCAGAAGGCACACCGTTCTGAGCTGACCAAAACGGTTAGCATCGGAGAGAAATTCGGATATCTTGGCAGTCCTGGGGTGGTGCATCCACATGGTACCGTCCATGATCTGTACCCCATTGGATTCGCACGCCTCGGTGATCTTGTCAAACTCCGCCACGTTGAGCGCCACGGGCTTCTCCAGCAGGATGTGCTTCTTCTTCTGGGCGGCGAGGACGGCCCAATTGATGTGGAGGCTGGTGGGAAGCGGGACATAGACGGCATCGACGTCGGGGTCGTCTAAAACGGCGTCGTAGGAGCCGTAGATCTTGGCGTTGGGAGGGAAGTTGTTGGCCTTGGCGAACGCCGTGGCCTTGTCTATAGAACGGCTTCCGACGACGTATAGTGTCGCGTTTTGGGCAAGAGTGATGGCTCGCGAGACTTTCCGGGCTATATCGGCACAGCCCACAACTCCGAATCGGATTGGCGTTTCGGAAGACATCTCGAGGGAGGCAAGCAACGGCACTGTGGGTGTTAGTGTCACTGTGACCGAGTGTGGTGATATTTTGCTAGTCGTGTTTGTTTCAGACTGAATACTACAGAAACTTTATGTTATATAAGATTTAAGAGTAAATTACACCATACCTTCTCGTTTATCTTTCTTCATCTTTTTCAATTATAGTATAAAATCCATACTGAAATAGAAATTAATATAATCATATATATTGTAATATTTTACGCACGTTATTACATTAATTATATTTATAAATGGTAGATGTGGGAATTTATCAAATATAACCCTTAATCATATATATAATCATTTATAAGATTTAATTAATTTGGAAGGTTATCTGTAATAGTCACCTGTATTACATAAATGCGATTTTCAACCACAGTATAAAATCTCTACTAAAATGGAAATCAATATAACTATGCATATTGTTATATTCTACACACGTTATTACATAAAATTATATTTATAAATGGAACGATGTGGGAATTTATCAAATATAACCCTTAATCATATATAAGATTCAATTAATTTGAAAGGTTGTCTATAATTGTCGCATATATTATATAAATTGTGATACTCAATTATAGTATAAAATCCTTACTGAAATAGAAACTAATGTACTCATTTATATTGTAATATTTTACCCACGTTCTTGCATAGAATTATATATAGGGGTAAATGAATTTTAATCCTTGTATTAGATTAATTTTTCATTAAAACCTATTGTAGGATTAGATATTTGATCTTAGTCTTCCATGTCATCATGATTATTATAACTCATATTTTGTTATTTTTAAACACTTTAATGGCTTTTTTGTTCCCATTGTGCCCCTGTAATTAATTATTCGACTTTCTTGGTATGTTCCAAATTATTAGAAACTAATTTTGACTTTTTTTTTTGGACAAACAGAGAACTTTCATTAATAATAACTAATACAAGAAATGGAAGGCCCAGAGGCAAGCCAAATACAAGTAAAAGCTAAAAGTAAAAACAACCAACAAGCTCATAAAGAGCAAGCTTATATCAACAAAAACCCTTGATCTGGGAAAAAAAAAAAAACAAAAAAACTCTACCACACCAACTGCGCCGCCATCGCCGATCCATCACCACCACCAAGAGAAAGAACCCACGAACAAACTGGATGAACGAAAAATAGGGGTGAGCGAGCCACTCGCGCAGAAAGTGCTCCCATAATCCTACCAAATAGTGCTAAGCGCACTTTAATAATCACTCAACACCAAGGTGCACCGCCAGAGGGAGACACGCAATACTGAGTAGCGGATGTCAGCATGACGAGGAGAAACATCGAGGGTAAAAAGGAGCATAAAAACCCAAATCTGAGACAAGCTCAAGGAGGTTGAGGCAAGGCTCAAGGAAGCTAAAGAAACGCAAGAAAGAAAAGCATAGAAATAAAGGAAAAGCAGAAGTGAAAAGGAAAAGAAACAAAAGGAAAAAAGAGGAGACTGTCGGCCAAGGAGAGAAAGAGGAAGAGGATGAAACTAGGAAGCAAATCTCAGGGAAGAAGGGGAAGGAAGGAAAATAAAAAGGGAAGAGGGGTGGAGACCAAAAACAGATGAGGGAAAAAATGAGGGGGCGCGGGGTAAGAAAGAAGATCAGAAGGGCCAGAGGGGGAAGGAGGACTATAGTGCGTGGGTAGTGGACTAGATAGTTGGAAAAAAAAAAAAAAAAAAAAAAAAAAAAAGGTAGCAGCAAGCGGATGCCTGCCGACCCCAACCAGAGGAAGGAATTAGCGGCGAAGGCTGGGGTTCGGGGGGTTCCTACGAACTAATTTTGACTTTGATTAATTTATGCTTGATTTCTTCCATGATTATGGTGCCTAAAAAGATTTTTCATATCATCATGCCTAAATGGCAAGATGAGAAAAGCAAAGGTATCACATGTATAATACACCAAAAAAATGTATCTAAATATTAGTACCTAGCTAAATACACTTAAATTATAGTACCTAGTTGAAAGCACCTAATCATAGTACCTAGTTGAACTCACCTAAATCATAGTACCTAGTTGAATGCACCTAAATCATAGTACCTAACCGAATGCATCTACATTATAGTACCTAACTGAATGCATCTACATTATAGTACCTAATCGAATGCATCTAAATTATAGTACCTAATCGAATGTGTCTAACTTATCGTACCTTATCGAGTATCGATGCAATAGATCAAACCCAACTCCAAACTCTACAATTCATACACTGACAAAATGATCAAAACCCGATAATATAATCAACCAACACAAAATAACAACAAAGACTAATAAAATAAGAAATCTCACAAGCACAATGCCACAAAAACGTTACTGAACCCATTCTCTTCATTGCAAATCGTTGGAATCCACATAGATACACAAGCCATATACCATTCAAAACCAACAAAAAGAAAATAGAGAGAGATCTACTACAAATGATGAGAAAAAAGAGGAAAATCGTAATTAGAAGATGTGTGTGAATAAATCAGCCAATACATGGACGGTTTGCCTAATCCCATTTTCAATTGCAAAAGCCTAATCTTTTTTTTTATTCTAAGAAGCCTAATCTCTAATTCCCTTGATGTTGCATCTTTAAATGCCAGATGCTCATTTTGAATTTTAAAAAAAAAATATCATTCAATTGTGAACCATTTAATAGCAATATTTAGGGGTAATATAGCATTACTACAACATAGGCCATCATTGGCGAAGCTAAAACCGACAAGAAATCAAATTTCTGTCAAAAATTTGGCAAAAATTTGACATAAAACAATGTAATGTCGGATTAGAATAGCGACACTAATGCTAGCATCACGAAAGGGCTTCAGTGTCAGTTTGCTAGCTTAATCCACCACTAAGCAGCGTCGGTTAAAAACGACACTGACATTGACGTCGGTTTAAAGCGACGTATACTTCAACATTAAAGCGACATCAACAAGCAGCTAACAAATAAAATACTCAATCTCTTGTCGGTCCTAACCAACATTAGCCAACATCTTGATAATAAAATAATTATCATGCATTCCTACACAGATGGTACATGAGATGCAAACTTCACATATTCAATTTATTCAAGAATTCAACTGGGGTCTTTGAGTGTAGAATTTCTTGTTAAATGTATTCTATTTCATATAAATAAGGAAGTACAAATAACACATATATAGGAGCCATTAGAGAACTAGTTACGAGATGAAGATAAAAAAAAATAACAAATACATATAATACTAATCAAAGCTCTATGCTTGCATATAATACTAGCAGCTGCCATGATGCTTTCCCATGCTTGCCTTTGTCAAAGACCACAGATTCTGTAGCTCTATGCTGCCATATATAATACTAGCAGCTCCATGCTGCCATGCTTGCCATCAGATCAGTGCTCCAATACTTTACTACTTCAACATTAGGGCTCTAATCTCTATAGATTAAACTCAGTTTTTATACCTTTCAAAAATTATGAATCTGCGATTTCCAGTGTTCTTGCTCTTCAGATCCAAAATGAACTGTACCAGTGATTGCATTGTCTTTTTTTTTTTTTTTTTTATAGATCTCAAGTCCCTACAAAAGAAACAACACAAGCATAAGGAGTTGAAGATTTTTTTCTTGTATGGTATATTTCAATCTGTGAACCTGAGTGCATGAATCGGCTAGGGAGGGTGAGAAGTTTACCTTTGAGTGCGTCAGCACCAAGATCGGTGCTGCTACCCTTCTGGTGATGCAGTAAATCCATGGTTGTGAGGTCTTATGGGTTGATGATGGAAGATTAAGGTTAGGTTTGCAAAAACGGAGGTTAGGATTTGAGAAAATGTGGAGAAATGAGTTTGCGGTTTTAGGGTGTGCTTGAAAGAATGGAGAGATAAATGCGGGAGGTTAGCCTCTGGGCTCGAGGTAAAGCCTCTTGAAAGAGGGAGACTGACATTCTCTTTTTCGTTTAAAAATATTTGGGGGGGGGGAGGGGAGGGGGAGAATATCCCGCCCAAAATTTTATCATGCGAGATAAGTATTTAAAAAAATAGAAGGGTGTTTAAATATGGATAAAAAGTTAGCGTCGGTTAAGACCGACAGTTACTGCAAGTGGCATCGAAATAGTAAAAAACTACGTCGAATAAAACTGACATTAGCCTGACAGATTTGAGTGGCGTCGAAATAAGAAATATTTGCATCGGTTGAAACCGACGTGTGCATGACAGACATTGCAGGTGGCCTCGAAATAGGAAAAGTTTATGTAGGTTCAAACTGACGTGAGCCTGACAGACTTCACAGTCATTGTAGGTGGCGTTGAAATAGGGAAATTTTGCGTTGGTTCAAACCAACGTATGTCTGAGACATTGCGCGTGCAAAAAAACTAAAATCTATGTCGCTCAGAACCGACACAGGCTATAAAATATTTAAAAACAATAATTAGTGTCGACTAGAAGTGACACCCATACTTTATGTTGCTTAAAAGCGACATTGTTTTTTTTTTTTAAAGCGACACCATTATTTAAAAAAATTATTAAAATGTATGTCGGTTATAAGCGACATTAAATTTTTACGTCTGTTAAAAGTGACATAAATAGTTTATGACGCTTACAACCAACAGGATATCTGACGTCATGTCTAGTAGTTGTCACAAATGTCTTGTCCGCCAATATTTATATTAAACCGACATCACCCATTGACACTATAAGGCCCTTTTGTAGTAGTGTAAGAAGACAAAACATAGTAAAATTATATAAAAGAAATTAATTATGACATGGAATATAAATGCTGATTTGTACATGAGTCGAATGACTAAAATTATTTTTTAATCTTACTTATGGTATTTATCTAAAAGTGTCTTTTTAAGGACTAAAATCTAGTTTTGTATTTTATATATATGGTACGATGTGGGAATTTATCAAATATAACCTTTAAATTCAATACTATCCATTTTTATAAAAACTTTCAATGACACGCCCAACTCGAAATGTCCATCTGGACTCCGAATCGAGCTGTGTTGGCCGACACTAGGAGAGTGACAAAGCCATAAAGTGTAGTGATGTGGAAAATGTGAATAAATTTAAATCTGAAGGTGCCTAAATGTGACAGCCCGTCCCGGATTTTTCATATTGTTAATGTGAATTGACAAAATTGCCCTTGAGCGTGAAGTGTACGTTTGTATTTTTCTTAAAGGTTTTGGTCCAATTATGTATTATCCTAAATTACTGGGACCAATGGGAACTAAGGAAATAATGTGTTGTGATTGGGTGGTTGGATTTGGACCACACACCCATACTCCTTCTCTCTCTCTCACTCCTGTGCACTCTCTCTCTCAGTCACACTCTCTCTCTTACGAACTCACTCTCTTTCTTTTTCGTTTCGTACGGACAAGCTCAAAGGAGACCCAAACCTTGCTGATCGAAGGATCCAAGGTCACCATTGTGTTGCTTAGGACCTCACGAGTACACTGCTACCAATTTCAGGTAGGATCTTCTTCATTTTCAAGTAGAAACCCTGGTCACTGATTCATGCACTATTCATGAAATCGTAATGTGTTGTGTTTTTGGGAATTATAAGCTCACATGAAGCTTTGTTAGGTCCTCTAGAGGCTCGGAGTACTTCGTTGGACAAATTTGGACGTCAAAATCATAAGATCGACGATTAGCCAGTTTTCTCGAAATTTCTCCAGCAAGATTATGTGGTTTTAAGGTCCTAAAATAGGTATGGTTTTATTCTACAAGTTGAGGGCTTTGTTTTGGTATAAATTACGTGAAAATGGATGACAATCGACAGAGATGTCATAGTTTGAAAAATTCCCAGTTTCTAGCGCCGACGACGGTCGCCGGAGAGTTTGAGGTTGAAGATGACAGAATATTCTGACGCCGTCAGTTAGATTTACCGGTTTCAGTTAGAAGTTGACTGAATATTCCTGGAATATACCTGACGGCATTATCTAACGCCGTCAGTGTGTCTGTCACATGGTCGCGCGTGGGGGCGCGTAGTTCCGTGCGCCTGCCGGCGCGTGGAGGCAGGAAAAAATATTCTAAAATTATGTGCGTGTTCGTGGTGATGTGTAGATCATGTTGGTATATTCAAATACCAAAATTGAGCTATGTATGAGAAGTTATTTCCAAGGTTTCGATTATGTGCTTAAAAATAACATTATTTCAATCACTTGTCATATATGCGAGACCTATTCAAAAGACGAGCATAGCCAAGCTAAACTTGGGGGCTACGATCCGGCTACTTATCTATGAGTGGGCAGTTGTTTTCCGTATATATTTATATACTGCTATTTTTCCTAGAAAATGAACTTAAATGATTATACATTTTGGAAACGCCATGCAAAGTATCTATTTATTTTAATTATGCATTAGTGATTGCATATAATTATGATGGTGTTGGGGATGCACAGGTAAGTGTTAGGTAAGTTTATATAATGGTTATAATAAGAATGATAATGAATGATGTGATGTGATGTGATGTGATGTGATGTGATGAGAGCTCATACACCTGCACCTTGATATTAGTGCTCCCGCCCAGAGTTAGGGGCATAGTCTTTCACTTGATGTTCACCTCCCGCACCGCATGCTCGCCTTGGATCCAAGTTAGGTGCACAGTCCTGCTGTATAGACCACTATAAGTGGGTTTGACTCATAGGTGACCCGCGAATCATTCGCACAGTCTTCATGTGATTATAGCACTAGAGCATATTATTCTATATACAGTGATGTTGTGCAGACCACTAGAGGTGGTATTGATTTATGTGTATACATGATATGATGAGATTAATTATAAGCTATATATACAGCCGAGGGCTGAGTTGATTATTGAGAATGATTATGAGCTATATATACAGCCAAGGGCTGAGTTGATTACCTGACATTCAATCACATTCACATAGTTATGATTAAAGTTCAGTTGTGATACTTTGGCATGGCATACATACATTTATCTTTTCCAGTATGATTTCGAGATTTATATAAATGAGTATATACTTTATTTCTGGGAAGTTATACGGGTTTTATGGAGAGGGGTTATAACTTTTGAGAAAGGAATGATTTTGAAAAGATTTGTTTTGCTGACCTACTCAACTTTGTTTTTCGCCGCTCCAGGTTTTAGTTAGTGTTTGTTGGTGGCATACGAGGATCTCATCGGACGTTCTGACAGAACTCACTCATGTAGGACCATATTCGGGTGTCAATTGCATTTATTATTTTTCTGCTTGTCTGCACGTAGGCCATTTATGCTCTGGTTGTGTAAACACTCTAAATTCTCGCTCTAGCTCACGATCTTAATTAGGATTGCTAGTGGCTTGGTTTTAATTTGTTCGTATCCATCTTATTAATCTTGCTTCTGCATTGTGCACATGGTTACATCACGCTCACGTGACGGCCAACACACCCTACTCTCGGGTAGGGGTGTGTCAGTTTGGTATCAGAGCATAGGTTTGGTAGTCCTGCATATCTTGTGAATATTCCAATTATCTTAGTTCTTCTGTCAGAGCTATACCGCCTCGTAGAGAGCCACGTCGTTCAGATGAGCCTAGTTTCCCTGATATCGCATAATTTGGGGAAGCTATTGCTAGTGTTATTCAGTTTGTAATTCACCCTCCTCAGTGGACTCATTTGGAATCAGTTTATAATCTAAATTTGCTTACCTTTAAGGGCAATGAAGGCCATGTAGGGTCTGAGTGTTGGCTCAATTAGATTGAAAAGACTTTTAGGCTGATTTAGAGTCTGGGGAGTCTTTTCGATGGTAAGTAGGTAGACACCACTGCTTGATTTTTGGACGCAGAACCTACATCCTAGTGAAAACAAAAGACTTACGGGTAGACGCCCAAGGAGATGGCAGACTGAGAGAATTTTTAACGGTCATTCTATAAGAGATTCATTTCCCCCAGCATATCTAGACCGTAAGAAGCAGGAATTCACAGGTTTGAAATTGGGGAAGTTGTATGCTAACGAGAATTACAGGAAGTTCATTGATTTGTCTCGTTATGATCCAGAAACTGCTGCTAATCTAGTTGAGATGCTTAGACGCTTTACGCTTTGTACTAAGAAGAAATGGTGTTCGATGGTGATTATTTATCACTGTGACACTCATCAGGAGTTCTACGAGATTTTGTTGAGGATTGAGGACTCTGAGAATATGCCCAGTGATAGTGAGGAAGAAGAAGAAGAAATGGGAACCAGAAGAATGATAACAAAGGAAAAGGGCAATCATCTCAAGGACCTCGCTAGACTCAGGATTTTTTTTTTAAAGATACGAAGCCAGTTCTAGTTCTTCCAACAGAGGTTTTAGTTGCACTGGTCAGAAATGAGTTGGTAGGTTTTCAGGCAGTTCAAATTCCAGAGGCAAGGGAATTCTAGTAGATATAGTGTTCTCTTGCGCCGTAGGTGCAATAATCGACATTTCAGTGAGTGTCAAGGAAGTAATAGTGGTTGTTATACCTGTAGTCAGGCCAGAGACTTAGTTCCCAAGGACGAGGAGTTCACGCCAATAGAGGTCGAGGAGGAAGACAGCAAGCTCAAGGACGTATCCATGACCTTTCGCTGCAGGATGCTTATAACAATCCGGACTTGATCATAGGTACGTTAAATATTCTTGGTCATTATGCTAAAGTGTTGATTGATGTGGTTATGCCTGCTAACCTCACTCCGTTAGACATTGTCGATTTTGACGTCATTCTAGGTACAGATTGGTTGCACTACAATCGTGCCAAAATTGACTGTTACGAGAAAACGGTGACTTTCCATCATCCTGGATTACTTGAAGTTACTTTCATGGGCGAACGTAGTAGGGTGAGACATGGAGTTATTTTGGCGGTGCAAGCCAAAAAGTTATTGAAGAAAGGTTGTCAAGGGTACTTGGCTTACGTGGTACTAAATGATGATGCTCCTGTTAGCGTGGAAAATATTAAGGTTGTCAGACATTTTTCTGACATCTTTCCTAATGAATTGCCTGGATTGCCACCAGATCGTGATGTGGAGTTTGCAATCGATTTACTTCCAGGTACTAATTCTATTTCTTTAACTCTTTATCGCATGGCTCCTGCCGAGTTAATTCCAGCTACTGATTCTATTTCTTTAACTCTTTATCACATGGCTCCTGCCGAGTTAAGAGAATTGAAGAATAAGGTATTTCAACAGTGTTTGATGAATAAGGTATTTGGATAGATTCATCATTGTCTTCATTGATGACATTCTGGTGTATTCTAAGTCAAAGGCAGATCATGTTCGACATTTTTCTTTGGTGTTGAAGAAGCTGAGGGAACATCGATTATATGCTAAGTTCAGCAAGTGCCAGTTCTGGTTATATCAAGTTGCATTCTTAGGGCACATTGTTTCAGCTCAGGGTATCCAGGTTGACCCTCAGAAGATAGCAGCTGTGGAGAATTGCGAGCAGCCACGAACCGTCACTGAGGTACGGAGTTTTCTTGGTTTAACAGGTTACTATCAGCGATTTGTTAACGATTTCTCAGTTATGGCTCTACCACTAACGAGGTTAACCAGGAATGAAGTTAAATTCAAGTGGGATGATAATTGTAAGCTAAGTTTCCAACAGTTGAAGTATTATCTCACTCATGCTCCATTTTAGCTCTTCCTGATTATGTGGTAACTTCGAGATTTTTAGCGATGCTTCATCGACTGTCCTAGGATGTATTTGATGTAGCATGGCAATGTGATTGCTTACACTTCGCGTCAGTTAAAGCCTCGTGGGAAGAATTATCCTACTCATGATTTGCAGTTAGCGGCCATCATTTTCACTTTGAAGATTTGGAGACATTATCTTTATGGTGAGAAATGTATGATTTTCTCAGATCAGAAGAGTCTTCGGTACTTGTTTACTCAGAAGGACTTGAATCTTCGTCAGCGTTGATGGATTGAGTTGTTGAGCGATTATGACTGTACGATAGAGTATCACCCTAGTCGTGCAAACGTGGTAGTTGACGCTCTTAACAAGAAATCCCAGGGCAAAGTTAATGTTTTTCATGCGAGCTGTATTCCTCTTCTTGCAGAGTTGAGATCGACTGGAGTGCAGTTAGAAGTAGAGAATCCGGTGGTAGACGATCGAGAGGAAACCTTACTTGCTAGTTTCCAAGTCAGGCCAATCCTAATTGACAAAATACTTGAGATCCAGATGAATGATGATGAAACTCAGGAACTTATTCGGCTAAGAAATGAAGGTAAAAAGAAAGACCTCTGAATCAAAGAATTTGACGGCTGCTTATGTAGAAAAGAAGGATGTAGGTACCAGATATTGCAGAGTTGAAGAACGAAATCCTTGATGAAACACATGTTTCGGCTTATGCAATGCATCCTGGAGGTACTAAGATGTATCATACCATTCGACCATTTTACTATTAGCCAGGTATGAAGAGAGAAATTGTTGAGTATGTAAGCAGGTGTATCATATGTCAGCAAGTCAAAGCTGAAAGGAAGAAGCCACTTTCCGTTCTGCAGTGGAAATAGGAAGACATTACTATGGATGTTGTGTACAAACTTCCTCGTACACAAAACGATTATGATGGAATTTAGGTGATTGTTGATTGGCTTACTAAGTCAGCGCATTTTATTCCTGTAAGGGAGAAGTTTTCTCTGAGCTGATTAGCTGAATTATTCATATCGAAAGTTATGAAGTACCGTGGAGTTCCAATTAGTATCGTCTCAAATCGTGATCCTAGATTCACTTCTAAGTTCTGGATAGCATTCCAAGAAACTTTGGGTACGATATTACTTTATAGTACGGCATATCACCCTCAGACAGACGATCAATCAGATAGGACTATTCAGACGTTGGAGGATATGCTAAGATCTTCGGTTTTATAGTTTGGTGACGCTTGGCATAAGCAGTTGGATTTGATGGAAATTGCCTACAATAACAGTTTTCAATCGAGCATCCGTATGGCACCATTCGAGGCACTTTATGGCAGGCCTTGTAACACACCCTTGTGTTGGTCAAAGATTGGCGAAAGAGTTTTGGTGGGCTCTGAGATAGTAGAGGAGACTACTCAGAATGTTCATGTTATTAAGTCTAACATGAAAGCGGCCCAAGATCTCCAGAAAAGCTTAGGGGACAGGCATGCCACTGATCGAGTGTAATGGGTAAGTGATTGGGTATTTCTGAAGTTATCGTCGTGGCGAGGTGTTGTTAGATTTGGAAAGAAAGGCAAGTTGAGTCTTAGGTACATTAGACCTTATCAAATCACCGAGCGAGTCGGTGAAGTTGCTTACAGGCCTGAGTTACCGTCAGAGTTGGCCAGAGTGCATAATATGTTTCATGTCTCTATGCTTCGACTTTATGTTTCAGATGCGTCACATGTGATCCCTCCGCAACCTTTAAAGATCAATCCAGATTTGGCTTACGACGTGAAGCCAGTGGCGATATTGGATTGGAAAGATAAAGTGCTCGGGAACAAGACAATGCGTTTGGTGAAAGTTTTGTGGAGGAATCACTCAGCAGAAGAGGCAACTTGGGAGACGGAGGACAGGATGAGAGAGATGTATCCAAGATTGTTTTATGGATACTAGTGGTTGTATTTGTTGTGTGAAATTTCGGGACGAAATTTTTATAAGGTAGGTAGATTGTGACAGCCCGTCCCGGATTTTTCATATCGTTAATGTGAATTGACGGAATTGCCCTTGAGCGTGGAGTGTACGTTTGTATTTTTCTTAAAGGTTTTGGTACAATTATGTATTATCCTAAATTATTGGGACCAATGGGAACTAAAGAAATAATGTGTTGTGATTGGGTGGTTGGATTTGGACCACACACCCATACTTCTTCTCTCTCTTTCTCTCACTCCCGTGCACTCTCTCTCTCTTTCATTTCGTACGGACAAGCTCAAAGGAGACCCAAACCTTGCGGATCCAAGGATCCAAGGTCACCATTGTGTTGTTTAGGACCTCACAAATACACTGCTGCCTATTTCAGGTAGGATCTTCTTCATTTTCACGTAGAAACCGTAGTCTCCGATTCATGCACTATTCATGCAATCGTAATGTGTTGTGTTTTTGGGAATTCTAAGCTCACAAGAAGCTTTGTTAGGTCCTCTAAAGGCTCGGAGTACTTCATTGGACAAATTTGGACGTCGGAATCGTAAGATCGACGATTGGCCGATTTTCTCGAAATTTCTCCGGCAAGATTCCGTGGCTTTAAGGTCCTAAAACAAGTATGGTTTTATTCTACAAGTTGAGGGCTTCGTTTTAGTATAAATTACGTAAAAATGGATAAAAATCGACGGAGATATCACAGTTTGAAAAATTCCCAATTTCCGGAGCCGGCGACGGTCGCTAGAGAGTTTGAGGTTGAAGGCGACGGAATATTCCGTCAAGTCTAACGAAATATTCCGACGCCGTCAGTTAGATTTAACGGTTTTAGTTAGAAGTTGATGGAATATTCCTGGAATATACCTGACAGCGTTAACTGAAGCCGTCAGTGTGCCTGTCACATGACCGCGGGCGCATAGGTCTGTGTGCCTGCCGGTGCGTGGCGGCACGTGGAGGCCGGAAAAATTATTCTAAAACTATGTGCATGTTCGTGGCGATGTGTAGATCACGTTGGTATAGTCAAATACCAAAATTGAGCTATGTATGAGAAGTTATTTCCAAGGTTTCGATTATGTGCTTAAAAATAACGTTATTTCAATCACTTCTCATATAAGTGAGACCTATTCAAAGCACGAGCATAACCAGGCTAGACTTGGGGGCTACGATCCGGCTACTTATCTGTAAGTGGGCAGTTGTTTTCCGTATATACTTATATACAGCTATTTTTCCCAGAAAATGAACTTAAATTATTATACATTTTGGAAACGCCATGCAAAGTATCTATTTATTTTAATTATGCATTAGTGATTGCATATAATTATGATGGTGCTGCGGACGTACAAGTAAGTGTCAGATAAGTTTATATAATGGTTATAATAAGAATGAGAATGAATGATGTGATGTGATGAGAGCTCGTACACCTTCACCTTGATATTAGTGCTCCCGCCCAGAGTTAGGGGCATAGTCTTTCACGTGATGTTCACCTCCCGCACCGCATGCTCGCCTTGGATCCAAGTTAGGTGCACAGTCCTGTCGTATAGACCACTATAAGTGGGTTCGACTCGTAGGTGACCCGCGAATCATTCGCACAGTCTTCATGTGATTATAGCACTAAAGCATATTATTCTATATATAGTGATGTTGTGCAAACCACTATAGGTGGTATTGATTTGTGTGCAGGATATATACATGATATGATGAGATTAATTATGAGCTATGTATACAGCCGAGGACTGAGTTGATTATTGAGAATGATTATGAGCTATATATACAGCCGAGGGCTGAGTTGATTACCTGACATTCAATCACATTCACAGAGTTATGATTAGAGTTCAGTTGTGATACTTTGGCATGGTATACAAACATTCATATTTTCCAGTATGATTTCGGGATTTATATATATAAGTATATACTTTATTTCTGGGAAATTATACAGGTTTTATGGAGAGGGGTTATAACTTTTGAGAAAAGAATGATTTTGAAAAGATTTGTTTTGCTGACCCACTCAACTTTGTTTTTCGCCCCTTCAAGTTTTAGGTAGTGTTCGTTGGTGGCATACGAGGATCTCATCGGACGTTCTGATAGAACTCACCCATATAAGACCACCTTCGGGTGTCAATTGCATTTATTATTTTTCTGCTTGACTGCACGTAGGCCATTTATGCTCTGATTGTGTAAACACTCTAAATTCTCGCTCTAGCTCACTATTTTAATTAGGATTGCTAGTGGCTTGGTTTTAATTTGTTCGTATCCATCTTATTAATCTTGCTTCTGCACTGTGCACATGGTTACGTCACGCTCACGTGACGGCCAGCACGCCCTACTCTCAGATCGGGATGTGTCACTAAATATAAGAGTGCATATTTAAACACTCTTCTGTCTTTTTAAATACCTTGTGGAGAATATAGGATGAGGATGAATGAAATAATTTTGAATTTGTTACCTATTTTGGGCATTTTTGACTTGATTGAAGGATGATTGTCCACTACTTGCACGTAGAAAATCTGGTGTGCCTCAAGGATAATTTTGTCCTTTTTACCCAAAAATTCACGTGTCGCCTCTTGATTATTGTTTGCTCCTGATTATAAACATCACACTAATCTAGGCATATTGTAGAAAACCCTTTATGAAAGGTATAAATGGAAACAAATAATTATATATATATATACACACACACTATATAAAAGAAAAAAAACTCACTCACAGATACTTGTGATGTCGCAGCAAGCTAAAGTCTCCGATAGTAATCGCATATAAGCATAATATTGGGACCCGTTAGTAAAACTTAACTTAAACAATCCAATTTGGGAAAACGAAGTGCAGATTTGGAATCAAAGCATCGAAAAACGCTAAGAAGGGTCTCGAGCAAAATTTGTAAAAAGTCAACGGTCAACCCTAAAAAGTCAACCAAAACGTCTTGGCAGTCAACCACATTAAAACTTTAGAATTTCACTAAATGGATGTCAAAAACGAACTAGAGGCATCGAAATTAGAGTAGGAGGGTTTCCAAGAAAACTTCATAAAAGTCCAATGAATATTCTAGAGAATATTCTCAGAATATTCTGAGCCCATTTAAGAAATGGACTAGCTGGAATAATGGCCCAAAGGTTTGGACCAGGCTTGGGTCAAAGACTTGGATTAGGTTTTAGGCCGGGTTGGGCTTAAGACCCTCTTCTTCTTTTTTCTTCTTTTTTCTCCTTCTTCTTCTTCTTCTTCGGCCATATTTTTTCTGAGTTTAAACAATGATATCTCATTCGTTTCTCAACCAAAATTGTCCTGCAATATATCAAAATGAAGTTAGAAAAGTACAGAACGATATTTTACCTGTTTGGAGTTCAAAACATGATCGAAGATGGCCGAAAAAAACTTGAAAGATGATTGGTCTGTCGGAAACTGAATAATTGGCCAAAAAATTAGACAAACTTTAAACATCCATAATTTTGTCAATACTTTCATTGAGTGATTTGAAAATGAAAATCATACCTCTTGATGAGATGAAGAGATTGGTACCCTCCTAAATAGCTAACTCGCCGTGGTTTGGTCGGAAAATGTCTCAAAAGCCTCAGAGGTCATCGGAAACTGGGTAAACTTTAAACGTTCATAACTTCTTCAATACTAAACGAAATGAAGTGATTCAAAAATGAAAATCATACTTCTCGACAAGACGAAGAGAATAGTACCTTTTCAATGGCTAGCTCGTAGTGGTTTGGTTGGAAAATGGCCTAAAAGTTCGTGGCCCGACTTAGGTTTTGATCCTGACGATCTTGAAGGAAGTTCAAGGTAGGATTGAGTGTTCTAGGTTCTTGAGGACGAGACAAAGCTAAACAATCATTGGAGTTCAATGAAGAACCAGTGGAGTGAGTAAACTAAACAATCATGGTGGATGCCTCCTAATGAACACCTAAAATTCTTCATTGAAATATGCAACATTCATGGCAATGTGCAATCATCATGTTTGACGTTACCGCTAGGTCAACATACAAGAATGTCCCTACATGGCACCGTGATCTTTGCCGGTGAGTTAGCTAAATTATTTTTGTGTCAAGTCTAATGTTTCTTTATTTTATTTTTTTATATATATTAGTTGGTGATGGTTCGGTATACTTGATTCCTCACGTTAGTATTTCAATGTGTGCAAGAACATCCCTATTGTTCTCTATGGCAACAAGGTTAATGTGAAGAACATGCAGGTTAAAGCCAAGCAAGTTACCTTCCACAGAAAGAAGAATCTGCAATACTATGAGATATCAGCAAACAGCAACTACAACTTTGAGAAACCCTTCCTCTACTTGGCGAGGAAGGGTGGGTGAAACTAAATGTGGAGGGAGCCATAAGGACAACGAACAGGAGATGAGGTGCAATTTTATTCTTCTCGGAGTAAGAAGAGCTCAAAATTTGGAGGGGTTGAGTTGCTTCCTTACAACTCCCGTCAGAATTCCATTGACCTCCCCTTTTATGTGTAAATGGGTTTTGAATTTTAAGGGTATTTAAGTCTATTTACATGAGTTTTCTCCTATATTTGAATTTTTTTTATAAAAAGCGACATTTATGAAATTGAGTGTTAAATTTTGGCTATTAATGATAAATACTCAAAAGATGATGAAAAGACAATTTGATCTTCTATCACAAATTAAAATCATGGGCGATAGCGGTAAGTTTGCCCAAACCAAATTGTGGTGTTCTTTTTTCTTTGCTCACCCACATGTTATGAGAGCATGTCTCTAATTTTAAATTTTAAAAGATAAAAAATAAAGATTTAAACATCTTCCACTTCCACGTTCTCTCTCTTTCACATTTCTCTCAAACTTCTCTCTTTCACATTTTTTTTTCTTTTTAGTTTTTTATATTCACACACAATAGTGTGTGTGCTTCATCTAGTATACATTATGCACATATCATGCAGAAAGGGGTTCACAAGTGAGTGTTGGAAAGATCAGAAACCCTGCGTGCTAGTGGAGGAGGTATCACTATTCGAGCAAATGGATGGCGAGCCTTGGATGAGCTTGGTGTGGCCTCAAAGCTCAGGCAAACTGCCCTACCACTTCAAGGGTATGTATGTCTAGTAAACATGTCTATTTGATACAAAATAACTCACTTGTCTTGCATAGGGCCCGTGACATAAACCTTAATGATGGCAAACAGCGAGAGGTATCGTTTGGGTAAGTGAATATATATGTGTGACCCAAATTAATTCACATAATGCTAGGATATGTTATTAGCACTCGTTGTATCCCTTGTATATAAAAATATATGGAAGAAAGTATACAAGTACAAGAGGAGTGTGCACAATAACATTGTTAGAGGGTCAATGACAGCTATAGCTAAATTGTATCTAATTCAGTAATGCTAGTCATAAAATATTTTCATCAAATTTGTTCATCAAGTGACATACATGACAGTACTTTAATTCCGTTAGAAATATATAAAGTTTGAAATCAGTTTAATAAATGAAATACTGTCATGTCATTTGATATAGGAGCAGAGAGCTTGGCAATTGGAACCATACCCCTTGGATGCCAAGAAATCTCTGTTAAGCCAAAGTCGATCGTTTCATTTATTCTCTGTATCATATCACCACAATTTTGAAAACGGGTTTGTACAAGTTAAGGTGACGAACACAATTGGAAGAATTCCAATTCATGATAACTTGGTCTATTGGTTCGTAACTCTCAGTGCATAGCATATAAGGTGCATCAGGACTACATCAAGAAAATTGTACATGTGAGCAGATCAGTAGAAGGTTTCGAAGGATCCAGAGCTTATTCGAACATTCCAATCTATCGGAGAATTCCCTTCATAAATGGAAGACATGATACGCCAGAGTGATCTAGAATCATATCTTACGCTCGCTTGACATATCATCCGCCATGGGACGCACTGGTACAAAATTTCCGAAAAGGATGCCTGACGGTGGCTGGAGATGCCATGCATGTAATGGGGCCTTTCCTCGGTCAGGGAGGCTCCGCTGCCATCAAAGATGCCATTGTTATTTCTAGATGCTGGGCTCCGACGCTGGCCAAAAATTACGATAAAAAATCGGGAGGAAGGCGTGGAATGACGGTAGAAGTCGGAGAAGCTTTGGAGAAGTATGTGAAGATGAGATTGGTGATGCTGTCTACACAAACTTATCTAGTTGGTGTGCTGCAACAAAATTCTAGGTTGATGCTCAATTTGTGTGTTTAATCTTGATGGCTACTCTTTTTAGAGATCTAGCTCGCAACACTCAATATGATTGTATACCCTCTTTTTTTTGTGACAAATGATAGAATAATCTACACTACAGAAAGGGAACAGGATTTAAACCCATGACGCAATGAGTTGAGAAAGAAAATTTTTTTCACCAAGAGAATCCAGCACTTCATACAAGAATATACTATTAATACAATATTTTCATTGCATTGGTTAGGCCAGTTGGTTCAGTAGCGTTTTACCCCACCCCCTAAACTAAATTTGAATCCCTTCCCCAAAACTGAGCATGCTGTGTAATGCATCATCACAATGATTATGCATCTCAGCAGTCTAATGATCTTCTAACAAAAAATATCAGATTTATTCAAATACAAATATAGGAAAACTAACGAAAATGACTTGAAAACTTTGAGTTTTTACGATAAGGACAAAATAAAGAGTAAAATGAATAGTATCAAGATTGACTTTTTAGTGTAAAAATGTAATTTTTCGTTAAAATGAACAGTACCATGAGCTTTTCGTTAAAGTTCCCTACAAATATTGACCACAACCTTTAAATACAAAATTATTTCCCAACCACAAATTAAAATATAAACGACCGCCCTGCAAACAAATTTGTAAATGTTCTTATTCCTTGTTCGCCGGGCATCGAGCCATACACCCTCAATACTTCCAAGTAACTGTAAATAACAAAACAACCGACGAGAAACCAAGTGACGATACAGATGATGAAGCGATCCATGAAGGAGAAATTTTTGTAGTTTCTGAATATACGTCGAGCAAAGTACACAACGTTTGGAGCAAAGGATTGTCAAAAGTGAAGCAACAAATTTTAGCTGAGGGAACGTAAATTTAAATGTTGTGATACAGAAAAAAATTTGCTATTCTAACTAATTTACTGACTACACTAAAACACAAGCTTGTGTAGGCTACACGAATACGATAGTACACCTGCACTGCAGATCCTCTGAATCGACTCCTTACGTGAACATACTGTTACAAACAATCAAAATCGATTGAATCAATACTGCCTTTTGTTGCTCTAGCAAGCAAGTTGGTGCCTGCACATGTAACAACTTGCTGCATCAAAACTGCCATTTATGACTCTGCTACGATGGCTGAATCTGATCTCGCCGAACCATCTGTTGGAGCTTTATTACTTCTTGTTGCTGTTCCGGAGACAATGAACTCAGTTTTTCCGGTGTTAGGCTCAAAACTTGTTGTAGTAGAGCAGACTCCACCCCAGGTGGAAGCTGAGACTGAGAAAGATTAACCATGATGTCAGATACTGCAGATCAAATGGCAAATTGGAGCAGTATCTCTTATCCGGTTGTTTTTCGAGAAGAACAAAGTTTATTATAATAAACTTCAATCATACAAACAGTGAAAAAATTAACTGCATACTATATTAAATTGCATCAAGATTCTGGAGCAACCATCTCACAAAATGCTTCAAAACTAAAACAAGGAACTGAAAATACATGCGTTCACATATGACCGAAGCACAAACTCTAGGCACGTGTTAGATACTGTTAATATTTGCTAGCATTCTAAATTTTCTTTTGGAACAACTTGTAAAAAAGCTACAATTCTAGAAAAGCACAAAATGTGAATTTTTAAACTCTCAAGACAACCTTTCAATCCTCACCTCCACCTCTTTAAACTAATTCAAGAAATACCATCACTCCCTATTAATTGCTGGCCCCTGTTACACCAAGCAAATCTCCATACCCCGAACTTATTCTTAGCACCTGCATTATCAATGTCGGAAGAGCCTGTTACTACATTCACAAAACCCACCTTCCTATCCCTCTCACCTTCCTGTTCTAACCATCTGCATATTCCAAGGAACATCCTAGGTCTATCATATGGACTGATCCTAGGCACCAAAACGAAACTTATCCTTTATTCTGCTCCATTCTACAATGGCATATGGCTCATTGAAACACCCAAATTAATATGCTTAGGAATTCTAAAGAGCAGAATTGATGACACCTAAGACATGGATCATGTAACGTAGAGAGAGCCAAAGACAACTAACGTAGGAATCCAAAACAATAGACCTAGAGTACAAGTGTAAATTACATTAATTCCAGGTAACAAACAAGCACTCAATCATGTAGTGCCTGGTACTTGGATGAGCTTATTTATCATACTAAAAAATTGGTTCTTGCATCATTAAATCACTTCTAAATTCCTTTTAAGTCTTTATGTTATATACGCTGGTTCATCAAGAACCCACAAGTAAAATCCTTTGAGATGTTGATTAATCACTACAGATGATTTAAACCAATAGATCAGTATCCAAATGGCTTTCTTTTCCGAACCTCCATCCACTAGTTAAGAGAAAATTAGCCCCTTTATCAGAGAGAATTTTGTAATGCTTAAGCTACAAAAATATGGGGAATGTCACAAAACTTTTCCCCAATTGGCTGAGAATATAAAGTCCCACATTGTTTTCTGTCTAACATTTCAATTCATAAAAATCATATGCCTTTGCACTTGGTTTTTCTATTAGATGCTGTAGAAGCAACATGATATCAGAACAAGCAGTTCGTCAGGTTTCAGGCCTAATTTTGTAAAACGTGCTCCACATCACAATATAAGGGAGAATATAAATTCATGTGAGCGCACATGTGAGGGGATGTGTTGAGTATATCAATTCTCACATCAGGTATTCTAAGGCTTATATTTCAATGTATAAGATTTTAGGACTCCACCTATTGCCAATTGGTTAATACTTTTCAGTTGGAGGCACAGACCTCAACGTAATCTTAATAAAAATTTGTGCCAGCAATTCATGATACCAAAAAAATCAGTGTCACTGAGCAGCAAGACAACTTTTCTTTTCACACAACATTTTCCAGTTTCAAGACCGAACTAGCTGCAAAAATATGAAAAATAAACTGGAATAAAGTAATCACCAGGGAAGACATTACCTGAGAAATCTGTTTCTCAGAGTGCTGTACTTCTTCTGGCTTATGAACAGGTTTCGCAGGCAAAGCATGGGGCAATACAGACCCATTGGCATTAGGCACATTAAGACCCACTCTTGACAAAGAGCTACCCCTTCCATCATCCAATTTCATTAGCTTTGAAGAACGCTTAACTGATTCTACAGAATCATTAACCATTTGAAAGGATCTATCAGCATCCCTGTTGATTCCTGAAGACATTGAAGAACCAGGCTGTAACAAATAAAGCAAAGTTAGATAACACAAACAATGACAAAAACTAAAAAGCTAACTAAAAGCACAAAGCACAAAACGATGGAGGTCAGATAATTTTTTTGCACCCTAGTCCTCTGAATTTTGCAAACACAAACCTTCATCCAGAAATTTTATAAAAGTCAACTAAAATACAACACAACAAGCATAATGCATTATGTAAAGTTTCTGTTCAGCTTAACTAATTATTCTATCCACCTATGCAACCAATCCTCCTTTTCAATCAAACGTAGACATCAAAATCGAAATTATCACAAGTACTATAAAATATGGCACCTGGAAGCTGGCTTCAGACAGAGGACGAGGTAAAGAAGAATGCTGTACAGTAGCAATTGGATTAACCATCTGAGTGTTAAGCCCAAAATTTGCACGTCCAACCTGACCCGGGTGCTGTAGTAAAGAAGGCTGCATTTTCTGGTTTGAGCTAGAAGAATTTGTAAGCTGAGTTTGGGGTCGAATGGACAAACCACTTGAAGACTGAGGGTGTATAGGAGGAAGTGTTGGAACTCCAGATTGCCCCAACAATGAGGCCTGCTGCAAAACATGGTGGTTTGCATGTTGTGGAAGCGGCATTCGAGGCTGCATGGGTTGCTGTTGGGATGCAGAAAACTGGCTTCTAACCAATAGATTTTGAGGTACAGCAGAAAATTGGCCTTCTTGCACATTGGGCACCAACCCAGACTGCAAGGCCTCGTTGAATGGAGGCTGTGAGGTATGACCTGAAGCCTGCCTGATATTTGGCATCTGCAACTGAAAAAGGAAAGTCAATGTCTTACCATTAATAAGTTAATTAAGCACAAGTACTTAACAATATTGATATGACAATAGTTCCAGGTGGAGAAACGAACCATTTGTGGGCTCACCATTCCAAGCATTATTTGTGCCTGAAAACAAAGTTAAGATATCAACACTATAACAATTTAGCAAAAGAAACAGCACAAAAGCACAAGCGGAAAAGGTTATGGAGTATGTTGGCCCTTCAATTTCCACTGGGAATCATCTAGATCATTAGCAGGGAAACAAGAACGCTTCTACTTCAAGACATAGATACTCAATGCATTGAGATGAGTGTTTCAGATTTAAAACTCAATGCAGATGAATGCGGATGTTATATGCTCATAATTGCAATGTAAACATCTTTTACTCCATGCTTAATGGTATGTTCTAAAAGAGAACTTAAACTTTCAAGTTGGGTTTGGTGCAATAGGGAACGGAGCTATTAAAACATCATCCAAAATGAGAATAATTAATAACTAGGTAAATGTAACAAATGAAAAACGCAAAGCCTACACATGGTGGTCATTCCAATATGCTTCATCATTCAGTAAAGAGAGTCCCAATTTGACACAATAATTTGTCTCCTTTTTACAACTAATTATTCAAACAACTTCACCTTGTTCAAGAAGAATTGAAGTCAAAAAGGGTAAAAAGAGCATGTAGACAAAAAGAGGGAAAACAAAATTCTGTAGAAAGCATGTCTGAAGGACCTTGCTCGACAAGGAAACCAGAAATATACAGCTCAATCAAATCTACTCTTCTGGGAAGTTTATGGTCAGACATCAGGAAAACCTCTCAAACAAAATTACATATTTACAAAAGAATATGCATAAAAGCTTTAACAAAAGGCTAGTATCAAAAAGAAATTTACTGGTTGAAATCTGTACCACATAAACACTAATACAAATAGTCAATATTCACCTGGAAGAGGGCTTTTGGCAACTGTGGCCTTGCAAGCAATAGTTGACGAGCTAGTTCTTTGTTCTGTATAGCCATTACCTATAATTAGAAAAAGTATGAGAAACATACCAAGATGGATCCAAAATAAAGAAATAAGCTTCTTTAATTTCTAACCCTGAGTTCCGCCATAATTTGATTCAACTGACCCCTAGACATTTTGGCCAGATGAAGTGTCAAGGGATCATTTGGTGGTGCCAATTGATTCTGCAAGCCACTTTGAGCTGACTGCAAACCAGCCTGAGCACCACCTAGAGTTCCTGCCATGATGGTAGCTGCAGTAATAGCAATATGGAGACCAATTGGCTGATTTTGAAGAGATTCTGCATGAAAAGATGGTCCCCCTACTTGTTTTTGGGGGTCTATGATGTAACCAAAAGAAAAGGATGGCACAATTCAGACTTCTCTTAAGTCAAATAATAACTCAGTAAACAAGAACAATAAAAAAGAGAAGAAAACTAACCAACATTAGCAGTCAGTCCTGGACCACCACGACCCTGCAAATGGAGAAAAAATTACCTTAAGCTTACAATAAAACCAACATTCATACGCACTAACACATACGCAATCCTGGCATAACCCCCTATTCAACTGTCACTACTAAAATGATTTGTCACTTGTTTGGTTTATTGGCCACATTTCCAAGGAAACAGTACTATGACTGATCTCAAAAGAATACAGAACATTTTAAAAAGGAGGGATATAGAGTGCAAACAATCTTGAAACAGATTAACCGACTAAAATATATCTGACAAACCAAAGAAAACAGCCAAAATATAAGTGTAGTCCAGCCCTTTTAGATACTGTTGATTCCAAACCAATGGTCAAGTAAACAAAATGTTGGACAATCAAAGGTAAGACTGGTCATCCAAGAATTTAGAACCTACAAAATATCCTTCTAGCTTGGTAAAGCCACTTCTAATAATAGAGCGGCGACAGCATAAGAAAAATGATTACAGTGGTGCTAATCAAATAACTTCAAGAAATTTAGAAAAGCAAAAGAAAATGGGATAACACTGCAGCTTAAAGTCTTCTATTCACCTGTTCTCGACTTCTGTCAGTGCCTTTGTCATTTTCAGCAAAATCAACTCGTAATTGCCGGCCATTGATTTCATAACCCTGAAGATTGCGACGAGCACTTAGAGCAGTCTCTTCATCCTTGTATTCGCAAAACCCGTAACCTTTTGGTTTCCCAGTCTCTCTATCAATGACTAATCTGAAAAAGAAAAAAAAAAGAAGATGCACAGAAAAATATATTAAAAATATTCGGCTACTTCCAGAACACCTTAAGTTTGGCTACTTGCCATGCAGTACACTTACTTCATAACCTAAAAAATATTGTAACATCAGCTACACGAAAATAGCTAGTTAATAGAACTTCGCCTCTAAACTCACTTTAAAAACTGTAGACATTTATAACGTATTTAACATCCTAGAGCATATAGCTTCACTAGCATAAGAAGAACAACCTATTGAACATCCTTTGAAATTCAACTGCATCTAAATTATGCAAGGTAAAGATTATGTTTGTTTTTTTCTCCTGAAGAACGATAATCGGTCTCTAAGTGAAACGTAACAGCAAAGTTAAAATTGAAAAGGACAGGAAGAAGAGGGTTCGTAAATTTGTGATTAAATTATATTGTTTTTTTCTTCGGAATAATGATAAATCAGTCTCTAGGTGAAACATAAAGCAGAATTAGAGTTAAATTCAGGGTTTATGTAAAATTGTAAAGTTTGTGATTGGGAAGGGTGTCAACTGACTGACCTGAAAGATACAACAGGACCAACCTCCTGGCAGATTTCTACAAGCTGTTCCTCAGAGGCATCGTAAGGTATATTCCCCACTGCATCACAAATAATTCATCCCCAAAAAATATAACATCAGAAATTACCCATATAAAATTTCAACCCAATTTCTGCAAAACCCTTAAGAAATGGCATTTGGACTCAATTGAACTCGTTGCGATTGATTTCGAATCAAAATCGAAGCCGCAAGATTTCATAGGGAAACAAAGAGAGGATGAATCTTTTCAAAAAAAAGAGAGGATGAATGAATGAGAGAGAAAGAGAAAGTACCAAAAACGCAGCGGTGCTGAGAAGCGGCCATGAATCTCAAGAGGAGAAGAAGAAGAAGGTGAAGCGCTGCTTCATCTTCTTCCCTCTCAACATCCTTTTCTGTTCTTCGCTTTCAGTGTTTGCGATTAACTCCTCTCGCCGAGACGAATTTGGGAATTGAGAAATTCAGGGAATGCGAAGTGAAGAAGAAAGGGCTGGCAGCGGCAGGCAATTGCAGACAAGGTCGAGAGAGATAGGAATGAGAGAGAGGAGATAGATTTGGTGGAGGAAAACAGAAGAAGCAAGAAACTGCTGTTTTTGAATGTTTATTGTCAATTGAATTTTTTGTCTTATTTAGGGGCGTGAGTTAGGATCAATATCGATGATATTTGCAGGGCAACGGATAAAATATCTATAATATTCTGATATTTTTATTAAAATTTTTATGTTTTTAAACTATCGATATTTTCGATGTCATCGATATTTTCGATGTCATCGAAATTTCTGTGTTTTTTTAATTTCTATATTTAAAAAAAACACAAAAGGGATTCGAACCCTCCCATTTTACTCCTTCAACACCTTGACCACCATATCACTTATGTTTTTATGAAAATATGCTAAAATATTGAAATATTTTCTACACTCACAATGTTTGTCAGCTCGCTATATAATCAATTTAAATCAGTTAAATCCATCATGCAATGCATTTCCTTCTAATTTTTTGTGATAAACTAATAGATAATTAACTAAATAAACATCCTGTAAAGTTTCGATAAAAAATTTCAAGTTTTTCTTACAATTTTCGTGGTTTTTATTCAATTTTTATCGATATAGATAATATCCCGATATTTCCATCGAAATTTTTGTATTTTTGGACTACTGATATCATCGATATTTAATACCTTGTTTGTAGGTAAGATATATTAGAACTAAAATGTTTGTGGTGTTTAATTTTTTTAAATGATAAGTTCGATACTAAATTATTGTGACATGTTCATTGAGTGGCTTAGTCAAAATCTCCTCCTCTTAATACAAGTATCATTATATATAGTAGTTGGTGCTAATGATTATAAATGTTTGTTTAACTCATGCTTATTCATTCGCACACTTTTATCCTCATTATCAGACCAAATAAGTACATTTTTGCTCTTGCATTTCACGCGTTTACTAAAATACGTGTGAGAATTTATCTCTTTTTTAATTTTCTCACGTGTTTACTAACACATTAAATTAGAAAAGTACGAGTTTCCCATTAAATTCATAATCGACTACTTAAAAATAAAGCTAGAATTGATATTAACAATGTTTATCGATTCATGATTTACCTCATTACTTATATACTAACCCCCTTTCACAGGCCTAAACGTGTGCTAGTTGACTTTTAATTTGTTACGAATAGGAATGGACAAATATCCATCGGTCATGGATAATTATAGTTTCCTGCCTATTTAAATTTCACGATTACAGTTATGGATAACTATTTAGAAAATAAACGGTTACGAGTATAACCGTTTATCCGTGAAATTTAAATGAGTGGTTATGAGTATTAATCGCAGTTATAAACGGGTAACTGTTTACCTGTTTATTTTATATATATATATATATATATATATATATATATATATATATGTTCTCAATATTTTATCAACTTTGTTGTCGACCTTCTACTTTTAGGGTTGAAGATATGATCCTGCATAATGCAGAAAAACTGCTTGGGACGGGCGTTGGAGGAAGATATTGATTATTTGTCATGGATGTCTGAGATAAATGACATGAAAATGTTTGCTACTTAAGCTTGCTGTGACCACAATATAGGAAACCACTAACATGAAACCTTCTCTAGAGTTCATACCGTAATAAGATAGCATCAATCGCTGCATTTATGCTATGGTATAAGGGCTTAAAAAATTAAAATGTAGAAATGTATGATGAATGTATCTATAACAGTGTAAGGTTGTACATTGTCCATATGTGAGGATCTTCTATGCCTTATATGTACATGCCCACCTCCCTATAGCAAGATGCGTTTTGGGAATTCACTAGCTTTTGATCCCATAAGAACTTTGAAGTTAAGTGAGTTTGGGTGAGAGCGGTCTCAAGATGGGTAACCCCCTGGGAAGTAGGGGTGGGTTCAAAAAACCGAAAACCGAAAAAAAACCGAAAACCAAACCGAACTGAAACTGAAAAAACCTAACTGAATGAAAAAACCGAATCGAATTGAAAAAACTGAACCAAACCGAACCGAATTCTTTTGGTTCAGTTCGGTTTTAGAGGTCTAAAAACCGAACCAAACCAAACTGAATTGAATTAATTAAATTAATGTTTTTTAATTTTATTTATTTAATTATTTGTTTTGGGTATTATTTTTTAAACCCCATTTTATTTGTTTAATTATTTATTTTGGGTATTATTTTTTAAACCCAATTTCTAAGCCTAATGTGTTGCCAAATACTTACCATCATTTTCTCATTTTTCTCACACTCCAATTTTACTTCTAATTTTTGATGGGTTGTTTGTTTCATCACTAAACCACTTGCTTTCCATTTGTTTCTTGATCAATCATGTTCTTCTTTGTTTGTGTTTTTATTGTTTGATTTGAAATTATGAGTGATTTGGAGTAATAATCACATAGTAATCAAATCTGCTTGTACAACTTCTCTCTCTGCACTCCAGTCCATTTACTTTCATATCTTTGCTGGGTAAAAATTGAGGGAGAGAGAGAGAGAGAGAGAGAGAGTTAAACATTTTAAATTTCATTTTTTGTTGCCTGACTTTGTAAAAAACTGAAACTTTCACTGCATTCTCTTAGAAAACTAAACATGTCATTGGATTTGATGGTTGTTTGTAATTTGGGTTTTACTGCTTTGTTTGCCCCTTATTAATAATCATGTAATGTTTGAGTGATCTATTCTGCTCAAAAGTTTTAGGATTTTCCTTGATATTTTCTAAGGAACCAAACAAGGATTAACCCTGTGTATACTTTGTTTGTTTGCTTGATGTGAAAAAAAAATATCCAAAACAAATAATTAAATAAATAATACCGAGAAAAAAAGAATTTAAAATATCATTATTTTTTAAACCCTATTTCTCAGGAACCAAACAAGGATTAATCCTGTGTATACTTTTTTTTTTAAGCCAACCGTGATGTGAAAAAAAAAAAAAAAAAAAAAACCGAAACCGAACCGGAAAAAATCGAACCGAAAAAAAATGAACCAAACCGAAATTTCGGTTTGGTTTCAGTTTTGGCAAAAAAGCGAACCGATTTGAACCGAACCCACTCCTACTGGGAAGGACCAAGAACCCAAGAACAAAACTGTGCGGGCCGGGCCCAAAGCAGACAATACCTTGTTATGCGGACTGGGATGTGACAACAATGTTTAATTCTCATAAGAAGAAAATTATGAAATTTTTTTCTTATTTTTCTTTTTTAATTTTCAAGTTGTTAAAAAAATATGTAAACGAATGAAAAATGGGTAAATGGAAAAAAAGAAAAAATAAACAGGACTAAAAAATGGTAAATGGTTAAACGGGTACTAAACGTTTATTGTTAAATGGGTACGCAATTATAAGTATGGTTAACCGTCTATAAACGGTTATGGGTGTGGGTATAACCGTTTAGGCAATTACTAAACGGGTAAACGGTTATACAAGTATGAGCATAAATAGTTATGGATAAATAATCACGATTATCTGCCTGTCATAACCGTTGCTCATCCCTAGTTACGAAAAATAACAAATGAAAGTAATTACCCAATAAATGGATTTATTCTGAAATTACTATTGTAACCTTAATTAATCAATTGTATGTTATGGAGTTCTAGATAAGAAAATGGAAAAATATGGTATTATGATTTATGAATGATTCACAGACAAAAATAATGGGACACAAATACCCAAAAACAAAAAAAAATTGAAGTGACAAGAAAAACAGAATTATAATTACTATGGGTAATTTTGTAATTTCGATAAAAACAAAGATAAAACTGTACAACGGTTCCCGCACCGCACTTGTCTTCTCCTCCAGGCTCAAGTACCAGCATCAGACGACACACACACACAAGAGGAGAAGAGCAATCACTCATTTGGGACTAGCAACCACTCTCCGCCATTTCAACGGGCGGAGACTTTCCATCCAAACATTTTCTCCGCCATTTTAACTGTCTAAGGAGTTGTTCCGACGAGGGTACGCTTCACCAGAATTCTAGGGTAATTTTTCTCTCCTGCAAATCTCCTTTCGTCCGTTTGGATAAAATATACAAGTTTCATCTTTCATTCACAAGTGGTGGTAAAATATAACGATTTAGTTGCCTCCATGTCTACTATTTTTTGGAAGCAGGCAGCAGATTCTTCATTTGTTTTTATTTAAATTCTGGCTGACTGCATTCTGGTATAGTATAATGTGTTGGGCTGCATTGAACTTGTTTCGAAACTCTCATTCCCATGTCCGGGAGAGGGAATCGGAGTGTGGAAATTGTCCTTGGCGTTATGCATACCAAGTGTTTGAGGAAAATCCTCAAAGAAAAAAAACAAAAACAAAAACTAGCTGAAATTTTGGAATTACGTTTTAAGCTTGAGCCCGGAGGACATACTCCTCTTATGAATAAGCCGGAGGGAAAAGAAAGGGGTTGTTCCGTGTTTTGTTCCCGAAGAACAAAGAACACCAAAATTAAAATTATTTGGTAAAACTCAATGCCGACAGTTTTGTTTTGTTTTGTTTTTCAACTACTTGGCTTATGTTATTCATGAATCAATTGCCTTTAATCCCGGAAACAATTGATGAAAGACTTTTGGTCTAATATGATTGCTAAAATCCTAATCCTTATAGTGTATCAGTTAATTGTTTGGATAATTAAGATTTTAGTATAGATTACAGATTTACCTGGGAAGCGTTACGGAATTGGTGCTTTTAGGAGGATGTTGGAGACCCTACAGTACTATGCGGACTCATGTTTATATTTCCTGTATCATATTTTGAGATATGAATTTCTGGCTTTTTTTTTTCTTTTTTTTTTTACATAATAGTATTTTCTTTTCGGTTACAATAATAGTGGTTTCTCTGAATTCCATGGATTATGCGAAATTCAATTTAACCGCAGTATGACCTTACAAGCAGTAGCAAAATGGCTTGGTTAAAAATGCTATTGTAAGTTGACAGTTATGTAAATTTGTGGTCATTGGTTAGGGACCTGGTTGGTTGGTCAAAGAGAGACAGTATCTTACGACTTATAATGCGGACTTAGGGTACCTTGCTAGTTTTGGTTACAATGTGAATTACGATCGGCTTGATCCCGTCACAAGGCACTTAAGTATTCTAACCCAAAAGTTAGATGCTGCTGTAGATAGAATAAACGCTACCCTCTATCATGACTCAGGGTTCGCTCGGTGAGTTCTTTATAACGTAAGATCTAATGCATGCTTATAGTCACAGTTCAACCTAGAGTTCTTTGTAATTTCCCACAATGGAGTTTTGGTAATTTTATGTATTATCTTACGTTGTTTAGTGTTTGATTGGCAGAAATAGATCAAGGGTAAGCAAAAGGAGAAGATAGACGACAGGGCTCTGCTCTGTCAAGAAACTTCAGAAAACCTGCTTCATTAGATTCCCATGTGCAGGCTTGTTTTCAGATCCTTACCATGTAAGTCTCTCTCCCAGTATAGAGGTGAATTGGCCATTCTAATCTTCAATCCTTCACAGCTTCCAAATGTGGATCATATCCATTTTATTAGAGCCCTGTCATCATTGTCTCCGACATCGTCATCAGTTGCAACTCCATCCCATAAGCACATTGCCCAGCTTTTATTAGACCAAAAATCAGCAGCCCAAGCCCTCGAAACCTTCAAATGGGCCTCCAAACTCCCCAAGTTCACACATTCTCCCTCCACTTACCGAGCTCTCATCCACAAGCTGTGCACCTTCCACCGCTTTGACACCGTTCACCAACTGCTTGATGAAATGCCCACATCAATTGGACAACCCCCGGATGAAGACATCTTCGTCACCATCATTCGAGGTCTTGGCCGTGCCCACATGGTAAAACAAGTGATCAAAGTGCTTGACTTGGTTTACAAGTGTGACCAGAAACCTTCTTTGAAGGTATTCAATACAATACTTGATGTTCTTGTGAAGGAAGATATAGATATAGCTAGGGAGTTTTACAGGAAGAAGATGATGGAAAGTGGCATTGATGGCGATGGTTATACTTTTGGCATCTTGATGAAAGGACTTTGCCTGACGAACAGAATTGGTGATGGTTTTAAGCTTTTGCAAGCAATGAAGACTCGGGGAATCACCCCAAATACTGTGATATATAACACGTTGCTTCATGCGCTTGGCAAGAACAAGAAAGTTGGTAGAGCGAGAAGCTTGATGAATGAGATGGAAGCACCGAATGACGTGACTTTTAATATTTTGATATCTGGGTATTGTGGAGAAGAGAATTTAGTGCAAGCTCTTGTTCTGCTAGAGAAGTGCTTTGGTTTGGGGTTTGTGCCTGATGTTGTCACTGTAACTAAGGTGTTGGAAATTCTTTGCAACAATGGCCGTGTAATGGAAGCTCTCAAGGTTATAGAGAGAGTGGAGAGCAAGGGAGGACTGGTGGATGTGGTAGCTTATAACACCTTGGTCAAGGGTTTTTGTAGATTAGGGAAAGCGAAACTCAGTCTTCGCATTGTGGAGGAAATGGAGAAAAAGGGATGCCTTCCAAATGTTGATACTTACAATGTCTTGATCTCTTGTTTTTGCGAGTCTGGGATGTTGGATATGGCTCTGGATCTGTTTAAGGATATGGAAACAGATGGTATCTACTGGAATTTTGTTACGTACGATACATTAATTAGAGGTTTGTGTGCAGCAGGAAGGACGGAAAAAGGGTTTGAAATTTTGGAACTAATGAATGAGAGAAAACACGGTTCTGGGGGCCAAATCTCTCCTTATAATAGTGTGTTATACGGGTTGTATAAGGAAAATCGTTTAGGCGAAGCACTTGAGTTTTTAACCAGTTTGGGGAAATTATTTCCCAGAGCTGTTGATAGAAGCTTGAAAATCTTAGGTTTCTGTGAAGAGGGCGCCACATTGAATGCAAAGAAGGTTTATGATCAGATGATTACAGAAAATGGAGTTCCAAGTGCTATAATCTTCGACTGTCTAATCCATAGATTTTGCCAAGAAGGCTCCGTTCGCGAAGCGTTTGACCTAATGAACGAGATGATTGGTCATGGTTACTTTCCTCTTGCATCGACATTTAATCCTCTTATCAATGCGTTTTGTGACAAAGGGAAAGTTGGTAGTGCACTGAAACTTGTGGAGGACATGGTTGAGAGAGGTTGCTTACCAGATGGTGGAAGTTATGGTCCGTTGGTAGCTGTTCTTTGCCGGATGGGGGATTTTCAGAAAGCCTTGAGACTGGTTTTGCAGATGGTAGAAAGGGGCATCGTTCCAGATTACTTTACATGGAACTCGTTGCTTCTTTGTTTAAGTGAAGAGACTGTATGGTTGAAGGGAAGAAGTGTAATCGATGTAAATAGCTTGCTACACTATATTATTGACAATTAAATGCTTGTCGGCGAGATACAAGAAAATCAATGCATATTGATGATATTTATCGATGCAATACATTATTTTTGTCGGACCCATTGCAAATTTTGAACCTTGAATTTTTTAAAAATAAATTTCTCTAATTTCGACTAAATCTGAATGAATTGACATATTCACTCTATTGCAAATTTTCATAATTTTTCGTCGAAAACGATATATTCATTAATATTTTCATAAATTTGTATGTTGATATATTCACCTATGTCGATATTTTAGGGATGTGATATCTACACACCCTATTTTACTTTTCACACACTCTTCTAATTGTCGGCGGTCGAATCAGATGAATTAAAAAAGATCAACACACAGAAATTAACAAGAGATGTGTGAGAAGTAATTTAGGATGTGTGGAGAGAACATCCCATATTTAAACACTGGCTAAGGTCGACTTTTTGGTTCATCATGTGTTGTTGTACTGATAGTGTTTGCAAAATTATTATACAATGAAATATTTGTGTGTGTGTTGTATTTACCCGTTAAACAGTTTAAGGCCCTGTTTGGCAGATCGGATAGAGGATCGGATAGGACTAGTTATACGGACGCGGGTGTTTGGCGTTCACTCGTACTAAATAAGCGCCGGATTAAATTAACTGGTGTGCTTATTTAGCACGGTATACGCCCGACTAATAAAACCAACCAAAAGGCCAGGATTATTAGTCGGTCCTCTCTCTCTCTCGCCTTCTCTCGGCCCTCTCTCTCTCTAGGCGTCATCGTCCTCCCCCCCCCCCCCCCCCGCGTCACCATCGCCGTCCTCCCCGTCACCTTCTCTCACCATCGTCGTCCTCCCCGTCGCCGTCGTCCTCCTCCCCTGCAACTGGGTCTTGCAAAGAAGCATGCACTCTTCGAAGAACTTGTCAAGGTTACCGCTCTCCTTGCCGGCCTCCATGTCGTCGAGGTAGGCCTGCTGGTTCAGGTCCGTGTACTTCTTAAACGAGCTCGAAAATAAGTCGTTCATCTTGCCTCGATCTTATGTATAACCAAAGTGCTTTTCTTAAAAGGCATGGTGTCTGGGATTCTTTTGCAGTCGGTGAAGAAGAAGGGAAAGAAAGGGAGGGAGTTTGGGGGGTGCGACAGAGAGATCTGAGGAACAATTATTTGGGATTCTTCTGCAGTCGAGGAAGAAGAAGGGAGAGAGAGGGAGGGCGTTTGAGGGGTGCGGCGGAGAGAACGGGGAAGAAGAAGAAGTGATGGTTTTAGTTTATTTTTTTAATTTTTTTAACTTTTTTTAAGTTTAATTCAATTTTAAGTTTGATTCCTCCTATCCGGTATAAAACCAAACACAGTATAAATAATACGGTCATTAGTCCGATACTGCACCAAACGTCCGACTAATTTAGTCAGTACTATCTGATGGCTATTTATTCTATCCGACAGAAATAGTCAGTACAGTCCGAGCTGCCAAATGAAGCCTAAGCAAACTAATTGCGCGATAAAATGCCTCACCTGACAAACTTTAACAATCTTTAACATTACCCTATAATTTTTTTGTAGCCACTCTCAACAAACCTCTACAAATCATAATTGTCGACATATGTTAACATAAACTTTTACCAGATGTTGACAAGAATCTACAAGTCCCGAGTCCCGACTAACTTCGCATACCAATACAACCAAACAGAATAAAATAGAAGAAACAAATGAATCACGCAAACCAGAACAAATAACAAAGTAAATAAATAAAAGAAATATAAATGACAATAATAATAAATAATGCAACTAAAAATAAATAAATGAATAATGGATGACAATAATAAATAGATGGACACCACCATCGCATCGCAATTATCGATTTGCCGATCTCCTGCATCAAAAGGACGTAACCAGGATTTTGAGAATCGGTTAAGCTGTATTCTAAGGTTAATCTTTATTGGAACATTACCAAAGTCGCATCAAGTTTTCTACATTTCCAAAGATGCTGTCTAGGTAAACAACTCCTCGGGCATTACCACTCGTGTTTATGACATAATATTTTACAAAAGTATTATTTTTATCATTTAGTTGCATTGTTACTCGTACTATTTTTTAATAAAGATAAGACCTCATTTACTGGTGGGTTCTATCTCTATTAAAAAGATAATACAAATGATAGTAGCACGAAAATTGATATTAAACTATGAGGTGACAGAGAGTAATATTTCTCTATTATTATACTCACTTTTGTTAGCGATTTGGATTAAGAGTAATGTTAGGAAAACAAAATTTGTAAATTCAATGATGTGTCAATAACACGAAAGAGCATGTTTATCGACGTTTAAATTATAATCCAATCATCAACTTTTATATTACTAAATTTATAAATTTTATCTATAAATACAATCTTTCTAACGATATATATGTCAACACGTATTATTTATCTCTAATGTATTGCATCACAAATTTGATGGCGTGAAAACAGTAGCAGTGTCCGACCTCGTCAACTCCATCATCCATTCCGTTATTCACGCCCTCTTCCAAAAACCACACACACTTCGCGATGCTCAGAGTATCAGACTAACCTCCTCCTTCTTCTTCTTCAAAAGCCAATTCAATTCAATCGCACAAGTCACCACCCACACAGACAGAACCACCACCCTCTCTCCGTCTCTCCGATCCCATCCCATCCCATCCAATGGATCCCAACCCCTCCAAATTCCCCATGCTCTCCTACGTCATGTCTCGCCTCCCCTCCTTGGCTCCCAAGCCCTCGACATCCGCCGCCCCTCCCCACCTCTGCACTATCCGCATCGACCCCCATCCCTCCGACCAGCCCCCCATCCTCAACCAGATGCCCCACCTCTCCGACCCCAAAGTCCTCGCCGCCATGCAACGCGCCGTCGCCGACGTCTCCCAGACCCGTTCCGCCCTCAAGACCCTCGGCGACCGACCCGACCACGAGCTCGTCGACACCGCCAAGCTTAGGCTCCGCGAAATCGACTCCGATTTGGCCAAGAAACTAGAGGAGCTTGTCATCTCTCCCCGCCCTTCTGACTTTGACAGGCTCCAGTGGCGGGTTCGCCTGGCCGACAAAGAGGCGCAGTTCCGCGAGGCGGCGGAGAAGGACAAGCAAGGCTACACTGCGATTCTGCAGCTCGATGAGTTGCACTCCGCCTACGACAAGCTTCTCAAGGACGCCGAGCAGAGGCTCGTCAAGATTTACGAGTCGGCCATGGCTGGGGTCGTGGACTTTGAGGAGGAGAAGGAGGAGGGCGGTGATGAGGGTCTGACCGACGACCAAGTCCCTGAGGAGGTGGCTGGGATTCTGCAGGAGGCCTCCCGGACCACTATGGATCGGGTCAACCTCTCGGGTCGGCAGTTACGGTTCTTGCCCGAGGCCTTTGGCTCCATTCACAATTTGCTTCTGCTGGATCTTTCCAGCAATGAACTCAAGGTTTGATTTGGTTTGATTTGTTTTGATTCGGTTCGATTAAGTTATTGAGATTATGATTAGATTAGGAATTAAAAGAACATTTTGGACAGGTTATTCCTGAGTCAATAGGTGGATTAGAGAAACTGGAAGAGCTAAACGTGTCTTCAAACCTTTTGGAGTCATTGCCGGAATCAATTGGGGCGTTGCAAAAGTTGAAGGTCCTGAATGCCACTGGGAACAAGCTCAGTGCCCTTCCCGACTCTATCTGTCAATGCAGGTAAAGAACTTTATTGTCTTTAATCCATTCGAATTTCGAGTGAGAAATGGTATGATTAGTGATTTGGTTTTGTGAAACGTGATTAGGTCGTTGGTGGAGTTGGATGTGAGCTACAACGGCCTCACGTACCTGCCAACCAACATTGGTTTTGAGTTGGCCAATCTACAGAAGCTTTCTATCCAGTTGAACAAGATTCGGTCTCTTCCTACCTCTGTTTGTGAGCTGAGGTCTTTACGCTGCTTGGATGCTCACTTCAATGAGCTCCGCGGCCTTCCTCTGGCCTTTGGTCGGTTGACCAATCTCGAAATACTCAATCTCGCCAGTAATTTTACCGATCTAACTGAGCTACCCGACACCTTTGGTGATTTGATCAACCTCAAGGAACTTGATATCAGCAACAACCAGATTCATGCTCTTCCAGATACCTTTGGCCGCCTTGACAATTTGACCAAACTGAACGTGGACGGGAGCCCTCTTGTGGTTCCACCCTCGGACATAGTCCAACAAGGAGTGGTAGCTATCAAGGTTTTCATGGCCAAGAGATGGTTGGAGATACTGGTGGAAGAAGAAAGGAAAAGCATGCTTCAGGTTCAAGATCAAGAAGAAACGGGATGGTTGACGCGCAGCACTTCCTGGTTGAAGGACTATGTTTCGGGTGTTTCTGAGTATCTGGGATCTCCAAGAGCTCCTAGAGATCCTGTTCTTGACCAGCAGCTATGATTTCATGCAATGGCTCTCTGCTGCACGTAATTTGTGCTTACTTTTTTCCTTTCTGTTTCTTCGTTTATTTCGTTTTACTTGTATTTCCTATAACTGTTCTAGCATGGAAAAGGTGTTCAGTCCCCAACAGTTGTGAGATTTCGGATTCGCTTTATGCTAATAGTTAGAAAGATGCACAAGTTTTGCGCTTTTATAGTTGCAGCTGAACTTTCTGTAACATTTGTTGAATGTTGATGCTGCTGCTGCTGCTTGCTGCTCCTTTACTCTCCTCTCTTGGCCTCTTCCACTGCCCTGTGTCGGAAATTCGAAAAAATGGCGCAATCAAATTAATTCAAAACAATAGTGGTAATGTAACGCCGCAAGAGAATCGGAAAATCGTCGGATTTGGGAAATGTATGTGAATGGCGAGTTTTGTTGCGAGTCGGAAATTTGGTAAGTGTGAACTTTGTTGTGAAAGTGAATGTGAAACAAGAGAGGAAGATAGGGGATCAAAATAAGTGTTTTCTTCTAGCAAGGAGAGTGACATTTTTACTCCTTAAAACTTTAATTTTGTTTTCCTCTTTATCTTAAAACACACAGAAACACAAAATATGTGAATTTTGGTCATTTGTATTAACTAGTTCACTACGTGATCTTTTCGAATAACTAAAGGGAATTTACTTAGTACAATAGCTATTTGATATTCTTTCTCAAGGTTTAAATCTCGTCAATGAAAAATTCAATACAAGTTTATCCTTTGATTTTTTAATATAGATATGTCGTCGTAAATGTTTCTGTTTGTGCGGAGGACATGTTAAATTAGGTGGGTATATGTTTTTAGGCTAAGAAATTGAAAAACCAAGCACCTATATCAAAACGTCTTTTATTCTACGAGAGTATTTTTATAGTTCAATTTCCGCTAATAAAAGGAAAGCATGAAACCACTGTGTATCATACACAAATCATAAGGCCTTTTTTGAACTACGATCAATACAATATACAACTGTACATTTCCAAAAGGCGAAAAGAAAAATTAAGACCTGTAAATGTGCATGGGAAGAAGCAGCAGATATGCGAACGAGCCTGATTTGCGACCGAAAAACACTAGCCGAAAAATTCATGTTAAATTTCCTATTTACAAAAAGTCGAGGAAAAAGGAGCTAAATGCATCCTTTCCAACCAAAATTCAGATAGATATTAGAATCATATTCATAATGATTTGAAATTACTTCCCATCAACTTTCCGACGATGAATATAGATAATTATATGTTATATATATAGCAGCAAAACTTCCCACTTGCAGACTCTCAAGCAGCATGGCATCTCCCCGGTGGTCTGAGAGTTGCCATCAAAACCCAAAAAATGGCACATAGTGCTACAAGAACCGGAAGGAAGAAGAATCCCCTCTTTATGCCTGCTCTCATAGTTTCAGAACCATTACCTGCTGCGACAGTTGTACTTGCCGTATTAATTCTCAACCTACTGAAGCTAGACATCCGTTCGAAAGCACGATTCACCAAAGCACTCTCTGAAGCAGATGCAGGAGTGGTAGGTATAGACTCCACAAAGGCCCAAAGAGCAGAAGAGAACTGACTTGTAGCACCTGCAGCCTCATTGCCGCTTTGATTTTGAGTTGCTTGGGACGGAAAATTTGAAGATTCATATACCACACCTAGATAATAACAGATAGTAACTGCCTATATTAGCGACTACTTATAAGAGTTTATAGGGACATTCCAATTTACAACAAAGGGAACTGCAACATATAATATAACTATAAGTGAGTCATGCCAACCACTGCAATCAATAATACATTAGCAGAAACCAGCTTAAAGAAGAGTTCTTGAAGCTGAAAACCTGCACTTAATAATACATATGCAAAAGCACCTACATTTCATCTTCACTGTTATATATACCTGAGGTTGAATACGAAAGAGATCCCTGATTTGGTTCTGCTCTTTCAGTGTTTGTCCACAGCTGATTGTTCATCTGAGTTGATTCTGCATTCAGCATATGGTTAACCTGATTTTCAGCTGCTGGATTGGGTTGTAAGTGGTATTCAAATTGGTCTCCAATATTATTCCCCTGTGAATTCATGTACGGATGATGAGAAACATTTCCTTCAATAGGCACCAAGTCATGAAGAAACATGGCTGCATCATGATACAAGTCGAATTCACTTAATCCATCTAGCTCTCCAAACTGCAAGTCATTCACAGGATTCAGAGTGTTTGGTACGGTAGGTTCAGGACCAAGGAGATCATCCATCTCCAAGAAATCCTCTTCATGCAAAGCAGGAGGGCCGTGCTCATAATTCTCAGGAGCAGCTGTGGTGACTTCAGATGCCTCGTGTGATTGCATTTGGAAGGTAGCTGACTGCGTGAAGTCAAAGTTGGCCTCCACGTTGCATTGCTGCACATTTGGATTGAACTCTTTGATAAGTTCTGGACCGAAAACTTCCCTGGAGTACAGATCCACCAAACTACTTTGGGTATCTTCTTCGCTAACAACCTACAAAATGAAATTGCATAATGTTAATTACATGTTCTCGATGACAGAGATTTAGTGCATGTAAGACTAAAATCGTGCAAAGAAAATTTAAAAGTACAAACTTTCTTTATTCATGCAATCACCCCTTATCAGGTAACATCTAAACCAGATCCATCAGCCTCTAAGATACAAAAATCTTATCTTAGCCATATTTTTCAAATAGTCTGCAATAGCCATAAACAACTACCCCTGCAAGAAAATAAGGGAGTGGAGTAAGTAGGGAGAGATTACCAACCTGGGGTGCTGTGTAACCGTACCCATTCATTTGTGGCAGCACAGCCTCATCAGCCATCTGTTTCATGAATTCCTCGATGTCATCTAGTGCATGATGGACTTCGCCATTGCCTTTCACATTATCAATAGAAACAACATCTACAGCTTCCTTCACCGAGATTTGGCAATCAGCAGAGGTCTTGATTACTGGGGATTCATCATCTACCCAGTCTTCTTCCTTAAATAGCGCCCCATATTGCTCGCCATTTTTGGGACCAGGTCCACTTTTTTTGTAAAGCTTGTAGAGAGCATAATATTGCTAAAACAAAGGAAGAACAAAAAGGAAAGTTTTAGTTTACAGAATATAAAAAATCAAGACCATATTGAAAAGGATGTTATTTCAATTAATACCTGTACATTCTGGCATCTCTTGAGCTCTTCCTCATCCATGGTATACTCGTGCATCACCCAGTCAGTGCGCTCCCCACTAGGTGCACGGCCTTTGTAATAAACTAAGGTCTTCTTCAATCCAACAGACCGTGAATAACATACAATATTACGATCCTTTCCTGTAGCTTTCCAATACCCTTGTCTGGTTGCCCTGCTTGATCTTCCTCCATTAGGGTATTTCCGATCTCTGGGACTGAAAAAGAACCATTGCCTGTCTCCAGTTTTCAACAAAGATAGTTCTGCATATCATATCACATTTACTAGTTAGTAACCAAATTCAATCAACAAAAAATGAGAGCTCAAACAACAAAAATTATGAGAGCGAAGCAGCTATCTAATACATAAAGCTAAGATTAGCATAGATGAATTAAAATTAATAAAAATCAGAATTATTCAAAACCATTTCCATCCCAAACACAATCGGATTAACAGACACATCTACTTGAAATTTTAAGGTTGGGACTTGTAAAATAAATGAATATCAAAATCATTCAAAACCATTTCCATCCTAAACGCAATTGGATTAACACACACATCTACTTGGAATTTTAAAGTTGGAATTTATAAACCAATGGCTAAGAACAAATATTAAATTACTTTGCTACTACGCACTACTGACATGATAGTAGTTCATTTGATTAGATCATAGAATATATCACCATAGCATCCTGCAAAATTCGAGTAGCGTGTGTCGAAACAAATCTGAAAAGGAATGAAAACCCTGTTAACCAAACCCATCAACAATAACCAAAGTATAAGTCTAACCAATCGAAGTAAACCAAGCCAACCCGACAAAGCGAAATCCAGTCAACAAATCAAACAATACTCCGAAACCCATCAGCCAATATACAGCAAGTAGAAGCAAAGCAATCTAAAAAAACCCAAATCCGCAATGATCCAAACAGTTAAAATTAGCGTTTAAGAATTCATGCACCTATCGGACTTTGATCAAAAAGGTTGACTCGATGATCAAGACTCTATCACCTGTTTTACAGCAATCAATCATCCACACAGAAGCTTGACTTACACAAAGCCGATTAAAAAAAACAAAATAAATACCCAAATTAATAACCAAACAATCAAAACCCAAAATCCCCATATCAAAAATCATACAAAAAATCAAGGCTTTCACAGAAAAATCTCTAAAACCCTTACCAGGAAGTTCCTCAGGGTCCCACTTGTAGACGTCGGTCTCGGCGATGACGTCAATCTTGAGCCTCTTCTTACAGATCTTCCGCTTTAGATAATAGAGGACAAGCTCCTCGTCGGTGGGATGGAACCGAAAGCCCGGCGCGGCAAAGTGGCCATCGCAGAAAAGCGCCGCTGGATCGTCCTCCATCACCATCGCTTCCTCCCCAACAAAATAAAAACCCTCAAACAAACAAAAATTGAAAAACTTGAAGAACAAATCAATCGACCAGAAGCGAGAGAGAGAGAGCGAGAGAGAGAGAGAATTGTCAAAGGACGAATAAGCCGGATGCCAGGAGTTTAGTAGCGAGAGGGGGATGAGAAGTTTCCTGGAATTGCACTTTGCGTTGCAGCTTTGCATTTATTTTATTTTATTTTGTGCGTGTGGTAATTGATAAGAAGCGTGGCCGGGGGGTAACCTGGTTCTGGGTGGGTAACTTTAGTTGGATGTTTCACTACGAGTCTCACGGCAGTCTCGTCACCCCCGCACATGTCGTTGACCAAGACTAGGACAGTGTCACCGCCTTATATCAGATCTAGGAATATGTAAAGTAGACAGTACGTCTCAAGATGACATTCGAAATACTGTTGACTAAATAGCCTGCAAGCCATGGTTAAAAGATCTGGATCAAAAATTTGGAATGAGTGTCCCTCGCTTCAAAGAGGCATTGGCCCAGGCAACGGAAACTCTTGATCGGAGTCTTGAGACGTTGTTCCGGCATCCTACCCCCGAAACACGGCCCTTGAAATCCAAGAGGCTTCAAGAAACCTTCCGAAGAATAAACTGCATATACGACAAACAAAAATATTTGAAAAACACCAGGAAGGAAACAAAGGTGGCACGCAAGAAGCCCAAAACGGTGGCTTCAATCAACAAATCGTTGGCCATGGACTAGAACATCTTGATGTTCTCTGATCGAGACCTAAAAGACGTCCACTCACCCTTCAACGACGTCGTCGTCGTCAAGGTGCAAATCTCCTATGCCATGATCAGCCGAGTCCTGGTGGACAATGGATCAGGAGTGAATGTCCTCTTCAAGGATGCCGCAGAAAAAATCGGCATTCTTGATAGCATCAACAGGGGAAGTGTTAGGACCACCTGACTTGGGCCTTTAACTAGCTCTCTTCCAGCCTGTTCTTGTTAGCCCTTAGCCCAGTTTACTCAAAGCCCAGCCTTGTTGCTAGGGTTCCATTGCAGATTGTATTTAAATAGATCATTGTAACCTGAAAAGGGTATGAATGAATGAAATCTGCTCTTTTTCCTTTCGAATGCTATCGCTATTTCCCTGTTTTTCTGCACTATTACTCTGATCTTTAGCTTTCTGTAACTGAGACCGAGTGGGCCTACCATTTGGTATCAGAGCCCTTCGATGGGCAAAACCACCCCTTCCCCCAGTCCGATCCCGACGCTGTGGCGGCGGCGTTGGACGTCCGCAATGACCACCTCCGCAACCAGGTTGTCGACATCTCTGATTCCGTCTCGGCTTTGGAAAACCAACAAACATCCTTCCAAAAAGCTCTCGACCAAATGCAAGATTCCAACGTCACGTTCCAACAAAACCTCACCTCCCAGTTCACAGCCTTCCAATCCCTACTCTTGGACGAACTAAGGTCCCTTAAATCCACTTTTCCAACTCCTCCGTCCACCACACCACCAACAACAACCACCCCTCCCTTTCCTGCCACATCTTCTATTCCCCCCACCCGTCCCCGTCTCTCTACGCCTACCACCCAACCCTCGTTTCGGTCTCTCTTTCCACCTCCGACCACGGGCTTCGGGCTTACCCACCCACCCGTTTTAACCCCACTCCCCTCTTCCACTCCCCTAACCCGGCCCACACCATCCCCTATTATGATGACCACCAGGCCCATGTCTTCTAACCACTTCCAGGCCTCTTCCTCCCATTTCTCTCCACACCCATCCACCCCGTTCACACCCTTCTCCCACGCTTTCCACCTCGCACCCACCCCACCTTCTCCGACCACCCACTCCCCCTCTCCTATTATATACACACCCACCGCCGTTCCCCCATTGACCACCTCCGTCCCTTTCTCTACCCACTCTCACACCCCCATCACACCCAACCTTCCTTCCCATACCCCCCATTTTAAACCTCTCAAAATGGATTTACCCCGTTTTACTGGGGATGACCCTTATGGTTGGCTCGCCATGGCTGAACGATACCTGGACTATTACGAGGTTCCCCCCAATCAATGGGTTTTGGTGGCAGCTTGCAACTTTGGCGCCGATGCATAGATTTGGATGCGTGGTTTCGAACAACGGTATGGTCGGGACAACTGGGGTCTCTTTGTCGACCTTCTGCTTCAACGATTTGGGGGAGGCGACCGTGCTAACATTGAATCACAGCTCACTCACATTCAACAAAAAGGCACTGTTGATGAATATATTGCAGAGTTCACCAAACTGTCTTGTCGGGTGATTGACTGGACTGAAAACCAGTTGAAACATGTTTTTCTTGGGGGCTTACGAGACGACATCCGTCATGATATCTTGGCACTCGAACCCGACTCTCTCCACCAAGCCCAGAAGCTCGCCAAAATATTTGAGACCAAGAACCAAGCCAAACGTTATACCCGCCTCTCTCGCCCCTTCCACTCCTCCTCCTTCTCGAGACCACCCATGTCCCCCACTTCAACTCTCCCCACCATCCCTCCCCAACCCCCATCTCATCTGCCACAACCCTTCAAACGTTTAAACCCAACGGAAGTCCAGGATAAAATTCGAAAAAAAGAATGTTTTCATTGCTCAGAGCCTTATACCCCAGGCCACAAATGCAAACACCCACTGATGGTATTATTGGACTGTGCCACCCCCGACGATGACTCCCAGGAGGATTCCCAGGAATTTCACGATTGCCCCCCTGCGGAGGACACCACCATTAATCCCTTTTGCCACATGCTGGAACTATTTTCTATACCGAACCTTGGATTTGGTCAACCTATGCGCCTACGTGGCTCAATTCAGTCCACACCAATAAAGGTCCTCATTGACTCTGGCTCTGCTTGTAACCTTTTGTGCGTTGATATTGCCCACCAGTTAGGGCTGCCAATTGAGCATATCTCTCCCATACCTTTCACAACCGCTGCTCACAAACAAGTCACAACGACCATGCGGGTTCATAATGTGGCTGTTAAGCTGCAGGATTATACTCTAACGGGCTCATTTCTCTTACTCACCATACCCGGCTATGATTTGGTATTGGGAGTCGAGTGGCTCGAATCCCTAGGCTGGATAGGCTGGCACTTCAAAAACAAAACAATGCTTTTCCAAACACAGGGCCACACCTACACCCTCCACGGCCTTCAAAAAGCCCACCCACCGTTCCACCCGTGCCACTCCACCCAATTAAATTCCCCCACGCCTCCATTACCCCACCGACCCCACCTTCCCACCGCCCCACCGTTCGACCCACCATCTAATACCCACCCCGCAATTCTTTCCTTGTTATCTCAATACCAACACCTGTTCTCCCTACCAATTGATCTTCCCCCACCCAGACAAATTGACCACAAGATCCCATTACTCCCAGAGACCCTACCAATCAATGTTCGGCCCTATCGATACCCTCACTCACAGAAGGCAGAAATAGAAAAACAGGTGCAAGAACTCCTCTCCTCTAAGGTAATTCGGAACAGCCACAGCCCATTCTCCTCCCCTGTTCTTTTGGTAAAAAAGAAAGATGCATCCTGGCGCCTTTGCATCGATTATAGAGCTCTCAACGCTGCTACAATCAAGGATCGTTTCCCAATCCCAGTAGTGGATGAGCTTTTAGACGAATTACATGGTGCTTGCTTCTTCTCCAAACTCGACCTCCGCTCCGGTTACCACCAAATACGAATGTGCACTGAGGATATCGCAAAGACTGCCTTTCGTACACATGACGGTCACTACGAATTCTTGGTCATGCCTTTTGGCCTGTCCAATGCTCCCTCTACTTTTCAGGCCCTTATGAATTCCATTTTCCGTCCGTACTTACGTAAGTTTGTGTTAGTATTTTTTGATGATATTCTTGTGTATAGCTCTTCTCTGTAGACTCACCTCTCCCATCTAGAGACGGTTTTCCAACTTCTCTCAACCCACAGCTTGAAAGTGAAGTTGACCAAATGTTCCTTTGGCCAACATCAACTTGAATATTTGGGCCACACCATTTCCGGACAGGGTGTTTCTGTGGATACATCTAAAATTGCTGCCATCATCAATTGGCCACGCCCAATTTGTGTTAAGGGCCTTCGGGGCTTTCTGGGGTTAACCGGTTATTATCGCAAGTTCGTCAAGCATTATGGATTGATAGCCAAACCATTAACACAGATGCTGCAGCAAGGAAACTTCATCTGGACGCCTGAATCTTCTAGTGCATTTGAGAACCTCAAACAGGCCCTCACTTCCACTCCGGTCCTTGCGCTCCCTGATTTTACAAAGACTTTTGTGGTCGAAACCGATGCCTCCGGCACCGGCATCGGAGCAGTATTGTGCCAAGATGGCCACCCAATTGCTTACCTTAGCAAAGCTTTATCAGGCCGCAATCTCGCCATCTCCACATATGATAAGGAACTCCTCGCTATTGTGTTTGCCGTCCAACATTGGAGACCATATCTGCTCGGACAACAATTCCGGATTGTCACGGATCACAAGCCTATCAAGTACTTTCTCGAGCAACGAATCACAACACCACATCAACAGAAATGGCTTGTCAAACTTTTGGGCTATAACTATTCGGTTGAGTACCGGCCGGGATCTCAAAATGGGGCCCCTGACTCTCTTTCCCGCCAAGCCGAGCCACTGCCACTAATGGGCCTCTCCTCTCCCATATTGGACTGTACCAATGACTTTCAACAAGCTTACGCCACGGATCCTCCCCTTACAACGGTATGGCCTGCCTTATTGTCTTCTCCAGATGCAACTGTCCAAGGTTTTTCCCTCCACAATGGCGTCTTACACTACAAGCGCCGTATTTATGTTCCTTCGACATCCCATTGGCGTTCTACAATCCTCGAAGAACTTCATTCTTCGCTACAGGGTGGCCACTCCGGATTCCTTCGCACCTATCACCGCATCAAACGCAGCTTTTTGTGGCCCGGCATACGACGAGATGTTAAGCGTTTTGTTGCCCACTGCACGGAATGCCAACGCCAAAATCATGAAACCATTCACCCCCCGGGCCTCTTGCAGCCCTTACCCATCCCCAATGGCATTTGGCAAGATATTGCACTTGATTTTGTCGATGGTCTACCTTCTTCCAATGGTTACACAGTTATCTTCGTTGTGGTCGATCGTCTCACCAAATATGGTCACTTCATCCCCATAAAACATCCATACACTTCAGCCACAATTGCAGATACCTTCATTAAAGAGATTTTCCGTTTACATGGCATGCCCAAATCCATAGTGTCTGACCGTGATGCCACATTTCTCAGCAACTTCTGGAAGGAATTTTTTAAACACCAAGGTAGCAAGCTCTGCCATAGCTTGGCCTACCACCCTCAATCGGATGGCCAAACGGAAGTCCTTAATCGCACCCTGGAACACTATCTCCGATGCTTTTCTGCAGATAAACCACGAAAGTGGTCCTCCTTCCTGCCATGGGCCGAATGGTGGTATAACACCACCTTCCAAGCTGCAATCAAGATGTCTCCCTTTCAAGCTTTGTACGGGGTTACCCCTCCATCGGTCCACACCTATCTCCCTGGTACAACGGCCGTTCAGTCCGTCGATGCTGCCTTACAAGACCGAGACCAGCTTCTTCGTCTCTTACGGAACAACCTTCAGCTTGCTCAGAATCGAATGAAACAAATCCATGATAAAGGACGGACGGAACGAGAATTTGCGGTCGGTGATTGGGTGTTTCTCAAGCTGCAACCCTATAGACAACACTCTGTCGCCATGCGCCACTCCCACAAACTGGCGCCTAAGTTTTATGGCCCCTTCCAGATTACGGACCGTATCGGCTCGGTAGCTTATCGTCTCCACCTTCCACCAGACTCCAAAATTCACCCTGTTTTTCATGTCTCCTTGCTCAAAAAGATGGTGGGTACAACCGTTCCTACCACTCCCACCCTTCCCCCGATGGACTCCACGGGATCCTTCAAGTGGCAACCAGAAACCATTTTGGACAGAGGCATCTTCAAGAAACAGAACAAACCAGTCACTAAATGGTTAATCAAATGGGCCGGCCTACCTACGGACGACGCCACCTGGGAGGAGGCTGATGATGTACTTACACGTTTTCCTGATTTTTAGACCTGAGGACAGGTCTCCTCTCAAGCGGGGGGGAGTTGTTAGGACCACCTGACTTGGGCCTTTAACTAGCTCTCTTCCAGCCTGTTCTTGTTAGCCCTTAGCCCAGTTTACTCAAAGCCCAGCCTTGTTGCTAGGGTTCCATTGCAGATTGTATTTAAATAGATCATTGTAACCTGAAAAGGGTATGAATGAATGAAATCTGCTCTTTTTCCTTTCGAATGTTATCGCTATTTCCCTGTTTTTCTGCACTATTACTCTGATCTTTAGCTTTCTGTAACTGAGACCGAGTGGGCCTACCAGGAAGGACCACCTTTTACACCTTCAACGGGACACTATCTGATCCTTAGGAATAGTGTAATTGGTAATCCAGGTAAAGCCCTACAACCACTTAGTGACCTTTCATGTTACGGACTGCCCCCATAATGCCATTATCGGTCGGAATTAGTTACACAAGATGAAAGTTGTTTCATCTGACGGTGTAAAGAAAATAAAGTGAAACAAATCGGCAGCGCGCTACTACGTTGTCGAAAGCTTGAACATGATCCAGAAGGGAGAAAGGAGTTCCAACGCTCGTATAGGCGAATCGGCGTAGCAATCACAATCGGGGGATTAGCAGACGAGCTACACAAAATTTGACTTGGATCTCAACCTCGAGGATGACAGTAATTCAGCTTGAGGCTCTTTAAAGACAAATGGTTTGTAATTTGTAATACTTAACAGCTACTAAACCTGATATGATGTTTGAAGTCAGCCTACTCTCAAGATTCATGCACAATCCTACAAAGGAACACTTTGGCACAGTTAAAAGGTTGCTAAGATAAATTCAAGGAACCTTGGATTATGGAACTGAATATGTCAAAGGCAAAAAGGCAATGTTTGTTGGCTATTGTGACAATGATTACGGAGGTGATGAAACAGATTTGAAGAGCACATCATGACATGTATTTTTCTTTGGAAGTGGCATTTTTTCTTAGGTACAGAAAAAGCTGAGTATGTGAGTGCATCAAAAGTCACAACTCAAGCAATTTGGCTTAGGTTTGTCTTGGAAGATTTTGGTGAATTGCAAACTGATGTGACACTAATTGTATTGTGACGATACCTTTGCCATTGCCATGACAAAGAATCCAGTGTTTCATCAAACATTTAAGCATATCAACAAAAGATATCATTTCATTAGGGAAGTTTTGCATAACAATGTGATTAATTTCGTGTACTGCAAATCTGAGGAGCAACTTACAGACATATTCACAAAGTTTTGCCTAACGATAAGTTCAATTATCTTAGAGGAATGCTTGGAGTAAAGTCAGCAACAACCATAGAAGAAAGTGTTGCAGGATAAAGATGTTGTTGGTTTGAATCAAGGTGACTGCATTACATCACAATGCAATTCAACATTTATAGGTTTCTAGCTTAACTATTTAAGTGTTAATTCAAGTGAAATAGTCGGCTGGGATTAAATATCTAAACGATGGAGAGTCTGTCATATGTCCTAGTTTGTTATGTTTTTAAGTAGCACCATGAGCTACATGTGAGCTAGCTTACACGGCTCAAGCATGTGAGCTCAAACGATTATCTTTTGTCTGTTTCATTCCTTCTGACACGCCCGACCCTGATATCCTCCAAACATCAGGGTAGACACGTGTTGGCCGACACCCAAAGGTGACGAAGCCATACTAACATGTATGAGAAGTAACGAACATAAATAAAACTTATAAATTTAAATATAATGATTATGCACTTGAGGAACGTGTTCAAAGCATACAACTAATCTGAGACACTAGAAAGGAATGATATAAAATTGAAAGATCAAAGGGATGAATCCTACACTGAGAGGACTCGAAGATGCCGATGTGAAAGTGCCTTGACGCTGGGATTGTACGCCTCGATTCTAAGTCCTGAGGGGGCGCAAAACAAAACATGAGTGAACCAAGTTGATATATAAGTAATACTGAAACAATTATTCATTAACATACTAACCCCCAAAGTTTAGAAAACTTGTATAGCATAACAAGTAATAGGTTTTTCTAAAAACCCTAACATGCCATAAAACCTTCGTAAAACATATATGATATATAATGTGCTAAGTAGTGGTATCATAATTGCCTGAAGGCAGTATCATTCGTCAGTAGGCCCTACATCACCCAACTGAAGCCAATTAATGATTTCATTCACATGTAGGCAGGTCTATATCTTCATTCGCCCGAAGGCAGGATCATTCGCCCATAGGCAGATCGTATGAGTAACCACTAAATAAGCACTAAATAACAAGAACATAATCTTTCCAAAAAAATATATCTCATTGGAGCTCAGTAGCTCAAACATCATATCATAAAACTACGTTCATAAGTAGGTATATAGTCATCAATCATATATGCCACTAAGAACGTAAAATCGATAAAGCATGATAATTCATAATGCGTGAAACCAATATACTAAAAAACGTAGCCATAAAATCATGTTTTTCATGTATGCATTTTTAATAGTAAAATCATGCATTTTAGAAGGGGTCCACTCACCTTGCACCATTGGTGAAGAGCTGTGCAAACAAGGGTGGATGGAAACGCCACTAACAAATGCACCTAAGCACATAAAGGGACCAATTAATAAGACTATACTAAAACGATTGAATTTCAAGAAACGGATATCATAAATGGATTCAAAACATCAAAAACCATAAAGGGAAATCTCAGGTACCACTACGCGCCACCGCACAGGCAGCTCGAACGACCACACTCAAAGTTGGGTCGCTGAAAAGTTGGCAAAAAAAGTCATTGGGATCACTGTGGACGGCAACGAAGCATAGTACCTCTGGTAGCACACGCGCCGGCCAAAACATGTGGCCATGCACGCCCACGCGCTAACCCACGCGTTGACTGGATTCTGGGATCTAACCAAGTCGGGTCGGATCTGGTTCCGGGTTAGGCTGGTTTCTGGGTTTGGGTCTTGTTCGTTGGATTGGGCCCAAGCTAAAGAGTTGGGCCTGGAGCTGGTTTTGAGCTGGGTTTGGATCTAGGTTTTGTTTTCGAATCAGGTCGACCCGATTTTCAAGCCGGGTTGGCCGGAACCTGGGAAATACTTCTCGAGCTTCGTTCAAGCTCCAAACTACACTATGCTCAACTTTTAAACTGTGAAAATGAAGTTATGGGGGAGAGTAAGAGAATCGTACCATTTTTTGGTCCAGCTGTGGCCGGAAAGTGGCTTGGAAATCCGTGTATAGTCACGGCCTAACGTCGGAGAACTGGGTTTAAAACCCGAGTTGATTTCAAGTTAACACTTCACCAAAAACAGGTATACATACTTAGCAATCAAACCAAACACCCAATCGAGACAGAGAAAAATGACTCCGAGGCTCACCTAATCGGAAATGATGAAACTCACCAAATTCGTCGACGTATGGTGGTAGTGATGAAGGTCTCGGTGTCTGCACTTGCAGAGGAGGAAGATGGGCGAGAGAGGTGCGGGCGTCCAAGAGAGGCAAGGGAGATCATAGAAAAGAGATATCGGGGGAAAATGGAGAGGAGAAAAAAGAGTTGGGCCTGGGGGACAAAAACCAAATGGCGAGCCCCCTTGGGCATACCAATTAAGACCAAAAGTAAAAATTCAAAATAAATATTCCAAACTTAGTGAAATTACAAAAATGCCCTTTCATTTCGTAAAAATCCGGGACAGGACGTTACAATCTACCCCCATTAAGAAAATTTCGTCCTCGAAATTTGAAATAACTTACTATACACAAAACCTCGAAGATAGGAAAAGATATATGTATAGAGAAGAAATCAAGTCATAGTGGTTGCATCAAAGAAAATATGCCACATCGTCGCGAGCGGGTTGCAAAATCCTCTTTCATGCCTCCAAGCTTCTACTTTCTTCCCCCATCAGCATAATAGTATAAACATACTTTATAAAGATATAAAGTCGAAAATATTTAACAACATAAGGTCAAAAATATGTACGTATAATACGATAATGTCAAAATATATATACATATATATATATATACACACACTACCATAGGAGTCGAAAACTCATACTGAATTTAAAACTGAAAATAGAGATGACTCGACCAAACATTTGTAACATCAAAAATACAAATATATAACTGTAATAAAGTAAGTTAAAATACTTGTATTGAAAATCAAAATCGAAAACAAAAGTTGGTCTCGCCCAAGCATTTGTAACGTCATGTACATCAAGGATATGTGTGTGTGTGTAATTAGGTCGAGTCCCAACAATAACTAATCTGTAATAAATATCATAAAGGGGTCTACCTGCCCACTTGTTTAACGAACCTAAAAAATAAACCATCGATATCACAGTCGGCTACCAGCAATATCGACAACACATTGTTGTCTCGATAAGCAAGTACTAATTTCCTAAGGGTGCAAACATACCAAGTTGTTCAATCCCAAGTCAACAACAACATAAGCACACAATTTCTCAAATCGTAAAAATCAAACATCCAAAAACCAATTCGCAAAACTCCATTGTCTAACTAGTGTTGTCAATAGAATCAATCAAACCAAACCTCAAATAATGCCATACACAAACTGAAAATAAAAACTATCATCGTAACTACTCCAAAAAAGATCGGTGCAAAATCTAATCATTCAAAAACCAGAAAACAAAATAACGCAATACGTCTTTCAAGATCTAGATAGTTCGTTCAAGACTGTCCAATAGTCTGCAAATAAAAAAAATGTGATATAGAGCAAACAACTTAGTACTCAAAACCTTCACGAAAACTTCACAAAACTAGACGTGAAACGCGCATCACGATGAGGTACAAAAGTGACGATACTTCGAGAACCAGAACAATGTGATTCATAATGCCTAAGCAAGTTGATTCACTAAAAATTTCTCTCATATTTAGCAAATAGCTATACCGAGAAGGCTAAGTGAACACTCACGAATTTAAAGGTCAAAACAGGTCCAACAAATCTAAAATGCAAGCTAACTAGAGTAAAAGCATAGCTTAGATGCAAGAATACGTGTAAGTACTAATTTGATTTTGTGGTGGCAAGTCAAGATGGTTGAGTGCAGACTTGACTCGGGTGGTAGTCTAAAGTAATTTGATAGACGGGAACTCAAATTTTTTCCCTATTCCCAAAATTCACAACAACTTGTTATAACGATAACCTCAAGGATATTTAAACACCAATGATAATGATTCGCTCGATATGATGTTAATGGGTGGTTGAATGACTTATGGTTCCGGCTAAAACTTTCGAATCTTAGTGATCTTTCAGAACTGTCTTTCAGCTTTAGAAAAGATACGAAGTGAAATGATACGAAGTGTCGTTGGGTAAGCACAAACCTAAAGTTAACTAAAATGCTTTCTAGTACCAGAATGTGAAACTAGGATTACGGTCGAAATCGATGTCAAACAAGACGTCAATCAGCAAAGTCTAGAATGAAGAATTCTGCCAAGTGATCAAAAGTATAGTCCTTGTGGTAGATAATATGTTGAGTGAGTTGCCCAACAAGTATCGAAACGTCATCATAGTCTCCATGTGTACAAGATGGTTTGTACAGGATTTCTATGGTGACACTCATCTGCCTCGGTTCGCATCTCCCGTAGGTCCTCGACAACCCAAGAAGGATAATATTTGTTCCCATTTCCAAACAAGAATATAAAGAAATTGAGATAAGCCCAATAGCTTCCATCTCACCGCTTCCACTTACCAGTAAAACAAATATTTTGAGATAAGCCCAATAGCTTCCATCTCACCGCTTCCACTTACCAGTAAAACAGATATCTACTCACATATTCAGCGACATCCCATTCCTACAATGCCAGTAACAAAATGGACGAAAACTGTGGTATAATTTAATACTGCAAGCATGCATGGCTTACGCTGAAATGTGAGCCTCACCAAAAATTTTCTTTTTTTCCAACTTCATCGCCCTTAGGCAAAAACAACTTGTTTCATATCAAGAGAGTTCCAATTCCACGAAGAGAAAAAAATACTGGAACATGGATAGCTCAGATGAAAGTAAGTTATCCATGGGGTTTCCTGACTGAGAGCATCAGCTACGACAATTGCTTGGCCAAGATGGTACTCAAAGGTGCAGACAACTTACCGATGAGTTCCATCCACCTTTTCTTTCTCCAATTAAACCATTTCTATGTGAAAACACTACAACTTCTTCGGTTAAAAATGATGCAACATTTCTCTCTGTAGAGAAAACGTCACAAGATTTTACAGCAAGGAAGATTGTTACTAGCTCTAGGTAAAGGATAGGATTGTTCACATCATGCGGTTCTATTCGTCAAGAGGCACATGCGTTACTCGATCATGTTGCATCAGCATACAGCCAAACATTTAATAATATACCACTGTAGAAATTCAAAAAGTGGAAGAACTACGATCAGATGAGACGTTACCATGTTGTTAGAAACTTCGTTCACCATCAGCATCACAACAAAATTGACTGTTTTCTTAGCAAAAAAAGAAATAGGTCTAAGCTCAAAGAATAGTTAAGAACTGCTGATAGGATTTTATAAGACCAAAGACATGTCCCATTTTCCAATATCTTGTGAGAATTTTCAATTTCCAACAATCATAACCCATTTTGAAAATTGACCAGAATAACATCTGCTACCAAAGAAACTCTCAAGAAAAGTATCTACTCTAAAAATAAAAATAAACACTCGAAGAATTTCACGTACAGCCAACTATCGATGTTTAGTGGACTTGACCTCTTGGTTGGAGTAAGCAAGAAGGTTATCGATAGGACAATCGAGAGAATTGTTCTAAGGTTCAGCGTGAATTTCCACAGCAGGAACAAGTCAGATGACATTGATTCGATCCCACCAAACTAACATTTACTAAACTTCACAACAACTAGTGCTTACTTTCTCTCTCCAACACAAACTTCGAATGTTTCGAATAATTTCCATAAAGGTATGACTCTGCCCGCCATTACTAGGGAACACATGTCGTAGAGTGACATCACCAATTTAGATATTGTAAATTCAAACCACTTAGATTTTTCGGTTTCACCACACTCCTGTGTAGATATAACTTTACCTACAATTCCTAAGGAACCTATGTTGCAAAGTAGCATCACCGTTTCGGGTCTCCAGTTGGTCTTAACTAACTCATACCATTAAAAACTTCTCGTTTCCAAACACTCATATGTAGATCTGACTCTGCCCATAATTCCTAGGGAATGTATGTTGCAGAGTAGCATCGCCATCTCGGATCTTCAACTGGTCTTAACCAGACTTCCTTATATTGAGATTTCTAATTCATGTCACTTCAATGTAAAACGAGCTCTGCCTGTAATTCCTAGGGAATGCACGTTGCAGAGTATCAGTTCGATGTTGAAAGTCGTCTAACAATCTATTTCATCACCACTGAGGCACAATCCTGACACGAATTATTGTATTTCAACCAGAATGTGACAATTCAAACAGAGAAAGGTTTGCACAATTGCGCCAAATGGCACCAAATTTGAAAGTCGTAACATCCAAATGATGTCATGACCGACACATTACTACAGTAATAGAAGATCCTAAGTATGCTTTGAACAAACCACACTCTGATACCAAATTGACACCCCCGACCCTGATATCCTCCAAATACCAAGGTAGGCACGTGATGGCCGACACCTAAATGTGACGAAGCCATACTAACATGCATGAGACGTAACGAACATAAATAAAACTTATAAATTTAAATATAATGATTATGCACTTGAGGAACGTGTTCAGAGCATACAACTAATCCAAGACACAAGAAAGAAATAATATAAAATTGAAAGAACAAAGGGATGGGTTATACACCTAGAGGACTCGAAAATACTGATGCGAAAGTGCCTTGACGTCGAGATTGTACGCCTCGATTCTAAGTCATGATGGGGTGCAAAACAAAACATGAGTAGACCAAGTTGATATATAAGTAATACTGAAACAATTATTCATCAACATACTAACCCCCAAAACTTTAGAAAACTTGTATAGCACAATAAGTAATAGGTTCTTCTAGCATGCCATTAAAACTTCGTAAAACATATATTATATATAGTGTGCTAAGTAGTGGTATCATAATCGCTCGAAGACAATATCATTCGCCAGTAGGCCCTACATCACCCGATCGAAGCCAATTAATGATTTCATTTGCCCATAGGCAGGACTATGTCTTCATTCTCCCGAAGGTAAGATCATTCGCTCATAGGCAGTATCATTCGCATGTAGGCAAATCGTATGAGTAACCACAAAAATATGTTTTGAGGTATAAGGGTAGACATATCTGGTGATAAGAAATAAAAGGCTCACATAACGGCTCAAGATGGCAATCTAATGATATCATTTTTTTTTTTTTTGGGAAATATGGATATTTGGGCCATGGTGGTGAACCTAATGCCTCTATCATTTTCAAGTTCATGCAATCAATGACAAATATTTCGAAAGATCGTTACGCAAGTTCTAGAGATGCATCTCACATAAGTTCATCACACATGAAAGAATAGGAGTGTATGAAAAGTGCACACACTTTCAATAGGCTCAAAACCTCACATAGGATGTATATGGTCACTAAATTCACATATGAAGCTTCAATTCATGCTTTAATTTCACATCAACAAGGCTATGTGCATTTGGTTTTTCAAAGATGATCAAACATGTACAATACTAACAAGAGAACAAGGAATTTCATAAAACACATGTTAACTAAGTTCTTGATAATCATGGTTCAAATTTCATCCAGTTATATCATTGGGTCGGGAAACTAATAAAAAATCTAATTCAAAATAATAAGGAAAACAAGACAATATTTTTGGATTTTTTTAAATTTTTCGAGAAAAATTAAATAAAACACAAAACTCCGAAAAAAAATTAAGTAAAACACAAAGCTAATTAAGAAAACAAAAAGCAATAACATGGAAACAAATGAAACCAGTTCAAAGTCGAAGGTACAAAAATTTTCAATTTGGTCATTTTTTTTATACTTGATACCCCCACACTTAAACTAGACATTGTCCCCAATGTCAGAAAACAATAAAATGCAAATAAAAATTAAAAAAAAATAAAAAAAAATAATACGAAACAAAATAAAGCAAAGGGACTGAAAACTTCTCTAATTTGCAGAAAACCAAGCGATGACCCCCAAGCGTAAATTTTGCAATCAACTTCAAGGGAGAAAATAACCAAACGTTCCTGCAAAGAACAGAAATAAACAGTTAAGCACGCAAAAAAAAATAGAAAATAAAGTAAACGAAAAATAAAAATTGAAAATAAAAGATAATGAAAAGAACTAATAGGCGATCATTGGTCGCTCGTTGATTTTCCACAGCTTTCATTTTGAACAGGATGGGCCTCCTTCCTTGCAAGTGCTCCTCAGCTTAGTTGAGGATGAATCAGCACGTTGTCTCCACATGCTTCAAGTAGTCCGGTCTCCACGCAGGTGTGGCATCTTCTTGAACTCTTGGATCAACCCAGACTCATCTGCTCTTGGGTGCACCTCAGACTCCTCCTGCTTCGTCTGCGAGGTACTTTTGTTTTTGAAGAAGTACCTCAACACAGGTTTATTTTTGAAGTGGGCTGGGAGGGGTCTGAGATGAGTACTCGAGAGCAAGACTAGGTAAGCAATCAGGATCTCACTTTCTCCACGTTCCTCAGATGAAGGAGAGGAGAAAGCATAATATGAGATACTTTTGCTTTTAACCTTTTTAATATGAAATACTTTTGCTCTGGAAGGTTTGTTTTCTGGGGTGATCCAAGGGATGAAGAACACTGAATAACTCGAAAGCTTTCTTTGGGAAGACATTATCGGAGATGAAGAGAGGTTGAGAGGTTGAGAGGGTGTGAAGGTGTGCCTTTGATGTGGAAGGCGAAGGTCGAGACTTATAGAAAATTTTCTTCCTCAACCGGAACTATTCCCGCACTATTTGTCGGCAGCCGGTGATGGATGAACAGTACCCGTTACGCGCTTTCTGACAAAGCTTCCGTAATTTCCGCGAAGCTGACTGCGCATGCGACGAGTGACGACAAATTGGAATGATGATCCTTTGAAAACCGGGGTTCAAAACCGGGTGCGGCTCGTGGTTTTCGCAACGCTCCACGCTGCACGTGATGAGTCACGACAAACTGGAAAAACAGAACCACGTGATTGCTGAGTCAAGCCCAGCTTTTGAGAAAGGAAACGGCTCTTTTGAGAAAGGAGCGTCGGCCTTCGATTTGATCGAGGACGCGTCTTCAACCTCAGAGGAGCGCCTCTCTTTGATTTGCTTCTTTTTATAGAGGCGCTAAATCTGCTCCATCTCACACTTGAACTCCCTCAAACACTTCCTTCTGAAAATACTCCCTTCTGTAAACACTCATAATCCTTCCGAACTCTTCTTGCACTTCTGCACTCTTAATCTTTCTGCTCTCTTCTCCCGCTTCAGCAATCTTAATCTTTCCGAACTCTTTTCTTCCTCAACCCCCTCTAAAAATGTCTTGCCCTTCCGACCGTCGCCTAAACTTGAATGTCGGGGAAGACGATGACTCGTCTTCTCCGAACAACATTTGGAATCCATCTTTCATATCCCCCAATGGTCCTCTTACAGTCGGGGACACAATGATGAGGAACGATATAACCGCAACGGTGGTTGCAAGAAACCTTCTTACTCCCAGAGACACTAGGTTGCTGTCTATGCGGTCAGACGAGCTGGCTGTTCAGGACTCACTGGCTCTCAGTGTCCAGTGTGCAGGCTCAGTTTCAAACATGGGTCAGCGCCTGCTTGCAAGATCTCGTCAGGTGGAGTCGCTAATGGCGGAGGTGGTCAGTCTTCGGCAAGAAGTCAGAGGACTTAGGCACGAGAACAAGGAGTTGCACATGCTCGCAACTAGCTACTCGACCAGCATGAAGAGGAAGCTGGACCAGCTGCAGGAGTCGGACGGTCGGATTCAGAGCGATCATGAAAGGTTCATGGCGCTACTCCCGAGGTTTATGTTGCCTTCGTCCTCTGGAGCAGCACCAAGCGTTCCGGCTCCGGAGATTCCAACTCTGGCTCCTCGTCTTCCCGGAGCTCCGTCAACCTCTGAGGCGCCACCTAACCAAAACCAATGAACACTATTAGTTTTTCGTATTATTGTAAATTTTTTTTTTTTTATTTATTTATTTTTTTTTTTAAGTTTATTTAAATATATATATATATATATTACTACTATTATTATTAATATTATTACATTTTTTTTTAGGTTTATTTTAAGCAAAATAAAATATGTAAATCAAAATATGTAAATTAATGCAAAAAGACTTTATTTAACCGTACTTAAAATAAACATAGCCATAAATTTATTTAAACACAAACTAAATAAAAATCAACCAAATAAAACAACTAACGAAACAAAACAAAAATGAAAGTAAAGGCAATAAAAAGAAGGGTTAAGAAATGCAAATCTGGTTGCTTGGGTTGCCTCCCAAGAAGCGCTTGCTTTAACGTCTTTAGCCGGACGAATCTTTCCATTAACCTTCCCTTGGCTCCAAAGCATGAAATTTATCTTTTAACGGGAGGTGATATTTGAAATGATTCGGCAGCGGTCTGAATTCAAGGGTGGGCGCCTGAATCATTAAAATTAGAGACAAGTTAGTATAAAATAAAAATAAAATTAAAATTGGAGAAAATGGCTTACTGTCTTTCTCCGACTTAAACTCAAATACAAAAACTACGCCTTTGGATATTTCGGGGACTTTGCACTTGGCCAGATTGACGATGATGGTTGTGGCCTGTCCCGTGTCATCGATCTTAATTTCTTGGGCCTTGATTGTCTGCACTGCCTCTGTGATGTTTTCTTGATGTTGCCCAACCACTTCGATATCTTGAACCATTTTTCTTGGTGCACCAAGAATTTGGATTTCACTATGGACCTTTGGAAGAAATTCCACAACGTCTTTTTCACTCTCATCAAAATTTGGAAGTAAAATTCTGCAAGGAAAAAGGACATTCGGTGGAAAAAGGTCAGAATGAATTGAACTTAGAACAACCTCACCATAGTTGGACGACATAGGGACTTGAGGGGTTTGAGACAAGAATTCGTCTAAACTGCCTAGGTCGTCCTCCTCATCTTCTTCTTGCAGCGGCAAGTCATCCACGTTCGGGCTATGGTTGGATGGTTCTGGGACAACTTCATCCTCCTCGTCACCTTCCAAAAAGATGGCTTCTTCATTTTCAACTTCTGCATTTGAATTTGCAATGGTGGAGTTGGAGAATTCACTTTGATCTTGAATCTGTGCCATGATCTCCATAATCTCCCCAACTTGCCTTTCCAATTCATCCACCTTGTTGGTCCGGTCTTGCATCTCCTGGATTCGATTTTCCACTCCCTGATTCAAAGAAGTGAGTAACTTATTAAATGTATCATTATCCAGAGATGTACCTGAATCGAATTGGGCAGATTGTTGTGGTGGTTGTGATGGTGATGTATAGAACTCATCATACGGCTGCCAATATTCTCCTTGGTGAGTCTCCTTAGCTTGATTTTGTGACCCCTGCACCAAAGAGTTTAATTCATTAAGAATTTGATTATAATCCACGGGCATACTTGAATTCGATTGGAATTGTTGTGGGGGATGTTGTGGTGGCTGCATAGGTCTGGAATAGAACTCGTCTTGCTGCCAATATCCACTTTGTTGAAAATGTTGAGGTTCATCCCACATTTGATTTGAATAATCCCTCCAATCCGAATTATAAGCGTTGGAAAACATATTGCCCCTTGATTGATCATAGCCTTGATATCCCCAATCATCTTCATATGCAGAAAATTGAGGATACTGATGAGTCTGATATCCTTGCCCATAGGGCACATCAAGTGTAGGGACACTTGGCATTGTGGTCCGTTCGGCATTATGCGACAATTGAGAAGTAAGATTTGCCAATTGAGCTTGAATACTAGCAAAATCCATGTCTTACTTCTCTAGTACCTAAAATTAAAGAAAGAGAAATAAATCAAATACCAAAAGTACAATACATAAACACAAATATAAACTAAAACACAACAAAAACACAAATATAAAATAAACACAAACAAAAATAAAAGGATTAGCAAAGTTGCTAATCCCCGGCAACGGCGCCAAAATTTGATGCGAGAATTAACTCGACACAAATTTAACCCTCTTTTTGACAATTGTAGTATAGGTATAAGTAGGGTATCGTTCTGGACCGGGGATTAGGAGGGATTGCTAATCTCTCTAAAATTAAATTAAAAACGTACAAACAAAATTTAAAACACTCAATTAAAATCAAAACACTTAACTAGAATAACTCAAAATAAAACTAACAAATAATCTAAAACAATTCAAAAGACTCAAAATAATTCTAGACTCAAGAAAACACAAACTAAAATTAATTTCCAACAAATCTAACACTTTAAAATAAATTGGGGGATTTTGGTTTTTGACGAGAAGTTAATTTAAAACAGAAACTTAAAAACAAACTTCGAAGGAAATGATATTTTATAAAATAGAATGACGAGACGTTAGTTAGAGGGTTCCTTATCCACACATGAACATATGCATATAATTTAATTTCCAGTTATGAATTCAACAAACGAATAATGACAATGTTCCAAGTTAATTAGGTCCGCTTAAATTAACCTTCAGATTTCCCTAAATTCATTGAATTGGACGGGATACGCATCACAACCAAATTATTCTTATCAAGTTCCCTAACTATGGAATACGCATGATAGAGAGACATATCAAAGATCATTAAGTTTAATGGAAATCATAAACATCGACTAGGCATTCATAACTATGGAATACGCATGTTAATCCAACCTAGGGTTTACTAAACACAATCGTGACTAGCGATTTTTACTACTCATGAATATAAGTTCATAACGATTAGGTGAAATTCCCTTATATTCTAGCATCAAGTCTAAATATGCAAATTAAGTGTTGACCCTTAACCCACATACATAAACACGTTATTAATCAAAACAGAATAGTAAACCACATCCAAACATTTATACATTCATAACTGGAGTAAATCAAATTATAATAAACATATATCCATGGTTTCAAATTCACCTCTAACTAAACAGAATTTAGTTACACATGTTTAACATAATTTAAAAGTAAATTAAATTAAACATGTAAATAAAAATAAGAAGAATAAACCCAAATTAGGAAAGAGAGAGCTCTCTGAGCTCCTGTGCTTCCGTGCTTTCTGGCTTTCTGGCTGCTGCCTTGCTAGCCGCCCTTCACACAGCTTATTGGCTGCTTCTTTATTTCCTTCCCCACCGACTTCGAGGCAGCCTTCCTCACCGAGGAGCTCCCTGTACAGCTCCCGTGCCTTCTCCTCCAAGCTCGGTGCTCCAGAGAAATTCCCCTCGCAAAGTTGACTTGTCCCTTCTTTTTATTTTCTGGTTTTCTTCCGAGGCCCGAGGCCTCCCCTGGAATCCCGAAGCTCTCTTGCTTCTCTCCCCCCCCCCCGGAACTCTCTCTGCGTTTTTTCTGTTTTTTTTTATGCCCAGTCTCCCTTTGCTTTCGGTGGACTCCAATTATTCTCCCTTTTCTTAATTAAACAAAGGGCAGCTTCCCTTTTCTTCTGTGCTCTCCCAACTGTAATCACACACACACATATATTAATATATATTAATATATAAATATATAAAAATATATAAATATATATAATATAAAATATATAAATATATAAATAATATAAAATATACATATAAATATATATATATAATATAAAATATATATAATAAAATATAAATATAAATATTTTTCTTAACTAGATAGATCTTATAAAAACATAAAAATAACGTAATTAGCTCAAAATATAACGAACTAGCTAAGAAAAGACGAGTGAATTTGATATAAAAATATGTATAAATATGGTCCGATCAGGGTCCACACGGGTTAATGGGCCTAAATTCTAAATAACAAAATCTAGCAGCTAATTGGGCTGGGTTGGTTATGGGTCGAGTCGACCCGAGTTCATTTGTGGGTCACCATATCTCACGTAGAAGAACATCAAAATTTGACTGAAAATTCCTCCCGATTATGATTTAGGTACGAAACTCAACCTATTTTAAATAAAAAGGATTAAGAGATTTACCTGAACACACATTTGAACATCAAATGGTCAAATCTATCCCGAATTCACCAAAAAAATGAAAGAATGAGGGTTCCCAGCTCTGGAAACTAAAAAACAGAGGTTGCAGGGATAAGTCCTTCATGATTTAAAGTAATTGCATTTTCACAATTCACATAGACAAAGGAAATTCTTACCCCAGTGCAACTCGAGAGATTTCAAGATGGTAATCACTTCAAATTCACCAGAGTTCAACTAATCTCATCGTTAGAAACTGGAAAAATAACACAGGGAGTTCCTAGGGTTAAATCTTTGAATTTCAGTTCACAACAACCCATAAAACCTAATATAACTCAACATTATCCAACCAACTAGAAATTAGTACAAGAAACCTACTGGAGTTCAACAAGGAAGATTCGTAACTCTCGGATTCTAGAGTTCGCCACTGCTCTGTGCTCCGATTATCCATGTAAGTACCTCTACAAAATCTCTAGACCACCCAAAAGCTAATTATGGTGGTCTCGAGTTACATCTGGCCGTGAATGGTGATGATTGTCACTGATGGTCTCTCTCTATAGAGAGAATAGAGAAGAAAGTTATTGATAGTTAGAGAGGTAACTCACGGGGGAGGAAGGAAGAAGAAAGAAAAAAAAACAGGTGGGCCGAGTTTGGGTTAGTGGTAAAAGGCCCAAGGAAATTAGGCCGGATGGATCTACCCAATGTCAAAAAGGTCATTTACCTCCTAATTTGAAACGGGTTATTATAGGATAGACACAAATTTCAAAATTTAAATTAATCTAATAGTAATAAATAGTGCGGTGAGCAAAAATTCACCCAAAAATAAAAATATATGGGTGATTTTGTTTAAAATCAATAAAACAATATTAATAATATATCAATAATATGTATGTTAATTATAAATAGGTCAATCATGTATTGTGATACTTAATGCTTTTAAAATAAACAAAAATTATAAAATCTACCACAACAATTGGCGCCCACTTCAAGTGACTCACCATTTCTCATATTTCTTATATTTTAGAATAGGTAAATACCAATTGAGACACTATAACGATGTTTTTGTTTCCTCGTTTTGTTTTTACATTTGGATTCAAACACTGTGTGGTAGCGTTTGTTTCCTAGTTTCATTTTTTACATCATCCACATGCCTCCTATGTTTCACACCTTGTGCAAATCCAAATTTTTACATTTGGATACATACATTACAATGCAGTGTCCGTCTTATAGTTCTATTTTTTACCTTTGAATTCAAATGATGCGTTGCAGTATCTGCTGGTTTCTTTTTTTCATCATTCACATGCCTCATATGCTTCACACCTCGTGTCACTTTTAATTTTTACATTTAGATTCAGACACTGCAATTTAATGTGAAATCTTGTCCCCATATTTCACTATTCAAAATTACGTATTTCGTATTATTAATATCGACGGGTTTATATTTGAAGCGCATAATTTTTTAAATGCCATTAGTGGATTAAACTGAATTTTCGAGAACGTATTTGATGTATATATATTTTCCCACTTTTCTTTACGCAATTGGATAGAGCTCGATCCCACAAACGCGTAGGCATTTTAATAAATTTGACCTTCATTTCTAGAAGGCTCCAACAAAATCTAGAGCATAGACCATTTAGATTATGCCACATGTGTGGCTAGGATAGAGGGTAGATGAGAGAAAGAAGAAAGATAGACAGATGAGAGAAGAAGGAATAAAAAAAGAAAAAAAATAAGGAAATTAGCCAATCAGGATGGGAGAGGGGGAATGGACAGACCAATGACAGATAAGAGAAATGAGGGAAATGAGGGAGAGGAAATGCACCCAACTCGGATTCCCCCTTCCGACCCGATACATGGCCTAGTTTTTTAGCAAATTTCAGACGAATTGGGCCAATCCACCACTCCCAATCATCATCTCACCCCTCCCTCCACCAATTTACCCTAAAATTCGTACAATTTGGCCTTGGATTTCATACAATTTTGACATTTCAATATAGTTTCGTAGTTGACCACTTAGTTGGCTCCACGGGGTCATAATATGAATTGACGATCCGACCGTTGGATCAAACAAAACTTTAAAACGTAATGGTGCATAATATTTAAGGACATTAAGATCTGACGGATCGGGAATTCAACGTGCGGATCTTCCTGAATTGGATTTCTAAGTTTGTCAAATCAAACGTTGATCGCTACTTAAATTTGCGATTGAGGGACATACAACCGTTAGATCGTAATGAAATCTTAGTATGTAGTTATAAAAGCATAATATGGACTTTGGGAAGGTACAAATCATAAATCTGATAAACGGATCTTTCAAATTATATTATTAGAGTTATGGACTTTTTAGTCAACTAGCCCGAGTTCTTCTAACGTGTCGCTGATTTTAGAGTGTTGTTGAAATTTCATGGAGCTTAATGGGCTCATCGTGATGACGTGTGTCTCGATTTATGTACTAGTGGCAACATATTGTGTTATACTTATTTTTTTAATGTGAATTCTATTGGATTGTTATCTTTATTTATAGCTATCGATCTATGTTTATTAAATGTGATCCTACTATGATTTGGAAACGTTTATGAAATGTGGTTGATTTGTATAATTGGTATGATATGATGAAATGTGAGGGCTAGTAGTGGATCGTTTACCTACTATCATGGAGGTTCGTTGCTTCGAGACTTGTTTCACATATCGATTCAGTATTTCATTTCTCATTTCATTAAGCCGTTCTAAATTGTGTACCTTGTGCTCTGTTCCATTTCTTGTTTCATTGAGCTTTTGTATTTTGAGTACTTGTTTCATGTTTTATTCTTCGAGTGTTGTTATATTTCTTAGACTTCTACTCAGTTCCATTGAGTGATCCGAAACTGGGTTTCTGCTGGGGTTCCGTTGAGTGGTCTGGTTTCATGCTCCGTTTAGATTCCGTTGAGTGGTCCGGAATTGTATCCAGCTTGGATTTCATTAAGTAGTCTGATATCCATTGTACTCCGCAATTCCATTGAGTGGTTCGGAATGGTATCCACTCGGATTCCATTTAGAGGTCTGAAAGCTGTTATACTTCGCGATTTCGTTGAGTGGTCCGGTATCATGTTGGTGTCTTGGTTTCGTTGAGTGGTCCGGAACCCAATATTGATGAATTTCGATGAGTGGTTCGAAATCACATCATCTAACTTGTTGGTTCCTTGGATTTGATTTTAGTTTTAAAAATGTAAGCTCTAGCCGAATTGTGTTGCTCTAACCTTGCATTTTAGTGTATGGTATGTGTTATTGATTGATGTGATTTTGGAATGATATTGGTTGTGATTGTTGTCATTATGATTAGACTCGTTGACTAATATGGCTAGAGATTTATGTTATGCTTCATCGAATATTCCTCGAGATGTTGCATGCTTGTTGTGTGGTATTATGTTGAGATATAATGATTTATGTGATGAAAGTATAGTGAAGGACGAACTACGAATGGCTTGATTCCTGTTTAGGGTACGTAGGCAGTCTAACGAAGATGTTAGATGCAGCCATAAAGTATACGAAAAATTACAGCGCGGTTCGAATCTTGAGTTGTGCTCTACCATATCTCGGATGCGGGGTATGTTATCTCTACGGGTATTGGTGACGTCACGTGTCGATCTTGGACGTATGTTGGGATCGAGATGTGACATGTAATGTCTGTTTTCTAGTTCTGTTTTTACATTGATTCAGACGTTGCAATGTAGTATCTGTTTATTGGTTCTGAATTGTATACCGTAGAACTTTGCGCTTTCTCATCTTACCATCTCTCTCTTGGTAAGCTCATCTGGTTAATTGGACCAGCTCTTTTCTCTGTGAACAAAAATTTAATCTTCTGTAACATATTTATTTACTGAACTAGGACGTTCTGTATGTTTCCCATGTCTTGGGAGTCTAGCTAACCCTACCCTTATCCAATAACCATTCTGACGCTTAAGGCAAAAATAAAATAAAATAAAAGGAAGCAGACTTTTTCATAGTTTGATTTACAGAGGCATTCTTCAACCAAACTTGAGAAGTTGAAACTTTGCAAAAAGAAATTGAAATTATCCTGCTAAAAAGAGAGGAATGATGTGACCATACTCAAAGCACAGACACCCTTGCTAGTTGTAGAAGCGCTGACAGACAATGTTGCCGACAACGTCTTTCTGCCATCGCTAAGGGTGTCAACTCGACACCACATTCGCCTTTACCAGGCACTTTCTCTTCGCTTTTGAATTGAAGAACTGTTGTCTATCGTCATCGTAGCCCTCTGGTGAAGAAGAGTGCGGTGGTGCTAACATCTATGTGAGCCTTAGATTTTAAGATTTTGGGTGGTGGGTCGGCAGACTCCTACGTGTAAACGAAAAGCACGAGAAAAAAGTAGAAGAGTCAAAGTCTAACCATTTATATGGGCTTAAAGCCCATGTAACATTCATCGTTGAACTGTGTTTGATTAATAAAAAGAGAAAGTTGATTAATAAAAAGAGAAAATTAGAATTAGATGCCTCATTTTAGACTTTTGTAGACTAAACATTTATGTTTTTTGAGTTTTTGATTAAGCTTTTGAAACATTTGATTAAGATACTCAAACTTAAACTACTTCAAATTAATTGAAATTAATTTACATTTAAATATCTGCTATATATTTTAAATAATTTCAACTATATTTAAGTCTAAAAATTTGAACTTTTCAAATCTAAATGTACACTCACGCTAAACGAAAACGTACCAACATTAAACGAAAACGTACCAACATCAAACGAAAACGTACCAACATTAAACGAAAACGTACCAACCTTGAATTAAAACGTACCCAATTATAAACTATATTAAAATGAATATTCATCTTTTTGGAATGTTTAAAAATATGTTTGATTCATACACAATGCTCTAGACAGTCTTGTTTTTGGTAGATAAGTCTCTAAAACAACTTTTAGTTGATAAGAGATAGATCAAGGTCTAAAATATCGATGATATCGGAAATATCGGTAGTCCAAAAACACAAAAATTTCAATGGAAATATCGGGATATTATCGATATCGATAAAAATTGAAAAAAAACCACGGAAATTGTAAGAATAACTTGGAAATTTTAATTGAAACTTTGTAGGATGTTTATTTAGTCAATTATCTATTAGTTTATCACAAAAAATTGGAAGGAAATGCATTGCATAATGAATTTAACTGATTTAAGTTGATTATATAGCGAGCTGGCAAACATTGTGAGTGTAGAAAATATTTAGTAATTAATGAAAGAAGTTTAAACACACCATAATCATTTATATATAATGAATTAGTACAATATTTTACACTTTATACATTGCATGGTAAGATACATGAGTGACTTAATACCACATAGAGTTCCTATGAGGTTCAAAATTTTCACTATCTTCATCAACTCTATGTGTAGAGTAAGTGTATTGTGAAGAGTAGTCATCAAATGATAAATCCCCAAAATAGTTTTGCATGTAATTGTTAACATGCCACCTATATGGATCCGAGATTGGTTGACGTTGTCCATAAGCAAAATCATTTGAAGATTGAGTCTCGAATTCTTTCCATGCGTCGCTCGATTCCATCCCAACGGGAATGGAATATGAAGGGTAGGGAAATGGTTGGTTATGAGTTTAACCATAGTTACTACTTCTCACTCCAACAGAGTCCAAAGTTATAGATAACGGGTCATCTTCTTGACTTGACAAAGTCCCCTTGCCTCTTTCTTTACAAGTATAGTCCTTCCATATGGCACCAATTCCTGGTCCTGCCCGCCTACTGCCATGGTCCTCATCCTGTGTTGCATGCGTGAAGTTTGCCTCACCAGTGAAGGGGCTCATAAATCTGAGAAGTGGTCCAACATAGTTTCCATATCCACCACTACCTCCAGCTCCACTATATCTTTCATCATTCCCACCTCCGGTGGTAGGTGAGTCTCCTGATCTTATTCTAGAGCTATCATTAGTATCAACAAGATCTTGTGGTTGTGTAGGATTGGAAGAAGGTGGAATTCCAGTGTTTCTTGGTCTTGGGTGCAAAAGTTCTTCCAAAGAGTCAGCGCTGCTAGATCCCACATCATCCTCTAATACTCTTTCTACATTTATCCCTTCATTACGTGCTTCTTCAACAACTCTTAGAGCTGGGTTGCCTTCATCATCATCTAAATAAAGAAGTCTAATCCATTGATAAAGTTGGTTACCCTTTGTATCATCATCTTCAGCAACAATATCAAACACATCTAGTGGGTCACCACGGTCGACATGATCTATTTCTGCTTCCTTATCTCGAATTTGAAGCTTCATGTTGTAGTAGCAATAAACTAATTTTTCCAACCTACTATGAGCCAACTTATTTCTTTGCTTTGTGTGTATGAATGCAAATGTACTCCAATTTCTTTCACAAGCAGATGAGGAAGTTGTTTGTGATAATACTTTGATTGCTAACTTTCTCACAGTTGGTGCATCAGTCCCATACATGATCCACCATTCAGCTATAATGAAAAACAATGTTGATAAGCCTAATAACTCCAACAAATTCTATTATAAACTGATAGTGAAATATGTTTACACTCACTGGAAACATTTTTGTTCGAGCAGCAATTGATGTTGGTTCTCCAAAAGTTAGCTGAATTCAATAAATTGTGTTAGTTTAATCCAACAATGTAATTATTATAATTTAAGCAATTTTGTACCTCATTTCCAAATTGGCCAACTGCTGGTGATGTAGGGTCTAATTTAGAGTATACATTATGTACACCACGTATAAGGGTACCATCATCTCTAACACCGGGTCTGTATTGGTATCGATGATTCAAATAATATGCTATTCAAAGAAACATATATTCTAATAAGAGAAATAATACGTATGCAACTAAAGAAATGAATTGCAAATTCTGACATAATTTATACCTGATGCATGCAAATCATGGTATAATGTTTTATACCATCGGTCATCAATTATCTTTATGACCCACCTTGCACCATGTTTTCTTTCCAAGTCCTCCTTCACTACATGCATCAACTCATATATTGCCCCCATGGTAGGATACACTTATGTGTCAACGATCCGTAAAACTTTGTAAAGAGGTTCAAACACTTGGCACACATGTTCTGATTAAGTCCAAAAAGCATGATCAAGCACTATACTTTCCACCATACAACCTGCATTTGAGCGGCTGAAATTGTAGTTGGCCCAATCGTCACTAGTGAATAGTTACTTCAACCATACTTTCTTCTTAAGTAGGCTGTCTAATGCAATATAGTTGGTGGCGAATCGAGTGGTAGCTAGACGAATAATTTCTCCTTTGCAAAATTCACGCATCTTTACCAACAACCAACCGTAATTGTAAATATAATTTGTGATCTTTCTAGCTCTTTTTACGACATTAGCAATATTCTCTCTCTTCCCCATTACCTCAAACATGAGATCAATACAATGTGCTGCACATGATGTCCAAAACACATTATAATGCTTCATTAACTTTTTTCCAGCTTTGACAAATGCAGAACTGTTGTCGATCACGACTTGGACAACATTATGCTCTCCCACCTCCATGATTACATCCCTCAATAATTTGTAAATATACTTGTAGTTCTTTATATGGTCTGAAGCATCAACGAACTTCAAAAAATTGTCTTTCCCTTGGAGTATACCATGAAGTTTATGATAGACAATCTGGTTGGGCCAGTCTATCCGTCACACATGATTGTGCAACCATTAGTTTCCCACTTTGACCTCAACTTGTTAACATACTCGCCAATGTCTTTATACTCCATTTCCAAATATTTGATTCTTACCTCATAGGGAGTGGGAGGTTGTACTCCAACACCGGCCTGTTGACATCCCAATACCATATTTTTGAAATGATGTGATGATGCCTTCTCAGCAGGGACATTTTCATAGATAAAGAACTTGCTAATTAGACGCCCCATTCCCTCCTTCACATTACCTCCAGTAAAATAACTCCAAACACTCTTTTGACGTGCTTTGGATGACTTATATAAACTTGGGGCTATTGGTGGTGTTGGTTGTGATTCTCTAACACTTGCTCCCCGTGCTCTATTAGAAAGTTTATGGAGGCACGTAATGCTTATTTGAAATTGCGTTGTTCTTCAGGTCCCGTGTCATCATCACATTCGTCCTCATCGTCGTCGTCATCACTGTTAACTGCTTGGCTAATGACTTCTCCTCGTAGCCCAACTCGAATATTTTCCAATCCATGTGTTTTCTTTTCCTTCTGGTGTTTTTTATTTTTTAATAATGTGGTGATGAATGCCTTCAATTCTGGGGGGGACATTATCGCATCGTTGGACATTATTTCCTGGATCTAATCCACTAAGATGGTACTTAAGTCGTGTCACTCCGCCACTCTTCATTACCCGACCACAATATTTGCAAATTGTGCCATGTTTGTTTCCGTCTATTAGGTCTCCATGTTCCCAAGCTGGATCACGTTTAGTAACTCCACTAGACATCTTAAACGTACCTATATTTATTTTTCATGAAAATTAGGCAATTATTTTTTGGCCAAAAAATATAGTAGTGACGGTTATATAAGAGAACCTAAATAATAAAGTTATTCTACAGAAGAATTAAATAGGAAGTAAAGAAAATGATTGTAAGAATTTAAGTAATTATAAAAATAATATGGAATAATAAAACCTAATATTAATGAATAGTAATTCAATTTGATAATAAAATAATAAATAACATTAAACATATTAAAATTATCCTAGGGAATAATTATACAACATTACTTAATTACTTCAAAAAATTAACATGCAAGTATTATTTGGTTCTTAGATCACATTCACGGGTCCACACAAATGTAAAATAATAAAATAATAATTATTAGAATTTGCGTGGACCAACAATAAAATAATAATTACACAAATGTAACAAATCTAGAACTTTTGATGTCGTACGTAGCAACAAAACATCGACGATCATCTGCAGCTTGCCGTCTGTGAATAAATGAAAGAGAAAGAAGGTATTTAACATTTAATTTGAAGTGGCGCGAGCTGCAGCTCCATTTATTTAGTTTGAAGCTCTGAAAGGGCTAAGGGAAGAAGAAGAAACGAAAAGGTGTAATAGAGGTTTTTCAATTTTCGAATGGTCAAAAAAAGTGTGATGATCAGATACTCCACATCTGGAAATGTGAAAGAGTTGCAAGTGGCACACGGTTTTGAGTATGAAATCACTACTACTTTTTGTCTTTTCAAAAGTTTGAGATTTATACATATATACATGTCAAAAGTTGTCAATATATTGCGATATATTACCCAAAAATACTTGAAAAATGCTAAAAAGTCTCAATCTTGCGCATCCAAAGGGATTCAAACCCCCCTATTTTACTCCTTCAACACCTTGACCACCATATCACTTATGTTTTTGTGAAATATGCTAATATACATATATATATATGGTTTTGTTTTGAATTCTTTATATATAAATGATTATGGTTTTGTGAAAAATGCTTAAAAAATCTCAAACTTGCGCATCCAAGGGGATTCGAATCCCTCCCATTTTACTCCTTCAACACCTTGACCACCATCTCACTTATGTTTTTGTGAAAATATGCTAAAATATTTATATATATGGTTTTGTTTTGAATTCTTTATATATAAATGATTATGGTTTTGTGAAAATATGAAAATATGCGAAAATCCCCCTCCCATTGTACTAATTCATTATATATATAAATGATTATGGTGTGTTTAAACTTCTTTCATTAATTACTACATATTTTCAACACTCACATTGTTTGCCAGCTCGCTATATAATCAACTTAAATCAGTTAAATCCATCATGCAATGCATTTCCTTCCAAGTTTTTGTGATAAACTAATAGATAATTGACTAAATAAACATTATACAAAGTTTCAATAAAAATTTCCAAGTTTTTCTTACAATTTCTGTGGTTTTTATTCAATTTTTATCGATATCGATAATATCTCGATATTTCCATCGAAATTTTCGTGTTTTTGGACTACCGATATTTCCGATATCATCGATATTTTAGACCTTGCATATGACATATATATATATATATAGCGTTTAGATTTATATATAGGGTTTGGGGGATTTATATTATATATATATATATAAATGTTATATGAATTATTTGGATGTTTTTTTTTTCTCTCGGATAACACACACACACGCACACAGACCCTCAATCTCTCGATCATTCTCCCTCATTCCTCTCCTTGTTTCTTCTCCAGTTCTCCCCCCATCTCTTCTCTACAACTCTCCTTCCCAGAGCAGACACACACACACACACCCCACTTCCCCGTGTTTCCCCCTTCCCCAATCCCTTGAACCTTCTCCTTCATTCCTCTCCTTGTTTCTTCTCCCCTCATCTCTGCAACTCTCCTTCCCGGAGCACAAACACACCACACCCGCCGCCCACCGTGACCTCCACCACAGTGGCGCACACTCCGGCGAGCACCATCACCACCTGTGGACCGTTCCTCATCCCTTTCTCACATCCCGGCGAGCACCGTCAGGCAAGGGGAGGCCTTGTTTAGGCCGTACGAGGCTGAGGATCCATCAAACCCGAGCGGGTTTTGGGATCCGGAGAAAACGGATTGGTCATTTTGATGGGTTTGAGCATGGATTGCAGAGAGAGGCGCAAATCTTGGCAGCTGCGACGACAGAGAATCGGCTGCAGTTGCGACGACGGAGCCTCGACGATATTATCGATAATATCGCGATATATTGACGATAATTAAGTTGATAAGTGTGAAAATATCGCCCTCTAAAAAAATGATATTTCGCTGATAATATCGATATTTTTGACCTTGTTGTAGATAATGTAAAATAATAACGATGAATCTTATAATTTTGAATTAACAAAAAGGCTATTGTCCGTTTATTAATGACTTTTTTATATAAAAATAACTAATTAAAGTAATTCAACTTGTTAACGACTCTTTCTATAAAAACATCATTAATTAAAGTAATTCCTCATTATTACTTATTATGACAAAAAGTAATAAAACTTATGTTTTGAAAACAAATGTACCAAGAAGCCAAATGGACCAAAAATTCAAATGTACCAAGTAACTACTTGTACTATTATAATCAAATGTATCGATATAACCAACCGTACCTAACAATGAGTTTTGTTACATTCTATTTAATTTACTAAAATAAATATTTTAATAAAAAATCTTAAATCATCATAATAAGAGATGCATAAAAATAGAAAGAAAAAATGGAATGCTAATGTGAATAGACTTCTAATGAAATAAAATTAAAGTATCAAAATTGTAGGGAAAATGTTTAATCAAATTTGTAAAAAGAATAGATATATAGTCTATGACATTTAAAAACCAGACGTTTATATCAAAACATCCCTAATAAAAATATGTCATTGATTGCGTTCAATATATAAAAAAAATGTTATTAATATATGACTAAATAGTAAATTTTTATTGATTTTTTTCTGGCTAAATTACCTAAAATATAAAGGAAAACTAATGAAAAGAGCTTGAAATTTTTTAGTTTTAACAATAAAGACAAATAAAGTGTAAAATAAATAATATTAAGATTGACATTTTAATATAAAAATATAATTTTTTGTTAAAATAAACAGTATCAGAAATTTTTCATTAAAGTCACGTAAAAGGATCCATGGCGAAACTATTAGTAAATTGGATTTTCTCGTCTCCCAAACAATATCATAGAACCCTGTTTTCTACAATTTTAAATCCTTTTGGAATCTCACAACTGTCAACAGCGAAAGAGTTTCTGCATTGCTGTGCGCCAAACAGGGCGTTAGATCTGAATGAGAGCCCACACTCTCTGTAAGTCGGTCCAAAAACCTATTTCTTCTGCTCTCAATTTGCATTTCAATGTCTTTGTGGTTTTCTAAGTATTTGGGTTAGTAAGAATCTTTCTCTGCTCTGTTTGGTTTCCGAGAAAATTCCAAAAGGAAAATTTGAAATTTTGATAACTTGTGATTGATTATTGTCTGGAAACAATCAGAAACTCAGGCATTTATTTATTCCTCGATTTTTAATTTTCAGGGTTCAGAGAATGTGCATTCGAATTCTAGATCTTCTATTGTAAATGTCGTGTATTTTTTGGGGGACTAATATATGATATAAGCTTGAATTGGATTCGAAATTTCGAAGAACAAAAAAAATGGCTTTTTGGGAAGGTTATGTGAGTGATGAGGCAATGGGGACCTTTGCCCCAATTGTGGTTTACTGGTTGTATGCGGGGGTTTACCAGTTGTTGCCGCCTTTGGACAATTACCGGTTGCATACAAGAAGAGAGGAAGACGAGAAGAACTCGGTGCCTCTCCCCTCGGTCGTTAAAGGTGTTTTGCTTCAACAGCTCGTCCAGGCCACCGTTGCTCAGGGGCTTTTTTTGGTCAGTTACTTCGACTTGAATTACGCCAATTTATGCTGAGTGCACTTCGTTTTCATATGTGCCTACATAATTAATGAAATTCGTATCAAGTGACTAATCTCAAGAATTAGAAATGACCCAATTGTAGGTTGTTTGAGAAATTGCCTTTAGCCGCACTAATGTTGAAAGTTACTCAGTGCAATATACAGATCTTTTCCCTCGTATTTTGTTTTGATATAAATGTTTTTGGGCTTACCTTGGACGTGTTGTAGACACTTTTGACACAAGCTACCCCACTTGAAGTCTCTTAAGGCTTGACGATGTCCTGATCTTTTCATGATTGTCTTGGTTCCTTGATTCCATTTAGACTCTGGCTTTAAACTTGAGGCCGTTTGAGTCTCCAAATTTCCCCTCTCATTTGATGTCTTTGCTCCTGCATATCATTGTTCGGTACAAATTCATGCCGTGTAATTTGCGATCCTGCAGTCTGGATTTTATATTCACCTGTATTTATTGCATTATTTGGTGAAGCACTTTACCACAACTTTTGCCGATGGGTTCTTCAACAAAATAAATAGATAAATGATTAAACCTTAGACAATGGGTGGCTTTAAACACCTGCCAAATGAGACTACTGAAGAGACCTCTTAATTCTACAGTTTTTAGTCATGAAACACTGAAACATGGAAGAGAAGCTTAAAAAAAGTTGAGTACGCTCTGAAAGGATGCTCCTTTAAATTTTCCTAAACATGTTTTCATGTGAGGCATTTTTTGAATTCATAACAATTCCTAGGTCAAGCTAATTTGATGTACTAATTTATGTTATCATGCATGTTACTTGCATCTTGGTGCCACTGACACTTATTGTCCTTTTAGAGAACAGGGTTACTCTGGCCAAACAAAGAAAGAAACAAAACTGAAATAGGAAAAACAAATTTTTGGTACCTAAAAGCATATGATCTAGGAAGATTACAAATTCCAGGCTTTTTCTGGAGATAAATATAGTCCTTAGGCACTTTGCCAGGACTTTGTGACATTCGTAAAAGTAGGCAAATGGAGATGTGATGCATGTTTTGAGATGTTAGACCTAGGTTATAAGATTCTTCTTAAGATCTGAACAACATTGATGTGCGGAGTACAAAGTGAGTAATGTCATTTATCGTTTCAATGTGAATACTGAATGATGATCGATATATAATGTAGCAGTTTCTCTTAATAATTATTCATCCTTATTTAGTTAGCTGGTTGGATTGATTGTTTGTCATGAGCTTTATCATACACTATTGAAGACCTTGGTGAACTCATAGGCTATGGTTTGTGATGACTGTTATCTGTTCGCTTACATGTGCCCGTAGGGTAGCTTGTCTGTCATTTTTTGCTGATCTCATAGAATGTCAATACTTTCTGGAGATAACTATAGTCCTTTAGGCACTTTGCTGGTGTATTGTTGTTTTCGTAAAAGTAGACACATGATGCTGTGATGCATGTTTTAAAATATGTTAGCTTCTATGTAATTGAATAATAAAGTTACTGTGTACCATATTTAGGAATATAGTCTGTAATTCCAAAGTCAGTTTGGTTTGTTAATTATGATACAGTATTACATGTCAGGTTAAGTACGAATTTTGCATCATAGAAGATAGTTCAACAAGAAGCGAATAGATAGTTTAGAGTCTAGCCTAGCTCTGTTCCTAACGGGGTAGGTCACATAGGTCATTTTTCTCCATTATAAGGGACACACCTGAGGCACCATGGTGTTAGTTGAGTAGTTTTACTGCCTTACATTAGGTGTATGGTTTACCTTCTGTACAATTTGGACAAGTGATGTAGCGTTGGCAATTGTACATTAACCAGTTCATATTTCGTTATGATCTATGACTCGTAGTAGGTCCTTGTAAGAATGTCTATTTCGCCCCAATGATGGGTAAGACCTATACATTTCTTACCAATTTTCTGTCTTCCTAACTTTACCTCAGCTTGTATTGATTTCATTTCAATATTGTAGTGAACTGTTAGGTCCTCTATGTGTCCAATTTGGAAGGTCCTTTCTTTCAACTCTTATCCTGACTAAATAAGTTCATGCGCTTTTGCTACAGTTGACCTCGAGGGCGAATACATCGGGGATCACAATTCAGCCCTCAATACCTGTGCAGATTGTCCAGATTGTTATCGCAATGCTAGTAATGGACACATGGCAGTTCTTTGTGCACCGATACATGCATCAGAACAAGTTTTTGTACCGCCATGTCCACTCTCAGCACCACAGACTCGTTGTTCCCTATGCAATTGGAGCCCTTTACAATCACCCGCTTGAGGGTCTCTTGCTCGACACTTTTGGCGGGGCACTCTCGTTTCTAGTCTCAGGGATGACAGCACGAACGGCTGTTATTTTCTTCTGCTTTGCGGTGATTAAAACTGTTGATGATCACTGTGGGCTTTGGTTGCCTGGTAATATATTCCATCTTTTATTCCAGAACAACACTGCTTATCATGACGTACACCATCAACTTCAGGGCTTGAGGTACAACTACTCCCAGCCCTTCTTCCCGATATGGGATAAACTTTATGGCACCTACATGCCGTATAATCTTGTCAAGAGACCGGAAGGGGGCTTTGAAGCGAGGGCAATGAAGGCAATGAAAGACTAGTTGACTTGAACCACGGCAGTTTACTAATTCAAGCTCACTCCACGCCACGAAATTATGTTGCTGAGGCGTCGGTCATTCATGGAAATCTGGATTAGAATCATGATATCGAGGCTATATTCTAGGCTCTAGCCGGAGGGTTTTGTCGTTCGAGTTAGTCCTGTTTTGGTTGTGTCAGTAATTTTCTCTTTGCTTGGTTGTGTTAATTCCGCCAGCCTGCCTTTTGCATTGTGATTGTGAGATTCTGGACTGTCCAATTTGTAGCATATTTGTTCATTGGTTATGCAACACTAGTTTTAAGGGGAATCAGAGGCCTGTCCAGACCTGCTTGGTGTACGCCTCGTTGTACGTGGCGTGAAAGTATTACATTTGTCTTCAAAGAATTCAATTAAACGAACAAACACGATCTCGAGTTTAGCTTGATTGCATAATTCTTTCTTCTCACATGTCATACTCTCAAACACCATTTCCATGCATAGCAAATGCCATAATCATCGTATTCCACGTTATTAAATTCTTCTCACATATCATACTCTCAAACACCCAATACGCTTTGTCCTCAAAGCCACATTTGGCGTACATATCAATAACCGCATTGCAAACAATGACGTGCATATTTTTTTTTCTCCTCTTTTGAGTGCACCCAATTGCGAACAGGCGGAGAGCGCACCGAGAACCGTGTCTTCATTAGGCTCCAAACCCTCTTCCTCGCTCATTCTTTGAAACAAAGCTATAGCTTCAGCGGGTCGATTCGCCTGAGCCAACCCAGAAATTAAAGCATTCCAACAAGCAGTATCCCTCTGATCCATTTCATCAAACACCTTCTGTGCAAACTCCATATCCCCCACTTTCGCATAAACGTCCAGTAAAGTGGTTCGCAGCAGCACGTCAGCTCCAAATCCGAACTGTAAAATTTGGGAGTGAATCTGCATTGCCTCAGTGAAAGCCAACGCACGTGCGCACGCCTTTAGAACGAAGGAGCACGTGAGGGCGTCGACCTTCTGGGCAGCTTGGGCCATGGTCTTGTACCATGCGATGGCTTGAGTGGGTTGGGGGCTCTGGGCGAGGCCTCGAACGACGGCGTTCCATTGATTGGTGGAAGGGTTTTGGAGGTGGTGGAAGAGGGCCGTGCCGTACCTGAATTCTTAGTTCAGTAAAAATTAGATCCCTAAATTATTCTTTTCAATTAAATAAGTCCTTAAATTTATTAAAAATTGTTAATTTCATCCATAGTATTATATTCAAAGCTATTTTTTTCGTAATCGTAAGTCACTTGACACACTCTAGAGTGTAATACTGTCATTTTTCTCGCCTATAAGCCCTTAACATTTCATATAGGTTGTGAATCTAACGTCTAATTTACCCTCCAAAGCTAACTCCATACACTTTTTTTATATAAAAAATTATTAATCTACCTTCTAATGTGTATCACATGCAAGTAAGGTGACTTCACCCTTGACAAAAAAATTGAATATATTAGCTTTGAATATAATATTATGGATGTAATTGGAAAATTTTTATAATTCAAGGATTGATTTTTCTGAAAAATAGCTTAAAGACCTAATTTTCAATCGGGTGATAATTCAAAGACTAAATTGTCAAGTTACTCTATTTTGTTTATGAGACTGAGAAGGAAAATGCATGCAAGACCGCCTAATACATAGGGTAAATTTTGAAGGACTCGGACACTCCTATTTATTTAAATTTATTATTAAGGGACTGTTGAACCCTAGTTCGCATTCCTTCGGAGACGATGGTTGGATTCACACATAACCTATAAAAGCTATAGCGTAGAGATGATAGTTTAGGACTATTACAATCATTTAGGAGAGAAAAATTTTAAAACTCGTAATGTATGGCCTTCCATTCTCTTGTCTCTTCTCACATTCTCTATTTTGTCTTTCTCTTTTTTTATAAAAAATTAATATAAAATATTGACGTGATTTAATCGTACCCGTTCAAATAAAATGAAAAAGAAGGAAAAAAAAGAGAAAAAAAATTCTACTCTGTAATGTATAGGCTATAGCTAAAAACTCAACACTCAATCTACTAAACAATTAAACTAAATGCAAAATAAAAAGTGACAACCTAATCTATCATTTTTGTATTTTCGATCAAAAAAGAAAGGGAACTTTAACGAAAAGCTCCCGGTACTGTTCACTTTAATGAAAAACCACATTTTTACACTAAAAAGTCAATCCTGGTACTATTTACTTTACCCTTTATTTTGTCCTTATCATTAAAACTCAAAGTTTTTAAACCCTTTTCATTAGTTTTCCTAAAAAGAAAAGGAAGAATCCCTCCCAAAGTATCTTAAACTTACCCAAGTATGGAATCACACGGCAGCATCCAATCCAAGACCCCACCATATTCGTTAGACAAAATGAAGAAGTACGACCAGACTTACCTTTTAACGTCCATTTTCACATTTTACCCTCCATAAATATATAAATAACACTAAAACCCCTTTCCTTTCCTTTATAAACCACTCTCTCTCTCTCTATCCCCCTCTCTCTCTCCTCTCTTTATCTCACTGCGAAGTAAACCCTGTTTCTGCGAGCAAGGATCAGTACGCCGATATGAGGTGTTGCTCTCAGCTCCCGTTTTATTTGAATTTACATTTACTTCTGATATGTATCTTTTGTTATTTGAGATTTCATAAGAAGCATAGGGTTTGAGTTAGGTTTTCGAATTTTATTTCTTTTTTTTTAATACTTTTCGATTGTTTTCTGTTTGGTTGCTGAGAAAGTGAAGGAAAGTGAGTTATCTGTGAGTATGGAGACTCGAATCTGCCTAGACGGCTTGGTTTGTGAATTGGGTTCTGTAGAGGTTTAGGGTTTTAATTCGGAATGATTTGTTTTTCATTTTCCTGGAAATAACGTGTTCTTTGATTTGGCTGAGTGTTTTAATGGAAATTTATTGTCTTATTTTCCGTATTTCCTTTTCTCTGCAACCAAACAGGGATTTAATGAGATATTGCATCGGTCTTTATTTATCTATTCCCATTTTTGCTAAACTTCCTGTTTCCATTTTCTTTTCTTTTTTCTGTTTTTTTTCATGCTGTGACTGCAATAATTGTGCAAACTGCAACTACGTGCTCGAATAAGAACTGCTTGAGCATTTTATAATTGACAGCGTGCCAATAAAGCTAGATATCTGTACAGGAATGTTTGATTAGTGTATGATTTTTAACAACTAAATGCTAGAACCCACAAAGCTTCTGTTAGATGAATGCTAGTCTGATTAGTCTTATATAGTACTTGATTTTTAGTTTCATAGTGTTTGATCCCTGCTGTGCGGTTTCATTTTGTTTCTTTATAACTTTCTCGGTCCTGGGATATATGTAGATTGGGTACAACAAGTGTCCAGTGTTGTATAACTGTTTGGGTATTTGGCATAGGTTGTGTAGTTCAAGAAATTTAACATTTAGCAATTGGCGGGTTAGATGGAATTTTGGGTCTTACACTCTAGCATGCAATCAATGAAAGTTTCAAAGACTGGACGATACTGATTGCAGAAATGAAAAAGAAAAATATGATAGTAGAAAGGTGGAAGTAATTGTGCTATAAAAAGTGGCTAGCGTGATGGATAATATTTTAAGTTTGTACTTCTAAATTTTTTTTTTTTTGGAATATATGATTTCCCTCAATTGTTTTGTACTTTAATCTTTACTAATTTTCATTTGAACATGTACATTTCAGCCGACATCCTAATGTGAAATGGGCCCAGAGGTCTGATATGGTCTACATAACTATTGACTTGCCGGATGCCCAGGATGTAAAGCTTAAACTGGAGCCTGAAGGAAAGTTTTTGTTCTCTGCTACTACTGGACCAGAGAAGACACCTTATGAAGTTGACCTTGATCTCTATGACAAGATAGATGTAAATGTTAGTTTCTCGCCGTAACCATCATGGGTTTATTTCATTTTACTAGGATATTGTACTGGCATCAATTATGGGACTAACATTTTCTTTTACTCGCAGGAGACCAAGACTACTGTTGGCTTGAGAAATATCTGTTACCTAGTAAAAAAGGCTGAGGATAAATGGTGGAGCAGGTTGATAAAACAGCAGGGAAAAGCTCCCATCTTTCTGAAAGTGGATTGGGATAAATGGGTTGATGAAGATGAGGAGCCTGAAGAAGTTAAAGGTGACGAAGGCGGTGAGTGTTTCTCCAATCCTTCCTAAATCTCTTTCCGTATTGTCATAGTTGCCTTGAGGAATATTAACTGGACGCTTTTGGCTGTAATTTTGGTTTCCAGGTCCAGGTGGGTTTGGAAACAATATGGACTTTGGGGGACTTGGAAACAATATGGACTTTGGAGGACTTGGAAACAATATGAACTTTGGGGGACTTGGAAACAATATGAACTTTGGGGACTTTGATTTGTCTGTAAGTATTCATACCATCACCTTACTATTGATTTGTTTGTACTGAACTATAAGTAGATATACCATCACCCCGACTACAGGATATATATTAAATTATTCATTCAGTTAAACAATTGCGAATGTTCTTTTATTTCAGAAGTTGAACACGGGTGGCGATGGCTTGAATGCTGACGCTCTTGGCAAGTTTGATGGTGAGTTTCACAATCTATAATCCTTTCCAGTTACATGATTTTTCTTTTGGTTGGAACTGACATTTAATTTAACTGTCTTGTGCTACTAGCAGAGAACGATGATAGTGACACAGAGGATGAAACTGTTGACCAACCACCATCCGCTGCTGGAGAATCTGACGCCAAACCTCTTGCGAGTGCAGAGCATGACGCAAAGGCTTCTGCCTGATGATGCAATAGATTCAGAAAGTGGGCGGGTGTTACCACAACGGTTGAAGGAACGGTTGAAGGATGAAAGCCCTTCTACAGCATCCTCAAAGCCAACGCTATTCCCTGTTTTAACATGCACCTGAATATGTGTTTATTTCCCGATACGCAACTTTGTGATTGCTTTGCTTTGCCTTCACAAAAGGGTTTTCCTTTTCGTTTTGCTTTTGGTTTTGTCACGAGGGGTAGCCTGATCGTTAGTGAGACGACTGCCGTTGGCATCGAAAGCTTTATTATCTTTCCGCTTACTGCGATTCGCGGATATTGGAATTTACCGTGTATTAGAGGATATCAGCTTGTTCATTACCGGTGATGATGTATGGTTGATTTGTCGATCATTTTGTTGAGCTTGTTAATTGTTCAGCCTGCAATGAGTTTGATCGCATGAAGAATAGCTAAACAGACATGAGAATTGAGAATGACTTTTTTGGTTCGATCTGTCGCGGTTGTTGACTTAGAAGCGTTATACCAACCCACCTGTAGCTCGTGCCATGAAAGTCCTTCTCGTGTTCTCGTGTTCTCGTGTATGGGGGATGATAAAGAAGACACGGAGAGAGAGTTGGCTGCATACAAAATTACTCCCATCTTTTTACATCATCTTGGCAATATCCAAATTACAGATTAAGTACCAAATAGCCGAACCAAAACAAAGATTACTTAACAGAGTTTGTTAATTTTCCACACTGAGCTGAACAGCATCGACACAAAGGCTATAAGCTCTGTGTCTTAAGCTCGGTATATGCCAACCTTGAATGTAGCATTACGAGTGCGACCCTTATTAATCAACTCAAAGACACAAGCATCCCCTACTTCAACACGATTCTCTAGCGCAAATGCTTTCCAACCGTCATAGACTCTTGCATATTGTTTTCCCCTGTATCCCCCGACGCGGCACTTGACAGGCCAACTTCTCCTTCTCGAGATCTCTAGGTTCACGTCGCAAATGCCTCTTGCACAGACATGTTGCTTGACAAACGGTACAGGTAGTCTCTGCAAACATTACAAACAAATATAAAAACAAACCCCAAGGGGGTTAATATTTATGCTGAGAAATTATGTGATGTTGCTCCTTAAGCTGTTCCATTCCCTAATTCCTACTTTAATATGAACTGGGATTGAACAAATGTCGAGGAAGCTTTACCAGCTGACTTGCCATGTATGATGGTTGCATTTTGACCACCAGAAACGGATTGTTAGATTTGAAACTCACAGCTCTCGAAAAGGCTCTATCACTTAACCTCGTAGTTTTTTCCTCATCCGTATACATGCCTCCACCGCTTCTTGTTTTTGGGCGAGGCGAATCCAAGATTTTGACAGAAACATTATCTCCATGTTCTTCATTCTTCAGCAGCTGGAATCCCCCGCATAACTTGGGTACCCCATCATGGCTTGAACTGATTAGATAATCAATCTCCAACATATTCCTTTGAAAAATGCGCACTTGGAAATGCGAAAAACCACCTTCATGGCTGAACATCAACAAGTATCCATGGTTCAGGGAGTAAAATTTTGCATATTCTGACCAGCCCTTTTGCAACCACACCTTGCCACATCTCCTTGTCAATTCCATTCGCCACGCTCGCCCCGTTGGATCCTTGAGGAACACGGAATCCGCCAGACAATCTTCATTCTTCATTACAAACGCCGGTGGAATTTCCTGTAATTAATTCCTCCTCAAAATTAAGATGTGCATGCAGATAAACATTGTTGCCAAGAAACCGAGAGCGTGGCTTAATAATCAAGTTGAAACATAAAGTTCAAAGGCATTAATCTAATCACTTGTAACAGAAGAAAACAAATTAAAAGATATAAGCACCGGGAAAATACTTCATCAGTTTGGATTTCAGTGAAGTATGGGGTGAATAAAAAGGTCAAATCCACAAGATTTTAACAGACTAACAAGTTAATTAAACTTGAGATTTACAAAGCCATTTTATAACAATATTTTTGGATAAATTCTTGACATGCAGAAAGGACAATAAGCAGAAGTAAATATTTTTCACGAAATTAATTAGCAAACAAAACTTCGTAAAAATTAATCAAGAATTAAAGGGCGACCCAAGATTTCTTTTTTCTTTCTATTTTTTTTCCATTAAAAATCCAAGCACAAGAGAGTTTAAGCTTTGAAGGACATCGCATGCAAGCTGGAAGAAGAAGATGAAGCGACACAGAGTGCGTGTGCGAGTGAACATTAACTTACAAGCTTGCCATCTCGAAGAGCTTTGTCCAAAACAATCTTGAAAAAGGTTGGAGCTTTCGCCGGAAATGGAGAATCTCCGTCGTCTCTCCGGCTCGAAGATGCCATCTGTTGCTCTCGGAATTGATTTGAGACCCTCCGTCTCTCTCTCCGACAAGCACTCATTTGTTCTGCTACAAAGCCTGGAGAAATGACTTGCCTTTCAGATTTTCGGTTTCCCCGCCTTCCTTGTGCAAGCGTGGCATTTAATGGGTTGTATTTGGGTTTTCTTGGCCCAAACTCAGTCTGGCCCATTCTTCATTTGGACTATTATTGCTTTTCTTGTAGCATTCAATCACATATCTGTAGGTCCTGTAAGTTTGTCACATCAATAAATAGGTAAGGTTAAGAAGACTAAATTTGTTTGTGGTTTTTCTAAGTATTATAGTACTTGACTCTGTGAGTGGGCCTGTTCACATCAGCTGGTATGACCATGTGAACACACTAAGTTACAAATAGCGCTCAACTTTCACACATTTCCTTCTTAACTCGTTCGACCTTTTATAAGGAGTACTCATCTTCCTTATATAAGCCCTCCATGACCCAAGTTTTTGGGCTCAAGTCTTTCTCCGCCTTTGCATCGAATGCACAAACACATGTATACTTGACTTGTTAGTTGCGCCTTTGTTCGTTAGCCGCCGCGTGGGAGCAAAGTGACATCCATCCAGGTCTAATTGCATGTTTATATACTTCTTTTCTCTATGATAGTCGCCACGTGGCCTGGAGTTGATGCTTGAGTACGTATGTTCCTGTGTCTATAGGACTTCGTGATATAAAGTTATTACTGTAGCTACTTGTTCTTGGCTGCTGAAAAGTACTTTATGAGGAAGCACTTGGCTTTGTTCATAACGGGCAGTCCAGACTAAAAAAGGATGTCGCCTTAACACCATGAATTTTTTTCAATATGTTGTTACATTAGGCGACTAAATTTTGTAATCTTAGTCTAACTGGTCAAACGCCATCTCATCTTCAATCGAGATATCCTTATAGCTACTTATCTAAATTACATATTACAAATCCTTTATGGTCGACAAAAACAAGTTGAAAAGATGAAATTAACCCTGTTAATAAAATTAAAGAAAGATAACCAAAATAAAATTTTGGGCAATATATTTATCCAAATCACAAGACAATTTTAATTTTTTTAAAGCTTTACAGCCAGGTAACGGTTCTAATTGCTTTCATTTCTTATTCATATTTTTCTTCCGAATAAAATAAATGTTCAATGATGAAATAGTTATTGAGACACAATCGATGAAAACATAACCAATCTCTTATGCGGCAAATAATTATCTAACAGTCGTTAAAAAAAAACTTTAGCGATAATTTTACATTTTCTCTCGATGTAATATTATTTTCAAAATTTTAAGGGGTTCCTTCCCACCTCTTCTGACAAGGACGGATTAGGAAAGTAGAAAAAGATACCTGGTGTACGAACGGACCCGCCAATTCCAAAACAGGATAAATTCCATAACAGTTGAAATAGTAATTATGGAAAATATGTGGACGTGATTTGATGCGACAAAAGCAAAAGTGACCTGCTGCTGACCCTTTACGTCAAGACAGGATATCGCGCCCCAATGTTCCCAATTTCCCAAAGGAGTATATTATCCAAAATCATAAATTACTTCTTACACGCTCCTTATTAATATCTATTTGTTAATTTTCTTTTATTTATTCGATCTGACGGTCGAAAATTAGAAAAATATGCGATAAGTAAAATAAGTTGTGTGGATATCACGGATGGGGATTGTTTGTCCTCCCACTTTCCATTCTCTCCTATTTAAGCGGTCACGGTTAAGCCACGTCAAGATTTTATATTATTTTTATAGAAATAATAAGACAAAAAAATAATAAGAATATAAAATATTGACGTGGTTTAACCATGACTCCTCAAATAAAAAGGAATAGAAATGTATAAGAAGTGGGAGGGCAGACAATCCCTTTTTGCATATCACACCCTTTTACCAAATTAGGACAGCAAAGTTAGTAATTATTATTAATAGAAAATAAATAAAGAAATTTGAGTTACTCCTAATTTTGGAATCAAAGTGAAAAAAAGGAACAAAAAATAGTGGAAATTAATAGAACACAAAGGACGTTTAATTGACCCGACTAAAAATAGCTTAGAAAATGCTAAATTTTTTTTATTCGTGAGTAAAATATTTTAGGTTTAAATTTGACTTTTGAGAATAATAACAAAAAAAGAAGAAGAAAAAACAGTAGTCTTAGCTTGTATCTAGCATAGAGTAAAAATAAAAACAGAACAAGCTGAGATTATTTCTTTCTTGTTAAATAAAGTTACCTCAACAACCAAACCAATCCAAATACAGTTAGGGCAAGCTAAGTCAACCTAATGTATTAAATGCGTCCAATGATATTTGTAGTTCAATTAGTTAAGAATATTTTTATCTGATGTTCTAAGGTCAATCCCCCTCGTTGAATTCTATTGCTTGAAAAAATAAAAAGTAGTAGTCACTAAGGACTGAAGTTAAACAATGCACAGCATAAAAGGTTCATTAGACGACTAGATTGGTATAACTAAAGTTTGTGAATTCTAATCTGAACGGTCAAACACACATATATATATATATATATATATATATATTTTATATTGTGGTGTAATTCTAACAGTATATTTAAATAGTCTTAGAATAGTTTGAACACGTAATTGGTCAACACACCCATAACAGTGAACATTGTACATTATCGAATAATACAAAACTTTAAAAAGAGTTACCAGACCAGTTACGTGATAAGATCGCTCGTGTGTGTTTGTATAGCATACTACTAAACCAAAATAATAAAATACCTTTATTTTGTTCCGAAAAATCGCTGAAAATTACAGTATTTCCTCCGCGGGCTTCCTCAACTGGCACCTGTCAGTTCCCTTGCTGACGTGTGCACCAAAAGCAAAAGTTTCCTCTTTGGTTCCTGGTACATTTCCTATTTTCACCAATAAACAAAATCGGTACAATCCTATTTTGTCAGAAGCTAGACCCGCTTTTACTTTTTATTATGAAATTTGTTATGGATAAGTCATCAATCTCATTTTGTATTTTAAGTTTTTTATAATTAAAAAATAAATATACTTATAAACAGTTTAAAATGAAAATTTTAGAGTGCTAATAACAGATCTTTTTATTATTTGAACTCAAAATTCCACGTTTAAATTAAGTGTTTTAATTTTTTGATTAAAAAAATTAATGCTTGCGTCCTTTACGAAAGACTTACTTATGAGTATCATTTAAGACCATAAGCAATAAAAATCATTTAATTTGAAGATTGTTAATTATGATAATGAATGGTATTCTCATATCAAATAATTTGTTGTATATAAAAATTTTAAATAAGTAGACGGATAAGTAAATCCTCCACCGGTCAGAAGCGTTATCGGTGTTATATTATATGCCCTTACTCCTTTCTTTCCATTATTTTTGAGAGTTTTTATACTCTGCTTCTCCCCACTATATCCCTCTCTTCCCATCGAGTACTGTCCTCATTCAAAATATCTTAACTGAGTTGAAACGAGTCGACTCACCCGAGTTCAACAAGGAAACAGATAGAGGAGAAGACAGACGGGGTCGGTCACATTTTTCCATGTTTTCGAAATTAGGCTCGGCGATGACCGTCATCAATCGAGCTTAAAATATCTGATTAAACGCGTGAGGAAGGCACACGTGGCGGCCAGAGGTCCAGCCGATGTTGGGGAGACGGAGGCATGAAGTTTGGTAAAAAAAGGTGAAAAACCCCTCTTTCCTTTTTCGTGTTTTTTGTTTGTTTGTTTCTTTTCTTTGGTTTTCTTTTGCATTCGCTGGTGCTGCTTTTTGTAGGGTTGTGGGTATGGTTTTTCCTTTGGCTGGCGGAAACTAGAGAGAGAAACAAAAGAGAGAGGGAGAGGGAGAGGGAGAGAGAGGGAAATTAAGATCAAGCAACAGCAGCAAGTGATGGGGCGAGGGAAGGTGCAGCTGAAGCGAATCGACGACAAGATCAGGCGGCAAGTGACGTTTTCGAAGCGGAGAACCGGGCTGATGAAGAAGGCACGTGAGCTGTCCGTGCTCTGCGGGGTGGACGTCGGCCTCGTCATCTTCTCCCCCAAGGGGAGGCTCTACGAGTTCTCTAGCGGCGAGAGGTACGCCCCCCTTAATTTCTTCTTCCCTCCACCGCCTTACTACTCCCTACTGTGTGTTACTTTTTGTATGTTTATTTATTTTTTCTTCCTTCCGTATGTTGTATGTTTCTGTTTGCAGCGGTAGGCTGCTATCTACCATCTTGTAATTTAAAAATTTACTAATCAATGGATCCATTAGTTTTATTTAATTTATTTTCTGTGGATGTATATAAATGTCCCATCTTTCTGGTTGATACGAATATCGTTCTCATGAATTTCTTTAGCTTTCGATATTCTTTGTCCTTTCGGGGTTTCGATTTCTGAATTTCCAGACTTTTCCTACCCATAACACTTTCCAACGCTCGCTACTGGACTAAATTTCCCACAGACTTTGCTTTCACTAATAATATTATTATTATTTTTTAGCTCATGCATGTGAAACACTACGGTGTGTGTAGAAAACATACAAGAGATTAATTGGAGCCACTGCTGCATCCATCGTCCACCGTTGATAAGTAACGAATGAACACCTCTTAGAGGTACCTGGTCCTAAATGATTTGTATTGGGATTGAAGCTAATTAAAGATGATCATCAACGAAAGTAATTAAAATTTGGGTTGGCAGAAACTGCCACCTGTATAATATGTTTGCATGTCACTATACTCTCCACGGTAGTGTCCTTAATTAGAGAGCATCTATCTCTTCAAAGGCCATGAGGGAGTACCGAGTTGTTATATGAGTACTGTATTTGCCATATACTTTTGAAACAATACCTATAGTGCTTGAGCTAGGTCAGGTCTTTGCAAACCATTGTATACAGAGGCATCCTACTGCGCTTGCATAACACACTTTTCTCATCTCTTTTAACTCTCTGTAGTTGGACATTGCCACGCACTCAAATGATGGTGACTGCCAATGGAGTAGACACGGACTTCCGCTCCAATATATTCTGAATATATTTGGGCTATGATAGCCATATCTTACCTACATCTGTCCCTCCCAATTTGCATTCCAAAGATCTTTTGTGCAACCACTAGATCTTTCGTGTCGAATTCCTTACTTAGTTGCATCTTTAACGCTTGAATTCTAGATATATCTTCACAAGCAATCAACATTTCATCTACAATAAAGTAAACACGCCACACACAAACACGACGAATTTGGCGAGGTTGGGCGAACTTTTTACCACTCGTGTGATTTCTCAAGAACTTAATGAAAACTCTTATGCTAAGCTTTAGATGTCTATACTACTCTTGGATCTCTACACCATTGTATTCTTTCTGCTATTAATGTGAATAAACAACCCTCAACAAACCTATGTATACTACATACACCGATGGTTACATTCCTTACAAGTATATGATTTAGAGGAAAACTAACTATTTCCTAATCTTGAACTGATTGGGATTACAAAGAAAACCTATTTTTCAATTCCTATGGGAAATAACCCGTGCACATTCATTTTCTCCTTTGCCAACACTAATTGGAAACCTAAACTTATTTGACCTTGGTAGTTTGATGTGCCAAATCACAACAACAATAACTCATGTTCGATATATATTTACTTGACGTGAAATGCATTACCAAACCATTTGGCAACATAAGATGCCAAACATCGAATTATATTAGAAGAAAGAATGCTTTTCAATGATATTGTATTTCGTCTCAAACAAAGGTATATATACAATCTTATACAATCTTATCAGAATAAAAGAAAGAATAATTACATCCTAAACTAGGAAACCAAATATGGTAGGAATCCCACAATTGTAGGAATCCTAATACAAGTCAATACCCCCCTCAAGTTGGTGCATAGATGTTGCACATGTCCAACTTGTCTAGAAACCTGGAGAACTTGTCACAAGAAACCGCCTTAGTGAGAATATCTGCTACTTGGTCGTCCGTTCCTATGGGAGGAACCTCAATTACTTTGCTATGTTGCTTCTCTTTAATAAAGAACCTGTCAACCTCTACATGCTTAGTCCTATCATGTCGTACTGGATTATGAGCAATATCACGAGCAGCTTTATTGTCACAAAATAACTACATCGGCTGACCATGTTTGACCCCCACATCTTGTAACAAAAACTTAAGTCACAAGAGTTCACAAATATCGAGTGCCATACCTCTAAATTTGGCTTTTGCGCTTGACCTTGATACAACATTTTGCTTCTTGCTTCTCCACGTTACTAGACTTCCCCCAACAAAGGTAAAATACCCGGATGTCAAACGCCTATCATTCCTTCATCCTGCCCAGTCAGCATTCGTATAGCACTCAATTCTGAAATGCCCATTTTTCCGAAATAAAATTTCTTTACCAGGGCTTCCTTTCAAGTTACTCAATATTCTTATAACTGCACTCATATGTTCTCCTGGATTGTGCATATATCGACTAATTACACTTAAGGCATGAGCAAGATTCGACCTAGTGTGAGCCAAGTACATCAATCTTTCTACTAACCTTTGATACATCCCTTTATCAATCGGTACTCGGTTCTGATCGATACCCAACTTCATTCATTCAGTCAATGGAGTAGACACCGGCTTGCACACCGTCATATTGGTTTCTTTCAACAGGTCAAGAACACACTTCCTTTGTGATAGAAATATCTCGGACTTGCATCTCGACACTTCAATCCCAAGGAAATATTTCAAAGAACCTAGATCTTTCATTTCAAATTATGTGGACAAATATTTTTTTCAAGGTTGTTTGCTCAACAAGATCATTACTAGTAACCACCATATCATCCACATATACGATGAGAGTTGTAACCTTACCATTTTGACATTTCAAGAATAACGTGTGATCCCAATTACTTTGCCTATACCTGAATGCTCTCATGGACTTGGTAAATCTACCAAACCAGGCTCTTAGAGACTGCTTCAACCCATACAATGATTTCTCGAGCCTACATACCTTTTGTTTTCGTATGTCCGGATCACTCCACCTAGGTGGAAGGTCCATGTAAATCTCCTTTGTTAGATCTCCATGGAGGAATGCATTTTTTACATCGAACTGTTGCAAAGGCCAATCTAGATTTGCTGCTAAGGATAGTAGAGCACGAACTGTATTGATCTTTGGCACTGGTGCGAACAGATTAGTGTAGTCGATGCCATATTTCTGTGTATACCACTTTGCCACCAATCTTGCTTTAAAGCAATCTACTGTTTCATCTGCTTTGTATTTCACTGTATAAACCCATTTGCATCCCACATGCTTCTTTCTGGCTGGCAAGTCAGTTATTTCCTACGTAGCATTCTTCTTCAACAATCTCAATTCCTCGTTCATTGCATCTTTCCAGCGAGAATTTGCTAGGCCTCCTGCACACTGTTAGGAATTGATACAGTAGATAATGGATATACAAATGACTTATTTGATTCTGACAGGTGACAGGTAAGACACATAATTGTTTAATGGGTATCTCACTCTTGAATCGAAATTTGGCTCACTCACGGAATACTTGTGTTTACACTTGGAATCTACCTCATAAGTGGGTTTGGGAGTACCTCGATTAATACGCTTTGGAAGGAGACGAAGTGGAGGTGCATCTGGTGTAGGAGACGAAGAATTAACAAAAGATGAGTTCATATTTGGACCTGATATAACATCGGGATGAAAATCCTGGGACAATTGTTGCAGTTGCTGCTAAGTTCCATTGCAAATAGTGGGTTACAGCTCATCATCAAGCCTAAACCCGATGGGACTCGTGGGCTGCTCTTCCTCCTGTAATGTTTGTTGCTCCTCAGTGAGCTGCTCAGTGGGCTGATGACCAAAGCACACGGGCTGCTGCCTGTCTCCAGATGCCACGGGTTGATCACCACAACACGTGGGCTGCTGCCTGTCTCCAGATGCCACGGGTTGATCACCACAACACGTGGGCTGCTGCCCTTCTCCAGGTGTTGTGTACTCCAGGCGTAATGACTGCAATGGTTGTTCTTCCTGCAACTCGTTTATAGCCATTGGAGAGTAATCAAAGCTCAAAATTTCACTATTATCTTGGGTTGGAACTTCACTATTTCGGTACTCCCCCTGAAGTGAGGATGCGGAGGATCCAAAAAACATTTCATTCTCATGGAAAATCACTTCCTGAGTAATAAACATTTTTTTACTCGGGGGATGATAACAATGATGTCCTTTCTGGGTAGTTGCATAACCCAAAAAAAAACACAACAAATGGCTCAAGGCTCAAGTTTATTATGTCGTTGAGGGGGATGAAGGTGAACAAAAACAACACACCCCAAGACCCGTGGGGGAAGATTGGGAGTCGGTAGACTGCTAGCCTGAGATGTGAGAGCCTAAAATGGTGTATGGAAGTTGATAGTACGAGAAGGAAGACGATTAATAAGATAGGCTGCGGACGTAAGTGCCTTTCCCCAATGATGTAGAGGCAGATGTGCCGCAATGAGTGAATCATGAACCATTTCTAACAGGTGTCTATTTTTGCGTTCGGCAACCCCATTCTGTTAAGGAGTATACGGGCACGTGGTCTGATGAACAATACGATGCAGTTCCAGGAAGGAACGAAGTTCCATATTAACATATTCACCACCACTGTCACTTCTAAGAACCTGGATATTCTTGTTGTATTGCACAACAACCATTTTGTGGAACCTTTGAAAGGCCGAACTCACTTCACTTTCCGATTTTTAACAAAATAACCCAAGTCATTCTGGCATAATCGTCAATAAAAGTAACAAACCAGTGAGCACCACCAAGAGTAGCTATTTTTTACGGTCCCTATACATCAGAATGCACAATCACAGAAGGAACGGTACTTTAATTGAAACTAGGAGGAAATGAGGTTTGATGGCTCTTATTAGTCATTTCACAAACATCACAATTAGGAAATAACTTATGCAGATAACTAGGTGCCTGTGCCACATCCAGATGTTCGACACTTTATTAGTATCCCCTTGAGAATCATCAACGGAAAGAGCTTGAGTCAGCAAGATAGAACTACCGGTGGTCAACTCTAAGTAATAAAGTTTTTCTCTTCTAATACCATAACCAATCGTTTTCCGCATCCGGATGTCCTTAAAAACACAAAAATAGGGCCAAAAAATAACCAAACAATGTAAGGCAAGGGTTATTAGAGCAACGGACAACAAATTATAATTTAGAGAAGAAACCACAAGAACAGTGTCAAGTTTCAGGGTATCAGAAAGGGAAACAGTGCCTTCCCTAATAACAGGGACGACATTACCATTAGCAACATTGACCTCGATTTGTGTGGATGTTTTTAAGGATGGAACCTGTCTAGAATCACAAGTCATGTTTAGCTGCTTCGGAATCAATTATCCATGTATTATTCATAACAGAAGTAGAAGTACTTAGTGCCTTACCATCACTTCCTGTCGCAGCAATCATGGTAGTTGCCTTCTCTGCTATTTAGTCCGAATCATTCTTGGTTTCTGCAACGAAGGCTCTAGATTTGTTGCACTGAGGATCACGGGTCTTATCCCAATTCTTGGGATATCCAATCAACTCAAAACAACGACTCTTGGACTATCCTGTCATGCTAGTGTGGGCACTTACCTTGGGGACAATCTCGGTTTGTCTGGCTAAGTTGAGTTTGTCCTGGCCGGTTTTGTGACCCTTCTCGGTTCGACCCAGAAGATGATCCACGGGTCTTTGCTGCCATGGCATCAAGTTCACTCTTGTCAAACTCCGTCTTCATTGCTTCTTTCCGATCGGCTTCTCGACTAACATATGCATAAGAAGCCTGAAGGGCAAGTAGGGGATCCTTCCGTAGCACTTCTCCACGCACCTGATCAAACCCGTCATCGAGACCACCAAGAAACATAGACTCGTCGTCTCTCAGTGGATTTTTGAAACACTTTGATGTCGCAAGGGCAAGTAGGGGATCCTTCCGTAGCACTTCTCCACGCACCTGATCAAACCCGTCATCGAGACCACCAAGAAACATAGACTCGTTGTCTCTCAGTGGATTTTTGAAACACTTTGATGTCGTTTTCACTCCATGGATACTTTATTAAAGTGATCTAATTCTTGGAAAATCTCAGTTAGCTCCCCAAAATAGGTAGCCAAAGGTCGACCATTTCTGACGAAGACGTGATGCCTTCTGATTCAACAAATAAATTCTAGCCTCGTCATTCTCATCAAAGTATGCTGCCTTAAGGGAGTCCCAAATTTCCTACGATGTAGACAATCGAATGTACCGTTTCATAATCTCAGGCTTCATTGAAGACGAAAGCCAACTCTTAATTTTTTGATCTTCAGAGAACCAATCATCATATTTAGGATCATCTTCGTTAGGTGCCTTGATAGACCCATGAAGATATCCCATCTTCTTCCTTCCAGCAATATGGATTTGAATGAGAGGAGCCCATAAATCATAGTTCATTTCATCCAAAACCATACCAATATTAAAGCTTGAATTCTCTGATTGCACCATAATTGGAGTAGCTGCTGGAACAATCTGAGAACTGGCCCCCTTTTCTTCAGTCATCTCTCTTGCTGTTGGTATAGCCTAAAAAAACTGTAGCGTTGATGGGATTTTGGAACTTGGTAATTGACTAATTAAAAAACTGGGCAGAAAACCTGCAACGTTGATGGGACTCTGAAACAATTCGAGCAAACTGACAAAGCAGGGGCAGCAACAATTTCACAGTTGCTCGCTGCAATCGATCAGGAACGCGGGCAGCAACAACTCTAAGTTGCTCGCTGCAATTGATCAAGGACACGGCAGGAAAAAACAGTTAGGGTTTGGTGTTTTCGTTTTCTAACCTGGCTCTAATACCAAGAAGAAAAAATGATTTTCAATGATATTGTATTTCATCTCAAAGGAAGGTATATATACAACCCTATACAATCATATACAATCCTATCAGAATTAAGGAAAGAATAATTACATCCTAAACTAGGAAACCAAATATGTTAGGAATCTCACAATTGTAGGAATCTTAATACAAGTCAACAATATTTATCAAGTTCTTATCTAAATAATGTGTGATTCATATTCATTGATTATTGAATTCAGTAGTACAATAAAACATTGCACCGTAACTTGAGAAACAATCACGTACATACCTCATCTGACCATCGACTAGCTTATCACATACCTCAACCATTCATAATTTGTCTGATCACATCTAATTTGTGAACAAAGAGATATGGAATCCAAAGTGTGGAAAGGGAAGTAATACTAGCTCTTATAAGCAACTAAAATAGTGACTAATCAATATAATTACCATTTGACTGATAGAAGTTGTGTGTGACGGTTGCTATAGTATGTCAAGATTATGGTACGCACTCATGTTTTAATAATAGCTGTACGCATTGTAATGCGGGTGAGTTTAGAGTGAGTTTGTAACACCACACCAACATGTCAAGTGGTGTTTCCATCACACGATAGAATTCCTTCAGAATTCGCTGAAAAATAGTATAGCACGATATGTTGAGATGATAAGGAAAGTTTCCCTGCATAATTAAGGAGAGGTATGGTAATAGTTAAGAGTAACGTCTAAATTGCTATGCATGCATGTCGTGTGCAAGTCTGAGACCGAAGAAGTTTGTTTGGCTGCATGACGTGAGTTGGCGAAAGGATCATCGATCAGAGTAGCCAAAGTCTACTCTTGAGCATACGTATCTGATATCGTTTTAGGGTTAATAGGATTCTAATCCTTCGATTTGCATGATTCTTGGTGATTTTTGCGTCTAAGAAGTAATTAATTAGCTTGCTCGGGTTGGTTAACCATATTGAGCTTAAAACTAAAAAATAAATAATATTAGTTAGTAGTATATTTGTAAATATATCCTCACTCTATGGCTAATGACCATGTTAATTACAAGAATTCAAATCTTGAACTTTTACTGCAGAAAGAAGAAAGATGTAGTCTATTCTATGAAGGGCGGCCAAGGTACATATGTTTATAAACTTGGATAAAATCTTATGTAGCCTTATAAAGAAAGGACCAAGATCAAAATCTATGGCCTCTGTTAAAAAAAATCATCGAATAATTACTTTAAAAAAAAATTAGTTTTCGTTTTATTACATATGATCTGGTTATAAATGTGAAACTAATTAGCTATTACTCATATTAGGGAACGTTAAGATGGTTAAAAGTATGTACATATAATTTAATAAATATTTAGATAAGTTTTGCATGCATTATAAATAAAATATGTGTGTGCATGATAATCCACTGACACTGTAAGAGTTTCTAGGTTGTCATACCTAATTGTTTGCCATCTGGCTTCGAGTAAAACAAAACCGACCGAGATTCGAGTGTCTTGACATTTCTTTTCAAAGGAGAAACTTAGCTTTTGCATTCCAAAACCAAGCCAGAATGTGAGCATCTAATCCAAACAAACAACTACTGATACAGGAATAACTCAACTCCTCGTACCCTCGTCCATTTGTTGTTGGCGAGTTTTTAACTTAATACGTAGACAATGTGATTGGTGAAGTTAAGTATGAAGATTGTTAGATTTATACGTGGTCAACTTGCTTTAATATCATAAAAGAAGTTAAGGTTTCACTTTTAAACAATTAACATTGGGAGAATAGCTCAACTCCTGATAGACCCTTGCCAGACTACAAGGGTTTTACATATCCCTATGCCATACGTCCCATTAGAGTGGCTGCACTCAAGCCAAGTATGTGTGCAACACATATTAGGTGAGTGGAGCACGTGTGGTCCTTGACAACACATATTAGGTATCGTGGAGTATGTGTGAGTCGTTACCCTTTAGCTTCACATGAGAGCCAAAGTGGTCTGATGTAAATAAGAAAAGTGGAAGAATAGCCAAACTCTTTCTAAGCCCTGTCAAAGTTTAGAAGGGTTGTCGAAGTAGTTATGTCATGCACCTTGCATTCAGATTTTTCTTTTTTTTTAATTAAATAAAAGGAGGAGGGTTTGTAAATTTGATAAGTGTAGAAGTTTTGAACTCGTGACGCATACGTGAAATCTAATACACTATCTCTTAAAATATTAAACTATATGCGCATTACATTTAGAGTAAAATTGTAAATGTCGTTTTCATATACGACCATATGCGCGCCTTACATTTAGCCTGTTTACTAAAGTATTAGACCATAGACCATGTGCATGGAATAGTGAATACTTAAAAACTGTCGTTTTCTTATGCTCTTCTAATTGGCTTTCCAACCCTCGGGAGTTTTTATTTGCATAAAGTATTGGATAAGATCGTAAGCCCACAACATGTACACAAAAAAGAGCCTCCCATAAAAAAATAAAGTGCGTGTACGAAAAGACACAAACACATAATGTTGTCATGAAACTCGTTTCCTCTTTCCAATCATCGGATAGAGCCTAAATCGATGATCGAGCGTCAACATCCAACCTCAAAGTAAACAAATTGCCATTCCTTTCGAGGACAAACTACATTTAGTCCATATAGTTTGCACAAAATTTTACTTCTATCCCCTATAGTTTCAATTTTGTTCAATTTTGGTCCCTTTTGTTTTCTATTATGTTTCATTTCAAGGGTATCTATTAATTTTAGCTCTAATACGTACCATGTTAGATTATGAATGTTCAATGCAAAACCAATTGGAAATACATGGAAACTTCAAGTTCTTTTAAGTACTTAATGCAAAAGATACTCTAAAATGTCACGACTCCCACTTACTTAAGAACAAGTGTTTCTGTTAGGCCTAACATGTGCTTAACCAATATTATAGTGTAAGCATCTAAAATACAATTGGCAATCGCAAAAAGGTCAGAAAAACCTTTTGCCAAACTTCCATCTTTAATGTGAGATATTCTTAATTAGGACACACACAACTGTTGAGGCCCATAGATTAGAATTTTGTACACATTTGGAACATGGCTAAATTAGAAGGTAATATGGACATGTGATGGTCTTGGCTCTTTGTGCTCTGGACAATTGATTTAGATTGGATATTCACATTCTAATATGGCATCCTTAAGTCCAATTATCACTCCTTATGTCCAATTTAGATTAGATATTCACATTCTAATACGGTATTAGAGTATGCTATCCTTATGTCCGATTATCACTCTGTACGTTATTCACGTAATAGAAACTCTTAATTGGCCCACGAGAGGAGCCGTGTTTTGAGTTGTTTTGCAATAGAAAAGGAAGCTTTGCCCTAGTTTTTAAAATGGTCTAAGCCCCTACCACCTTTTTCCAATTTAATCTATTTTCTACATGAATTATATTCTTACAAATGGCATTTCTTCTACTGCAAGTACATCGTCGATGGTGTATTTCTTTCATATTAGTTAATGCACAAAATAATCTTGCTTATGGTTTGTATTTTTTTTTCCTTGTGACCTTCATTACTTCAGTTTTGGAAAGCTTGTCGAGCGTTACCAGATGCATAATGACGAGGACATTGGTGCTTCCAAGAATGCTGATGGTACTGACAAGGTTAGTCAAACGTTTTACTCTGCACAAAATTACTTTCAAATTACTTGTAAACTGTTAAATTGTAGATTGAATTCACCTATATGTTAATCCACCGAGTTATCAAGCTAGGTGAAACGGCAAGCTTGATATACGCTGTTGGCTTATAAGAAACCAATTTAGGTATGGGTGACGCTCAACTATATTGATCATGAAAGAAGTTATTGAAATAACACAGCAGGAGAAAATAAAATTGAAGTTGTTGAACTAACAGTTGAACCAATTTACTGTATTTGTTAGGACTTCCAAGTTTTGTATCATTGTCAAAATAGTGACAAACACCAGTAGCAATACTTTGAGCTTATGTTCTCTGGATAAGAATAGAGGTTTATCATTTACCGTATCGTCTTCTTCTCACATTCTGCTAATCTCGGGTGCAGAAGAACAATTCCGAAGGGAGTGGTCTCGGCACAGGCGCTAACCAATCTCTGAAAATGATTCAAAGGTAAGTATCATGTACAGAAGCTTCGTTGCATCTCACCGACGTGACCGGGATCTGTTTATGTGTTTGCAGTGATATGGAACCACAAGACATTGAAAATCTAGATATTCCAGAGCTTACCCAGCTTGAGGAGGAATTGGATGCAGTTTTAAGACGAACAAGATCAAGAAAGGTTGTAACTCTCTTTCTACTCAGACCATAATTAATTAAAAGAAGCTAATATATAGCAGTGTGGTTTCACTAAGACTGGTTTCAATGGCTCTTTCAATTAAGTGCAAGTACCTATTGTCGGAATATAGTTTCTTTTTCTAGCTGGGATTGCGTCGAAGATCAATAATGTTTTTGTCCTTGAGTTTTGGAAGTTGGTAGATATTGTGAAAAGTATTAATTTCTCAAGGCTAAACTGCCAATTTGCCCCTTGAATTATCACTTGATTTTTGATATCCCCACTGAACTTTTTAACTGGAAAATTAAGGACTTAAAACTATTTTTTTTTTGCCAATTTCCCCCTTACCGTTAGTTTTTCATAGATTTCATCCAAATTAACGTTAACTTTTATCACGTGTACACCACATGACTCCTTTGTGGACAAAAGCGTCACTTATCTAGACCTTTAGACACAAAATAGGTTTATATTTTAGAAATCAAAGGTTTTCAATTATTTTAAACAGTGAATCGACCGAACTACCCCTACATGTTGTGCACATGCTTCCATTTAACAGAAATTTGGATGGAATGAATGAAAAATTAACAGCAGGGGCAAATCGGCTAAAAAGAAAAGTTTTAAGTCTTTAATTTTCCAATTAAAAAATTCAGGGGGCAAATCGACAGTTACTCATTTCTAGACAGTTGTGTTAGTGGTAAGTTGTATTGTTTCCATGATATATATCAAGGTATTTCTTCAGGTTCTGAGTGAACAACATCAGTGTGATTTCATCAGTGTTTCATCGGGTTTTTGAGTGAACGATGTGATTCATCCATGAAACTGTAATTTCATCAGTGTAACAGCATCAGTGCTTCACGACAGAAGTTCACTGATATTTGATAATTTCAGTAATTCCAGAGACTAATGTATGCGTGCACTAATATAAATTCTCTTTCTTTTTTTGATGGAATTACTGTGTCATAAATAACTAGGAATATGAAGAAAAGGAAAAAATGGGTTCGAGTCACTCGACTGTCATTGAAATAAACACACAATTGTAACAGATAAGCCAAGTGTTCATATAATTTGCGTCGTGTATTGGAAGTACAGGAATTTTAATAGATTGGTGATAAAAACTCACTTGAGTTGAGTACTATTGATAATGCAGACACAGCTGATGATGGATACCTGTACAGCTCTTATCGAGACGGTATGCATTCTTTCTCTAACATGATCAAACTTCAACTTGTTATATGTTTTGAAGAGAGTTCACATTAATTAGCAGGATATACGCTTTGTTAAAGTGGAGATTGAAGGGGGTTTTACTAGTACAGATTTGTATTTGCATTCTAGCTAATGAGATTGGAAGGGGTTCTAATTCTATTCTATTGCCAATTGCAATCTATTTGAGGGCATATCCACGCTACACATTTGCCGATGAGCGGTCCATGTGTACTGTGGATGTGCCCTCCCTACAACTCGAGGTTCGTGCTGGGACTTGCATTTTTGTTGCCTCCTTTTTTTTTTTTTTTTTTTTTTTTTGTGGTTTCGGAGAAGGGGAGGGAAAGAGTAAATTAAGATCAACTGTATCTGTTCACTAATACTTTTCTTATATTCTCAGTTGTCTGATCACTACACTTCCGGTGCCATATATATCTGTATATTCTATGTTACTGATTATTAATTTGGTGCAATTGATATGTTGCTGTAAATATTTGTATTTGAATTTGGTGTCTTTTGCATGGCTCTAAATCTGAACAGCAAAAACAGCTGAAAGAACAGAAGCTTCTCATAGAAAATGAGGTATATAAATATATAATTATATATTTGTGAAGTTGTTGAAAAAATGAAGGTAGAAATTGTGATAGAAAAGCAAGAAAAAAAAAGCAAATACTCACAGCGGCCTAATGGCTTTGATTTTTTTTTAGATTGCAGCACTGGAGCTGAAGGAGCAGCAGAGCAAGGACCGAGCTGCCGACGAGGAACCAGATCAGCAGAGCACTTTAGCCGCTAATAACACCACCACCACCACCACCGCCAACAGCTGCTGCAGCGACGACAATGTTCCGGCCATCAAACTTCATTTATTTCTTTATGAAAAAAGTAAAGATAACGCAGACACGGACCAAACCAACTAACTGCAAGCCCAGGATATGACACACGTAGTGCGTGCAGTGCAGGGCAGGGTGAACATTCAAACGGCAAATATTGTCCTTAATTAAAACACAAATTATCCAAAAACTGATTCAATTCACAGAGATTTCACAGTGCTGTCGTTCCTCTAATAACTATCAAGAGATTTCTCAGAGATTTCAATTTGTATTTGCAACAAAAAACCAGAGAAATAGTAACGAGTTCCTCCTGTAAGAAACACGCGTATCACTTAAACGTTGAGAGCCGTTTGGATGGTAGACCATGCCAGTTAATATCTATACATTTACAGATTACCATCACGTGAATGAATTACTCATCCCTATATATTTTGTGCCCAGAATTTGAAAATTCCGGATATTGCAATATGAACAAGGCGTTTCCACACATGTCCAGAGGATCAATTTTTTGGAAGCTATCAAGCTTTTCCCGCGGAGTCACCAGTTGCCATCAAAATCTACATTCCCGCATCGGCATTTCATCGAATGGTTACGAGGCGTAAGAATTAGTGAATTTGGCAACGGGAAATATAGAACCAAGGTCAAACAAACCAGGGGAAGTTAAGTGCAAAAAATTGAAATATGAACAAAACCCATCAAAATCGGGAGTTTCAATTTACATGGTGAGATCAAATTATGACGTGAGGTTGAAACCAGCATTGTCCTCTCATTGGCATTAATTTATAAATACATTAATTTTGATGAAGTTTATAAATACATTAATTTTGATGAAGTTTAGTTGGCTTTTAGAGATTCCGTGTAATTTTCACTCATTAATTTGGTTATGATTAATTGATCTCTCTTTGCTGGTTATGATCATTTGTTATGTCTTTGGTGGTGGCTATGATAAATTATTACTTCTTTGCCGGTTTTCATTTGTTATTTCTTTGTTTTTTTTTTGTTAGATTAAATGTTAAGAGTAGTCGCTGACGGAATTTGTTCTCGCATCATGCAAAAGCTGAACACCTTTCCATCACTACGGTTAAGAGCCACTTGCATTTGTTATTTCTTTGTTGGTTTTCATCATTTTTTGTTATTTTGTATTTACACTAAAAGTCCTACAAATCAGTTCGTTGTTACACAGTGCATTGATATGCTTCGAACTCAAACTCACTTTGCATCTCCTTCTGTGGGCCCAGAATTAGACCACACGTACAAGAGACCTCTTTGCTTAGATGCAACCTTTGATTTGTTTGTTGCAACTCCATCGATTGCACCCAATAACAGTCGGATCTGGCGTAGTTGTATGTAGATAACCGACTAGTAACCCAAATGAAAGAAACATGAGGCCTTTTCGATTGACAAACCAGCCATCTTCTCCGCTGTGCAACGGCAGAAAGGCCAAGCGGAACAAATCAAAGTGAAAGTACATTTCAACAACAAATAACGTCACACACAAAGTACACCGAAACGCCAATCACCCAGTTAAGCAGTTTGACAACCAACTCCTAGTGAATTACTAGTATTCTCCCTTTTTGGTGGACTATAGAATATGCCTCATCAGCTGTCAGGCAGTCTCATCACTACTTCAGATGGCGGTCGTAATGTGCAAACCATCTCTTTCGTCTTCCCAAAATAAACCTGCCATAGCAGACCGATGATAGTTTAAAATTTCACGGATAAAGTTTAAGAGGTATTCCGCCGTTTCAGAGGTGATGGCCTAAAGTTTAAGCCTGGGCCATGACTCTTAGTTCAATGACTTGCTGAAACATTATATAATCAGAACTATAGAGCAGCGTGAAGAATGGTAAAAATACGAATGTAAGGAACCACAGTACCTGATCCAGTGAATTTCTCAGCTTGCTCTCCATTTCTTCGATCATTCTTCCCATGTTACAAAGATGGCCTTCTTGAGTTGACAGGTGCATATTCATCTACAAAGCCAAAAAGGAGGAGTATTTGATCCATCCCAAGATATCGTACAAATAGTACATGCAGGGCAGCATAGAAAAACAGATTTTGGGTGATCATTCAAACAACAAATCTTGTGCTTAATTAATTTAAACCATACCAGGTCCATCAGTATAACACGATACACCTAAAGTTGATCCACAGAGATTACACAGCACTGTCCTTGGTGCACATCAAGTTCTTCCTCTCTTATCAAAAGAGAGAAGAGTCGTTCACTAGCACATTCAGTTGCTAAAAATGAAGTGTATTTGCAACAAAACAAAAAAAAAAAGAGAAATAATTCCCTGATACGAACTCCTGTTCGAAACAAGCTTATCACTTCAATGTTGAACTCCGAGAGCAGTTTAGATGCTAGACCATGCCAATTTATATTAAAACATATACAGATCACCATTATATGGACGAATTACTCATTCGGATATAGTAGGTGCCCACAATTTGAAAATTCCAGACATTGCATAATGAAAAATTAAACATTCTTAGAAAGAGAAGAAAAGGAAGAAATAGGGGTGACGAAGGAAAACATTTCTCTCCAAACTGACTTCTTTGTACCTCTTAAAAATTTGTTTCCACAATTAAAATCAATTATGATTACCTGTCGTCTAATTGATCCAGACAAACTGAATGTGCCTGACGACTCATTATCTGTAGTCAAAGACAGCATTACAGTGCTTGTTAAACGGTAATGGGCCGTTCCTTCCTCCTCCGGACCCACCTATGTAAGAAAAAAGTTCCAGAATGACAATTAGTGTAAGTGTGAAAAGGGAGGGAGTGTCAGGACAGGCATGAACACCTTCACCACAGATCTACATTGTTCCTTCCATGAAAAATAGAGTTTACCTCAATCACATGTATAGCATCCCATGCCCCCTCCTGCAGATAACCTCGCCGACCTTGCCCTGTCTTGGAGCCATCTAAATTCCCACAAATAATCGAAATCAGCAAATGTGCATATAACAGAAAATAAATTTCTCTGCTTCGAGATAGTTCAGGCAGCAGACCTTTCTTTATTAAAAAGCAGCCCACAAAACCTTCGTTATCATCCTCCCACATATAAACTGATGAAATGCCGCCTTCATAATACCTACCAAATTACCGGTCAATCAAGCTGTACTAAATCTTCAGAATGAAACAAAGAACTGAATCATTATGCTAAAATAACTTGCACGAGGATACTTTCTACACATTCTAGCTTCTTGTATTGCTTTTTCATTTTTGAAAATTAGATAATGGAAGAAAAATCATTGCAAAGAGTAACACAAGAACGAGGTAAGTAAAGAACCTCACTGGTCACGATAAATGGCAAAGATTTCGTTGGCTTCAACTTCAAGTTTCCTCAACTCTAAAGACGGGAGGCTGCCGTCTTCTAGCGGCGGATGATATTTGTTTGACCAAGGTGATCTACATGGAAACATAGGAGCACAAAAATATCACTATAGACAATTGAATTCACAGAACGGAAATGATTATACGAAAAAAGTTAAACTACTGGTTTACATAGTTATACATGCTTTTCACTAATCACATCAATTAAATCTGCATAAAAACCCAAAAAAACCAAATTAAATTAATAAAAATATACCAAACATCCAGATTCACAAATCAAGGCCAGATCTGCTACCTCTAAAATGTCCCCCAAAAATGTGGCAATTGAAGCATTATATATGAAAAATCTAACAAGAACCCATCAGAGTTGACAAAGAATTGAATTACCTGTAAGAGTCTGCATCTCTGTTATATTCACACAGAATGAACTCCTTCCCGTATTCCATATCGCACAAAACCTGCTTTTTGGTAAATCAGAGCAACACAATCACTTTAAAATTCGATTTACAGGATAACATTTCCGGTTCTTTTGAGATTATTATGAAACCCTAAGAGAAAAAAAACTGAAAAGTGAAAAGCGGATTGGATTGGACAGGACAGATTTTCTCGGGAAACAAACAGGGGAGAACCTGGAGAGGCTGATCGACTTGAGAGAGGAGATCGGAGGAGTGCTGGGGGAGGAGGGAGAGAAGGGCGGAGAGAGACGTCTCGGTGTGCTTGGGAGGCATCCGCCGCATCAGTCCCATCGCCGCTTCCATTTTTCCTCTTTCCTTTTCCCTTTCTTTTCCTTCTGTTTGTTTTTTTTTGTTCGGGTAGATAAAATTCCAGAGAAGCGAAGCGAAAAGAAAAGAGGCGCCTTGTTTCGTTTGACCCGAGTTTCCCTCTCCAAATCTCTCTCTCACACGCTGAATTTTTTTTAGCGAGGTTTAACTTCCGGTATTGTTTATTTTTAATAAAAATTATTTTTTTACTTTTAACTGTCACTATTTATTATACCTATAAAAGTGATTTTTTGTTCAAGCCCTTTTCGTTAGTTTTTTTTTATTGTTTTACATTCATTATTTTTCTATAACAAAAAGTTAATGAAAAACAAAGCACCATATATTGTTATTTTTGAATCTAGAATGGTTTGAGTTTAATTACTTTCTCCCACGTTACACATAATTTGAGTTTTGATATGTTTAGTAGAGGACAAAACACGCGAGTTTCAAATTGAAAGAGAAAACATTGAATTTGAGATTTAACAATTGGAATTTGTGCATCAGTGTTTAGAATCAAAACCCAAATATTGACTATATATTAGTTTTAACTTTGAGATGCATAAAGAGGAGAAATATTACATGTGACTCAAATTTGATATTCAATGAGTGATTTGCCCCCTTTGTATGCTTTTTTAATTTCCACTATGATATTATAATTAGTGAATTACTCCCCATGACTTTATAAATAACCAACTATCACTCTCCGTCAAATTTTCAAATTTTCATCCATTATTTCGTCTATATCTGTCGTTGGACATGAGCCACTTAAGGAGGTAAAAACGTCATGTTGTACTTAGATGGGTCGTATAAAGAGATTGATAGACTAGGCCCACTCGATGGGATTTGCCCCCTTCGTAAGCCGAAAAGTCAACTGAAGGAGAATTGAGATGATGTGACAAACGCTAAACTAATTCATAATAAATTTTTGAATGCAATATTGAGTAATCTAACGAAAGAGAAGTAATTGACTATTTATTTATAAACGTGAAATAAACATGAACATACCCCCCCCCCCCCCAAAAAAAAAAAAAAAAAAAAACCCCATGCCCGTGAAAAAGAGTTGATGATGGCATGCGAACCAGACACAGAACCAGAAGCAGCCCCAAGTAGTTGATAAAATGATTGGGGCTTTGTGAGGACACTCTCTGTCCATTTGCTTTTAGCCTTTTTGTAGGCTACAAAAGTGAAGAAGCAAAAGCATAGGATTCTACATATCAATTTTTATTGTCACCCTTTTTAAAACAAAAAGCTGAAAATAATTATCAAACAAGTTTTCAGTTTTACGATAACAGAAAAATAAAAAAAAACCAATTGTGAGAAACTATCCATCGATAAGAAAATCGTTGAACAACATTTTGTAACGAAACAATTAATTTACTAATACAACATACTAATATAAATCCCAGAATAAGGTCTTTTTTGATAATCTCCAAGATAACAATATCATTAAGCTCTTCAGTCTTTACGCCTTTGAGTTCAATTTGGCACGTCTCTCATCATACGATGCTGCGATCAATTTAGTTAGAGTTATAATTTGACAAGTGAAATTACAAAATATTACTAATGCTAGCAAGAACTAATACTACTACTGGATGCAAAAAGTTTATATCAGTACTAAGAAAACGTGGGTCAATCGATACAGAATAAACCCTAAATTCTGGAGATACCGATGCTCTAAAGGTACCCAAAATCAGACTATCTCCAACAAATCACGCACCTCCCTCACTCTAAAGTACAATATCTTTCTATTTCTTTCCACCCAAAGCTACACAAAACACAGCCATCACAAAACGCCTCCCAGGGAAACGGGATACCTCTCTCACACAACAAAGCAGCACATGAGACCGGAAGCGCCTAACTCAAACGAGCTTCCCTGAACAGCCTCAACCACAAAGACAACCCATTTTGATGTGGTGGTTTACTTTTATTGATTTATTTTTGTACGCGGTGAAGGAAATCATGATAACCACATGCAACATGAGAAATCGTGATAATCTTGTCACACAGAACACAATGCAAGCTAGACACTCTTGAAAGCACATTTTATATATTGCATAACATAAAGCAAGCCGCCATATAGAGTATATCCTAACATTTTCCAACTATTTAATGAAGATGTAACCTGCACAATGTTCCACTTTTCTCGTAATAATCGGTTCTACGTGGTTTACAAAGAGATGGTAGCACTTACGCTCAGTTGGCCGTGACACTAGAGGGACGTGGGCACATTTCTTCTTGATTTTTCTATTTTCCAAGGAACTCTGATCTGAGAAAACAAAGGTGGTCCCAGAAATAGGCAATAAGTACACAGCAAACGTTACAGTATTCAAATGAAATATATGAGGAACATTACTTTCAGCACCTTTTTCTATTGGCAAACAGCTCCGCAGAGCCTCGTGGAAGATTGCAGCTTGGAGATGATAACTTCGGCATTCTTTTGCCAAGTGTACACGCAACGATTGCCCAGCATCTAGAGGAAAACGCAAAAAACACACATTCAGAAGTTATAGAGACATAGCATGGGCTGTTTATAGTTCAGCATATAAGTACCTGAAGAACAAGTGAACTTGAGACCCTCAAATTCACAGGACTGAAGAACCAATGGGATCTCTGGGGCCATGGTGTATTGAGGTTTTCTTGGGGTTCTGCTCGTATCCAGTAATGCATCAACCACCTACAAATTAAAATACGTAAATCTCAGTTACTTTCATGTAACAAAAGTGAAAACTTAAGTAGAGGGCATTTCAAGCCTAGGTGTCCTCAAAGCAAAAGGAAGATGCTGCCATTGGCGGTTAAACCCAGGCTACGGGTCGATCTTAGTGGTTTCCATATCACTGGAACTTCCAAATCAAACTCCAATGGTGGGCATGTTTTTTGTTTAAACAGTCTTTATTATGATCAGAAAATCCTCAACAGTATCACCTCAGTTGTCAAACAGTCAAATTATAGCAAAGAAACAGGTACAGCATACCGTGTTGCTTTAAAATGGTCCCAACTGAAAACTTTTCTTTTAGCTTTCACGGAAATCTTTGGAGTAGTATATTAAGGGAATTCAGAAAGCAGATGTTAGGAAGAGGCATCTGGCTAGATGCAATCATTCGCATGTGTGAAATAATATCCAGATTACTGTTACCTTCACTAGTAGAATGTTCACATTTACAGCGATTTTGGCTACACCTCAGATTTATGTGCACACCAGTATGATGGTTTTCAAGAGGTACAAAAAACTGATAATTTTGAGGTGCTATGTTTTTCTTTTGCATTTCTTGACACTTAAACAAGCATAACCCAAACTCCAGCAATCAATCTATCAAAATGACATTTGATACTCACATCAGGAGATTCCTGACCTTGGCCGATCAAGAATAGTACAGCAACCATGCATCTGACCTGGTGCCAGAGGAAAGCACTGCCTTTAATCTTAATTGCCCAAAGCTGGTTCTCATCAAACCTGAAAATAAATGCAAATTATAAACCAAAGCTCACAACTATCCCTTCAGGAAAATCTCTACACAAAACTCTTCATTTTGACATGTTGATAAAATCAGATGGTGAACTTTTTTTTGGATTTTTTTTTTTTTGGTCAAACGAGAGATTTTGTTAGATTAGCCATCGATGGGGCTTGAACCCACGCCGTTATGCAAGGGCTCAACACCTTTCCACCACTGTGGTAAAGGGCCACTTGCAAAGATGATCTACCCATGCCGTTATTGAACTAAATTTAACTGTTTGCTGTACATTTAAAAACGAGAAAATAGCATGGGTAGATCTGAACTAAAGAAACAGATGGTGAACTATGCATTGAAAAGATGATGCCAATAGTAGCAGACAAAAAAGTTGGGAAAAAAAAAGATTTGCAGAAACAAAAAGAGACGAAGTTTTTCTGGAAATGACAACTAATACAGGAAAACACACTACAAGTTTGAGTTCCATGATCAGGTATAAATGGCAATTGACTTGGAATTATAAACGAATATTTTCTTTTTTCAAGTACAGTCCGCACTCACATTTACATGCATAAAAACCAAAATAAAACAAAAGTAAGCAACTGAGAAGAAAATGAAGTATTCACTATTCACAGAACTTGGTGAACATGATACTTGTGCATATCTCAGTTGTGTCAAAATTAAGCAATTAGGGTAATGCAAATCAACTAAATTTAAAAACGAGAAAATAAAAGGGAGAAAAGGGTCAGAAAAATTATCTACCCATGTCAACCTCACATCACAAGGAGAGACTGCAAATGAAGTGATTTTCCGCCTATAGTTGTGTACATTTAGTGCATCCATTTTACAAAAGTTTCTGAAGTCGTGTTCGCCAACAAATTTCCTACCAGCACTCTCCATAGCCTGGCTAAACATGAACCAGATAAAACCATGTTTGTGTTCTCTTAACTCCAATCTAGGAGCACGAAAATGCATTCGAAACATTCCAAAAGAGAAGAACTACGTACCAAGAGATTCAGATTTTGTCCCCAAAATAAATAATAGTACTCCCTCCCTAAACAGCTAAACCTGTATTTGGCAAAGGAAAGCAACAAATTCCTTTCATGCATAAGTTCATTAAAGCGACCTTACAAAAAGGAGGGTCAGTACAGTTACGGAATACAATAAACTGTTTTAAAGCCTCAACCATATCAGCACCAGAGATTAAAAATGGATATTGTATTTTGCAGTTATACAGATAATGAAGTTCATAACTCAGCTATCCTCAGACATATGAACTGAAATCCATCCCAAACTTTGATGATGAAAATCAAGGTAATCAGTTGAAAAATGCATGACAGCTTAAAGCAAAACAAATCTAGACTTGTTCACCCTCTTCATAAAAGCAGGTGACAGGCTACAAAATTTCAGTTACCCACCATCTAAAACACAATAGATTAGAAGGCCCAGAACACCTAATAAGGAGATTTAAATGAAATACACCTTGTAAGAACATTTGATAAGCTGAACTTCACTTTTTAAATTAAGAAATTCCATTTTATTGCTACAAATAATTGCCCTCCAGAATTCCAGGTTTGCTACTTAATTGGCACATAATTGAACACTTCGGTATATTGCTAGCATTTATGCAAAAGGAAGCTTCAAGAAACTTTAACCAGACTCACACCATTTGACAAACACATGGATAATCCTGAGTTATGGCATAACAAAAGAAACTTAACCAAGAGAGCTAAGAGTCTTCTTATTTGATTATGCTTAAGAATCAATGCCATTTTCATTGTCTAGTAATTTCTAAAGTCACTATACCAAACACTGTTAGTAAATGATTATGCTTAAGAAACAATGCCATTTTCATTGTCCAGTAATTTCTAAGTTCACTATACCAAACACTGTTAGTAAATATCAATACGTGTACATCCATTTTGTGTCTATTTTGATACAAGTGGTATTACACAGTAAATTAACCTAAACTACAGGGAGAGGAATTTCAACTTGGATGCAAGGGGGAGCACGCTCCTTTAGCTAACTGCTAGGTCCATTTTTGTGGCTATTAATTCAAAGGGGGCATGGGAAATTCAAGAAAACTTAACTGGGTTGTATCTGCCTGCTGGTATTTTATTCATTCCACTTTAAATGCTTGAAATACACAAGTTTCACTAAAGAAACACCATAAATAGGACCAAAATCCCCAGAGAAACTGTCCCTTCAATATGTTTTTAAGATTAGTTCTTTTCATGTTTAAAAAAAAACAAACATGGACACAATATGATTCTTTGCCATTTTGCAAACAAACAGACTAGTTTCTAACAACATTATCATCTCAAAATAGTGGCAAATCTCATAGAAGGTAGACAAACCTAGCATTGAAATCCAACGGAACAGGACACCAGCCAAAAACCCGAATATCCTCTGGAAGGGCCCGATTCAACACCCTCACGTAATCGATTTCACCTTCTGAGAAAAGCATGAACAAAACAAAGGAGCATGTGTTATTGAAAAGGAATGTGGTTAGTTGAATTCATCTAAAACTCAAATGGTACTTGAAAATCTTAACTGGGGCCAGCAAAACCAATCTCATATGGTTCAAATTTTAGCACAATAAAATCTATGCTTCAAAATCTCAACTACAGTACTAGAATCCTTTTTTATTTCTTTTTTCCACTGGAAAAACTTTTTGTTTACATAGACCAGTAGATACCAAAACTTTCCCAAATCAAGGCCATGCCATTTGAGTTTTACAAAAAAAACATTCAACAACTTTTGCCTGCTAAAGATTGAAACCTATGTTAAATGAATCTAGGCATTAGCACGTGGTAGGCACTAACCAAGACTCAAACCCAAACGATTGATTTCAAGAGCCAACCAGTTCAACCAAATACCAGGAATCATTCATCTTGCCATTCCTCGTATCAAGTTTCCTATGATGCCTCTAAAAGCAATCCTCCACCCATAAGCCAATATTCTTGCATCAAAGTATATACAGTTTATTTTCTTGTATCTTATCAAAAACAAAAAAGCACGCTAACCATATTGCTCATTGTAAACAATTTTGTTGGAATCTTCATTATTCTCACATGTTTCCTTGAGGTTTGATCGTAAATAGAGAGCGATAACCTGCATAATTTTTTTTTTCCATATTCTCAATAAATCATATTTAAAAGAAATAAAAATAGGTGCATCAGAGCTGGTATCAAGTACGGTTCTATGCTTTTCCTTTTATGATGAAACAAAGCATCAAGCAAATTTGAAAATATAGACATCTGTAATTCTTTCGATAAAACCATTAGTCCATCTACAGATAAGCGGCAGAAATTACAAAAATGACCAAAAAAATTTCTTTAAAACATGGGAATTTGATGAAACTCGTGGAAATGTTGAACCAACCAATCCTGTAAAAACGCAATATGACATTGAAACTTGAATACTACGTCCAAAAACATCCTTCTTCCACTTTTTATAGCAATCGAGACAGTATAGCTAAAATTTATTAATAATTAAAAAAAAAATCCACCTTGCACATAATATTCAAGTTTCAAATACACACACGCACACACACACACACACACACACACACACACACACACATATATCCGTAGTGCACACTGTTTTTAGTTTTCACCTTACACGTCTTACATTTATCCTAGATATATTATCTTGTGAAGTTTACAGGCTTAATTGACGAATTATTGATTGGTTTAGCATTAAGAGTTGCATTTCTTAAAAGAAAAATTAATCATTTCTGTAACTTTTACCAATATTGTCACTGATATATTAATAAATGACAACAATGTTAATTACATGAATGTATAAATACATCAGTAATTAGCATCATTGTCATTTATTAATATATTCCCCCAACATCCACACCTTAATCTTGACTTTATCTAGGATAGCATTTGGAAATCTACTTCTAGCATCTTTCAACTATTGTGGCATGAGATTCAAAAGATGATTCTGGCATAGTTCAGTTTAACCTACTATTGAGGAATGCACAACTATTAATCATAAGAATACCCAACAAATATGTATACAGTTATTCCGACTATATAATCACCAACCACCAAAACTCAAATAGAAAGATTTTGTATCAACTTACTTGCCCAACAGCAGATACTCCCTTGTCGGTCCTGCCACATCTTGAGTATTGTGATTCCTTCTTGTCACCAACTAAAAGCCTAGTCTTCTCAAGGGCTTTAAAAATTTCAGACTGCATATTTTCCAGAGCATAGGATGAAACTCAGGCACAAGTTAGAAAATAAGAGCAGTAATATGAGAAACAATACCTCAATGGTTGGATCCATTTGTGCCTCTGAAGCAAAACCATAAAACCTGTAATGTAGTTCATAGAGCTCAAAAGGCCTTCTACAATCCATGATCTTTATAAGGGTATTCAGTTCTTTCTAGCCTACTGGACGTGCACTATTATTCTAGAAATCTTGCCTAATTCATCATAAATGAATAATGAAGAAAGAGGAGAAAAATGATATTCTTTCTTAAGAAGAAAGGCAAAAGCTAAGATTTCAACATATAATTGACATATATTAGAAGAAGATAAGGAATGCCTGGTGGTAAATACCGATCCATGTTCGGGAGAAAAAAGAAATTCATCTTAGTTGTAGAAAGTACCTCTGCCCAAAATACATGACTTTCAGAGCAACATATCTCTTAGGGTGGTGATTCATGATCCTTGTGTTATGACCTGTGTACAAACATAGAGATTTAAAATTCGAATATATAAGTGTGTATGTGTAAAAGCCCAATACCAGAATAGACTTTTCAAAAGGAGAGCTTCCTAAAAGAAGCATGTTATTGATTTTAAACTACAACTACCACTGAATTATAAAAATTGGACAACAACATTAAACAAAGTACTTATACAAAAAGTCAGCGCAGCGGTATTTATAAAAAAACATAGAAAACAACTATGAACCACATGAGGGAAAAAGAGTGGGATGGAGAGAGAGATTGAAGGACCTTAAGAAAATATATTTACAGTCACCAACCAGTCAGGTTGGGAAATCCTGGCATCTTGTGCCACAAGTTTTATTACTTTTATTCTGAAAAGTAAATTCAAAGAATTAAACCTGGCACTGTCTCTTTTACTTTCTCCTTGGTGGTCTTCTTACTTCCAGAGTTTGATTTCCTGCTTTTCTCAACTGTACTATCAAAACTTACAGAAGAACCATCAGGTTTTTTCTCTTTCTGCATCATAACATGCTCATCTTCAGAAAACCAAAAAGATAAACACAAACAGAAGCAAAAGTAAAACCAATAAGGAGATATTTCTTTTCTGGTTAAAGTTACAGCACCTTTTTTCTTGAATTATGTTTGTTGTCTAAAATCATGTGTCAAGTTTAATCCTTTATTTAATCATTAGTCTGCATATCTAATGGATTTACTGTACCTTTTTGAAAAAATTACCAGTAATGCCCTTGAATGGTTAGTGTTGATTACCCTCTGGTTTGAGGTCAGTGACAGTTGGTCCTTGTGTTTTAAAAATTGACAAAACAAACCCTACAGATATGAATCTTACAACATTGACCCTCCATTAAACTAGTCAAGTTAACCTTTGCTTAGCACTCAGATGGCCTATTTTTACTTAAAAGGTATCTAGTTTGATGACACAAGGATTACTAGATACTATATGGACAACAAATAATAATTTTTTTTTTCAACGAAAACCTTATATTGAAGAAGGGCCCTTCAACATCAACCTAGCGCTTTGTGAGCAAAATATAAGCCCACTGAGTTCCCCTTAATAAAGAACATATTGATTAACTTGGCAGTTTGACGAACAAAGGAGCTAATGGTGTAACAGTTGCAACTTTAAGGGTGGACAACTTTTATATGCCCTAAATGACAGGGGTCCAAAATGCAACTGACCCTAACGAGTAAACTACTGAAAATAATAACTGAAATGCAAGAGATACAACTGGCGCGTGATTCCATATTCTTTCCCTCAAACTTTGAAATACCCCAAGTTTCATTGTATAGGCGATATAAAGTTGTACAAAACCTAATCCAAAATTAGGGGTAACACCAAAATATTAGAAAGTGAATTTTGCAACAATATGATATCCCAGAATCACAAGTATAGTATCTTAATGTAAATTAGTTCTAGATGCTTTTGAAAATACAAACTTTATGGAAAAAGCAGATACGTATAATGAAGGCAATGATATTTCATAGTTCGAAAAAAAAACTTGAGGAAACAAATTTTGAGATTGATGGTAATACAATTTGGTTAAGGGAGGTTTAACAAAACACCCCCGGTACTGTTTACTTTTAACGAAAAACCGCTTTTTTACCTTTAACTGTCACTATTCACTATACCTTTAAAAGTGGCTTTTCGTTAAAAGGAAAGTTTTCAAGCCCTTTTCGTTAGTTTTCCTTTTGGTTAAAGGTAACCTTTTCGTGGATTCTTTGTACTTGAATATAATAGAACCATAGTTGTTTATCAACTCTAGTTTTCTTCTATACATTTTTTTCAACCAAATATTACATTGTGCTACAACATTCTATGATTACATCAAAATAAGAGTTTAGTGAGGATTTAATATTTATTAAGAAAGTCAGAGATCAAACAGTAAAATAGGTATCTGATTTTATCATATAGGAGATCAACGAGAAAAACAAAATATTAAGCAAAAGATAACAAACCTCATGACAGCAACAATTTGCAAGTTGAGATGACAATTTGGCATTCACAACCTCTAATTCCTGGATTTTTAGTTGCAAATAAGTTAATAGAACTATACATTCTTTAAAACAAAAGTAATACTTAGAAATGAATCTGGGATTACAGGAATGAGTAGAAAAAACAATTAAAACTAATGTGTTAGAAAAATTAGGTTTCAGCGATACAAACCTATCATGGCCTTATATGCATCTACCACCAAAAGAAAACTAGTTAAAAAAGAGACCAAAATGGCAACAAAAAGTAATGCCATTCAATAGAAAACAAATTGAGTTTATGATAGTTCTATTTGAACCTCAAATTTGCTTGAATTTTTTTTCAATATCAAATTTGCTTGATTAAGCCCCCTTCTTCTTTAAGTTTGTTTGTTTGGTTTTTTTTTTTTTATTTATTTTTTTTTTTATTTTTTTACAACGATGTCACCATTTAAAACTAATGAGACCAAAGTCCTTTGTCTAACTTTTCATCCTCTCCATCCTATCGTCCTCCTTTTGCAGAGGCATTGAACTGGCACCTCTGCAACCAAACATGCAGTGAAATCAACATAAACAAATGATGTTATACAAGAAACTACAAAAGAAAAAGTAAGCTAAAAGGTAAAGGGTGACATTATCTTGGTCTTTTACCTTCTAAACCAACTAAGTTTCTTTTACAAAGGCACTAAAATCACTCACACCTCGGCTTCTCCGTGACTAGACTCTTCTGATGTGAATCTAACCACATTAAAATGTCCCTTTCCCACTCTGTTAGTGAAGGGCATGAACTCTGGACTACCACTAAAGTCAACAATCAGTCACTTTAGGCTTAATGGAGTCTGAAAAATTCTTTCAATACCCACTTGACCAGAAAACCTTGTGTGTTCCATATAACTAATATTCCCCTAGACTTTCCCAAAAAGGTAATAAATTCCTTTTCCTTACACCTAGCTCCACATGAGCTACTACTGTTCTTCTATCAAATCTCATTTTTCTTTATTATTATTAGATTTCACTTCCTAAACTTAAGAAAGCCCTCTTAAGCTCCAACTAATGATTTTCATGATATCATCATCTTCGTGCATGGTTAGCACTATTATTCACATAATTGATCTTCAATTTCAAATTTTCCAGCTCTCCAATCCTCATTGTACTCGGGGGCGGCGAGTTTGTGTCATGCCATATTGTGTGCATCCAGATTTCTAGTTAACCCTAACTGAACCAATTTAATTAATCATGTCAACTGATTCGACACTCAAACTTTTGTGATTGAGTTGAAAGACAAGTATGGTGATCTAGAAACTTAGAAGACTAAGTTCCTGTTATTTCTAGGCCAAACCTATCATTTCCGATTATTCAAAGACTAACAATCTACTTTATCTTGACTGAAGGATTTATATAATACCAGAATCGAAAAATTGCTCCTTGACACTAGGTTTGTGCAAAGTAACAGTCAACCTACTTAGTAACTTTGCATTTGGTCAAAGCCAAATTATCATGCCGTGCTCAAAATTGTCACTCCTAGTTTTTCTCTCATTCTTCTTTCATTTCCCCCAACTCCTACTCTTGTTTACCAGAAATGGAACTAACAATAAGTTCATTTTCGTCCCAAGAAGTTTCCAGTTTCCTCCACCCTTCCTCGTCAAAAAAGTTCCTCTCCTTTTTCATACCCACATCCCCCAACCTCTCAAACCTACTGGCTGTTCTTTTCCTCTAGCATAACTTGAATTGTTATCAACTTACCATCATCCCCACAAAATATCACATCACCTATACCTACAGAGTGACTCTTGAAACATGATGGATGATACCCGACCTGCAAGCGTTCATACTGTCACTACTTGTAAGTCAGATTCTGGTAACTCCGCCCCTCAACAAGCGCAACACGGGAAGAAGTAATAGGAGAACAATCTAAATACACTAGATATACATTTACACGAGGACTTATTTAGAACAAAAAGAAGTTAAAAAGAAGACGAGAACCTAAGACGAAGACACCCACTATTTGTTAGCTTCGACTATTCGAGGAAAATAAGCAAATAAATAGCTGGGAGTCATGCTGATTCCGTTACAATGCAGTAATAATTAATTAAATTAACCATAATCAAGGTGGAGATTTGTTCTCTAAGCAACAAACCAGCAACAATTGTAAGCTTTAGTAATACACTATTGCGTAGAATCGACAGGATTTGGGTCATTTGAGCTTCTTTTCAGAACAACATTTTCTCACTGACCAAACAAGAAAGAAATAAGAGCGGGAGAGTACCTGAACTCTGTGCTTGAGGGAGTCGACCAGGGACTGTAGGTTGGTGATGGGGTCTCTGTCCGCGACTTCCACGGACATGGTCAACCGATTGGTACTGGCGGCTCGTTCCTCTGATGATTTTGCTCGTTTCTACTTCCCGCAGAGGGAGATGGGTGGGTGATGATGGAGCCTGGTATGGAGAAGACCGGCGGTGGCGGTGGCGGCCACGTTATATAATTTACAAATTGTAATTTTAACAGATGGCCTCTCTAATATTGCCCGTTCCAATTTATCTAATATTACCATGTCATATGGTTTGTAGTTGTACTCATGGATTTAAATATCGATATTATCGGCGAAATATCGCCGATAATATCGATTTTTTGCGGGATAGATATTTTAATAGGTATCCGTGTGGTTTTCGACAAAATATCGCAATATTATCGATATTATATCGAGATATTTTGTTGAACGGTGCAATCGGACTCCGATATCGAACGCCGGAGAAGAACGCCGGAGTTGGTGTGCCTATTCCCGAGCCGATTTCGTCCCAAAAACCTTGCAAAAACACGATTTTTAACTTCAATTTCACATATAAGCTTCAAATTTCACGCATGCATCAACGATTCAACATATGTGATGTCGGTTTAGGGCTTAGGGTTTCAATGGAATCTCACCTGAAAAATCGATGACTGGGCCAACTCCTTGCTCAGCGGCGCACCACCAGAGACGACTGAGCCAAGTCCGACTGAGCCAGAGCCACGATCAACGGCGGCGAAGGATCGAGAGAGTGGGAGAAGGGGGAGATCTGTGTGTGTGTGGGTCGAATGGAGAAGGGGGAGAAGAGAGGTCAGGCCTCAGAGAAGAAGAGAGAAGGATCAAGAAGGGGGAGATCTGTGTGTGTGGGTCGAATGGAGAAGGGGGAGAAGAGAGGTCAGGGGCCTCAGAGAAGAAGAGAGAAGGATCGAGGGCCTCTGTGTGTGTGTGGGTCGAATGGAGAAGGAGGAGAAGAGAGGTCAGGCGCCTCAGAGAAGAAGAGAGAAGGATCGAGAATGAGAGAGAGAGAGAGAGCCGTATGCGTGTGAGATATGTGTGCGTGTGTTGTGTGCGTGTGTGATGGCATGTCTGTGTGTGTGTGCCTCTGTGGTTGAGTGACCCCATCTGACTCACCTCATGAATTTTTCAATCACTTTTTACAATTGCAGACAATGGACAACGAATAATAGCATGTCTGTGTGTGTGCCTCTGTGGTTGATTGACCCCATCTGACTCACCTCACTAATTTTTCAATCACTTTTTACAATTGCAGACAATGGACAACGAATAATAGAACTTTAATAATGAAACCGTGTGTCACTGTGAGTCTGTGATATGTTTTCACATGCAAAACCATGTGCCACTCTCTGTTATATACTTATATTCTTCCACCTTATCAGAGGTGGAGTATCAGAGGCATTCCCTCAGAGCATTTTTGTTTCTTCTTCTTCCCTTACCATTTTCAAAGTCATTCCAGATTCATTCCAAAGCTTGAACACAAAGGGTTCCATATTTAAGGTAAGTTTACAAACTTATATTTATATTATTGTAATTTATACAACAACAAATAAATTTGTATGGACTCGTATGTTAATTTTTTTAAGTAATTAATACTTGCATGTTAATTTTTGTAAGTAATTAAGTAATGTTAACAATTACATGTTAATTTTTTTTAAGTAATTAAGTAATGTTGTATAATTATTCCCTAGGATTATTTTAATATGTTTAATGTTATTTATTATTTTATTAATATTAGGTTTTATTATCAAATTGGATTATTATTCATTAAATTAGATTATTATCAAATTGGATTATTCATTAAATTGACTTATTATCAAATTGGACTATTCATTAAATTGGATTATTGTTAAATTGGATTATTATTCATTAAATTGGATTATTCATTAAATTGGCTTATTATCAAATTGGACTATTCATTAAATTGGATTATTGTTAAATTGGATTATTATTCATTAAATTGGATTATTCATTAAATTGGCTTATTATCAAATTGGACTATTCATTAAATTGGATTATTATTAAATTGGATTATTATCAAATTGGATTATTATTCATTACTATGTTTTATATTAGGATTATTTTTTTATCAAATTGGATTATTATTCATTAATATTAGGTTTTTTTTATTATCAAATTGGATTATTCATTAAATTGGATTATTATCAAATTGGATTATTATTCATCACTATGTTTTATATTAGGATTTTTTTTTTATCAAATTGGATTATTATTCATTAATATTAGGTTTTTTATTATTATCAAATTGGATTATTCATTAAATTGGATTATTATCAAATTGGATTATTCATTAAATTGGATTATTATTCATCACTATGTTTTATATTAGGATTATTTTTTTATCAAATTGGATTATTATTCATTAATATTAGGTTTTTTTTTATTATCAAATTGGATTATTCATTAAATTGGATTATTCATTAAATTGGATTATTATCAAATTGGATTATTATTCATCACTATGTTTTATATTAGGATTATTTTTTTATCAAATTGGATTATTATTCATTAATATTAGGTTTTATTAATCCATATTATTTTTTTAATTACTTAAATGTTTACAATCATTTTCTTTACTTCGTATTTAATTCTTCTGTACAATAACTTTATTATTTAGGTTCTCTTATATAACCGTCATCACTACTATATTTTTTGGCCAAAAAATATTTGTCTAATTTTCATGAAAAATAAATGTAGGTACGTTTAAGATGTCTAGTGGAGCTACTAAACGAGATCCAGCTTGGGAATATGGAGACCCAATAGACGGAAACAAACATGGCACAATTTGCAAATATTGTGGTCGGGTAATGAAGAGTGGTGGAGTGACACGACTTAAGTACCATCTTAGTGGATTAGATCCAGCAAAAAATGTCCAACGATGCGATAATGTCCCCCCCAGAAGTGAAGGCATTCATCAGCACATTATTAAAAAATAAAAAACAGCAGAAGGAAAAGAGAACACAAGGAATGGAAAATATTCGAGCTGGGCTACGAGGAGAAGTCATTGGCCAAGCGGTTGACAGTGATGATGATGACGATGAGGACGAATGTGATGATGACATGGGACCTGAAGAACGACGCAGTTTGAAACAAGCATTACGTGCCTCCAAACAGTCAGCATGGGAAAGAGAACACCTTCATAAAATTCCTAATAGAGCACAAGGTTCCGGGACAAGTGGTGGTGCACAAATGAGACGGGGAGGCAGTCTTAGAGAATCACAACCAACACCACCAATAGCCCCAAGTTTATATAAGTCATCCAACGCACGTCAAAATAGTGTTTGGAGTTATTTCAAGGGAGGTAATGTGAAGGAGGGAATGGGGCGTCTAATTAGCAAGTTCTTTATCTATGAAAATGTCCCTCCTGCAAAGGCATCATCACATCATTTCAAAAATATGGTAGTGGGATGTCAACAAGCCGGTGTTGGAGTACAACCTCCCACTCCCTATGAAATAAGAAACAAATATTTGGATTGGGAGTATAACGACATTGGCGAGTATGTTAACAAGTTGAGGTCAAAGTGGGAAACACATGGTTGCACAATCATGTGTGACGGATGGACTGGGCCGACCAGATTGTCTATCATAAACTTCATGGTATACTCCAAGGGAAAAACAGTTTTTTTGAAGTCTGTTGATGCTTCAGACCATATAAAGAACTACAAGTATATTTACAAATTATTGAGGGATGTAATCATGGAGGTGGGAGAGCATAATGTTGTCCAAGTCGTGATCGACAACGGTTCTGCATTTGTCAAAGCTGGAAAAAAGTTAATGAAGCATCATAATGTGTTTTGGACATCATGTGCAGCACATTGTATTGATCTCATGTTTGAGGCAATGGGGAAGAGAGAGAATGTTGCTACTGTGGTCAAAAGAGCTAAAACGATCACAAATTATATTTACAATCACAGTTGGTTGTTGGCAAAGATGCGTGAATTTTGCAAGGGAGAAATTATTCGTCCAGCTACCACTCGATTTGCCACCAATTATATTGCATTAGACAGCCTAGTTAAGAAGAAAGCAGGGTTGAAGCAACTATTCACTAGTGACGATTGGGCCAACCACAATTTCAGCCGCTCAAGTACAGGTCGTATGGTGGAAAGTATAGTGCTTGATCATGCTTTTTGGACTCAATCAGAACATGTGTGCCAAGTGTTTGAACCTCTGTACAAAGTTTTACGGATCGTTGACACAGAAGTGTATCCTACTATGGGGGCAGTATATGAGTTGATGCGTGTAGTGAAGGATGAATTGGAAAGAAAACATGGTGCAAGGTGGGTCATAAAGATAATTGATGACCGATGGTATAAAACATTATACCACGATTTGCATGCAGCAGGTATAAATTATGTCATAATTTGCAATTCATTTCTTTAGTTGCATAAGTATTATTTCTCTTATTAGAGTATGTGTTTATTTGAACATCATATTATTTGAATCCCCGATACCAATACAGACCCGGTGTTGGAGATGATGGTACCCCTATACGTGTTGTACATAATGTATTCTCTAAATTAGACCCTGCATCACCAGCAGTTGGCCAATTTGGAAATGAGGTACACAATTACTTAAATTATAATAATTACTTTGTTGGATTAAACTAACACGATTTATTGAATTCAGCTAACATGGTTTAAAGATGCAAGAAGAACTTTTGGAGAACCAACATCAGTTGCTGCTCGAACAAATATGTCTCCTAGTGAGTATAAACATATTTCACTATAAGTTTATAATAGAATTTGTTGGAGTTATTAGGCTTATCAACATTGTTTTTCATTGTAGCTGAATGGTGGATCATGTATGGGACCGATGCACCAACTGTGAGAAAGTTAGCAATCAAAGTATTATCACAAACAGCTTCCTCATCTGCTTGTGAAAGAAATTGGAGCACATTTGCATTCATACACACAAAGCAAACAAATAAGTTGGCTCATAGTAGCTTGGAAAAATTAGTTTATTGCTACTACAACATGAAGCTTCAACTTCGAGATAAGGAAGCAGAAATAGATCATGTCGACCGTGGTGACCCATTAGATGTGTTTGATATTGTTGGTGCAGATGATGATACACAGGATAACCAACTTTATCAATGGATTAGACCTCTTCATTTAGATGATGATGAAGGCAACCCAGCTCACAGAGTTGCTGAAGAAGCACGTAATGAAGGGATAAATGTAGAAAGAGTATTAGAAGAGGAGGTGGGATCTAGGAGCGCTGACTCTTTGGAAGAACTTTTGCGCCCAAGACCAAGAAACACTGGAATTCCACCTTCTTCCAATCCTACACAACCACAACATCGTGCTGATACTAATGATAGCTCTAGTACAAGATCAGGAGACTCACCTACCACCAGAGTTGGGAATGATGAAGGATACAGTGGAGCTGGAGGTAGTGGTGGTGGATATGGAAACTATTATGGACCACCTCCCGGATTTATGACCCCCTTCACTGGTGAGGCAAACTTCACGCATGCAACACAGGATGATGACCATGGCAGTAGGCGGGCAAGACCAGGAATTGGTGCCATAGGGAAAGACTATACTCGTAGAGAAAGAGGCAAGGGGATTTTGTCAAGTCAAGAAGATGACTCGTTATCTAGAACTTCGGACTCTGTTGGTGTGGGAAGTAGTAACTATGGTTATACTCATAGCCAACCATTTCCCTACCCTTCATATCCCATTCCTGTTGGGATGGAATCGAGCGAGTCATGGAAACAATCCCAGACTCAATCTTCAAATGATTTTGCTTATGGACAACCTCAACCAATCTCGGATCCATATGGGTGGCATGTTAACAATTACATGCAAAACTATTTTGGGGATTTATCATTTGATAACTACTCTTCACAATACACTCACTCTACACGTAGAGATGATGAAGATAGTGAAAATTTTGAACCTCATAGGAACTCTATGTGGTACTAAAGTGTAAAATATTGTACTAATTCATTATATATAAATGATTTATGGTGTGTTTAGACTTCTTTCATTAATTACTACATATTTTCTACACTCACAATGTTTGTCAGCTCGCTATATAATCAACTTGATAATGTTAAATCCATCATGCAATGCATTTCCTTCCAATTTTTTGTGATAAACTAATAGATAATTGACTAAATAAACATCCTGCAAAGTTTCAATAAAAATTTCCAAGTTTTTCTTACAATTTCTGTGGTTTCCATGTAATTTTTATCGATATCGATATTTTATCGATATTTCTGTGTTTTCGGACTACCGATATTTCCGATATTTAAATCCTTGGTTGTACTCACATTTTATTACAAAAAAAAAATCCGAAGAAGAATGAATTGAACATTCCAATTATTTTATCTATCTTTACTCTTTAGACCATCTCCAACCCTTGGGCTAAAAGCCAAATTTTTTAGCCCGAAAAATTTAGCTTTTAGCCCAAAAACAGTTTTTCTGCTCCAACTCTTTCTAGCCTAAAATTTTAGCCCGGAATTATTAAAGAATAAACTTAGGCTATTTTTTTCTTAAATTAAATTAAAAAAATAAATAAATATGTAGAATATCGTAAATTAATTTTATGAACATTTTAATCAAAAAAAATTTAAATTTCGATAAATATTTTCATTCAGTTTAGTGGAGCCCACACAGATTTCTGGGCTAAATTCTGGGGGGAATCTGGCCTTGGTTTAGCATTTAGCATTTAGCCCGAATTTTCCCCTTGGGTTGAAGTGAGTTTGGGGGGTAATTTGTAGCCCAGGGTTGGAGATGGTCTTACAAGCAAACATAGGCCAAGGTAGAGGTGGCAAATTAATTAATCGGTTTGTTAATGATGCCTATTAAAATATATTTAGTTTGATTTCACCTTACATCATCATCAACGCTATCAATTCTACTTTTATATTGTCGTAATATAAATTAATGGGTCTTAACGAGTACCCATTAATAATTTAATAAATTAATTTGTCACCTCTAGGCTGAGGAACAAACCAAACAGATATTTTTCTCATTGAGAGAGATCTTTCTTGAGGAACGGAACTATGTTAGAGCATTTTCAATAAAGATGCAAAACTGGAAAATACTCTAATGGCTGAATGCAAAATCTCCATATTTGCAAGAATATGTAAATAAAAGTTTACATTTTTTAAGGTGGACCTTGCCAATTATAGAGAGATCAATAAATGAAATCTCAAATTTAAAATTTATAGGACAGTTGAACTAACATTTACACTTTCAAAAAAATAATAAATGAGATTTAAACGTAGTTTTTACATCTAAAATTTGCATCTCCTTGTCAAAGATGCTCTTATCAGTGAATCTCATTGCTTCTTATAATGGCTAATCTAGTCATATCTTTGACTATATTATTTTACTTACAATGTCCTGAAACCCTTAGCTTGCTGCTATTATGTCTAGAATCAAATCACTTTGATTCAATTATAATTTTTTTATCCTAAACCAATACATTTCTTCTTTTTTTTAATTTTAATTTTTTGATAAAAGAGGAAAATTTATTATCGAAAACATCTATTACAAAAAACAACGTCAAATTACAAGAAAACCAATGCCAATACGATCAAAGAGCAGAGCTTTATATTATTTGATTCTAGTTATTTTTTTTATTTATGGAAAAGAGCAATAAATTACAAAGAGAAACACCTAGTACAACCAATGCCAGTACGATCAAAGAGTAGAGCTCTACTTGCAGCAGGTGGCAAAGACCTATCCCAAATGTGTAAGTTCCCAACCTGAAACCCACATCCGTAACGGCATCAGCCACAAAATTTGCTTCACGATACACACGAGTCCAAGATATGTGCTCAAAAGACCCAACAATAATTTTGATGTCGTCAATAATACTCCTCACTCTCCAAGGGACGCCACAAGTCCCCTGAACCTCCTCAATGATAAGCTTTGAATCACCCTCCACCATGATTTTCTGAAACCCTCTGCTTTTCGCCATCCATAGAGCATCCCTGAGAGCCAGACATTCCGCAACATTGATCGAAACCACCCCTAATTGTCTGGCTCCGGCTAACACCGGATTTCCTCTACCATTCTTTATGATAAATCCTGTAGCCGCTCCATTGTTCTTGACGGAACAGTCAAAATTTAGTTTGTAGAAATCATCTCCCGGAGGGTGCCATCTAATTAGCCCTTCCTGCTTCTTACAAGCAACCAAATGTTTTCTATTAGCATTATTATAATCATTCGCCATATTGAAAACCAAGAATGCCACACAAGAAGGGTATGCCTTGGCTTTATTGTTAAGCCAACTGAAGATTTTAACCTTATTGAGAATATTTAGCTTCCACATTCTTTTTAGTAGTTTATCCTTCAAACCATCACTTATCAAAGAGTTTTGAATCCAAGTAGCAGCTTTCACACTAAAACTTCCATTAGCATTTAAGCCCCAGCACAACAAATCTTTCTTATTATAAATAGGTAAAGGGATGCTACAAATCTTCTTAGTGATTTCCTCATCCACTAACTCACTCAACAAGTCTCTATTCCAAGTCCCATTCGTGATAAAATGACTAACTGTAATACTTAAATCAATATGACTTAATTGGTCATCCGGAATAAGATTCTGTAATAGGAAAGGAAAAACCCAATTTTGGATACACAACTTAATGTCCCTACCATTTTCCACAATCCAACGTGCCCTTTTTTCAATAACATATCTTGCATTCAAGATTCCTTTCCAGGCCACCGAGTGATTTTGTTTCACCTTAGCCTCCATAAAATTCTCCCTTCGGAGGTACTTTTGTTTCACTAATTGAACCCACCAGTTCTGATTATTAGTAAGTACTCTCCATCCAAGCTTGGCAAGGTAAGCATTATTAAAGTTGCTACTTTTTCTAATACCTAATCCATCATTGCATTTCGGTTAGCAAACTCTATTTCGGGGTTCATCTTGCCCTCCTTCCCCTATAAGAACTTCATATTCTCCTTATCAAGCATCTTTCTAAACTTTTCAAGGCATTTAAAACAAGACATCAAGTGGTTTGGCATTCCACTAAGATTAGCCTTGATTAAAGGGACCCTACCCGCTCTCGAGAGCGTGTTTGCTTTCCACCCTGCTAATTTATTTTTAATCTTTAGCTCAATATCCTTCGTATTAATTGAGTCTCTCCAATAGATAATGTTATTTGCACCTAAATATTTACCAATGGTAGTCTTGTGTTGGATTTGGATAATATTAGCAACCTCGATACGAACTTGATTAATAGTGTTCTCCGGAAAGTAGAGAGAAGACTTTTATTTTTTGTCCGGAAGCGGAATCGAACATATTAAAAAAATTTAAAATATTCCTAGCAACCCCTTTAGATGCTTTAGCAAAAATGAGGCAATCAACGGCAAAAACTAAATTGGAAACCTTAAACCCTCTAGGTGAAGTCAAAAGCCCTACACTAGTTTTAGGAGTTAAAGCCAAGTTATTAAACTGTCTAATTAACGGTTCCATACATAAAATAAATATGTAGGGAGATAAAGGATCCCCTTCTTTAATTCCCCTAGAAGGGTGAAAGTAACCATGAGCTTTACCATTAATCATGATGGACATAGATATGGATGTAATGCACTCCATAATGAGATTTATCCAGTGATTGTTTATCCCAAATTTGGTTAACACCACTCTAATATAATCCCAACTCAACATATCATAAGCTTTTTCCAGGTCTAATTTCACCGCCATCGCTCATATTCTCCCTTTTCTTTGTTTAAAAGTTGACAAAATTTTATGAGCAATAAGAATCTTATCATGAATGGATCTCTTTGGAGGAAACGCTCCCTGATTATTTGATATACACATTGCTAATATTGGTTTAAGCCTACTCACCATCACTTTTGTAATAATTTTATACATCACATTACAAAGGCTAATAGGTCTAAAGTTAGCCACTGTTTCAAGATTGTCAACCTTGGGAATAAGGGCAATGTTCGTATGATTAATTAAATTTAAACTAGACCCGTTCGTACAGAAGTCCTTAACAGACCTTATGATTGAAGGCCCAATGACATTCCAACATTTTTGATAAAAAAATAGCATGGAAGCCATCTGGACCAGGGGCCTTCAACGCCCCAACACCATTGACAGCCCCCCAAATCTCGTCATCACAGATAAGGCTAAGTAAAGCCAAGTTCTGGCTTTCAGTTATGCAAGAGTAAATTATATTAGTAAAATTTTGAATCATATTGTTATTTGAAGCAGTATGGCGAGTAAAATGCAGTTTGAAATCCTACACAAAAACTTGTTCCATACCCTCCCCTTTTACCCGCCAAAACCTCGCTGAGTCCTTAATTTTTTGGATCTCCTTCCTTTTATGTCTAATATTAGTTACTGTTTGGAAGAATTTGGTATTTTATCTCCTAATTGGAGCCAATTAACTCTCATTTTCTGAGCCCAGAGGATTTCTTCATTGTTGAGGGTTCTATTTAATTCATTCTGAAGCCTAGCCTCTTCAGTTAGCAGGTGAAGATTATTTGGATCCTCTATTCTTTGGTTTTGAATATCATTTATTTTCTCAAACAACTTTCGCACTTTTGCATACACATTACCAAAGACTACCTTATTCCAACTCCTGGCAAAACATCGCAAGGCACCTAGACACTCTCTACGTTTATCATTAGGGTTACCATCCACCTCCAAGCTCCAAGCTTTTTTTTAACAATATTAAAGAAGCCTGGGTGGTTTAACCACATAGCTAGAAACTTGAATTCACTTCGTCCACTTACAATGCATTGGTTGTTGGAACAACAGTCTAAAAGAATAAGACTATGGTCCAAACCAAATATTGGGTAATTATGGAGATTAACATTCGGGTGTAAGTTCAACAAAGCTGCATTAACCAAAGCTCTATTAAGTCTTTCAAAAATTAAAGTGCTATCCTTATGTCCATTAGTCCAAGTAAAAGGCACCCCAGAGGTAGGGAGCGACACAAGTCCACCATTCTTAAAAAAATTAGCAAAATTAACCATATGCACACTTGTATTCCTATCGCCCCCTACTTTTTCACTAAGACTTAGTATGTTGTTAAAGTCTCCCATCAACATCCATGGTTGAGAATTAGTGTTTATATCATATAGACTTAACAAATCCTCCCACAGTTGTATTTGCATGTGTTTTTTAGGATAAGCATAAATGAAAGTGCAAAGAAAATTAACACCCAAATCAGTAATCTTGAAACTGCAGTGGATAAATCTTGGACAAGAAGCAAGTACATCAATGTTTATTGTCTAGTCATTCCAAAACAGGCAAAACCCCCCAACTTGCCCATCCCCTTCAGCCAAAAACATCCTTAGATAACTTACTAAGACCAGACCTAGGTTCAACAATGCAAAAAAAAATCAAGCTTAATTAAACTAGACAAAAATTTAAATCGAGGAGCGAATTCGAGTCTGCCTCAACCTCTGCAGTTCCATACTAAACATTTCATCAGTCAACGTCTTCCACTACAAAGCCTGCTCCAACCCTATCATTACAATTGTTTCTACCATTTTCCATACTTTCCATATACTGTGTCTGCTCCACATTTTCTTCTTTGGCCTCCATAAACTCCTCCTCATCCTCCACAACAGTTTTGCCCATTTCTTGCCTTACCAAACAAGTTACCTCCAAATATCTCATAAGAAACCAGAGCGCAATCAGGTCTCTACTTGGAAACTAAATCAGCCTTCGAGACCCAAGTTTTATTAACTCGAACCACATTGTCGTAAGCCCTACCATATCTTCTTGCTCCACTTCTACCCTACTCAAATACCTACTCTTCCTAGAAGCCACGATTGTCCAACCATCACTCGCATTATTTTTCTGAGCCCTAACCTATTCCCTAATCTCTAGCTCATCCTCATCCTTGGAGTTCGCCTCTTCCCCTAACACAGGTTGAGGAAACACCAGCATAACTTCTCCATGCAGCTCTTATTTGGTATCCTAAAAAATCTCAGCTCCCGTCGAAAAGACAAGTGGTTTATCCTTAAACAATTTATCTACCAGCAGCCACCCATCCCTATCCTCAATCGCTAGGCACTTATGACCATTCACTCTCTTTCGACCACAATAAAAGCACACTTCAAATAACTTCTCATAGCTGAGCAAAACATGATAATCCTCATAGTCATTAATAGCCAAAACTCTCTTTAAAGGTGGTCTCAAGTCCACCTCCATCAAAACTCTCACGAACAAACCATTCAAACCCGATATAGTGTTTTCATCTGCCCTAATAAAAGCTCCCAAAGGTTGCAAAATGACTTCTAGAATTTCAGCATCTGGATACTGCACTGGATTCTAAGGACGCAAACCTAAACTCTCAGGCTAGAGATCATATCCACATCACGAAAAAAAAGTTGTCCACTTCTCTAAATGGAAAATTTGACCCCTAACATACCAAGGTCGATTATTTAGCACACACTCCATCTTTTTTTGCACAGTGAACCTCATAGCATACTAATGGTGACCAAAGTGGTCGAGATAAAAAATGGTCTTTGCTTCAATCTGTTTCCCTACCAGTTTCCCCATAAACACCCTATTCTCTATGTGCTCCACATTAAGACCAGAATAAAGGTTAGTCGACACCCTATGACATCACTCTCAAGAGTGAAGGTACCCTTAGCACCATCAACAACTACCAGAGGTTGACCAGGATGAGGCAAGGCAAACCTACTCACCCAAGACGATAACATAGGACTGAAAGGAAGTCCAGGGTGCCTTAAGGACGAGGCTTCAAGTTGAGAAATGATAGTCATTTGGAAGATAAAGGCTAAAGACTTAGAAGTTAGGAGAAACACACATATGAGCAAATATTGAAAATGCACCCCATATATAAGCAAACAACCAAGGGTAAAGCATGCAGACACAACCGTGGGAATAACAAACGTTAGATAAGGCAAGAAAAAAAACGCAACACATAACATTTCATATTCAATCCAGCAAAAGTAATTAACAACAATGATTACCAAGCCAGGCTATCTAATCGTCACAATAAACCACATAATCCAAGGGCAATTAGGCTTAAGACACAATAAAATAAGAGCAAGACAATAATTACCCTCAAAGCTAGCATTTATACTGGGATTACTCCACTGATTCACCTTCTCCATACACAAGTTTAGGCATTTAAGTTTACTTCTCCACCCCTCTCACTGCAGAATTAGTCTATCATTATTCAACCTTTCTCTAATTAAGACTCATTCCCCCAAACATACAAACCAATCCCAACATGCGCATGGGATGTAGACATAAACAACAATTACAAGCCACCCCACATACTCCCAATGACACCAAAAAAGATGAAAAGACTTCCCTTTTTCCCTTTGAACCCTAAACCCAACATTATTACTACTTGTCGATCCCTTCTCAGTCATCCAGAAACCCCCAAAAAAGGATTACAACCCTCTATTTGCCTCCAATGCACGCTGAATCATTATCACTCCTCATATTAACCACTAATTAGCCACAATATTAGCTTGGAAAAGGGTGAATAATAAAAGATTAAAAGCCCTGAAACGAGAGCCAAACCCTAACCCTAGGCGGCCTCTCTTCTCCCTATCAACTCCATGTGCCCCTAAAGCGCGCTAAATCATTATCCCTTTTCCTATTAGCCAACTAATTAGCCAAACATTTAGCTTGGAAGGGGTCAATAATAATGGATTAAAAGCCCCAGATTGAAACCCTAACCATAAACCTAGGCGGCCTCTCTTCCCCTTTTCTACCCTTCTCCTATTCATTTGTTTTCTATTTAGGTACATTCATTTTGCTACATGAGGAACTTTGTTATCTTTTCCTATATGGACTTGTATTCCTTGGGGATGTAGGATTTCGTCTCTCCCTTATTACTATAAATAAAGGCACTATGTAGGGGGAGAATATAGATTTCTCTCTACAATTCTACAAACATATCTCTCTCTATCTCTCTCATTGTCGTCGGCCCCCTTCTCTTTGTCAGATAAAATAGGCTACAACCGTTAGTAGCACTCTCCTAGCGCTGCGCTTAGGAATCTGACGTTGAAGCTTTTTCTGCATCAAACTAGTTCATCTATATCATCACACAATCAGATTCTTCCAAAACAATAGTTTTATCTCGATATTTTTGCAGCCTTGATAGCATGAACATTCACCATAATGCATGACCGAATTTTACATTTTACGAATTTTAGATTCTACATAAATTGTGTATGCATTATAATCATAATTGTTGAATTATGTGAATCTGATATTGCCATGAATTACATCAAATATATGTGCATGCATCAAAATCATTGAATTTAATTGAAAAAGAAATTAATTGAAATAGGTTGCGAAGAACAGGAGCAACACCCTTGCTTAATAAGAGAATATGCATTTTGGCATCGAACCCCAAGACCCGGCGTCGCCCGAAGTCGACCATGGTTTCACCGCTGTTTTTCTTGGGAAATTACGACCTGCAGTCATGTTTGGGACCTCACCAATCATCAGAGACGATGAGTTTTTCTCAAAATCAAATGAACATCGAAGAATTCTTCAAACCTTCATCGGTCTTAGACCCCTCAACGTTGAAACCTAGATTTCCGTCCAAAATTTGGGTTCCCAGTTGAACCCACATGTTTCGTCGTGCCGAGACTCTTGAGGAAATTCGCTTGAAGCGACGTTGGAGCTTCCCTCGATCCAGTTTAGACACCCAGCGCCGTTGGGGCATCTCAGATTCCTCTGACTCAAGCCCTAGTGGGCCTCGGATCCTTGGCCCGCATCTCACAACGCCCATTGGCTTGCTGCTGTGTTTGTCTTCCTAACCCAAATCCAACAAACCAATTTGGGTTTTTGTTGTACCTGGCCAGCAACACACCGGCCCTGATAGGCTATGGTGTTCCCCTGTGTCGTGTTACACCCGATCACGCCCCCATCTAGGCCATCTGTTTCGGGTCCAGATCTCTTGTAGCCTATTTGTTGTTATTGGGCTTGCAGCTCACTCTATCATTTGGGCCTGATCCACTCGAGCCTATCCCAGCCCATTCGTAGGTTTGGGGCGCACGACTCATGTTTCTTAAGCCCACCCGTGGGCTTTAGGCCCTGAGTTATTTGCCTAATTATTTAAGGTCCAATGGGTTTTATATTTTTTTCACCCACATTTTAAATTTGGCTCGAAGTCTAAATAATTAATTCAATCATAATTTTAGACTTAAAGTTCTATTTGCATATTTATGTGTATATATTTGTGTTTGTCTACAACAACATATGAACCTGCAGTTCATAATTACTTCAAAACCTGAAGTTTCTAAAAACATGCCTTGTTTGAAAACCTGAAGTTTTCCTTAAAAACATCACCCATGAAAACCCAAATTTTTTTCATGCAAATTTAACCAATACATGTCTACTAGAACCTGAATGTTCTACTCATATGTGAATGGATTGATTTTTCTCCATTACACTAACCACATCTTGTCCATCTATTTTGTGATAAGAACATGTTGAATTTGAACAAACTCGACTTCACGGCTTTGGAGGTATCTGGAAGGAACTACCTCAAGTGGGTCCAAGATGTGAAACTCTACCTCAATGCAAAGAATTTACGTCCTGCCATTGAAGAAAAGATGGACAATCCGGTTAGTGAAGCTGAGAAAGCCACTGCTATGATCTTCATCCGAAGACATATTCATGACTGTCTACAAATTGAGTACCTTACTGAGGAGGATTCACGTGCATTATGAGTCGCTTTGGCTAGTCGTTTTGATCACCAAAAGGACATCTTCTTGCTTGAAGCAAGACATGACTGGCAACATTTGTGCTTTCAAGACTTTAAGTCTGTGAATGACTTTAAGTTTTGTAACAAAACTTTGACCAAAGAAGATCTCCTAGAGAAGACCTATTCGACCTTCTATGCTACTAATATTATCCTATAGTGACAATATAGAGCTCAGAAGTTCATTAAGTTTTCAAATTTGATATTTGTTTTGCTTATCGCTGAAAAAGCAGAATCAACTGCTGATGAAGAATCATCAAGTTCGACTTACTAGGACGACTAATGTGCCTGAAGCACACTATAACACAAACTAACACCCAAAACACCAAAAGAGGCATGGTAGGGGTGACCAGAAGCCACCTAGCCAAGGTCAACGGAGTCAATGCCCATCCAAGGGAGGAAACAAAGCCTAGAAGTGCCCAAACCTCGCTCCCAAGGCCTCAAACTTCAAAAACAATGGCAAAGCACCTGAAACCATGGATGCGGATAAGTGTTATCGCTGTGGTTCAAAAGACCATTGGTCCCATGTTTGCCGAGCTCCCTAGAAGGTTGTAGCTGAATATCATTCTCGTTGTCAAAAGTTTGAATCAAACTTTGTTCAAGTTGACGAACCAGAGAATACCAAGATGGAGGTTTCTAACTTTCAGGAGGATACCACCCCTATGGAAGATTAGAATCTTAGACACAGACATATTTTTTTAGTAGAAATAAGACAATGGGCCCGAATTCCACTTAGTGGCCAAACCTATTTGTGTTTTTTGGTTAAATTTTCAACAATTTTTCCTTTGTGCTTGGATTATTTGTTAGTGATTTATTTTTGGATATTAGGTTTTTTTTTAATTACCATCCTTGAATAAATAAAATTATTTTGAATAGATATTTGTTTTTAAAAAAAACTTGTATGCATGTGACCGATTCAAATTAATTTTTCATTCTAGGTATGACTAGCGGGGAAGTTAGTTGCCTGGCAGATAGTGCAACCACGCACACTGTTTTGCGTGAACGCATCTATTTCACTAACTCCATACCTAAGAATGCACTTTTGACAACTCTCTTAGGCCCATCCAACCTGATTGAAGGATAGTGTAAGGCACGTATAATGTTGTCCAACGGTACAATCTTGACTATTGATGAGGCACTCTATTCTCCATGTTCCAGAAGAACGTTGTTAAGTTTCAAGGACATTAGAGATAACAATTACCACGCTGAAACCCACGTAGAAAACGGAGTTGAATTTATGTGCATAACTTCTTGCGAATATGGCTAGAAGCATATTCTAAAGAAAATGGAGCGTATCTTGAGTGGTTTGTATACTACGATTAAATACCTCATAGAATGCCACTATGTGGCTGACCCTACTTTTTGGGATCGCACACGAAATTACACTTTGGCATGACCGGTTGGAACATCTTGGACAAATAGCGATGTGTCGTATCCTTAAATCATCACACAGACATCCACTAACCCGAAGTTTAGGTTCGATCCAAGAGATTGCATGTCAAACATGTTTAATGAGAAAGCTTATTACTAAGCCTTCTTATGACAAGATTCATTCGAATCCTCCTATTTTTCTACAATGGATTCAGGGGGACATTTGTGGACCGATTCACCTTCCATGTGGACCATTTAGATATTTTATGATTTTGGTTGACACTTCCACACGTTGGTTACACGTGTGCTTGTTGCCCACAAGGAACGCTGCATTCTCCAAATTGTTGGCTCAAGTTATCAAGCTCAAGGCTCACCGCCCTAATTATCTGATCAAATCTATTTGATGGATAATGCTGGAGAATTTTAAAACTTTTGATGACTATTGCACGTCGGTTAGGGTTGAAGTTGAACATCATGTACCTCATGTTCACACCCAGAATGGCTTAGTAGAGGCATTCATTAAACGCTTATAAATGATTGCTTGATTGTTGGTCATACGTACCAAGCTCCCGATTGCTGCTTAGGGTCATGCAATATTACACACAACAAAGTTAGTCTACCTGAGGCCTATTATGACACAACCATTTGGCGCTCTTCAGTTGGTTACTAGATATGAACCTGACATATCTCATCTGTGTGTTTTTGGTTGTGCGGTCTATGTGCTAGTTTCACCGCCTTTACGTACAAAAATGGGGCCTTAGTGAAGGACGGGAATCTATGTCAAATATGATTCTTCTTCGATCATTTGTTACTTAGAACCTTTGACAAACGATCTTTTTACCGCTCATTTTGTGGATTGTCACTTATATGAGACAATCTTCCCGTCGTTAGGGGGAGATAAAAACGTTAACGTTCCTGAAGAACGACGTGAATTATCGTGGATGACTCCCACTTTGTCTCATTTAAATCCCCGCACAGCTTAGTCTGAAAATGAAGTGCAATGCATATTAGATCTCTATAGTATAGCTCAGAGCATGCCATATGCTTTCATCGATCTATTGTAAGTGACAAGATCACATATTCCACCTGCAAATATGCCTGCAAAGATGGATGTACCAAATGTATGACATATTTTCCTCTTGGAGGCCCGGGACGCCACTTTGGCCGATCTATGTACATTAGCGGCTAACCAATCATCTGCCCGTACACAAAAGCATGGCAGACCTCTTGATTCAAAGGATTCACTCCACCGGAAGAGGAAACCCATGACACAAGGTCCCGAATAGCCTACCATGAATCTGATAGTCACTTACTCATTCTATCTAACTCATAAGGAAATTCTAAATTACGAGATTTTAGTCTATTATGCTAGCTTAGATGATGTGTGGCGTAGAAATAAGATGATCGTCGATGATGCATTAGCATTTGCAGTGGTTACTAAGATCATGTTGAGCGATAACATTAAATCGTGTTCCGCTGATGAATGTCGAAGTAGAAGTGATTGGTTAAACTAAAAACAAGCAATCCAAGTCAAATTTGATTCGCTTACTAAACATAAGGTGATTGGACCTCCAGCTCTTACTCCTCCACATGTAAAGCTCGTTGGCTATAAGTGGATTTTCATTCAAAAGCGTAATGAGAAGAACGAAATTGTGCGTTAGAAAGCTTGTCTTGTCGCACAAGGCTTTTCACAACACCTTAAGATTGACTATGACGAAACTTATTCACCCGTTATGGATGTGATTGCTTTTAGCTACCTTATCAGTTTGGTAGTTTCTGGAAAACTAAATATGCAATCAATTGATGTAGTAACTGCGTATCTCTATATAGATCTTGATACGTAAATTTATATGAAAGTTCTCGAATGACTTACATTGACTAGATCAAATATTTCCAAACCTAGGAACACGCTCTCAATTTGGTTGATGCATTCACTCTACAGTTTGAAGCAATCCAAAAGAATGTGGTATAATCGTCTAAGTGAGTATTTAACTCGTTATGGATATGTGAACAATGAAATATGCCCTTGTGTGTTCATTAAGAAGTCACATTCCAGATTTGCGATTGTTGCAGTATATGTCGATGACATGAATCTCATCGGAACTCCTGAAGAGCTCACGAGAATTGCCTCACACCTAAAGTCAGAATTTGAGATGAAAGATCTAGGTAAAACTTGATATTGTCTCGATCTCGAGATATAGCATTGTTTAGATGAAATCTTAGTTCATCAATTGAATTACACCCAGAAGGTGTTGAGCCGCTTTAATGAGGATAAAACCAAGCTTTCGAGTACTCCTATGGTTGTTTGATCACTAGATGCAAAATGAGATCCCTTCCGTCCGAAGGAAGATGATGAAGAGATTTTGGAGCCTGAAGTTCCTTATCTAAGTGTGATAGGCGCTTTATTATGCTTAGCTCAATTTACTAGACCTGACATCTCATTCACTGTTAATCTTTTGGCGAGATACAGTAATGCACCAACATGCAAACCATGGCATGGCGTGAAAGACATCTTCTGTTACCTTAAGGGTATTACGAATTTGGGCTTGTTCTATCCCTATAGATCCTCGAGTGATGCCACATCCTCTGCTTCTCGAGTTGATTCTCGCATTGTTGGTTATGCCGACGTAGGATACTTTTCTGATCTGCACAAGGCGCATTCTCGAATGGGTTATGTCTTTACCGTTAGAGGCATAACAATATCTTGGAGGTCAACTAAACAGACCTTAGTTGCCACTTCGTCTAACCATGCTGAAATTCTCGCCTTACATGAAGCAACTTGGGAATGTTTTTTGTTGAGAGCAGTAGTAGGCCATATTTGAAGCTCTTGCGACCTCTACCAAGTGGTAGATGTCCCAACAACGATTTATGAAGACAATGCAGCATGCATCGAATAGCTGAAGAAGGGTTACATCAAAATAGACAACAATAAGCACATTACGCAGAAGTTCTTTTTTCTCACATCAACAACAAGAGCATCAGAAGATTGAAGTCATGCAAATTCGTTCACAAGATAATTTGGCCGACCTCTTCACCAAATCACTGCTAAAGACGACGTTTCAAAAGCTTGTTCAAGGAATTGGTATATGTAAACTTTCTGAGTTGTAACATTGCTAGTTCTATTTGGAATTGTGTCAAACTGAGGGGGAGTGTCTTGAAGTATACTTACTTAATCTTAATGTACTATTTTTCCCTACAATTAGGAGCATTTTTCCCACTGGGTTTTTGCTACCTAACTAGGTTTTAACGAGACACCCACTTTGGGCTGGTCATATCCCTGATGACATCCCATAGATGTTTCTTTTGACTTTTGCATTGCTCACGCATTTTTCCTTAGACTATGGATTTTGTCCTTACTCAGGTTTTTGTCATAGCCTTAGGGTTTTTTAGTGAGACTTACTTCCTTATGCAAGTTCCTACCTTATTGAGAATAAGTGTTGTTCCTTAAAATCAGTGTCGTTAAGTCAACTTCCTCAACTTTTGCATGATGCTGAATCTACCTTGAGTATTTACAGACTCAATGGGGAGTATTGTAAACTTTCCTAGTTTATGTGTGATTGTGTAAATCTTAGATTAGATTTAATTCTAGTTATCCTTTCCTATATGGATTTGTATTCCTTAGGGATGAAAGATTTCTTCTATCCCCTATTACTATAAATAAAGGCACTACGTAGGGGGAATATAGATTTCTCTTTACAATTCTACAAACACATCTCTCTCTTAATTTCTCTCCTTGCTGCCAGCCCCCTTCCCCTTGTCAAATAAAAAAGGCTACAATAAAATGGAGTTTTTACATCTCAAATTTGCATCTCTTAGTCAAAGATGCTCTTATCAGTGAATCTCATTGCTTCTTATAATAGCTAATCTAGTCATATCTTTGACTTTATTATTTTACTTACAATGTCCTGAAACCCTTAGCTTGCTGCTATTATATGTCTAGAATCAAATCACTTTGATTCAATTATAATTTGTTTATCCTAAACCAATACATTTCTTTCTTTTTTGGTAAAAGGGAAGATTTATTATCGAAAACACACTATTACAAATAACGACGTCCAATTACAAGAAAAGTCCAAAAGAAAGTATGCGACCCCCAAATCAAAGCACAAAACAAAGGTTTGAGAATAACAAATGAAATAGAAACCCCTAAATTCCTTGCGGCCACCATCAATGCATTGTCAAAAAACATCCGCCTAATTGACGCAAAAAATCCAGCCAAACAATTCCACAAAAATGATGGAAAGATGACTCCAACAACCTTCATAAAGCACCGTAGATGTCGGAACAATAACAACGAACCAAAGAAAGCTAGTGAGAGAACTCGTTAGCAACAAAGTCAAAGTCACCTAAGGGAACAAAGCCGTTGAATACATATACATAGGAGGTGGTGATGTGAACATCACTTGCATTGGAGATTTACATGCATTCAGAGATAATTGCGTCAAAACACGTTCAAGGAAAGTGGCTACAGATCTGAAATCAGATGGGTTTGAGGAAAGCCAAAGAGGTGGAGGATGGGAAAGATGGGAAATAGAAAATGGAATTGATGGCATGGGATTCTGAGTTAAGGAACATTATTAGAGACAATCAACGGAAAATTTACAGGAAAAACTAAACCCGGGAGCCTTTGACCCAGGCCTTAGGAAGGGTCAGTGGCATAGGAGATGAAATTGAAAGATGGCTCAACAAACAGGATAGAAAATCTCTCACAGGAAAAGAGAGAAAGACTCTCATAGTATGAGAGATACATTGGTCCTTTGTCCTAAACACTTTGGCACCAATACCATATCTCCTAAATCCTAACCTCTTCGCATAAACTGTAAATATTTGAAAGGAAATGAATTATAAAGAAAGTATAGAACTAATTGATGATATGGAAAGTAGCTCAACTTCATATAAGCCCTTGCAAAGTTTCTCTTTTAACCGATGTAGGATTCTTTTACCTTAACATCCTCACATGCCCTGTTACATGTAGCAAATTTTCAAGCCAAACACGTAGACAACACAAATTGGGTGATGTCAAGCATGCGTTGTTGTTGGACTTAACAAGTGGACAAACCTGCTATAATATTATGAAGTAAGTTAGGATTTCACCATAAAGCCAATAGGCAATATGGGGAGTAGCTCAACCTCTTATGAGCCATTGCAAGGTTTCTTCTCTTACTAGTGTATGACTCTTTTATTTTCACATACTCACATGCTCCCCCACATGTGGTGAATTTTCAAGCTAAACACATAGACAACATGAATTTGGTGACGTGGAGCACGTGTGGTGAGAAAGTTGGGATTCCACTATAAAACTAATTGACAATATGAGGAATTTTTCAAATTCGTCTTTAGTAAGAATTGAATCTAATAGCTCTCATTTACAAGTAAAGAAGAATACCATTAGACCGTAATACTAAGTGGAAATGACATGATGTTAATCCATATCACGAAATCGCACAAAATTAGTAATAATTATAACTACATGACAATCAATATATGTCACTAATCAGGCAGAAATTATAGATCCCTTACCAAACGTGGACGTGAATTGCTTCTTGAATTATTCTGGAAGAAAAAGGCAATCAACCCAATTTTGTCGTGAAGAAAAAGAGTGCAGTTCTTTTGTTTAGAATTGTAAATGCCGCTGTGTAGGGAAAGCAAGAACGTCCCCTGACGGTTGGTACTCACGCCTCCGTCTATCATCCATCTTGTATGACCACTTTGAAATAATCACCTACCCTCCCAAGAAACCAAAAGCAACTTGGAACTCCAAACTTCCTAATCTAACATTAACTTTCTCAATGCATGTTTCTCTACCATTCTTTCTCGTGTTATTTGAAACGAGGTAGATAAAATTAAAATAAGTGGATCCAACTAACTCCTTTTAATTTCACCAGAATAAAAAATGTTGTTGAAAAAGTTAAATTAAAGGTCATTCGAAAACTTGGATGTGGATAAATTGGCTAGAGGATATGTGCTCTTCTATGCATCCAGTTTGAATTCTTGTTTTCTTAATTTTTGGTTCAAGTGAAGTTCTACTTTAAATTAACATAAATTGTAGGGGCAAGTGGCCCTTTACCACAGTAGTGGAAATGTTTTGTGCCCTTACATGACAGCGTGGTTTGACCTCCGTTGATAGCTAATCTAATATCTTACCTACTAACGCTATAACCCGACTTAAAAAGTTAAAATAAAAATAAATGAATATATATATATATATATATATATATATATATAAACTGCAAGAAAAGAAATTCAAACTCGGGTATATATAAACTGCAAGAAAAGAAATTCAAACTCAGGTATATATAAACTGCAAGAAAAGAAATTCAAACTCGGGTGACATAAAAAGGATCACGTATAGTCTAGTCAACTTGACTATGCCTACCTTTTGCATGTGTTAGCAAATATTTAATTTCAATACATATGACATGATTTTATAGCACGGCATGGAGATGCTATATATGTTTATTGGAGAAATAATTGGGGGGTTTTTACAAATATGAGAGACGTGGTTGGTGAAGCCCATTCTGAAGGGGGACCGTTTAAATTCTCTATTTAAAGATATACATAACGCAAACCCTCCACCAAAGTAAGTTTTAGAGAGATCAGTCACTTAATTTGTTACGAAATTTCTCTACACTATTCTTGCTAGCTTTCACATAAACCCAAGTTTTTTATTTCCATGGCATTGATCCTTCTAAGTATTCCAAGCCTTACTACTTTTAGCAGCCTCTAAGTCAAATTGGCAGCAAGCCAAGTGAAGGGTGAACATGTTCCATCTGACATACCAAGACACCAACTCACCACTCTCATCAGATCCATCATCAACAAACAAGACGAACCACAACCCTTTTACGTTCTCGATTTGGGAGTTCTTGTCAGCCTTATGCAAAATGGAACCGTTGCCTTCCGAACGTTCTGCCCTTCTTTGCTGTCAAGTGTAACTCTGAGCCTGCATTCATTGCAGCATTGGCAACGCTCGGTGCGAACTTTGACTGCGCTAGCAAGGTGGAGATCGAGGCCATCCTTTCTCATGGTGTAAGCCCCTCAAGGATAGTCTACGCTAATCCATGCAACGGTGAGAACCATTTAAGGCACGCAGCTGGAGTCGGGGTCAATCTTGCAACCTTCGACTCCATAGACGAACTTAACAAGATAAAAAGATGCCATCTCAAATGTTCTTTGTTGCTCAGAATTGCAGTCCTAAATGACACGAGCTCCTGGCGTTCATTTGGGACCAAATTTGGTGAGTCGTCCGAGGAGGTCGCGCCTCTTCTTAGACATGCACACAACTAGGGTTGAGAGTGGTGGGAGTTTCATTTCACGTGGGTTCGAAAGCTTCGGAATCTCAAGTGTACCGTGGAGCAATAGCAGCTGCTAGGGCTGCATTCGATGTGGCAGATGAGCTCAAACTGCCCAAAATGCATGTGCTTGGTATTGGTGGTGGGTTCAAGGCAAACCCGTTATTTGATGAAATAGCCGAAACCCTAAACGACGCCATAAAAGAATACTTCGGTGATCATCAATCGGAGTCTGATCTGGTGGTGATGGCTGAGCCAGGAAGGTTCTTTGCCGAAACGGCTTTCACATTGGTTGCAAATGTGATGGGGAAGAGAGTGAGAGGAGAGAAAAGGGAGTATTGGATTACTGATGGGATATATGGGTCGTTTAATCTTCCGGCATTTGATAAATCTTGTTTGACAGTTTCACCCCTCCTCCTTCACACTCCTGATCATCATCATCATTCAGTAGTCATATATTCCTCGACGGTGTTCGGACCAACCTGTGATTCGCTGGACACGGTGGTGGCTGACTGCAAACTGCCGGAACTGAAGTTAAATGATTATCTCGTGTTTCATAACATGGGGGCTTACACAAGTTCTGCTGGAACCAACTTTAATGGCTTCTGCACTTCTGCTATTCCCACGTGCTTAACATTTACAAATGCTAATAATTAATAGGGAATGAAAAACGAAAACAAAAAAAAAAACGAATGTATGTGACCGATCTTTCCCTTTTTGTCTATTGTTATATAAATAAATAAATAAATATATATATATATGCACACACACTTTGAGAGTGGTTTTCATGACCGAATATTCTTTAAATTTCATTAATTTGCATATATAAATAGGTGATATTCCGTTCCTTTGAATATTGGCCTTCGTTGGAACGGTGGGATACGATGGTTCAGCAACATGTACAACGTGTGGGAACGAAATATTAAAAGAGCCATAGCATTTGGACATATGCAAAACTGAGACAACGTCTAATTTAGGGGATTCACATAAAATAGTATAGCTATTTCTATTATGAGAAATTTTTATCTATTCAGAGCACGGGGTTATATACTATGTGTTATAGTCGAAGTGGATTATAGAGTCGATCACCATTATACTAAGATATGTAGTATACCACTTTGTGTTTTGGGTACATAAAAAAATCTTTGCTTTATTAGGAAGTGTATTAGTAAGTTCACCAGTTAAAATATTGCAGGACATAAGAAGAAAACTGACACTACTAGATCAGAGAAATCTAAGCAAAAGTACAAACTACTACTGCATGGTGAGCCAAAAACTAATTTGATTTAAAAAATGTAATATTTGATTAACCAGTTACCAAACCAAGTGTAATTAATTTGTTTTTTATTTTACATATGTGAAAACCGCCTAAATCAAACCATTTACTAGTATGCTTCATGGTAAGGGGGGTTGAAGATGGTGCAACATCGAATCCTATCACCTTACTTCGAATGGAATTGTAGCTCAAATTAATGTCTTATTGATATCCTAAGTTTTCTTTTTTATAATATATTATTAAAAAATACAAGACCAAACGAATTTTAGACGTATTAATTTTGTATTTATAAAAAAAAAAAGTATATTTGAAAAAAATAAACCATTCAAATTTAAGTTACATCTCCCTAAAAAAAAGATTTTAATTATCAACAATATTAAGATCAGCGAATAAACTAATATCGAACTCGTTGATGACACTTCCTATGGTTCTCATGGGCGTTTCTCAGGAGCCCCTTAGAAAACGCGTCGTCCTCATAGCCCGTAGGATATAGCAAAATCGTTACGAGCTCCAAAGTCTGTCGCCTAATATAAGTAAAACGGTGCCGTGTGCCCGTGCAATATTAGTGCGGAAACTAAAAGAATATTGGATGCATATAGAAGTAGTAGCACCCCCGTTCTCGCGGCATATCGGGCAAACAATGAAGCATTCGACCCCGTCTCTCTCCCGCACGCATGGCTCTCCCGGCTCCCTTTTCCTTAATCTCCCGTTTCAAAAGGCAGAAAGCAAGGAGAGGTGCCGTGAGGCGTTGGATGAGACGGACAATTCCTCAACTTTCGCGTTGAATGCCAACGGCTTTCTAACGCCCTACAATTTTGGTAACCGCCTCTCGTCTTGACATTGTCTGCTCTCAAAACCTCCACCCCGCTTGTTCCACTCATTCAATCAATCTCCAAGGACAAAGCAAACTGCTTCTTGTTTTCGATTTCGATTTCTGATCATGGTTATTGTTCTTTTATTTTTTCTTTTATTCTCATTTTTCCATTTATTTATTGCTGTTTAATTTCTGATTATTGCTATTAAATATTACCATGTTTCCAATATTTGTGTAATCTGTGTTTCTTGAATTTGTTGCAGACCTGCATTTTCTTCTTTCCCAACATCGCATTGGCAGGAAGAAAGTCAGGTGATGTTGAATTTGATTTTTTTTTTGTGATTTTTTTCATAGAAAGTTTGAATTTTCTAAGGAAATTTCATCGGAGTAATGCTAATTTTTGGGTGTAATTTCATGATGTTTTCGTAAATTAATTTTCTGTGCTTTTTTCCTTCTTTTCCGACAACAACAATAACAAACCTTTTCCCATCGGTTATATGAACGCTATTGTGCTCGGTCTTGTGTTTTTTTCCTTTCTTTTCCAATTGAGAAAATTTGGGAGATGAGATGGGAAGGAGAGGAGTGGGATTGAGACATATTGCATGACTATGTATACTCCAATATGTATGTGCATCATATTAGGAACGTAATCTGTAAACATGTGTTACACCTTGTGTATCATATGTAAACATGTCGCATACTCAGATATGTATATATTTCATTGTAATTTTAGGTTTCTTGTGTATCAAGTAGCATAGGGACGTCTTGTATAAACATTGTGTAATTGCCCAATGAAAAATTGGCAAAGTGGCTTAGTGATTTTAGAACATTCTATAAACTCAAGTGGCAAACTGGCTAACTTGAGTTTGTCTGCTTACGAGCTCAATTGTCGTTAGATATGGAGCGATTGCTAAAGATTTAGTATTATTGTCCACTGAATTGTTTTTCTCTTCTTGTGAAACAGGCTCTAATTGATTCTTAAGTTTGAGGCATTCACCGTGGAAATAATAGATTAACGACGTAGTAAACATAGTGGAGAATTGGGTCTGGTGATCACAGCAGTGAGCTTGCGGTTTATTCGGATTTAGCTATCATAAACTGAGGGTATTATATGTTGTCTCTTGAAAACTAGTGAGTGAGTAGGCTTGAGTTCAAAAGATAAGCAGAATGGACTTCATTGATGGGTTTGTATCAAAGGAGCATCGGGAGCTTCACCAATCTGCTTCAGAAAGTGCAGATCCATTATCTGCATCCCCATTGCCAGTTTCTGCAAGGTCCCCAAAGTCCCCCAAATCTTCAAAGTCCCCAAAGTCTCCAAAGTCTCCAAAGACTCAGGGGAAACATGGAAAAGGAAGTCTACTTAAGCATGATAGACATTCACATTCTGCAGTTGATGGGCATCCTAAAAAGGGTAAACTACACTTTTGAATTTTTCTCATGGATTCTTCTGCTTGAAGGCTTTCTTTCACATTAGATAATTGCTAGCAAGAGGCACTAGGGAATGATGTTTTAGACAATGTCGTATAGCTATATATTGTTACCTGATACACTTGAAAAGTTAATTTCTCTCTTTAAATTCAAAGGCATGTTTGTATACTTGAAATGGTATTAGTAGATTATGTTCAGATGGAAAAAAATAAAACACTAAGCATTTACTATTATCTGATGGTTAATAAACAAGAATAATTTTTCAAACTAAGATATTCTGGATTAATACATCAATAATGGGATTTTACTCTTAATTTTATGAAGACAATCATTATGCAGGTGGTTCTGGGGGTAAAGGCACCTGGGGAGGGTTACTTGATACAGATGACAATTACACTGCTGACCCAAATGACCCAAACTTCAATAGTAGTGAGGTAACTGAACAAGTCACACATTCATATTTAAGTCATTCTGGATCTTGATATGAAAATATTACCAACAGATAAAATGCTCAGTTTATTTGCTATCTTCAATTTTAGTTCACTTATTTTTATTGTGTTAACTTACGAGTATTGGTTGCAGGAATGTGAAAATTCCGATGCTAGAAAAGAGAGGGTCGATTTTGAGGAGTACAAAAAGAAGGCTACAATAATAGTGGAGGAATACTTTGCTACTGACGATATTACCTCAACTGCAAATGAACTTGGAGAGCTTGATAGGCCTACCTATAGCTACTATTTTGTAAAGAAGCTTGTCTCTAAGGCGATGGATAGGCATGACAAAGAAAAAGAAATGGCTGCTGTTCTTTTATCTGCACTATATGCTGACTACATTGACCCCCCGCAAGTTTACAAGGGATTCTGCAAATTGGTAGAATCTGCGGATGACTTCATTGTGGATATACCTGATACGGTTGATGTTCTTGCTCTGTTCATTGCCCGAGCTGTGGTTGATGACATACTTCCTCCTGCATTCTTGAAGAAACAAATGAGCTATTTACCCAAAGATTCGAAAGGGATTGAAGTATTGAAAAGAGCTGAAAAGGGCTACTTAGCAGCCCCCCTCCATGCAGAAATCATTGAGCGGCGATGGGGAGGTAGCAAGAAAATGACTGTGGAGGATGTCAAAGCTAAGATTAATGACTTGTTGATAGAGTATGTAGTGAGTGGTGACAAGAAAGAGGCTTGTAGATGCATCAAGGATTTGAAAGTTCCATTTTTTCACCATGAAATAGTTAAACGAGCTCTTGTAATGGCAATGGAGAGGCGTCAAGCTGAAGGCCAGCTACTAAATTTGCTAAAAGAAGCTGCTGAAGAAGGTTTAATAAACTCCAGTCAAGTATCAAAAGGCTTCGGTAGGATGATTGACTATGTTGACGACTTATCACTCGACATACCAAATGCACGGGGTATATTGCAATCATTGATCTCCAAGGCAGCATCAGAGGGCTGGTTGTGTGCTTCATCTTTGAAAGCACTCTCTTTGCAGCCAGAAAAGCGATCATTAGAAGATAGTGTTGCCAGAGTTTTCAAGACAAAGGCTCAATCTATTATCCAAGAGTACTTTTTATCTGGAGATATCTCAGAGGTAAACAGTTGTGTAGAGTCTGAGAATAGTACTTGTTCATCTGAGCTAAATGCTATCTTTGTTAAAAGATTGATAACTCTAGCAATGGATCGGAAGAACAGAGAGAAGGAAATGGCATCCGTCTTACTGTCATCCCTGTGTTTTCCAGCTGATGATGTTGTAAATGGGTTTGTAATGTTGATAGAATCTGCAGATGACACAGCTCTGGATAATCCAGTAGTTGTTGAAGATCTTGCAATGTTTCTCGCTAGATCTGTGGTGGACGAAGTCCTAGCCCCACAACACTTGGAAGAGATTGGAAGTCAGTGCTTGGCACCAGAGTCGATTGGGAGCAAGGTTCTTAAAATGGCTAAGTCATTGTTAAAGGCTCGACTTTCTGGGGAGCGGATATTAAGGTGTTGGGGTGGTGGTGGCAGAATTGGATGGGCAGTTGAGGATGTGAAGGACAAGATTGGGAAATTGTTAGAAGAATTCGAGTCTGGAGGGGATGTTAGAGAAGCTTGCCGCTGCATGAAGGAGTTAGGCATGCCATTTTTCAACCACGAGGTTGTCAAAAAAGCTCTAGTGACGATTATGGAAAAGAAGAATGAGAGACTTTGGATTTTGCTGGAGGAATGTTTTGGCTCTGGACTCATTACAACGAACCAAATGGCAAAGGGGTTTGGGAGAGTTGCAGAGTCTCTCGATGATTTGGCTTTGGATGTTCCCGATGCCCAGAAACAATTTACTCATTACATTGAACGAGCAAAGAAGGCAGGGTGGCTGGATTCCTCATTTTGTTTCAGCAAATCAGGACACAGTACAGAGAATGGCACTGGCTAACTAGTTAGCTGTTTTCTTATTCGCACATACGAGCTTTATACACGCAAAAATATGCATGCAAGCAAACATATTGTAAACATCTAGTTACATTTTCCTTGTTCATCATCTTGTTTAGCTATTTTCTGCTATTTTTTGTCTGGCTTATAGATCAATTCACAGCTGGTAGATTTTCTTTTGGATGAATAAGGAATTATATTTCAATGTAATCGCAGAATAAGCAGACAGACCTGCACACGATTATCTGGTTTCTCTACACAATAAACATTGCAGAAACTCAATAACAAGTTGATTACCGATTACTATTTGATAAACCCCTCACAAGATTCCTATTCTCAGCACTGTTTTTTACATTGGGAAGAATTGTAGCATGGAATGATAATTCTGTTTCTTGCTTGGCAAGTAAACTGAATTAACTGAAAGATTTGAGAGTATGGATACAAGCTTCAAATGAATGGCATTTAATGAAATATTTAAAACAAACAAAAAAATTGCTTAAGGGTGTATTGTGTAGGAATAAAGTGTTTTGTGGCAAAAGGTTAACTCATTCAAACTAAGTAAAACTTCATTCAAATTTTACTGCAATTTATTTCCAATATAAGCATAACCAGTAATCAACATCATCAATTAACATGAATTGAATCAAGATTAATTGAAACTATAATTTATAGAAGAGAAGAATTGCAGCGAAGTAAACTCAACATACATATTTTAACATCAACAATTGACACTACTACGTTTAACTATTGGCGTGACGAACAAAAGTTGGTTGCGCAAAGTGTCGTTCTGTCGCACAAATGTATGCGAGACGGAAAATTCGTTGCGCATAATGTTTCGTGCAAAAATTGTGAAGAAAGACTTTGCGTGACGAACAATAACATTGGTTGCAAAAACGCGACGTGACAATTTAGCCTTCGTCGCACAAAATTTATAGGAACAAATGTGTTCGTCGCACAAAATACCAGGAGATAAACATGGGACGACTAATATTCGTCTTTCGAAACTTTGCGCGACGAAACCTTGTTATTCGCTATAATATTGCGAGACGACGGTATTTGTCACGCAAAAATAAAAATGTTTAAAAAGTTAAATTGCAATTAAAAAATGTAATGAAGAGAAAAATAATTTATTTAAATAAATATAAATGTATGTACAAGGAAAATGTTTAAAAATTAAAGGAGTACAAAACTAAGAAAATAATGCGGCATAATCAACGGGGTCGTCATTCAGAGGCGACTGGAAGGTCTCGGGGTTGGGGACGGGCTCAGAAGTCGAAGGGGCAGAGTTGTGGGCATGCTCAGGTTGAAGGGCCTATACAATCTATGACATCTAGCTCGTATACGGGGCTAGCTCAGTCCTAAGGTCGACCACCTTTGTTGTTCAAGCTGTCACCTGAACTTTTTACTGCTGTGATGAAGAGGCTCTAGGTTCTTACCGCTGAGCGTTCCCCATCCTCGTACAATACCTCCCCGACCTCCGCCCGAGAGTCTGATCCAAGGTCTCTGTAACGATCTGAAACCCCGCATCCTCTAGGGGATCCACAGACTCGAGCAGAGTGTCAGGAGGAAGCTGGGAGATGGACTCTTGAAGAACCAATTGCCTCTTCTCCATCATCGTTGCCTGTGTAAGATAACATGAAAATATTTATAATAACATTCAAATAATAATCATGATACTTGAATGTGTAAGATAGTAATACAATTGAAGAATACTTACATGAAGTGACTCGGCCAACTCATCCCCAGGTCTATCATAAACGTCATTGAAGACATCGATCTCCGGGAATCATATTAAGCGATGATATTGAGCCCCGCTCTGTTGATGAATGCAAATAGAGATAAGATTGGCCTAAGTGGAAAGATGCAATCCAGACATAATTAAATTTCTTGGAAATGCAAAGTGTTGTTGGACCAATAGTCTAAACCTTGCCTGGAGTAAACCTCGTGGATTACAAATGGGTATTCACAAGAAAGCGCAATGAGAATAATGAGATTGCAAGATATAAAGCATGACTCGTTGCACAAGGTTTTTCACAAAGACCTGGAATTGATTATAAAGAGACATACTCTCCTGTAATGGACCCAATTACATTTCGTTGCTAAATAAATTTGGTGGTTTCAAAAAAACTTGACATGCGACTTATGGATGTCATCACCGCGTTTCTCCCACTCACAAACTAGATATGTATTCAATTATGGAAATACAACAATTTCATGCCGCTCAATGAAGCAAACATTAGTTGATACATCTTTCAATCACTCAAAAATACTTGCTCTACATGAAGCCAGTTGTGAATGTTCTTGGTTAAGATCAATGATCCACCACATCCGGAATTCATGTGATCTACCTTCAATGACAGACACTTCAACTGTCAGTTTATCATTCATGAAGATAATGTAGCGTGTGTTGCCCAAATGAAGGAAGGATTCATCAAGGGCGATAAGACTAAACACATATCTCCAAAGTTTTTCAGTGCACATGAGCTTCAGAAGGCTAAAGTTACTAAAGTTAGACAAATTTGTTCCAATGAAAATCTGGCAAACCTGTTCACCAAATATCTACCAGAGTGCACGTTTTAGAAGCTAGTGCATGATATCGGATTACGTCAGCTTACCAATTAGTTAAATTTGAAGAATGTGGAATCAGAGGAGATACATATCAGGGGGAGCATCCATGATACATGCATGTCGTACTCTTGTTCCTTAAACTTGGATTTTTTCCACTGGGTTTTTCCTATCAAGGTTTTAACGAGGCAACATAAGCAAACTTAACACTATATTAACAATCCATGCAAAGTTGTACTCTTTTTCTTTCTCTATGGTTTTTTTCACTAGGTTTTTCCGAGCAAGGTTTGAACGTGGCAACTGATATTGATATGTGGGCATCCAAGGGGGAGTGTTGTAAAAGTTTTGGGAGTGAATGGCCACATGTTTTTAGCCAAAGATGAAAAGTGAGGAAGACTTAAGAATGCAGCATTGTTGTTGTTGTTGTTGTATGATGTTTTTCAAAAGGCATTCATTTCACTTTTGTGATTCTTCACGGATATGACTCTATAGAAGAAGCATTCCCTGTATGATCACAATATATAGAAAAGAAAGGAAGTGAAAGCAATAATATCAATATCACTTCCTTCCTCTCTTTGTCTGCAATCATTTTGTGTTATAGTTACGAAAATAAACAATGTAATACATTGCACCTGCTTCGCTCCTGTCCCTAGCAAAGATTATCTCTCTAAATTTTGCCTATTTATAACACTTTTGAAATTTTACTATTTATTGTGTGTTTTTATATATTTTTTTTAGGAAATTATTAATTACAAAATTTGAAGTCCATAAATAATTAAGGAATTTCAAAAATAAATAGTTGACATGGCAATACATTAATGTCAATATGATGAGATGTACAAAGTAAAGGACTTTGATAAATAATAAAAAAATGAAAACTAATAAGATTTCAGTCAAACAATATTAATTAGTGATTAAAGACCACATCCAAAGTCTCCGTTCTTTTATTTGTTAATGAAACTGCATAAACTTTTATTCACTACTACATATACATTTTTGTTCCTTAAACAGATATTGCAAATTAATCTGTATAACGGAAATGCCACAAAATTAAAGATGTTTTATTGTTTTTGAGTTGTTCTGCATAGGAATAGGATATTCGTCGGAGGCATTGCGTATCATCTCAAATGCATTTTGCATGCATGACTTGAACTTTTGTGGTTCAATGAGGCCCTTTTCCATTTTGAAGGCAACCCTCACCTTTCCCATATAACTTAATATTGTTACGTCAAGCCCCTGCAATACCATTAACAGCATGTCATATAATTTCTATTAAGGCGCGCGCACACACATATATGTGTGTGAAATGAGGATCGAGGGTTGAAAGACAAAAACTTGAATTTTACTGGTGCTAACTCAATTAAGCAATAATCAATCACTAATACACATGAAAGTTGTACAATATTCCAACCATGAAAATTATATCATACCTCGGGTGAACCAAACACCAGAAAGTACATGCCTTTAACTGGATTATTAGCTAAAGCCATTTGTTCCACAGGGCCAATCAAATTTGACATCATCATGCTCGTGTTCTTCAGTGTGCTGTGGATGTATCTGGCTGCTGCCTGCACCATAAATACTAGCAAAATGTTGAAAATAATACTACTAATGAAGAAACTGAGAGGGGGGTTGCAACTCTATGACAAACCTCATGGCCTCCAAATTTGTTGAGGAACTCCAAGAACCTACAAGTGAGATAAATAGCTAAAGAACTTCTCTTCCTAGTGATTGTTTTTTGTGCTTCCCAGACAAAGTCAAGGGGATTTGAATATTGATCAGCGGGAAAATCATGATCATGATCATCGGGTAATGATAAATTGGGGATTGGTACATGCAAGAACGTAAAATGATTCCCCCATGGCATCTTGCTGTCGGGTTTCATCATCTCCTGGATTGAAGTATACTTCCCCATCATTCTCATGCTCAGCAGCACCACTGCCGTGCCTCTTGCTTTGCTTGAACTTCTGTTTATCTCTTGCATGTATAGTCGAGTGCCAAGGAAGATCATACCAGCAAGAACATCGTTTACCGTCTGTTAATTATCTTGCTAATTAGTAAGTAATTAAATAATTAATGAACGAGTGAATCAAAAGGAGAAAAACTTGGGGTGAGTAGTAATCCCTAATATACACGGCAGGTGACATGACAGTTCGGTTAAACATGTCACCATTTGCAGTATGAAATATTACGTAACGTCTCAGCAATCGTGTGTCTAAATAACATTACTCCTAATTAATCATATTAAACGTACAAGTCTCACAACACATTTTGATCATGCTTGAAAGAAAAGGTTTATGATCGGAATAAAAGATTGTACGTAAACAGATAAAAAAATACCGAAGAAAAACCTTACCACTCCAAGCTTACTCTTGATTGATTTGATTTGGTCAAGAGAGAAAGTCATAGTTGCCACTGTAATGGGCTGAAACTCAATTCCATTGCCAGACCTAATTGGTGTTATATCATCTTCCCCCACGGTGCTCCTCCAAATATCTGAAAGAGTGTTGAAGACTGATGAGATGGTTCTCGACACAAAGCTTTCAGCACTCATTTGCTGTGACCTCTGCCTTGAAGGAAAAGTTAGGGGAAGAGAAGGGTTGTCGGCTCTCTGTAGACAAGAAAGAATAGCACTCATGAGCGAGAAGCCATCACCAAGGGCGTGATGGAGCTTGAATATAAGATTGCAAGCAGCGTTATTATTTCTTGTTGGGTAATTGAGGATATGAAGTTCCCATAAGGGTTTGTCTTGTGACAATCTTTCCACTGCTAGCCTTGATATGTAGCCATCAAGATACTTTTCATGTGCTTCAGTTGATAAGTTAGAAGGAATAATAGGGACGCTAACGTGCTCTTCAAGCTTCACTTCAACCCTTTCCCACCGTTTCTTTCCATTGATTTCAACCTGCACGAATACTTTCCAAACAATTAGTAATTCATTTTGAATATAGCGATAGAGGGGGGAGAAAGAGAGAGAATAGTACCACAATAGAGGAGAAGCGTGGGCTGATGGGGAGGAAGAGAGTCTTAAGCAATGAGATTGCTTGAGACTCACTCAGTGGATTTTCGAGTTCCATAACGCCAATATTTGATACCGACAGGACAGAGCTAGTGAAGTACTGAGCAGTAGGGCTCACTGGCTCCAGTACTACTTCTTCATCTCCCTCCAAGTGCTCCATCTTAATTATACTATTAATTTTATAAATTCTCTGTGTTCCCTAGCTAGTGTCTTGAGTTGGTAGCTAGGTAAATAAGTAGAATCGGAAATATATATATCATTTCTTCATCGATCGTTATGTTTTAACGCAGAGTCACCAGCTTGTGCTCATGTTCAAGACGTGACTGCAGTGCTTGTGCTCATGAGGTGCCGAATTTTCATCATTTCGTTTCTTTTCATATGTTAAGCATGACCATCCTCCTACTGCTTATGAAGTGGCAGCACTATCTGCATTGATTCATTTCCAAAGCAGAAGTTTTTGCTATCTATATGGGCCCAAATGGATGTACACGTTAAGCCTCAGTTTTAGCTGATCATTTTCGTTTTATGATTTATCGACACCCCACAATTTGTTAAACATTCTCACTATATATTGAAAATACACCAACTTTTTAGTTAAGAAATTATCTTAAAACACCCACATGCACACTCACCTTCTTCACTCAACTCCCTAATCGTCTCAAAAAATACAAACTCGCCTTCACCACCAACAGTTTCGGTGGATACATGCTGAAACTTGCACAGTTGCGATTGGTAGCTACTTAATTTTAAAATGATATTGGTACTAAGATGCTAAAGCACCATTTTGGTAGTTTCCTGCGAAAAATTAAATAGTTTTGGTAGAGATTTACCAAAATATCTTTTACGTTTTCAGTGGCCATCAACTGAAAATTGTGTAGCCGTCATACTATGCGACTAGCAATACGAACATAATATCAAAATTGAGGAATCCTTTTACAAGAGGGATCTCCATTTAAAAAAAAAAAATAGGACACTCACTTGACCGTTGGATTTGACTTTAATGAAATTGTGTGGTTGAGATTGTGCAACCTGTATTTTAATGTCAACCACACAATTTCATTAAAGTCAATCCCACAGTCAAAAAGGTATCCCCAGTTTTTTAGAAAAATAGGAATCCCTCTTGGTAACGGGTCTGTCAAAATTGAAGTAAAATGAAGACACAAAAAGCTGTACCTCCTGTAGAGCCCCAAAACAGTAAATTTCATATTTCATTGTCAACGTGTGTGAGTGTTTGTTCAGTGGTTTTTTTTTAATTAAAAAAAAGACCAATTAGTAGCTTCGTCACGACATTTTACCTTTCTAAGGGCCAAGAAGACTCACAGAAACATTTCAGCCTATTTCTCATGTAGAGCCCCAAAACAGTAAATTTCATATTTCATTGTCAATGTGTGTGAGTGTTTGTTTAGTGGTTTTTTTAAATTAAAAAAAAAAGACCAATTAGTAGCTTCGCCACGACATTTTACCTTTTTAGGGGTCAAGAAGACTCACAGAAACATTTTAGCCTATTTCTCATGTAGAGCCCCAAAACAGTAAATTTCATATTTCATTGTCAACGTGTGTGAGTGTTTGTTTAGTGGTTTTTTTAAATTAAAAAAAAGATCAATTAGTAGCTTCGCCACAACATTTTACCTTTCTAGGGGCCAAGAAGGCTCATAGAAACATTTCAGCCTATTTCTAAACACAATCGTGCGATTCACCAGCGCCATAAATCAAACCCAAAATGTATCATGTGGAATACGAGCCTAGAATTCATTCCCGACTATTGGGCCATCCCATGTGGTTGTGTTCATTTAGTGGTTAAGGTTACCTTGTTTTACATTATGACAACTCGTCCCTCATTTTAAGTTTTACAAATTTTAAATTAGTTATTTTATGAAAATGCCCCTTGAGGCATAGATTTTGACCATTGGTTAGAGAGATGTAGGACTTATTCTTTTAGCGTATCTTCGTAGTACTCATCACTACGAACGCATAGGTAAAAACCGTTTGCGAGTCCGGATTATAACGGTATAGTTATGGACATTTGAAGTCGTTTTATTAAATTTTAGATTAGAAATTTATAAAATCTCACCTTATGGGAAAGAGGCCCAATTAGATTTAAGTAAGTTTAAGGGAACCAATCAGATAAGGGAGTGGTGGACCAATCAATTAAAGGAACTAAGGACCAATCAAAGAAAGAAAAAAACAAAAAAAAGAGGGAACTGAAGCCCTTTCCAATCGACCCGTGTATCCGCGGCCAACCCAGTTGAATTCCAACGATTTTCCGCCATCTTTTCCGTTGAATCACCATCATTCACCACCTGCAAAAATACTCAGTGACCTCCCCTTTACCTTTCCGGGTCAAGATCGAAGGGTTTTAGGTCCCATTTCGTGTAAAACTCCTTCCTCCGTTACGGCGAGTTTCACCACCCACCACCACTCCTAATCAACTCCCCTTGGACCCAGGAACAAGACCCAACTAGTGACAGAGGCGCTGGAACACTAGAGAAGTCAGATCGACGAACACCCATTTTAGGGTTTCTGGCGGGGTAAAACTTGCTTTACTCATTGAGATCTTCATTTCTGTGAAATTTGAGAATTTTTAGAAATAGTAAAATTTTTCGACGAAGTTGGGGCCACCAACAGCCTTGTGCAGCGGCGCGTGGGCCGAGACACCCCCTAACCTTCCTAGGCTAAATTTGATACCCCAATTCCATATGTGAAGTTCGATTGATGAAATCTCATCGTTTGAACATAGTTTTGATAAAGACAGCCACTTGATCCTTATATGAATTGACGATCCGACCGTTGGATTGTCACCAAATCTTAATACATTATAGTACGTAATATTTAAGGACAATAGGAACTTACGGATCAGGAATCTGACTTACGATCTTCCCGAATTGGATTTGTAAGTTCGTAAAATAAAACGTCGGCTGCCACTTAATTTTAGCAATTGGCGGAGATCTGACCGATGGATCATTTTGAAACTTTAGGATGTTGTTCTAGAAGCTTATTAAAACTCTTAGAAAGTTACGGATCAGAAATCCGGGTGCGGATCTTTCGGATTGAGTTACGTAGGGTTGTGGACCCTACCGTCGACCTTTGACCGACGGTTGACTTTTGGTCAATGGGTTTCAAATCATTCTAGAACGTAATTGGGGTTGTTTTTAATGTAAGTTATGTTTTCTATCGATAATAATTCTAAGACGTGATTTGATAATTGTTCTAGGTGTCAATCGTTTGAGACGCCTCGATATTCGTGATAGGGAGTTATAGCACAGACCTCAGGTGAATGGTCTTTTCCTTTTTATAGTATGTATATATATATAAACTTTATAGTTTCCACAAATGCCTTTAAATTGATTTATGCATTCTATGCCATGGTTTATTAATTTTAAAAATGCTATTTTGTGGTTGAGTTTTATTTATCATCATGGCACATTCATATGCATTTTACCTGCTCCTAAATGTTGTACTATTATAAAATGCTAAAGTAAGTACGAGATGCATAGGTAAGTCAAGGTAAGGTTGTTATGTTGATGAAATGGTTGAATCATTATGGCATGCTTATTCATATAGTTTGCTCATCATTGCTACACCCCAGGTGATAGTGCTCAGCTCAGGCCATGCTCATCCTTCACGTGTAATTCACATCAGCATCGCACGCTTACATTGGATCAAAGTAGGTGCGAGCCTGTCGTACAGATTGCATTAGGCAATTCTAACTCGTATATGACAGCGAATAGCGCTAGTTTTCACGTGATCGTAGCACTAGAGCGTTTATTATTACACCTAGCCTCTCGTACAGGTCACATAGGGTGACTCCGACTCATGTGTTAGTATAGACTGACGAGCCATATGTGCAGTCGTACAGGTCACATTAGGTGACTCTGACTGACATGCTAGTATAGATTATTGAGCACATGACCATAGTTATATCGCTGTTGAGATATTCAGTTGTGGCATACTTCTGGTTTTACTGTTGGCATGCATTCGATTTCATACTTATACGTAGTATGATTTTATGGAAAATATACATATTTTACGGCGAGGGGTTATAACGTTTTCAAAGGTTTTTATTAAAACTTTATTTTCAGGCTCATTCACCCTTGTTTTTCGCCCCTCCAAGTAACAGAGTTTTCATATCGACGATGATTATTGGAAAATCTTGGTGTAGACAATTACCATCAATGGTATAATTCTCACCCTATTTTACTATACTGTACTTATGCTCTGTCATCATGTGTGAAATGGGTTCATTCCAGCTCACCGTGCACACTCGTATTTAGACACTTTTAGGTTTAAATTTATTCACATTTTTCACATCACTACACTTTATGGCTTCGTCACCTTTCAGGTGTCGGCTAGCACAGCTCGATTCGAAGTCCCAGTGGATATCCCGGGTCAGGGTGTCACATACAATGAAGGGTAAGTTTGAAAGTTTGAAGAAAAGGATATCTCATTGAAACTTTCTAAGAGGGGTAAAACTATTATTATAATTTATACTTCAATTTAAAGCCTATCATATTACATTCCATGTAGTGATTCTCTATAAAGGAATAACCTCCTTATATTATAAAAAATTTAGATCCCAATGTGGGCCAGTTATATATAGTATAACTCCAAGTTATAATTTTTCTAGGTCATTTTTTTAAGGACATTGGCCCCCAAATAGTAATAATTGTCAATAAGTCTAAAATATAATATGACAAATAAAAATTTAAGATGAAATAAAATATTAGTTTCTATAAAGTTGTTCGAGATAATGCTTTATTTTTTTTTAGAGTTTATGCCACGTCATACAACTTGTGGGTAAGTATTCGTCCACATGAACATGTTCGCCCCCTAAATTCGCCATGGGCCTAGCAGGCATGTTGGGAATATACTTGAACAAGAAAATGGGGGTTGCGAGCATGCCACTATTAGTTGCCGTTAGTAGACTGATTTGAGTGATTGAGATTGAGCCTGAATTCGACTTCTAACCAAGAGATTGCGCATTTGAGTAGGAGTGGCTCAAATCAAGGTTTTTTCTTTATCTAAAGATAAGGACTTTACTTATGTGGACAAATGTAACAATATGTAAATGACAAGTTTGCTGGAAGTGTAAATAATAGAGCAAAGTGAATGGCTGGTAATGTAAACTGCTTGTAAATTAAATGACTGAAAATGTAATTGTACAAAAATGTAATTATTTATAGTACAAAGCGTCAGATGTACAAAGTACAAAGCGTCAGATGTACAAAGAGATGTTAAAAATACAAGGCTGGAGCTTGTTCCCAAGAAATTGGGCAAGTTACAATTTCTAGTGGTTTGAGGAATGATTTTGAAGGTTGAAATGAAAATACAAAAGAAATCGGTGTTGTCGAGTGAGCAAGTAGAGCTTTGAAATGAAATAGAAGGCTTTGAAAGGAAATACAAGGCTTGTGCAAGGAATTGAAGTATTAAAAAGGGCTGCTAAGCTAATATATTGAGGAATTAATTTGAGTAGAGTTGTTTGATTGATTGGTTAAGTGTCCATACCTTTTGCCTTTACTTCTTTATATAGAGAACTGAGAGAGCTCATTTGTCAAGGACATTGAATTTGTGCAGAGAAGTTCCACTGCCCACTTACAATGAATTAATATTAAAAGAAGCCAACTTGCATATAAAATTATATTAAAAGAAGTAAGTTGGTTCTCCACCACATATCTATCTCTCAAGTCTGCCAACATCCTTACTTGCAATAAAGCCACCATTTCAAACCATGTGGAGAAACATTCTCATATGCAACTTTTAGTATATTTGCACACTAATTCCCCAAAATGTCATATTTCGGCTTTAAACCCAAATAAGTAAAATTGTGCATATTTTAAATGCAAACAAAACACTTTCTTATTGAAGCTAAAATTAATGTTTCTAACTTCTCAAGCATATTTACAACTTGGCACGGAACATTTGGTAAGCGTTTATAGTTTAAGTTCTCTCTTCCTAACGTTACACCTTGGAAATTGGCATTCTCTATTTTCCACTATTAATGTAATTCTTTGTATCCATACAACTTTAATTAACAATAACTAAGTAAAGAATTTTTTTTTTAACTATACCTCTATCAAATAATGACCTCTTTACAGTAAAAAAAAAATAGTCAAATCCAAAATTATATATAGATTTTACTGTATTACGTAGTCACAAATAATAATTGAAACCTACCGCATTTGCATGACTATTATATATTAACAAGAAGGGTGGAGAAAACCTTTTTACTAAAAGAAAACTAATGAAAATGACTTGAAAACTTTGAGTTTTAACGATAAGGACAAAATAAAGGGTAAAGTGAATAGTAGCAGGATTGATTTTTTAGTGTAAAAATGTGGTTTTTCGTTAAAGTGAACAGTACCAGAAACTTTTCGTTAAAATTTCTTTCCACTAATAGCGGACAAGAGTCCATATTAATTAAATATCAACCACATGATCAATTATCGACAGCGTAATTTTAAAGAGATTTGAAAAATAATTTGGATTAATTTGTTTGTTTTATTTTTTTTACTATCAAAGTTTAAAATCAAGACGGGTTAAAAAAGAATTCTCCTCTCCCTATTTTTTTAGGTGTGTGCTATCTACACACTTTCTATTACTTCTCATATACTTCTGATTAATTTATATCATTTGATATTTTTTTAATTCATTAGATCGGATGTTTAAAAAAAATTTAAAATGTATGTGAAAAGTAATTTTATTTTTTTTAATAAAATGGTGAACCGCCTGCAGGTATATGGAGTGTTGACCCGTTTGGCTTTGATGCCTCCGATTCGCAGCTCAAACAAAAAGTCCATAAATAACACAACAAAGTTGGATCAAAATATTGCAACCTAAAATCCAAAAAAAAATGGACGAGAAAGACGACAACAAAACTGGGGAAATCGAGGAAACGGGCCCAAAATCCGACGGGTCTTCTCCGAACCCGAATCCCAAAACTGCGAGGACGAAGGTTCCAGAAGTGGAAGTCTGCCTGTATCGACGGGGGAAAGGCCCGATCGACACGTTCAAGTCGGGTCTGGGGGGTTGGGACCAGAACCAGTTGGAGGTCGGAGACATTCTCGACAAGTATGGATTCAAATCGCTTTACGCTTTCAATACCGAATCGGGTCGCGGGGTTCCGATCCGGTTTAACCCTAGAAACGGCAGGTCTATGCTGCCATATAGAGATGGAGCCACGGTTCAAATCGACGGAGAGCCTAAGGTAAAATTTCATCAGATTCTCCTTTTTGTTACAACATGATTGCCAAAACCCAATTGATGAAATTAGTCAGAGGAATCTGCTGTTTGGATGCCGAGAAAATTGTATTGTATTTAAATAAATTTACTTTGCGTGCGTGAGAGAGAGATGCATTAGTGTTTTTTGGTTTGTAGTTATATATATTTTCAGTTGTCACTCTCAATTAGCAATATAGTAGTTCCTGCTACAGTTAGAGGCTTTAGAATTTAGAGCAAGAGATATCAGCAACTTGGTTGGTTGAATTCGAGCCATCGGTTTCATATTTCGACTAGTTTTTCTTGCTACATTTCATTTGTGGCCTAAGCATGGAAGTAATTTTAATTACCCCCTACGTGAATTATCTTGTTGAGCTTTGATTGTTTGTTTGATAAACACCGGGTTTTACGACCACATATTCCTAAAAAAGTAGGATTTCGCTTCGTTATTTTGGTGGATACTTTGCCCATTTTTATGACGAGCAAATTTGCAGTCACCCCACTTAAAGTGATTGGGTTTAGGCACTGTGCTGATAGCGCTGCGCCACAACCACATGGCGGTGTTGTTAACCATAACATGAGTAGTTGCCCACTAAATCCATCTCTAGGATTTCAGTTCGTACCTTGTTTTTCGTCTATTTCACGAGCAGTCCGTCAGGAATCAGGATCTGCTGACATTATTACCTATCTGTATCGTTTGTGTTTCCATCCTCCCATTTCCTTCCTATTACGAATACTGAAAGAGGAACAATTTGTTCTCTCATTAAGGGAATGCTTGCAACTGTTTTATTTTCATTTTCCACAGGATTCTCTCGTTGCAGTTTTGTAGACGGATTATTATATTGATATGTGAAATGTCTTTTGGTGCCAGTTTTGCCACTGAGTTCTTGTATGTTCAAATTCTCTTAATGCAGGATTCCATGATCCAACCGGTGACGAAAATCTTGATTGGAGTAGCTTTTATGACCATCCTGATAACCTTGGCTTTGAGGGATCCTCCGCAATGGATCCAGAAATTGAACTTTACTGGAGGTAACTTTCCTCCATGGATCATCGCTCTCGTGATCATAGTATTTACTCGAATGAGGAAGAGAACCAGGGATTTGCTGAAAAAAATTGGTTGGTGAAAGGCGCCATTGATGCTTCTCTTGCAAGGTTCATTAGTTTTTCTTTCCAATTGCTCTCAAATTTTGTTAAAAATTGATTCATAATCACTGAAAGCTACTCTGAAGTATTTACTGAATTTTGACCCAAAAAAATGTGACGCTCATCTGGGCGACGCCACTTATCCGCGACAAGCTGCATGGGGATTAGACTGTCACAAGTTTAATCTTTTGCGGATGTACACAAGGGACGGCCTTCATTTTATGTAAGCTTCTGTAAAGAATCCAAGATTTTATATGCTTGATTTCTAGAAGGATTGTGCATTTTTTTTTTTGAACAGCTAGTAATCTGGCTATGGAGGTTGGAGACACTATTCGAAGGATTGGAGGTTTTCGTGTTGCATGCCCCCATATCTTTGGTCACTTAGTACTACGGTTTAGTGGTATTCCTCTTCACTTGTAAGTGAGAGGTTTTAGATTCAATTTTCGCCAAAGGCGAATTTGAATAACATTATTGCTAGGCTATTGTGAGGCTAAGCCTACCCTCTCTTTTATTATAAATAATATCGTTTGTTCAACAAAAAAAAAAATACAAACAAACAAACTTTATGCTATGTTGCAAAATTGTATTCGTAACCTCGAAAAAGGATTAGCTGTGTCTACCGGGTGGGGGGCCGTGGTCTCAACCTGGAACCCGTTGGTTGTTGCCTACCGCTTGTTCATTAGGTGGAGGGACAATCGCTTCTCTAACCATCAGGTGCTTGGGGAACTCGAGCCCTTAACCCTACGCATCGCCTGCGGGACTCATTCCAACTCTTGCAGAAATAAAAAGAGTCAAATGTGCAATGGGAGTGTGAAAAGCACTATCTTATTGCATTAGGCAGGTATGAATGTAAGGTTCGTTTTCAGCAACTCCCGATGGAACTCAAACTCGATCTCACTAGCTCCCTTAAACTTAGTTGTCTCGCCTAAATCACAAGAAGTCAACTCAGCTCACTATGCCCCATTTCCATACGCTCCGTCAAAGAATTGTTATAATGACTTGTGTGGCAGGAATGTTAAGGTAAGTGTCATCATTTCGTGAAGCCGTTGACTATTAGGAACCGGAAAAAAAATCAACCCTAATTCATCTACTTATCATTAAAATCACATATTTCCCGCTAATTTGACTCTTTTCTTTTCAAATTTTGTCAAATCACTCTCTAGTACGTAACACAATATACATTCCAAAGCTTATAAAGTTACAAAAACAAGGAATTGAAGAGGTGACGGAGGGTGGACAACCGAAACAACCAAGAATTTGTTACAGTGAGAAGCCGTGCAGTCAGGAGGTTCCGAGTTTGTGTAAGCGGAGGGTAATTGGTAGCAAAGATTTTTGGTTTTTGTGTTGGGGTTTTGGTTAATAATAACAGAGTTCAGGTTGACATAGGGTAGGTTATGTTGAGAGAAACCCTTGTAACCCCAAACACCACGTGGCAAACACATATTGAAGTGCACATTTTAAACATGTTGCATTTGAAGTGAAAGGGAATCAGATCAACTAGTCCAATTAACATATTACTGAATTTTAGGAATTTGATTATGAATTTTAAAGATAAGCCAACACATTTTCAATTTCTTACGTGTTAGTGATCATAGGGAAAAGTTTGCAAGTGAAATGATTCTCGTACGTATATTTTAGATCCAGAATCAAAATAATTTCAATTCTCATTCCTTGTAAGTAAACACGGCCTAGTGCATGATAAAATTACTAAACTAAACTAAAAAGCTGTATGATGAAAGATGAACAGTCATACTTGGGTTACATAGTAAGCAACAGTTGTGAAAAGAATCAAAGATTGTTGCTCAAGATCACAAAAGTAACTCTATCCCATATATTAGCTTTCAAAATTCCATGAAGTTGATTCTCTCACAAGTGACAAGTCAAAACTACAAGCACAGATTTCGTTACCAAGGCCAAAGAAAAACTCATAGTGACTACTTTCCTTGGTGTTCCTCTGACAAAAACAGGGACTACTTTCCTCAATGGCAAAAGTCGAGCATCGCTAAACAACACAACTATAGTATACAACGTGTACAAACAATGGCTATGAATCGGGACCACAAAACAATGAAAACTGGGCAACCCACCAGCGGAGGTGAATTGCTCTAATAAATTCAGCATGCACAGCCACCTCCTGCTCTTTGATCAGACTCCGAAACAGCCTCAGGGATGCCCTGGAAATATCTGCAAGTAAAAAGGAAAAAGGAACAATGATGAAAAAGGCAGGTTTAGAGGGTCATAAAATATCTCGTACAAGCATGCAGCAACAATAGCAGAAAGATAGATACAGATACATTGTAGATACAAAGTTGGGGTAAATTGTAAGGTGATTGAAAGTTGGGGATACCATAAGCTGATTGAAAGGTTTTTATGCTCCGAAAGGAACATTTCATTGACATAATAAGCTTATTCAACAAAGATCAAATCCTCATCCTCTGATGTGAATGGTCAAACCGGGCTTTATCTACACCTACTACTATTGTGACTAGTGAAACCAGTCTTTATCTACGCGTATGACTATTCTTTACCTAGAAGATCTTAACTAAGTTCTAAGAAGACCATTACACTAGGTTTCTATCCTTCGTGTTATAGTGAACTAGAAACTACCTTCATGGTAGGTTTCTATCCTTCGTGTCATAGTGAACTAGAAACTACCTTCATGGTGAAAACTCATGTTCATTCTATCTAATTCTCGTCTATATAACAAAGACTATGACCCGACATTCTATATAGAATTATCCATCTACTATGTGAATGGTTCCAAATGAGAGCTTATGCTTGTTTTCTGAATCTGGAGTAGCCCACGAACTTAAATATATCCTAAAATAGAACTTTGCTCACTCCACAATACCAATAGAATAAAAATGTGAACAAAATGTCAGCCCTCACTATGAACTTACATGTCCTGCTCATTTTCATTTGCAAGAGCAGTCTTCGCAATACAAAGAAATGCAGCATCAACGTTGTAATCTTCTTTTGCTGATGTCTCAAAGTAAGGTATATTCCCCTTTGATGTACACCAGTCCTTTGCTTTCTTCTCAGACACCTGTAAAGATAATAATTAGAACAACGTACATGGGCAAATTGTGGACAGCATTGCGAATGTGTTTCCTTACCACACGACTGTTACCACCATCAATATCTATCTTGTTACCAAGCAATATAAAGGGAAATGTCTTGGGATCGGGAGGGTTGGCCTGGGAGAAAATTAGAATGGAAACAAAGTTAAGCATAAAAAAAAGATGCGCATTTCTGAAAACATAATTCAAATTACAGAAATGTAAGCCAAACAGATTACGTATATATTTACAACTTTCAAAACTCTTAGAGACACCTTTATCAAACCACTGTGCTTTATCAGTTAAATCAATGACAACATAAAATAAGGTAATCATGTTAATTCAACAAAAAAAAGAAAAAACAAACTGCTAAAAGGAATGCGTACAATTAAAGAAAAAAAAGAGAGAGGCAGCCTTATGCAGGCGTGGAAAAGCAAGCACAAAATGGAAAACCAAAAGCCTATAGCATCGAAACTTAGTACTATCCGATGCTCCACTGTCCTCTCGTATCAAATACACCATAGAACATACACAGAACAGAACATCATTTAGAAATTAGAATCACACCGCTCTGGTGCTTTGCTGCAAGTACAAATTTGACAGCTGAACAATGAACCCAAAAGTTCCATAACTTATCATTACTGCTAAAATGGTAATTCATCTGAAAGTATTCTCTGCAAATTCTACAATTTTTCAGCTGAAGCAGGATTTGATGGATGGAAGTAAGATAAGCAACGTTTCCTTCTGACATGGGAATTCCTTGCATACGAGAGAAAGGTCCCAGGAAATGGAGTATTGATGGAATACCAATTGCTTTCGTACTTGGGATGAAAAATATTTTTGCATTTGTCTCAAAAGCCAACAACGATAAGGAGACAAAAAGAGAATGGAAAAACTAAAACGACAAATATTAGAATTGTATTTATTTTTACTAAAATCACTCTTAATGTATTTTTCTCCTTTTTTCCAGTCACCTCTCTCATTATACAAAAACAAAAGAAAACAGAATATTATCAAGCCAGCTCGAAATAAATAAATAAATAAAAGCAATAAATGATAATTAGACATTAGACAACTACTATCAAGTATTTATAAGGGTAAAGTACAAAAAACTACCTCAACTATTGGTCTCACGACACTTTCATACCTCATCTTTTAAAATTGACAATGTCATACCTCATCTTACGAATTTGTGCCAATATCATACCTCCGTTAGTTTTTCTGTTAATTTCTCAATTAAATGCTGACGTGACTTGATTCGGGACCCACTTTCTATTAAAAAATTAATAAAATATTATTAAAAACTAAAAATAATCATTTAATATTTTTTAAATATTAAAATAATAAAGAAAAGTTATAAAAAACAAAAAAAATACAAACAAAACTTCCCCCCCCCCCCCCCCCCCGCGCGCCCTTTCTCTTCTCCCCCATTTCATCTCTCTTCCTCTTCTTCCTATCTACTGCAACCCAGAAAAAAGACAAAAAAAAAAAAGCTTTGTCCCTTCCCCCCGTGCCCTCTCTCTTTTCTCCCCCATTTCATCTCTCTTCCTCTTCTTCCTACTGCAACCCAGAAAAAAAGACAAAAAAAAAAAAGAAAAAAAAAACCTTTGTCCCTTCCCCCCCCCCCCCCCCCCCCCCGCGGTGCCCTCTCTCTTCTCCCCAATTTCATCTCTCTTCCTCTTCTTCCTACCTATTGCAACCCAGAAGAAAGACAAAAAAAAAAAAAAAAAAAAAAAAAAAACCTTTGTCCCTTCCCCCCCGTGCCCTCTCTCTTCTTCCCCATTTCATCTCTCTTCCTCTTCTTCCTACCTACTGCAAACCAGAAAACAGACAAAAAAAAAAAGGCATTTATAATCAGCACCAGTTGTCAGATAGTTTCTTTGATTTACTGAGGAGCCAACCAAAGGAGGTCAATGTGGCTGCATTGAAGCACTTGTGCACTTACAAGCACCCAGAATTTGACGCCTGTAACAGACTGAAAGTTGTCCGAGATTGGTTGCTTAAGAACTCCAAGCTTTTCAAGGATCTTAAGAAGTTGGATGACATTTTTGAAGTTAGGAGTTTGGTTATCACACCAAGAGATGAAATGGGGGAGAAGAGAGAGGGCACGGGGGGAAGGGACAAAGGTTTTTTTTTTTGTCTTTTTTCTGGTTTGCAGTAGGTAGGAAGAAGAGGAAGAGAAATGAAATGGGGGAGAAGAGAGAGGGCACGGGGGGGGGGGGGGGGGGGAAGGGACAAAGGTTTTTTTTTTTTTTTTGTCTTTTTTCTGGGTTGCAGTAGGTAGGAAGGAGGAAGAGAGATGAAATGGGGGAGAAGAGAAAGGGCGCAGGGGGGAGTTTTGTTTGTATTTTTTTTTAAATTTTTTTGTTTTTTATAACTTTTGTTTATTATTTTAATATTTAAAAAATATTAAATGATTTTTTTTAGTTTTTAATAATATTTTATTATTTTTTTAATAGAAAGTGGGTCCTGAATCAAGCCACGTCAGCATTTAACTGAGAAATTAACAGAAAAACTGACGGAGGTATGACATTGGCACAAATTCGTAAGATGAGGTATGACATTGTCAATTTTAAAAGATGAGGTATGAAAGTGTCGTAAGGCCAATAGTTGAGGTAGTTTTTTGTACTTTACCCTATTTATAAGCTCTAAACTATTCTTCCCTACCGCCATATTCATTGTTCAGTCTAGAAAACCCCACTACCAAAAAGTTGTTATAACTTAAACAGCTAGCCCAAGATAAAGCAAAGTAGCTCACTATTAATCAAAATGCAGTATGAACAGAAGTGATACAGAACTAGCATTACTTCTCTAAAGTAGTTATATTCCATTGTGCCAATGATGCCAATGTTTACTCAAGTTTTTTATGTCAAGGGAATTGTTATTAGTGTTCCAAAATAGTTATCATGCACCTTTCTCCTTTATTTATTTCACTTGGGAGGAGTACTATATGCCTTTTTTGGAGTGCAAATAACAGCTCCCTTCTGATGAACATATATCATTGCTTGAATACAGAATGTATGAGAAACGCGATGTAAAATTAAAACCGCAGCCAGCCATCATCAGAAAACTGTGAAAGCCTAAATGCTTATATAAGATAAAGCCAACTTTAAATCACACAGAAGTTGATGTGTGTGTGTTTGTGCACATTTACATAAGCATTCCATCTTGTGACACAATTGGCACGCTATGCTACCAGATAACAATAAGAACTGCACCTCAGATCCTCAACATATCTTTCAAACAGATAATGGTCCTACTTGAGAATCTAACAACACATCAGATTGGCAAGAGAAAGTTACCAGATAAATATATAAAGAATTGAGAAAGCCATGAATCAAACCTGCTTAAGAAACTCCTCATGCCAATTGTCTAGAGTATCAAAGGACTTCATTACGTTGACATCATAGACAAGAACACAGCAATCTGCACCTCTGTAGAATGAAACTCCAAGACTCTGAAATCTTTCCTGCCCAGCTGTGTCCCAAATCTTCCAAACGAATGAAAACAGAAAAACCCACACAAATTAGCATCCACAATTCCCACTACAATTACCCCAAATTACACTAAACAGAACACTGAAATACCATTGAAACAGAAAACCCACTTGTAGAGTGACGAGCCTGTCATCGATTTGGAGCTCTTTCGTGACAAAATCGGCACCAATTGTAGCTTTATACTGCTGACTAAACTTCTTGTGCACATATCTAAGCCATCAGTTAAAGAACCAGAGAGTCTAACACCCACAAAAATACATAATTAAACTGATACAACATGCCTCATATCTCGATCATAAACAATATCAAGCTGATTAAACTTAATTTCACCCAAATTAATCAGATTTCTGAGATCGCACAATGAAAATTACACAAATCCAACACCGAAATTCAACAAAAAGAACTAGAAATAACGAAAATAATCTCACAGATGGTGAAGGATACTGGTTCATCAACGAGGTCTTGCCAACCCTAACAGAAGAAGAAACACAAAGTTAATCCCTAAAATAAACACAAAATCCAGATAAAAACAATGGGTGGTTGTGGAATCAGAAACCCTAGGGGTGCAGAACGTTACCCACTGTCGCCGAGTACGATGACCTTGAGCAAGGTTCGTCTACGCAATGACATGGCGGACGAATTTAAACTGATATGAATCGGAAAAAAGCGGAAAAAAATCAACTTTTTGGACACTGCCAAGGCGATTGATTGGTGGATGTTTTTGAATTTTTCCTTTTCTTTTCTCTTTTCCCTTTTCTCTTCCCAGGAACGGAAAGAATGAATGGGGAGAGAGAGAGAGAGAGAGAGAGAGAGAGAGAGAGAGAGAAAAAAGGGGCGCCAATTTCGATCGGTGTTTTTTTTAGTTTTTTGGAATTATACTTATGTCCGAGTCGGCAGGACAGACAAGCAGCATATAATAAGTTTAAGTTTCTTGGGTCCCACCTATCCACACAACAAAAGTGTCTAAGAAGGCCCTATTATAATCTCTGAAATTTGTATAAATCTTCATTTTAGTTTTTGAGGTTTAAAAATCGATATAAGTGGTTATTGAGATTTTTCATCATCAATCATTCTAGTCGTTGTGAAAAATTATCATTAAACTAAAGAAACCACCTGTTAATTGGAGGGGTTGACAAAAATACCCTAAATATAACAGAGATTTTTCACTGAATGACTAAAATGATTTACGGTGGACAATTTCAAGGACGACTACCTTACCAATGTTAAATCTTAAAGACCAAAGTGAGAAGTTATGCAAATTTCATAGATCATTTTTTTTTAAAAAAAACCTTTATTTTCTCTGCACACCCGATTTATAATTGAGTAGTTCTATTAACACCCATAGTTATATGAAGGCGCCCTGTAAGATTTTTCACTTGAACTTCCTCTTTCACCCATGTTAATTAAGGTCAAAAGAAAAGAAACAACACAACCATCCAACTATATGATTGGATACATCCATTTAATTTCTGTCTCTTCCCTGTTGATTCCACCATGTTGTCTCACAAGTATTTCCTCTTTAAATCCAACTACACAACCATTCCTTTTGTCCATCTTTTTAAAACCAAACCAAACCACACCTCATCTCTCAGTCAAATAGCAGTCATAGATGAAACCCACGAGCACACAAACAACTTCCTAGTTAACTTGGATAAGAAACCCGATCACCCTATTGTCAACTCCGACACGTTTGGCTGGATTTCTGATAGCAGAGTGTCCTCCTCCTTGGAGCAATAATGTTGGCTTAATCAAGATGTTTTGGGCTCTGTATGGCAACTTCAAAGTCTCGGCTTGTACGAACGCAACATTTACCATCAATGCACCCTCAAAGTCAGCAGCCAATAGGTTTCTTGATGATGGGCCTTGAAATATAGCTGGAGGCTGCCTTGCCATTCACAAGTGGCCACCGCACCTCACCTTTGAGGAAATACCAGCTTACTAAATCTACTACTGGGTTCAAATGCATGGTGTGCCTTTGGAGGAATTTTCCTCTGAAAATGCTTATCTCTTTGGGAATCCTTTTAGGGAAGTCAATTGATGTAGATGATCATCCTGCATGCCTAGATGGAGTCAGTGACTTTCTCCGAGTAAGGCTGAAAGTGGATGCAAGGAAACCTCGTTCCAATAGGTTCTGGCTTCAAAGAAGATGTGTTGGAAGAACAAGGGTGATGTTCAAATATGATCGTCTCTCAAATTTCTATTTTCGCAGAAAAAGACTTGGTCACTTCAACAAATACTGTGAGCACGAAGTGCAAAATGTCAACAACGATTATCCTTATTCAACTGCTATGGTAGGGGAGCAGGTCCGGCCACCAAAACTCACTCATGCTACTTCCCACTCAAATAATTTTGTGAGTGGGGGTGGAAAACGTTGGAACTCCACCCCAAATGAGGGCCAGGGTCTTCCTTGGGTTCTGGGAACCTCTATACTAAAAGTGGTGCTTATGCTACTGTCCTCTCCACTAGGACACATCGAGCAATTTTTTAGGGCAGACTCTCTCTGTATCTTAGTTTGTCTTCTACTGAGCCATATGTCCCCCTTCCCCCCACCTATCCAATGTCAAATTTGGAAAATCAACTTTCTCCTTCTTTGGCGCAAGAAACCAAGCTATCTAAGAATACAAGACTGGATATTTATGCTCGTGCTCGTGGTCGTCCTAACCCCCGTCAGGGTCGGTTGCTCTCTCTTGTATAACAATAACTAAACCAACTACCTTGGTCATTCAAATGATATTGATATTTCTGCTTCATTTTTTTCACTCACTGGATGGGATTGACAGCGTTGCCCTTAAGAGTATGGAGAACCCCATCATTTTCCAGGGCACTGGTGGCTGGACTGATGTAGCCACGGAGGATAAGTGATTTACCTAGCTTGGAACTGTCAAGGGATTGAGCAAGACTTGACAGTGGATGCTCTTCGTGAGAAATTACGTATAAATAAGCCATCAATTGGTTTTTATCTGAAACAAAATGTAAGAATGATGCAGTCCAAAAAACGGGACATTCTCTATGTTTTTGTAATTCATTTTTTGTTCCTGTAGTAGGTAGATCTAGTGGGTTATACCTTTGGTGGAAAGATGGTACTGCCAACCAAATCTTCTCAACCAACAAATATGTCATCGATACATGTATCCAAGAGAAGTCGGTGACTAATCATATCCATATATCATGGTTTTATGGTCCTCCTCACAACCATTAAAAAAGCTTTTTTGGGAGTAAGTCGACACATCCCTCTCGGATCTTGGCATTAGGATCATGGTCGTACCAGATATTTGAAACTTTTCATGAACCAAAAAGCTTTTATTGACCTTGGGTACTGTGGTCTAATTTTCACTTGGGAAAGAGATTGGGAGGAGTGAGGGAAGATTGAGAAAAGGTTGGATCAAGCCGTTGCTAATATCTTGTGGACAGAATGTTGACCTGACACGGTGATATCCCACGACCCCTTAATTGGCTCTGATCATCGACCCTTAATTATTCAATATGCTCCTGCTGTTGCTCTTGATCCCCATCCTTTCTCCCTTGAACCTTTTTGGCTTAGGGATTCTGAGTTTATTAGTGTTGTAAAAGAAGCTTGAAATGATAATATAAATAATTCCTTTGGGTATGCTTGGTCTAATAATTTATCTCATTGTTCTCAAACCTTGTCATCTTAGAGTACAAAATTCTCTAACAACGTAACAACTATAAATAAGTTGCTCAAAGTTCTCAAAGATAATGACTTTTAGCCTCATGCAGGCACTAAACGGGAGGTTCACTTAACAACCACCAAGAAGCTGGGGGAGGTTTAGGGAAATGAAGAACTCTATTGGCTCCAGAGATCGCGTTTTAACTGGTTGCCTGATAGAGACAAAAATACTGCCTTTTTCCACCACTCTACGATCCAGTATCACCAAAGAAATTGCATTCTGAAGCTTAAAGATTTTGAAGATGTCTGGTTGGAAGAAGATGGTCAGATTAGAAATCACATTGACGCCTACTTTAAGACTTTCTTCTTGCATGCCCTTGCGGGTCTCAAACAGGTGGTCACTCCTCAAATTAATGTCAATCTTCTCATGCCTTTCACCCTAGAGGATATCAAATTTGTAGTGTTCAAATGGGGGATCTTAAAGCTGCAGGTCTTAATGGTTTCCATGGAAATTTTTGCTATACTTGTTGGGAGATTGTTAATAATATTATCTCTGGGGCAATCTTTGAATTCTTCTCCCGTGGAAATCTTTTTCAAGAGATGAACCATACCAATATTGTCCTTATTCCTAAGGTGGAAGTGCCTGGGTCTATCTCTTAATTTTGTCTCATTAGCCTCGGCAACTTTGCGTACAAGATCTTTTCCAAGTTGATGACAAATCGGTTAAAACCCCATCTCCCAGGCCTCATCTCCCACCACCAAAGTGCTTTCGTCCTAGGACGTCAAATTAAAGACTATTTTTGTTACTCATGAGGCTTTCCATTATTTGAAGCACAAAAAATTAATTCGAGATTTTGAGTTGGGTTTTAAAGTTGATATGAACAAGGCATACGATCGTGTTGAATAGGACTTCTGAAAACAATGCTACTTCGATTAGGATTTCAAACAAGATAGGTTTCTATGGTTATAACTTGCGTAAGAACGGTCTCATTTTTTGTCATTTTCAACAGTAAGTGTGGGGATAAGTTTATTCCTTCTAGAGGACTGCGTCAGGGTGACCCGTTTTCTCTCTACCTATATCTCTTCATCATTGAGGCTTTTTCATCCCTGATTTCTGATCATGGCAAGGTAGGTGCTATATCTGGTATTTTTATCGCCCTTTCTTGCCCGATGTTCTCCCACTTGTTTTTTCACAAATGACTCGCTTTTCTTCATTAAGACTAATTAGGATAATTGCAATGTTCTGCTGATAATTTTGGATTTGTATTGCGTGGCGTCTAACCAAAATATTAATCTTTAGAAATCTTCCATTTTCTTCTCAACAAATACTCCCCAGACTATCATTAACGATGCATGTACTTTAAGGGTGGGCAAACGAGTAGATGAATCGCGGGTCGGGGCAGGTAGTGTATGTTCGGGGTGGGTACGGGTCAAGTCCTTTTTTTTTTGGGAACAAACGGGGCAAGCCAGGCGGGGCCAGGCCATTTTTATTTAAGGGGCTAGCCGATCCCTAAACCTTAGAAAAATGGGCCCCAGACCAACCCGTTTCTAATTATAAGTAACGGTCGAGATTGAATGATAACCTATCATGCAATCTGAACCGTTAATTTCTAACCTAGGGTACCAGAAGCAGTTTCAGACTTTCAGTCTCACTCTCTCACTCCCACCTCTCCACTATCCCTCAACTCCGACGACATCCCAGAGAATGCCCATCACCACCGCTGCGACCAACACAATTACACCACCACCACCCATTTGGCCATCCTCCAACCTCGATGACATCTGTTACTTTGTCGGCTACTGTAAGTCTACTTCTCCGAATTTTATTTTTGTTGATGCAGAGGATCAGTAGCACTAGCAACTGTAGCATGAATAATAGGATTTGACTAGAGACTAAATCTTTATGTGGGAGTAATTTGATGAATGCATGAACATTTGGGTGAAGGAATTGTGGATCTATTTGGTTAGGAGTGGGATTTGGGATTTGAGATTTGGGATTTATGTTGGGATTTGGTTATTGATTGGAATTTAGGATTGGGATTGGGATCGGGATCAGAATTTCAATCTGAGTGTTTACTGCATTCTTTAGATTTGGGTTTTTTTTTTCTTCTAGTTTTTACTTACTTCCTTTTTCTTTTTAATTCTTTAATTATAAAATTCAATTTCCAACTTTTATTTACAAAATGGCGATAAACTATAAATTGATTTCAAGTCAAGGCTTATATTCTTTGATTTCATGGAGATCTTACTTGATCATCTTTAAATCAAGTCCCTGCATTTTGATCTTTGTGAAGGTTTGATTCTAAATGCTACAATAAACACCTCTCTTCCTTAATTATACAATGTATGCTTCAAGAGTTGTTAGACCACTAATAGGGTTTTGTTAGGTGAATGGGAAATTATGACAAGGAACGGAAATGGTTTCACAGTTTTCATACTGAAGGTTTCTAGCGAAAGATTAAATACTGCTTCGAACCTAAAACAATTTGGTTCTTCTTTATTTTTAAGCTATATGTACAACCTCTTTAATCCATTCTGCGGTTGTACTTAAATGGTTTGTAGGGGTTGTGGATTGCGATCATTTGTCTATATCGTAAAAGAGGGATGTATCCAGAAGTCTGGGTGACCAGACCCTTATCCGCTCTCATCCATATTTTATCTAACGATGGTCTACCATGTCCACATTAGGCCTTGGGTCTTGATGTTCAGGAAAGGTGATTAAAGTTTCGCTTTAAGTCTTGTTATCCCTCCTTGTTCACGTGGTCGATGTTGTGTCCTGGTTTGTCTTTCCTTTCTGTTTGTTCTCTGGCGGTGCTGTCTTAGCATTGTAGTTGTTCTGGAGCTTTATCTCTTTTTCAATGAATCTCTTGTTGACCAAAAAAAAAGAAAAAGATATCAAGGTATAAATTGCCAAGACAGCTAGCACTTGTTGGTTTGGTCGTGTGCTTCTGCAATTTTTTGTTTATAAATATCTATTTATACAATTCTCTTCATGTGTCATAACAAGTAAAGAATACAAAACTTAGTAATTGGGTAAATCATTCATTTGCTCAGAGTCGAGCCAATTAAGGCCTAGAGTGGTCAACTGACCCTCCCACCATTTGCCAAGTTTGTATTTATTTGTATTATCGTTAGACTTATTTGGTATAATGGTTAAAAATAACCCTTCTCACAAATAAATTCCTTCAGAACATTATATATTCCTTCCAACTAAACATACTTATTTGTCGAGATATATGGACCATGCTTATCATATGGTGTGTTTATATCATTCCAAAATCAGAACCACAAATTAAAATGTTAAATATAATCCAAGGGATAGTACTTGCATTTTTCCTTGAAGATGAGCTCATTTTTTTCACTTGCAAATAATGTATCTTCAAAGTAGAAATTTCATAATAGGAATCATTCAATCTATTAATTTTCATTTGAAGATCATCCCTACACACACAAAAAACAAAACAAAAAAAACAATTCCAAGTAGTGACTGTGGAGCAAAAAATAATTAAAAAATTATGAAGGCGACACGTGTACTTTAGGGTGAAAAGGGCAAAATTGCCCTCGAGGTACATCGGGATTCCCACGCACATGCAACGGACAATAACAGCTCAATCAAGAAAAAGTCAAAGGTGATCAAAATGGTATTTATTCAAAACCCTCTCATCACTCTTCATAAAATCCTCACTCACAAGGTAACTCCCAATTATTCTTTTCAAATTGGAATTAATTACCAAATTAATTGCAAGATATTATTTTACATAATATCTTGCAATTATATTTAAAATACCACCATAAGTGGCCGGTCCCTATTTCTCCAAATAGGGCCAGCCACACCCTTATATATAGCCCCATCTTCACACTAAAATACGGGGCCATTCTCTCCCTAAAATTCTCTAAACACTTTCTCTTTCAAATTCTAACTTTGACATCGAAGATTCTTCGGCCAAAGCCCCCATTCATTGTGGGCACATGAGGCTCTTAGCCTTGATCTTAGGTGTTATTATTTTGCAGGTGTATTTTCCTCAAAGGAGAAGAAGGCGAAAATTTACATCCATAGTGACTGTTTAGTCATCTAATGCATCAAACAAATAAACGGTGTAGGTGCCAAATAAAATATTCATGATGAACCATTTATCCTGCAATTGAAGCCATGTAATCACATTCTCCATCCCTCAAAGTTTTCTTGAACTAAAGAAGAAAATTGTCCATCCTTAACAAAAACTCTGACTCTGCCATGGATGATTGAGGGAATTCGCGGTGGGTTACCTTCCTCATCGTGGATCCCAAAATATTGAAGCCTATTGTGATCCACATCGAGCGATTCAACATCATCGGACAACATCAAGACATCAGGGTTGGATGTGAACCTTCTTAAGAGCCAAATGATAGCTCACGGGGGAGTCGTTTGAAACGTGTCGCAAGTTTGGCATTGAGTGAAATAGAAAGATAGGAAAGCGCCACGGAAATCGACAATTGAATCAATTATGGGAGAGCTAGGACGGATGCTTCAAGGGCAGCTACATGAGTCTCTATGGATGAAAGACTATGCAAGTGGGTTTGGCACTACTAGAATTTTGGCTAAAATACATCATTTTCATTGGTGTCTATTATAAAGAGTGGACATTCACATGGGTGGCAAACCTCAACTGCCACCAAACAACCACTCAATAAGAGTACATGTCTTATATAAAAGTTTCTATTGTTACAAACACCACCAATATTGCATTGGTGTGTATATGAATTGTACAATATTCTTATATTTTATAGTTATTTCTAAAATTCAAAATATCTCATTCTCCCTCTTATCAGTGGCTAGATTTGAAACTAACATTGGTACCATTCATACTCATACGCTCACCAATCCTATGTGTCTATATTAGGATCAGTGGCTTTGAAGATATACGCACCAAAGTGGGTGTTAATTACAACATATAGCTATCCAAATGGTTATATTTTGAATTGTATTACATGCATTTTAGTAATAGCTCTGTACTATATTAAAACACATGTTCTTAATATAAAATTCACATGAAATTTAAATTTACAAAAGGATTCTCATTTCTAACCAACCACACTAAAATAGATTTATCAATAACAAGGTTTGTGCTACATAAGAAAGCATATTACATTCAACGATATTATCCAACACAACCAAGTACCCAAGGGTGATGATGATGCATTTTATCCCACCTATGTAGCTATGCACATCCAATGCACATCAACCTGATAACTAACAAAATCCACCCAATTGGTTCTATGCATTCCCTGTGGCATTTCTAGTATAGACATAAAGTAAAATTCACAAAAAGGATCATAGCTAACTTTTCACTTATTGATGTCAGTGACTTCACCGTGCATAGATAATACCCAATCTCACCATCCATGCCAATATTCTGCACCACAACAAAACCTTCATCTTTAACTTCTTCACTTGCTTAGATTTGCAAACCAGTCCATAGTTCAATTCTATTGAGACAAACTTGAATCACATCAACTCCATTTGGTTCTACCATGTTTCCATCAACATTCTTCTTCAATGCGGACATAATTTCAGCCCTCATTTCACTCTTCATGGTCTCCACTTCCAAGTCAACCCATCTCTTGTGTGCCACCATTGAATCGGTATGCTCTTTCCTCAATTGTGCAAGCACATTTGCTGACTCAATCTTTTGCCTTTCCTCTTTCTCACTTGCCTCCATCCTAAGTCTCTCAAATTCAATATTACCAGCTTTTGTTTGCTCCTCATATGATGCTCTAAGTGCTTCAACCTCTCTAGAATTTCTCTTTTTTCTCAATTATAATACATGGCACATCAGACCACACAACACATATCCCAAACCCTCTGACACGGTTGCTTCTTTTAAGCCCCAATACATCAGCGTACACAATATGGTGAACCTTATCAGTTACAATCTCATTCATATCCTCGTATAGTTTCAGCTTTCTATTGCAATCATCCTGCAATTATGTGAGATTAATTACTAATGTATATGCACTCTATATACATTTGTAATTCTATTAAATCAAAGATATTCCAACCATGTTTCACAATAATACTAGTAATATGAGTGGTTGTTCTGTTCTTTGGGCTATAGTGCATACCAGTAAACTCATATGCATGGGAATCTCTTTCATTACTCCACTGTATTAACTTATGCAAGCTTCTGTTGGCTTATTCTCTTTGTTTCATTGACATTAAATAGCAATTAATCTAAACCACTATCATTCAAAATCCACAAACCTTTTATATATCTCACCTACATATAAATAGTAACAGTTGGTAATTGATAGCATACTTACAATTATTTCAGCTGACTGAGCATCCACTAGTTCCCCACTCTTCTGAGTATGTGTCAGCGTAAAGAATGTAATGCAATCTGATTTGCTTCCATTAACTTGTTCATGTAAACATAAAATGTCAAACAACTAATTTACACATTATTTCATATCTTAACATCAACATTCACCTTCATTCCATTTGCACTAACATGTATGTAAGTTAACATAACACAAAACAACTGGAAGAGCCTTACATATTCATGTCTGATTTGCGCAAAAGTCTCGTTCCAGTCGTGTGATTTATTTTTAGTGCCTTCCTATTGTTTCTAGATGATGTAGCACGCTTCTGCATATGTCAAGTTTACCTTTCATTAGTTAGGCTATGTTGAAGGAATTTCATCCTAATTTCCAATACATATAATCTAGATATTCATAAACTTCATTATGTCATAACTAAATCAAGCATATATGGTGTATAAAAAAGGAAGAACATTTGTTGATTGTGTGTGGTACCTGAACATCTACAATATCATATAGCTACACTAACAATTTATGTTAGCCTTGGTTGACACGGCCATCATGCCAATGAAACCTCTTTGCTAATGGTGAGTGCAGAAATGTAGTATAGTATGCCTTCTTGAGATTTGCCTTGTAATGCTTCAATCTATCATTTAACTTCAATTCACAAACCCGACATTTTTGGCTCCAATTATAGTGTTATAGCATATGTCCAATCAAGAGTCACCTGCCCATTTACATAAATATAATGTTGTTAATTATGCACCATCATTGAATATATGAAATATGAATCTGTACATTTACTTTGTTAAACCCCTCCAGTCGGTTTCAAATGTTTTTTCTACTAAAACAATTAAAAATTAAAGGAGATAAAGTTAAAAGAAGCCATTTGGCACATCACCATGCTGCATCTTAGTGGTGCATAATGTGTTGTCCCTATTCTAATTGTCTATGAAACCTCTAAGTAATTGGTGCGTCTTATTTCAAATTTATCACATTGAACTAGGATTTATTATAGACCAACTGCAAAAGAATTGACATAACAAATAAAAGAGTTAAACTTGTGTATGGATAACAGCATTTAAGGTCAAAGTAAGATTGGAATGAATTAATCATAATTAAAACCTTTATGGTTTTAACTTGCTTGTTGCCAATGGAAATAAAAGCTGATATGATTGCATTTTTTGGGTTTTTATTATTCAAGGGTTAAAACTAAAAGACAATCCCTTAACTAGCTATATATATAGGAAAATCAATAAACTATTAATGCCTCTTCTATTTATTTACCTTAATCCTCTGCCAAGCACGATCCATGTTTGAAGCCTTGTAGAAATTCCTCCAATTAACATAAAATATGATGATTCTTGAGATAGCATTCCTAAGAACCTAGAAAATCTTGCAATAGTATGAGGAAGCTCTACCTGCTGCCCCTTGTCATTAAATTTTATCAGCTCCTTTGTACCATTGGGTGCCCATTGTGGCTTATTTATTCCCTTAGGACCCTCTGCTCTACGGGTCATAAGATGACTTTCATCCAGGACCCCTTCGACATTATTTGGAACCATTATATGATCTATGTGGTCATGTTCCATTAGGTTGAATGCCAGTGGTTGAGTTTCCATGCCATCGTCAAGCGACATTGATGCAAGTAAGTTATTGTTCATGAACCACATTAGCTTTGTCAACTACCTTTCATGTAAACACAAGACAAGTGTGTTAAATTAACATCTGTAAACAAAAGCATTTCTATTTAATTCTACAATTAATTTTCTAGTAAGAAAAGAAGTGTAGTAGATACCTCCTGAAATTGCTTCAATGAAACCTCTCTGCCCTCAGATATTTTCTTGTTTGAGTTGATAGCTTGATGCAATTAAACAATATAAGTGTATAAAGTGATAGCTATAAAGACATACACGTTTAATTTTTGAAATCCAATCTTTAAATTTTTGTAGAGAGTTAAGGTGAGTAGGAAGTCCTCCCGCCTAGTAATCTCGCTCAACCATTAATTAAATGATATACCCTTATAGAGGTAAGCCCTTAGCCACACAAAATGGCTAGGTGTTTCTATTACCAAATAAAAAAATTGGCTAGCCGTTAATAATTTGGCAGATTTGGAATTCATGGTTGATGGGATTGACATATACATTGTGTGGTCAAAGTTCAATGATTTTGTAAGGAGACTCCCATTAGAGACTATTAATTGTTAAAACCCAAATTAAATTTCAATTATAAATATCAAATGAAGAGTTTTTGCGATTTAGACCAGTTTCAAAAACTCTCTAAATCACACCTAATCACCAATGGCCCCTTTATTCTCAAACGCTTGCATACAGTTGTTTCGTAACATAAGTGAACCTTCTTGTTCCTGCGGTTGATCATGAAATTATTGGTCCCACGATTCCTGCCCCAACCAATAACATTGCAACCTCGGTTGCCACCCAGGAAAACGTTGTCCCTGTACTCACTACCAATTATGAAGATCCAGATTTTTGACATTACCTAGAGGCTAACTTTCACGTCGAAGTCGAGTATAAGGCAAACCCTACATTGCAACCAGGTACCAATTACCAGTTTGAATCCGATGCAAAGACAACCGCTGCTTGGGGTGAATGGAACAACTTTTCTCATGGCTCTAACATGCCCGTTTACCCTCCTCAATCACCCAATCCCTTGATCAATATTTATTGTCCTCGTTATGATGAGGTAGCAAAAAATATGATCTTGAAAGATAAGCATTTTCCATCTGATCTTCCAGGTTTCGATGTGAACGTGCTTTCCCCCTGGTCCAACGAAATGGGTTACGTGAAGCATGGTAGCAACTAGATCAAGTCATCTCAAATGGAATGAAAAACTCACGCCTAGTAGAGGTATGTGTGTTCAAAGTTACGGCTTGCACAGAGCCGGTCTCCCATGAGTGTAAGATCCGATCGTCTATAGACATGACTCCACTTTAAAAGAAATAACATAAGGATAGACAAGCTCTTACATTAGGCTTAAAACTATTGAAATAGCTTGATTGTTATGTCTAAACTTTTTCTTGATTGAATGAGTTAATGAGATAATCCTTCTATCTCTCATGATAGATAACTCAGTCTGATACAGGTAGTTTACGAATAACTTTGTAATGAAATGGATAAAATCATAATTGTTCATTTAACCTTAAAAAAAGAAAAAAAAATAGAAGCATATGAGCAACTATACAGTTTCCATGCAACTTTTAATCGATTACAGTGAGTGTGTCTCTGGTACTTTGGTAGTTAGAAACTTGCTAGATTAGCTCTCATAATCGTTGGCATGTCTCAAGTCAATGCCAATTTTACCAATGTTTGATGTGCTTTTTATATAGATTCAGCTATTGTATTCTAATTTGATTTCTCTCTTAATTCATTGTTCTTAAGTTTTAATCTCTGTGAAATAGATTGAAACAAGGATTTAAACTTTCACAGTAAATATGATTTGCAACTAATAAAAAAAATAATCGATTGGAAATCACATATAAACCCAAATGAATCTGAACTCACCAAGCAAAGCTAAAAAACACACTAAATAGACAATCAATCAAACAGAACCAAATGAGGGTTTATATAAATTTTTGGCTATTGTCTCTTTCATGCAAGCTTACATCAGTAAAGTAAGCCAGAGATTTTAACCTTTTACCTTGGGTCTGAGACCTCGAGTCGTGCACTCTCCAAACGGTACCAAAAAAAAAAGCATTGTTTCCTGGAAAAGCACCAATATTCAGACATTTGCATAATTATTGGTGCACTAAAGTGAATTCAACATAGAAACTTCTATAATTTCACATGTTTCCTAAAATTACCCGGATACGTGTTAATAAAATGGGAAACTTTTTCTAAAGTCCAAGAGCAACATCAAAGTGCTATTTAACCCAATTCAAGAAGCAGAAATCGCACTAATACTAAATATCCATACAAAAATATCTTCATTTGAGCAATATCCCCCTAAATTTAGCATCACTGTTTATGAATGTATGAACAAAGGTCAAAAATGGACCAACAGGACCTCTTGCATTCAAAATTTTGAACCCAAAGGTCAAATAATTTCAACAAAAAATTGATATTTTGGTATTCCAATTTCATATCCTTTCAAGAAAAGATCAAAAACTAAGGGTATGTTTGGTAATCTACTTAAATCCAACTTTTTAAATTCAAAAACAATTTTCAAGTTTTAGGCCTTAAAAACTTGTTTTGTAGGACTATTTTTAAAAACTGAACTCAAGAATAACTCAAAAATATAGTTTATTTTCTAAAAACACAAAAAAAGTGAGTTTTTAAGAGTTTTTAAACTTAAACTCACTCCTTTCTTTTCTCCCCCTTCTCCCCTCTCTATCTCTCTTTTCTTCTTCTCTCCTCTTTTTCAAGAAATGTTTTGATAAATGATGAAAATTTTCAAATAGGATACCAAACAGGCCCTAAATTTTTAACATTCCCAAAAACTGAAAATCCAATCTTTGGGAGAAGTCCATGAGAGCATGTAGTTGTATCTGTCAAAATATATTCCTTACCTCAACTAATTGGATTAACCAGCAGAGCTAATTATTATGTAATTATACATCTAGAGCTATCAGCTATCAACTAATTGGATAAAACATAACGTGTGCATCTGAAATAGAAAAAGAAAATTAGAGAGAGAGAGAGAGAGAGAGAGAGAAGGGTGCCTGCGGAGGATTTCGAGGAGGGGATCGACCACCTTCTTGTTGAACCAAATCGACACCCCAGTTTTACTCTCCACCATCACAACCCCTCTACAAATTTCAATGCTTAATCTTATATTTTGTTTTTCAGTGAATGGATTTAGGGTTTGAAATTGAAAGGATTCAGGGTTTTTCTCAGGCAAAGAAAGCCTCTACTCAACAAAAATAGCTAGGAATAAAAAGAACACTTACCGAGCTACAGGCTTTTGTCCTCTCTCACTTCTTGAGTCCTCGAGTCCAACATTCAACTTGGTAAAAAACAAAACAAAAAACAATAAAGGAAATTAGGTAGATTGGTCAGCGCAAACTAAAGCTCCAAGAGAGAGCTAGCAATCATACCTCGGCTAACCCAGCAGCAATCACTTCGATTGACACAAAGGTCCAGGTCTGATCAACATTAACAAAAAATCACACTTGCTAAAATCAATCCAATACCTGTTTCACAGTTACAAAATGCGTTAAAAACTAAAAATGGACGAAAAGCAAAGAAGAAGCATTCAAGAGATTTAATGCATTTAAATAATTAGACAAAGTAGACGATGATCAGTAAAAAGTTGGGGAGGGAAGTAATAATCTCTGTAGTGCGTGCTCGGTAATAAAAATGACAACCGAAAATAAAAATTAAGCCAATAAGTTTTTTTTTTTTTTTTTTTTTTTATTTTTTATCTTAGATGTTTTGTAGAATGAAAATGCATCAAACCAATATATACCTTTCTTATAAACTCACCAACTGAGAAAGGGAGCAAGCAAGCAGAGGCCACCGGAAACAAAAAAGTCAGTTTTAGATTTGAGCATTTTTAAAAAAAAGGGGTTAGAGAACCTTAAAATCCCCAAAAACCCTAATTTATAAACTCCCAACCAAACCCAAAAGGGACAGAGGAAACCCAAATAAAGGGAAATGAGAAATTCAACATACGGTAAGACGCTTTCTGACGGCCAATATAATTAAAAGCCTGCATACAGTTTGGTTAAGTAACAAATAATGCAGGGCAATTTCATTTCCAACCAACTGTACGGACACAAATTATGTTCTTGCAAATGTGTATTTCACTTTCAAGTGAGAATGACTTTATCAATTAGATTGTCATAAATCAAACACATCAAACAATTAATTATTTAATATTGGAACAATGCATTTAAACCATGAACATTTAGTATGGAGAAATTAGAAGTTGAAATAAGTGGAAAACGACATCGGTAAGAGGAGAAAATTAAAAAAAAAATATTGTGATCAAAATAAGAACTCAGTTGAAAGTTCAACAGAAAGATTAGTGGAAAATGCACTCACATACCAACTTGAAAAAAAACTTAGTGTTTAACGATTGCTCTAGGAATAGAAAAATGTAAATGTTACATGAAAAATGAAGATATGTGACAACGGGAGTTACTGCAAAAGTGACAGAGAGGGAGAGAGATGAAAGATGAGTGAATAGTTAAAGCTAGAATTTTTATTAGCATGTTCTACAAACTAATTATTTAGCTATCACATTGACATGCTTGAAATGAACACCATGCATAAATGTGCTATTAAAAATAAGAGATGCAATATCACCAAAATTCATAATCATCATCCAAAACTCCAAAGTAAACATAAAATCAAATTAACACCTCTTTATTTCTAATCTCTCTCCCTGATATTTTGTATTGTGATAAGGTTTATACTAAATAATGGTTTCACCAAAATTTAATAATAAAAGTCACAGTAGAAGTTCAACATGAGAGAGTCATTCCATGCTATAGAGGAAGGAGCACCAATTTTGTACTATTTTTATTGTCAATACAAAGTACGTAGACAAATTTTTAGGGTACATGTTTTCACAGAAATTCCTTTTGCAGGCATCATACAAAAGCCCTACTGCATGAGCGCAATCATTTAAGGCAAATAAATATTAGAGTTAATCCAAAATGAAGAAGTAATTACAAAGATTCTTAACAAATTAGCCATCAAGAGAAGGTCATGCATTAAACAAAAGACCGAAACTTGAAAGTATACACGATATAGCAAATGAAGATCAAAATTACATATGACTCCTTCAGCGAAATTACCTATGAGCTCACAATAACCAAGCAACCTCACTAAATTCTTACAGCGAACACAGCCAATCGCTTCCACTTCAACCTTAAACTCATTCTCATGCCAAATTCCCTGCTACGAAGCTTATGCAGCAATTAGAACAAAAATAGTATATTATCCCAAAATCCATGAAAATCTAACAAATTTAACTCCCCTAGCTAAAGGCCTCAAATTTCCTAACTGGGTTCTTGTAAAATTTAGACCATCACACCCAAACGCAAACAAAACAATTAAATAAAGAATCAAAGGCATACGCAATCTAATTAGAGAAATTCGTAGATGTTTAGTAATGACCCTCCATAAGCTCTTTATCAATATCTATGCATGTGAAGTTAAGAAATACATGAAGCAATTGGAGTCAAGACAAAATTAATTTTAATTTAAGAATTAGAACAATGAACCTTGAATTACTACACTTGGTGATATGGATTCCATGTTCCATGAAGACCACTATGAACATATGCGAGATTTTGGCATGGATTCCGTGTTCGTTCCCATTCTCACTTTTGGCTTGGCAACTATTTCTCTTGTTTAACATATAACACTATATGTATCAATATAACATGTATATAAACAAATGGGTAACATATTGCATTGTGTGCATATAATGTAATCTTTTCTGATACCAAAAATTATTCGGCAAAAGACATATTCAACCTGCAGATATAAGTTCTATTCAAGTTTATACCAAATTCAAATAACATTTCCAAGTAAACTCATACTTAATTTGTTTAAAAATAAACAAAAATTTAAGTAAACAGGACTAAAACACTGCAATTGCTCAAAGTTGAAAAAGTGGGGAAAAAGGCAGTCAGCTCAGCTTAACATACAAATTTTTAATAACTAATCACCTGTCACTAAGTACGTAATCTAGCAGAGGTAATGAAACCCACACAGGTTGAGGTTAAGTTAAACAATCTTACTAATCCACACAAAGCCTTAACCCTTACCAACCAAAACTAATTCAAGATGATTCCATTCCATCGTCCCACAACGTCAAGTTTTTAGCTTACTATGATGAAATTTACAAAACGATAATGACCTTGATTGCCTAAATTCAAATGCACCTTCAATTCACTCACAATTATAAAATAGCTCACTCTATAGAGTATAAAATTACAGAAACTACTTCAAAAATAAAGAAAATCTCTTGCTTAATGATAAGGAATGAGCCAATACTACAATTCCCAAGCCTCACAGCATTACTCTTCCTGTCATTTTGTTAGAACTTTTTTGTAAGAAAAATTACATAGTACTTATCTAACAATTATTTTCTATTTCTACATAAACACAAACAAATTAATCACCCAATTACATTTCATTTTTTTGCAACTGCTACAACAATATATAAAGTGTTCATTCAGCAACTACTCCCAGTTGAATCAAAACAACCCAAAAAGCCTTATACTTGACCATATTTCACCAAAAATTTCTCTACATATATAAATTCCCACCACACCCCTCTCTCACCCCCCCCCCCCCCCCAAAAAAAACCAATTTCCATTAAAACAACCAAAAACTGTAAATTCACATAAATTGGATAAGAGTTAAATGGTAAAGAAGTACCTTCCAAGAACAGAAGCGAGAGTGTTGAAACCACAATTTCCCTCTCTCCCTCTATCTGCCTCACCTATCAAACCAAACCAATAATCAATTTTGGAGTTATCAAATTTAATCAGCACAGAAAATTATAATCAAACCCAAACTGTGATTTCAATAAAATCAAACAACAAAAAACCAAATTCAAGTTGAATATAATAAAAACCAAACAAACTCTATATCAAAACACTGGAATTTTGAAACTGCTCACCTTAAATACAGAGGGCTTCGTAGAATGCAAAGAAAAGTCCCAAATCTGAAAAACCACGACCTCCTAAAGCTGAATCTGAACCCACAATCAAAATCCCCAAAATCAGAACCAAAAAATTTAAACAAAAAACCCATTTATAAATCCAAATTTAGACTCCCAAGCACATAACATTCAAAGCAGAAAGTTACCCACACCAAATCGGCATCAGGAAACACGATCCTTTATCGGCTCCAAATTTTCTGCTATAACTGCAACAATTCCCCCATTCAAATCTGACCCTAAATCATTAAAAAAAATCAACACAAAAAGGAAAGGTCAGTACTCATGATTTGAGTTCACGCTGCCCAGGGTCGCCGACGCTGTTAAGGTTATTCATCATTGCTCAATCACTCTTGTTAATTTTCTTTTTCGTTTCGTTTTGTTTCGGCTTTTCTTTAACAGCGTAGGCACACAAAACCAATCAAATTCATTCACCTCTCTCTCTCTCTGTGAGCTTTCGAATTATCTAGCCTTTCTTCTTTGCCTTATCTAGTTTGTCTTTGTGTACATGCATATATTATCTATCTAGCTAGTTAGCACTCTCAGGTCATTTGGGAATATATAATTTTTTGACCCAAATGATTGAATTTGTGTGTGTGTGTGTGTGTGTGTGTGTGTCTCTCTCTCTCTCAGAAACAGAGAAGTTATCAAGTCATGTACTTGGTTATATTTGTTCAAGTTGGGAAAATTCGAAAGAATTTATAAGGCGGTGGGATGTTGTACAGGGTTGATACTTGGAGCTTGAGAAATCAAAGAGCTTGCCAGTTTGAGAAAAGATGATAACAGCAGCTTCAGATTCACACAGAATCGACAGCTCTCCAACTTTCTTCAAAATCCCCTCTTCTCCTCTTTGAGAAGGTCCCCTACCTTGCCGGCAAGTAGTCGATCTTCCTGATCTTGATCTTCTCCCTTATCATTTTCTCCAATTCTTCCTACCCCCTTCAGAAACAATAATTCAAGTAAAATAAAAATTATAAAATAAACCAACCACTTCGAATTTCCACACACATATATATATATATATATATTAATGTCCACAAACTCAAAAACTACCTTATATTCTCTGGGTTTCTGATAATTTTAAGGATTATTGACCACAAACCCTAGCATTTCAAATCTAAATAAGTAAAACAAAACATAGATCAACCCACCAACCACAATCAACTGTCCAATATTTTGTATTTACCATAAATAGAAGAAGAAGAAAAAAAAAAGGAAAACCATTTACAAATTAATTACTGGATTTTCCTCTGTTTTTTTTGTTTACCTTTGTTGGGGTGGTTTCATGTCTGAAGTTTTGGTCCGACCAGGAAATTTGCAGAGAAGTGAAAGCCAGCAATTTTGGAAAGAGAAAGAGAGAGAGTTGGGCGCTACTGGTTGTTCGGAGAGCAAGGCACGGAGAGGTTTGAGAGAAACAAAAAGGTTTGTGAGACAGAAACAGAAATAAGAGTCCAGAAGAGAGAGAGGCCTGGTCCACGAAGAAGAGAAAACACGCGTGGAAAAGGAGGGCAAAAGCGTGGCAAAGGAGCAACATGATTGCCAATCCATCCCAAACCCTGGAAATCAGCCTACCCCATACTTCACCCTGACTCTTTCTCCCTAAACCCATACCTCCCTGTCGAAAATCCTCTCCCCTAAATCCCAACAAACCTCTCCCTACCCCTAAATCCCTAAAATCTCACTTTCTCTCACTGTCACTGTCACTTTCTCTCACTGTTGCCCTCCCACTCACCCATGCCAGGATCGGCATGGCTTTGCCCGTGCCGAAGACAGAACGAAGTGACGGGGAAGGAACCTAACTCCAATCTGAAACCCTAAGGATAAAAAGACGATTCTACCTCTCTAACTTATCATCCTCACCGTCAGATCTGAAGATTCGATGGGCAGTCTCGTCATTTAACGCAATAAAAAAATTATGAAGACCAGTGGCAATTTTGCAAATCAGGTGAAATCAGGGGGAGGAGCTTCAGTGGCAATTTCGTAAATAAAGTGAAATCTACCCCAAAATTGCACAGTGCCGTTCCCCCTTCAATTTTAGAATATATAATATGACGTGGTTATCAATTACAATGAAAATGATAAGGAATTTTAATTTTAGGAATTCTGGTATTACTTAATTGCTGAATCAATTCAGTTTTTGTTATTGTACAACTTTAGAGAGCTTTGATATAAAGAGACATTGTACAACTTGAGGTTGATGTACGGTTCAAGGGAGGTATCTAGCGTGTTTAATGAGTTGCATAATTTGAAGATGGTATTCTAAGAGCATGAGCATCTATATTTTGTCGTGATTCATAGAATATATTCAATTACAGAAAATACCTCTACGAGTAGGATAGCCAAGTGACTCCCACGTCTTTCCCAGGGCCGATCCCGCTTCTTCTGCATATGCCTCTGATTCCGGCTTTCCCGATGTCTCTAGCTCCATCACTATTAAGTTAGATCATACCAACTACTCCTTCTGGTCAGCACAGATCATTCCCCTTCTCAAAAGCCATCATCTCATGGCTTTCATCGACAGTTCTTCGAGTGTCATGTTGAGTTTAACACTGATAACAACGACACGTAAACTGAAAATCCCTTATTTATCGAGTGGGTTTGAAAGGATGCTCGTGTTCTTGGTAAACGCCTCTTAGCCTACTTCTCAAAAGTACGCAGGTGGTTTGACGGCGTACCTTCGGCCTCTGGCATTCACTATTATAACATCAACAAGACTTGGCTACTGAAGAATTAAAAACACCCCATCACCAACCATGGCTGGACATGTGTCCAAGTTGTAATTGGTGATCAGCAGGAGGTGTTGCTGATCTTTCAGCAACCAAGTTCTATCCTTATAATATTGTTCATACCCCAGGTGAGTTAATGCAAATGACAGCATCATAGGCCCATAACCATACCCATGTTGGTAAAAAAAATCTAGGGATTGACAAAAAAAAAATCAATTTAATAGACTACTACACACTCAATGAGATAAAAGGTGTAAATTGATACAATTTTAAAACCTCGTGATGCAATCATAAAAAATTGAGACCTTATAGACGATTTTGATAACGATAGAGAACAAATTGAGACCTTATACCTCAATATTTTTTTGGGAGTTGTTAGTGGCACTCCCAAATCTCAATCTATACTCTTCCTACATTTTTTTTAAACAAACAATATTATCTACACTAAGGAGAAGGGTTGGTTTAGTCTCACAATAGGCTAGCAATAATATGGTTTAAACTTGCCTTTGGCGAGAATCGAACTTAAGACCTCTCACTTATAAGTAAAGAAAAATACTACTAGGCCGTGATACTAAGTGGTGAAGGATTATTTTGGAAGATCATGTTCATTTAAGCAATATCATTAGCATGCAATTAACAAATTAAAGGCGGAATCATGCTTGCATATACTTAAAAACAAAACATTAACCATGAATGTTCAAAGCCTAGTAGATTGGTGAACCTTTAATCAACTCAAAACAAGTGAGTTGAGATTAATACCTTTGTAGATTCCTCTTTGCATAAGCAAAGGCTAATCACCCAAAGAGAGGGCCTTCATTCCTTGCATCTAAGATCTATGGATTTGGTTGGATGAAATGGTTTCTCCAAGTTCCCAAAATTGGGAACCTCTAAGTCTCCACACCAAGGTTAGATGAAGAAGAAATGAGTGACTTTGAGGAAGTTGAATTGCTAGATTATTTCCTCAAAGTGGCCGGCCATTTTAGAGAGAAGGGAGAGCTTTTCTTCTCTCCAATTTCCCAAAACAAACCCTAAATGAATTTTGGCTATAAAGTCAAATTTATACCTTAATTCATTTGAGTGGCAAACTTGTAAATAAGTCCAAGTTTGCTACCCTTCACAATATGGCCGGCCTTAGGGAATAATTTGGGCAATTTGGTCTTTGTGAATCATTATTCATTAAGTTGTCATACAACTTAAGTTAATGGACTTGACGTTCGAAGCCCATTGGGCCTTAAGGTCCAAAACCATCCCGAGGTCTTTAACGAACTTATTCGTTTGATTAATAATCATATTATTTAATCCTTGCCATAAATAATTAAACCATTTAATTATTCTTACTCATCTCCGTTGAATCTTCAATCTTTACCTTACACGGTGTACGATCCATTAGGTTCCTTTTAGCGAGGCAGTGGGCGATTCAAACTCTTTTAAATCGATTGTGAATTTGAAACTAACTTTCAATTCTCCCTTTAGTGTTTACACACGTTTAGGGCTTCCACAAACCATGAGTGACACCTAGCAGCATATCATGGTTACCCAAGCTAATCAGAAGAGGTAGAGAACCTATTCAGTTTAGGATTACAAATGCAATACGGTCCTTCTCTAATCCAATACTCTTGACCACATTGTTTGGCTTGATAGTTTATTCATGTCTACTATCCAATGTGAATCTCGTGCTTATATGATTACCTTGAATGTGATCTGGAACGCATTCCAACATCTCATTCATACTCTGGCCAGAGATTCTAAATCATATCATAGAGTATTCTCCCTCAACGGTTTGAAGGTTAGAGATCCCTTGTTGCGCATTCACTTGTCTCCATGACTAGATAGCTTGACCCCAACCATGCCGTGGACACTCCAAAGGAATGCCATTTGACACGATCAAAGATCAAGGACCTAACCACAAGACAACTATGATGCCTCAGGTCAAAGGACTAATTTGCATTATCCTAACCATGAGTTCTCATGTGACATGAATATGAGAACTCGTCGTTGATCGTGTTCAGTGAACTCATTCTCTATTGAGCACCTACGTACTTGTCTTGGTGTCACTCACACCGATGACTCGAGACTAGTCACTCTCCCTGAGAGAAGACATAGCACGTACTGATCTCAACGGACTGTCAATGCCCAATTGACAATCCTATGATCAGGAACGTTTAGGATGTGTTTACGAAAGAATGGTCTCATGAATCTAACTATTTAGATCGCATTCTCCCAATCACATATTCCTTGGACTTTATCGTTTAAGCATATAACATTTATATGAGACCGCTCAAACAATAATCTTTGCCCTTGATATTAAACTAGATTAGTTTAATCATGTGAAATGTCCGTAAAGTATCATCATATGATTGGTTTTAGGGCACATTTCCAACAATCTCCCACTTGCACTAGAGCCAATCAGTTTGGTCATCAGTGATGATACCTCTTCTGTAGTCATTTCATAAATGGCTGAGTAGTAGGCCTAGACAATGGATATCTATATGTTATCCATAGAAGCAATCTTGAGATTAACAACGTCACCATTATACATGATTCCCAATCATGCGGTTTAGTCTCTCATATGAGTTCGGACCTTGATGAGACCTTGATTCCCTGGCTTGAGCTATCGCCCCATTAGTGTCATACACTTTCTGGTTGGAACCGAATAGAGAGTTCATAAATGAACTTTCCCATCCAAACAACATTGTTGTAAGCTTCTATATGGCAATATATTTTGCATTCATAATGGAACACACTAAAGTCATTACTTTAATGTTTCCATCCAAATATCTCTTTAGTCATAATAAAGAGATATCTGTTTATCTCTTCATTCATAATGAAGAAACATCCAATGATGGATTAGATTCATAATCTAATACATTTACGCTTCCATTACGTTACTCTAATTCTTTCTCAATTTTTGAGGAATCTATCCTTTAGTATTTCTTAAATACTTAAGGACTCACTTGACAGTTGCCATGGTTCTGATCCTGGGCTTGCACTGATATCGTCTTGTACCGTTCTAGGTACAACTCATATCAATGTTTTTCATACAATATGAAATACATAAATCACCTTTGTGCATATGCATAAAGGATTCTATTTACGCATTATTTCTTTGGGAGTCAAAGGGTACATTCCCTTTTGAGAAGAGCAACTACTTAGTCTCACTAGAGTTGTCCTTCAAATTGAAGTTTATCATCATATGAGAAACTTCCTAGCATCTCTTGTCTATGATAGACTATATCTCCCATATTTATTCTATCGTTTATAGAATGTTTAAAGTCATTACTTTAACGAAGAAGTATTCATTTCATTTCCAAAAATTAATATATCATATATATATTTAAATTTAGGAATATGATAAACTCCCACTAATCTTTTGTAAACAAAAGATTCATTTACATCTTTATGAGAAATCAAATGATTTGATCTTTCTTCATAAGACGCTTGTAGCTCCCACTAGCTTGCTAAGATCCATGATGGATGGATCTCTACAACTTGCATGTCTTGTGATTCATAGTTTTAGACATACATTATCAAGACTATCTTAATAATGGTTTAGGAAACCCATATTATGTCCAAACATTAAATCACCATTTAGTTGTAGCTAGCAATCCTCGAATTAATTGAAACTAAGACTATATCAAAGACGGTTTCTTCAAAGTCAACCATACTCTTTGAATGTAGTTACCTTAAGCTACCAATTAGCTTTTAAGGTTTCATTATTTCGAGTCAAATGGTATTTTACCATTTCCTTGAGTATATATCGTATATACACTTAATGTAGTCATAAGGATTTTCATTCTTATTTCTTTCGAATTAAGAGGTGCAACTCTATGACATAGTCATAAAGTTCAAACCATTCAACTAAGACGGTTTATAAATCCTTCTTGACTACCTTGGAGCTTGTGGTATAGGAACTAGGTTGTTATATTTGTTGATCACTTTCTTGTCTCTTAAAGAACCCATTCTTTGAGTTCTATCTCTCGTTCATTTGCGTTTAGGCAAATCATATTGTAAGATTACAATGAACTACCCAACAAAACAACATTTGTCAGTTGGTTTATAGAAGCGATATCCAAAGGTTAATTTAAAGATATCCCACAAGATTGTTATCAAACAAATATTGCTCATTAGCACACAACCCCAAATCTTAACATGCTTAAGATTTGTCTTTCTTTCCAACTACATCTTTATGGAGTCACGAAAATTTTGGAAGATCTTCTAATTCACAATCACATTGTTTTAGAAGTGTATATATATTCTATATATGGGTATTAGATAATAATCAACGAACTAAATCATATTTGAGTACGTTCTTCTCCTAATGGAGAAATTCATTATCTTATGATGCTACCTTCCTTGACATCTTTCAAGGAAACGTATCTAAGGTGTTACTTTTCCTTGGATCAAATCTAAGGAGGTAAATACTTTTAGACGTCTTACTCATCAACTTACATTTCTTGAATTCTTTGAAACCTTTTGCAAAGTATTCGGACTTGTGTTTATTCAAAGTAAACTATAGTCCAACCGAGAATGATCTTCGGTGAATGGCATATAACATGAGTAGTATATTGTTGTGGACTAGTGCCACTAACATCTAAGTGAATTAACCTCAACAACTTTGTGATTCTTTCTTCTTTCCAAAAGAATAAAGATTCGAACATTTCGCCTCTATACAATTTTAACAAGAAGGCATTGGATCCGGATCTAACGATCCAAAGCATCCATCCATAACCAACTCGTAATTTATGTTTTTAGAGGTATCACAACTTAGTTGGGATTAGTCACTACCTTGCAACCTTTTGGGTTTTAAGCATCGTTTTATTCTAAACAATTAACACTACCACATCATCTCTACTATAGAGACAATTAATTAGATTACAATAATCTAATCATTCTTTATTTGGTAGTTCATATGAGGAAGTAAGTACAATCCGCTTTCGCAGAGATCTTTATTTTATTCACTTTCCGAATGTGAAGTACTTTCTCTTCTCTCATTCATCTTCTACTTCTTATTAGCACACTTTTACAACGATTTGTAAAACATAGTTACTAATACAGAATCAAGCATTCAAGTAGAAGAACCAACTGTTATGAATTTTTCAAGAACATTCTACAACACCTTCGAAAGGTGTGTTCTTGACACTTGCAAGACATTTCTTGCGAATACCCCTTCCAATGTCCATCCTTTCATAAAGAAAGTTTGTTCCCTTGGAGTTATTTGTTTTCTTCATTTAACTTCTCCTTTGACTACAATAGTCATGGTCCCTAAACTCCCACTATCTCTCTTGAAACTTGTTTCAATCGTGTTTTACACATCAAACGATTTGGAGAGAGTGTGGTTATTGTTCACTATATAGTTTACAATAAACTTAGTGAACGATTAGGATAGGGACACAAAGGTGAAGTCCTTGTCTAGTTTCCGTCTCGTTAAGTGTTTTAATACTTCAACATTCAATGATTCATAAATCATCATAAGTCCATGTTGATGGACTATTTTTGTCAACCAACCATTATGTTCTAAACATAATTACAAACATTCAAGAGTTGTTCAAGGCAACTCTCATTTCTTCATACAACGATTTGTAAGTGAAGAATCATGGCACATTAAGTGTCCATGCCCTTGTGCTTACTTCAAAAGTTCCTTGTTTATGTAACAAAGAAACAAGCACTAATGTTTATGTTGATTTAAGGGTTGTTCAAAGCAACTCTTATTTCTTCATACAACATTTGTATTTGAAGAATTATGACAATTAAATTGTTGTCCTTTTTATGATAGACTTATCTATCATGTTCTTCCAATGATACATTATCGATAGGAAGATTGTGAGGGTGAGACTACTTAGACACATTTACAATCCATTAAAGACAATCTATGGAATTGTAGTACTAAGTCCGGAAACTAAAGTATTCGGCTTTTCTTTGTCAAGTATTGGATAGCGTTTGCAAATATATTGGTAAACAAATACATAACGAATATAAATGATTGATTTTAAGCTATTTGATTCGGGTCTTTAAATCATAATAGCACCACCCACTATTTTTGGCAAATTCCATATCCCTCATCGGAATTCGAGAGTTTTGGAGGAAACTCTTAGTAGGTTATGGGAGGCTCACTATTACCAAGTTCACCTCACGATGATACGATGTTGGCTAGCATTAATAATAATGAGAGAGTACACTTACTCCTTTACATCTAATGTAAGAACCCATTTTATTTGGCCTCTAGAGAATGATGCCTCACAATGATATGATGTTGGCTCCATTGCACTTAGTTAAGTCATTCCCACCATGCGAGTTCAAGTTAGGGGTCCAAGAACAACCTCACGATGATACGATGTTGGCTATTCTCTTTGCCTACCTTTCACAACATCAAGTATGCATATAGAATCCTCCCCGAGTGTAAGCATGCACCTTGTACTCCCCCATGATAGGGTGAAGCCGGTGTACACGTCACAAACGTTTGGACCTACCACGGTGGAAGGCCACGAAAGAGTGTTCAAAAGCACTCTCACGCTTATCAACTTAATATTGTTTAGGTTGAGGGTTTTTAGGTCTCATCACATATAAACATACATTTTAATCCAATTAAAACATTTTTGGTCCTATCACAACTATTGGTCCATATGATTTATTTAGTTGTATATAATACTCCCACTAAGCTTTTAAAACGGTTTTTAAAGCAAGAGTACATGATACTACTAACATAAGGTTTGCATTCATTGATGGACTATATAGTTGCCTTAGGGCCTTAGGATGACTATGAACCTTTTGTTTAGATCCAACACGAGCCTTGTGTTGAATCTCGGACTAGGGATGGTGATTGATTTTAGTTACGCATTTAATCACATTAAGGCGTGTTGTCTTAGGGGCGTTGGACCCAACTACTTCATTTTCATGCATATCATATAAAGCAAGAAAGAAGTACTTCAAAGTAAAGAAGAGCTTATGCTCTTTTACAACAATTGATCAAATCAAATTACTTTAAATTAAAGAAGAGCTTATGCTCTTTTACAACATTTGATCTAATCAAATTACAACCAAAATCTAATCTACACATTCCCATGGTTCAAACAAATTTGAAACGGCCTTTCACATAGCTCAATTATCGTAGGCTTAGGTTCATAATCACCCTTTAATTAATTAACACTTTAACTAATTAAATTGAATGCAACATTTTTCATTTGGTTTTTGTATCCATAAAATTTGATTTTAAATGGAGCTAACAAAATGAAAATCCAATTCTCATTTAAAGAGACAAAACAATTTTTGTTCTCTACCTAATTTGGGCCAATATTAATAACCTCAACTTATTTGGGCTATAATGCAATTAGCCTCAACATTTGGGCCAAAGTGCAAAGACCTCAACTTATTTGGGCCATAGTGCAATTAACCTCAACTTTTGGGCTATTTTGCAAATACTTAAACTTTTGGGGTCACTTTGTAAAAACACAAAAAGTTCACTACTTTATGTAATTACAACTAGAACCCAAAAATTTCATCAAAAGTTAAAACTTCATTAAAGGATCAAAACAATTTGTCCTTTTAGTGATTTTGGACCTTTACGTAAAAACGTAAACTTTTGGGCCAAAATGCAAATACACAAAAGTATCAAAACTTTATGTAATTGCACAAAAGGCCCAAACATACCCTTACTAATAGGGTGGCCGGTTTTTGAAGCAAAACTAAAAAAAAAATTCAAAGTTTTTGTGAAGTGGTTTTGGTGACATTAATGCATGCATGTGGTGTGTGTGTGAAAGGGAATTAATCCTTACACACCCATCACCATTTCCATCACCATTAAAACAAATATCAAAGATATTTCCTAAGATATATATTCTTTAAATATATGAAAATATCTTATAACAAAACTTTATGAAATTATTCAAAACTTTGAATCAAAACCACATGCTTTAATGTTCTTGGCAAGAACATCAAGAACATGAAGAACATTCATGAGAAACCCATAAAAGTTCCATGAACATTTTTCATCCAAAAACATTTCAAAATCACTTAAACTTAAGGGAAATAACATATAACCAAACTAGGGTACTTAGGGGTTCCAAAGAACACATTAAAACCATTTTAACAAGACTAATTTGAACCCAAAAAAATCACCCTTTTAATTTGGCCGAAAATCCCAAAATTCATGGCACCAAATTTTAGCTCCAATATTCATGCTCATATGAACTACATCTACAACATTTGAGATGCCAAATTTTCCAACAAAATTTACATTCATAAAACAAGAATAAAGCTTGTAATATTTTACAACTTTTAAATCACATATTATGAAATACAAAACCCAAAAGGATTCACCAACTACTAGACCTAGGCTCTGATACCACTTGAAGGATTATTTTGGAAGATCATGTTCATTTAAGCAATATCATTAGCATGCAATTAACAAATTAAAGGCGGAATCATGCTTGCATATACTTAAAAACAAAACATTAACCATGAATGTTCAAAGCCTAGTAGATTGGTGAACCTTTAATCAACTCAAAACAAGTGAGTTGAGATTAATACCTTTGTAGATTCCTCTTTGCATAAGCAAAGGCTAATCACCCAAAGAGAGGGCCTTCATTCCTTGCATCTAAGATCTATGGATTTGGTTGGATGAAATGGTTTCTCCAAGTTCCCAAAATTGGGAACCTCTAAGTCTCCACACCAAGGTTAGATGAAGAAGAAATGAGTGACTTTGAGGAAGTTGAATTGCTAGATTATTTCCTCAAAGTGGCCGGCCATTTTAGAGAGAAGGGAGAGCTTTTCTTCTCTCCAATTTCCCAAAACAAACCCTAAATGAATTTTGGCTATAAAGTCAAATTTATACCTTAATTCATTTGAGTGGCAAACTTGTAAATAAGTCCAAGTTTGCTACCCTTCACAATATGGCCGGCCTTAGGGAATAATTTGGGCAATTTGGTCTTTGTGAATCATTATTCATTAAGTTGTCATACAACTTAAGTTAATGGACTTGACGTTCGAAGCCCATTGGGCCTTAAGGTCCAAAACCATCCCGAGGTCTTTAACGAACTTATTCGTTTGATTAATAATCATATTATTTAATCCTTGCCATAAATAATTAAACCATTTAATTATTCTTACTCATCTCCGTTGAATCTTCAATCTTTACCTTACACGGTGTACGATCCATTAGGTTCCTTTTAGCGAGGCAGTGGGCGATTCAAACTCTTTTAAATCGATTGTGAATTTGAAACTAACTTTCAATTCTCCCTTTAGTGTTTACACACGTTTAGGGCTTCCACAAACCATGAGTGACACCTAGCAGCATATCATGGTTACCCAAGCTAATCAGAAGAGGTAGAGAACCTATTCAGTTTAGGATTACAAATGCAATACGGTCCTTCTCTAATCCAATACTCTTGACCACATTGTTTGGCTTGATAGTTTATTCATGTCTACTATCCAATGTGAATCTCGTGCTTATATGATTACCTTGAATGTGATCTGGAACGCATTCCAACATCTCATTCATACTCTGGCCAGAGATTCTAAATCATATCATAGAGTATTCTCCCTCAACGGTTTGAAGGTTAGAGATCCCTTGTTGCGCATTCACTTGTCTCCATGACTAGATAGCTTGACCCCAACCATGCCGTGGACACTCCAAAGGAATGCCATTTGACACGATCAAAGATCAAGGACCTAACCACAAGACAACTATGATGCCTCAGGTCAAAGGACTAATTTGCATTATCCTAACCATGAGTTCTCATGTGACATGAATATGAGAACTCGTCGTTGATCGTGTTCAGTGAACTCATTCTCTATTGAGCACCTACGTACTTGTCTTGGTGTCACTCACACCGATGACTCGAGACTAGTCACTCTCCCTGAGAGAAGACATAGCACGTACTGATCTCAACGGACTGTCAATGCCCAATTGACAATCCTATGATCAGGAACGTTTAGGATGTGTTTACGAAAGAATGGTCTCATGAATCTAACTATTTAGATCGCATTCTCCCAATCACATATTCCTTGGACTTTATCGTTTAAGCATATAACATTTATATGAGACCGCTCAAACAATAATCTTTGCCCTTGATATTAAACTAGATTAGTTTAATCATGTGAAATGTCCGTAAAGTATCATCATATGATTGGTTTTAGGGCACATTTCCAACAAGTGGCTCCTACATTTTTCACCTATCTATTCTCCTTTCTATTGCTTTAATTATCCCTAGAATCTTTAAAACCTCATTAAATATAATTTTATTGAGATTATTATAAATGAACAATACTTGGGTCCTCACTGGGGAGAATTCACTTTTTACTGACTATGGTGTGACTCAATTAAATTAAAACACGTGTCCAACTTTCCATTATTTAAACTAGCAAGCAAACGCCCAGTTATTTAAGTAAGCTATGCATCCAAACATCCCATATTCCCTTCGTCCCCAACCATCCTCTCCTGCACGCCATGGCTGCCAATGCTCTCATCATCACCACCCATTCCAAACATAAGAACAAACAAAAACAATTATCTAGCAATAATTTGCCTATTTAAAACCTTTTATTTTATTTTTTATAAATCTGGACAAACAACCAAATTTTGCTACGACCCACCACTGATCCTTCTCTAATTCGGCACCCATCACCAACCAATCCCTCTCTTCTCTGGCGACCCACCACCAATCCTTCTCCCCCTCCCCGACGACCCACCTCTAATCCCTCTCTTCCCAGCAAGATCAACTCGTCGTCCTCTTTGTGAACGACGGCGATTGCTAAAGATGGCCTCCAGCGACGAGCGTCGTCATTCCGGAGAGTCTTGTACCAAGTTGACAATGGTGGAGTCGACAAGTTAGCCTTGGTCGGAGCTGCTGTGGTTGTGTAGGACGAAAGATGGAGTGGACGAAGAAGATCCTTGTTTGGTAACATGCTTTAAGCGAGAATTTCGGTTTGGTTACAAAAACTGCAAGTATTGGGAGTTTACAGGTGTTTTAAAATGATTGGTCCACATAGTTTGGTGAGTAAATTGGGTCTTCGTTAGTGAGGACCCAACTATTAACCATAGTAGGATTGTTTAGTTTAGAATCAGGATTGATTTTGCTTAACAATGTTGGGATTTCAATTAAATTGTTTTTTTTCCTAAATTGGCTATGAGACAATAGCAAAGCAAAGATTATCAACCAACATTTTTCTTCCTTCTTTTCAACATTACAAAATTGTTGCTAAGCAAAGGCAAGAAATAATATAAGAAAAAAAAATCTCTACACCAAGCAATACACGCCAATTCATTAATAACCCTTACAAAAAAAATGGAAAAGAAAGAAAACCATTAGTTGTGGCGACCCGTCCCAAACTCTATATGTAAATTCTCCCCGTGCGTGTAAAATGACGATTTTACCCTTATCGTTAATTATTATGAAACCGTCATATTACACTTAATCGTTTTAACTTTAGTAATGTAAACTTACATAAGTAGAAATATTGTGTAAAAGTAAAACCCTCACCAACCTAAACCACTACCCACACCAACCCATTCCACTTCGATTTCTTTTAATTGAAAATCCATCACCGTCCCATTCCAACTCGTACATCCACCATTTCTGTTATTCCATCCAAACATCATCATCATTATTCCACTCCCTCTCTCAACTCACTGAGATCACAAACACAGACTCTCTCTCTCTCATCAAATTTTCAGACTCGAAGCTCTCTCTCTCTCTACCATTTGCACACGGAGCAAATTCAAAAACAACTCAAACCTTGAAGAATCAAAGATCCAAAATCACCACTGGACTCCTTGGAACCTCACGAGTCCATCTACATCATTTTCAGGTAAGAAATCCAACGTTTTTACGTCGGAATATCGAAGTCCGATCATAGCACTATTCATCATCTTTCTTGTATGACCTTTTCAGCAAATTCTAAAATCATAGGAAGGTTTAGAATCTCCTCACGAAGCCAGGAGTAGTTCGTTGAGTGGATTTGGACGTCGGAGGGCCGAGATCGACGAGTTTGAAGGTAAGCCGAGCTATCGAACGATCTTGAGAAAAATATAGTGATTTTTAAGTCTTGAAACCTATGTAACGTGATTCTACATGCTAAGGGCTTCAATTTGATATAAAATTGGTGAAAAATGGGTTAAAAATGAACGAGATATGAAGAAAAGAAGAAAAACCCAGTTTCCGGTGACTGGAGACTCGCCGGAGGTCCACCGGAGAAGACGACGGAATATTCCGTCAACTCTGACGGAATATTCCAACGCCGTCAGTCATCTTTAACGGTTACCGTTAATACTTAACGGAATATTTCGAAGAATATTCCTAACGGCGTGAAAAGGACAGTCAGTGTGCGTGGCACGTGACCGCGCGTGGGGGCGCGTAGGTCCGTGCCATGTTTGGCGCGTGAGGGCGCGTGGTAAGTCCAAAAAATTATTTTAAAATATGGGTGTGTTCGTGATGACGAATAGATCAATTTGGTATATTTAAATCTTAGGATTGAGCAATATATGAGAATTTTATCTAGGTTTCCGTATTTAAGCGTTAATTAATTCGTATAAATTATATATAAATAGGAGAATTATATCCGGAGCAATTACAAGACCAAGCTAGGCCCGAAGACTACGACCCAACGACGTACTTGTGAGTGGGCAGTTTGTTTTGTACTTATACGTATTTATAGTTTCCAAAAATGCATAAATGATTCACTTACGTATATATTGTCGAATAAATATTACGTATGATATAATTGTGATAAATGCTGCTGTATGGTTGAGATATACTTGTCATGATATTCATACATGTCATATACATACTCATCTGCTGCACTGGTGTTAGTACTTGCCCCAGGGCCAGGGCCAGCCTTCACGTGTATGTTCACATTGCACCGTTCGCTCGTCTGGATCCAGGTTAGGTGCCAGCCTGTCGGGTAGATTGCATTAGGCAATCCGACTTGTATGTGATGTGCTTTTGCACCAGCTTCGCGTGACTGTAGTACTTGAGCGTACTGATTACACCCAGCCTGTTCGTGTCAGAGTCATCTGTTCGAACTTGTGTGCTAGCATTAGATGGATGAGTACTTAGGAATATTGTTTATCACATGATTATACTATTGTAGCATTGATACATAGTTACTTGGCATATTTTAGTTATATCGCATTATAACATTTGCCACATGATGATATAATTGCAGCATCGATCTTAATCATGAATTGAATTATATTGTCGTTTATACTTGCCTTTAGTATTGTGGATATATATATACGTACGTACTTACTCATAATGTACACATTATTAAAGGAAATTATAATTGTTTTACGGCGAGGGGTTAGTATGTTCAAAACCAAACGTTTTCACATAAGTTTGTTTTGCTGACCCACTCAACTTTGTTTTTCGCCCCTCCAGGACCTAGATAGCTGTTCTGCGTGGCATTCGAGGAATCTTGAAACGTTTCTGACATTCAGCATTCCGCTACTGACGTATGAACTTATCACTATGTGTAATAAGCGTACTTTAGTTGCTTGACTACTCTTCGGTAGTCGCTCTCTCTTTAAGCTCTGAATAACTATAGTGGGCCACACCCACGTTTGTGCACTCTGTCACTATTTCAAATTTTTATAAATTCTATGTTTGATTTAAATCTATACACTTTTTACATCACTTACCCCTATGGTTACGTCACTTCACAGTGACGGCCAACATGCGTCGACCTTTCCGGGTCGAGGCGTGTCATTAGTAACCAAAATATCTGTGTCATGAAAATGATATTTAATTAGATTTTCAAGATTTTAGGATATTAAAAGATATATATGGGAAAAATCGGAAAGCACATTAAAAAATGAGAATAAATAAATTCAAGATGTAGAAGGAGTGCATATTGACATTTTAGGTGTGTCAATAAATTCTTTTTATTTTTTATTTAAATGCATGTTAATAGAACCTTCATTGTTAATAAAAATGTTATGAAATTATCATTTTCTTTCTCTAATTAAAACTGAATATGAATAAGAAATATAGGCAGAAATATAATTTCATACAATTAAAATTTTGTTTTTTTTTTCAAAACTTCATCTACATGTAATTCTAACATATCTCTAATTAAAAAAATTAAAAATAAAATATTTTTACACAACTTTATGGGGGCCACGTACTAATTCTTAATATAAACAATATTCTACGTTAATATTTGAAAAGAAAATATAGTTTTTGAAATAAGAGAAATATATGAAAATGTAGAGATTTATGCCGAGAATTCAATAATCTTGTCCGTTTATCGTACATCGTGATCATAAATTATTTTAAATTTTAAAATTAAATATAAATAATATCTAATAATTTTTTACAGATCACTGGATCTCTAGAATGATCCTTTTCCCTATGCCAAAAGGTGCTTGGGAAAGTAAAGAGACGTGTCCAAAGCCCCGGGCGACGCGTAACTAACAAAATGGGGGCCAGCAGCAAGTCACAGCCGTAAAGCAAAGAAAAAGCGCGGCCACATCCTCACATTCCAGATTCAAAGAATGCCACGTCATCTACCACACGTGCGCGTCCCTACCTTAATCGCTACGAACTCCCAAACGCACCGGTTCGCTTCACACACACTCTCTCTCTCCGCGTATATATGCCACTCTTCGTCTCCGCTCTCCACCCTCTCCCCCTCTCTCCCTCTCCCCCCTCCAGAGAAAAAAGAAGAAAAGGAAACAAAAAATAAAAAATAAAACAAACCCCCGAAAATAAATTCTCCGTTAAAATTTTCCCAAAAAATAAAATTCATTCCATTTCGAGCAATAGAAACCCTACTCATCACTCTAAACACAAGGAATCCTCCGCAAACCCTCACCCTCTCCCTAATTTCCGATTTTTTTCCCCATTTTTTAAATTATTTATTCGATTATTTTTGGCAATGGCGGCGGCAGTATCGGGTCCGGTGGCTCAGCCAGTGTCTCCGGCCGCTCAACAGGCGCCGCCGGTTGCGGCTCCGGCGGTTTATGGGAACGTGTCGCTGTACGTAGGCGATCTGGACCCGAGTGTGAACGAAGCGCAGCTGTACGATCTGTTCAACCAAATGGGGCAGATCGTTTCGATTCGGGTCTGTCGGGATCAGAACCGCATGCAATCTCTCGGCTATGCCTACGTTAATTACGGCGATCCTCAACACGGTCGGTACTTTTCGCATTCTCGTACTCTGTCTCTGCGTTTGCCTGTTTGTGTTCCGTGAATCTCATTTGTTTACTAATTTAATTTTTGTTTTTATCGTTGTTAGCTTGTGGAATTTGGTTTCGTTTTGTGAATTTGTCGGAAGATTCTGCAATCGCATTGCTTATTGTCTGTGTTTGTCTTTAAAAAATGCAAACGTTGTGGAAATATGATTGTATTTGTACGAGGTTAAGAAACAGAGGAAGCTTTGTTTAAACATTTGTTTTTGTTTTATGGGTGAAGTTGTAGACTTGTATAGGATGAAATAAACTAGTGAATATTTTATTACGGCCGTCATTTGAAGGAGAAATATGTATTTTTCTATTAGGAATTGGTCTCTGTAATTTTTTTGCCATTTAACTTGCAGCTGCTAATGCCCTGGAAGTGTTGAATTTTACTCCAATCAATGGGAAACCCATTAGGATTATGTACTCTCATCGAGATCCAAGCATTCGGAAGAGCGGAAAGGCCAATGTATTCATTAAGAACCTGGACAAAAGTATTGATCATAAGGCGTTATTGGACACTTTTTCAACCTTTGGCAACGTTCTTTCTTGCAAGGTTGCACTTGATAGCAACGGTCAATCGAAAGGCTATGGGTTCGTACAGTTTGACAATGAGGAATCTGCACAGGAGGCAATCAAGAAGCTGAACAAAATGCTGATAAATGGAAAACTGGTTTATGTAGGACTTTTTCAACGAGGCCAGGAGAGGAATCGGCAAAATGGATCACCACATTTCACTAATGTTTATGTGAAAAATTTGTCGGAGACAACTACAGATGAAGACCTTAAGAAAATTATGGGCGAGCATGGTAACATTACTAGTGTGGTTGTTATGAGGGATGGTTCTGGAAAGTCTAGATGTTTTGGTTTTGTTAACTTTGAGAAGCCAGAAGCAGCAGCTGCTGCAATTGAGAAGTTGAATGGGAGCACCATTAGTGGTGACAAGGTTTTATTTGTCGGGAGGGCTCAAAGGAAATCCGAGAGGGAGGCGGAGTTGAGAGCTAAGTTTGAACAGGAAAGACTCAGTAGATTTGAGAAGCTACAAGGTGCTAACTTATATCTCAAAAATCTCGATGACACAATAAATGATGAAAAACTAAAGGAGCTATTTTCTGAATTTGGAACAATAACATCGTGCAAGGTATATCTTAGTTCAACTGTAATACTGGTTTGCCTTTCCTGCTTATGTCTCCTTTGTATGTCCTTTTGAAAGGTTAGCTATAGTTATTGTTTCGAAGCTTCCTAAAACATAATATATTAAAAGAACAATGTTCATTTTCTTTATTTTTTCAAGGTCATGCTTGATCAGCAAGGGATGAGCAAGGGTTCTGGATTTGTTGCATTTTCTACTCCAGAGGAAGCCAATAAAGCTGTAAGCTTTTTATTATATGCTGGACTCTTGGAACATCCCGCAATGCTTTATTCCCCCCTCAGTTTTGTGTAATTTTTGTGTTAATAACTTCCCTTTTCCCTTTTTCAGTTGGCTGAAATGAATGGCAAGATGATTGGACGAAAGCCCCTGTATGTCGCTGTGGCCCAACGCAAAGAAGAGCGAAAGGCTCGATTACAGGTAGTTTTCTTCATTGAACCTTCCTTTTATCGTTTTGGAATCTCTAATTTTTTTGGTTAATGTAGAATTATACTTGTAGGTTCTCATTTGAGGATAAAAATTATAAAGAATGCTTTGCGGAACCAATTATTACTAAACCGATACAGATAGTGCTGGCTTTCCTTTCATTTATTAACATTGTAATTTTACATGCCTCAGATATATTACATTTCTCTGCATTTTTTATAGAAAGGATCTGCATAGGGCTTGTTGTACTTGACTGTAGGAGAGGAGCTCTGCTTATACATTTTGAGTCCGAAAGCATTGCTATATAAAGTCGATTTCCTTTTCTAAAGCTGATTAACTCCAATGTACAGGGCGGGAGGACTAAATTTATTATCTTATATTTTGCTTCTCGATAATCGAAGCCTCAATTGTCACTTAAATCCATTATTCCAAAGAAACTTTACAGAGGTGACCTTTCTCATTTTTTTCAGGCACGCTTTGCCCAAATCCGAGCACCAGGTGGGCTGACACCATTGCCATCAGGACTTCCTGGTTATCATCCTGGGGCACCTAGACTTGCCCCTCAACAATTGTATTATGGTCAAGGTTCTCCTGGCCTTCTACCCCAACAGCCTGCTGGTTATGGCTTCCAGCAGCAGCTCTTGCCTGGCATGCGCCCGGGTGTTGGTCCAAACTTCATTATGCCATACCACCTTCAGAGGCAAGGTCAACCTGTGCAGCGAATGGGCGCACGTCGAGGTGGGAACCTCCAACATGTGCAGCAGCAGCAGCAGGTGGTGCAATAATTTCCTGATTTGGCATAGCAGTTTTCTTTTCATTTAATCAAAACTTCATTACCACTAATGGGTTTGCGTAATTTAATTATTGGTCATTATGCATTACATTACTACAGCACCTGCTCAATAGTCACTTGCGTAATTTCATTATTGATTATGATGCATTATCTTACTGCAGCACGTGCTCGATAGTCACTATTGTCAGTTTTTTCTATCAACTTTGATATTTTCTGACTCATCCATAATTTCAGTTACTGCACCGTCACTCAAATCAAGGCTTGAGATACATGGGAAATGCTCGGAATGGAGTGGACCCATCTTTGGCTCCTCAAGGTCTTGTGGGTCCAATGATGCCTTTGCCACTTGACAGTGCAGGGCTGCCTGTGACTCCTAATGATATCCATCGTTCTGGGCCGTTGCCAATGTCAACACTTGCTTCAGCTTTAGCTTCTGCTACCCCAGAGAATCAGCGTTTGGTATGTTCTTTAACCCTCTTGCTATTACTCCTTCAACCTGCGTTGCATTTGATGCCACTTGTGTTTTTATTCTAGACTTACTAGTTATTATTGTGTTTGAAAAGATGCTGGGCGAACAACTATATCCACTTGTTGAGCGCATTGAGCCTGAACACACGGCTAAGGTGACTGGGATGTTGCTAGAGATGGATCAGACGGAGGTTCTCCATCTGATTGAGTCTCCAGATGCCTTAAAGGCCAAGGTAGCTGAGGCAATGGATGTTCTGGATAAAGCTGCAACGAAGTCTGAAGTTACTGATCAGCTTGGTGCATTGGATCTGAATGAGTGAATCTCTCTTCTTTTTCTTCACATTTTTGGGCTCCGTTTTGTTACTGGCCTAGATGACTTTGTTGGTAGTCGGATTTTTTTCCAGAAGAATATTGATAGGTACTTTTCGTGGAGGGATTTAAAGACCTAAGGTTGCTAGAATTTTGGTCAGCGTCCTTCATTTTAATTTAGAATTTCAAGTTGAATTTTTTGCTGGAATATTTTCACCTCTCTCCCTCTCTTTCATATTATGCCTCTTTTTTTTACGTACGTGTAATCATTTTATCGTTGTCAAGAGGCGTAAGGGTGCAACTGCTTCTGCAGTCATGGAAGCAATACTGTGCGCAGTACAGAAATGCATAATACTTGTTTCAGTGAAAAAGTGCAGTACCATTGAAGCAACGACAGTCAGTCGGGGGCTGTAACACCTCTGGAATCAAAGCGGATCTTTGCCAATCGCTGGACAATGTCGTCGCAAACCTACAGGAAATCAGGATGAATGTCATCTTCTACCGTCTCATCATTTGCCACAACTGTCTCATAGTTTGTTGTTGTCTTGTCAATTTCATTGTTGCATTGGCCTGCATTGTCTGCATGTTTTCTCCTTGTAATGAGTCGCAAGCTGCAATCGTCGTCCTCGTCTTGGGTTACATAGTCACTCCATTTAGAAGCACCAGCTAGTGTAGCCTTTGTAGCCTGACATGGTCTTCTCGGTTCCTGCTCATCTCTTGCTATAGACTGCCTCTCTACTTGTGACCTCTCCCTGGTGTTTGTCAGCTCGCGCCTTGCCTGCTCTGTGTCTGTCATTCAAAATGCATTCGCGTTAATCATAGTCCGATGGAATGATCCTTCTGCTTACTCGCCACTATGCTTTGCAATTGCTCTCGTTGCCATGCATTCGTATTACGATTTCCAATTACGAAATTCATACGACATAATTCATGCTTTTAGTCGCTAATTCAATGGTCTGGACCAAGAAAAGAAGGCTCCTAATTCAATGGTCTGGACCAAGAAAAGAAGGCTCAAGAGAAAAGCTTACTTAAATATACCTTGTGGCAGGGAGATGACATGTTTGTTGAAATTCCTCTTTGAGAAAACTGTTTTGTGACTGTGCAGCTCATCTACGCCATATTTGCTCAGCTTTGGTTTCTTCCACAACTCCGCCGGAAACTCTGTTGCAATCTCAGGCTCAAAACCAGAACCTGCACCGAAACCAATCAACCGATAAACATGTTGGAATTCCCCTCTCTTTTCCCCAATTTCAAACTTTTCAACCATCAACCCAAAACATCTCATTACCTGCTTCGTCTTCTGGCTTCATGTTGGCGCCCCGATCACCGTCCTCAGGATCCAGGTACTGGGTCCAGTCATTTCGTCTTCTCTTTTCGGTCTTGTACGAGCAATCGGAAGGAACAAGAGTATCTTGTTCTTGTTGCTGTTGTTGATCATGGGTTTGCTGGGCGAACTGGCGAGACATGTTGGAGGACTGGACGAAGGGGCGGAGGTCTCTGGCCATGGGACCTTGAGCAAACACTTGGCGGACGGACTGCTTCTGATTGCAGACGACGCATGTCCACTTGTTGCTTTTGTTCCTCTGCTTCACCTGCAAATTTAATCGGTATTCATCGCCAAACAAAATCATCAAGTTTCAGATTCAAGTGTTCGTACACACACACACATATGTACATACCTGCATGGTGGAGCATTGGCAGCACTCAACTGCGATGAACACGGTCGGCATTTTCTTCTCTGCTTTCGGATTTCAGAAGTCGATGTGGGATTTTGGTATTACTGAAAATTTTGGCGGCGATTTGGTTTGGGCGCCAAATTTTGGGGATTCAAAATCCCTCCGAAACGAGTATTTAATACTTTTGAGGGAAATAATTTTTTTAACTTTATTTTAATCATTATATTTAAATTTGTATTGTCTGATTATTCATAAAAAAAATATATAGCAAAAATCAAAATTTGTTGTAGGCCTATTTGAGTGAACTATTATAAGGGAATAGATAGGGGAAGGTCGACGACAATAAGAGAGAGATTTAATTGTGAGGCATGTATTGTATCACTTCATTGTGTCTTTATTTATAGTAATATAATAAATTAAAAGGAAAACTAATGATAAGGGCTCCAAAACTTTGAATCTTAACCAAAAACCATCTTATAGTTTTATTTAGGATTGTGATTTTTACACACCCTTAACTACTTTTCCCACACCCCTTCTTATTTTTTAATACTTAATTGGTATTGTACTATTTAATCTTTCATATATACCCTTCCATGTATATCTTGACTCTTTCAAAAGTCAAAAAGTAGGAGAGGTACATATGGAAGATTAAATAATAAGATACTAATTAAATATTAAAAATTAGAGAGGGATATGAGAAAAGTAGTTAAGGGTGTGTGAAAATCACAACCCTAAATAAAACTATAAGGTGGTTTTTGGTTAAGATTCAAAGTTTTGGAAGCCTTGTCATTAGTTTTTCTTTTAATTTATTATATTACTATAAATAAAGACACAATGAGGTGATACAATACATACTTCACAATTAAATCTCTCTCTTATTTTCGTCGTAAAAAAAATAGATCAGGAAGATAGGACATAGTTTTAGTTGTTCAAATTGCTGACTCGGTCCAATCATGCCAGCAAGAATCTCAGCAGTTTCTTGTTTCAAGTGTGGATCAGACTTTGTTAAATGAGACGCATCAATTTCCAAGCCTCAAGTCCTCTGCCTTTAGACGCATCAGCCTTCAAGCCTCAAGTCCTATACACTGAGATGCATTCCAGGACGACGACGTTTTGCCAAGTGCAGAGCTCGATTGCCCCCATGCTGTGAAGGTAGGACATAGTTTTAGTTGTGCACATTGGGGTTTGCAAAATAAATTATGTCAATTTGATTGTAATTAATTATGCTAATTGTGGGGTTACAAAATAAGTAATATTTCTGGAACTACAAAAAAATAAACCTAACTATTTATGAAACTGAACTGAAATAACCCACACTATTTCTAGAATTATAGCAAAATAACTCACACTATTTATGAAACTACACCAAAATAATCCGCACTATTTATGGAACTATAGCAAAATAACCCACACTATTTATAAAAATGAACCAAAATAACTCACACTATTTCTGACACTCTAGCAAAATAACCCACACAATTTCTGGAACTGTAGCAAAATAATTCATACTATTTATGAAACTAAACAAAAATAACCCACACTATTTCTGGAACTATAGCAACATAATCCACACTATTTATGAAACTGAACCAAAATAACTCACACTATTTTTGAAGCTATGACAAAATAACTCACACTATTTCTGGAACTATCGCAAAATAATAACCCACACTATTTATAAAATTGAACTAGAATAACTTAGACTATTTATGGAACTATAGCAAAATAATTCACACTAGTTCTGGAACTGAACAAAAATAACCCACAATATTTCTGGAACTATAGCAAAACAACCTACACTATTTATGAAACTGAACCAAAATAACTCACACTATTTCTGGAACTATATAAAAATAATAACCCACATTATTTATCAAACCGAACCAAAATAACTCATACTATTTCTGGAACTATAGCAAAATAACCGACACTATTTATGAAATTAAACAAAAATAACTCACACAATTTCTGAAAAACTATAGCAAAATAACTCACACTATTTATGAAATTAAACCAAAATAACCCTCATTATTTATGGAACTAGAACAAAGTAACCCACTCTATTATGAAACTAAACTAAAATAACTCACACTATTTCTAGAACTATAGCAAAATAACACATACTATTTATAAAACTAAACCAAAATAACCCACACTATTTCTGGAACTATAACAATATAACTCGCACTATTTATGAAACTGAATCAAAAGAACTCACATTATTTCTAGAACTATAACAAAACATTATGAAAGTGAACTAAATTAAACCATACTATAACAAAATTAAGGTGGAGATTGGTGAACAAAAGAATTTGAACAACCTAATTCAAATAAGTAAAGTAATAATAATAATAATTGACACGCCCCGACCCGGAAAGGTCGACACATGCTGGCGTCACTGTGAAGTGACGTAACCATAGGGGTAAGTGATGTAAAAGTGCATAAATTTTAAATCGAACTTAGAATCAATTAAAACTAAAATAGTGACAGAGTGCACAAACGTAGGCGTAGCCCACTATAGTTATTCAGAGCTTAAGGATAGGACGACTACTGAAGAGTAGTCAAGCAACTAAAGTACGCTTATTACACACAGTGATAAGTTCATACATCAGAAGTTGCTGCCGAATGTCAGAAACTTTCAAGATTCCTCGAATGCCACGAAGAACAGCTATTTAGGTCCTGAGGGGCGAAAAACAAAGTTGAGTGGGTCAGTAAAACAAACTTATGTGAAAACTTTTGGTTTTGAATATACTAACCCCTCGCCGTAAAACAATTATAGTTTCCTTTAATAAGAAGTACATTATGAGTAAGTACGTACATATATATATATATATATATATATATATATATATATATATATCCACAATACTAAAGCCAAGTATAAATGATAATATGCAAGTCAAATCATGACAGGATCGATGCTGCAGAAATAAAATCATGTGGCAATAATATAATGCAATTCTCATATATCTAATGCTTGCACACAAGTTCGAACAGACGGAATCTGACACGAACAGGACTGGGTGTGTTGAACAAAAAAAAAACATATGAAAAAATAAAGCCTATACAAAAATTGGGTCAAGCTACAAAACAAAACAAAAAAAAATGTAATCTAGCCCAAAAAAAAAATAAGGATGGGCTTTACATGCAAATTAATATCCATCAATGGACAAAAAAAAATATCTCTCCCTACAAAGAGGGGAACGTGCAAAACAGGGGGATTCCCCATTTCCTGCAAAAAAGAGAAGAGTGGAGTCAGTAAGAGAAAGTGGCAAAAAAAGGGGCCTCTATCTTCCTCCACGTTGAATTCTGGAACCTCCCTGGGGTGCCTATAAATAGGCATCAACCACAAGGAGGGGAGAAGAAAAAAGGATAGGAGAAAGAAACTCTGCAGAAATTAAGAGAAGAATCTGCGGAAGTTCTAGGAGACATTGAGATAAGAAGACAACAAAGGAAAGTAGAGAAACAGAGCAAAAGAAAGCAGCAAGCATTCAAAAGCATTCAAAGGTATAAAATCATTTGTTTTTTGGTTATTTTTCTTTTGGATTGTTTCTCTCCACTTTTGCAGAAACACGCACCACCAATTCACACCGCTCCTTTCTCTTCCTCACCATTGGAGACGTTTGCCATCTTCCCCGTCTTTGCCGCTGCCAACTTCTCCACCAATAGAGACCTTTGCCGCTGCCAACTACAAGAAGAAAAGTTGCTGACCAAAAGAAAATGTCACCTGCACTGGAAAAGAAGATTGCATTGATATGCAAAGTGTTGACAATTATCATCCAAATAGCTAATCCAAGATAGGCACCTCTGGAATGTTGGAGACGACAAGTTAAAGGCTCCACTCAACCAAAGCAAATGGATCACTGTATACGTACAGGTCCAACATCAAAAGAGCAAGAGCAAAGATTTCTATACATGGATCACTGTATACGTACAGTGTTTTCTCTCAGCAGTCAAGGCCCGACATCGATTTGTGGAGATCAAATTCCATCTGCAATTCCACGTGTAGATTTGCATTAACCATGGTTGATGTGGAACAAGTTCTGGAGAGTGATGCAGCTGTTGAAGAGCATTCCCGCAGCCTTGAGACAACACTGCGGCATGCATGTTTATGCTCGAAAAAAAAGAGAGAGCCCTTTGTGTTCTCTGGAAATGGAGCACATCATGAGAAAAAGAAAAAAAAGAGAAAGCAAGGCACAATAAATAAAGAAAGAAGAAAGAAAAAGTCCCGTTGGTTTGGCTGCAAGTTCCAAGGATGAAACATAAAAAAGGGGATTGATCTTTTCCCTACAATATGAAAAGCCTCCTTGTCCGCAAGTTGCAAGGTTAAAACATAAAAAAAGGGATTTGATCTCTTCCTACTGACAAAGTTTGCAGCCCACTTCATCAAAACCAAAAAGTGGGATTCGACAAAGAAAAAAAAGGAGCTCACGTGAAGGAAAAAAGGACTAATCATTTCATCAACATTAGACAAAAAGAAAAAAGTGGAAAAGTCTACCCCATCACGCGGAGAAAAGGACTTGGAGCCTTAAAGGCATATATAAAAAAAAAACGGGAAAGTATGTTGAAGGGTCATAAAAAAATAATAAAAATAAGAGATTGAGGATGACACCTGCGGGTGAACTTATAAGGAAATACATCAGAAGTTTATCACTCTTTCCCAAGATACGTGGGATAAATCTCATCACGTGAGAAACTCCTAAAAATGCCAGTCACTAAATCAACAGGCATGATCACTTATTCGTACCCAAACTGTGCCCAATTACAAGTGTATCAGAGGAAGGAAGGTGTGGACTGAAAATAGGTGTGGACTCAATACGTTGATCCAAAACTCGCTTTTACATAATTTGATTGATTATCAAATTTTACTTCATGGCACAAAGCTACTACAAATAGCACAAAGCCGCTACAAAATGGCATGAAGCTGTAAAGAATATCAAATGGCACAAAGCCACATAAAATTCCAAAAGGCATGAAGCTGTATCAAATCCCAAAAGGCACGAAGCCGAAGAAAAATCTCAAATGGTCTGAAGCTGTAAAGAATATCAAATGGCACGAAGCCACATCAAATGTCAAATAGCATAAAGCCGTATCAAATGCACCAATTGACTCAAAGTCTTTGCTTGCAAGAGCCTAAACTGCATAAAGCATTATGTTTCTCGCCTGTATGAGCTAAAACTGCACAAGCCATCACAAGCTCCTCGCCCGCATGAGCTAAAACTGTCAAGGCATCAAATGCTCCAATGGCTTAAAGTCCTCGCCCGCACGAGCTGAAACTGCACAAGGCATCAAACTCCAATAAATACCAATTCAAGGAACTACGAGTGACTTGATCCCTCAGTGAGGGTACGTAGGCAACCAAGGGTTCTACCTAGGTGCAGTCACAAAATCAAACAAAACAACCAAGTCCCCAAGTTACGATTTATTCAAATTGGAATCAAAGGGTGTTCCTTTCCCTAAAAGGAGGGTTGTAATTAATAGGCGCGTAGCCTAGAATGGGTCGAACTCGAATCAATAAAACCCTCTTCGAAAAATGGACGAGGGTGAAATTGTGTCGAGTGAATTATTTATTTACACATTGTGTACAATTTTTGCTCAACAGGGTGTAATCAATGCGCTCAAGTACTATGATCACGTGAAGACTGGTGCAGAAGCACATCACATACAAGTCGGATTGCCTAATGCAATCTACCCGATAGGATTGGCACCTAACCTAGATCCAGACGAGCGAACGGTGCGATGTGAACATACACGTGAAGGACTAGCCCTGACCCTAGGGCGAGTACTAACACCGGTGCAGCAGCTGAGTATGTATATAAACATGTATGAATATCATGACAAGTATATCTCAACCATATAACAGCATTTATCACAATTATATCGTACTTAACGTTTATTTGGCAATATATACGTAAAGTGAATCATTCATGCATTTTGGAAACTATAAATACGTATAAGTACAAAAACAAATTGCCCACTCACAAGTACGTTGTTGGGTCGTAGTCTCCGGGCCTAACTTGGTCTTGTAATTCCTCCGGATATATTTCTCCTATTTATACATAATTTATAACGAATTAATTAAAGCTTAATTATGGAAACTTAAATAAAACTCCCATAGATTGCTCAATCCTAAGGTTTAAATATACCAAATTGATCTACTCGTCATCACGAACACACCCATAATTTTATAATAATTTTTTGACTTGTCACGCGCCCCACGCGCCAAAAATGGCACGGACCTACGCGCCCCCACGCGCGGTCACGTGACATGCATGCTGACGGTTTCTGTCAACGCCGTCAGGAATATTCCGTTAAGTCTTAACGGAAACCGTTAGTTTTGACTGACAGCGTCGGAATATTCCGTTAAGTCTTAACTGGGATCGTTATCTTTGACTGACGGCGTCGGAATATTCTTCGGAATATTCTGTTAAGTCTTAACTGGGACCGTTATCTTTGACTGACGGCGTCGGAATATTCAGTCAGATTTGACGGAATATTCCGTCGTCTTCTCCGGCGAGTCGCCGATTTTCATCCATTTTTCGCGTTCTTTATACCAAAATGAAGCCCTTAACACGTAGAATAGGTTTATACCTCTTTAAAGCTTCAAATCCTTCAAAATCTTGTCGGAATAAAATCATGAAGTTCGGCCAACGTTGAAACCTGCGATCCCGACGTCCAATTTCTTCCAACGAACTACTCCGGGGTTCCTGGGAGAATTTTAAGAATAATGGTGATCTTGGTTTCCTTTAAAACACAATCATTTAAAAGTTGATGAATAGTATCATAATCGGGGGTTGACATTTCGACGTGAAAATGGTTGAGTTTTTACCTGAGGTTGATGTCAATGGACTCGTGAGGTTCCAAGCAATCCAAAGGTAGCCTTGGATCTTCAAATCATCAAGGTTTAAGTGGTTTTCTAATTTGCTCCGTAGGGAATGGTAGAGAGAAAGAGAGTTCGAAGTCTGAGTGTTTGATGAGAGAGAGAGGGTGTGGCTGAGAGCTTGAGAGAAATGGGAGTGAGAGAATGAGTTGTATTATTTGGTTTTCGCAGTGTGATGATTGAATGACAGCAATTCGATGGAATGGTGAGTTGTAAGGGATGGAGGATGGGGTTTCAGATAAAAGAGAAAAGAAAAGAAAATGGTTGAGTTAGTGGAATAGGTTTGGTGAGGAGGTAGTGGGATGAGCTGGTGAGGGTAATACGGATCCCTCATGAATTTTTACTAATATTTTCTAATAATGTAAGATTTATAGTACTATAGTTTAATCGAAATAAACTTAATAGAACGTGTTCATGTCATTCAACGATAAGGGTATAATCGTCAATATACACATACGAGGAGAATTTACGTACGAAAGTTCGGGACGGGTCACCACAATAATAATAATAATAATAATAATAATAATAAAAGAAAGTGGGAATCGATCGGTTTCTCAAGCCTATGAAAAAGACGTCCCTTCCAGGAGAACGGGGGAAAGAAGAAAATAAAGGGAAAAAAAAAAGTCAACGGAAAAAAACTGACTATTTCTTAAACGGAACACTAATACTATCAATGTTTCGTAAACTAAACACTGACTATTTCTTAAACGGAACACTAGTACTATCACTATTTTGTACACTAAGCATTGACTATTTATTAAACGGAACACTACTACTATCATTATTTCGTAAACTAAACACTGATTATTTCTCAAACGGAACACTAGTACTATCACTATTTCTTAACTGAACATTGATTACTTCTTAAAATGAACACTATTTCTTAAATTAAACACTGACTATATCTTAAACCGAACATTAGTACTATCAGTATTTCATAAACTGAACACGAGTACTGTCACTATTTCGTAAACTAAACACTTACTATTTATCAAACGAACACTAGTACTATTACTCTTTCGTAAACTAAACACTAACTATTTCTTAAACGGAATACTAGTACTATCACTGTTTCGTAAACTAAACACTGACTATTTATTAAACAGAACACTAGTACTATCACTGTTTCGTAAACTAAGCACTGATTATTTCTCAAACGGAACACTAGTACTATCACTATTTCTTAACTGAACATTGACTACTTCTTAAAATGAACACTATTTCTTAAATTAAACACTGACTATATCTTAAACCGAACATTAGTACTATCACTATTTCATAAACTGAACACAAGTACTGTCACTATTTCAAAAACTAAACACTGACTATTTCTTGAACGGAACACTAGTACTATCACTGTTTCATAAACTAAACACTGACTATTTCTTGCGAAACAGTTATAGTACTAACTATTTCTTGAACAGAACCTAGCCCACCCTTTGTAAACGGTGATAGTACTTGTGGGTTTTATGATGCTTCAACTTCTACCAAAACAAACCAAAATCCCCATATGACATGTACAAAAAAATTTGAATTGATATCTGGAATTTATTTTTCCTGATTGATATGTTGATGTTGGACGGAGAAAAGCAAAATTATATATTATTTATGAAACTGAACCAAAATAACTCACACTATTTATGTTAACTAGTTTTTTTATTTTTTTAGAGGAGTGCAAAATACATTATTTCTAGACTTGAACTATTTTTTTATCTAAAAAAAACTAGTGTAAAAGCGTGTTGGGCTTTTAAAGAGAAGTAGTGCAAAAGTGTGTTGGGTTTTAATCCAACCTATGTCTTTTATTCAGCTTGTGTCTTTATGGTTAAATTTTAGGACCTTTTGGTTAAAGAATAGTTTAAGGTGCTTTTTGGTTAAATTAAAGTTAGTCCAATCCCTTTTCATTAAAGCTCTTTTGATTTTTTACTCGAAGAATCGCGAAATATCAAATTTTTAGTAATTTTGATGCATTTTTTGTTCATTTGTTTCAGGTTGTTGCTAGGACATAACAAGACTACTTTGTAAGGCTACAATCCAAGACAATTAATTTGCTGTTGTATATCATAATTTAGTGGGATATTACTGTTATGTAATTTTAATTTGATGGCAGTTTACATAACTAGTTGTCTATAAAAATATAAAATTAATCGAAAAACTATCCTATAGTGGATGGTTGAATAATTTAGTGGAAAAAATAATTAAGAAAGTGAGTAGGACGACAGTAGCAATAATAACAGAAGAAATATAATCTGATGTATGAAATAATGATAACCCCATGCCCAATTGCACATGCAATTGCAAGACAATAAAGCAAATTAAGCAAATGATAACCACATTCAAATTTCTAAACGGTGATAGTACTAGGGTTCGTTTGATAAATAGTCAGTGTTTAGTTTACGAAATAGTGACAGTACTCATGTTCAGTTTATGAAATAGTGATAGTACTAATGTTCGGTTTAAGATATAGTCAGTGTTTAATTTAAGAAATAGTGTTCATTTTAAGAAGTAGTCAATGTTCAGTTAAGAAATATTAATAGTACTAGTATTCGTAAAACTGAAAAATTACGAATTTTCTTTATTTTGATCTTGTAGTATTATTACTTAATTTGTTCTATAAAAATTACAATTTATTTTTATTTTTAATCTTGTAATATTATTACTTATTTTTTTTAAAAAATTACAAAACAATGGTCAAATAAACAAATAAAAAATTAAAAAGTATATTGTTTATTGAGTAAGAATAGAATAAGAGTGGGGAGCAGTGGAAGAGAAAAAGTTGACGTGGAAGGGTGATTTGAGAGAGAAAATTAATAGAATATGAGAGAGAAAGAGGTTAAGGACGATAGGGGTAGTAAGTTTGTGTGGGTGATGTGACGCGCGAGACTTTGTGCGTAAGGTTTTACCTTCTTTTTTTTTGTAATTCTTTTGTTAAATTGTTGTCCTTTATATTAAAATTTAAACCCTTTTAATTAAAGTTTAAGTCTTTTTTATTAAATAAAGTTAGTAGATGATTTTTTATTAATAAAAAACTTAAAGAAGTCATTTTTATTAAAGCTCCCTTTATTAAATTGACTGACTATTTATGAAACTGAATAATAACTATTTTTATAAATTGGAGTTCATGCATGTGTACCCTTCTAATTAATAGAGGATAATACTAAAGAAAACCAAATTTTAAACCAAATTATAAGTACATTAATTAATGCTTAAATCATAATTCAAATTCACATCATAAATAGTGTACCCGTGTTGAATTTCATAAAGTCAGTTTCAGAAATAGTGTGTTTAGTTTCATAAATAGTGTACCCGTTTTCAGTTTCATAAATAGTATACTCGTATTCTGTTCCATTAAGTCAAATTCATAAATAGTGTACCCATGTTCAGTTTCATAAATAATCTATCTATTTTCAGTTTCATAAATAGTCTACTTGTGTTCAGTTTCATAAATAGTGTACTCCTGTTCAGTTTCATATATAGTTTACCTATGGACAATTTAATAAATAGTGTATCCGTATTCAGTTTCATAAATAGTCAATTAATAGTGTACTCGTGTTCAGTTTCATAAATAGTGTACTCGTGTTCAATTTCATAAATAGTGTACCCACGTTCTGTTTCATAAATAGTGTACCTGTATTCAGTTTCATAAATAGTTTATCCATGATCAATTTCATAAATTGTGTATCTGTATTCAGCTTCATAAATAATCAGTTTTAAAAATAGTGTACTCATGTTGAGTTTTAGAAATAGTTTAGTACCCATGTTTAGTTTTAGAAATAAGTTTAAGTAAAAGTTAGTGTTTAGTTTAAAAATAGTGGTAGTACCAGTTTCAGTTTGAGATATTGATAATACCCTTGTTCAATTCAAGAAATAGTTATGTTCAGTTTAAGAAGTTGTGATAGTACTAGTGTTCAGTATCATAAAGTCACTGTTTAGTTTTAGAAATAATCATTGTTCAGTTAAAGAAATATTAATAGTATCCGTGTTGAGTTCCAAAATAGCTAGTGTTCAATTTCTAAAAATAATTAATGTTCAATTGATTTAAAGTAGACTTTAGTCAACCACTAATATGACACGTGAACCAACGAGTACAACTTCAACTTTAAGAAGCATATGCATGAATGTATTACCTATGGTTGGTCTAACAAAAGAATGAATTATCCCCACCGTTTCTTAAGAGATTGGTCACCCTCGCCTCTTAATAGATGTTGACGATGCACAAATATGTATACTTTTAGATTTGGTCAAGAAACACCGAACTATCGACTTGATAATCTTTGGTTTTCCTTACAGATGTTGTGCATCCTAGGCCGTTTTGGGTGTAAACATGGGGTACAAGATATTCGACTTCAATCCCAACTGACTTGCAATAATCGTCAAAAGTTTGTGACGTAAACTTTCAAGCGTTATCCAATCGAATTGACTTGATTAGATAATCAGGGTGGTGAACCCTTAGCTTAATAGTTTGTGCTAGGAGTTTTACAAATGCAGCGTTGCATGTGGACAATATGCAGACATGTGGCTAACGTGTCAATGCCTCAACCAACGCCATAAAGTATCGAAATGGTCCACATGTTGGTTGGGTAGGTCCACAAATATCCCTTTGAATCATCTGAAGAAACTTAGGAGGGTTGTGAATAATCTTTGTAATTGAGGGTTGAGTATTTAACTTCCCCAAAGAACAAGTTTTGCATGGTGGGATGGGAATCCAATGTAGGGAGGTAAACGATGCCCATGTGATGAATTGAGGAATCGATGCAACATGTCACTCCCGGGATGTCCCATACGATCCTGCCAAAGCAGTAAAGTGCTCTGGAGCTCAGGCACAGGGTCAGCCACATAGTGGGCTTCTATGCCACGAATGGTTATGATGTACAATCCACTCCGGAGACGTTCCAACTTCTCGTGAATATGCTTTTGGTCATACGCGTAAGAAGTGATACAAAGAAATTCAGAATCATTCTCTTCAATGGTTTCAATATGATATTAATTATCTCGAATATTTCTAAAATTCAGCAACTTTCTTCCGGAACATAGAGAATATATGGCCTCTTTAATGGTTAAGATAGTACCATTAGACAACATTATCCGTATCCTTTAATCAAGTTGGCTGAGACTGAGAGGGTTGTAAGAGCTGCTTTTTTAGGTATAAAGTTAGTAAAATAGTGTCACTCACGCAATATGGCGTGCGTGGTAGCACTATCAGCCAAACGACTAACTTCCTCACTGGACATACGTAGAAAAAAATTGATTGAATTGGTCACATGTATAAATATAATTTCATTCATTCAATTAACCAATTCGAGAAATAATATACATAATTCAAAACAAACCAAAACCAAACAAATTATTTCAAATACTTACAAAAAATTATCCAAAAATTAAACCATAAACCTAAAAATTAAGGGGAATGAGGTCCGGCCACTCCTGGTGGGTTCAACCACTTAGGGTAAAAAACATCCTACAAATATGTCTAGAAGAATAAAACTTATTCGTCCATAGGAGTTGATGACTCCTAAAAATCTGACATCTTCATAGATGTAGTAACATCTTCTAGATGTTCCACATGTATAAAGTTAGACTCACGATGGAAATAATACTTGGCAATAGTATCAGGAGTAGCTTTGTGTACGCGTGACCAATGATCTTTTGATTCACAGCAGTAGCACATGTCCATTTTAGTGGAAGCCGATTGAACAATAGCTTTTCCCTTGTTCTTAAAGTTTGGGGCTTTAGGGGCAAGGGGTTGGAGCTTTTGGGTCAAATTTCTTCCCTTGGGTAGGCCTTGGCTCTGTTGACCTTGGGCCCATGGTTAGGCTTGCCACCCATTACTATGGCCACGACAATTTTTTCGTCGTTTGTGGCTGTTAGAACTGGTCGCATGCACTTCAGGCACGGCGTTTGAGCCAGTGGGTCGAGCTTGATTTTTCATCAAAAGCTGGTTTTGCTTTTCAGTGAGAAGCAAAACAGAGATCAAATCTGAAAATTTGGTGACTTATGTGCCTTATATTGTTGCTGCAAGACAATATTGGTATCATGGAAGGTCGAATAGGTCTTTTCCAAGAAACCTATTCGGTTAAGTCCACTTTACAGAACTTAAGTAGTGATCGGATTCTACAAACTTTAGAGTTGTATTCATTCACAGACTTAAAATCTTGGAAGCATAGATGCTGCCAGTCGTGTGTTGCTTTAGGCAAGTAAATGTCTTTCTGGCGATCGAAACGGTTAACCAAAGCAAGCCAGAGGGTGCGTGGATCCTCCTCAACAAGGTACTCGGCAGTGCTGTGCATCATGGATGTGTCTTCAAATGAAGATCATTGCAGTAGCTTTCTGAGCTTTATCGACAGGTTTGTCATCGATAGGTGCCTCGAATACCATTTGAAGTAAGATAAAGCTTCACACTTGAGCCCACTTTAGGTAGTTTCTTCTAGAGACTTCCAGGGCGGTGAAATCGAGCTTGTTCAAGTTCAATATGTTCCTAAAACGGAGGATACAACAAAACGTGGTTAGTCATATGGTAATCCATAGACATACATCGTAGAACTTTCGGGCTCTATAGACATGTATTGGTTTAATTTAAGCATGAAAGCTACAGGTTTCATGTGGTAAGTTTTGAATGAAAACTTCAGGTTTCAAATGCACCAAATATGAAACTTACAGGTTCAATTTAGTTTGATGAACGAATGCAATATGATGATGAAGGTGTAGTGAACTTAAGTTGCTTCGAGGGAACTCAAGTGTGAGAGCTTCATGACTACGAAATGATGTCAATGGTTTAAAGTATAAAAATAAATTATTGAATCGTTAATTTCCAAAAGTGATTTTCAAGTCAATAATTTGGATTAATTATTAGATTAATGAACTGCATGTCACTTTTAATTAATTCAATAGATCGGGACCAAATAGGGTCGACCATGGAAGCAAAATAATGACAAACTGCTCATATTAGCTTCTGTTGGTGATATACCAAGTGATGATTAAATTAGAATTAATTAGTGAACTTAAGTTGCTTCGAGGGAACTCAAGTGTGATAGCTTCATGACTACGAAATGATGTAAATGGTTCAAAGTATAAAATAAATTATTGAATCGTTGATTTCCAAAAGTGATTTTCAAGTCAATAATTTGGATTAATTATCAGATTAATGAACTGCATGTCACTTTTAATTAATTCAATAGATCGGGACCAAATAGGGTCGACCATGGAAGCAAAATAATGACAAACTGGTCATATTAGCTTCTGTTGGTGATAAACCAAGTGATGATTAAATTAGAATTAATTAGCGTAAGCCAAAGTACTTCAAAAAAGATTTTGGGCATGGTTTATAAAGCGGGGATGCCAAAAATTGGCATTGGGCCGAAAAAAATAACATGCTCAACCAAAATGGGCTAGCTACAATGTGGAGATGGGCCCTGCAATATGGCTGTAATCCATAGGGCCACGGGGAGGACTGCAAGCCTTGGGTCGTGAAATATGGGAGAGCCCAGCAGCAAAAGCTGCTAGTTTTGGACCAAAACAAGGCGCGGAAGCAAGCCCAGTCGAAGGCTGGCGTGTGGGTTGGTGCTTGCGAAGTTCAGTTGAAGCTAGGGTCGGGTTTTGGGTGAGGCAAGGTAAACCCTATAGCACAAGGCTGTTGGCGAGTGAGCCGAGGCATAGGCAAAACCCAACAAGCGATACAGGATTGCTGTAGGCAGGCTAAGGACACAAGACCATGCCCAGCAACATAAGGGTTACTGGTGATGGGCCATGGATGTGAGGGTAGAGCCCAGTAAACGACAGCAGGCTGTGGTCATAGATGGGCTAGGGCTGCATGCCCAATCCAAACCAAACTTAGGCTAAGAAAATCGTGCTGTCTTTTCTCGCTGCAAGCCTAAAGGGTTGCAAGCATAGGTCAGACGTCAAAACAACATCATCTTGGTGACGTGCTCCACCTGGCTGGGTTGTAGGCCAGCGCGGTGGTTCCAGCAGTGTGCAACGGCGGCACGGCAGCCGTGACCAAGGTTCTAAAAAACGCTAGGCGCTAGTCGGGCAGCGGGCTAGCGCCTAGCGCCTAGGCGGCCTAGGCGGATTTAGGTAAATTTCTTGTATATCTTGTAAATAAGTGCATATTGACACCTAAAAAAAAAACTATACTTGTATGGATAATAAAATAATGATAAAATACAAATTGGGTACACTATTTCCATAAGTATTGGATGAACTTGTAGTAAATCCATCATTTGCAAATTAGATACACCATTTCCATAAGTATACCACCATAAAACCAAAAAAGAAAAAAACATACAATTAATAAATAAAAAACCTCATAGGACCGCCTAGCCCACCTAGCCGCCTAGGCCCAATCCGATTTTTCAGCCCGATTTGCCCAAAAACGCCTCGGTTGCTGGGCGCCCAGCGCCTAGGCGCCACCTAGGGCGTTTTTTAGAACACTGGCCGTGACACATAATTCCTAGATTTTTTTTCCGACATGTTTAGGGTTTGAAAAACCTTAAATTGCTTCTAATTTATTGATATGCTTTGACTCACAAATTCCACATGACAATATAATTGCGTAATGCATGAAACATATATATATTGACAAATATATGAAATATATACAACATATATATCTCTCTCTGAAGGAAAATATAAATATAGGCGGTTCATGCATCATGGGGAATGTTTTTATGCTTTGTGGACATTTTAAATATCTTACATTATTTTAAGCGTACCTGATTGGCAGAAAACAAATAAAAGCCTTTGAATTTTGTAGAAAAGAGCCTCCTCCTACGATCCTTTAGTTCCTTAGCTCTTGGCAAGAGCATGCTGATAATATGTTGTAGGCCTATTTGACTGAACTATTCTAAGGGAATAGAGAGAGGGAGGCAGGCGGCAATAAGAGAGAGAAGAGAGAGATTTAATTGTGAGGTGTGTGTTGTATCACCCCATTGTGCCTTTATTTATAGTAGTAGAATAGGTTAAATCCTTATCCTTTTAGGGTTACAACTATAATAGGTTATTAAATACTAAGGGGAATATTCAAAGGTATCCCTAGATACACTAGAATTTACACAATCACATTCCTATTCTAAATATGACTGCAACAAAAATATAATTTTTTTTCAAATAAAAAATATATTTTCTTATCTTTGTCATTTGATCTTCTCTTTGTGCTTCAACTTCGAACCAATTGGTGAAATCATGTTTTTTGAATAGGTGAGAAAAGCTTTTGGTGCATGAATAGAAACACAAATAGGACTCATTTTTAGAGATTTCAAGAGAATATTCGAGTTCTTAAAGGAGTATTGTCTGTAATGGAAGGTTTTTATAATATAATCCTTTAATGTTGGGATTAAAATATTGAAAAGTAACATTTCGTTGGAGTATTGTGACTGTTGATAAAAATAAAAAAAATAAAAACTATTTCTAACGTTGAGTTCCCAAAGGTTCCAAAAAATAAAATAAAATACAAGAATGGCTACTATCATTCACGTGGATGGGGTTCAAAAAACAAGAAAAAAACAAAAAAGAGAAGTTGTTGTGCAACATTCACATGTGGATAGAGTTTATTTCCCACTCAGAGCCCAGTCACCTCACACAGGGAGGGGTTTTTTATTTATTAATATTTTAGTCACAAACAAATGTTGTACAATCCTCCACACCAAGCAAGGTATAAATAGGAATTGGATCTCATCTGGATCCACTTTGTGGGGATCCTAAGGATTAGACATCTTAGCCATTCGTCGTGTATTGTGCGTAAGAAATCTTCAAAACTACCCACAAAGTGAATCAAAAGAGGATCCTCTTATGTATAAATATACTAAATAATAAAAGTTTTAACTAGTTTTTTTAAAACAATGCAAATGGCAAGGCAAGTCTACATCATCAAAGTATAAATTGACCTTAAAAATTCCCTAAGAAGATGCTCTGATGTAATAAAAGTTGAGATGGAGCACATGCCTAATTCGTGCAAATAGATCCTTTAATAAGAGAGATTCTCATTTTTCAAAAAATAAAATAAAATGAGGACACTCTCTTGATCGTTAGATTTGGTTTTAATGAAATTGTGTGGCTTGTGATTTAATCTCAACCACACAATTTCATTAAAGCCAATTCAACGGTCAAAAGGATGTCCCTATTCTTTTTGAAAAATGGGTATCCTCTTGTTAAAGGATCTATTCGTGCAAATACCAAATGACGAAAATTATTTTAATGGAATTCTTATTTTTAGCTATGTCCACAAAAACTTGATTTTAATCTCACTGTCTCCTTTAACTCAAAAGTCACTATTTTACTCTCCAAAACTCAAAATTCGTTGTCTCTTAGAACTCGATTTTGGATCCTATTTTGCTCCGCAAAACTCAAAAATAGTTATTTACTCTATAAAACTCAAAAGTCGCTCCGCATTGCCTTAATTTTGTTAATTACGTTATGTGGGATGTTAATGCATATGGGAGGTTTATAATATTTCCTGTGAGTTTAATCATTTTACTTATAAAACAATTTTAATATTTTGTGTTTATTGAATGTTAACACATAATGGAGGTTTATAATCAAATTTTGAGTTTCAATGAGTAAAGTAACGACTTTTGAGTTATAGATAGCAAAGTGAGATCAAAATTAAGTTTCAAGGATCTAGCTAAAAATAAGCCTCAAGGGAACATGTAGTCTAGGCTAAAATAGTTCAAGGCTCTTCAAAGAAACCAGCAATTGCTCAAAATTCTTCAAGGAGTTAGTTAGAAGGAAATTTTTTTTTCTTCCCAAAGTTAGAAGGAAATTGATGGCCAATAAAAACTAGTCACGTACGTAACACCTTTTATCGTCATCTGTCACACCATTAAAACAACAACAAAAATTAGAAGACCGAATTTTCTGAATATTGTCAATTTAAGGGGCTAGATTTCGTATTTAGCCATTGGACTTGGTCTAATTAACAAATTTTTAACGTGTAAAAGTAAAAATAGACAATTGAAAATGAAATTAGCTAATTGTGTGACATCAAGAGCACCCAAAATTATAGTGGAGATTAATAAAATGTGACAAGTGAATGACAACATTTACATTAAAAGGTGACGAAGTAAACTAAGTTTTATAATACATAATTTAAATATATTTTTGACGAGAATCAAACTTAATAAATATAATTTAAACTTTGTTAAAACCTGTTTCTTTTCCAAAACCCTACTAGAACCTATTTCCTTCCCAAAAACCCATTGCCCACTTCCATGTCCTTGGACTCTCACATAGAGAGGGTCCTCTGGACTCCGGACCAAATCGCCACCCGTGTCTTCGACCTCGCCGCCCAGATCTCCGCCGACCTCTCCCCCTTCTCCGAACCCCCTGCCCTCGTAGGCGTCGCCACCGGCGCCTTTCTCTTCCTCGCTGACTTGGCCCGCCAAATCCCCCTCCCCGTTACAGTTGACTTCATCCGCGCCGAATCCTACGGCTCCGGGACCTTGTCCAATGGCTCCCCCACGATTTCCTTCGACTTGAAGCTCGACGTCACCGGCCGCCACGTCGTCCTGGTTCGTCCTCCTTCCTTACCCTATTCTCTGCAAGACTCTCTCCACAGTTGTAATTGTGACTTAATGTTGTTCTTAAATGCGGCGCCGTTTCCTGTGTGTGATAGGTTGAGGACATTGTCGATACAGGGAGCACAATTGCGCATCTGATTGCTCACATGGAATCGAAAGGCGCTTCGTCTGTGTCGGTCTGCACATTTCTGGATAAACCATCGAGACGGAAGGTTGATTTTCAGCTTCTCGGCAAGGGAAAATTCTACCGCGGTTTCGAGGTCAAATCCGGTTCTTCTTCCCCATTTTAGTCTTTAGCTGCATTGATGCTTGATTGATTCGGTCTTCTTTCGATGGATAATTATTTGGACTGCTTAAAATCATTTACATTCTTTATACAATCAATCATCGATACATGATTTAGAAAATGCATTGTATACAAATGTGAATGAAGAGGAATAGCTACCCAAAATGCCTTGTGGGGTCGATCGCCCCTACCCGGCCTTTATTGGTTCCAGCTTCTAAGCTGATCAAGGCTGCTATCATAGAAATGTTACAGAATCATTGCCTATTTTGGGTATGTGTGTTATATGGAGTAATGTTATATGTTGCGAGACTGCTTCCCATGAGAACTTTCCTTGTTTGTGTAGGATATTCACGAGTTAAGTAGTTGAATCCAGACATGTTTTTCGTCCTTTAAATCATGTAGAGGTGACTCAGATAATCTATGATCTAACGCCTGGGAATGGATATATTGATGTTCTATGTGGAACTCTTAGAAGCTCTGAAAATGAACTTGATTTAATGTAATGCGTTATGGACTTGTATGCCTGAGTATTTGTTTCCACATTCCTATCCAGAAAGAATGAATTGAGTTCGTATAGGCATTTTAGATGCCGCTATTGAAATAGCCCTTCTAGCTATAGTAGTTTTGTTGGTTGGCTAATTGGTCACATTTTATTCGTGAAATGGGTTGGGTTGGTATTAGGCTGGATTTACAGATGAACATTTTATATTGCTACTTGCCTTTGTAATAGGGTCTTTGGAATTCACGCATACGCTACCAAACTTGTCTGTTTATTTGTCTCTGCAGTGTCCAGATTACTTTGTTGTGGGCTATGGAATGGACTTTGCCGAACGTTACAGGAACTTGCCGTACATTGGTGTTTTGAAGCCCGAGCTGTACAAGTGATTTGATTTTAGCTGCCACGATGAGGAAAGTAATTTACTGTTAGTATTCGGAAGCAGTGGCGGATCAGGAATCTTACCACAAGGGGTCGTAGTGTAAAAGTCCAAAAAAAAAATTTAGGATGGAAAAACATGTTGAAAATGAAATCATAGTACTTTCATTCATAACTCATAACAAAAACAATATTACAAGCTATAATTGTCTACGACGAGGTTTCATATTTTGAAAACGAAGCATTATAGCTTCATTTTCAATACAAGCAAAAATATATCTCTCAATATAAACAAGCAAGCTATCACTCAACCATTCGTCTCCCATTTTGTTCCTAAGTGGACCCTTAACAATATTCATGACAGAAAATGATCTCTCCACTGAAGCAGTTGCAACTGGTAAAACTAAAGACAATGTAATGAGCAAGTATACATAATTAAATACTTGATGCATCCTTGTCTCCACCATTTTTTTTGCAAGATCACCAATCCTTTCCAATTGAGAGAAATCACTACTGGAACGCACATAATGAATATAAATCTCAAGTTGATCTTCAAGTGCCAAACGATCTTCATCCGAAAAGTCTTGAGGATAAAATTGAGCAAGACGAAGTAACTTTGGTTTATCAAAAGCTACAAATGAATCTTTCGGACTCAAACATGCCAAACAAATAAGCAAATCGGTATTTACCTCATTAAAGCGATCCTCTAACTCCGTAATTTGCTCATCAATGACATAAATAAAGAGCTCCACACGATAATGATGACGATTTGTCTTTATTGGAGCATTACGACTTGACCTCCCTGGAAGTATAAATGCCTCTTCCATGTTAGGAACATCAATATGATGTTTTTCACAAAAAAGAAGACACTTCATCAACCAATGCATCAAACCCATTATTCCTCATCCAACGTAGCTTTTCCTTGCATGATTTCACTAAAACCATTGCATTCACAATTTCTTGATCTTTCCTTTGCAATGCTTGTGACAAATCATTTGTGAGTCCCAATATGACTTTCATCAAGAAAAGGTGAAACACAAACTCAAAAGTACGTATTTCTCTCATTAACTTATTTGCTTCAACCGTACTTTCATTGGGATTATCATCAATAACCATTTGAAGCACATGAACCACGGATAAAAACATGGAAATGATGCTAATCAAGGTACCATAGTGTGAGTTCCATCGTGTGTCACCGGCACGTTTGAGACTTGTTTCTTGATTTAAGCCTTGCCCCGTTATAAGACAATTATTTTCAAAAGCTATCACAACCTCTTCTTGAAGTTGCCCTCTAAGTAAATCACGCCGCTTACAAGATGCTCCAACATGATTAACCACACTATTAGCCTTTGCAAAAAAAGAGGCAATGTCTATATTCTTCTTTGCTACGGCAACAAGAGCTAGTTGAAGTTGATGAGCAAAGCAATGAACATAATATGCACAAGGTTGTTCTCTCAATATCTTTGTTTTAAGGTCATTCAACTCACCTCTTGTATTGCTAGCACCATCATAACCTTGTCCTCGTAGCTTGGAAATGCTCAAACCGTTGCGAGAAAAGAATGTGTCAATAGCATCCTTTAGTGAACTTGAAGTAGTGTCAGTAACATGTTGGATACCCACAAATCTTTCAATTACATGCCCGTTGTCATCCACATAACGCAACACCATAGCCATTTGCTCTTTCACCGACACATCACGTGCTTCATCCACCAATATTGAAAAGAATCTATCTTTTAGACCATCCATGATAGCATCAAGTGTTTCAAGGTCACATGAATTCACAATTTCTTTTTGAATGGAAGGAGCTAGTAATTTGAGATTCCCCGGAGCATTTTCCATCACAACTTCTCTAACTTTATCATTATTATCTGCAAGGAATTGCAATAGCTCTAAGTAATTTCCCCTATTGCTTAAAGTGGCACTTTCATCATGGCCACAAAAAGGAAGACCTTGTCGCAATAAAAACTTAGTGCACTTGATTGATGCATTCAAGCATGTGCGATAAGCCTTACGAGCTTGGTCGGAGTGTTTGCTCACTGCCGTTTCAATATGTGTAGCTTGATTCATCAAATTGGTAGCAGCTTCTCTAGCCTTATTATGAACACTCCCAACTGGTCCAACATGCATCTTAAATCTTTCTCTCCCTTTCTTCCAAGTCTTAAATCCATCTCCAGTGAAAGCTTCACTACCCACTTGTGCAAAATTGGTTTTAAAGAGATAGCAATAGAGACAAAATGCCGCATCTTTAGATATACTATACTCCAACCAATCAAACTCATCAAACCATTGGGGAATGAAGCGTCGATTAATTCCCGACATATTAGTTATTGGGAAATTATGACCTCTAGGTTGACAAGGTCCTTTTTGTAGATATGCCCTTCGGATCTCATATCTCATATTAGCATCATAATCTATCATTTGAGTTCTTAATCCAAGATCCGCTTGAAGATTACCCAAAACATCATCTAACTGATTTTGTCTTGAACTTGGAGTTCTTGAACTACCAACAATATTTGAACTATCAACATAATTCGAACTACCCGAACCCGATGATGACTTTCTCTTAAAAAACCGTTCCATAATAATTCTACATATACAAAATATTCAAAATAAATACTCACAATATAAACAAACCATCAATATAATCAAAATAAATATGAATTGAATTTCAATTAAATCAAATATATTCTACATATACAAAAAATGAAAACAAAAACTCACAATATAAACAAACCATCAATATAATCAAAATAAATATGAATTGAATTTCAATTAAATCAAATATATTCTACATATACAAAAAATGAAAACAAAAGCTCACAATATAAACAAACCATCAATATAATCAAAATAAATATGAATTGAATTTCAATTAAATTAAATATATTCTACATATACAAAATAATGAAAATAAAAACTCACAAATAAACAAACCATCAATATAATCAAAATAAATATGAATTGAATTTCAATTAAATTAAATATGCATTGAATTTTAATTAAATTAAATATATTCTACATATACAAAAAATGAAAATAAAAACTCACAATATAAACAAACCATCAATATAATCAAAATAAATATGAATTGAATTTCAATTAAATTAAATATATTCTACATATACAAAATAATGAAAATAAAAACTCACAATATAAACAAACCATCAATATAATCAAAATAAATATGAATTGAATTTCAATTAAATTAAATATATTCTACATATACAAAATAATGAAAATAAAAACTCACAAATAAACAAACCATAAATATAATCAAAATAAATATGAATTGAATTTCAATTAAATTAAATATATTATACATAAGGTTTAGAACTTACAAAGAGAGGAGCAAATACAAAGAGAGGAGATGGCGGCAGCAAGGGAGGAGCTGGAGTTTGGGGGGGGGGGGAGGATTGAGTTTGGAACTTAGGGTTGGAGGAGGAGAAAAAATTGGGGGTTTTGGAATTAAGAGGAATCTGATCTGTGTAAAAAGGGAGGGGAGAGGCGCCGGGGGGGGGGGGGTAAGTTGGGACACGCTGGGTATTTACATTTTTTTTTATTCAGACCTGGCCCAAAACGACGTCGTTTTGGCCAGGTCATTTAAAAAAAATTCCTGGGGCAAAACGACGCTGTTTTGCCCAGGTTCTTTTGAAAAAAAAATGGCGCGCGAGCGCCTTCTTCTTCAACCCGCAGCAGCCGAGAGGTCTTTCAGACCTTTCGTCGAACACCTGGTGTGCAGCCGAGGGGTCGCACCACCAACCTCCAAGGGGTTTCTAAGGTTGTTTCCATGGCTTCTAAGGGGTCGTGCGACCCCATTGACCCCACTGTGGATCCGCCACTGTTCGAAAGTGATCAGATATGGAGATGATTGGTGTTACTTTTGAGTATGTACTTCATACGATGTTTGAACAAAGCGTAGCTGGTTCAAATACACGAGCGCGCTTACTGAATATATGATGTTTGAACAAAGTGTAGCTAGTTCAAATACATGAGCACGCTTACTGAATATATATATATATATATATATATATATATATATATATATATATATATATATATATATATATATATATATATATATTTCACCATTTTAGACTGCATAGTGCTTACTTTTGGTTTGGACGGTCTAAGGTTTTGAGTCTTTGATTTCATGTGAGTGGACGCCCACATGTCATGCCTATACGGAAAAATAGGGTCTTGTGTTATGAAATAATCGAATGCGAAATAAAATTACTGATTATTTGAGAAATAATGTCAAGGTGTTTGATAAGTTTTTTTTATAATGAAATCGTTGTTGTCATGTTTTTTATTTTTTAATTTTTTTTATGAGTCCATTAATATTTTTATATTAGGAGGAGGGAGAGTTCGGCTAAACCACATAATGGGCAATCTTATTTGATATTAAATTTGCCATCCATGAGATTCGAATCTAAGACCTCTCACTTTCAAGTGAAGATGAATATCACCAGATCGTAGTACTGAGTGATCGTTGTTGTCATGTTTAATTATAATAGTAAATTGGCTAAAGTGGTTAGAAATTAAATCTCAATTGCTCAAATATTACCTAATCAAATGTCCACCGATATTATCTACATTAACACTATGTTTAGATGAAGGAAATAAATTTAGAATTTATAAATTGATATACACCAATTTTGTTGTTTGGGTTCATAAACATAGAAGTTTAGAATTTTCGCGTGGAAAAAAATACTTGAAATTTGGGACCTTCAATTTCCAAGTTTAAATTCCATGTAGATAGGTGTCATTTCCTAATTTCTATGACTGAGAGTTTAAAAATAACTAATTCCATATTGAATTTTATTGTTCTTTTAGGTTAACCAAACAAGAAAATTCACAAATTTTAAAAAAATAAAATCCCATCATTTCAATTTCTGTCATTTTAAAATTTCTTAGTAATCTTAAACTTCTTCATCCAAACATAGTGTAAAGGAAAGATGATGAGTTTAACCTTATAATAAATCAGCAATAATTTAGTTTAAGTTTGTGTTAAGAGAGAATCGAACTTAAGAGAATATTAGTAGACTGTAATAACTAGGCCTGGGCAAAAAATACCGAGAACCGAACCAAACCTGTACCGAACCCGGTCGGTTCGGTTCTTTTTTTGGGTTCATTCGGTATCGGTACAAAATCGGTTCGGTTTGGTACTTAGTCGGTTCGGTTTCGGTTCTATGTTCGGTACCGAATCGTACCAAATCAGTTTTAGAAAAAGAACTAATTTGGGATTTTTTTTTACAAAAATTGAAAAATAGGTCTTATTCCTTACCGAACCAAAAACCGAACCGAACCTACACTTGAACCGAACCGAACCGAACCGAAAATCAAACCAAACTTACACTTGAACCGAACCGAACCGTACCGAAATTATATTACAGGTTCGATTTCGGTACCACTCCGGTACCGAACCGTGCCTAGGCCTAGTAATAACAAATGGCATATGAGCCATATATTGATTTCACCAAATTAGGCCGAATCGGATTGCACCTTGGCTTGGGTTGGATCCTCGAGTACCCGAATCTGTATTGCAAATGATAGGCTAGGACCGAGTTGACCATCCAACCCGCTCAATCTGGTTTCCGGGTTTATCTTGTCGGGCGGCCATAAGAGGGTTTTATGACTTAGTTATCCACCATTTCTGAGAGAACCAAAAAATTGAATTGCAAGGAAAAACGCCATGGGAGGAGTATCAAGAACTCTCCTCACTTTCTCTCTCTCCTCAAATCTCTTCGCCTTATCTCGTCTCCCGGCCGCCAAACGCTTCTCTCTGATCAAACCCACCAGGGGTTTAACAGGGTTTAGGCCTCTTTGTACCGCCACAGCCACAACCACCACCGCCAGCCCTGCCGGCGCGTTTGATCTCGAAGACGCAGAAGCCCAACCCGTGAAGCACTCGTTGCTTCTCGAGAGGCTGCGGCTGAGACACCTCAAGAGTAATGCCAAGCCCCAAGCCAGAGTCCGCGGCGGAAATTCAGTTGGGGATGCCCATAGGCAGAGCGATGAGGGGTTGGGGAGGTCGGACGGTAGGAAGAAGAGGGAGGTTGGGAGTTTTGAGGAGTTGGGTATGAGCGAGGAGGTCATAGCGGCGGTGCGAGAGATGGGGATTGAGGTTCCCACTGAAATCCAGTGCATTGGGATTCCGGCGGTGTTGGAAGGGAAGACTGTGGTCTTAGGTTCACACACTGGCTCCGGCAAGACTCTGGCTTACATGTTGCCTCTTGCCCAGGTACTTTTTTCATTTGCTTCTTCTTGCAAAATTGGAATAAAACTGTTTTTGATTACTTTTCGCTTTGTGGGTTTGTTAAAAGTTTAATTTTGGTGCTTGTTTGAGACGTAAAGCTCTAGAATTTTGATCAGTTGTGTTGGAACTTTGATTAGATTGCGTTTTCTGACCATGTATGCTATATTTTACATGTGTTTCCTTAGGAGCCACCTTACGTATCGGGTTGGATTGAGATTCTTTAGGTTGCTTAGATTCTATCTGCTTATACTTTCTGCAATGTTTAGAAGCAACTCAAATAAATTCTAGTATATTAAGCTATTTATCAAGATCACAATGGAAATTGTGTGCGAGTGTGATGCGTTTGTTAAGTTGATGTTACCCACTCTTGCCTGTGTTGCAATTAGAATTAATCTGTGGAATGCTGATACTCTGGGATTTTTGTAGCTCTTGAGAAGGGATGAGGCTGAAAATGGTATTCAAATGAAGCCCAGGCGTCCTAGAGCTGTTGTGCTATGCCCCACTAGGGAGCTGTCTGAGCAGGTTTTTATACCTTTTTATTCTGAATTTAGAACCACTACCAGTAGACTGTGCATTTTCTATTGACATCTGGTTGGTTTTGTAGGTTTTTCGTGTTTCCAAGTTTGTCAGCCACCATGCAAGATTCAGGTCTACTATGGTCAGCGGTGGTGGTCGGTTGAGACCTCAGGAGGATTCATTGAATAACCCAATTGAAATGGTAGTGGGTACCCCTGGCAGGGTTCTCCAACATATTGAGGATGGCAACTTGGTTTATGGTGACATCAAATACTTAGTATGTTTATCCGTTCATTTACATTTTTCATTAGAGTGTGAGTATATAATATGGTCATAATAAGTTGTCACTATTTTGATGGAGAACAACATATTCTAGTAAGCTGTTGGTGCACCTTGTGATGTTAGTAATCTCTTTGCAGATATTGGATGAGGCAGATACCATGTTTGATCGTGGCTTTGGTCCAGACATACGCAAGTTTCTTGTCCCACTAAAACATCGTGCATCAAAACCTGGAGGGCAAGGGTTCCAAACTATTTTGGTCTCAGCAACAATGACAAAGGTGTGCTGACTTGCATTCCGTCTTATTAAACAAGAAGCTAAATTTATAAGTAGGAGAAATAGACACCAATTGAAAGTGAATTGTTCCTTCCCCATTGTCACTAAAGGAACTCTTTGTTTCATTGAAAAGCTTATTTATTTTATTTTATATTTTCTCATAAAAAAATGTATGTTATGAAAAATGAAATCCTGTTAGTATATTGACATCGTGTTATAACTACTTTGGCTATATTTGTATTTCTTTATGATATTTTTGGGTTTCAATTCTTTATTAATTTTTTATTACAGGACCAAGTTTGACCAAGTAATTGTACTTTATCATAGTACCAAATAAGGGCCAAATTTAGGAATGAGCCAAGCCAACCAATGCAGGTTGAGCTCATTCCATGAACAAGTGGAACCTAGCCAAATTTAGGAATTAATGTACAAGCTTCGTTTGAGCTTCAGCTCTAATAATGTTTGAGCATCTTATTACTCGGCTAAGATTGGCTTATTTACACTTCTATGGGATGGAGGCATGAAACGTAATAAAGGAGTTATCCTCTGAACATATCTCTTAGTTGAGGTGTTGAAAATTCTCAGAAGCCTGCTTATGAGAATGTTAGACATTTGACAAACTGTAATCTGGATAATATCTTTTGCACAAATTGTGTCTTTTATGAAGTCAGTGCAAATGCAAAACCTGACCCATAGGAGATTTTTCAGGCAGTGCAAAACCTGATTGATGAGGAGTTCCATGGAATATTACACTTGCGCACGTCCTCATTGCACAAGAAGATTGCATCCGCTCGTCATGATTTCGTTAAGATTTCAGGTTCTGAGAACAAGCTGGAATCACTTCTGCAGGTCTAATTCTGTGATACCCTTTTTTCTTTTTCATGCTTTACTTGTCAAGTAGTAATTGTGTCTCACGATGACTAACATGTACGGTGGCCATGAAGTTAATCTAGCTTAAGTTTTTTCTTAAACTGGTGGGCAATTGGGCTTTTGATGATCGATGGTCCCTCTGCTATTCCAAATTGCTCATTTTAGTGCCAATTCTTTCAATTCGACCAATGTCATCCTTACCGTTAGTTCCATTCATTTTTCTGTCAAAACTGAGGGTCCTTCCACCTTTCTTTTTGTCTCCCCAATTACCCCCACCAATGCCATGACTACGATCACCCCAACCCAACCCAACCCAATCCCTTCCTACTCTCCTCACACACCCTTTCTCTTCCTCCAGATGTTTTTAATTGCTACCATTTGGGTTTGAGCTAGGGCAATACTTCATATAATGAAGAAAAATCTCCACCGGCATATCTGTTGTTAATGTAGGAAGTTTTTATAAACGTCCATATCATCAGAGTTAAAGACCACCTTCTTCATCTAGAGACATTTGAAGATTCCCCTTTTGTTCAAAATATCTAAACGCAACGATCTTCCCAGTTCTCAACTCCCACCACACCCCTTCCTTATCAAACGCTTAACTCCATGTCTATCGAGGAAAAGGATAACACCTTTTTGCGCCACCCAGGAACATGGAGATTGAGTCACCCCCACCGACCCAGGTAGTATATATGCTGAACACCCCTGCTTCAAAAGAATGACTAGGAAACTGCTATTATATGATTTTGAACTTAAGGCAAAACTTCAAGGATGAGGAATTAAATTCCTATTCTGCTAAACCCATGGTGTAACTGAAACGAATCAGGGAATTGGGCTGACAGATTGGTTCTGTGGAGGTATCGAGGAGAGACAGAGGGGGAAGTTATGGGTGGGAGTGATTTGCCAGTTTACACTCAATTTGATAGAAAAAAGGATGTAATTAATGGTAAGGATGACATTGATGCATGCCATACAAGAGTAGGAAAGATATCGATCGGATTGAAAGAATAGGGACTAAAATGAGGAGTTTGGAATGGTACAGGGACCCTTGGTTATAAAAAGGCCAGCAGTTACTTTATCATTATTGGTTTTTATGCATTTCATCTTGGCTTAGTTGATGAAGGTTTTCTACATGAATAGAGCAGGGCTTGATATTGCAGTGGTCTAACAATAAAATACTTTTGTGGATTTTGTGGTAAACGTAGGTTCTGGAGCCAAGTTTAGCAAAAGGAAATAGAGTGATGGTGTTCTGTAACACATTAAGTTCCAGCCGTGCTGTGGATCATTTCCTCAATGAAAATCAGATCTCTACTGTCAATTATCATGGCGAGGTGCCAGCAGAACAAAGGTGAGACAATAAAAATTACTACCCTATACCCTTGTAGTTGTAATGTCTGCACATTTTCACTTAGAAGGAGTCCATGGGTTTTTATCTGTTGCTTTTGTTTTTTAAGTACAGTTTGGTTGTTTTTATCAATACAAAGTCAAAGTTTAAGCTGTATGAGTTTTGGTTCCATTTTTCTCTTATTTTCCTCCTTTCATTCCCCCTTTTTATGTTAAAAGTGTATACATCTAAAAAATATGTTCTCTTGCTATACAGTTTGGAAACATAAGACGATGTTAGCTTACTGTGAAGGTGGAACATTGATTAGTTTTCTTCTTGACTGAATGTGTGGCCCAGACACTCAAGTGCACACAAGTTCATACAAACGCTTAAATTAATTTTACTAGTGTTCAATTCTAGTGCATGGCCTGACCTCTTGCTCCGAAAAACTGTGATACAGGGTTGAGAACCTCAAAAAGTTTAAGAGCAATGATGGAGATTGCCCTACATTGGTCTGCACAGACCTGGCTGCAAGGGGACTGGACTTGGATGTAGACCATGTTATCATGTTCGATTTTCCTTTGAACTCTGTAAGCATCAGATATCTGCTGTGTGTTTCAATGTTAAATAATGTGCTATTGTATTTAGGGCTTCTATATCTTTCCTTTTTCTTCTTTGGAAGCTAACCTTCACCCTTCTTTGACCTGTTAGATTGACTACCTTCATCGTACAGGAAGAACCGCTCGTATGGGTGCTAAAGGTAGACATGCATTTTCTATTTGCATTTTTATTTGGTTTCCTTCTTAGAATTACAAGGAATGCTCATCTGTACCAGACTAAGGTGAGTCTTTTTTCCTGTTTGTGCTTGAATCTATCAATTGCATCCACAAGATTTTGAATCGATCGAAGATGAGGAATCTTAACATGATATCGAATAAATAAAACAAAGAAATTATTGACAGTATTCCATTGTCAGATTAGTTTTCATTTACATAACACAACAAAGAGGAAAGGGAAAAGAATAAAAAACCACATCTTGTGTAAAGCTCCGAAAGGCCTCATCTTTGTAGTATTTATTGTTCGTTTGATGACCTTCTGTATTTCTGTAGCCCTCAAAGACAGAATATTTGGAGAGATTCTCATAGTTTGTGACATTCAATTTTTTATTTCTTTGTTTAATTACACTTCATGCTTTAGTGTAATAATGTTGAAATCAAATAACTCTTGTAATGCAGGGAAAGTAACGAGTTTGGTTGCTAAGAAGAACCTTATGTTAGCAAACCGAATTGAGGAAGCAATAAAGAAGAATGAAAGCTTAGAATCTCTCAGCGTAGATAGTGTCAAGAGGGACATTGCCCGCTCGCGAATTACTCCACAGAATGGAAAATTGGTAAGAGTCTCAAATCAGAAAAACAAGAGCAGGCCAGCATTTGCCCCTGCAAAATCTGCAAAACCATCTTTTCAGTCATCGAAATCGGTAAAGCCTTCCAGAGCAAGCAGCTCCAAAAGAGCTCCTTCCAATGCAAGCAACTCAAGAAAAGCTCCTTCCAATGCAAGCAGCTCGAGAAAAGCATCTTTTAGTGAGAAGAGGCAAACAGAAGGCAGAAGATCCAGTACAGTTAAATCAACACCCTCGAAGTTAAGTGTTGTTGGGTTCAGGGGTCGAGCTTCTTGGTCTAATAAGAAAGAATCGTTCGCGTCTGGCTGATTGTAGTAAAAAATTTAGGGTATAAAATGTTTTGTAATATTCAAATCTTGAATGTTCTTTGCTAAAGAAAATGTTGGCGGTCTTGCCGTGGTTCTCGAGTCTTGACTCCACCATTTCATTTCCGCGTTAAATACTGAATTGTATTACAAGTGTCACGTAATATAATCGATATCATAAGATGATTTGAACTGTGAAAACAGGCACTACTTTGAACGAAAAGAAAAGAAAAACTTGTGAAGAGGCATTGAGTCCAAGAAATTCGGGCGGCACGATCATGAACTTGAAACAGAGTTGGACGCCGGCAGTTTGTTCTTGTTTACTTCCAGGTTAAACGAGGAGTCTTGTCAGGCTTGACGATGTTCCCCTCAGCGTCGTAGATTATGACACCTGAAAAATCCGGTAGCTGGCACTTTCCACCCATGAGTATGTTCTTCTGCCAGACCGGGTCCTCTTCCTGCTCATCACTGTCCATATTTGCATCATAGTTTCCAGGCTGAATGTGTTGGATAACAGGATCATCGTCAAAAAATTCGGTGCAAGCGGTCCAGCGGCGGCGCCAGCTATGCGAATGAGAGGCACACATGAGCAATGCCATGGCACAAAATGCGAGGGTGATCGCGGCCAGGGCGAGTTGAAATGTGGTCGGTAGAGAGTGTGTCAAAAGAATGTTGCGAGCCATGATGGAGTTGAAGAGAGTTTTGGGTATGGACTTGCTAGTGTCTCACAGTTTTATATAGTTTGGAAACTGGGCAACGGGAGAAGAGTAGAGTTGTTTGGAAATTGGAGGATTTGTTAGGGTTTATATGTTGTGTGGTTTCGGTAATCTTTTGACCTCCACTCTCGACATTTTTGGTGAGTTTAGGTAACAAACTAGAATACTAAAAGCTTTTGAGAAATGATAAGTAGATTTTCTGAAAGTAAGACTTTTTTTTGTCACTTTGTGTTTTTAGCACGATGTTTTATAATGTTGTCACGCGAACATGAGGTATTGGAGAGTCCATAAAAAGTCTCACTTTTGAGAATCTCCTTAGCATAATTTTTTTATTTTATTTTATAAATTTTTCTTACAAGCTTTTGTGCATTAAAGAAAAATATTAAAAACGTATGATTCATAGTATTGATTAATTAATATAACAAAGGGAAATGCTAGCAAAATTTGTACCTTCTTCTTTTACTCTCATGTATTTTTAGGTCAATCTTTAAAAATCATCTCTGAAAAAACATTAAATTAAAATGAGTTTGAAGTTGTTTGGTCATCTAATTTTTTGGGTCTTATAATGTTTAATTCAAGGCTAGCTAATTCGACTTAGTGCATGAAACTAGTTCAATTTAAAGCAATTATTTGTAACAAGCAGATCGTTCAGCAATAAACTTTGTGTGGTGCTATTTATAAATTTATTTTACTTTCCACACACTTTTTATTAATTTCTGTCATTTGATCTTCTGTAATTTATTTGATTCGATGACCGCACAAACTCATTTTATTTCCCACACACTATTTGTTAATTACTATCATTTGATCTTCTGTAGTTTATTCGATTCGACATCTGAAAATTGAGAGGAGTTGTGAAAAGTAAAAAAAGAGTGTAGATAGCACACCCCTAAATTGACTTCAAAAATTTTCGCTCCAGAATGAGAGAGTGAATTTATAATAAGTTAGTAATAATGTGGTTCAAATTTATTTTAACGAAAATCAAACCTAAGACACGAGGAAATGGCTGTCCCCAAACATTCCAAATATTAAAATATATAACCAAACGTACCAAATATTGTGCACTCGGGGATAGTGAGAGTCTGCAGGGTTCAGTTAAGTTGAGGGGTTTTACTTCTTGTTTCTGCAAGTCGGGAGAGGAGAGCAACAATGAATCGTCAACGTTCACAAATTGCACTTTGCAAATTGCTCTTCCGCCACTCTTCCAACCCTTCTTCGAATCTCTTCTCCCTCAACTCAATCTCGACGAGTCCGGCTCAGCGCGTTTACGACTCGCCTCCATTGCCGAAACCCGACATTCTTCTCGACACACCTGCAACAAATTCCCACCGTTTTCTCCACGCAGCTCTCTCCAACTCACCGGCCTACTTCGCAGCTCGCCGGAATGTGAGGCAATTCAGCGGCGGGTCGGATGAGTTCGACCAGAACCAAGTGGTGGACACGATCAACCTCAAGTTTGCAGAGGCGAGGGAGGAGATAGAGATGGCCATGGAGTCCAAAGAGACTGTTTACTTCGATGAGGAGGCCGAGTGCGCTCGAGATTCTGTGAAGGAAGTGCTGGAATTGTACGAAGGTCTATTGGCTAAGGTGCCGGAGAGCAATAAGGCGGCGTTGCAGAGGTCGATGGGCCTCAAGATTGAGCAGTTGAAGGCTGAGCTTCAACAGCTGAATGAATGAATTTAAGGTTGGTCGATTTGGGGCTTTTCCCTTTTTATCTTATTTCAATGAATTTTAGATAATGCTTTGATTTAGGTGTTTCCGATTTTATTCCCTTATAGGAATATTTAGGCAAATAATTGGTGGCAGTAGAAATTACGGATGAATATTTGAATAATTGTGGAAATTGGTGCACCCTGTCTGTAGTTTATGGAATCAATTGCATCGTTGCTAATCGTCTTCCGGTATATTCAGAAATTCTAGGATTCGTGTAACAATGCCTTAGTTATTTCTTTCCTTTTCTGTGGTTATCTTATTTTGCAAAATGCAGATGAAACCAATCAAGTGAATGTGAATATGCTTCTTAATATGTTAGTCACTTGTGATACGATTCTAACTATATTTTGGGGTTTAAGTTGTGCGAAATTCTGACACCGAAAAAACATGAGAGTTGTAATGAGATATGACCTTGCAATGAGATCCACCAGTAGGTAATATTAGTTTTCCTGTCAATGAATCGCCCAAGAAAACTATTATTCCAGAAACATGAAGACGAGATGGATCTTATGTAACCAGTGTTTTAAAAAACTAGCCTCGGGGCACGCCTAGGGTGCCTTCGAGGCTGGGCTTGAGAGTTGCCGCCTCATTTTCGTGGGAGTGGGCGGCAGCGTCGCTGGAGGGTGTCTGGGCGGCGGAGGCACGCCTCAAGGTGTCCGGGGCATTCATCTGGGCTTTTTTTTCTTCTTCAAAATCCAGGTTTTCTGAAATGTTTTTCTGCTGTTCTAGTTTCAACTAAGAAGGAGAGACTCTCTCTCTCCAAATCCCATAAATTTCGATAATAATTGCTCCACTTGGCCTTTATTTTATTTTATGTGCGGGCATAATCGAAGCAGTATTAATAATCAAGAGAAGTCAATCTTCACAAGGTATAAAGACCGTGTGGGCAATTTTCTAAGACTCTTAGGCTATGTATGGGTGAGGGATTTGCAGATATGAAGGGATTTGGGTTAAATATAATTAGAAATGGACTACAAATATTAGGTGGAGAGATTTGCCACATGATCATTGAAAGGACATAAACAAGTACTTACAAATGACTCATTTCAAGTAGTTATTTGCAATTCACTCTTAATGCATTGTATGCACTCATTTCAAATCCCTCTATCTAATTATTTGTAGTCCATTTCCAACGTAGTAGCCAAGTATGAAGGAACACGAGAGAAGATACCAAAGAGCCTACTTTTGCTAAACAGGCTGATCATATGGTCACTTTCCCCACTTGGAGAACTAGTGTATTTTCAAAGCCACATAGTAGGATATACCGTGAGTTCTAATTCGCATCTCATGAAGAAACTTGATTATGCTGATATTAACTAGGGGGATGTTACTGGCACTCTGAAAATGTCAATTGTGCACTCCTCATAAGTTTATCTTTGTGAACAAATAGAAAGTTTGGAGTGTACAATGACTTTCTTGAAGCGCCAAAACCCTGTTGTGTTCACAAAAAAAAGAAAAAAAGAATTAATATAATCCAAGGTAAAATTTTGAAGTGCAACAACAATCCTTTTAATGTGTCAGTTGTTCGAAACATCCAAGTATGTTACTGGCAGTTAGTAGGCCCATAAGACTTAATAGATTTACTGTTGTTGATAAGCTAATTGGAGTATATGCTGCTATATATGTAGAACGAAATGGATTTATAAAGGTTAGTCATATTAGAAAACAAATGAAATGATCTTTCAAGTCCGATATCTCCCTTCCATGTATTGCTTAGGTTGGTGGTAGAGATCCTCAAAGAAATGGAAGCTTTGGTGAAATTTGAACTTTTCTGTTCTAAATTAGATTAAATGGTCGATTAAGATTCTAATGAATTTTTTTTCTTAAAACGGTGTAACGTAATTTTGGAAGTTTTCTTGTTTCATTGCTTAATACAAACATTAGATAGAATTCCTTTCTATGCACTGCTGTTACTTATACTAAACTCTGATTGATTGCCATGTAATTGAAGAAGAAATGAAAGTCTCGTCTTGACACAATTTGAGAACTATATAAAGAAGGAAGTTTAACTCTAATACACTCGTTCATAAATTACCAAAAAGAAAAATACAATAATACGGATAGGGCTACTGTTAAGAACAAGAAGATTAGTTACCTGACATACTGCTAGCAATTACCTGACATACTGCTAATACACTCGTTTATAATATTTTCTTCCAAATCATGTCTTGAATTTTGATTGTGAATGACAGTCATTTTTCTTTTCCCTTGTCCTTCCTTTGTGAAATAGGTTTCTTGATAATTTGGTATTATTCTTGATTTTTTGCAATTAAAACTCTGTCGAATAAAGCACCAATGTTATAACCTAAGACACATGCTCGAAGAATAATGAATTCAAAGAAAACATTGAATCTAGAAAAAAGAAAGGTAACATATAGGATTTCCTTTATTATACTCTCTCCCTTATGAATCTAGCCTTCAAGTCATAAGAACAAGAAGATTAGTTACCTGACATACTGCTAGCAATTACCTGACATACTGCTAATACACTCGTTTATAATATTTTCTTCCAAATCATGTCTTGAATTTTGATTGTGAATGACAGTCATTTTTCTTTTCCCTTGTCCTTCCTTTGTGAAATAGGTTTCTTGATAATTTGGTATTATTCTTGATTTTTTGCAATTAAAACTCTGTCGAATAAAGCACCAATGTTATAACCTAAGACACATGCTCGAAGAATAATGAATTCAAAGAAAACATTGAATCTAGAAAAAAAGAAAGGTAACATATAGGATTTCCTTTATTATACTCTCTCCCTTATGAATCTAGCCTTCAAGTCATAAGAGAATTCTCCATTCCTCCAAACCTGTTTGCTTGGTAGTTACGAGAAATGGAAGCCTCGGTGAAGTTTGAACTTTCCTGTTCAGTAATTGATGAACCAAGAGCTTAAATGGCCGATTAAGATTTTCTTATGAAGAGTTTTCTTAAGATGGGTCACCTCATTTCTGAAGTATTCTTGTTCACTGCTTAATACGAACACTGGAATTCCCCTTTATGCACTGATGCTGCTAAACTTAGTAGAATGGATCAATAGTTTTGCTAAAACCGTTTTGTTTTATTTTTCATTTTGTGATTCAAACATGACCCATGCATTGAGATTTGGAGTTATTTTGGGCATAGGCACCGAAGCTGAGGGTTTTACTTTATTAAGATTTAAAACTTATTTATTTTTCTCTCACTTATTTTGTAGTATTTGATTAATTTCAGGTTCTTAGTTTTTTGGCAATTTCTATGGGCCTTATTTTGATAGGTTTTCAGACTTCAAGCATTTTGTTTGAGTTTATGCTGTTCTTTCTCTCTCCTTCTCTCCCACCCACCCATATACTTTTCTCCTCTTATTGAACCTGTATTCTCTCCTTTTTTCTATTATCCTTATCCTCTATTTATTTATTTATTTTCTTTTTGTCCTGCATCACTTTAGAAGCAGAGCAACTATGGTGGTACCAGATAAATCTTGATAAATATATATGATGTCTAGAAATAGCGTTTATACAACTTTTTATTATCCTTTGCTTTCAGAAGTTAGGACCCACAAGTGGAGAAAAGAAGAAACCAAAAGAATGTGGAGAAAGAAAGCAATTAGGAACAAGTATGTTGAAGAAATTGGTTTTCAGAAGAGGACAGATTTTCTCATGTGGTGGGCATGGGGCAATATCTTGATTAGTCCTTGGAACTACTGTATGGAGGCCTCCCAATTTGTGGAGGCACCGAAATTTGAATGTAACCCTGCTCCTCCACCTTGACGATTTTTGGTGTGTCGTTATGTCTACAATGAGTTGACAAAAATAAAGAAGTCATTCGATATATCATGTCTTTCCATATCTTAAGTAAATGTTTCTTTATATTTCTTGTTCATTTGTCGAATAATAAGTTTTAAACGGAAGGAAAACGCTTGGGGATGTTATTTGTGATGAGCGTGGTTATAACGTAAATTATTATTGGATTTTCACAGTTTCATTGTCTTAATCATAGTGAATGCTCAGCATTGGCTGTTTAATTCAAATGATAGATTTAGATTTCTATCCTGTTAGGTGAATGCAATTGACGGATTTGATGCCTTGATCACTTCAGACATGCCATGAGGCTTGAGTTGATGGATACCTCTCCCTCAGCATAATCTTTTGGACGGTGGGTACACCATGTTCTCTGCAGTTATTGGCGTCAGCAGTCGACGTCTTGGAGTGCTTGTGTTAGGTACTGCTCTTGCTTTCTCTGTGGTGATCCTTTGGCCATGATGCTCGAACCGAGCTGATGAAAAATTCTCAGGTGGATTTTAAGAAGAGAAGACCAAGCATGTTATCTGTCGACGACATATACTGTTTGTGGTATGCACTATGCACTGCACTTCCTGAAAACAGATAGGGAGTGTTTTGTTTGATTCTCAGGAGAATTTGATGCGCCTCTTGCAAAAGGGATTTCCTTTGCTTGTGGTTTGGCTCCTCTCTTTTATTTAACTTTCACATTTTCTTATAGAAGAATAATGGATAAATTATATAAAAACCCCTCAGGTTTGAGATCTATTATAATCTCATTTCATACATCACGTCTTATTTTATTTTAAAATAACAGATCCGTTAAATTTTTTATCCAATAGTCTGTTAAATGCTGACGTGACTGTTACATTTGTGCTGATGTGGCTGTTACGTGACAATTTTTTTTTATTATAAGAAAACTTGAATCTTCAACAAAAAAAAAAAAAAAAAGGTTTGAAAACCCAAACCCACCCACCCACCCCTCTCCCCCATTCCTGAACCTTTAACCCATATCCCCCACCCCTCCCCCATTCCTCAGCCTTGAATCTGTATTCACCCCCTACCCCGCGCGCGAAAACCCAGATCCCATGTTTCCCCCGCCCCCCGTATCCCGTATTCCCTCCCCTCCCCCGCCCCCGGGGAAGCCGAGATCCCGCCCCCGCCAGGTCTCCCATCTTCCCCCCAACCCGAGCCCAGCCTGCAACCCAGAAAGAAGGAAAAAAGAAAGAAGCAAAAAAAAAAAAGGGAGCCCTCGCACGCACCCTCTTCCCTCCTCTACACACCCCACTCCTTAAATCCACACTCATTGGGAAAGATGGGATCTAGTTGCAGAAAGAGCGGGTTTAGCTTTTCTTTTTTTTTTCTTTTCCTCTCCACTCCTCTTCTTCTTCTGGGTTTCTGGTTGGGTGGGTGGGTTTTGTTGTTTTTTGGGGGGGGGGGGGGGTGTTTACAGGTTCAGCTTTTGTTTTGCTTTTTTGCTTTTTTTTTAATATTTATTTTTAAAACTAGAAGATTCAGTTTAAAAAAAAAAAAATTTTGCCACGTAGCTGCCAGGTCAACACTTAATAGATTAATGAATGAAAAATGTAAGGGAAGTATTCTTTTGAAATAAAATAGTACGTGAGATAAGAAAGTGAAATGTTTTGAAGATGTTGTATAAGATTGTAATAGACCTCAAACTTGAGGAGTTTCTATATAATTTACTCAAGAATAATTGTAGTACTAGAGACGCTAACTGATGCGGCAGTGTTTAATTTGTTTTTTGTTTGAATCCACTTTGGGGCTTATTTCAACCAAATGACAAATTTCCACATGAGTTGATAACCAGAAGTTTGGTGTAATGAGTTTGTCTATTGTTATTTTGCGGGTAAACATGCACACACATTTGAGCAACAAACCCTCGAGACAAAATGAAGAAATTAGATGGTTTACAAGGAAGACCATAATATCCGGATTTGGAAGATTTGACTTAGAACTTAGAAGACCATCATAGAGAAGTCTAACTAAATAATGAAGTTGGTCATAGAAAAGGTTGATTTTGATCAATTATTATATTGACTAATAACTTACCATCCATCACTTCTAAAAAGTTCAAAATAGCATCTACTAGTACAACGACACTTAAATGGTTTTCTTTTTTTTTTAGTTTATATTTTTTTGGATAGCGAGTTTAATATCAAATTATTATAATAGATTCAAAGTGTCATGTAGCAAAACAAAGTGGAAAGAAATGGAGAGAGATGGGGGACCAATCTTGTGTCTAGCAAGCATGTGGGGAAGCATGCCCTGTTTCTGCCTGTCTTCTTTTACGCTGCAATTCAGCCTCAGCGTGGGGCATCTGCTTTCCGTTCTTTCCCTCCAAGCCTCCCATGGTTCTGAGATATTGTTTGCCATACGTGAAAGTGACTTTGGCACACCATTTTCTTTTCTTGCACTCTCTTTCTTTTCAGTAGAGATTGAATAAATAAAGAGAGAATTAACGAGAAATTCATGACTAAATAAAGAGTGTACTCAGAGAAACTGGGTGTGGAAATCAGTACCCTTTTCCTTTCCTATTGCTTTAAGCTGAGAATTTGATCTTTATGCAACATAACATTGGGAATCTGCATTCGATTTAAGGTCAATAAGGTTTTATGGCTCATAAAAATTAGTGAACATGCATGTTATGATATAACCTCTTCATCATAATAAGCGGACATTTAGTCCGTAGTATTTATCTTTCCAGTGTTGAAAAGTGCCTCGAGTTTAAATTTCCCTCGGTCGGTTAAGACGGTTAAGAGAAGAAAATAGCCTCAAGAATGAAAGCATGGTAAAAAAATTTCACCAGATTAACGTCTCACATCTGTACAAGAAACCTAAAACCATCACCATTCAAAGTTTCAAACCCATGAATCCCTCACCGATGATAGTGTTCTCTTATGTTGTAGAAAATTAATCGCTAAATTGTCCTTGGAAGGTTTAGAGAAAGGATTAAAACTAATTAAGTTTGATTTGAAGATTGCTTTATTAGGGGTTGGGAGGTCTTTCCGCATTCTTCAGGCTGGCTCTTAACCTCCATTAGCAATGCCACCACTTCCTTCATACTCGGTCTTTCTGCGGGCGAAGAGTTTACACAGAACATTGCTATTCCAAGTGTTTGTAGCATCTCTTGCACCATTTGATCCGGAAGGCCTTGGAGCTTTGTATCTAGTATCGATACAGCTGGTTGGAAGCTTCCCATTTTCTTCTTCACCCATTCAACAATGTGTAGCCCGTCACCAATCTGTGGCTGAACAGCACTACGCCCACTTAAGATCTCCAGCAGGACCACACCGTAGCTGTAGACATCACTTTTCTCTGTTATGTTCATCGTGTAGCCGTACTCTGCGATTGTAAGAGATTGAGATTATTAGTTGAACAAGATTGTGACACATAAATACTCTCATAAAACTAACAAGACAACTAATTAGAAAAAAAATGAAGTAGCTAGTTTCACCTGGAGCAATATAACCATAAGAGCCAGCTACTCTCGACATTGCGTGGTGGTAAGTTGGGGAGTTCATCAGCTTTGCCAGACCAAAATCTGCCAGATAGGCCTCATGCCTTGAATCCAGCAGTATGTTATTGCTCTTGACATCCCTGTGCAGAATTGTTGGGACACAATCGTGATGAAGGTATGCTAAACCTTGAGCTGATCCGATTGCAATCTTGTACCGAGTTTCCCAATCCAAGTTCCTATTCCCTTGCAATAGCTGCTGCAGATTACCATTGGGAATGTAGTTATAAAGAAGCAGCTTGACGCTTCTATTTGAACAGTAACCTAGGAGCTTGACAATGTTCCGATGGCGAATGTGTCCAAGAATCTGAATCTCTGCAGCAAAAGAGTCTATTGGTTCTTCCTCTTGCTTCGCTTTCCACAGTTTTTTCACCGCAATCAAATCCCCATTATGCAATTCAGCCTTGTAGACGATTCCAGAACAACCTTTTCCAATCACATTTTCCTCCTTCAAACAATCCAAGATGTTATCAATGGTGAAATTGAGCTTCTGAAATGGGATGAAAGTCCATGGATACGAGAAATCTTCAGCCCCTGACGAGGCTGCCATTGCTCCTAAAGATTTCTTTACCATATATCTATGATTTCGCATAACAAGTACCCACGAGGCAACAACTGCTATGGTTACTGACACCAGAATCACAGTAATTAAAACTACAGTTTTTGCGGATTTCAAACCATTCTTCCGCATTAGACTTGACGAACAAGTAGTCCCATCAACAGACACACAAAGATGTGGATTCTGAGCATATGAATTCAAAGAAAGAGTTCTAAAAAATGGCGTAACTGGGATGGCACCCGAAAAATTGTTGCAGGAAATATTCAGGGAAGTGAGACTAGTTAGAGAACCAAGAACCTTAATTTTTCCATAGAGCATATTATGCGACAGGTCCAGTGATTGCAACTGCGTCAAATCCGCCATTGTCTCTGGGATTTCTCCAGTAAAACTATTGGAGCTCAAGTCCAAACTGATTGTCAAGCTTGTCACACGACCAATTTCAGGTGGGATTGGACCGGAGAGGCTGTTAAAGCTCAAATCCAGCAGAGTTAACTTCTGCAGGTTCCGGATAGATTTTGGTATCGTACCCGTGAGTAGATTGTTGTTGGCAATGAGCTTGTTCAAGTAACTTAAGTTGCCAAAGCTCCAAGGAATTTCTCCAGTGAAGCTGTTTCTGCTAAGATCAAGCTGCTCCAAATTCACAAGCTCCCCAAGCTGAGGTGGGATTTCGCCACTGATATTGTTGGTGTGCACATCCAACAGTTCAAGAACTGTGATGTTGGCAATCTCAAACGGCAATCCTCCAGAGAAATGATTCATGTACAAGTCGAGGAACACGAGGTTTTGCAGCTGGCCTATCTCCTTAGGAATCTGTCCTGAAAGCTGGTTCTCCCCAAGCCTTAACCTGACTAAAGATTGACAATGTGCAACGCTTCGTGGCAACCCGCCCGACAAAGAATTCCCCAACAGCAAGAGCTTGCTCAGCTTCTTCAAACCGAAAATCTCTTCTGGGATCGACCCGGTAAGCTTGTTTCTTGAGAGATCAAGTGCATAGAGCTCAGTGCAGTTGCCGAACGAACCTGGTATAGTTCCCGATACAATATTGCCCCACAAGAAAAAACTCTGCAAGAGTTCGAGATTGCCAACCTGCCAAGGAATTGTACCTGATAACTGATTCTTGTCAAGCTGAAGAGCAGTGAGGCTGGTGCAGTTGCTGAGCTGGGATGGAATTGCTCCGGTCAGCGAATTATCGGAGAGATGAAGCTGTTCGAGAACCACCAGCTTCCCCAAGTCTGTTGGGATTGGTCCAGAGAGATCATTGGCAGAAGCATCAAGAATAATAAGGGAAGAACAGTTTGAAATCTCAGCTGGGATTGGTCCTGACAATGCATTGCCCCAAACAAGCAGGCTGGTGAGCTTTTGCAGTTTCCCCAGCTGTGGAGGAATTGAACCAGTGAGCTTGTTCATATGCAAATACAAATCCCTCAGCTCCGAACAAAGCCCGAGTTCCGGAGGTATTGAGCCAAATATTTCAGTATCATAAAGAGCCAGTGTTTGGAGGTTGATCAAGTTCCCAAACGTGGATGGGATCACCCCCGAAAGGGCGGTAGCCGCTGCGCCAAAAGTTGTGAGGTTAGTGAGCAGGCCTAGTTGGGATGGGATTTCGCCGGTGATATACGGATTCCCTCCAACACGAAGCTGTTGGAGGGAAACCAGAGAGCCCAACTGAGATGGGATTGAGCCGTTGATGAGGTTGTCTTGGAGACAAAGCACTTGGAGGGAGATGAGGTTGGCAAGTTGTTGAGGTATTTTCTCTGAGAGTCTGTTGGAGTTGAGTAAAAGGAACTGGAGGGCGGGGAGGTTGCCTAGCTCCGGTGGAATGGGACCGGTTAGGGAGTTGGAGGACAAGTCGAGGAGGCGGAGGTGGGTGAGTTGGCCAAAGGAAGGTGGGATGGTGCCGGATAAGTTGGTGGAGGAGAGGTTGAGGAGCTGGAGATATGAGAGGGAGGAGAGATGCGGAGGGAGGGAGGAGAGGTTGAGGAAAATGTTGGGGAGAGAGAGTGAGATTACTCTGTTTTGGGGAGAGCATGTTATCCCTTGCCATGAGCATGGGGTTTCACTTGATGAGTCCCATGAGGAAAGCACAGAATATTGCTTTTCAGGGAGGAGGGAGAGGAGGGCTTGGCCTTCAGAGGACAGAGATGTAATTAATGAGATTTTGGTCATGGTTACGAAAATCAACAATGTGAAGGAAAATAGTAAATGGGTCGTGTTTTGCACCATTTTTTGAGTGGTTGTGGGGGAAAATTAGGCCTTGAAAATAGTGGTGGTGGTGGTGGTGTTGAAGAAGGACGATGGTGGTGGTGGAAAGTCTCAGTGTGAGGAGGATTGAGGGGAGGAAACAAGATGCATGTGGGAGGAAGTTTGTGTGGTTTATGAGATGGGAGAATGCTTCAATTTTACAACAAGGTGTTGAAGTTGAATAAGTTGAAGGCATGCATGTGAACAAAAAAGCTTGTGTCACACATCTTTAAAGTGGAGTTACATACAGCTCAGTTGAATGTTTTGGTCAAACCAAAAATGGTGGAGTGCGATGTTATCTCACCTGAAAATGCTCTTTCTCTTCTATTTTAGTGTTGGCTGATCAGCCGGTGCTCTTGTGGTGGTGGTGGTGGTGGGGTGGTGGGGTGGTGGTAGTGACAAAGGTTCAAAAACTCTTCCTGGACTAATTAACACAACCAGAAATGTTGGTGTGTGTTTGAATAGTTTCAAGGTTGGAGCGGTGGCGATGGTGGTGGCTGTGGTTGCTATGAGATATGAGGTCTAAGGGAGGTAGGAGACTACTACTCTTTTTCTCTTTGCTCGTGTTGTGTTTCCAAGATTTTGAAATCCCCATCCCTATATGCAATATAGTATCACCACTGACTATTATACTCTAAATTTCCGACACTTCTAGGGAAGGCTTTAACACCCCTCATCAATTGGATTGCCCAAATTACCCTTTGTGGGGAGCGAAGCGGGTCCTCATTCCTAATTCACTAGGGGCAATTCCTGCACGCTGAAGTAGTGTTGCTCGTATCATTTTCCTCACTATGTGTTATAACACGGATACCGCTAGTATCCCAAAGTAATCATGCATTACTTTACATTTTAAACTTACACATACAATGCGTTCTTAGTTTGAAATATTGTAATAACAATATCTACATTGTACATTTGAAAGTCCTCGCTTAGTATACTTTTTAGTGATAAGAGATATTTGGAACCTTTATTTTAAGGATCCGAATGTTAAATTTGGGATCACTTACTTTAAATTGAGGGTAAATTCTATCATAAAATCAATTGACTATACGAGGAATAGTCCGACTTACTTATAAGCCAATACAAGGTCTCTCCTCCCCATCAATGTGGAACTCATTCTCAACATGCCCCCCTCACGTGTGGTGAATTTTCAAGCTTAACGCGTGGATAACACAACGGGAATGACGTGGAGCGCGTGTGGTCATTTGGCTTCACCGGGACAACATACTTTGATATTATGAAGAAAGTTGAGGTTCCACCATAAAACTAATTGACAATATAGGGAGTAGCTCAACCTCTTATAAGCCCATGCAAAGTCTCTCCTCATCGATGTGGGATTCATTCTCAACACGTTCCTTCACGTGCATCGAATTTTCAAGCCTAACATGTGGACAACACAACAGGGTGACATGAAGCGCTTTTGACTTTTTGACTTTACATGTGAGACAATCTGCTCTGATACCATGAAAAAAGTTAAGGTTTCACCATAAAACCAATTGGTTATATGAGGAATAACCCAACTTACTTATAAGCCTATGCAAAATCCCTCATTCCATCAATGTTGAGGTTCATTCTCAACAAAGTATGCCTATCTTTATATTGTTAGACGTAAACCTCCTCCAGCTTCATTGTCCGAGATTTGAGGAGTTTGTTTTCAGTTGGAAGATTTGAAAGTAGTATTGGATTGACTCATCTTGTTTGGAGATATAATTATCCCGTATATAAGCAGATTGTATGTTTCTGTTTTATATTTTTGACTTTCAAACTTCCTTGTAATTAGGGGTTTCAAACCCTCTGATGTAATCTTGAACAGCTTGTAAATACAATGCATCCCATAGTTAGATGGGTATGCAAACAAGTGAAAACCTGCGTTCTTAAGTCTTTTATACATATCATGTAATGATTCAACTGTTCAAATTAATCTAAACTGCAAAATGAGGCTATCTGAATCGTGTTTACTTTGTTGGTTATGTGAATCACACTTTTCATTGAAAATATATGATCCATAAAATAGTTACTAAGATGTTACTGAAAAATAAGATCACTAGTAAACAATTTTGATGCCGATAGAAATAGAATAATCCAAGTAATAAGCAACTGCATTTAGGCCGAGACAGAATCAAAAGTTTCAGAGTCTATTAGGGCATAGGGGTGGCAGGCAGAGTGAGGAGGAGAGACTGCTTGCTGCCTAGGGAAGAGAGAATAAAAGACTTTTGATGAATATAATGATAATATTGGTGAGGCAGAGAAATGCATGGAAGATTGTGAAAGTTAAAAGGGTTTGTTTGAAGTAAGCAACCAATTTCAGTGTCTTTTTCCTGCATAATATACTATGCGACCTTGCTGGATATTACATGGAGGGAGACTGAGAGGAGTCGGGATTTAGGGTTAGCGTGCAGATAGAGGAACTTTTATTAGGGCTGATTACTGTGGTAGGGTGAAATTAAGTAGAGTGGCTGTGATTTGTTTACCGAGGAAGAGATGGTGGGTTTGTTTTGGGAGTGGCGCGGGCAAAAGAAAATTTACATGATCACATGAATGTGAGAGAGAGAGAAAAAGAGGGAGGTGTTTTTGAACATATATATATATATATATATATATATATATATATATATTAATTATTAGGGCACAATGCACGATTAGGGTTTATTAGGGCTTTAGGTTTTTGACTGTATTGTAAACGATTCAGCCGCATGAGATATTCATTTCATTAATGTCCCTCTCCCCCCCCCCCCCCCCCCCTCTCTCTCTCTCTCTCTCTCTCGCACAAAAGACCATTTCAGTACAATCAATTTAGTAATGTCCCAAGAGTTTGATGAAATAGAGAAATAGTGGTGTATAAGAGCATCTTTATAGTAAGTTTAAGATGTACGAACATCTGCAATGAAAGATGTATAATGCCTTTGAATCAACATGTTATAACTTAAATATCAAATTTTGAAGTTAATTGCGTTGATATTTCGGTAAGCGGGTCAAGATGGATATTTTACATCACCTTGAAAAAAAAAATTGTCAAATGATGAGTTTTGTTAGACTAGATGTTAGATTAGTTGCTGATAAAGTTCAAACCTACGTTGTTACGCAATGACTCAACACATTTTCACCACTATGATAAAGGGCCACTACTTGCACCTTGAAAAAAAAATTTACTTGATAACTTTGGCCAACAAGTAATGTAAAATGCACATTTCAATCTCCCATTGGATATTCTCTAAAGCTTGTCACACTGGGAAAATATTTTATGACGAAAAAATCACAATTTTCCATCTTAAATTTGACGCAAAGGATTTGTAACTTAGATGGAGAATATTTACCTTCTCATTACAAAGTCTTGAGTTCTAATCTCCATCTCTCAAATTCTCAATATTGCTTGTATGAAAGAAGAGAAAAACTAGGTGGTTGGAGATGGTAGTTGTGTGCCAAAGGCTTAAAAATATCTTAAGCCTCTTCAACCAGTTCTAATTGATTTTCGGTTGGATGCTCACATTGCAATTACTATAGCAACCCTTAACCTAGTTATTATTGGACATTGGGCAATTCTAATTGAAACCACTACATACTGTGTGATGAGATTTGATGCGATGGTTCGGTTATTCAATTTTTGAAATAATTGTATTGCTGATTGATTTTCATAATTGACAACAATTTGACCGTTAGATCACTGCCGTCTAATTTTGTGAGCTTGATATTTATTGATTGTCAGACTTATGAGAACTTAGGTATCGTTTGTTACGTAGACGGGATGGAACGGGACGGGACAGGACCGGACAGGACGGAACAGAACAGTGGTTCCATGTTATGTTTGGTATGCGCATGACAGGACGGGAGAATTGTTCCGTTCTACGTTGGTAAGCACAGGACGGAACGGAACCGAAAGATTAAAATGACTAACTTACCCCTGTTCTGTCTATTGTTTGGTACAATGTTTAGGCTTGGGACGAGACAGGACGGGACGGAACAATTTTTTTTTCTTCTTGCTACTGCTTATCTATGATATATGTTGTACACTATACTTGGATGTGTTCATATTTGGTACCGTGTATAACAGAAAACAAGAGATATGTATTTGTACTGTATGTTGCTCATATAATTAATTTAGTGAGATAATACATCAATTAATTTTATGTGATTTAAAAAAATAATAGGGTGAGAGCATGCTATTGGCTTGGCACTTGGCACATGGCAGTGTAGCCACAATATGTATATGGTTATGTATATGTGATGAATCACATATGAAGAGGTTGGTATAGTAGAACAACCGTTGATGCAATGGCTATTTTGAAATCTTTGACACAATCTGCTTTCATCTCTTCGTCATCACATTGAAATGCAAATTGTGTCAAACAATATGTATATTAGAAGTTGAGCTATGAGACAATTGGATGTCTATGGCAATTGTTGTCATGCAAGGATGAAAAATATATACGTGTAATGATATTATCTTGCTAAAGCAATAAACATGAAATATCCATAACTTAAACATGAAATCCCAAATTAAACACTCGTCCCGACTTAAGGAAAAAAAAAAGATTACTAAAGTTCATATCATACTAAAGCCCCTAAAGCCCTTAATGCTCAGTTGCCATCCATAAACATTTTAATGAAATCTACCTTGTGAGAGTCATCCAGGGTACACCAAATACCCATTATATTCATCCATACCTTCACATGAAAACAAACAACACATGAATGAATGGAGTCTAGTTGATAGTGAATCATAAACCAAGAGTTGATAGTTAATATGCTTCTGCAAATATCATAAACCAAGTGACCCTGCAAAGTTTTAAATATTCGTAAAGATTGAAGGCATTGCAAATCATTCATACAAAAGAAAAAGAAAAAAGAAAATAAAGGGCATTAAAAATCAACAGTAGTTGGGACAAGCAACTGTAAAAAATGTTAGTCATTATCTCCCTGTTGTAAATTGGTACTTGACAAAAAACCTGAGAAATTCAAAACTAGCTATTTAAAGATTAAGACTTGCTTTCTTTGATATAGCAATATTAACTATGTATCTAGAATAGTTCATCATCGACATCTTTATGATCATCTAGTTTCTTTATTTAAGGGATTGTGCTATCCACACAATCCCTTTTATTTTTCACACATCCTCAATATCCAGATCAATTCCGCTTAAGGGATAAAAACGGTTTAAAAATTTCCATTTTTTCCTCCACAATATGGTTAATTAGTTTAAAAATTGGAAACAAAGGAATGTAGATGGTAACATGGCAAGTAGGAATGTGGGATTGGGAGGAATGCCTTAAGAAAAATCAGAAAGTACCGAATTGTTACCATTGGCATTATCTGCTTTACGTTTCTACCAAATTTTCCATGAAACTCAAGCTTTTCCCCCTTCCTAGAAAAAAAAAAAAAAAAATTCCAACCTATCATAAGTATTTAGAATTATTACCATTGGAATTATCTGCTTTATGTTTCTACCAAATTGTTCTCATATGAAAGTTGAAACTTCTGAAAAAGTGGATTTGCTTCAATTCAAGTTTGGACAGCTGTTTTATGAAATGTGCAAAATAGGCTGCCTCATGTTCATTCCCCTAATTAGCATATGTCAAATCTACAGATGAGCAAAGGTACTTGACTGAAACTATACTAACTGCAATCAAATCTCTTATTAGGCATTTGGTTATTGTTCTTTTTTTGCTTCAAAAAAGACAGGTAACTAAAGTTTTAAATTTTCCTTGGTTCTAAGTTGGTGCAGGTCGAGCCAGGGCAATAAGCTTGTTGGAGAATATTGAAACATCTGATGGTAAAAAGGTGAATTTGGAGTCAGGTTTCGACTTGAAGATTGATCTCTTTATCTTATGCTTGACATGTTATGATCATCGATTTTCCTGAACCTTGACTTACTCTTATTTTCTTGACTTTTTTTTCTTCCCATTTTGTGTCTAAGACTAGGTAGCTATTAATGTATTAATGCCAACAAGTGAAACAACATTCACTAGCATAACGAATTTCCAACAATCATATTTATAGACTTCTAAGCCAAGCAATTATCCTCAACAATCATATATTGACAGAGAACCCAATCCAACAAAGGAAAATCTAAAACATGTAACCCAATCCAATCCAACAGAACCCAAAGACATCAGATTTATAGATTTAAGCACATAAAAATCGAAACTTGAACATTGAAAAAATGAATCCAGATAAAGAGATACCTCTGAATGCAGTACTGCTTAATAGGGCGAGTGGAAGGAGATAAACAGAGGCGGATCTTTGGTTGCAGATGTAGTATTGGGCAGATCGAAGCACTACAAAATACAAAGAAATCAAAACAAGAAAATCAGAAAAGAATACAAAGAAATCAAAGCACTACAAAATACAAAGAAATTCAGTAGAATTAGGAACTGGGTGTTAATGAAATCGAAACAAGCAAATCAGAAAAGAATAATAATGCCACTTCAAATTTACATCAAAATTAATTAAAGATAAAGTTTGGAGGATTTGTAAGAGTATGAGATTTAGTTTCAATAGTTGCGGCATGGATGGTGGACGAGTCAATCGTGGGTAGAGTTTCAACAGTTGCGGCATTGATGGTTTAGTTTCAACGTAGATAGTCAAGCAACAACAAACACCAAACCAAGAGAGAAAGTACTACAAAATACAAAGAAAGAGAGACCGAGAGGCTACACAATCACAATCAGATCGAACCTGGAATGAAGATGCAGAGCTAAAAGTTCACGAAAAGGCTACACGGAAAAGGATGAGGATAAGGGTTGAGAAGGGGAGATGAAGGGATAAACACAGCGACATAGAGAAGCGAAATGTTAGGGTTTGTTGTATGAATATAGATGGTGTAAATATTGAAAAAGTTAAGGGGTATTTTTGTCTTAAATTTTTATGGTTTTTGTGTTCCATGGGATAGAACAACCCGTTCCAGGGGGGAGGTGGAACCAAAATTTAACCTATTTTTGTTCCGTGGGACAACGCGTTCCACGTAATTTAGCGCACTAAACATGGGACGAAACACGTCCATCCCACTCCGTTCTGTTCCATCCCACGTACCAAATGCACCCTTATGGAATGAAAATCTGACGCTTGAATCTTTCTATTTGGAGAGTCTTGGATTATGACCTAGTGGGCCGACTTTGATTGACGGTTGACTTTTTAGCTAATGCACCCTGAATTATTCTAGTGTCTCATAATTTATAGGATTATTAGATAATACTTGTGTATTTTTATAGGCGTTGATCGTGTCCTAGTGCTTTGATCATAGGCCTAGGATTGGTAGTAGCTTGGACTAAAGGTGAGTGACTTTAATAACATGTGATAAGTATTTTGCTTACAAAAATCCCCATTTTGATATATTTTGTGGATATAACATGGACTTATAAATGTTTTTAATGTCAGTCATCTATCTGCTTCGTGAAATGCATATATATCTATGTATATTTGAAAGGTTTGTGAAGTGAGAGGGCTAGTAGATGACTGGTATCCTAAAATAATTTCTTTTTGATTTCATGTGTGGATCTTAAATCCCTAGTTACCTTTCTTTCTGATTCCATGAATGCATATGGAATCCTGCTAATATTGTATATATGGATGCCATTGAGTGCGTCTGGATCCCTACATTCTGTTTAGGAGTGCGTCTGGAATCCTACTTCATATCTTGTGTATCCTTTTATCATATTTCATGAGTGCATCTAGAATGGGGAATGTTGTGATTTATACTAGCCTTACTATTTTATTATTAATATACACTGTTCTAAAAATCCTCGCCTAGCACTTCATAGGCCCCGCCTAGGTGCTAGGCGGCTGATCACTGCCCCGATTAATGTCTAGGCATTTGAAAATTAAGAAATAATGTCTAGACCAGTTGAGGTGCCCGCCTAGACCGCATAAGCACCGGCCTAGCCCGCCCAGACCCGCTTAGGGACCTGCCTAGGTTGCACTCACTTAGGCAAAATATATAACTTTCAGTTTGCATTTAATTGTTTTCAATCAATTGTAAGAGACTCATTGAATACTTAAATGAGTACACGCTATATGCTTATTCCCCATGTTTTCATTATGTTTCAATACTTCATAATACATATGTCATTCTATTTTTGTAGTTTATGATGAAATTATATATATTTTAAGTAAACAGACACTTAGTTACACAAAATATAATGAATTTACTTAAATCTGCCTAGACCTTGCCTAGCTGCCTAGGCGCTAGGCCCCAACCTTCTGCCCAACTAACACATAGTGTCTTTTAGAACCTTGTTAATATGAAAGAGATGATTGAGTGCTGGATCAATCATAAAAAGATGGTAGGGTGACTGTGTTGATTCAATCAAGTTTTGTGAGCAAAGTTATTTTATGAAAAGGATTGTAAAATCTTTTATAAATAAGATAGATTGACTTTTTATTCACATACGTTATATTACTGTCACTCACACGAGTTTTATAACTTATCCGAATTTTGTCTTACCCGATGCACCATTTCCACAGTGTAAAGGGCGATTTTGCAAGTTGACAAGTGTTGTTAGGTACAAGAATTTTAGTATGGTAGCGCTGAGATATTGAGCGCTTGAAGTGATTAGGTCATTCTTGTATCTTACTTGTCATATTTTGATCGATAATCACCCCGCATATAATACATGGAAGAAAATTGTGGATACGTATTGAATTAGAATTTCTATCCGTCTTGTTCAAGCTAGTATTTTTGGGGAATTGGAATGAGTGGGTAAAATTGATTGAGATGAGATCTATATATCATAAGTGAGATGAGAGATGGCTTATTCACTATGCATGATGTCTGCTAACTTAAGCAACAAGAATTTCAGGTGATCGAAATCCATCAATTTAGTATACATGTTGGTGGCAATAACAACATTGAAACTTTTCAAACATCGAGTATTTGGTGGTATTGACCAATACTCTTCTGCCACATACAAATTCCAATCGAAAAAATAATGTAATTTAGATGTTAAATTGGTAATGAATGCAGGTTCATATTCCTTGAGTTTAAAGTATAATCAAGCCATGCACTGATATCCAAAAATATATACTATTGCGTCGAACTTTTATATAGGTCATCCATTATTTTGATTGCCAAGCAAGATATTGAAATTGTAGTGGTTTAGGACTACAAAATGAACATGGTTGAGGGTTAAAGGCCGCTTCATCTGTGGTCATACAATATTTTAGTCGTATTATATATATTTTTTTAAATACATTACATACTATCTAGGGGTGGGGAGGTGGGTTGAACCTTATAATGAACTAGCATACTAATTTAGTCCGAATTCGTCTTTAGTGAAAATTCAAACCTATAACCTTTCATGTACAAGTAAAAATAAAACCAATAGTTGTAATTAAATAATTGTAAAACCATGCAATATTGTAGTATCTTTTCTTTGGTCAAAATATTATAGTATCTAAGTTTGAGTAGGAGGAGAGAGGATCATTGCCGGATCCTTTTTGTGAGGATTCCCTAATCACATTCGTTCATCGTACATCGTATGACAAATTTTTGTCAGATACTATTTATATTCAATGTTAAATAAAAAAAGTTTACAATGATTTCTGACCACATGATGTATGATGAACACATGTGATTTGAGAATCTCCGAAATCCTCACAAAGAGGGTCCGGCAAGGATCCTTACTTGAGTAGGAAGGGTTTGACTCACAAAGTCCAAAATATACATCTCTTCGATTATATATCTTATTTCACAAATTTTCTTCTATTATAAGTGCATATCATTGAGTAGTCCGAAAATCAACAGTTATATCTGTATATAAGAATTTAATATATTTTATAGAAGTTAGATCTTGCATAAAATTCGTACCACTGAATGATACATAACATTGCAGATAAAAAACATATATTATCATGTGTCTGTCTCATTAGTGGTAGAATCTCATAATCTCTCCGAGGAATTGAGAAAGGATAATGTTAAGGATATTAAATTTTTATATCAAATATGTAAACCAAATAATCTGTCACCAATAAGAAAAAAAACACGTTAATTAAATCAACATTTAAGTAATAATCTAATCATCAACAACCACATCATTTGATTTACAAAATTGGGTCTCCTAGCATTATCTATAAAAGATAATGAATGCATGTCAAAAGGGTAATGTTAGTGACACACCCGTACCCGAAAGTAGGGCATGCTAGCCGTCACGTGAGTGTGACGTAGCCAAGTGCATTGTGCGGAAGCTAAGATCGATAACGTAGTACGAATTAATTAAAACCGAAGTCTAGCAACCTAAATATGAATGTGTGCTAGAAATAATTCAATACTTATACATATTCAGAGCGTACTAGGTCAGTGCAGTCCAGCATAAAATAAAAGAGTTATTTACACCATCGGTGCCCTACATATGTCAAATCTGTCAGAAATACCGAAGGATCCTCGATGTGCCCAACTCGGAATTCAAGCTATCTAGAACCTGGAGGGGCGAAAAACAAAGGGAGTGGGTCAGCAAAAACAAATCCTTTTTAAAATCATTCTTTTCTCAAAATTCTAGCCCCTCTCCGTAAAACCTGTATAATTCCCAGAAAAATAATACGTACATATATATCTCAATCTTCCTCAGCATAAAACGTTTTCAAAGTATCTCAAATATATGTCGTGCAATGCATTTCAAGGCCATCTGAATCTCATGAACAATGCCATACTATGCATTATCATAATCATATCGCTGTTATATATATCATCTCAGCCCTCGGCTGTAATATAGCTCATAACATCTCTCTATCTTATCATCATATATATACACTGCACATACATCAATATCATCATCATATCATCGTCATTATCAGCGCTGTATCAATAATAAATGCTCTAGTGCTACAATCACGTGAAGACTGTGCGAATGAACGCGGGTCACCTACATGTCGTACCCACTCAAAAGTGGTCTATACGACAAGACTGTGCACCTAACTTGGATCCAAGGCGAGCATGCTGTGCGGGAGGTGAACGACACGTGAAAGACTGTGCCCCTATCTCTGGGCGTGAGCACTAACAATATGTGCAGGTCTATGAGCTAACATATCATATCATATCTCATCGTTTCACATCATATCTCATCACTGTTCGTTCTCAACTATGCATGTACCTACCTGGCACTTACCTGGCGTCCTCAGCACCAACATATGCATGAAATGTATAATTAAATACTCATGCATCAAAATCAAGTCATATGCATATCTTAAAAACGTACTTTGCATTTAAAATGCGATTCTGGGAAAATCATTATGTATATATAGGTTATACGGAAAATAATACTGCCCACTCACTGATAAATCGCTGGATCGTAACCCCCGCGTCGGGCCTGGCTACAGTCGTCCTCAGAATACGTTTCACCTATATGAGAAATTTCTAAAAATACGTTATTTAAGCACATACGCGCAAATACAGAAATAACTTCTCATACGTAGCTCAATTTTGGCATACGAATATACCAACGCGACCTACACGACGTCACGGACGTCGTGATATTTTTAGAAAAATTTTAGGAGCTCTCACGCGCCCCCACGCACCAGCATAGTGCACAGCACACGCGCAGCGCGTGCAGGCCACGCGCCCCTGTCCTTGGTCCTCGCCGGACTGGTTTTTCCGGTGACCAGAAAACTTCCGTGTGTGATTTCTCACTCGTTTCTCAACCATTCTTCATGAAATTTTCACCAAAATGCTCTAAATTGAGAGTAGAACAAGTCTATACCTTCAAAAACTTCGAAAACCAACGAGAATCTCGTCGGGAAATCTCCAAGTTTCGGCCTCTCCTTGTTCTCGACGATCCCGACGTCAAAGCTTGTTAAACGAACGTCTCCGAGCCTCAAGAGGACCTAACAAACACTCCTGTGATCTCAGATTCTCCTAAAATGCAACGTATAAAAAGTTGATGAATAGTGCCAAATATAAACCTTGAGTTTTGGACGTGAAATCGTCGTAGTTCTTACCTGAAAATGGTATGGTTGAGTTCGTATGGACTTCACGAGTCTGAATATGTAATTTGTTTCGTCGATCTAACAAAATTTTGATGTGGGTTGGGTGTGCCGTGTATTATGGTAGAGAGAGAGAGGCAGTCGAGAGATATGAGAGGGAGAGAGAGTCTGAGAGACGTGAGAGAGAGAGGAGTGTCGGTGGTGAGGTGAATCAAGACCACCAATCACCACAATTATTTTCCTAACTTTTCATTGGCCCCCAAAAACTTGGAAAATTTTATAATTGGCCAAAAAATTAATAAACTCATGCATAAACGTTCGCCCGAACTCAAGGGCATAATAGTCATTTCATAACGTCGAAATAAAAATCCCAGGACGGGTTGTTACAGTTAGGGAGACCAAATTTGGTAAATTAATTTGCAAATCAAACGATGTGGCTATAGATGATTAGATAAATAATTAAGTGTCAGTTAAGGTGCTTATCTCTTATTAGTAACACAACATTTAATTTGTAAATTTGATTTAAATGTTGGGTCTCTAGCATTATCCATGTCAAAATAATACGACACAATTGAATAATTAATAGTGAAATGGTCGTACTGCTGTTTTGCTTAGTATAGCATATTTGTGATAACAGTACTAATATTTTAAATTTAATTTCTATGAGGTCGTGCTAATATGAGGAAACTCAGGCTCCTTGAAATTGAGGGAAAGATTCCTTTTCAAGATGTTTTATTAACGATCTATGTAACCTTGTATCTATAATCGAAATTGTTCATATTATAATTTTTTTTGTAAAGATCATTTATACAAAAATTTAGTTTAAAATAAGGTCATTTAGTCAATCAATTGTGATAAATAAATAGACGGATCATAATGCTTTTATCGTATCTGATCATTTGTTTTTAGACAGTTTAATGACTAACAATCTAATTTTTATTGATCTTTTGCAAATATGATTTTTATAGAGTGATTTATAGTATGAACAATTTTGATCATAAGTATGAAATTTAATGAATTGGTAACACCGTATTTTGAGGAGTGAACTCCTCCTCACCTATTGAGGAGGCAAGTTAATTCTAATGTCTAAAATATCGATGATATCAGAAATATCGGTAGTCCAAAAACACGGAAATTTCGATGGAAATATTATTGATATCGATAAAAATTGAATAAAACTACGGAAATTGTAAGAAAAACTTGGAAATTTTTATTGAAACTTTACAGAATGTTTATTTAGTCAATTATCTATTAGTTTATCACAAAAAATTGGAAGGAAATGCATTGCATGATGGATTTAACTGATTTAAGTTGATTATATAGCGAGCTGGCAAACATTGTGAGTGTAGAAAATATGTAGTAATTAATGAAAGAAGTTTAAACACACCATAATCATTTATATACAATGAATTAGTACAATATTTTACACTTTATACATTGCATTGTAAGATACATGATTGACTTAGTACCACACAGAGTTTCTATGAGGTTCAAAATTTTCACTATCTTTATTATCTCTATGTGTAGAGTAAGTGTATTGTGAAGAGTAGTCATCAAATGATAAATCTCCAAAATAGTTTTGCATGTAATTGTTAACATGCCACCCATATAGATCCGAGATTGGTTGACGTTGTCCATAAGTAAAATCATTTGAAGATTGAGTCTCAGATTCTAGTATATGTCTATCTAGCAAATGCCATCTTGTTCTTGTATTCCATGTTTTTCCCGACTCGTCCTGTCAATGTCATAGTTCAATCTCTAGTATGTTTGTATTTTCTGGGTTAAGAGTGATTTATGAGAGGACATCTCCTATTGCATTTAATATTCAACTCATGCAAAACATAAGTGTTGTTGGCAAAGCCTTTCATCAACCGAGTCTGCTTCAGTTTCAGTACACCAAAGTAAGCTCGTCTCATTATCACATTTGAGGGTGGTGTTAGTTATAAAATTTAATTCACGGAGAGGGGGTGACTTTGAGTAGATTTCTTGGCTTAAAATTTGTTGATAATTATAAAATTTAATTCATGCAGCCCCCAAACCCTATTTAGCATTTAGTATTTAGTTAGGGCATGACAACCTCATCTCTGTAGGGATACTTTAAATCAAATGGAAAATCGTCCATACTCCATATGGATTCGAAAAAGAAAAAAAAAACGTGAAGAAGACAAAATGGGCCGCAGACTAATTATTATCGAATCCTAATGTGTATGTGAGTGCCTGATGCAGAAAATAAATTAATCTCTGAAATTGGGTTTAGGGTAGCTAGGGTTGGTAAGGGCCCTTAACTTTACACTGAGACGAACAAATTAAGCTCAAATTGAAGAGACATTTTACTGGAATCCTGTTCTGGGTCAATACAATTTGAAGACTTTTTGGGTCAAATAACATTTCTTTGCATAAATACGTATTTTTAAGCGAAACGATAGCTTTCTTCAAGCCTAATGAATAAACATGTATATTAAATAAGTTTAGTCCTCACACTTTTTTGGGCGATTGCTCAGTAAGAACTTAGATTTTTTGTATCCATATTTGTCTTTATCCACTCATCCTGAAATTATATATATAAAAACACATTTATATTTAAGTTTGACAGTTATTTTTGTTTGGTTATTCAATCTGATTGTCAGATTTGAAAAACAATAATATGTAAAAAACTAAAAAAAAGGTGTAAAAATCACCTCCATTATATATCATAATGTGTATATTTATGTACGGTTTTTTAATCTTCATACTTATCCTTGCTACTTTTGTTCTCTAGTACAAGTGAAATATCATCACCATTGGCTCTCTCTCTCTAGTTAATTATGTTACAAATTAGCGTCTTCGCACGTGTTCTCTAGTTTCCTATGACCACTCTTGCTACTTGTCTTAAAGGTTTTTTTTTTATTTTTAATGATGGTGTCCAAGAACTACATGTGGAATCTAAAAGGAGAAAAACAAGTTATTTTTAAAGAAAAAGTACTTGCCTAAGGCGTTTCATATACAAAGGGGAACTCTAGCCGAATGTGAGATTTCATAGCTAGATGTATCCAAGAAGTTGCAAAAAGGGGTTTTAGGAGAGTACAAGGATTTTGCTCCACATAAAAAAGAATCTTGGTGGTAGATGGCGGATGTACAGGAAAAAGGTTAAGGCTAAGAAGGAATGTTGTAATGCTTTATACAAGAATAGAACCAATGAGAGAAGCAAAGCTAGTGGTTTTTGACGATATGTATAAGTGATTCGATACCAAAAGAAGAAGAGTTCAGTATCTATACATTGGCTAGGGCAAGAGAAAGGAAGACAAGAGACTCGAACCAAGTATGGTGCATCAAGGATGAGAATGAAAATGTTATAGCTACGAAGAATGCGGTTAAAGATAGATGGAGAGCTTATTTTCTAAATCTTTGTAGTGAAGGGTACGTAAGGAGTACTTCTTTGGGTGAGTTGAGTAACTCAGAAGAGTGTAGAATTTACTCATTTTACAGCCAAATCAAGAAAGAGAAGTGGTTGTAACTTTGAAAAAGATGAAGCATAGAAAAGTAGTGAGGCTTGACAATGTACGGATCGAAGTGTGGAAGATCTTGGGAGAGACGAGTATAACATGGCTTAAAAACCTTTTAAATAAAATTTAGAAATGAAGAAGATGACAAAAGAGTGGCGAAAAATCACTTTGGTGCCAATCTACAAGAATAAGGGTGACATATAAAATTCCATGAACTATAGGGTTAAGTTAATGGGCCATACAATGAAGCTTTGGGAGAAAGTAATTAAGCATAGATTGAGGTAAGAGACACTGGTTTGAATCAATTCAATTCAGGTTCATGCTAGGGCGCTTGACTATGAAGGCAATATATCTCTTACGAAGATCGATGAAACATAGAGAGATACAAAATGATTTTCACATTGTCTTTATAGATTTAGGGAAAGAAACAAATGATAGGGTGAGCATCCCAAGAGATATTCTTTGGAGGATTCTAGAAAAGAAAGAAGAATGTGCAGCGTATATGCAAGCAATTAAGGATATGTATGGTGGAGCAAGAAGGATAGTAAGAACCCATGAAGGACAAACTGAAAGTTTTTCTTAACCATATGATTACACCAAGGCTCAGTTTTAAGTCATTACCTTTTTTGATTAGTAATGAATGAGTTAACGGGGCATATTCAAGATAATAACCTTTGTGTATGCTTTTTACAGATGATATAGTGTTAATAGATGAAACACATTAGGAAGTAAATGGTAAGCTTAAACTTTACAGGAAGTGTTGGAATCTAAAGGTCTTCGTCTAAGTAGATCAAAGACAGAGTATATGGATGACAAGTTTAGTGGAATGCGGGTCCAAATGTGATAGGAGTGATGATTAGAGATCATGAAGTCAAAGAGTGAACGCTTTCATTATCTTAGATCTATATTGCAAAAGAACAAAGAATTAAATGGAGACCTCAACCACGAAATATAAGCTGGATGTATGAAGTGAAATAGTGCATCAGGTATGTTGTGAAGATCGTTGTATGCCATTAAAGCTCAATAGAAATTTTTTTAGGACGGTAATAAGGCTAGCAATGCCTTATGACACAAAATGTTGGGCGATCAAGCATCAACACGTGAAACAAAAAATGAGTGTAAGAGAGATAAGAATGCTTTGTTGGATGTGTGGAAATGACATTATTAAGAACTATGATATATGAGGTAAAGGAGGTGTGGCTGCAATTGAAGATTAGATGAGAGAAAATCGGTTAAGATAATTTGGACATGTGAATTGAAGACCTACAGATACTCCGATTAGAAAATACGATAATGAGCCAAAGACTCAGAAAAAATGGATAGAGGAAGACTTGGAAAATGACTTTAAGAAAGACATGGAGTACTTGAAGTTAACATAAGACTTGATGCAAAATCGAGTGCAATGGATATGTAGAATTCATCCCATTTTGTGGGATAAGTTTTGTTATTGTGTTGTTGTTGCACCTGTATGTTGTCAAAGGAAATTACAAATCAAATTAAAAATATGCCAATTGGTGGTGTATTATTTAGTTTAGTAGGTGTTTGGGCCTATTTGGGGCTAATATATTGTTATATTTAAGAAATCATATTTACTCTGCTGCTTTAAATTCTAATGCGTCAAAAATAAACTTTTGACAAATATTTGTAAGACTTACTTCACATCATATTTTAACGATTCAATGACTCATCTTTTAGGTTTTTCTTAAATAAATAAAAAAATTCATCTTTACCAAAAATCACCGAAATCCAAAACTATTTGATTGTGGGATTAAATGGTATTTATATTAGTATGTTTTGAAAAACTGTATCTGTCTATATTTCTACACTACTTCTTAATGGTTTTAGATTTGTTTAATTTTATATAAAATATGGTCTATGAATGATGTACTAAATAATAGGCAGTTTAGATCGTTGAAATTTGTTAATCCCTAACATAAGAGATATCTAAAAATCCCCACCTAGCTCCGCCTAGGCCCCGGGCCCTTGGCCACCGTCCCGATTAATGCCTAGGCGTTTGAAAATTAAGAAAGGGCATCTAAACCTGCTAAGGAGCCCGCCTAGACCGCCTAAGCACCCGCCTAGGTTGTAACTCACTTAGACAGAAAATAAATAACTTTTATTTTGGATTTTATTTTTTTTTAATAAATTGTAAGAAACTTGTTGAATACTTAAATGAGCACACATTATATGCTTATTCCTCATGTTTTCATTATGTTCAAATATTTCATAATATATATGTCATTCTGTTTTGTACTTTATGATGAAATTATATATATTTTAAGTATAAAAAAATACTTATTTATACGAAATATAGCAGATTTAGTTAAATCCGCTTAGCCCGCCTAGGTGGTAGGCCCCAGCCCGCCACCCGACTAGTGCCTAGCGTCTTTTAGAACCTTTATTTATATATATATATATATAAAATATTTGCAAAAGGATCTCCCATTTCTTTTTCAAAAAATAGGGATCAGTTGTGGGTCTCATTCCACATTGAACTTCAACAATCCGACCGCCTATTTTGTAAGTCATGATCCATAGATTATCCTTTCAAAAATTCAATTCAATATCAATTCAATACGAAACTATTTGCCTATTTAATTATCACGATGAAATTTCATTGTTTCTTATAGAACAATGTATTCATTAATTTCTTTAAACTCAATTAGATGTCTTAAATATTTCCAATTTGATTAATATTTTGTAAGGAAGATCAATGAGGTGCAACTTGAAAAATAGACAGTTCGGATTATTGAAGTTCGATATGGTGTGGGCCCCACACTTATCCCCATTTAAAAGAACGGGGATCCCTTCCCTTAAATATGACGATAATTCATCCCCATAACCACGAAAATTAACCATATCCATAACCGCCAATTAACCATTGGGTATTATCCATAACCATACCCACCGGATAACGGATTTCCCATCGATTAACGGTTATACCATTGCTGTCAATACAAAAAATATATTCGTTCAAATGACATATGATAATTTAGTAAATATTAATTTCGTCATTAAATATTTGATGTATTAAATGATTTAATGGATGGATCTTGTGGAGCATAAAAATTAAAGCTAAACATTGATAAGGTTGGTTGATTTTTTATATCTCCCATTAGTACTATTGGTATGAATTCTCATAGATTTTGATTCATATCAAAACTTTTTAACTTGCCCACAAAATGTAACTCACACAGTGCAACTTTTGTATTCTCAAGGTAATGGATTCAGTGAATAATAAATAAATAAATATATTATAATACAATATATTATATATAATTTTATATAAATACTATTAATTACATATAATTGTATAATATATATTCAGTTCGAATTAGGGGACGGATACAGATTGGGGACCCTATAATCATATCCAAAATCATAACCAAATATTATTTACAGTTTTTGCCCATATCTAAAATATACTTGAATTTTCATACCCAAATACAATCTATTCGGGCAGTTATCTATGGTTATCGATTTTAACGGTTAGAATTGTTATCTCTAGACGAGATATTTACAATAGGAGGAGAATAAATTGATTCCAAACTTGTCATCCATGAGATTTGAATATGCAGCATTGCAACGTGGCATTCTAGTTGGCTAAGTATTTAAATATGCAGCATTGCAATTGGATGAAAGTAATAGGGCTACTAGCAGGAATAATCTATTTTTGGATAATGGTTGCACCTTTGATCTCACTTTTTTTTGGCCAAACTTTTGATCTCACTTTTTAAACATTGTTCTTTTGATTAAATTGCCTGTGAAATTTCCATACTGCCCTCCATTAATCAGAAAGGGGCTAAGAATGCAGTGACGCTCGAACAAAACCCAACAACACTACCCTTTTCAATGTTGAACCACCAAATAACACAATGACGTTACAACTATACTCTAACAATTTTATAAACAACCAAAAACCCTTCTTTTTTTTTTTAACAAACCAAAAATATATTTTCAAAGAACACCATTTAACCAAAATTCTTAAGATTTTGAACCACCATTGCAACAATAATCTGATGACGTCATAACGACATTCTAACGATAATCCGCTTTTTATGATTTTGAACCAACACAACCACGACAACAATTTGATTACGCTACAACAACATTCCAACTTACTTCTCTTTTTATGATTTTGAACCAACATAACCAAAACATCAGTCTGATGACGCCCCAATTACACTTCAACAATACTTCTCCCTTTATGATTTTGAACCAGCATAACCACAATAACAATCTGATGACTCCTCAACGATACTCCAACAATACACTCCCTTTTTCTGATTTCGAACCACCACAGCCACAATAGTTCATTCAATGAACCCTCTCCTTCTTCATTCCACAACCACCATAACCAAATTTCAAAACGGAAAAATCGAATAATTGAGCTAAAGCAAGATGAGAGAGAAAGAGCGAGGAGAAGATGACGAAGAATGGATATGAGTAGACCTGGCATTCGTGTCGTGTTTCATGTGTTCGTGTCGTTTTCGTGTCATACCCGATAGCTTAACGGGTCGTGTCGTGTAACACCCGTTAAAATAAACGGGTAATATGACCCAACCCGAAATCGACCCGTTAATATTATCAGGTAATATGACCCGACCCGTTACCCGTTAAGAAAAATATTTTTTAAATCAATAAATAATTAAAATAAAAAACATAATTTGACCCTAAAAATGTAAAACATAATACTAAATTAGTATATACATACCATATTGTCACATAAATACTAATTCAAAACATTAATAAATAAATAAAACATTTTTCTTTCAAGTTTACATACCCCAAAATAAGAGTCTAATGAAAAAACATTAGTGCATACTACAAAATACAAATGTTCAAAGATATGCAAAATGAAGAGAGTTATACTTAATGAAAGTATAAATAAACTCTTAAGTGTTAGTCAATCTATCGTTTTGATGGGATACGAATTCTCCAAAACTAATTTCAACGATCACAACCGTCAAACTTGTTTGTATATGTTTCGAGATCACATCAGCAAAAAATCACAAAAAACAAACATTCAGATATCAAGTAATAGGACAAAATTTTTCGACGGTTATAAACAAAAAATCACGATTTAACAGTTATTTTAACTCTGATTTTGATGATTTTTTTACAGCTACACTCCTTGACCCTATATGAATACAATGAATGTATTCGATCTTTAATTTAAAATATTTACACAAGTGGATACCACAAAATCTTATGTTATACTTAATGAAAGTATAAATAAATTCTTAGTGTTAGTTAATTTATTGTTTTGATGGGATACAAATTCTCCGAAACTAATTTCAACGATCACAACCGTCAAACTTGTTTGTATATATTTCGAGATCACATCAGCAAAAAATCACAAAAAACAAACATTCAGAGATCAAGTAACGGGACAAAACTTTTCAACAGTTATAAACGAAAAATCACAATTTAACGGTTATTTTAACTCTGATTTTGATGATTTTTTGCAGCTACACTCCTTGACCTTATATGAATACAATGAATGAATTCGATCTTCAATTTAAAATATTTACACAAGTGGATACCACAAAATCTTATGTTATACTTAATGAAAGTATAGATAAACTCTTAAGTGTTAGTCAATCCATCGTTTTGATGGGATACGAATTCTCCGAAACTAATTTCAACGATCACAACCGTCAAACTTGTTTGTATATGTTTCAAGATCACATCAGCAAAAAATCACAAAAAAAAACATTCAGAGATCAAGTAACGGGACAAAACTTTTCGACGGTTATAAACAAAAAATCACGATTTAACGGTTATTTTAACTCCGATTTTGATGATTTTTTACAGATACACTCATTGACCCTATATGAATACAATGAATGAATTCGATCTTCAATTTAAAATATTTACACAAGTGGATACCACAAAATCTTATGTTATACTTAATGAAAGTATAAATAAATTCTTAAGTGTTAGTTAATCTATCGTTTTCATGGGATACGAATTCTCCGAAACTAATTTCAACGATCACAACCGTTAAACTTGTTCGTATATGTTTCGAGATCACAGCAGCAAAAAATACAAAAAACAAACATTCAGAGATCAAGTAACGGGACAAAACTTTTCGACGGTTATAAACAAAAAATCACGATTTAACGGTTATTTTAACTCCGATTTTGATGATTTTTTACAGATACACTCCTTGACACTATATGAATACAATGAATGAATTCGATCTTCAATTTAAAATATTTACACAAGTGGATACCACAAAATCTTATGTTATACTTAATGAAAGTATAAATAAACTCTTAAGTGTTAGTCAATCTATCGTTTTGACGGGATACGAATTATCTGAAACTAATTTCAATGATCACAACCGTCAAACTTGTTCGTATATGTTTCGAGATCACATCAGCAAAAAATCACAAAAAACAAACATTCAGAGATCAAGTAACGGGACAAAGCTTTTCGACGGTTATAAATAAAAAATCACGATTTAACGGTTATTTTAACTCCGATTTTGATGATTTTTTACAGATACACTCCTTGACCCTATATGAATACAATGAATGAATTCGATCTTCAATTTAAAATATTTACACTAGTGGATGTGGATATCATAAAATTTTATGTTATATACTTAATAAAAGTATTATTTTCGGGTGTAGATGTAATACTTAAACGACAAATGTTTTAATGTTTTGAAGTAATATTTATGTGCAATGTGTGGTATGTGCAATTTTTTTTTTAAAATCTTATTAATTTTTCACTTCTACAATATTATTAATTTTTCACTAAAAAAAACATTATTCATGAGATTTGGAGGGTTTTAAAAATCTAAACGACCATGTAACGATTGTCTAAGGGTAGATGATGCAATCATGAGCATTTATATAGGGGTGTGCTATCCACACACCCCATTTTACTTCTCACACCCCTTGTTAATTTCTATTTGTTGATTTTCTTCAATTCATCCGATCCGACGGTCGAAAATTAGAAGGGTGTGTGAAAAGTAAAATGGGATGTGTGAATATCACACCCCTTTATATATGCTTTCACATTTTTCAGACTTATACATTAATGATTATGAATTTTATTTATTTTGAATTACCTTAAAAATACTTGAGGGTTTGTATAGTTTTAAAAATTCATGTACGCACCTTTAAAGCATAGAGGATGCGATTAAGAGTGCTTGCATATTTTTTTTCACATTTTTTGCACTTGTAAATTAATTATTTTAAATATTTAAATGTATTTGGTATTTTTTAAATTACTTGATGTTTTTATTTTTAATGTGTTTTATAATTTTTTAATCTCACTCTTTGCTCATAATATTTTATAAAATAAATAAATAAAACTTAAATTTTTAAAATTTATTTAGAATAATAATACAATAATAATTAATGAACAATATATATATATATATATATATATATATATATATCCAATATATTTATTGTATTTTATAGTAAGTTTTTTTTAGTAATTAAAAAAAATTAAAATCATCAAAATAACTTTTTCCTTTTCGTGTCAAAACAGGTTACCCGCGTGTCACTCTCGTGTAAACCTGTTAAGGACCCGTTATTAACGGGTTCTTAACGGGTTACCCGATAATAACCCGATTAGTTATCGTGTCGACCCGAAACCTGTTATTTTCGTGTCGTTTTCGTGTCGTGTCATCGTGTCGTGTCAGAAACTGCCAGGTCTAGATATGAGAGGTGGAGCAATCAAAAGCTCACCCAGCTACTTCCATGTGTCCCAGATGCTCTTCACCTCTCCAAATTTGATTAGTTAAGGCGGAGCAATTGAATGAATGATTCTGAAAATGGATATGAGGGGACACAAAATGGATATGAGGGTACCGTTGGGTGTCCTTAAGGTACCGTTTGGTACGTGGGACGGGACATAATGGAACGGGATGAGGCATTCCGTCTCAAGTTTGGTGCGCCTAAAACGGGTGGAACGAGTTTTGAGTGAATTTTCGTTTTACCTCACTCCTTGGAATGACTCGTTCCACATCCATGGAACACAAAATTATAATCTCTCTATCTCCTTCTTCTTCCTCCTCGTTTCCATCCGAGGGCATTTTTGCCCCCTCTCTATTCCGTCTCATTTTGTCCCGTCCCGTCCCGTCCTATCTGCATACCAAACGGTACCTAAGGTGTTACGGCGTTTTTGGTGGTTTTTTTTTATCAACGAAGGACATGTTGACTAATAAGCGATCAACGAGGAGGAATAGAGACTTTTCACTAGTAAATTTGATCAAATGAGCAATTTTGTAAAAGTGGGATCAAAAGTACAACTATTGTCCAAAAATGGATTATTGCTGCTAAAAGCCCAAAGTAATGGAATACAAAGACTAGAACAGGGGCTGTTGTATGATGTTGGCGTATGTAATCTGCACTACATGCTCACGGTGATGGATTATGGATGAGGATTCGCTTTGGATCCTCACATTTTATCATTTATTGTACATCGTGCATCTATTTTTCGTTAGGTAATGTTTTTATTTAATTTTAAATTAAAATAATTCAAAATAATTTCTAATCGCACGATGTACGATGAACGAATATGATGAGTTTGATAGAGGAAATTAGTCATTACATTGTTTCCTTTACTTTCAATTAATGAGAAGCGAGAGTAGGAAGGGCAAGCCATGATCTACATATTTGCAATCCATTCCATGGGAAATTTTCAAGTTCTAAGGAATTAGGAACAAGTTATTATAGGGGGAATCGCAAAAATGTTAGAAAAGAGAAATTAAAAATGCTCTTCACGAGCATTATAAAGTGACGTGAGAAAATTCATGAAGGGCATTTCGTATCCCTCCTATCTAGTATTTAGTGATTCATTCTGCAGTTAATCCGATGTTACGTAAACCAAATTACAGGTACATAAACCTCGTCCAATTTGATATAACCGCAATCCCATCATTTTATTTATCAAATCGTCCATTTCTTAACGTACCCTTGGTCCATTGCTGCTTTTCATTAATTCCGTTTATTTTTCTGTTAAATCTAAATGTATATCAGCTACTTTCCTGAAAGTTCGAATTTATAGGTGTACTTTGGGTTATCAATCCAATCACAAATCCTACCGACCCAAAAGGCAACTGAAACCATACATCTCCATGAGACCTTGATTTCATTCCCCTCTCCGAATAATTCATGTTCCACCACCTAAAGAATAACAATCCCTGGGTAAAACCCAACTGACACCAAACTCCCTAAACAACTTCAACCACAGATTCAAAGTCACCGCACAGTGAAGAAACAAAGGATCAACAGACTCAAACTTTTCTTGCATAAAATACAACAATTCGGTTGCAGACATGAACTAGGTCTCCGTTTTTGGAGCATGTCAAAAGTGTAAACTTCCCATGAGCCACTAACAAGTAAAAACCTCACTTCGTTAGGCACTTCTGATTAAGAATCAAGTATCCAATTTCTTGCATCAACCCTGTGTGAGCATATACAAACTTGAGGACCGAGGAAGGTGAAACGGGTTTAGGTGAGAGAGGGAAAGAAGATAAATAAGAGGCCTATGGAGGTTCTGAGGCTCTGTCTGGTCTGGGCATATACTCAATAGTCCAGCTTTAGACACAAACGCACATTTGTTATAACTGTATTGTGGATTTCAATTGTGGAACGGCGCTATGTTAGGTGAAAACCCTATTTTATTCGGGTCGAATTCATAGTACACACTCGTCAATAAGAAGATACATAAAAACAGATACATAAATGCTTCCCTTATACTTTCATCACTCACCTTTTTGGTTGTCGTGGGTTGGGTAGAAACGAAGGTGAGTGGACAGCAACAATGCACAGGAAAGAGAGTTTGATTGCTATTACACAAAGCCCATATGCATATGGATTCTAAATTGCAGCACAAGAAGCTTAATAAAGGTTAAGGGGACATGAATGAATTATCCAACCTTAAGAGGACCGGTGTTTGCTGGTTTCTGAAAGACTCTTACGACTGGCATTCCATCTCCACCGTCATTCCCTACCCTCCAGGAGCGATCCTTCTTCCTCTGAGTCTTTTTGTGTTGTTTATGGGGCGCAGTGGGCTTTCTGACACTGACTTTCTTCTTGGTAGCAAGCCCATTAGCTAAGTCAAATGAATTGAGGTCTTCAAGGACATGATCAAGCTCTGGCTCGTCTTCACCTTCATCATCTACAGAGTGTTCATTCTCAGAGGAGTCTGATTTATGCTGCTCAGATAAGCCGTTTCCCACAGCATCTTCCTCAGCAGTCATTCCAGGGGGCATTTGATAATGGGGCAGCTTCCCATCAATGTAATCCTTCAAAATTTGGCGGGCAGCTCTCGTTTCATCAGGAAGCCCACTTGAGGCGACATAACCACGTGAGGCACAATAGGCCCTCAGAAATTCTGCTGCCAATGGTGGTCGAGACTGCAATTCATAGGATTTGGGCTTGGGCAGATCAATCCTATAAACCGCTTCGATAACATGTCTTGGAATTCGATTGGCCACTACCTGCACAGCCTCCCTATTCTCAGTCATTCGATCAATTGGTAATACACCAGAAGCAATCATTTCATGTCTTGAGCTTGAAAAGGATGGAAAGACTAATCCAGGGCAATCACATAGCATTAACTCGTCAGACATTATCAATGTTTGGAAATGCTTTGTCTTCCCAGGAGTAGAGGTAACACCTGTCTTCTTCTGGCCTACCAAGGCATTAATTGTCGAGCTCTTTCCCACATTTGGATATCCAACAAATCCCACAACTACATTACTAGAAGCTGAATTTCCAACAACATTTCCACTTCGAGAACCACTGGATCCTGATTTCCTCAGTTTGACTATCTCTTCTGCCTCAGATTGTAAACGAGCCAAAAGCTCAATCCTCCCATATATTTTTGTATCAGGGTCATCCGACTCCTGCAGGCTGTTTTCTGTCCACGGGGAACTGAGACTTTTCCCTTCTGTAGCTGCTGTGGCAGCTTTAGCCGACCAAAACACAAAAAGAATATCTTGCGAACGGAAATATTGAGCCCACTTCTCTCTGAAGAAAAAGTCAAGTAATAAAATATTTTAGGAAGGTGTCCAATTGGAGAACAGAACAGCTGATCAAGGCTACAAAAGTACGAACCTAACAGATAAAGGTAAGAGATCTGCTTTGTTAACAAGAAGCATTGTCCTTTTGTGTTTGTCGACTTCTTGTGCATAAACCTGCATTAAGTAACGATAAGTACTGTTATTCAGTCATCTTCTAGTTAAAGAGGAAAGAATCAAGGTTTCTCCATTTCAAAGTATCTTGCGAAAACTATAAACGATTAGTCCCTTGGGAACTCAATGGAAGAAACTCGTGCCATCAAGATTGATGGGGGAAATTTCCAACATCTCTTTCTTAGTAACATGTACTAACCAACTTAATCCTGTTTTTCTTCAACAGAGAATCGAAGTATGCAATTTGCACTCGATATTTTACCAACCAATCTGAACACATCAATAACAGTGACAACTCGTTCTTTCCAAACTTCACAAGTCATTGTGGTAATTAAGAGCCTGAGTCACTATTGGAACCTATAAATCGGTTTCAAATTGAATAACAAACGACTCCTGAATCACTATCAAGCCACGCCACCAATTAATCTAACTTCTAAGGCTAAACATTGTGCTCATTCCATTATCATCCATTCCTTAACACACGTGACAAGATAATGTAAACGAACGACAAATTACTAACATTACCTCAAGATCGGGGCAGCGATAGAATAGAGGGTCTCGCGCATCAACAACCATCACAAGCTGAAATAAAATACCGCACAATATAATTACGTAATAATAATAATAATAATTCATAGTGAAATTGAAACAGAGACAAGGGCCATTGGCCTATCTTACCAAATCGCTACGCTCGACAACCCGCCATAGCTGCCTCCATATATCGAGGTTCTTCTCGAAAGGAGTAAGGAGAAGATTGTCGTTCTCCTCAAGCCTGGCCAGGCTTCTGCGCCAGGTCAAGAAGGCCTGTCTTTCATTGTTATCCAGCTCCTCCACAGACATTTGCGGGGTCCACGGAGGCCTCCGCGGCACCCGCAGACTTCCGGCGTGCAGGGCCTCCTCTTTCCTCTTCTGCTCCCTCCGCTGCTCCGGGGTTATCTCATTCCCATCTCTTCTCTCATAACAAAATTACAGAAAAATCATTCTAAAATTTAACAAAAATGACAGAAAGAAAGAGGAATTTCGAAAATTTGATCGAATTGAGGGGCACAAAGGAGGAAATAAAACTTACAGGTCGATGAGGAGGTTAGGGGCAGCGTGGTCGAGGGAGAAGAGGCGGTCGGCTTCGTTGGCTTTTTCGACGATGGCGTCGATGTCGCTGACTTCGGTGACGGATTCGAGAACCTTCTTCTGCTGCCTCTTGTACATCAAGCCTTTCTCTTTCGTCTGCTGAACCAGTTGGTTATGCTGTCTCACAAGGGCCCTACCCAACCCCGTCTTCTCATTCTTGCCCATTCTCCTCTCTCTCTCTCTCTCTCTCTCTCTCTCTCTCTCTCTCTCTCTTTCAGAGTCTCGGATGGAAGGATGGAAGGATGGAAGGAAAGGTGGTTGTTTCGATGGAGGTATATGGCCGGGAGAGGCGGTGATTGATGGCGGCCGGGGAGAGGAAAGAGTGGGAAAGAATTTGGGGGTTTTATTAAGAGATTATTAACTTTATTTTAGAACTTTATACCCACCGTTGATATTGATCTGACGGCTACAATAGAAATTGTGTACAAATGGTATGTTTGTATTAGTTCTAGGGTTTAAGAATGGATATTTGTATGTATCGAGATTCGACTTCTCTTCTTCAACTTACCAATGCCATCCACACTTTGTTGGATACAAAGTATAAAATATCGATGATATCGAAAATATCGGTAGTCCGAAAACACGGAAATATTGACAGAAATATCGGGATAATATCGATATCGATAAAAATCCAATGAAAACCACGGAAATTGTAAGAAAAAGTTGAAAATTTTTATTGAAACTTTGCAGGATGTTTATTTAGTCAATTATCTATTAATTTATCACAAAACATTAGAAGGAAATGCATTGCATGATGGATTTAACTTATTTAAGTTGATTATATAGCGAGCTGGCAAACATTGTGAGTGTAGAAAATATGTAGTAATTAATGAAAGAAGTTTAAACACACCATAATCATTTATATATAATGAATTAGTACAATATTTTACACTTTATACATTGCATGGTAAGATACAGAAGTGACTTAGTACCACATAGAGTTCCTATGAGGTTCAAAATTTTTCAGTTTTCATTCTAACTTTTTCAGTTTTCATTTTCAATAATAGAGCCACTTGTATAATTGCATGAGATCACACACACACACGAGATCACACACGCACACATATCTTCACACGCAGACCATCCCATTCTGGATCCTTCTTCTCTCTTCTCTCTGTCCTCTCCATTGTCACACAAACACACACAGATCGATCTCTCTTCTCCCTCCCTGCTTCCCACAGCTGGGTCTCTCTCGATCCTTCTTCCCACATCCTTCTCTCTTTTCTCCCTTCTCCATTATCCCCCCCCCCCACACACACACACAGATCTTCTCAAAACTATCTCTTCTCCTTCTCTCTTCTCGGTCTTTCTCTCGAAACTATCTTCCGATCTCTCTTCTCGGTCTCTCTATCCGAGACCCACATACACACATGCAGCCTGCAGGACCGCACCGCATCTCTGAGCTCTCTCTCTCGAATCTCAGTTTCTTCTCTCGAACCTTCTCAACTCCTTGATCTCTCTGTCTCTCTCTCACTCCCTCACTCAAACAATCTCTCATCTCTTGGTAAAACACCACTGAGACACCACCACACACAACACCTTTGCCACTTCGGTGAACTCAAGACCATCACACCACTTTCGAACACTCTTCTTCACAGAAAAAAAAGGGGTAAATTTTCTTCTCTCAACCTCTATTTTTTTTTATTTCCACGTTTTTGTTGGGAGACTGAAAGATTGAACTGGGTAATTGGAAGGTGGATTTGGAAGATTGACCTAATTGAATTTAAGCCATTTATTTTGATTTTACTTTGTTTGAAACTCGGTTGCTAGGATAGCAGATTTGAGGTTTAACTCGGATTTTAGGGTTCTTAGAAATCCCACTGCAGATTTGGGGTTCTTAGCTCAGATTTTTGGTTTTTTTTTTCCTTTTTGTCATTGCCATTGATTTTTCCTTCTATTGACAAGATTATTTTCCACCTATTTTTGACAGCTTCAGTGCCGATGTTTTGGTCGATGGGAAGACTGTAAATTTGGGTCTTCTCCGAATCTCCGACGAATTCCGGCGTTCTTGATTCGCACAGTTCCAAGTTTCCAACATATCACGATATTTTAGGAAATATCGCGATATTATAGGAAATATCGCGATATTATCGATATTATAACGAAAACGCAATGGATAACAAACAAAATATCGCCTTGTGAAAAAAACGAGATATTTTGTTCCTTGGTTGGATAGTACAGGTGAAACAATGTTTAAAATATCGATATATGTTGTTCGATATATCAATATTCACAGATATCAAATATTGATATTGGTTTTTTTCTATAAAAGTAATAAAAATTTAAAATGAAGTTTTTGGGATTATCAAACATTGATTTAGATGAAATATAAAAATTTCTCTGATATTTAACATATGTGTTAAAAATTTCGACTATATTTATCAATTTTAAGTTTAGAATTAACACCCATTTCTATATCTTTCTCATATTTTTTTTAGATATTTCTATGGAAATATCGACTGATTGAAATTTTTTTAAAAATTCTATGGAAATATCGATTGATCGAAAAAAATTTAAACACTGCATGTAACATAAAGTACATTACTACATTACATGACATAATATAAGTGAACATTTGGATTCATATGTTCTACTTTAACGTAATTTTTTAATATTTCACTACTTATATTATGATATGTTGTATGCCGCCGTGTATACCGAGCGTAATGTTTAAAACGAACCTCTTCGAAGCATCTTCAAGAGAGTTATTATATTCACTTTTTAACTAAATACGTAGAACCACATAGGATTTTCTAGCTTCAAGAGTTGCCATACTCATTTTTCAAATTTAAGACTTGTACTAGATTTTATAGAGTCTCTAACCAAGTCTTTAAACATTCTTTTTATCACAATAATGTATGTTTTCTCGCCATCTCCATTAATTAATTCAATAAAAAAAAACATAAGACCAGCTTGTTTCATATTAAATAGTATATAATATAATATCAACAAACTTGTATTTAAAGAGTTACATTTGTGGAGGCTGTCATGTTGTAAATGCTCACACGTAATACTTTTCTATGATCATTCATTCAATTCATTCCTCCTACACTTGTAACCTTCTGAAGCAAGGCTTTTGTTTCGCAAGTGGGAAAATTCCTCGGGTTCGATTTGGTACGTAGGTGTTACCAATACCGAATTACAATTTGGTACGTTACGGTTTAGTATGCAAGGGTGTACTGAATTTGTACCAAACTTTTCGGAACTGGTCCAGTTTCGGTACAAAACGGTATGAATTCGGTTTCGGTTTCTAAAAGACGCATACTAATCAGGACATGACATATGAGGCATTGTAGCAATGTAGAAACAAGGAAATTAAGAAAAGGGAAATATAACACAAACCACGCAATGGAAAATAGCTAGGTGATGGATACACAAATTGCAAATAACTTGGACATGAGTGTATGATCATACTCGAGTTGAGTTCAATTACAGATGAAGATCAAAGATGTTAGAGCGATGACCAAGTAACAAATGAGACTTTGAATTTCCGAATGAATATGTTTGTTCGAGTTCTTTTCGAATCTTTAAAACAAAATGCCATGTGAAAAATACTGTACTGCGACCATCTTATGCTTTTTCCTTTTGCAGACTACATATTTTCTAGTGGATAATGAGGTAAATTCTCTAATCTAAGACTCGTCACAAAACAAAATAGTTTGCCTTTCTTACCTGTCGACTATCGAGGAATGAGTGCCTTTGATGGATGGCAAAGTTAAACAGTGCTTTTTCAAACTACCAGTATCACAGGGCATCAGCTTGGTTCTTATTACTTTTCGAATTTGAACCACTTCCAATTTGCATAGATGCTTAATTTGTCAAACGGCAGAGCATCATTTTCAGGGGATCCTGACTTACGGTTGGCGAGAACAGCAGGCAGCTTTTGCCTATACTTCTTTGCCATCATTTGGGCCTCCGAAAATAATTTCTGCAGAAGGGAAGAAATGTTATTAATTAAGCTCATCAACTCTTGTGGAAGTAATACTAAGGCGAAACGCATAAATTCATAACTAGGCGAATCAAATATTTTCTTCAGGAATGGTGTTACCTCTCTGTTCGACAAAAAGAGGCCAGGCTCACTTTCAAGGTCAGCAATGCTGCAAGAAAAGTTGAAGTTGCCATCAGTTGTGATTGTTCAAACAAAATTAATTTCAAGGAAAACAGAAAAATCAGAAGATAATAGCTTAAGGTCGTGAAAATACACTTCGGGGTTATCATCACCCTCACAAAGGAAACTCGACCAAAAATGTGATGGAGTTTATGTGAAACAATAGTCCAAATGCAAATCCCTTTCGCGATGAAGTTAACTGAAACAAACCTAAAGGAATTGAATCTTGCATGCCAAACAATACTCTAGCTATTAAAAAGGGCTGAAACTTCGGGACTAAAGTGACAAAATGAAAGCTGCTAATCTATTCTTCATAAAGCACATCATGACCCATTCATAGGGGTAGGGCCAGTCCAAAAATCAAATTTCTTAGTTAGGACTTGGGATCTACAAAAAGGACAATTTCATAGGCCCTCTTAAACATGCCTTGCATCTTCTTGAGGAAGAAAAATGTTTTTCTCTCTCTTTCTTGCAGGACCTAAATAGATAGGAGTTAATGGTGCTACTTTGAAATTAACTGCTGTATACATCTGACATAGATGACTTTTAATGGATTTACGTGATTCTATGTCCCATAACTGAAAAAAAGAAGACATGAACCTGAAATCTCATGGATATGGTTCACAAAGCTTCACTGCTAACCAAAATGCACTGAAGAGCAATTCTCAATGTATGAAAAATGTAGAACAAAGATATGTAGTTGTCGCATTAGACATCATGTGTCCTACTCCTAAACCTATTGGTCAAAAGTTCAATCCCTTGGACATCCAATAGATTTTCCCTTATTTACATAACTGAACAAATACATCATTTGACAATTAATGATACAATCACAAAACACAATTAGAAATATTTCAGTTGTTTGTTAGGTCATTTTCCACAGCCCCTTATGCTTTATGTCTCCCGGAGAAACCTATTTAATTATCTTATGTCGCATGTAAGAGATCTGGACTAGGTCATAAAAAGCCAGAACGAGTCACCAGGTTAAAAGGTCACACTTTGCCAATCCGGTTCAACGCATGTTTTGAGCAAAAATAGTTTATAGGTAGGCAGAAGACCAGTTCCCTGCTTAGTATATTGGAGTGTGACCAATTAGGTCTGGTTTTTAAAAATGGTACATTAGCCAGAAGGATTATGACTTTACTCGAGAAAAAGATTAAGGAGATTCTCTCCACCAAAACTGTATGCAATATGGATGAATTCAAAAGCATCCCCTTCCCTTGTATACCTGAGAGATATTTTGTCAGGAAACATCGACTTCACAACCAGAACTTTGAGCTTCTCATTAACCTTAAGTATGTCACTGACAGAGGTAATTCGGGCACGAGTGATGTTTGATATATGCAACAAGCCACTGGGAAACAATAAGAAAGTTCAAAACGATTATTCATCAGTGACAAACATAAGAAATTTATGATACATATTTCACTTGTTAAACACATCTAAATCTAGGAAAAGCAAAATGATTGATGAGGGAATGGTATAGTAAATAACAGTCAACTAGAACAAGCATGAGCTATGTTATATATTTAATTGACAACGCGACAACAAAGCCATGTAGTGTTTTTCATTTTATCATTTTGGATCAGTACTTCCTTACAAGGTCCTGTTGAAATTCAGAAAGTTATCTAAACTCTAACTCCTAGATAAGCAACCAACTTTGTCATTTTAAAATTAATAAACATAGTTCAATAGAATATTGACCCAACAGGATACCAGAATTGGTTTAGGTAGGAAAGGGCAACAACGTAGAACTTTTATACACAGACAAAAGAAAAGGATGTCTTGAAACAAAATATAACAAAAAGGAAACCTAGCAGGTGTCTCAAGAATTCTGAATGATGATACTATCTTCATTTCAAGTTATTTTCACCTTACATATATCTATATAGAGGAGGCAGAAAAACAAATAACTTGTACTCTCTTTTCCACAATAAAGTCTTTGTGATACATTTCATAAGTGTTTTCACTACCAGAATAAACCTTCCAGAATCAGCAGAAGTCCTGAAACTTTTCAGAATGAGGCAATTCTGAGAAGCAACCGCTGGGTAAAAGTAGTACAAAATTGCATGCTTTTCATTTTAAAGTTCAAAATTTTAATTTCTATTCTAAAGATCAATATTATGTATCTTCTCATCTCTTTTTTTTTTCATGCATTTTAGGTACCTTTTAGAAAAAGTTCAATGCTATTTTATTTCCATTAAGTGGTGTTCTAATCTTTCAAAAGTACTCCACACATGCAGCACTTCTCAAAAGTGGAAAAATCAGGGAAACTATGCGCCCATTCTGATTTTAAAGTAAGTTTGAAAGTCATTATACCTCCTGTTAGTTTCTCCTATCCTCACTTGGGCTCCATATGGAAAGATTTTCTTGACGGTTCCTTCTAAAAGTGTTCCTTCCTTGAGGTATAACAGTTCCTGAAACATTATATGGCAAACCAATGTCAGTTCTTAGGAAAAATAAGATCACAGAATCTCAGAACAAATAATGAGAGAACATTACAAGCAACAAAAAACATGAATAAATTATATGTCAAAATCCAACTGACCCAAGCTTCTTTCTCACTCAATACTAAATCATTCTTTTCTTCGTCTATTCGAGTAATCTGCACATGCATCCGGCAACCCACCTACACCATTAGGAAACAACATGTGTAAGAAGCAAATTAACAAATCAAACATATGCAACTATCTAAGAAGGAAAAAGTTAAACAATGAAAAGTTGTCGGTGCCCTGTTTAGAGGCTGAGGCAGGATGCAAATACCCAGCCTTGCCATTCCTAGTCTCATTACTTGTACAAATAGCTTCACTAAACAGAAGATTTTCAAACTTAAATTTAAAAATTTCACTTAAATTCAAACACATCATGGACGAATTGATTAACTACAATATCCGCTGAAAATATATGACAAAAAGAATCAACAAATGTGAAACCTCGATGAAAACAAGAAAACAACTTTTAAATGAAAATTCCTGATATTTCTAGAGATATAATTGCCTTGACCACAGTTTAAATATCAACAAGGAAGATTATAGATTTTCTTTTCACGCCTCAAGTGATATGGGGCTGCCTCCAAAACTCGGATGTCTAACTATCCTCTTTGCCCTAAGTATCCTTTGGCCGGTACTACACTTTAGGTCAAAAGCACGTACTTATCATTATGAAACACTGGCTGTAAATAAATAAACAGAGAATAATGGATTGTGTCCAGTGATTTCAAGTGCTTCAAGTATACACAAGCTGCATTGATGTTAATGACAACTCTGGCTGGTTGAACTATCTAACCACATAGAATTTCCAATTATTGTTTTTATATATCTCTTAATAATACCGTTGGCATCTCAAAGAAATTGTTTCATTTGACACTGATAAAGTGTCGTAGAAGGAAATAGTTCCAGTTGCATGATATCAATATTGATTAATGGCTTGGACACATTAACATAAAGAAATACAAATTATACCAGAAATGTAGCTAAATGAACATTGCATGAAAAAAGACATACATTTCATTCCTCAAACCCGTCAACTTACATTCTCTTTCAATTCAGTGAAGTTGTTCACTTTACTCATTAACTCAGTTTTTGGAAGGAAAGCTCGCAGACCCTGATGAACCAAACGGTGAAATGTTAGTTTTCAAACAAGTATCACAATTTCACATGCATAAAAGTCAAAGATACAAACCTCGATTCTTGTAAGAAGGCCTCCAGTATTCCATTCTGTAATTCTAACTTCAATAGGTTCATTGAGTTGTTTTATCTGTAAAATATGTCGAAAAGCTCTTAAAAAAAACGTAGCAGTTCCAAAGAGAAAATCAGTATCATGAAGTCATGACAATACAAGACTTAAGAGTACCGAATAACTATTAACAAATAAATATGGTGTCAAACATAACAGCAATTGAGGCAACATATTCTGAATGCATAAAAGAAGTCATGCAGCAAGCACAAATATTCACCATATAAATTGCCAATGCCGTTCCAATGACCAGGAAAAAGAACAAAAAAAGGTGAGAAAAGAACCTGCCTCACTCGATGCCAAGCAATTCGCCTGAAGAGCCGTCTAGTTGAAAGCAAAGGCCTACCGCTGAGAGTTCTTCCAAGAACCTCAGCAAACAAAACAGTTCCGGTTTCAACAACAGGCCCTCCTGGCACAGGTCCCCCCATCACAGCTTCATTTTTCACAATTCCCATCTTCCCTCTAACCATAAACTCCTCGGCGTCATAATTCGTATCACATAACAAGTAATCCATCTCTTTGTCATATAAAGGCAACACCTCCTTAGTCAACATTGTACCCAACAAGTCTGCCCCGACATTCACATCAAGTTTATTCTCATTGCCCGAAACAACAATTCCAACCACAAAATCACCCGGCTTCGGTTCATAGTACTCCACATTAACCTTTTCAGCCTTCTCATTGTCACCATCCAATTCACTTTCTTCCTCGAAAACTCCAATCTCCCCTCCCTTTCCTTCCACTCCCTCTCCATCCGCACCATCTCTCGGCGCGAAAAACTTCAAGAAAGGCGCCAATGCCTCGTCTTTATCAACCATTTCCGATTCTTCATCCAGTTTTTCGGAATCTTTATCCACTTCCAAAGCAGACCCATTACTTATAGGTACAGGGGAAGGCTTATCCAGGAGCTCAAGCTCTTCATTCTCTCCAACCCCATCCCCTTCAGACTTGTTCCCCAAATGGGTACTAGGAAAAATATCATACACCTCACTCCTAGAGCAAAACGTAATCCGGGTACTTTCCCAAACGGGAAAATTCCTACAAAGTTTCAGACTTTTCGACAACCCAATTGGGGAAAACGAGCTATAACTTGAAGGTTTTGCAGACGCTGAGGTTTGTGAGTTGAAATTGTCGAGATGAAGTGACGAGTCGGGGAAGGAGAAAGACTTACAGGGGTAAGCAAGGAGTAGCATATCTGTTTTCGTTATCTTGGGCGCCTCATGAGATTGAGCAATGTCTAACGGAACTTTACGAACCCCCCATTGTCTGCAGCGTAGTCTTTCCCGGCCAGGTTTATCCCTTCAGCTAGATTTTTGTGCTCTAATCGGTGTCGTATGCAACGCAGCGTTTTGTATTATTCCTACCATTCACCATTCACCAAGTAGGGGTGAAAATCCTTCTTTGCCTCCTACCGCAGAAATAGCACTACGCTAACGTTTTGCAAGACAATTTATTAGAGGTGGGCACGGGTCGGGTTGGGTCGGGCCCAAATTTGAAGGGACGTACCGAATTCGTTTTAAAATGCAATGGGTTGGGGCGGACCGGGTATAAGAATTTTAAGTTTTGGAATCAAACCTAACTCGGCCCTTTTCAAACAGGCTAGTTTGGGTCAGGTTCACAGGTCTAATTACAATTTTTTTTCCTCTCTATATTGAATGCAGCAATCGTTTGTACATTGGCTATGGCCTGTTTAGCTAGATAGATGGCCTTGGCATGTACAACATCTAGGCCTCTCGAGAAACCCATCATGAAAATTTTCTGTAACAAAAACCAATAAATTACATTATTTCTAATGCACAGTCGACGAACTATTTAGGAAAGAAAAAAAAAACCTGCAATGCAACAAACAAAGGGTAGATTGCTATGAAAAAAGGCAAGACGCTATTGCAAAACAAATCCCGTGGTGCAAGCAACAAGCTTGAGTGTTGTGTTCTGTACAATCACATAAATCCTCTCATATGGCTGATTTGGCATTGTTAGCATCAAATCAAAGTTTAGCAAAACCTACCTCAAAAATCACCCCAAATCAAAACCCATATCACAAATTTTTTCCAAACCCCTCAAAAACCCAAATTAAATTCCCATATAAAACCATCAGGAAACCCAAATAAAAACCAATTTGGGTTTTTTTGAAAATTGGAAGCAAAATCACAGTAGGGGGCTCACTAACCTCAAGTTCTTGGCGTCGATGAACTCGTTTGACGAAGATGGTGGTTAGGTGGTGGGTGGCAAAGACCTCGATATACAGATATGGTGATCAAGTAATGGGTGGGAGGAACCTCGATCGACGGAGACGAGACGGAGATCAGTCTAGGAGAGAGAGATCGAGAGGGATGAGAGTCCAGAGTCAAGATGTTTGAGAGTTAAGAGGCATGACGGTTTGTATGGAGATGATCTAGAAATTGAGAAGATAGCTGCAGATGATTGAGATATCAAATTTCTTGATATTAGACAGGGTATATGGTTCAGGACGGGGGCCCGTTTTCTTAGCAATTTAGACTCGCCTTACCCCGCAACTAACATGGACCAGCTCCGACCCGCCCCGTTTTAGATTTAAAAAAATTAGACTTGCATAGACCCGCCCCTACCTGTGGGTCCAAGACTCATTTGCTCACCCATATAGTTTATCATTTTGCCCTTGTTGCATTGACATACCATTTGTGCCTTTGTCTCGGTTCCTCTTATTTTGGGACAAGAAAAAAAGAAGGTGCACCTGCATCTCTTATCATAGTAAAACGCTCCTCAGACCCAGAAATCTGCTCCTCTACTCGGCTAGTGTTGCTTTGCAATGGTGTTGCTACCTTCTGCTCCTCCATTGCAGCGATGCAGTGCTACTGAGTTTGCCATTGGAAGCAGCACTGCAGTAGCTAGCCAAGCCATTGTAGCCCACCATTGCCCCAACAAGTTAGCAGCGCGCCGTAGTCATCCCCAGCTCAATGCTGTCGTGTACCACCAGGCCCACCACCAATCATCATAAATTTTGAGGTAAAACTCTAATTTTGCAAATTTAAATCCCTAATTAATAATTTAACATAAAATTTTGTTTAACTGAAATATGATTATTGGTTAATTAGATTGATTATTGATTAAATAATTGTTGTTTGATTAGTTAATTGAATTGATTAATTGCATTGTTGTTTAATATATATGATTATTAATTATTGGTCAATTGAATTGATTATTAATTGACTGAATTGTTGTTTGATTAGTTAATTGAATTGATCTTGTTGTTTTATTAGTTAATAGTTATTAGTCACAGTAGAGTCTAAGACCCTTTTTTTTCTTTCTCATTGTACAGTTACGTAATGGAACGATACTATAAGAAGTAATGCTTAAATCCTCATTCGAATATTTCGAGTAGTCTTCATTCAAATCCTCATTTGAATATCCTGGGTAGTCCTCATTCAAATATTCCGGTTACTCCAAATCCTCCTTTAAATATTCTGGGTAGTTCACAACAAAGTCAGGTCACTAAGTGTTTGGACCTGATTTTACACTATCGGCCCATTGCATTGAAACCATTGGATGACTCCAAAACTAAACAGATTTTTCTTGATATTATTAATAATTTTAATCATGGTAATTATCTTGAGATAGATCTTTTGAGTCCAAGGAGATCGGGATGGATTAAGTAGGATTAACATGGTGCGAGGTCTACAAAGTCATTCCCTTTTCGCTTGGATAAGGGATTAAACTAATCATATTTGATTTGAGAAGCATGCAACATGTGGTGATTGGATTGATTCACAATTAAATTGAGTTGGTTTGTGATCTTTCATTTGAATTAATGAAGATTGCATGGAGATAAGCATGCATGCATGCAACATCTGAGGCAGAGACAAGCCCACGTGGCTCCTTGTTATCAATCTAGAGCCCCATTTTGAGATAGAAATACATCTCATCAAGCACGTGGCCTCATTATGAAATATTATTTGGCTATCAACATAAAGCCCCATTTTGAGATAGAAATACATCTCATCAAGCACGTGGCCTCCTCGTGAAATATTATTTGGTTTCGTGCGTGCATAGGATAAAGATGCATGTGTTAGAGGAGATGAGTGACCGGTTGATGGGTAGGGGGAAGAATTGTAATTGAATTGCTATTCTTTACAAAATTGCATGGATGCATATGCGCATACAACTCGGGAAACAGAGTTTTGGTTGGAAAAAGCATCATCATTCAATGAGTTTACATTTGAAAAAATAGTCAGCGTGGGAAGAACAGCGTGGCGTAATAAGAATACAGCCACTATAAATACAGAGCCATAGGCAACATTCAAGGCCCATTTAAATCAACACACAAATTGCCCTGCGCAAATCCTCTCAAACACCTAGAGATTTTTATTTTCTTTTTTCCGCCAACACATCTTCAGTTTGGATAAACAGTACTGGAGCCGTAGAACCAGCTGATTGAGGAGCACCTTTAGTTTGGATAAAAAAGCACTGCTTCGAGACTGATTAGTTATTTATCCAAGTTTCGGTCATCAAGGATTTCTGAGTCCTTGTTGGTAGAGGTCATCTCATCAGCCTTCTCGACGAAGTGAAGTGTTACCAGGTTACTACATTTGGCATATTGAAAGCCGGATTTGATATTGAACTTCGTAGAACTAATAGCTTTATCTTTAGGCTCTAGAACCCGAAGGTCGAGACGTGTTCTTTTCTCGGTCACAGTCGCAAGATCAAGAAGTCAGCAACGCGCTAAATGCCGCATCAACATATGGTTTGATAATTTTGAGTGGTTGGAGTATAGTATAATAAAAGATGTTGGATTTTGCCGTTATTTATATTTTTCAAATATGTGTTGATAAAGTGGGAAGTCTTCATAGTAAAGCTTCACAACAACCTAGAGATTGATGACACAAAAGCAACATATTGAATAATCGTTTCAATAAGGTAAACACCGAGCTACTTATGTGTATGGCATGTTTGAGATCGGTGAATAATAGTTTGTTTTGCCCAATTTTATCCTCAGTTTGATTGTGTCGACATCATAAATCTTCTAATTCAAATTGACAATTATATTCATGATATGAAGACACATAGTGAGTTTTCATCATTGGAAGGAATTAGTGTTCTTTCAAAAGTGTTGGTGAAGATCGGGAGGTGTGTAAGCTACAAATTAGTGTATAAGCTTCTTATATTGGCTTTGCTATTATCAATTGCAACTGCTTCAGTGGTGGGAGATTTTTCTGCTATGAATGTTGTGCAAACACCATTGCGTAACAAAATGATAGATCAATGGTTGAGTGATAACATGGTTGTTTACATTAAGACAAATGTATTTCCTTTTATTGATAATGAGCCTATTATACGACGTTTTCATGACATGAAATCTTGCTGACAACAATTATAACTTATTTGTATTAATAAATTATGAACGATATTAATATTGTCTACTTTCTAAAGGATTTGTGATATGATTTTTACCACTTTGCATAAAAAGGGTTTAAAACGCCTAAAACACTTGCCAGAGAAACAAATTATTGTAGTATAGTTGGTTCAAGCAAGGTCATTCTCCACAAGGATTAATTTAAATAAATATATGTAAAACCGATTCTCAACTAATTACTTAGAACAAATTTTTGGAAAAAAGTAATTTAATGACCTAAATTAAGAAAAACAAATTTAATTAAAAAGATTAACTGAAGTCTGCAATTTTAAAGACGGAAAAAGGAAACAATTTTTTGAATTCAAAGTGAGAAAACACTAGGGTTTCGCCGTCACCTTAACAATCCAATGTAGTTCTTTTAATTACTTATGAATTACACATGAATATTTTGAAGGTTAGACTTTCCTAAAGTATATCCTACTTGGAACCTCCAACATAGAACATATATCTGACATGTAACAAGTTCGTGGTGTCTAGATCGAATGTGAACATGCAAGATGCATTAAGTTTTGTGAAAACCTTTTGAAAAATCATATAACCTTAATACATGTCGTCCATCCTTGTAAGTTACACATATTAACCACAACAAGCCTTTGTCAATTTTAAGGATAACCCTCCGCCAAAAATGCATCAAATTACTTTTCTAAATATCCTAAGCAACTGGGTGGATTGGCTTCGAATGTGCCATCCCCATACCAGAACCCGTTTATTTTCTCCGAAGCTAAACCCATAGAATCCTCGAATGGGTTTTCCCCATAGCCGAACCCGTCAGGTGACAGATTTTTGATCGGGAACGGTTTTCCCTATTATGATATTTATATATTTATTTATATTATTAACTAAATGAAGAATATTAAATAAATGATATTAAATAAATTGCTATTATTAATACAATTGATACAATGCATCTAACAAGTAATATTAAAAATTTATATTACCAAGAAAACATTTATACTCTTGAAAATTATAAGCATATAATTCATACTATTAATGATATAAAAGTAAATAATTAATTTCATATTTAATGTCAATATTTATACTTTTTTATTCATAGATGAAATGGTTCGGTTTCGGGTATGTGTTTGGGGTAGATACCCCAATAACCATAACCGAACTCGAAACCGAAAAATCACAGAGTCTTTATAGAAATAGAAAAAGACTAAAAACACCTTAAAAGTATAAATCTTGAAATCTCTAAGCTTTCGTCAAAATTCTCTCTCCAAGAAGCTAGGTCATCCAAAAGGCTTATTTATACTACTCTAATTCCTCCTAGTAAAAGGTGTTTGAATAAAACTAGGAAACCAAATAAATTAAAATAAATTAGGAAACATAATCCTAAATTGACTTGGTAAATTCCCCCAAAATTATCCACAGCCACGTTTTGAACCCATATCAGCTCTAAAACCAGCCCAAGATATCTAAATTTAAAGCTTGGACTATTCTGAACAGTTCTCCAGATGGTCACAAACCCATCAGAGGTAATCTTGGGCTCCAAAAATCACAATTACCCAAAAATGTCACTTTCCACAACGCGCACTGCTCCTTTAATTAATCACTAGAAAATAACCCCTATGTAGAAATTGCTGAAATTTTGAAACAAACAAGCTAAGGAACACACGAACGTCCTCCAATTTGAATTACTCCAAATTTCGTCTGTTTGATTACATTTTGCTCTGGAAGAAGTTGAATATCCTATGTTGAAAATATAAAACAAACTATCAAAATTCTACCAAATTATACTAAGAATAGAGTAAAATATATAATATGAAATCGACTCATCAATTTGGTTATCTACATTTTTTTTAACCTTGACCCTTTAAAATTCACCCCTCTCCCAACAATACATGGCTTCACCATTAGGAGCAAGTTCTTCTATAACTCTGGCAAAATAGAAATGATAAGAATAACCGGATCTTTCATCAAATTTGGCCTAATGCTATAGGTACTTTTTGAAAGCTTTATCTACTAGAAGGAGTTTCTTACATGCAAACCATCGTTCGAAGTCTCCCACCTTGTTCAAACCTACTGCAATTAGGTGGAGGCATCCTGATAATGCTGTGAAGAAGCTCAATTTTGATTGATCAGTTACTGCTGCTAATGGAGATGCTGGTGCCTATGTCACTCATGATGATGTGGGGATTCCTTTAGTAGATGATGCTAGGAGAATTGGGAAATCTAACATTCTTGCGGCTAAGGGACAAGCTTTGGTGGATGGTCTTAAGAAGGCGTTAGACAAGGGTGTAGACATTGAAATTTCGGTAAAATAAATGTTGACCAATAATTAAAATTTCAACGCTCACGTGTCACATAAATTTTACACGTAGTGTATGACTCGACGAAAAATCGAAAAGAGTCATAAAAGCCATCAAAAGGACACATGTCAACACCTAGCAGAGACGACTGATTTCATCTAATTATTTAAATCCAAAAATCAAGTTTTGGAATTCTATAAATAGGAAGCCATTTCATTCATTTTCATTGACCAATTCACCAACACATTTATCTACTCCCAAATTGGAAGAGAATTCTTTTGAAGTTCGTTCTTCGTTCTTCGTTCATCATTCTTCAAGAATCAAGCCCCGATGGCCCTTGAAGAAACGCTCTTCATCCTAAGATCAAGCCCCAACGGCCCTTCGGATCAACACAACATCAACAAATCCACACCATTGTTCATCCCAAGAATCAAGCCCCAACAGCCCTTCGGATCAACACAACATCAACGTTCATCGTCAAATCCCTAAAGATCATCCTCGTTCATCCTAAGATCAAGCCCCAACGGCCCTTCAGATTGACACAACATCAACAAATCCACACCATTGTTCATCCTAAGAATCAAGCCCCAACGGCCATTCGGACCAACACAACATCAACGTTCATCGTCAAATCCCTGAAGATCATCCTCGTTCATCCTATGATCAAGCCCCAATGGCCCTTCGGATCAACACAACATCAACGAATCCACACCACTGTTCATCCCAAGAATCAAGCCCTAACGGCCCTTTGGATCAACAGCCCATCAACAAATCCATATCTTACGAAGATAGAATCAGAGGATTACAAAGAGATTGTAACCCAAAATTCATCCCAAAATTCATCAAATACAAATATTATTTTGTACACGTGTTCTTGTTTTAAGAATTTTTCGTGTTTACAAATTTGGCACGCCCAGTGGGACCATCTCTACCTCTCATCTCTATCTTCAAATCCGCAAAAAAGGCATATATGGCATCAAGGAAGGCTCAAATTGTTCCTGCAACTAACACGAAGAACAAGAGTATTCTTATCATGAGCGGTGGCGTTTTTGGCATCACAACTCGAAGCAAGGCAAGAGCTCTTTCCGCTGCATCTTTCCCCTCTGCATCAACTTCGCCAAAAGTTCATGAACACCTGAAATACAAGCCCGTGATCACTCTGGCCTCGCTAAGTGCGCCAATGGAGGATATCCCAAGGAAGTGCCCCGAGTCCCTGATCTCTGACGCCGACTCGAGCAGCAGCACAACCATGCAAGTCATGACCACCAGAGCGACTTCGATCGAGGAACAGTTGGCTCAAATGAATGAAGCGATTGCAAAGCTCACACAGACTGTGGAGGAGAAAGACTTACAAATCGCCACACTTGTCAACCAATTGGAAATGAAGAACAATGAGAAAATGGTAGGTGGTGAGGATGAGAAACATCTGACAAAAGAAATCGATGAGAAGCCAGACCAAGCAACGACACTCATGGGATCTCTGTCTATCCAGCAGCTGCAACAAATGATCCCTAGCACCATCAAGGCACAGTGCGAAGGGAGCTCACATACCTCCATGTTGTATTCAAAGCCTTACTCCAAGAAAATTGAGAACCTGAAGATGCCAAGGGGATATCAACCGCTAAAGTTCATGTAGTTCGATGGGAAGGGAAATCCAAAGCAGCATGTTGCCCATTTCGTTGAAACTTGCAACAACGTGGGAACGGAAGGAGACTACCTTGCGAAACAGTTTGTTCACTCTCTGAAGGGAAATGCATTCGACTGGTACATGGATTTAGAGCCTGAATCCATTAATAGCTGGGAGCAATTAGAGCGAGAGTTCTTGATTCACTTCTACAACACTCGTCGCATAGTAAGCATGCTGTAGCTGACAAGCACAAAGCAGTGGAGATACGAGCTAGTTGTCGATTACATCAACTGATGATGCACTCTGAGCCTCGACTGTATGGACAGACTCTCAGAAATCTCCTCAATCGAAATGTGCGTTCAAGGTATGCAAAGAGGATTACAATACATCCTTCGAGGCATCAAACCACGGACATTTGAAGAGTTAGCCACCCGCGCTCACGACATGGAGCTAAGCATTGCTCATCATGGAAAAAAGGAGCCGATTATCGACTTTAAGAAGGATAAAGTGTTTACTCCAAAGGTGGACAATCGTGGAAACAAGCCCGCCAAGGAAGCTTTTACCATTGACACTACCCTCATCAAGACCTCTTCCGCACCCGTCAAAATCTCCTATAAGAATAAAGCAAAGGAGATAAAAAGAGGTGAGCCCTCTCGTACCCAAGACAGGTACAAGAACACCTTGAGGGAACTAGAGCAGAAAACATACCCATTTTCAGACTCTGACATGGCCTCAATGCTAGACGACCTGTTAGAGAAAAAGGTGATTGAGCTGCCTGAATACAAGCACCCGGAAGAGATGAATCGCGTTGACGATCCCAAGTACTGCAAGTACCATCGCATCGTGAGTCATCCCATCGAAAAGTGCTTCATCCTCAAGGAACTCATCATGAAGTTAGTACAACAAGGGCGAATTGAACTTGACTTGGAAGATACGGTCGCGATGCACACTACGACAATCGTGTTTGGGTCCTTTGATCCCGTGCCTCTTCAGGTAATGCATGACCATCCTCATCTATGCTCAAGTCACACGGCCCCTTCTGCACAACCATCGTTAGGGGCAAATAACCAGGATGCACCAACTGACGATAATGAAGGATGGACCTTAGCGACCCGTAAAAAGATGAAGAAGCCCAAACCACAAGCCACAAGGCCGAAGGTAGAAGAAGAAAGAAAGCATTGCCGTCGCAACAATAGGAACCCCAAAAGAAGCGCAAAAGTTGCTAAGGCAACATACGCTGGGGAGCCTATGGAATAAGAGCCACGCATTCCCGTCTCCTTGCACGAGTACTTCCCGAATGACTTCTTCCAACGGTGCACTATCGCTGCATGTCACATAGTGGAAGTAAATGAACCGTTAAGAGACAAAGTTATCGCCGTTGAAGAAGTGAAGACCCTTATGACCAAAGAAGGTTTGCCGACCCACGTTAGCATCGATGAGGCATTACGGTTACCCGAGGAGATGCGGAAAGCACTGATAGTGGTCTTAGCAAATCCCAATGACCATGAAGTACAAGGAAACAAGGACGAAGGCTCAAGGCTTTGGTCATATGAATATGCCACATGTTGTGCCACCCAAGACTCAATCAACTTCACTGACGAAAACTTACTGCTGGGATCAAAACCTCACAACCGCCCTCTCTTCGTCTCAGGGTACATAAGGGAGAGCAAAGTCAACCGCATGCTTGTGGATGGTGGATCGGCCATAAACATTATGCCAAAGTCAACGATGGCTACAATCGGCATCAAAATAGACGGACTGTCCCTAAGCCGTCTACTAATCCAAGGTTTCAACCAAGGAGGACAAAAAGCGATATGCATGATCCGAATGGAGATGACCACTGTTGAACTCAAATCAAGCACGATATTTCATGTGATTGATGCAAGAACTTCATACAGCCTGCTCTTAGGAAGGCCTTGGATCCATAAGAATGGAGTAGTGCCATCTACCCTTCACCAATGTTTAAAATTATACCAGGAATGAGTGAAGGTGATTCGAGGCGATACCAGGCCATTTATCGAAGCCGAATCACATTTTGTAGACGCCAAGTTCTACATGGAGGAAGACATGATACTCGAAGCTCTCCCAAAAGAGGTAAAATCCACGGGCAAAGTGACGCCTAAAAAGCAAGAATGGCAATCTGTTCCAAGAAAGCAAGGAAGAGAAGCCAAGCCGTCTTCAAGAAAAAAACAACGATGAACTCGTGACAGCCAAATGGGGTGAGACGCCCTTAAAAGAGCCGAACACACCAGTCTTCCTATACATCCCGATGTCGAGAAGAAAGAAGGGTCAAACCTCATTCGAAACAGGGACAAGGAAAGCCAACATGTAGCAGTGCAATGATGATGTAGAATTGCTCAAGACGAATGCAATTTTACCTCTAACACAGCTAGGCAAGACCACCGCAAGGCTTCATAAAAGCTCTGCCAAAAGGAGTAGAACCAAGCTTTCTCCCAACCAAGAGGACCGAAGAAGGTTTTGATCGAAACGCCTACAAACTTATGTCGAAGGCTGGGTACGCCTTCATTCCCTTTTCGAATCCTGGAAAGAAGGTTCAAACATTGTCAACAACAAAGAATGTGACCTCACCAAGACTCAAAAGAGGCTGAAAGAGCATGGTTACGGAGTTGACAACGGCAAAGCAGGAATCGGCTTCACACCAAATGCACCTATGAAGATTTCGAGCAAAGTGAAAAACGCTAGCGCTCAGCACATCAGCGTGAGCGTCGTCCAAAACCGAGAAGAGCTTAATTCTGCCCCTCAGATATCAGTCTTCAATAGGATGAATCATCCAAGACCTAGAATATCGGCATTTCATCGCATTGATGGTCAAAGCCGAACCTTCGTCTTCAAGAGGCTTAACATGCCAACATCCCAAAGTTCTGTTTTTGAAAGGTTGTCAGAACCTAAGAAAACGCGCCTAGCTTCCCTCTACAATGGTCGGTTCTGAGGAGACTCGAAGAAACCGAGAAGCCTTCAGGGAGAAAAGAAACAACGCCAAAGAAATAGAAGCCCGACAGCTTAGCAGAAAAGGACGACATCCAAAGCTCTGTTCCTTAAAAAATGAAGCGCTAAGCAATCTTGGAGGTTGACACAAATGGACCACTGAAAGTAAGGAGGCGCACCATTATCCACGCCGGCCAATCTTCACATCAACAAGCCTAAAAGGACGGCACTGAAGGAGGAGTCCAAGACGTCTTCCACATCACAATCCAAGAAGACAAAGAAAGTGAAACCCCTAAGGAAGATGTCACCGCTGCACCACCATAGCTCAAAGAGGGAGGGCATCAACTTAGGAACGAGTCACGAGCCAGATCAAAGAGGCTCAGCACTACCTTCAAAATTTAAAAAAGACGCTCGTTCAAAGATCGAAGAGGCACCGTTACCCAAAAAAAACAAAAATCAAAAGCTGGATCAATTTGTCAGCACATTTCACGTGCAATCTCAGCTCTGAAGGACTCACGGGCCAAAATTGAAGAGGCTCGGCACTATCCTCCAAAATTCAAAAACTGCTTGTTCAAAGATCGAGGTTTGTCGCCACCCTTCACGTGTTGTCCCAGCTTTGCAGAAGTCACAGACGAGTCTAAAGAAACGCGTGAATGAAAATTACTCGCTGTCACTGACAAGGGTAAACAAACAGCCTCACTACCAGCTATTGGGAAAAATCCTATATCTGTCGGCCTTCGTCCTCTACGGTAAGGCAGACCTGCAAAAAAATGCCAAGCTTTTCCCTATCTTCAAGAATCTATTTCCAACGAAGCCCTAAAATACCCAGTATTCCTCATCCTCTGGAATGCCTCTGCAAACAAGCCACACCAGAGTAAGAGTATCCCATATCATCAAGGTCAAAAGCAAGAGTATCTCATATCACGCTTTTTCCCTGTCATTTTCCTTGTCTTTGTTCTCACCTGCAAGATAAGGAGAAATAACGCAATCAGTTGAAACCTTTCCCTGGTTGCTTACCTTGCATTGCTCCTGAGCACTCATCCCCAACTATTGTCAAGGTCACGAATTCTTTCGTCAAATACTTTAGCGCAATTGATACGGTGGTGGCTCACCATTCAAATGCAAAGGTTGCGCACCACTTTTGCTATTCAAAAAGATTGAAGTAGAAGGATCCACGATGAGCTAGCATCGTTGCTGAAGAGCAAAGGTTCGCTGTGCAACGCCGGCAAATCGTCACCACTTCTTCAAAAGCAAAAGTATCTCATATCACGCTTTCTCCCTTCCTTTTCTTTATCCTTGTTCTCACCTGCAAGACAAGGAAAAAGAGAGCAATCAGCCGACATTTGGAATCAACTCTCTGATCCAGAACCGACTGCCTGGAAACCCTTCCCAGATTGCTTACCTAGCATTTGCATTCCACTCCTGCAGTAGTAAGGCAAATACTGCAAGAAAAGATGCCACACATGCATAGGAGAAAACTGGAGAAGATGCCGCTTCTGCAAAAGGAAACAGATAAGGCAAGGGAAAATGATACATTGAAGTATGTAGAAACAAGCACGACGAAACATGTGCTGGGCCGTTCACTACTTCTTCAAAAGCAAAAGTATTTCATATCATCAAGATCTGATGTACTCTGGATTTGATGGACTTGTTTTGACCCTCAAATTCTTGAGTCGACTCGCAAGGATCACTTGCCCCGTAGAGTCGCTCATGGTCTATCCAACCTTCAAGATCAAGCCATCAACGACTTTTGAAGTAATCACAAGTCCGATTCAAGATCAAGTATTCACCACTCTTGAATCGACTTCAACTCCAGATAAATGGGTAAGCTCAGACTTTTAGCAAGTCTAGCAGAAGAAAACCCTCCAGCCCAGTTCAAGAATAAACCTATGGAAAGATACTTCTTCAAAAGAAAAAATATCTTATATCAGCAGAGTCGAAGGCAAAGATATCTTATGGCACGCTTTTCCTTTACCCTTGCTCTTGCCTGCGGGACAAGAAGAAATAGAGCGATCGGTCGGCATTTGGAAAGATTGAACAGAGAAACAGACCAACACCTCTACCTCGTGCTTGCCTGCTATGCAAAAGAAACAAAGCAGAGAATAATGCAGCATGGGCCGTACAACTGTATGTGTTGATTAATCCTTAACTAAATCGAAGATCGCTTGCCATATGAAGCCGTTCGTGGTCCGACAACTTTCAAAATCAAGCCTCAACAGCCCCTGAAGAAATCAAGACCCGATTTTAGATCAAGTGTCCAACACCCTTGAATCAACCTTCAAGATCAAGTCTCAACGGCCCCTGAAGAAATCAAGACCTGATTTAAGATCAAGTGTCCAACACCCTTGAATCAACCTTCAAGATCAAGTCTCAACGGCCCTTGAAGAAATCAAGACCCGATTCAAGATCAAGTCTCCAACACCCTTGAATCACAAATTTGATTCAAGATCAAGTGTCCATCACCCTTGAATCAAAACCAGTTCAAGATGAAACCTGTGGAAAGTCAACAAGCACAACAAATACATGTGTCGATTCGTCCCAGCAAAGTTGAATAGATCTCAGCCCAATTCAAGATCAAGCCTTAACGACACTTGAAGGAGATCCCAGTCCGATCCAAGATCAAGCCTTGACGGCCTTTGGATTGACGTCTACATTAAGGGACTTCAAAACACATCTTCTACACGTGACAAACACATGTATACGACACGCTTTGAAGTGGGGGCATTTGTAGACATTGAAATTTCGGTAAAATAAATGTTGACCAATAATTAAAATTTCAACGCTCACGTGTCACATAAATTTTACACGTAGTGTATGATTCTACGAAAAATCGAAAAGAGTCAGAAAAGCCATCAAACGAGACAAATGTCAACACCTGGCAGAGATGACTTATTTCATCAGATTATTTAAATCCAAAAATCAAGTTTTGGAATTCTATAAATAGGAATCCATTTCATTCATTTTCATTGACCAATTCACCAACACATTTCTCTACTCCCAAATTGGAAGAGAATTCTCTTGAAGTTAGTTCTTCGTTTATCGTTCTTCAAGAATCAAGCCCCGACGGCCCTTGAAGAAACGCTCTTCATCCTAAGATTAAGCCCCAACGGCCCTTCGGATCAACACAACATCAACAAATCCACACCATTGTTCATCCCAAGAATCAAGCCCCAACGGCCCTTCAGATCAACACAACATCAACGTTCATAGTCAAATCCCTAAAGATCATCCTCGTTCATCCTAAGATCAAGCCCCAACGGCCCTTCGGATCAACACAACATCAACAAATCCACACCATTGTTCATCCCAAGAATCAAGCCCCAACGGTCCATTCGGACCAACACAACATCAACGTTCATCGTCAAATCCCTGGAGATCATCCTTGTTCATCCTAAGATCAAGCCCCAACGGCCCTTCAAATCAACACAACATCAACAAATCCACACCACTGTTCATCCTAAGAATCAAGCCTCAATGACCCTTTGGATCAACAGCCCATCAACAAATCCATATCTTACGAAGATAGAATCAGAGGATAAATTACAAAGAGATTGTAACCCAAAATTCATCCCAAAATTCATCAAATACAAATATTATTTTGTACACGTGTTCTTGTTTCAGAAATTTTCCGTGTTTACAAAGGGATTTTTGGAGCTAGGGTGGAGGGGGATTCAAAGATGCTTGTCGATGCTATTAATGGTGAATCTTATCCCTGAAATCTCTTTACTATTATCCATAATGTGAAAAAGTTGGCATGTCGATTTTAGAGTATTTTGTTCTCTCATGCGTTTTGTGAGGTTAATTTTGTGGGGCAATTATCTTTTAATCCAGTGGTGTGGAATCGCTCTTTACCTACGGAGGCTAGTCTAACTTGGTTAGGAGATTTGCTAGCTATTCTTGCCCTTTGGTCTTTTCTCAGTAATTGTTATTTTCATCTAAAAAAACTTTGGATTTACAAGAAAGGTAAAGTTACACTATGATAATCAAAATATACAGTTCAGTCTTACATAATAAATAATGAAAAGGTTATCGTTAATAACACAAAACACTATGATAATTAAAATATATAGTCCAGTCTTACATAATAATGGAAAGGTTCTATATTAAGAGGGTGAGGAAGTGGGCTAAGCCTCACAATGGGCTAACAATAATGTGGTTCAAATTTGCCTTTGACAATAATTGAATCTAGATCTTTCACTTACAAATAGAGGGGAATACCACTAGACTGTAGCACTAAGTGCCTGAAAAGGTTATATTTTTTTGAGGTGAAGTACTATATTCATTGATGAAAAGGAACACGTACAAGTAGTGAAAATAGGGTGCTAAAAATAGGCATCGATAAAAACCTTGTTGGGAATTTCAACTCAGACAAAGGGAAAAAAAGCGTCCCTCATTAACCAAAATATAAAGTATGGTGAAGCAATTTAGTCCCTAAACTATAACCTCAGTGACAATTAGGTCCCTGAATTATTTTTTTGGGTAAAATAAGTCCCTAAATTCATTAAAAATTGCTAATTTCATCCCTACTATTATTTTCCAAGCTATTTTATCTAATTTTTCATCAACTTAAGTCACTTGAGACACTTTAGAGTGCAATACTATCATTTTATATAGGTTGCTAATCGATAGTATTACACTCGGCAGCACATGCAAGTAACGTGACTTACATTGACGGAAAATTGAATATAGTAGCTTTAAATCTAATATTAGGGAAGTAATTGGCAAATTTTTATAATTTAAAGACTAATTTTTATGAAAAAAATAGCTTGGGCACCTAATTTTTACTCAGGTGATAATTCAGAGACTAAATTGGTAGTTCACCATAAAGTATTGCTATCCTAAAAAAGAATATCAGAAATTACAATCGGAGGTTCATCAAACCAAGTTACTTGATATTGAGTGTCAAACTTAGCCTTGCTAATCGATGTGCTGCCGAGTGACTGGAGTGAAGTTGTAACAAGGTAGTTGTACTGGAAAGTGTGGCTGGATCACCTTCTTTTCAGGGAGAGTGATATGATTTTCACCACCTGCAAAAGTAGGGATAAAAACACTAAAAAATACTTGCAAGAGAACAAGTAGTTGTAGTAAGAATACTAATGTAAGGTCATTCCCACAGTGATTGAATGAATAACTTGTATTTATACTAATTCTTAATTAACTATTTAAAACAAAGGTTTGGAAAAAGTTGATTTTGTGATTGAATGAATAATAAAAACGAATTTAAAGTAAAAATAATTAAATAATTGGTAAGTAAAATAAACTAAAATAAAATGGTTTTGAAAATCAATTTGTAAAAGCACTAAGGTTCCGCCGTCACCTTAACACTCCCTACGCAGTTCTTCCAATTACTTATTAATACCCATGTGTATTTTGAAGGTTAGGTTTTCCTAATATCTGTCCTACTTGGAATCTCCAACATAAAACGTATAGCTAACATGCAACCCGTTCGAATTAAATATGAACATGAAAGACTCATTAAGTTTTGTGAAAACCCTTTGAAAAACCATGCAGCTCTTAAGACGTGGTGTTCGTCCTAAGTGAACTTACAATTATTAACCACAAGAAGTTGTCGCCAATTTCAATGAACCTTCCGACCAAAATTGTATCAAATTACTTTTCTAAACATACATGGTCGCGAATCACTAAGACACTTAGTTTCAAACACGGATTAATAATTCAAAACATGCATGCATAATATCATAAGTAAATTGAAAAGAAACTACATATTTTTGCTAAGGCTCGTGGCCTGGCCCTAGCAAAAGAGACTAGTTACGAACAATCATAAAACAAAATATTATTAAGAACATGGACAGAAAACACCTAGAAAATAAACTTCAATTGTCAAAGGCCCTCTAAGCCGAATTCTCCAAAGTAGTGCATTCCCCCAAAATCCTAATGGCTAAATAGCCTTATTTATACCACTACAAAATAAAATTCTACCTAGAAAAGGTCTTAGAGCATATGCAAGGGAGACGTCAAATTCAAAACATCAATTTGATGGCTGACTTGACATTTTGACATATTGTCAATATTTCACTTCCACCCGATATGTCAAAATTTATTGCATCATTTATGTTTATTTTAAACAAAAATAATAAAAGTTGGGTTGTTAAATGTAGATCCGAGTGAAGTGTAGCTGCAGAGAGGATTGCCGATAATGGGCGATGGTGGAATTGCAAGGGGCGGTGGAAGTTTAGCCACAATTTCAAAACCACCTCCTTTTGCAGCACCTGCCCTGGAAAAGTGATACAGTTTCAACTCTTCCAGGAGTGATGGAATCGAAACAAATGTATTCGAATTTTGAATAATCGAATGTGTTTATGTATGTGACTCATTACAAACAAACATTAGCTTTCTCATGATTCGCATAAAAAATAATCACAACCTTATCTCTCTCTCACGACCTTGCATGGCTGCTGGGAAATTGTGCAGATTTTGTGTAATTACTGGTTCAAAGATTTATAAGTTTCTGAATAACATCATTATTTCAATTGAATAAATTAAAAAAAAAACCTCTCATTATTTCAATGTATTATCAAATAATTATTAAGGAAGGGAATATAAATTATGGAGAAGAACCCAATTCTCAAAGCCAACTTCGTTCACAAGTAGTTTGTAGTTTCTAATTTTCAGATATTAATAAACTATTGATGTAAAATTGAATGAGTTCTAAGTAATCATTAGAGAGAGTTGAGAGATGGGAGATGAGAGACTTAAGAAAGGGAGAGCCTGAAGAGTAAGGAAGAATTGACGGCGTTGAAGATCGGCGATGCCGACGAGAGAAAAGAGGCGGCTTCGCAGATGGAGGTAGATTTAACTGGGATTGTGAATTTTGTTTTTAAAGTTTTTTAAGAAATAATGATTTAAGTTTTTTATTTTATTTTCATATAAAACTAAAAACAAGAAACCATATTTAAGTTTAACACATGGCAAGTTATGAGTGGCGTGTAGTGTCACTCAACATCATCCAGAGTCATGTCAAGCCCCACACAAGTTTTTCTTTCAATGGTTAGGCTAAAAGCCAAATATTTTAGCCCGAAAAATTTAGCTTTTAGCCCAAAAACATCTTTTCTACTCCAACCGTTCTGGCCTAAAATTTTAGTCCGGGATTATTAAAGAATGAACTTAGGCTATTTTTTTCTTAAATTAAATTTAAAAATAAATAAATATGTAGACTATCGTAAATTAATTTTATGAATATTTTAATCTAAAATTTTTAATTCGGATAAATATTGAAAAATCACTAAATTTTTCACAAAGCAAGCCTTCAACTTTCACCAATCTTCTTCACAGGTCTAATTACGACCTCTAATATGCTCTCTTGCCATGTTGAACAATTTAGAAACGGAAAGAAATGGTAGAAAGATAAATTGGAAGAACTGTAAGAGAAAATTGAGTTTTGTGTGGATGTTTGAACAACTACATAGATATTTATAGAGTTTTTGGGTGAATTTTGAGTTAAATAATTTGTTTTTCATTATTTTAGCTGTTGGATTTAAATTTGGGCCGTTAGATCTTTTTTGTTTACCATTAGATTTGATTATATTTGATCTCAACCGTTAGATTCAATGTATTTTAAAATAACATATTATAAAAAATGAAATTTGAATATGGATCGTTGGATCAACCAACGGTCCTTAAATCACAGCCATTGGATGTAATTATAGCCGTTGGGAGCCCAAGTGTGTGGCTGACACACGGCCTGACAGAGGGGCCCACCTTGTCAGGAAACCCTTGCAGGCACACGCGTGGGGCTCGTTGGAGCGTGGATGGGCTGAGACTGGCCCAATTGCCAGCGAGTCCACTCGCACAGGGGAGAATTTGGCCCAGTTTTAGCATGTGACTTTTAGCCCAATGTTTTAGCTTGGGTTGGAGAGTGTTTGGGGGGAAATTTGGGGGAAGTTTTGGCATTTAGCCCACCATTGGAGTTTGTCTTAGAATAATACTAGGAAACAAAATAAATTAAGTTAAACCAGGAAACAATCTCCTAGTCAAACAATGGAGAAATCTGCCACCTAACAAATCTGTCACGTTTTAAACCTAAACCTCCTCGAAATCTAGCCCATGATAGCTTGTTTTAAAGATTAGAACAATCTAAACACATCTCCGGAGGAGGCCAAATCCAAAATAGGCCATATTGGGCTCCAAAATTCGCAATCAAGCCCAAATTGTCATTTTGACGGTTGCTCCTTTGTTTCTTCTTCATAAATAAACCGTTTAGTAGAAAAATGTGAAACTTCGATATGAACAAGCTGAGAGACTCACGAACATCTTCCAATTTGAATCACTCAAAAATTTGTCCATTTGAGTACTTTATAATCAAGAGGAAGTTGCATATCTTACATTAAGAATATAATTCAAAGTATCAAAATCTCACTAAAATAATTAATAAATTATACTAAAATTAGAGTAAAATATATGGTATAAAATCAACTCATCAGAAAGCGTGTTCGTCTCTCTACAACCAAACAAAACTTTCCAATGGGAAAAGAATAACAAAGAATTACATTGTTATTTTATATTGTGGACATCTTATTAGTTATTAGTGTCAAAGTAGGTGGTTGTGCATAGACATAATTACATTACAATATTATAGTTCAAAGAGAAATGAAAGGTACCCAGCTAATTTCTTTTTAAGGTTAGAATAATTCATTCTTTCACATTTGTTTAGGAAAATGTTGCACCTGAGTTAATAACATTACCAAATTCACCCACATCATGAATCCCCACCTGCCTTCATATATGCCGCCACATACTGGAAGCTGGAAACTGGAAAGGTAGCGGGCTGTTGGCAAGGTTTAAGTAATAAATTTTCCAACCAGTTATAATAATTAAACATGTATTTTCCAAGATTTTATCCGTCAAGTCGATTTTTCCTCAGGATCAGCAAGGAAGAGCCAAAGGGATTACGTATTTATCTGCGTACGTATAACCCAAAAAACAAAAAGAGAATAAATTCCATAATCCCAACTGTTCATCTCTCGTATTCCATCAGCAGAACAAAAAGATTATCCATCTCACTGAATTGGTCGACAAGGAAAGCTAGCTGACCGTAATCCCGTTGGTGCCTTCTCAGTTTTCACATTTGATATAGGAAAATTGATTTTCGCATACTCGTTTAGTTATTTTCTCTTCGTATCTATCTCAGTTTAGGTTTAACCTTTAGATTGAATAAATTAAAAGAGAGTTAACAGACAAAAATACACAGAGGTGTGCAGTAAAAAAGAAAGTCCAAAAGTCATTTCCATTCTATATATACGGTCCTCTTCCCCTCAATCTTCATTCACTGAGTTTTCATTTTGCAACAACAAAAGAAAATAAACATGAAGAAATCCATTTCAAATTTCAAATTCCACCAAGCCTTTTTCGCAGCACTTTTATTAACCACAATTCTCTTATCAATTAACATGCAATGTTATTCAATCCGATCCAATCCAGTCCAATTCAATCACATCCTCCATTTTATCTTCACCACCAATCCTACCCTTTCATTGTCGTGCATTTGGTGCCTTTTCATTTCCACATTTTTCTACTACTTCACCTCTCGTCCCAAGTCCATCTTCCTCCTTGACTTTTCATGCTTCAAACCACACCCTAAACAAAAATGCAGCTACGCAACCTCTGAGTCCTTCGTGCGCAGGACGAATCGCTTCACTGAAGAAAGTGGAGAATTCATGCGTAAAATATACCTCAAATCCGGCATCGGAGACGAGACCTATGCACCCCAATTCGTCTTTGAATCAAACCCCAAAGCGAACCTTAAATATGCTCTGGACGAAGCTCAACAAGGCATGTTCTCATCCATTAACTCACTCCTTGCCAAAACCAAAATCGACCCAAGTCGTATCGATTGCCTAATTGTTACATGCGGCTGCTTCTCACCCATGCCCTCCCTCACATCCCTCATTGTCAACCGTTTCAAGCTCAAACCCGACGTAAAAGCGTACAATTTAAGTGGCATGGGATGTAGTTCCGGAGTAATATCAATCGATCTAGCAGCCAATTTGTTGAAGCAAAGTAAAAAAATTGGTTATGCCCTTGTTGTCATAACCGAGACAATTAGTTTGAATTGGTACTACGGTGATAACCGTCCCATGCTTGTAACCAATTGCATTTTTCGCGTCGGTTGTGCGGCCGCATTGATGACAAACGACCCAAGTTGCCGCCGAGTTGCAAAGTTGGAACTCGTTCACTCCCTTCGTACTCACCACGGAGCGAGTGATCGGGCCTATAAAGCAGCATTTCAAGAGGAGGACGGCAAGGGCAATACCGGGGTTGCCCTCACTAAAGATTTAATATCGGTTGCAGGCATGTTTTTACGTGAGCACATCAAAATTCTTGCACCCCGAGTCCTACCACTGAGTCAACTTGGTCTCTACGTGTACTCGGTAATTTGTTGTGCATTGTCCGGGGGCAAGTCGAAACCGATGGTTCCGGATTTTACCAAGCCGTTTGATCACTTTTGTATTCACACGGGCGGGAAAGCGGTGATCGAGCAGGTCGGGCGGGTGTTGAGGTTGAGTGACGAGTTGACTGAGCCGGCTCGGATGAGTTTGCACCGATTCGGGAACACATCGAGTAGTCTTGTGTTTTATGAGTTAGCGTATTTTGAGGCTAAAGGGAGAGTTAGGAAAGGTGATAGGGTGTGGATGTTGGCGTTTGGGACAGGGTTCAAGGTTGGAAGTCTTGTCTGGAAGGCAGTTTCGGATTTAGGTCAAGGTAGTGACGATAATCCATGGAGTGACTGCATTGATAGGTACCCATTGAAGTCATGGTAATTTATTCTGATTGTTGATCGGTACTCATTGGTACATTGGCAAGGATTTTCATTTTTCTTTTCTTTTTGAAATTAGCGGCAGAGAAGCAAGCAAGGATTTTCATTTATTTTATATATTTCGAAATTTTGTTATAAGATTTGGCCGTGGAGTTACGGCATTGATATATGTAGATTGCGGATAGTAGAAGCACGAAAAAGGACTATCTTTTCTTTCACCCGAGAAAAGAAAAAAGAGGAAGAAAAGGAGAGCCATTTTATAGCTCTGATTAAATGCAACTACTAGTAATTGACTAATAATAAATTAAGTAATTTCATTTTTATAGAGACCATGTAATAATAAAATAAGTATAGATGTTAAAAAGAAAATAAATTATATGTTTGTTGCCGAACCAATTGTCACTATGCTTATGTGTTTGTTAGCTTGTTTTATATTTTTGAGCTCAAGTTACGTTTGACTTTTGTCTTACACGAGTTAAATTTGAGTGAGCTTAGAAATTTGAATCCTATACTGAGCTAAAGCTGTTTAGAGCTATTTCTTATAATAATTTGGTTGATTAAGTAAAAGCTTTTTCAACTTGGCAGTGTATGTCAATAATGAGTATGACAGTCTAAGACTATCTTGGTGGTATGCTTAAGTTCAAACCCATGACCAAACAGACTTTAGCTTCCTCCTCTAGCAAGTCCGCAAATCTTCCCCGCCATTTCTAGCATGGCTTCTCTTCTCCAACGACCCCAATGGGCCAACCCCACTACCAATCCTTCTCTTCTTTAGCGACCCACCTCCAATCCCTCTCTTCTACATGAACCATGAATCGTTGTTCTCTATCGTTAAAAATGGTGATTGTTGAGGTGGGGGTGGGGCAGATAGAGGATGGTAGGCGCTGAAGAAGAAGCCATGCTAGCCATCGCTTGGAAGATTTGCAACCTTGAAGAAGAAGACTTCTGTTTGGCCTTGGGTTTCAGGGTAATGCTATGGAGACTAAATTTAAAGACAAATTTTGAAAACTAAATGATGTGTCACTAATACGAATAAGCATGTTTATCAACGTTTAAGTAATAAACCAATCATCACTTCCATGTCCTTTAGTTTCCAAAACTTTGTTTACAAATTTAGTCTCTCTATTATTACCCTGGGTTTAAAGGGTTGGTTTGTGTTTAGTTACTAAAGATAGCAAAAAGTGTTGAAATTGACAGTTGTCTTAAAACCATTGGGCCACATAGATGGTTAGTGAAAAAGAGTACTAACTAGTCAGTACCTAAGTATTGTCCCTTATAATTTGACAAAGAGACTTTATTGGTTTTGTATATCGATTCTAATAATAGAATGTGAATAATTGTCTATATAAAGGTTACATCTACTCTCACAGAATGATTCGCTCATTATTGAACTAAAACTTATTGTTGGTTGAGCATTGAGATGTTTGAATCATGACTTCATTCTGCATGTAAGGTTTTTCTTACAAATAATAGAATATATAATACATAAAAAATGCAACACAAATTATTTTCAAGCACCCTACTTTAAGGTAGCAAATATAAACTTCAAAAAAAAAAAAAAAAAGAATTATGATTGGAACTCAGTGCGAGACTAAACCATCACGCTTATAGTTTCTTTAGAAGTAAAGCAATACGGAATGACACAATGACAAAAAAAAAAAAAAAAAAAAAAAAAAAAAACAAAATATTATCAAGCTAAAAAAATATATATAGACAATGCATAAAATCTTCAGCGACAAGTAGAGAAAATTTATAGCAGTATCCTACCTTTAAAAAGTTTTCAAAGTAGACACTGGTAGTAGGAACAATGAACAATTCGGCTATAAGACTTCGGTTTTTGAAATTTTGTAGTATGTTTTAGGGCTCTTTGAGCGGCATGTTGTTTTGTTAATTAAATTAGTTAAACTTTATAGGCCTCTGTATATGTATTTAGACAAGAAAAGTGTTATTGTTCTAACGATCTTCTATACACTAACTAAGCTTTACAAACTAAAATAATGGGTATATATATATATCTAGCGTGTGTATATATCTAGCGTGTGCAAGAACCTTGGCTTATATAGTGGCATAAGCACACACTACTATGTTTTACTATTTGCGCGACGAATCAAAGTTGGTCGCGCAAAGTGTATTTCCTTTGCACGAACATCAGCGCAATGAAGCAGAATCCGTCGCGCAAAGATCGTAAAGAAAGACTTTGCATGACAAAAAAATATCATTTGTCGCAACAACACGGCGCAACGGTTTACCTGCGTCTCACAAACTTTTTAGGAATGAATGTTTTCGTCGCACAAAATACCAGGATACAAACGTGGGACAACTAATATTCGTCTCTCTAAACTTTGCGCGACGACAGCTTATTCATGCATGACGAAACCCAGTTTGTTGCTAGAGTTCAGCGAGATGAAGACGCTCGTCGCGCAAAAATAAAAAATATTTTTAAAAAAATTTAATTTTACATTCTGTTTTTTTTTTAATTTTGTAATAAAAAAATTACAATTTTTTTTGGTAATAAAATTAAATTGTAATTAAAAAATCTAACGAAGAGAAAAATAATTTATTTAAATTAATATAAATGTATGTACAAGAAAAATGTTCAACAAGTAAAGAAGTAAAAAACTAAGAAAATAATGTGGCGTAATCTATGAGGTTGTCATTTGGAGGCAGCTATAAGGTCTCGTGGTTGTGGACGGGTTGAGAAGTTGAATGTGGGCATGCTCGAGTTGGAAAGGCTCGGATGTTGACAGGGGACAAAGATTCAGGAGACGAATGCTGGACTGACTGAAGGCCTATACACTCTGTGACATTTGGCTCCTATACGAGGTGTGCTCAGTTCTAAGGTCAGCCACCTCTGTTGTCAAAGCTGTCACCTAACTCTTTGATTGCGATGATGAAGGGGCTCTAGGTTCTTGCCGCTGGGCATTCCCCATCATCCTACAATATGTCTCCAACCTTTGCCCGAGAGTCTGATCCAAGGTCTCCATAATGATCTAAAACCCCGCATCCTCTGGGGGGATCCACAAACTCGAGTGGAGCCTCGGGAGGAAGCTGGGAGGCGGACTCCTGAAGAACCAACTGCCTTTTCTCCATCATCGTCGCATGTGTAATATAGCATCAAATATTAATTATAACATTCATATAATAACCAAGAAACTTGAATGCGTAAAATAATAATTAAAATTGAAGAATACTTACATGAAGGGACTCGGTCAACTCATCCTCGGGTCAAACATAAACGTCCCGAAAGACATTGATCTCCGGGAATTTTGAACCCCCCTAAATAGAACAAGAGAAGAAAATTGTTAGTACGAAAAAAAAATATTAATGACATATTAAAAATTGAAAATAAAGAACTTTATTATTATTCGCCGCCGCTCCTCCATCCTATATAAGAAAGGCTTCGAACCGGAATGGTGGAGAATAGTCTTCTTATCCCGATTGCCCTTGTTGGCTTTCAACTTCTTCTGTTATACAAAAACTAAACGTATTAGTTCAAATTTAAATGAAATATAAAAAAATCAATAAATATTAGTAAGAAATGTATAATAATTTTAAACTTAATACAAAAAAGTACCACATAGTCGGACTCTTGAAAGTGACTGTAAAGCCACGCCTAATTATGTTCCTAGTCTTCAAACTCCTTCTGGCAACCCTCCTCAAGTGGGATTTGCGGATCATCAAATGTTTGAAAATATTGGTGCAGGTCGCTCTTCCACTACTTGTACTGTTCAGTGGAGAACTTGTTGAAGTACGCCAACATATCATCGTTGATGTTGTCGAAATTGTAGTTCGTTTGTAATGTAACAAATTAATTACATACATCAAGTAATATAAATATATAAAATTTAAAAGAAAGACAATTAAAAGGTAGGATACTTGCTAACAACTGATCACTCACCTTCGTCCTCACCTCGTCTAGAGTCTCCTTCCAAGACTTCCATTGTATAGGGCAATAGGTCCGAACGACTTGACCAATGTTATGGGCCAATGTGCTATGCTGCTCCTCCGTTGGTGCAGCCCAATGCCGGTCGTCGTATTCGATGGTGATACGTCTGTTGGTCACCCGGGTGACCTTCGCCGTTTTCAACTGGCAACAAGGGCCCCAGGTATTTTTCTTTGCTCCTAAAAAATAAAAATTATTCAAACAAACACAACAAATAAAACTGAAATTCCAGCAAAACCTCAAATAAAATTATAACAATTCCCAAACCCTTGACATTGGAATGAATAATATATGATATTCAACAACAATGACAACAGTTGAATAGGCCAAATTTGGACCAAATGCACAATTGCATTATGTAACAATTTTGATTGAAAGAAAGGCCGGTCACTTTATACTAGCATAATAGTAATAGTAATTTCCAATAAGCTAGAGAAACTAACAAAATTTAAATTCATATGCAGGATCAAGTCATGGAAACCACTAAGCTAAATTTTTGTGCGGATCATAATAGCTTAGCAAAATTTTAGAAACAAGAATACAAAAATGACAAGGAATTATTATGAAAAATTCAAAACAACTTCAGTAAAACAAAGGAAAAGGGATACTCTAGGAAGCACAAGGGTAATGTAAGATATGTTATATAATTTAAAAGTAGCACCTTGCTATAGCGTGGCCAAGTTTGTCTAGTCCATTTTCTAAGTCGGCAGAAAACATACAATTGACTTATAAATATCTATGAACTACAGATTGATGATTAATAAGAACAAAACTAAGTGTAGCCCTTTTAGATTTACTGTTAAATTGACAACTCATGGCATGGGGAGACAAACTTGATGAAATAACCATTCCAAACTGATTAAGAACAGAATGAAATGAATAGGTTTCTAAAAACTTGACCAAGGTGAGTTATGTATCACATATCTTCTAAGGCATTGATTCTAATAGCGGGTCACTCATATTTGGACTAAATTCACAAGGAAATAAAGGGAGTAAAACCTGGTTGTGACCCGAGGCATCAGTAGTGGATGCTAATGTCGTGTCAGGTGTGCGGGGGAGGCGATGGCCACGCATGGCGCTAGCAGGTAACGCCACTATTGAGCAAAAATTGTACACAATATGTAAACAAATAATTCACTCGACACAATTTCACCCTTGTTCATTTTTCCGAAGAGGGTTTTATTAATTTGAGTTCAACCCATTATAGACTATGCATCTATTAATTACAATCCTTCGTTAAAAGGAAAAACCCTTTGATTCTAGAATGAATAAATCAAAACTTGGAGATTTGGGTGTTTATTTGATTTTTGCGACTGCACCTAGGTCAAACTCTAGATTGCTTACGTACCCTCGTTGAGGGATCAAGTCACTCGTAGTTCCTTATGTATTTGTTGGGGTTTGATGCCTTGTGTAGCTTCAGCTCATGCAAGCAATGAGCATTTGATGCCTTGTGCAGTTTTAGCTTATGCGGGGCGAGGACTTTGAGCCATTGGAGCTTTTGGTGCCTTGTGTAGTTTTAGCTCGTGTGGGCGAGGACTTTGAACATTGGAGCTGTTGATGTGGCGTTGTGCCATTTGAAATTTGGAGTGGCATTGTGCCATTTAAAGCGGCTTAGTGCCAGAATTTTGACATGGCTTCATGTCATTTGAGACTTTTCTTCGGCTTTGTGCCATTTGGGATTTGATACGGCTTCGTGCCATTTGGGATTTGATACATGGTATGAGTTTCACCAATTTGAGGTGGTGAGTCTATCGAGTTTTGTACTTTGAGATGGTTCACATCCATGGTATTTGGAGTAATTTACATCCACGAATTTGATGTCGTCGATGTTATCTCTATAATCCTTTATTTTGGATTAGTTGGACTCAACATTTCTCCATCACGCTATTAGGCTCTTGCCATTTGTTGCTTGTCCTCGGCTCTAATTCATAGGGTCTACATTTACAAAGCCCATATGAATTTAGATGGGGAGCCGTGGCTTTTCTTTGTTCTCCATGTGGGCAGCATTCCCACTTAACTTAGAGAGATTTTGTTTTGCAGCAAACTTCTTTCTTTTTTTATTTGAAGACTTCGAATTTCAAAGTCCCAAATAGGGCTTCAAGTGGTGGTGTTTGTAGAGGAAAATCATATTTTAGCTTTCCATTTATTTGAATTTGGTTGGAAGACAACTGCCCATTTTTTAAGTGACCACATGCATGGTTTAGAAGAAAATTTTCTTTCTCTTCTTCTATACCGTGGCTTTCCTTTGTAGACTTTGCAATCTCCATTTTTTTTTCCTTATGTTTTGAATTCCTGGCACAAAAGGCTTTAGGGGGAACTCTTGTATCCCACGTTAATTTTGTACACGAGAAGATTAGATTAATGCATGCTGGTTTTCTTCTACAAGTGTGGTTGATCTCGAAGCCATAGTCTTGCTGCGTTTGTCATTTGGTCAAGTATAAATGCTGCATACCTCCGAGCAGTGTCTTTGCATAGTTGTTAGTGGCAGAGGCAATGGCGAGCATGGATCATGTTGATTTGATTTGAACTTCACGAGGTGGTTTAGACCACCCCGAAGAAATTCATGGGACTAACGCAGTGACAAGGAGCTAGGTTATGGTGGAGACAGAAAACAACAGTCGTCTTCTTTCTCGAGACAGATCATGGATGATGAAGAGCATCGATCATTCATATTTGATTGGAACTTCATGGGGTGGTTTAGACCACCCCAAAGAAATTCATGGGGTTGATGGCGAAGGTACGGAGCGACACGAACTGCTTTTTTTTTTCTCGGTATAGACGAACTTGCTAGGTAGAGATCCTCAACTGGGCTCTCGCTGGGTAGAGATGAAGAGTTATGGCTGTTTGAACCTTGAGGAAGTCAGCGGTAGGTGTAGGTGCGTGTCCATTGTTGCTGCCATCTTGTTTGAACTCATCTCTTGCGTCGTTAGCGAGTTTCGACATTATTGCTAGGCATAGTAGACCGGCGTTGCTCAGTTCCTTTCTTCCTCTGGGAGTTTTGCCTCAATGTGTTTGGTGATCTCTAGAAGAGGTTAAGAAATTTGGGAAAGGGTTTGGGCTTTGTTTCTCTGGAGTTCCACCTCCATTTTTGCTTCATGGAATGGGAAAGGATGAAGAAGCAAAGTCTTCTTTTCTACAAAGTAAAGAAATAACAACGAAATACAAAGGAAAGATTAACCCAAAAAAAAAGAAAAGATTTATACCTTTTGAGTCCTTGCTTTCCTTTTTGTGGTTTACCCTACCTCTGAATTCTTCTGTTCCTCTTCCCGTTTGTTCTCTTTGTGCCCCACAATTTCTGCAGCGTTTCTATATCTCTCATTCGTTGCTATCTTTTCCCGTCTCTCCTTTTTTTTTTTTTTTTTTTTTTGTGTCTTGTTTTTATGTCTCTAGATTTTTGTGTTGCTTTTTGTCTTCCTCTCTTCCTCGATAGAGACAAGTCTTTTATAGGCTTTTTCTTGACAGTTTGGATGAAGGAAAGTGGGTGTGGGTAGTGGAATTGGAACCACCTCCGTTATCTATTGCAGTTTTTAGAGATAGGAAAAGAAAACTCTCATTTCAGTTTCCTTTCCAGCATGGAGCAACTGCTCCCTTTTTTTCTTTTTCTTTTTATTTTTTGTTATCCACCTATATTTTTTTTTATCAGAAAAAGGCTAAAATCAATATTTGGACTTTAGCTACTTAATATTTAGGCTTTAGGCATCAATGTGTTTTTCTTGGAGCGAAGCCCAATTAAAATTTTTTTGGTGGATTTTTTTTTACCTCAACAGCCACTTAAGAGGTTGATGACTCTGGCACTTGGGAGACCCAGGGATGAACTAGATCCAATGAATTAGCCAGCCTGGGCTCCATTTATGCTGAAGTAGTGGCGGCTGCAGTAAGAGGCAGGAGAATCGAACTTGGTGCAGTCATCACCGCCTCACGACTTCTAATAAGATTCGACATTTGCACAATTAGAAAAAAAAATTCAATGCATATATATGGTTAAACAACCAAATTATGATTACAAATTCAAACAACCAAATTAAAACATTGTGCAGAGTAGTGCAGATTAGGCAGACTACTTCTAACTGAAAATAAAAAGTATTGCCACTGAATTGACATTATTGTCTGAAGAGAAACCACAAATTAACAAAATATAAAGGAAGAGAAAAATAGTTAGATTTGTGTAACTGAAACACAAGAATTGATACACTAATAGAAGAAGAAAAGCATATAGTCCAACTAAACGGAAACAATATTGTCAATAATTTGGTGTTTGCTCAGACTAGAACTATATTATTGTTCTATTTTAATTTCTCAAACGGCATAACACACAATGATGATTTGATTTCCATTGCAAAATCTTCCATACATACTCCACAATGAACAAGATATAAGGGGAAAACAATCACTTAAAACCCAGTTCCATTGGGCAAATACATTATAATTTTGTTGACAGTACCATCAGTTGAAAGCTTCTAAACATAAGAGCTACAAACTGAACATGTGTGCAAGACCATCAACTATCAGTGTAAACCAAGAAGCTTAGGGAAAACTATAACATAATCTTAACACCTCTGTCAACAACTTACTATTTGTTTTGTATAAATAAGTTATTATGATTCCAAAGTTGTTCAATAAAGATCTCCTGGCTACTTGTATGAATAAAACAAAGACAACTTATCTCCAAACAACAACTCCACCATGGCATGTTCATATTTAAGCAAGTTAGTTTAAGGCAGAAACAAGATTCTCACTGAATATGAATGAAATACAATCAGTTCTTCTGTGAAATAGTATTTATATATGTACATTGTAATAGCTAAACGATAAGTTGTAATAATATTTTTTCAATTCTTCATTCCAAAAAATCCTTGCAGACTGCAGGTAATTATTCTTCAACCCATGAAAGACTTGAACAGAACCCCAAAAAACAATAACTGTGAAATCAAGATTCCGGCTTATATATCAAGCTTTTCAAGTTTGTATTTTGTTCCTCCACCAGTAAACTAAAACTATATCTCTTAAGACAAATCCTAACAGGCCTGTGATGATTTCACTAACTCTAGGTAACTAGAGAGTTTTTTTAATTCCATCAAAACCCACGACAGTCTAGATATACTGCAGATTGAGACATTATTCAGAACTAACTCGAGCAAGTTAAGGCAACCATATATTATGTAAAGTTGTAAATTTCAAATGAAGCAAAATCTAAATTACACAAACTAAGAAAGCAATCTAATAGACTAACCAAGCAAATGAAAGTTAAGAAATCAATATTATGTAGAAAAGGTATTTAGAGTTCAAACACCTCTGGGTCCGTCAAGCAACTCCACCCAATAAGAATTCAACAAAGATCGACATAAAAGACCCAAAAATCCAAATAAATTTAGAAATCAGAAAGTTAGGGAACCTAAGTCCAACGCAGACATGTTCGCCTTCTTTTCCTTTTGCTGCAGGTAGGGAATAAACACAATATTGGACTAAAACTTAGTCCAGTCTACTCCAGTGAGTCCAAACAAACACACCTAATTGTAGAACCCTAAAGCAGATTAGAACCCTAGTTAAAGCAATTATTCAAAACATTATAACCCTAATTGTAGAACTCTAATTCCTAATTTGACTAAAGTTAAGTAAATTGAAATTTACCTCACAGGGAGAGCACTATCGGATAAGGAAGCGATAGGGTAGTCGGAGGAGGAAGAGAGAGGCCTATCGGATGAGGTAGAGAGAGGGGAATGCCGGAGGAGGAAGAGAGAGTGTGAGGGAGAGCAGAGGGAGATGGTTGTCGGAGGGAGAGTTTACAGGGAGGAAAGGTGAGGGGAAAATGGGAAAAGTGTTTGAGTTTTGAGTTTAATTCCGAGACTAATGTGCGACAAGCATAAGATATTCGTCGTGCAATAATTTCAAATTTTTACCAAATTATTTTCATGTGCGCCAATTTTCAGCTCATTGCAGGACAGAGTAATTAATTGTCACGCAAATGCCATTAACACAATGAATAATATTTTGTTCGTTGCCAATGAGCTGAAAATTTAATTTACCTAAGTAAATTTTAAAATTTTAAAATTTATTAAAAAATAATTTATTTATAACATAAGATAATTAAATTACAAAAAATTTCATTTACTATGTTTTACATGGCAAGTCGCAAATAAATTTCATTATTCATCATCCAAACTATAATAACTTTCACTATCGTCGCTATCATCACTTTCGGTCTCCCAATCATTATCCTCGATAACTACGTCACCATCATCGTTCAGGCCCACTGCAACATCGTATCATGGAAGATCACCGATGTCGATTGTAATTGACTGAATTGGTATTTTGATTGAAGACACTTCTTGTATCTGAAACGGTTCTTGGATAAGATTTGTATCTCGAATTGTTTCTGCATCATTTTCGATTAAAGATTCTAAACGTTGGTCAGCGATGTTGTCGACGTCGTCGTCAGGTGGGTCTTATTCTGGTATAGCATACACGTTCCTCTGATCTATCTTTTGAACAACTTTCCCTTTCCCGGTTTTCAGGTCATCTAGATACACAATATGTTTTGCCATGTTTTCCAAAATGTAAGGGTCGTCATTGTACCAAGTTCTGTTAATGTTCACAGATAGTAAGCCATGGTCCATTTTAACACTTCCCTACTTATTTAGGTTTGTATCACACCATTGACACTTAAATATAATCACTTAGTATCGATATTTGTAAAGCAATTGCACGACAGTTGTTAGTTTCCCATAGAAATCAATGTTCGTACTTTCACCTCCACCTGGGACATAGACACCGCTGTTTTGCATACATAACTTCTCATCTCATGCAGTCCCCAAAAACTTGACGCCGTTAACATGGCAACCCGAGAACAATTTAGCACGAATCGAGCCGAACGCCAAGTTATATAACTCTTCACTGTAAGTGGGGGAATTCGATGCTTTCAATTTATTCACCTAATATTATACAAAAACATACACATGTTAGTTTGAGAAAATTAAATACTATAGTATATATCATAAATACAAAACACTTATAACTTACATATTGGAGAAACCACTATGGAAATAATTCTCGGTGTTTCTTGGCATACAAATGTGATGGATGTTCTCGCTTCATCATCTTTTCATGCTCATCTAGGTATGCCATTTTCTCATCACAATTATTCAACATGAACCAGTGCACTACCCCCATGTCATTTTTGGAAAATGACTCACCTCATATACGATCTCCAAAGGGTCGTGTGCTTTGGGCAAAAATAGAAAGTTTCTCATTTTTCACACCCAGTCATTATTGCGCTGAGGATGATTGAAAGTCATCTCCACATCTTTTAAATACATTCCACAGAAAGTAAGCAACTCATATTGAACCCAAGCCTCTATAATTCATCATTCGGGCTTCATCCTATTGCGTACAATTTTTTCTGCTCCTAAAGAAGCCTGCCAAAATAAAACGATACAATACAAATGAGTAAGTGTGGGCTAATGATGCATAAACAAATGATTAAGATTATATACCTTTCTATTGGATACATCTAGCGATAGTTGAGAAGACTAGTAAGCAATGCCTCTTCGGGCAAGTGAACCATCACGTGAATGATACTTGTGAAGAAAGCTAGAGAGAATATCATCTCAAACTTGCATAGGACTTGGAAAATGTCATGGCGCAACTGATTAACGTCCATCTTTCGCAAAGTTCTTGCCTTCAGTTGGGAAAAAAAATCTGGACAACAACATGATTGGTTTCACTGCATCTTCCGACAATAGGTGTTGAATACCCACAGGAAGTAGGCGTTGCATAAACACATGGTAGTCATGGCTTTTTAGTCCAACAAATTTACTCTTGTCAACATTTATGCAATGCGCGATATTAAAATCATACTAATCGGGAAACTTTATAGATGATAAAAATTGTAAAAACTTCTTTTTGTCATTCGATTTCATGGAAAAAAAATGCAAGATCCCTTATGGCTTTATCACTGTCCATATTTGTCCATAAACCCCTCCGTATGCCCATTCTTTCCAAATCAAGATGAGCTTTGATCATGTCCTTTGTCTTGCCCTCAATATCTAGAATGGTGCCCACCAATATGTCAAAGACATTTTTCGCAACATGTATAACGTTGATGTTATGTCTTAATTTTAGTTTCAACCAATACGGGAGCTCAAAAAACATAGGCTTGTACATCCAGTTCATATGTGTAGAAGGTCTGGTTCTACTCACTATTTTACTGAACAGAGCAAAATCCAAACGGTTAAGTTGTTCCAAAATCTGATCACCAGACAATTCTCTAGGTCTGAGTCGTTGATCTGTGTTCCCTTTGAACTTTTTATCCTTATCTTGCCACTCGCAGTCCCATGGCAACCATCTCCGATGACCAAGGTAATAAAATTTTTCGGCGTACCACTTATATGTTACATCATCCTTACATACAGGGTAGGCCATATAACCCTTAGTGCTCTACCCAGAAACCATTGCATATGCGAGAAAATTGTTCACAGTGCACATAACTGCTGCCTGCAAAGTGAACATCTTCCCTATGGACTTATCGTACATGCGCACACCATTTGTCCATAAATCCTTGAGCTCATCAACCAACGGCCTCAAGTAAACATTGATTGACCTGCCAAGATCCTCAGTTATCAAAAGAGTCATCATCATGTCTTTCCAAGGCAGCAAATTATATGGGAATACAAAAATTGGCCAAGTGATGTGGTGTTGATTTAGAACCTTGAACGAATTAAATCCGTCAGTGGCAAGTCCCAATCTAACATTTCGGGGATCAGCAGCAAACTCAGGGAATGTTCGATCAAACTTTTTCCATGCCTCCCCCTCTGCAGAATGCTTCATCACATCGTCGTTTACCCGTTTTTACTTATGCCATCTCATGTCTATGGCAGTATGTGTTGACATATACAATCATTGCAGCCTAGGTTTCAGGGGTAGATAACACATGACTTTTTGTGGGATCTTAGTCATTTTATTCTAAGATGTCATTTTGAACCTCGACTCATTGCATACAAGGCATTTATCCAATTCTTTATACTCTTTGTAGAATAATGTACAATTGTTTTTGCAAGTGTGAATTTTTTCATAATCCAATCCATGACCATTCAACACCTTTTGTGCATGTCTATGGTCTTTCGGCAAACAATTGTCCTTCAGAAGCATTTTCTTGAAAACCCCCAAAAAGTAATCGAAACACTGGTTCATCATACAATACTTTATTTTTTGTACATTAGTTCCACAATGGCCGTGAGAATGGAAAAGCTCTCATACCCTAGGTATAACTGTTGGTTGGCATTTTTAATAGTTTTTCATATTGTTTGAACTCTACACTGTCCATTGGTGTGGGCAAGTCATCTTTTCCTTCTTGATTGGTGTTTGTCAATGCAAATGGAAAATCATCATTTATAATATCCATGACTTGTTCATTAGGATCCACAATAGGTTCAACATTGTCCACTCTTGTGACATTTGAAGACAAAACATTGTCTAATTGTTCCCCATGATGGTTCCAAGTATTATATGTCTCAATCATTCCATTCCTTACTAAATGAAATCAAACATTTTCAATTATCTCCCTTAACGTGTTATTACACCTCCTACAAAGACACCGGATTCTAGTTGCACCTGGGTTGTGTGCACATGCAAAGTCAATAAAATCCTTGATTTCATCCAAGTATTCGTTCGCGCATCTATTGGGTTCTATATCCATGTCTTGTACATAATTCTTGGAACCACAATAACAATACAACAATCACAACAACTTCATACAAAAAGAATAATGTCACCTTACGCCTCTGGTAAGGGCCCACCCTATCCCATTCGGGAATGCCTAGTCATGTCACGTAATTTACGACTACATCAGATTAGATTTCAACGTGGATGAATTTCGACAATATCTCAATACAGTTCTTCAAGTATACGACATAGATATAAAATACCCATGTACCTCCGGAAGAACGTACAAAGATGACACCGAAATCTCCACAATTGAAACCTAATCCTTCAACCATAAACTACGTGTCATAATTGTACATTCCCAAAATGTCCAAATAATGGGACAATTCAAGAATTAATTGGACTGCAGTCATGCTTTCGCATCCATGCGTGAAATCCAACTAATCCTCGAACGAGAGACTAAGTTTTACTAAAAATAAAAAACAAGCATGAATGATTTTGCACGACAAACAAGGTCTTCATCGCACAAATATCTTTTGAGCAACTAACATGGTCTTCGTCGCGCAAATTGTCACATCCTAAACTAGTCCTTATAGTAAGATATTGTCTGCTTTAGGCTTGGCACACATGGTTTTGTTTCTGGTGACTCGGCACGAGAACTTTCCAGTAGGTCACCCATCCTAGGAATGTTCTCGCCCAAACTCGTTTAACTTTAGAGTTCCCACGGAATCCAAAGCCAGTGAATCCCCAAAAAGCCTCGTGCTATATAGAGGTGGGCATGTACATATAAGGCACATAAACCCCTATCCGTTGGTCGATGTGGAATGTTACAATCCACTTCCCTTAGGGGCTCGACGTCCTCGTCGGCACACTCGCACCGAACAGTAGAGTGGCTCTGATACCATTCTGTCACGGCCCAGACTCGGTTTTATCGTAGCACAATATTGTCCGCTTTGGGCCCCGGCCACGCCCTCACGGTTTTGTTTCTGGGAACTCACACGAGAACTTTCCAGTGGGTCACCCATCCTAGGATTGCTCTCGCCTAAACTTGCTTAACTTCGGAGTTCCCACGGAATTCGAAGCCAGTGAGTCCCAAAAAGGCCTCGTGTTATATAGAGGTGGGCATGTACAAATAAGGCACATCACCCCCTCTCCATTGGTCGGTGTGGGATGTTACACAAATGCTATTTGCGCGACAAAAGAAAATAAACATTCGTTGCGCAAGTTTACCATTTTTTTATTTTATTTCCTTTAATTTACAATTTATTCTCTTCAACAAATTGCGCGACGAAAACATGTATCGTCACACAATGCATATTTTTTAATTTTTTTTTATGTTTTCCTGTTTAATTTGTATGCATTGTAAATTTTTATTTTATTATAAATAAAAAATTCAAACCCAATTAAACATTAAATTAATTAACAAAACTAATTTACTATCCCAAATAGAAATTATAATTAATATAAATATAAATACTCATCAACATAACATAAATTTATTAATTAAATTAAATATAAAGTCCTCAAAATATTATTAAATAAAAAACAACCATCCTTAACTTCAATCCTCCCTTGCTTGCAACACATCAAACTTACACTGCCGGAAACTTTACTTGAAAAGCTCATTCACATAAATCCTAGACCTGGCATTCGTGTCGTGTTTCTCGTGTTCGTGTCGTTTTCGTTTCATACCCGATAGTTTAACGGGTCGTGTCGTGTAACATCCGTTAAAATAAACGGGTAATATGACCCAACCCGAAATCGACCCGTTAATATTATCAAGTAATATGACCCGACCCGTTACCCGTTAAGAAAAATATTTTTTAAATCAATAAATAATGAAAATGAAAAACATAATTTGACCCTAAAAAATGTAAAACATAATACTAAATTAGTATATACATACAATATTGTCACATAAATACTAATTCAAAACATTAATAAATAAATAAATAAAACATTTTTCTTTCAAGTTTACATACCCCAAAATAAGAGTCTAATGAAAAAACATTAGTGCATACTACAAAATACAAATGTTCAAAGATATGCAAAATGAAGAGAGTTATGTTTCAAGATTGAGGAACCTTGTACATTTTTTACAATAGAACCCTTCAAGTTTCATCAATCACGGAGGCAAATGGTATTGAAACTTATTGACGATGTTTTCACTGAGGATTTCCATTATCCATAAACTATAGATTTAAATTTAACCGTTGATTGTCATTTACATTTACGTTTCATTCTTCTCCCCAATTTTTTTTTTTTTTTGTTTTTGGATTTTCTTTTTTGAAAACATGATCTCTTAGAGGATGCATGAAGATGAATGGTTTGGATTGTTTATATTACGATGAGAGTTTTACCATTAGTGAAAATATAGCTCAAAGTCTATATGAATACAATGAATGAATTCGATCTTCAATTTAAAATATTTACACAAGTGGATACCACAAAATCTTATGTTATACTTAATGAAAGTATAAATAAACTCTAAGTGTTAGTCAATCTATTGTTTTGATGGGATACGAATTCTCCAAAACTAATTTCAACGATCACAACCGTCAAACTTATTTGTATATGTTTCGAGATCACATAAGCAAAAAATCACAAAAAAAAAACATTCAGAGATCAAGCAACGGGACAAAACTTTTCAATGGTTATAAACGAAAAATCACAATTTAACGGTTATTTTAACTCCGATTTTGATGATTTTTTACAGCTACACTCCTTGACCCTATATGAATACAATGAATGAATTCGATCTTCAATTTAAAATATTTACACAAGTGGATACCACAAAATCTTATGTTATACTTAATGAAAGTATAAATAAACTCTTAAGTGTTAGTCAATCTATCGTTTTGATGGGATACGAATTCTCCGAAACTAATTTCAACGATCACAACCGTCAAACTTGTTTGTACATGTTTCAAGATCACTTCAGCAAAAAATCACAAAAAACAAACATTCAGAGATCAAGTAACGGGACAAAACTTTTCCACGGTTATAAACGAAAAATCACAATTTAACGGTTATTTTAACTCCGATTTTGATGATTTTTTATAGCTACACTCCTTGACCCTATATTAATACAATGAATGGATTCGATCTTCAATTTAAAATATTTACACAAGTGGATACCACAAAATCTTATGGTATACTTAATGAAAGTATAAATAAACTCTTAAGTGTTAGTCAATCTATCGTTTTGATGGGATACGAATTCTCCGAAACTAATTTCAACGATCACAACCGTCAAACTTGTTTGTATATGTTTCGAGATCACATCAGCAAAAAATCACAAAAAACAAACATTCAGAGATCAAGTAACGGGACAAAACTTTTCCACAGTTAAAACGAAAAATCACAATTTAACGGTTATTTTAACTCCGATTTTGATGATTTTTTTATAGCTACACTCCTTGACCCTATATTAATATAATGAATGAATTCGATCTTCAATTTAAAATATTTACACAAGTGGATACCACAAAATCTTATGTTATACTTAATGAAAGTATAAATAAACTCTTAAGTGTTAGTCAATCTATCGTTTTGATGTGATACGAATTTTCTGAAACTAATTTCAACGATCACAACCGTCAAACTTGTTTGTATATGTTTCGAGATCACATCAGCAAAAAATCACAAAAAACAAACATTCAGAGATCAAGTAACGGGACAAAGCCTTTCGACGGTTATAAACGAAAAATCATGATTTAACTGTTATTTTAACTCCGATTTTGATGATTTTTTATAGCTACACTCCTTGACCCTATATGAATACAATGAATGAATTCGATCTTCAATTTAAAATATTTACACAAGTGGATACCACAAAATCTTATGTTATACTTAATGAAAGTATAAATAAACTCGTAAGTGTTAGTCAATCTATCGTTTGATGGGATACGAATTTTCTGAAACTAATTTCAACGATCACAACCGTCAAACTTGTTTGTATATGTTTCGAGATCACATCAGCAAAAAATCACAAAAAACAAACATTCAGAGATCAAGTAATGGGACAAAACTTTTCGACGGTTATAAACAAAAAATCACAATTTAACGGTTATTGTAACTCCGATTTTGATGATTTTTTACAGATACACTCCTTGACCCTATATGAATACAATGAATGAATTCGATCTTCAATTTAAAATATTTACACTAGTGGATGTGGATATCACAAAATCTTATGTTATATACTTAATAAAAGTATTATTTTCGGGTGTAGATATAGTATTTAAATGACAAATGTTTTGAAGTAATATTTATGTGGCCATGTGTGGTATGTGCAATTTTTTTTAAAAAAAAATATTTTTCTTAACGGGTCATAGCGGGTTGGGTCACTTTACCCGTTAAGATAATGGGTGTGACACGACACGACCCATTAAGATAACAGGTGTTACACGAAAACAACACGAACATGACAGACGCGACCAGTTTACCAGGCCTAGATTATGGTGTTAGATTTCAGAGTTGGCCCCTTCACGAAAGTTGTAAAACTTGTGATTACGAGTGATTGTATTTTTTATTTTTTTTTACATTTTTTACACTTCTACAATATTATTAATTTTTCAATAAAAAAACATTATTCATGAGATTTGGAGGGTTTTAAAAATCTAAACGACCATGTAATGATTGTCTAAGGGTAGAGGATGCAATCATGAGCATTTATATAGGGGTGTGCTATCCACACACCCCATTTTACTTCTTACACACCCTTGTTAATTTCTATTTATTGATTTTCTTCAATTCATCCGATCCGACGGTAAAAAATTAGAAGGGTGTGTGAAAAGTAAAATGGGGTGTGTGAATATCACACCCCTTTATATATGCTTTCACATTTTTCAGACTTATACATTAATGATTATGAATTTTATTTATTTTGAACTGCCTTAAAAATACATGAGGGTTTGTATAGTTTTAAAAATTCATGTACGCACCTTTAAAGCGTAAATGATGCGATTAAGAGTGCTTGCATATTTTTTTCACATTTTTTGCACTTGTAAATTAATTATTTTAAATATTTAAATGTATTTGGTATTTTTAAATTACTTGATGTTTTTATTTTTAATGTGTTTTATAATTTTTTAATCTCACTATTTGCTCATAATATTTTATAAAATAAATAAATAAAACTTAATTTTTTAAAATTTATTTAGAATAATAATACAATAATAATTAATGAACAATATATATCCACTATATTTATTGTATTTTATAGTAATTTTTTTTTACTAATTAAAAAAAATTAAAATCATCAAAATAACTTTTTCCTTTTCGTGTCGAAACAGGTTACTCGCGTGTCACTCTCGTGTAAACCTGTTAAGGACCCGTTATTAACGGGTTCTTATCATGTGACCCGATAATGACCCGATTAGTTATCGTGTTGACCCGAAACCCGTTATTTTCGTGTCGTTTACGTGTCGTGTTAACGTGTCGTGTAAGAAACTGCCAGGTCTAATAAATCTGTTGCTTCTCATCGGTTTCATTAACATCCCAATGAACCTACATTAATGCCAATTACAATAAATTAATAATTTAAAAAATATTACGTTTTAACAAAAATAATTGTTCATTATTTACTACAAACTTAACTCCCTCAGCATGAAATTCTTCAACTTCTCAAGAACTTTTTTCCAAGACTCAAACTCGGCAAAACTATCCCTCTGCACCAAATTTCCAATGTCATACCTAAATTTGGTGTAGCCTCAGCCATATTTTTTCCTTCAAAGTACGACACTTGCTTCTGTCGATACTTCTCTGATCGCACTACAAGTTTTTTTTTGCCAGAACCTTCTCTGGAATTGGCCATTTTTTTTAAACAATTTTTTTTTTAAAACTATAGGGTTCTGAAACTGCGTTTATGTAGCACTAGGACACCTTTGAGCTATGAACCCATTTGTCGCACAAATCTCCATGTTCGTCGTGCAAAATGCGTCATAAATGTGCAATAAATGGGAAGGTTTGAATGCAGTCTAACCGTGCTTGCGCAACAAACATATGATGTTTGCCGTGCAAAGATCTCTTACACGACGAATGAAATGATTGTAATTATAAAGTTTACTATGTTTACATAAACTTTATAATTACAAACAAATATTCAGAAACTATTTAATACCTTAAATATTTATTCTAAAAATAATTAATACTTTAAATATTTATTCTATAAACAATTAATACCTGAAATATTATTCTATATATAATTAATACTTTAAATATTTATTCTATAAATAAATAATGCCTTAATCCATACAATTATTTTCAACATAAGTACGATATTCATTGAAGATTGAAAACACATATAATACCTGAAATATTATTCTATATATAATTAATACTTTAAATATTTATTCTATAAATAATTAATGCCTTAATCCATACAATTATTTTCAACATAAGTACAATATTCATTGAAGATTGAAAACACATAAACAGAGGATATGGTGCTTACATTAGGTCTCAAAAAAATAAAAAAAACCCAACAGGAATTGAAACCTAATTAAGTCTAAATAGATAACTTATAAAAAAAACCTTAAATTTAAATATTGTCATACAAAATATAAATTTTAAACTACTATTTGGATTGTCCTGGTCAATTCCGCAAGACTTCATAACACTACTGATTGTAACCTCCCTCCAACGCATTATCCATCAAGTTCAACAACTATGCGTTTGTATCATCATCAAGAGTATACTTACATTGTTAAACATATATGCAAATAATTAGTTCCAACATATAATTCAAAATTTCACAAACTTAATTATTGATCCATCAACAATATGCTTACTAATAGTTCATCCATCACAACCTTCTTCACATTCCCGGGACATCTTTCCAAGAACGCCACTCAATAGTGGGACAATTATTCCCCATGGCTACATCAATCACATGCGCAAACTCAAAATGTTCCCTCAAATCATGCGGGTTGGCGTCACACACACTCTCATCCTTGTTTTTATCCGCCATCCCAACACAAACAAAATTGTGAAGAATAATGACAGCAGAAGCGCATATTTATAGGAAAGTTAGGATCTTTGCGCGACGAAGGCTTTGTCGGGCAAACATTTGTATTAAATGCGGTAGTGATTCCTCTGATTCTCCTGTGTTAAATGGTCAAAATTGACAGGAACTTATGCGACAAATCATTGGTCGTGCAAATGCCCCATTTTCGTCGTGCAAGTTTTCCACGCCAAATAAAATTACTCTGCGTTTTCTTGCTGACTTTAAGCGACGACAACAATTATTCATCACGCTAAGTATTCTTGCGTGATGAATATTTTCGTCGCGCAATTTTATTTATTTTTTCCCTATCCTTTCTATTTTGCTTGATGAAAGTTTTTTTCCTCGCGCAAGTACGTGCAACAAATGATTGTTCGTCTTGCAAGCTGTTTTTTCTACTAGTGACAGCAATCCAATACTGTCTTATATAGATTAATCTAGCATATGGAATTGCTATGCTACCAGCCTGTAAGGTACGAGATTTTTATTTTTATTTAAAAAAAAGGATTAATTGTGGTGTCCAAATCACATCGAACTTCAACGATCCGAACTATCTATTTTACAAGTTGCACCTCATAGATCATTCTTACAAAATATTAGTCCAATCGAAAATATTTGAGGCATCTAATTAAATGAGTAAAAAGAAATTGACGAACAATATATTATAAGAAACGTTGAAATTTTATCGTAAAAAATAAATAGGCAATTGATAGGAACCTGTCAATTCTTGACAAACATATGTCAACAACTATTATGATCTATAAAGACTTGTCGAGGGTGGCTATAGGAAATTGAAGAGTAATGTTGAAGACTGTCAAGACTTGTCAACTGAGACATTTTGTCGACCATTTGGTGCACACAATATAGTTTCACACAAGAAGAAAGAAACAATGTGATAACAAATAAAAGAAAACGTAGGAGAAGTAGGTTGTACTTTGCCCATAAAATCAAATACACTACAAATATAATTATACATGAAATTGTTTGAGTTGTTGGGGTCGTGGACTAACACTGACTCATTGCGGATGGTGCACGAAGGACTATCTTTTGAATTTTTTTTTTCTTAAACCCAAGAAAAGAAAAGAGAGAACAAAGGGACTATCTCCACCTTTGTCTACAAGTAAAGTCAATTTATATTGAAAGAATGAGCCAATTTATAGCTCTAATTAGATAATGTGCACCACTACTAATTGACTAATAATAAAATAAGTAATTTTATTATAAGAGACGTATGGTATAATAATAAATAATTTATTGATGTTGAAAGAAAAATAAATTAGGAAAATAGCCAAAAATATGATATTTTTTTAATTTTGGAACAAAAATAGGACAAACCGATCATGCACAAGCCATACACCATGTACAAAACCGAAATTACTAAAATACACATATAAATACTAAAAATGATCAACCCATTGCATCACTTTTCTCATTTGGAAGAGAAGAATGTTGAGAAAGCTCTATGAGCTCTGGGTTTCTGGGTTGAGGTTAGATCTCTGATCTCTAATTTCGAAGATAGGGAAGTCCAAAGAGAGGTGAGAAGACTGAACTGGGTTTTGGGTTGACCTCATACCTCTAATTTCGAACAAAGGGATGCGAGAGAGGTGAGAAGAGTGAGTAGGGTTTTGGACCATATTTTTTTGTTTTGGTCGAAAAGTTCCATTTTATCTAGCGATTGAAGCTTTGGTAGGCATAGTAAGGTGTGGTGTTTAGTTCCAAGTTCCTTCAACAATGGTTTATGGAATAAATGGGTTGTTTGTAAGATGAATTAATACTTAGAAGTTAAATTAGGTTTTGTGTTTCATGTTGGGGCATATAAGTTGTGGAATTTTTTTTCAAGTTTTGATATGCTACAAAATTGGAATGGAACACTTTCTGGTTCAAGTGTTCAATTGTAGTTTGTGAATTTTTTTTGAAATGTGCATGTGGTATGCATACGGTGTGCATCGCTACATCTTAGTATGAGAAGTGGGAATGTTTACTAGTTATGATGCATATATGTTGTGCCCTATAATTTAGCGAGTATGACCATAACCTAGTTGGCCTGGGTCTAAAACAAAAGTAAGAAAAAGCTTATCCATGTCCATGAAATAATGACAACGAGTATTATGTTTTTCACATGCACGGTTAAGTGGTGATTGATATACGTAACAAGACCTTTCAAACTGCCACTGTAACCTTATATACGTAACAATTATGTTTTAAATGTATCCATTATACTAATAGGTTGCCGTTAAAGTTTCTTATTAATGCGAAAATCAACTCGTTGCTTGATCTCCAGTTCTGTGCATATTATGTGCATGTACTGTACATATGATATGCATGTGGTGGGCATATAGTGTATATGGTGGTGGCGTCACAGGTGATGACATCATTTTTCTGATTTCAAAGAGAGGGCTGTGAGCTTTGGGTTTTTTGGTTGGCCGAGATTTGTGAGCATATCATGTGCATGTCGTGTGCATGTCATTGTAAAGAGATGATTTTAATGGGATTTCCAAAATTTAGTTTTAGGTCAAAGATTTGTAAACCACAGATCTTTAAGGGATTTCCATAATCTAGGCGCTCACATATCCCTTAACGTTGTTAATTGTACGATGCACGTCCACAACAAACTGACGTCGTTGTACGTATTGATACAGATAACAAATTTGAGATTTTCTTCGAACTTAAAGGGAGAAGGCGTCCATCAGCGGAGGAGAGAGAGAGAGAGAGAGAGAGAGAGAGAGAGATTGCCGCATAAAAAATGGTGTCTTTAGTTTTCATAAGGGATTTCCTTCGACATCGAAAAAATTTTGGATTGCGGATTGGTTTGACCTAGATGGGTTTTGAATGGGATTTCGAATTTGGGGAAGAAGATGATGATTTGAGGAAAAAAATTCCCGATCTACAATTTGCAACTGCAAGCAAAGAAATGTGTTCACTTGTAGCCAAAACATATATAATCAAAATAAAATCTTCCAATTGGGTTTTCCATTACCTTTCTGTAAACAGGAAAATTCCCTATTATTTTGTGTTAATGAATTTGGGGTTACAATCTCTTTTAACTTGATCCTCTGATTTGATCTCCGTGAGGTGTAGATGTGTGGATGTGCAGTTTGATCCAAAGGCCGCCGAGGCATGATCTTGGATGAACAAGGATCTTGAATTGGTGGATTATTTCTTCAAGGGCCGTTGGCTTGATCTTGATAAATGGATGAATGGATCTTCAAGGGTCTTCAGAGCTTGATCTTGATGAACGGATGAAAGGATCTTCAAGAGCCTTTGGGGCTTGATCTTGACGAACGGATGAACGGATCTACAAGGGCCTTCGGGGCTTGATCTTGATGAATGGATGAACGAATCTTCAAAGGCCGTTGGGGCTTGATCTTGATGAACGATGAACGGATCTTCGAGGGCCTTTGGGGCTTAATCTTGATGAATGGTGAACGGATCTTCATGCGCCTTTGAGGCTTGATCTTGACGAACGGATGAGTGGATTTTCAAAGGCCTTTGGAGCCTGATCTTAATGAATGATGAATGGATCTTCAAGGGCATTCGAGGCTTGATCTTGATGAACGATGAATAGAGAAGTTTCTTCAAGGGCCGTCGGGGCTTGATCTTGAAAGAAAGCCTCAAGAATTTGGCGAAGAATGAAGAGAGGTTTCTCGATCTTTCGAAATTCTTGGGAATTTGGGAAGTTGGATGCTTGAAAGCTTTAGAGTTTCAAAGCTTCAAGGACCAATTCTTTGGTGAATTGTATTTGTGAATTGGTGAATAAAAATGAATAAAATGGCCTTGTATTTATAGAATTTTCCAATGCCTAATTTTGAATATAGTATTAAGATGAAATAAATCATTTCTCCCAGGTGTTGACACGTGTCTTGTTTGATGACTTTTCTGACTTTTTTCAATTTTTCGTTGAGTCACATGCTACGTGTAAAATTTATGTGACATGTGAGCGTTGAAATTTTAATTATTGGTCAACATTTATTTCACCGAAATTTCGATGTCTACAAATGCCCCTACTTCAAGGCGCATCTTATACATGTGCTTGTCACTTGTAGAAGATGCGTTTTGAAGTTCATTAATGTAGATGTCGATTCAAGGGCCGTCAAGGCTTGATCTTGAATTGGGCTGAAAATTTCTTCAAGGGCCATTAAGGCTTGATCTTGAATTGGGCTGGAAGTTTCTTCAAGGGCCATCGGGCCTTGATCTTGAATAAAACTGCAAGTTTCTTCAGCTTTGTTGGGGACGAATTGGCAAGTGTATTTGTTGTGCTTGTTAACTTTCCACATGTTTAATCTTGAACTGCGCTGGAGGTTTTTTTTTTTTTTTTGGTTTCCTCCAAAGGTCTTTCCATAGACTCGATCTTGAACTGGATTTGATTCAAGGCTGGTGAACACTTGATCTTGAATCGGGCTTGTGATTTCTTCAAGGGCTGTTGGTGGCTTGATCTTGAAGGATTTGATTCAAAGGTGTTGGACACTTGATCTTGAATCAGACTTGTGATTTCTTCAAGGGCTGTTGGTGGCTTGATCTTGAAGGATTTGATTCAAGGGTGTTGGATACTTGATCTTGAATCAGACTTGTGATTTCTTCAAGGGTCGTTGGACACTTGATCTTGAATCGAACTTGTGATTTCTTCAAGGGCCTTTAGTGGCTTGATCTTGAAGGATTTGATTCAAGGGTGGTGGACACTTGATCTTGAATCGGGCTTGTGATTTCTTCAAGGGCTGTTGATGGCTTGATCTTTAAGGAACGGGGCCACAAACAGCTTCAACCTTAATGATATGAGGGACTTTTGATTTTGAAGAAGTAGCGGATGAATCAACTACGTTGCACGGCGAGGCTCTGCTCTTCGGCGACAGTGAGTTCATCATTGATCCTTCGCTTCAATCTTTTGCATAGCAGAAGTGGTGCGCAACCTTTGCCTTTGAATGGTCTTTCAGGGCATTATTTCTCAGCGAGCCAACTTAAGAATTTAAGGGTCAAAATAAGTCTGTTAAATCCAGAGTACTTTTGACCCTGATATGAGATACTTTTGCTTTTGAAGAAGTAGCAGATGACCCGGCACGTGCTTGTCTCCATATGCTTCGATGTATCATTTTCACGTACATTATACGTTCTTTGGGCAGAGGCGACATCTTATGTGGAAACATATCAACCGTTGAAGATGATTACTTGAGAGCAATGCAAGGTAAGCAATCAAGGAAGGGGTTCCAGGCAGTTGATTCCAGATCGGAAAGTTAATTCCAAATGCCGGCTGATTGCTCTCTTTCTCCTTGTTCTGCAGGTGAGAATAAGGCCAAGGAAAAGGACATGGAGAAAGCATGATATGAGATACTCTTTCTTTCGACCCTGATGATATGAGATACTTTTACTTTGGTGTGATTTATTGATAGAGGTATTCCAGAGGATGAAGTATACTGAGTATTTCTAGAAGCTTCATTGAGAATGCATTCTCGGAGATAAGGAAGAGCTTTGCATTTTTGTAGGTCTTCCTTGCTGTAGAGGACGAAGGTCGACATATATAGAGATTTCCCAATAGTAGGCAGTGGCGTTGTTCCTTTACTCTTGTCAGTGACAATAAGGTAATTAGAACATTAAAGTTCCCATGTTTTCGACTTTGCCAGAGATTTTGGACAAAATTGCCTGTGATATTTGAAAAGCTGAGGTTGCGTCTAAAATGTGCCGACAAACTTTGATCTAGAAAATCTAGCTTTTGAAATTCAGAGAGCAGTGCTTCTTGGATATTTGAATAAACGGCCTGGCTTTTAAGGTTCGGAAAGAGACGGACCTTTGATTTTGTCTGTGACTTCAGCAAAACTGAGATCACGTGTGAAAGCTACCGACAAACTTTGATCCAGAAAATTCAGCTTTTGAAAAGGTGGTGCCTCTTTGATGTCTGAACGAGCGCCTCTTTGATTTCTGAACAAGCTAGTCTTCGATTTTTTAGCAGGCACCTCTTCAATTTCTGAACAAGTGCTTTTTTGATTTTTGACCAAACGTCTTTTTGATTTCTGAACAAGCGCTTCTTCGATTTTTGAACAAGGGCCCTTGTTGCCTCTTATTTTTATGGAGGAATCAATTATGTTCCAAAAGCATGCTCGAGAGTTGCCGCCTATACAAGCTTTCCTCTTGCACTTTTGAGATCTTGATTTATCCGACCTCTTCTTTTCCTTCAACATCTCTAGAAATGGCTTGCCCATTTGACCAGTGTCTTGATTTGAATGTTAGGGAAAATGTTGACATGTCTTATCAAGACAACATATGGCACCCCTTATTCTTATCCCCCAAAGGTCCTCTTATAGTTGGGGATTCTATGATGAATAATGACATAACCGCTACGGTGGTGGCTAGGAATATCCTAACCCCCAAGGATAACATGATCTTTTCCAAGCGGTTCAATAAGTCTGCTATTCAAGAATATTTGGCCTTCAGTGTTCAGTATGTAGGCTTTGTATTGAACATGGGTCAACGCCTTCTTGCTCAAACTCGCCAGGTTGAATCCTTGATGGCTGAGGTGGCGAGCCTTAGGCAAGAGATTAGAGGGCTTTGGCGCGAGAATAGAGAGTTGCATATGCTTGCCAATAATTACTTGACGAGCATGAAAAGGAAGCTTGGCCAACTGTAGGAGTCTGAAGGTCGGATTCAAAGCGACCATTAGAGGTTTGTGGCTTTGTTCTAGAGGCATCTTTTGCCTTCGCCATCTAGAGTTTCACCCAGTGTTGAGGCTCTGGAAATCAACCTTTGGTGCTTCATCTTTCTGGAGCTCCGCCGAGTATTGATGCTTCACGTGAGCAATGAAGGCTCATTCCTGTTTGTTTGCACATTCTTGTAATTTTTTTAAACTCATTTAGAATGTAAATTTATGTAATTTTTTTTCTTCAGAGAAATAAATAAAATGGGCTTTATTTCACTCAATGATTTTTTTTCAGCCACCAAGAAAAACTTAAACATTTTTTTAAATATATAAATATATATATATATATATATATATATATATATATTTTTTGTTTTGGTGCTGGATGCACCACCACTTTCTTATCATTTTTTTTAATTTTATTTTTCTCTTGGTGCGTGGAGCACCAAACCTTCTTCTTCTTTTTTTTAAATTTTTTTTTTACATGGTGCCTGAGGCACCACCATTTTTATTTATTTATTTATAGAAAATTTGATTTTAATCCTTGGTTAAGATTATAGTTAGAAAAATGTCTTATGCAAGATTGGTTATTGATTATGGTCTTTTGATTATACATCCATGTCAGCTTTTTTTTTTTTTTGGTGTGGTTTTATTGATTCTATTTTTCCAACATTGCCCATATGTGATTATGGACAATAATAAATTTTATATGTTGCTTCTGCAGGGCGTAGGCTGCGCGTGGGCACGACCTGGAGAAGCTTGCAGAGGAGCTCAGACAAGGCAGAGAGGATGCCGAGGAGACGCAGCTGCTACCATTGGATGCCATTGGAAGGAAGACAAGGATGAGGGAGCTTTTGAGACTCAGCCTCAGAGCCGTCAGTGTCGCCGTTGTTGCGGAGCTTAGAGTCGAGAATCACGCTGTTGTGATTGTGACCTTGCCAAGCTTGCTTTGGATGGTTTCCAGGTCCACATGTTGCTGCTGTGGTGGAGATGGTGATCTCTTGGCCCTGTTCGTGAGCTTTGCTGGGATGATGGCTACTCCCTGCCCATTGCTGCCGTGCTTGCTCAGCCATGCTCTGGCCCACTCGATCGAAATCGACAGCAGGAACGTGATGAAAGTTGAGGAAGCCGAGAAGACGGAATAGACGAGGAGCATGTTGGTGTCGATGATCTCGGTTCCCAGAGCTGTGCCATTGCTGTAGCCATGGATTTAAATATCGATATTATCGGAGAAATATCGCCGATAATATCGATTTTTCGCGGAATGGATATTTTAATAGGTATCCGTGTGGTTTTCGACAAAATATCGCGATATCGGCAAAAAATTGAATGAGAGAAGAAGGCCGGAGCTTGTACAACTCCGGCCGACCATCGTCTTCCTCATGACTCACTTATTTTGCCTAATGAAACCCAAAAAATACTTAAAAATTAATTTAATATCATGTGAACCATTAGTTCACATATTAGATATTAAACTAATTAAAACATATACTTCACCATATCTCAGCCAAAAGTCCAAGACAGAATCTCAGCCAAAAGGCCAAGAAAGGGCAAGAAAGGCCAATGAAGGCACACCTTAGTTAAGGCTGGAATGGTGCTTTTATAGGCCAGTTAGAAAACCTCACTTCTATCCCACATCCGATGTGGGACAATTTACTAGAGCAAACCCAGTTTTCCGACGACCACCGATCCTTTCGAAGCATTTTTCGGCCAAACCACGGCGAGTTAGCCGGCGTGCAGGGTATCAATCTCTTCATCTCGTCGAGTACTACAACTTTCATGTTTCGATAACTTAATTTGGTTGAGTAACGAAGAAGTTATGGACGTTCAAAGTTAGGGTAGAATTCCAGCCCTTTGGGCAGCACCGCCCCTTTCGAGGCATTTTCCGGCCAAACCACAGCGATTTGGCTGGCGTGTAGGGTATCAATCTCTTCATCTCGTCGAGTACTACAACTTTCATGTTTGGATCACATAATTTGGTTGAGTAACGAAGAAGTTCCGGACGTTCAAAGTTAGGGTAGAATTCCGGCCGAACTCATAAACCGTGGTCGTTTGGCCATCTTTCAGGTCATTTTCCGGTCAAAACCGGCCACCACTTGGTCCTCACTTGGTATGAACCTCTTCTCCACATTCCTAACTACATTTTAGTTTTTGAATCACTCAATTTGGTTAAGAAACGAAGAAGTTACAAACCTTTGAAAATTGCCCAAACCTTCAGCCCCAAACCCAGTTTTCCGACAAGCACCGCCCCTTTCATGTTTGGATCACTTAATTTGGTTGAGTAACGAAGAAGTTATGGACGTTCAAAGTTAGGGTAGAATTTCAGCCGAACTCCGGCCTTTTTCTTCCTTGGGTCTGGCGACCCATCAACCTTAGACCCTTTGGGCCGTTCCTACCAAGCCCAAAACCTGGGCAGCCCCAACCCATTTCTTTTTCCTTTTCTATTTTTATTTAAATTGTTTAAAATGCCTTGGGCCATTTTAATTTGGGGCCTTTGGCCCGTTCCTTTTTTAAAACACCAAGGGGATTCGAACCCCTCCCATTTTACTCCTTCAACACCTTGACCACCATATCACTTATGTTCTTGTGAAAATATGCTAAAATATTTACATATTTTCTACACTCACAATGTTTGCCAGCTCGCTATATAATCAACTTAAATCAGTTAAATCCATCATTCAATGCATTTTCTTCCAATTGTTTTGTGATAAACTAATAGATAATTGACTAAATAAACATCCTACAAAGTTTCAATAAAACTTTCCAAGTTTTTCTTACAATTTCCGTGGTTTCCATGTAATTTTTATCGATATCGATATTTTATCGATATTTCCGTGTTTTCGGACTACCGATATTTCTGATATTACCGATATTTAAATCCTTGGCTGTAGCCACTAGTCACAGAGTTTGCATCATGAGTTGCTGCCACAAAGAAAAACGTGAAGACAAACAACCCTGTCAAAGCAAGAAGAGTAAGCATATGCCAACAGAGATGACTAGCAGTGCACGGAGAGGACTTTCCCTCCGAGTCCAGAGAAGAACGTTTCGCCCACTATTTCTAGAAGCTTCTTGAAGTAGCGGACCGTTCTTGGCTAGATGGGTTTTGATCTGCGTCTGCTGCTACAATTGGCCGGAGGTTTTGTACTTCAAGGTTTCAAGGAGGACGTGGCATTGGCTCCCTAAATGCCCTTCTCTGCCGGATAAGTCCAGTTGCGCATTCCGGTGGTTTTCCTTTGTGCCAAACTTGTATGCATCAGCTTGAGGAGAAAGAATTGCATGAATCGACACGCAACGATGGGAAGAACTGTTGACTTGTATAGTTTCCTATAATTTAGGATTTCCTAGTTTAGGATAAATCCCGTGTAATTTGGGTGAAATCTCTTTGTAATCTCCTATAATTATTTTTCCCTATTTGGTTAGGATTGAATCTGTATATATTATACCTCTTTCGGAGAAGAATAAACATATTATTCAAGCATTCTCTTCTTGGCACCAGAGCCAGGTCGTAAAAATAAAAAGGAAAAAACCTAGTTGCGATAACACTGCTGCGGCTCAGCCGTGTTTGGTGCGCCATCCTTGATCCAACGAGCAGCTATCATTGTTGCTATCCCTTGATCAGCAAGCAATTATTGTTGTTGCTACCATCTCTGAATTCGAAATGAACAGCGAGCGACGCCGTCGTTGCTGACCCGAATCTGTCGAATCGTTTCTTTTGTTGTGTGACACTATCAGACCAGTTGGCATGTTTGCTTCTGATACTGATCTGGAACCGTGAAGGATTGCACGGATTGCAACCCAAACGACTTGTCCCGCTGCACAGTACCCAACTTGAGGTCTGAAGATCCAAACGCACAAGACCATCTACTCATACCCGCTCCACCTGCAACATAGATTGCTGCACCGCGAACCAACCCCATCTGCTGTCCCTTATTTATTTATTTTTAGTCGTCACTGATCTTCCTTGACAAGGCTTCTACTCGACCAAAATCATTATTCCCCTAAAAGCATTAATTGAGCTGCATCACTAAAAAAAAAAAGGGAAAAAGTTTTGAGCCCACGAGTTGTTTTGTTTTGAGGCCCACACGGGATATTGTTTTTGTTTAGGTTTCAAGTTGACTTATTTTTCCCGAAGCTTGGGCTTTATCAAGTTAAATCCAGATCACACCAAAAAATGGCAGCCCAGGCCCGTGCCCATCCAATTCGAATTAATCAAACTGAACAGAGTTGGGCCAATCGTCACCAGCTCAATGCTCTTGGAGATTCCTCCTATCGTCCGCCTAGCACATGTCCTCACTGCGGCCTGAAAAGACATTCGATAAATCGATGTTTCGAACTTATTAGCTATCCTGATAATTGGGACAAGACTCGTGATCTCTGATGTAACAAGTCACGTGCATTGATTGTCGAAGCTAAGGTAAATTCTGAACATGTTAGTAATGATGGTAAGGTTTTAAAGGTTTCTACATCTATTAAGAATAATACATGGATAATCAATTCTGGTGCTACTGAACATATGACTTATGATTCTAGACAGGTACAAGCCCTGAAACCATCCACCAAAACTATCGTGAATGTTGCCATTGGTAATGCTACCCCTATTATCAGAGAAAGCACTGTTTCCATTTATGATGCCCTGAATCTTGATTCCGTGCTCGTTGTTCCTTTTCTTGACTATAATTTATTATATGTTGCTCAAATAACTGCCGCTCTATATTGTCTTGTGATTTTTTGGCCTTCTTTTTGTGTTTTTAAGGAAATTCGGACTCGGAAGACGATTGGTTATGGTCTGAGGAAGGGGAAACTCTACTACTTGGAGCTGACATCGAACAATACCCGAATGTTGACCCAAGCTTTTGCAGTGAAAGGAAATCAAGGGAAAAGGACTAAAGCTTCAGAGATTTGGTTATGGCATCGTCAACTTGGACATGCTTCGTTCGGTTATTTACGAAGGTTGTTTCCTAGCCTATTTGTTAAGCATGATATTTCTAGCTTTAAATGTGGTGTTTGCGAAATAGCTAAAAGTCATCGTACTTCGTTTCCGCCTAGTTTGAATAAAAGTTCACTCCCGTTTATGATAATTCATTTTGATGTTTGGGGACTCTAAAAAACTGCTACACTTGGTGATGCTTTTTGGTTTGTAACTTTTATTGATGATTGCACACGCATGACTTGGGTTTGTTTAATGAAGTCCAAAAGTGAAGTTACCTCTTTGTTTCAGTGGTTTTACAAAATGGTACAAGTACAATATAAGTCTCAAATACAGGTTCTCAGGAGTGACAATGGCGGCGAATATGTAAACTCTGAGCTTTGTGCATTTCTTGATCATCATGGTATTATTCATCAGACTACATGCCCATGTACTCCACAACAAAATGGGGTTGCAGAACGCAAGAATCGTCAGCTTCTAGAGGTTCTTTGTGCTTCTTTGCTCGAGGCGCGTCTCATTATCTTTTTGGGGAGAAGCTCTCACCTCAGTTGCTTTTCTCGTTAATCGTGTTCCATCTCGATCAGTCGATTTTCAAACACCGTTCTAGCCTCTCTCCTCATATGTTGATGCTTCTGCAGTTCCCAATCTTCCACCTCACGTGTTTGGCTGTGTGGCATTCGTTTATCTCCATAAACAACAGCGAAGTAAGCTTGAACCTCGGGCCCTACGATGTGTGTTTGTAGGGTATGGCTCAAATAAAAAAGAGTATCGTTGTCACCACCCTCCGACGAAAAAGTTGTTTGTCACTATGAATGTTGTGTTTCATGAGAATGATATGTACTTTGCCAATCTCGAGTCTTCACTTTAGGGGGAGAATCAGACAGAAGTTCAAACTCTTGATTATACTATTTCAGAGGCACATAGTGTGAATAATTTGGATTTAAGTGGTGATGTCTTGGAAATAAGTAGTGATCATTCACACGAAAACAATGATGTGAATGAATTGGAAGTAAGTGGTAATGTCTTAGAGACAAGTGGTGATCATTCACATGGAAATAATGTTGAACACCTTGAAAGGGATGAGTTACATCGCCAGATAACTCATTGCTTGACAGCTCACTGCCAGTTTCCTCACTACCGGACAACCCTGTGTCGCCAGCTACCTCACAGTCGATCTCACCACCATTAAGTCTCAATAACCATAATCAATCGTCTTCGATCCCAGATGCACCACCACTGCGTCGTCTCCCTGACCGTGTCAACTGAGGTATTCCTAAACCTACTTATGAAGCCGACCCTAAATGCAAAACTAGGTATTCGGTGAATAAGCCCAACCCTGAGTCTAATGTGTTATACCCACTAAGTAATTATGTGTTTACCAGTCACATGTCAGAATCAAATAAGTCATTTGTGTACCAATTATCTACTGTATCTGTTCTTAATAGTGTGCATGAGGCTTTAGCTGATCCATGTTGGCAAGCAGCAATGAATGAAGAGTTGAAGTCTTTGAAGAAGAAGGCTACCTGGGAGATCATAGACATGCTAGCTGGCAAGAAACCTGTGAGATGCAAATGGGTCTATACGGTGAAGTACAAAGCTGATGGGACGGTGGATCGCTTCAAGGCAAGACTGGTAGCAGAATGATACACTCAGAAATATGGAATTGACTATACAGATACGTTCGCCCCTGTGGCCAAGATCAATACAGTTCGTGTTTTGTTGTCCTTGGCTGCAAATCTTGATTGGCCTTTTATAACAGTTCGATGTGAAGAATGGAGATTTGACAGAAGAGATTTACATGGAACTCCCACCAGGGAGTAGCGTTCCATATATGCATAAACAAAAGGTGTGCAGGCTTCGAAAATCATTGTATAGGTTGAAGCAGTCCCTAAGAGCCTAGTTCGGGAGATTTACTAACTATATGAGAGCATTTGGGTATAAGCAAAGTAATTGTGATCACACGTTGTTCTTGAAACGTCAAAATGAAAAGCTTATGGCACTCATTGTATATGTGGATGACATGGTAGTTACAGGTAATGATCCAGATGAGTATGCAGCCTTGCAGAAATATTAATCTACATTATTTGAGATGAAGGATCTTGGGTCTTTGAAATATTTTCTCGGGATTGAGGTATCAAGGAGCAAGTCAAGAATTTTCCTGTCATAAAGAAAGTATATTCTTGACCTATTAAAAGAAACTGGCATGTCAGCATGCAAACCTGTTACTACTTCGTTGGCAGAAAGAATGAAGCTAAGTATTGATCTAAACCAATTACCAGTCGATAAAGGGAGATATCAACGGTTAGTGGGAAGATTAATGTATTTGGCATACACTAGACCTGACCTTGCTTATGCCTTGAGTGTCGTTAGTCAATACATGCATGATCCAGGAGAATAACACATGAATGCAGTTATGAGAATATTGAGTTATTTGAAAGGAAGTCCTGGGAAAGGGATTTTATTTAAGAAGAATGGTCATTTCAGGATTAAAGGTTATACAAATGCTGACTGGGCCGGTTCGAGTGATGATAGGCGCTCAACATCAGGTTACTTCACCTTTGTTGGTGGAAATCTGGTTACTTGGAGAAGCAAGAAGCAGGGTGTAGTAGCAAGGTCAAGTACAGAAGTGGAATACAGAAGTATAGCCCTTGGTATTTGTGAGATTTTATGGCTTAAACTACTATTACAAGATTTGGGTGTCAATCATAGTCAACCGATGAAGTTGTTTTGTGATAATAAGGCTGCTCGTGATATTGCTCATAATCTGGTGCAACATGATAGAACTAAGCATGTAGAGGTTGACAGGTTCTTTATTAAAGAAAAGCTAGAAGGTAAAATAATTGAAATGCTTCCAATCAGAACGAAAGATCAAATAGCTGACATTCTCACCGAAGCGGTTTCTAATGAAAAGTTCTCTAAGTTTCTAGACAAGTTGGGCATGTGTAACATATATGCACCAACTTGAGGGGGAGTGTTGACATGTATAGTTTCCTATAATTTAGGATTTCCTAGTTTAGGACGAATCCCGTGTAATTTGGGTAAAATCTCTTTGTAATCTCTTGTAATTATTTTTCCCCATTTGGTTAGGATTGAGTCTGTATATATTATACCTCTTTCGGAGAAGAATAAACACATTATTCAAGCATTCTCTTCTAGAACCATTATTTCTATCCTCCTTAGGGTTTCTTTTACTACACTTCACACAGCAACACAATGGGCAGAACCAGTCGCCTTCCGACACGTCCTTCAAACTGAGACAACTAGTATAGAATGCAGCAAGACCTGATCACACAGGATTAGATCGCCTCTAAAATGACACAACGCATATATCATCATTCTACTTATGATGATGATCTTGATGCACATTGTCAGTGCTCGCGTCGTTATTTGACATTGGTGGGCTTCTCCGTTGAGCAAGCACATTTACTTCAATTCCCAGATTCAAGGTTTTTGGAAATGGAGGATCTGAGATGGAGTTCTTCAGCAGATGACTTTGATGGCGGCTCTGAGGTCCACGATGCCTTCTGCGGATTTGAGGGCTTGGAGTCGTAGCGGGTCGGGCCCGTTGTGCTTGGTTTCAGTGGAGGAGGAACACTGGGTCGAGCTTGAAGTAGACAAGGAATAAGATAGGCCTGGATTTGGGCTGCTCTTTTGTGTACTTCAACTTCTGTTTCTTTGATTTTGCACGGGTCTTAAGTGTAGGAAGACCCACTTATACATTTTTTTTGGTATAAAGAATATATATATATATATATATATATATATATATATTTTACATAATAAAATATGTATTTCTTTTTTTTACTTTTGAATAAAATTGACTTTCTTTAATAAAACATTTATTTTTTATTTTGATGTGACTGAACTTGAAATTGAAAGCTCAAGCTGCCTACGTACCTTTCCAAAGAAGAGATCAATTCATAACATAGTTCGAATACATATTTTTTTGGTATTTTCTATTGGTGCCGTTTGCAGGTTCAGCTCGTGCAGGCAAGGAGTGTTTGGTGCCATTTGCAGTTAACTAGTGTAGGCAAAGAGCATTTGGTTGTCTCATTCTCGTGCAGACAAGGAGCTACAAGAACCTGTCAAGTAATTTTGGAGAAGCATTCCTTGCAATCTTCATAGTAAGGAGTCTTGATCGAGTGATTGAAGAAGTCTTTGGGGAAGAAATCGCGCATCGTGATGGAGAAGGACGATCTTCGTGTTGAAATTTCATCATCCTCAACGCTTTCATGTCGCTTTAGAAGTGGATAAGAGCTGTTTTGCCCCCTTTTTGATTGGCGAACTTGTGGAGGTGATGTATGCTTCATGTGCAATTTCTTTGGAGCAACATAAATCCATCCTTTAACTTTCCTTGACTTAGAGCATGCCCTTAGTGGTTGAGGTAAAGACTTTGAGTCGAAAGAGCCAGAAGTTACAGTGGTATAGTTTGACTTCACCGCATCGCCAAGATCTAGCTTGATGATTCCTTTCTAGGCCAGCTTCATGATGAGATCTTTCAGCACAAAGCACTTTTTCGTCGGGCGATTGACGAAGCGGTGGTACTTACAACCTTGGGTTGTCGGTGCGATTTATTTATTCAGGTAAATCGATCACCTTCTTCTCTAACAGGTCGTCTAGCATTGCGGCCACGTAAGAGTTTGAAAAATGATACATTTTCTGCTCTTGTTCCCTCCAGGTGTTTTTGTACTTGTCTTGGGTGTGAGAATGCTTACCTCTCTTTATCTCTCTCATTTTGTTCTTGGAGGAGATCTTGACGGGGGCGTAGAAGGTCTTGATGGGTGTAGTGTTGACGGTAAAAGTTTCCTTGGCGGGTTTCTTTCCAGTCACATCCACCTTCGAAGCAAACACCTTGTCCTTCTTGAAGTCGGTGATTGGCTTCTTTTTTCCATGGTTGGCGATGCTCAACTCCATGTCGTGGGCGCAGGTGGCTAACTCTTCGAACGTCCACAATTTGATGCCTTGAATGATGCAGTGTAATCCCCATTGCATGCCTTGGGCTCACATCTTGATCGAGGAGATCTCCGAGAGTTGCAGTCAAGGTTTAGAGTGCGCCATTAGTTGATGCAGTCTACGACTGGCTCATCCTTCCAACGCTTTGTATTGGTCAGCTTCAGCATACTTACAGTGCGGCGAGGGCTGTACAAGCGATTAAGGAATTTCCGCTCTAATTGCTCCCAACTGTTAATGGATTTGGGCTTAAGGCTAGTGTACCAGTCGAAGGCGTTACCTTTCAGTGAGCGCAAGAACTGCTTTGCCAGGTAGTCCCCTTTAGTCCTCATGTTGTTGCAAGTTTTGACGAAGTGGGTGACGTACTGCTTTGGGTTTCCCTTTCCATCAAATTGCATGAACTTTGGTGGTTGATAACCCATTGGCATCTTCAGGGCGTCAATTTTCTTTGAGTAGGGCTTCGAGTACAACACGGAGGTGTGTGAGCTCCCTTCGTACTGACGATGCTGGCAATCAACTCCTGCAGCTACTTGATGGAGAGAGATCCCATGAGCGCCATTGCTTGGTCTGGCTCTAGCTTTTCTTCAGCTTTCTCCACCAGAGGCTCATCTTCTTTGTCGGCATCTTTCTTTAGGCCAGAGTCGGCTCCTTCATCATGCCGTGCCTCCAATTTTTCCAAGAGCATAACAATCTTCAAGTCTTTTTCTTCGAGGGTCTTTGTCATCGTTGCAATCATTTCCTTCATCTGAACCAGCTGTTATTCAATGGAGGTAGCGCCAATGGTCATGACTTGTTCCTTGTTCTTCAATGGAGGTAGCGCCAATGGTCATGACTTGTTTGGAGAGTGCTTGGATTTCTTGAACGGAGAAAGAGATGAGAGGTAGAGATTGTCCCACTGGGGGTGCCAAATTTGTAAACACGAAAATTCCCTGCTTCGAACGAGACAAGAACATGTGTACAAAATAATATTTTGTATTAATGAATTTGGGGTTACAATTTCTTTTAACTTGATCCTTTGATTCGATCTCCGTAAGGTGTAGATGTGTGGATGTACAGTTTGATCCAAGTGCCTCTGAGGCTTGATCTTGGATGAACAGGGATCTTGAATTGGTGGATTATTTCTTCAAAGGATGTTGGCTTGATCTTGATGAATGTTAAGTAATGTTAAGACTATGATAATTTAAGACTAATCAACAATTAATGCTTTCTCAGTTGTTTAGGAAAATGTTGCACCTAATCGCAGTACTAAATTCACCCGCATGATGAATCCTTGAGTAATGACAGCGGTGTAGCGTGAAAACTGAAATCCCCACCTGCTTTCATAAGCCACCTCACTGAAAAGGTAATGGGTTGTTGATCGGATCGTATTTATACACATTTTTATATCAAATTCACTCGTCTTTTCTTAGTTAGTTCGTTATATTTTGAGCTATTTACGTTATTTTTATGTTTTATGAATTTTTCAAGTTAAGAAAATAAAAATAGAATAAATGAAGTTTTAAGTAATAATTTCGTACTATCTTGCTTGTTGATTAGAATTTATCATTTGGAAAATAAATATATATATATATATATATTTATATATATATTTATATATTTATTTTTTTATATATTTTTATATTTATGAATTTGATTTGTGTGTATGTAGTCGGTGGAAGACAATTGTTAGTGGAAGGCAGCGATGAGAATTCAAAAAGAAATTGAGCATCTGAAAGGCTCGGGAGAACCAAAAGAAATGGAAGGCTGCCTGGAAAGAGCACCACCGAGAAAAAGAATAATAAAAGAGAAAAAGGAAGGCAGGCGGCCTTTGGGGGTGAATAAAAGAAGAAGGAAACAGGAGCTTTGAGTTTGGGGGAATCACAGGAGCTGCCCTCAAGGCAGTGAATAAAAAAAAAAAGCTCAGAAAAAGAAATCAGGGAGTGAGAGCTGCCTTTGGAAGGCAGCGGAGAAAACAGAAAAGAAAATAAGAAGCTGCGAGAGAGCAGCCAAAAACGGAAGAAGCAGCCGAGCTGCTTGGCAGCAGTCGGTGGCTGCAGAGCACCGAGAAGCAGCCAATCAGAATCCACCGAGGACTGGCGCTGCCCTTTGGTTGGGCGTGAAGGCTGGGGAAGACTGGGAGCTCCTGGAGGAGTTCCTCGGAACCGAAAAGAAAGAAAAATAAAAAAAAGATAAGGCAGCTCGGTGGAGCAGTTTGGGGAGGGCTGCCCTTGGTTTTCGTTGAGCGCAGGACAGATCAGAGGGAGGCAGCAGGTCGAGCTCAGAGGTGCACAGAAGCTGGACAGGCAGTACCGAGAGTGGAAAACAGAGGCAGTCAGCGAGCAATCAAGGCTGCCATTTGGAGACGCTGCAGCGGGGCACTGAGCACAGCCAGAATTGCACAGAGCAGTGAAGGCAGCACCGAGGATCCCTATGCAACCTCTCCTCTTTCGGTGTTATTCTTCCTCCAAACTTATGTTTTTATTTCTGTTTTACATTATAAATGATGTGTAATTAATTTGTGTTGGCTAGAGGTTAATTCGAAGCCATGATTATATTTGTAATTTGAATTGGTAACTTCAGTTGTGATTTCTGAGTTGTGATTTAATTTGCTTAACTGTTTGATTAATAACTTATTTATGTTTGTCGATTAAGAATGCAAACTTAATTTACATGCATGAATTTGATGCTAGAATATAAGTGAATTTCACCTAATCGTTATGAACTTATATTCATGAGTAGTGAAGGTTGCTAGTCACAATCGCGTTAAGTAAATTCCTGGCAAACGTATCATGCTGTTCATAGTTACGAATGCTTTGTCAACACTTATGATTTTCATAGAACTTAATGATTCTCGCTTGTATCTCTATTATGCAATTCATGTAGGGAACTTGTGGGGAATGTTTTGGGTTGTCGTATGCAATCATCCAATCCATTAACTTAAGGAAAATCTGAGAATTAATCTATGCAATTCATGGTTAATTTGGGGCGTTGAAATTTACAATTCATTGAAAGAACAACTGAAAATCAATTTAGGTTGCATATGTGTCATGTGTGGAGAAAAACCCTCTAGCCAATCCGTTGCCTATCCATTCACCGTAATTTTATGTTTTGTCAATTCTATAATTTAGTTAAGTTTAATTTACGTTTCTTCAAAAATCAATCCCTCCATTAAAATATTAATATTTAGTTAATTTTTATTAGTTTTTATCTTTTAATTTAATTTCCATCTAATTAATTTCCTAGTTTTTATTTTAAATTGTTTTTATTATTTTGAGTCATTTTTAGTGTGCTTCGAGTTTTTAGCTTAGTTTGTATTTTTTAGAGTCTTGAGTTGTTTTGAGTCTTTTCAGTTTATTTGTTAGTTTTATTTTGAGTTATTTTAGTTAAGTGTTTTTATTTTAGTTTAGTGTTTTAAACTTTGTTTTTACGTTTTTAAATTATTTTAGAGGTTTTAGCAAGCCCTCCTAATCCCCGGCCTAGAACGATACCCTACTTATACCTATACTACGATTGACAAAAGAGGGTTTAATTTGTGTCGAGTTAATTCTCGCATCAAATTTTGGCGCCGTTGCCGGGGATTAGTAACTTTGCTAATCCTTTATTTTTTATTTTTTATTTTTTTTTTTGTTTGTGTTTAATTTTTGTTTGTTTGTTTGTTTGTGTTTTTGTTTGTTTTTGTGTTTGTGTATTTTACTTTTGATATTTGATTTATTTTTCTTTCTTTAATTTTAGGTACTAATTGGAGCAAGAAATGGATTTTGCTAATATTCAAGCTCAATTGGCGCAGCTTACTGCTCAATTGACTGATAATGCCGAACAGACCTCAATGCCAAATGTCTCTACATTTGATGTGCCCTATGGGCAAGGATATCAAGCTCATCAGTATCCTCAATTTTCTGCATATGACGATAATTGGGGATATCAAAGCCACAGTCAATCAAGGGGCAACATGTATTCCAACGCTTGCAATTCGAATTGGAGGGATTATTCAAATCAAATGTGGGATGAACCTCAACATTTTCAACAAAGTGGATATTGGCAGCAAGACGAGTTCTATTCCAGACCTATGCAGCCACCACAGTATCATCCACAACAATTCCAATCAAATTCAAGTATGCCCGTTAATTATAATGAAATTCTTGAAGGACTAATTTCTTTAACGCAGGACTCACAAAGAGAAGAACAATTGCAGCCTTCGGAAGAGTCCTATCAGTGGCCATATGAACCATCACAGCCACCACAAGAATATGCCCAATTCGATTCAGGTACATCTCTGGATAATGATACGTTTAATAAGTTACTCTCCTCTTTGAATCAGGGAGTGGAAAATCGAATCCAGGAGATGCAAGACCGGACCAACAGAGTGGACGAATTGGAGAGGCAAGTTGGGGAGATTATGGAAATCATGGCCGAGATTCAAAATCAAAGTGAACTCTCCAACTCACCTATTGAAAATTCAATGGCGGAAGTTGAAATCGATGAAGCCATCTCTTTGGAAGGTGACGTGGAGGATGAAGTTAACTTGGACGAATCGCCGCTGCAAGCAGAAGAGGAAGAGGACGACCTGGGCAGTTTAGAAGAATTCTTGTCTCAAACCCCTGAAGTCCCTATGTTGTCCAACTTCGGTAATGTTGTTCCAAGTGAAATTCATTCTAACATTTTTCCACCAAATGTCTCTTTTCCTTGCAGATTTTTTCCAAATAACGAAGAAAGTGAAATAGACATTGTGGAAACTCTTCCAGAGGTGCAAAGTGATATCTCGATTCTTGGTGCACCAAAACAAGTTCCCGAACCTTGCACACCAAGAAAAGAGATTCAAGACATCGAAGTGGCTGGAGAATGCGTAGAAATTCAAGAATACATCCAAGAGACTGTGAAGGAAACAAAGGCCCAAGAAATTGAGTTTGATGACACGGGACAGGCCACAACCATCATAATAAACTTGGCCCATTTAAAAATCCCGGAGATATCCAAAAACGTAGTTTTTGTCATTGAGTTTGCGTCGGAGAATGAAAGTAAGCCATCTTCTCCATTTTTAATTTTGTTTTTTACTAACAATCTGATTTTTATGATTCAGGCACCCACTCGTGAATTCAGACCATTGCCGGATCATTTCAAGTACCACTGTCCGTTCAAGGATAAAGCCATGCACTTGAATAAAGAAGGGAAGCCTAGGAATCACCCACAATCAGATTTGCATTCCTAAACCCTTCTATTTACTGCTTTCATTTTTGTTTTGTTATTTTGTTTTTTTTTTTTTTTGGTTGATTTTTATTTAGTTTGAGTTTAAATAAATTAAGGGCCTTGTTTATTTTTAGTGCGGATAAATAAAGTCTTTTTACATTAATTTACATATTTTGATTTACATATTTTATATTGCTTAAAATAAACTTTAAAAAAAAAAATTAAAATTAAAATTTACATTAATTTACATATTTTGATTTACATTTATTTTATTTTGCTTAAAATATACTTAAAAAAAAAAAAAGGCTTAAAAAAAATAAAAAATAAAAAAAATTTACAATAATACGAAAAACTAATAGCAATCATTGGTCATTGGTTAGGTGGCGCCTCAGAGGTCGACGGAGCTCCGGGAAGACGAAGAGCCAGAGTTGGAATCTCTGGAGCCGGAACGCTTGGTGTAACTCCCGAGGACGAAGGCAACATAAACCTCGGGAGTAGCGCCATGAACCTATCATGATCGCTCTGAATCCGACCGTCCGACTCTGCAGCTGGTCCAGCTTCCTCTTCATGCTGGTCGAGTAACTGGTGGCGAGCATGTGCAGCTCTTTATTTTCATGCCTGAGTCCTCTGACCTCTTGCCGAAGACTAGTCACTTCTGCCATCAGAGCCTCCACCTGACGAGATCGAGCTAAAAGACGTTGGCCCATGTTTGAAACCGAGCCTGCGCACTGGACACTGAGGGCCAGAGAATCCTGAACGGCCAGCTCGTCTGATCGCATGGACAGCAACCTATTGTCTCGGGGAGTTAGAAGGTTTCTTGCAACCACCGTTGCGGTTATATCGTTCCTCATCATTGTGTCCCCGACTGTAAGAGGACCATTGGGGGATATGAAGGACGGATTCCAAATGTTGTTCGGAGAAGACGAGTCATCGTTTTCCCCGACATTCAAGTTTAGGCGACGGTCGGAAGGGCAAGACATTTTTAGAGGAGGTTGAGGAAGAAAAGAGTTCAGAAAGTTTAAGAGTGCAAGAAAGGAGTAAGTTGCAGAAGTGTTTACAAGAGGGAAGTGTTTACAAGAGGAGAGAGTGTTTATGGCAATTCAGTGTGTCGTGAAACAAATTTCGTGCCCCTATAAGAAGAAGAAATTGAGAGGCGTTCTTCAGAGGTCGATGACGCGTTCGCTCGAAGATTGAAGACGCGTCCTCGCGCAAATCGAAAAAGTCGGGCGCCTTTCTCAAAAGCAGGAGCAGTCAGGAATCACGAGGCGGTCGATTTGGCCGGACGTGTCGTCACTCATGACGTGCAGCGTGGAGCGTTGCGAAAACCACGAGCCGCACCCGGTTTTGAACCCCGGTTTTCAAAAGATCATCATTCCGGTTTTGTCGTCACTCGTCTTTGCATCGTCAGCCTCGCGGAAATTACGGACGCTTTGTCAGAAAGCGCGTAACGGGCACTGTTCATCCATCACCGGCTGCCGACAAATAGTGCAAGAATAGTTCCGGTTGAGGAAGAAAAATTTCTATAAGTTTCGACATTTGCTTCCACATCAAAGGCACACCTTCACACCCTCTCACCTCTCAACCTCACAACCTCTCAACCTCTCAACCTCTCTTCATCTCCGATAATGTCTTCCCAAAGAAAGCTTTCGAGTTATTCAGTGTTCTTCATCCCTTGGATCACCCCAGAAAACAAACCTTCTAGAGCAAAAGTATTTCATATTAAAAAGGTTAAAAGCAAAAGTATCTCATATTATGCTTTCTCCTCTCCTTCATCTGAGGAACGTGGAGAAAGTGAGATCCTGATTGCTTACCTAGTCTTGCTCTCGAGTACTCATCTCAGACCCCTCCCAGCCCACTTCAAAAATAAAACCGTGTTGAGGTACTTCTTCAAAAACAAAAGTACCTCACAGACGAAGCAGGAGGAGTCTGAGGTGCACCCAAGAGCAGATGAGTCTGGGTTGATCCAAGAGTTCAAGAAGATGCCACACCTGCGTGGAGACCGGACTACTTGAAGCATGTGGAGACACGTGCTGATTCATCCTCAACTAAGCTGAGGAGCACTTGCAAGAAGGAGGCCCATCCAGTTCAAGATGAAAGCTGTGGAAAATCAACAGTCATGACCAATGACCACCTATTAGTTCTTTTCGTTATCTTTTATTTTCATTTTCAATTTTCGTTTCCATTTTCTATATTTTCTTGCGTGTTTAACTGATTTATTTCTTTTCTTTGCAGGAACGTTTGGTTATTTTCTCCCTTGAAGTTGATTACAAAATTTACGCTTGGGGGTCATCGCTTGGTTTTCTGCAAATTAGAGAAGTTTTCAGTCCCTTTTCTTTATTTTGTTTCGTATTATTTATTCATTTTATTTTTATTTGCATATTTTTGTTTGATGACATTGGGGACAATGTCTAGTTTAAGTGTGGGGGTATCAAGTATAAAAAAAAATGACCAAATTGAAAATTTTTGTACCTTCGACTTTGAACTGGTTTCATTTGTTTCCATGTTATTGCTTTTAGTTTTCTTAATTAGCTTTGTGTTTTACTTAATTTTTTTTCGAAGTTTTGTGTTTTATTTAATTTTTCTCGAAAAATTTAAAAAATCCAAAAATATTGTCTTGTTTTCCTTATGGTTTTAAATTAGATTTTTATTAGTTTCCCGACCCAATGATATAACTGGATGAATTTGAACCATGATTATCAAGAACTTAGTTAACATGTGTTATGTGAAATTCCTTGTTCTCTTGTTAGTATTGTACATGTTTGATCATCTTTGAAAATCCAAATGCACATAGCCTTGTTGATGTGAAACTAAAGCATGAATTAAAGCTTCATATGTGAATTTAGTGACCATATACATCCCATGTGAGTTTTTGAGCTTATTGAAAGTGTGTGCATTTTTCATACACTCCTATTCTTTCATGTGTGATGAACTTATGTGAGATACATCTCTAGAACTTGCGTAACGATCTTTCGAAATATTTGTCATTGATTGCATGAACTTGAAAATGATAGAGGCACTAGGTTCACCACCATGGCCCAAATAACCATATTTCCCAAAGAAAAAAAAAATGATATCATTAGATTGCCTATTTGAGCCGTTTTGTTGAGCCGTTTATTTCTTATCACCAGATATGTCTACCCTTATACCTCAAAACATGTTTCCTTACCCTTTCCAAGCGAGCAATTTGAGATTGTCTTATGAGAAATGTTTGTGAAGTACTTGGAATGAGTTTGGCAAAAGAATAAGTGTGGGGGTATTCATGTTTGTATTTATTTTAAAAAATAAAAAAAAAATGAGAAAAGAGAAGAAAAGAAAAAGAAAAGAAAGCTTGTATTCGAAGAAAATAAAATAAAAAGTTTCTAAAGTTTCAGTTTAAAGGTGTGATGGGAGGTGTTAGAAGAATCGTTGGAGAGCTTGAGTTCTTATAAATCTCAACAAAAGAATCGCTTGCGATGTAGCTTGGAACTTGTGTTTACCTATTCTTTCGTTTCAATAACCCTCTCCCTAAGCCCCGTTACATCCAATAAAAGTCCTCTTGATTTAAGTTTTGCAATTATGATTGTGGAGAAGTGTTTTTTATGCAAGCTTATGGTAGATCTTTCACATTTGTTTCTTTGAGCGAAACACATTAAAACTAAACACATGTGTGATTGAGTGCATATCCAGTGAGAAGGTTGCTAGTTTGCATATGATGATTTTAAAAATAAAAACTTGAAATTGCATTAGCATGGCTATCTCACACACTACACTTCAAGATGATTTAAAGATTACTGCTAATATTTGAATAAGGAAGATGAGTTTGAATTAATTTGTTTGGTGCTAGCTATGGTTCTTGCTGATTCATGTTCTCGAATGAAATTCTATGAGGGTCAAATAGGAGAAAGCTAATGTTTTTCATGTTATTACTTATTCTGTTTTCTGTGTTTTGCTCGAGGACTAGCAAAAGTTAAGTGTGGGGGTATTTGATCGGATCGTATTTATACACATTTTTATATCAAATTCACTCGTCTTTTCTTAGTTAGTTCGTTATATTTTGAGCTATTTACGTTATTTTTATGTTTTATGAATTTTTCAAGTTAAGAAAATAAAAATAGAATAAATGAAGTTTTAAGTAATAATTTCGTACTATCTTGCTTGTTGATTAGAATTTATCATTTGGAAAATAAATATATATATATATATTTATTTATATATATATTTATATATTTATTTTTTTATATATTTTTATATTTATGAATTTGATTTGTGTGTATGTAGTCGGTGGAAGACAATTGTTAGTGGAAGGCAGCGATGAGAATTCAAAAAGAAATTGAGCATCTGAAAGGCTCGGGAGAACCAAAAGAAATGGAAGGCTGCCTGGAAAGAGCACCACCGAGAAAAAGAATAATAAAAGAGAAAAAGGAAGGCAGGCGGCCTTTGGGGGTGAATAAAAGAAGAAGGAAACAGGAGCTTTGAGTTTGGGGGAATCACAGGAGCTGCCCTCAAGGCAGTGAATAAAAAAAAAAAGCTCAGAAAAAGAAATCAGGGAGTGAGAGCTGCCTTTGGAAGGCAGCGGAGAAAACAGAAAAGAAAATAAGAAGCTGCGAGAGAGCAGCCAAAAACGGAAGAAGCAGCCGAGCTGCTTGGCAGCAGTCGGTGGCTGCAGAGCACCGAGAAGCAGCCAATCAGAATCCACCGAGGACTGGCGCTGCCCTTTGGTTGGGCGTGAAGGCTGGGGAAGACTGGGAGCTCCTGGAGGAGTTCCTCGGAACCGAAAAGAAAGAAAAATAAAAAAAAGATAAGGCAGCTCGGTGGAGCAGTTTGGGGAGGGCTGCCCTTGGTTTTCGTTGAGCGCAGGACAGATCAGAGGGAGGCAGCAGGTCGAGCTCAGAGGTGCACAGAAGCTGGACAGGCAGTACCGAGAGTGGAAAACAGAGGCAGTCAGTGAGCAATCAAGGCTGCCATTTGGAGACGCTGCAGCGGGGCACTGAGCACAGCCAGAATTGCACAGAGCAGTGAAGGCAGCACCGAGGATCCCTATGCAACCTCTCCTCTTTCGGTGTTATTCTTCCTCCAAACTTATGTTTTTATTTCTGTTTTACATTATAAATGATGTGTAATTAATTTGTGTTGGCTAGAGGTTAATTCGAAGCCATGATTATATTTGTAATTTGAATTGGTAACTTCAGTTGTGATTTCTGAGTTGTGATTTAATTTGCTTAACTGTTTGATTAATAACTTATTTATGTTTGTCGATTAAGAATGCAAACTTAATTTACATGCATGAATTTGATGCTAGAATATAAGTGAATTTCACCTAATCGTTATGAACTTATATTCATGAGTAGTGAAGGTTGCTAGTCACAATCGCGTTAAGTAAATTCCTGGCAAACGTATCATGCTGTTCATAGTTACGAATGCTTTGTCAACACTTATGATTTTCATAGAACTTAATGATTCTCGCTTGTATCTCTATTATGCAATTCATGTAGGGAACTTGTGGGGAATGTTTTGGGTTGTCGTATGCAATCATCCAATCCATTAACTTAAGGAAAATCTGAGAATTAATCTATGCAATTCATGGTTAATTTGGGGCGTTGAAATTTACAATTCATTGAAAGAACAACTGAAAATCAATTTAGGTTGCATATGTGTCATGTGTGGAGAAAAACCCTCTAGCCAATCCGTTGCCTATCCATTCACCGTAATTTTATGTTTTGTCAATTCTATAATTTAGTTAAGTTTAATTTACGTTTCTTCAAAAATCAATCCCTCCATTAAAATATTAATATTTAGTTAATTTTTATTAGTTTTTATCTTTTAATTTAATTTCCATCTAATTAATTTCCTAGTTTTTATTTTAAATTGTTTTTATTATTTTGAGTCATTTTTAGTGTGTTTCGAGTTTTTAGCTTAGTTTGTATTTTTTAGAGTCTTGAGTTGTTTTGAGTCTTTTCAGTTTATTTGTTAGTTTTATTTTGAGTTATTTTAGTTAAGTGTTTTTATTTTAGTTTAGTGTTTTAAACTTTGTTTTTACGTTTTTAAATTATTTTAGAGGTTTTAGCAAGCCCTCCTAATCCCCGGCCTAGAACGATACCCTACTTATACCTATACTACGATTGACAAAAGAGGGTTTAATTTGTGTCGAGTTAATTCTCGCATCAGTTGTTGGCAAAAAATTTGCTACCAAAAGATAATACATATGTTTTATTATATAAGTCGAGAGTATTTAAAAAAAATTTAGTCTATATGTATAACAATAAATGACGTATCACTTCGTATATCTCTCACATACATATAACCCTAGAAAAAGACATAAACCCATAATGCACAAAGTGTTCAACTTTTCAGTTTTTGCATTTTTATATAAAAAATTCTTCGCATTAAGTCATTTTTTCTTCAATTCATTTATTTTTATATTTAAGCTTTAGATTGAATAATAAAAAGAAAAAAAAAGAAGGAAAATACATATAGGTGTACATTAAAAAATAAAATGCTTTTCTTCCTTCTATTTATTTCTCTTGAAAAAAAAATTGTGTGTTAAATTCATTTCCCTTCTATAAAACGGTTCTCTTCCCCCCAATCTTATTCACTGATTTTGCATTTTACAAAAGAAAAACCAACTTTTAGAATACAAACATGAAGAAATTCATTTCAAATTTCAAATTCCACCAAGCCTTTTTCACAGCACTTTTATTAACCACAACCCTCTTATTAATTAACATGCAATCTTATTCAATCTAATTCAATCAAATCCTCCATTTTCTCTTCACCAGAAACCCTACACTTTCATTATCGTGCATTTGGTGCCTTTTCATTTCAATACTTTTGTACTACATCTCTCGTCCCAAGTCCATCTTCCTCCATGACTTCTCATGCTTCAAACCAAACCCTAACAAAAAATGCAGCAACGCAACCGCTGAGTCCTTTGTGCGCAGGACGAATCGCTACACCAAAGAAAGTGGAGAATTCATGCTTAAAATCTACCTCAATTCCGGCATAGGAGACGAGACCTACGCACCCTAATACATCTTCAAATCGAACCCCGAAGCTAACCTCAAATATGCTCTGGACGAAGCTCAACAAGGCATGTTCGCATCCATTAACTCACTCCTTGCCAAAACCAAAATCGACCCAAGTCGTATCGATTGCCTAATTGTTACATGCAGCAGCCGTTAAGTATCACAAATCAATGGTTAGATGCACTGCCAACTCATTACAGCATTCAATGGTTAGATGGACTGCCACATCAGCTTTATAGTTAGTTGGTTAGTTACATGAATAGCTTACTAGCTAAGATTGTACTCAGTGTATAAATAGTGAGAAACACATATTGTAATTCAGTTAGAACATTTCACAAATCAATACAGTCTCTCTCTCTCTCTCTCTCTCTCTCTCTCTCTCTCTCTCTCTTCGATCTTTGAATCTTTCTTTGAGTTCTTCAAAGGCATTCTTAGTGGGTTGTTATCATGGTATCATTTAGCCAGGTCGATTTTTTTGGGCTCTTCCGCTAATATGTGTTGCATCAGGAGGTGCGATTGTGAAGAATTTCTATGTTCGCCTTGGAGTTTTCGTTGGGTTTTAGGTGTCTGGCTTTCTGGTATTCTTGATTCTTGAATGTTTTTTGTTTTTGAAGCTTACAGATCAACTGTTTGATTAAATGTTTCAGTGAAAATGTATGCATTACTTGGTCTGAATGTGAACTATTGTTTGGTTGCATGAGATGTTGGTTATTGATTGCGAAGAAGTTTGGTTGAAAGATTAATGATTGCTGAAGAATTAAAGAATGAAATAATGAAAAAGTTTGATTGACAGATTATTGATTGCTAAAGAATTAAAAGATTGAAAGAGTGAAACAATTTGTTGTCTATTGAATTTCTTACTTCATAGAAGGCCAAAGCCAAAAGTGAGAATTGTGTATCAAGATTTAGAAGTTAGGGTGTATTAATCAAGAATTTTCAAGTACATCATTCGTATTTCTTGTTGTTGTTTGTTACAATGGCTATAAATTTAGTCAAGATTGAAGGTCTGCTTGGTATGATTACTGTAAAATTGCATGAGGATAATTTTGTGAAATGGAGTTATCAATTTTCATTTGTTCTGCGTGGGTATGATCTGTTTGATTTTTTCAATGGGGAATCACAATGTCCTCCGAAGTATTGTATTATGCTTGAAAGTGGTGTTACAAAGGAGATTTATCAGGCTTACAAACAATGGATTTAGCAAGATTTGGTACTACTGAGTTTACTCATTGCTACATTAAGTGATGATGTGATGGATCGTGTGATAGGGTGCAAGACTGCACAAGAAGCTTAGGAGAAGTTACAAGAACGGTTTGCCTCAATTTCTGTTGTGAGGGTAAATCAATTGAAAGTTGAGTTTCACATTGAGCAAAAAGGGTCTGATTCAGTTGATAAGTTCTTGTTTCGGCTGAAGGTTATTAAAGATTAACTTGTGGTTGCAGGAGAAAGGATTACAGATAATGATTTGATGATTGGTGTGCTTTCTGGACTGCCACTAGAGTTTGAAGTTATCAAGACTATAATTTTTGCTAGGGATACATTTATATCTCTAAAGAACTTCATGGTACAGTTAATTGGAGTTGAGGGCTCTCTTGAAACAAGAATAAATAATCTTGCTGGAACCATGTTAGCAATGTATATTAATAGTGATTTGTCAAATGGACAAGGAGGTCAAGGAAGCTATTAGAGTTTTGAACAAGGCGAAAGTTCGCATTCACAGAAGTTTAATGGTCAAGGCAGTTTTCATGGGGGTTCAGGTTTTGCTGGAAATGGTGGAAGATCTTTTCAACAGAGGTTGAATTTCAATAATAACAGGAGAAACAATGGTAATAACAACAATTCCAGGTTCTATTCTAACTTTGGAAATAGGTCTTATGCTTTTAGTGATTTTAATGGTTCAAGTGGCTTTAATGGATCTGTTGACAATCAGAAGGAGTTTTATGGCAATTCAAGCAATTTCTCAAGTGGAAGTGGTTTTAACCAAGGAAGCAGTTGGCATGGTAATACAAATTACAAATCTGCAATATCTCTAGAATGTCAAATTTATTCAAGAATGGGCCATATTGCACCAAATTGCTATTATAGGACAGATAGTGCTCAAGGAAATTTTAAAGGTCCAATTTTCTGTCAGATATGTGGCAAGAAAGGTCATACAGCTATATAGTGCTATCACAAGAATAATTACTCTTATCAAGAACCTCATCCACCACAACCACTGCATCCAACACTTGTTGGAATGACAGCTCAAACATCAAATATAACACAAACCGCTTAGAATGTCTATGGTTTCTCTAATGTTGATACTTAGGTGGTGGACACAAGTGCCACTCATCATATGATAGCTAACCTTAAACATATTAATCAGGCCACTCCTTACAATGGTGAATCTAAAATTACCATAGGCAACGGATAAGGTGTGACTGTTAAGAATATTGGTGCTTCTGAAACTTGTTACTGATACTCATACTTTTGTGCTCAATCATGTGTTACATGTTCCACTTATTGCCATGAATTTGTTATAAGTTAAGAAATTATGTAAAGATAATGGCTGTTGGTTTATTAGTGATGATTTGGTGTTCTTTATGCAGGACAAGGCAACCTGAGTGATTTTGTACCAAGGAAAGAGTGATGATAGGGAATTGTTCAAGATACCAGTGTCTGTTTTTAAAGGATCATTTGCTGCAAGGTTGGAGCACTGTGGAGCATTTCTTGGAAAGAAAGTGACAAGTTTAATATGGCATAAAAGATTGGGACATCCAATTGAAGAAGTACTGTCTACAATGCTGAAGAATGCAAATGTATCAGTTCATAAAGATTCTTGTTCTACTATTTGTTTAGCTTGTATTTCAGGGTAAACTAGAAAAATGCCCGCGCGTTGCTGCGGGACTTAAATGCACAAATCTTAACTACACGAATTAGACACATGTAACTTGAAAAAAAATTCAACAAAATCATGAATGAATAAAAAGGATAAATGAGTGAAACGTTAAAAAGTAGGTTGTTTTTGTTTCAGCAGCTAAACTTTCAAGCATAAATGTTCAAAGCAATAAAGATGCAGTATGCTTGTTTCCATAAGTTATGGAAGGAAGATACAGTCCACGCATATTTTGCCACTGCAATTATGGTGGCAAAATACATGTCTTGCAGTCTAGGCACTTGTTTAAGTAGTTACAAAAAAGAAAACCAAATGTTCAAAGGAATAAAGATGCAGGATGCCTGTTTCCATCCAACCTCTGGATAAGCAGAGGATCATAGAGACAACAAAAAAAGAAGAAGAAACAAAGCAGAAACCAAACAAATAATATAAGGCGATCAAACTGAACAATAAATAAAAAATTCATAAAGTTGCGTTGTCTGGAACGAAAAGCACCGGAAAAGAACTCATTGAAGTTTAGGTAACATACCAAAGAAATGCAATGCCTCAGAACCCCTAGATTAATGGCAGTAGCAAGAGTTGATCACGATGTTGTGATGATAGTCTGATCTAATCTACAAAAAAGTAGCGAGATTTAGAGTAAGAATTCGAAGTGCAAACAAACAGATGTAGGAAAAGTAACTCAATCTGTAACAGTGCAATGGACTTAATTTGTGATAGTGCAATGGACTCAATTTGTGGCAATGCAATGGACTTAATGTACGACAAAATCACATTTCACAAAAGGAAAGTAGCTAATCACGGGAATGTATCATTTGTCATCATGACCGTGTTTGCATTCAACTGTTCCATCTGAGATGATAGATTATCTTTAAAAAAGTAATTGAAACCTTCCAACAAACATTAAAACGTGCTAAAACTAAACATTTTTATCACTCATCCCCACTCATAAAATGTATTGAGCCCGTGACATGAAATGTACTGGAAAAAAGGAAAAAAAAAAACCAATCTGGAACATCATTAGTTTTGGTATAAGTTTTATCTTCTAGGGGTTCTTTAATCATTGAGATACATCATATATGGGGAAGATAATTTGTCAACTTTTCTTTAGTTAATTTTCCATTGTATATCTCAGTATCGTTTCTTAAATACTCTTCCCATGTTTCAAATACCTATCGTCAAATTTGATCAGGCTATGATTGTTGAGTCCTCTTCGAGCTCATTTGGTATAGTGTCCTATATCAGCATTATTTAATGATCCCAATTCAATGTTTTTCTTAGCCTGATTGATAGCCAATGTAAAATAAACCAACTTTTAATTCAGTTCACTGACTTTAAAATCTGGTGAGTAAAAGGAAACTGGAAAGCCTATCAAGCTTCATTTTCCCTAGCAGTACAGTTAACCAAGTTACAGGTGAATGCAACTATACTCTTTGGTGATGGATTACTAATGAGTTTATAGATAATACTTCATACTTTTTCTTGGTAGCCGGTTCAACGACAGATTCTTTGAAAGCAAACAACTTGGAATAAAGAAGTTTTGGGCACATCAAGTAATATGCTAAATTCTTCTTTAAAAATATATAAAAACAATCCTAAATACCTTATTTGAATCAAAATTTATACAGAATAATGAGGTTAAAGAGATTTATAAGCTAATTAAACCTCAGGCAGAGTGTCACCCACATAGGCTAAATATATACCATATCCCAAACCTCACTTAAAAATACACCAAAAAAATTAGAATGATTTCATTCTAATCTTTTTTATGCAATGAGTACCACTTCGTTTAGTAACTCACATTGAATAAAAAAATGAAGATGCCGACCATAAGCTAACAAACTTTATCTTTGTTCAAAGCAAGTCTTAGAGAGGAACTCACATGCTTTGAAGATGACGTAATTTGGATATGTCATTCGGCAAGAATCCCTTCAGCCCTTGGTTGAACAGAGACCTGTGCATGCAGAGTTAAACACTCATTTCCCAAAAAATGTACGAATGGCAATGAAACAAACAAATGCTACTGTGCTTTCTCAGGGCATCATGAGAATAATTCTTAAGACTAACTGAAACATTTTTCTTTTGCATACAAATCTAGCTAATCTGAAAATGCATTTCCATTCCATTTATCCATGCATGCACAAATTAACAATGGACTTTATGCAGTGGAAAATGATGTTAGATCATAAAAAGTGCTAAACTTCATATCTGTTGAGAGTATTCTTGCAACTGGTCTAATAAGAAAGTATCAATGAAATTAATACTTTATGGTAAACAAAAGAAGACTAACAATTACACCAAATGAACACAATTCAAGCGGCTGAGGCAAAAAAATTACATTTGTTAAAATAGTGGACATATAAAGGTGATTTATTTTTGCTTCACGTTAGCGGAGTTGTAAGTGCAGAACTCGGAAGTTCACATGCACTGTGAGGCCTGTGCAGAGCAACTCAAGAAAAAAATATTGAAACTCACAGGTACATATGCTTTTCATTCTCTTTACATTTGAATTAAACCAAATTATAAATGGTACCCTTTATATGAATTTACAACTAATGACATATTTGATCAGAATGTCAAAATCTCATGTGGCCCGTAAATCTGCCCCTTTTTAAAAAAAAAATTATAAATGGTTTTCAGTTTTACGTATTCTCTTACATATGCTTCAGTAGGCCTGGCAAACGTGTCGTTTTTGTCGTGTTCGTGTCGTTTTCGTGTAACACCTGTTATCTTAACGGGTCGTGTCGTGTCACACCCGTTATCTTAACGGGTCCTTAACAGGTCGTGTCACTTTACCCAACCCAACCCGTTATGACCCGTTAAGAAAAATATATATTTTTTAAAAAAAATTGCACATACCACATATATTATTATATATTACTTCAAAACATTAAAACATTTGTCATTTAAGTACTATATCTACACTCGAAAATAAGAACCTAATAAAAAAATAATACATACACTACTAATTTATTACAAATATTAAATGTGCAAGCATATGCAAAATGAAAGAGTTTTTGTTTTCAAGGTTCTAAGTCTTTCTCAAAAGTTTAAACCTCAATTTACAAAATCTTCAATTTACATTGATCATCATGAAATTGTATTGGAACTTTGACTTGATCTATTGCCTTCAAGAGTTATGTTTATTTATACTTTCATTAAGTATAACATAAGATTTTGTGGTATCCACTTGTATAAATATTTTAAATTGAAGATCGAATTCATTCATTGTATTCATATAGGATCAAGGAGGGTATCTGTAAAAAATCATCAATATCAGAGTTAAAATAACCGTTAAATCGTGATTTTTAGTTTATAACCGTCGAAAAACTTTGGCCCGTTACTTGATCTCTGAATGTTTGTTTTTTGTGATTTTTTGCTGATGTGATCTCGAAGCATATACATACAAGTTTGACAGTTGCGATCGTTGAAATTAGTTTTGGATAATTCGTATCCCATTAAAACGATAGATTCACTAACACTTAGAGTTTATTTATACTTTAATTAAGTATAACATAAGATTTTGTGGTATCCACTTGTATAAATATTTTAAATTGAAGATCAAATTCATTCATTGTATTCATATAGGATCAATGAGTGTATCTGTAAAAAATCATCAAAATCAGAGTTAAAATAACCGTTAAATCGTGATTTTTAGTTTATAACCGTCGAAAAACTTTGGCCCGTTACTTGATCTCTGAATGTTTTTTTTTTGTGATTTTTTGCTGATATGATCTCGAAGCATATACATACAAGTTTGACGGTTGCGATCGTTGAAATTAGTTTTGGATAATTCGTATCCCATTAAAACGATAGATTCACTAACACTTAGAGTTTATTTATACTTTCATTAAGTATAACATAAGATTTTGTGGTATCCACTTGTATAAATATTTTAAATTGAAGATCGAATTCATTCATTGTATTCATATAGGATCAAGGAGTGTATCTGTAAAAAATCATCAAAATCAGAGTTAAAATAACCGTTAAATCGTGATTTTTAGTTTATAACCGTCGAAAAACTTTGGCCCGTTACTTGATCTCTAAATGTTTGTTTTTTGTGATTTTTTGCTGATGTGATCTCGAAGCATATACATACAATTTTGACGGTTACGATCGTTGAAATTAGTTTTGGATAATTCGTATCCCATTAAAACGATAGATTCACTAACACTCAGAGTTTATTTATATTTTCATTAAGTATAACATAAGATTTTGTGGTATCCACTTGTATAAATATTTTAAATTGAAGATCGAATTCATTCATTGTATTCATATAGGATCAAGGAGTGTATCTGTAAAAAATCATCAAAATCAGAGTTAAAATAACCGTTAAATCGTGATTTTTAGTTTATAACCGTCAAAAAACTTTGGCCCGTTACTTGATCTCTGAATGTTTTTTTTTTGTGATTTTTTGCTGATATGATCTCGAAGCATATACATACAAGTTTGACGGTTGCGATCGTTGAAATTAGTTTTGGATAATTCGTATCCCATTAAAACGATAGATTCACTAGCACTTAGAGTTTATTTATACTTTCATTAAGTATAACATAAGATTTTGTGGTATCCACTTGTATAAATATTTTAAATTGAAGATCGAATTCATTCATTGTATTCATATAGGATCAAGGAGTGTATCTGTAAAAAATCATCAAAATCAGAGTTAAAATAACCGTTAAATCGTGATTTTTAGTTTATAACCGTCGAAAAACTTTGGCCCGTTACTTGATCTCTGAATGTTTGTTTTTTGTGATTTTTTGTTGATGTGATCTCGAAGCATATACATACAATTTTGACGGTTGTGATCGTTGAAATTAGTTTTGGATAATTTGTATCCCATTAAAACGATAGATTCACTAACACTTAGAGTTTATTTATACTTTCATTAAGTATAACATAAGATTTTGTGGTATCCACTTGTATAAATATTTTAAATTGAAGATCAAATTCATTCATTGTATTCATATAGGATCAAGGAGTGTATCTGTAAAAAATCATTAAAATCAGAGTTAAAATAACCGTTAAATCGTGATTTTTAGTTTATAACCGTCGAAAAACTTTGGCCCGTTACTTGATCTCTGAATGTTTGTTTTTTGTGATTTTTTGCTAATGTGATCTCGAAGCATGTACATACAAGTTTGACGGTTGCGATCGTTGAAATTAGTTTTGGAGAATTCGTATCCCATCAAGTTTCAATGAATCAATAGTGTGTATTATGTGTTAGTGATGTGTGTGTGTGTATATATATATATATATTTATTAAGAAGATTTAAATCCATTTATTTTGTACGTATAATTAAATTAACACGTGTTAATCATTATAAAAATAGTGGGATATGATATATGTGTGATAAAAAGTTAATAACTTAAAAAAAAAAAAATTCTCACCACTTTTTTTAATTTTCATTTTTCCCTCTTTTTTTTTGTTTTCTTTTCAACTTTTCTTATAATTTTCACTTTTCCTTCCGGTAGCCTACCCATCTTTTCATAATTCCCTCTCCTTTTTATTTCGTTTCCAACTTGTTTTATCATTTTTATTTTCCCTCCTTTTTTCTTCAAAAAGGGCGGCACTTTAAAGTTTAAATGGAATCAAAATGAATGGATTGTCTGTCCGATGGTTGGACTTGGATTGGAATATTGGATGCATCATGCATTGCTCATCGATTCATGCATATTATTAATTAATAATGATTATAGTTTTATAAAATTTAATATATATATATATAATTATAGATGATTAATATTTTGGGGTATAATTATTATAGTATATATAATTATTATAATTATAATTATTATAGTTAAAATTTTTTGATTTTTTGATTATAGTTAATTAACTTAATTTAATATATATATATATATATTTATTTATTATAGTTTTTAGGGGTGTAAAATTGTTAAATTAATATATATATAATTATACTAGTATTTTTTTTAGGGTTATAAAATTATGAAATTAATATTCTGCTTATCGTGTATTGTGTTACCCACGTGTATACCCGAATTTACCCGTTATCTTAACAGGTGCTATCGGGTTACCCGATAACGACCCGATTCGTTATCGTGTCGACCCGAACACCTGTTAATTTCGTGTCGTGTCGTGTTATCGGGTCGTGTCAGAAATTGCCAGCCCTATGCTTCAGTCCTTGAAAGGTGGCTTCTTGCTTGTTTAATGCTAAAAAACAAAATTATAGAAAACACATCGAATCTGAACCTTGACTGTGTCTTCAATGGACATCTAACTGCCAAATTGAGCTAAGAAGATGCAAAAAATTGTGATCTTATTCTTACCCATGAAAGTTCTCCCACTACTTTTCTTACTTATCAATTCAGTTATGTTCACAACTCTAAGTTCAGTTGCTACAGTACCCATGCTCCCCTAGTCGTAAAAATAACCTTACAAACAATATTAAGCAGCACTATTTAAGAATCTAAAAACAGCCCAAACTAACTACACAGACAGGACAGACACCGAAACATGGAGACATGCAACACGAAACCTATAACTAAATACCAATCACAAAAAGCCAAAACAAAATTCCTAATCTAACTATCCCTATACTAACAGCCTATCCAAGCAAATACAATTCTAATGGGGTTTAGAACAAATAAACCAATCATTCAATTCAAATTGCGTTTGGAACAAATACACCAACCATTCAATTAGAATGGGGTTTGGTCCAAATACATGCTCAATTATCTCAAGCTTTGATAAATAGAGAGATACGGATACGTGCACAAAATAGAAAGAAGCCCAGTTCCATTCTAAGCTCAAACGACCAAATGGATGCTTAGTTATCTCAACCTTGACATAAATGGACAGATATAGATGCACACTCTAAATAGAAAGAAACTTAGTTCCAATATAAGCTCAAACGACAAAAATTGAATTTATATATTTAAATTCCAAGCATGAAAGCTTCACAAATATAAATATAAAAAAAGGTAGATAACTTATTAGGCTTTGAATAAAAGTGATGGCGTATAATTATATACCTCAAAACGGCATGGAACCAACTTCTTCCTCCAACGATCCAAATTTCTGAAATCTGCAAACAAAGTAAATCTGTTAGCAACTCAGAGACTTTCAAATTTAAAGACCAAATCTAATGAAATTTTAGCTAAATGACCAAAGACACACCAAAAAAAAAATAGAAATATTTTGAATCCAAGACAACTAATTTTGTTCAACAAAGAATACGAAAGCTTAAAGCCTAGGTGAAATATTGAGTAAACTACAAGGGGCCTCGGCCAAGGCCATAATTAAACAGTAATGTCATACAACCCACAATCACTTCAACACATTCGGATATAAAGGAAAATTAAATTTGTTCAATCTTGTCATAAAGAACTGAGTGCAGGAACAACTTCTGTGGCTCAATGGCGTGAGAAGTAAATATCTAATGGCCAAATACTGAATCCGTCTAAGAAACTAAGATTGAACTGGAAATTGACAGCAAGATTAACTTTTATTATGTTTCTTTCTCCTGCATAACATTTAGTTTAAAATTTTGGAAACTTTATGTGACCTCAACTCCCTCATAGATGATGTAGAGGAAACAAGATCACTAAGTAAAGCTCTTTATCTTCTTCCACTACCCTTAACGTCATCAAATGAGCAGGACAATAGAACCACATGGATATGAGTTAACATGGCAAGCATGTGAGCAACTTTTATTCACGTTAGTATAAATCTGGATTGACAGATCACACTGAAACAGTTTTAAAAACTTAAAGAGGCAATGTCTGGAAAAAAAAAATACAGGGACAAATGTGGAACATTCGACAAAGCAAAAGAAAAAATGAAGGGAGTAAAGTTATACTACCCTTTAATTTATAATAACTATAAATTAATCACCCATTTGCAGTAAGACTGTATTCAAGAATAAACCCTAGAAAGCAACAGTCTCATGACAATATATCACTGTTACAATAATCCTTCTTATGTACCAACATCCATAGCCACAATATGGAAGAACGCTCTTTTCCTCTTAATGTAAAGATATTTACCAACCAAAGTCCAGCAGAACTATAGTCCAAAGTAGTACAATCTCATTTATATTAACATCAATAAGAAAAAAAAGGCATGATACATAGCTTAACATAGAGCCAATAACAGAAACACCAAAATCTCGTAGCCAGAAAGAATATCAAAGCAACCTCAAACTATGTTGAACCTATGTGTGGAGATGGATTCTTGCTAACGAATATTGAATCACGTTAAAAGTTAAAATCCAAAGGGCTACCCTTTTATTTAATGGTTGCCTATTGATCTTTGGTAACAACCAGGGCCCCTGCCTCTTCCATGGTCTATTAGAATGAGAATTGCACTCGAAGCTGCAAAGGGTCTTGCCTTTCTTCATGAAGAAGTTCAAAAATCGGTCATATACCATGACTTCAAAACATCTAATATACTATATATTAGATGCAGTGAGTGACAATAACTGAGCATTAACTACATTTCTTTCCCTATTCCTATTCACTTCTGAAAATGGAATGCGTTACTTTAGGATTACAATGCCAAGCTTTCGGATTTTGAACTTACGAAAGATGGTCCTGGGGGTGATAAAACTCATGTTTCGATGTGAGTCATGGGAACCTATGGTTATGCAGCCCCAGAGTATGTGATAACTGGTGAGTGTGTGCGTGTGTGTTCTGTAACTATTAGTTCATCATATATCAATATAGCACACTCCAATTCAACCTATCCAATTCAAAGTAGCACATATCTACTTCAACATATCCAATTCAAATTAGCACACATCCAAATTCCAATTCAATAAACCACATATCTAAATCAATTCAAACTAAATACCTAATATTCAATCACATATCCAATTCAAACTACATGGCTAATATTCAATAACATGTCCAATCTTTAAGCACATTTACAAAACAGATTTAGAACACTATAAAGTCTACTTAATAGCAGAACATAAACATCAAAATCCAACACAAAGACAAAGCAGCATTCCAGTTCTCTATCTTGTATGCTCTTTTCAACTGGATCTTCTTAACTCATTTGAAAACTTTTCCTATGTGCTCCGTTGCATCCTGAAAATTTCTTAAGTTAACTTAATAAGTAACACTCTAATTCTTTTCTAGCCAAAACTAAGCCAAAAATTGTCAATCCCATAAAAAAGTTGCATTTTTTCACTGTATTTTTTCAGACCTTAATCACAGAGAATCGGTCAAAGCAAGGGAAATTATGTTGATATTTTATCTAATGGCCAAATACTGAATCCGTGTGAGAAACTAAGATTGAACTGGAAATTGACAGCAAGATTAACTTTTATTATGTTTCTTTCTCCTGCATAACATTTAGTTAAAAAATTTGGAAACTTTACGTGACCTTAACTCCCTCATAGACCATGTAAGGAAACAGGATAACTAAGTCAAGCTCTTTATCTTCTTCCACTACCTTTAACATCGTCAAATCAGCAGGACAACAGTACCACATGGATATGAGTTAACATGGCATGCATGTGAGCAACTTTCATTCACGTTAGTATAAATCTGGATTGACAGACCACACTGAACCAGTTTCATCTATTTCATTGCTAACCCAAGCTCTAAAGGTGGAACCACCTGAAGTCAATACTTCAAGAGCTAAAAAGCAAGCATCAGTTATGGAAATGGAAAAAGAAGATGAGCTCTCAAGTCGATGAGACTTGTACAAAACTATGTAAAAGTCATCAAAACCTCTAAGCATCCCAACCATTTTCAGAAACTCGACGACAAACACAGCTAACTTGACAGGAGTTTGAATCAAATGTTTATATCTCCATATAATCAAAAGAGAATTACTCATTCAAACATAGGCAACTTATGAGTTCTTATTCAGATAAAATAATAGAAACAAAGAAACGGGCAACTATATTACTCGACAAAGAAATATTGCTCAGTGGAAATAAATAGAGTAGATAATTTCTTTATGCTAATTACCCAAGTGCTATTAAACCATCAATGATCAGAAGAAAGCTAATGGTGAAAAAGAAGTGGAATAACAAAAAACTATGATGCATTTGAACACATAGAGAAGAAACTTGTTTCGAAATTATACTACCTAGCAACAGAAGACCAAAACAATAAATAAAAAAGCATTTTAACACCCTTATCACACAAATACAAAAGCAACAAAACATGGAGAAACAACCTAGCAACAGAGGGACATTCAAAGGATGTAAAGCAGAAAACAAACCTCAATTTGACTTGTTGAGAATGAAACAGCAGTAAAGCATGAAGAAAACAGAAATGGGCACAGTGCAACACCCTAAGTTTAAAAGACACAAACTTGACTCTAACAATGTACGAAACAGTGCACCAAACAAACCTATCTTCCTAACACCCAACTAAATAGGCTATAAATATCCATTACAATTTTATTGAAACAAAAAAAATGTCAATCACAGTTTTAGCAAAGCAAATGGGAAACAAACAATAAACAATGATTTCTGAACAGTGTTTTACTTGTTGAATAAGAGGACAAAATTGAAAACCCTCTCATCTCCCGTACCTCTCTCAGACATCCTCTGCTCACCAACCCCGTGGGGTAACCCGTTAACCCCAAAAAACGCACATCATGCTCTCTGCTCTCTCTTTCTCTCTCTCTCTCTCTCTCTCTCAAAAAGTGGGAAAAAAATCTCTAAATATCTTTCCAACCCAGTTGAAACCATGTTCCCTGCCTTCTCTCTCACTCTCCATCCTTGTCTAAAAAATTCAACAAAATCCCTAAATCTCTCACCCACCCAGTCGAAACCCTTAACTCCCATCTCTCTCCAACCTGTTAGTCCTTCTCTCCCACTCCTCCCTTCCCCCAACGACCCTCTGACGGATGCGTCACCTACAACCACACCCACCAGCCCCGAGCCAAAATTCCCAAAGATGCTCTATCTCTAACACTCTCCCGTCCCCTATCCGTCTCTCTACCCAAGTGAAAGGCAACATCCAGCCCAATGACAAAATTACCCTCTGAACTTTTAAGAATCACCCTCCTAACCCAGCCTCATTTGGTTGGTATTGTTGTAAATAGCATAAAATCTAGTGGCTCCGTGCTAAACCATATGGACAAAATCACCCTCTGAACTTTTGAGAATTACCTTCCCAACCCAGCCTAATTTGGCTGGCATTGTTGTAAATAGAGTGAAATCGAGTGGCAAGAATTAAGGCAGCTACAGTGTCGTTCCTCCTTCAATTTTAGAATAGATAATGTGTAAACTACCTTTTTCTATAAAGCAAGTTAGAATAACACATAAATTTCAAAAGGTACATTCAGATGTATGGATTTTAAGGCAGCTCAGCTTTGTATGGATTTTTCCAAAGATAAATAAATCAAATGTGTTTTAGATTTTTGCCAAGTTTTATGCTTTTGTTCAGACTCAGAGTAATAGATTAATTCAATGTTTGCAAACTGATGGTGGTGGTGAGTATGTAAATAGTATGATGAAAGATTTTTTGGGTCAAAGAGGTATTATGCATCAAATTTTCTGTCCTTATACACCTCAACAGAATGGCATTGCAGAAAGAAAGCATAGGCATTTAGTTGAAACTGCTTTGAGTTTGATGACAGAAGCTTCAATTCTAATTGTGTTTTGGTATCATGCTTGTTCATATGCTGCATTCTTGATAAATTGGATACCATGCCAAGGTTTGGACAATAAGTCACTTTATCAGCTTTTATTTGTTGATAATGCTGCAATACACAATTTGAAAGTGTTTGGAACAACAATATATCTATATCTCAGACCTTCTAACCAAAATAAGCTACAAGCTAGATCAAGACAGTTTATTTTTCTTGGATTTGCAATGGGATACAAAGGTGTGATATGTTATGATATTCATAGCAGGCAGTTCATTATTTCAAGGCATGTTATACGTGATGAGGATGTTTATCCATTTAAACAAGCTTCTAATACCAAGGTTGTAAATTCAAGGGTTTCTCAAACGTCTCATCAGAAGTATATATCTATTCAAATGCCTATTCCAGTTTCAAATTCCCACAATGTGCATCATGGTGAATATGGTGTTCAAGAAGAAAATTTAGTGTCATCTACCACAGATAATGCTACGATACAATCTTTACTCCAAGTCATTATGTATCAGTTATGAATAATGATAATGAGTCACGTCAAGGGACTCGAGAGCATCAGTTTTGGTTCCACAACAATCTCATGATTCATATTCTATACATCATCACTTTGGTACATCATCACTATTTCCTGTCCACACAGATTCACAACTTCAGGTAATCTTACCTAGTTTATCACAATGAATCATCCAGTCACACTAATCACTCCACTGACATAAATCCTTCTGAGTCTGTACACCAAATGGTTACAAGATTGAAAAGTGGTGTTATTCAAAGGAAAGATTATAGTGCATTTGTAGCATCATTTCCTGAGTTGCAATCTTTGCAGCTCACTGAAAAAGATTGCTTTCGTGGAGGCTATAGTTTTGTATCTGCCATTACTGATACATCAGAACCAACTACATTTAGGAAAGCTGCTTCACTACCACAATGGCAGCAAGCAATGCAAGAGTATGATTCTTTTCGAAGTCAAGGCACTTGGGTTCTAGTATCACCTCCAAATGACAGATCAATTGTTGGTAGTAAATGGGTGTATAAAGTGAAGAAAAACCTTGATGGCAATGCCTCCGGGTATAAAGCAAGGCTTGTGGCTTAAGGATTTTCTCAGGAGCAAGGTATTTATTACTTAGGCCTTTTTAGTCCAGTGGTGAGGCATACTACTATGAGGGTTGTATTGGCTTTAGCAACAAGTAACCATTGGAAACTTAGATAGCTCGACATTAAAAATGCATTCTTGCATGGTGACTTGCAAGAAGAGATCTACATGAAACAACCACAGGGGTTTGTATATGTATCACATCCCACTCATGTGTGCAAATTAATCAAATCCCTGTATGGATTGAAACAAGCTCTGAGGGCATGGAATTCGAAGTTCACGTCTTACTTGATTGCTATGAATTTTCAGGCTTCAACCTCTGATACAAGTTTGTTTACCAAGAAAGTTGATGGGGATATTATTATTCTTCTCCTTTATGTAGGCGATGTCATATTGATAGGTTCAAATCCTATCAAGATCCAGAAGATGATTGATGAGTTATTTGAGGTCTTTGAACTGAAGGATATGGGATAGTTGACATATTTTCTAGGATTGCAAATCTCTTATAAGAAGAATGGGGATATTTTTGTGAATCAATCAAAATATATAAAGAATGTGATCCATACGGCAGGTATGGACATATGTAAACCTGCAACTACTCCATGCATCATGATCAAATGTTATTTTCAGAAGGTTCTTTAATGTCAGATTTGTCACTTTATCGGAGTATTGTAGGATCATTGCAGTACCTAACCTTTACCAAGCCCGATATTGCTTATGTTGTTAATACAATATGTCAGTTCATGAATTCTCCAACAGAAATGCATTATGCAATAGTGAAACGCATACTAATATATCTTCACGGTACACTGCACCATGGGATATTATATTCAGCTGACCAAATAAAGACAATTGCTGCATTTTCATATGCTGACTGGGCAGCTGATATCAACACTCAAAGGTCGATCACAGGCTATGTAGTGTATCTTGGCAACAATCCAGTGTCTTGGCAATCAAAGAAACAATGTTCAGTATCAAGGAGTTCAATAGAGGCTGAATATAAGGCTCTTGCTCATACTGTAGCTGATGTTGCTTGGATAAGGGGAATACTAAAGGATTTAGACGTGTTTTTGCCTTCACCTCCCATAATTCACTGTGATAATATGTCTACCATTGCCCTTACTGCAAATCCCGTGTTTCGTTCTCGAATAAAACATCTTGATATCGACTTTCACTTTGTGAAAGAACGTGTTCAACAAGGAGATCTGGAAGTGGTTTACATTTCCAGCTGAAGATCAAACTGCGGATGTTCTTACAAAAGGGCTTCACAGTCCAGCTTTTCTTCGACATTGTTACAATCTTAGACTGAGTACCCCAGCCAGATGTTGAGTATCACAAATCAATGGTTAGATGCACTGCCAACTCATTACAGCATTCAATGGTTAGATGAACTGCCACGTCAGCTTTATAGTTAGTTGGTTAGTTACATGAATAGCTTACTAGCTAAGATTGTACTTAGTGTATAAATAGCGAGAAACAAATATTGTAATTTAGTTAGAACATTTCACAAATCAATACAGTTTATCTCTCTATTCTCTCTCTCTCTCTCTCTCTCTCTCTCTCTCTCTCTCTCTCTCTCTCTCTCTCTCTCTCTCTCTCTTTCTCTCTGAATCTTGCCCTGAGTTCTTCAAAGGCATTCTTGGTGGGTTGTTATCAGCAGCTTCTCTCCCATGCCCTCCCTCACATCCCTCATTGTCAACCGTTTCAAGCTCAAACCCAGCGTAAAAACGTACAATTTAAGTGGCATGGGATGTAGTTCCGGTGTAATATCAATCGATCTAGCCGCCAATGTGTTGAAGCAAAGTAAAAAAATTGGTTATGCCCTTGTAGTCGCAACCGAGAATATTAGTTTGAATTGGTACTACGGTGATACCCGTCCCATGCTTGTAACCAATTGCATTTTTCGCAACGGTTGTGCTGCCGCATTGATGACAAACAACCCGAGTTGCCGCCGAGTTGCAAAGATGGAACTCATTCACTCCCTTCGTACTCACCAGTACGGAGCGAGTGATCGAGCCTATAAAGCAGCATTTCAAGAGGAGGAGGACTACGGCAATATCGGGGTTGCCCTTGCTAAAGATTTAACAGCGGTTGCAGGCATCTCTTTACGTGAGCACATCAAAATTATTGCACCCCGAGTCCTACCACTGAGTCAACTTGGTCTCTACGTGTACTCCGTAATATGTTGTGCATTGTCGGGGAGCAAGTCGAAACCGATAGTCCTGGATTTCACCAAGGCGTTTGATCACTTTTGTATTCACACGGGCGGGACAGTGGTGATTGAGCAGGTCGGGCGGGTGTTGAGGTTGGGTGACGAGTTGACTGAACCGGCTCGGATGACTTTGCACCGATTCGGGAACACATCGAGTAGTCTTGTGTTTTATGAGTTAGCGTATTTTGAAGCTAAGGGGAGAGTTAGGAAAGGAGATAGGGTGTGGATGTTGGCGTTTGGGGCAAGGTTCAAGGTTGGAAGTCTTGTCTGGAAGGCAGTTTCGGATTTAGGTCAAGGTGGTGATGATAATCCATGGAGGTACCCATTATAATGGTGGTTGTTGGTACTCATTGGTACATTAGCAAGATGGCAGAAAAGCAAGCAAGGATTTTCATATATTATATTATTTTGAAATTATGTTATAAGATTTGGTCATGTTGTTACTGCATATATATATATATATATATATAATGCTCTCCGTTTCTTTCTTTTTTTTCTTTTCTGAAGAAAATATAATCCTTTTTCGTGCCAGTACTATCCGCAAGCTATAATCTACACTGAATATACAACCACTTGTAATTGACTAATAGCACAATAAGTAATTTTATTTTTATAAGAGACGACATAATAATAAGTAATTATTGATGTTGTAAGAGAAATAAATTATAGGTTTTTGCTGAACCGAGTATTACTATGCTCATGCGTTCGTTGGTTTGTTTTATATTTTCGAGCTCAAGTTACGCTTGGCATGTGCCTTATACGAGCCAAACTTAAACGAACTTAGAAATTTGAGTTCGAATTGAACGAGCTTAGAAATTTGAGTTGGAAATTGAGCTCAAGCTGTTTAGTTATTTCTTATAATATTTTGGTTTATTAAGCAAAATTTTTGCAACTTGGCAGTGTATGTCTCTAGCAATTCCGCGAATCTTCCACGCCATTCCTAACATGGTTTCTCTTCTCCAGCGACCCCAACGGGCCAACCCTACCACCAATCCTTCTCTTCTCTAACGACTCACCACCAATCTCTCTCTTCTACAAGAATTGTGAATCGTTGTTCTCTGTTGTGAAGGATGGCGACTACCGAGGTGGGGGGTGGGGCCAAAAGATCGCCTGGAAGATTTGCCGACCTCGAAGAAGAAGACTTCTGTTTGGTCTTCGGTTTATAGGGTTGGTTTGTATTTAGTTACAGAGATAGCTAAGTGTTATAAATGATATAAATGAGAAAAAACGCAAGATCTGAGATCATGAGGAGTCGTTTCAGACCAACCTTGAGGCCAGCCGTTGCCGGAATCGTCGAAGTCGAGAAAATTTTGACCTCTGTGGAGAATTTCTGGGGGAATTTTTTATGGGTGAAGGCTGATAATGATTTCTTTGGCTTGAGGAAGTTGGGTTTTGGAATTCTAAGGATTTTAAGTGGAGTTGATAGTGAAATTTTGGACGAAATCAACAAATAGAGAACGAAGGTTTGTGGGAGAGAGTTCTAGCGGCCGTGGTTTCCGGAAGCGATCGGAGAACGAAGAGCCTTTTCGTCCCCTTCCCACGGCCGACACGTGCACAACAGGTGAACATCATCGTTTTGTGGAAGAAGAAGGTACATCGACGCGTGGGCTAGGAGGGCAAAATTGTCTTTTTACTGTGTACAAATTAGAAAAATGGCTGATACAAAGGAATAGGAGGGGCTTTTTTGCCCGTTCACTGCTCATGAACAATGCTTTTGAATTAGGTTTTAGTAAAAGTATAACATCCATAGAGAATAGATAGACTTGGCATTCGTGTCGTGTTTTTCATATTCGTTTTTTTTTCGTGTTATACCCGATATCTTAAAGGGTCGTGTCATGTAACACTCATTAAAATAAATGAGTAAAATGATCCGACCCGATAATATTAACAGGTAATATGACCTGACCCGTTACCCGTTAAGTAAAATATATTTTAAACTAATAAATAATCAAATGAAAAATATAATACTAAATAAGTATAAACATACCATATTATCTCATTCAAAACATAAAAACACATTTGTCTTTCAAGTATTACATATTTACATACCCAAAATAAAAGTATAATAATAAATAAATAAATATTAGCACATTACAAAATATCAAATGTTCAAAAGATTTACAAAATTAAGGGAGTTATGTTTCAAGGTTTGGAACCTTGCACATTTTCTTACAATCAAACTCTTCAATTTTCATCAATCACCATGGGAAACGGTATTGAAAATTTGGCTTAATATATTGTCTTCAAGAATTATATTGATGATATTTTCAGTGAGGCTTTCTACATTAGCATTTTCTTCTCATTTATCATACGGCTATTGTTTAAGTAAAGTCTTTAATAGTTTTTTAATTAATGTAGAAGTGTGAAAAATATAGAAAAATATATAAACGCTCATAATGACAAACTTTACAACTTTCGTGAAGGACTTAACTTTGAAATGTGCCACTATAATCATATAAATCATAAATCAAAATTTAACCGTCGATTATTGTTTACATTTATGCTTCATTTTTCTCACCAAATTTTATTTTTTTGGAAACATGATCTATTAGAGAATACAAGAAGATAAACAGTTGGGATCATTGATATTATATTCAGAGTTTTACCGCTAGTGAAAAATCGCTTGGTGTTTATAAAGTCTTTACAAACTATATAACATCGACTCATATTTTAATTAACTGTAAATATCGGGACATGATATCAAAGATCCAAACCGTTCATCTTCCTACTTCCCCCAGAAGATCATGTTTTCAAAAAAGAAAATTTAAATGAAATTCAATATAAAGAATAAAGCCTAAACGATAATCGACGGTTAATACAAATTCAAGGTTTATGGATTATAGTGTCGGATTTCGAAGTTGACCCATTCACGAAAGTTGTAAAGCTTGTCACTACGAGTGATTGTATATATATTTTTTACATTTCTTACACTTTTACAATAATTATTACTAATTTTATTACTTTTACACTCAAATAAAAAACACTATTTATGACGGTTTGCAGGGTTTTAAAGTCTAAACGATAATGTAAATATAACCATTGTCTACTCGTGGAGGAATGATGAATCACGAGTGTTTATATATTATTTCACATTTTTCATACTTGTAAGGATGTCTTATTGCCTATACTAATATTATACCAGTTAATTTTAATTTTGGACAACATGTTAATTAAAATTTATCTTATTAATGATAATAAGAAACTCTCATAATAAAAATAAATAAATGAATAAAATTTAATTTTTTTAATTTGTATAGAATAATAATACAAAAATCTATATTTAATAAAGAATATACCAATATATATAATATGGCTATTGTATTTTAAAATAAATTTTTTAGTAATTAAACTATAAAATTATAATTTATTTTTCTTAACAGGTCAAAACGGGTTACCCACATGTGACCCGCGTGTATACCCGTTAAGAACCGGTCCCGATTAGTTATCGTATTGATCTGAAACTCATTATTTTCATATTGTTTTCATATTGTGTAAGAAACTGTCTGATCTAAGAATATGAAATCTAACAGATTCCTCAATAACCGGACCCAACGTTGATTAGAAGAATTTAGATAGAATTAGAGACTCGTACAACAAATATAACAATTCAATGATGACTGTGAAACCATTCTGATTGAAACAATGTCTTTTTTTTTCTTTTCTTTTTTTGTATAGGATGGTTATTATATTATTAATGAAAACAATTCCAGTATAAAGATAAAACTAGAATTAAAAAAAATAAAATAATATATATATATATATATAACTGATTAGGTGAGACAAATTATACATAAAGCTTGATGAACGGTCTACATTAATAACCTTACTCTCCTCCGCAATATAGTGGAAACTGTTGTAGGCCTAATTGAGTGAGCGATCTAGGAAGAGAGAGAGAGGGGTGGTGCGGCAAGCTTTAGAGAGAAGAGAGATTGATTTGATTGTGAGGTGTGTTATAATTCACCCCATTGTGCCTCTATTTATAGTGGTAGAAAGGACAAACCCTTTCCCATAAGGATTACAATACTTAATGAGTAATCTACTCCTAATAGGAATATAAGATACATTCCTAATCTATTAGGATTTACACAATCACATTCCTATACTAAATAGGACTGCAACACTCCCCCTTGAGTGTGTAAATACTCAAAGCACCATCGCATCAGATCTTCAGCAGATAAGGTTGAATAGTTGATGAAGTCGTCAGCACAACGGGTATTCGCGAGTCTCATATTTACGTTGAAGTATGCATTTGTAAAAACTCACAAAAACCTCGCTATGGTAAAACCCATGATAGGCAAAACCCATAGACTAAGGAGAAAAGTAAGAAAGTATGCATAATGTCTAAACATTCGTCGAACTGGACGAAGGTAGTGAACTCAACGGAGTATGATCATCCCAGGATGGGTGCCTCCTTAAAACCTAGTTAGGTAGAAAAAACCCAGTGGGAAAAATGCTCCTAATCGTAGGGAAAAAGAGTACATTAAGATCATGTGAGTATACTTCTAGATACTCCCCCTGAGTTAGACATAACTTCTAAATAAGAGAACTACAAGCGATTTAACTCAGATAATTTACGCATACCGATTCCTTGGACAAGCTTTTGGAAAGTAGACTTGGGCAATGACTTGGTGAAGAGATCGGCCAAGTTGTCTTGGGAACGGATTTGCTTCACTTCAATGTTCTGATGCTGCTGCTGCTGGTGTGAGTAAAAGAACTTTGGCGCTATGTGCTTGGTGTTGTCTCCCTTGATGTATCCCTTCTTTAACTGCTCGATACATGCGGCATTGTCTTCAAAGATCGTCGTAGGAAGGTCAACGACTGATGTAAGACCACTAGTACTTCAGATATGTTCCATAACTTCTCTCAGCCAAAAGCATTCACGCGTTGCTTCATGTAGGGCGAGAATCTCAGCATGGTTCGACGAAGTAGCCACTAGTGTTTGCTTGGTAGACCTCCAAGATATAGCGGTGTCTCCAACGGTAAAGACATAACCCGTTTGAGAACGTGCTCTATGTGGGTCAGACAGATATCCAGCATCTGCATAACCAACAAGGCGAGAACCATCCCGAGGACCGTAAGGGGCGGCAACACTCGGTGATTCGTGGGTATAGAACAAGCCCAAATCCGTTGTACCCTTGAGGTAGCGGAAAACGTCTTTAACACCATTCTAGTGCCTGCGTGTGGGCGCATTGCTGTATCTTGCCAAAAGATTAACAGCGAAGGAGATGTCGGGTCTAGTGCACTGAGCCAAGTACAATAAAGCCCCAATTGCACTCAGGTAAGGAACTTCAGGTTCCAAAATCTCTTCCTCATCCTCCTTTGGACGGAAGGGATCTCGTTTAGCATCTAGAGTCCGAACGACCATTGGTGTACTCGAAGGCTTCGCTTTATCCTCATTAAAGCGACGCAACACCTTTTGGGTGTAGTTCGATTGATGTACTAGGATTCCATCCGAACAATGCTCGATCTCCAGGCCGAGACGGTATCGAGTTTTTCCAAGATCCTTCATCTCAAATTCCGATTTCAAGTGTGCAGCAATTCCCTCAAGCTCTGCAGGAGTCCCAATGAGGTTCATGTCGTCGACATAAACTGCAACGATTGCAAATCTGGAATGTGACTTCTTTATGAACACGCATGGGCATAGTTCGTTGTTCACATAACCCTGACTTGTCAAATATTCACTCAGACGGTTATACCACATCCGCCCGGATTGTTTCAATCCGTAGAGTGACCTCCTCAACCTAATTGAGAGAGTGTTCCGTGTTCTAGAACTATTTGAGCCAGTCAATGGAAGTCCTTCTGGAACTTTCATATATATTTCTGTATCTAGATCCCCATAAAGATACGCGGTTACCACGTCCATAAGTTGCATATTCAGTTTTTCGGAAACTACCAAACTGATTAGGTAGCGGAACGTTATGACGTCCATTACGGGAGAATACGTCTCCTCGTAATCAATTCCAGGGCGTTGAGAGAAGCCTTGCGCTACGAGGCGTGCTTTGTATCGCACTATTTCATTCTTCTCATTACGCTTCCTCACGAAAACCCACTTGTAGCCAACGGGCTTCACACGTGGTGGTGTAGGAGCGACTGGTCCAAACACTTTACGTTTCGCGAGCGAATCGAGTTCGACCTGGATTGCTTGTTTCCAATTTGACCAATCAGTTCTACGTCGGCATTCATCGACGGAACGTGGTTCAATGTCATCGCTAAGCATGATGTCAGTAGCTACTGAATACGAGAATGCGTCGTCGACGATCATCTCATTCCTATTCCAAACCTCATCCAATACTGTGTAATGGACCGAAATCTCGCGATTCTCGGGAGGCCGGCATGTTTCATCTGAAGCATCACCGTAATCTAGAATAACCTCATGCGTTGGAACGGATGAGTAAGCGATGGTCGGATTCAAACTAGGGTCACTAGTTGGTGCCATTTTCCTCTTCCGGGGTTGTGAATCCTTTGAACCAAGTGGTCTGCCACGCTTCAGGGTCGGAGCAGATGATTGGCTAGCCGCCAATGTACCATGCCGCGTGGAAGTTGCGGCCTCCCTTCCTTCGGGGATGGTCCGGCCTTCCCAAGCGGGTTGTTGACGTACACGGGGTACATCTATCCTTGCAGGTGTGTTTGCAGTGGGTATATGTGATCTTGTCACTTTAGCTAGATCATTAAAAGCATCTGGCATGCTTTGAGCAATGCTCTGAAGATCTATAATTCGACGCACTTCAGTTTCAGACTGAGCAGTGCGGGGATCTAGATAAGACATAGTGGGAGCATACCACGACAATTCGCGGCGTTCTACGGGAACGTTAGCATGCTTATCTCCCCTTAACGCCGGGAAGACTGTCTCATCAAAGTGACAATCCGCAAAACGTGCGGTGAAAAGATCTCCTGTCAAGGGTTCTATGTATCGAACAATTGATGGCGAATCATAACCGACATAGATTCCCATTTTTCTCTGAGGACCCATTTTGGTACGTAGCGGCGGCGCTATTGGCACATAAATGGCGCACCCAAACACCCGTAAATGCGAGACGTCAGGCTCGTATCCAGTGACCAACTGTAACGGTGAATGTGGTTGGGTAGCGGTGGGCCTCAGGCGGACCAACATGGCTGCGTGCAATATTGCATAGCCCCAGGCAGATACCGGCAGTTTGGTTCTCATAACCAAAGTCCGAGCTATCATTTGAAGGCGCTTTATGAAAGCTTCTGCCAGGCCGTTTTGGGTGTGAACATGGGGTACAGGATGTTCCACATAAATCCCTACGGACATGCAATAATCGTCAAAGGTCTGTGACGTAAACTCTCCAGCGTTATCCAATCGAATCGACTTAATCGGATAATCAGGGTGGTGAGCCCTTAGCTTAATGATTTGAGCTAGGAGTTTAGCAAACGCGGCGTTGCGTGTGGACAACAAGCAAACATGTGACCATCGTGTCGATGCATCAACCAACACCATAAAATATTTAAATGGTCCGCAAGTTGGTTGGATTGGTCCACAAATGTCCCCTTGAATCCTCTGAAGAAATTTAGGGGGGTTGTGAATAATCTTTGTATATGAGGGTTGAGTATTCAACTTCCCCAAAGAACACGCTTTGCATGGTGGGAGTCCAACATGAGGATGTAACTTGTGCCCGTGTGATGATTTGAGGATACGGCGCATCATGTCACGTCCAGGATGTCCCAAACGGTCATGCCAAAGCAACAAAGTGTCCTGGAACTCAAGCATAGGGCCGGCCACACTGTGGGCTTCTATGCCCCGAATGGTTGTGATGTACAACCCATTCGGCATACGTTCCAACTTCTCGTGAATACGCTTCTGGCCATATTCGTATGAAGTGATACAAAGAAATTCAGAACCATGATCTTCAGTGGTTTCAATATGATATTTATTATCTCGAATATCTCTAAAACTCAGCAACGTTCTTCCGGAACGTGGAGAATAGAGTGCCTCCTTAATGGTCAAGATAGTACCATTAGACAACATGATACGTGCCTTTCCGTATCCTTCAACCAGGTCGGATGAACCTGCGAGGGTTGTCAAAGGAGATTTCTGGGGTATTAAGTTAGTAAAATAGTGATTTTCACGCAAGATGGTGTGCGTGGTTGCACTATCTGCCAGACAACTAACTTCCCCACTAGACATACCTAGAAATAAATTGATTGAATTGGTCACATGCATAAATATAAGTCCATTCATTCAATTAAGCAATTCGAGAAAATAATATCCATTCAAATAATAATCCATAATTCAAAACAAATCAAAACCAAACAAATTATTCCAAATACTTAGAAAAATTGTTCAAAAATTTAAACCATAAACCTAGATAAATAGGGGGTAGGGCCGGCCACTCCTAGTGGGTTCGGCCACTAGGGGTAAACACCCTAAAAACATGTCGAAATTTATTCGTCCATAGGGGCTGACGCCTCCTGAAAATCCGATATCTCCATGGATGTGGTTGCATCTTCCGGACGATCCACAGCTGCAAAGTTAGACTCACGATGTGAATGATACTTGGCAATAGCCTCAGGGGAAGCTCGGCATACGCGTGACCAATGATCCTTTGATCCACAACGATAACACATGTCCAGTTCAGTAGAAGCAGACTGACTGGGAGCTTTGCCCTTGTTCTTGAAGTTTGGGACCTTAGGGGCGAGTGGTGGACGCTGCTGGGTCGCAATCCTTCCCTTAGGTGCGGCTCTCTGTTGACCTTGGGCTCGTGGTGGAGCTTGTTGCCTATTACCACGACCACGACGATTCGTACGTCGTTTATGGCTACGAGAAAATATGGCATGTGCTTCAGGCACAGCGTTCAAGCCAGTCGGTCGAGCTTGATGATTTCTCATCAAAAGCTGGTTCTGCTTTTCAGCGAGAAGTAAAACAGAGATTAGATCCGAAAACTTGGTGAATTTCTGTGCCCTATATTGTTGCTGCAGGACAATATTGGTGGCATGGAAGGTCGAATAGGTCTTCTCCAGGAGATCTGATTCGGTGAGTTCCACTTTGCAGAATTTCAACAAAGAATGGATTCTACAAACTTCAGAGTTGTATTCATTCACGGACTTAAAGTCCTGGAAGCGAAGATGCTGCCAATCGTGTCTTGCTTCAAGCAAGTAGATGTCTTTCTGGTGATCGAAACGGTCGGCCAGAGCAAGCCAGAGGGTGCGTGGGTCCTCCTCAGCGAGGTACTCGGTCTGCAGTGCATCATGGATGTGTCTTCGGATGAAGATCATTGCAGTAGCCTTCCGAGCTTCGTCAACAGGTTTGTCAGTGACGGGTGCCTCGATGGTGGCTCTAATACCCTTTGCAGTTAGATGGAGCTTCACGTCTTGAACCCACTTTAGATAGTTTCTTCCAGAGACTTCTAGAGCGGAGAAATCGAGCTTGTTCAAGTTCGACATGTCCCTAAAACAGAGGGAGAAAAACGTGAGTAGTCATATGGTAAGCCATAGACATATATCGTAGAACATACAGGTTCTATTAGACATGTAGTGGTTTAAATCATGCATGAAAACTACAGGTTTCATGTGGTATGTTTTGAATGAAAACTTCAGGTTTCAAAGGCACTAAATTTGAAACTACATGTTCAATTTAGTTTTATGAACAATTAGTTCATAATGAGAGGTTCCTGCAAGAAACACAGAATACAATATACAAATATACATATAGTGAATTTGAGGTTCTTCGGGAACTCAAGTGTGAGAGCTTCGTTACTACGAAAGTATGTGACGGTTCAAAGTATAAAAATAAATTATTGAATCGTTAATGTCCAAAAAATGAGCTTCAGGTCAATAATTTTGGATTTATAATCAGATTAATGAACTGCAGGTCAATTTTAATTAATTCAATAAATCGGGCCATACGGGGTCGATTGTAGAAGCAAAATAATATTAACATCCGGGTTAAATTATTTTATATTACTAAAAAATAGCATGGGGATTTGAAAAATATACCAAAAATTTGGTATGGGTGCCGTGCAAAAAAAAAAAAAAAAGGAAGGCACGGGGTGCCTTGAAAAATGTTGGCAGTGCCCAACAATTTGGGGGGGTGCACGGGACAAGGTCCAACAGAAGCTGGCCTTGGGTTGTCACGGTGGGAGCCCAGCTTCAAAGCTGGCGTCATACATGCTGGGTAAAAACTCCCAGCCACGTGGGCTGGTTTGCATGCGGGCCGTGAGGGACAAAGCCGAGCCGCAAGGCTGGCAATTGGAGTGCAGGCCGGTAAGGCCTTGGGCTGCAGGCCCGAGGAGAAAGTCCAGGCCGAAGCCTGGGTCCTGGCTGCACTGGGGTGGTGCTGTGCCGCACCGAATCATGCCCCTTTTTTTTTTTTTTTCAAAACCTCTAGGGTTAGGGAAACCTTAATTTGCTTCTAATTTAATTTTATAATTTGAGTCACAAATTCCACATAGCAATTTAATTTTGCAATGCATGAAACAAATATATATATTGACAAATATATGAACATATACAATATATATATATCGAAAGGAAAATATAAACATAGAGGGGTTCATGCATCATGGGGAATGTTTTCATGCTTCGTGGACGTTTCAAATATCTTCTTTTATTTTAAGCGTACCTGATTAGCAGAAAACGAATAAGCCTTTGAATATTTGGTGGATGAAAGCCTCCTCCAACGATGCGTCAATTCCTTAGCTTCTGGCAAGAGCGTGCTGATAACGTGTTGTAGGCCTAATTGAGTGAGCGATCTAGGAAGAGAGAGAGAGGGGTGGTGCGGCAAGCTTTAGAGAGAAGAGAGATTGGTTTGATTGTGAGGTGTGTTATAATTCACCCCATTGTGCCTCTATTTATAGTGGTAGAAAGGACAAACCCTTTCCCATAAGGATTACAATACTTAATGAGTAATCTACTCCTAATAGGAATATAAGATACATTCCTAATCTATTAGGATTTACACAATCACATTCCTATACTAAATAGGACTGCAACAGAAACAACCAATACCTCGAACTTTGGTTGCCCAACTACCGACGTAGCTTACTTCCTTTTCGCTCAAAGCTATTAGGAAGAATCAACGACGACTAGTGAACATGATCACTACTACAAAAAGTCTTTATAGCGTCAGTGGGTGGGTGATGTCGGTTTAATCTAATATAGTGGCAGATTAGACAGTTGTGACACTAATTGAATATGACGTTAATTTCACTATCGCTTATAAGCGTCATAAAATACTGGTATCGCTTTTAAACCGACGTAAGCGTAATTTTTAATGTTTTTAAATACTGGTGTTGCTTTTAAGTGACATAAAGTAGGCAGACAACTGGAAGAGCTTTTTTTTTCAGTGAGTGTTGGCGTCGGTTTTAACCGACGCAAAAGTTTCCTTATTTCAACACCACATCTAAGTGCACTGACATGTCAGGATGACGTCAATTTGAACCGACGCAATTTTATCCTTATTTCGACGCCACACAAACTTGTCCTTATTTTTAAAAAATATTTTAAATCCTGTGTCGGTTTTGAGCGACATAGATTTTAGGTTTTTTAAATATTTTAAAACCCAGTGTCGGTTGTAAGCGACAAAATGGTGGTCTTTATATACTCTCCCCCGTTTTCCTCTTCCTCTCTTGCATTTTTCTTATTCGTTCTTGTAATTTCAAAAGGTGTTTTCTCTCTTGCACCTTTCTTATTTGTTCTTCCTACTTTATTTGTTCCTTCTTCACAACAGTAAGTTTTTCTGGCTTTTAATATTTTTATTTTCTCCACTTATGTTTATTTTTTATTTACAATTTATTTTTGTAGGGAATTTATTTGAGCTGGTTGAGTACATAAAGATTTGATTGACGACGAAATTCTTCCATAATTCAGGTTTCTATCACTAAATTCTTTAATCTTTAATACACAAGTTTATTTATTTAAAAGTTCTAATTTAAGTACTTAGATAAATTTCTGCTATTTTTGTTAAATTAATAAATATTTTTCGAATTAATTAATTTTGTCACTTGAATTGTTATGAGAAAATGGAAATAAATAGTATTTATAAGCATTTATGTGAAATTGACATATTAAATATAACATAAACTTATAATATTTAGTAATATAAGAATATATTATGTTAACTTATAATATTTAGTAATATAAGAATATATTATGTTAAATTAATTTGTTTTGCACTCTAATTGTTATTTTAATTTGTTGTTATTTTAACTTGTTTTTGTTGTTATTTTGATAACTTTGATAACTTTTGGTTGTTATTTACTAGAATGGATTAGATGAGCATAATTTTGATAACTTTTTGTTGTTATTTTAATTTGTTTTTACTATAATAGGTGTTGAAAATTAAAAGATTGCAATCGTGATAGACTTTGAGGGTTGAAAGATAGAAATTGAAAATTCTAATAGTTATGCCTACATGATAGGGATTGAAAGATTGTAGGCATCTTAGTTTCAACGTAATATTTTGCCCTCGTAAAGTGGTAAAACATGGACAGGAGTTGGTTGACGATAACTCAAAATTTAGAAGCTTATACGACTGGAATTAATTTGTTTTTGGACCAAGCAGTTGCAAATGGTGTTGGCCCTGATAAGTTTAAATGTCCTTGCAAAAGATGTTGTGATCGATATACTTTTGTTAGGAACACTGTTGTTGAACATCTCATATTGTAAGATGTGAATAAAGATTATAAAAACACTTGGTGGCGACATCATGGTGAGAAACACATTGGAGAGCAAAATGTGGCAATCGGAGAAGAAGAAACTGGAGATGAGGTGGCTGGTATACATGATTTTCTTAATGATGTATTTGTCCAACCATTAACAGAAGAAGGTGTTGGGCCGTCTACTGAACCCCCTATTAGGGAAGGGCGTCCAGAAGAGGTGGAGACTTTTTTTAGGTTGCTTGAAGAAGCGGATCAAGATTTGTGGCCATGATGTAAAGAGTTTAAGAAATTGGAAACAGTTGTAAGACTGTATCAGATTAAGTGTTTAGCGGGAATGGCAGACGAGATCTTCACCACTTTACTAGAGTTAATTAAAAGAATGTTGCCTGAAGGAGATTGTTTGCCTGAATCTTGTTATAAGACAAAGAAACTTATAAATGACTTGGGTCTGACGTATGTGAAAATTGATGCATGTCCCAATGATTGCATGATCTATTGGAAAGATACTTCAGAGTTGACTGTGTGCTCAGTTTGTGGTGAGACAAGATATAAAATTACCAATGCAGAGGATAGCTCGAGCAAAAATATTGCAGCTAAGGTTATGTGGTATTTTCCTTTAAAACCACGATCGCAACGATTTTTTATGTCGAAGCTTACGGCTGAACATATGAGGTGGCACGCAACTGAATGTCCTAAGGATGAGTTTATGAGGCATCATTCAGACTCTCCAGCATGGAAGCATTTGGATAATTTATATCTGGATTTTGCGTCAGAAATTTGAAATGTCAGATTAGGGTTGGGTAGTGACGGATTTAATCCTTTTGGGAAAATGAGGCATGACCATAACACATGGCCTGTGGTGTTTTTTGTTTACAATTTGCTGCCCTGGATGTGCATGAAGCAATAAAAGTTGTTATTGTCTCTATTAATACCAAGACCGCGCAGTCCTCGTAAAGAGATTGATGTATACATGCGTCCACTGATTGACGAGTGGAATGAGTTGTGGGAGGTGGGCACTCCCACTTATGATGCATATTCCAACAAAAGTTTTGCGATAAAGGATGCCGTCTTATGGACTATAAGTGATTTTCCGGCTTATGGAATGTTGTTAAGATGGAGTACACATGGCTATAAAGCCTGTCCACATTGCATGCCTATCCACATTGTTATATAAGGCATCAACGTTTTCTTGAAGATAATCATAGGTTTCGAAGGCAAACCATAACTTTTAATGGTCGTTGAGAGCATCGTAATGCACCAAAGCAGTGGACTGGTTTACAGTGTCTCGAAGAACTTTCTACACTGAGATTTACTTTTGGAAAACTAAAGAAAGTTACTTCAGTTGGGCAACGTAGAAAAAGAACTTCAGGCAGTACAAGTAGTAACAGTCAGTGGAAGAAGAAATCTATTTTTTATGAACTACCTTATTGGAGACATCTTTTGATTAGACACAATCTTGATGTTATATCGAGAAGAATATATGTGATAGTGTCGTGGGAACATTGCTAGATATAGAAAAGTCTAAAGATGGATTGGCTGCACGTGCAGATCTTGAAGTCTTGAACATAAGATGTAGTCAACACCCACGTAGAGAAAGAAATAGAACATTTCTACCTCTAGCATTGTTCACGTTGAAAAGAGAAGAAAAAACTGCATTTTGCTAAGTGTTGTCTACCATTCGGGTTCCCGATGGATATTTTTCAAATTTATCGCGATGTGTGCACGTGAATGAACGAAAAATACATGGGTTGAAAAGTCACGATTGCCATGTTTTAATGCAGCAGTTACTCCCGCTTGCAATACGCCCGGGTTTGCCTAAATCTGTTACTATGGTATTATTAGAGTTGAGTGCAATTTTTTAGTAAATTTTTTATTTTTAATATGTCTACTGTCGCTTATAAGCGACGTTAGTTTGAGTATTTTATTTATTTAACTAAAATGATGTCGGTTGGAAGCAGCACTAAGTTTGATTTTTTAATTATTTATTTTTTAGGTAATGTTGGTTTGAACCGACGTCACTTCGAGTTTCGATGTCGCTTTTAAGCGACGTAAGAACCGATGTCGCTTTTAAGCAACACTGTTGTTCTTTTTTATTTTATAATACTTTACTTCTTGGTGGCAGATTAAGGGGGATAAGCGACGCCAATACCGTTTTGTGACGGTAGTATTGGCGTCGGTTCCACTATGCGACATTGCACGATTTAATGTCAGGTTTTTACCAAAAATCTAACAGTAAGTGGTGTTTTTTGTCGGTTTTATAGCGCCACTGATATCTCCTTTTGTAGTAGTGGATCTTCAAAGACTTGATCGATGACTTGTGAACAAGATCTCCAAGGGCTTGATCGGGAAAACCACGGAAGTCTATGTAGTTGACAACATGGCGAAAGGCCCAAAACGTGTTGGTCACATCATGAACCTCGCAAAGACGTTCTCGCTCCTGCGAGTCTACATCATGATGCTGAATCCAACCAAGTGCAAATACGGAGTCTCCTCATGCAGATTTCTTAGTAACCCAACTAGGCATCGAGGCGCATCCAAAGAAAATCAAAGCCAACCAAGGCATGAAGTCAAGAGAGATACAATTGTTCTGAATTGACGTTCTCCCCTTTTACCTATGTCTATTTATACTAATTACATGGGCGTTATTTGCCGAGAGAGGATCTTATGCACCCAAAAACCCTTGTGGTCTCCATGTGTCTTTGATTTTGTTGAGCATGTCAACAGTCACACCCAATCAAATCAAGTTTCAAGTCCCGAGTCCCAAGACATGCTCAATAAAATCAAAGGTACAGAGAGGCCACAAGGGTTTTTGGGTGCAGAAGATCCTCTCTCTTATTTGCTCTACAGGTAATACAAGTTATAAAAAGATTTGATCTCCAAAATACTATTAGATTCTACTTTTAGATTTACACAATTGCATTCTTAGACAATATTAACTACAATAAACAGTTATTCTAATTTAACTTACTGGTAAAAAGTCAAACTCGGGTGCAAAGAGAAGAGCACACCGCTTTATCCAAATTAACTACGTCACGGTCATGTCTACTGGTGAATTGAAATGGCGATTTTACCCAAAAACTGACTCACTCCGGTTCATGCAATTTGTAATTAACCCTAATCCTTCTTAATGGCGATTTTACAAGTTTTCTCTTATAACCTTTCAAAAAAAAAAAAAAAGTTTTCTCTTATAAAAAAATAAATAAAAAGCAAAGTTCAAAAATTGACAATCTCTGAAACCCTAATCCTTCTTAATGAAAAACGAACGACAACATAAATTAGCTTTTCCCAATACGAAAAAGGGATCATCATTTGATGTTTATTTAAAAAATAAATTATTAAAAAAAACTAGGGAACAAGAATGATTGAGTCGAACACAGATCATAAGCATTAGTATTTTAGAACAATCATGTATACACATGTTGACTCTAAACTCTCATCACATGTCATGCTTAACTAAACACCATCACGAGTCTCTTTCTTGGTATGTAATTAACCTTCCAGAGTCATCACAACAAACCATGCTAAAATATTATGTCAATCGTCACATAATTATTTATATATAATTTGAAAACTTGGTTTTCGATTTCTTATTGGTACTTGAAATAGTCATCATGTAATTCTACATAAAAATATATAATTTAGTGTAGATGATTATTTTCGAGTATTAATAACGAAAAGTTTCTCTGATGGTAGGTGCCGGCTGATTAAACAAACAAATGAACGGACGGTGCCTCAATCGATCGAGCCATCTGGTTGCGTATAAACCGCAAGGAAAAAGGAAGGATGTAAACAAAACAAAATACATTTAAACTTATTATTCAAGTATTATGCAAAACAAAGGACAAGCTGTAACTTTCTCAGAACTACCTGCATCTGCATGCAAACATGCAATGCAAATAATGACAATGATTTTAAATAATGTTATCGTTTTTCGTTGTTGGTGACTTGATCTCGATGTTGCTTTCAATTCAGGGGACACATTAGGGAACCTTGTGGATTGTAAGATAAGAATGAGATGTTTTTTAAAGGCAACGGATAAAATAAACTGGACATACGTGGTTCCAATCTAAAATCTTAAACTCTTCCAACCTCCCTCCATTTGTACAAATAATGAATATGAAGTTACAATTAATTAAGTGCTCTCCAAGAAAATACGAGCATACATTAGGCAATCTTAGTGTCTTAGACTGTGATGCCTAATGTTATGTTATTAGACCGTTGTGTCATGTTTAGTACACCTACTCGTGAATTAAGACCATTAACAATACCCCTAGGGACTATATACATACAATCACATATGCTTCTTTAAGGTAATAAATTTGTTATTAATTGAAGAACATCATTGACGGCAAGGAATACAATTCCACGATTCCAAATGCAATATAAAAACAACACAAAACTTCAGCCAAATAATCGCATCCAACCAAATGGAAAGATAATGCTCACAAGGACAAACCTTACATCACCTTTGATAAACTTGCAAAAGACAACGCTCATTCGGCAAAAAAAAACTTACTATGATACATCAAGAAGGGTGGTCCTCATAGTCCTTTGCTAGGTGAACATACACTAAAATCAGAATACAAAATAGAAAAAAGAACATATGTGATATGGCTTTGAATCACCTCAAGCCACTGCAATGACACCAAAGTAGAAAGACCGCACCACCATTTGATGATCTTACAATCATCGACAAAAAACCTAGGATGAGTCGCCTTCAACACACTCGGAGCATCATCCTCATAATCTTTTGGCGGGCACACAAACCACAAAGTCACCATCTCAAATTTGAACAATGATCATCTCTTAAGATTTGAGGTTGAATGGTAAGTCATAACTGCGCTATAAAAAGCGCTCACCTCATCAGAAGAAGACAGCGACCACAGCCACGAAGACTCCCGTGAAAGAGTGACCACTAAAAGAAACAGTAAGAGAAAGAGAAGAAGGGATCAAAAAGGATTGATGCCGATACCACAGCCAAATGTTGGGGTCAGTGGCAATAGGTTTTTTCTTTTCTTTTTCTCTCTAGCGGCTAAGGTTTTTTAAATACCTTTTTACATTCACATATGTTGACGAATGTAAAATGTTTCACAACAAATATGACAAAATTAATTTAACTTATATATATTTAGTAGTTTCACTTCTAATTATCCTGTAAACTTTAGTGATGAAACTCCACACTAATTACTAGCTTTCTTTGTCTAAATACGATTTTATACAATGACGAGTATCCTCAAAGTTCACACTTAGCGGTTGACTTTAGATTCTACCTTACAATTGAAATTTTTTTTTGGATGGATTTGATTAAAGAAGTTGAAGTGTTACCATCAATCATTTTGAAACTGCCAATTTTTGTGACGATATTATAAAATATACGTGTCAATTCCTCTACATTTTCAACAACGATTAACAAAGTTGGAGTGTGACTCTCAATGCATATAGAATTGGAGAGCATCTCCTGATCTAACTCATTGCCAAATGTGTCTTGAGATTGTGGTTTGTCTTCGCTCATCGTGATTTCAGGATAATATATTTTTGTTAATTAAGACGACATAATTCCGTTAAAATAGTTGTATACAAAATCATATGATAAATAACTTGTGATGATCCGTTCCATTATATTATATAATTTTCTCCCTGAGTGTGTGAAATGATGATTATGCACTCGATGGCTAAGTGACGTGGATGTACATATGCAGTTTTAAATTATTTTTCTCGCTATCGTAATTAAATCGTACTCAACGTCATGAGTGCATTGGCGGGAGTTAGGCCATAATTGGAATTTTAACGAAATAGTTATGAGCGATTAAGTACATAAAGTGGTAAATTATGAACCAATTATTTGGGCTCTTATTTCCCTTGGCCCAATCAAATAACTTGTATTTTCAATTTGATCACTTTCACACACTTAAATATTATCTCTAGTTTAAATAAGTTAGTTTTGGTTTTAATTATTCACATTTTTCTCATTATTATCAGTTATATTGTGCACTTGGCTACGTCACCCTCACATGACGGCCAACATGCCTCAACTCCGGTTGGGGTGTATTAGTTTGGTATCAGAGCTTAGGTTAGGCAGTCATGTATTCTTTGCTTAAGTCCTAACAATTTTGATCTCTTATTTCCTCTGAAACTGATTTTCCTGACTTTAGACAATTGGGTGAAGCTATTGCTCATGCTATTCAGTTCTCACTTCGTCCTCCTCAAAGGATTACCTTAGAAACAGTATCTCATCTGCAGATTAATAATTTATTGGGTAATGAGGGACCTAAGAAATCTGAGTTGTGGCTTGATCCTATTGAGAAGACTTTTCGATTTATGCAGGGTTCAGGGAACTCTTAGAGATGACAGGTAGGTCGAGACAGCCACTTGACTTTTATGTTATGAGGCTGCATCTTGGTGGATTTAGGAATCAAGATTAATAATCAATTCAAGATCCTATGAATTGGGAGGTGTTTAAACAGAAGTTTCAGACTAGATTTATACCACTGGAGTATTTGGATCATAAGAGAGATGAATTTTTGAATTTGAAGCAGCGGAAAATGTCAGCCACTGATTATCATCTGAAGTTCACAAATTTGTCTCGATATTGTCCCGAGATTGCTGCAAATCCTGCCGAGATGATTCGACGTTTTAAGAAAGGTACTCAAAAGAGGTTGCATTCTATGGTGACTTCGACTCCCTGTTCCACATATCAAGAATTGTCGAGGTGTTACTCTAGGTTAAGGACTCTAAGAATGCTCCGAATGATAGTGATAAGGAAGAAGAAAAAGGTAATGAATAGAAAAATAACAATAATAATAATAAGGATAAAGGGCAGTCATTCTATGGTCCTCGCAAAACACAGAATTTTAAGTGGAGTGGTAACAGTTCTGGTTTATCCAATGGTGGTTCGAGTTCTACTGCGTCGCAGAGAGGCGGCCGGACTTTCAGTGGTTCTCGTTTTCAGAGGCAGAGAAATTCTAACAATTATGGTGCTTCACTTTGTCTAAGTTGCAATAATCGTCATTTTGGGGAGTGTGTAAGAGGTAGTAGTGGATGCTTTACTCGTGGTTAGATGGGACACTGAGCTAACTAGTGCCCGCAGAATCAACAGAAATCTCAACCTCTTGCCTTACCATCTACAGTTCCCCTTCAGCAGATTCAGGAGTCTAGTGCTTATACTCCGACGAGTTATGATGGTGCTTACCACTATCAAAATGATGTAGCCCCGTATTCAAGTTGAGCCTATCAGTATCCAGTTGATCCTTATTATCAGGGTGGTTATCCACCGTATCAGGGAGGCTATACGCCGTATGCACCGTATCAATGCCTGTTTGACTAGGCAGCCTAGTCAGCTCAGCTAGGGACGAGGTATTCAAGGACATAGTAATCAAGGAAATAGAGGTCGTGGAGGCTGACAGCAGGCATAGGGTCGTGTCCATCATATCACTCTAGAAGATGCTTAGAGCAACCCTGATTTGATTATGGGTATGTTGAATGTTCTTGGCCATTTTGCTAGAGTATGAATTGATTTAGGTGTTACGCATTCTGTTATTTCTCATATGTTTGCTCAAAAGACTCAACCTCACCCCACACCTCTCGGTTACGAGTTAGAGTTTTCGATACCTAAAGGTGAGACTTGTTATGTTAGCTGGGCGTATCAGGGATGTCCTATTCTTGTGGAGGATGTTGTCATGCCAGCTAATCTTATTCCACTAGATATTGTTAATTTTGATATTATTTTGGGCATGGATTGGTTACACTATAATTGTGCTCAGTTGGATTGTTATCAAAAGGTTGTTACCTTCCATTGGCCGGGCTTGCCTATGGTTACTTTTATTGGAGAGCGTAGTGGGTTGAGACATGGCATTTCTCTGCCGTGAGGGCGAAGCAACTATTGAAGAAAGGCTGTCATGGCTACTTAGCTCATGTGGTGCTAAACGAGAACACTTCTACTCGTGAAGAGGATGTTCGAGTAGTTAGACATTTTCCTAATATTTTTCCTGACGATTTACCTGGACTACCACTAGATCATGAAGTAGAGTTCACCATTGATTTAATTCTAGGTACCGATCCTATTTCTTTAACCCCTTATTGACTGGCTCCTGCTGAATTGAGGGAATTGAAAACCAGCTGTAATAATTGGTTGATAAGGGTTTAATCCATCTGAGTATTTCTCCTTAAGAGCTCTAATTTTATTTGTGTGGAAGAAAGAAAGGACTCTGAGGCTATGTATTGATTACAGACAATTAAACCAAGTGACAATTAAAAATCGTTATCCATTGCCTCATACAGATGACATTTTTTACCAGCTTCGGGGTGTCTGTGTTTTCTCAAAGATTGATCTGAGATCTGGTTATTATCATCTGAAGATCAGGAGTGAGAATGTCCCAAAGACAGTATTTCGGACTCGAAATGGTCATTACGAGTTTCTCGTGATGCCATTCAGGTTAACGAATGCTCCAGTCACTTTTATGGATTTAACGAATGTGATATTTAGCCTGTACCTCGACAGATTTGTCATTGTCTTTATCGATGATATTTTGGTATATTCTAAATCCAAGGTGAAGTATGCTAGGCATCTAAGTATAGTTCTAAAGAAGTTAAGAGAAAATCAATTGTATGCTAAATTTAGTAAATGCCAATTTTGGCTAGATCAAGTGTCATTCTTGGGACCCGTGATATTAGCCCAGGGTATTCTTGTGTACCCTCATAAGGTAGCTGGAATGGAGAATTGGGAGCAGCCACGGATTGTCACAAAAGTATGAAGTTTCCTTAGTCTAACAGGCTATTATCATTGTTTTGTGAAAGATTTATCAACTATAGCTTTTCCATTGATGAGGTTGACTAGGAAGGGAGTTAATTTCAAGTAGAGTGATGAGTGCGAGCAAAGTTTTCAGCCGTTGAAGTATCGTCTCACTCATGCACTTGTTTTTGCACTTCCTGATGATAGTGGGAACTTCGAGATCTTTTGTGATGCTTCCTTGAATGGTTTGGGCTGTGTATTAATGCAGCATGGCAGAGTGATTACATATGCTTCGTGACAGTTAAAGCCCCACGAGATGAATTATCCTACCCACGATCTCGAGTTGGCAGGCAATATTTTTGCTTTGAAAATCTGGAGGCATTATTTGTATGTGGAAAAGTGTCAGATTTTCACCGATCATAAGAGCCCCAAGTACATTTTCACTCAGAAGGATCTTAATCTTCGGCAGCAAAGATGGATAGAGTTGCTCAGTGACTACGATTGCACTATTAAGTACCATCTCAGCCGTGCAAACACGGTGGCTGATGCACTTTGCAGGAAATCATGCAGCCAATTTAATGCTCTAAATGCATGTCTTATTCCTCTTCTCACTGGGATGAGATCTATTGGAGTTGACTTAGAAGTGTAAGATCGGGAAGAAGCCCTACTTGCTAGTTTTCGAGTTAGATCAATCTTTATAGATCTTGTTCTCGAGACTCAAATGAATGATGCAGAATCCCAGGAGTTAATTCAGGCAGTGTTAGAAGCGAAAGAAAGATATTAGGATTCAGAATTCCAATGGTATGCTGATGCAGGGTGATGGAATGTACGTGCCTAATGTCGAAGAATTAAAGAAAAAGATACTTGATGAGGCGCATGTTTCGACTTATGCTATGCATCTTGGGAGTACCAAGATGTATCACACCATCCTACCGTTCTGTTATTAGCCTAGTATGAAAAGAGAAATTGTTGAGTATGTGAGTCGTTGTGCAGTATGTCAGCAGGTCAAGGCAGAGAGGAAGAAATATTTTGGGTTACTACAGCCACTTCCCACCTCAGTAGAAATGGGAAGATATTACTATAGATTTCGTGTACAAGCTGCCTCGTACGCAAAATGGTTATGATGGTATTTGGGTGATAGTTGATTGGCTTACTAAGTTAGCGCACTTCTTGCCGATTCGAGAGAACTATTCTCTAAGTTGATTAGTTGAACTTTTCATTTTAGAGATTGTCAAGTATCATGGCATTCCTGTTAGTATCATTTTTTTATAGGGATCCCAGATTCACTTCTAAGTTTTGGGTAGCTTTCCAGGAAGCTCTCGGGTTCAAAATTACTTTATAGTACAGTTTATCACCTTCAGATGGATGGGCAATCTGAGAGAACCATTCAGACGCTACAAGATATGTTGAGATCCTCAGTTTTGCAGTTTGGAGACGCTTGGCATAAGCATTTAGCTTTGATCGAATTTGCTTATAATAACAGCTATCATTCTAGCATTGGCATGTCACCTTTTGAAGCACTTTATGGAAAATCATGTCGTACCCCGTTATGGTGGTCTGAAGTCGGCGAGAGAGTGCTAGTGGGCCATGAGATTGTGGATGAGACTACACAGAAAATTCAGGTGATAAAAGCAAACCTTAAGGTGGTCCAAGATCGACCAAAGAGTATCGTCGATAAACATTTTTACAAACAGGGTATATAAGGTTGGAGATTGGATATTCTTGAAGCTGTCTCCATGGAAAGGTGTGGTATGGTTCGGAAAGAAAAGTAAGCTAAGTCCTCGATGTATTAGACCATATCAGATCACCAATTAAGTTGGTGAAGTTGCCTATCGGCTTGAGCTACCTCCAAAATTATCAAAGGTTCATGGCGTGTTTCATGTGTTTATACTTCGTAAATATGTCTTTGATCCGTCGCAGGTGATTCCTCCTCAGCCACTGGAGATTAACCGAGACCTGACTTACGATGAGGAGCTAATGACGATTTTGGATTAGAAAGATAAGGTTCTTATAAACAAGACAATTTGTGGGGTGAAAATTTTGTAAAGGAAGCACTTAGTTGAGGAAGCTGCCTGGGAAATAGGATAGCGTATGCGGGACTTATATCCACATTTGTTCTTTAGTTATTGATGTGTTGATATGTTGAAATTTCAGGGATGAAATTTTCTTAAAAGGGGTAAATTGTGACAACCCGTCCCAATTTATTATATAATTTTCTCACCGAATGAGTGAAATAACGATTATGCCCTCGATAGCTAAGTGACGTACATATGCAGGTTTAAATTATTTTTCTCTCCATCATAATTAAATCATACTCGACTTCAGGAGTACGTTGGCGCGAGTTAGGCCAGAATTGGAGTTTTAACGGAATAGTTACAAGCGATTAAGTACGTAAACGGGTAAATTATGAACCAATTATTTGGGCTTTTATTTCCCTTGGCCCAATCAAATAATTTTTTTTTTCTTTGGGACAATTAAAAATAGCCCCCTCTCTTTCTCTTCTTCATCAATCAGAAAGTCTCCTTTTTTTTTCTCTCCTTCTCGATTCTTCCTCTTTCTTCTTCCTTCTTGCACCGTGACACCTCACACTCACAACCACACCAAAACTTTCACAGATCGAGCTTGTGATTGCCACCATCATGCTCGTCTCAACCTCACGAGCACAACCGTAACTTTTAATAGTCGAACAGACGAGAGTAGCTTGGGAAATTAGAAGCTCCGACGTGGTATGTTTTTCTCCGATGTGATCCTGATGAGATTATGGGGTTTTAGGTCCTGGAAGAGTCCCCATGTAACTTCTCTAGAACCCAAGAGTAGGTTTGAGGTTGTGTTGACGTCGGAACATACAAGTTCGAGGAACTCCAGTTTTGGCTGGAATTTTCAAGGGGTTTTCAGGCTCTTTTTCGTTTGATTTTGGACTTCTAATAGGTACGAACTTGTTCTACTCCTCAAGACCTTCAAATCCATATAAATTTCAGGGATTTCGGTTGAAAAACGAGGTATATATTAAGGTTTGAAATTTTCCTAGAAATTTGACAAGATTTTCCAATTTTCAGCGAACTAAACGACAGTGCCGGTGACTGCAGACAGTGAGCTGACTAGAGAAAAAGAAGGTATATTTCGTTAACTTTAACAGAATACTATTTAACATAATATTCCGCCTATTTGACATAATATTCCTAATGGCCGTTAAGGTTTCGTCCAGTGTGCTTAGCACATACCTGCACGTGTGGTCATGCCTCAACCGGCGCATGGCGTCTCGTTCGGTGTCTAAAAAATTTTCTAAAAATTTGTGTGGGTTCGTATCGTCAAGTAGATCGCGTTCGTATATTCAAACCTTCCATTTGAGCAAGCTATGAGAAGTTATTCCTAGATTTGTATATGTGCTAATTAATTAACGTAAAAATAGTTGTATCGTATATAGGTGAGACATACCCCGAGGACGAACGCGGACAAGCGAGGCTAATAGGCTACGATCCTACTACTTATCAGTGAATGGGCATTTGCTTGATATATATATATATATATATATATATATATATATATATATATATATAATTTACGGTTTCTAGAAACGTTTTTTTAAATAGACTTATGTTTTGAATGCCATGTCTTAAATGAGTTGCTTTTTAAATATTGCATTGTTTTAATTTCTGAATTATATTGAATGATGTTGCGGAGGCTCAGGTAAGCTTCAGGTGAGTATTATGTTATTGTATTGGTTGCATCATGTTGGTATGCATAAATGCATTTAGAGCTCATCATTGTTGCACCCCGGTGTTAGTGTTCCTGCCCTAAGCCAGGGCACAGTCCTTCACGTGATGTTCACCTCCCACACCACATGCTCACCTTGGATCCAAGTCTGGTGCCAGCCCTGTCGTACAGGTTACATTAGGTGACTCCAACTCGTAGGTGACCTGTGATTTATCACACAGCCTTCACGTGATCGTAGCACTTGAGCGTACATATTTACACACAACCATGTCGTACAGGTCACTTTACGTAACTCCAATTGGTATGTTAGTTATCATTGATTTCGCACCTGACTTACATCTATTAGTGCTGAAATGTTATAATATGGCATACTTCTGTTTTCACTGGCTTTGTACATTGATTTACGTACTTATGTAGTACTATTTTTTAGAAACTATACGTGTTTTACGGAGAGGGTTTAGTACTTTTAGAAAGATAAATGTGTTTTCTAAAGCTTTATTTTTGTCCACTCACGATTTTGTTTTGAACCCCCTACAAGCCCTAGGTAGCTGTATTTTTCTGTGGCTCACGAGGACTATTCTGCGGTTCTTACATTTCCATAATTAATGTAGGGATCCTTGTCTCTATTTGTATAATTAGTACTTAGTCTGTTCAACTGCACTGTTGAATTACCTATGCTCTGAATATTTGTATTTTGGATTTGATCACTTCCACACACTTATATAATATGTCTAGTTTAAATAAGTTAGTTTTGGTTTTGATTATTCACATTTTTCTTATTATTATCACTTTTGTTGCGCACTTGGCTACATCACTCTCAAGTGATGACCAGCAAGCCTCCACTCCGATCAGGGTGTGTCAAATCTCATAACGTTCTGCATTACATCTAATAAAACACTTAATAATTGAGTATATGCCAATTAATTAAAGTGAGTTTTAACAAAACACTCCCGGTACTATTCACTTTTAACAAAAAAACCATATTTTTACCTTTCTCTAATACTATTTACTATATCTTTAAAAATAACTTTTCATTAAAAGGGAAGTTTTTTTGAACTTTTCGTTAGTTTTCCTTTAATTAAAAGTATCATTCGATGTCTAATTGGATTAGAAATGATAACTCACTATATGTGTTTACTGTATGTTAAAGGAATTTAAAGATTATATGACGTACCGTGTTTCCTAATGTGGACGTTGAATTTAAAGATTATATGACGTGTACACAATTCACCAAATTTCAGAATAACTTCGCAATTTCATTGCAATGTACATCCACTGAATATGAGATCCAGTTTTTAAGGTGATAGTAATTGGGGGCCTAAACTAATTTGTTGTTTAGAGTTAACTGCGTACTTTGAAATATTGCCCATCATGTGTTAGAATCAATTACCCAACATATAAGGTGACGATATGTTTATAGATAAAACATCAAATCTATTGACGCTGAAGGGGTATGGAGCATTTGCTATGGGAGCATTCTAGGCCATATACACCTTGAAATGTATTATTTTGAAAGCCTGTTATTTACATTATTGCCGTGCATTTGAAGTATTTTAGTAGTTCATTTATGATGTTATCATCGTCCATATTTAACAATCAAGCTTAAAGTTCATTTGTAACTTGAAAGTTCCTCATTCAAACACACAAAAAAAAGAAAGATATATATTGTCTTTTTAGTGAATTCGTAATTAACATGTTAATTGAAAATTGTTGATTATTCTCAATTAACTGAGGGTTAGCCTGGTATCGTTTTTATTTTTATTTTTAGTTTTCACTAAGCCAAATGGTCCTAAGTTATCCCTATATATATATATATATATATGTATATGTATATGTATATGTTATGTTGTATTCTTGTTTAATTAGATAACGAAATTATTTTTTCTCACACGGAAAACATTACTACAAGGACGTAATACCTAAGTACAGCAGCGGCAATCAACAAGGGACCTAAATGTAACCACGAAACAAATGATTTCATGAACTTGGACGCCAAGTGCCGGGATCAATTATCCCAAAATTCGACAGAGACACTCATCGAGTACAATATATTTTTGCACCTGAAAGGTGTTTTGTCCTATAAATTATGTGAGGCCAAACTTTCTTCACGTGTTACCCCAATTTGTATTTTTCTTCTCGTTCCCAGTTTTGCACGTACTGATTTGTTGTTTGTGCTCAGGGTTTCGATACGTAGTGATACGGGAGACAGTCCATCCAACCATGCATTTTCCAGAAAGTAACATGCTGCCTCAGCTTAAGGGTTTTATTTTTCCATCAAACTATCATGAGTTAGCAAGCAGCAGGACAAACTTTTCTGACCATGCACGTCTAATATCTTTAGTTGTTGTTGCCTTTTTGTTTAGGTCACCGAAAGTTGAAAGTACCAAGCCTCATGATCTTGCTGCATGTAGTTTGAGTGAAGTTTTATTTTCGTCCGGGCAGTTTTAATTGTCGCGATTTAGTTCATTTAAATTTTAATTGTTTCAAAGTTTTATCAAATGTTATTTAGTTATTTTATGATCATCTTCAACCCTTAGGTTAAAATTTAAAAATTTTAATCTAGAAAACGAGGTTTAATCCATAAACAGTTTTTTTTTTTTTTTTTTTTTTTTTTTTTTTTTTTTTTGGTGTAAGAAAATGATATGCAATTGATTTGTGTATATTCAAGAGGCAAAGCCACAAACTTATAGTTACAAAAGCAACCTAAAATGGTTCCTACAATTAAGCTAAAACATTCACAAATAAGGAAAGAAGTTATTTACAATATTGACAGAATCAACATTCCATTCTAAGCTTGATTTCCTTCAACACTCCCCCTCAAGTTAGAGTGTATGTTTATGACACCCAACTTGCTAAGTAGCACCTCAAACTGTGTCGAGCTTAATGGCTTAGTGAACAAATCGGCCGGCTGATTTGCAGTCTGAATATGAGCTGTCTGAATCATCCCTTCTTTAATTTTCTCTCGAACCAAATGGCAATCTATCTCTATGTGTTTGGTTCTCTCATGAAACACCGGATTTGATGCTATGTGTATAGCCGCCTGATCGTCACAAAACAAGGATACTGGTTGCGTGTGATCAACTCCCAAATCCTTCAAAATGTTCTTTAACCATGTGACTTCGCAGCAAGTGGTAGCCATGGAACGATATTCAGCTTCTGCACTTGAACGTGATACTGTTGTTTGTTTCTTTGTCTTCCAAGAGACCGGTGCTTGCCCAAGTAAAATGCAGTATCCCGTAATTGATCTCATTGTATCGTTACAGCGTGCCTAATCGGCATCACAGAACGCCCACAATTTGAGTGACCCTGTGGATGGTAACAGGATACCTTGACTCGGTGTTTGCTTAATGTACTTAAGCACTTTATGAGCTGCTTCCAAATGTGGTTGTCGTGGCTTATCTATGAACTGGCTCAGTACATGTATGACATAAGTCAGGTCCGGCCTAGTTACGGTAAAATATATCAACCTTCCAACCATTCTTCTGTATGCCGAAGCATCATCTAATAACCTTCCATCGAACTGTGTGAGTGATAAATTCTGCTCTACAGGGAACCGAGAAGGTTTGACACCTAAGAATCCAACATCATCCAAAATTTCCAAGGTTTACTTACATTGCATCAAACTAATTCCATGTCGTGATCTGGCAACTTCGATACCAAGGAAATACTTCAACTGCCCCAAATCCTTAAGATTGAATTGGTTGGCCAAGAAAAATTTCGTTTTCTCTATATCCTCCAAATTGTTCCCTACCAATATGACGTCATCAACATACACAAACAATACTAGGAAGTTGCCTTGACGACTTCGGACAAACAGAGAATAGTCAGATCGTGACTGTTGCAATCTCGCAGCTTTGAGGGTAGTAGATAACATGATAAACCACTGCCTAGATGCCTGTTTTAAACCATACAACGACTTGTGCAATTGACAGACCCGATTCTCTCCCTTTCGTCCGAAACCGAGAGGCAAGGACATGAACACCTCCTCATCAAGGTCGCCATTTAAAAACGCGTTGTTCACATCCAATTGGTGGATATGCCAGCCATGCAGAGATGCCACACTAAGTAGGACACAGACGGTCACCATTTTTGCAACCAGGGCAAAAGTGTCTTGGTAATCAACACCTTCAACTTGACTGTAGCCCTTTGCCACTAAGCGGGCTTTGTAGCGTTCGACCGTTCCGTCAGCCTTCAATTTCACCTTATACACCCACTTACAACCGATCAGCCATTTATGAGGTGGCAACGGCACCAAGCTCCAAGTCCCATTAGCCAGTAACGCATCAATCTCAGATTTCATGGCAGCATGCCATCGTGGAATTTGGACTGCCTGAGAGAAACTCGTAGGTTCTTTAAGAAGGGTAAGTTAGGCAAGATAAGTTTTGTGAGGGTGAGAAAGTTGAGCATAAGACAAGAACTGAGAGAGGGGGTGAGCCGTACCTGAACGGGTGACCAAGTTTGTGGATGACATTGGGGCGGTCCGGGAAGGGATGCTAGTCTCGAGTTGAAAGTCCTGCAAATAGGCAGGCGGCCAGGTGGAGCGACCGCCGCGGCACGGAGCTGGGTTGGTAAGTATTGGCGACGGGGATGGGGAAGGTACGGGTGTCGGCAGAGGAGTAGATGGATGTGGTGAGTAAATTATTGAAGGGGATGGGATCGGTAAAGGAGAGGCTGCATATTCTGTGAGGTCTGCATAGGGTGTGGTGAGTAAATTGGGGTCAAGTGGGCCGGTGGGTGTAAGTGGCCCATTAAGAGGGGAAGGCAGAGGGGTTGTGGAGAGGGAGTCCATGTCAAAGTGTAAGAATGAGTCAGAGGGATAGGAAGAAAAGCTGGGTAAAGTTTGAGTAGGTGGTGATGCAGCGGATTTGTGAGGAAGTAGAAAATGAAACACAGTTTTAAAGAAACTCACATCACGAGAAACAAGCACCTTTTGTTGACTGAGATCAAAAACACGATATCCTTTCTGACCATAAGGATACCCCAGAAAAATACATCGAGATGCTCGTGGATCAAATTTTGAACGATTCTGTGCATGTGTAGAAGTAAAACACAAGCAACCAAAAACACGCAAATGGGAATAACTTGGGGTTTTGTTAAACAACTTTTCATATGGGGTTTTGCCATCAAGAATAGGAGTAGGTGTTCGATTGATGAGCAATGCGGATGTGAGACTGGCATCCCCCCAAAAACGATTTGGAAGCCCGGCCTGAATGAGCAAAGCACGTGCCATGTTTAACAAATGTCTATGTTTTCTTTCAGCAACCCCATTTTGTTGTGGTGTGTTGATACAACTAGTTTGGTGCATTATACCCTTATCTGGATATAAACTTCCAAGTTTGAATTCAGGGCCATTGTCACTACGTATGATCTTAACAATGGAATCAAATTGAGTGGCAATAATATTGATGAAATTAACTAGAAGAGTCTTAACCTTAGACTTGTGTTGCATAAGGTAAATCCAGGTGCATCTAGTGTAATCATCGACAATGGTAAGAAAATATTTGGCACCCGAAATGGAAGCAACTTTATAACCACCCCATATGTCAATATGAATTAAATCAAAACGAGAATGAGTAGTAATTGAACTTGAAGGAAAAGGAAGTTTGGTTTGTTTAGCCAAAGGACAAATTGCACACTTGTCGGTACCACAAGAGGCATGTTTAAATTTTGAAAAAGAAAATAATGGAAGAACTCTGGTAGATGGATGTCCAAGACGTTAGTGCCAAAGGATTGGATTGGATTTTTGTGCCTCATTGCATGTTCCTTTCTTGGCTCGATCGAGATAGTAGAGGCATTCCAGTTCAATTCTCGTCTCAATCATCAACCCCAAACGTAGGTCCTGTATGATACAGAACTATTTCAGGAAAATGGTTATACAAAAGGTATCGGCTAACTTGCTAATTGAAATCAAATTTAATTTGAAATACAGGACACACAAAACGTTCTCAAGAATCAAACTGGGGGACAAGGCAACTTTTCCAATGTGGGTCACTTGTGCCACGGACCCATTCGGCAATTTGACGGTGTGATTAGTGACTGGTCTCGAGCTAGAAAATAGGTTAGGATCATAAATCATATGGTCCGTGCAGCCACTGTCTAAAATCCAAGTACTCTGTGTGCTATTGGAATTGAGTGAAAACGCTTTACCTGAAAGTTCTTCATGGGTTGTGGATTTACCAACATGATTAGCAGAGGAGGACCAGTGTTGCAGCACACTCAATATTTGTTTGCATTCATCAGCGGTAAATGGGAATTGCATCTCCTTCTTCTCTGGTAGACACGTTGCTGCTTGGTTCCCTTTGGAAATCACCGCACCAAACTCGGCATCAGCCGATGCCTTCTTCTTGCTGCAATACTCGGCTGTGTGACCCTTCCATCCGTAAAACGTGCATTTCAGGTGTGCACGGCAATTCTTGGCAGTGTGATTTGTTTTGTTGCACTTGGTGCATTTCAACTCACCCTTTTCTCCTTCGGATTCACGGCTAAAATTGTTCACGGCAAACACGGCCACAACAACTTGTGCCTGAGCTTTACTCACTGACACTTCCGATTGAGACCCATGAGGAACTTGCAGCAAAGTATTGCTTCGAGAGGCAAAGCCAAAAACTTATAGTTACAAAAGCAACCTAAAATGGTTCCTACGATTAAACTAAAACATTCACAAATAAGGAAAGAAGTTATTTACAATATTGACATAATCAACATTCCATTCTAAGCTTGATTTCCTTCAACATTTGGCCCTAATGGTTCTGGATTAAAATTTTAACCCTAAATTGTTAAAGGATGAATTTAGGCCAAACTTTTTTTCGCCAACTTTTTCTAAAATAAAATTTATGTAGATTATCATAATTTATTTTTTAAATAATTTTACCATAAAAATTTTTAGATTCCTAGAAAAGTCAAAAATTCACTAAACTAATCTAATGAAACATGTATTTATAGACTTTTGAGTGAATTATGTTTTAAATATTTTTTAATTGTTGTAGCAGTTGGATCTAATTTTAAGCCGTTATATCTTCTTTTTTTTCACCATTAGATTTGATCATATTCAATCTTAGCCATTGTATTAATGTATTTAAAATTTTAAAATTGCCCAAATTTTAGGTTTTAACCCAAAACTTAATTTAGACCCAACCACTGAAGAATGATTTAGTTTAAAACCTCAATTTTGGTGGGCCAGCCTATAAACCCTGGCCTAAATTCTAGGTTAAATTTGTCCAAATTTTAGGTTTTAACTCAAAACTTATTTTTGACCCAACCATTGTAGAAGGATTGGGTTAGTTTAAAACCTAAATTTTAAGTTTTAACTCAAAGGTTGAAGATAGTCTAAGAGCACTATTTTAAAAAATAATTATATACACATATATAATTAAAACAATGGTAATATTACCCTTTAGAACCTACATTTTAAGTTTAAAATAGGGTTTAGGGTTTAAGAGCACTTTTAAAAAAAGAGTTAGAGATAGTCGAAGAGCACCTTAAAAAAAATTATCATAACCTATATAATTAAAACAATGGTAATATTACCTTTAGAAAATCTACGGTATGTCGGTACCTTTTAAAAAAAAAAACTAATGAAAATAGCTTGAAAACTTTGTGTTTTAACGATAAAGACAAAATAAAGGGTAAAGTGAATAGTACCAGTATTGACTTTTTAGTGTAAAAATGTGGTTTTTCGTTAAAGTGAACAGTACCGAGAGAGTTTCGTTAAAGTTCCCTTAAAAAAATATCAGTACTCCTTAATTTGAACAATGATTTTGTGATGCAAACACGTTCGTTTATTCACGCGTAACAAAATACTTTGACAATATAATAGGACATCCACAAATTAAACACCAACATTGTTAGTTCCAGTAATAACTAATAAACATTTTAGGCCCAGCATGGTCACCACCAATATCACTGATAATATCTCAACCACCTATATTACAAGTGTTTAAAATATCCATGATATTGTTTTTATTTCTGTCGAAATTTCCGAAAAATAAAGGATCAATATGGAAAAGGGGAGGGGTGAAATGCAAACTCCACCCTATATTGGTGAGATATAGGAAAATCCATGAATATCGACGATATTAACCAATTCACTATGTTAATTTTGTCAAAACTCATTGTAGGTTTCAAACTTTTGAATTTTTGAGAAATTTTTCTCTAATTTCGACTAAATCAAAATGAGTTGATATACTCACCCCATTTCAAATTTCCATAATTTTTGTCAAATGCAACTGATATCAATATTTCCACCTATATCGATATTTTAAACATTGTCTTTTATTAAGTGTTAGATTTTATCAAAAAAACTTCGGTGATATTAGAAGTGGAACTCCCACGTATAAGTTGTATTATTTTGTGTTATTAACGATTATGGTGTAACTTTACATTTCTTGTAATTCAAGCGTTGAAGATTAACATCAACACCATGAAACGTGAAGGTAGGGAACTCAAAAATGAATAACTATGATGGCTAATTCCATGATGTACACTAATAATTTGAGGATAATATTGGCGTTCCTCCACAAGGGAATATCCTACTTCTTACAAATAACTTATATTCACCATATAAATTTCATAATTGAAACCATTCAATTTTTTAATCTTCATTCAAAGATCATTCTTATAAAAAAAATCATTTAAATCAAAGTTGCTTAGTTATTCAAATATATGGAGCAAATTGATGATTTGACAAGTCTGAATATCAAGTAACATATTAGTGATAAACCATTCATTTATTTGATACATTTAAATACACTATTTCTTTCAAAGGGAGAATGCAAAAACGTATGTTTGTATTCTATTTGATAAACTACTCAAAGAAAAGGGCTAGCTAACCCAACAAACAATGTTTGTATTCTATTTGCACATACATGTACATAACATTATACCATGTATTTTTTTTTGTACATAACATTATAGCATGTATTTTTTACGTAACATTATACAATGTTTGTAAACTCTAATCACAATTATCTGTTGCAGTTCAATCATTAATTTTTTAGTTCTTTCTTCACGTGCAAAAGTTACTGTATTAATTTGAGTATACAGCAATGAAGGTGGATCCGGCTAGATGTAATATAATTGGCTGCTATTCTGTGTGCAGAAAATCTTTTCCCAACTAGGAGAGATTTTTTTAAATATCGGGATTCAAGCGGTACTCCACATGTCATAATATAAGTTAAGACAATGATAGACTTTTCTGTGTGCATCCACTTATATTATGACACGTGTAGACACTTGAATACCAGGCACTTAAAAAAAAAGTCCACAAAGTAGCCACTTCATCTCTAAATTTAGTATGCTACTCCATTTAACAACCCCCTAATTATTTAGCTAAGACAAGAAAAATCCAAACTAATTTGGCTAATTGTCACCTAAAATCACCTAAACTTCTAAGACGTACCAAATCTCCCAGCAGTCGCTCAACTTCCGGTATTGACTTTATGCAACTATGCAAACGGCAAAAACCCACATGTTCTTTCACTTTAGCTGTTGCTTTAGAGTTTAGAAAGGAAAATATATATATATATATATATATATATATATATATATATATATATATATATATATATATATATATATATATATATATGAATGTTGATCCCCATGCACATGCAAATATCCATAATCCATATGCTTTTAATTGGCGTAGAGATGAAGTAAGTGGTATAACAACTGTTATTCAAAATTGAGGGGGTCAGAATATGAGCTCGTAATTGTTACATTTCTAAGGCTCGCTCTTACATACAAATATTTATCAGAAATTGAAGAAGCCGATACATCGATTTTTAGTGTATGACATCTTGACGGGTTTTTATAACCGCACAAATTTAACCCTCTTTTTTACAATTGTAGTATAGGTGTAAGTAGGGTATCGTTCTAAGCCGGGGATTAGGAGGGCTTGCTAATCTACTCTAAATTAATTTAAAAATATTAAACAAGACTCAAGGATACAAAATTAAGCTAAAAACTCTAATAATTCAAAACACACAAAAATGACTCAAAACAAAGAAAACAAATTAAATAAACACTAGGAACTAAAATGGACGGAAATCGAATTAAAAGATTGAAAATAATAAAAACTAACTAAATAATATAATTTAATAATGGGGGGTTTGGTTTTGACGAAACGTAAATTAAACTTAAATAAATTATAAAATTGACAAAAACATAAAATTAAAGTGAATGGATAGGCGGCGGACTGGCTAGAGGGTTCTTCTCCACACATGACACATATGCAATCTAAATTGATTTTCAGTTGTTCATTCAATAAGTTGTGAATCTCAACACCCCAAATTAATTAGGTACGCTTAAATTAACCTTCAGATTTTCCTTAAATTATTGAATTGGATGAACAGCATACAACAACTCAAATTATTCCCCAAAAGTTCCCTACGTGAAAAGCACAATAGAGATACGATTAAAGATCATTATGTTCTATGAAAATCATAAGTGTTGACAAGGCATTCGTAACTATGAACAGCATAATACGTTTGCCAGGAATTTACTTAACGCGATTGTGACTAGCAACCTTCACTACTCATGAATATAAGTTCATAACGATTAGGTGAAATTCATTTATATTCTAGCATCAAATTCATGCATGTAAATTAAGTATGCATTCTTAATCGACAAACACAAATAAGTTATTAATCAAGCAGTTAAGCAAATTAAATCACAACTCAGAAATCACAACCGAAGGTATCAATTCAAATTACAAATATAATCATGGCTTTGAATTATCCTCTAACCAACACAAATTAATTACACATTATTCATAAATTAAAACAGAAAATTAAACATAAGTTTAGAGAAATATAACCAAATTGGTGTGCAAGGAATTGCACCGTGAGCTCTCTGTGCAGTTCTTAGTTTCTCACGCTGCCAAGGCAGCTTTGCCTTGGTTTTGTTTCTGAAATTCCCTCTCGGTGCGCTGACTCCGTCTGTTTCCGTTGACTTGCTGCCCAGCTGGCAGCTGCGCTGCCCTCTCCCAATTCGCTCCTCTGAGTCTGCGCTGCCAACCTCACCTTCTTCTTTCTTCTAGGCTGGCGCCTCTTTAAATTGCCAATTGTTTTTCTCCAGACCAAGAGGCAGCGCCTCCTTTCCGAGGCTCTCCACTCCCCCACTTGATCTCGCAGCCCCCTATCTCGCTGCCCAAAACAGCCTTCTTATCCTCGCCTCTGTTTCTTTCTCGTCTGGCAGCTCGCACAGCTGCCTTATTTCATTTTTTTTTTTCTTTTTCACGCTGCTCAAAGGCAGCTGCCCCTTAATTTCCTCCGTGAGCTCCCCTTTAAGCTTTCTCACCCGCTCCTCCTATTATTCTTTTTCGCCAGCTTGCTTCCCATCATCACTCCCACTTATTGTTTTTCTGATTATTCCTCCCCGTGATAATGGACTGCCCTTTTCTTTTCTTTTTTTATGTTTTCTTTCCCTCCACTGCCTCTTGGCAGCTGTTCACCACCGAATGCACTCATTAAAATTTTCTTTCAGATGCTGCCCTAAGGCAGCCCACTTGTCTGCCAAATTGATTTCTTTTTTTTTCCGTTTTTATTTCATGCCAATCCTTCGAAATCCAAAACCTAAACAAAGAAAATAAGTGAGTAAGGCAGTTTTGACGAATTTGACGCTTAAAATTTCACTTATTCTATTTTTATTTTCTTTGCTTGATAAATTCTTATAAAACATAAAAATAACGTAAATAGCTCAAAATGTAACGAACTAACTAAGAAAAGACGAGTGAATTTGATATAAAAATATATATAAATATGATCCGATCAAATACCCCCACACTTAGCTTTTGCTAGTCCTCGAGCAAAACAAAGAAAACCAGAAATAACATGAAAAACATTAGCTTCCCCCTATGTGACCCTCATAGAATTTCATTCGAGAACACAAATCAGCAAGAACCATAGCTAGCACCAAACAGGCTAATTCAAGTTCATCTTCCTTATTCAAATATTAGCAGTAATCTTTAAATCATCCTTGAAGTGTAGTGTGTGAGATAGCCATGCTAGTGCAATTTCAAGTTTTTATTTTTAAAATCACCATATGCAAACCAGCAACCTTCTCACGGGATATGCACTCAATCACACATGTGTTTAGTTTTAAACAAAATACATCCAAATTTTGCTCTCAAGCTAGTTCATACCCAGAAAAGCTGAAACTTGTCCAGATAGATTCAGTCATTTTTGCCAAAGTTCTTTTAGAAAAGCTATCTTTTGTCCATTGTAAAAGCTCTGCTACTTTAATTTAGTTTTGTATATCGATTCTCTCGTGTAGAACCTAGCCATCTACCATCCTTTTAGCGTACAAACCTCTGTAAACACAAAGAGAAGTTTCTGCAAGACGTTTCAACCTTGCCTAACAAGGTGAAATCTTGCCGGAGCCTCTTTGTATGTACTTATATCTAGTAAATCTATCACTTTACATGTTCATTTATATTATATATTCAAGTCATTTTCAACTGCTTTCCCATTGAGGAGTCCTACTTATCTGTTAATCTATTTAACTTGATGAATCTGCATTCACTAAGACAGAGTTGTATTCATAGAGATAGTTAAAAGGGCTCTGGATTCCCTTCGTTTCAAACATACATGTCTATGAACTAAAAGTCCTTGTTTACAAGGCAATAAAAAGAACTTAATGCAGACTTAACCCATCTGTGACAATCCTTTGATAACAAGAAGTCCGAGTAATTTGGGGCGCAAGTAATCGACTTAAAGTCACACTTGTTCAACATCTGTTATATTGAGATAACAGTGGCATGCCTACATCCTTGTTGGTTTTGATTGTGAGCCTCAAGGCTTACACCAAAGGCCCTACAAAGGCACCTTTCAAGCTTACTTTGAATCTGTCTTGTAGAACATCTAACAGTAAGAACAAACAGAACAACCTTAACCATAGTGCCAAGACCATCCAAGGGAGTTTTGCCAAGGCCGAATTTCTGCTCGAACATTGTTTTGGCACGCTCCCTGGGACCATCTACAATGACGTGTATGCCAAAGAGAGGAATGAGCGGACTTTCAGGTGGAATACAGAGTACGGGCGACTACAGCATTCAAAAGGATCAAACGTGAAAAATCACCTGGAAATCTTTCCATCCCTACAAGGTCCTGCTATTCTAGAGAGCGCAACTTCTTTAAAGAAGTTGGGCGGAAAAGTTACAAATGAAGACTTGTAAGCCACCATGGTGCAAGTATTAAAAAGCATGGAGAAAATTTCCCTAGAAACTCAAGGAGAAGTTAGCAGACTCTGTTCTTTAACAGAGAGTTTGCAAAGGAAGGTTAGAGTTGGAATATTATGCGACAAAGAAAGGTCATGCTAGGGAAATGATGAGAGAAGCCAACCCTGAGAAAGAACCACTAATCTTTTTATTTCCTTTGCTTGAGGAGAAGAATGATCAGGGGAAAGAAAAAAAAAAGAATCCAGAGCCAACCAGCTGGAAGAAGAAATCCATTAGGTAGATTTACTTGACTCTATTATTTCCAATAAATTGAATGGGGCAGATCGGTCAAGATGAAAAGAAGTATGAGATGACTCAAACTGTTGGACAGTCCAGGGGAAAATGTGTGTTCCCAGCTGCGGCAAACCTCCTCCTTATAGGCCACCACCATTGGCTAATAAATGAGGGGAAGCTAGATAGAGACAATTAAAGTCGCAGAAAGAGGCATTCTCGGGCAATGAGGGTAGGCCGAAGTGGGGACCTCTTTACACCCCACACAATAACGCAGCTAACCAACAATTTAGAAATGAGTTGGCTAAGTTGAGAAGGATGGTGGTCCAAAATGCTCAACCCTAAGCTCGCCCAGTTCAAGATTACCTATCAGAAGCCCTATCCAGAGTACATTGATAAGCAAAACCTTTTTTCCTTTAACTTTAAGATGCCCGCATTCTCAACTTGTAGTGGGGAAGATTGCAATGTGTCTTCTAAAGACCACATTTTCAAGTTTTCCAACTATTGTGTGGCATTTGAAGACAATCTTAATTACAAACTAAGGTTGTTTAGGAACTCTTTGGTTGTTTTGGCATCTCAGTGGTACTTTTTGTCTTCCATGAATAGTTTTATAGGATGGAGCTTAAGATGATTATTAATGACCTAGTAGAAGTGAAGCAGTATGAGCATGAATCCACAGAAGACTTGAGATTTATAAAGACGATGATGAGATGCCAATTCCCTATCAACCATGCTCAACTTATATCTATTGCTCAAAAGGCATTGAGATTACCACTGAGGAATAAGTTCTATGATGTATAGTTCAATGAGTTACAGAAGTCAGTAATAGTTGCTACTAAGTATGAGAAGTTGTTAGTCAAGGAACAGCAAGTGAAACATTCATCTAAAGTGCCCTTTTTTTACCAATACAAAGCTGCAATACATTAACTAGAGTTTGAAGGTTTTGAGCTAAGATGAAGTGACAGCGATGTTGGAGAAGGGATTGACCTGTGTGCAGTAGAGATGACCACTCATTTCAAGCCTTTAATAGTGAAAGGATTGGTTCAGCTAGTTAAAGACCAGAAGATAGTGATGAATGATGGAGGGTTTGTGTTTATTAATCCTCCCAAGTACCAGACTTATTCTTTTGATCTGATTAAGGTAGTAGAAATCTATGAAGAGTTGGCGAGGGCAAGAATGAATGTGTTTGATAGCTATGAAATGATGCCTAAGCCAGAAAAGTTGAGAGGAAAAAAGTATTGCAAACTGCACTATACTTTGAACCATTCCATAACTAACTGTGTGCAATTCAGGGATTGGATACAAACCTCATAGTCAAGGAAAAGTTGTTACAGGAAAAACATCAAGCAACTATGATGATAGACACAGATCCTTTCCCAGAGGCCCCAATAAATATGATCAACTTGAACTAGGTTGAGAAAGGAAAAAAAGGCCACTTAGGAGGTGAAATGAGATAGAAAGCAAGCTGCCAACCTACAAAGGGAGTTAGAGGTTTGCCCGATAGACCTAAAGTAGCCATAGTAAAAGGAGTGGTGTTATGTAGCAAGTGCCATTGTGAATGTGAGCTGGAAGTTCCAATGGTAGGGGCTATCATTGATCAAGAGTTGATTAGAAGAAGAGAAAAAGAAGAGCATGAAGCACGCAGAAGTATCACGCAGGAGGTGACTCTGAGCCTAAAGGCTAGTCTGAAGTGTTAAGAGATTATGAAGCCTCTGAGGATGTTGAAGACAAATAAGCAAAGATACCAAGATAGAAGGATGTGAGACCTCCCCAACCAAGTTACCATAACAGTACCAAACAAAGGTGGAGAGAGAGAACAATGAAACATATTCCTCCAGTCACCAAGAAAGATTCAGCCCGACTTAGGCGAAAGTGGTATGTAGTAGGGAAAGATGAAAGACCAGTCAAGGAAATGGGAGATTCTATGATAAGGAGGGTTCAGAGGCAACATAAAGATCATATGAACTCGTTAAAAAATCTCTGTCGTATCAGAAGCCTCGGAGAATGTCAAATTTGAAAGAGTCCATCAAAGAGGGAGACAATATCTCCAATAAAAGAGCAAGACGGAAGTAGAGAAAGCCAATAGCAAAGCCGAATGAGAATGAGACCATGTACCTCCTAACCCCCATCTAGGAAAGTATAGAATCTTGAAAAGAGCTTAAGAAGAAATGGTGATGATGCCAACACCAAGATGGAATCCATCACCACTCTGCTTTGGAACTATATCATCTGAAAGAAGGATCCCATCACCCCTGTTGGTTAATTCCCTATGTGAAATTCTAAGGGAGTTACATGACTTCTGCATAACCAAAGAAGAAAAAGTGCCCGAATTAATGCTACCAAAGGATGCACAAGAGTGGATGGACCAATTTGTGTACTAAATTGGAGCAAGGAATGGGGGAGTACCTGGACTTAACAACTTCCACATAAACATGACTTATGTCTTATCATCCACGTTTTGTACCAAGCCAAATCAACATGTCATGATGGAGGGTGATTACTTGGCAACAGAACCAATGATGGCACTTGTTAGTGCTGAAGAAGCTGGGATAGAAGAATTAAGCATGATAGGTTTGCCCTAGCTTATAAAAAAAGAGCCCGATAGGGTATTTTCAGACAAGATGGTCTTCAGCAATCTAATCCCGACATTGGCTAACCATCTCAAACTCGTGTATGTAACTGCTCATCTGGAAGGAGTACATTTTAATAGGGTATTAATGGATGGTGAAGCTACGGTAAATGTACTTCCACTCAAGCAAACAAAGAGACTGTGTAGGAGTGAGGAATATCTTATTCCTACTAACCTACCAGTGTCTAATTTCTCTAGAGCCATCACCAAATGGAGCCTTGCTTGGTAGAGATTGGATTCACCAGAGTCTATCAGTGTCATCTACACCCTGCGCTGATCTTGAAGTTGTTGAGGTTCAGAATGGCGCTTTGGGGACCTCAACTTTATTCTGATTTGCCTAAACTTTCTGACAAGCTCAAGCAACAAAGATGTAGCTGGAATGGATGCGAGAGGTAAAGTCATTACTTCAAAGGTAGAAGCAGCCTCTGTTGGAAATAAAGAAGAATGACTAGAAGTTGAAGGAGTAGCAGTAGCACCCTTTGTTTTCCTTAGCCTAGGGATAGGGATCCCTGTAATCCCAGAAGTTTTTGGGAGGGTGGACCAAAGAAAGCTGCCTTATGTGCTGCAGACTTATGAGACTTGCCCAAGCCCTCACCAGAAGTCTGTTTTGCATAAGACAAAGTGAGTTGAGAAGCATATACAAGAAGAAAGCCAAAACAAGAACATAGAAGAAGAAGATAATTTCTACCTGAATTAGATCTTGAGCTGGAGGAAAAAGCACTTCTACACTTGCCCAAGCAGCAGCCTGGGGAGCTCGCGAATTAGTCAGTTCTGATACCACTAGGATCTCAAAAACTATAGGTTTCCCATAAGTGGTTGATTGTAGTTGACTAGCCTTATGCATTGGAGAAGACTGAAAGAGGAAAAATACATATTAGTAAATAAAAGTTAAGAAGAAAGTAAATAGAAATACTTGAGAAGAAAATACTTACTGAAGTACTATATCTCTTCAATATAATAAAGCAACTCCCCAGTCTTGGGATTAAACTGGAAAGTTGGAAACGCCATCATCACAGAGGTATGAGATGAAGAATGAGGGATTTGAGCCGAGCCTTGTTCGACATCAGATGCTGAAGTCCCCACCTTGGCCTATGAGAAGATAAGAAAAGTGTATTAATCTTCAAGTTAAAATAAATGCTTAGAACAAACAACCAAGAGTGAAGAGAAGTATACCTTTGAAGGTTTGGCCAGACGAAGGGAAACATGTGTTACTCGGGCTGAAGAAGAAGCATCGGGCTGAGGGGCCTTTTCACCTCTTATGTCCTATTCCAATTAAACAAGTGAAGAATTAGTGCAAGTATATAAGAAGTGAACTCTAAGGAAATATGACTTAAAGAAGAATGCAATTATACCATCAGTTCTTCAAGGATAGTGTCGAGGATTGCTTAGTTATCAGGCTTGATTTCTCTACCCAATTACCTTTCTATAGAGATGGGGCAGGTTTCTTGGGTGCAAAAAGCTCTGATTGCAAGAAATAAAGAAGGGTTAAGTTGTATCCAAGCTAAGATTACATGAAAACTGTAACTATGAAATGAGAGACTAAGGTTAAGACTACTTATTCTGCTTCTTCTTGTCTACATCGGCTGGAAGAGTGGTCGAGGAAGATTGGAATACCTTGGAGGTTTGAGCCTTTGTCCTCTTTCTAGTAGGAGTTTTCCGCTGACTATGTAGGGAAAGATGCGGCTAAGGTTGTTACTCAGGCTCGGGCTCAGATTCAAAGAACTCCACCACGGAAGCTTTTGCCCACCGAGGTGCCTAAGTCTCTTCAGCAGGCCCAGCTTCATCCTCGGAGTCTCCAAATAGTTCAGAGATGTCTCCAAAATCCCCTGCAGCATGGCTGGATCCAGCTCATTGCTTAACAGCCTCAACTTCAGCTTCATGAAGTACAAAAGTATCTGCTGCTGCTTTTTCTTGCCCGATGTCCACTTCTTTAGTGTTGCCTTGGGCTACAAGTTAAGAAAAGTCAAAATAGAAGTTAGTGAAGGGTAGATTACAAAGCCTACTAAAGAAAAATGAGAAATTAATGAAGAATGCCTATCAGAAGAAGCTGGTTTTTCTGGTGGATCATATTTTTCCAGTTTTCAAGTTCATCCTTTTTTTGGGAGAGACTTGAAGAAAAGCTGCCCGAATAATCGATCACGGGCTTCCATCAAATCTCCTTCAAATCTCCTATACCACTTGGCCTCCCACCAAGTGGCAAATGAGGGAGTACGCTCAAAATTAAGGGTGACAGGCTTGCGAGCAATGCGACTTATCACTTCTAACTTCGTCGAGCTGCCAGAAAGGTTGTCTCTGAAGGAGAACAGAGGTGATAAAAGGTCCACGGTGCATTGAATCACATAAAGGCACTGGGATTACCAGCCTGAACCTCAGCTGCCTACTATAGAAATTAGGGTGGTAAACTTCTAACCCGCGCTCATAACTAGTTCAGTCATTATGCACTCCCCAGGCTAGATCTCTCTGTTGGATGCAGCTTGTGAACTTCTCCATGCAGTGGTTGCTGACATCCTCCCCAAAGGCATCTTGAAAAATCTGGTTCGAGAACCAAGGATACCTCTTCAGCACTGAAACACCCGACTCTAAGTCTACCCGAGCCCGACAGACCCTGAAGAAATAAAGGTAGGCAAAAGTGGAATGGTTTGTAGGTGAAGCTTCTGCAAGAAAGTGGGCAGGTGCCACTCATTCAGGAAATTTTAGGTTTGGCGTCCGAAACTCGGGGAAATACCTCTACAACTATAGTTGGACCATCCATGTTAGCCTATTGAGGTTGGTCTCGAATGGTTCCCCTTGGTCATCTCATAAAGAAGATGTTAGAGATGTGTAAGGAGGAAGGGCCTAGTGGCCACATCATTGAAGAAGTTGAGGGCTTCTACCAGAGGAATCCACTCCAATTTTACTCCTTTGGATTTATTGGGGAAGACATGTTTGTTCAGCCAATACAAGAGAAAGTACATGTGCTCTTGGTGTTTGTTGGCAATGGCTGAAGACAAGCTGAATGTCTTCTTGGCAAAAGGAATGAAGCCCGTGAATAAGGTCCAAGAATTGTTAAAGACATGAAATCGAATGTGTTGGTCCCATTGTTCCAAAACAAGAGAGTTGTGGTCAATAGCTCGGCCTTGGCAATGACTGTGACCTTGGAAAGCATAATGAGCTCATAGATCCCATTTTCCATCCACTTTTACTTTCAGATAGGCTCAAGCTCATCCACCCACTAAGCCAGGCTTCATCCTTCATCAAGGGAAAACCTATGCGATGGCTCAACCATTTAGAGGCCGAGATGCCAGCCTTGACGAAGAAGGCATGTTGTTTTCCACTGAAATAGGGACTCCAGCAGTCTAGGTTGGTCTTAGTGAGTGAACACCTATTTCTTTGAAAAAAAAATATAAGTGTTCAGACTTGCCCGAGGGCAATGAATGTCATTGAGTCAACAGCATATGGTGGTAATACCTTCACCAGATTCAAATGCAGGGCAAGTTTTGGGTGCCATTGGTGGTGTCTTATTGAAAATTAGGGGAAGGATTATGGGCAAAAAGTAAGAATAGATTGCAAGGGCAAAAGGATACTAGAAAATTTGTGAATTTTGTTAGCTCAGAGAATAAGTAGTGCTTAAGGTAGTTAGCCGAAGGATTTAAATAGAGGTTATATAATGGGTAGTTAGTTAACGTTGCAGATCGTAGGTTAGTGGAAAGGTTTATTCAAAACTAGCTGTATAAATGGAGCAATTCCCGAGTAAAAGCATGCAGTTAGTTTTAATCATCATTAACGTCTTGGTTTGCAGACTTAACAGTAATTAAAAGGGGCACTATTTGGGTTAATATTTCAACATTGGGCTTTGAAGAAAGGGAAGCTCAACGGAACCAAAGAAAAATAGACTTGCCTCAAGCCCTAAAGCCCAATTGACATATTTGAAAGTAATTTGAAGTTATCTCAGCCAAGACATAGACCACATGCCTATGAATGAAGTGACAAGTGATGGAGACCAACTCACCCTTAAGACAAAAAGCACTTTCTAGAGGCATCACAAACAAAATGATAATGACTCATTACCCTCAAAGGACCTTCGAGCAAGATTAAAGCTGAAGGTAGTCGGGCCAAATTGCCTATAAAAGGGAAGAGAGACATCAGCATTAAGGACACTCAACCAATCAAACAAAAGACATCTAAACTTTGCTCTCAAGCTAGTTCATACCCAGAAAAGCTAAAACTTGTCCATATAGATTTAGTCATTTTAGCCGAAGTTCTCTTAGAAAAGCTTTGTTTTGTCCATTGTAAAAGCTCTGCTACTTTAACTTAGTTTTGTAGTATCGATTCTCTCATGTAGAACTTAGCCATCTACCATCCTTTTAGCATACAAACCTCTGTAAACACAAAGAGAAGTTTCTGCAAGGAATTTCAACCTTACCTGACAAGGTGAAATCTTGCCCAAGCCTCTTTGTATGTACTTATATATAGTAGATCTATCACTTTACATGCTTTTTATTATATATTCAAGTCATTTTCAATTGCTTTCCCATTAAGGAATCCTACTTATCTGTTAATCTGTTTAACTTGATGAATCTGCATTCATTAATACCGAGTTGTATTCATAGAGATAGTTAAAAGGGTTCTGGACTCCCTTCGTTTCAAACATACATGTCTACGAACTAAAAGTCCTTGTTTACAAGGCAATAAAAAGAGCTTAATGCAGACTGAGCCCATCTGTGACAATCCTTTGATAACAAGAAGTCCGAGTAACTTAAGGCACAAGTAATCGACTTAAAGTCACACTTGTTCAACATCTATTATATTGAGATAACAGTGGCACGCCTACCTTCTTGTTGGTTTTGATTGTAAGCCTCAAAGCCTACACCAAAGGCCTTACAAAGGCACCTTTCAAGCTAACTTTGAATCTGTCTTGCAAAACATCTAGCAGCAAGAACAAATAGAACAACCTTAACCACAGTGCCAAGACCATCCCAAGGGAGCTTTGCCAATGCCGAATTCCTGCCCGAGCAAGAATACCAAGTCACACAACTACAAAATTATTTTAATGTTTGGAAAAGTTGTGGCAGTTTTATAGTATATGTTGTCAGCTAAGAAATTTTCGACAGATAATTTTTATAGTGTCGGATAACAAAGAAATATTGTCGTTTATATTAGACATAAACAATAAATGTTGGATATAAGTTCGAGTTTCGCTGCCGGTCATCCCTCTTGATAAAGTTTCATGGGAAAATAAGTCATGCATCACCACGAGGGTTGGCTAAGTTGATAAAGATCATTCTGTTCGTTAGAACAAGGCCAAAGTTCGAGTACCGCTGCCGACAATGGCTCTTGGTGGGTGATCTAAAAACAAAAAAACAAAAAAAAGGGCTAAGACACCCTCTGTAAGTCCTCAAAGAGGCTTGTAGTATGTCCTCACCCTGAAATGGGGTAACCTCTCCTCCCCTAAACGCTTTTCAACCCAAGAAAAAAAAAAATTAATCCATGCATCATCATGGTATTTCTTAGTATTTTTTTCATTAACAAAGAAGGGAGTTTAAAGAATGAAGTATGAACCTCTTTTAATATGAAAAATATATAAATATCACCAAACTAAAAATGTTTCTCGTTGTACCTTGTACCATAAAAAAGTTGCAAGTGGCTAACTTTTGCAAAAGTGTTGAACCTTTTTTATTGGTATATCACAAGATTACCACAATGCTAAATAGAAAATTGGAAAACAAATCGCACTTAGTGGAATCAATAGTGTGTATGCTAAACAGCATTAAAGGTGCTGCCAAATGGTATAGGAAAAAACACATACGTAACCACTATACTGTTTTTATTATTTTTAGCAGTTAACAAACAAAAGAATAAAATTATTTAATTAATTTTGTTCCTGCTTTTATTTTTCGTGAGCGCAATCACGTTAATTAGAACAGATGTGCCCCATGTTAATCACTATGCATTCGTATTTGAATATTTTTCTCTTGTAAGTTTGATTAATTTAAAGCAATATTGCTTAATTAAAAAACATTTTGCTAATTTTCCTGGTTGGATGACTGAAACCTTATCAAGTGGATTATTTTAACTCAAATTATGATCCACCTGTAACATACAAAAATTACTAAAGGTGGGACCCACAACGATGAATCTCTGGCAATGTGTCTGGTCCAACTATTTGGCTTGGCTAGGTACTTATAAACTAATTAACCATTAGTTACGAGCGTAATGCTTACTCAACTGTAAAGATAAAGTTGTTAAATTATTTAACAAAAAATTAGTATATGGTCCGTAATTACTAATGTTTATTGACTGAAACTTTATTAGTTTTAAAATTTTAATCTAAACTCTTAACATTAATGTAATGATGAATTTACATGTCAGTTACATAATTTTTTAAAATAAAAAATTAATAATTGATTTAAGATTTTAATACTCACACCTTTATTAAACTCCTAACTAATTTTCAATTCAAAACATTTCCAAAATAAATAAATAAATTAGAATAAGTTTGTATCCATTAGCATTTTATAAAATGTTTTCAATTTTTTAGTCTTATATGCACCCATTCATGTACTCTCTTTTTTCAAATTTTTAATATGTACCCATTCTTAAATATATCAATTTGTTATATGTAAAATGTACCTTTTTTATATAAAATCTATTCAATTTTTCTCTAATCCATTTTTAAACTTATATGGGGGACATTCTTTTCTTTTGATTTGAAAATGCATTCATGTCAAGTTTAATCGAATAAATTTACTTATGTTATTAAGCCTAATATCTATTACTGTTTTTTGTGTGGTTTTGAAGAATGTACCCATGTTTTGGTACAATAATTTTTTTGTTATTTTTGATGAATGTAACCATGTTTATATATATATACTGTCACATCCTGGCCTGGGCCTCTACCACAACCCGGGCTCGACTCTACTGTAGAACGATATTGTCCGCTTTGGGCCCCAAGCACGCCCTCACGGTTTTGTTTCTGGGAACTCACACAAGAATTTCCTAGTGGGTCACCCATCTTGGGATTGCTCTCGTGCGAACTCGCTTAACTTCGGAGTTCCTACGGAACCCAAAGTCAGTGAGCTCCCAAAAGGCCTCGTGCTAGGTAAAGATGGGAATATACATATAAGGCTTACAAGATCGCCTCCCCTGGGCGATGTGGGATGTTACAATCCACCCCCCTTAGGGGCTTGACGTCCTCGTCGACACACTTCCGGCCAGGGAGTGCCTCTAATACCAAATGGTCACATCCTGGCCCGGGCCCTCACCACAACCCGAACTCGACTCCACTGTAGCACAATATTGTCTACTTTGGGCCCCGAGCACGCCCTCACGGTTTTGTTTCTGGGAACTCACACAAGAACTTCCTAATGGATCACCCATCCTGGGATTGCTCTTGCGCAAACTCGCTTAACTTCGGAGTTCCTACGGAACCCGAAGCCAATGAGCTCCCAAAAGGTCTTGTGCTGGGTAGAGATGGGAATATACATATAAGGCTTACAGGATCGTCTCCCATTGGCGATGTGGGATGTTACATATACACACACGCGCACGCGCACGCACACACGCAATGGTATAATTTATATTTTAATATTTTTAATCCCAAAAATTGTGAGTTTTTATTTAAAATCTCATTAATATAAACAACTATAAATTTCAATTTTTTAATTTAAAAAATATAGTAATATACATAGAAAAAAATTACCACATTAATTTTAAGAATTTCGATTAAAATTGAAAACCAACAAGACTTCAGTAAAAAAATATTGATACCTAGGGACTGCATCTAAAGTCGAGTGACACAATAACATATTGCCATTAGGCAATTAGGTAAGACTTGTCCATAGACGTGCAGAAACACGTGATCAAATCATATGATGTGATAAAGTAAAGATGGTGTTATTAAAACTTTGAAATGTATATTTGAGTTGGGTTCATGCTTAAGTCAAAAGAAAATTCAGGTCAAAATATTCATAAAAATAAATTAAAATAGTGTGTACAAAAAATTTCAGTCTAATGGAACTTCGAGTCCATTTTCATATAAGAATAGTGAAAAAAGGGCTAAATTTTAGGTTTTTAGCCTTAGCATTTGAGATGGTCTAACAAGACTAACATTGACAAAATATCCGTTGTATATAAAGCTTCTTGATAACTTGGTAGTAACTTAATATACTATGATAAGTTTTTATGTGTACTAAAATACCTCTCGGGTGTTACCGTTCTATATATTATAATAAACGTGAACAACATAATTAATACCTCACTTTTCGACTATATTAATGAAACCAACTACATGTACTATAATTTGATTAGAATACTCATAATTTTGGGCTGGTTTTATAGAATTCGAGCAAAAATGTCATTTATATTTCTACACCAATTTTATTTTATAAGAAAAAACTAACATCTTGCATTACTAATAAAACAAATGCACCGAAATTTGATTAGAATATTCATAATTTTGGGCTGGTTTTATAGAATTCGAGCCAAAAATGTCATTTACACTTCGTTTTTTCGGTAACCACTTACATTTCTCCACCAATGTTTATTTTATAAGAAAAAAACTAACTTCTTGCATTACTAATAAAACAAATGCACCGAAACTGTAGGGATGGGTTGTCCTGTCTGCTGTTAAAAGAACAATGAGATTTAGTAGTTAGTTAGGAAATGTGCTAGCAGTAGTGGTGGCGATGGCGGTAGATGGTGGTGGAGACAACGGTATTTGGTGGTGGTAGCGGTGTCGATGATGATGTTGTGTGTTGATTGTAATAACAGTGGTGATGGTGGTAAGTGGCGGCAGTGGTGGTGATGGTAGATGGCGTTGGCGGCTTACTGATGGTGATATTGTGTGTGGCGACTGTGGTGGTGATGGTGGTTATGGTAGGCGACGGTAGCAGTGGTAGTGATGATGCTCTGTGGTGTTGGCTATGATAGTCATGATGTTGTGTGGTGGTGGCCTCTCATGGTTGAGTTTTTTTTTTTTTTGACTTTTTTGTACTTTTAAACGCTCAATTATGAAAACTTGGAAACAACAACTATTTACATGGAATTTAAACTTACGAATTGCAAGTCTCAAAATTCTAAATTTTTTTTACACAAAAATCCTAAATTTCTATGTTTATGAATCCAAACAATGCATGTTAATTTATAAATTCTAAATTTTATCTAAATTCCAATTTTATTTCTCTTACACAAACATAGTGTTAGTCAAAGAATACATACCATTGTAGAAAATAGAACTACAAAGCTAAGGTTGTTTTAAATCAAAGTTTCAGCAAATTTGAAAGGAATAATACGTGCATTCCCCTACCCAGGGAATGTACATATTCCATCATTTGAATAACGTACCTTCGTCGTATATTTTGAAAATTGCAACTATTTCTTGATCTTCATTCGAAGACCATCCCACAAAAAAAAAATCATTCAAATCAAATATTATTTAATTATCCAAATGCATCAAATAAATAGACAATTCATTATAAATATGTTACTTGGTAGTCAAATTGTCGATTTGTTTCATACGTTTGGATGCACAAACAATCTCCAATTCAAATGATATTTTGTAGAAAGGATCTTCAAATGAAAATTAATAAATTAAATAGTTCCAATTATGAAATTTATAAGGTAATTAAATACATTATTCACAAATTGGGAAATATGTGCATTCCTCTCATTGGGGATGCAAGTATACTCATTTTGAATTACCCTAATCATATTTATTGAAAGCTAATATGGCAGCAGATGAGTTTGCTTATATAGGTCATATAACTACAGTTACTCTTGTTTCTAGTTTAATAATTTTCCAAATCTAGTAGCTTAGGTTAAAGTTTGATCTGTATTGTTTTAAGATCGGTCGTGAATCCTCCTGTAATGTTATTTTATTTTAGAAAAAAAAAAAATATATATATATATATATATATATATATATAAAGGGGAAATTAGGTTCACATCTCTCTTTTTGTTATTCCATTGATTAAAACCTTATTCATTTTTAATTTTTTATTAAGGTCCTTAGGTTTTAATAACGCTATTAATTATTTCAATAATAAAATTTTTTTTTTTAAAATACATTCATTTAGTGTTAGAAACTTTACATTTAATATATTTATATTTATGGCTATATTTTTTATCGTATAATGTTATTTTTAGTTTGTACCCATTTTTCGCATGCAACCCTTTTTTAATTTGTACCAATTTTATTTTCAGTTTTAATTTGTAACCATATATTAATTTATTTTTGTCCCCATATATTTAAACTTTTATTTGTATTTGTACCCATTTTTAATTTTGCTAAATGTACACATGCTAATTATATGTATTTATTTTATGTTTTAAAAGAAGTTATTTTTTTAAAATATGTTCATAATTAGGTGGGTACATTATTTTTTTTTGCTATAATTATGTGAAGAATAATATTACCCTCTTATTGATTTTTAAGTATTTATTATATTTTAAAAATATTATTTGAATTTGGTTAAATTTCATAATTAATTTGAGGGACATTAAATGCATAAATGCATGAGTTAAATATCTTAAATGATGCTAAGGATCTCGATCAAAATATTTAAACAAACAAAGTTTCAATCTAACAATTAATTTGATAAGGGACCGGAACCAAAATGACACTAATGTTTTAATCAGAGACATGGTGTGTTGAAGAAGACGGGTGCTGTTTCTTCCAACATTATAATAGCCAATAGTTATAGGAGAGGGATCCTCTCCGAATCCTTTCCTCCTAATCCAGCAAATCAGGAGATTTATACCGTTAAAATTTGATCCAACAGTTACAAACAAGGGATCACTTTAAAAGTTATAATAACTTCAACCGTTTGATCAATTTTCAACGGCACGAATTTTCTGATTTAGTCGATTAGGAGAAAGGGATCTGGAGATGATCTCTTTCCATAGTTATAAGGCTCATCATTCTCTCTCTCTCTCTCTCATTCTCTCACCTATTTCTCTCTCTCTCTCTCTCTCTCTCTCTCTCAAAGAAACACAATTACGCCGAGAAAAAGCCAATGTATCCATCTGCAGAGAAAGAAAGACCTTGTTTTTAGACAAAAGAGGATCTTTTAGCTATCTCTCCTAAACGCCTACACTCATACTACCAAAAGAACAACAGCTGAATTGCCTTCTTTTCTGTGGATATTGGGGGGAAGAGTCTTCTCATCATCTGAAGAGCTGAAGCAGTAGAAAAAGAGTACATATTATGAAACCAAAGGTATGTCTGTATTTTTTATCTACTTCTCTGTGTCTGTCTCTTCCTTTCTGTTTCAGATGCATGTATGTTACTTGTTTCAATACATATATATAGCCATACAGCTAGTGAACTAGATATGTATAGCAGTTCAATCATATTAATGTAAGTAGAAACATGTATATACTTTCTGTTTGTGAATTGCAGATTTCTCAGCTAGTTCGTGTGTTTTATGGGATTTTTGTAAATTTGTAAGTTGAAAGAGCTTTTAGAGCTTTTTTTTTCTTTTGGAAACAGAAGACTCTTAATCATTCTATCAGGAACAAGAAAGGGAAACATAAAACAAATCAAGCAAAAGGATTTCCTCATCACATATATTGATATATATATATATATCATGTATATAATATATATTATGAATTATCTCTTTTTCCTTAGCCAAGGGTTTTCTGTTCTATCTCACTCACCGCAATTGGTTGATGAATCCAGATCAACCAATGACTTATATATAATTTCCGACTTTATCTTCATTTATAAAGTCCTTCTTCTTAATTTTTTTTTTAACTTTGATAATTGAGTAAACACAGCATAATCAGAAGCACAGACCACATGAATGAGTGCAACCAGTCAAAATGCTGTGGAAAAATTCTTGCACTTTGAAAAACTGCTATTTTTTTGTGGAAAAAAAATAAGAAAAATTAAAGTGAATCACATAAAAGTTTGCTTTATTATCAGCGGGGGAAGAAAAATTCTAGTTCGTTCCTTTTTTTTAGTACAATAATATATTTACTCTAAGACTTGGTTTCTTTTTAATTTGTTTAATTTAGACAATCAAGTTTCTTGTTTCTGTTTATAATATGTTTATTAGGTCAGATCTGCCAAATTTGTGAGAATTAGTGAATGTGTGACAACTTAAAATAGTGATTTTTCTTTGGACAAAGACGAAAATAGTTATGTATAAATATAGCTTCATTTTCATCACCAAATTTTGATGTATCTTTAAGTTTTGAACCAATATATTATTATTATCCCAACTAAATTTAAGTCCAACCCCGCATGATTTCATCACCCAAATTAAAATGCAAGAACTGTAATCTGTCCTCACCATATTAAAAAAGATTAAAGGATCCTAACTCTCCCTCACCCCACACCCACCTTGATCAGCATGAATATAAACCAGTTGAGTTGCATCAATAGCCACGGTGCTTTCTTTGACAAAGAAATTATGATTTACTTGTTCTGCTCACTCGTGACACATCATGATCATGGACCACTCTCTTAATACAATATGTTTAATTAGTGGATTTTATTTGTCGTCATTTATAATCACCAAACTGTGAATAGTGATCAACTAGATATATATAGCAAAAAGCTTATGGTCAATTGGTAATTAAGAGTATTAGAGGGAGAACAATTTTTAAGACTTGGCAAAAGGGTCATCTTTATCGTGTTCACATCGTTTCATATCACACTTGTTATCTTAACAGATCGTGTTGTATTAAACTCATTATCTTAATGAGTTTTTAACACGTGACTCGATAACGACATAACTCGTTAATAGGTCGTGTCGTTTCGTGTCAAGTTAATAAGTCATACAAGAAATTGTCACGCCTAATGTCTAGACATGACGAACTAGTCGTGTTCTTATCGTTTACGTGTCATGCCCGTTATCTTAACGGATGACCCGACTTGTCATACCCAAATCCTGTTATTATTATTTCTTTTGTGTTAATTTAACGGGTCATGCAAGAAATAGGCTTGACAATTTTTGTGAAAAAAAAAAAGAAAAAAAAAGCTTATACATTAGTATGCGATGTTGTTGTGAGAAAAAAAAAGGGACACATAGGGTGAAAATTATATTGGGTAAGTGTGGGACCAACACCGTAAATCACACGACAATGGAACGTGGGAATTATACAAGGGTACCCTCGACGAGTAGTGGTAAATACTCCACTAAAGTTTAGCATTTTCAACGAGTGTATCTTTTTATCTGGTTCAATGTGCGTATGCAGGGTAGGAGACGTATTATTTTTATATTACATTTGTAGTTATGAACCATATTCTTGATCAATGATGCTTTTCATTCTATTTTATTAAAGAAATATTTTTTTACCTTAAAAAGATTAGCTTCCTAAAGAAAAAATTCTTGTAGAAAAATAAAATTAAAAAAAACCTAAACAATTATAAATTTTGTATAAAACACTTTGATCTCTTTTTTAGGAGTATTTTGATTTAGACCCGAAACTACTTTTGTGTTTTTTATAATTCGGGGGGTCCGAGTCTGAGGAACAGAAAGAACCAAAAATAAAATATAAAAAAATCACAAAACCAGGATAGGTCCACGTTGGTTGTTTTAAATTCTTTTTTAGCATGAAACTGTGTTCCGCTTTCCCACGGGAGGATTCACTGAATCTTTAATTTCGGACCAGAACTTAGTCTTTACTCCTTGTTCTTCTTATACTAGGTATTATTAATTATTTTCTTTTATAAAACATTAACTCCAATAAATAAATTGACGATAAATATTTACTATTCCATGAACAAAACTATATATCAACACCCCTTTCCACCGTGATTTAATTGAGTGTGATGTTTATATATAAAAATTAAGTATCGTAAATTTGATTCATATTATATCATTGTGTGAATTTGATAAGAGTAAGTTTTATATATTAAATGATTGGACATGTCTACTTTTTTCTTTTTCTCTAGTCAATATAGATTAGACTACACAATGGGTGGGTATGTGAGAGGTAAAAAAAAAATATGAAAAGCACCATTGTAATAAGGGAGCTTTAATAAAACACCCCTGACACTGTTTACTTTTAACGAAAAATCATTTTTTTACCTTTAACTGTCACTATTCATTATACCTTCAAAAAGGACTTTTCATTAAAACTGTCACTATTCAGGGACTTTTCGTTAGTTTTCCTTTGTAATAATTTAGTTGTGAATTTGTCATATATATAAACAAAATTTAAAACTTCTCATTTAGAAGTGAAAAAAAAAATATCATTAAACTATAATACTAATTGAATGTCCATTATACACAACTTAAAACTATACAAACTATGCAATGACGGTACCAACTATGTTCCCATTTCTTTTGTTCCACTAACTTGCAACATTTGACAAGCTAACGTAATCTTTCTTTTTCCCTTTCATCTCAAGGGTAGCTGGGTAGGTATGGACCTCATGAAAAATCACAAGTTTCCTTTTTGTGTGGATAAGATGATGGGGTCCCTTCTAATTTTGGCAAAGTGACAAACGACTTTTTCCGACTTGTACTTTGTGCTTCACCCATTGGGAACTCTGTGTGTGTCCGAAAATGTTGCTGTGCGGCTCAGCTTGTACATTTGTTACGGCCCGGTTCCGACATACATTCTAGATCAACACGTGACGTCACTAAATACCCATATAGCTAACATACGTTGTCTTTAGGATATGTACAAAGCATAATTCAAACATCAATCCGCGTGTTAATTTTTCATGTACTTTATGATTGCATCTAACTTCTTCGTTAGACTGCCTACGTACCCTAAATATGGATCAAATCATTCGTAGTTCGTCATTTACTACACGCGAACAATCATCCCATAATTCACTTTATTTCAACATGATACCTTCATCCACAACATGTAACATATCAAAAACCAACGAAGCACATCATTAATCTCAAGCCACACTGATCAACTAAAATAATCGTAATATTAAAAATCATATCCAACACCATTCCACACTCCCATAAATTAATAAATTCCTGAATCAAAGATGCATGATCTAAGCATTTAACTACGTTAATCAATCAATGCGAAAACATATCATTTCACAAATTTAATTAAGAAACTCTACATAATTTCCTACTTGAATTATAAGCAATTAAACATGGTGAATCTAATTAATATTCACAAGGTCTTTTGGGGTAATTCTCATTCACTCGAATCTAGGTTTCAAGTTAACCTTATGGAAATGAACAAGAGCAAGGATTCCGGACCACTCAATGGAATCAAAATGTTTAGCGGTTTCTCGTAATCTACCCAAATCTATCACATATATAATCAATGCCTACATCATGGGAATGGTGCACTAGCCAACCAGAACCCAGATAAACTGCGAAGCTCGGGTGAGTGACAATAATACAAGTATGTGATATTCAATAAAAGAAAGACCATCGATCATCGTTTATAAACCTAGAATATAAAATCATATTTTTTTATGAAATCATAGCTAAGTCACTAAAAACTCAGAAAGAGTCACCCAGACATCCAACGGTCTTTCTAATTCAATCCACAAGATTCTCAAAACCATTGTTCATAAATACACTAAAAACTAGGGCTAGAGGGACGCTAGTTCGGCCAAAGCCTACATAAGTAACCAAACAAGAAATGGTCCTCCATAGCAAATTAACCAAGCAGAGCCACCCCTGAGTAACTATGTAGGTAGTGACCCCCCATTGCGGATTAACTAAGCAGAGTCACTTCCACTAATTTGTTAGGCAGTGATCACCCATCGCGGATTAACCAAGCATGATCACCCCAAAGTATGTATGGCCGTAAGGATCGCCCATCGCAGATTAACCAAGCAGGGTCAAGATAATCAAGTAGGTAGTGACCCCCCATCGCGGATTAACCAAGCAGAGTCACACTTACATAACTATTAGGCAGTGATCACCCATCACGGATTAACCAAGCATAATCACTTCCAAGTATACATGGCCATAAGGATCGTCCATCGTAGATTAACCAAGCGCGATCCATAATTAATATGGTCCCCCATCATAGATTAACCAAGAAGGACCACTAATGACCCCCTATCGCGGATTAACCAAGCAGTGTCATGGTCTCCTACTAGTCCTCAACTTAACAAACCTTTCAATATGCAATTCAAATCACTTTTTCACAAATAATACCAATCCATGAATCAATTCACATTTAATATATAAAAAAATAGATCGATGGCCAATTATAAAAGAATCACATTTTAATAGAAAACACATTTATAAAACTAAGTCACATTTTCATAGAAAACACGTTTATAAAAACAAGTCATATCCACAAAGGATATTAATATAAAGAATCGAGTAATCACCACATCACATATATTAAAGTCACTCACCGAGATAAGCCCGCCTATCCTCACTAAGCTTCTATTAACACTAATTTTAGTTTTATAAATGATTTGAGACATGTTGACCAATAGTCAAGTCTCAATCAATGGTGGGGCCCATCACCCTATGCAATTCAATCCATAAGATCCACTCATCGGATTTCAGATCTGTAACTTCCAAAGACCCACATTATACTTCTAGAACAACATACTAAAATTCCATCGCGATCCGACAATCAGATCTCCACCAATCCAATTTCTATTGGCGGTTAACATTTGATTTTTACGAACTTACAATTCCAATTCGAGAAGATCCGTACATCGGATTCCCGATCTGTAAGTTTCCATGATCCTCAAATATAATGTTCTATCATGCATTAAGGTTTGGTGACGATCCAACAATCGGATCGTCGATTCATATTTTAATCAAGTAAAGTATCAAAATGAAACCATGATCAAACAATCAAATTACGTCATACAGATATCAAACATGAACTCAGGGCATCTAATAGTACTTAAAAGGACATCATCGGCCCACTGGCCACGCGCCGCCGCGGGTGGCGGTCGGCCACCCCGACTAACCGAAAAAATTCAACTATTTCCAAAAATTACCAAAATTTGCAGAATTGTAGATCTCAATGAGTAGAGTAAGTTCCATACCTGCAACCAAGGCCAATTCGGCCAGGAAAGGCCCCAATTTCACTCAAACCCGCCAGAACCCTAAAATTGATTGTACTTCGATTCATCACCTCTGGTGCTCCGCCGCCCCCAAACTTGTTTGTTCTTTTTCCCTGGCCTCTAGATGAGTGTTTTGGTGGTGGTAATTGAAGGATTTAGCTTCAGGATTTGAGGAATTTTTCCACGAACCCGTCGCACTCCTTCCCTAAAAGTTCTTCACCAATTTATAACCAAATGTCTTCCAATTTTGGGTGGAAATGGAAGAGGGAATGACTAGATGATGATTGGGAGTGGTGGTTTGGTCTAATTCATTGAAAAAATGGTGAAAGGGTGATTGAAAGTCGCCGGAACGGGTCGGGTCTGTCACGATTTGCGTGTGAGATCTCTGATCACGTGCCTCCCTATTCTCTCCATTGCCTTCCTTTCTCTTATTTCTGATTGGGCTCTCCTCCCCTCATTTCTCTTCCGCAACTCTCTTTTTCCCTCTCCCAAGCTGCCATCAATCAGCTTCTAGATACTTTTTTTTATTTTTTTTATTTCCAAAACATTTCTAATTTCTTCATTATAGCTCCATTTCAAGAATGTTTTATGCCTACACGTTCGTGAGATCAAGCTCTATTTGAAAATATAAATTGTGACCTCGAACGGTCTACAAATTTTAAAATAATTAATTTCTAAACTCTAAACTTTGTAACTAGTTTAATTAAAATATAAATTCAAATAAATTAATATAAATTCCTGAAAAATAATATAAAATCTCAATAATTTAAATACATAAATTATAACAGTGAAATCCAGGGACGGGATTTCACAACATCTGTTTGTTTGCCCATAAATTTGGATGAACTCTCTTAAATCAACTCCACCCTTTGAGTATCTTTACTAGTCATCCAAATTACAAGGACAATGAGGTTAAGTTGTCTTTTACCAAAAAAAAAAAAAAACTCATGCACCTTCAACAATTGCAAGGGCTTGCGCCCTACTTGAAGCCTAACTGACAGGGGGCCCCTTCACGTGAAGCCCAAATTTGTCCAAACCGTGAGCTGTTCAGAGCACTTCTAGACATGGGACCCCCCAACTAAAAAACCATTACAGCCCGTCCAATTCACTGAGCCCAATTGCTCACCCAGTGGATAATTGACTGGCTCAACCCCCAAGGGCAGTGATGCAAAGCTAACTTCATGGTGGGGTCTGCCACTATTAAAAGATTAATTAAAATACAAAAAATTATAAAAAAAATTAATTATAATTATAATTCTTTTCTATAAATATCTAACCTTGTTCTTTCACGGTTCCACCTCACACCACATTTCAATATTTTCAAATACTTTGAACCAATCTTTTATTTTGATACAAAATTAAAAATAAAATTATTTTTTATTATTTTATAAAAAATAATATTTAATACGAATTACTTCAGCTATTTAGTTTATGAGTGTAGATACACTTGGACAATTATTGTTCATTAAAGGCAATTAGTATTCACTTGAGGGATTGAATTGCCAATTACCCTAGAGGCTTTTTAGGGGTGGAAGTGCTCTCACCAGCTTTCCCAATTCACCACCCACGTGGCTTTTTATGAGCTTTTTATTTCAACAAAAAAAATCAAAAATTTAATGACTAGTATTAATCCAAATCTAAAAAGTTAAAAGATTCAAAAAAACTACCAAAAAATTAAAATAATAATTAAAAATTTAAAAAAAACTTACAAAGTTCACACTTTAAAAATCTTACAAAGTTTAACACACTTGCAAATTAAACGTTAAAAATTACCCAAAAATCTACGGTGATAATGATATGTAGGAATAAGACAGAAAAAAAATTTAAAAATTTAAAAAATATGTTTGTGAATAGTAATCGCATTTGCTCTTTCCCTTCCTTATTCCAAACTAGTGGACTTGCACAAATGCAATTACTATTTAGAGTGAACAATAAGGGCAATTTTATTGCCCTTACCCTTCAATTGACATTGCCTCCACCAAATCTACTAGAGGGATAGGCCACAAAATCCCCTTACCCCCTCCCCCTAAAAAAAGCCTTTAGCCAACACCAATCCATTGGGTTCCAGAGGAGCCCAGTTGCTGCGATAGACCCAATGCCTAGGGGCTAGGCCACAAAATCCTCTTACCCCCTCCCCCCCAAAAAAGCCTTCAGCCCACACCAATTCACTAGGTTCCAGAGGAGCCCAATTGCTGCGATAGGCCTAATGCCTAAGGACAGTGACGCAAGGCCGAAGTAACAATGACGTCAGCCATTATTTAAAAAATATAAAAATTAATTAAAATATTAAAAAATTAATAAATATAACTAAAAATAAAAAAATTATAAATTTTTTTTCTATAAATACCTAACAAATTATTCCACCTTACACCACATTCCATTATTTTCAAATACTTTCAACTAATTTTTTATTATTATCCAAAATTAAAAAAAAATATTTTTATTGTTTTGTAAAAAAATAATATTTAATACAAATTTCTGAGCTATTCACTTTAGGGGTGGAGCTGCACTTAGGCAGTTACTGTTCACTAAAGGCAGTTATTGTTCATAAGGGATCTCCCTTAGAAGATTAAAGGTCTTAACCACCAAGCCAAGTTTCAACTTGTGATATTGAAATGTAACTAATATATTTAGGGTGCATTTATTGTACTAGACTATCTTTGATTGGACTAGCTTTTGGGACTAAACATGATTGGCTTGTCATGGACTAAGTAGTATAAGAATAATGGAACGTTTGGTGCAATACCAAACTACCATGTATTAAATTATTTTTAAAAACTAGATATTTTTTACCCTTTTTTAATTCTCTGTCTCAACATTTCCTTTCTTTCTTCACAGTTCGCACCAGACGTACTCTCTCTCCCTATCTCCACCATCATTTCTTTCTTTGCACCAAACAAAAATAATTTTCAAACCGTGGCTGTGAGATAGGTTGGACCACCATTTAGCACGAATTGGAAGTGTGGAAGCCATGACCGACGAAGAAAATCAAGGGGGTGAATAGTGCAACGCAGCGAAAAGAAAATAAGAATCACAAGAGAGAATTGAGATTCAAAAGCTTGGTTTCTGTGGGTATTTGACAACGATTTCATAGAGCCACTACTTTGTTGGAGATGGTGAGATTTTTAGTTTTTTGTTAGATGGTCCATTGCTGCTGACACTCTCTCTGATATAGCTTCCCTCATTGGATTTTAGATTTAGGCAAGGGGCTAGGTATAGGCATGGGTGGGGTTCAGAGTTGCAGACGACAAGCCTTATTTTGAGATTTGGGTTGTGGGAGGGGATGGGTATGGGTATAGGCATGGGTGGGGATAGTTACAAATGAAGAAGTAGGCATGCAGAAGTTGGAGACGGGATTAGCAATCACATAGTTTTTCTGGGGGAGGGGAGGTCTCACTAAGACCACTTAGTGAGGCCTTTAGTCCACAAGAGTCCGACTTAGTCACATTAAACTTAATCCGTGCTCGCACCAGACATGGACTAATAATCCTGGCTAAGCTAGTCCAGTCCAGTAAAGATTAGCGAGGCCAAATAAACACGCCCTTATATGTTATCTAATAAGTATTAATTATTCAACTTAGCATACCATTAAAACCATAGCCGACATTCACTTTGTTCCATTCATTTCAACCGTACATCAAGGGTGTGTTTGTTGCACCGAACTATCTCAGACTTGACTAAATTCAGGGACTAGCCTGGATTAAGTTAGACTAGACTAAGTTGGACTAACTTAGTGAAGTGTTTGGAGTAGTGCCAAACTAAGAAGCTGGACTAACAATAAATTATTATTATTATTATTATTATTATTATTATTATTATTATGTTTTAAATTATTTTCTATTAAAAATATCAAAATGAATATATGGAAAAATAAAAGGGCATATCTCTCTTCTTCTTCACAAATTGCAAGTGCTCCTACAACTTGGAGGATTATCAAACTTTCAATAACAAAGGCTTACCCTATTCAAAACCCATAAAACATAGATCTAAATTTTCAATAACTAAGAAAAATTTGATTATTACAAATTAAAAAATACCCTAAAAAGACCCAATTAATTGATGGTGCTCCTTTCGCACTCAGGTTTAATCCCCAAGCCCATGGATGCGACTGAAGATAAACATAGAAGAAACTCTGTTAAGGCTGTTGTCGAATAGCCAGGCTTGATCAGGCAAAGAAATCGTGAGACTGTAAAACCAGTTCGGTTTGAGATTCGCATTGAAGGCGACCTCGTTGAGGAAGTCATCGATAAATTTCCGATCCAATTAAGAAACATCCCAGTCTTGTAATTAGGCAAATGACTTTTTGGACGACCTAACAAGGGAGAGCCTGAGAGAGAGAAGGAACGGTGAAGAAGGATGTAGCGTTGAGAAAAGGCGTTCTTAACAATCCCATGGTTCAAAGCCAAACTAATTTGGATGACCTTGCGAGGCTCAGAGTCCACACGAGTCCGAGCTAGACTCATTTAAGTTAGTCCCCAAGAATACCAAACATGAGATTATAATTCTAGTTAATCCAGTCCCTCTTAAAAAGGTGAAACAAACACACCCCAAGTCTCTTCTCTATCTCTCTCCATCTTTGTTATCCATCTTCATCTTCGCCATCCACTAAGCCACCACACAGCCCACGAGCTCCATGTCCACGATCTCTTTCTCGTACGAAGACCTACAAGCCACCACAATTGCAGATCGAGTCTCTTTTCACCTATATCTATCTTTGCCCTTTATCTTCATCCCCATCATCCAGCAAACCACCACCACGGCCTCACGACCTCCATCTCTACTCTCCATCTCCATCTCTATCTCACACCACAAGCCACCACAGCAACACGATCTGCTCGGTCTCTCTTCATCATTTTAATATAAACCCTCTCAATTATGCAAATCTTCTCTCTCTCCCTCTCTCAGTTCAGCAGATTCCTCCTTCCATCCCTCATCTTGCCACCACAACTACATATCAATCATTGCCTCCACCAAATTTCAGTCATCGCCACCAACACACTTTACCAAACCAACCAGAAGCCGAAATAAGTTTCAGTATTTTTCGGGATCCCAAAATTTGTAGTTCGGAATTAGGCCAAAAAAATCCATCTAACTATTTCGGGATCAGTTTTCAAAATTCCATTTTCGCGACGAGTTTCGAATCGAAACCACCCGTAAATAAAGTCAAGAGGTTTCTCAAACCATATTTCGTTGTTAAAGTGTACAACCCAAAAGTAGACAGACGGTTCCTACCTCATCCTCAACACATGAATCATCGAGTCATCCTAAGTTTTTAAGACAAATGATATTAAGACGTGAAATTGAACACCAAATTTTAGATGCATAAATAAACTTAGGAAATTTTAATGAAAAACTTCTGATACTATTCACATTAACAAAAAAATTACATTTTTACACTAAAAAGTCAATACTGGTATTGTTTACTTTACCTTTTATTTTACCCAAGGTTCTAAAAGATGCTAGGCGCTAATCCGGTGGCAGGCTGAGGCCTAGCGCCTAGGCAGCTGGGCGGGGTCTAGGCAGGCGCCTAAGCAGATTTAAGTAAATCCATTATATTTTGTGTAAATAAATGTGTTTATACTTAAAATATATATAATTTCATCATAAACTACTAAATAGAATGACATATGTATTATGAAGTATTGGAACATAATGAAAACATAGGGAACAAGCATATAATGTGTGCTCATTTAAGTATTCAACAAGTCTTTTACAATTTACTGAAAAAATTAAATACAAATTGAAAGTTATCTATTTTCTGTCTAAGTGAGTCGTAGCCTAGACAGGTGCCTAGGTGGGTATGGGCGGTCTAGGCGGGCGCCCTTTTTTAATTTTCAAACGCCTAGACATTAATCGGGAGGGTGATCAGCCGCCTAGCGCCTAGGCGGAGATTTTTAGAATAGTGATTTTACCCTTATCATTAAAACTCAAAGTTTTCAAATCTTTTTTTATTAGTTTTCCTATAAATTTAATATATAGAAATAAACGGCACAAGAAAAACTTTATTGGTAATCATTAATAAGAAAATATTCCTTAGCCTTCTTCATCGTTTCATTGTGGAAATCGGGTTAAAGATTGACGGTTGACCTGGCCACCAGAATAGTCTACAATACATGGTTCATTGCCCATTGCGCAACAGAACAAAGTATCGAATAGAAAATTGCGATTTGTTTTCTCGACTAGTCCTCAAATTTATAGACAAATAATGACTTTTGCAAAGTGATTTGGCAGAATATACTCTTTTATATTTCTTCTACATTGCTGGATATGCTTGAAAAATCGTCAACAGAAATCTAATCATTTCATTAATTTGGTTATGTAATATGTAAGCCACAAGGACTTGGTCGGCCGGCGGCATGTGCTTTTGTGCTGCCAATGCCATCATTTGGTTTGGTGGCACCGCACCAATTAATTGGTCAACACAAGACAATTATTAATAGATTGATAAATTAGAAAAAATATTAAAGAATAAAATTAAATAAAGATATGCACAAAGAAAAACGGAGCAAAAATCATTTTCTTTTTTATATTATTATCTTTCAATTTGTGTAGATGCGTGGGGTCTCTTCTCTTAATCTAGAAGCTCAAATGTTATTAGTCAATTCAACTAGAAGGGACCAAAATGAAACCAATGGACAGGAACAAAAGGAGAGGCCACAAGGAAACCAATGGATTGGATTGGATTTTGGATGGCCATCTAATTAGGGTGGAAACAAATGTGATGGGTCTTTTATACCATTTGCTTTCCCTCTCCTCTTACAATCCTACTTTGTCTTGTGATCTTGTTAGAGTCTGGTTAGTGCTGTTTTGGTTTCAATCCACAAAATAACATCACTAGTTATTGACATAAGTCATGAAAAATGAGGTGGCTAAAAACACATTTAGTAGCTAAAATGGGTTAATTAAAATGTCGAATTTGATACATCTCGTCTACAAATTGAAAAAATATATCACTTAACTGCAATATTATGTGGTCGCTACGATGTATGCATGTAATTATAGTAGTTTGGTTACACTTACAAGTTACAAGATAGAGCCACAAGACTTGTTGAACAATTTTGATCTCATTAACATTTATGCATGCTTTAAAAAAAAAGTGTGTTATCTACATACCTCATTTTACTTCTTACACACTCCTTGATAATTTTTGTTCCTTAATCTTCTTCAATTTATCAAATCTGACGGCTAAAAATTAAAAAAGTGTGCGAAAAATAAAATGAAATGTATAAATATTACACACAAAAAAAAATGATGATTGGCACATGCAGGGCCAGGCCGCAGTGCTTGGTAGTTCTGTCTTTCAAATATAAAAAGTTGAAAGTCAAATCGTGGGAATTTGCGAGTCCAACCTCCCAACTATATATTTTCCAACTGTTGTGGCGCTGGTGTAGTCTTGCTTCGTCATTTACGTTCTCACAATTTTAAGCATTTTTTTTATTCCTTCAAGCCTGAATACTTCATTCTTCTTCTTCTTCTTCTTCTGCTTCTTCTTCTTCTTGATTGTTATATTCTCCGACCAATGCATTCACATTCTCAGATGAAGCCACACTCCAAGAACCCACGACAGGTACTCTCTCTCTCTACATATATATATATATATATATATATATATATATATATATATATATATATATATATATATATATATAATTATATAGATAGGGATAGGGTAGGAGGGGACGTGTTTTTTCATTTCGTTTAAGTTGGGTGTTAATTATGGGAAAAAATGAGAGAAATGTGCAGAGAAGTTGGGCTGAAATCATGTGTTGTTTGGATTACTGGTCCTGCATACAGCTTTTCTGGCCAAGAGTCGTCATGCGCAAGTGGCTCAACATCTCCCCCAAAGATTCCGATTACAGCGCCGACACGGAGGACGAAGACGACTGTGACGCCGACTCCGACACCCAAGGTGGATGCCTTTTCTTCTTCTCCTCCTCTTTTAATCCAGTACAGACAACTTTTATTTTATTTTCTGATGATGCGTTTGTGTTTCAATTGGAATCTGGAAAATGGGTTCTTTTATATAATTTTTTTTTTTTGTGTGTGAACATTATGGGAATTTTACTGTATCTCTTTTGGAATTTGAGCTCAATTTTGTGTTTTTAGAATACCCTTTTGGGGTTTTAAGCTGACTGTAAACTTGGTTTTGCAGAGTTTTATCAACGGGAAAGAGATTCGAGATTTAAAGATATCAAAGAAGATGAGACTGCGAGTGATGATGCTATTGGTAATATTATGCTGTAACCACATTTGATTCTTTGTTCAACTTAATATCAATTTTTACCATCCTCGAGTTTATGCTTTCTTTTTCCCTTTTGATGATTATTGAAGACCGAAAACACGGTGCTTTGCATCTGTTTGAGTTAAACAAGATTTCACTATTTGTTCTGAGCTTAAAGGTCATATGCATTTCCAGATTAGTCTCAAAGGTCAGAATCAAATTAGTCTCATGTGCCTTTTATGCATGAGACTAATTTGATTCTCAAAGGTCATATGCATTTCCAGTGTTCTAACTTCTGATTTGAGTCTCATGTGCCTTATATTTTTTTACTTTGTGCTATGGAATATCCCAGTTCCAGTATACTGCTTTTCGCTAATTATTTTCATGATTGTATTTTGCTTCTTGTTTTTTGGTTATGCAGACGATCTGCCAAGGGCACGAAGACGAATGTCAGAGACTTTTAGGACACAGTATATAAACACAAAGGAATTCAGGTTGATGCCCATTGTTTTTTGTGACGTTAAAGTATAATGCACTACAATTACTGCGTGGTTTATCAGGCCTTCCCTTTAACTTCTGATCTTTCTTACTTTTGGTGTTTCCAGAGTATTTGCTACAACATGGAATGTTGGAGGACAAATTCCACCCGATGACCTGGACATTGATGGTTGGTTAGATGTCAATGAGCCAGCTGATTTCTATGTGATTGGGTAAGCGTTTCTCCTTCCATTTTTTCCTTGATTCACTGTTTTTGCATATAGGGATGTTATGCTATTTCTGTCATGATCTGTTTATCATGTGAATGATACTACTACTGAAAATACAATAATTATAGATACACAAGTGCTATCAAAATAGAGTTGCATCACTTGTATCGGATTCCGTATCTGTCATATTTGTGTCTGCTATTAGTTTTTGGTGTAAGATAAAAATTCTGTCCTCTTAATACCCTCTACCACTTTGATCTTTATTATCGAATCTATTGTTCATGGTCAAGAGTAAATCTTAGAAGTGTGAACTTTTTTGTTTTTTTGTTTTCAGTCTTCAGGAGATTGTACCATTAAATGCTGGGAATATCTTTGGCGCCGAAGATAGCCGCCCAATTACTAAGTGGGAAAACATTATTCGTGAAACACTGGATAGAGTTCGACCTGCGATTAGCAAGGTTAAATCCTTCAGTGATCCTCCATCTCCATCAAAGTTTAAGCCAGCTGATGATATCCCTGATATAGAAGAGGAGATCCTACTTGAAAGTGATAGTGATATTGGTGAAGAAGTCCATCCATTGGATGACGAAACCATAAATTCTGGTGACAGCAAGGGTATATCAGTCACAAATGAATTAGTGAATATTGGTTCTCAAGTTCAAGAATTTACTGATAATAGCAAACCAGGCATGCCAACCGGACAGGATTTACTGAGGCAAAGTTATCCTGCAAAGAGATTGGATAGGTTATATAGCCTTCGGACAGATGATTGTTCATTAGATGATGAAGCAACTTCTGGTGTCCAATTTAATGGCAAGTTAACCAGAATGCTTAGTGGATCTGAAAGGATTGGTTTGAGCTGGCCGGAGCCTCCATTAAACTTGCTATCTCAGCACTTACTAGAACGACGGAACTCCTTTCGAACAATGAGGTCTTTCAAATCCCCAAAATCTTTGAAAACTTACAATTCTTTCAAGTCAATTGTGAATGATGTGCCATCAGAAATAGCATTGCTCGCAGAGGTTGATCTTGAATCTCTCATGAAACGAAAAAGAAGATCATCCTATGTAAGGATTGTAAGCAAGCAGATGGTCGGGGTTTTCCTAACCGTATGGGTTCGTAGGAGGTTGCGTAAACATATTCAGAACGTTAAGGTGTCTACTGTTGGTGTTGGTGTTATGGGATACATTGGTAACAAGGTTTGTTTCTTTTCTACAAATTCCTATCTCCGTTTTTTTAATTTCTTTTTTCATCACTATGAGCATTGTAACTTGTGAGTTGTGACAAACGTTAACATATGCTTCTTGTCTCAGTAACTATTCGATAGTCTCACAGTTTTTTTCTTTCTTTCTGCTAACATAATTCTGTGAATGGATCTTATGACGTATTCATTCACATATCTGATAACTTGTACAAACCATCGGTAAAAATTAGAGTGCTTTTGTAGTTTCCTCACTTTGCTTCCACCTGTAATATCTAATATGCTATTGATGTCTGTCTATATTGTTCAATTATGGATGAGCAATAGAGTGGATCCATTTATCTAATTTGGAAATCAAATGTACATTTTCTGTTGATTAATCATTACTAGGTCTACTTCTAATGTTTAAGAATTTTTTTTAATGTTTCCATATTATGGTGTCACTGCAACACTTTTTTGCCACTTCACTGGACGATCCTGTCATGTTCCTGCATGTTGAAATTTCCAACCCATCTAATGTTGAGGCTCTTTTGGAGGGTCCATTTCTGTAGGTCCTTAATGATCTCTTTATTCCATATGATCCATCTCTATTATATCTTCCTTTAAAATATTCTTCGTTCATTGAAGCAATACACTTTGTTAACAGACCTGTTCATATTACATGTGATCAAATCCGTCTCAAGCAATACAATTTTTAACAGACTTGTTCATATTACATGTGATCAAAACTGTCTCGAACAACTCTCTCCCCTTAGTTTCTACTGTTGCAACCTTTGTCTTAGAATTTATACCTTAATTATTTATTCTCTCCTCATATTCCTTCTAGTCGAATGCTCCCATTATCTCGACCACCCTTGTTCTATGGTTATGTCATGAACGTTTTTCATCACACACCTGCTCGTTGATTTTGCTCAAATAAGGATAAAGTAGTAGATATTCTGGAAATAATCCAATGCTAGGTCTTGTTTCTTCATGTTTCATGCCCTTGTATTCTACATTAGAAAGTGCCCTTATGAAGTAATGTTAACAATTGTCGGATTAGTTTTCTTGTCATTTATTTGATTCTTAGACAGTTATTCAATTTTTTCAGGGATCTATATCTGTCAGCATGTCGGTGTATCAGACGCTTTTTTGTTTTGTGTGCACTCACCTGACAGCAGGTGAGAGAGAGGCAGATGAAATAAAAAGAAATGCTGATGTGCAAGAAATACATCGGAGAACTCACTTTCGTACGTTTTCTAGTATTGGGCTTCCCAAAACTATCTATGACCATGAGTAAGTACATTGCAGCTAAACTACAATATGCTTTCTTCGGAGATAATATATTCTCGTTTTTTTTTCTTTATTTGTCTTCTAAATTGAAATCTTTTCTGGATGAAATTATTGCTCATGAATCATCAAATTATCTTGGAAAAATTGTTGAGTTATAACAGTAACATTATTTGAAGTAATAGTCTACAAGAGGTTTTCCTGTATCCCACCATCTCATGTCAGGAAAATTATATAACTCGTAACTTCGTAAGTTAGATATTAATCTGGTGTAGGAAGTTGCAAATCTTGGCTTCACATTCTACCTTAACAGATTTGAAAAATTAGTTTCACTTTCAACTATATTATGACTTCTATCTGGTAGTGTTTTAAGGATATATTTGCCCCTCTTGAAGAAATAACAATAAAAAAATTTCCTTTTCCTGCAGAAGAATAATTTGGTTGGGTGATCTAAATTATCGTCTTAATTTGTCATATGAGAAAACACGAGATCTTATCTCCCAAAAAGCGTGGTCCACGTTGGTTGAGAAGGACCAGGTATGTTTTTGTAATTTTCTTAAGACAGTTTGCTGTTTTGATTTTGATGGTTTATGATTGATGGTTTATCTATTCCATTAAAAGAGTCGTGTGTTGAACTGTACAGCATCTCTGCTTTTAAAAAGTCTATTGACTTGACTGGAACATTTTTATGAGATTCGTCCAGTGAAATTTTTTCTTAATTGATCGAACTTTAGCCTTTCAATGAAGTTAAGTGCGATTCCAAACTTAGCTACTAGGCACATTTATGTTTCTCTTGACAGCTTGCAAAACAGCTTAAAAAAGGCCGCGCATTTGATGGATGGTCAGAGGGTGTTCTAAATTTTCCACCAACGTACAAGTATGAGACCAATTCAGAGAAGTACTGTGGGGAGGATGCAAAGACCGGGAGGCGAACTCCAGCATGGTAGGCCTCTGTTCATCTCCGTTTCTGCTTTTTTATTTGTTGACTTACTTTTTTACTTGTTTTGTTTCGATGAGTGCTTTGCACAATACATGTCGACCACTCTTTTGTTAAGGCTGATGTGATTTTGATTTTTTATTTTGGTATGATTATCCAGTTATCGTAATATAGGTGTTAGAATTTATACAATATTTAAGGAACCCTCTTTGTCAACTAAAGAGTGTACGGAGATTGAGAAATGGATTATGCATCTTTTATATTTGTAGTTTTCCTATAGCACGTAACACTTTCATCTTTTATATTTGTAGTTTTCCTATAGCACGTAACCTCGCATGGATTCTTATAGTTCTGTAGAGCTTATTTAAACACCTTATTGTTCCTTGAACAGAATTGACCATAGTGTGACCGTATTTCTCAGGTGTGACCGCATTCTTTCATATGGACGAGCAATGAGGTTACTGAGTTATAGAAGGGCTGAACTCAAACTTTCTGATCATCGGCCAGTGACTGCCACATATGCAGTTGAGGTTGAGGTGTTTTCTCCTAGGAGGCTACAACGGGCCCTCACGTTCACTGATGCCGAGATTGAAAATGAGGACATGGGTATTGATGTTGGAGTGAACTGCTTAAAATTGGAGCAGGTGAGTACTTTCCTAGGCCTTTGATTTGATTAATATCTTGTTGGATTTTCTAGTTCTACTGTCAAACCCTCACCCTACCAGGTTCCGAACAACGGCCTTTTTGCCATGATTTGTGTTGATAGATGTGTTTTCTCAATTGAAATTGATCCAAGTTACATTCTTGAAGTTTTTTGTTTAATGCCTTGCATATACACTTTGGTACCTCTACTTCTAAGAACCATCAATCCTCATTTTCACTTTTGTTTGTGCACTTGTCCTTGCGGCTTGCCCATAAGTCGTCTTGTAATACGGTTTTGTTTAGTGAATAGCTTAAATCATTTGTAATTCCATTCCTACTTCCTAAACATGCTTCCTGATGCAGGATATTTCTGATTGGGAGCGTTAATGGATGCGAAAATTCGGTGGGAGTTGGTAAAACTTGTGAAATTTCTTACGTTTACATTTACAGGGAACATTCTTTGGCGTGATTAATTTGTCAGCACTCAACAGTGATGCATGTTTCAGTTAGATGTAAATGCTATAGGGGATTTTGCGCATTCGTCCGAGAGCATATTTAGTCTAGTTGAGTCGAGTCGGGTCGAGTTGAGTTGAGTCGTGTCGGGTCGAGTCGAGTTGTAGATAGCATAGGTTGTACAGTAAAGTTGGATATTTATACATGTGTATCTTCAATAACTGGGTTGTATTCAAATTAGAAATTCTTCACTAATTTAATAAACGGATCGCATTCGGGTTAAAACGTTTAATGGTGCTTCTGATCTATACGGGGCACTTGGGCAATAATAATCGGATAGTGTTATTCACATACTTATTATTTTTATCTCGTACACACTCTTATTAATTTTTTATTATTAATTTTCTTCAAATCATTTGATTCAACAGTCACTAACCGATAGAGTAGAATCACCTAAACACCTGTTGTTTGCAGCTACAAGCGGCTCTCAGACTGAAATCGACTCCATTTATGACACTAGCCTATCTAGTATCTCTGCTTAAGTTAACATGCATGGGGCTTTTTTCAATTTTTTTTTTTGGTCAAGGGAAAATATTATTAAACACCAAAACCAAATTTACAAGCAGAATATAATCCCAACTTACACCAATAAACAAACAAAAAAGGCCCAGACACAAAGAAAAATAGAAAATGAGCCTAACAACAGAAGAGCCCAGAAAACAATGCAGCAGAGAAGCTTTCACTGCTTTCTCCACCGACAGAATTCCAGGCCATCCAATCAAGTTGTCGTCCACCTTCGAGTACCGCCTCCTCAGACGCTACTTGAGCACAACCATTAGCAAGAGAAAGTCGGCAACCAAGAGAAAGAAGCCAACTACTAGTATGAAGCTCGTGGAAACTCACGAGCAACGTTGCCGAAAACGGCACCAGGAGAACATGGTGGTGTAGGAAACATCCGAGCTGGTGAAAACACCAGACCTCTACACATGAACTCAACAGAAGACATGGCTGAAGATCGAAGCAAGGAAGAGCCGAAAAAAGTTATACCCGCAGGTGTAGAAGAATTGGGTAGGTCGAAGGGAAAATTTGGGAGAAACATCAGTAGAAGCATGGAAAAAAAACAGGAATAGAGAGAAGAGGACACAGAGGACATGGCAACCGACCCCAATCGAAGCTAAGGCTGGTGCCACTGGAGATTCTGGGATTTAAAGGTCTCACAAGAACAGTGAGAAAGACTCTCAGCTAAGAGAGAAAAACTCCCACTTCGGGGAGAACTACACTACATGGGGCTTTAAACAGGCAACAAAAACACGTATTAGTGTCTTGTTATTGTCTGTTTAGTGTCCTCTTAGTGCCCTGTTATTTATGTTTATCTCTCATTTGAGAATTGTTATTGACACTTCAAAAATCTCATTTGGCACTCCAAACTTTCTATAATTAGAAAGAAAAATACGCTTGTAAAGAGTGTAGAATGAGATTTATAGTGTGTTAATAATAGGTTCCTCTCATATTTGTATATACAGAATAGTAGAATTTACATTTTGAATTCTGATTAAGAGATACTAAGGAGACTCTCAAAAGTGGAACTCTCTATAAACTTTCAGCCACCTCATACTTTAGCACAATATTTTGTAATGTTGGCACAGATTTAATGTAAGATCCCACATCGCCCAGGGGTGAAGATCCTGTAAGCCTTATATTTACATTCTCACCTCCAATTAGCACGAGACCTTTTGGGAGATCACTGGCTTCGAGTTCCACTGGAACTCCGAAATTAAGCAAGTTCGGGCGAAAGCAATCCCAGGATGGGTGACTCACTGGGAAGTTCTTGTGTGAGTTCCTATAAACAAAACTATAAGGGTGTGGTCGGAGCCTGAAGTGGACAATATCGTGCTACAGTAGAGTCGAGCCAGGGAAGTGGTCAAGCCTAGGCCGGGATGTGACAATTTGGTATCAAAGCCACTTTGCTGTGTGGTGTGAGTGTACCGACGAGGGCGTCAGGCCCCCTAAGGGGGTGGATTGTAAGATCTCACATCGCCTAGGGGTGAGGATCCTGTAAGCCTTATATGTACATTCCCACCTCCAATTAGTACGAGACATTTTGGGAGCTCACTGGCTTCGGGTTCCATTGGAACTCCGAAGTTAAGGGAGTTCGGGCGAGAGCAATCCCAGGATGGGTGACCCACTGGGAAGTTCTCGTCTGAGTTCTTAGAAACAAAACCGTGAGGGTGTGGTCGAGGCCCAAAGCAGATAATATCGTGCTACAGCGAAGTCGCACCCAAACAATGGTTGAGCCTGGGCCGGAATGTGACATTTAAAATATCAAAGAATTTATGAAAAGTCTCACTATGAGAGACTTCCCTTTAGCATTTCTCTCTAATTAAATATATTTCAATTTTGTGGGGTTTTGTATCTCAATAATTATAGAGAGTTTCCAGTGCTGTCACACCAAACTGTCCCTATCCTGTGTTCCCATCAAAAGGAGATAATTATCATCACTTAAGAGACATCAAATTAAATATTAAAAAAACTTCTCAATAAATAAATTAAATTAAACCAAACCTACTAATTTGCCTAAATTTTAAGATTATATCAAATAGCAAGTTCTACTCTAAACTACACTAAAATAGAGTTGAAGATTCGAACTCGACAATGGGTTGAAAAGCTCTAAATGCAGGATTGTTGTAGCAACACTCCAAATTTCGGACACAGACCAACAACACAGATTCGGTTATGTATTTTGCAATGTTTCATGTACATCAAAGAAAGGAAAGCAATCAAATTGAACAGAACAAAGTCAATGACAACACTATTAATGTTTAATTTCTGGGTTAATTTTCAATGAGAAAATGTTAAGAATGAAGATGCACAGAGAAAAGAAGGAAGTTAGAGAGCCATGGGAGCTTAAAAGACTATTGCATTCATCTACTTTCCAAGCAAGAAACTCGGAGAGCATGATCGTTGGAGGAGTGAGAAAACAGCTCTACTCACTCACAACATTACATAAAACAATCATAGCCATCTATTCTTTAGTCACCGTATAAGATGCTTACACTTGTCATGAGTTATGACTCATTACAATCTAATCTAGATGCCATTTAGAATATGATCTAAAGGCTTATATTCATTTCTAAACCTACTTATAAAGAAAACATCACAGCAGATACATTTATACTTCAATACTCCCTTCTAAATGTTTTGCTGATTTCACTCCAAGAGCAGTCCTCAAGTACTCAAATCGATCCTTAGGGAGAGCCTTGGTAAAGATGTATGCCAATTGCTCTTCTGTGCTGCAATAGTTTAGTTCATTTGTCCCATCTTGAATGACATATCTTATGAAATGATACCTTCGGTTAATGTGTCTTGTTTTATGGTGGAACACTGGATTCTTGGAAATAACTATGGCAGAGGTGTTGTCACATAGCAAAGGTGTAGCCTCCACTTGTTCTTATCCAAAATTAGATAGTACAAACCTCAACCATATTGCTTGTGTTGTAGCTTCTGCAGCACTTACATACTCGGCTTCTGCAGTAGATAAAGCCACATTGCATTGTTTAATAGAAGCCCATGCGACTACTCCTGAACCAAAGCTGAATGCATAGCCCGAGGTCCTCTTCATATCATCCAAGCTCCATGCCCAATCACTATCACAGTAGCCTATCAACACAGCAGCTTTTCCTTTCACATACTCAATCTCAAAGTCCAGTGTTCCTTGTACATACCTTAGAACCCTTTTAGCTGTCCCCATGTGCTTTCTGGTAGGTTTATGCATGAACCTCGCCAGCAAACATGATGCATACATTAGATCTGGTCTAGTAGCTGTTAGGTATAACAAGTTACCAACCATTTTCCTGTACAAACTTTCATCAGCATCCTCACTTCCATCTTCCTTAGACAGCTTGTCATTGATTGCAAGTGGAGTTCTCACAGCTTTACAGTCTTTCAAACCAAATTTCTCAAGTAGAGACTTAGCATATTTCTTCTGATGAATAAATATGCCCTTATCAGTTTGAATTATGCCCAAACCAAGAAAATGATAAAACAATCCCAAGTCTGACATCTTATATTGTTTCATCATATCCTTCTTAAACTCTTAGATCATTTCATCTGAACTCCCTATGTAGATAATGTCATCTATATATAGAGATACAATAAGCACACATGCATCACTAAACTTAGTATACAAGGTAACTTCACTTTGGCTTTTCTTAAACCCGGATCGGTTGAAATATGTGTCTATCTCATTATACCAAGCTATGGGAGCTTGTTTCAGACCATATAAGGCATTTTCAGCTTGTAAACCTTGTCTTCTTGCCCTTGAACTTTAAATCTCTGTGGTTGGTCCACATATACTTCCTCATGCAGTGTAGCATTTAGGAATGCAGACTTGACATCTAATTGAAACAACTTCTATTCCTTTTAGGCTACTAATGGAATTAGGGTCCTAATAGTGTTAAGCCTTGCCATAAGTGCAAAAGTCTCATTGAAATCAACTCTAGGCTTTTGAGAATAGCCTTAGTCACTAGCCGTGCCTTGTTCTTCTGCACTGAGCCATCCAGATTAAGCTTTGTTTTGTAGACCCATTTTACACCAATTACTGGTTTATCAAATGGCCTATTAACCAACTCCCGTGTTTCATTTTTTTTCTATCATCTCAATCTCTATGGACATAGCTTCTCTCCAAGCCTCATCCCCTGATGCTTCTTCAAAACATTCAGGCTCCATCACACAGAAATTGCACCTCTCATAAACTTCATTCAAGCTTCTGAACTTGAGAGGAGTGTGATCATACTCTTGTGAATCAGTGTGATCCACTTGCTCCTCCTGACTTAAAGAATAATCAATAACTTGATCATGTTGCTCCTGTAATGATTCTGTGCATTCAAATCCTTCATCATTCTCTGCAACTTCAACTTCACTCCCTTCATTTTCATGTACTTCACTTGAGACTGAAATGGACAAATTCTTCTTAGTACAAGAGTTCTCATAAAAAATTACATCTCTAGAGATAACCATCTTGTTAGTTTTAGGATTGAACAACCTGTAACCCTTCTCACGGGCTCCATAGCCAAGAAATATGCATGTAACACTTGTTGCATCAAGTTTATGCCTCATCTGTGATGGAACTTGTGCATAGCATAAGGATTCAAACACTCTTAAGTGTTTCACTCCAAGTTTCCTTCCACTATAGGCTTCAAATGGAGTCTTCTTATTCCGAGCTTTGATAGGGCATCTATTGAGAATATAGGCTGCAATGTTAACTGTCTCTGCCTAAAACTCAAATGGAATGCCTTTCTCTAACATCATGCATTTAGCCATTTCTACAATGGTCCTATTTCTCTTCTCTGCAACACCATTCTGTTGAGGGGAATAGACCACTGTGAGTTGTCTTTCTAGACCAAGGTCTTCACAATACTAAGAAAATTCAAGAGAATTGTACTCTCTTCCCCTGTCACTTCTTAATTTTTTCAATTTGAATCCACTTTGTAATTCAACAGTTGCTTTGAACCTTTTGAACACACCAAATGCTTCAGATTTACTCCTTATAAAATAGACCCATCCCATTCTGGTACAATCATCTGTGAAGGTGATAAAATACTTGGTTCCAACTTTGGTAGGTGTTTGCATTAGTCCACATATATCAGTGTGTATCAACTCCAATGGTAGGACAGCTCTCCACTTAGTTTCTTTGGGAAAAGCATCTCTGGAATGCTTGCCAAGGGCACATCCCTCACATACTGTGGTGTTCTTTTTTAGCTCAGGTAAGCTAGTTACCATGTAATGCTCTTGTAGCTGCATTAGAGCATTCATATTTAAATGCCCGAGTCTTTTATGCCATATCTCAGCTGCTTGCCCAACACTAGCTCTTATGGTAATTTGAATTCATGGTTGCAACTTCAAAGGGAAGCTTCGATTTCCCTTCACAGGGATCTTGACAACAAGGTTAGAACATGTGAAATCATCATAGATTTTGACTTCAATTCCCCTAAATACAAGATAGTACCCATGCTCCATCATCTGTCACACACTTAACAAGTTATCTTTCAAACCCGGTACTAACATTATCTCTCTTATGTACATTTCCCCTTACTTAGTTTCAACCAGTAAATCACCCTTTCCAACCACATTGACTAATTGCCCTGTGACCATCTCAACTTTGTTTATGATACTCTTATCTACATTCATCAGTAAATCTTATCTCCCAGTCGTGTGGTTACTATAACCACTGTCAACATACCAAATATCTTCACCTTTCTTCACAGCAGCAGACATACACACATAGAACATAGTTGGATTGTTCTCCACTTGACCAACATAGTTGGCAGTTGAGTAACCTTCTTAGACCTACAATCCTTGGCAAAATGCTCTGGCTTATCACAGTTATGGCACCTTGGTTTCCCTTTGAACCAGCACTCTCCAAAGTGAAGTTTATCACAATATTTGCAAGCATTCTTGGCACCATCAGAGGATCCAGTAAATTTTCCTTGCTGGTGCACAGGTTTGTTATCCCACTTCTTACCCTTTGTCTTCCAATTCTTTGTGGGTTTGAAATTTTGATTGGCATTATAATTGTTCTTCCTAGGAGCTATACTTAAACTAGCAAAAGCTTTCTCAGTGCTATTTTCAGAATGCCTCTCAATTGTTTGTTCATACCCCTTTAGAGTAGCAACTACATCCTGCACATCAACTGTCTCCAAATCCCTAGTATTCTCAATCATAGCTATAATACTATCATAGGATTTAGGAAGACTAATCAATAACTTATGCACTATTCTTTTCCAATAGTCTCACCATAACTTTTCATTTGTGTAATAAGATCAAGCAATCACACAAGATACACAGAGAATGCTTCATGCTCACCCATCCGAGTATATTCAAAATCACGCCTTAAACTTTGAAGTTTTACAGATCTTACCTGTTTGTCTCCAATAAACCCTTGCTTCAGTATATCCCAGGCCTCTTTTGCTGTCTCCAGGATGGCAATCCTTGGGAAAATTTCATCCGACATAGCTCCTTGAATAATCCCTAGAGCCTTAGCATCCTTGACAGTGTTCTCTTTCAGATGCTTAAGCTCAGTTGCAGTGAGCTCTTCTTCTTTCTTCACCGAAGGATTATACCCCTTTTCAACCATATCCCACAGATCGTGAAATCTGAAGATGGTCCTCATCTTTATCTACCAGAAATCGAAATTTTCTCCATTGAAAATTAGTGCTCGAAGATCAGCACTACTCAATCCAGCCATATTAGACTTGTTATCGAGTTACCCAGAGATTTTCAAAACGTTATTCAGTCACAACAAAACCCGATTCTCCGATTCTCTGTCAAGTTCCTTCGCTGTCAACAACGTCACAGTTTCACGCCCAACTCAAGATCGAACCTGGCTCTGAGGCCATATTAATGTTTAATTTCTAGGTTGATTTTCAATGAGAAAATGTTAAGAATGAAGATGCACAAAGAGGAGAAGGAAGTTAGAAAGCCATGGGAGCTTCAAAGACTATTGCATTCCTCTACTCTCCAAGCAAGAAACTCGGAGAGCATAAAAATGACAGTTGGAGGAGTGAGAAAATAGCTCTACTCACTCATAACATTACATAAAACAATCACAGCCATCTATTATTTAGTCACCATATAAGATGCTTACACTTGTCATGAGCTATGACTCATTACAATCTAATCTAGATGCCATTTAGAATATGATCTAAAGGCTTACATTCATTTCTACAACCAGCATATAAAGAAAACATCACAGCAAATACATTTATACTCCAAAAAAAAAAAAAAAAAAAACCAAGCGAGTACAAAACCACTTAAAATTTCTGAAAACTAACGTGAACTCTGAGAAACGCAGCCGAAGATGGCTAAGTTTTACTGAATCCCATCTTCATATAACTCATGTTTAGTTAGTTTCCTCTCAGTTTGAAAATGGTTGAGAATCGACGACGGACGAATTGGGCATAAAACACCCCGTTATTATACACAAAAAAGTTCACAGGGCACTCAACAACTCTTAGTTAAAATATACTTGTACAAGACCTTAACAAAACAAAGAAGAAACTAGACATATTTACGAACCTCATCCCTCTGAGTTATTATTATCAGCCGTCAATGCCATTGACAACTACATTTCATATTTATATCTCACACGTATCTTTATCTTTTCTGGTTTTTTGGTACAAATCTCTCACACGTCTTTATTTGTATAGCTATTTCACATTTCCGAGGAAATATATGAAGCAACATCACTAAGTACGAACGAGTATAAAGTCCTTGTTCGTGTTATTACAGGGAATCGCCTGAAGAACCCAACAAAGCAGGCTTTCTCAACCAATACTGCTGAAACCTCTGCCTTGCATACTCAACGTAGTCAAAATCAATTTTGTTCACGAAACCCTGCAAACCAACAGCAAACGTATCTTACTTTATGTACACGAAGAAGCGGTCAATCGCACACGAACACACGCAAGCTATTGCGAATAAAAGTGAAATAAAAAGTAGAAATATTACCGAAATTATTCCCCATAAGCCCCAAAAGAGATGGTTGGCCAAAGTGTACTTCTCTGCAATTTCAACTAGCTGCTCTACCTCAGCATCACTGGGTTCGTAACCTATATGGAATATTGGAGATGAAGTTTGTTGAGAATCACCAAGGCTTTCAAATCAAACATTCTTATCATTCGAAAAATAAATAGACTAACCCGCAGAGCTCAGATATGCACGGACAAATTTCTGCCGCTCCTCCAGACCTGATGCAACACAGTCGAGAAACCAAATTATTTAATTTGTAACGAAGACAAAATGATTAGCTCCATGTTTGCAGCTTGTTTGAATGCTCAAGGTTATAGTAGGAGAAAATGCAATGAAGAACGAATCACTGACAGATTAACAGTTACCTGGATAGTTCCTGTAGTCCAAAACGTGAGGTGTGTCAGAGTGGTAGTTCGCAACCATTTCACAGAAATGATTTGCTAGGTCATAAGCGACAGGATTGTAACTGGCATATTCATAATCCTGGAAACATAAAAAAATCATATTAGAACTTGTATTGCAATTTGCAACACAGGTTTACATATCCGTTCTTTAGCAAGAGCATAACGGAAATCCAACTATGATGGATGTATTGTTAAAAAAAGATTCGGACAATGTTTTCGACTACTCAAGAAGTTGACACTATTTTAAGTTACTAAAAAAAACCCTTTGTAAGTGTCCATGTGAAAACGAGAATTCAGGTTGTGCGAACCAAGGTGTTCGATTTCAGTAACAATATAGGTTACAAGTGGAATCACGTGGGAGGAAAGAAAAGTGGTGAAGAAAGTGCAATACTTTTAAAACCACAGAAACAGTTAACGATAATGAAACAGTTTCATTGAAATTGAGTAAGGAACTCACAATTATAGTGATTAATCTGGTCTCTTCGTCCATCATTATGTTACCGTATTGCAGGTCATTGTGACAGAACCCAATTTCTTGATAATCCTGAGGCAGTTCCTTCTCTAACATACTAATTTCCTCTTCCAAAGTGTCCAAGCCGAATTTCTGTACGTCTTTTATCGAACACAAGTTTTTCGCCTCATTGAGCCAGTTCCTGGGGAAAATAGGTAAATTGCATAAAAATTCAAGAATCCTCAAAAAGGGAAACTTCAGCTTTTCAAAATATAAAATTACCTCATTCTATCCCAAAGGACTACATTTCTCGGACCAGGCATATCCAAACTGTGGAACTCTCTCAGCTTAGCTGCTATAATTGCAGATATTTCGGGATCGCGGAGGTCAGCAGCTGATAGCGTCTGGGAATTCAAAAGAAAAATAGCTTAAGGAGATGCTAAAAATACCTTCTGCAACAGGTTATTTGAAGAGATTACACTGAACCTCAAACGTTCCTTTGTTCGTTTTTGGTATGATGTGGATCAAATTCCAAAACAAATCAGACAATCCTTTTTGACGACTTGTAGTTTATATTGAGAAAATATAAGATCACTTAAGTCAATTCAAATTAGATGATGCATAAGCTGTCCAGCTGACACAGTAATTGGAAGGGTGAAACTGGAGAGGATCTATTACATCTTCATCATCTATCTGGATAGCTAAAAGATTGACTGCCTCTTCTTTTAATTTTTTGATTAACTATAAGATTCTGCAAATCGCGGTTCAGTTGTATCCAAAATGTATTTCAGTAAGTACAATTCTGTAAACTAGGCCTACAAGTAAGGGTTTCAACAGTCAATATTTCCTGCCGTAACGAGTTTAAGCTTTTCTAGTCTTATCACAATCTTATCAAAAATTGACTCATCAAGACTGGTTTATTAAGTGACTAACGGCTTCTTCCCTTCACAACAAATAAGAAATCAGATACCCTTATCATACAGAAAAAAAAAAAGATAAAGTACCACTTAAAAGGAATGGTCAAGATTACATCCCTGTTTTCTATCTGCATCATTCAATTTAGTCCTAAAGTGCATATTGAACCATTAAACTAAGATGAGTGTGTGGTGGGGTGGGGAGGGCAAGAGAGTGGATGAGAGAGAGAGGAATAATTAAAGTATTCGAAAGACGTCATTAGCTGAAGACTTAGTTAAAGTAATTCGTACTAAATAATATAAGATAATATGAAATGGTAAACATAGCAACTCGCATACTCTAGCATGAATGAACTCCTCAACCCGTCCCTCTGCAAATCGCCCGAGAAGGCGCGGCCCCTGGCCGTGCTTGGACATGCACTCAAACGTCTGGATTTCATCCTCCCGGTTGAAAAACACTTCAACTCCTTCGCCATAGACCCGGACCAGAACTTTTCTGAAAAGGTCAACGCCGTTTTTCATAGGCCAATTTATTTGATAGACCTCATTAGTCATGGCCCCCTTCAACGGGATAACCTGCAAGCCATTCATATCATCCACTACATCCCCCCATTCAGAAGCTACAGATAAAAGTACCTTCTTTAACTCCTCCGAAAGACAACCTTTAATAAGACCATTTGTCTTTATGGCCATTTTGTATCAGATTATCAATTCAAACAGAGCTTCACCTGCATATCAGAGTGTTCTATTAGCTTCTATCTTATCGAATTCTGGCACGCTAACCTTATGTTGTTTGCAGAAATCTAATCAAAATGCTTATTTGGGTCATACAACAGCTTATTAAGATGGAATTAAAAGAACTGTTAAGCAAGAAAAATTAAAAAAAACCCGAGAATCAAACAGTAAAATTCAACGAGGAAAAGCTCAAAGCTGCAATCTTTAATAGTAATAACTTACTGAAATGCTCTATTACTAACTTCAGCAGTTAGAAGATGACACCAGCAGATGAATCAAAAGAACAAAAACTATACTAAAATCACAGAACCCAGACGAAAGAAAAACAAAAAAACATCAATAAACTGAGTAACAGAAGAAATCACCTTAAGAATTAGAGCCCCAAGAAAGCTGCAGGTTGCTTTGAAATGCCAAACTGCACTGCTTTTATATATCAATGTTTGAAACAATCAGTCAAAGTTTATAAAAATAATAATACTTTGAAATATTGAACAGAATCTCCCTTTTGGTCCAAAAGATCGAAACGAATTAATAAAAGAAAAAACCCAGAACCCTGTTAAGCCAATTACATGCAGGGGTGGGGTTGTGGGATCTCAAAAAGTCCAAAAACTGACTTTTCCCTTTGTTTCTCTGGCAAAAGCAAAAGCAGAGGACCAAAATCTGCAAAGGGTGTTCTGTTCTCGGAATTGACCAAATTCTAGGGTGAATGCTTTTGCATTCGTTCTTCTGGCTCACTCGGTTAAAAACGCTGAATGTCAAAAGTCAACAAAGTTTCACACTTCTGGTTGTTGCATGTATGTACACGCAAAGCACAACAAGAAAATGTGATGCCTCGGGGCCCAGTTTTATGAAAGGAAGGGATTTGGATCGGCTCCCGACACTTTAGAGCTTTTTCATTCATTAATTTGAGCCGCAAAAAGTGAATTTAATAAAAAAAATTAATTTATTTTTCTAACTCACTACACACAATCAACCATTCTGATTTAACTTGCATATTAATCAGAGATTTAAATTTGTAGATGAAGAAGCTCTGGACACTAATATCCAGAGCGGATACAAATTCGAAAGGAAGGTCGCCAAATGAAGACTTCTCTTTCGCTAGAGACTTAACTTTTTGGATTTTCTCCTCTGCTTTCCTCCTAAAGAACAAAACGCGTGGAATGCCTCGGTGTGGTGGTGGGAAGTTGGGAACATATTTCGTCGGCAAATGGCATCCATGTAATTCAGTACAATTTGACTTTGAATATTATTTTTTATAATAAACGATGATATTTATATTTTAAATATTTTTATATTTTAAAAATAGAATAGAATATTAACTGGAGTAATGATGATATTCTCACAATTCATACCAAAAGAAAAACTAGGCCTTGATAGAAAGTTAGGATTTCTGTAAAATCAATTGACAATATTATAGTAGCTCAATCTCTTAGAAGTATATGTAAATGCATTTTCTTATCCTAATGTGGGATTCACTCTCAACAAATTTTCACATGAAAATTATAATAATATGACATATACAACTTATATGGGAGATTCCACCTTGATATTATCGAAGTTTTTTGTGATAAAACTTAACACCTAGTAATAGGTGGTTATGTAAGGATAATATCAATGATGTTGGTGATGGAGCGTGCTTGATCTAAAAAGGTTATTAGAAATTACCTTCAAGCTGAGACTTAGATATTGGAGGGCTTTTGGTATGCTCACCTTCAATGGAAAGGTAAGGCCATTTCCAACCGATGGCTGGCCAGAGGGCTCGTTTTAGCCCTCTGGCCCTCCAAGATTCTTCAAGATATTAATATTTTAATGAACAGTGCAAGGCCATATTTGCCTCCGTCTCCAACCGAGGGCCAAAGGGCCATAGGGCCAAACATAATTTATTATTTAAAAACTACAACTTAAATTCAAAAAAATTCAAATCCAACGGCTAAGTGACGTCAGCTAGCCGTTGGTAGCTGACATCATGCTGACGTCAACTAGCCGTTGGATTTGAATTTTTTTTTGCTATAAATAGGGTGGATATTGGGATATAATTCACACAACTTTGAATTCAATCTATTTCAATTCAATCTCTTTCAATTCAAGTTTCTATTTCAATTCAAGTTTGCAATGAATTCCAACTTTGGATCCTCTTCAGATTCCAACTGGGGGTCCTCATCCAATTCCAAAAGAGGATCAAAATGGGCGCAAATGAGACGCAAAGCTGAGGAGTCTGATGAAGAAGTTCAAGTAAGGCGCAGCAAACAAAACAGAGCAGTAGCCATAGCTGCGGCCATGGTGTGTCAACCAACTGAGGAACAACCTCAATGGGGTGGCTTTATTGCTGGTCGTTGTTACAAACCAATAAATAGAGCAATGACGCATGCCAATCTGATGAATAACTACTTCAACCCCAACTCGGTCTACACAGAAGAGGATTTCAAACGTCGCTTCCAGATGAGGCGCCATGTCTTCCGGGTGAGGCGCCAGGATTTCATAGAAGTTATATGAAAAAAAATATTAATCAAATTTTGTGAAATATAAGTTATAGGGAAAAAATGGAATTTAAAAAAAAATGAAACAAATTTTGTAAAATAGAAGTTATATGAAAAAAAATATTAATCAAATTTTGTGAAATATAAGTTATAGGAAAAAAAATGGAATTTAAAAAAAATATATGAAACTAATTTTGTGAAATAGAAGTTATAGGAAAAGAAAATGAAATTTAAAAAAAATATGAAACATAATTTGATTCATATGAAAAGGATAAAAAAGGAAAAAAATAAATTCATATAAAAAAAATGAATACAGCAACTAGCCGTTGAATTCAAAAAAAATTCAAACTATTAGTGTTGGTTACAACCGACACTAATAGTAATTCAAAAAAAAAAAATTGCCTTGAATCCTTATTACTGTCGGTTATAACCGACAGTATTAATAAAACCTTTATTAATGCTGTCGGTTATAACCGACAGCTAGGCCTGACAATTTCTGACACGACCCGATAACACGACACGAAATTAACAGGTGTTCGGGTCGACACGATAACGAATCGGGTCGTTATCGGGTAAACCGATAGCACCTATTAAGATAACAGGTAAATTCGAGTATACACGTGGGTAACACGATACACGATAAGCAGAATATTAATTTCATAATTTTATAACCCTAAAAAAAAACTAGTATAATTATATATATTAATTTAACAATTTTATACCCCTAAAAACTATAATAAATAAATATATATATATTAAATTAAGTTAATTAACTATAATAAATAAATCAAAAAATTTTAACTATAATAATTATAATTATAATAATTATATATACTATAATAATTATACCCCAAAATATTAATCATATATAATAATTATATATATATATTAAATTTTATAAAACTATAATAATTATTAATTAATAATATGCATGAATCGATGAGCAATGCGTGATGCATCCAATATTCCAATCCAAGTCCAACCATCGGACAGACAATCTATTCATTTTGATTCCATTTAAACTTTAAAGTGCCGCCCTTTTTGAAGAAAAATGGAGGGAAAATGAAAATGATAAAACAAGTTGAAAATGAAATAAAAAAGAGAGAGAATTATGAAAAGATGGGTAGACTACTGGAGGGAAAAGTGAAAATTATAAGAAAAGTTGAAAAGAAAACAAAAAAGAGGGAGAAAAATGAAAATTAATAAAAGTTGTGAGAATTTTTTTTTTTAAGTTATTAACTTTTTATCACACATATATCATATCTCACTATTTTTATAATGATTAACACGTGTTAATTTAATTATACGTAAAAAATAAATGGATTTAAATCTACTTAATAAATATATATATATATATATATATATATATATACACACACACACATTACTAACACATAATACACACTATTGATTCATTGAAACTTGATGGGATACGAATTCTCCAAAACTAATTTCAACGATCGAACCGTCAAACTTGTATGTATATGCTTCGAGATCACATCAGCAAAAAATCACAAAAAATAAACATTCAGAGATCAAGTAACGGGACAAAGCTTTTCGACGGTTATAAACGAAAAATCACGATTTAACGGTTATTTTAACTCTGATTTTGATGATTTTTTACAGATACACTCCTTGATCCTATATGAATACAATGAATGAATTCGATCTTCAATTTAAAATATTTATACAAGTGGATACCACAAAATCTTATGTTATACTTAATGAAAGTATAAATAAACTCTAAGTGTTGGTGAATCTATCGTTTTAATGGGATACGAATTCTCCAAAACTAATTTCAACGATCGCAACCGTCAAACTTGTATGTATATGCTTCGAGATCACATCAGCAAAAAATCACAAAAAACAAACATTCAGAGATCAAGTAACGGGCCAAAGTTTTTCGACGGTTATAAACTAAAAATCACGATTTAACGGTTATTTTAAATCCGATTTTGATGATTTTTTACAGATACACTCCTTGACCTTATATGAATACAATGAATGAATTTGATCTTCAATTTAAAATATTTACACTAGTGGATGTGGACAGTGGATATCACAAAATCTTATGTTATATACTTAATAAAAGTATGAATCAACTATAATAATTATATATATATTAATTTGGAGGATAAAAGAATAGATAGAAAAGTAGACATAGATGTTCTTTCTTGATGGCAAATGGAGCGTTTTCATTATCCGGTACTTTCTCACTCAGTTGGCACGAGATGTGTTAACAATTCCCATTTCAACTGTTGCATCAGAATCTGCATTTAGTATTGGGGGTAGAGTACTAGATCAGTATCGAAGTTCATTGTTACCAGAAACAGTTCAAGCTTTGTTGTGCACACAAGATTGGCTATTTGGAAAAGGAGGTAATATATTTTTATATGGTATAGTACTATTATTTTATTTCTTTTCATAATTATTTATTTTGTTAAACTTTTTATAATTTGAATGATTTTTAATGTTTGGTTTTTCTATACTTAGTTTATGCGGAAGAGAGTTCTGACGTGAAAAATCTTACTGAAAACATCATCAACATAACTCTTGAAGGCAATAGATCAAGTCAAAGTTCTAATACAATTTCATGATGATTGATGTAAATTGAAGATTTTGTAAATTGAGGTTTAAACTTTTGAGAAAGACTTAGAACCTTGAAAACAAAAACTCTTTCATTTTGCATATGCTTGCAAATTTAATATTTGTAATAAATTAGTAGTGTATGTATTATTTTTTTTATTAGGTTCTTATTTTCGAGTGTAGATATAGTACTTAAACGACAAATGTTTTAATGTTTTGAAGTAATATATAATAATATATGTGGTATGTGCAAATTTTTTTTAAAAAATATATTTTTCTTAACGGGTCGGGTCACTTTACCCGTTGGGTAAAGTGACACGACCTGTTAAGGACCCGTTAAGATAACGGGTGTGACACGACATGACCCGTTAAGATAACAAGTGTTACACGAAAACGACACGAACACGACAGACACGACACGTTTGCCAGGCCTACCGACAGCAATAGGAAAACTAAAAAAAAAAAAATAGCCAGCCAGCCCGGGGCTGGCTGGCTGGCCGAAAGCAGCCAGCCCTCCAGCCCTCTAGCCCTCCCAGATTCCAGAGCCCTCTGGCCTAGCCCTCGGTTGGAGACGGTTTTAGGGCTATTTTCGGCCCTCTAGCCCTCTGGACCCTTCGGTTGGAGATGACCTAACCGTTGCTCAACAAAAAGACCTAGAGCTTGTGCATTCATTCATTTTCTAAGTCTAACTTAGACAATTTAGAGCTTTTGTCTCACACCACGTTATGGTGACAGAGTTTTACTTTGTCTTTATTTTCTTAATTGTAGAGACACCAGAATAATTGTATGTTATTATACTTTATACTTTTTATTTTTCTCTAATTTTATTTGTATGAATTGGCATCTTATCATAATAAACAAGTGATTCGTCGTGTAATTAAGAAACGTCTGCTATTGCATTTTCATTAGGTGGTTATCACACATCGATTTATTTTTTTAGTTTATATTACATTATTTTTTGGAGTCAAGGTCTATTAAACAAGTTTAAATTTCTCTGGTGCAACTGGGCTGAACATTTGGATTGGATTCCGATCTCCATCCAGATGCATGATCTTCTCATCCAACTCTCATTTGTTTTGAGAAAATTAACTTTTTTGACACATCAACTGTCTAGGTCTTTAATCACAGAAAGTGAGCCAGTGAAATTTCCAATAGCCTCTCTAGATTGAAAAGAAGTGAATAATCGTGACTTGCCACTAATTGTCCCTTTAAAAAATAAAATAAAAAATAAAAAACTCTCGAGGCCTTTGATCTTGGATTTGGATTTGGACTTGTAAAACATTATGGTCGACGACAAGCTGTGAGTGATATTAATATAAAACCACTCCTAATTATATCTAATTTTATTTATTCAGAATTGAGCATATCACATTTTGCTGATTATAAGGCACAGTTTTCATAAAACCTAGATATAGTAGACAATAAAAATATGCGAAATGATTAATCAGTTTTTATTTTTGAGTGCTTGAACAATTCGGATGCAAAACGTAAGACCTAGACGTGCAATGTGTTCTCAATGTCAATGACGAAACGGTATCTAATGTCTCCTTTGACAAGACGTTCCATAGCTGTGTTTACATAATCAACTGATATAACTTCAACATTCGCTGTTATGTTGTGCTTAGCTGCAAAATCAAACATCTCTTGGGTCTCCTTTATTCCTCCAACGGAACTACCAGCTATTATCTTTCTCCCTGAAAGTACAAAAAAGAATCTAATGTTAATACGTAAATAGATAGCCGATCAAATGTAAAATGAACTGATTTCAACATACCATCTTTCTCTGCACGCACGTAGTTACACATGACATTTAGTTTTTTTTTTTTTTAATCATAATTTTCTTTTATCTGAACCCAATTAAGGTTAGAAGTTAGTGTGAATTCATCTGCTTACCCGCAAGCAAAGGAAAAACTGGTAGCTGAAGAGGCTTATCTGGTACTCCAAGCAAAACAAGCTTTCCATTAGACTTCAATAGTCCAACCAAAGGCAAGAGAGGGTGTACTGCAGAAACAGTGTCAATGATCCCATCCATTGTGCCCACGGCACCCTACACGGTCAAAATAAACACATCCGTATGTCACAATGCTCACAAATATGATTAAAGTCATAAATTTATTGGATCTTATTATTCATATTATCACCTGCATTTGGCCTTCGTCGTGGCTGACCAAAAAGGAATCGGCACCAAGGTTTTCAATAGCTTCCTGTTTCTTCTTCGGGGAGGTACTGATCATTGTGACCTTGAGCCCCATAGCCTTTGCAAACTTAAGGGCAACGTGACCTAGGCCGCCTACGCCAACCACACCCACATGCATACCGGGTTTATCAAGTCCGAAATACCTCAAGGGGCTGTAAGTTGTAACCCCAGCACATAGGAGGGGAGCAGCACCATCGAGAGGTAGGCTGTCTGGAATACGGACTACGAAGTGCTCATTGGCCACCATGATATCAGAGTAACCTCCATATGTCGGGGTTCCATCATGGTACTTGTCACCACTAGTCACTATCATTTTGGGGCAGTAATTCTCAGCATTGGTGGAACAACTATCACAAGATTGGCAAGATCCTGCCATATATCCAACACCGACATGGTCTCCAACTTTGAATTTCTCTACTTTGGTGCCTACCTCAGTCACTACACCAACAATCTCGTGCCTGCATGCATTGCCCAATTAAATTAATTAGGTTCACATTTGACAAGCTAGTTACATGGTTAGCACATTAATCCAATTCATCATATACGTTCAGTAGTGTTCAAATGTAATAGACAACTCATCTGTAGTACGCACAGTAACTAGATCTGTCTATATGACAGATTAATTAATGGAGAGTTAATTTAACTAAAGTCATTAACTTGTCATAACAAAGTTTAGTGTAGAGTGGTATGTATACGTGCCCCGGAAGTAGAGGATAGGTAGAATTTCCCAATTCATTCTTAATCATGTGAAGATCTGTATGGCATATTCCACAGTATAATACTTTGAACATGACGTCGTTCTTTCCTGTTTCCCTGCAACCAAAATCATAGTAATTTGAGATAAATTGAGTAGGTTGCATTCTGATCCGTTTACATATGCAGAAGAAGAAACAACTTCAGTTGCACCCACTACTAAGACATGAACAACTGAACTCAAATGACTTTTGATTTAAATTCGTTAATAAGTAAATAACTTTTTGTTGGAAAATTAGATAGGTTGCATTCTGATTCGAAAATATACATATGTACACGATTTTAGGTGCACTAATTAGTTCATATTCCCAAGTACGTACAATTTGGAAATGTAAGGGCCTGTTTGGTAGTGTACTTGAATCCAACTTTTTAAACTCAAAAACAGTTTTCAAGTTTTAGGTCTTAAAAACTTGTTTGGTATGACTATTTTTAAAAACTGAACTCAAGACTAACTCAAAAATATAGTATATTCCTTAAAAACATAAAAAAATGAGTTTTTAGAGTTTTTAAACTTCAACTCACTCATTTCTTTTCTCTCGCCCTCCCCTTTCACTCCAAATATATCTCTCTCTTTCTTCTTTCTTTCTTCTTTTTTTTTTTTACTTTTTTCATCTCTACTCCAATCCAATCAAGTTTAAGTCGTAAGATTTAAAAATTTTAAATTGGAAACCAATCAAGTTTTTGAGTCTTAAAGAAAATTGTTTTTAAGAAATGTTTTTAAGAAATATTTTGAGAAATGATAAAAAATTTCAAATACAATACCAAACAGGCCCTAAGTATTCAAAACAATTTATCTAATTGCAGGGCCATTGCAAAGTTCAAGTTGTCAAATAAACTTTTTTCCTTCTTGGATTTTCGTTGTATTTCCTAGGAACTACGTGCAGCACGCAAATCGTTGATGGATGAAAGAAAAACAAAAAGATTAATGAAACACCAATTGGATGGAGAATGTAGACGATAAAATGGAGATAAACCTTCTGGAGAATTTGAAGGGAGAGAGAACACCGGATGAGTCTCTGGCAGCCCATCCAAAGGCTTTCTTGGGGTGCTGTTGTTCTGGAGATTCCGCCATTTTCTCTCTTAAGTATCTGCTTTCTTCTTTCAGTTGAAAGAGTATGTGAGCTTTATAGAGTGCTAGATGGTGTACACACAGATAAATATTATAGCTAATTATGTGTGGTGGGGAAAAATTTTCACTGTGCCGGAACATGACTCAGTACACCAAGTGTCATAATATAAGTAGTTGAAATTTTTTTTTTTATCAAGTATCTAATAAATTGTATTATGACACATATCTGGACCGTATTATCGACACATTGAAAAATCTCTTGTGTGGTGAAAGAGTGTGATGCTTGGGGAATTGACGTATACCGATTTATGAGCTGAGGAAGGTGTATATCAAAAGGAATGTGCTATTCACACACCTCTTGTAAAATGAGGTGTGTGGATATCAGAGCCCTAACAAAATAGCTTTGCTTACTGTTCATGTGGAAAATCCAAGTCTTTTTTGGCACCACCCATGCATGGTCGGTATCTAAACTATTTATTATTGAGTAATACTAAGTAGACTAATTTGTTTAGAATATATTTAAAAATTATGTGATGTGTTATTGATAGAAAATAAACACGTTAATCAACACTTAATAATTGAATTATCAATAACTGCATTATATGATTTTACAAAATACGGTTTAAATAGATAGTCACCATAGTATTATTTATTTTTTCAACAAAAACAAAATAAAAAGACAATTTAATCTTTTGTCACAAAATAAAATCATAAACAATATATAATTTGGCGGCCTACTGAATTAGACACGTGTAAATTTAAACAACAGCGAAGTTCTATCCCGGCCTACTGCCCTCGGTTGGTGGCTCACTGGTATTTTCATAGTTTGTCCGCATTGCGTGATTCATCAGACTGATGTTGCGATCAATTGATACAGCAAAAGAAGCTAGTTATCTTTTCTTTCTTTTCCTTATTCGTACTTCTGATCTCTGACCTTCGACAAAGACAAGGCAAGGTCCCAAACCATCTACTCTGATTGTGGTGTGACTATTAACGGGAAAGGATCCTCGCCGGATCCCTTTCCTAGGGATCCCGTAATCTCAACCATTCATCGTATATCGTGCGGTCAGAAATTATTAGATACTATTCATATTTAAATTTAAATTTAAAATTTTAAAATGATTTCAGATCGCACGATATACGATAAACGTGTGAGATCACGGGATCCCTAGGATCCCTAGGAAAGGGATCCGGCGAGGATCCTTTCCCACTATTAACTACCTCATTCGGTTTTATTACTCTGTTAGTGTTTTGTTTTCGGACTAGAATTCTCTCCCTTCTTTTTTTATCTTTTTTTATTGGGAACTTTAACAAAAAGCTCCTGGTACTGTTCACTTTAACGAAAAACCACATTTTTACACTAAAAAGTCAATTCTGGCACTATTCACTTTAGCCTTTATTTTGTCCTTATCATTAAAACTCAAAGTTTTCAAGCCTTTTTCATTAGTTTTCCTTTTTTTATTTCATCTTCTCACATTCTTTTATTTTATCATTCTCTTGCTATATAAAATTAATATAAGACGTTGATGTGATTTAACCGTGACCGTTCAAATATGAGAAAATAAAAAAAGAGGAAAAAAAAGAGAGAAGAAAATCTTACTCCCTTGTTTTCTCATGAACGTCACATCCGAGTTTATTGATCGAATGAATACATGTGGCATCTAATTTAACTAGAGTTTCATCAAGTGTAGGGTTTTGTCTGGCGGCTTTCTATTAGCCAATATGTGGGCTCGCATGCCACAGAAGATTTGGAAGGGAAGGGAGTCAGGGACACCGTCAACGGCTCTTGCAAACGATGGATTGTTTGCAGTTTGCAATTTGTGATTTGTTTCTTTTCTGAGGAAGCAAATGTGCCACTCTTTCGATCCTCGGAGTTATACGTATACTTTTCAAAGATTCCAAGCTTTAAAAAATTGTATACCAAACTGTTGACTACAAAAATCACCTAGCCTACGTGGCGCGCAGGCCGAGTAACTAGTAGACTAACTAAGTCCTTCGAATGTGTGCGGGGCGTGCCAACTCGTCGGCCGAGCTCGACCGATGAGTAAAAATGTCTTGATGTTGTGTGGATGCGCGCGGCTGACTTCTGTGTCTTGCAACTGCGGCCGAGGAAGGAACACGTCTCGGCCTTTGGGTTCTAGAGCTTGAAGACAAGGCGGCTATTTTTACGAAGTTCAATATCAAATTCGGCTTTCAATGTGCCGAATGTAGTAACCTGGTAACACCTCACTTTGCCGAGAAGGCTAATGAGATGACCTCTGCCAAAAAAGATTCGAAAATCCTTCTTGACCAAGACTTGGATACATAACCAGTCGACCCTGTCGCAGTACTGTTTATCCAAACTGAAGGTGCTTCATGGACGGCTGGTTCTACGGCAACAGTGCTGTTTATCCAAACTGAAGATGTTTACCGGTTGCCTTCACAGTGCTGTTTATCCAAACTGAAGGTGTGAAGGCGAAAAAGAAAATAAAAATCTCAAGGGTGTTGAGAGGTTTCGCGTAGAGCGAGAAATTGCGCAGGGCAGATTTGTGTGTTGAGTTGAAGATCTTTTCTCCGTTGCTGAATGCCTTGTATTTATAGTGGTTGTATCTCGCTGAGCACGGCCTGATCCTAGAGTAGAATTTGACTTCAATCCTAACTAGATGAGCGAGAGCCATCACTTAGCAAATAATCAAAAGGATAAATAATCCTATCTTTGCTTCGGCATTATCACCATCATCCAAAAACCCCATTTTTCCTTTCTTATCTGGATGTATTCCACGTGGTCCTTATCTTCTTTTTTGCATGACATCCATCTAGACTAAGGATTGGCTTTGAATGCCTCGTAAGCCGTGAATCTCTATCATCCACTTCCCATGAAAGTTTCATGCACCAACGACACTTGAATTCCCTCAGCTCTTGGACTCTAATAGCCATGCTATCTTTCCACGCAATTGCAGCAATATCAATATCACACAGCACTGTATCAAATTACCACAGCCTTATCACCCAACTATGATCTAGATAATTCAATATATTATTAAGAAATAATTATTATGATTAAAAACCATAATATTACCTCTTAATAATAACAAAATATCTTAACTCTCTTATCCAACGGTTGAGAACTATGCTCACTCAACGGCCTCGATCGCCTAGGCCGATGGTGTAAAATCGGGTCCAAACATTGCCCCTCAGTTTCCTTGAGCTTCGGCTCATAAGCCGAATGGTTAAGGAAATTAGCATACACAGTCATGGGAGAAATTATCATGATATATATATGTACATGGCAGGCCGAATAGACTGAATGACCCCCCAGACGATGGCACCAGCACTCGGCAATAATGCCTCGCCGAGCTAGGCATATCTTGAATACCAACCATGCAGGCCGAAAAACACCAAGGCCGATGTCAAGAAATATCCATTCGGCCAAACTTCTTTATTTTATTTTTTTAACACATATATATACACCGAGGCCGAGACTCTCCCTTTTTCCTTTATATATATATATATATATATATATATATATATATATATATATATATATAGTCTTGGCCGAAGCCGAGGCTTAGTCTTTATATATATATATGTAATCTTGGCCGAAGCCGAGAGGCTTCAATCAACATCCCTTTGTCCGATTCGGCCCAAAAGCATTTTTTCAAAACCTTCGGCCACTTTTTTTTTTTTTTACTTATATATATATATATGTATGTATATATTTGGCCGAGGTTTTTGCAAAGCATATATATATAAGATTTGCTCGGCCAAACTTTGCTGAGGCCGAGGCATTCGTAAGGTATATACACAAGCTTTGTTGAGGCATTTGTAGAGTAGCCGAGAAAAATGGATTTTTTTTTTTACTTTCTCGACCTCGGCCTAATAGTAAAACCTTGGCCAACCTCAATCTTGCCGAGCTCAGCAATGCAACACCACATAATTCGTACTGCACGTTGCCCCCCTTATTTTCTTAAGTCTTGGCCTACACGGCCGAATGATTAAGAAAATAACTTATTTAATAAAACGAAAGTGGTCGAACTAATAAAGAGGAGAAGGCCAACGATGCCTTATTCCAAGCCGAGATAAGTTTATATCAAGATTTCAAATTGATTCTGCTTTCGGCTGAATAAAGGATTTTCTCCAAATATTTTTAACTTGGCGAAAAAAATTTCATTCCCGGGTGCCGAATGTGTTGGACAGTTATTATGCCCCCCAGGCATAATTTCGGCTTTTAACTCGAACAACTTAACCGAACGAGATTTCTCCATATCGGTTTTATCACCAATAATCATATCGATTGGCGTAGTTTTTCCTGCTAGGCCCGTGTATCGGCTTTGTTCGTCATCGGAGCACTCCTCTGACGAATCTTTTTCTGAATTGATTTTTCGCTCAGAAACTTGAATATTTTCTTCGAAGCCTACCACACTTTCAGTCTCGACCGAAATAATTGGTGGCCTAGGTGTTTCTTCGGCCGTGTTAACAATTTTCTTAGGCCGAATTGTGGTCACGGCCAGAGCAAAAAATTGCCTCCTGGCCTCTAGCCTTTTTCCAATTTGATGCAATCTCTCATTGGATGCTTTTTGCTCCTCTAATAGGCGATAAATCTCGTCCAATGAAGCCTGATCAAGATATATCATGTGAACTTCGTAGTTTTAGCACTGGGTCCCACTGGGCGTGCCAAAATGTTACAAAAATCACCTAGCCTACGTGGCGCGCAGGCCGAGTAACTAGTAGACTAACTAAGTCCTTTGAATGTGTGCGGGGCATGCCAACTCGTCGGCCGAGCTCGACCGATGAGTAAAAATGTCTTGATGTTGTGTGGATGCGCGCGGCTGACTTCTGTGTCTTGCAACTGTGGCCGAGGAAGGAACACGTCTCGGCCTTTGGGTTCTAGAGCCTGAAGACAAGGCTGCTATTTTTACGAAGTTCAATATCAAATTCGGCTTTCAATGTGCCGAATGTAGTAACCTGGTAACACCTCACTTTGCCGAGAAGGCTAATGAGATGACCTCTGCCAAAAAAGATTCGAAAATCCTTCTTGACCGAGACTTGGATAGATAACCAGTCGACCCTGTCGCAGTGCTGTTTATCCAAACTGAAGATGTTTACCGGTTGCCTTCACAGTGCTGTTTATCCAAACTGAAGGTGTGAAGGCGAAAAAGAAAATAAAAATCTCAAGGGTGTTGAGAAGTTTCGCGTAGAGCGAGAAATTGTGCAGGGCAGATTTGTGTGTTGAGTTGAAGATCTTTTCTCCGTTGCTGAATGCCTTGTATTTATAGTGGTTGTATCTCGCTGAGCACGGCCTGATCCTAGAGTAGAATTTGACTTCAATCCTAACTAGATGAGCGAGAGCCATCACTTAGCAAATAATCAGAAGGATAAATAATCCTATCTTTGCTTCGGCATTATCACCATCATCCAAAAACCCCATTTTCCCTTTCTTATTTGGATGTGTTCCACGTGGTCCTTATCTTCTTTTTTGCATGGCATCCATCTAGACTAAGGATTGGCTTTGAATGCCTCGTAAGCCGTGAATCTCTATCATCCACTTCCCATGAAAGTTCCATGCACCAACGACACTTGAATTCCCTCAGCTCTTGGACTCTAATAGCCATGCTATCTTTCCACGCAATTGCAGCAATATCAATATCACACGGCACTGTATCAAATTACCACGACCTTATCACCCCAACTATGCTCTAGATAATTCAATATATTATTAAGAAATAATTATTATGATTAAAACCCATAATATTACCTCTTAATAATAACAAAATATCTTAACTCTCTTATCCAACGGTTGAGAACTATGCTCACTCAACGGCCTCGATTGCCTAGGCCGATGGTGTAAAATCGTGTCCAAACACAAACGCATAAGACAAAAAAATTATATATATTCTCCTGTGCATAAAAAATTTCTTAAACGTTACAATACAAAACAACTAAGGTAACATATCTTTTGAAGCGCATAGCGCCTTGTGAATAAAAAAAATCTACGCATGAGAGGTTAGTATAATATCATTTAACTTTTTTGTTGTACAAATGTTGTAACGTTTCATTACTCAATTTCCCTTTTTCAAAAAGATAATGCTAATTAACCAAATTTCGAACCAAATTTTATAAACCACTTACACTTACAAGGATGCTAAGTGGGTACATATGCTTTAGTAATCAAAACTTGAGACTTTCTGTTCCGTCTAGTTTGTATTTAGATCATTCTGTTCTGTCTTTTTCTTAGTCTACTGATATTTCTCTTTTAAAAAGTGAAAATCTCACTTGCAAGTTAGAATGACGAAAGTGGAACGTCGAGACTTTTTGCGTCTTGAGTCGTCGACATAGAGTTGAATGCGCACCTAATTTGAGTCTTACGTTGCTTGGCCACCATGTGTGTTTTTGATATAAAGGAAATGGAAAGGAATGTGAAAGTGCATGTAAATGTGGAAGTTCTTTGCAAAATCCAAATGATAATGCTCACTTTACAAATTTATCAGATTTCTGTTGAGAATCTCAATATCTGTAATAATCTCGACTTTTGAAACAAAAAAATTAAGTTGAGAAATTGTTCACATTCTATGGCTACTTTAGAATGTTTATTTTGTTAATTAATTGAAATTAATTAATTAATTAATTGAAATGTAAAGTGAAAGATGGGTGTGTCTGTGTCATTGCCAACCATCTGGTGTTGACCACTCAGGTAGTAGTCGTCAGTAGAGATTAAAGTATAGTAAGACTGATTAATAGATTTTGACACTAAATTATCTTCAGATTTTACCAATTAATTTAAAAGAATTCATCTCATACACCAATCTGATAAAGTCTTCTTTATATACACACACTTTTTTTACACTTTTTTTAGGCACACTTCGTAATATATTTCAACAATTCGCACCGTTTATTTTTTAGGTCTTCTCTCAAAGATCATACATGTATACCAAAAATCATTTAAATATGAAATCATATGACTGTTTGATTAAAGATTTAGGGTTTTTTTTTTGTGTAGAACATTAGTTGTTCGCTTTCTTCACTACAAGTCTACAAATGAATGCCTTAATGATTTTAGATTTGTCTAATTTTTTGTAGGAATGATTTATGAATGCTATTCTAAAAGATAGATTATTCGAATTATTAAAATACATTACGAAATGAACCTCACAAAAATGTATTTCTCTCCAACTTTTTTATATTTACAATTTTCAGCGAGGATTGTCATTTGCATCTAAATTTGCTCTTTTATTCATCAACTATTAAACAAAAATTGATTCATTCAGTGATTATACGTGTACTTTTTAAAAATTCCAAGCTTTAAAAAATTGTATACCAAACGCATAAGACAAAAAAAAGGAAAACTAACGAAAATGGCTTGAAAACTTTGAATTTTAATGATAAGGACAAAATAAAGGATAAAGTGAATAGTACCAAGATTGACTTTTTAGTGTAAAAATGTGGTTTTTCGTTAAAGTGAACAGTACTGGGAGCTTTTCGTTAAAATTCCCAAAAAAAAATTCTTGTATATACGTACATAAAAAACCTCTTAAACATTACTGTAGACAGTGAAAAATTTCATAAATAAAATGTTGACCGACGGTCAAAATTTTAACACTCGTGTATTACATAAATTGTACACATATTGTATGATTCGACGAAAATTCGAAAAGAGTTAGAAAAGCTGTCAAACAAGACACGTGTCAACACCTGGCAGAGACGACTTATTTCATCTGATTATTTAAATCCAAAAATCAAGTTTTGGAATTCTATAAATAGAAGCCAAATTCATTCATTTCAATTCACAAATACATTTCTCTACTCCCAAATTGGAAGAGAATTCTCTGGAAGTTCGTTCTTCGTTCTTCGTTCTTCGTTCTTCGTTCTTCGTTCATCGTTCATCGTTCTTCGAGATCAAGCCCCAACGGCCCTTGAAGAAACTTCGCCAAAACCTTTGAAGAATCAACAAGCACCTTGGTCACGTGCCGATTCTTAATCCAAGATCAAGCCCCGACGGCCCCTTGGATCAACACAACTGTTCTTCAAGATCAAAAGCCCCTTGAAGATCCATTCATCGTTCATCGTTCATCGTTCATCCATCTTCTTCAAGATCAAGCCCCGACGGCCCTTGAAGCAACATTCATCCACCCTCCAAGATCAAGCCCTGACGGCCCTTGGAATCAATACATTCATCCTTCAAGATCAAGTCCAGAAGCCCTTGAAGATCCATTCATCGTTCATCGTTCATCGTTCATCCATCTTCTTCAAGATCAAGCCCCGACGGCCCTTGGAATCAATACATTCATCCTTCAAGGATCAAGCTCAAAGCCCCTTGAAGCTCATCCATCATTCATCGTTCATCGTTCTACATTCATCATCAAACATTTGAAGATCATCACTGTTCATCCCAAGAATCAAAGCGCCAAACAGCCCCTTCGGATCAACACAAACAAATCCACATCACTGTTCATCCAAGGATCAAGCCCAACGGCCCTTTGGATCAACAGCCCATCAACAAACCCATATCTTACGGAGATCGAATCAGAGGACCAAATCAAATAGAGATTGTAACCCAAACAAAATCATCAAATAACAAATATTATTTTGTACACGTGTTCTTGTTCCAATCAGGAAATTTTCGTGTTTACAAATTTGGCACGCCCAGTGGGACAATCTCTACCTCTCATCTCTTTCTCCGTTCAGGAAATCCAAAGCACACTTCAAGCACAAATGGCTTCAGGCAAGGAACAAGTCATCGGCGCCACCTCCATCGAAGAACAGCTGATTCAGATGAAGGAGATGTTTGCAATGATGACGAAAACCCTTGAAGAAAAAGATTTGAAGATTGCTATGCTCGTGAACAAATTGGGGGCAAGGCATGATGAAGGATCCGGCTCCAGCCCTAAGAAAGGTGGTGACGAAGAAGAAGAGCCTCCATTGGAGAAAGTTGAAGAAAACCCAAAGCCAGACCAAGCAGCGGCATTCATGGGATCTCTCTCCATCAAGCAGTTGCAGGAGATGATCACCAACACCGTCAAAGCACAGTACCAAGGGAGCTCAAATACCTCCGAGTTGTACTCAAAGCCTTACTCCAAAAAGATTGATGCCCTGAAGATGCCAAGGGGCTATCAACCACCCAAGTTCATGCAGTTCGATGGAAGGGGGAACCCGAAACAGCACATCGCCCACTTCGTTGAGACTTGCAACAATGCGGGCACTGAAGGGGACTACCTTGCCAAGCAGTTCGTGCGCTCGCTGAAAAGTAACGCCTTCGATTGGTACACCGATCTTGAGCCCGAATCCATTAACAGCTGGGAACAGTTGGAGCGAGAATTCCTCAACCGCTTCTACAGCACCCGCCGCACAGTCAGCATGCTGGAGCTGACAAGCACAAAGCAGTGGAAAGATGAGCCAGTTGTGGACTACATCAACCGATGGCGCACCCTTAGCCTCGACTGCAAAGATAGACTCTTAGAGCGCTCTTCGATCGAGATGTGCATCCAAGGCATGCAATGGGGATTGCACTACATCCTCCAAGGCATCAAACCGCGGACCTTCGAAGAGTTAGCAACCCGCGCCCATGACATGGAGTTAAGCATCGCCAACCATGGAAGAAGGGAGCTAACCACCAACTTCAAAGAGAAAGTGTTTGCTCCGAAGGTGGACGAGACTGGGAAGAAGCCCGCTAAGGAAGCTTTTACCATTAACACCGCCCCTGTCAAAATCTCATCGGCGCCCGTCAAAATCTCGTCCAAGTATAAAACAAGGGAGATAAAGAAAGGAGAGCCTTCTAGCACCCAAGACAAGTACAAAAACACCTTGAGGGAACTAGAGCAGAAGATATATCCTTTTCCGGACTCCGACGTGGCCGCAATGCTGGATGACCTATTGGAGAAGAAGGTGATCAATTTACCCGAATGCCGATGGCCGGAAGAAATAAATCGCACCGACAACCCAAGGTACTGCAAATACCACCGCTTCATCAGTCATCCGACGGGAAAATGCTTCGTGCTAAAAGATCTCATCGTAAGGCTGGCCCAGCAAGGGATCATCGAGCTGGATCTCGACGATGTGGTAAAGACAAATTATACCACCATCACTTCCGGCACATTTGATTTAAAGTCTTCAACGCCACCGCTGGGGGCATGCTCCGAATCAAGCAAAGTTGAAGGATGGATTCATGTTGCTCCAAAAAAATGGCGCATGAAGCCTACGCCTCCACCACAAGTCCACCAAACGGAAAGGGGGCAAAGCAGCTTTTGCCAATCTCCAAAGCAACGGGAAATTGTTGAAGATGATGGAAATTCAACACAAAGATCCCCCATCCCCATCACGATGCGCGATTTCCTCCCAGAAGATTTCTTCAAACACCCGGTCAAAGCTCCTTGCTACAAAGTTTGCGAGGAACGCTTCTTCAAAATGGCTTAACAAATCCGTATGCTGCTCCTTGTCTACAAGAGCCTAAACTGCAAGACACCATGCTCCTTGTCTGCGAGACACCATGCTCCTTGTCTGCAAGAGCCTAAACTGCAAGACACCACGCTCCTTGCCTGCACGAGTTAAAACTGCAAACGGCACCAAAAGAAAATACCAACAAAAAAAAATATGCATGTATTTTGAACTACGTTTTGACTTGATCTCTTTCTTTGGAAGGGTACGTAGGCAGCTTGAATATTCAATTTCAAAGTTCAGTCACATCAAAATAAAAATAATATATTTGATAAAATAAAAAATACATAAACATTATGTATTATTATTGAAAAAAAAAAAAAAAAGAAAGAGTTACAGTTTCTTTAAAAAAAATAAAAAATAAATAAATAAATGTATATATGTATGTCTTGGCCCAGTAGCAGAAGGACCCACAGACGAATAGATTCGTCATCGAGGCCCTCGCCTCTGATCTCGACGCGGCAGAGCAGTGGATAAACTCCATCGCCCAATCTGTCTCTTCCATCATTGCTACATGGTGCGCACACCCGGAGCAAATGGACATTTTTCCAGCCCACGTCCCTTGTCAATGTCTTCACCGAAAAGAAGACCTCCAGACAGCATTGGATAAAGAAACCCACTCTCAGCAATCCCTTGGGCTGCGCAGTCAGCGGCGGATCAGCAATCGCTAAAAGTAGCCGTCGCCATCTCTCTTCTCCGATCAAAACTTATCCTCACACCCTCCACCACCGTGGGTCTGCACAAACAAATGCCCAAATTTCCAAACCCAAGTCAAAGGGTTCAGAACCCAATAATCTCTCCGTCTTCATCTACAGAAAAAGAAAAAGGGAATTTTCATCACCCTGGTCAAACGTATAACTGCTCAGAAGGTCTGTGACAAACGCAAAAGCTGGCGGTGGATGACTCTCTTTTGCTGGCAGCAACAGAAGAAGATAATCAACACCAACAACGGCCTCCACTTACGAAGCCATAAATGAGAACTGGGGCACAACGGCGTCGCACTCACTGCCGCCGACCAAGGTGGTGGAGCTGCTGAAAGCCAACGATGTCACCAAGGCCAAGCTGTTTGACGCAGACCCAGGCATCATCCGATCTCCACGTCACCAACCACGGCGGCCCAGCCCAATCAAAAAAAAATATAGACAATAAAATGCCCGATTCCAGACTCAGGAAGCGAGTCCACTCAACGGGTGATCCCTGTCGAATTAGGACGGTCAGGTACTTGGCGATCCCTGTCCAAAATTATTCAGGCACATGGGTCGGAGTCGATTAGGACAACGGAGAGGGCAAGCACGATGGCTCCATCAACGGGGTTCGTTACTTCCGGGCAACCTCCGAACGATTCGGGTCCTTTGTTCGATCCCAGAATCTCAGCCCTGGCATAACGGTGATGCAGGCTACCCAGCTCAGATCCACCGCCCTCAAAGGTCCCCAGTTGCTTTGCAGACCCATCACCTCAAAAAAAAATCCCAGAAAACCAACACAATTTCACCATCGAGCTCGGCGTCATCAGGTGCGAGAACTTGATACCTGTCAAGATCGTGAGCGGTAAGGGATGTACGGATACACTGGAGAAATATGGACCCAAATGGGTACGGACACGGACCTTGCGCGATAGCTTGGAGCCCAAAAGGAACTGAGTATGCGCCTTTGGCTACCATGGAAATTTGCATAAAGCCCGAGCCGTTGGATTTCGACAAGAATAGATTGGTGAGCGTAACCAGCAACTGGATGGTGCCCACGTAAAGTTCCTAAGAAGACTTTTCAATCCCATCGACATCAAGGTTTTACAATCTCCACCGTGCCTTCAAAGGGTTGGGCTGCGACACCGATCATCAACGTCCTCCACGTTCATACGTTGGCAGCTGCTGCTTCACTTCGTTTTTAGCTCCCCGTCATTGGTTCCCAAGTTGGGCTTGATACTCGAATCAACCACGCTTCACCACTCTGCCACTGCTTCCTCCACCATGCCTTCAAAGGGTTGGGCTGCTCGGCTTCCTCTCCTTCACCACAGCAAATCTCCTTCATCTGCAACGGTAGGAGGTGCAACGGTTATGCTCAGTGGCTGGGTGCAGTGGTGGAGCTTCGGTTGTGCTCCGTCCTTCTTGGCTGCTTTTTCATCGCCACCTGCAAGCTACCTCCATCAAAGCCTCCTCCATGCTCCACCACAGCAGCTGCAGCTCCTCACCACCTTCATGATGGGCAGCCATAGATTCAGGACTTCAAAGCGGACCTCCTTCGTCTCAGCCACCAACTTCAACAGCAACGGCAACTTCGTGGTGCAAGTGGTGGTGCTGCAGTGCATCACTCTTGCCAAAAAAAAAATTGGCGAAGAACTTCGCAACCGCCGTCAAACGACTAGCCGGTCATGAAGCCCGACGCTTCGCTCCGCCTCAAGCTCATCCGTCGTCTTCGTCCTTCCTGCAAATTTTTCACTCCATCACTGAAGGTTTATATAGAAAAAAAATAATAATAAAAAAAAGGAGGAAGGTGGACGACAAAGAATAAAAAAAAAAGAGAGAAGGAAAGAAAATATAAAATAAAAGAAAGTTTTGGAATGGTGGGTTCGTCCACGTAAACAATGGGGCAAAAGAGGATAAAGCTGGCTGGCACCACGTTAAAAGATGAATGAATGAATCTGGGTAGCTACCACCGAAAGCAAATAAGAGGATATAATAAAAAAAAAAAGGAGGTGATGATGAAAGTTTCTAGAGGTGCATGGCACCATGATGGAAAAGAAAAAGGAAAAGTAAAGGGAGTTATGATAATGTCGTGTATGTGTGTGTATATGATATATATGAATAAATATGTGGCATCAAAAAGCACCACATTAAAAAAAAAAAAAAAAAAAAAGCATTGAGTGAAATAAAGTTCATATTATTTATTTCTCTGAAATTTTACATAAATTTACATTACATATGTGAAAAAAAAAAAAAAAAAAAAAAAAAAAAAAAAAAAAGAAAATCAAAATTACAGGAGGGACTCTTCAAGGATGGTCAGGTGGTGCCTCAGAAGTCGACGGAGCTCCGGGAAGACGAAGAGCCAGAGTTGGAATCTCCGGAGCCGGAACACTTGGTGCAACTCCAGAGGACGAAGGCAACATGAACCTCGGGAGTAACGCCATGAACCTTTCATGGTCACTCTGGATCCGACCATCCGACTCCTGCAGCTGGTCCAGCTTCCTCTTCATGCTGGTTGAGTAACTAGTTGCAAGCATGTGCAACTCCTTGTTCTCATGCCTGAGACTTCTGACTTCTTGCCGGAGACTAGCCACCTCAGCCATCAGCGACTCCACCTGACGAGACCGGGCAAGAAGGCGCTGGCCCATGTTTGAAACTGTGCCTGCACACTGGACACTGAGAGCAAGAGATTCCTGAACAGCCAGCTCGTCTGACCGCCTGGAAAGCATCCTATTGTCCCTTGGAGTGAGGAGATTTCGAGCAACCACCGTAGCGGTTATTTCATTCCTCATCATTGTGTCCCCGACTGTAAGAGGACCGTTGGGGGATATAAAGGACGGACGCCACAAGTTGTCTGGAGAAGACAAGTCATCATCTTCTCCGACGTTCAAGTTAAGGCGACGGTCGGAAGGACAAGACATTTTCAGAGGGGGTTGAGGAAGAAAAGAGATCGGAAAGATTAAAATTGCAGAAGTGCAAGAAATGAGCGGAAGGAGTAAGATTGCAGAAGTGCAGGAAGGGAGTGATTACAGAAGAGAGTTCAAGTGTGAGGTGAAACAAAAATTCGCGCCTCTATAAAAAGAAGAAAATGAAGAAGCGCTCCTCAGAGATCGAAGAAGCGCTCCTCTCGCAAATCAAAGAGTGACGCTCCTTTCTCGAAGGCCGAAGTCCTGTCTCAAAAGAGCCGTTCCTCTATCAAAAGCTGGGCTTGACTCAGAAATCACGTGGCATCAGCTTTTCCAGTTTGTCATCACTCGTCACATGCGTCGCATGCAGCTTGGAGCGTTGCGAAAACCACGAGCCGAACCCGGATTTGAACCCCGGTTTTCAAAAGATCATCATTCAAGACGTGTCGTCACTCGTCGCATGCGCAGTCAGCTTCGCGGAAATTACGGACGGCTTTGTCAGAAAGCGCGTAACTGGTACTGTTCATCCATCACCGGCTGCCGACAAATAGTGAAGGAATAGTTCCGGTTGTGAAGCCAAATTTCTATAAGTTTGACCTTCGCCTTCCACATCAAAGGCACACCTTCATACCCTCTCCAACTCTCAACCTCTCTTCATCTCTGAGAATGTATTCTCAAAGAAACCTTTCGAGTCACTCAGTGTTCTTCATTCCTTGGAACACCCCAGAAAACAAATCATCCAGAGCGAAAGTATTTCATATTAAAAAGGTTAAAAGCAAAAGTATCTCATATTACGCTTTCTCCTCACCTTCATCTGAGGAACGTGGAGAAAGTGAGATCCTGATTGCTTACCTAGTCTTGCTCTCGAGTACTCATCTCAGACCCCTCCCAACCCACTTCAAAAATAAACCTGTGTTGAGGTACTTCTTCAAAAACAAAAGTACCTCACAGACGAAACAGGAGGAGTCTGAGCTGCATCCAGATGAAGTCAGAGTCTGAGATGATCCAAGAGTTCAAGAAGATGCATGTCTGCATGGAGACCGGACTACTTGAAGCATGTGGAGACAACGTGCTGATTCATCCTCAACTAAGCTGAGGATCGCTTGCGAGTAAAAAGGCTCCCAAACCCAGTTCAAAAATCAACTTGTACTTCTTCAAAAGCCAAAGTATCTCATATCAGCAGGGTCGAAGGCAAAGATATCTCATGGCATGCTTTTCCTTTACCCTTGCTCTTGCCTACGGGACAAAGAGAAAGAGAGCGATCAGCCGCCACTTGGAGTCAAGCTTCCGATCTGGGACTGATTGTCTGGAACCCTTCCCTGATTGCTTACCTAGCATTGCTCTCGAGCAGTCATCTTCAACTAATGTTGGAAACTGGAAAACATGATGAGTCGCTGAGAAGTGATGTTCTGATGCTTTCATGGGAATTTTTGCAGCATAGCTAATCTCCACATTGAATGTTTTGGAGCGGCATCTCCAATTGCTTTCATGGGAATTTTTGCAATAGAGAAAAAAAAAATACTGCAAAAGAAGATGCCAGACCTGCATGAAGATCCGATTACTTGAAACATGTGGAGACAACGTGCTGAATCAACCTTCAAGATCAAGCCGCAACGGCCCTTGGAGAAATCAAGACCCGATTCAAGATCAAGTGTCCAAACAGCCCTGAATCAACCTTCAAGATCAAGCCGCAACGGCCCTTGGAGAAATCAAGACCCGATTCAAGATCAAGTGTCCAACACCCCTGAATCAACCTTCAAGATCAAGCCTCAACGGCCCTTGGAGAAATTACAAATCCGATTCAAGATCAGGTATTCATCACCTCTTGAATCAAAACCAGTTCAAGATGAAAGCTGTGGAAAGTCAACAAGCACAACAAATACACGTGCCGATTCGCCCCAGTAAAGTCAAATATAGTCTCAGCCCAATCCAAGATCAAACCTCAAACGGCCCTCGGATCGACGTCTACATTAAGGGACTTCAAAAACACGTCTTCTACACGTGACAAGCACATGTATACGACACGCTTTGAAGTGGGGGCATTTGTAGACAGTGAAAAATTTGATAAATAAAATGTTGACCGACGGTCAAAATTTTAACACTCGTGTATTACATAAATTGTACACATATTGTATGATTCGACGAAAATTCGAAAAGAGTTAGAAAAGCTGTCAAACAAGACACGTGTCAACACCTGGCAGAGACGACTTATTTCATCTGATTATTTAAATCCAAAAATCAAGTTTTGGAATTCTATAAATAGAAGCCAAATTCATTCATTTCAATTCACAAATACATTTCTCTACTCCCAAATTGGAAGAGAATTCTCTGGAAGTTCGTTCTTCGTTCTTCGTTCTTCGTTCTTCGTTCTTCGTTCATCGTTCATCGTTCTTCGAGATCAAGCCCCAACGGCCCTTGAAGAAACTTCGCCAAAACCTTTGAAGAATCAACAAGCACCTTGGTCACGTGCCGATTCTTAATCCAAGATCAAGCCCCGACGGCCCCTTGGATCAACACAACTGTTCTTCAAGATCAAAAGCCCCTTGAAGATCCATTCATCGTTCATCGTTCATCGTTCATCCATCTTCTTCAAGATCAAGCCCCGACGGCCCTTGAAGCAACATTCATCCACCCTCCAAGATCAAGCCCTGACGGCCCTTGGAATCAATACATTCATCCTTCAAGATCAAGTCCAGAAGCCCTTGAAGATCCATTCATCGTTCATCGTTCATCGTTCATCCATCTTCTTCAAGATCAAGCCCCGACGGCCCTTGGAATCAATACATTCATCCTTCAAGGATCAAGCTCAAAGCCCCTTGAAGCTCATCCATCATTCATCGTTCATCGTTCTACATTCATCATCAAACATTTGAAGATCATCACTGTTCATCCCAAGAATCAAAGCGCCAAACAGCCCCTTCGGATCAACACAAACAAATCCACATCACTGTTCATCCAAGGATCAAGCCCAACGGCCCTTTGGATCAACAGCCCATCAACAAACCCATATCTTACGGAGATCGAATCAGAGGACCAAATCAAATAGAGATTGTAACCCAAACAAAATCATCAAATAACAAATATTATTTTGTACACGTGTTCTTGTTCCAATCAGGAAATTTTCGTGTTTACAATTACAATACAAAACAACTAAAGTAACATATCTTTTGAAACGCATAGCTCCCCATGAATAAAAAAAACCATCGCGTAAGACGTTAGTTTGGCATCATTTAATTTTTTTGTTGTACACATGTTGTAACGTATTATTACTCAAATTTTCTATTTTCAAAAGGACAATGCTAATGAAATTAAGTTTTAAAACCAAATAATGTGAACATTAATGGTCGAATTATTATTTAAGCATTAATTAACGTGTTTATTTTTTAACAATGATACATTATTTAATTTATAAATTTAATTTAAAATTTTGATAGTCTAAAATTACCCTTTCCAAAATTTCTCTGCTCAGTCGGAAAACAAACTGAAAGCCCCGCACAGTTTTGGATTTGGACCTCGCGAAAAATCTTCGAACGGCGACGATGCAAGCCAAAACTTCTCAATCACATTCACCCGGTATTTCTCTTTTGATTTTCTTCTCTCTTGGTCTCATTTTCTTTCCATTTACTCCTTTCTCAGGTCCCCTGTTTGATCGCAGGCCCCTGAGAATTCTTAACCAAAATATACATTGATGATCTCTTTCCTTTCCCTTTTTTCCCAACTCTATTTTCTCGGCAGCCAAACAGGGCTTAACTTAGTTTTGTACATATGTTTAATTACCCAAAGCTATAATCTTGTTAAACATCGTAAATCAACTTTGTAATTTCACTTATGCGTGTGAGAAAAACTTTATGTTTTGGATTCTAATTTTCTAGGGCTTCTTTTAGCGGTAATATGCTTTCCATCCTTCTTCCAGTGCAATGTACGTCATATTAGTCTGTATTTATTGCTTATAATTGTACTTTATGAGTGTGGTAGCCATCGGGATGGGTAGCTCTGAGAAGGTGCCAAATGGCTGCTTGACAACAGCCAGTGCTGGAGATGATACGCCATTTGATCTTTTACGCGATTTTTACGGTAAGCATTATGACTTATTGATCGCTCTTGTGCTAATTTAGCTGCATATAGTGAATATTGTTTTTTCGGACTTTCAGTCATACGTTGGTTATGTGTGAAATGCGGTTCCAATTATTAGCTAATGGTTCTGAGAGGCATTATATCAATCCATCGTTTTCGAAAACAAGTGCCAAGTGGAATGAACTTTTATGAAATGCGAAAGCAGATGCCTTGCAATGTTGAACCTTGTAAAAAAAAACCAACCTCCCTGAAGCTATTGATCAAGTGAAAATGGAAAAGGCAAGCATAAACTGTGGTCTCCTTCGATTTCATCTCGTAGAGTTTCTTTATATATTTTTTAACTAATGCTGCACTGGAAAATGATTATTTCTTCCAATTGTGTTCCATTGTATTGTGAACAAGTAAATGTATGAATATTTACAAGGAGAGAAGTTAGTTTCTTTGGCTTTGTTATGAGCATTGCAGATGGTGTCATAGCTGGCGGTGCTGCTGGTGTTTTTGTAGAAGCAGCTTTATACCCTATTGACACAATAAAAACTCGATTACAGGCATGTAAGCTATACTGAATATCTTTCTTAATTATCTTCTGCGTTCTGTTTGGAATGTCTAGTAGGCGAAGGGAAATATTCATTCATATGATATATTTCGGTTGCTTGTCTTGACAAGTGGCAGAATCATCGCCTTCATTTATATATTAATAGGGAGCCACTGTTAGGTGCTACTATGCTCATTTTTGGCTAAATTGTCTGACATGTCAGTGACTAATTCCCACTACATGATGCCTTCATTTATATATTTATAGGGAGCCACTTCTAGGTGCTACTATGCTGATTTTTATTAGCTAAATTATCTAACATGGGAGTGACTAATTCCTAACATATGTGGTTACAAAGTCTTTGTCCATGTTCAATGAGTATTACTTTGTTTATGTTCTTAATTAACTGGTTCAGTATTTTTTGGGTCATAGTTATACTTTGCACAACAAACTCTATATTATTACATATGGTTTCACAAATTTCCTTTGTAGAATGAATAGTGATTTTCTAGAATTGCGTAGTTCATTATCAAAAAGTGAATTATTGTGGCTTTTCATTAATGTAACTATCTGTGTATTTTTGGTTATAGAATGGTCTTCATTCCTACATAAGACTTGCCTATTCTCTAAATCCTTATTTTTCTTTCCTCACGTTCACTTTTAGGTTGCCAATGCTGGAGGGCAAATTATGTTGAAGGGTCTATATTCAGGATTGGCTGGAAACCTTGCTGGTGTCTTACCGTAAGTACATATTTTTCTTAAAAACAAGAAAAAAAACTGGGGTAGGAAGTACGGTTCAATACAAAATAGATAGGCATTTGCTGAAAATTTGCATGGTGATTGCTTACTTTGGTGTTTTTCCTGTTCCATATGCCCTTGTGATCATTTATGTCAAACCTGACTTTTGGGCCTAAGCTATCTGAAACGTTAGCCAAGATATATTACGAAACCTTATATGCATTCATATAGTGCATCCAATTTTCCCCATTTGAGGGTGCATTTGAATTTGGAGACCAGCTGTTTTCGTTTTCTTTTGATGCATAATTGATCTGACTTTAAAACCTATTGAAAAGTGTTAAAACCATTCTTTCCTAACTTTAGTGAACTGTAATGATATTGTTTCCCTCTTTGCAGGGTACGCACTTTTTTTTTTTTTTTTCAGTTTATTTCTCATTTTCATGCATTTCCCTTTGAGAACTGTCTGTGTCCAGCAACTAGGTGATAAAGGGTCTAGTATACATGTTTATGTAGTCCTATACTATAGCATTGCGTTTGGAACACGACTTCTTCAAGTTTTTCTCAATCGACACTACATAGGAATAGCATTGTAAATGGAAATGATTAGACATGAGGAGTTGGTGCAACTTCTGTCAAGATACATGATAATCATTCTCGTAGTTTGAACTAGATCTTGTAGTTTTATCTGCAAACAAACAAGTATATTCTCCTTATGGGGAAAAGTGCATACAATGAAAGTACAAATATATAGCCGTCTCTTGTTCCTTTGGAGTAACATGCAGATTTGGTCGATCTGTCATACATTCATAGTTATTTCCATTTCTCAGATTTGTTGAATTGCTTCAAAATTTCTTACTAAGTGTGTGAATCTTCACAGGGCTTCTGCCATATTTGTTGGTGTTTATGAACCTGCAAAGCAGAAACTTCTGAACGCATTGCCAGAAAACCTTAGTGCTTTAGCTCATTTGGTATGTTACCCAATTTTGAATGCACGTTAACTAACAATCCTTAATGCTAGGAAACATAAATTACTTCAGAAAGGCCATTGTTATTTAAATAGGTACTAAGACTTCAATCAGACTGCAGGTGCCATTGCAGGTGCTGCTTCTTCTGTTGTACGAGTTCCAACAGAGGTAGTTAAGTTCATTTGTTTCTGATTTCCATCAATTAGTTATTTGTTTCTTCCCCTTGTTACCATTTTAACTATTCCTAGGTTGTCAAGCAACGGATGCAAACCGCACAATTTTCCTCAGCCCCAAATGCTGTCCGTCTTATTCTTGCTAAGGAGGGTTTCAAAGGTCTTTACGCGGTATGTCACCCATAGTGTTCTCCACTCTAAATTTCTCTGAGCCAAATTTGAGTCTGAGGTTTCTCTTATTTAGTTTAAACTTTAACCTATAACAAATGTCCCGTCTTAGTTAACAACAAATCACTTATCTTGAAACAAAGGTCATATGTTGTGTATACAACTTTTACAATCAGCGGATTCGCTTATTATACTATTTGATTTTAGCTTGTGAAAAGGCTTTGGTGCTTATGCCCTGATGTATTTTTGTGATTGCAGGGGTATGGATCATTCCTACTGCGAGATTTACCATTTGATGCTGTTCAGTTTTGCATCTACGAGCAGCTTCGAATAGGATTTAAACTAGCGGTAGGAAAAGAGTATATTAATAATTGTTAATGGAGATGTTCAAGGAATTCTTGAACCCAGTTCAAATATGCTATTGGTTAAAAGCTAACTCATTTTCCATACAAAAAATAGTAAGCTTTAGCTTTGTTAACTCACCACTAGAAATCATTTGATTGCTGCCCATGAGGTTTTTTGCAGCTTCATTTTTTTCCCTCAAACATTTTGGTAGCTGATCTGCATTGCAGTATATGGGTTGTGTCTATGAGTGCGTGTGATTGAAAAACATGATTCAAGTCTAATTGCATTGTTTGGCCATGTAGTTTGGACTCGATTCCATTCTCGTCCCTAAAGTTTCAGTCTTTGCCATTTTATTTATTTCTTCTGTATTGGAATATACATGGATCTGTAACTGTGAGTCCTGGAAAAATGATTATATTCTGGTTTCCCTGTAGGCACGAAGAGATCTGAAAGACCCTGAGGTTGCTTTAATTGGTGCTTTTGCTGGTAACATAACATCATACATTTTCTGACTTTAGATTGGGTTCTTTGGACTTTCTGCCCGCTATCTCTGCTCTTCTCCATGTAATTCCGATGGGATTTATACTTCTGTGTGTATGCATGAATGTTTGTATGCATTACTTTATACACATATCTATAAAGTAGCCCTCACTCACCTTATCTGTTTTCTAGGAAGTCAATTTTCACTACCAAACTGGCTACAGAATCAATTTAGCTGTAGAGTGGACCTTCAACTTACATAAAGACTATCTCACACAAACGCCTACAGAATCAATATGGCTACAGAATCTATATGCTGCTCTTAAATTCTGATATATCATTTAATAAATTTAGTTATATAAACAAGCTTTTGAAAATAGAAAGAACAAGAAAATTCGTAGTTAAGATGATATTTTGCATGCCAACTTGTACTCTGTAATAAGTGCACCATAACCAGTCCACTCATGCTTATTGGTACTTAAGTAACTTGCATGTGTTTTAACAAAAGGAAAAAGTAACTTGCATGTGCTAGGTTAATCATCCCATAATAATGCAGCGTAAAGCCTTTCAGTTTACTCTCTCTAACTTGCAGGTGCAATAACTGGAGCTATAACTACTCCTCTTGACGTGATAAAAACGAGATTAATGGTTCAGGTATTAATGTGCATTTCTGTTTTTAGATTGAATTAACTCTGTTTTAACTTTCCTTTCCACCGCGCTCTTTGCTTCTTAACTTTTGCAGGGATCAGGAAACCAGTACCAAGGAATTTGTGATTGTGTTGGGACCATAATGAGAGAAGAAGGAAGTCGTGCTTTTTGGAAGGTATTACAACTGACCGTTCCTTGCTACTGAAATTTAACTTGGTAGTCGTCTTATTTTTCACTTTATTTTTAATGAGGAACATCTGCAGTTGAGATGTCAAAGTGAAATGTCTAGTTTTTGTTTAAAGGCTTCTGTGGCAAATTGACATAGATGCCAAATCAAGCTAGGAATTGGCGTCATTGCTGGAATGCAAGAAACATCTTTTGTGTCTGTTGGGACTCTCCACTGTAGAAATGGCTCCTCGGATTGAGAGGCTCTAAGAAATCTGATTTTCTAAGGGCTTTATATTGAAGACTTTTAACCGATGTCTCTCTTTTCAGTTCAGCATCCCCATAGATTTCCTATCTTTAATTCTAGAGTTATATTTGGAGTTTACTCTCCCTTCCCTCTTCTCATTACGATTTCATTGCTTGTCGGATACATTATGTTTGTTTATTCGTTACATATAATTAGAAGACTAAGTGGTTTTCTTGATATTTTCTATGATCTTTGCGTGTAGACTTTGACAAGTAGACGGTTGGGATCATTAAACTCCGTTGATTGTTGGGCCCGCATGTAATTCCTTTCGATGAGAAACAAAAGGAACCCGTGTTAAGCTTCTCTTGTGGTATTTGATGCAGGGTGTTGGACCACGAGTTTTGTGGATAGGTATTGGGGGTTCAATATTTTTCGGTGTTCTTGAAAGGACAAAGCAAATACTTGAGGAAAGGCGCCCCAGGCATCACAAGTCTTAAAACTCTTCCGAGCGGATTCCATACAGAGTAGAGACTGAGTTGACAAGTAAGTCGCAGTTTGTTGCCAATATTCGTGCTTCGTGAGGGTCCTCATATCGACCGTTCCACCACTATCAACCATTCAACCTCCACTATCAAGCTTACATACCCTATCAACCATTCCACCACCACCACCACAGCTTTTTTTATCTTCATTAATTTATTATTATTGTGTTAAAGCCTTTTTTTTTTTCAGGAATAGTTTGGTATTGTTGCGCTCTTTAAAAAAAAACGGACAGCTGTAAAATAAAGTTGAATGTTTGGTAAACTTTTCTTCTTGTAAAAGTGCATTTAACGAAAAAAAAAATCTGAGTATTTGGTAAACTATTATAAAAAATCGTTGTGAATATGCTAAATGACTAAAAAAGATATGATATTGAATGTGATATAATAATTGCCAAGGAGAATAATGCAAGGTAAAGATTTGAGTTTTGTAAAATATGCAGGATATATTTGTCATTTGAAAATTTCATTAAATGTGCACCATTCACTATGGTTTGAAAAAGAACACTTTTTTTCATAAACATGGTAGACTTTGCTTACGTTTTTTTTTTTACTATTATTGGCAATAGGTTTTTTTTTTTAAATTTTTTTTTACCAAACACATTTGATGTTTCAAAAAATTTTAGTAGCTTTTTTTTTTTTTAAAGCACAACCCCAAACTAGCCTTCAATGTTTACACTAAAGCCCATTGGGCGAAAAAATTACTATCAATCTTTTTATTCATGATATTTGAATTTAAAACTTTTTACTTTCATGTGAAGAAAAATATCACTAGATCGTAATACTAAGTAACAAATACTTTTCTCATATCTGAAACATTAAATATATAAAAACTAAAAATTAAAAACTAAAAACAAAATAATTATTAGTAAAAAAAAGGCTCAAAAAGTCTGATCAGGGAATTGAATCCTTGAACTAAGCTAAGAAAACGATTTGAATCCTGGAAAATAGCAGCTTCAGACGGAGGCATCAAAATTAACTTTCGCTTCTAACTAACTTTTCCGTGTCTGATTTAACAACTAAATGCGATGAATATTTCTCGAGACTTTTCTACTTCTAACTAACTTTCGCTTAAGAAAAGTAGCTTGCGTTTAAAACAGAGGCATCAAAATTTTCTTGGTTCAAGTCAATTACCAACATGTATCAGACCTTCCAAAATAGTAAAAATACTCAAACCTCAAACCAGTATACATACGGTTGGTTCTACTCACACGTCAATTTTTACTTTTTACACATATTTCTTAATTTTTGACTGTCGGATTGAATAAATTAGAAAAGATTAATGAACAAAAACTTATGCGGGAGGTAAAAATGAACTATATATATGAGGCTGTTATGCATGTAATTTATTAGAGAGCTAGTAGAGTAAGCATACATGGGTAAGGCACAATGTTCCTATGTTGTTATCCTAGCATGTTCTTTACTTGTAAAATCTATTGGTGGTTTTTAAATTACTCTATACGGATGGAGAGTGGGCACTGAGTTGGACCAAAAGAGCAGCAGAACAAGCTGAGCAGGTGGCAGCCATCTCTTGCTCAGGCCATGGAAAGGATCCTGTTTGTGAGTGCAATTCCTGAACTAAGTTAAGAGCACGACGAACCGCAGCTAAGTTTTACAAAGAAAAAAAGGGTTTAAAAAGTCTGATCGGAGAATTGAATCCTTGAACTAAGTTAAGAGCACGACGAACTGTTGGGAGTTTAATATTTGAATCGTGGAAAATAGCTTCATGTGTAAGTAGGTGTATGATTTGAATTTTGAGATTTGAAATTTGAGTACAATATTTAATTGTCAGTTGCTAGATCGCGGAAAATACATATATATATATATATATATATTGAAAATAAATGCGTGGGAAATAAGTTATTCAACAAGATAAATATAATGCGTTGAATGTTATTTTATTCTTGTTTATATTTCCTTGTCTTATTTAACAACTAAATGCCATGAGTATTTCTGAAGACTTTTCAGATTCAAACTTTTGCTTAAGAAAAGTAGTTTGCGTGAAGAGCACAGGCATTCAAATTTTTTTGCGTGAAGAACACAGGCATTCAAATTTTCTTGGTTCAACTCAATAAGTCTCAATCACCAACATGTATCAGGCTTTCCAAAATAGTAAAAATACTCAAACCTGAAACCCCATTATTAGTATATCTACGGTCACGTCTATTTTTACCTCTCACATACCTCTCTCAGTTTCCGGCCATCGGATTGCATGAATTGGAGAAGATTAATAACAAGAGTGTGCCGGAGGTAAAAATGACTTATATTTAAGGCTGTTGTGCATGTAATGTATTAGAGAGCTAGGAAAGTAAGCATATATGGGCAAGGCACAGTGCTCCTACGCTGTTATCCTGGCATGTTCTTTGCTTATTAATATATTTGTGGTTTTTAATATACTCTATGCGGATGGAGAGTGGGCCCTGAGTTGGAGCAAAAGGGCAGCAGAACAAGCTGAGCAGGTGGCAGCCATCTCTTGCTCAGGCCATGGAAGAGCCTACTTGGACGGGTTGGTTCTTGATGGAAAGGAACCTGTTTGTGAGTGCAATTCCTGCTACGGAGGCCCTGACTGCTCTGAGTTTACAACTGATTGTGCAGCAGATGCTGACAGGTTCTCTCTCTCTCTCTGAGTTTACAACTGATTGTGCAGCAAATTCAAGCTCCGGAATTGTTTTTGTATAAAACTTATAAGTTCTGGTGTGCTTAATTTTTCTGATTTACTAGTATATTTGATACGTAATGTTGTTTTTGCAGTGGGAATCCATATTTCTTGGAGCCATTTTGGATGCAGCATGCAGCTAAAAGTGCAATTCTAGTAGCTGGGTGGCATAGAATGGGGTATACCTATCCTGATAGTTCTTTCATGTCAACACAGCTTGAGGCGAGCATCCGTAAATTACATGCCGTTGCTGGAAATGCGGTTACTGAAGGAAAATATCTTGTTTTCGGAGCTGGCTCAACCCAACTTCTCAACGCTGCAGTTCATGCACTCGCTCCTGAGAATTCCTCCTCACCTGCAAGTGTTGTTGCTTCAATTCCTTACTACAAGGTTCGATCTTAATTACTTCTGAATTTGACGCAAGTCTTTTGAATTTTTCATTTCTATGGTACAGATAGAGGAGAAATATATATAAGAGAAATGAAGAAAACAGAATAGTGGGAGGAAACATATCCTTATAGTAAGGACAAGTTGGACTCGTAGTTTGATCTCGCTTTCCATTTGGTCGCTATAGCTTTAGTTGTTTCTATCAAACTCTCATCTAAAAATTGAACGATTGGTTTGTAATTTTGAACTGAATTGAAGCTAATAGTAAACTACAGGACCTAACTGAAAGTCAAGGTAAAAATACAAGAGGATGAAGTTTGTTAATTTACTTGTATTGTAACAAGTTTGAATTTGATGCGTACAGCTCTACGAGACACAAACGGAACTTTTCAGATCACTGGACTATCTGTTTGAAGGAGATGTATCATCATTGAAGAACATTTCAGATGCCGATCGCGTTATTGAGTTTGTAACCTCACCAAATAATCCCGATGGGAAGCTGAATAAGGCAGTTCTTCATGGCCCCAATTTCTCTGCAATCTATGATCGTGTCTATTACTGGCCGCATTTTACAGCGATTCCAACTTCAGCAGATGATGATCTCATGATATTCACACTTTCCAAGCTCACTGGCCATGCTGGTTCTCGATTTGGGTACGTACCTAAATTCACATGACATCATAAAATTACTAACAATTGTATTGACAATTAGGAAAAGGAATATAAGGCTGAGAAATTTTTGTATATTCTGTCTTTCGCTGATCGGAATTTTGACTGAGAAGCCAGATCCACACCAAAGAACTCGTTATTCAAATTTTAGGCTTAGTTAAAAGTTGATGAATCAATTTATTGCTTGGCATGTTTGCACTTGCGGATGCAGATGGGCAGTGATAAAGAATGAGTCTGTGTATCAAAGAATGGCAGAGTATATGAGTACAAGCAGCATGGGTGTTTCCCGGGATGCTCAGCTCAGAGCTTTGAAGCTTATCGATGTAGCTCTTGAAACTGGAGGCAGGGAAATCTTTGAGTTCGGATACAACACCATGAAGGACCGCTGGGAAAAATTGACCAACACCCTGTCTGTTTCCAACCGATTTTCTCTACAGAAAATTGCACCCCAATATTGCACTTATTTTCAGAAAATTAGAGGACCCTCACCAGGTAACATCTTCACTATTTATGCAGTTTTATACCGTGATTTAATAACAAAGAGTAGAAACTGCCAAGAACTAATGACGCCGGGCAGAAATCTGCAAGCACCATAGAATTTTTGTTAGATATATATGTGATATGTACTGTGCAAATGGTGAAAATAAGAGCGCACTAACATATTGAAAAGGTAGGTTCAAAACTTATACGATTTTCATATTACATTGGCAGCTTATGCATGGGTGAAGTGCGAGAGGGAAGAAGATGAAGATTGCTACAAAGTCCTGAAAGAAGCAAAAATTAATGGGCGTAGCGGTAGCGACTTCGCAGCTGAAACCCGCTATGTCCGTCTCAGCCTAATAAGGAGCCAAGATGACTTTGATGTATTAATTCAGCGACTAAGCGAGTTGGTCTTGGAAGAAAAACAACAACCGAGTTATGCCAACAATGTGTTAGACCTCAATAAGCCATTGGTGAACACCTTAAGTAGGAGTCTTCTCTATTGATCACTTAGCAGTGACACTTAAGTCATTTATTTAAGACATTGATATTATTCGAATTTAACCACAAACAAGTGTCGTCGAATTTTATCAAAAAAGACATCAATATCGTTAGCAGTGAAACCATTCAATGTATTGTTCTTTGACTTAATGACCAGGAACAAAAGTCAAATAATTTTTAGGGTTTAGGACATTTCCACTGATAGTGAAGTAGACAGATTAGTGGGCAATACATATAAGTAACCCGACGACGACCTATCACCTCACACGTGTCTTTTTCAAAAGAAATCAATATGCCGCCGGTCATCATCAGACTCTTTCTTTAGTTTGGTACAAATGAAATCAATTATTGCTGTTCATTATGTCAGGTATTACGTCAGTTTAGGAAAATATTAAGAGACTATATTTTTTTACCGTATCAGTGTCACCTCTTATTGAATATAAACTTGTACAAAAGTCCCTCGAGAAAAATGTTAAACTTGAGACATGATTTCGGAAATTCTCTAATTATATATGTTTATCATATATTATGCGGTCAGAAATTATTATAAATTTTTTTATTTAAAATTTATAAACAGTACTTAAAAAAATGGCCGCATAATATACGATAAACGGATGTGATTGAATGATTCCTGAATCCTCACAAAGCAGATTTGGCAAGGATTCTCATATTCGTTAAAATTAACATCTTATCTATGTCCAACCCTTAGTTACACTCACCAAAGTCATTTGCAATCATTGGGCCAAAATGACCCATGGAAAAATAAAAAGAAAACTAATGAAAATGGCTTGAAAACTTTGAGTTTTAACGATAAGGACAAAATAAAGGGTAAAGTGAATAATATCATGATTGACTTTTTAGTGTAAAAAATGTGGTTTTTCGTTAAAGTGAACAGTACCGCGAGCTTTTCGTTAAAGTTTCACAAAATAAATGGTTGGGACCTAGCTTTGCAACTTTGTACACCACTCATCATGAGCCCAATGACTCTTTCAATCATCCAACAACTACAATTAATGGACCGTTGGTTGATCCAACTGTCTAGCTTATAAAAATATAGGAGAATTATCAGATAGACGAGCCATACGGCCCACTTCCAACAACATCGATATTATCTCCAACTTGGTAATTACCACCTGCACAATCCGTCAGGTGCGAGGTTTTATCACAAAAGGTCTCGGTATTAGTTGGAGTGGGGTTAGGATATTTAAACTGTTCTTTTCTCATTGATACGATCGATGTGGGACATTTCAACACACCCCATCACATGGGACCCAATCCTTACAAGTGAGGTCAAGGGACCCACCATCATCGCACAAGGCCAAGGGGACCCACCCATCACGTGGTAGTACAGTGCCGACCCACTCCCTGGCTCTGATACCATGGAATTATCAAAGAGACGGGTCATATGACCCACTTCTAACAATACCGATATTGTCCCCAACTTGGTAATTACCACCTGCGCAATCCATCAGGTGTGGGGTTTTATCACAAAAGACCTCAATGTTAGTTGGAGTGGGGTTATGATATTTAAACTCTTCTTTTCTCATTGATACGGTCGATGTGGGACATTTAAACAAATATTATTTATAATATATTAAATCGAACTGCTGTGATTGAATATGAGCATATTTGACTGTAATTTTTTTTTACGACCTGAATTTAAATCTAAGCGCTAGAAAAAAAAATATTTAACTCAAATTTCACTCATTTTTATTAGACAAAGAATATTATTAATGAATTAAATTGTTAAGTTGTTAAAAGAGAAAATAATCGAACCCAAACTAAAATTTATAAACATAATTATTTTTCTACAATAAAACCTCCTCAGTGTTATCATTCCGAGTGCATTTATTTGTCCTATGTGTTGACCATTATTGCCGAGCTTGAGTGCCAGCCCAGTCAATCGAGAAATTTTTCCAAGTGACGGGAACACACACATCACCTGACAGGTGGTGTTCCCGACAAATAAAAAACAACCATGTGGCAGCAATATTTTTTTAATTAATTTTTTTCAGCTGCCAGCACAAAATTCAAAAAACGTTTTCTGTACTGCTGCCACATGGCTGTTTTTTATTTGTCGGGAACACCACCTGTCATAGTGATGTGTGTGTTCCGGTCACTTAATTTCTCCAGTCAATCAATCTTGGCAGCATACCGGCGGCCAACTACAAGTGGCATGAAAATTTAATGTCTACATAGAGAAATTTTTTATTATGACGGAAATACGGATGGTAAATCACGTATTTTTATGTAAATGGTGACATTTTGTATTTTTTAAGTTATTAACTTTTTAACATATATGACACACCCTGACCCCGAGGTCGAAGCGTGCTGGTCGTCACGTGTGAGTGACGTAGCAAAAAACGTCAGCGGAAGGTAATTATGCATGAAGTGCAGTAGTGAGAATCAAAGTTGATAATGTACAAGCGATAAAGAGTAATGTAAGACGAAAGTGAAGTAGTTAAGAGTCACAGAGCCAATCCTAGGTGCAGTCATTTTTAAACAAAACGATATAATCACAGAAGAAACCCTACATAGGTGGTGGTCTGTCAGAACTGCCTCAGTGCCTCGATAGCCGTCCACGTCGTCGCTACCTAGAACATGGAGGGGCGTAAAACAGAAAACGTGAGTGGGCAAAAACAAATACTTTCCAAAACCATTTCACAAAACCCGTATATAACCCCTCATTGTAAATCCAGTATAATTTCCCAGAAAAATAATACGTATGTATACTTATATACGAAAACATCGTCTAGAAATCAAAACTCATTATCAATCTCAAGAATAGGCCATGTCGATATACCAACTCAGAAAAATCATCATCAGGCAAGTAATATAAATCAAGGGGTGTCCCTAGTGTCATGTCAGCTGGAGTCACCTCTAGTGACCTGTACGGCTGAATCTATAGCTCATCAATCACAATCAATCACTATCAATCATTATCCTGCACACGAGTCGGAACCACCTATAATGGTCTGTACGACAGGCTAGGTGTATAATATTACGCTTAGTGCTACGATCACGTGAAGGCTGTGCGACGAATCGCAAGTCACCTACGAGTCGGAACCACCTATAGTGGTCTGTACGACAGGCTAGGCACCTGCCTTGGATCCAAGGTGAGCGTACGGTGCGTGAGGTGAACGATCACCTGAAGGCTAGGCCCTACTCTGGCGAAGCACAAACACCCGAGGTGCAGGTGATGTGCTAAACCACAATCCATCATCATCTCAACTACTAACTATCATACTTACCTGACTTACCTGGCCGTCCACAGCGCCGGAGCATAATGAATGCAATCATTGGCCGTCCACAGCACCGGAGCATAATGAATGCAATCATACTCATATTTATAAAATATAATTGGCATACGACATGGCAATTTAATTATAAAATCAACTTAGTTCATAAATCATTCAAATCACGCTTCTGGGAAAAACGTCAATTATAAATATATATACTGAAAACAAAAGCCCACTCACTGGTATGTCGACGGGTCGTATCCCCCGAGCCTAGCGTGGATGCGCTCGTCCTCTGGATACGTCTCACCTATATGTGAAACAACTGTAAAACTGTCATTTACAGCACATAAACGAACTACGTAAATAACTTTTCATACGAAGGTCAATTTTGGTATATGAATATACCAACGCGACCTACACGACGTCACGAACGTCGTGATATTTTTAAAATAATTTTGGGGTGTCGCACGCGCCCCCACGCGCAGGGGAGCCCACGGGCAGACGCGCCCCCACGCGCATCATCCCCAACCTCGCGTCGTCGGACTGGTTTTTTCGGCGGCCGGATTCCGGCGAGTTTTTCCGACCTCCATATCTCACTCGTTTTTCATCCTTTTTCGTCCATTTTTCTTCCTACATGCTCTAAATTTAGCGTAGAATAAGTATATGCCTTCAAAAGTCTCGAAAAACACCTGGAAATTCCTCGAGGAATTTCTCCAAAACCGGCCACACTCGAAACCACCTATTCCGACGTCCAACGCAAGCAACCGAGGTACTCCGAGGTTCGTGGGAAGATTCTAAGGCTAGTGGTGATCTTGTTTTCACCTAAAACGAAGCCAACACAAAGTTTATGAACAATACCCTAATAATTAGCCTCGAGTTTAAAGAGTTCTGATACGTTTCGAACCAAGCTAAGGCTACTATATGACTTACCAGGTTCCCAGGAGTCCAAACATGCTCTCTTTAAAGTTGATCCGTGCCTCAATCGTTCGTGTGTATGGTGTCCGTACTATCTACGGTGAAGGGAGGGACGAGAGTGTTCGAGAGAGAGAGGAGGACAAAAATAGAAGCAGTGCACGTGTGTGCATGGTGCGTGTGTGTATGTTTATATAATTGGAAGCCCACAAATCATCAGCCCAAACTAATGGGCTTACCACTGAAAGCACCTAAGCCTAATTCTAATCCCGTCACACCCCCGCTCGAACGTAAGTCGAGGGTAAAATCGTCATTTCACAACGCCAATATAAAAAAATTTCGGGACGGGATGTTACAACCTACCCTCCTTAATAAAATTTTGTCCTCGAAATTTACATAACACAAGCAACCACTAAAAACCATAGAATAAGCGCGGATACATGTATCTCATCCGCTCCTCTGTCTCCCAGGTAGCCTCCTCTACCGAATGATTTCGCCACAGCACTTTTACTAATCGAACCGTCTTGTTCCGCAGAACCTTATCTTTCCAGTTTAAGATAGTCACTGGCTCCTCCTCGTACATCAAATCAGGATTAACCTCTAACTGCTGCGGAGGTAGAACGTGAGACGAATCAGCAACGTAATGACGTAGCATCGAAACGTGAAACACGTCATGAACTCTGGATAACTTCGGAGGCAACTCGAGTCTATACGCTACTTCACCTATCCGCTCGGTGATCTGGTATGGTCCGATATACCTGGGACTCAGCTTCCCCTTTTTACTGGACCGTACAACCCCTTTCCACGGCGATAACTTCAAGAATACCCAATCACCTACCTCATAAACTCGATCTGTGGCATGTCTATCGGCTAAGCTCTTCTGGCGATCCTGGGCCGCTTTCAAGTTAGACTTGATTACTTGGATATTCTGAGTCGTCTCATCTACTATCTCCGGGCTCTCTAATACTCTCTCGCCGACCTCCGACCAACACAATGGTGTGTGACAAGCTCGGCCGTACAATGCTTCGAACGGTGACATTCCGATGCTCGAATGATAACTATTATTGTACGTGAACTCCATCAGATCCAAACGTAAATGCCACGCATCACCAAACTGTAGTACGGAAGATCGTAACATGTCCTCAAGAGTCTGAATGGTCCTCTCGGACTGCCCGTCCGTCTGTGGATGATAAGCCGTACTATACAGTAATCTCGTGCCAAGGGCTTCCTGAAATGCCGTCCAAAACTTAGATGTAAATCTCGGATCTCGATCTGAAATAATACTGACTGGCACGCCATGATACTTAGCTATCTTCGATATGAAAAGCTCAGCTAGTCGTCGTAGAGAAAACTTCTCTCGGACTGGGATGAAGTGTGCAGATTTCGTGAGCCGATCAACTATTACCCAAACGCCGTCATAACCTTTCTGCGTACGGGGTAACTTATAGACGAAATCCATGGTGATATTCTCCCATTTCCACTGAGGAACGGGAAGCGGTTGCATTCGTCTGAACGGTCTCTTTCTCTCGGCTTTAACCTGCTGGCAAATAATGCATCTGCTCACGTACTCGGCAATCTCCCTCTTCATACCAGGCCAATATTAGAATGGCCGAATGGTATGATACATCTTGGTACTGCCCGGGTGCATCGCATAAGCTGATACGTGTGCCTCATCTAGAATAGCCCTTTTTAGCTCTGCGTTATTGTTGACTACAAAAATCACCTAGCCTACGTGACGCGCAGGCCGAGTAAATAGTAGACTAACTAAGTCCTTCAAATGTGTGCGGGGCGTGCCAACTCGTCGGCCGGGCTCGGTCGAGGAGTAAAATGTCTTGATGTTGCGTTGATGCGCGCGGCTGACTTCCGTATCTTGCAATTGCGGCCGAGGAAGGAACACCTCTCGGCCTTTGGGTTCTAGAGCCTGAAGACAAGGCTGCTATTTTTACAAAGTTCAATGTCAAATTCGGCTTTCAATGTGCCGAATGTAGTAACTCGGTAACACCTCACTTCGCCGAGAAAGCTAATGAGATGACCTCTGCAAAAAAAGATTCGAAAATCCTTCTTGACCGAGACTTGGATAAATAACCAATCGACCCTGTCGCAGTGCTGTCTATCCAAACTGAAGATGCTTCACGGACGGTTGGTTCTACGGCAACAGTGCTGTCTATCCAAACTGAAGATGTTTACCGGTTGCCTCCACAGTGCTGTCTATCCAAACTGAAGGTATGGAGGCGAAAAAGAAAATAAAAGTCTCAAGGGTGTTGAGAGGTTTCGCGTAGAGCAAGAAATTGCGCAGGGCAGATTTGTGTGTTGTGTTGAAGATCCTTGAATGGTGCACGCACCCTTCTATTTATAGCAGCAAGAACCCCCATGGCCGGATTAGAAATACATAACGATTAGAACTCCTTAACCCAATCAGATTAAACTTCGACCAATCCCAATCTCCACAGGACTTTGAATCAAACCTCCAAAACAAGCCAGGTTCATCTCCATGTCTTAGTATCCTTATCTATCCCGTTCAAGATAATTCATACCAAAAGATAATTATGATAACAACCATAATATATGCCAAGATAATTCATATCAAAAGATAATTATGATAAAAACCATAATATTATCCTTTAACAATAAAATTATCTTTACTTCTTTATCCGACGGTTGGGAGTTATGCTCATTTAACGGCCTTGATTGTACGGGCCGATATTGTAAAATCAGGTCCAAACAGTTATTTAGTACGTACATCCTGTTTTCTTGCATGAGCATACCGTCGGCTTCTCGAATCCGTTGATCTTTCTTTTTACCTTCACCCTTCAATCGAATCAACTCCTAAGTCTCATTGTCATCCAACTGAGCCTCGAGAATATGGTCAATCAGAATCGGCCTGACCTGGAAGTGAGCGAGTAAAGCTTTCCCCCGATTCTCCGCTTTCGAGTACTCAATCTCTAATCCTACTCCGGTCGACCTCAACTCAGCTAACAAAGGAGCACGGCTCGCGCATATAGCATCCACTCTACCCTGAGACTTCCGGCTAAGCGCGTCAGCTACTACGTTTGCACGACCCGGATGGTACTCGATCGTGCAATCGTAATCACTCAGCAACTCCATCCACCTTCGCTGACGAAGGTTCAGATCTTTCTGGGTGAACAAGTACTGGAGGCTCTTGTGATCTGTAAAGATCCTACATCTCTCACCGTAGAGGTAGTGTCTCCAGATCTTCAACGCAAATACGATCGCCGCCAACTCAAGGTCATGAGTAGGATAGTTCATCTCGTGCGGTTTCAACTGCCTCGACGCATAAGCGATCACCCTACCGTGTTACATCAATACGCAACCCAAGCCGTTCAACGATGCGTCACTGTAGATCTCGAAGTTACCACTGTCGTCCGGAAGGGCTAGTACTGGAGCATGAGTAAGAGAATGTTTTAACTGCTAAAAGCTCCGCTTGCAGCTATCATCCCACTCAAATCGGACATCCTTCCTGGTTAACCTCGTAAGAGGTAACGCAATCACTGAGAAATGCTGCACGAACCGCCGATAGTAGCCGCCTAATCCGAGGAAACTCCGTACCTCAGAAACAGTTCGTGGTTGTTCCCAATTCTCCACCGCTGTTATCTTCTGAGGATCCACCTGAATACCCTGAGCTGAGATAACGTGCCCCAAAAATGCCACCTGGTCTAACCAGAATTAACATTTGCTGAACTTGGCGTATAGTCTATGCTCCCTCAACTTCTTCAGTACTAATGAAAGGTGTCGCATGTGATCTGACTTCGACTTAGAATATACCAGAATATCATCGATAAAAACAATGATGAACCGATCTAAATACTGCTGAAATACCCGGTTCATTAAATCCATAAAAGCAGCTGGGGCGTTAGGGAATCGCCTGACTACCTTCACATCCTCTAAACTAACAGAAGCACTATCATTCAATACCACGTGTGCCAGATACCCCTGACAACCCTTCTGTAACAATTTCTTAGCTCTCAGGGCTGAAACAATGACGTGCCTAACATTGCTACGCTCGCCAGTAAATGGGACCACAGGTAACCCCGGCCGATAGAACGTAACTTTCTTCTCGTAGCAATCAATGTTGGCTCAATTATAATGTAGCCAATCAGTACCCAAGATCACATCAAACTCAACGATATCCAACGGAATAAAATTAGCGGGCATAATCACATCCTCAACTAACACGGGGCAAACTGACCAAACATGTCTCCCCTCTAAGCATCGACACCTCTAGCTCAAATGCGAGAGGCGCAGACTCAGGTTGAGTTAATTGAGCAAATGAGTGAGAAATGACCGAATGAGTAGCGCCACAATCTATCAACACCCTAGCGAAATAACCAAGGACATTTAACTTACCCATTATCAAATCAGGGTTATTCTGGGCGTCCTGTGCTGTAAGATTATGAACGCAGCCCTGAGGCTGCTGTCGACCACCGCGACTTCTACTCGTTTGACCAGCTCGTCCAGGCACACCACGACTCGGACCCGCATGATTAGGCTGTCTAGATGATCCTGCGCTGCTCGAAGTAACCTCTCCCTGCTGTGGCTGAACTCCAGGATACCACTGTGATCCGCTGGCAGGATAAGGAGGATACGGGGTATACCCTCCAGGATACTGAGGATAGCCACTCTGATAATCGCCTGAATAATACGGATCAGGAGGATATGGATACGGTGCAGCAGAATAAGGGGCAACATCGCCCTGATAGTGATAGGTACCACCACGACTCGGCTGACCATATCCACTAGGAGGTGGAGCCTGCTGAATAGGAACTGGGGGTGGTAACGCAGGTAGTGGAGGTCTCGGCTGATTCTGCGGACAATTCACTGCTCGATGACCCATCTGTCCACATGTAAAACATCCACGAATGCCCTGCATGCACTCGCCAAAATGCCGACTATTACACCTCCGAAAAAATGGTGCAGAAGAACCACCAGCATCTCGCTGTCTCTGAAAGCGCTGACCACCAGCAAATCTATCCCCTCTCCTCTGGCCTGGGGAATTTACACCCCCACTCGAAGAGCTCGAACTAACTCCACTTCTTTTGAAACTCTGAGTCTTCCGAGGCCCCTGTGATGCCAACCCTTTACCTTTATCGTCTTTCTTCGGTTCCTCATTTTCTTCTTCTTTGTCGCTATCACTCGGCAGGTTTTCTGAATCTTTTATCTGTACCAGGACTTCGTAGAAATCATGATAAGTCTCGCAGTGAACCGTAGTAGCAATCGTACTCCACTTCTTTCGAGTACCCAACTTGAATCTTCGAAGCATCTCAGCCTGATTCTTAGCAATCTCAAGGTGATAGTGAGACAAATCCGTGAACTTCCTGTAATACTCATTTGCCGACATCTTTTTCTGCTTCAGGCTTGTAAATTCTTGTTTTTTGCGATCAAGGTACGCGTCTGGGATGAATCGCCTGTAGAATAACTGTTTGAACACCTCCCAGTCATTGGCCTCTTCTGGTGGCATCCTCCCAGCTAACTGTTCCCACCAGGATGCAGGTTCTTTTCCCATAAACCAAACAGCAGTCTCAACCCAAGTCCCTGCTGCTAGATTACCCTGACTTTGCATTACTTTAAAAGTCCGCTCTATCTGAAGTATCCAGCGCTCGGCACCCTCGTGCCCCTCGTCACCCTCAAATCTAGATAACCTCAAATTATGCGCACTCTCAAGAGGGGTCCTGTGGGAAGGACGAAGTGTAGACTGAATGGCATGAGCGATAGCATCTCCCAACTGAGAAAAGTCAGGAAAGCTAGGATCAAAAGGTGGACGTGGTTCTCGGCGAGGCGGCATAGTTCTGACAGAAAACACCAAAGTAATTAGAATATTCACAAGCTATACAGGACTGCCAAAACCTAGGCTCTGATACCAAATTGACACACCCCAACCCCGAGGTCGAAGCGTGCTGGCCGTCACGTGTGAGTGACGTAGCCAAAAACGTCAGCGAAAGGTAATTATGCATGAAGTGCAGCAGTGAGAATCAAAGTCGATAATGTACAAGCGATAAAGAGTAATGTGATAAGCTCATATTTATATATATTTTACATCAAATTCACTTGTCTTTTCTTAGTTAGTTCCTTATATTTTTGAGCAATTTACTTTGTTTTTGTGTTTTATAGAATTTGTCAAGCAAAGAAAATAAAAATGGAATAAGTGAAATTTTAAGTGTCAAATTCGTCAAAGCTAGCTCTTTTATTAGAAAAGCATCTGTGTTGTTATAGTCTTATGTTTGAAAATCTGTATTTATCTACTTGTTATGCAGCGTTGTCTATGGCATTGGAGTTACTTTAATTCAACTAGTATACTACTCATCCTTTTTCAATCGTAAGAGGCTATATGGATACTCAGATGACTTTGAAAGGTTTACCTATTTCTCCCATGCTTCATTGGATTATATTGTAAAATCTGGAAAGCGTCCTGATGTGATACATATCCACAACTGGGAGACTGCTATTGTTGGGCCACTTTTTTTGGGATATTACTGTTAAACAGAGGGATAGTGCAAAACAGCAAGGCAAAAGAAATCAGAAAACACATGCCACGGGCAAAAGGTATCCAGCCAAGCAGCATTTAAAAAAAGAAAAAGCACAGAGAATAGAGTGGCAAAAACAGAAAAAAGGAGGGACAGAAATCAAGCTGCCAGGAAGGCAGCGGCATAAAGGAGAGCTGCCAACATACAGCAGAAGAGATAAAATAATACACGGGCAGCGAAGCACAAGCAAATAAAAAAGATAAGGAGCCAAGCAAATAATAAAGGAAGGAGGCAGCAACACTGCAGCGAGCAGAAAAACAGAAAGAAAACAGAAGCTGCCAGGAGGCAGCGTGCAATAAGAGAAAAGAGCAAAGCAGACTGGAGGGCAGGCTGGAAGGCAGCGCGGGAGAGCCAATAAAAAAAAAGACACAGGCAGCACACAGAGCAGTGCAGACTGGAGGGTACGGAGCAGCAATACACAAGCACTGCACAGAGGCAGGGCGTGCAAGCACTGCACAGAGCCAGTTTTTCTGAAGGCAGAGACCAAGGGAAACAATCTTTGCACTCTCCTCTTTCGGTTTTATCTTCTCAAACTCATGTTTAATTCTTGGTTTAATTTGAGAATAATGTGTAACTAATTTCGTTTTGGCTAGAGGTTAATTCAAAGCCATGAATATATTTGTAATATGAATTGATTACCTTCAGTTGTGATTTCATAAATTGTGAATGCAATTTGCTTAACTGTTTGATTGATAACTTATTCTTGTATGTCGATTAAGGATGCATACTTAGTTTGCATGCATGAATTTGATGCTAGAATATAAGGGAATTTCACCTAATCGTTATGAACTTATATACATGAGTAGTGAAGGTTGTTATCCACAATCGAGTTAAGTAAATTCTTGGCAAGAGTATCATGCTTTTCATAGTTACGAATGCCTCGTCAATACTTATAGTTCTCATGAAACTTAATGATTTTTAATTGTATCTCTATTGTGCTGTTCACGTAGGGGACTTTTAGAGAATGTGTTGAATTGTTGTATGCGTTTTCCCATCCAATTCAATAACTTAAGGAGAACTTGAAGATTAAAAAAGTGATGTTCACGGTTAATCTGGAGTGTTGAGATTTATGGTTTATTGAAAGAACAACTGAAAATTGATTTACGTTGCATATGTGTCATGTGTGGAGAAGAACCCTCTAGCTAGTCCATCACCCATCCATTCACCTTAATTTCATGTTTTTGTCAAATATACAAGTTATTTAGGTTTAGTTTACTTCTCGTCAAAACTCAATCCCCCATCGTTAAGTTGTATTATTTAGTTATATTTCATTGTTTTGAGTTATTAGAGTTTAGTTAAGTGGCTTTTTCCTAGTTTTGTGTTTTTGAGTCTTTTTTAATATTTTTAAATCAATTTAGAGTAGATTAGCAATCCCTCCTAATCCCCGACCTAGAACGATACCCTACTTACATCTTTACTACAATTGTCAAAAAGAGGGTTTAATTTGTGTGTTAGCTTATTCACGGCACATAATGTAAGACGAAAGTGAAGTAGTTAAGAGTCACAGAGCCAATCCTAGGTGCAGTCATTTTTAAACAAAACGATATAATCACATAAGAAACCCTACATAGGTGGTGGTCTGTCAGAACTGCCTCAGTGCCTCGATAGCCATCCACGTCGTCACTACCTAGAACATGGAGGGGCGCAAAACAGAAAACGTGAGTGGGCAAAAACAAATACTTTCCAAAACCATTTCACAAAACCCGTATATAACCCCTCACTGTAAATCCAGTATAATTTCCCATAAAAATAATACGTATGTATACTTATATACGAAAACATCGTCTAGAAATCAAAACTCATTATCAATCTCAAGAATAGGCCATGTCGATATACCAACTCAGAAAAATCATCATCAGGCAAGTAATATAAATCAAGGGGTGTCCCTAGTGTCATGTCAGCTGGAGTCACCTCTAGTGACCTGTACGGCTGAATCTATAGCTCATCAATCACAATCAATCACTATCAATCATTATCCTGCCCACGAGTCGGAACCACCTATAGTGGTCTGTACGACAGGCTAGGTGTATAATATTACGCTCAGTGCTACGATCACGTGAAGGATGTGCGACGAATCGCGGGTCACCTATGAGTTGGAACCACCTATAGTGGTATGTACGACAGGCTAGGCACCTGCCTTGGATCCAAGGTGAGCGTACGGTGTGTGAGGTGAACGATCACGTGAAGGTTAGGCCCTACTCTGGCAGAGCACAAACACCCGAGGTGCAGGTGATGAGCTAAACCACAATCCATCATCATCTCAACTATTAACTATCATACTTACCTGACTTACCAGGCCGTCCACAGCGCTGGAGCATAATGAATGCAATCATACTCATATTTATAAAATATAATTGGCATACGACATGGCAATTTAATTATAAAATCAACTCAGTTCATAAATCATTCAAATCACGCTTCTGGGAAAAACGTCAATTATATATATATATACTGAAAACAAAAGCCCACTCACTGGTATGTCGACGGGTCGTATCCCCCGCGCCTAGCGTGGATGCGCTCGTCCTCTGGATACGTCTCACCTATATGTGAAACAACTGTAAAACCGTCATTTACAGCACATAAACGAACTACGTAAATAACTTTTCATACGAAGGTCAATTTTGGTATATGAATATACCAACGCGACCTACACGACGTCACGAACGTCGTGATATTTTTAAAATAATTTTGGGGTGTCGCACGCGCCCCCACGAGCCGGGGAGCCCACGGGCAGACGCGCCCCCACGCGCATCATCCCCAACCTCGCGTCGTCGGACTGGTTTTTTCGGCGGCCGGATTCCGGCGAGTTTTTCCGACCTCCATATCTCACTCGTTTTTCATCCTTTTTCGTCCATTTTTCTTCCTACATGCTCTAAATTTAGCGTAGAATAAGTATATGCCTTCAAAAGTCTCGAAAAACACCTGGAAATTCCTCGAGGAATTTCTCCAAAACCGGCCACACTCGAAACCACCTATTCCGACGTCCAACGCAAGCAACCGAGGTACTCCGAGGTTCGTGGGAAGATTCTAAGGCTAGTGGTGATCTTGTTTTCACCTAAAACGAAGCCAACACAAAGTTGATGAACAATACCCTAATAATTAGCCTCGGGTTTAAAGAGTTCTGATACGTTTCGAACCAAGCTTTGGCTACTATATGACTTACCAGGTTCCCAGGAGTCCAAACATGCTCTCTTTGAAGTCGATATGTGCCTCGATCGTTCGTGTGTATGGTGTCCGTACTATCTACGGTGAAGGGAGGGACGAGAGTGTTCGAGAGAGAGAGAGGAGGACAAAAACAGGAGCAGTGCACGTGTGTGCATGGTGCGTGTGTGTATGTTTATATAATTAGAAGCCCACAAATCATCAGCCCAAACTAATGGGCTTACCACTGAAAACACCTAAGCCCAATTCCAATCCCGTCACACCCCCGCTCGAACGTAAGTCGAGGGTAAAATCGTCATTTCACAACGCCAATATAAAAAAATTTCGGGACGGGATGTTACATATATATTTCACCATTTATATAAGAACACGTGGTGTACTATCTTATATAACGGTCACACTGAAAATCTCTCGTCTGCGTGTATGATTTTACAAGTAATTAAGGGTGTTGATTAAAAGTCAATCTAAAAAGTTGACCTTTTGTAAAGATACTAATCAAGTTTTTACAGATCTAAGTTTTTAATCTTCGGTTTTTCCAAAAAAAAAAAGTTTTTAATCTTCGGTTTTTCCAAAAAAAAAAAAAGTTTTTAATCTTGGGTTGCATGTATAAACGAGAGATAGAGTAAATAACTTTACATGGAACCCAATGAGAGCTCTATTCCCTTTAGTTTCATTCTGTGCACAATTTGGACATGAATCACGTACAAATAAACATAACATTTACACGCATTGTTTTTATTCTCTTTTGTTTTTTAGAGTGGCATAATGACGTACATGGAGTGCCAATAATAGTTCAAAAAAAAATTGATTTTTGCATGAATTAATTTTAAAGAATTTAATAACTAAATAATTCTAATCGTTCAACCATATTTCGAAATAGTTTAAGTACACACATATCAAATCATTAACATCGTGTATTAACGTCTTTTGTCCTATTTATTATCATATAGTTTTCCAAATGCTGAGACATTACTGCATGATATATATATAGCATGCTAAATATTTGACATAGAAACTGAAAACCAGTTTTACATTCTCACTTGGGAAGAAAAAGTGAAAAACACAGGTTTAAGGTTTACATAGTTGCACCAATTTGTTTGGCATTCTGATTGGGTTATTTCGGCAACATGCTTTCTTTCCTCTGAATGAAAATTAGATTAGAGGTTAGGAATTGCAAGTTTGGTCAAACTTGTTCCTCTATGGTCCATATTCCATTAATTTAGCAAACATTTTCAGAGCCGGTACGTCACACATATTTTTTTTTTTGGATAAATTACAATTTACATCTTCTAGTTTGGTTGCTATTGCAATTTCATACATTTTTAAAATATTTCAATCTCATATATCCTCTTTTAGTTTGACCATTAATTGTGTGGCAACTGCACGTTCCATTATTTTGCTGAATAACATGCCACATGGGACAAATAAAAATAAATTTGTTTTAGATTTCTAAGAAAGAAAAATTAAAATATGATTTTTTTCTTAAAAAAAAATAGTAGGCCCCACCCTATAAATCTTCAAACCCTTCATCCCCGTGCAACCTTCTTCCTCTTTCACAATACTCTCCTGCAACGTTCCTCCCTCCTTCGCCACGCACCAACAATTAAAATCCCTGCAATTAAATAAAACCCAGCAAATCCAAATCCAAATCCAATCCCCCGCTACAACATCTCCCCATACCAACCGAAAACCCATCACTCTCTGCTGCCAAATCTAAATCCAATCCAAATCTCTCTGTCGCCGACTCCATCCCCAAACCAGCCCAAAACTCATCATCATTCCCAACTCTATGTCATCTCACCCAATTTCACATGGCTCAGCCTGGTGCGTTAATTTTTACAAGAGAGAAAAGGTATTAAAAAAAGAAGGCTTTCATATATCATATCCCTTCAAGAGGCAGAACCATTACATTATATAGTGGATCAGATGGGAAAAACCCTAGTAATTGGGTACTACTGCAACTATGATTCAGTGCTGCGCAGCAGCATGGCATAGTAAATGGAAATGACAGATGGTAATTAAAATAACAGCTAGTACTTAAGGGTCAAAACAGTAATTATCGCATCAAGTGCACCCCCTGAAGAACAGGCTTGTCCTCAGGACTGGAATTGAGGGAAACATTCCATGATAACATCAGCATCCTCCCATGTTGCATCAGATTCAGGTACACCCTTCCATTGAATGAGCCAATGAGTCACAGCACGATTTTTTTACTTGAACATTCCACGTTGCAAAATCTTTTCTGGAAGCCATTTTTCTTGATTGTTGCAGCCATCCAAAGGAGGGAGCACAGAGGTGACAAGGCTGGAATTGCCCACTTGTTTCTTCAAGAGTGAAACATGAAACACAGGGTGAATGCGAGAATTCGGTGGTAACTGCAATCGATATGCCACTTTTCCCACACGGGCCAACACTTTATAAGGTCCAAAAAACTTTGGTGACAATTTGTGATTACGGCGAAATTCAACGGAATCTTGGCGGTAAGGTTGTAACTTCAAAAATACCATGTCACCCTCATTGAATTCACGCTCTGTTCTGTTCTTATCCGATTTTTGCTTCATTCGATTTTGAGCCAATAGTAAGTTGTGGCGTAGTTGAGAAAGTAACTCATCTCTTGTCCTCAAGGCCACATCAACCTGATGAACAACAGTTGTTCCAGAAGTATAGGAGCTGATAGTGGGTGGAGGTCTGCCATAAAGGGCTTCAAAAGGGGACATCTGGATTGAAGAGTGAAAAGAAGTGTTGTACCACCACTCTGCCCATGGCAAATAAGAGGTCCAAGAAGAAGGCTTGTCTCCCACAAAACAACGAAGATAATGCTCCAATGTCCTATTCAGCACCTCAGTTTGGCCATCTGACTGAGGATGGTAAGCAAAGCTTCGACACAATATTGAACCCTGAACCTTGAAAAAAGCATCCCAAAACTAGCTAAGGAAAGTGGAATCACGATCACTCACAATCGATCGAGGCATACCATGAAGGCGAAATATATGGTGAATGAAAAGCTCAGCTATTTTGACCGTTGTGTAAGGGTGAGAGACAGGTATGAAATGTCCATATTTAGTAAATCTGTCCACGACCACCAGGATAGCATTTTTGTGAGTAGATGATGGCAACCCTTCCACAAAATCCAGAGAGATGTCCTGCCAAGAATCTTGAGGAATAGGTAGAGGTTGCAGAAGACCTGGGGGTTTGATTGCCTCATACTTTTGCCGTTGACACGTATCACAAGTGGCAACAAAGTTTTTGATATCCTTGCGAATTCCAGGCCACATGAAGTTACGGGAAATGCGCTTGTAGGTGGCTAAATAACCCGAGTGACTGGCAGTAAGTGATGCATGAAATTCTTGTAATAAGGTGTGACGCCACTTTGAACATTGAGGTACAAACATACGATCTTTGTAATACAAAAACCCATTATGAAGAGAATAATGCTTGGGATGAGCTTGGTTTTGATGAATTTTGACCATGATAACAGAAGCTTCAGGATCTTTTGTGCATGCCTGATATATGGCTTGAATGCCTTCAAAAATAGGTTGGGATAACCCCATTAACATGAGTATCTCTTCTTTGCGGGATAGGGCATCAGGGACTATGTTCTGGGGACCTGCCTTATACTCCACTGTGTAATTGTAGCAAACAACTTAGAGAGCCAGCGTTGTTGTGTAGGGGTTGTTATTTTTTGATCCAAAAAGTGGCGGATTGTCTGGTGGTCTGTGATGATTTTGAACTGCTGGCCTAATAAGTACGGTCTCCATTTTTACACAGCATACACAATCGCAAGCATCTCTTTGTCATAGACGAACAAATTCAAGTTAGCACTCGACAAGGGCTTGCTTATATAAGCAATTGGGTGTTTATCTTGAGAAAGAACAGCCCCAATACCTGTACCAGAAGCATCACACTCAACTGTAAATTGTTTGGAGAAGTTCGGCAAAGCTAACACAGGTGTAGATGACAAGGCAACTTTTAATTGCTCAAAAGCTGTTATCGAAGCCTCTGTACACTTGAAACAATCGTTTTTAAGCATGTCAGTCAACGGACGAGTTATTTTACCAAAATCGTACACAAACTTGCGATAATATCCCGCCAAACCCAAGAATCCTCTTAAACCTTTCACATTTTTAGGATGAGACCATTCCTTAATGCATTGAATTTTTTTGTGGATCCACTGCCACTCCTTGTGCTGTAATAACATGGCCCAAATACTCTACACTATACTGACCAAATAAACATTTAGATTTTTTTAACTTCAGTTCATTAGCACGAAGAAGTTTAAAGACCTCAGTGAGATGGCGTAAATGATCTGACAAATTTCTGCTGTAGATAAGGATGTCGTCAAAAAATACGAGGACACACTTTCGTAGCAGTGGACGAAATACTTCATTCATTAAGGATTGAAAGGTTGAAGGGGCATTGGTCAGCCCAAAAGGCATTACGAGGAACTCGTAATGGCCTTCGTGAGTACGAAAGGCAGTTTTTGAAATGTCATCCTCGTGCATTCTGATTTGATGATACCCTGAACGCAAATCTAACTTGGAAAAAATGGTGGCACCATGTAACTCATCTAACAACTCATCAATCACTGGAATTGGATACCGGTCTTTCACGGTTGCTGCGTTTAGGGCTCGGAAGTCGACGCAAAGACGCCAGGTACTATCTTTTTTTTTTTTCACCAAAAGAACTGGAGAAGAAAAGGGGCTATTGCTGGGTTGAACTATTCCTGCATCCAACATTTCTCGAATGATACTGTCAATTTCATTTTTTTGAAAATGAGCATACCTATAGGGTCGCACATTCACAGGAGCAGTGCCAGGGGTTAAGGGAATCTGATGGTCGACTGGTCTTTTTGGAGGGAGGCTCGTTGGAGCTAGAAATAACTCTTCAAATTGACTCAGAAAAGCTTGGATTTCTGTGGGTATAGTAGCTGCAGGTTGTCGATCATCAGGAATCACTACCAATTGAGCAATAACACCCATCTTTTCTTGTTGAATGAGTTTCATCATAGTAGAAGAATCCACTAAGGCAGCATTAAACGAAGTGTTTCCTTGTAAGTGGTATGTTTTTTCATCCACGACAAAATCCATTGTTTTGTTAAGAAAGTGCCATCCTGTCAACCCCAATGATTCTAACCATTCTGCACCCAGTACTAAATCACACCCTGAAACTGACAGGAGAATGAAGTCTCGAGTGAGTTCATAACCCTGCATTTCCACAGTCACCCCACAAGCCATCCCTTTTGTGGTGAGAATTCCATCATCTGCAACTAAAATTTTCCGATTAATGGAATGATTCACTTGCAAACCCAGCTGCTTAGCTAACTGAGGGTTTAAGAAATTGTGAGTAGCACCACAATCAATAAAAACCTGAATAATTTGACCACCAATTTTCCCTTCCAAACGCATGGTTCTGGGGCACAACGAACCCGTTAGGGCATACATGGTAACTGGTGTGTCATGTACTTCATTTTCCTCCATTATAACTGTCTCATTTCCGTCTACCTGCTCATCTGGTTCCTCAATCAGCGCTTCAATCATCAGCAGCTGAGGTTTTTTACACCGATGGCCCGGCGAATATTGCTCGGGGCAAAAGAGGCACTGTCCTTTATCTCTCATTTCTTGGTATTCTGCTAGAGAAAGCCTTCTAGGGGTAGGTACAAAACTCGTAGAAGGCGTGTAAGGCTTAGAAAAAGATGGAGATGGGTTGTTCTGGACTCTAATTGGGATATTAGTATTTCGAACTTGGGGATTTAAGGTATTTGAGGGAAATGACCTAAATGGTCGATTTTGGTTTTTTAGGCTCAATGATTTTGTATTGTAAATTTGGGCTAACTCCATTGCACGAGATAACGTAGCTGGAAATTGGGCCAGCACGTCATGCCTTACATTTTCTTTGAGCCCACCAACAAATACCCCCTTAAGTTGTTCGTCGGTCCAATCAGGTACTCTGCAAGAGAGTCTGATAAATTCAGCCACGTAATCATCAAGGGCCCCATGTTGTTGGATGTGGGATAAGTGAGCTGTGAAGCTCACCGTATTGCAAGACCCAAACCTCTTTAGCAATTCTTCCCCAAATTTTTCCCAATTATCTCGGTGACCTCGTGATTCAAACCAGCTCATCCATAAGGCTGCGTCGCCAGTGAGATGAACCGCGGCCACGACGACTTTCTGATGCTCCGGAACCCCATGGTAGTTGAGAAATCGCTCAGCCATGGCTAACCAGCTAAGTGGATCTTCTCCAGAGAACCTGGGTAAATCTAACCGCATGGGTTTCATGCCCTGACCCATTCCCTGCGATGACTACTCAGCGAAATATAGGGGTGACCCTGTTGACCCATAATTTGGATGATATGGGAAATTTGGAAGTCCAATCGTGGGAATCGGTGGTGTGGAGTAGGTGGGTAGGTAACCAGCTGAAGTTGGGTGTGTAGCGAGGATGGGGACTGATTGCATCGATAACCGTTGGAGTGTCACTGGCGGAAGAGATGGAGAACTTGTGGTTGAAGCATACTCAAGGATCGGATTACTCAAATACAAATTCGGAATCGATGGGTGCGTCGATGTTACCCCTATAGTTGGCAAAGAAGGTGGCAACGAAATGGACCCAAACGACGGAATCTGAAAAGCCCTCTTCATCGATGAAGGTCAGGAAGCCGCCTTCTGCTGTCGAATCTCCTCCAGCATCGTGCGTTGGAGGTCAGCTTGTTGAGAGCTCCAGGATGTTTGAAACTGGTTTTGCATCTCTGTCAACGACGTGATAGCCCGCTGCATCTCTGCCATTCTGGACTGAACCGCTTCTTAGTGCGATGAGATTGTCGTCACCGTCTCGTTCATCTCCTAGAGTTGGGTTGCGAACTGCTCCTGTTGAACATCCACAGATACCAACGCAGAACTTGACTCTGGTGGAGCTTGATTTCTCCTAGCCATCAACCTGGCTCTGAGGCCAATTTGGTTCGTTAATTTTTACAAGAGAGAAAAGGTATTAAAAAAAGAAGGCTTTCATATATCATATCCCTTCAAGAGGCAGAACCATTACATTATATAGTGGATCAGATGGGAAAAACCCTAGTAATTGGGTACTACTGCAACTATGATTCAGTGCTGCGCAGCAGCATGGCATAGTAAATGGAAATGACAGATGGTAATTAAAATAACAGCTAGTACTTAAGGGTCAAAACAGTAATTATCGCGTCACAGCCGCCCTTCCCCCACTTTCAAACCCTCAGACACACATATACACTACCGTCAATCTGTGTTGTTCGATTTTGTCGATGGGGATCCAGGTCGAAGATCCGAGACCAAAATTTTTGGTGCCCGTTTTCGCTGGAAACCATGGCTAATCTGGCGAGCCACATCCAAAACTACGAGGTCCGATTCCTCCCCGAGTTCTTTGACTCTCGTTCAAATTGGACGGATTTTCAAGTGGAACTGTTCGCCATGGCCTGCAGCAACGCCGCGGCCGAGTTGCTTGGGAAGGCTGAGATGGACGCATCACAAGAGAGAAAGAAAGAGAGGTGGCGGTGTCGTCGTCGTCAAATCCGACGAATGAGGGATTGGTGTTCCAAAAAATCACGGCCAACAACTTGAAAAATCGTATGCCTTTGCCTCCCGTCAACGACGAAGAAGAGAGCCGGCTATGATTAGGGCGTTGGTGGTTGGGGGACGGCGTCGGCGTTGAGGACTCTGGGTGCGAAGGAAGTTGTGGTTTTCTGTTCAGGTCATTCAAGAATGATGTGGGTGGGGGCCTATTTGTTTAATTTTATTTTAAAATTGATTTTTTACTATTTAATTATTTTATTCACCATGTATCATTTTTGCCACGTCATTATTTAACGGTCAAATTATATTTTTACCGCGTCATTACTTATGTCAAATTAAGTTTACAGTGGTACCTTACTGGTATGGCTATTATCATGCAGGTTGCTCAACTGAGGCAGCGCTTTTCCATTCTATTTCTCCAGGATGGCTTGCTGGCGATAGAAGGGGTGTTGTCCCTGCATCAGGATTTTCCTTTAGTGCACAACAGATTTGGAAAGTAATCAAAGAGAACAAGGACTTGGATCTTCCCGCCCACAAGGTTTGTTAGTTTATTTTCTTCCCATTGATAATTTGTGGTCGTCACTTCTCATATGCATATAATATATACACATACTGTAATTTAATTAGGTTACGGTTGCTACAGTTCGGTGCGAAGCAATGACCAAAATATTGATAATATCGGCGATATTTTGCAGATATTATCGTTTTTTTTAACGATATTTCGTGACATATCTACCTAATTATCGTAAAAATATTGGCGATATTTCGCCGATAATATCGCTGCAAAAAAACCTCAACCAAAAAAATCTGGCAACCCAAAATGGAGTTGGTGGCAGGAGCAGTAGCAGCGCTAGCTTCTCTCTCTTCCTCCCTCCTCTCCAAACCCTCCCTCTCTCTCATCCCCATCCGCACACTCCCCCACCTCACCTGCTCCCTCGCCACTTCCTCCTCTTCTCAGGAGTTCAACATCACATTCGCGCCACCGAAGCCCAAACCCAAACCTGACTCGCCCGAGCTCGACCCGGATGCCCTCGCCGGCCAGCTCATCATCCCCTGGATTGTCCGCGGTGAGGACTGCAACCTCAAGCTCCAGTCTCACCCTCCCGCACGGGCAGGGTGGATGTGGACGGGGCAGAGCTAGCCGATTTCGGTGATGACGGTGATGAAGCCGAAGGGGGAGATGAGGAGGGGAGATGGCGGAGGGAGAATGAGTAGGAGGAAACGAAGAGGGTTTTGCAGGGCCTTGATGCAGTGGCGGAGATGGCGAAGAGGGAGAGGGTGAGGAGAAGGAGGGTTCGTAAGCCATGGATTTACCTGCATAGAGGAAAAGGGAGAGCCTCTCGTTCTTTCAAGTTTCAATTGACAATTTAGGGATTTTGAGCAAGTCTCTGGCCCAAATTACCTCACGTATATTGCCCTCAACAAGTCCAAATAATTACATCATATTAAAATTTGATTAATTTTTTTTAGTTACATCATGGGAACTCTATGTGGTACTAAGTCACTCATGTATCTTACCATGCAATGTATAAAGTGTAAAATATTGTACTAATTCATTATATATAAATGATTATGGTGTGTTTAAACTTCTTTCATTAATTACTATATATTTTTTACACTCACAATGTTTGCCAGCTCGCTATATAATCAACTTAAATCAGTTAAATCCATCATCCAATGCATTTCCTTCCAATTTTTTGTGATAAACTAATAGATAATTGACTAAATAAACATCTTGCAAAGTTTCAATAAAAATTTCCAAGTTTTTCTCACAATTTCCGTGGTTTCCATATTATTTTTATCGATATCGATAATATCCCGATATTTCCATCGATATTTTCGTGTTTTTGGACTACCGATATTTCCGATATCATTTATATTTTATACCTTGGTGTGAAGAGATTGCCAACCAGAAATTCAAACAGTTGGTCCACGATGAGGTATGTGGTCATTTATCTCCATTTTTTAGATGCTTATACTTCTAGCGTATTCAAGAAAGTTTTATTGGTCATTACTTGGGTGAACATGATTTAGGGTTGGTTAGCACTGCAAGAAGCTGTTGAAACTGGTCCTGTACAAGGCATTGGTAAAAGGCTCAGTTCCATTCTAGCCACCTATCGTTCCTAGTAAGTTTGACTCTGGTTTAATTATGTTTTTAATCAATCATATAACTGAACGCATTTTTCACATGTAACACTGTCCACCTTTTTTTTGGGGTTTTAATTTTGCCACAAAAACTAAATGTTTATATGTATGCTTGCCTGTTGTGTGTTTACTATTTGTTGGAAGGTTTATTGTTAGTGTTCTATGGGCTTGTACTGTTTCTAGTTCTGACTTTATTTTGTATGTCTTGATCTCGCTTGTGCATCATAGGTATGACTTGGAGGCCATCTACTTTGATGAAGGTGTAAGGAACTCAAAACGATAACTGTTGGAGTCAAAAGCATTTGATGTATGTCTACTCTCTTTGTGTCTCTAATTTAACAGAGGGTTTAGTTAAGTTTTCAGTTTCTTAGACAATTTTTGCAACATAAGGAAGCTGTGATTAGTAGTGGTTTTAGTTAGGTTGTCAGTTTCATATACCACGTTACTGTTGGCCTCAATCTCAGAATGAACACCATTATAATGAAGTGGTTTGGCAACATAAACTTTATCCTTCAAGTATCGCTATCAAATAATTATGCTTTTACCAGAAGCTTAAAAGTCACTAATCTCACTCTGAGAAACTGAGAGGACAAATAGAGCTTGCTTGTTATGTAATACACAAAAAGTAACATAGCCTTATAGTTCAGATTGTCTTCAAAGTTCAAAATGAAATTGGTTAAAGGGTCTGTTGGACTTGGTGTGGTCAACTTTGTAAATTCGTAGCTGCCACTAGTGCGAATTATTATTTTGTTTAAATCTTGCTTACCTCTGAATTTTCCAGTTTGTTTACCCTGCGTACTCGGCCATGCTCGGACACCTGCGTTCTAAAGCCCTTGAAGATTTTCAAGTGAGGCTGGAGCAGTCATTGAACAAAGGAGATGAGGCTGGAGCAGTCATTGAACAAAGGAGAAGGATTCTCTTCATCTGTTCTCACCTGTGCTCAGTCTTCTATGCTTGAGTTTGAGAAAGGATGTGTGCAGGTAATAGATTTGTTTAGCTAATTAACATGTTTGTCAACCACTATATTTCTTTCATTACTTAAACATGTGTCTCCTTTCAGATGCTGCCATACAACAAGCTAGTTGGGATGCTTCAAAAGTCCGTGAAAAGCTTCGACGTGATATAGATGCACATGCATCGTCGGTTCGTAGTGCAAAACTGGCAGAATTGAATTCCAACTATGAGGTAGTGCTCTGATAATGTGTCAAAGTCGTGGTTATTCTAAGACTATTCTTATGACGTTAGGCTCATAATCTGTTGTTATTCAAATTTCTTAAGGCAAATACCCTTTATTTTTCAGAAAAAACTTTCTTCGTCTTGATAATACTTGGAAATAGACTTTAAGAAAAGACACGGATTACCTGGAAATGACGACAAACTTGACGCAAATCAAAGCACAGTAGCGTTCCAGGAGACATACAGCCGATTCCGCTTAGTGGGACAAAGCTTTATTGCTGTTGTATTTAGTGGATTGGAAGGAATTATTGAGTTTTTGCAACTATATGAGAAATTTTTAATTGTGACGAGAACACAAAGTGGTACACCACGTATTTTAATAAAAGTTGTGGGAAATTTTATTTTTAAAGTTATTAACTTTTTAGCACACATATCTCACTATTTGTATAGTGACGAATGGTATACCATCTCGTGTACTGGTCATACTGAAAAATCTCTCGCAACTATATATGAACAAGCAGCTGTGGCGTTACATATTTCAATGCTGGGCCTTGGGCATTAAGGTTTGCCATTAATATCTCAAAGCCATTGCCAACTATATATGAACTACCACGCTTTGCTACGATAGTCTACTTTTCCGATGAATGAGATAGCCCTTGGGCATTAAAAGCGACTTATTTTTTGTCAGCACTTATTTTTACCTTTCACACATTTTTATTAATTTTTTATAATTGATCTTTTTTAACTCATTTGATTTGACTGATTAAAATTAAGAAGGATTTGTGAAAGGCAAAAATAGGTGTGAAGAAATCTTGTTAACGATGAAATGAGAAGATGCAGAGAATTTCTCCAACGTCAGATTCCTAAGCGCAACAGTAAGAGCGTGCTGATAACGTGTTGTGGACTGGCACAATTATCATACATACCCACACTACATACTCTCATACACATCCATACAACACACACACATATTACATATACACACACGGCATATATATATCCACCCTCATACATACCACACACGGCACTACACTCACATAGACTAAAGAATTCGAGATGACCGACATTGGGTTGATGGCATACTACCTAGGTATCGAAGTTAAGCAGTTCTTTTGTTGACCGACCACAGAAGTTGGGTTTAGATATTTCAATATGGACGTGGGTGACTTTTACTTAATGGACGTGGGTGACTTGGGTTTAGATATTTCAATATGTATCAGTACCCACCACAGAAGTTGCCAATGATCTCAACCGTATTCATATATGTATCTTTTGTGAAACTTCAATCTTAGCCGTCAACGTCCTTCACCTGTACTCTCTCTCACCTTATTTTCTTGACATAATATTTTATAATATTGATATAAAAATTATATAAAGAAGATGAAGTATTCAAGAGTCGATGAAATTTTTTATAGAAAACTTCATTTTAGTCTTTGATAAAGAAGACTACTGTGACAGCAACACTAGTTAAAAATCTAAGGAAACAGTGATGAGGACAGTCTATTACGTTTTCAATTATCATATTACTGAAATTGAAGATAATCCAATGACCTCCAGTCTAATGAAACACATAAATGATCTGATTTCAGAAATGGTATTAGGTTTAGGGTTTAGGGTACTGATTCCCGGTAAAAATCCATGGAAGACCAATATCTCTCGCGTGTGGACGTCGTCTCACGCGAAGCAAGTATGAAAAACAAGACGTTGTTGCCACACGTTTTGGGATGCACGATTTTATATCAACTTAATGGACGTGGGTGACTTTTTCTTTTGTTGACCGACCACAGAAGTTGGGTTTAGATATTTCAATATGGACGTGGGTGACTTTTACTTAATGGACGTGGGTGACTTTTACTTAATGGACGTGGGTGACTTTTACTTAATGGACGTGGGTGACTTGGGTTTAGATATTTCAATACGTATCAGTACCCACCACAGAAGTTGCCAATGATCTCAACCGTATTCATATATGTATCTTTTGTGAAACTTCAATCTTAGCCGTCAACGTCCTTCACCTGTGCTCTCTCTCACCTTATTTTTTTGACATAATATTTTATAATATTGATATAAAAATTATATAAAGAAGATGAAGTATTCAAGAGTCGATGAAATTTTTTATAGAAAACTTCATTTCAGTCTTTGATAAAGATTACTTTTTGATTAAAACTATGAGTAAAATCAAAATCTAATTTTAGTCCCTTGATACATTAATAACCTCATTTATTAATTATATTTTGATTTTTTAATTATTTATCTTTTTCTTTTCTAATTTTTAATGTATTAATTTTATTTCATTATAATTTTTATTTTCATTCCATTCATTGTAATATATTTTTGTTGTGAACATTTAGATAAACTAATTTTTGTTATACAATATATTTTGATGTACTGTAACTTCTTCATTTAGGTATATTAAATTCATTATAATACATTTCGGTGCATACATTTAGGTATACACATTTTGGTACTAACATTTCGGTGCATACATTTCAGTAGACACATTTCGGTGCATACATTTAGATACATACATTTCGGTACTAACATTTCGGTGCATACATTTCGGTACACACATTTAGGTACATTAATTTAATATTAATACATTTCAATGCATATATTTAGGTACATACATTTCGGTGCATATATTTAGATACATACATTTCGGTGCATATATTTAGTTATATACATTTCAGTGTATATATTTAGGTACACACATTTCGGTGCATACATTTCGGTATACACATTTAGGTACATTAATTTAATATTAATACATTTCAGTACTAACATTTAAATATATTAGTTCAATATAATATATTTCGGTACAAACATTTCGGTACTAACATTTAGGTACATTAATTGAGTCTTTCAAGTTTGAAGAATGTTAAATAAAATTAATAAATTAAAAAACTCTTTTTTGGTCAAAAAATAAATTAAAATTTGTGTATTAATAAATTTAAATATTTAATGGGAGATATTAAATAAAATACACGTTAATTATTTTGAATTAAGGACACATTAGAGACTAAAAATCAATATTCAATCTAATACTAGACTTTTTAAAATTTTAATCTTCTTAAAAGATTAAAGTTCAAAAACTCCAAATTTTTATTTTGAAAGATACTCTTTGATATTTCTCTTTTTTTTTTCTTTTCAAAAACTCCGCATGCTTTTCCACCGTCCAATTACGTGTCGGTAGGGTTACAAGACCATTTTTGTCTCCCTGGGGCCTCGCCTGAAGGTGTTTTTCTTCCAGATGACACTTTAAGAGTCTTTCACTTGGAGTAGATGATTACACACGTCATTTTTAAACAAAAAACACAACCACTGTCATTTTTTTCAGTCGTGATCTGAACTACTGCAGTGCCATAACGATGGGTACCATCATGGCAGCCCATCTCATGGAGCCTCCTCTTCATCCTCCTTCCGGTCAAAACTTCAGTTTTCAATAACATATTTTGTTTATTTATTATATGACTATTAGATTATTAAATTTGGCTGAATTTTAGTATAATTAATTTTTAAAGAGTGACTTTGAATGTAAAAGATTCAAATTATGTATACCAGATGAAAATAAATAAATAAAATAGAGTGAAATTATTTTAATGAGAATATTACTATCATTACAATTAATGGAAGAGGAAATATAATGAGCTAGTGTTATCTACATCCCCAAGTGAATAAGAACATTCAACAATGGCAAGTTGTTGATGAGGAAGACTTGGTCCAAATGTAAAGTTGGGAGTGAGAATGTGAGGACAAAAAGAGACTAAATTGTGTAAGGGTTTATAAGTGATTGGACTACTTCTCATATTGTTAATTGATTTTACAAAATGCAACTCTTACCATATATTTATACCATTATTTATACTATCTCTCTAATAGAGATAAGATTCACATGCGTTGGTGGACACTACCGTTATTATAGATAATATAAATGATGGTATAAATAAGTAATAAAGTATAACATTACTCTTGATTTTATGGTAGAATTTTAACTTTCTTAATTGGAGAAAATGTGTGATATAAGACACATCTTTTGTAGCTGCCTTTCTTTTAAGGAAAATACTTGGGTATAAATTGACTCACCTCTGAAGTGCCCCAATAATATTGCAACATTTATATTTCAAAACTTTATCCCAATATTTGTATCTTACTAAGCAAACACTCACTTATCATTTTAAACTCATAACCAGACACCTTTCATCATCTTTCTCATTCTGTTAGATGCCATGGCTGATGTGCCATAACTAATCCATATCCATGGACCCCAACCACCCCATCTCCTTCTTCCACCAGATCCCTCACACCCCCGCGTCAGAGGATTTGCTCTCTCTTTCGTTCTTTCTCTTTGAATCAACATAAAAAAGAAGTGGCCGGATGCAATCGACGCCTATGATGCCATGGTTTCCGGCGAATGGCAGAGAAGTGGTTCTAGGTACGTCTTTTAGGTAAATTACAGTATACAATTCAATTAGGGTAAATTACAAAAGTTACCTCAACTATTGGTATCACGACACTTTCATATCTCATTTTTAAAAATTGACAATGTCATACCTCATTTTACAAATTTGTGCTAATGTTATACCTTTGTTACTTGGCTGTGAATTTCTCAGTTAAAATGCTGACGTGGCTTGATCGGGGTGCTTCTTCTTCTTCTTCTTCTTCTTCTTCTTAGTCAGGTGGGAGGTGTTGGGTAGTCAGGTGTGAGGTGTTGTTGGGGGGGGTGTGAGGGTGTTTTCTTTTTTCTTCTTCAGGTTAGTCAGGTGTGAGGTGTTGTTGGGGGGGGGGGGGTGAGGGTGTTTTCTTTCTTCTTTTGCTTCTTCTTCTTCTTCTTAGTCAGGTGGGAGGTGTTGGGTAGTCAGGTGTGAGGTGTTGTGAGGGGGGTGAGGGTGTTTTTCTTCTTCTTCTTCTTCTTCTTCTTCTTCTTCTTAGTCAGGTAGGAGGTGTTGGGTAGTCAGGTGTGAGGTGTTGTAAGGGGGGGTGAGGGTGTTTTTCTTCTTCTTCTTCTTCTTCTTCTTCTTCTTCTTCTTCTTCTTAGTCAGGTGGGAGGTGTTGGGTAGTCAGGTGTGAGGTGTTGTGGGGGAAGGGGGTGAGGGTGTTTTTTTTCTTCTTCTTCTTCTTCTTAGTCAGGTGGGAGGTGTTGGGTAGTCAGGTGTGAGGTGTTGTCAGGTGTGAGGTGATATAAGGGGGGGTGAGGGTCTTCTTCTTCTTCTTCTTCTTCTTCTTCTTCTTCTTCTTCTTCTTCTTAGTCAGGTAGGAGGTCTTCTTTTTCTTCTTCTTCTTCTTCTTTTTCTTTTTCTTTTTCTTCTTCTTCTTAGTCAGGTGGGAGGTGTTGGGTAGTCAGGTGTGAGGTGTTGTTGGGGGAAGGGGGTGAGAGGTGTTGGGTAGTCAGGTGTGACGTGTTGTAAGGGGGGTGAGGGTGTTTTTCTTCTTCTTCTTCTTCTTTTTCTTCTTTTTAGTCAGGTGGGAGGTGTTGGGTAGTCAGGTGTGAGGTGTTGTTGGGGGGAGGGTGTTTTTCTTCTGCTTCTTCTTCTTCTTAGTCAGGTGGGAGGTGTTGGGTAGTCAGGTGTGAGGTGTTGTAGGGGGTGAGGGTGTTTTCTTTTTTCTTCTTCAGGTTAGTCAGGTGTGAGGTGTTGGGGGGAAGGGTGTTTTCTTTTTTTTTTCTCCTTCTCTCTTCTCTCTTCTCTCTTCTTCTTCAGGTTAGTCAAATGGGTTTTTGTTGGGGAGGGGGGTGTTCTCCTTTTTTTTTTTTTTTTTTGAACCTGGAGATTTCTCCGCCCATTAATTTTGCTGTCTTTCCATTACTCAACGTATGGGTCTCCTTAGTCTAAATGGAGATTAGAATTTACTGTCCAACTTTGTGTTTAACTGCCTTTCATGTGGTGAAAAAACACAATTAAAACCAAAAGTTTTTTTGGGGAGGGGGAGGAACTGGGTGTTTCCTTCTTCTTTTTTTTTTCCTTCTCTCTTCTTCTTCTTATTCTACAGGTTAGGTTGGGTGGGTGGGGGGACGGACGAACTGGGTCTACTTTTTTTTTTCTTCTTATTCTTCCTCTCTTCCTCCTTCCTTCTTCTTCCTTTTTCTTATTCTTTTTGGGTTGCAGGAAGATCGGCAGAGAGAGAGGGGGAAGGGACGAACTGACTTTTTTATTATTTATTTATAACTTTTCTTTATTATTTTAATATTTTAAAAATATTAAATAAATTTTTTTAATAATTTAATAAATTTTTAATAAAAAATGAGCTCCGAATCAAGCCACGTCAACATTTAACTGAAAATTTCGCGGCCAATTAACGGAAGGTATAACATTTGCACAAATTCGTAAAATGAGGTATGACGTTATCAATTTTAAAAGATAAGGTATGAAAGTGTCGTGACACCAATAGTTAAGATAATTTTTTGTCATTTACCCATTCAATTAATATGATCAAAGTCTTAGCCAACTTCTGGTGGAAAATTAAAAAAGTGGCCGCCATTTGATCATGCAACTTGGACAAAATATATTATAAGGTAAATTATATAAAACTATCTTAATTATCGATCGAACCACAATTTCATACTTTATGTTTTAAACATTGCAATGTCATACCTCAATATATGAATTCGTTGCTATGTCAGACTTCCGTTAAGTTGAGGTACAACATTGCAATATTTAAAACATAAGGTATGAGATTGCAATATTTAATAGTCAAATTGACAGAAAATTTAACGGAGGTCTGACATTACAACGAATTCATAAGTTGAGGTATGACATTGTAATATTTAAAACATAAGGTATAAGATTGTGATTCGATTCATAATTGAGTTAGTTTTTTTTGTAATTTACCCTATATTATATATTATATATGTACACGTTGCCAATATATGACTAAAATCTAATGGTTGTCTTCTTCTTACATGCAATGCATGATTCAGCCAGTCGGAATATAACTGTTGGTCGTTTAAGTTCACGCCGTCGAGGAGAGCAAGTTCTGCACATGTACAATATGAAGATGAAGTTGATGATGAGGATACTATTACTCTGCTTCCTCAGCTGCTTCTGGTTTCAGCTGTCCTTTGCTCAAAATGCTACCACTGATCCGTCTGAAGGTTCTCTCTCTCTCTCTCTCTCTCTCTCTCTCTCTCTCTCTCTCTCTCTCTCTCTCTCTCTCTCTCTACACACATACTTTGCCACACTTTGCCACATGTAAGTGTTTTTGACCAGGAACTGGGCTTTTTTCCCTAAAAAAAATTGACATTTGAAGTGTTTTTCGACTATGAAATGAAGTTTTGAGGAACTTATTTGCAAAGCCTTTTTTCTTCCCATATACAAGACATCCAAATTAAGGGTAATTTTCCTTTGTAATAATCAATTTGATCTCTCATTTGATTCGAGATAGTCTGGTAAGTGGTAACACAAGTCAAATTACGGTGATATAATCTAATACACACAAGGACTGAGTTAACTGAGAGTGCAGTGAGAGCGTTGAACTCAATATTTGAACAATGGGACACACAAGCAGTGCCGGGGCTGTGGAATATCAGTGGAGAACCCTGCAGTGGATCTGCCACCAACGGCACCGACTTGATGAGCCCCAATAACAACCCAGCCATCGAATGCGACTGTTCTTACGACAACAATGCTACATGCCACATCACGAAACTGTATGTTAAACTACTCTCTCTTGATGAACAAGATTTCCATGCCACTGCTGATTTTTCACTTGCTACCTATATATTTTAACGTCATAATTTGACCGTGTCGCTCCATTTTATGTAGTTCTAAATGTTCAATCTTTTTGCTTTCTAGGAGAGTGAATGCTCTAGACAAACGAGGGGTGTTTCCAGAAAAATTTGTGGCTCTGAGATATCTCACATATTTGTATGAATTTTTTTCAACTCCCTTCTCTGTTTTTGGTTCATCAAAATCATATATTGGATATTAAAAATTGTAGAATTATCAGACAGACGGGCCAAAAGTTCACTTCCAACAACACGAATATTGTCTCCAACTTGGTAATTACCACCTGCATAATCCGTCAGGTGTGGGGTTTATCTCAAAAGGCCTCGACATTAGTTGGAGTGGAATTTGGATATTTAAACTCTTCTTTCTTTATTTCTCTAGCCGATGTGGGATTTCAACAAAAATATGGTGATGTTGTAAGATTAAGAGTTAACGATTACACTTCCTTTCAATTTTTGTAGGAGTATCGATGAGAATTATTTCACCGGTCCCCTACCGGCATTCATTGGCAATATGTCTGCATTGATTGAATTGTAAGTAGTGAGAGAACATTTCTTTAAGTACTCATACTTCTGATGAGACCCGTAGCAATTTGTATACTTCATTTTGAATATCATAATCTACAATTATGTTCTTTACACCTTTTCGCTACTATTTATGCCGTAATCTAAAAAAAAAATCATTATGCTTTTATTAAATAATGCAGTACTAGTTTCCTATTATGTAATGTAATTAAGTTTAATTGTGCTTATCTTTCACTAACTGATATCTCCATTCAGGTCAATTGCCTTCAATTCATTCTCTGGGCCCATCCCCAAGGAGCTTGGAAACCTTAAGGAGCTAACTCTGCTGTAAGCCGTGAAAAATTAGAGAGCGTACAATAAAATTTCGTGTCGTAAACATGAGATACATAACTTCTTGTTATAAGCTAAAAATCTGGTTATGAATGAACAATCGAAGAACATAAAATGAGAAGGATAACAACAACAACACTAACAACAAATCATTTTCCCACTAAGTGAGGTCGACTATATGAATCCTAGAACGTCATTGCGCTCGGTCCTGTGTCATGTCGTCTATTAAATCCAAATACTCTTAAGTCTTTTCTTAGAGTCTTTTCCAAAGTCTTCCTAGGTCTTCCTCTACCCCTTCGGCCCTGAACCTCTGTCTCATAGTCGCATCTTCTAACCGGGGCGTTAGCAGGTCTTCGTTGTACATGTCCAAACCACCGTAACCTTTCTAGTGTGCCCACACATCCAACAAAGCATTCTCATCTCTGCTACACCCATTTTATGTATGTGTTAGTGCTTCACCGCCCAACATTCCGTACCATACAACAATGTCGGCCTTATTGTCGTCATATAAAATTTTCTCTTGAGCTTTAGTGGCATACGGTGATCATACAACACGCCAGATGCACTCTTTCACTTCATCCATCCAGCTTGTATTCTATGGTTAAGGTCTCCATCTAAATCTCCGTTCTTTTATAGGATAGATCCTAGGTAGCGAAAGCGGTCGCTTTTTGGTATTTCCTGGTCTCGGATCCTCACCCCTAACTCAATTGGACCTCCAGTTGCACTGAACTTGCACTCCATATATTCTGTCTTTGACCAACTTAGGCGAAGACCCTTAGATTCCAACGCTTCTCTCCAAAGGTTAAGCTTTACATTTACCCCTTCCTGAGTTTCATCTATCAACACTATATCGTCTGTGAAAAGCATACACCAAGGAATATCATCTTGAATATGTCCCGTTAACTCATCCATTACCAATGCAAAAAGGTAAGGACTTAACGATAAGCCTTGATGTAACCCTACAGTTATGGGGAAGCTTTCGGTTTGTCCTTCATGAGTTCTTACGGTCGTCTCTGCTCCATCATACATATCCTTTATAGCTTGGATATATGCTACTCATACTCATTTCTTCTCTAAAATCCTCCAAAAAATGTCTCTTGGGACCCTATCATATGCTTTTTCCAAATCTATAAAGACCATGTGTAAATCCTTTTGCATATCTCTATATTTTCCCATCAATCTTCGTAAGAGATAGATTGCCTCCATGGTTGAGCGCCCTAGCATGAACCCGAATTGGTTGTCCGAGATCCGTGTTTCTTGCCTTAGTCTATGCTCAATGACTCTTTCCCAGAGCTTCATTGTATGACTCATTAGCTTAATACCCCTATAGTTCATGCAATTTTGTATGTCGCCCTTATTCTTGTAGATAGGCACCAAAGTGCTCTTTCGCCACTCATTTGGCGTCTTCTTCATTTTCAAAAACCTATTGACAAGATCTGTAAGCCATGCAATACCAGTCTCTCCCAAGACTTTCCACACTTCGATCGGTATATCATCTGGGCCCACTGCTTTTCTATGCTTCATCTTCTTTAAGGCTACAACCACTTCTTCCTTCCTAATTCGACGATTAAAGGAGTAGTTTCTACACTCTTCTGAGTTACCCAACTCCCCTAAAGAAGTACTCCTTCCATGTCCTTCATTGAAAAGATTATGAAAATAACCTCTCCATCTATCTTTGACCACCTTTTCCGTAGCAAGAACCTTTCCATCCTCATCCTTAATGCACCTCACTTGGTTTAGGTCCCTTGCTCTAGCTAGTTTATGGATATCTAACTCTCCTTCTTTGGTATCTAGTCGCTTATACATCTCGTCAAAAGCCGCTAGCTTAGCTTCTCTCATAGCTTTTTTCGCCTCCTGCTTCGCTATTCTATACCTTTCACCGTTTGCATCGGTCCTATCCTTGTATAAGGCTTTACAACATTCCTTCTTAGCCTTAACCTTTGATTGTACCTCCTCATTCCACCACCAAGATTCTTTTTGATGTGGAGCAAAGCCCTTGGACTCTCCTAGTACCCCTTTTGCTACCTTGTGGATACAACTAGCCATGGAATCCCACATTTGGCCAGCTTCTCCCTCTCTGCAAAATCTAGCATAGCATATTCTCTTCATCTCTCTACAATTCACACACACTCTGTACTTTACATAACCGTTAGAATCCAAGGTGGATTCTCTCTGTTCACAAAACAATCTCAGCCTTACATCTAGCTAGTTGCTAGGACCATTACACCTGGCATTATTTGCCTTACTACATTAGAGCTGCACACTTGGTATTTTAAACTCAAGTGAATACACAAATTTGATACACAACTTATTTCCTAATCAGCTATAGACTTACAATTCAACACAACCTTCTATAATTGCTTTCAAGTAAGTGTTTGCCCGTTCAACATGACTTGCAGGAGCATCGGATCAAATAATTTCTCCGGAACACTCCCTCCAGAACTTGGTAATTTAGTCAAGCTCCAACTACTGTAAGTGCTTCATTAAATCATCAAATTTGGATTACATGTTAATTCCTTACGGATGAGCAAAAATTGCACGTTATCGTATGAAATGGGTATTAATCAGTTGCCTTACGATTTTCACAGTTTAATTGACTTCTGTGAAATCAGTGGTGAAATTCCTTCAACATTTGCCAAGCTCACCAACATGCAAATGTTGTAAGAACGGCTCTTAAATCGTATTTTAGATTTGTTCGTTTATCCAGTACTTTGAGATTGCTTTTCTTGGATGAGCTTAGTATAAGTCAACTTTTTGAATTTTATAGCCATGCATTGGACAGTCCTTACTCAGGAAAGATACCTGATTTCATAGGGAATTGGACACAACTCACTTCTTTGTAAGTAGAGAAACCTTTGATCTTTTGCAGTTTATGAAAGCAGACCTGAGATGGATAATTTGTTGACAAGCTTCATATATGTTTCTGTAGGAGATTGCAGGGGAACTCTTTCGAAGGCCCAATACCAACCAGCTTTTCTCAACTGACCTCATTGAACATTCTGTAAGTACAAATGTTTCATAAATTGTAATTCTCTCTCTCTCTTTCTCCGAAGACGGGATTTCAGTTTATTTTGCATATAATGATGTAGGCGAATCAGTGACATATACAATGGGAGCTCCTCTCTTGATTTCATAAAAAATCTGACACGCTTGAGTGAATTGTAAGTGAAGACTCTCATCGATCCAGATACTTTCATCTAACTTATTTTTCCTTTTGAAGTTTGATATCTTACTCCATCTACTTTTTATCAAATTTTATGTTTTTGGAATTCAGAAAACTACGAAACGCATTAATCACTGGTACCATCCCATCTGATATTCGACAATATCAAAGTCTACAGATACTGTACGTACCAGCGAATATAAGCTTGAGTCCCAACGAGACCAATTAGTTTTCCTTTATTATGATTGCTCCTCTCAACTTATCGTTGGTGTTGCAGGGATCTGAGTTTCAACAATTTGACAGGCCAACTCCCCAGTTTTTTGTTCAACATGCGTTCTCTTACATCCTTGTAATGCCCGTCCTTATTATTATCTTTTTATTGCCTTATCATACATAAGTTATCAAATCTTCAACATTCCCTACTTTGATTAAAGATCTGGACTAATCCTTCTAGATTTTGTGCACATCTGACCTTTTGTTTGTTCATCTCTTTTTCTTTTCTGGGTGCCTTCTACTATAATCGAAATGGCCAGGTTTCTTGGAAACAATAGTCTCTCCGGATCTCTTCCGAGCCAAAGGAGCGATCAACTTCAGACTATGTAAGTCCTCGTTTCTTAAAGTAATCATATAGAATGCACGGTGCATGTATGTATTTGTGTATAATCGTAAGCATTCTAATCCTATCTTACACAAGTTCTTAATAACTTTCATGCATTTTGTGCCTTCTGACTCTATTTTGTTATTTGCAGAGATTTGTCTTACAATTTTTTATCAGGAAACTTTCCCCAGTGGGTGACCACAACACCGCAATTGTACGTGTTCTTTTATCTTTCACTTTCATTTTACAGTTTAAATCACTAGAATATGTTTGGACAAAAAAATATCGCTGAGATTCGTTTTCACAGTGCTACTTGCCTACTAAGTTTTGATCTTGTACATGGAATTTTCATTTGATAAAGATATAGTTCTTAATGTGTTGATTGATTAATGATTTTATGCAGGAACTTAGTGGTCAACAACTTCACAATTGACAGTTCAAACATAACGTCAGTTGAAATTTCTCTTACTCGTTTTAGATAAGCAATATTATCACTACTCTTCCACTACATGATTCTATTTGGATAACTAATAATTGTTCTCTTTGTTTGCAGTCTTACTAGATTGAATTGCCTCCAGAGAAATTTTCCATGCAATCGAAATACCCCACAATGTAATCTGCTCTTATGTCACCCATCATTTACTAATTTAACGCAACATCATGTTAGAGGAAAAGGTATTGCTTCTCTAGTTATGTATACATATGGATATAGATTGCAAGCATGTTTTCATAAGTTCAGTAATACGCATAACTGGTTAGAAATATGTGCCTGAAGAACATTTGTATGAGTCTTCAATTTGACGTTTCATCGCTAATCATGGGTAGATTCTGGTATTACATGAAACTTACAGATGCAAACTTCTCAATCAACTGTGGTGGACCGCAAATGAGGGGACGTGATGGCATATTGTATGAGACTGAAGACTCAGCTCTTGGCCCAGCAACATTCAGTATCAGTACAGAGAAATGGGCTGTCAGCAATGCCGGTTTGTTTTCTTACACAAACAACCAACGGTTTGTGGTAAATACCCTTGCACAAGTCACCGGAACAGATGTGAACCTGGAGCTTTTCCAGACTTCAAGAGTGTCCGCAGGATCACTGAGATACTATGGCCTGGGCCTTGAGAATGGGCCCTACACTGTAACATTGTACTTTGCAGAGACGGTTTATAAAAGTCGCACTTCGCAAACTTGGAAAAGTCTAGGACGGCGTGTATTTGATATTTATATTCAGGTAAGACCGCTTATAGAATAAAAATTCTAACTTATTTGAAGTAAACACCTCATTGGATAGGTTTTCGATGTTTTAAGCTACATTAACTATAGACAGTGATTTAAAGGAGACTAGAATTATCACCTACCTCTTCATTTGGTTGCTAGGGTACCCGCAGGACGAAGGACTTTGACATATCGAAGGAGGCAGGTGGTGTTAACCGAGCAGTTGTGAGAAAATTTAATGTTAGCGTGTCAGAGAATTATCTTGAAATTCATCTGTTTTGGGCTGGTAAAGGGACTTGTTGCATACCTGATTTTGGTGATTATGGCCCACTAATAGCAGCTATCCATGCTGCTTCAGGTATAGTATGTGCTAACTTATAGAGATTTCCTGTGAGTGGTTTTAAATGTATTTTTCTGCTGTTAATTGACACTGAAGAATTCATCTATTTTATCGCTCAGATTTTACACCAACTACTCCAGGAAAGAAGAGCAAGACTGGATTGATAGTTGGTATTGCAGTTCCTGTTGGAGTTGTGAGCTTGCTATTAATATTTACGATTCTATATATGAGGAGGAAAAAATCAGAAAAAGAGGACGACAAAGGTAAACGACCATATTATTAGTGGTATCCAATTCAGGTTTCTCTACTCTGACATTAACACACACAAGTAAGAATGCTTTCACGAAAGTAAAACTTATGTCACACTGTTTTGTGAATGTGCAGATATTCTAGGATTAGGCCCTCGACCAAATACTTTCAGTTATGCTGAGTTGAGAGCTGCAACAGAAGATTTTAATCCTTCAAATAAGTTAGGAGAAGGAGGATATGGCCCTGTTTGTAAGGTGAAATTCGTATTACATTAGTATCATGTACTTGAAGTAATGACAAGAGAAAGGGATAGAGAGCAAGCGAAAAAGAGAAGAAAATAAAGCTTCTTTTTTCTTTCCCTTCATGTCACTAAATTGTGTTTCTGTGTACATTGTAGGGTACACTTTCTGATGGGAGAGTAGTGGCTGTGAAGCAACTTTCAGTAGCATCTCACCAAGGGAAGAGTCAATTTGTATCTGAAATTGCTACCATATCTGCTGTGCAACATCGGAATCTAGTGAAATTGTATGGATGCTGCATCGAAGGCAGCCACCGCATTTTGGTTTATGAGTATCTTGAAAACAAGAGCCTTGATCAGGCACTTTTTGGTACAAACCTATCTACTTTTAGGTTGCATAGAAACAACATTGTCTGCAGTTTCAAGCACTCTAAAATTGTTAAGAAATGTTTTTGATTGGATGTGTTCACTAATATTTCAGGAACAAGTAACTTGCACCTTGACTGGCCTGTTCGATTCAATATATTGTTGGGAACAGCAAGAGGACTTGCTTACCTTCATGAGGAGTCAAGGCCAAGGATTATACATCGAGATGTCAAAGCGAGTAATATTTTGCTCGATGCAAAACTCTCACCAAAAATATCAGATTTTGGACTGGCAAAGCTTTATGATGACGAGAAAACCCACATCAGCACCCGGGTTGCAGGGACAATGTAAGCCATCCTTTATTTTTTTCCCATAGGTTACATAAATTATAGCCACACACATTTATACTTGCATGAAATTTTAATACACATCATGTTAATAATGCTACTAGTGATCTCAAGAAACATTGTGCAACCATTTTATTATCTTGCATTGCAGAGGCTATTTGGCACCAGAGTATGCAATGCGTGGACATTTGACAGATAAGGCTGATGTGTTTGGTTTTGGAGTCGTTGCTTTGGAGATCCTCAGCGGGAGACCAAACTCTGACAATAACTTAGATCCAGAAAAGATTTATCTTCTTGAATGGGTAGGAATTGCATTCCCCTAAATTTATTTTGGCATTGTTGTGAAAAACTTATTCACCCTTTCCTTGGACCATGGCATAATGTTTTTCAGGCATGGACTCTACATGAAAATGACCAAATTCTGGGGTTGGTGGATCCAAGATTGACTGAGTTTGACAAAACTGAAGCGACTAGATTGATAAAAGCAGCTCTCATGTGCACGCAGGCATCACCGATGACAAGGCCATCTATGTCTCGCGTGGTAGCAATGCTCTGTGGAGACATTGACATAGGCACTGTCATGTCGAAGCCAAGCTATTTGACATATTATGATTTTAAAGATGTAACGACAATGTCAACGGGTAACCTCTTGATGGAGGATGGTACCCCATCAACTGCATCCAAGTATAGTAATGTTCGCCTCAACCATCAGCCCAAAGGCAGCAATGCAAGTGGTGCTAATACCGCCGGGGTTGACTCTGTGCCTTCTCCTGTAAACGTCACTCAATCACTGGTCGATGGCATTGTAGGAGAAGGAAGGTGATAAATAACGGGAAATGATTTCTGAACACCTTTTATCCTTTTGTGCACCCCTGTACTTGTCCTTGGGTCTTTTCTGCCTCTAAAGTTTTGGCTATGATGATGTATATCTAAAATAAGATACGATTTTATAGATATTTGAGTCAAACTTGCATGTCAATTTTGTGTTAGTATGTTGCAGTATAAATCTCCTCTTTTAATCAAAAGGAAAAAAATGGATGTTTCTTTTTCTATAGTTGGTGCTATTCACACTCCCATTTTAACTTCTCACATTTTTTTTGGTAATTTTTGTCTTTTGGTCTTTTTTAATTCATTCGATCCGACGGCCAAAAATTGAGAAGAGTGGGTGGAGGTAAAAATAGGAGTGAACTAGGAATATGCCCACGCGATGCTGCAGGACTTGAATGCACCAACCTTAACTACATGAATAAGACACATTTAACCTGAAAAACATTCAACATAATCATGAACGAACAAAAAGGATAGATGTAGGAAATTATAAAAAGCATTGTAACCATAGATCCAGGAAATTATAAAAATACATCTAGTCATGAGACAATATAATAGTTGTGGGAAGGTGAGTATGCAACCAAGAATCTAAGATATACTTGACTTGCAATTCCATTATAATTTCACACAACCAAAAAAGATCAAATTTTGATTGAAACATCAAACAAAGCAATCTCATATGTTACAAATTGGACCAATAAATAAAGAACATAACGATATAATTTTAAAATAAATTACTGCAAATTAACATGAATTAAAAAGAAAAGAAAAAGATATTTTATCTGAAGAAAGCTCAAATTTCCTTGTGAGCCGTCCATCCCAATTTTGTTTTTTTATGAATCTGCTCATTTTATCAATCAAAGAATCTCTAGCAACAAAATACAAGCAGGCGGGCAAAAGAATCACAAAACACCAACACCCATCAAAACTATCACATCAAATTGATAAAAAAAAAAAAATAAACCAAATAACAATGTGGGTTCAACAATCTGCGATCTCTAGAACAAATCTGTGAAGGAAGAAAAAAGGGCCAAAATTAGGCGTTGAGTAAATACAGAGGTGGAGGAGCTAACCATGAAAAGGAGGCGAGAGAAAGAAGTGACGTAATCGGAAATGTTGTGCGTTTATCGATCCATAGTGATGTCAAGGAAGCGAGCATCTGAGTCTCCACCACACGTCCGACTCGATGAACACCCATGAGGAGTCTGATTCAGCTGTAGAGTGAGAGCGTTGCATCACCAATTTTCTGTAGTTCTTTCCAAGAATAACTAATTCTTTCCAAATTCCAATCAAGAAAAATTAAAAATTGTATGTAAATTTAACCAAGTCACTGCTATCACCAAATTTTTTTTCTTAGCCAATTCTTTGAATTCATGTAGCAGGAAAGATTAAACACCGGCTGAAAAAATAATAATAAAACAAAGATTGATCTCATGCACTAAAAAACAACAAACAAATATCATAGCAGCATTAAGATAATAATAAGAACATACCAGGGGCACCAAGAGAAGTGTTAGATACTAAAAAAACAGCAAACAAATAGGAAAAAAAAGAAGAAGCAGTCAGTCAATCTTAATTTCCAAAAAAATCTATAAAAAATATCAAAAAAAAAGAGAGGAGAGAAGAAAGACAAACATCCACAGTCGGCCACAGAAGGAGGTGAGACGTTGCAAGCGGCGGGGAGGGAGGCGGCCTGTGATGTTCAAAACGATGCCAAACGGAGCACTGCTCTTGAAGACCACAACTAACCCAAAACAAAATTTTGACAGTTTCATCCAAACTAACAAAAATACAGAATAAAAACTGAAAGACTCAATCGGTCACACAAAAATTACTCCTCAGTTTACAATCTCCAATCATCAAATTGTCTAACAAAATTGAGAAAACTTGAGCAAAAAGTTTTCTAGGAAAAAAAAAGTAGCAGATTGGATTCAATATTACAATGGTGTAATTTGGATTGTCTATCCACAAGCCCTAGACTATTACAATGGTGTAAACGGAGTAATCTGATGCAGCAGGAAATATAGAGCAATAGCCCTCTGCATAATACAGTACCAATTTATCTCCTATATTTTTCTCCAGACAATTTCATCCTCATTGTTAAGTTTTCACTTCCACGATGCTGATCATGCAATTCTTTTGCCTAATCTTCTGATAGTCATCTGTTATCAATTTTCCTTTCTGTAGCAACCTTTTTAGTTACATAAGATAAAATTGAGGATACAACTATGAATTCTGTAGCTTCTGTGGTGATCTCTTCTTGTATACGGATCTTACCAATAATATACATTTCATTACATTCCGCAACCTCTAAACGAAACTTGTGCCATCAAAATGTCAAAAACTAACACGAATACATGAAATTTTGAATCGCATTAGCAACAGCCAGCTCCTGATTCAAGCAGTCACATATATCATATGCATATACACACACATACATATATCTATATATATATATATATATATATATATATATATATATAATAAGTTGATGCGTTCAATGGGCATGAACTTATCAGAAATTATGAAACCGATTGAACACGTTTAGTGTAATGTCCGCAATTAAATAATGAGCATGAAAATGACTAACAGGGGTAACAAAAACTGCTCAACTTATAAATTAAAGCATCCAATATTTACAAAATAATTGACAATTTTCATGGTCAAATTAATAAGGAAAATTATAATTAAATAAACTTGATTGTTTCAACTGCTCATTCTAACGAAGCAGCAGTAGTTCGACATATTGCTTCTGATAAAAATTATTATATATCCCAAAACAGAAGATCTACAGAACTTTAGACATGAATATTTCAAGATATGAATTTGAGGCCTGCTACACATCATTAGAGAGGACTAAATTTAAGATCAATAGGATAAAAAGACATGCATTTTTATATTTTCATGCACATACTTCTTGTACTCAATGCATTTCCAAAGGAGAAGGGAAGGATACCATCTCGTTATCTATTCTCTTCCAAAACAGTAGCATATCTCTGGCTTTTTCCTTACACAAGTTGTAACCCCCTCATCAATTTAAGAGATCTACTGACCTTCAATTTCACCTACAAAGAATAAAAGAGTCGACAGTTCAGTGCTGATGTAACCCCTCTGTCCTGCTTCTCTCTGCTTCTTCCCCCTCCCACCCACCCCCCCCCCCCCCCAAAAACCCCAAGCAATTAACGATAATTTAAATCATCATATAATTAATCCAAATTCTCAACTGTACACAGAAAATTGAAAGCTCAATAATTCGGAAAATCTCAAAGATTAAATTTGAGAAGGGTAAAATGAAAAAAAATACCTGGATGTTTTGTTGGAGGAGGAGAGGAGCTTGAGCAGCTCAGTGACTCTGTCACAGCAATTTTCAAACCTGCAGAGTTTCTCTCTTGTGATTTTTCTTTAAGATTTTGCTGCTTTCTTTGAAGGTTTGGAAGCTTTTTTATGTACATATACTATTAAAAAGACAAAAAAACACACATTAGTCGAAAGAAAATAACATTGACAATTTAATTGAAAAACAAACTGAAACATGAAAAATAAAAAATAGGCGACCCTTCTATAGCTTTTAATATTCCGTCTTATGTTATTGATAATATGTGGGATCCTAGTGTTTTTTCCCTCATATAGGATATACTTATTTACTAAGACCAACCGCACACACTAAGAATACACCATACTAAACAAAAGCCACAAATCAAATAACTATACATCCAGAATAAGACTATCAGAATGACAAAGACGGATGAGATCTAAAATTAGCACGGAGCAAATGAGGTGTACAACCCTCCAACTTTCTAAATTGACTAATTCAAAAAACTTTGTAGCAGAACATGGAGAAAGGATGGAACAAAGAGATCCATTGTGCTGATGTAATAGTCTGTGATGCATAGTAAGTCGAGTTAAATAAAAAATTACCATTTCTTAAAACAACAAATAGACATCTAAACCTGCTGTCCATACTAGTTGTTAGAAAGTTTTATTAAAAAAAAGGAACATAGCAAGGTAACCTAATTAAAGCATGAAAAAATAACTTTCATGAATGTTAGCAAGGCAGAAGAACCTTACAGTATACGCTAATACAGATTATAATTCATTGCAGACTGAAAGAACTCAAATATCCTAAATAACGAAACCTAACACAGTTATTAAATCATTCAAAATATATAGAAACGGAGAAATTGGAAACAACTTGTTGAAGTTCACCTCTACAATTAATTTCCATCTTAGAATCCTACACCTCAAAACAAACATTAAAACAACACCTTAGGTAGCCATCATACTCTCAAAATTCCTCAAATCTCTTATACATCACAAAGAGAAGCAAATGATCTAGATAATTGAATATTAATATGACTACTATGTATTCAGTTTCATTCTTGTTTCTTCTCTTTGTTTTCAATTCTTTTGATTATCCCCCAATGAAGTCGAAATCTATTAAATTATTCTGGTCTAATCACACGACGGAGTCTTCCTAGTTCTACTGGACTGACCCTGCATCATAACCTGACCATTTTCCCATACCAACTCAAGAAAATCATTTCTGCATTAAAATCCCACAACAAATCCACAAAATGAGCAAAGTAAAGCACGAACCTTTTTCGAAAATCCGTTGCTGTAACTGGACCTTCGAAGATTCTTTGATGAGACTGTGCCTGCAAGAAATTCTCATTGCTTATAACTCCTATTTTTATGAAAATGCTTTGGTTCTAAGCAACAAAGAACAATGAACTCACCAAAATTTCAGTTACTGGAGCTAATTTTCGCTCCAAAAATAAATAAATTTACTTCGCAGAACAGTCAATTTAATCAGCGAGAAAACTGTTGGATATTCAAATAAAAACACCCCATGCTGCCAGCCTGTTCTTCACTCAAGTTTCATGCATTAGATATATATATATATATATATATATATATATATATATATATATATATGGAGTTCCTTTTGTCAGCCGAATGTAAGATCACAAAGCAGCAGTGAGCTGCCATGTGATAATGATAAATCATGGATGTAAAGCTGCAAAACATCTAGATCAAGAACTGAAGCATCTGTAAAAGGAATAAAGCTCATCGGAAGCATGTGTGAAGGTGGATAACAGCTAGAGATTCATAGCTGCCATGTTTCATTGTTTTTCATTTTCTGTTTTGGTATTAATAGGTCTTGCAGCTAGGGTTTATGTGTGCTTCTTTTCTCTGATTGTATTCTCTCTTTTCAGAAGCTTGTAAGCTTCGGTTTTCCATCAATTTGTAAACTGGTTTTCTTTCATATATAAAGCAAAGAGTGTTGTGTGTAGTCTAGTCATTTTTCGATCCTTCCTACACTTGTTTGTTCAAGTATATTGAGAGTGTGAAAGATAGAGGTGTGATAAGTTTGTAAACTTATCACCGAAATATTGGTATTGTTAGCAAACCCTAACCTTAGTATACCAACAAAAACAACATCACCCAAAAGGTCAGAGATTTCCAAAACCAAAAGAAAATTAAGAGAGAGAAACGGAAGAGAGAGAGAGATCAGAGTACCGTTAATTAAAGTGTGGACGACGTCGGTTCTCCGAGCACTGTAATCCCTGAAGATCTCTTCCGCCTTCCGCGGACTCAAACCCATCGCCAAAATGTGGCACACCGTTAATTCCAACCACCAAATAGATGAACAAATTGCAATAAAAATTACCTTAAAAACCGAAACTAAAAAAAAAATAGAAAATCAGAACTTTCGAGTTGAAGCATTTACAGGAGCTAGAGACAATGCTCTCAACATCAGCAAAGCTCCAAATATATCCATCAGAAAACCTATCAACCATGCTTTGTTCAAACCATACGCCCTGATCACCTGCAAATACACAACACATAAAAGATTTGAAATTTTGTTATTTCTTTCTTCATTTTCAACACTTTCTTCATTTTTTGGTCATTTTGCACTTGCTCACATTGGTCAAGTGATGATGATATTGCTTTGTGCTTGACATGAATTTCTATTAGCAAAGTGTGCATCTTTCCGAAATTAAAATATTCATAAAGTTTTAGAACCAATTATAAAACTATGCTCTCTAGGGTTTCTAGGGTTTTTCTCCAGGGTTTCTCTAGGAAAGCGACGGCGAGTAGATTACGGCAGGCAGTGCCGACGGGTTTTAGGTTTTTTTCTGAATGTTTGATGTGGTTGCGAATTTTCTTTTTGGGGAAGGATACGTGGTGGGGTCTGGTCAAGCGTGGGGTGCAGTTTGTGCAGCGATGTATGGAGGATATGATGGAACGTTTTGCAGCAAGGTTGACGCTTACTACTGAGGAGCAAAGGGTGGTTGTGGTTGACGATAAGGAGGGCTTATTCCTCAAAACTTCCAAAGTTTTCTTAGTAGGGCGGGTTCTTTCTCATAAACCTATTGTGAAAGATAGGTTTCGGAGGCGTATGATGCATCTGTGGCGTCCAAAGGCTCGAGTAACGGTGGTTGAATTGGATGCTGGTTTGTTCTCGTTTGGTTTTGAGAATAAACGAGAGCGAACAATGGTGTTAAAAGGTGGTCCCTGGTTGTATGATGGGGCTTTGCTACTTTTGGCAGAGGCTGATACATTGGCTAACCCTTCTCAGATTCCTCCTTACGCACATGAGTTTTAGGTTCAAATTAAGGGTTTGCCCCTTGGGTATATGACGAGGCATATGGGACAATTTATCGGAAATCAAATAGGTAAACATATTCTCACGAATCAAAGTAGAAATGGAGATTTGGAAGGCAGATTGCTGCTTATACAGGTGGATTTGGATGTTACGAAACCTTTTCGCAAAAGTTTGCTACTGTCCATTGAGAACTCCTTGGTCAGGGTTGATCTCTGTTATGAGAAGATTCCAATCACATGCTATTTGTCTGTGGAATTGTTGGTCATACGGATGAACAATGTGCGTTGTTTTCTGCGAAGAATGATGATGATTTAACGAAACCTTATGGTCGATGGTTTCAGCATGATGTTCTTGATGGCAATTACCGTCGACCAAAGGGTGTTCGGTTTGGTTTGGAGGCTTCACGTGGGTGGTCAATGAATGCACCAATGCATGTGGAGGAGGAGGAGCCTAATCTTTCTTCAGTGGGTCGGTCTCCAAGGCTCAGTATACCGGAATTGGTGGCGAATGAAGCGATCAAATTGGAAAGTGGTGCAGTGGAGCATCATCTAAATAGTAGGCTCATTCAGGGGGGGTAAACTACCTGATTTGAATGTGGGTGTTAAGTTGGAAGAGATGGTTGTTGATGATCTAGCCATTCTCCCTTCTTAGGATCCTCTACTTGGTCTAGAGTTAATGGTAAATAATCCAGGGGTTGTTTTAAATGACTCTTCTAGTTTGAGGCTTTTTGGGTTTGACTTGAATGGTACGGTTGAGGGTAATGATGGGGATTCCGGAAGTAGAGGTTTGGTGCTAAACGATAGACCCAATCAATCTTACACGAGGGTTATGAAGTGGAACTTTGTTGAATTCTGTTATCGATCGACATCAGGTATCTTTTCTTCATGAGCATAGGCAAGTTGTGGAGGGTTCTATTACTGTGGGGTCAGACGTCTGAGTTGGGGTCTGATCCTTTCAATCTTATGCCAATTATTGAACAGTTGTAGACTAAGAAGACGAGGCCCTCAAAACGAGTTAGGAGGATAGGGAGATCTGTTCAACGTGGTGCTGATCCTTATGCTCATGGGCCCTCGAGCACGCGGTTACCAGATTTGGGGAAACGTGTTGCGCACGAAGGGATTGATATTTTGACACCTTCTGGTGGACGTAGAATGACTATGGTCAATGAGATTGAGTCCAACTTTTTGGTGGAGGTTGACGGTGGTCAACCCCGCCAGTCTCAATGAGTTGCCTAAGTTAGAACTGTCAGGGGCTTTGGAACCTTCGTGCAGTTCATGCACTTCAACGCTTGATTTTGAATAAAGATCCCACTGTGGTGTTCTTATGTGAGACGAGGAGCAATGTTTGTTACATGGAACGCTTACAGGTGAAATTGAATTAAGATAGAAGTTTTACCGTTGCGAGTAATGGAAATTCTGGTGGTTTATGCATTTTATGGAAGGAAGAGCTTGATTTGAGATTGAGGTCTTATTCCATGAACCATGTTGATTTTGATGTGGGAGAGCCTGGGGTTCATGGGTATTGGAGGCTGACTAGTTTCTATGGTTATCTGACGATTGGTGATCGTTATAAATCATGGCAGCTTTTGGATAGACTATGTGTTTGTGAGTCAATTCCTTGGTTGTGTATAGGTGATTTTAATGAAATTTTGCAAGCTCATGAATAGGAGGAGGGTGGTGTTCGAAGTGAGCATCAAATGGAGGGCTTTCGGGATATAGTTGCGCAGTGTCATTTCAACAATTTAGGGTATTCAGGGATTTCTTATACGTGGTTTACGACAAGAAGGGGTGGAATAAAGGTTCGTTTGGATCGTGCTTTGGGTACACAAACTTGGTTAGACTTGTTTCCGAACTTTAAGGTGCAGCATTTAAATAAAACCTCGTCTGACCACCTCCTAATTCTGCTCACTTGGGATGGGAGATTTTTTCAGCCGTGGGAAGAGGTAGTTTAGGTTTGAGGAGGCTTGGAATATGTATGAGGATTGTGTTGATGTGATAAGGCAAGGCTGGGACACTAGTATGGATGGTTCGGCTATCTTTCAAGTGACTGAGAAGATTAAAGCCACGAGAATGTTGTTGAACAATTAGGCATGAAATTCCGTCCATTTGGGGCCGCAAGAAATTAGGGAAGTCGAGGACAAAATCACAAGCTTATTAGGAAGAAAGTTTTGATTGGACGTTTGAATTTGCTACTTGAGCAAGAGGAACGGTTTTGGCGACAGAGGGCAAAAGAGAATTGGGTGAGACTTGGGGATCGTAACACTAAGTATTTTCATCAGAAAGTTAATCGCCGAAATAAGAGGAATTGGTTGTTCGATCTTCGGGATGAAAGCGGGGTGTGGCACGAGGATAAAGCAGGTATGGAGCAGGTTGTGCTTTCCTATTTCACTAGGTTGTTCACTTCGAATAATGTTTCCAAGTTTGATGAGGTTTTGAGTAACTTAACGCCTTTGGTAACGGCGGATATGAACAGTGATCTTGAGAGACCTATTTCAGATGATGAAGTGCGGTGTGCTGTATTTCAAATGCACCCTAATAAGGCTCCGGGGCCTGATGGTATGACTCCAGAGTTCTACCAAAAGTATTAAGGAATTGTAGGGCCGGATGTTTGTAAAGGAGTTCGTGAAATGGTGTCCTCTGGTCAAATATTACGTAAGATTAATTATACTCATGTCACTTTGATTCCCAAAGTGAAGGAGGTTACAACGATGGCTCAATTGCGCCCTATCAGTCTTTGCAATGTCATTTATAAAATTATGGCAAAGGTGTTAGCTAATCGTTTGAAGTCTGTTCTTCCTCGTATCATTTCTCTCACACAGAGTGCGTTTATTTCCGGGAGACTGATTTCAAATAATTATTTGGTGGCTGCAGAGGTTGCCCATTACATGCATAAAAGAACTTCGGGGTTGAATGGTTTTATGGCATTGAAGCTGGATGTTAGTAAGGCATACAACCGACTGGAGTGGGGTTTTTTGGAGGCAATCATGCTTCGACTTGGTTTTTCACCGAGGTGGGTTCAAATGGTTATGTTATGTGTAACTACTGTAACATTTCTTTTAAGATAAATGGTGAACAAGTGGGGTATGTTCAGCCAGGAAGGGGTGTTAGACAAGGTGATCCGTTGTCGCCGTATCTTTTTGTTACGTGTGCTGAGGGTCTTTCGGCCTTAATCAATAGGGCTAAACTTCTAGGTAGTTTACATGGTATCAAAGTGGCTCGGAGTGCCCCAAGCATTAATCATTTGTTTTTTGCGGATGATAGTTTTCTATTTGCGAGGGGTACTTTGGGTGAGTGCATAAGTATTAAGCATGTGTTGGATGTGTATGAAATTGCTTCGGGGCAGGCAGTAAACTTGGATAAGAGTTGCGTCTCGTTTAGTGCTAATCTTACACAATATGATCAGCAGATGCTAGCTAATTGTCTTGGTATGAGACGTGTGGCTTTTCATGATAAGTATCTTAGCTTACCTGTGCTTGTTAGGAAATCAAGGAAAGCGACGTTTTCTTATGCTTAAGATCGACTTTGGAAAAAATTGCAAAGTTGGCGTGGTGGACTATTAAGTGGGGCTGGTCGTGAGTTTTTGGTCAAAACAGTGGCCCAAGCTTTGCCAATGTATTCCATGCAGTGTTTTCTTCTTCCCAAGTCTTTCTATGAAGAATTAAATGTTATGATTGCCAAGTATTGGTGGAGTGGAGATCCGGGGAAGAGAAAGATTCATTGGCTTAATTGGCGTCAACTTTGCAAGCCTAAAAAGGAAAGAGGGCTGGGTTTTCGAGATCTTTATCATTTCAATCTTGCCCTTTTGGCTAAATAGGCTTGGCATTTTTTACAACACCCAGATTCTTTGGTGTTCAAGGTGTTTCAAGCTCGTTATTTTCCCAATGATAATTTTCTTTGTGCTCGTGTTAAGACTAATAGTTCGTATGTTTGGCAGAGTATTGTGAAGGCTAGAAGTGTGATTTTAAAAGGTGGTTGTTGGCAGGTGGGGGATGGGTCGTCTATTAAGATTTGGCGAGATAACTGGCTCTTTAGGGATAATTTCTTTCGGGTCTTGAGTCCTATATCGCATGGCTGAGATGGGGGGGGGGGGGGGGGGGGGGGGGGGGCTACGATGAATAGCCTATTTCTTGCAGGTTCGCTACAATGGAATGTAGTTTTGGTACGAGCTTTATTCTCTCAAGAGGAAGTGGCTGTTATTTTGAGTATCCCGTTGAGTTTTCGGTCGACCTGGGATCGTAGAATCTGGCATTATGAAAGGAATGGTAAGTTCACAGTCCATAGTGCATATTATGTGGCTAAGGCTTTGGTATCTGCCCCAAGAGTAGAGCCTAGTGGATCTGATTTTCTGCCTGATGATGGACGTAGCATAGTGTTGAGGAAGATTTGGCATGCTTGTGTGCCGGGGAAGGTCAGAATCTGTGCTTGGAGAGTATGCATGAATTTCCTACCCACGCGGGATAATCTTGTTAGGCGACGGGTAGTGGTGGAGAATTTTTGTAGTAGCTGTGGGGTTAATGGTGAATCTATTGAGCATGTGTTAAGAGATTGTAGTTTGGCTAAAACTGTTTGGTTTGGAGGTCTGGGGATTAGGGTTGAAGTTGCCCACCATACTCAACTTGTTAGTTGGCTATATTCTGTTGCGTTACATTCCTCTTCGATAGTTTTCGATCTTTGTTTGATGCTCATATGGCGATTATGGAAGCATCGTAATGATTTAATTTGGCAAGGAAAACAGGTAAGGGCGCAGGACCTGGTGATTGAAGCTGAAGGTTGGTTGCGTGATTATCACTAGTGGCATAAAAGAAGTTCGTCAAAGCCTACTAATCATCCGCAACGGTGGCTCAAACCAGACGTTTGTTGGGTAAAGTGTAATTTCGATGGCGCTTGGATTAAGCAAGGGTCGAGAGGTGTTTTCGATGTCGTTTTGCGAGATCACCAAGGGGACTTTATAGCTGCTGCTGCGGGTTTGATTGGTCTGACTGGTTCTGCTTTCCATGTGGAGCTGTTTGCTGCTCAGCAAGCCTTGTTATTGGCTCAATCGTTTTGTCCAGAGGATACACGGATGGTGTTCGAAGGTGATGCTAGCACGGTTTTGGCTGCCATGCAGAAGCAGGAGGATGACTATTTAGTGCTCGGGCCTATTATTAATGATTTGAGGTTTCTACTACAGTCTTTCTCTCAGGTGAGATTAAATTATGTGCCGCGGAGTGGTAATGTTGTTGCTCATAGACTGGCTCGACTTGGTATTGGTGGTACTCAGCAATTCTTGTGGTTTGAGGATCCCGTTGATTTCCTTAGGGATATTTTACTTGACGAAAGTTTGTAACTTAGTTTGTGGTTGCTTTGGCATGTGAGGATAGGTGTTCTAGTATTGCGGGATGCTCTTTTCCTTCGTCTAGGTTTAAAGTCCCGGCAAGGTTTTTTATTGAGGCCCTTTATGCACACTATCCTTAATATGTTCGTGATTCCTGTTTGCAATAAAGGTCGTTCTCTTTCAAAAAAAAAAAATCATAAAATTAAATTAGGATAGGTCAATTTTCTTTTGTAATCCTTATGGTTAGATCTCAATTTTAATGTCTCACACAAATCATGCAGAAGATCTCTCAGTAACACAAATCAAGATAAATTAGAAGAAGAAAGACAATCATGTTAATGGGATTTCAGTTATTCAATAAACGTGTCTACTGCATTGGGGCTGATGTATCCAACGTGGTAATCGGACATAGCCGTGGCGGAATCGCCATTAAAAATAGAGTTTACAGCTTGAGAAGGTTTTGAAAACCCTAGCAATGATCAGTGACTTGAAATAAGTTCCGACCATTCATTATGCTTGTACAAGCAGAGGCCTATTCGTATCATTAGTTTGTGGTTTCTCATTCTCAATGTTGATAAATAAGCTTTGTTGCAGTGAAAGATTGAAGAATCAAGTTTGAAGAATCAATTTATGGGTTCTCAGTTTCAATTGTTCTTAAATTTTTGAGTTTGTTCTTAGTTGTAATGGATGACGAAAATTAAAATATCTAGAGGGTGTATATTGTGTCATCCGTCAAATTATGATCATGTAATTAAGTGAACATGTGACTTTGAATATGCTAGAATGACAAATAGTAAAGCATTGTCGGATTGTTTGACTAAGTTGTTCGGAACAAAACAATTGTAGAGAAGTTATCAATCAGTCTTGCACCAAAGGACGAGAATATTGTGTATGTGATGGAAGGAATCAAGAAGATTAGGGAAATTGATCCCACTAAGGTTGTTGTCACACTCAAGGTATTTGAATAAAGGCTAATTAGGCACTCGGAAGATAGTGATGTGACTGAAAGCGCTTTTAGTAAACTCAGTGTACAAGGGAAAAATAATTCTCATGCTGGTGGCTATAAAGGCAATAAGTGTTGGAAGAACAAGGAGAAGTAGCCACTTGTGAGACCAAATGAGAAGACCAAAATAGTTGTGAAGAACAATGGCAATAAGAAAAGTTGCAGAACCTATGGAAACTTGCATTTTGGTGTGTGTTGATTCAAAGGGAGACCAAAATGTCATTAGTGTGACAAGTTAGGACATACTGCCAAAGAATGTAGAAGCAAAATTGTTCAACATGTTCACTATGCAAAGGAAGTTGGTGAAGAAACCTCTATGTTCTTTGCTTGTAATTATGCATCAGTGATTAAGGATGCACATGTTTGGTTCATAGACAGTGGTTGTAGTAACCACATGACTTCTCACGAGTCGTTGCTTAGTAATGTTGACAGGAATGTGACTACTAGAATCAAAATGAAAAAAATGAACATATTGTGCAAGCCGCTGCAAAAGCCACATTGGTAACCAAGACTACGAGTGGTACTAGGCACATTAAAAAGATGAGCATTTAGTAAGTGTAGGACAAATAATGCAGCATAGTTATTTCGTACTATTCGGTGATGATGAGGTAGCTATCTTTGAGGACAGAAAGTTGGAGAATCATGTTGTCACAGTAAAAAAGACAGGAGGTAGGTGTTTTCCTTTGATAATGGAAGACATGAATTTGAATGCACTAACAGCTGCAGTGGAAGACATTGCTTGGGAGTGGCACAGAAAACTTGGTCTCTTGAACTTCTAGAGTATACAAATGTTTGTGGACAAAGAAATGGTAATTGGATTACCAAAAAGCTGAAACAAGCGCATGGAGTATGTGAAGGATAAGCCTTCAGTAGAGAGAGAACTTGGAGAGCAAGCCACCTATTAGAGTTAATACACTCAGATGTGTGTGGTCCTATGCAGATCACAATACTAGGTGAAAATAGGTACTTCCTGACATTATAAATGATTGTATAAGAATGTGCGGGTTGTATTTCTTGAAGCATAAGTAAAAGTGAGTACCAAATTAAGAAGCTAACAGTGGCACTTTCCTGGGTGGTGCTTCCCGGTACTCTTAACCCACCTTTGATGCAGCGGAAGCACAGCCGGTGCTAATGTGCCTGAAATTTCACAAAATTGAAAGGAAAAGATGCGAGTCCACAAAATTTCAAAATACATAATACGCACAAATTTGAGAAATGAGATTAGTGAAGGTATCTAGTGTATTTTCTGCACGAGGAAATGGAAAATACATCAAAAAAATACAGTTATCATACACAGAAATCAGTTGAGCTGGACCTTGATGTTGCTTATGTGCTGCACACGAGGATTTCTGGAGCTGCCGTTAACTCTGCAAATTTGCCGCATTTTGTTTTGCCGTACACGTTTTCTTTTTCGTCTTCACTGTTGCATTGTTTGTTATCATCCCCGTTTCTTCGTGGGGAATGACGCTTAATTTTGACTCTCACAGAAAGAAAAACTCCGTATAATTAGTTAAGTCAATCCTTACGCCACAATTGGCCTTTTTGGTCCTCCTAACTGCCTTTGTTTTAATCGGCTAAATGTCCTCCTCTTGTATAAAAACAAAAGGAACCCTACAACAACAATCAAAAGCAGGTACACTTCGAAAGGGGTTCCCCAAATGATGCTCATGCTGCCCCAGCTGCAATCACAGGCACTTCGAAGTTGAATTCCTCTGGGATTGACTTCAGGATCGAGAACAAAATCTACATTCGTCGCGCCTGCTTCTTCCAACCAGATACATGTCGTCTTTGATTTATACCCAGGCGCAGTAGCTGTGACTGCACGTAACCAGTAAAGCCAACAAAAAACTCGGGCATCAAAAGCCATCTAAAGATGAGAAATTGGTACCACAAAAGAATTTAGAACTATGAGTATACATCCATAAAGCATTCGTTTCCAAAATTCTTCGACAGATCTATTGTCAAGGACTCAAGATACAGATTGTATCTCATGTTCCCCCTTCATAAGAAACTAAGTTCAATTACCATAAAATCCGGTAGCTGCAATTACACCAGGAATAAGAAGAGCAGAAAAAGAGGACCTTCGCGTCACATCCTCTCATTTCAATTTTCATGCCCTCAATAAACAATCCACTACTCTCTAGATCTAGGCCAAGTATGTTGGAAAGAGAAAGTAGTTCACGTTCAATGCCGTGATAGATATTTGTTTCACCAAGCAAATAACGATTTCCATATGACATACATGAAAAAGTGTACAACTATGGAAATGTGGTCTATATTCTATAAAATGATACCAGCAGTTTTAATTCTCAAATTGCATCATAATTTCTCTTTTTTATTTTTTAAGCATCCAGCTCGGTATGAAAAGGGATGTAATCTGTAAATACCTTCATATCTTCCAGCGGGGGAAAGCAAGCGATGGTAATCCGCAATTGCTCTGCTAGCTTGAACCTGTCAGTCAAAATAGACGAGCCATTGGTTTACATGTAGTCCTCTTCAGCTTATCAAGTAATGTACAAAAGCTAACTGACCAAAAAAGTATAACAAACTATGACGTAAACCAAAAGGTGTAGCAAAAATAAGCGACATTCCAATGGTTATCCAGTTTTCTTTTATTTTGAAATGTACTGATCAAACAGATTGTTTTGTCATTTATTTCTATCATTTACTCTACTAATCATACAGCTAGAAAATATCCTAACAACACTTTAGGCTACTCAACAGCTGTTTTGATCTACTACTCAATTCAATTCTAAAACTTCAGTCCAATCTCACATCTCAAATTGAAGCCATATTGTACAATCATAATATGAAAAACAAATTATCCCTCAATTTGAAGAATAAAATGAAGGTTCATCAACATACCGAGGAATTTATCCCTTTGATTGCAATAAATCCAGGCAACGGCCTCCCACCATCTGATGAAAAGATCCTTCCACGTACTCCTATCTAAAGAGTACATGAGTGTAGTTAACAATATCACACCCATCTAAAATTAAACTTTTGAAAAATCTGAAATGGCTTCATGGGAGAATTTTCGCTCTTAATCTCAAATGTTCCACATAGAGAAAAGCACCATGGAATCGAACAACAGACCACAAGTTAAAATAAGAAAAATTCCGTTCCTGTTGTAACATACCTTGACTACGGTTGCAACGAGATTAAGCATGCTCATTTTGTTGTATTCCCAAAGAGTGAGAAGCTGCATGTTTATATGCATTAAGGACAACGCATCAAATGGCTAAATGATAGTAAGTTAAAACGAAAGGGAAATAATTTCCTAGGAATAAAAGTCACTTGTGCCAATTAATCATTAAAAAATGACCCCAACATATGACAGGCTGGCAACAACATCCGTGAATCTTCCTAACTAAATAGATATAAACTACCAAAATTCCCATATAACAAATCAACTAGAACATGTAAACAAGCAAGAAGGCAATAAAACCTACCGTGGACATGCTTATGTTAATAGGAAACAAGAAACAGGCAAAGAATATAATGATTAACTAACATTGTGCTTCGTGTATAGGTCAGAACAAAGAACATAACATGATATTAGAATAGTATCAAAACTTGAAGCAAGGACAAAATCAAAATAATCAGCCATGGTATGATACCGAGTAACCAAAGGTTAACCAATAGAAAAAAGGGCACAACAATCAATTTGAAGATTAGCATGCATACACTCCAGTAGAGTATTTTTCCTAGGATATTCATAAAGGAGACACTGACACTGTTGATGAAGCTTAACAGACATCAAAATATATCCCCTGCCTAAAACTCTCCAATGAGGTGTGGATAGATGCTCTCCTGTTTTGAAGGGAGTGATGTGAGGCTATTAACTCTGAAAATGTAAACCCACACTGCTAAGATTGCTGGATTCCCTCCATTGATATTTTAAGTCACTTTGAAGTGTCCAGTTCATCAGATATCATGCCTAAGACAAATAAACCAAAAATAAAGGCTCCTGCTCGAGTAATCTGAGGAGCTATGTTTGAGGATGAGCGTTTCTGTTAAAGTATGCTTAATAGATTTGCATTCTATTTTTAATCGAGCATGAACAAGGTTAAAGACTTTGTTCTTACTTATCTTCGACCTCTTGCCCCATGGAAACTTATCTTTTCAGTTCTTAACAAGAACAGCCAGTACCATGCAAAGTTCCATCCCCCTGCTCTAAGGTCCATTGGACCTATGGCTACACCAAGGGTATAACCATATCCCCATACATGATAAACTTGGCTAAAATAGTATTTTATATCAAGGTTGCAAACGCACAATCTAACTGATGCCTGACCTCATTAGCAGTAGGCCATTTGTTATCACTAATCTCCAACGTTAATTCGAAACAGCCACCATTTATGTAGTTCCAGTCTTGCATGCCTCCATATATAGGGTACCTACAACAGGTGCAAGAAACAATTGATGAATATCAAACAAAAAGAAAATACATAAAATTGTAATGTTTCAAGCCATCATACCAGAATGCTCCATTTGTAATCCCTCCCTCGAATTCCTTGCTCAATGACATATTGTAGTGAGAGCGACTATACACACTTGCTAAGAACCGGAATGTCTCGTCATCCGGACATGCAAAATAATCTTTCCTGTAATTTAATTTAGATCAAAAGACAAGGGCATGTGCAAAATAAAAAATAAGGCGCTTTAGCATAATTCTGGGAGAATGCTATTTTAAGTTGCACATATTGTTAGGCATCATTTGAAAATTCATAAATTATATTAGTAGTCAGCAATTTTCATAACATTATAGTAACACTTTAAGACCCAATATTAACATCACCATGCTTGTTTCACACTATAAAAGAAACATTTAAAACACCTAATACATTTGGCATCAAACGTAAAATTGAATAAAATCAAAACCTACACTCTAACAAACACACTCGGAGGCCAATGTACAGCCAGAAGAAGCTTAATGGAAAGGAATACTTGAAGACAAATGTTCGTGGACAAATGTCCAACAAACAAATCATTTGCATTTTCCTTTGCTGTCAAAGATGTTCCAAGAGAGCTAAAGGTTGACAGGTTTTCCCATTAAGAGGACAAGATTTCAACCTTTTAAAAGACAAAAGGAAAATAAAGAACAGGAAATACACAACAGCATATCAAGAAAGCAAGGCCGTAGTATCAAGATAACAATCAGCAAATGCAGAACTTCTATGCTAATAAAATGATTACCTTTTATCCCGAGTGCCATCCCATGGATAATTTGCAACAAGGGCACCCTGTGAACACCAAAAGAATTCGTAATGACTAATTGCTCCACATCTGGATCAAAGAATCCATTAGCTAAGATAGAGAACCACCTGTTGGAATTAAACCCTATGAACATTATATATTTTTTTAATTAATCGATTTGGATGAGCGAAAAAAATGAATGTGGATGATGGCTAAGGAGCTATATTAGATCTGTTATACAAATTTTGGATGGATCAATTTACAAATTCCTTTCTTCCTAGAAGTCTTCAAATAACCAAATTTAAAACAAACTCTTCATAGGTAGCATGCTCCAAAGTACAAGCTGACAAGCAATAATGCAGTGGCTTTGAGTTTGGTAAATACTATATGTCATATTGATTAAGCTCATGTCTTCCTTGTCTCAGAAGAGAGAAGTAGTTCAGGCATTCTCTGAATCCTTAAATATTCTCCATAAGTTTGACACCAACTGTATTTACCAGCATGCAGGTCTCAATTATGGCAAAGAGTTATAACTGATTATTTTTGCAAGCTACTGACAGTAAGCAGGAAATTCTGGTTGGCTGCTCGAACAACCTCATGATAAGGGCACAGCTATACTTATGGAATAAACTAAAAGAATGGATCACAGCAGGAAAATCACAATGTATTACCCCATGCAAGCTGGCAGATGCAGTAAATTGTATCTCTCTCAACCACTTCATTATTGCTCTTGTTTCAGGTTGTCTCCAATCCTCATCATCATTGACCGGAAAGAACTGTCATTCATGTCAATGTCTCTTATTGTTGAAAATTGGCCAATGACTTTATTGATCATTGTTAAGGCCATAATATAAACAAATACTAAACAAAAGATGCTTCAGACATCCCACTATATAGAGGTTGTAATTTGGAATCTACAGTGAATATCAATAGCGAGGTTTAAATCCTATTCAACTAACACAAAGTGGAATCTCATAATAATAATGATAAGTACAACCCACTTGCAAGCATTTATTCAACAGAGATATCCATCAAATTCATATGGCAAAAATTATACCCAAATTAATTATTTCTATTGGCATTTAAGATTTTAACCTTAGGTCTCTCTAACAATATTTTACTTCCATTGCATCTTATTTCTTTCCTTGGCCACAAGTCATTGACTCTTCCTATTGATGATGGAAAACTAAATCTTGTCCCTCAGAAAGTACCTGGTCTGGAAAATCTCGATTTAGGTCAACATTATTTGCATTACCCCGCCTCCTTAATGAAAAACCATCGGGATTCATAGACGGCAGTAAATGAAGATGCACATTGTCCACAATCGATGTTGCCTGTAGTGACCAATGGATGTTTGAGAGTACGTTAAATGGTTGTAAAACTACAACCATGCAGAACTAATATTTATGACATGAATAACAAATAACTACTTTAAAATAGGTTTATATGATATTATGATGCAAAAATTGAGTTAACGCTGATCACTTTAGTTTTACACTCAAATGAAACTTGGAGAATCAAAAGGGATCAATAACAAGGATTAGTAAAATATGGAAAGAAATCAAACGACATATATATGTTCAGCAGCATAAAAGATGCAACGTTAATCCAAATGGTCAGAGGAAGAGACGGATGCACATGTCTCGCAAAAAGGATTTCTTTCTTCCACCCGATTAAGATTTACGCTAATTTGGCATGATATCAATTATTTTTTCATAAGATACTTAGTTAAATGATGGTTCTTCTAAGGGGTTCAACAGATAAAAGTTTAAAACCCCAATGTTGTAAGTTCTAAAGCACAAAAGTGAAGGCAACGTTCATCTTTCCATTTTCTACAGTCCACTAAAAAACACACATCACAATTTAAGTGTAAAAAATTCACAAATGACTAGCAAATAGAGGAATATAGAAACTTCCAGAAGTTGCCTGAAAATATTTTTTCTTTTTTTCTGTTAGCAAGTCTGAAAATACGTTTATTCGCAAAGAAGATATGTCAAAACAGGAACATATGGATGAAAATAAGAGCAATGTGGGAAAACAATCAACACAGGAAAAGACAAAATGAAAGAATGAAGTAATTTGCCGTAAATTACAAAGACATGTAGGGTATAACATGAACGAGTTACAGAACAATAATTAGACAAACACTTGCAATAAAAGGAAAGAAAAGTACCAAAGGATCTTTCAAATAGTTGTCACATATCCAATTTGCAAGTAGAATTAGAAGCTCCCGGCCTACAGGTTCATCTCCGTGCACATTTCCAATGTACTACGGCACCCAGCATATTTATCAAAAAAATGTTAAAAAAGCACTTGAAATTGCATAAATGAGTACTACACGGTCACTGTACAAAAACAATAAAAAAACTGAAAGCTGGGTAGTGAGTAAAACTTTTTCTACAAAAATTGAATTCAAGATTTCAGTTTTCAACAGTAAACGCGTAATATGGCAGGTGGAAAATGAAAGGGTAACAAAAAAAATATTAATAATGTATTATTAGTTGCAGTAGAATTCAGAAACATTGAACTTTAAGGAAGAGAAGAGGGAAAACAAATTATCCAATTGCATGTGATCTTTTGGCATGTACTTATAAATTATAATCTTTGTCCTATTACCGCTTCTCAGATTCATTATAAGTTTCTTGTGGTCGTAAGTGGCTGATAACAGTTTCCTTCATTTGTTTCCATGCAAGATCAGAGAAAAAGTTAAAAAAAGTGTGACTAAAACTGCCCTCAAAATACATTCAATTGATAGTTTCTACTTCCTTGGGGACAAGTACCATAATTCAACTAGTGGAATGAATTTATAAAGAGCTCAGATGGATACCAGAATCAACTCAATTCGGTGGTAAACAGCTACCTAAACCTTCTGGATTCAAAGGTACAATACCAGAGAGTCAGAGACATAAATATTTCACACTATTTTAACTTCCACCTCTAAGCAATCAATTTAAACTTCCTATTACTGAAGTTTCTGACCCTTATTCAGCATTATTGTTGTAAAAAGATTTCAGATACTGGTGTCTGCATCCTTATTATACAGCTTTGTGGTTAAATTCAGTTCCAAACAGCTGTAAGGACTAATTTTTGCTAATCTTGATAGCATCACAAGAAGTTCCTGTTCTTTTGAATCGTAACTTTTCCTGGGTTATGGATAAACACAATATCAACGTGCTATGTTCCAAAAAAAAAAATTTGATTGTATATAGGAAAGATTAAAACTTCAGGATTCAAAAGTTTTTACCAAATAGCAGCTTGGATAATTTGGATAAATTATTATTCAAAAAAAAAAAATTGTTTTGTTTGAGCTTTTGTATGTAACAGGACATTCACCTTAAATGCGGGTTCAGGCTCTTCCTCCCCAGGCTTATCAGAAATTTCTATTACCCACTACAAGCAATAATAAATCAAACATTACAAACTTCATAAGATGTGAGTCAAGATGTTATTCTAATAAATAAAATTAAAGCGATCGAAAGAGGAAACTTCAGTGAAACGATTACCAGAGGAACCCCATTCACACTCTTCCCAATACTGATAATCCATTCGAAAAATCCCTCAACAGGAGAATAGAAAGATAAATCAGCATAATCATCGTGAGATGCCTAAACAAAAATTCTACAAATAAAATCTAGCATTTATCTAACCAAAAGTACTATTAACAAATATCATTTGTTTTATTCATATACCAAGAAGTGGTAAAATTTTAATCTGGTACATGTTAAAAAATGCACAAGTCCAAGTAATCACCTGTAAACCCTAGAAATGTTACTGCATCTTTGGCCAAATGCCTTAATGGCCCGTTCCAGGTCAGAGTTAGTCATGTACCCTTGAGCTACGTCAACACTGTCGCAAATTTTTTCACATTTTCAATAAACACATACGTATATCAAATTAGATTACATAATTCATGTCAAGCTACTAAACTTCAACTTTAGAGATAAATACCGCTTCTGAGACTCCTTATCTTCAAACAATTGCCTTCCGGAACCACCGCGAGGATCAAATTCGATACCTATCAACATTTCACTTATAATTAGCTAAACTCTTAATGCTAAGCTAGTTTCCTTTTTTAGAAACGCCAATCCACCAAAACAGAAAGAAAAAAAATGAATAAAAGCATTAGGCATGATAATCTGTCTTACATAATTAACTACCGTTTGGTTCCTGGGAAATCAAAGGAAAATTTTCCAATTTACTTGTTTTTGTAATCTCAGTTTTTCAACTTCCAAAAAATTAAATTTACACAGATGCATATACACATAGACATAAAAATGCATACAGACACACACACACACACACACACACATATATATAACACAGATGAGGAGATGGGCGGGACCTGGAGGGTAGGAACTGTGAAGACCGCCTCTAGCAGTCGCAGTACGAAGAAAAGAGGAAAAGCTGAGAGAGAGGAAGAGGATGAAAAGAGCAAGCTTCATTACGTGATCTTTGGGGTTGACGATGGTGGCGATGGTGGTGATGGAGCTCCAGCATCGGGTTCAGGAAGCGGTTGTTGGAACTCGGAAGGAGTAGAAGAAGAAAATCGTAACGACGAAGATCGGAGATGCTGGATCTCGCGGGAAAATGGGCTACAAATTCCAATGGAAGCAAAGTAACGGGGACTTCGAGATATGGGTTGCAAATGGATCTCGGCCCATTTGTCAAACAACTTGTCTTTGGGCCTGAATTAGCCATACAAACCCAACCAGATGAATGGTTTAAACCAACCGAATCAAACCAAATTTAATAGTTTAATCTTGTTGATATAGTTTGAGTTAAAGTGTAGAGAAATGTCACTAAACTATATTACAAAATAAAGTTGATATTGGAAATAGTTGTCTGTTACCGAGGGAATTTACTAGTTGTCGAACGTAATATCTAAATTTTCTCATATGTTTACTAAGACATAAGAAATCGGAAAAAGTGTTAGTTTTTTCTTAAAATTCGTTATCAAATACCTAAAAAACAGGAAGCATATCAATTAGGGGCTAGTTGATCCGATCTTCTTTCTTTATTTTCCATATTACTATGTTCTCTCGGTCCTTCATTCTTCTCATCCTTAATTGAAGTAAACATGAATTAAGAGTTATATGGATCCAATGTTGCATATCATGTTTGTGAGTGAACCATGGTAGGCGTCACCAAGGTCAGATGTACATTAGAACCAAGGTGGTCCCAGGATCACCCAGTCCAAAACATATACATATGAAGTACTTCCAAGAACTCTCTGAATGCTTGGAATGGATTTTTTTTTTTTTTTTTTGCCCACCAAGGGTTTGATATAATGCATGTGAAGCATATCTTGACAGGTTATGTCATATCACTCGACAAATTCTCTCGATATCACTCATCAAATTGCTTCGGTATATGGCGATATCTGTTGACATGTGTGTAACATGGATTGGCTGTCGACAACAAGTCTGCCAAGTGTTTGAAGAAATGTCTTAGTGAATAAAATAAATTTTGTTTTGCGCGTTTCACATTCTATTTTTATCTAAAAAAACTTAAACATTAACACTAACCCCTCCTAAGGTTCGAATCTTGAATCCGCCATTGAGAGTCACAATCTAGTCTTTAGCAAAATCGACATGTGGATACTCTCGATTTGAAAATCTTTAGGTTCAATTTCAACAATTGTAAAAGTTTTGACAAATGTTAAGGTGAATCTAAAGAGTCGATGTGATGAAATATTCAAACACTGAAATATTGTAGCCTCCCCCAACCCCTACCCCAAGCAATGTATGTATCCATCAAATTTAGTTATTCAAACAATTGGCGTTGGTTGGTTCCAAAAATAAAATAAATAAATAAATAGAATAAAATAAAATAAAATAAAAAGCCAATTGGCGTTGGCGGTAAGGAATGAAGATAATTCGTCAGCAACCGCATCATGCACCTACTTATCTTCAACCGTCCAAACTTTTTCTAATCGCCTCTGATTGGCTGAGCTTGAGGTCATCAATAAATTATGGTATAAACGCGGACCCAAAGATGGCCGACCAAGAAATGTCAAAACTTTGGACACGTGTACGACTGTTGTATCAACACCTAATGCATTGCATATCATTATCCATGATCTCGATCGATCTTAATAGTTAATTATTTGTTTAATTATTCTTTTATTGCATTGTTACAAATAATATTAAATTGTTAGTGCTAAGGGGACATATTATATGTCGTAATTAATATATTCCTTACGTTAATGGAGCCTTTTTCGTCCTATCGTTCGAAAGTGTTCTTAAGGCCGGGATCAATTCACTTGGGATTTAGGCTGCGTGCATTAACTATATTAGATTGGTTGATTTGAATTAAATTGGATAAGAATTAAACGAAATAATTATCAAAATAGTTTCCCAATAAAATCAATAATAATTATTTTGATAAAAGATATTTATCTCGTATGAAAAATTATGTAAACATAGAAATATAATAAGTTCTTACTATCACGTGACATTTACATTGAACTATCGTACTACCAATTACGACTTTCTTTTTTCTTTTTAGTTGAGAGAATATTCATTAGGCCCGTCTCTCGAGCATGAAAGATAAAAAAGCCGGTTTGACAAAGAAAATTGGGTAGCGACTACTAGACCTCGTCATTTATCTATTGGAGGGCATTGGAAATGAATTGAGAGCAAGGTATAAAATATCGATAATATCGGAAATATCGATAGGCCGGAAACACGGAAATATTGACGGAAATATCGAGATAATATCGATATCGATAAAAATCCAATAGAAACCACGAAAATTGTAAGAAAACGTTGGAAATTTTTATTGAAACTTTGCAGAATGTTTATTTAGTCAATTATCTATTAGTTTATCACAAAAAATTGGAAAGAAATGCATTGCATGATGGATTTAACTTATTTAAGTTGATTATATAGCGAGCTGGCAAACATTGTGAGTGTATAAAATATGTAGTAATTAATGAAAGAAGTTTAAACACACCATAATCATTTATATATAATGAATTAGTACAATATTTTACACGTTATACATTGTATGGTAAGATACAGGAGTGACTTAGTACCACATAGAGTTCCTATGAGGTTCAAAATTTTGACTATCTTCATCATCTCTATGTGTAGAGTGAGTGTATTGTGAAGAGTAGTCATCAAATGATAAATCCCCAAAAAAATTTTGCATATAATTGTTAACATGCCACCCATATAATTGTTCTGATTGAAAGGTAAATTATTTGTAAAAAAGCAAGTGCTTTGTAAAAAGTTGTCGGTGGAATAATACATCAACTACCAGGCTGTCCAATAATGTCTTTGAAAAAGAAAAAAAAAACAAAAAATCCATCAACCACACACACACTGACACACACGCACACAACACAACACACGCACGCACATACATCACACGCATACACACTTCCCTCGGTCTCTCTCTCGATCCTTCCGTCCTCTTCTCTCTCTTTCTCAGTCGATCCCTCCATTCTCCTATTCCTCTCTCTCTCAGTCAATCCCTCCATCCTCTTCTTCTCTCTCTCTCTCCCTCGATCCCTCCATCCTCATCTTCTCTCTCTCTCTCTCCCTCAATCCCTCAGTCTTGATCCCTCGATCGTCTAAGTCTCAGTCTCGATCCTCCTCTTCTCTCTCTCTCTCTCTCTCGATCGTCTCAGTCTCTCTCTCTCTCTCTCGATCCTCCTCAACAACACTCACTGTCTCTGCAAACCCAGAAACGGGGGGCTTAGGGTTTCGATTTGGGGCTTAGGATTTGTGGTTTCGATTTGGGGCTTAGGGTTTCGATTTGGGGTTTCGATTTGGGGCTTAGGATTTGGGGTTTCGATTTAGGGCTTAGGGTTTCGATTTGGGGTTTCGAATTGGGCTCGAGAGGAAGACGAAGGTCGTGGGTTTTGAATTTCTCTCTCTTCCTCTCGTCTTCTATTTCATTTTTATGCCTACATCGGCGTTTGGGTTGTGTTTTTACAATCGGCCGGAGCTGTACAAGCTCCGGCCTTCTTCTCCAATTCCTTTTTACCGATATCGCGATATTTTACCAAAACCATTTAGATATCATTTAGAATATCGGGGGGTCAAAATAACGAAATTATCGGCGATATTTCGCCGATAATTTCGATATTTTGGTCCATGATTGAGAGTTTATGGTATGATGGTTTCTTCAATGGAAACGTTTTTAATAATTATCTTTTTTTTGTACGCATGTATATTCATGAAGAAATGGATAAAAATTTCGTATTTTGTCCAGTTCGAAGGTTATTCATAAAGAAAATATATTCATACTAATCTCCACACACAAACAGTAGGATTAAAGACTATTTTTTTTTCCATGCATAACTTTTAACTTCTAAATAAGGAAGTTATCATTTGTTTATTCCTTCAAATTGTTTTTGATATGGTAAATAGTCCTACTCAATTCAATACTCTTTAACAAACGAGATCATATGTAGATACAATCACAATATCTCAGTGGATAAGGTGTTAAGTTTCCGCTCATATGTCCTGGTTTGAAATTTCCCATTTCCTAAATTATTGTAATGTTTTGAATTCCTCCCTCTCCTTCATATTATTATTCATAAGAGAATTTTCCATGAAATGGGCATGCACCTAGGTATGGAGTAAATGATATGCAGATGGAATTGGTGGCCTTGCCTTCACTACAAATAATCAATTTGGGTCATACATACCGCATTAACGTAACCAAAGTTAAAATACTATTTTTCTGGTATATCTTATGGACACATAAAAAATACAAGTTTAGTCTAACAAGATATGTCTTTTGTCGGTTATTCGTTTGGGCATATTATCACTAAAAAAACACAAAGGTAGTCTTCCAAAAGTAAAATTCTGCACCAATTTTTTGTTATTTTACGATTTAACGTTAATTTTTATATTAATATTATAAAATATTGTGTGAATAATATATATAAGCAAATAGTTCCTTCTCTTGCCAAACGGGAAGTTCGGTCAACGTAGGCGTCCACACAGCTCCTTTGGACACTGCCAATAGAAGCCCGCCACGTATGATGGTATGATGGGATAGCACGCATCATCTACATTCACCATTATCATATGATTCATTCTTCAATCAGCAGCCCAAAGGGGTAAGGACAAATGGGCCCGGAGGTTGCAACCAATAGCAAGAGGCCGTGCATAAATTACATGTCAGATGGGACCCACACGGATCACGAGCCAAGTTGGGAGAAGATGGATGGGCAGATCTCACAGTCGGAGAAGGAAGATATATTGCTGGCACACCATTACGCCACGTCGCTTAAGCACAACATTTGAGATCAGTATGTATTATTAACTTATGTATAATATCTAGAGCTGGTCGCTGATTGGGTGGCGGCCGAAGAAAATATCTTAGAGCATGTCTAAAGGCAGGATCGTGATCGAGAGACAAAATCTAGCCTTCCAAACTAACATCATTCATGGGGAATTTCATTTTTCTTTCAAATGATACGAGAGGTTGACGGTTTAAAAGCGTTAGGCAACTCGTTTTTATAGATTACTAGCGTTGTTCTAAGTTGCTTTCTTATAAGTTCTTGAGCAATATTTGAGGCTAATTTGGGCTCACAAGGAGCCTTGAACTCTAAGGCCATCTCCAACCGATGGCTGGCCAGATGGCTCGTTTTAGCCCTCTGGCCTTCCAAGATTCTTCAAGATATTAATATTTTAATGAACAGTGCAGGGCCATATTTGCCTCCGTCTCCAACCGAGGGCCAGATGGCTCGTTTTAGCCTATCACAAAAAACCGTCTCCAACCGAGAGCCAAAGGGTCATAGGGCCAAACATAATTTATTATTTAAAAACTACAACTTCAATTCAACCGAGGGCCAAAGTTTCATGTTACTTAATTTAATTTAATTTAATGTGGTATAATGGCCTAGGAAGTTATAGGAAAAAAATAGAATTAAAAAAAATATGAAACCAATTTTGTAAAATAGAAGTTATATGAAAAAAAATATTAATCAAATTTTGTGAAATATAAGTTATAGGAAAAAAAATGAAACAAATTTTGTGAAATAGAAGTTATAGGAAAAAAATAGAATTTAAAAAAAAAATATGAAACAAATTTTGTAAAATAGAAGTTATATGAAAAAAAATATTAATCAAATTTTGTGAAATATAAGTTATAGGAAAAAAATGGAATTTAAAAAAAAATATGAAACAAATTTTGTGAAATAGAAGTTATAGGAAATTTAAACTACTAGCCGTTGAATTCAAAAAAAATTCAAACTATTAGTGTCGGTTACAACCGACACTAATAGTAATTCAAAAAAAAAATTTGCCTTGCATCCTTGTTACTGTCGGTTATAACCGACAGTATTAATAAAACCTTTATTAATGCTGTCGGTTACAACCGACAGCAGTAAGAAAATTATAAAAAAAAAAATAGCCAGCCCTCCAGCCCTCTCCGATCCCATGGGCCCCTCCCAGATTCCAGAGCCCTCTGGCCTAGCCCTCGGTTGGAGACGGTTTTAGGGCTATTTTTAGCCCTCTGGCCCTTTGGACCCTTCGGTTTTAGATGGCCTAACTAGCCTAGATTAATTGGATACGTTAGAAAGCTTTTCTTTGCAATTTGGGACTATATCTTCTTCTAGTTTGGGCTAAAAACCATTCGTCATATATGCTCTTAGCGCCACAAGATATTTGTGTGCCTGACAGACCGTCATGCGTCGCTGCCTGCTCGCTCCCACCCACGCATCCCTCCATGTGTCGCTTGAATTGATTTTATCGGCCACAACTCACTTGTCGATTTTTCTCATGAAATTAAATATTTTTAACTTCAGTCAAACTACAATTTAGTAGTATAACTTTTTATTTGTAAGTCAGAAATTTTAAGTTCGAATCTCTTCAATTACAAGTTGGATATTAATTTATTCTCTCCACCCCTAGTATAAATATATTCTTGTATTAAAAACTATTTATTAAATACATAATAAATATTATTTTATTTAGTTATTAATATTTATTTAATCCTCATGAAACATTTGGTGAGCCAACTCTATGCAACACCATCAGTTATTGGAACACTTGGCAAATGATTAACAGAAGTATAAAAGAGACAGAGAAATTAAATTTTAAGTATGAAAGTGAGACGAAAAAAATATAGATAGTAAAGTCAAAATTTCATAAAATTTACGAGTTGTAAAGTGAAAATTACTCAACTAAAATGCAAAAAGTATTTTAAGTAGCTTCCACTTTCACGATTTTGTTTTCATTCGTTATTTTCTATTTCTTCATCTCCCTTCTAGGCTTCCACCGACCACTTTTTCATTCATCATTTTTTTTTCATATCTCAATCAAAAAAATAAAAAGTAGAAGTTAAAATTAAAATGGTTATCAATTTGACTTATAAAATTAAAACATACACAAAAATAAAAATAAAATAAAAAACAAGGCAGAATTAATTGATTAGTCTTTATTCTAGTCGATATTTTTTTTTTCACTTTTCTTCAATAATTTCTCTAACTCAAATAAAAGTAGCACTAAGATTAAAAAAACTAAAAGTTGGATTTACCAATTGCGTGCTTTATTCACTTGATATGCAAATTGCGAAGTGGGTTTCTCCTGTTGATGCTATTTAAATGACAGTCGCATTGAGTAAAGGCTGAAGGGCAAACAACGTGCATCATTTGGAGAGCTTTGTTAGTGTGTCAGAAATATGGTCTGATACACCAAGTGTAATAAAACAATTGGTTAGAAAATTTAAAAAAAAATTTAACTATTTATATTATTACACTTTGTGTATAGGTCTGTGTTCCTGGCACATTGAAAATTTCTCCACCATTTAATGAGGCATTACTATATAAATATGTAATGAATCGGGCATTGGTCCTATAGGAATTTTGGAACCAAAAAAATGTTGAAGTGACGCACTAATTTGATAACTGGTTTGCACTTTTCATAAGTCAATCCAAATACTTTGAACCTTTTATGTTCTCTCTCACCCCACTACCAAATTTTATGCATTAATATTGACCAAAATTTTCTTTTATGCACACCTAGTCAACTAAATAGTCATTTGATTTTATTTTATTAACACTCTCTAATCTTCATTGAGTAAAGTTGGAAGCATGCAACTTTAAATATGGTCAACCAAATATTTGTTAAAGGTAATAGCAGTGTGTGAGAAAGAACAAATGAAAACAAGGTAATTAATATGAAACCATTATTTATTTTCTTGCTAAACAAGTTGAACATGAAGTCGTTGAATATTTCTCCCCACTACTATATGAAGTCAATGAAAAAACATAGGGATTTGTATTGTGACTATTGTTCATAAAGAAAAAATTGTGAATAAAAGAAGGTTGGAGCATTTGATTTATCTTGTATCTTTCCATTAAGAAATAACAAGAGAAAATATTCAACATACTTTTTCCCCTCTTGCATACCTTAAATGATTTCAAGCCTTTGAGTTAAATATGTTTGTAACATATGCAATCATTCCCAAAACTACTAAGTTTCTGCCACTTGCTAGGGCAAACACGCAAAGCACATCTATCGAAGGCTTGTTTACCAAGTAAATTCTCTAAGCTGTTCAACACTTAGCTATACATTGCAAGAGCTAAATGCTTTTAACACAAGCAGAGTAACTGCACATGGTAACAAGTCATTAGCTAACCCCATAACTATGGGAAATTCTCAATTCCTCAAACCTAGAGCTCACTTACTTTAAGAAATGTGTCAACACCACAACAATGTCCCTAGAGTTTCACATTGACCAAGAGGAATAACTTCTCCTAACTATTACGCTATAAAAGGAGAACATTATTCCATTCTCAAGGTAATTAATGTCCATTTACTAGTCTAACCAAACATCTGGCACCTAGTCACTCTTTGCTAACTTAAGCATCCAAGACTCTTTTGCTGGCACCATACTGGTGCCATTCAATACTTACCTCTCTTGCAAGTTTCGAAGTCTAACCTACTTACGCACCTTTATCAAGTGACCGAAGCACTCATGCAGAGGTTCACTTCACCTCTAAGTTGATATAAGGTCGACCAGATTTAAGCATCAACATTTGTTGCCATATATAAGAATTGAGACTTTAATTCCTACCTCTCACCAGCTCGGCCAAGCTGAATCCTATCTTTCGTACCTTTTCTTTTGATCAAGCATCCCCTTGCAACATGGGAGCAATGGAAGTCAAATCACTAAGAAAAAGATGCCCCTCATGCTCAGGGTATGACAACGAAAAAGGGAGAAAAAGAAAGTTTTCCTCAAGGCTAGGATCAAAGTTTGCAAGAATAGAATGACAAGTTAGCCACTAAGAATGAGATCTTCCAAGAGCAATACAACAAAATATTTGAGAAGCTCTATGAGACTAGAAGATCTCTACTTTACGAGATAACTGTTAAACGTCGGGAAACTTATGAAACTGCCAGTGGGAAACACCCAACAACCTGGAAGTTATCTTGATCTCGACTTGGGGGATCGAGTTGCTAAGAGAAAAATTGCATGCCAAATGATCAATCAATAATATAACTCCTATTTAGAGATAGATGCTTCAAACCAGAGCAGAAGAGATAGAGGAAAATATATCATTATTGCATGCACTGAAGGCTTGAAGATCAAAAGTTGTCTATTGCGATAGTTGAGACTTATAGGATAAGCTAGAAAGAACCTATCCATATAAACTTAAAGATCAACAATGATAAGGTATTCGAAAGACTTGATATTCTCTCATACCTTACTGAGTTTAACAATCCAAAAAATGGACAACCACCAATGGACATACTCTGGGAGTCAGTACTTTTAGTCAAAGGAAATGACACATATGCCTTACCAAGCCTCACCGCCACCAACTGATGGTGCTAATTATAAGGGAAGACTCTGTTAACGTTCGACTCTACCTAAGGCCTCATCATTCGATGGCTCTTTGAGAAGTTGAACAAGCTGAACACTAAGCTCTAAGCTGAGATACTGAAAACATAATAACAAAAAATGTTGTCTCGTGTTCCCCTTTACTCTTTTCGGCTGATTCTCGGTTGGTATTGCTGTTTGCAACCTAAGACAATGGAATTATTTGCAGAGTTAAGGAAGCTCTTTACTACTCAGCATATCTTCCAAACTGGTCACTTACAATCCACCGATGACTTATACACCATATGTTAGAAGCCAAACGAATCATTACACAAGTATAATGGATGCTTTAGTGATGCATATTCTCATTGTGCCGAAGAAAATGATAAGAAAACCCTAAAGCCTTCACGATGGGCATCCGATAATGCCTCTTCAAGTACATGATAAATGACACAAGCCTATAACTTTGCCTTTGCTGAAACAATGACGTATCAAGGGAACCTCCCGACAAGCTTTTCCATTCAATAAGTAATGAGTTAAAGTCAAGTTTTACCAGTGGAAAACCTTCAACCTTCTAAACACATGCTACACCTTATGCTGCCTCACCTAGTAACTTGCTAAGTCAACAGACTTACCCATCCTATGATAAGAGAAAATATTTCTTCCATCTGGCAATCTTATTACAACAAAAAAGGTAAAAGGTCTTATTGTGACAACCAAGGTACCACCCTAATAATGTCGACTGACAACTAGTCAACCCTATCGGCTATATGTGTTATAAGTCATGCCCTATCTCTAAGTATGAGGCATATACATCCTTGAATACCATATACGCATCCATCTACCCAGTTTCACACACTTCATACAAAATTTGAAGCCGCGACATTTCGACTATAAGGCCACAAAGTCCTTTTATTCTAAGTTCAAGATTAATTTGTGTTTCACTTCCTTGGGGCATTACACACACTTGAGGTTCAAGTTCTGCAACATCAGCAAGCACTCATTGTAATAACTTGTTAACATATGAGCATAGTTTAGTTTCATCGGCATTTGAAGCTTCTCTCATTTGTCAGGGTCTACTTGCTATTTTCTTTCATTATCTTCATCACGATAAGGCGAGGAAAGATGACTGACCACATTTAGTTAAGGCATGATCATGTCTTTTTTTGGAACTTGGCTCTTTTTAGGCATCTCTTCATGACTCCTTTTGGTAAGACAAAAGCCGAGTTCGTGCCAATGTAGCATGTTCTAAAATATAATTCTAAGCCACGACTCAAGATTGACTTATTCTCTAATGAGCCCTCAACAGAGTTGTCAGGACCTGCGATAGTTGAAGCAATGTCGGGGTCTACCGAGGAAGAGTCTGATGAGCCGATGGTATTATGCAGCTGTTGCAAGACACAAGTGGTCATAACCGAGCTGAAAGAGAGACCACCTCATGTGCCACCACCATGGCAGCCACCAACAAACACGGCAGCATCCCGACAAACACCCAACATCGCTGCAACACCACCAAAGGTACTTGGCTCAGGCCAACGCCAAAAGATGTTCGACCGACTTGGCCCCCAGCTATGAGCCGATGGATCATCTTCGGTCATGAAACTACTTAATTTCGACGCTCCATTTTGTAATGAAGATTATTATGCGCGAAACTCTTGTAGTTCTGGTTCGACGACGAACCAAAAGACATTCAAGCCGCCGGAACCACGCAACCAATGATGGTACACTTACAATTCTCCAACCGATGTGTATACTGCCCTGTCAAAATCTCAAAAGCGTTGTCGCCAGATGATGGATTGCATTGCTCCACGATAGGCGACACAAGCTTCTTTGGCTCCCAAGTGGCAGCCGAAAAAAGTAAGGGAGAGTGCTAACGACTGACAACCTCCATCAATCATGACCGAGTTACTCCAAGTCAAGAAGGCCACCGATTATGACATCGAAACTGCCTTCGAAGAATCTGAGAAGCGGATCAAACTCCTTCTCCGACCAGGGGAGATGAAAGCTCGTTTTGAGCAAATCAGAAAAGAATCGGAAAGCAAACTTCCCCCATTGCCGTCACCAGAACCATTAATCAAGATACGACGGAATCTTCATCCTCCTTTCGTTGGCGAACCCTTAGAATACATGCTGGAATTTCATAAGACGTATTTGGCCAATGATTTATACGGCTTACCAAATGAGTGTTAGGAGGTTCTCGACTTGGCCTTAACTTCCCTAGATGCCAAACAAATAGTCCAAAAGACCACTGATCCAGTAATGACGGCCATATTCCAGCACATACGCGAGGCTCGGGTGCTTGGCTTTGAGGTTGATCCATACGCTGATATAGACCCTGTCGAGCTTCCTTCTTCCTTGGAAGACCTTCACTATTTTAGGTATCATTTTGAAGTCTTCTCAGCAGTGGCTCTCTTTGGCCTGACGGCCGATGAAAAAGAACAAGTGGCACAACTCGATGCGTATCTTGAAACAAAAAATGCTTGAATCGCTTATCAAGAGCAAGCCTGTAAAGCGGCACACGCCCCAACAGCGAGTGAGATCAAGGGTGACATCTATGCCGGCCCGGCACAGGAAGATGATCCACAATCCATCGTCAATATGACGGATGTTCAAGCTGGGGATGCTCAGGAACAAGATGCTTTGGTTGATAACCCAGCAGAAGACGATCATAACCCAATGGGCCTTTTTAGCATTGACAATATGGAGATCAGCATGGTTCACATTTTACATGCTGAGTTTCAGACGAGCACTTCCCAACCACCGTTCTTGGATGGCGATGTAGTTGTCGAAGAGGCCACGCAGGTTGACTTTGTCACTACTGACGAGGATGGGTTAGAAAGTACACAAGACAAGCTTACAGCAACCCTTACTGAGTTGTTTCCCAAAACTCCTACCACCAACCTGTAACATTTGAAGCCATTGTATGTTACGACTCATATCGAAGGATATCCAGTCTCCAAGGTATTCGTCGATTGTGGCAACCGTCAACGTTATGCCCATCTCCATCATGCGAGCCTTATGACGGTCAAACGACGAGCTCATCCCATATGGAATAACCATAAGTAGCTTTGTGGGAGATAAATCCCAGACGAAAAGAGTGCTCATTCTGGAGGTAACCGTCGCCGGCTGTAATCACATGACTGCATTCTTCATAGTCGACTTAAAGACCGAGTATAACGCGCTGCTCGGCATCGATTGGATCTATCAGACCGGTTGCATTCCATCGTCATTATATCAAGTTCTTGTTTTCTGGGACGGAAAATCGGTCGTAGTCCATCCGGCCGACAACCAGTCATTCGAGGCCAATATGATTCAGGCCTGCTTCTATGATGAGCACGTCGGCTACATCTTCAAGGCTACAATGAGGAAGGACGGCCGACTCAAATTTCAGTACAGAAGGCCATCGAGGTTGCTACCGAGACTGTAAATCAGGATTCGGCAAGACTCGGGTTGGCCAACCTACTTACCGACTATAATGACTGACGTCAGCCAAGAAAGGCGCATGGCCGCGGTTTCATCAACTATGGAACGACTGTTGGCCCATTGGCATGCTGTTTCTAAGCAACCAAACTCGGGAGTCAACCTGATTGAGTTTCTGGCCGAATGAGACAACGACCTAGCTCTATCATCGGATAAAGTTTCGGCTGCACTGACCAAACTTGAAGATAATCGGCCTCAAGCCAAAGACTCTTTGGAATAAATAAATGTTGGGACGGTCGACGACCCACGACCTTTATTTATTAGCACTTTGTTACCCCAACCTATGAAAAACGAGCTTCGTAATTTACTCAAGGAATTTAAAGATTGTTTTGCTTGGAGTTATCATGAGATGCCTAGTTTAGATATAACGCTCGTTGAACATGAATTGCACATTAAGCTTGGATGCAAACCGTTTCGTCAACCACCTCGACGATTCTCAACCGAAGTGCAACTCGGCATAAAAGACGAGATCGTTCGACTTTTAAATGTCGGTTTCATTCGAACGGCTCGATATGTCGAATGACTAGCAAACATAGTCCCAGTCCTAAAGAAAAATGGTGCCTTGCAAATTTGCATCGATTTTTGGAACCTAAATCTGGCAACTTCCAAAGATGAATATACAATGCTAATTTCGAATCTATTAATCGACGCAGCGGCAAGTCACGTAATTCTATCTTTTATGGATGGACATGCGGTTATAACCAGATTTTCATCCCTGAGGCCGATGTTCATAAAACTACTTTTCGATGCTCGAGGGCACTCGGCACATATGATTGGGTTGTTATGCCTTTCGGCCTAAAGAATGTTGGCTCCACGTACCAATGAGCGATGAACGCTATATTTCACGATCTAATTGGGACCACAGTCGAAGTATACATTGACGACATTGTAGTAAAGTCAAAACGTCGGCAAACACATTTGGAGGACTGTCGCCAAGCGTTCTTACGCATGCACCGACATAACCTCAAAATGAACCCTGCTAAGTGTGCCTTCGGCGTATCCCCCGACAATTTCTTAGGTTTCTTGGTACATCACTGAGGAATTGAAATTGATGAGAACAAGGCTCGGGCAATCATTAATGCACCACCACCGGTGACAAAGAAACAGTTACAATCGTTACTTGGTAAGATCAACTTTCTCTGCCGATTCATTGGAAATTCGGCAGGGAAGATGCGAGCTTTTTCCACACTGCTCAAATTCAAGGACTTTGACAAGTTTGAGTGGCGCGCCGAGTATCACGAGGCCTTCACACAGATCAAGGTAGCTCTTTCGACCCCACCTGTCCTTATTCCGCCTCAACGCGGCAAACCTCTTAAGCTGTACATCTCCGCGGCCGAGAAGTCCATCGGCTGTCTTTTAGCACAAGACAATGATGCTGGGCGCGAACATGTTATATTTTACCTTAGCCGCAACCTTAATGCTCATGAGATCAACTATTCGGCCGTAGAGAAACTCTGTTTAGCATTGTTTTTCGCCGCATCTAAACTCAGGCATTACATGCTCCCATCCATCACTCAAGTCATCGCTCAGACCGATATCATCCGCTATATGCTCACTCGAACGGTTGTTAAAGGCCGAATTGGGAAATGGACAATGGTGTTGTCTGAATTCAGTTTGCAATACGTGCCCCAAAAGGCTATCAAGGGACAGGCACTGGCTAATTTCTTGGCTTAACACCCGTCCCCGTATGACTTTGGGGGCAATGATGTCAAGATCGGCATGGTGGAAACACGAGACAATTATTGGACAATGTACTTTGATGGTTCGAGTACTTCCGTTTCGGCTGGGGTCGGAATAGTCATTCAATCTCCCGAACACTGTTGATGGTATTTTTCTCTAAAGTTAGACTTTGATTGTTCGAACAACCAGGCCGAGTATGAAGCCCTCATCATCGGCCTCAACATCCTTCACGACTTACGGGCACCTCGCGTCCTTGTCCTCGGCGACTTCGAACTTGTGATTAACCAACTCAATGGCAATTTTCGTTGCATGAGTTGCACTCTGGCTCCTCATCATATTTTCGCCAGCTATTTGGCCGAGTCCTTTGATGACATCACGTTCACGCACGTTTCTCGTGTCTATAATACTGATGCAGACGAGTTGGCTCAAATAACCTCCGGCGAGCAACTCATAAGGGGCAAGATAGGCCGAGCAATACCCGTAATACGACAAGTATACCCGGTCCTGGTTAATCAACAAGTGATTCGAACGCGAGTCATGTCCTTACCTTCGTTGTTAGAGTGGGAAGATCTAGTTGAAGTTTGTACAGTCGAGGCATTACCAGATGATTGGAGAGGGACGATCATGCGATATCTCAACAATCCTAATGGAAAACACGACCGTAAGACAAAGGTGCATGCCACAAATTACGTGTTATACCAAAATACGTTGTATAGGAAATGCAAAGATGGCCTGTTGTTGTTATGTCTCGGCTCTAAGGAAGCTGCCCAGGCAATGACTGAGGTCTATGAGGGGATATGTGGAGCTCATCAATCCAGTCGAAAGATGCGATGGCTGCTTTGCCGACACGACTATTTTTGGCCGAGTGTTTTGAAGGGCTATATCGAATTCACATGGGGATGTGTACAATGCCAGATTCAGGGTTCTATTCAAAGAGTCTCGGTGGAATCATTGCATTCGGTCACCAAACCCTGGCCATTTAGAGGATGGGCCATGGACATAATCAGCAAAATCACACCAACTTCCGGCGCGGCAAAACATGTTTGGATACTTGTCGCGACAGATTACTTTACCAAATGGGTCGAAGCAAAATCGTATGCTGATTTGACAATTAAGGAAGTTTGTGACTTCGTCGAGGAAAACATCGTGACCCGGTTCGGCGTTCTAGAGACGATTATAATAGATAATGGTACGATCTTCACATCCGACCGGTTTAAGGAATATACGGCGAATCTTAAAATTTGACTCGAGCAGTCTACGCCGTATTACCCATAAGCAAACGGACAGGCTGAAGCCAGCAATAAGGTTTTGATCGGCATCCTTGAAAAAATGGTAAGAGAAAGGCCTGATGTATGGCATTTAAAGTTAAATGAAGCGCTTTGGGCCTATCGAACCTCACCACGATCAGTCGCTGGAACGACTTCATATGCGTTAACCTTTGGACATGACACCATGTTGCCAGTCAAGTTAAGTGTAAATTCATTAAGAATGATAGAGGACAGTAGTTTGTTCAGTGATGAGTACGGCCAAGCCATGAGACATGAGTTAGAGGACTTAGAAGGAGCTCGCCTCGATGCTTACAACTTATTAGTGGCACAAAAAAGATTACCGAGCGAGTGTACAATCAGCAAGTTAAACAAAAGACGTTCGGCGAAGGAGAGTTGGTTTGGCAAACGGTACTGCTAGTAGGAATTAAAGACCCTAGGTTCAGCAAATGGTCGCCGAATTAGGAAGGACCGTTTGTTATTCACAAAGTCCTCGGCAAGGGGGCATATCATCTTAAGGATCGGACTGGCTTAGTTTACAAATTACTAATTAATGGAAAATTTTTAAAGAAATATTATCCAACAAACTGGGAAATGCGGGAATAACAGTTTTTCATTAATGGTGAAAGTTTTCTAGCCTAAAAGTTACAATCCTAAGGGGTCGAAGGAAGATAAGCCTCAAGGGCAGCTTTAAGTTCCAGCCACCTTACTTCACCTAATGTAACTTTGGCTTGGCGCATTCTCTTCTCCGACTTCATCCACTCGACCCGTTGCGTGCAAGCTGTAAATTCCGTCAACTTAGCCTTGTTCGACTCAAAGTTTGCCTCGAGAATGGATGCAACGGCTGATCTTTGACGTTGGATTTCTGCAATTTGTTCATCAAACATAGCCAATTGCATTTTCTGTTGCTTTATTGCCTCGACTTCCGGTCGAAGAGCTTTCTGGGTAATCGTTGCAGCCTTCAGGTTATCCTTTGCTCGAAGAGCCCTCTCGAAAGTTGGAAAATATTCTCAAGTTTTCTCCAAGATAGAGGATAATTGAACAATAGATTCATTGTTCAATCGACCTTCTGCTGCAAGGGTGCTTAGGAATTCACTAACAGAATCGAGGCCGTTGCGCTCAAGGATCTGAGAAGCCAAAAGTGACAAGAGTTCCTGTAACTCGACAAGAACGGTGGATTCGGCCGCGACAGAAGAAAGCTGAGCCGAAGAAGCAGAAGGACCTGCCGTGCTGGATGTGCTGATGAGTAAGGCGTCAAGCTCGATCTCCTAGGAAGGTTGCACAAAAAGGGGCTTATCAGAACAAAGTTAGACATAGAAGTTGAGAAAGCAGCAAAGGAACTTACGCGAGCCGAAGTAGCTTCCTGATGGGGGTCACAAAGCCCTCATCCTGCGGATGGGCCGGTGATTCCGTCGGTGCTTCGGGCCCGGTAAAGGTCCTCTTTCCCTTATTCGCCATAAATCTACTCTGCGCAAATCTCGCTCTATGCGAAACCTCTCAAACCCTTTGAGATTTTTATTTTCTTTTTTCGCCTTCACATCTTCAGTTTGGAGAAACAACACTGTGGAGGCAACCGGTAACACCTTCAGTTTGGATAAACAACACTGTTGCCGTAGAATCAGCCGTCCTTGAAGCACATTCAGTTTAGATAAACAGCACTGCTTTGAGGTCAATTGGTTATCTATCCAAGTCTCGGCCGACAAGGATTTTTGGATCCCTGTCTACAGAGGTCATCTCACCAGCCTTCTTGGAGAAGTGAGGTGTTAGTGATATTTAGGCTCGGTGCCTCAAACGCAGAGTTATTTTATGATTGCATACTCACAAGTGGGTTTTAGAGTCCGGCACTCGGACGGCCGAACCACATTCACCATCAAGACCTTCATCTGCTTTGAGTATTTGTGCCCTTATACTCTAGTATCGATTCAGCATGAATTCACATTCATGAATACAGTTTCTGTGGTCGAATCGGACGACGACGAGCTGTTAACTTTGTAATTGGTAGCCTTGTCTTCAGGCTTGAGGACCTAGAAGCCGAGACGTGTTCCTTCCTCGGCCGCGATCGCAGGACACAAAAGTCAGCCGCACGCATCAACATAGCGTCAGCACATTTTACTCATCTGTCGAGCTCGGCGACGAGTTGGCACGCCCCGCACACATTTGAAGGACATAGTTAGCTTATTAATTGCTCGGCCTGCGTGCCGTGTAGGCTAGGTGATTTTTGTAGTCAACAACGATCTGTAAAAAAAAACTCAATTCATAAGAGTTATTATACACTCTCCATCTACCTTTTTGCGTGCAGACACACTCCCTAATCGATTAAGATTTGATTTTCTTCTTTTTATAAACCAACTTTGAACTAGAAGTTTGACCAAGAAAATCTCCAATTAAATTTTGGAATCCTTATAACCTAATGAACAGTCAGAAAACCTTCCAATCTTTATCTCCAGATGTGTTAACTCTTTATCTTCAATTTTCGTGTAATAAACTTCATATTGAGCAGTAGTCACTAAAACGTCAAGAGTTTCTTCTTTAGAAAAATTACAGACAAGAAAATCCTCTAAAAACTAGACATTCAGATATTTCTGACAATATATTGCACACCAACCTGAGCAAATCTCGGGAAATTAATCTTCTTGACCCTCAAGAAGCAACATCCTAGCACTTTGACATATCTTGCATTAAATCTCTTGAAAATTCTTCCCTTTATTTATCATTACTCTAATTAACCTATAGAATTTAAAAACGAAGTAAATGACTAAAAAATAAGAAAAACTATACAAAATAATGAAGAAAAAGATAATAAAAATAATAATTAATTAAGCACTTATCAAAGAGTATCCTCTTTCACATACTTTATAAGATTATTATCAGCAGTAACCCAGTGTCAGCGAGAGGCATGGCAGTAGAAATTTTGCAACCTTGAGCGACAAAGGCATTAAGTAACTTTTTTTTAACCTCCATTTGACAAAAATTAAAAGCAACATCCTCTGCCTCATCATAAATTTCAATGACATTCCCTTTTTTGATTTTTTTAGCAAACGATATTATCTACACTAAGAGAGTAAGGAGTGAGATAAACCTTATAATGGCTTAACAATAATGTGGTTTGTTGATGCACAAAATCGGTGAAGACTTTGGAACAACGTAAAGTGTCAAGTTTGTGACCCTTACTCGGTTGCTCCGGTCATTAGCGAGGACAAATATGTAAAGAGATAGAGAAGCAAACACAAGATGTACTTGGTTCACCCTAAGTCTGGCTACTTCCACGGAATAGAGAAGTTCTCCTTAATAGTAGAGGGTTTACACAAATATATAAGTTTTAAGCATAATCATCATTAGTGGGTTCTAGTGACTAGTTTAAATACAATAATAACTTAGGGATTAATTGTAGGAGAATGGTTTCATTTTATAGTTGAGGAGAGTCTCCAGCTTCTGTCTGCAGTTGATGTAGGACTTTTATGAGCTTTATTATGACGTTGACATGTGTCGTGTTGTGATTGGCCTCCCAGTTGGAGGGAAACTCTTGTGTTTCAGCATGGGTGCCTCAGCACGAACTCCTCAGTGGGTTCTTGAAGGTATGATGTCGACCGGTGCTTGTTAGTTTCGAGATTGGTCAAGTATGGTACAAACATGGTTCAAATTCATCTTTGGCAAGCATCAAACCTAAGACATCTCACTTACAAGTGAAAAGGAATATTACTAGACTGTAGTACTAAGTGGCTAAATGACATAATTAGATTCAACATCTTTTACCTTAATATTTTCATCACTCGTGCACTCATATTTTGTTGGGGGGTTTGAGTTATGAATATATGTTTCTCTTTTGTAGGTTGTTTGGTTGAAATTTTGCTTAGTACATGTTTATTTACTCATTTTTATTCTATTGCTACTAATGTATTAACTTTTTGGCAGTGTTCTCAAAATTGGCCTAGGCGGTGAATGACTGATCTGATTTAGGCAGAAACGTGGAAAAAAATCAGGCAGGGGCTAGACGGCTAGGCTAGCTAGGCGGGCTAGGCGGAGTTTAGGTGGAGACTAGGTGGTTCCATTGTTTTTAATTTTTTAAATTAAGTTAAAGGGGTTTTTTGAATAACTTACTTAATTAGTGAATTTTCAAATTTGGTTTATGGTTTTTCTTATTTTTTGCTGCATTTATCAGTGAGGATGGCTATAAGATCCTACAACGCCCAAGGGTGAGGATCATGTAAGCCTTATATGTACATTCTCACCTCCAATTAGCACGAGGCCTTTTGGGAGCTCACTAGCTTCAGAGTTCATCAAGTGAGTTCGCACGAGAGCAATCCCAAGATGGGTATCCCACTGGGAAGTTCTTGTGTGAGTTCCCAGAGACAAAAGCCTGAGGGTGTGGTTGGGGCCCAAAGCAAACAATATTGTGCTATGGCAGAGTCGAGCCCAGGAAGTGGTCGAACTTGGGTCGGGATGTGACAATTTGGTATTAGAGCCACTATCTGGCTGGAAGTGTGCCGACGAAGACGTCGGGCCCCTAAAGTGGATGGATTGTAAGATCCCATATCACCCAGGGGTGAGGATCCTGTAAGCCTTATATGTACATTCCCACCTCCAATTAGCACGAGGTCTTTTGGGAGCTCACTGGCGAACTCCGAAGTTAAGCGAATTTGCATGAGAGCAATCCCAAGATGGGTGACCCGCTAGGAAGTTCTCGTGTGAGTTCCCAGAAACAAAACCGTGAGGGTGTGGTAGAGGCCCAAAACAAACAATATTGTGTTATGGCGGAGTCGAGCCAGGGCGGGGATGTGACAACGGCAATATGGCTTAAGTTTTAAGTTTTAAGTTTCTTAAATTCTCAATACAGTATATTTTTATTTTTTAGAGTGTAAGTACGCACTTATTTATATGTTACATAATAAATTTAATTAAATCTGCCTACTGAGCTGAGGCCTCTGCCTAGGCACTAGGTCTAGCCCGTCGCCCGATTAGTGCTTAGCACTTTTTAGAACCTTGCTTTTTGGTGAATGGTTCTTCATTGTATTCAGATTCTCAGGTTTTATAATTATTTGGATGAATGATTTAATTTTTTTAGCAAGTGAGATTGGGAATGTTTGAGTTACTTTTTTAGCACCAATATCTGAATGTGAACTCGTTTGAATGTCTTTGGAAATTTCCGTAAGTAATAGATGCCAAGCCAATCAACCTTTCTTAAGTCACTTCCTGACAATTACTAAATATTTCCATTGCTAATTTGTTACAAACTAAAGGTCCACAGATTTGGTCGGTGTAATAATTTAGGGATCTAATTTTTAGGAACTAAATCCGCACATTACTCTATACTTTTGCATACAAAAATTTCTTGTAGCGTTTCGTATCGATACTAATTGTTTACTCCCTCTTGTTCCTTGTATTTTGGCCAAACAAAAACAATTCTCCATGTACATTCAAATATCAGTAATTCTAATTCTAAAGGGTTGGTCTAGTGGAAAGCGAGCAAATGTTTGAAACCCTCAACCTGAGTACGAACTCCCATGGATGCATTCTTTAGGGCCACTGCCCAAAAGCAAAGTTAGAAATAATGTTCAGAGGGAAGGGGCACAACTAAGTAATGGCGGATGAAGGTCCTTATGAATTTTCAAAAATAGTATGTGTATGGCCAAATTTTTATTAAATTTTAAGTGAGCAATGTCGTCGAGCACTTGGCCAACCCATACCCAGTTGTGCTTAGTGTACATCCACACCCTTTGTGCCATTTCGATTGTATCTTTAGTTGTTATCATGTACAAATAGATAACTATATGTACATAAGGCTGTGAGGTCAAATTTATTAGATGTATGGGAGGAGGGATTCTTCTTCGTGAGTTGCCAGAATCAACACTACAACTAAACTATATGTTAATTTGTCTCATAGTGATTTTGGATGAGGATGGAGTGATATAGTTGGTGGCGATGGTGATTTAGTTGTAGCCTCATGCAGTACCGAGACAATTATTTGTGAGAGAGATTTGACGTATATTTAAAAAAATATTTGTAGATTATTAACTTGGAAGTATATTTCTATATTTATATGACAATAAATTAAAAGTTGGCAAGCATCAGTGCTTGTCCTAGTTTGAAGTTTCTCATAGGGATGTGATATCCACACACTGCTTTTTACTTCTCTCACACATTTTTAGATTTCGGCCGTTGAATCGGATGAATTGAAGAAAATCTAACGGACAAAAAGTAATAGAAGTGTGTGAGAAATAAAAAAAGGTGTTTCTCATATTACTTCTCTTTCCTCGTCATTTGACATATATTTAATATGTATGTTTGTATATGTCATGTGTGCATGATGGGCATCCATGCATGAGACATGACGAGCCACTCGGCCCTAGGCAAGAGATAAATATCATTGCCACGTATGCACAAATCTCTGAGAGCAAGCCTATGGCCTTGTAAAGATCTCCTCTTTCTCTCTCCTCTCTCTGTCGCTGTCTCTCTCTCTCTAGCTCTCTACCAAAGCTACAGCCTCTTTAAATTATTCCAACTACAAAAAAAGATACAAGGAAAATAAATAACGAAGCAGATTTTACAGTGAACATTTTCCAGCATAAAGATCCGAAGCCGAAACCTTTCAAGAGAATAGCTCTCAGAGAAACCCTAGGTATTTATTTTATTTCATTTTGTTTTTATGGGAAGTTTCGGATTTTTGCAGTTATGACATGTAATTAGTTTGATTTTCTGTATTTTGTGATGTGTTTTTGCATTTTAATTGAAAAAGATACGATTTTGAAGCCAACCCAATTTCTAGAATTTGGTATTTTTCATTCATGTGCCAGATTTTGAAGAGGAAAATTAGTTCAGTTGAATTTTTAGGTGCTAGTTCATAACTACCCACATGATTTCCATTAATTTTTCTTAATTTTTTTATTTGATGTTCTTGTGAATGATTGGACGGTTGGCAATCTTTTGGAATTTCTGTTTTTTTTTTTCACTATAAGTTTCTGAATTTATGTGCTGTATCCTGCTTTCACAGCAATCAGATTGCAGTAATGTGGCATTAAGTTATGAAGATTTGAAAGTTTTCAAGATTTTGTGAGAGGCAGAGACTTGGATTGTGAAGAACAGAGGGTTGGATTACCCACTTTTTTCAGATTAATTATTTGGGTAGCACCAGCTTTATTGTTTAATTGTGGGAGATTGGTGAAGTAATTTTATGCTGGGATGTTAAACTACAAAATTTTGATTCTTGATTGGTAGCGGGTGGAAGGGAAAGCTTTGTGGGCTTTCTTGTGTGTTGTTTTGTTTTCGTTGCAAAGCCGGCGTTGACGCTGGATTAAAGGTTATCTGGGAGATTAAGCGTCTATGGCTGCTACATCTGAAAGATGGTTTGACCGGCTTCAGTTCTCCTCATTGTTTGGGCCGCCCCCGCAGGACGCCCTACGACGGAAGGTGAATATAAATTTTATTCCGAATCTTGTGCATAATTATATTATATCTGTCAGTGTATATTTGTATTGCTAGCTTGACATATGTCTCATGAAATTTAAGGGTCATCCACTGTGGTACTGGTTCCTAGAGGTCTTAGGTTTGAAACCTCTCATGCTCTGTTGCTATGCGAGTGTCCATGTTGACTGCTACTCTGAATTGTCTTCTTAATATATATCCAGTTTGGTGGTTTTATTTTTGGTGCTAAGGAGGGCTGAAACCCAACAATTGCATAACTCTGGGTATTTAGTGATCGTTTGGGACTGTTTTTGTAGAAAGAATGCTTTGGCTTGAAGTGCCTTTATTCGAAATATGTTGAAGTTTTTACCAAAAATAAAAATAGAAGCACTTGGAAGTGTATCTTCAGAAAGTCCTTGACACTGACACAAACACTTTAAATTCTTCTGCCAAATGCAGAAGTGCTTTTATCCACTCCAAAAGGAGTCCCAAACAGGCCCTTAAAACCCATCAGAGTCTTCCAACAAGAGCTTTCCAACCCTTCTTGGTACAGTATCAAAATAATTATAACCTAACTCCAACTTTAAACCATAGGCAGCAAGACAGTCTGCCACATAGTTCTTCTCCCTATAGATGTGAGTAAGCTTGCTGTCATTCATCCTTTGATGTGAAGAAGTTTGGTTTAGTTTGAATTACAAGTTAGTGGGATGGTAGACTTTGAATAAACAGATTTTTCTCCTTGTTCTTTATATCGATCCATTCTAGTTTTCATGCATTGTGCAGACTTATTCTGTATACATGGGATTCGAAGTAATGAATCTTGATGTTAGTTGCAGCTATATGACGCAAAAGTTGACATGCTGCTAAAACCAAATTATGTGAAATGCCACAGTAGGTATCCAGCTTCCACTATTAAGTGTGCCGATAGTTCATTAATTGGACAAAAAATCTCTAGTACAAGTACAACTAACCATGCCCTAAGGTTGATTTGAGTGAGGAACTTCCAAATTCCAAGGGATTTAGGCATAGTGATGAAGAAATGGATCACAAAAAGCTAAATAGGAGGGATTAGAAATGCACACATGAGCATTACAAAAGGCATGTTAGAGGGATTTGCAAACGACTACTCTGAAAGAGTTATTTACAAATTCCTTTTTTACACACCTTTGAAATGCTCACATGGTGCATTTTCTGATTCCTCCTATGTCCTGTCTAAACTTTTGTGATCCATTTCTTCTTCATTTTGCCTAGATTCCCACGAATTTGGAAGTCTGTCACTCAAATCTACCCTAAAGGAATTTCAAGTTTAGTGTCATTTCATCGGTAACCTCTGATGCACTTATGATATATATTGCTCAGAACAGTTCTCAAATAGGGGTGAATATTTGAGCTAGGTTTTTCAGTTGAAGCCAGAGTTAGGACTACTAGTTTTTGAAGGCTCATATTTCAGTTGATTTAGACACGAGAGCAAGAATCTAAGACCACAAGTGAACCTTTATAATCAGCATCTATTGATTGCACTGCACCCAAAGAGAATCTGTCTTCTCCCTTACCCTGAAATAGTGTTGCTAAGAGTTTAGTTTAGTAATTCATTATCATTTTCATGATGTATTATCTGGAGGGTCTTAGCAATCCAACTCTATTATTTCTTTGATTTATTCTCTAGTAAAAGGTGAAAATATTGGGAATCCAACTCAAACTTGTAATGTGACCTCCTTTTCTTGTTGATTCCTGTTGTTGAGAAGCATGAGGTAAATAGCCCACACAATTTGTGTAATAAAAAATGCATTAGGAATGACAAGTGTTTTTTTAAACGAAAATTTAAAGATAGTGATGGTTGCCAAAAATTGTACTGTCTCATCCTTTGGGTGACGAACTTTTTGATGAGGTATATATGTGGGAGAGGCAAAATGCCACCAAGTTTGTTAAAGGATGACTTCGCCTCATAATTATGCGTAATCCCTTGGAAATGTTCTTAGAAAAACAGATATAGTCTATAACTTACTACACAATATAAAAGTAATAAAGTCAGCCCTAGGTATAGACTCATGACAACTAATCAGCGATTTGAAAAGATCAATTTCTTTCTTTTTCCAGATATTTGTTTTTGCTATATTCTGCCTCTAAACCTCCGACAAGAACTGAAAAAATGCTTTCCTTATCGCTTCTTCCTTCCTGTAGGCACAAATTACTGCATATGTAGACTACTTTGGTCAATTTACATCAGAACAGTTTCCTGAGGATATTGCCGAGGTAAGCTCTTTGTGTTTATGTCATGGTCATTGTCTTTGTGCAATCCGCCTTGTTTGTACTAATATATTGTCTGCTACAGCTGATCCGCAACCGTTATCCATCAGACGTGAAGCGTCTCTTTGATGATGTTCTAGGTATTCATACTCTACCTGTTAATTATTATATGATTGATTAGAACTTGCAGCTTATATTATGCCGTTTCGTGGTTGCATAATGACTGCTTTTCTACTTTGACATATTCCAGCTATGTTTGTTCTTCATCACCCTGAGCATGGGCATGCTGTTATCCTTCCAATTATTTCATGCATCATTGATGGTACCCTGGCCTATAAGAGCAGTAGCCCTCCATTTGCTTCGTTCATAACATTGGTCTGCCCAAGCAGTGAGGTGATAGCATATCAGATTAAGAATTTTCATTTTTCAGTTCAACCTAATACCGAGACTGTTTCTTTCTTGATGAAACAGGAATGTTTTTTTATGTAGCAGGAAATTCAGAAGTATTGTAATTTAATTATTTACTTATTTGTATCTTCCCATTTTCCACAGGAGTATTCTGAGCAGTGGGCTTTGGCATGTGGGGAGATTTTGCGAATTTTAACTCATTACAATCGCCCCATATACAATGCGGAACAACAGCTTAATGAAACAGAAAGAAGCAGCAGTGGAAGCCATGCCACAACAAGTGACTCTGTTGATGGTGAATCCAGCCATTTACCTTTGGTACAACAAGAAAAGAAACCCATAAGGCCGTTGTCTCCTTGGATTACTGATATATTGCTTGCTGCACCTCTAGGCATCAGAAGTGATTACTTCCGCTGGTGAGTGCATTGTTTGATTGAGTGTCTGTTATTTTTGTTGAAAGTCATAAGCATTGTCTTCAAGTCATGTGTATATGCGCAAAGCGGAACCCCACTCCAGTCAAAGTAAAACAATAAACAAGAGAGGTTTGCTCGTATGTATTTCCTATAAAGCAGCACTTCATCCAAAAATGTTTTTCATTGTTCAGATGATACATTGACCAATGAGATAGTAAACACGTGCTATTCAAAATCATTTTCTTCCCCCATGGTTTGGTGGGCGTTTGTAGCAATTTTCATGGTGACGGGTTGCTCTCATCCCTCCAGGAATTTCTTAAATAGATAGCTCCGCTAACGAAAAGCTAGGATTTTTAAGCTTCCAAAGTCTGTTAATTTGATTTTCTAACTTAGGTAGACAACACTTATGACTGCCTGACAGTCAGCAATCTGTTTGTCAACAATATGAAATAATATCTTGTAGCTTAAATTTGAATGTTTTAGGTTTAGCTGGAGGACTTTAATCATTACATTGGTCTCATAGGTCTCATAAAGCTTTTTAGACGAGTACAATTTAGAGAGGGAACAGGTTATTAGGGTTCAGTGCAGTTATGAGATTTAATGTTTGTATTCAGTAAGTTCATCATGTGAACCTCTGTTATTATTGTCTTAGCATCGCATCTACTTTTCAAACCTGAACCATGCACTTTTGTCACATTCACTAAGGGTATATTTGGGTGAGGGACTTTTAAGGATTTAGGCAAAGTAAGGAAGACATGGATCACAAGAAATTAGGTGGGAGGGATTAGAAATGCACAACATGAGCATTACAGAGGTATGTAAGTAGGATTTCCAAATGACTATTTCCAAGTAGCCATCATTTGCAAATCCCTCTCACATGCTTTTGTAATACTCATGCACCACTCAATTTAAATAATTAAGACCAAGTGTAGCAATGATGTCATAAGAATATAAGATAATGGTTTAAGTATTTTGCAACCATGCTTTTGCTACTATTGCTAAGCACGGCCAACTGTTGGCACTTTCTGCACTACTATATGTGATGAAATGTAATAGTAACTGATGAACATGAACAAAATCATGTGATACTGAAAAATTTGTTATGAAACAAATATCTCAAGTGATGCGTACATCCGAATTGATTTTTAAAATGAAAGGAAAAATATGAGAACAGGAAAGGGAAGTCTGTTTTGATACCCAGTATTTCTGTATTCCATTCTTAATTATTGTTTTTCTAAATTCTATGTCCGTGCATGTAAATGATAGAAGGGTAGACCTGTAGAAGATTAAGCTCTGAAGGAGGTTGGAACATCCTTGTGGTCTACTCATTGTTCACAATTTCAAAAGAAAGTTTAAATGCTATCAAATGTTAAGCAAATCATTTCATCTTGCTGCTACTTTTATTATTCAATCTCATGTAATTTAGAAACCTCTGTGTGCCTTACAGGTGCAGCGGGGTTATGGGAAAATATGCTGCTGGAGAACTCAAGCCACCATCAACTGGTTAGTTAAATCTTCCTTCACTAGTATATAATGCAATGTTGCTGCTGTATTTATGAAATAGTTTTTGAGCGCTATACGTTACATGATTTTTTTTTCTGCAAGCGTCAGTTAACATGTAACATAGAGTCTGACTGCATGCAGTTTATGTATAACATTCAGGTGGAATTTAAAGGAAAATAGCATTGAGATATCCTAAAAATCCTATATATTTATATTATATAGAATCCACTACGAATGACTTTCATTTTCTTTTTTTTCTTCTCATCTCTTAGCTTCTTCTCGCGGAACTGGAAAACATCCACAGCTCATGCCATCAACTCCACGGTGGGCTGTTGCAAACGGTGCTGGAGTTATATTAAGTGTTTGTGACGAGGAAGTTGCTCGCTATGAGACTGCTACTTTGACCGCAGTCGCTGTCCCTGCACTTCTTCTTCCTCCTCCAACTACAGCTTTGGATGAACATCTAGTGGCAGGGCTACCAGCTCTTGAGCCGTATGCACGTTTATTTCATAGGTAAACCTTCAAACTTGCATCTCTTGAGCCACTACAAAAGGAAAAGAATCTGAGTTGTTCTGTGTACCTAACTGAGTTTTGCTAATATTTATTCATTTCTTACACCATGCAATAGGTATTATGCCATTGCTACTCCAAGTGCCACCCAAAGACTTCTTCTTGGACTTCTAGAAGCACCACCATCCTGGGCTCCTGATGCACTTGATGCAGCTGTGCAGCTTGTGGAACTACTTCGTGCTGCTGAGGATTATGCATCTGGCATAAGGGTAAGCTGGACACTAGTGGTTGCAAATATTTCAATATTATCTGATGCTATACGGGTGATCAATATCAAGCTTGACTTGAAGACATACTATCTTCATATTTTCAGCAACAATTTTTTTTTTGGCATCTCATGTGCTTTATGATGGATTGGTAAATGTGATTGTCATTGATCTGCAAGAATTTCTTTTAAAATGGTTTTCTCCTATCAGTTATATCTAACTTCTGCTAGCATTAGCTGGAGAGGAGCAGAATTATTGTTACTTCTCTTAGGGTACATGCGATCAAATTTCCAGTATACATATACAATAGTCTTGTTTCTTACCAGACGCTGAAAATTGGTGATTATGTAAACAGCCCACTTACAATTTAGCCCTGACTTATCATAGTTTGGTTGAAATTCTAAAATCAACTGATGTGTCATTTTTACGCACATGAAAAAAGGACACATATTTTAAGCTCTGATAAAGAAACAACCTTTTTCAAGCTTATTGACATCTAATATACCCAGAATATCACCTTTAGAAACATTTTGCAAAGTCACGATGTGAAAGGCATCCTTCCTGTTAACTGGTAGATGCTGCAGAAGCAGATCTAGTGAGTTCCCTCTGAGGATATTTGTTGACTGTTAAAAACCTAATTAAGTGGGAGTATATTATTTTGATTAACACCACATGCAGAGAGACAAAAAGTAGTGGGAAACTCTTTACTACATTGTCTGATGGTACCCCATCAATTTTCATATCGATTTTGTAGTGTCATGGGCATTGCTTCTTTCACTCTCTTTATGTGCTTCCTAGCTGGCTTGGAAGTTTCAGAAACATAGATTCTTTGCGTGTTTGTGGGGTGGCAACTTTGTGCTTGTTTTGGAGTATCGAGTTGGAGTGGGCGAGTGGTCTTTTTACTGGTTTTAATCCATCCTTGAAATTGTCATAGTTATGCATTCATTACATTTGTTAAAGGCTGAAAGTTTCGTTTTTAATTTTGGGTGGTGATTTTCACACACCCCATGATTCTTTACTAATGGCAGGACATGACCGTCACATGTGCTAAGGTTACATTGATCCTGTGATTCACTTTCTTTCTGCTCTATTGGCCACTTTAGGATCTTATGCTTCCCTTGTTTAGGGTAATTGATACTTTGATGGAATTACTGGTGGGATAGGGGCTTTGCCGCTTTGTGATAATGGGTGCATGGCAAGGAAAAGTGCACCTTTGCATATCATTAGTTACTTCTGAAAAACTTAAGATTTTGGGACATGCCGTTTTCCAAATCTTGCAGTTTCACATTCTTCAGAGATAGGTTGATGTACTTGTGTAACATGTATAGTTGAATAAAATAGAGTAATCAATTTTTAATCTTTTAATGCATGCCTTGTTGCGTAGACAAACAACAACAAAGCCTTTTCCCACTAAGTGGGGTTGGGTTAGATCCAAGTACTTCAAGCCTTTTCTTAAGAGTCTCTTCCAAAGTATTCGTAGGTCTTCCTCTACCCTTTCGGCCCTAAACCTTTGTCCCGTAACCGCATCTTCTAACCGGAGCGTCAGTAGGCCTTCGTTTCACATGTCAAAACCACCGTAACCGATTTTCTCTCATCTTTTCAATTTCGGCTACTCCTATTTTACCTTGGATATCTTCTTTCCTAATCTTATCCTTTCTCGTGTGCTCGCACATCCAATGAAGCATTATCATCTCTGCTACACCCATTTTATGTACGTGTTGATGCTTCACCGCCCAACGTTCTGTGCCATAAAGCATTGTTGGCCTTATTGCCATCCTATAAAATTTTCCCTTGAGCTTCAGTGGCATACGATGGTCACACATCACGCCGGATGCACTCTTCCACTTCATCCATCCAACTTGTATTCTATAGTCAAGGTCTCCATCCAACTCTCCGTTCTTTTGCAAGATAAATCCTAGATAGCGAAAGCGGCCACAATTGGTACTTCCTGATCTCCAATCCTCACCCCTAACTCATTTGAGCCTCCGTTTGCATTGAGCTTGCACTCCATATACTATGTCTTTGACCGACTTAGGCGAAGACCTTTAGATTCCAACACTTCTCTCTAAAGGTTAAGCTTCGCCTTGTTGTGTAGACAAATGTAATTATATCCAAGCTTTTAAAACAGCAGTCTAATAATAAGCTGAAAATTCCATAGCTGTCCCTCTCTCTCGTCCTCTTTTAGTGGAAGTTATTTGATTTGTAACAGCTCTGAAAACTGATAGATGCAGCACTTTTGGCTAATTGCATTTTTTTTTTCTTTTATTCATGCAGCTTCCTAGGAACTGGATGCATTTACATTTCTTGCGGGCAATTGGGACTGCAATGTCCATGAGAGCAGGTATAGCAGCTGATGCTGCAGCAGCTTTACTTTTCCGAATACTCTCACAGCCTGCATTGCTTTTCCCTCCACTAAGACAAGTTGATGGAGTTGAAGTTCAGCATGAGCCTTTGGGTGGTTACATCTCAAGCTACAAGAAGCAGGTACCAGTTAATAACTTTTTGTACTAAGGTTTTTATGCTTCAGCTGCTAAAGTGCACTTTGATCTTGTTTCTTTTTTGTTGGCACTCTTTTTAATCATATTTTTGTTCAATGAATAAATACTAATTGAACCTAAATACTACCTCAAAAATACTATTGATCAGATTGAACTTCCTGCGGCGGAAGCAACAATTGAAGCTACTGCCCAAGGGATTGCTTCTATGCTCTGTGCCCATGGGCCTGAGGTTGAATGGAGAATATGTACCATATGGGAAGCTGCCTATGGCCTCATTCCTTTAAGTTCCTCTGCAGTTGACCTTCCTGAGATTATTGTTGCCACTCCATTACAACCTCCGATTTTATCATGGAATCTGTATATACCCCTCCTCAAGGTCTTGGAGTATCTTCCTCGCGGAAGTCCTTCTGAGGCATGTCTTATGAAGATATTTGTTGCCACTGTTGAAGCGATTCTTCAGAGAACATTTCCGTCCGAGTCCTCTAGAGAGCAAAACCGCAAAACAAGGTACCTTTTTGGTATGGGGCCTGCCTCAAGAAACCTGGCTGTTGCAGAGCTGCGTACAATGGTTCATTCACTATTCTTAGAATCATGTGCCTCAGTAGAGCTTGCTTCACGTCTACTTTTTGTTGTGTTAACTGTATGTGTCAGTCATGAAGCGCAGTCCAATGGTAGCAAGAAAGCAAGAGTTGATGAAAGCTTCCCACCAGATGAGAGCATTGAAGAATCAGATAAGATGTCTGATATGCAGAGAGACAGAACTAAAATGACCAAAAAACAAGGGCCAGTAGCAGCATTTGATTCTTATGTTCTGGCTGCTGTTTGTGCTCTTGCATGTGAGCTTCAGTTGTTCCCTTTGATTTCAAAGGGGATTAATCATAGTCACTCTAAAAATGCAAAAAATGTAGCAAAGCCTGCCAAAGTAAATGTATGCACTACTGAGTTTCAAAGTAGTGTAGACTCGGCAGTTTGTCACACACGCAGAATATTATCAATCTTGGAAGCACTTTTTTTGCTGAAGCCATCTACAATTGGCACTTCGTGGAGTTACAGTTCAAATGAGATAGTTGCAGCAGCTATGGTTGCCGCTCATGTTTCTGAGTTATTTAGATGGTCGAAAGCTTGCATGCATGCGCTGTCTGTCTTGATGCGCTGTAAGTGGGACACTGAAATTTGCTCCAGGGCATCATCACTATACAACCTTATTGATTTCCACAGTAAGGCTGTTGCATCTATTGTTAACAAGGCCGAACCATTGGAAGCACGCTTAATGCAAGTTCCAATTTGGAGGGATTCTTTTGCGTGTTTTGAAGGCAGAAAACTCAGTCAAGGTGGAAACAGTAGATGCTCTATTGTCAGGCAGCCATCTGCCTCGCATTGTGAGGATTCTTCACATTCAGAATCTAAACGCAAATCTGTTGGTGCGTCACGTTCAAATGAGGGGTCCGGAAATACCTTTGGTAAAGGTGTTGCAAGTTTCCCATTAGATGCTTCGGATTTGGCCAACTTTCTTACCATGGACAGGCATATAGGATTTAATTGCAGTGCACAGGTTCTTCTAAGATCAGTACTCACAGAGAAACAAGAGCTCTGTTTTTCAGTTGTCTCACTGTTGTGGTACAAGTTAATTGCAGCTCCTGAAACCCAACCTTCTGCAGAAAGCACTTCTGCTCAACAAGGATGGCGGCAGGTAATATTATTTTTCTTGTGTCACTTTGCATCACTGTCATGATAATCTTCAATATTATTAGCAGGTTCTGCGTTTCTATATTCTGTTCTGAATCAGTAATTTCATTAGATACATTTTTACTACACTTTATTTGATATATTGTTGCCATTTTTCTGTTACGTATAATGTTTGACATGTAATTTTTTTTTTTCCTTTTTCTAACTTTAGGTCGTTGATGCATTATGCAATGTTGTGTCAGCAACACCGAAAAAAGCAGCCACAGCAATCGTTCTTCAGGTTTGAACTTTGTCTCACTTGAACACTACATGTTTTTCTATTTTTTTTTTTCAGGTGAGACCATGTACGAGTTCATTGATATATACTGAAAACTAGATCTTTAATTGCAAAGTAACGAAGTCCAAAGTTCATTGATATATACTGAAAACTAGATTTTTAATTGCAAAGTAATGAAGTTTAAAAACATTGTTTTCTTGTTAATTCGTTTTCAATACCTGATTTTGGAAGAGTTGTTCTTGGCTGGTGTCAAAACAGTGGCTTTCTTATTTGGCATTAATTTCCTGGTATAGTCGTAAATCAGTTGGATTACCATTCTCCATTGTTAGTTCTGGGGTGGCTTCATTGGTTTAGTTGGTTTCATGACCTTGTACTCTTTTCAGGCGGAGAGGGAACTGCAGCCTTGGATTGCCAAAGATGATGATCAAGGTCAGAAGATGTGGCGAATCAACCAGCGGATTGTGAAATTGATTGTGGAGTTGATGAGAATTCATGATAGCCCAGAGTCATTGGTAATTTTGTCAAGTGCCTCAGATCTACTTTTGCGTGCCACTGATGGGATGCTTGTTGATGGAGAAGCTTGCACCTTACCTCAACTGGAGGTAAACACGCGACTACATTAATGTTTGTGGCCTATGACTTGTGTTAACTAATCTGAGACATGAATTTAGTATCTTTTTATCTTTTCTTTTTGGAAACTGTGTGAACACTGCATATCCGAACTGAAGGTGGATTTCAGCACCAGGCAGTCATGTGATCTCCCATACATTTCAAAACATAAACCATCCTCAAGTAGTGTCCTTATCTCATATAAGCTTTTTTGAGTTGTATATTCGTTATAAGTATACATAAGATTGCCGAAGGCTCAAAACATTAAAAGAGAAACAAATTGATAATCTAAACTTGGTGAAGCTACGCCCAAGATTCCAAAGAAATCGGGTTTGGCAAGTGAATTTCTTTCACCATTTTCTCCCATATAATCTCATTTTCTTCTTTGATAATCATAGCTTCTATCAGTTTCAACTCTGGGCAGCCCTCAAGTTTTTGGGCTTCATAAACTAGAATCAAATCTCTTTCTTGTAGCATGAAAATCTGACATATTACTGGGTCATCTTTTGCAACTCTTTTACGTTTAGCTTCACTTGGGATATTTTTACTCCAGGTGTTTTCTAATACCAGTATCTTGATTGTTTATCCCGTAATATTGTTACTCATGTATTGTGGATCCTCATTTACAACTAGATCTGTCTAATACTATCTTCATCGGTTATGCCGTGCTCTTTACCCATTTTCCATATAGCCTAGAGTGAGTCCATATAAATTTTCAATTTCGTTAACCTTCAATGTCTCAATGCGTCAATCTGTTTATAAATGGGCAGCTACTGGAAGCAACAGCTAGAGCAATTCAGCCTATGCTAGAGTGGGGAGAATCTGGGCTGGCGGTTGCCGATGGCCTTTCAAACTTGTTAAAGGTAAGCACCCACCCCAAGTTAATACAATCACTGTTATGATCCTAGGACATTTGAGAATCATTTCATTCTAATGTTTAAGAGAAACGATTAGTTAATGTGATCTATCTGCTTCAATAAATGCAGTGCCGTCTGCCAGCTACCATCCGATGCCTTTCTCATCCTAGTGCACATGTTCGTGCGCTGAGCACATCAGTTCTTCGCGATATCTTGCAAGCCAGCTCGATAAGACCTAACCCTAATCCGGTGGAGATAAATGGTATCCGTGGTCCGTCGTACAAGTATTTTAACTTAGATGTCATTGACTGGCAAGCTGATATTGAAAAGTGCTTGACATGGGAAGCTCATAGCCGACTTGCGACTGGAATGCATATTAAATTTCTTGATACTGCCGCAAAAGAACTGGGTTGTAGTATTTCCATATGATATCGATTAGCTTCTTCCGGTGTGTGATTTTTTTTCATGCGAGACATACACAACAGATACTTGCATCTTTGTTCCTTTTAAAAAGATACGAGTTTGCAGGTAAGTAGATGTTCATTTTGTTCTTGTGTTTGAACTGTTATCCAAGTCTTCATGTTAGATTTTTATTCTCATCTAGGCTTTTAACACGGGACCTCGGGTGCAAAGGCGAATGTTTTAACTTGAGTCTGAAAAAGCCTTTCGCTCGACACAACCATTTTCGTTGGGGGGGGGGGTGTGTAGGGGCAACTAAATTGAGGCAAAATACTATGTGAGTGCGTATTTCAATGTTAGGTGTCCTTGTGATCATTGAAAAGAGGAGCGTACTGGAAGTTGCTTCCCAATGGGCATTAAAAAAAAAATTTGAGGCAAAATAATTACTATGATTATGATGATGTAAACAGAAAAAAATTTGAAATTTGGTAGAGTTTTCCCCTATCTCGATGTATCCATTCCATCCCCCCAAAGGGAGTGAATTGGAGGGCAAGAAACAGAAATTACGAGGATAAATAATTAGAAGAAATTTTGGTTTCTAGCCTCAAATCATTTAAGAATTTCCTGGAATCTGCCATTTCTACTTAAAACTGAATGAATTTAAACTTTTCCATCGTGTTCGGTAGATTCAGGAAAACCACCGTGTTTTTGTTGCCTGCTCGTAGGGAGAGAGTGGCTCCAACGCTCCTTTCCACCGGGCTTAGACGAGGCATTTCCATACCAAATCATCCCAACCACAGCTATGATCATTCCCAGAACAACATGCAGATTCAGACCCTCCTTCCCAAAGAAAAAGAACCCCATGATCAAAACAAGAATTGTCTTCATATGCCCCAGTACTTGGAAGGACACAGCGGTAAATCTTCCAATGCAGATGAATTGGCTGAGATTGGTGCCTACTGCGATTGTGCATGAGAGAAATATAAACATCTGCGGACACACAAGGGTTCAGAAAAAATTGTGAACGGCCTTTCTGTAAAATCGAAACATCTTAAAACTCGAAGACAAATGAATAAGTTAATCACTTTGAAATTGTACAGATTAAAGTAAGCAAAGCTCTATATTAGCAATATCATATGCTAAAAGTTTTTCAAGCTTATGTCACTAATTCAAATATTCCCATCATGACTGAGGTGCAGAAGAAAACATGGTAATGCTACCAATGCCTGTGTAGCTCGATGCTGGATTTCAGCTGTAAAATGCATGTTAATGCACAATCAAATAATTAAAATCATTAACAAAAGAAGAGTTGAATCATTAGCAAGGTGATGACGACCTCTCCTGTTCATACTGGTGCATATGACGTTGTTCTATAAGTAGGATTTAATTTACAGGTGTTACCAAAAACAAAAGAAAAAATAATATTAGTGGTGTTTATACTGGTTAATCACAACATTAACATTATTACAATGTAAAAGTCTAAATGTAATTTGTAATGATACTTGTAATGCTAAGGTTGAGTCTGGGTAGAGTCATCTTAAGATGATTATGGTAATCACAAAACAATAATAAATTGGATTACACTTACCAGAGATCCAAAGTTATAGTCATAGGCATCAACCCTCTTGTTTGTCAGCCAATAGTCAAGGAAGGGGCCGAGTAACAGAAGAGATCCGGCCTGGGCCGGAGCAGTATGTCCCAACAGACTGAAAGAACCGAGTGAATATTTCCGTTGAAGAAAGTGCACATACTGCAATTAAAAATTGATATAACTTTTAGATAAGCAAATATGAAAATTTAAGAGCTTGACAAAATTGCAGCTTGTGCCAAGGAATGGAGAACTTACATACTGTTGTAGCGAAGTGCTCCATACAGCTATAAAGGCAGCAATGAAGCCTTTGGCATTGACACTCACATCAGTGACGGTGCAAACACCAACTCCCAATAGAACAATTCCTATGCTCAACTTTGTATCTCTTGAGTAACGGATCTTGTCGAGAACAACTTCCAGTAAACATGACACGGGGATCATACTCAGCTTTGCTATCTGTCAATTATATTACAGAAAATGTGACTCTCAAATATATTGTACTATTTAGTAGCTAAACCCAAAGTGCATCAAAACCCTAGCTATACCTGATAAAATCCCACTGAGTTCCACATTAGACTCACGTTCATTCCAACAATAGAGAAGTTAGCAAAGACCATAAATTTTAGAAGCTCAGAGACAGGTAGATGCGAGGGTTGAATATATCCCAGCCACCTTAGAACAAGCGTCATCAAAGTTGTCGTAGCAAAATGCAAACCAGTTAATGTTGTAGCTGCAAATTGTTTCAATTTAGATTTCTATAAATACAAGTTATAAATAGCATGCTTATGACTATACAAGTTTTCTAGATTCATATCTCCTATAAACAAGTAAACAGAAAAACAACCAATTGATAAAGAAAGTTTAAGGTTATAGAAGATTTCTAAATGTATACCAATGAAATAAAAAACGAATTTATTAATGAATTCAAAGGTCAAAAATACAAAAATGCCATTACTCCCTACTTTTCCCCACAATCATTACTGTCTCAAGGTTAGCTGAAAATTAAATCTAGCTACAGCTTTTCTCCAGATAAAATATTGGATCTTGTGAGTGATACTTAGTTATTCACCACACCTTATGTCATAACAGAACTGACCAGCTACTAACAAAAGAAAATCAAATAGCAGGGTCATTATCTGCCTTAAACATGATATTTCCTTTGCTCCCCTTGCCCCTTCTAGTCCTACCATTCAACCCGTAACCCTCCCCAATATTCTATCTACTTCCAACGCTCTGTTATCGTGAGTGTTGACTGTTGACTTATAACTTGGTCTCAAGAGATTAACTCATAATTAGTATGAAATCTTAAACAAACAAAAAAATATGAAAGAATTTATGACATGACGCTCAAAAAACATACATCACAAGACTTCTGTATATGCGGTCAAATTTCCTGGAAATCTTGATGCACAAAATTACCTTATATTATAATCTGGCCACCTATTTGTGCAACAAGAAAAGCCATGATAACATGTTTGTCACTTGGCTCTATAACCATCATAGTTTGAAGTCCAATAGGGAACAGCCGCTCATTTTCATACTAATTTTAATAAAGTTTGCAGAAGAAATGCAAGAAAGGTTTTACTTTAATCCTAAGCTTTAGTGTTTAAACAATATAGTTGTCCAAAACCTGAACTCATATCAGAAACAACCCAACCCGACTCAAATCAAATCAATCATTAAAAAGAAAGAAGAACAATTTACCAAAACTGAAGCCATATGTAGCCATCAGAGCTTTATTGACAATTATAATCCCAACAGAAGTTACAACATTGAACATCCATGCAGCTACATCTGCTGCCTTCTTATCAGCTCTGCTAGTGGGAGCCATTTGTTTAGATACTCCGTTCAACCAGCCACTGTAGAGTCTTTACCCCTCAGCCTCCAAAAAGGCATCCATCTACATCCATATGAAGCCGGACGGTTTCACCTGCTTTAGGAACAAAATACTCTAAAAAGAAAAAACTGAAACAAATAAGAAAACTGAAATTCTGCAATAAATTAAAACTGTTTAATTTCAAGTATGATTCAACACATTGATGCCAAAAATAATAAATAATCATTTCCATTATACATATGTTTATAACATAAAACAACTCAACTTAAAAATCACAATCATGCTTGTATAAAAGCTCCAAACAAACTGATATAATAACATTGTCTGCCTCACAAAATGACTAAACATCTGATCACAAAGATAAGGAGTCAGTTGTTCGAACACATATAGCTTGCCTTTCCTCGAGTTCAAGCTTACTGAGCAGTTAAGTCATTCAATGGAAAAACAGAGATGGGTCCTGCTGCTTTTCGTGCTCGGCTTCAAAAATACAATCAAATCATCTAGTGCATTCCCATTTCTCTATTCAGTGAGAGAGAAACTGAAAACCATCAGGACTCACAATTCACTGAACTAGGGAACTACCAAAAGAGCAAGGTACCAATTCTTTTGGGTAAAGCCCATTTTTCCAAAAACATAAATATACAAAAAAGTAGTCACCTTGATTCAAATCCACAACAAAATTGCAAATCAACTACATACAGACCTACTGACATTCCAGATCAACCACACAAAAAGCAATCAAATTCCAAGATAGATCTAATCTAACCCACAATCAGATCCCAGAAAACCCAAGAAAAAAAAACGGAGCCCAATTCAGCGGATCTGGTGCCATCGATCACAGGGACGCAGTAGAAGAAAAAAAAAAGCAATGGAAAAGTAAGCGAGCGGTTCAGAAACAAGAAACGTACCGTGTGGAATTGCAATGGGATTGGTTTCTTTGTGTTTTAGCAAACCCAGTGGAGTCCCTCAGATTTTGAGAGAGAGAGATAGTCTGTTAGGCAATGAAGAGCTCGTGGAGGTAATGTTGCCGCCAGCTAACTGGAACACGAATTTACGTTTATGCTTATGCATTTGCAATTACTAATTCTGTGTATATACACCAAATTTTATATCAATTTCATTTTTTGGCACTAAAGAAATAATCTTCACTTCTATGTGAGAAGTGTTATGTTTAATCACTAAAGTGAATTCGAACTCTATTATTGCTACCTCATTATGAGACTAAACTTATCTTGATGTAGATGTTATCGTTTGTTAATAAAAAAAAATGTATATCTATATATAAAAGAGCATCACACGTAATTTATTTTTGGGTGGCTTATCATTCCTATATAATTTAGTTTGTTTAATTCAATTCTCACTAAAGGTGAATTTGAATCATATTATTGCTAGATTGTGACGCTAAACTCATCTTAATGTAGATGTTATCGTTTGTTAAGAGAAATTAAAATATATATAAGAGCTTCACACAACTTATTTTTGGGTGTTTCTACAAAAACAATTAAAACCTATTTTGGTAAGGCTCATCATTCCTATATAATTTAGTTTGTTTGATTCAAATTTCATTATTTTCCTTAAAGATGGAACAACTTCTCTGTGTTAGTTGTGTAAAGCTTGACAAAATAAAAAAATGAGGTATGTAAAGAGTTTGGAGATTAGGGTCGAGCCTGTGGGTGCATACAAAGGGAAGTGGCAGAGGGAAGAGAATGAATGAGTCTTGATGTTTTAGACGAAAACTTAGCAAGGATCTCCGAGTGATGTTGTAGGTTTTAAAACTATATTAAAAACATGCAAAAGTTTTAAATATGTATATATTTTATATGGAAATTTGCATACACTGAAATCTATTTACATAGTATTTACAACCTTATTTACAATAAGGAACAAAATAGATGTTTGTCGGGTACTATTTATATAGATTTGAAAATTTATTTACATCTTTATTTTCAATGGAGAACATAATAGTCCAAAGGTGGGGTAATATTTACATACATGAGGAACAAAATAGGTGTTAAGGGGTGGGGTTATTGTCTAAAGCATATCTTTGAGTATTCTTTTCGTTGAATGTAATGATTACACTTCTTGTACATGCACATAACTCTATGAATAAGTCCAAGACTCCAACAATGCGTGCAACAAACCAAAAGATTATGATGCATCATTAAATGATAAAAATGTATACGTGGATGCAAATTTCTTCCTCCTTGTTCTTGGACAAAATTATACTTACAAAACAAACAACACCTTAGGTCAAGGCCAAAAGTCTCACGCGCCCACGATGAAGGGGAGCTTTGACCGAAGAACCTCCGATGCTAAAGTTAGAATTTTAAGGGAAAAATGTTTGGAGAATTTAGAGAATTTAGCAAGAGTGTAGAACTTAGGTTTTGGAGAAAATGAGGGTGTTTATTTAGGGGTGTGGCCGGCCCCTTTGGGAGGATGGGGACCGGCCAGTTGGTTGATTTTTTGGGTGGGATTCATGATTTGTAGCTAATTAATAAATTAATTGAATAATAAATCAATTAATTAGCTAATTAATATAATTTGAAAGGAAAGATTTGGGGGTTACCTTGTGGAGAATATTTGATGAGGATGAATGAAATAGGTTTTGAATAAATACCCATTTTGGGCACTTTTGTCTTGATTAAGGAATGGTTGTCTACTACTCGAGCGTAGGAGTTCCGGTGTTCCCCGAGGGTAATTTTGTCATTTTAACCCTTGAATCCACGTGTCACCTCTATATTTTTCTTCATTATTTTTTGCTCCACAAATGCCTCTACACCTGTTAGGCTGTTCATAGGAAAGGGCAACAAGTGTAGAGATCTTTTTGCTTTAGGAAACATAGGCTTGTTTCCTATTTTGATGTAGATTCCCTCTTTAATAGGAAATTAGATCCTTCTAGGAAAAAGGAAATAAATTTCTCTCAAATCCTATTTAAGTCCACCTTAAGTGGATTATTAAATCAACTTTAGAGAACAATTTATTTTTCTTACAAGAGAGAGAAAGCTTTATAGGATATTTATTCATCTTCCTCTAGCAATCTTCTACATCTTGCCCATGCAAAAGATCATTTTTCGTTGCTTGCTTTGTGTTTTCGTTACTTCAAGGTAAGAAAAAATTGATTTTCTTTGTCTTCTTAATTTCTTGGGAGCCTCAGGCTTGAAATTGGTTGGACAGGGGTTGAGGAAGTGTGAGAAAACTAGGGAGAGGTCACAGCACAAAGGTTGTGGTGGATGGCTTGGTGGTTTGGGCTTGCGGGGGCCAAGATAGAGTCGAGTCGAGAATTGGTATGGCTAGCGCGGGCCAGGTTGGGTTGTGAGGCCTGCGAGTGAGAGAAGACTGGCCAGGCCGTGTGGCTTGGCATGGGTGCTGGGCTCCTACGGCTTGGGCCTTCATGTTTTTATTTTTTGAATGGTTGGGCTCAGGCCTATGCTAGGGAGGAAAGAGAGATAGGCTGAGCACCCTATTGGGCTGTGGGGCAGTCTAACGAATCTTCCTTGCATCTTTGTAGAATTTCTTCGAGTATGTCTTCCTCGAACCACAAAAATGATGATGGTGTGCTGCCATTGTACCATCAAGGCGGGTTTTTGAGTAAGGTTGGTGACTTCAAGGCTGCTCACTTTAAGATTAGCTCTGATGACTTGTTTAGAGACTTCCTTGAGGCATATTGGCACGCCATTTCGTCGAGAGTGTGCGTGAAGCGTGTTAAGGATGGTAGAAGTCGTGAGCCATGTGATGGAGCTAGGAGAGCCATTAAGTTCCATCCCTATTATTTTGTGTTAGGGTTTACTTTTCTTATGCCGCGTTTCTTCCAAGAAGTGCTCTGCTCCATGAGATGTGCCCCCGCTCAATGTTCTCCAAATGCGGTCCGTGTGATGGTGGGATTCCAAAATCTAAGCCAATTATTTGACTTAGATCTAACCATCAACGAATTTTGGTACTTCTTTGACATAGGCTGCATTGAAGGAGTTGGGCAACTGCGATCTCGCCATAGGCTTTTTGATAACTCGAGTAAGGGAGATCATGACTTGGACAATGAGACTTTAGAGATAAATAGAGAATGGGAGTCTGATTCTTCCCCCGAGCTGCGTGTTCCAATGATCTTCATATCCGGCAAGTAAGCTGCTTAATCTCTCATCTGCTTTGAATTTGTGCTAAGTTGTTCTTTAGTTTTCTAATTGTCTCCCGCTGTTTTTGTAGATTTGAAATTCGGCTTCACTCGTAAGACTTCTCCTAGACATGAAGAAAGTGCATGTTGCTCTAGGTATCCCCTCCGAGTACTGCGAGTGGTGTTGGCTGCTTAGTCTTATTCGTAAGGAGAAAGGTGGGCTGCTTCAAAGATAAAAGATAAAATGAATCAAGGCTGAGGCATTGGCTCGTCCTATCACTGTGGTGGAGCCTGATACAAATGAAGGTGTGAAAAAAAAAATCCTTTCCTGCCTGTTCAAGAGACTTATACTAAGAAGAAGCCAAAGACTTCTTCCATTGCTCACGAGGGTTCAACAGCTGCTCCTGAGCTTGTGATTGACTTGACTTCTTCCAAGGGCACGAAAGAGGAGGCTACTAGATTTTGTGCCGGTGGCGCCTGAGGCTACTAAATCTGTGTCAGTGGCATATGCCGTTCTACAAGCTGCTAGTTCGATTGTTGACGATTGCCTAGCGTAGAAGCTTCTTCTGCCTCTGGTGTCGAAATTAGTGCCAAAACGTATGTCTACAGTTAAGTCTTGTTCACCTTTGGAGAGGCTTGCTACTATGAAGAGTGACAAGGTGCCCCTGCCTGCTAAAGTGGCGCCAAAACTCGTTCCTTCTGCTGCTGAGACTGATTCGTTTACCGAGAAGAAGAAGATTGCTCGTGTGGGCAATCATGATAAATTCACCAAGTTTGTTTTTGGAGAAGTTGTTGAGATTTGTGCGTTTTTGAAACTAGATTTGCTTGAGGACATGGATATATATGCCAAGTTTGTTGATGGCATCAAAGGGGTTGTTGGCCCAAGTTCTTTTATGAAACATACGACCGAGTATAGGAGGACCGCTTTGCTGGCCATGATGCAAAAAACGACAATTCTAGCAGCTGATTTTATGCTTCTTGATCAAAAGGATACCAAGGTTGCCAAAGATGTGGCAAGAACTATGGCAGCCGAAGCTTACTCATTGGCAGAAAAAGTCAAGAAGTTGGAATCTGAGTTTGCTGCTTTGATGGGGTCTAATATCTTTGCCCCCACTTCTCTGCAGCTTGAGACTACTTACTAAGATATCATGGATTTGAAGACTAGGCTTGACGCGATCCAAGTAAAATATGAAAGTGCAGAGAAGAAAATTGGGTGTTACATACCTCATATTCAAGATCTTGAGCGTGCTATCTTTGAGTTCCACTCTGCTGTTTATGCAAAGAATGAAGAATTGATCCCTACTTACAACCAAGTGATCCACTTGAAGAATTTCGTTGATAGGCTTGAGCCTCAAGTGTTGGAACTCCAAGGTGCTTTGAAGATCAACGATAGTCTGAAGAAAGAAATTGAGGAGTTGCAGCGAATCTGTGCTTATTTGCTCAAGGAGAATGAGCAATTGAAGGGTGAGAAGGCTGGATTCGAGGCTTTGTTTACTCAAAGTCAAGTTTATTTCTACAAGTTGGGTTATGTAGACCATTTTTTCAGAAGCCGTTCGACTTTGAGTTTTCTGGTAAAGACTTTAAGACCTTCTTTATTTCTCCAGAAGACTTGCTCGCATTCACTTTTGAGTCTTCTATTGGTGAAATAGTTGGAGAAATTGGTGCCCAAGTTAGGGTAGCTGGTGGTGAAGTGCCGGATGGTATCTTTGCTGAGGGTGTCGCGGCTGCTGAAGGTATAGCGACTGAGTAGTCGTGGGATGTCCAAGCTGCTGAATAGTAGTCTTCTAGGTAGTCTTTAGGATTTTCTTTATTTTCCTTGTTGCTTTTTCTTTGCTTGAACTCTTTCAATCTTTTCTAGTTGTTTATCAATTTTGCTAGAAAATTTAATAAACTTGTTTCCTTTGCTTTTCTCCATCATTGCTTATTTTGTTCATACCCTAACCTTTAGACTTTATAGACTAATGGCAGGCATGCTACTTTTCTATAAGCAGATAAGCTTGCGTAGCCTATGTAGCCATAGGTGTTGGTGTAGAACTTTGCAAGGTTGTTAGCCCTAAGGCTGGCAGCCGGATGCCTTACTTACAAAACCAGACAAGTTCGCGTAACCACTAAGTTGTTAACCTTGGCTTCCTCCAATTTTGTAGGTTGCGTAGCAAGTATCACAACACTTTAGAACTTGGTGCAGACTGTTCCGCGCTTAGTAGAGGTGAAGCTTATTGACTACGTAGCATGTTGGCAATGGATAAAGCTTTGTATATGCACAGTAGCTTATTTAACCTTTCACAAGAATGTGCAGTTGTATAATTCTTGCGCAACTTTACTACTTGAAGGGCAAGCTGTATGTAGTCTTCTGGAAACTGTAAGCTACATTAGTGCACTCGGTAACAGCTTTAGGGTTCCAGGGCAGCTGTCCATTGAGTGAAACGAATGAATAACTTAGTTGTAAAAGACTGAATAGCAACTGAATAGTCCTAAGCTTGCGAGGTGGTGCCCGTTGAGCTGCTTAAGTCTTCGGGTCTTGATATAGTAGGATGTCGGGTTGTAGGCATTCCATTGCTTCTCGACCTCTTTGTCGTTCATGGTAGCGATGGCGTAATTACCCTTGCTGCCTACTCTGCTGATCTTGTACAGATCTTCCAATATGGGATCCATTTTTTGAAGCATTCTATGTGAGCAGTGATAAAGGCTTTTCTTAGTACTAGATCTCCAAGTTGGAACTGCCGGATTTTGGCCCTTTTATTGTAGTTGGAGATGAGCTGCTGCTGGTAGGCTGTGATGTGGGTGATGGTCTGCTCGCACTTCTCTTCTGCCAGATCTAAGCTTGTGGCTATCTCATTACTATTTTATTTAATACTTGGCAGTAGAGTGCTGATGCTTGGCATAATAATGTTGGGAAGAATGATGGCTTCTAAACCAAACGCCAAAAAGAAATGAGTCTCACCGGTTGCTCGTCTTTTGGTGGTGCGATACGCCCATAGACATCCGGGGAGTTCATCTGGCCATTCTCCATTCTTGTCGGTGAGGGATTTCTTGAGGCAGTCGAGGATCACCTTGTTAGATACTTTGGCCTGCCCATTACCTTGAGGATATCTCGGTGTGGACATGTTCTACTTGATGTCATACTTTTGGAAACACTTTGCCAAATTTTTGCCCACGAATTACAGGCCGTTGTCGGTGACAATGGAATAAAGAATGCCAAATTGGCAAATGATGTTCATCCATATGAAGCGCTCTATGTCCGTCTGAGTCGTGGTCGTCATGGGCTCTGCTTCTGCCCATTTGGTGAAGTAATCAGTTGCCACGATCATCATGCCTCTGCCCCCAGTAGTGGGCGGCATAGGTCATACTAGGTCGATTGTCCACTGCATAAACGGCCAAGGACTCGTCTACGGGTGTAGTTCGTTGGCAGGCAGTGCTGGTATCGGCTTGTAGCATTAGCAGTGGTCATACTTTTGTACTAACTCCTTAGCATCTTGGTGCATGGTAGGCCAGTAGTAGCTTGCGTTAAGAGCCTTTTGTGCTACGGATTGGCCTTCGGAGTGATTTCCACAAACATCTTCATGGATTGAGCTAAAAACCTTCAAGTCATTGGGAGGCGCTAGGCAGCGAAGATGTGGTTTGGTGTAGGTTATTTGGATGAGAATGTCGTTCCACATGTAATAACATGCTGCCTTTATTTGGAGTTTTCTAGACTATAACCTTTCCGTAGGAAGTGTGCTGTTGACCATGTAGTTTATAATAGAACTTTACCAGTTGGGAGTTGTACTAACATGTGACACCTCGGTTGCCAGCTCTGCCTCTATGCTTGGGTTGTCTAGATACTTCACTGGAATAGAGCGTTTAAGTTAGTGGTCGAGGGCGGAGCCTAAGCAAGCTAGCTAGTCCGCGTGGGCATTGTCTACCTACAAAACTTGAGTGAGAGTGTAAGTCTGAAATGCCTTAAGTTTCTTGCGTACCTTCTCTAGATATTGTGTCATCCTTGGATGTTTTTCCATGTACTTCCAAGTAGTTTGGTTGGTGATTAGATAGGAATCGGAATGAATTGCGAACTTCTTCACTGCCAAGTCTTTTGCCATTTGAAGGCCTTTTGGTAGGGCCTCGCACTCTGCTTTAGTGTTGGATGCTTTGAAACCTAGAGTGATCGCCTGCTCGAGCATTGAATCGTCTAGGGTAACAAGGACCACGCCTGTTTGCGAGCCTTTATAGTTAGATGCGCCGACAACACACAAATGGCAGAGTCTTTGTTGGGGGGAGCATACGTGACTAAAGTGTGCTCAGTTACTTCTGGGGCATTGTTGGGCTTCTCTGTTGCGTCGCCTAGGCTAAGCGTGAATTCTACTATGAAGTCCGCCAAGGCTTGGGCCTTTATCGCAGTACAAGGTTGGAAAACTAAATTGTATTAGCCAAGTTCCAATGTCTACTTCATCACTCGTTAAGAAGCGTCTGGACCATGTAGGATTGATCGTAGAGGATATTGAGTCATGATGATGATTGTATGAACTTGAAAGTATGGTCTGAGCTTTCGAGCCGCAACAACTACCGCCGAAATTAATTGTTTAATCTTTGAATATCTAGTTTTCACATCGAGAAGAGCTTTAAAAGTATAGAATACCGGTAGTTGGGCCCCTAACTCTTCTCGTATGAGGGCAGAGCTCACTGCTATTTCTGAGACTGCCAAGTAGACGTATAAGTCCTTTGCTACTTCTGGCTTGGATAGTAAGGGATATGACGTGAGATACTTCTTCAGGTCTTAGAACGCTTTTTCACATTCATCATCCTATTTGTCTCGTTGTGTTCTCTTGATGGCCTTGAAAAAGTGTTTGCATCGATTAGTGGACCGTGAGAAAAAGCGATTGAGGGTGGCTGTTCTTCCAATCAAGCTTTGGATCTCTTTCAAGGTAGTTGGAGACTTCATCTCTAAGATCGCTCGAATTTGCTTAAGATGTGCTTCAATTCCTCGTTGGGTTACTAAGTACCCTAGAAATCGGCCCGAAGATACTCCAAACGTGCACTTGGTGGGATTGAGCTTCATCTTATACTTTATAAGGATGTCGAAAGTTTCCGCCAAGTTGCCGATGTGGTCTGACCGCTGCTTGCCTTTCACTATGATGTCATCAACATAGACCTCCATGGTCACCCCAATTCGCTTCTTGAACATCATGTTTACTAACTTTCGGTAAGTGGCTCTCGTGTTCTTGAGGCCAAAAGGCATGACTTTGTGGCAGCAGGTGCCTCACTCGATCACGAACGCGATTTTCTCTTTGTCAGGCTCGTACATTGCTATTTTGGTTGTAACTGGAGTATGCGTCCAATAAGCTGAGCAGCTGGTTCTTAGAAGTTGAATCTACCAATATATCAATCCGGGGAAGAGGATAAGGATCTTTTAGGCATGCTTTGTTGAGGTCGGTGTAGTCTACACAAACTCTCCATTTTTCATTATCTTTCTTCACGACTAGCACGACGTTAGCAAGCCATGCTGAGTATGCTACCTCTTATATGAATCCAGCCTTCATTAGCTTGTCAATTTCTGCCTTGATGATCATTACTCACTCGGGTGTGAAATGTCTTCTCTTTTGGATCACCAGTTTTGCAGCGAGGTTGATGTGCAGCTTATGGCAAGCTATCTTGTGATCGATGTCGGGCATGTCAGAAGGTGACCATGCAAAGAAGTCTTGGTTTTCCCTGAGGAAAGCCATGAGTTCTTCCTTTTCGGCTGAGCTTAAACGTGAGCCGATTTTAGCCGTCTTTTCTGGCTGTTAAGGATCAAGAATTATGTCTTCAGTGTCATTTTCAGGTTTCCATCCTATCTCGTCTGCTTGGGCGCCATCTTTTTTATCTGCTTACTGTAATTGCTATTTGGTAGCTTCTTCGTCCCTTTAGACCTCAGTACCCTCTACGGGGGTAAGGGTTCTTGAATTTGATTCCTTCAATACTTGCACAATGTTTCATCGAGATGAAGCCTGGTCAGACTTGATCTCTCCAACTCCTCATCTTGGGATGCGGAATCAGATCTTTTGATACTTGATGGAAGTGACAACATCCAGCTAGATTAAACAAGGTTTCCCAAGAATCCCATTGTAGGGAGATGAGTCGCTTACGATCGTAAACGTTTATTTTGAGACAACTGGTGAAGTTTTCACGTCAAGTGAGATGTGATCGATGATAGTCGAGGTATGCCTGTTGAATCCGATGAGTACCTCTGCTCGTCGTATGATTGTGATTTCTAGGCCCATCTTCTGAATGACTGAGAACTGAAGTAGATTATTACACTTCCATTGCCGATCATCATTCTATTGACTATAGCATGGGGTAGTCGAACATATACTATTAGTGCATCGTCGTGTGGAAAATTGACGCATTCTGCATCTTGCTCAGTGAAGCCAATGATGGGTCTAGATTGAGTGTCGACTGCTTGGACCTGTGAGAGTAGTAGAGCTTGTTAGATTTTCCTCTTTTTGGAGTTGTTGGTGGACTCCAAGTGCTCGGATTCGGTGAAGATGCCATTGATTTGAATCGTCTTGGTTGGTGGCTCTTCGTCATCGTCTGCATTCCTTCTAGTCTGTGCAGCTAGCTTGTCTAAGTATCTGTTGACCTTACCTTCTTTCACGAGCTTCTCTAGGTAGTTCTTCCAAGTGTAGTAGTCGTCGGTTGTGTGACCAGGACCTCGGTGGAATGTGCAGTATTTGGTGTGATCCAACTTAGAAATATCTCCCTTTGATTGTTTCAGTAACTTGAACCACGGCTTGTTCTTAATGTCGCGAAGGATTTGGTGGATCGGAATTGAGAACTTAGAGTTGTTCTTGGTCGTCGAGCCTTCTTTGGTCGAGGGTTGGTCCCTGAATTTGGCCTTTTGCTTACTTTTGCCGGACTGCTTCCCATCATCTTTCTTTTGAGCTACCGCCGACTTTCTTCGAGGCTACGGGCGCTTTGTCTGCTCGTCGATCCTCGTCCCAAAGTGCATGTTTCTCTGCCAGAGTAAAAGAGTCTGCTAGAGTTAGATATTTTTTCATAATCAGTTCTCCAAATAGTAGGTGGTCTGCTGGGAGTCTTTTTTGGAAAGCTGCACTTGCTATCGAATCGTTACATCCGATGATCTTCGCCTTCTCTATTTTGAACCTCTTTATGTAGTCGTGGAACAACTCTTTTGTGTTCTTCTTCACGTTAAACAAATGGTCGGACTTTTTCTTGATCAAGCGGTAAAATGAGTATTCTTTGGTGAAAACCAAGAAAATATCATCAAAACTCTGGATGGATCGTTGTGGCAAGGTGTAAAACTAATCTTGCGTTTTGCCTTGTGAAGTGGTGGCGAATATTTTACACATAAGGGCATCATTGTTCCGATAAAGGACCATCATGCTTTGGTAGTGTTTCAAGTGCCTATCTGGATATTCATCTCATTTGAAAGATGTGAAATGTGGCATGCTAAACTTATGTTGAGGCTCTGTCTGCTCGATCTCGTCCGTGAAGGATGACCTGCTCATATTGGTTATGTCTCATCGTAGTCCTTCATCGGCCACTTTGTTGCGTTAGAAATCACACAATTGCTCATTGAAGAGCCTCTCTACCTCTTCCTAAATTTTCCTTTGTTAGGGTAGCGAAGCTATCGGCTGCCTTGGTCTAGGCTGCTCTTATACATGCTCTGCTCGTCTATGTTGCGGCTGCGATGCATGAGGTAAATTCCTAGCAGGTGAGGGATTTCTTCGCAAGCTGCTGGTTGAACTTGAGCTGGATTGAGTGACTGCTTCTCTCCGTCCATTATGCTGCCTACTCTGACGAGATGTAGAAGATGCTCATTGCAGTCATATCCGTGAATGAACGCTTCGCTTGGAAGACTGCTCATGTTGACCATTGGAGTGTGGTCTCAACCATGAGTGTATACTCGTTCACGGGCCTAGTCAAGAGTGCACGATCCTCCGCGTGCTAAAACAGGAATTTACACTATCTCGGGGGCCCAATCGGGAACGTATACTGCCCGAACGCTCAGTTTATGGCTGGTCAAGTGACTGCTTGCCAGGACGCTGTTGCAAAGGTTCTTCGTCTACCCTTGCCTTACTTTGGGACACATTGGATTTTGGTGCATTGCAAAAGCTGATTCACCAAGGTCGTCTGTTGTGCAAGGGCGCTCATCAACTCTATGACTTGTCGAGAAAAGTGTTGTTCACCATTTGGATTGGAATAGCTTGGAAATAATACATCTCCTTAAGCAATGGAAGTATGGTAGACTCCGGGTGTGAGATTTGAATTGAGAAATATCAAATCTGCAGAGAAATGTGGTGAAAATGCCCCCGGTTCAATTGTAGGTCCCGAAATTTGAAGTTAGGATGGTTGAGCTAATATTGGGCCAACTTAGGCTACTTGGGAAACCATGGGAGCAAGGTGGGCCGTGGGAGTAGGCTGGGTCACGAGAGTGGGCTGCTCAGTGTATGGCGTACACAGGCACGAGGTTTGGGCTTAGCTTGGCAATGCATTGAGCTAATGTTGGGTTTGGGCGGATGGGGCCGACTTGGCTAGAGCTTGGGCCCTTGAAGGTTGAAGTGGCACGGCTTGGGCCGTGGGTTTTTCCAAAGGTGGCTGCCGTGGTGGTTGCCACGGTGGTGCCTCATGAGGGTGCCGCTCCACTCACCGCTATGTTAAGCCTTGTACATCACCACAGTTTTAATCCTTAAACGTTGAAATTTCTGTTCGTTGAGGTTTCTAAATCTCTTGCCATTGTACTTTTCTTTTACATTTTATCAAAGACTTTTAGAAAAAAAAAATTCCAAGAATAAGAACATACGAAAAATCTACAAATAAGCAAATAAACAATAAACCTTAAATGCGAGAGTCTTCTACGAGCATGTGACTCAATTCTCAATGAAAACACCAATTTGTGGATGCAAATTTCTTCCTCCTTGTTCTTGGACAAAACTGCACCTACAAAACAAACAACACCTTAGGTCAAGGCCAAAAGCCTTAAGCCTCCGCGATGAATGGGGGAGGGCTTTGGTCGAAGAACCTCTGATGCCAAAGTTAGAATTTTGAGAAAAAAAGTGTTAGAAGAATTTAGAGAATTTAGCAAGAGTGTAAAACTTAGTTTTCGGACGAAATGAGGGTGTTTATATAGGTGTGTGGCCGGCCCCTTTGGGAGGATAAGGACTGGCCACTTGGATGGTTTTTTGTGTGAGATTCATGATTTGTAGCTAATTAATAAATTAATTGAATAATAAATCAATTAATTAGCTAATTAATATAATTTGAAAGGAAAGATTTGAGGGTTACCTTGTGGAGAATAATTGATGAGGATGGATGAAAAAGGTTTTGAATAAATACCTATTTTGGGCACTTTTGTCTTGATTGAGGGATGGTTGTTCACTGCTCATGCATAGGAGTTCCGGTGTTCCTCGAGGGTAATTTTGTCCCTTTAACCCTAGAATCCACGTGTCATCTCCAGATTCTTATTGATTATTTTTGGCTCCACAAATGCCCCCACATCTGTTGGGCTGCTCGTAGGAAAGGGCAACATGTGTAGAGATCTTTTTGCTTTAGGAAACATAGGCTTGTTTCCTATTTTAATGTAGATTTCCTCTTTAATAGGAAATTAGATCCTTCTAGGAAAAGGAAATAAATTTCTCTCAAAACCTATTTAAGTCCACCTTAATTGGATTATTAATCAACTTTAAAGAGCGATCTAGTTTTGTTACAAGAGAGAGAAAGCTTTAGAGGATATTTGTTCCCCCTCTTTTAGCAATCTTCTACATCTTACCCGTGTAAAGGATCATCTTTCGTTACTTGCTTTGTCTTCTCGTTGCTTCAATGTAAGAAAAATTGATTTTCCTTGTCTTCTTAATTTCTTGGGAGCCTTGGGCTTGAAATTGGCTCAACGGGGGCCGAGGAAGTGTGAGAAAATTCGAGAGAGGTCACGGCACAAAGGCTGCCGTGGGTGGCTTGGTGGTTTGGGCTTGGCGTTGGCTAAGTTGGGCCATGAGGCCTGCGAGTGAGAGGACTAGCCAGGCTGTGGGGCCTAGCACAGGTGCTGGGCTCATGCGGCTTGGGCCTTCGTTTGTTTTTCTTGAAAGGCTGGGCTCGGGCCCATGCCAGGGATGAAAGAGAAATGAGCTGAGCGCCCTATTGGGTTGTGGGGCTGAGAGCTGCTTTTGCTTCTTTTTTTTTTAAAGCAGCCGTCTAACGAATCTTCCTTGCATCTTTGTAGAATTTCTTCGAGTATGTCTTCCTCGAACCACAAGAATGATGATGGTGTGTCACCATTGTACCGTCAAGCCGGGCCTTTGAGCAAAGTTGGTTACTCCACGTGTCACCTCCATATTCTTCTTGATTATTTTTTGCTCAACAGTATCCATAAGACAAATATGGTGCCTTAGGTCTAAGGACAATTGTAGTATTATAACCATAAGGTTTCTTATTTGTCTTGTAAGTAAAAACTTTCATGTAAGCACTGGCTGAGCCAAGAACAAGGCTCCGTTAGGTTATAGTATTATGAGAGAGTTTTGGTTCTTTAAGCTTAAAAATATTAATCTTTTGAGTTTTTTTTTTGAACAAAGATATTATCTACACTAAGGGAAAGGGGTGGACTTAGTCTCACAATGGGTTAGCAATAATGTGGTTCAATTCGCCTTTTGCAAGAATCGAACATAAAACCTCTCACTTATTAAATGAAAATTTTGAACTTAAGGGTGTTTTTGAGGAAAATAAGAGCTAATAAATGTTAAATAGACTCATCACCTTAACCAATATTATAATTTAATATTAGCAAATTAAAACTCCTATCGTAAAAATATCTTGCTTCAAATTATTACTTTAGTAATAATTTTAGCTTAGCTCACCTACTGATTAATTTCTAACTACGCCATTGCATATAAGAACTCTTGTTTGATCGCTTTTAATGAATTCACCCGACATATTTGTGTTGGTCTCCTTCACACCGACGACTCAAAGACCAATCATTCGCTCAAGCGAGAAAATATAATACGCACTGATCTTTGAGGATTGTCAATGCCTAGCTAGTTGAAAATCAAAGGAAATGATGAACAAATGAAACATAAAACTTTATTAATTTAAACGAAAAAGAAGACTAATCCTATTAAGCAAGGAAACAAAAACTTAATTCTAATGGGTTAGGCCTAAAACCCAAACAATAAAAATAAACAACTAATATTCCAACATAGCTAGTATTCTTATGATCAGGATTAGAAATGTTTAGAATATCTGTATGAGAGAGGAAAAACTTGAGATTCTAACTTCTTGAGACTACATTTTTTATATTATATATTTCTTGGACTTATTATGTCACATCCCGGCCCGGTGGGACCACCTTCCGGGCCCGCTCCACCACCGTAGCACGATATTGTCCGCTTTGGGCCCCAACCACACCCTCACGATTTTGTTTCTGGGAACTCACGAGCAACTTCCCAGTGGGTCACCTATCATGGGAGTGCTCTAGCCCCCTTCTCGCGTAACTTCGGAGTTCCAACGGAACCCGAAGCCAGTGAGCTCCCAAAAGGCCTCGTGCTAGGTAGGGATGGGAATATACATTTAAGGATTACTCTCCTGGACGATGTGGGATGTCACATATTATTCGAGGACATTACAAATTGACTAATTCTTTGCGTAATTTTAACCATGAGAAAGATATCCTTACAATTCAACTAAACATTAAGAAACCTCTTATAAATCAGTGAGAAGAAATAAGAATCTAGTGTGAGGCTTAACCTACTCCTCCAGTCTCTAAATTAAATCATATTGTTTGTTCAAAGAAAATAAATAAGATTGATCAGAAATAAAACAAGATTAGAGTGCAAGCAACAGTTGGGATATGGATATGGAAGCAATGTTCACGTGGGGCGAATTGCCACGATAGTGAGCATGTGTCCTTCCCTCTTCTGAAGCGGTGAAACCACCTCTTGTGCTCCATGTTGACGTGATAATTGTTGCAAAAGGAAACCAAAAAAAAAAGCCCAAACCAAAAGACACCCACACCCATTCGGATTTCCATCCAAGTCCCCCGAATCCCCAAAAATCCCAAATTTCCATATAAATTCGATTCACTCTTCTTCTTCCTCTCTCAATCGATCAATTTCGAATTTCAGGGGACCAGTTTGGCCTCACACGCAAAACCCACAACCTGGTTTCTTCTGATAATATCATATCAGAAGAAGGAGATTGTTGGAGAGAGAAACTGCCTGCCATGGGGAAGAAGAGAAAGTCGGTAGCCACCAGCCTCGACGAGGTTGATCGAAGCATGTATACCTCGTTCTGCAGCGCCGCTAATTCCCTCTCTCAGCTCTACACTCAGGCCATGAACCACCAAAAACTCTCCTTTCAAGCCGGTGAACGCCACGCCCTTGTATGTCTCATTCTCTCTCTACCTCCTTTATTTGTTGATTGTTTATCTAATCGCTGATTCCCTCATTGGGTTTTTGGTTCTTCATCAGGATCAAATCAAAGTCACAATTTTTTTTGTTTCCAATTATTGATAGAAATTGGGGTTTCGTGGTTAATTGGTGTATTTCGTTTGGTTGTGAATTGGGTGAATGGTAGTTTTGAGTGAGCATGTCATGTCATTGCCAGTAAGGTTGGATGAGAAAGACACCAACTTGTTCTGTATCTGTGGGAATTGTAATGAATATTAATGTAAAACTTGTCGAAAGTGCTAAGATAATTGACGGGGAGTTCCAATTGTGAATGGAATTTTCGGTTTTTAATTGGATTTTATATTTGCATCTTAATAAACCCTAGACATTAAGCAAGATGAATGATTTTTATCCCTATGTTTACACAAAATGATATTTCCTTTACTTTCCGAACACGTTAGTCGCACTTAAAGTCAGTAAATTTGCATGATTCTTGCTGCAGTTCTGATGTTGTTTGGCATAAAACTTCGAATTGGATATGTTTTTGAAAAGTTGGTTTTGCAAAGGGTTTTGTATTCAATGCTCATTATTCAACCATATGTGCCATTTCCTTTCTCCAACTGATTGATTTACCATTCTCTTGCAAATGGTGGTGCAAGTCTCTCTCTGCTGAGTTGGGCTTCCACTAGATTTTAGAGTAAGAGCTTTGTGTGTTTGTTCTTCCCTGCTTCCAGAGCCATCTTTTTGGTATATGGTTTAGCCTTTTCATGTTTTCTAGTGTTCTTGTGAACTGGCTAAACCAGCCGGGGTGGTGTGTGGTTTTTTTTTATGAATTCAAAATTTTGTTAAATATATTGTTTCCTTTTTGGTATATGTTCTAGTGCTGCTTTATGCTTCCCTGTTCAGAATTCCCTGCAATTTTGGTTGCTGGTAGCCAATGGTGCAATTGGTCTTCAAAGTTTCTTAATATCCGTGCACATTCTTGTTTAACTTTTTTACACACATAAATGCCCTATTAATTTGTAAAATTGCTTAAAAGATGGACTGCATATCTGTTATCTACATTTCATTGATGAAACCTTGCCAAATGTCTTTTCAGGATAAAATTTATCAGTGGATCTCTAGACAACAAGAAGGAGGCTCACGAGTTACAACAGTCGACATAGTAAATTATCTTCAGGTTTGTTTACTATTTTCTTTGTTTGTTTCGTAATGGATCTATTATTCCATCTTTGATTGTTTCATAATATGATAACCTTTCCAGAGTGCACAAAAACACATGGAAGTTGCGCTCGCAGACATACACACGAAGTCACTTCTTTGACAGTCAAAATTTGTTGAAAACAAAATGGTTTTGTCAAACTTAAGTGTGCCTTTCTTTCAGGATGGTACACATTATTGACGGGGTTAAATTTTTTGGTAGAGTCCTTTAAGCACACACCCTTTGTATCAAACTTTCTAACATTTGATGGGTTTATTATATTTTGAAAAATTTTAGTTTGCAGTTTATTTGGATGATGTCACTTCCTCTCTTCCATACACTCTATCCATCCCTCATGTAACATGTTTATAATGCATTTCTTGAATCTCATGTTAATTAGTTGACATTTTCTCTTTGTAGACTTCATGTACATGCTAAGCATATATCTCTTTATGTTTGTATTTTCTTCTAGGGAGCATAAGGTTAGGTGTGGCTAGAGTAAGACCTTTTATAAGTGCAAAATTGTGACCTATGGTTTCGTTTCAGATTCCCATTGTTGTGGTTCAGCTGAAATTTTGTGAGGGTTGATTTCCATAGTTTTCCCAGTTGAAGAACTCCAACCTTTTGTTTTTTTCACCCAAAAGAAGGGATTAATTTAGTGGTTGGCAATTGCTGTGGAATTGGGCCTTAATCCAGAACATAGCATTCAAACCTGTCTGAAACTTTAAACATTGCACAGTTTTATGATTCTCTTTTTTCAAGTGAATACTTTTATACCCTTTATTAACTAGAAACTAAGGGTCTGTTTGGTAACCATTTGGTATTTAGCTTTCACATTCTGTGCTTGAGATATGGGGTATGTATAAGGAGGATGGTGGTAGAGATGTAGAGAAATGTAGAAGAAACAGAAGTATACATTCCTCTACTCTTCTTCATCTCTTCTTTCTACCATATACTTCCCCCATATCTCAAGCACAAAAAATCAAAACTAAAAATCAAAAGCCAAAAGCCAAAAGCCAAAAGCCAAAATGGTTATGAAACGGGCCCTAAGAGTCTGGTTTTCTTAGGTGGTTCTTACCAATCACCAACTGTAGAGGAGTGTTTCTTTACCTTGGATTTGTATTGATATGTTTATTTCTTGTGGGTATAGATCATATTCATGCCCATTCATTAATAAAGAAATTCATGACATTGAACAACGGACGTGCTGTTACAATATGGGAAAAATTAATAATCTAAACCTCATTTGTACAGTTTACAAATATCTTTCTTATCTCGATGCAGAATGAGTTGGATTATTGTGGAGAGGAGCCATCAATGTCCCCTAGGTTGCCACTCCAACATCAGCATCTTCAGCCCACTGTGCATTTCTCAAACTCAAGTCTCGCAGTTACTTCTGGGTCATCCGGTCCAACAAATACTGGGCAGGGAATTCGTTCTGATCAGTGTGATCATCAATCTAAGAATTCAGTCTTCTCAAATGCTTTGTCGAGCCCTGTTCGCCAGAGTCTTCAGCACTATCACATTTCTCAAGATGGATATTATCCAGGCACTGGTCTGCCGTCTGGAAATGGAGCCCGAAACAATGAACCTAGCTTTCTCCACCCAAACCGGGATGCTAATCCTCCAAGTTCCAATGATACCTCGATGGACATGCATGCAGATAGTCCTGGTCATGATTCTACCTACTGAAAATGATCAGTTGGTTCATCCAAGTATTTCCCATGGGACGGTGTCAAAAGTCTTTGGAAGAACCATGACAGTACAAATCTCCTCTCTGGTGCAATTCCATAAGGGAAGACGGCACTACATGGAAGCGGTAATGCAATCAATTTAATTTACGTTTGCTGTCTTGTTTGAGAATAGCTTGGCCTTCTCCATCTTCTGTAAGCATCTTTTTTGTATTGCTTTTTGTTTCGTTTTGTTCTACCAACCAAAAACCGTTGTGTTTCTATTAGGCATTGCTTTTAATGTTGAAAGATTATCTCTGTAAATGTATTGATTCTGCTTTACATTACAATTGAAGATTTCAGTCATTAATTTATAAATTAAGATCATGAACGCATGAAAAATCCTTGTATTCAAACCCGATTCTTCGCTTGCCTCTGTCGAGTGTTCTGCAGTTGATCCCACCGAACAGCGACAATTGCTTTGTGATGGAAGGCAATCATCTTTCTTTTTGTCTCGGGAACGGCATTCGAGAAGCTCTCACTCAAACAAGGACTTTGTCTGCTCAACCAATTACGGAATCCACCTGATTGATAGAAATCCCGAAGGGTTGTTTGATTAAAGGTTGAATTGATGATTACAATGGAAGCGGCCAATGGCTTAAATAATCTGATTACAACTCCCTGGGACAACTCAAAGGTCATAGGTAATTAAAAATGAACGCAAAAGACATTAATCAAACGACAAACGAAAAGTCGGTTTTTGTTATAGAACTTGAAATGTAGCTTCGAAGCCTAAACGGCCTTAGATGACAAAAATTATTATATATCATGCCAGTTATGAGTTTGAACTATGGCATGGTTCCTTTTCCGAAAAAAATATCATGGGCACAAATCGGAGCTCGAACGCCAAATTTACAAATTCGCCTCATCCCTTTATCTTCTGTCGGTCTATTTTTTTCTTCTATCCACTAAGATATTTGTTCTACATAATGCCCACTTTGAACGCAGAAACCACATCCTTTGAGGCAACAATTAGAAAGTGCTTTTAAATTAAAATCGCTTTTAGAGAAAATATTTTTAAAATCAATGTTTAGACCAATTCCAACCCTTGGAGTAGGTCCTAAAATTTCCCTTTTATTCCCCTTCCATTTCTCTCCAACCCTTGTTCTAAAATTGGGTTGTGTGTTAAAACCTACAAAAAAAAACTCAAATCCCCTCGAAGATTTAGCCCATAAAACTTGGTGGAGCCCAGAGAATATGGCCCACCCACATGGGGCTGTTTGCTTTCATGTCTGATGTGTAACTGAGCCTAACGGCTCTTTCAAAATCTGCCAACCACAATAAGTTGGGTAGTTGGTTCATGCAACGGTCCACATTTATTTATTTTTAGTTTTATATATTTATTGAATCAAACGGTTGAGATCGAATATAATCAAATTTAAAGGTAAAAAAAAAAAATCTAACTATCCAAATTTAAATCCAACGGCTAAAATAATTAAAAAATTATTTAACTCAAAATTCATCAAAAAACTGTATAAATACCTATGTATTTGTTCAAACATCCATACAAAATTTATTTTTCTCCTATAATTCTTCCAATTTTTCTTTCTACCATATTCCAAAACCATTTTTTCCCATTTACAATTCTTTCAATCTCTATCATGTGTTTCATATTGTTCCATAGTGTTTCATGAGTTTCATATGCTGATTTAGTGATTTTTCAATATTTATCGAAATTTAAATATTTTAAAGTCAAAATGTTCATAAAATTAATTTAGGATAGTCTACATATTTTTTTTTTTCAAGTTAAGTTAAAAAAAAATCCTAAATTCATTCTTTAATAATCTAGAGATAAAATTTTAGGCCATAAGGGTTGGAGCAGAAAAACTGTTTCTGGGTTAAAACCTAAATTTTCTAGGCTAAAAATTTTAGGTTTTACTCTAAGGGTTGAAGATGGTCTTAGTAAAAATGTTAGTTTATCCTAAAAAAACACTTTAATTGTTTCCTGCTAGAAGCACATAATTGTTTCTTGTCGAATGGACTTATTTGAATCCTCACTTCCTTGAATAAAGTGGAGTGAGTCATAGTGAACTTGGTGGAGTGAGTCATAGTAAACTTGCGAGGTGGATTTGTTCGCTCAATCTTTTCCTTGAATGGTGACCCACTCATGTTCGTCATGTCCATTTGGAGTGTTTCATCTGTGGATACCATGCGCTGGAAATTGCACAGTAGCTTAGTTAAAAGCCTTTCTACTTCTTCTTGGATTTGCCTTTAGTAGGGGCAGTGGTGCCTCCTACTGCCTCAGATGGTGATTTGCTACAGGTCTGTGCTACTCTTCTCGGAGGTATGCTCATTTGTGTCGTGGTTGCAGTACACGTTGTTCGTCTTTAGCTGGCGAGCGTGCTACTTGTGTTTGCATTTAACATTGCATGCCAGTTGGACTTGAGCTTGAGTATCCTTGAGTTTCTTTTTGTTCCCTGTCTTGCCTGTTCTAGTGTGAGATAGAAGGAGCTCTATGTGAGTCAAGTTGTGAGTGGACATTGCACCTGGGTTTAAGTCTTGAGTGTTCCTCGTCAAAGTATGGACCTAACCATGAGTGTACACTAGCTCGCTAGCCAATCAAGGAATGCACACTTTTCTGCACGCTAAGGAGGGAGAAAATGTTTTTGTGGGGGCTAAGGTGGAAGTGTACACTACCTGAATACTCGATTAGTGGTTGGTTGAGTGGCTATTTGTCGAGACATATTAAGAAAGAAATATTGTCATCAATTCTTGTCCTGCTTCGGGATACCTTGTTAGGAGTGCGCTGTATCTCGATGTGCTCGAAGAGTTAACTTACCAAGGTGGTCTGTTGCGCGGATGCGTTTGTTAAGTCTACAACCTGTTAGGATAGTTTTAGATTGCCATTTGGAGTAGAGGAGCTCGATTGACATTTCAATGAGTGTTGGAAGTGGAGTGGACGTGGGACACGAAATTTGAGTCGAGACGGGTCAACTCTGCGAGAAAATGGGGTGAAAATTTGTGGCTTAGTCGCCAGTTTGCGGGTCAAGTCGGCTGGTCCGGTTTTAGCTAGGGAACCAACGATCGGTTTGGTTGAACCAGTCTAGAGTTGCGACCAGGTTGTGTGCACGGGCTTGGTTCGGGCGTTAGGTTTACGTCTAGACTTGCTACGGCTCGGGGTTAGACCTATTAGACTGTAATAGCAGCTGTAAATCTGCTTTCGTAGGCTAGTTGCGCTGCGTATTGGGCTCGTATGAATTAGGCTAATCTAAGGCTGCTATTACAGTTTTTGTTGCTATAGTTTGGGGCTCCATGGCCTGAACAATAGTTATGGTTGTTGTTGTAGCAGTTGCAGCTAAGCCTGTGGGAGGAGGTAGTCGTCTAGACTTCGAGGTCTGCCGTGCAGAGCGACCAATAGGTTGTAACCAAGACCTCCCTTTTGTCTCCATTCTCCAGTCCATCTTCAAGCACGTAAGGAGTGTCATTCATCCTGGTTTCAGAATTTTCAATCATATTTTTCTTTCTTTAAGGCACACAAATCAAGGAATTAAAAATTTACAGATTATGTGCATTGGAGAAATTCGGAAAGAATTGCAGTTTCTTTGAGAATTAAATCAAGATGTCAATCAAAACACCAATTTGTGGTAGCAAAAATCTGCAGTTTTCAGTCTTGATGAAATTGTACCTTCAAAACGATTAAACACCCTTGATCAAATACCAAAGTCATGCGCCCAAAGACTTGGGAGGAGTTTTTGCCAATAGATCTAAAGAGATAGAGTTTTAGACTTGATGGCTTAATGAAAGTTCACTAGAAAATTGGTATATAATGGAGTACTTATAGAGAATAGAGTTGACGACGGGGTGACGGATCTCGCGCCATGCATCGACTCCCAATTGGTTAAAGTGTGCCATTCGTTGGATGTAGTCAAAAAGTTATCATTAAGATGTTTGAGAATAATCCTTAATGATATATTAAATTAATAATAATATCTAAGACTTATCTATGGAGGGCTCTTGGTTGGACGTTACTTGTACGTCTTTGAATAAAGGAATAAGTCTTTGATGTGGAAAGCTTAGAAGTATGAATGATTATTAATTCTATCGTTAATTCTGTCGTCTTATCTCCTTGCCATGGACAAAGGAACTTAGAGAAAATATCATCAATAGCCCAGGCCTTCTGGCGTGAAACGGACTTGGACTTCGCCAACATAATAAAGAAAATTCTCGTCAATTGTAAATAAAAATTTCCTAATCAGCTTCAGAATTTTTAAAATTAACTTTTAACTCCTCGTAATTTGACATACCCTAAAAGTAATTTTCAGTTGAAGCAGTCTGAAAATATATTATATATTTAACATTACTCAGTAAGATACTTTCAAATGTCGAGATCAAAATAGCAACGTGCCGACGGATCATAATTCATATACTTTACCAAAAGACAAAAGTGAGTGAAGCAAAATAGTAGAAAAAAGAGAAACAAAGTAATGAGGGCCCGTCGCTATCATAGTGGGAGTCACTATCCCTATCCACCTTTAAATAATACCAACCATAAATAAACCCACGCCTTTTCCTTTCCCCTTTTTTTTTCCTTTTCTTTTCGTTTCCGCTCTCTTTCTCTCCGATTGATCGCCGATTTTTTAGCAGCCAGCCGCGATCGAAGAATCAGAGCCGCCGATTCGCCGGCCGCCGAACATCTGGAAATCTCTCTGCTTCTTGGATTTCCAACTTCCTCAGGTATTGATGCTGACTCTCCTCTCCCTTTCTCTTTGATCTGATTTTCTGTTTGTTTCCCGAGAAAATTATGGAACTGAAAAGAAATAAAGTTGTACTCCCTCTGGATTCTTGAAAGAAAAGGTCAAATTTCACTTCAATTGCGCCAATACGTTACATTCTACTCAGTTGCATGGGAAAATTCGGATTCAGAATTTAAATTTCGTTTGAGGAAATTATACGAAATTTTAATTTTCGAATCAAATTGTTGCCTTTTTTGTTCAAATTTTCAAAAATAGGAACTATAAAATCATCTGACTATTAATAAATATGATACTATTTTAGATAAGAGTATTAGTTACTGTTGGTTTAATTTAATGATCGACAGTTGGTAGAGAAAAAATTTAAATGAAATGCTGTGATGGGTAATGTATAACTTTTCTTGCAGAGCTGAATTTTTTTTTTAGTAATTCTGTACTTTACTAGGAACTGCACCGTATGTATGCGATTCTGGGTATCAGTAATTCTCTACTTTGGGGTCAAATGAGCATGTTAGGGAAGCCTCGTTAACCGTGGTTTTATCGAAATTTGGTTTATATTAAGGTTCTATATATGTTGTGAATCTGAAAATTGGCAAAGCTTTGACATTATATGATCTCGAGCAATTGCGTGTTACTTGGTACTTAATCATACTAATTTACATCTTTCTAAGATTTTTGAATGCCTTAGAAGCCTTTAGTTTTGGTGAGTTTTGTGCTCACAAACATGCATATGTGCATTTATCTAGCTATGATCTCTTTCCGGATATTGGTATCTTATACTATCAAGTTGTTAATCAAGAACATGCATTAAAACATGATTCCATGTCATCAACAGTTCGAATTCATAATCTCTGTGTGTGCGTCTGTCTATTTTGTTGGATCATATTATCAGATTGTCAATTAGAATGGCATTTAGATATGAGTGTTTTTTTATAGATGGTCTTGATCTTTAGTGTGGCAAGAAACCATGTCAGTATACTTACATGACAACATTACCATGCATATGGTCTCTCTTTAATAAGGATGTCCTCATTTTTAGAGAAGTAAGGAGCGTCTATAGCAGTGTGCTCTATTGATTCTAAATTTCGAACCATATAATCGTTTAGCTGTTTGATTACCATCATGATTACTACAGTATTTATCTAGAAGATACTGTTCTTCTATTTGTTTGGCCATAGTTGGATAACTCAATGGTTTCCAAAATGACCTGAAAATGAGTGGTACAGATAATTGAACCACATTGCATGTCAGGCCCACATTACATCCACATAAATGGGAATATCCTTTCTTTGGAAAGGCATAATATATGTGCGCGTGCGTTTGTTGAACACGATCAAGTGCGGAATTCCACCCCTGATCTAGCCTGATTTATGCACTTTTTATAAAAAAAAAATTTGGTAACTGGATAGTTTCTGTTGGTAAATTGGTAGAATTACAATGATGCAAATACTGATTATGTTTTACTATTCTTACAGTGAGTTATTGGTGGATGGAAGTCACAATTTGGTTCTTCTGAGTAGAGCCACCTGTATAGGAAACACATCTTGGTGACCAAATGAGCAGAACTGATGTTATTTGCAGTAGAAGGAGGAGGGTTCTTCTCATCTTCAGCTGCTGGGTATAGCAAAGGCCTAGCCGTTCTTCTCTTGGGTCAGAAGAAAGAAGATAAACCCATGAGAGTTTCGCCGTGGAATCAGTACCGGTTGGTGGATCAAGAATCTGACACTGACCTCCAGCTGGCTTCCACAAAGAACCGGCTTTCCCGCGGCTGCGCTTCCTTTGTCTGCTTTGGTCGCGCTTCCGCCGGGCTCGACACTCCATCTCCTCTTAAAGTGGGCCCTGCCCAACAGCAGGATATCTTGCCTGGATCTCTTGTTTCTGACGAAGGCAAGGATCATACTGCTGATGCTGATGATGACCATATTGCAAGAAAGGTTGTTGTTAAAAGTAGCCTGAAGAATCCATCCAAAAGAAATCCAGCTTATGTTGAGAGTGCTAATGAACGTGAAGCATCGAGTGAACCAGGTAGTGATATTCCTGGTCATGTGGAAACGAGGAAAGTGCAGTGGACAGATGTTTGCGGGAGTGAGCTTGTTGAAATCAGGGAATTTGAGCCCAGGTATTTTAAATTTTATATTTAAGTATTACAAATCACGATATAACTAAACACATTTATCTAGCCCATTAGTTGAACTTAGAGTAAACTAGCTGCAGGCTCTCCAGAAACTAAGCCTCATTTCTGGGGTTTTAATTTGGTGTTTTCTCCCTAGTACTGGAATATAAGAGTAGAATCACTCTTCATGGACTTTTACATGTCTATTGTTCATTGACATTTCACCTGTATTAAAGTGAGGATACACATATATGAGATGGTGAAATTTAAGGTAGGTGTCCAATTAGTGAGGAGAAATATAGATGGTTGCATTATCAGAAGGATGGACGGAATGTGTTTGATTGTGATAGGGATGTACCTCTAGGGTGTTTGGGTGGGAAACTTCCAAATTCCAAGGCATTTAGCTAAAATGAAGAAGAAATGGCTCTGAAAAAGTTGGATAAAAGGAATTAGAAAATGCACTTCATGTGCGTTGCAAGGGCATGTGACAGAGAATTGTACATGACTTCTCCAAGTAGTAATTTTCAAATCCCTCGATGATAGTTTTGTAATTCTCATGCGGTACATTTCTAGTCCCTCCTTTCCAACTTTTTGTCATCCATTTTTTCATCACTATGCCCAACTCCCTTGTAAATTGGAAATTCCTCATCCAAACAAACCCCTAGTGTCGGATAGGTTTTCAATTATAGTTTTGTTGTATAGTTCTGAAGTCTAGGTCGATTTATGACTAGGAGCTATCTGCTTGTTGGGTTGTTAATGCTTGGACTTAGGCTACAGCTATTTTTTATTTTTTTATTTTTTTGTATCACCATGAACGTCCAACTTTGCAAGTTAGGGCTTACTAACCCCCTAACCCATAAATTTGGTTACAAACCTGTATAGGAATTCAACAAAGGTGTTTAAATTGAGATTTTGTTCAGCTCTTTTCCCATGTACTTTTTATGGTAAGCCGAAGGGTGAACTTAGAGCTTCGAGCCCATGATGAGTTGTCGTAAGTCTATTAGGAATTATAGTCTAAGAGGATTAATTGTTTTCCCAATTGAAGTTGTTTTTCCAATTGGAGTTGGTTTCTCAATTGGAGAAGGATTGATAACTAGATTCCAATTAGGATTAGTGTTCCTTATTGAAGAAGACCTTTATTATGCCTATATAAAGATTGCAATAGCATTGAAGTAGAGCAAAGTGATAAGTTGTATACCACTCAAGGAGTTAGAGTGAGAGAATAATGTAAGGGCAAAGTGTGCGAGAGAAAAGAAAAGAGATAAGAGTGTATTTCTTTTTCTTGTTCTTGTTCTTGTTCTTTCAGGTTTTTCGTCAAGTCTTTATCCATGAGGCTTGGCAAGATACTTAGTACTCATTATTGATATAGCGAAAAATTGTTGTTGCTACCCCGTGGACGTAGCTACATGGTCGAACCATGTAAATTCTTTGGTGTTATTTGTCTTGGTTATTTGTTTTCGGTTTTCAAGTTTGTTATTCCCATTCTTAAACGTGATATTCACACACTAGGTTGGTAGAGTGGACTGTTTCCCTGTAACGGATGGAGGGATTTATTTTATCCGAAGGGGCTACCCAAATATCTATTTGCACTTTGTGGATGTATCTCTTGTACTTCGAGGGAGAACAATAGGTTTTCTGAATTTGGTTAAGATTATTGAATAATAGATTCATAATGCTTGTTTTTGTGGTAGGTGTTAAAGTTGGTTTTGGGAAAAGAGTTAGTACAGGGAATCATCATTTCCAATTTCTTCATATGTACAAGAATGTGCTAATGTCTTCTCTTGCTTCCTTTTCACCTTCTCGTTTAATCTAGTTGATCCTGAAAAAAATAAAATAAAAGAAGATGGATATTCATGCTTTTGGAGCTTCACTTGTAAATTAGTTTTTCATTTTGTTACACTTTTCTGACCCATGCTTTGCTTTAATTTGGAACCTTAGTGCACCTATTGAAGTGAAGATTTTTGCATGGTTGGTGCCCCATAGGAAACTTAGCACTTGCGATTTGCTCCAAAGGAAAAAGTTGTATGGTTGTGATCTCCCCATTTGTGCACTATGCTCAAAGGCGAGTTGAGTGTATTGATCATATCCATTTGCCATTGTCCATTTACTTTGCAAGTTTGCCAAGAGATTTCAGTTCCTTGATGTTGGTGACTTGGGCTTAGGTTTATATGAGAAGGCAGTTACGCTTAGGAGAAATGTAGTTTAACAACTTGACCTTTAGAGTTATAGTGGTTGCCTAATATGGTATCAGAGCTCTTGTTGTAAGAGCTTCTGTGATCAGAGCCTGTAATCCTTCATCCCCATTTTTATGTCAATTTGCAAGGTACAGGGTGGTGGTCTTTATGTACATGTTGATAATCATTTCGGTTTTAGTTTTCAGATTTCACTATTTGTGCTTGAGATATGAGAGGGTTGAGGGAGAGAGGGGCTAAAGGAAAGACGAATGAATGAAAATAGAATCATTCTATTCTCGAGCTGATTTTTAGCATCTCTGTTTTTTAGGGCCGCTCAGTTCTGCTAGTCCGATCTAAAAGCAAAATTAAAAAAAACCCAGCACTCAACTGCTGGGAAGAAATGACAAAGAAAACAAGCAGCAAGGATTGATTGTCATCAATATGTTCTTGATTATACTTGTTGAATACTTCTATATTAGTTTTTGTCGGATATTTGAGGGTTAAATTTTACATTCTTTATGTCATATGTTCTTCTGCAAGATGTTTTTCTTGCACTCCGTGCAATCCAGGAAATATATATCTTTCTGTTTCCTTTTTGTTTCACCTTATTTCGCGTTGTTTCATTTCTATTTTTTCATACTACATTTAATTTTTGCTGAGATTGAAACGGTGTCATCTTGGCAGTGAAATGGATGGATCAGATGATGAGTTCGACAATGGGAATGAAAGAAGTTGTGCATGTGTGGTTATGTAGTTTGGTTTTTACCTGACGATGATTTGGGCATCTCCTCTCTCTAGATGCAAACATTTCATTAGGTAACTTAACCGCTGACAGAGCTTGTTTGGTTGATACTTATTTCCGGAAGAAGAAAACGGTTTTTGAGTCCATGCAAAACACCATCATAGCAAGGAGTATTATTTGTCACTATGTCCGTCGGAATGAACATTCATGTGTATATCAGGTTGCTGTGGGTTTCAATTTTGTCCCTTTGGGTTTGGGGACATCGTTTCGTTTCTGATTCTTCCTCCTGTGTGACTGCACTGTTCATTATTTTGTCGTAATTAATGTATTATTTTTTTGGCCTCCTGATTTGGTTTAATGAATTTTCAGTATTTTCCTCTTCTCCAAATACTAAAACCTTTGGAGAATGACTGATGTTATGCTCTATAGTCCAAGGCACTTTGTTGGATTTTAACCGAGCATTCGTTCCCGTTGTGTATGTTGAGCTAGGAGCATAATTGAAAGGGATTTATTGGCACTCAAGAGACCGCTGTTTAATTGTATGTGCGAAGGGTTATTATTGATGGAATTGGAAGGAGTGGCTAGAGAGGCCAAGCGTGCATTGGATTGCTGCCAGCGTGATCTTGATGCTAATGTTTTTGATCTTCAGTTGAGGGAGCAAGAGAAACTTCTTAAATCATACTCTGATGCGATTCTTGCTGAAGAAAGTTTCTTAAGACAGAAAGCTCGTGTGCAATGGCTTAAATTTGGGGACAGAAACTCGTCCTACTTCTTCAAGGTCATGACTTAGAGGAGGAACATAAACAAGATTGTTTCTAATTCAAGAAGTGACGGTACCATTGCTACTAGTGACTGCGACATCAAAAATGAAGCAACTACCTTTTTTGAATCCTTGTTGGGTCAGTCCATTGAGGGTAATCGCCATCGGTTTGAGGTTCTGAATAATCTTATCAAGAATCCGCTTTCTTGTGAAATGACAAATCCCTTATGCTGTGAGGTTACTCGAACCCGACCCGTTAAGCTCACAGTAGCTTCTCTATGAATCCCAACAAGGCTACTGGTCCTAATGGTTTTAATGGAATGTTTTTTTTTGGAAAAGCTTGGATGTGATTAGTGGAGACATTATACGTGCTGTTCAAGATTTTTTTTTTCCTTCTGGAAAGCTTCTCAAGGAGTTCAACACAACCATCATCACTTTAGTTCCCAAAGTTCCCAACCTATCTACCATGGGTGATTTCAGGCCTATTTCTTGTTGCAATACTATGTACAAGATCATATCCATGGTTCTTGCTAATCGGCTCAAATATGTTCTTCCTCATATTATCAGCAAGTCCCAAACAACTTTTGTTCATGTTAGGAGGATCAGAGACAATATTCTTTTAGTCCAAGAGCTACTTAGAAATTTTTACAGGGATAAGTGGTCTCCTAGGTGCAGTATCAAAGTTGATCTTATGAAAGCTTATGATATGGTTGAATGGGACTTCATCCTTAGCTCCTTGGCGGTGTTCAACTTCCCTCCTGTCATTAGACCTGGCATTTTGGACCCGACCCATTAATATTAGTATTCGGGTGGATGCTTAACGGGTCGAGTCGCTAACTGGTGGACCCGTTAATTAACAGGTCACTTTGGGTCAACCCGTTCGACCTGTTAGCACCCGTTAGTTGAGGATGTTTTAGTAATTTTAGTAAAATCTTAACAACAAAAAATAAACTCTATGCAAATAATAATAATAATAATAATTGTTAACGGGTGAAATGGGTGACCCGTTAGCGTAACGGGTCGGGTTCGGGTGACCCGTTAACTTAACGGGTCAAATTGATCCCGACTCTTTTACATGTCTACTTGTCATGATCAATTGGATCCTTTGCTGCATCTCGTCCCCCAAATTCTCCATTTTTATGAATGGTGAATTGACAGGATTCTTTACTAGTAACAAAGGCTTGAGACAAGGCGATCCTTTGTCCCCTTACCTTTTCGTTTTTGCTACGAAGGTGCTCTCTTTATTAATTACCTTTAATATAAATGCCAGCCCTTCTTTTAAATACCATTGGCGCCGTGAGGCAGTCCAACTTGCTTATGTTTGTTTTGCTAATGACCTCATTATGTTTTGTGGAGGGGATTATCATTCAACTAAAATCTTGAAGGACTCTTTATGCAACTTTAATTATTTGTCTAGTCTTAAGGCCAACCTAACTAAAAGCTCCATTTTTCTTGCAGGTGTGGATGAAGATGAGCATTCCAAAATTATGCGTCTTTTCAATTTTACCATAGGAATGTTGCCTATTCGCTACTTTGGTGTGCCTCTCATTTCAACAAAGCTTAATTTGCAAGATTGGTCCATTCTTATCGAGCGCGTTGAGGCTAGAATTAGAGTTTGAGAGAACAAGGTCCTCTTTTTTGCCGATCATTTTACAACTTGTTCAATCTATTCTCTGTAGTATGCAAGTTTTTTGGGCCTCACACCTCATGCTCCCGAAGAAAATTCTCCGCGATATTGAGTAAAGGATTCGAAAATTCTTATGGTTTGGTAAGCTTTCTAGTCATTGTGTTGCTAAAGTAGCTTGGGACGATGTGTGTCTTTCCTAAATCTGAAGGAGGTATTAGGATTAAAAAATTGATTGACTGGAATAGAGCGCTTATGGTTAGAAACATCTGGAATTTGCTCATCGATGAAGACAATATTTGGTGGGCTAGAATCTATCTTTTGAGAAATATGAACTTTTGGGATTAAGATCCCCCAAAACTGCTCGTGGAATTGGAGGAAGCTTCTTCGATTGAGAGATTTTGTTCGGCTTTTCTTTTTCCACAAAATTGGAGATGGTAGGGGAACATCTCTTTGGTATGATAATTGGTATCCTTTAGGTCTTCTTGTTGTCAATTGGGGTTGCCATATCATTGCTGATTCCATGCTTCCAAAAACTGCTTTGGTTTGCAATATTTGGAATGGTTCTAATTGGCGTTGGCCTAATAATTCTTCTCATGAGTTGTTGAAAATTCAAATTTCTATATCTAATATTATGCCAAATCGTAGCTTGGGTGATATGATTCGATGGACACCTTCATCGTCTGGCATACTTTGCTGTTTCTGCTTGGGATAAGTTTTGGCAATCCAAGCCTACGATAGGTTGGTCTAAGCTTGTTTGCTATAATCAAAATATTCCCAAGATGAGCTTTATTCTTTGGTTGGCTACTAAATGCAAACTTTCTACTATGGATAGAATTTTGGCTTTTGCTTCGTCGGTTCCTGCTATAGAGTCCCATTGCCACCTCTTCTTTGAGTGTCTTTTTACCGATAGTATTTGGTCTTCGGTGCTATTCAAGTGCGGTGTCCCTTGGCTCAAGCTCCCTTGGCCTCGTTTTGTCATGTGGGCTACTAGTCGTTGCAAGGGAAAATCTCTATCGTCAATAGTTTTGAAGTTAAGTCTTGCTGCTACAGTGTATTATATTTGAAGTGAGCAGAACAACCGTAGATTCAAGAACTCATGTCAACCCACTGCAGTTGTTCTCAACTCAATTAAGTCCACCATTAGACTTTGATTGAATTATTTAAAAATCACCTATTCCGCTGCTAATAACGCTACTTTACGGGAATGGAATATAATTATGAATAGTTAGTGCTTTTTTTTGGTGCTTTGATGCAACATTGTTAGCTTTGCTGTATGTTTTTCTTATAGCTGCAGCTATTTGTATTTTCAACTATTCTTTGCTACTTATTTTCTTTTTTTTCTCATCAATATATTTTATTTATCAAAAAAAAAAAAAAATCATGTTTCCTTATTTATCCATAAAATAGAGAAATAATAATCACTCATCTCTTTCTTCTCCCACACACTTGTTTAATTCTACATGTTGTTTTCTCTCGATTTATTCATATAGGTCACCATAGATGAGTTTGTACTAAGCGAAAAATGATATATGATAATCATTTTCAGGAAAAATAACAGGACGAATAACTGGCACGTGTCTCTCGGGATTGTCTAAACCGTTAGGCGCAAAACTGAAGAAACTCAAGCCAGCCAACAAACCTGACTAGTCTTGCATCACAAGATTCCAAGACCACGTGACTTTAGAATTAGAATTAGAAGGACGCCAGGCATCGCCTTTTTCACAAACTTGGCCGCACCTTGTCCACTAAAAGCACTTCCAACTCCATCTGCTTCAATGGATAACACAAACAAATCCCATCCCCAAATTCCTCAGAAAGCAAAAGAACACAAAAATGTCAGTGGCATCTTCCTTTCCCTGCATCAAAACCCCACCTGCATCACCATCTTCCTGCTCACATTCTTCTTCTTCTTCCTCAAACCATTCTTTTATGCTCTCTTCTTCCTCTTCAACAAAGCCTTACTATGTCAAATTCAGCATAAGGAGCTCCCAAACTGAAGGCCCTATCAGAAGACCTGGTGCTCCTTCTCTCCGGGAACCCTCCCGCCCGTCTTCCCCTCTCAAACCAACGCCTCCTTCTCCTCCGTCTCCTTCTCCGCCGCCTCAGCAGCCCTCGAATCCGGCCCAGGTTTCCGGGCTGACCATGGTGGAGGACAAGAATGTGGTGACCTTGGAGTTCCAGAGGCAGAAGGCTAAGGAGATTCAGGAGTACTTCAAGCAGAAGAAGCTTGAGGAAGCTAACCAGGGTCCCTTCTTTGGCTTTGTTGGCAAGAATGAGATTAGCAATGGCAGGTAAAAGCTTTGCAGTTGGTTTATCTATCAGACCTTTCTTGATTTATGCATGTCATCCTTGCGCAGGGTTCGTTCATGTTAATCTTCTATGTATTGTTCCAATATGTCCTCTAAAGGGCAGTAGTTCAACTTATGTGTGAAACCAACGAAACGATTAGTGTGCTTGGAATACGTCGAGGGCACGCATTGAGTTGGATTTCTATCCTACTTCTTTGTGCTTTGGCTTCCCTCTTTCAAATTGAACCTGTTAAATCATCGGGTTTGTGTTATATATTAGCACGCTTCTTATATTCCTTGCGTCGTCTACTTGTAGTAATGGTGATGTAGTCAGCTTGTTCTTCGAATGATGAAACAAGAAGACCGAGAGGCTTCATCTAAAAAATATCGTACTTCTATAATTTCACTTATTCATTAGAACGAATTCAAGTTGTATTCTGTGGCTGAGTTTATCATTTCTTTTCGATCCTCAACCAAACTACTTGCATTTCCCAAAAGAAAGAAAGGAATTCTGCTTCCTGTTCGGGTCTGTGTACTGGTGTGGCATAGTTTAGTTTGTTGATCTGTGAACTTGTTCTCATGTGTTTGTGATTTTGGCATTACAGATGGGCAATGTTCGGCTTTGCTGTTGGAATGCTAACAGAGTATGCAACTGGCTCGGACTTTGTTGATCAAGTAAAGATACTTCTCTCCAATTTCGGAATTCTAGATCTGGAATGAGGTACACCAGCGCGGCGGGATGTTAAAAGCCTCAATACCTTCTTGTCTCTGAAGCTGCTGCAGATACATTCACTGTTTCACTTGTAACTTTGTTGAGTAATTTGTTTGAGTTTCATTTCCGAGAAATACTTGGCTATCATACGCTGCTGTTTACTTGCAAATTTACGATGTTTACCAGGACTTCAACAGTAGAAAAAGTTCTTCAGAGCTCGTTTGATAACATTTTTGTTTCGTTTTGTTTTCGGGTTGTTTCCTTTTCAAGTAAACAGAGAAAAAGGCAAAAAGAATGGGTGGAAGGTCGAGAGGGAGGTCAAGAATTGAAACCAAAAAACTATCTGAAACTGTTTTTAGCTTTTGTTTTATAAGATTATTCCCTGGATTTTATTTCCCATCTTCCTCACCTTTATCATCTCTATTCCCCTTTCTTGTGATCTTCAATTTGAAAACAAAAACAAAAATGTTATCAAACGGACGTTACGCACTTAGTACTAATTCTTTGTTGTCAATGTTTTTACACGCAACTCCGTTGGCGTGTCATGCGTGTTCGAGTTGGACTGTAAAATCTAAACTAAGAACCCAAAGCACAGCCTTCAGGTGCACTGATTAAGCACCTCAGCACACAATTTCAATCTTTACCATGTCAAGATGCATCAAATTGGTGAACTAGAGTCCGCGGCAGAGTTCCGTGATGTTTGGAGTTGTGCCGGAATGCTAGAAGTAGGACTGTAGGATTCTCTCCCCTCCCCTCCAGTCTCCTCTGCTCTCTCTCTTTTTTTTTTTTTCTCTCTATAGAAAAGGCAACACAAAATGTGGATCTCGCTTAATCGTGAGCATTCAAATAGGAAGAGACTGGAGGGGAGGGAAAATGGGAGAGAAGAGCATCATAAGAACAAAGGTACCACTTTCCTAAACTTGGGATTCGATGCAAGAAATTGTGCAGTTGAGAGAATCATCAGAATTCAGATGCCTAACTACATATTTTACAGAAAAAGAAGAACATACACAGCTGAAACTAATCAGCTCATCCTCCCTAACATTTACTTGACAACTGCATAGATGAGAGTAACCAGAAACAGCACGCAAACGACACGCATTCCCTTTTGCAGATAGAGCATCTTTGCCTCCAGTCTTTCCACCCTAGCCTCCACTCGAGCTATCCGCGCTTCCAACATAGCCAGCCGCGCTCCCCACCTTGTCTCCCCAACATCTACACCATCTGCCGTGCTCTGTGCATAATCTTCACCCTGCAGAGAATCGTCTTCCCAAGCTTGATAGTTACACATCCCAACTCAACAGACTAAAATTCCTGAATAACAACATAACATTTTCCAAAGTTACATACTTTCAAAACTGTCTGTGCAAATCAAGGTAGCTCTAGTGCTTTCAACAACATACGATACAGTGTAATTTGTGACGTTTCCTAAATCATTTTTTAACAAAACGATATTCTAAACTACTTTAATATGCAAAAGAGTGAACAAACTGGGCGCAAGGAGGCCGGCACTTGCCTAGCCAACCAGCCTAACTCATATCTCCAACACGACGTTTCGGTGGTGGTATGATTGGTAAACTTGTATCTCCATTCTGGGTTTCATATATTTCCTCTGCTGCGATTCGATTTTCTATCTAATTTCACCCTATTAATTGCGAAAGACCACATTTTATACAAGTAAAACAAAATTAAAAAACAGATTAAAAATTGCATACCTTTTAAGAGAATCTTGAATTTTCTTGTTTGAGCTGAGGGGCTCGGTGTCGCCAATTGTTTTCCAGGATTTTGAGGGTTTCTTACCCGTCAAGATTCAAGATTGGGAGAAAAACTGGTCGGGAGACTTGTGATGTGAGCAGAGCACCCGTCAGTCAGGCAGCCAAACCAAATAGGTATTACTATTGGTTGAGGCCATGGGGCCTGAGCCACTCACATCTCATCACGGTTCATCATCAGGCTGGGCTTTATTTTTTTAGGAAATTGTAGCAATGGTTCATAAACTTGAAGCCAACTAAAGTAACGATCTCTCAAATTCATAATTATTGATTCCTTAACTCTTCAAAACGTGTAACTATAATCATTTTCTTCAGTTCTGTTAGTGCTTCTGTCAAAATGAGTCACGTTTCATGTACGTGAGACTGAATGGAGGTATAAATATGAAAAACCAAATGAGAAAAATTGTAACAATGGTCCCTCAACTTTAACCCAACTAGAGAAGTCCCTCAACTTTAACTCATTGAAGCAATGATCAATACCTCAACTTTAACCCAACTGAAGAAGTGTACCGTCAACTTTAACTCAATTGAAGCAATGGTCTCTCAACTTTAGTCCAATTGTAGTAATGGTCCTTTCAACAAAACTCATTTGACGGAATTCTAACGGAGTTAACGACAAGGACTATATGTGCATATTTTAATGAGTTAAGAGACCAATAGTCATGTATTTTTAGTTGATGGACCATTACTTCAATTGAGTTAAAGTTGATGGACCATTGTTATAATTTTTTCTATTTTCTTAGATTACACTTCTCTCCTTCAAATCAAGGAGAAAGCCTTCATTTACCGTTAAAGCATACAAATGTTACAATCAAAATTGTTGGATTTCTTTTTGATGAATTGATTGACCTACAAGTTAGATGTTGTTATGAAGTTAATCTAGTATATGTTAGATGTTTTTTTTGCTAAAACTGAAACCGAACCAAAACTTCGGTTCTGTTTGTTTTGGTTCAATTTTTTTTTTGGTTTGGTTTTGTTCAGTTCGATTTCGGTACGGTTTCTATTTTTTTATTTTATTTTATAAAACCTGATCATTTTTTTAATATAGAATTTAGAAAAGAGGTTTGCATTGGTAGACTAATAATAAGAAAATGGAGAAAGTGGAAAGTAGGAAGGTAGTTGTACATATACAAGATCATATAAATCAATACTATTCTATCAACAATCTCAGTTGCAAAGAAAAATAATTACTATATCCATTCAAAAAGCAAACAAATAGAGAAACTCTTCCAAGTTCTAAAGCATTCCAAAACTTTCCTCTATAATCAATGAAATATCCTTCCTAATTCAAATAAGTACGCTCCTTGAAAAAGCTCTAGGCTTAGTTTCCGAACCTCCAAAACCAAAACCGAAACTGAACCAATAAGCTTCAGTTTTTCCTTTTTTTCAGTTTGGTTTTTTTTTTTGATTATCGGTTTTTTGGTTTTGGTTTGGTATTCGGTCTAATTTTTTTTTCCTTTTTTTAACCCACTCTGTTGGCCTTAGATCTTTTGTGTTTGTGAGCGGATGGTCACGATTGACACAAAATCAAGATCTTGACTGACAATTTATTGTCCTTCAAGGATTGAATACATCCTCCTTAGTCTTTTAATTATTACACAAGTAGACCCTAAACTATATTTTTCGAATGAAATCTTTAAGGGAAGGGATCTCCATTTTTTTATATATAGAAAAATAGGGATTAGTTGTGGGGTCCACACTATATTGAACTTTAACGATTCGAACCGCCTATTTTTTAAGTTGCACCTCATAGATAATTCTTGCAAAATATTAGCCAAATCGAAAATGTTTAAGACATCTAATTGGGTTAAAAAAATAAACGAATACTTTTTATATAAAAAACAATGAAATTTAATCTTGATAATTAAATAAACAAATGGTTTCAGATTAAATTAAATTTTTGTAAGGATGATCTATGAATCGAGACCAACAAAATAGACGGTTCAGATCTTTGAAATTCAATGAGGAATGGGCTCCATACCTAATCCCCTTTTTTTTTTTCAAAAATTGGGAATTCCTTTGCATAAAGGGCCTGATTTTCCAAAAATGTTTTGCACGTGACATATTTAAAAGAGTAATAGCTCATTTTCTCGCACAGAAGAACTTAACGTTGCATATAGGTTGTGAATCTAAGTAGCAATTTATCCTCTAAAGTTAACTACATATGCTATTTTTTGTTTTTTAAAAAAATAAGTTTTTTATTTTTTTTTTAACAAACGATAGTATCTACACTAAGAGGGTAAGGAAGTGGGCTAAGCCTCATAATGAGCAAGCAATAATGTAGTTCAAATTCGCCTTTGGCAAAAATTGAACCTAAAACCTCTCACTTACAAGTGAAGAGGAATATCACTAGACCGTAGTGTTAAGTGCCAAGTTTACCCTCCAAAGTGGCAATTCTTTATGCAAATCACGTGACTTCAATTGACAAATTTTTTTTTTGGTCAAAGGTAAGTTTTACTCAAACTAAATACGAGTACAGAAATTTACATCTTTAGCTAGAGTATTAAACAAAAACTTTGGGCCAAAAGCATCCCAACAGAAAGATCCTCGCTTTGAGGTAACATATGAGGCAACAGCATGTGCTACGGCATTCCCATTCCGCTTGACAAACACAAACCTCACTCTTCCTACCTGGGTCACTAAATAACCTATGTCATGGATAAAATAATCTAAGTTAGCATCAGTCGCTATCTTCTCATTGAGCATTCCGATTAAAGAGCAGGAATTGAACTCAATCTCCACGTTATCATAGCCCGACTCCCTACAAACTTTGAGAGCTGCTTGAATTGCAGCGGCTTCAGCCATAGCTGCACTGTTGAAAAACAAGTCCCCTTCCCTTCCAGCTGCCAAGAGTAGCCCAGCAAAATCCCTAACTACCCAGCCGTAGCCTCCTCAAGAAGTCTTCCCACACCAGGAACCATCGCAGTTCACCTTGTGAACACTATAGTTAGGTCTTTTCCACTGAATTGGGGAACCAACAAATGAGTCCACATCCCCATTCTCACCAACGGAAGCATTTTTCTTAGGAGAGAAATGGGCAGCTTTGAATTCCAAAAGCTGATTCCGCACCAAAGCGGCTCATTCCAAGGGGTTGGCCACCTCCCCTTTGAAAAGTAAAGCATTTCGGCATTTCCAGATTCGCCACATAATGAACACACATTGCTGGATGATTAGATCATTCCTATCCTCGTCCCAGAAACGATTGCATAATTCTTGCCAAGACTCACCAAAGTCCTTCCCCGTGGAGGCCTTCATGTTCAGCTGTAAGGAAGAGTTGTGCCACATTACCCTACTGAACTCGTATTCAAAGAAGAAATGTTCAGTCTCCCTAGCACCACCACACAGTGCACAAAAGCTATCCACCCACATCCTTCGTCGAATCAAGTTTGCACGAACAACCAAGGACGTGTTGCAGCAACGCCAAATGAAAATTTTCATTTTATTTGGGACAGACAGGCTCTACACTTCCTGCTATCGCCGATCCTTCCCGTCCATACTACTACAACCCCCTGTTCCTTTCTGCCCCAATTCCCCATTTTCTTGCAATTCCATGGCGACACCATACCCTGTTCGAACAGAGTAGTCCCCGTTGCTAGTATAATGCCAGATTAACCTATCCTTACAGCCCGCCAAGCTCGTTGGAATTCCAAAGATAATATTACATTCCTCATCCCTGAGGCATTTCCTAATCAGATCTGTCTTCCAGATCCCGGTCTCTGACTCGATTAAGTCCTTTACCATAATCAGCATGTCCGTATGCCTTGATAGCACACGAAAGGTGTAGGGTCTTGGGATCCAAAGGTCTTAGCAGACACGAATGCAGCTCCCATCACCCACCCTCCATCTTCTTCCTATTTCCATAATCCATCTCCCCTGAATAATGCCCTTCCACCCCCAATAGGATCTTCTACCTACCATGGCCTCCAAAAATGATCGGTCAATAAAGTATTTTTCCTTTATGATCTGTTTAAGCAGGCTGTTTGGTTTAAGCATCAGCCTCCATCCAATCTTCGCAAGATAAGCCAAATTAAAAGATAGAAGATCCCTGAAACCCAACTCACCCACATTTTTTCTTTTTTTCATTTTTCCCAGCTTATCCAGTGCATTCCGTTCTTGTCTTTACTACCCCGCCACCAAAATTTTGCAATAGAAGACTCCATTTCTTTGCATAAACTCACCGGGAGTTTAAAGCAAGACATCGCAAAATTTGGTAGAGCCATAGCAACAGCTTCTATGAGAACCTCTTTGCCGGCCGGCGATAAAACTGTTCAGCCCATCCATTTATCCTCCCATCCAGAGCCACAACACCTTCAAAAACTGCCTTTTTAGATGCCATAGTCAGTATTCAAACCTAGATGCTTGCCAAAGACATCCCTGCCTGCTAAGTTTGTGCAAGAGGAAATGATTCTTCTCCGTTGTCGCGAACAGTGAGCCCCAAAACACATGGAGTTTTTTTCTCTATTTATGATTTGACCGGAAGCATTTGCATAGCATTGCAGCACGTCCAAGATTTCCCTAACCTCAATTTTAGTCGCTTTACAGAAGATGACAACATCGTCAGCGAAAAAAAGGTGGGAGATTTGCATCCCACCCGGGCTTACCCTTATCCCATGGGTAGATCCCTGCACCTCCATATGTCGAAACAAAGCCGAGAAGCCCTCGGCACAAATGAGGAAGAGGAAGGGAGACATAGGGTCCCCTTGTCTAAGCCCTCTCTTCGGCTGAATAAACCTAGTGGAGGAGCCATTTATCAGCACACTATATGTCACTGTTGTAATGCAAGCCTTAATTCTATCACAGAATTCAATTAGAAACCCCAGGGCTTTCATCATATCTAATAAAAAAACTCCACTTGACTCGGTCATAGGCTTTAGCCATGTCTAGTTTCATTGCGACGCAATCCTTGTCCCTATCATTTTGAGTGTTCAAAGACTAGATTATTTCATGCATAATCAAAACGTTGTCCTGGATTTGTCGACCAGCCATGAAGGCCGATTAGTTCGCACTAATTAGCCTCAGGAGCACCTTCTTCATGCGATTTGTGAGTAGCTTAGCAATCACTTTATACACAATGTTGCATAAGGAGATCGGTCGTAGCTGGGACATTTCCTTGGACTGGTAACTTTGGGGACAAGAACCAAATGGGTATGGTTTAATTTCCTGAGCAAGACCCCCAAAGACCAAAAGACCTTAACCATATCCACAATATCACGACCAACCACATCCCAGAACTCATGGTATAAGCTTTCTGTAAAGCCATCCGGCCTAGGAGATTTATCTACAGCGATCTGGAACATGGTTTGGTGGACCTTTTCATCTGTGATCTGATGCATCAGGCCTTGCGTATTCTCCGAAGAAATCTGGGCCTCAACACAGTCCGTGATTTCCTTGGTTCCTTTCAGATTACATAAGCTGAATGGATTCTGGAAATAATTAACCGTTATCCCGTCCACCTTAGACGGTTCAGTACACCATGAGCCTTGTCTATCCTCTAAATCAATAATTTTATTGCATCGACATCTCTTTGTCGTCTGAGCATGGAAGAATTTTGTATTCTTATCCCTCTCCTGAATCCATTGGTTCCTGGACTTGAGTTTCCAATACCTTTCGTTCTTCCTAAGTAGGTATTTTAGCTTCCATTCCTTGGTGCGGACCTCCTCATAAGCAAACCTATTCCACTTATACATGTCCCGAAGGTCATGTTTCAGAGCCTTAATGCGAACTTTTGAGTTTCTCCCATTATATTTCCTCCAAGTTTGCAACCCTCGGCGGACCCACTTCAGCTTCTCCACCACACATAATGCTCTAGATCCCACAAATCTTTGGCTCCAATTTGTCTCCACAATCCCTCGGCATTCTTTCACACCATTCCACCGAGGATCATAAATAAATCTTCTCCTCCGTTTTAAAGGAGTAAAGTTAGTATCCAAAATGAGCATGGCATGATCAGATCCTTCCAAAACTTCATGAGTGACATTTGCCTCCTGGTAAGCCGCCACCTTTCCCTCAGAGGCTAAACCCCTATCCAACTTTGTTGGATTTGGCCTTCATCCTTTCGATTCTTCCAAGTAAAAGGGTAGCCCGTGAAGCCCAAGTCAAGCAACTCATTTCCAGTAGCGAATTGATTAAAATCTCTCCGGCTTGCAACAGTTCTATAATTCCCCATTTCCTTCTCTGAGTCATCAAGGATGTCATTAAAATCCTCGATGACTAAACACTTCTGGCTCGCAACCCTCAACCGTTGAGATAGGACACGCCATTGGTCCTTTCTCTTTTTGTCATCAATACTCGCATAGATAGCGAACAATCTCCAATTCTCGACTTTATGATTATCCCGAATACCCACCTTAATGAAAAAATCTGAATATTTAACAAGCATCACAAGGTCATAACATCTCCAAAAGAGGCACATTACTTCCACAATTCCTTTTGGTTCGACAGCATGCATGAATTCCATCCCAAGCCGTTGCTTTAGAAACCCATAGCGATAACTTTGATTTTTTTGTCTCGAGAAGTATCACTATGTCGGGGGTGTGGAGCCTATTTTGCTCCATCAGATCATCAACTGTCAGGTCATCTCCGATACCCTGACAGTTCCAGCAAATGATCTTCATGGGGACTAGGGAGACCCCTTACGGCTGGTCTCTTCCGCCTCAGGAAAAGCTTATCTTTTCGGTCGAATGCATCTTGGTTCACACCCATCCCCAAGACTTGCCTGTTCCCTTTTGATACTGTCGTTTTTTAGACTCCTTTATCACCGCTGCGATGATTGGTTCTATCTCAAAGGGGTCATCGTCTATGTTCCTCATTCCTACAACCACATTCCATCTCGCCTCTTGCATATTCTGACTCACCACCAAGGCATCAGAACCTCCCTCAGTCCCCTTAGCAATAATCGGGTCAACATTTAAGTCAATCCCTGTGCCTGTTTCTATGACACACAAATCTCATTCAGACAATCATCTTTTTCTGGGATCTCTTTCAGAATAATGTATTTTGCATCATCAACTACAACACCCTCCGGTCCAATAAGACCCGCATCGAAATCAGCCTCCCTAGCCTTCCTAGCCTCCCTAGCCTTCCTAGCTTCCTCTTCCAAGCGTATTACCCCCAAGCCCTTCTTGTCTCGAGGAGGAACGCAGTTTACTTGGTGATGTAGTCGTATTGACCATTTCCTCCTCCAATCTTGCTGCACTTTCCTCTCCATTAAGAGCCCCCCGGTCACCTGGTTGTTCCAAGTCCCCTGTACCTGAGTCCCAAGAGGATCGAGAGCTTCTTCGGTTCCCTTCGCGGTCATCACTTCGGTCTTCTCTCCATCTCCCTGCACTCTTCCTTACCTCATTGGATCCCACTGAGCCCTTACTGCGTGAGCCAGATTCCAAGAGTTTATCGCGAAGGTTAGTTTCGGCTTCCAGCCCTCGGAAAACCAGGGATGTGCCCTGGTCCCCCAAGCAATCTCCCTCTGTTCTTACACCATTCTGGAGATCCTTATAAACTCTTGTTGAATGACCCAGCACACCACACACAAGACAGTATTTTGGTAAAGACTTATATTTGAAATCAACCCATACCTTACCATCATCAGGAAACTTCACAAAAGTCCCCCTTATCAGGGGTTTGCGCACATTGAAGCGAATTTTGACACGCATAAACCTTCCAATGCAGTCTATGCTTCCCAAAATGTCCACTTTTCGGACAGTACCCATAAAACCTCCAATGGACTCCGCCACTGCGGCCGTCATACTCAGCGGTGGAACATTATGGATCTGGACCCAGAGGGTTCCCAAGGAGAGTGGTGCCCATCAATTTCATCCACTCCCAGTTTGATCACCCACCAACACCAGATAGTCCTTGAAAGTTCAAGGCTGATCCGTATTCACCACCCTTTGTAGGTCACGCTGGCCCACAAAAGCGTGCTAGGAACCTTCGTTCTCCGATATCTCGGATAGATACCCCCTCATATCCCCTCCAGAGCGACGAGAAGCAGTCGATGAAAGCATCACCACACACCTCTCTGGAGGATAATACTTACGCAATCAGAGTGAATTGAAACCCCAACAAAACACCTTCAATAGCCTTCTTGAAATTGACAAAAAAATTGAATAGAATAATTTTGCATCCTATAGTCGGATGCAATGGTCAACCTTTAAGAAATTTAAAGACTTACTTTTATTTGGAAAAAAAAATAGTATATTGACTTAATTTTTACTTGAAAAATAATTTAAGAACTAAATCAACTTAGACGTGACAAAAGTCAATCGACATCAACAATTGAAAAAAAAATCATAAAATTTTGAGTAATGTTAGAGAGGCTAAATTTGTAAAATAAATGACATAGAAGTTGGTGGTTGAATTATTACTTGATCGTTGATAAACGTAATCATTTTCTATTGGTGACACCTCATTTGGTTCGCTAATTTAATTTACAAATTTAGTTTTCTTAGCATTATTCTAAATTTTTTTAATAAAAGAATCTTACACTATGTTTGGATGAAGAAATTTCAGATTACTAATAAATTTTAAAATAACAGAAATTGAAATGACGGGATTTAATTTTCTAGAATTTTCTTGTTTGGTTAACCCTAAAAGAACAATGGAATTGAATACTGAATTTGTTATTTTTAAACTCTCAATCATAAAAATTGGGAAATAACACATATTTATATGAAATTTAAACTTGGGAATTGGAGGTGTCAAATTCCAAATTTTTTTTTCACGCGAAAATTCTAAATTTCTATGTTTATGAATCCAAACAAGAGAATTGATGTATATCAATTTATAAATTATGACGTTTATCCAAATTCTATATTTATCTTATTCATCCAAATATAATGTTAGTCTGCAAATAAACGTCAAGAAGGAAATGAAAATAATAGAGGAAATGTTGTCTTTAACCAAAATAAAAATTAAAAAGAAAGGAAGTGATTGTCACGTGGCTATATCGTACTTCCTTCCTCTTTTGCACCCCCGGATTTTCAATCAGCGAGAAACGCAAGGAACCAATCAAGGAAAAATGACCTCTATTTTCTCCCGCACAGTATGCCTCCAAATTGCCGTCCATGGACGGCCAAGATTGCCACATATCCGCCTACTACCCCTCCTCCTTTTCTTTCTCATTCTCCGTCTTTTTGCTCCTCTTGCTCTCTCTTCTGCTCTCCTCTGCTCTGCAGCCCGTTACTCTCAGAAACAACAGACTGGTCTCGACGCACAAGCCAATGGGCTGCGTTCAGGCCAAGCCTCTCACGAACTCCACTCCTGGGGGGCTAGAGAAGCTCAAACTGGATAATGGGTACGTGGCAAACGGTCCCCTTAACGGTCACAGACGATCAACTGGCCAGTTCCATAGGGACCCCTTTAAGCCGCAGCAGAGGGGTGAGGCCAGAATTTCAAATGTCGAGCCTGGCAGTGGTGGAAGCAGCAATGAAAAGGATGTGGCGGTGGCGGATGAGTGGGGGGCATTGAATGGTGGTAGTGAGAGAGAGAAATATGATGGGAGTCACAAAGTTTCTCATAAAGTTTCTGTGGATGATGGGGTGATGGTGGATGGATGGCCCAAGTGGCTGACTGATAATATTTCGAGAGAGATTTTGGCTGGCTTGGTTCCCAAGAGTGCTGATTCTTACGACAAACTCGATAAGGTTCGGTTCTTTTTGTACTCTTTCTTTCAAATTTTTATGTTTTGAATTCATTAGAAGTGTGATATGGATGTTTTCTGTTCCTTCATTAGTGATTGGAATTTGTATTGTTCTGATGGTTTTCTAGATTCTTGGGTGCTTTTGGTTCACTTTTTGTGCTTGCGATATAAGACAAATGTATGGGGGGGAAGTTGAGAGGAACAAGGGTGATGGGACAGGGAAAGAAATAAAAAAGAACGAATGAAAACAAAATCTTGAAGTGAAGAATGCCGGACTATTGAAAAAGTTTGGATCTTCTGTAGTTCGAATTTGGGGTTACCCGTCTTTACTCATCACTAAAAGTTTTAGAATAAATTTGGATATAACTTCATTACTTGGCAGGATTATTGTTGAGAAGAGGCTGGCATTTGAGCTTTGGTTCTTTTTGTGCCCCTCAATTTTTTTGTTGTAGGTTGGCGAAGGAACCTACAGTAATGTGTATAAGGCTCGAGACAGGGACACTGGAAAAATTGTTGCCTTGAAGAAGGTCCGGTTTGATACATCAGAACCCGAGAGTGTTAAATTTATGGCACGAGAGATTATGTTTTTACGGAAATTGGATCATCCCAATGTGGTCAAGCTTGAAGGATTGGCTACATCAAGAATGCAGTACAGCATTTATCTTGTTTTTGGTTTCATGGTGTCAGATTTGACAAGAATTATTTCCAGCCCTGAAGGGCTTACTGAACCACAGGTTTAAGTTTGTCCTAACTCGTGGATTCTAAATTTGGGTGCTTAGATTCGTTGCACTCTCATTTTCTAACATGAATGATTGACACAGGTCAAGTGCTATACGCATCAACTACTTTCAGGTCTGCAGCATTGTCACGAGAGGGGAATTATACATCGAGATATCAAAGGATCAAACCTATTGATAGATAAAAGTGGAATGCTAAAAATTGCAGACTTCGGGCTTGCAAACTATTATGTTCAAAACCCTAAGCGCCCACTCACAAACCGAGTTGTGACACTTTGGTACAGAGCTCCTGAGCTACTGTTAGGTTCTACAGATTATGGAGTAGGCATTGATCTTTGGAGTGCTGGTTGTGTCTTGGCTGAAATGTTTACAGGGAGACCACTTCTGCCTGGTAGAACAGAGGTAATTCAGTGTTGTGCGTGTGCATGTGTGTTTGTCCAGGCAAGAAGATCGATTATATGATCTTACCATCGTTGGCTAGTAGTTCACATTCTACTTGCTTTCAGGTTGAGCAACTTCATAGGATTTTCAGGCTTTGTGGCACTCCGTCAGAGGAATACTGGAAAAGGTTGAAGCTGTCTACAACTTTTAGACCTCCACGTTCATACAAACCCAGTCTTCAAGAAGCTTTCAAGGATTTCCCTATTTCTTCTTTGGGTCTGTTGAGCACTCTTCTTGCTTTAGATCCTGCTTATCGTGGCTCTGCATCTTCGGCTCTCAAAAACGAAGTGAGTGCAAATTGAAAGTTTTACTCTTACAATGAAGTATTCTGTACCAATTACGTGCTGTTTAAGTAACTTGTGTCCTTAAGATTGCAACCAGAGTTTTTTCATCTTCTATTTTCACATGCTTGAGTCTACAATTATGAATAATATACTTTGGTTATAAAACACATCAGTTTGCTGCAAGTTATTTTGCTAAACGTTTATTCTGTCTTTTACTTTATTGATCTTAGTATTTTCTTCTTGCTGATAATTTGAGGCGGTACAAAGGTACAAAGCTATCGATCTATATTCAGAATTGCAAGTTTAAGATATCTCATGCTGAATTGTAATGTACTACCTTTCGTCATTAAAATTTCACTTGATCAGTAGAAAAAGTTGTACATAATTGAAAAGCATCTCGTTTCAGTTTGCTCCCCCCCTCTCCTTACGTTTTTGGAATCCATGACAATAGTATGAATTCTTGTTTTTGGTGTTGGATTTGTCATTGTCTTGCAAGTACACGTATTACTCGTGAGTTAATTTGTGAGTATTATATACTAAAAAGGACTTCTGCTTACAGTTCTTTTTCAGAAGCCCCTTAGCATGTGAACTCTCTGGTCTACCTGTAATCTACAATGGGGATGAAGAACTGAAATTAGCCAATGAGCAGAAAAAGTAAGTTGCTGCTTTCCTATTTAAGATAGATGACATAAACATCTTGTTAATTGGTTCAATGTCATTAACCTGGCTTTCTAATAGAATTTGGTCTTCCTTCTGTTACGTCCACTAACGTCTCTGATGGATTCTGCCTTGACTGACGGTGAAGGTGCAAGAACCTATTCATGTACAAATCTGTAGAGATCACACTAAGTATATCCTTCAATTGTATGGTAGTGTGTGATTTCGAGAGCTACCAGATTAGAGGATGCATGATCGTGGCGTCTGAAACCCATGAGTACACACACAGACACATGTTATGGCAAGTAATAAAAATTTAATATATTTGACCAGAAAAAAATCTCATCACGTAGTTGATCTTGTACTATTTGATCCATGGCTAAAACACTAACCCCTACATAACCAACATTAAAGTACTCTCATTAGTGTTTTAACTCTATCGACATGAGGGATGAGGTGCAAAGTAAGCAAAGGTGAATAAAGAAGACATTTGATCTAGTCTGGTAAAGGAAAGACTGTCTGTATTCACATTAAATGGTGGAATTTGAAGGAATGGGGTATAGTAATTATGTACTAATCTATATCGTCGATGGCTGGAGCTGACAAAGGTAGCTATTTGCTAATTATCACAATTTGTGGGGTATTATAACAGACCGATAGGTTTTAGGGAAGAGTATGTATTAACCTATATGGATCAAAGCCGTGAAACCATTTAGGCATAGTTTTAATAAATTGAATTCGTAATCAACTTAATATTTAGATCTTTTACTGACTGGAACGAGGTAGTACCTTGTAACAGGTGCTGCTGATGATTTTCTAAACCATTATTTGGAAAATGATTTCCTGTTGTGAGGATTTGACGTTGATGTTCATTGCTTGAGGTAACTGATTATGTTTCTCCTTTTATCAGGTCTAGGAATTCTAAAGTAAGACGGTCTCGAACACGCGAGCGCCAGAGACAAGATGTATCTGCTGAGAAAGTAAAGGAAACTTCTTCATCTTCCAACCAGGTACCTCACTTTCAGATACAGGGGACCCTTGTGGTCTTTTTTTTTTTTTTTTTCTAAAATTTTTTTTTAAAAATCTTATGGCGCATGAACAATTCGCATAATTAACTGAGGCTAGCCAAAGGAAGAAGATACGACAATGTCGGGGAGGAACCTCGTCTAGCCCTTCTCACCTATACTGATCAGCACACCTTTCTGATCATGAAACATTAGAGATATGTACATAGAGTCTATATTTTTTTATTGGATTACTAAAGATTATGTAATATGTATATAGGGTCTGCAGGAGCAGGAGCAGGAGCAGGAGAAAACTGTTTATTCAAATTTTGAAAGTGAGCCAGGTAGCACTACCAGTAGCAACTCCTCCAGTGCAAACCAGGCAGGCCGGAAAGAAAGCCCGATCTTCTCCCTCTCCCCAGTTGAAGGCCTTTCGAGTGCTACTAAGTTCGTCAAGAACCTACCCCCATTACCCAAATCTAAAGCGCGTGCCACTAGCAAAGACAATCAGATTAACAGGTGTACATCCACTAGAGAATTCAGAAGGTTCAATCCATGGGAGCTAGAACACTATGCTCTTGCTGATTAGGCCCCATTGGATGAGCATGTAGAGCTGCTCCGTATCTTTTTCTTGTAGTCCTTTTCCCTCTACTGAGTACTGACCAACATGAATAATCATGAATTTTTGGTTTCGTGTATAATGCAATGATTTTGTGATTAGGGTTTTGTGTTTAGGGGGCTTGATTTAGTTTTCCGGCCAAAATAGCGTATGCTGTGTTCTTTACGGCCAATGACAGCATGGTCTCTGTTGAAACCCCAAAGTTCGTTCATACGGCCGGTACAATTCTTAAAAGAAACTGCGCGACGATACAGGGTAAAATGGCATTCTCATTAGTCATACAAGTTAAATCTTCCAAGATAAATTGTGAGCTCATGTACTAACTTCCCATGGCATTTTTCTTCGAACTGTTGGAACAGATTTGACGTTTGTATTTCTTGTTCCATTAATAATAATAATAAACAAACAATCGCCATTTTTAAGGTGCGAACCTCTATTTGGAGAAATTTTTCGGTGTTCCCGTCACCCTACGTCACCATGGATACTTGATGTACCCATCCAATCAGGGGATGCCACGTTTCTCATTAAAGAATTTTTTTGATTTATTTTTTAAGAAAATCAATTAAACAAACACTTTAATGGGAAACGTGGCATCCCCTGATTGGATGGGTACACCAAGTGTGATGGTGATGTGGGGTGACGGGAACACCGAAAAATTTCTCCTCTCCCGGGGGCGCCACGGGGGAAATGGTAAACAGAAAAAAAGAAAAGCGTTCTCGGATTTGAATTTTGTTTTTTATTGTCCTGAGCTATTCACCAGTTCTCCTAGTTCCACACCCATGTGGTTCCCTGTGAGCCTTTGATTTAAAAAAAAAATTCAATTCAACGGGCTAGGATTAATCCAACTCTAAAAAAATTTAAAAATTTAAAAATTACAAAAAACAAAAAATAAAAAAAAACTTACAAAGTTCACATTTTAAAAATCTTACAAAATTTAACACACATGCAAATTAAACGTTTAAAATTACCAAAAAAACTACGGTGATAAGATAATGATATGCGGGGATAAGACAAAGAAAATATTAAAAATATTAAAAAACTATGTTTGTGACCCTTACTCTTCTTCCTTCCAAATTGGTGGATTTACACAAAGACAATCATTGTTTGGAGTAAAAAGTAAGGGCAATTATTGCCCTTCCCTTTCAATTGTCATTGTCCTCAACCAACTAGTGGAGATGCTCTAATATTCCACCATTCCCGAAATGTATCTTCACCATATAAACTTAAAATAAGAACCGTTCAATTTATGAATATTCATAAGTGAACAGTTTCGATTAGGACGTTATATGATAAAGATACATTATTCAAGAATGGTAGAATATGTGCATTTTCTCATGTGGGGAACACAAGTATTATCCTTACATATAATTGGATAAAACTTGCATCCTCATGTGGGGATCTCTCATTTGCGAATAACGTATCTTAACCAAATAAAATCAACTATCGGAACCATTCAATTTATTAATGTTCTTTTGAAGAGCAATCCTACAAAAATTCATTTGAATTGGGGATCATTGAATCTTCCAAACGTATCAAATAAATAGACGTTTCATTATGAATATATTATTTGGCACCGACATCGTCGTTTTATTTTATATATTTGAATGACTTAAGAGTCAGATCAAACGTATCAAATAAATAAACGGTTCAAATAAGGAATGCAAGTAATATCCACTCAATTTATTGCCAAGTCTTTCCACTCGTTGATTCTTTCGACGTTGACTCAGGTTGACTCAGGAGTCAGGTCAGTCAAGCGTCGCGTACATTGACATTGTTATAAACTTGTAACTTAGAAACTTTAGCAAAACTTGAACAAATTAATCGTCTTATCAAAATCCCTAGGTTTTTCCATGCAATCAACGATCAACGATCCCTACACAAGAAGCTCCTGCCGCACCCTCACCGTCTCTTTAAATGCCACCACACCGTCGTCACTGCCACCTAATCAGCCTCTGTCTGCGTAGCCGCCGGTGACGGTTGTGAGGGCGCCGGCGTCAGCGACAGCGACAGCATCAGTGACTGCGTCAGCACCGGTGTCGCTGCCGCCGTCGTCGCCAACCTTCATGACAAACAGATCTGGTAAATGATGATATTCTTCAAGCTTTCTACAATTCTTGTGACTGATAAAAATTGCTCGTATATAATTTCATATGCCACAAATCACCGTGTTGAGTTTCATCTCACGACGTAAAAATATGAATCGTTCATTTTTATATTCTCCTTTAAGGATGATTCTTACAGCAAATAGGTAGCCCCTCCCAGAGATATATATTTATTATAATTTTGTATTCATACAAGAAGAAGCAAACCCTCATCGATGATAATCATCGTTGGTACTCTTGGTTCAGTTGCTTTCTGTTCGTTAGTTGTGGTTCTGGCCGGATGCTTCTTTCGCAAGAGACTCAGAACAGTCAAAGAGAGATACCACTCCGACAAAAGAAAAAAGGTAATTAATTAATAAAAAGATTTGAAAAGTATTTATATACTACTTCAATTTCTTTATAAATTTTGCATTTAAGACATCTAATCTTTTGAGTCAATGTTTGTAGTTGGTAATGATATGAAGAAGACTGTCGAGTCATTGCAATTTAGATTGGAAACTATTGAAACTGCAACGAACAAGTTTTCAGATGATAACAAATTAGGTGAAGGAGGATTTGGTGCCGTTTTCAAGGTATGAAAATGTTTATTTGCATGAGATCCTTGGCTCCACAAAACTATGGAGGCATTCCTAGGCGAAAATAGTTTCTGATCATCGCTATGTGAAAAAATATTCATGCAAAAATCAACAAAAAAATGTGATCGTTTACACATCGAATTGTATAAAACCAAATGGTCAAAATAGGTAAATATATATATATATATATATATATATATATATATATATATATATATATATATATATATTATGAGCCGTTTATCTTTTTACTATAATTGATTGACTAAACAACCTTAATTAGTTTTGATTACATATTATACTAAATAATTAATAGGATTTACAACGCTTACAACTTAGTTCACATTTCATATTGTAGGGCACACTTGGTAATGGACATGAAATAGCAGTAAAACGGCTATCGAAAAGCTCCGCACAAGGCGTGCAAGAATTTCAGAATGAGGTGGTATTGGTAGCCAAACTTCAACACAGAAACCTTGTGAGGCTTCTGGGATTTTGCTTGGAAGGAGAAGAAACCTTACTTGACTATGAATATGTACCCAACAAAAGTCTTGACAATTTTCTATTTGGTTTGTGAATATCATTTGACCAAATATTTTCCTTTGTTAATTACAATATATATGTGTGTGTGTTTGTAATTGGCTGTAAATTTTAACTTGTCTTTGATAAATGTTACCCATGCAGAACCCAAGAAACGAGAGCAGTTGGATTGGTCGAGACATTGCATGAAAATAGGAGGAATCGCTCTAGAAATTTTATATCTTCATGAAGATTTTAGGCTTAGAGTTATACATAATGATTTAAAAACTAGTAACATCTTGTTTGATAATAAAATGAATGAAAAAATATCAAATTTTGAAAGGAAAACTAATTAAAAGGGCTTGAAAACTTTGAGTTTTAACGATAAGGACAAAATAAAGGGTAAAGTGAATAGTATCAGGATTGACTTTTTAGTGTTAAAATGTGGTTTTTCGTTAAAGTGAACAGTACCAGGAGCTTTTCGTTAAAGTTCCCAATTTTGAAATGATGAAAATGTTTGGAGTTGATGGTCAAACTTAAGAAAGTACTAAAAGAGTCATCGAAACTCTGTAAGTTTCAATTTATATAACCTTCGATCCTATTTAAGTTACAACTTATATACCTTCACATATAAAAATGGTGTGATATCCACACATCCATTTTTATTTCGCTCACACCTTTTTGGATTTTAGCCGTCGGATCGAATGAATTGAAGAATATCTAACAGATATAAATTAACAGGGGTGTGTGAGAAGTAAAAAGGGGTGTGTGGATAGCACACCCCCATATAAAATAGGAGGATTCAACTGTACCTCATTAAAAAAATTTAAAGGTACCGGTACCCTTTAATATAATAATATTTTAAAATTATTTTAGACCATTGATTAAGTTCAACGAATGATCTTAGTATTCAACACAATTTGCTTTTAATATAAACTTGAGGATTATCTTAGAGTTCGTTTGGATGTGTTTTTAAAATAACTGAAAGGGTTTTCGATGACAATATTTTTTAAAACAATATGTAGACATTGAAATTTCGGTGAAATAATTGTTGATCAATGCATTAAAGATTACAACTGTAAACATCGAAATTTTGGTGAAATAAATGTTGATCAAAGCATCAAAATTACAACCTCCATTCATTTCATCTACATCATCCACTTACTTCACCAACAAAATGAATGGTAGTGATTCATTCTCACCAACAAAAATGGATGGTGGTGATTCATTCTCACCAACAAAATGGATGGTAGTGATTCATTCTCAAAGCCTATAAATAGGCTTCTCCATCAAGGCCAAAGACCAATTGATAACCAATTCACTTCACATCAAAACCTTGAAGCTTTGAAACTCTGAAGCTCCCAAGCAAATCCCGAATGATCAAGAAAGCTCTCTTCGTTCTTCATCAAATCCACCTTCAAGATCAAGCCCCGACGGCCCTTGAAGCTCCGCTCATCCACCTTCAAGATCAAGCCCTGACGGCCCTTGAAGCTCCGTTCAAATCCACCTTCAAGATCAAGCCTCGACGGCCCTTGAAGATCCGTTCGTCATTCAACGTTCATCCAACTTCAGGATCAAACCCCGACGGCCCCTGAAGATCCGTCCATCCATCAACTTCAAGATCAAGCCATCAACGGCCCTTGAAGAAACCTCGCCCAACTTCAGGATTAAGCCCCAACGGCCCCTGAAGAAACTTTCATACGCCAAACTTCAAGATCAAGCCCAACGGCCCTTGAATGAACTCTCCCTGTTCATCCAAGATCAAGCCTCGACGACCCTTGGATCAAGTCCACAAATCAAAGTCTTACGGAGATTGAATCAGAGGATCAAATAGAGATTGTAACCCAAAATCAAAATCATTAATACAAAATATTATTTTGTACACGTGTTATTGTCTCGTTTGCTTCAAGAAATTTCCGTGTTTACAAATTTGGCACGCACGGTGGGATATTTCTCTACCTCTCATCTCTATCTTCAAATCAGCACATATGGCATCAAAGAAGGCTCAATCTGTTCTCGCAACTAATGCGAAGAACAAGAATGCCCTCATCATGAGCGATGGCGCTTTTGGCATCATAACTCAAAGCAAGGCGAGAGCTTTTTCCGCCGCATCTTCCCCCTCTGCACCAACTCCGCCAAAAGCTCATGAACACCCGAGGTACAAGCCTGTGATCACTCTGACCTCGCTAAGTGCGCCAAGGGAGGATATCCCGAAGAATTACCCCGAGTCCCCGCTCTCTGATGCCGACTCAAGTAGCAGCGCAGCCATGCAAGTCATGACCACTGGAGCGACTTCAATCGATGAGCAACTTGCTCAAATCAATGAAGCGATCGCGAAACTCACACGAACTGTGGAAGAAAAAGACTTGCAAATCGCCATACTGACCAACCAACTGAGGGCAAAACAAGACGTGAAAGTCGACCTAAAGGTTGGTCTACCAAAGAAAGAAGTCGACGAAGAAGATAAGCCTTTGGTGGAGAAAGACGAAGAGAAGCTGGAGCTGGACCAAGAAGCGGCGCTTATGGGATCTCTCTTTATCCAGCAGCTACAAGAAATGATCACCAGCACCATCAAGGCGCAGTACGAATGGAGCTCACATACCTCCGTGTTGTACTCAAAGCCCTACTCTAAGAAGATTGATGCTTTAAAAATGCCGAGGGGTTATCAACCACCAAAATTCATGCAATTCGATGGGAAGGGAAACCCAAAGCAGCACATCGCCCATTTCATTGAAACCTGCAACAATGCTGGAACTGAGGGAGATTACCTCGTCAAGCAATTTGTGCGCTCACTAAAAGGTAACGCCTTTGACTGGTACACCGACCTCGAGCCCGAGCTTATCAACAGTTGGGATTAGCTAGAAAAGGAATTCCTCAACCGTTTCTACAACACTCGCCGTACCGTTAGCATGCTAGAGCTAACCAGTATAAAACAATGGAAGGACGAACCTGTCGTTGACTACATCAATAGATGACGTTCATTAAGTCTGGATTGCAAAGATCGGCTTTCTGAAACCTCCGCCATTGAGATGTGTGTTCAAGGCATGCACTGGGGGTTACATTACATACTCCAAGGCATAAAACCGAGAACATTTGAGGAGCTAGCAACTCGTTCCCACGACATGGAGCTGAGTATCGCCAAGCACGAGAAAAATGAGCTAATCACCGACTTTAAGAAAGATAAGGTGTTCGCCCCAAATGTAGACAAGATTGGAAAGAGACCCGCCAAGGAAACTTTTACCGTCAACACTACTCCCATCAAGACCTCATCCGCGCCCAGCAAGACCTCATCTGCCTCTATCAAGATCTCTTCCATAAACAAAGGAAATGAGGTAAAGAGAAGCGAGCCTCCTTGCACCCAAGACAGGCATAAAAACACATTGAGGGAGTTGGAGCAAAAGACGTACCCTTTTCCTGACTCAGACATGGATGCAATGTTAGACAACTTGTTGGAAAAGAAGGTGATTGAGTTACCGAAATGCAAGAGCCCTGAAGAGATGAATCGAGTTAATGATCCCAGGTACTGCAAATACCACCGTATCATAAGTCATCATGTTGGCAAATGCTTCATCCTTAAGGAGCTTATCATGAAGCTAGCGCAACAAGGGTGAATTGAACTCGACCTAGAAGGTACGGCCGCAACGCACACTACTACGATTGTGTTTGGATCCCTCGATCCCGTTCCTCTCCAAATAACGCATGACCACTCCTTTCAATACTTAAGTCACACGGCACCTTCTGCACAACCATCGCTGGGGGCAAATGACCGAAATGCACTTACGGACGATGAAGAAGGATGAACATTGGTGACCTACAAAAAGACAAGGAAGCCAAAATCACAAGTCACACAGCCAAAGGTGGAACAAGGAAGAAATCACCGTCACCGCAATAATAGGAAGTCCAAGGGGAACGTAAGAATTGATAAACCAACGTATGCTGGGGAACCCACGAAGCAAGAGCCACGTATTCCCATCTCCTTGCATGAGTACTTCCCAAAGGACTTCTTCCAACAGTGCACTACCGTTACTTGTCACATGGTTGAAGTAGAGATGGAAGAGCCCTCAAAAGGCAAAGCTATCACCACCGAAGAAGGGAAGACCATCAGACCCGAAGAAAACCTGCCAATACACTTTAGCATCGAGAAAGCTCTACGATTGCCAAAGAAGATGCGAAAAGCACTGGCATCGGTCTTGGCAAGTCCCGATGACCACGAAGTGCAAGGAAGCAAAGATGAATGCTTGAAACTTCAGCCACATGAGCATGTCGCATGTTGTGCCGCCTAAGATGCAATCCACTTCACCGATGAAGACTTGTTGTTGGGATCAAAACCTCACAAACGTCTTCTCTTCATCTCTGGGTACGTAAGGGAGCACAAAGTCAACCGCATGCTTGTGGATGGTGGATCGGCCATAAACATCATGCCAAAATCAACAATGACCACAATCGGCATCAAGGTGGATGACCTATCCCTAAGCCGTCTACTAATCCAAGTTTTTAATCAAGGAGGGCAACGAGCGATGGGCATAATCCGAGTAGAGATGACCATTGGTGAACTTAAGTCAAGCACGATATTCCAGGTGATTGATGCAAAAACCTCTTACAGCTTACTCTTAGAAAGGCCTTGGATCCACGAGAATTGAGTGGTGTCATCCACCCTTCACCAATGCTTAAAGTACTACCGAGAAGGAGTAAAGATAATATAAAGCGACACCAAGCCATTTACTGAAGCTGAATCACACTTCGCAGACACCAAATTCTATATGGATGAAGTTATGATGCCCGAAGCTTTTCCAAAAGAGATCAAATCCACTAGCAAAGCAGCACCTAAAAAGCAGGAATGGCAAGTCATGCCCAAGAAGCAAGAAGGAAAAGATGTGCCATCTTTAAGCAAAAGCAACGATGAGCCCGCTAAACCTGCATCAACCAAAGGGAGTAGGACGCCCTCAAAAGGACCAAACATACCCGTCTTCCGATACATCCCGATGTCGAAAAGAAAGAATGGTCAATCCCCATTTGAAATGGGAGCAAGCAAGGCCAACACACAACAACACAAGGATGATGTAAAGTTGCTTAGGATAAATGTAGTTTTGCCTCTGACACAGCTAGGCAGTGCTAAGGTTGCAAGACCACAAGGCTTCGTAAAAGCTCAGCCAAAAGAGGTGGAAACAAGCTTTCTTCCAACCAAGAGGACCGAAGAAGGTTTTGATCCAAACGCCTACAAACTCATGTCAAAGGCTGGGTACAACTTCGCTTCCTCTTCAAATCCTGGAAAGAAGGTTGCAAACATCGTCAACAACAAAGAACGTGACCTCACCAAGACTCAAAAGAAGTTGAAGGAGCATGGGTATGGGGTTGACAACAACAAAGCTGGGCTTGGCTTCACACCAGATTTTAAACAAAGCAAAAAACGCTAGCACCCAACACATCAGCGTAACCGTTGAACAAGATCAAGAGGAGCCTAAACCCACTAATCGAACATCAGTTTTCGATAGGATGAATCGTTCAAGACCCAAAATTTCAGCACTTAATCGCATTGGCTATCAAAATCGAACCTCCGTATTCAAAAGGCTTAAGACACCAACATCCCAAAGCTCTGTTTTCGAAAGGTTGTCAAAACCTAAGAAACAAAGCAACATGGCTAGCTCGCCTTTGCGACGGTCAGTTTTAGAGAGACTTGAAGACAACAAGAAGCCTTCTAGAAAGAGGGAGACAACGACAAAAAAAGAAAAGCTCAACAGGCTAGCAGAAAAAGGCGATATTCGAAGCTCAATTCCTTCAAGGATGAAACGCCAAGAAATCTTGGAGTTTGACACAAATGGACCACTGAAAGTAAGAAGGCGCACCATCATCCATACTGAACAATCCTCATGCCAACAAGCCTAAGAGGACGGCACTGAAGGGAAGGTCCAAGACATCTTCCCCATCACGATCCAATAAGACAAAGAAGATGAAATCCCTAGGGAAGACGTCACTTCTAGCTCTTTCGACTCAAAATCTTCACCTCGACCGCTGGGGGCATGCTCCAAGTCAAGCGAAGATAAAGGATGAACTCATATCACTCCAAAGAAATTACACATGAAGCCTACGTTGCATCCACAAATTCACCAGTTAGAAAGGGGGCAAGAAACCATTGTTAATACACTTTTAAGCCTAAATGAAGTTGAGATTATCAACATGATCGATGCTGATTTAATTCAAGAGGTCATGGACTCGGGACAGAACTTAAATGATGCCCTAAAAAAATCAGGGCAACTTCGTGCTTGCATAGAGTTTCATAACTCAAACGCCCGAAATGATGGCACTAAAGAGGAAGTCCAAGATGTCTTCCACATCACAATCCAAGAAGGCAAAGAAGACGAAATCCTTGAGGGAGATGTCACTGCTGCGCCACCATAGCTCGAAGATGCGAGGCAAACCACGGTTGACGATCTCAAGGAACTCAACTTAGGCACAAGCGAGGAACCAAAGCCTATCTTCGTAAGCACACTATTAAGTACGGACGAGATAGAGGAGTATTACCAGTTGCTATTAGAGTACAAAGACGTCTTTGCTTGGACATACAAAGAAATACCCGGCCTTAACCCTACTATCGCTGTGCATCACCTTGCAGTCAAGTCTGGAACGCGACCGATAAAGCAAACTCAAATACGTTATCAAGCCAAGCTCATCCCACAAATTGAGGTCAAGATTGACAAGCTAATCGAAGCAGGCTTCATTCGAGAAGTGCAATACCCTAAGTGGATCTCTAACATCGTCATTGTCCTTAAGAAATCTAGACAAATACGTGTTTGCGTAGACTTCTGAGACCTCGATGGTGCTTCCCCGAAGGACGACTTCCCTTTGCCAGTCATTGAAATCATGGTGGACGCAACCACTAGCCACGAAGCACTGTCATTCATGGACGGCTCTTCTGGATACATTCAAATTCGCATGGCTCTCGAAGATGAGGAACTAACATCCTTCCGCACTCCAAAAGGTATCTACTGCTACAAGGTGATGCTATTTGGTCTGAAGGACGCTAGAGCTACATATCAACGCGCAATGCAGAAAATCTTCAATGACATGCTACATAAAAACGTAGAATGTTACGTAGACGATATGGTGGTCATGACAAAGAAAAGATCAGATCACTTGAAGGATTTGGAACAGTGTTCGAAAGGCTGCGAAAATACAACCTCAAGATGAACCCGTTAAAGTGTGCATTTGGCATCACCTATGGAAAGTTCCTCGGTTTCATTGTCAAGCATAGTGGCATTGAAGTGGACCAATCAAAGATCAAGGCCATTCAAAGCATGCCTGAGCCAAGAAACCTGCACGAGCTGAAAAGTCTACAAGGACGGCTAGCCTTCATTAGACGTTTCATCTCCAACCTCGCAGGGCGTTGTCAACCGTTCAGTCGACTCATGAAGAAGGATGTTCCGTTTGTATGGGATGAAGCATGCCACAATGCTTTTGAAAGCATAAAAAAATATTTACCAAGTCCACCTGTCCTGGGGGCACCCATGCCTGGAAAACCGCTCATATTGTACATCGCCGCTCAGGAAAGTTCAGTTGGAGCACTATTGGCACAAGAAAATGAATCCCATAAAGAATGAGCGCTCTACTACCTCAGTCGAACTTTCACCGGCGCTGAGTTGAACTATTCCCCAATAGAAAAGATATGCCTCGCCTTGGTGTTCACTATCTAAAAGCTCAGGCATTATATGCATGCTTACACTATCCACTTGGTCGCTAAAGCTGACCCAGTCAAATATCTCATGTCCAAACCAGTCTTGACAGGGCGACTCGCTAAATGGGCATTGCTTCTTAATCAGTATGAAATCGTCTACGTCCTCGCTAAAGTCGTCAAATGACAAGCTCTAGCAAACTTCCTTGCTGATCATCCAATCTTAGCTGATTGGAAAATCTCAGACGACTTGCCTAACGAGGAGGTGTTCTACATCGACATCTTCCTGACGTGGACGATGTTCTTCGACGGATCCGCATGAGCAGACGGAGCGGGGGTAGGAATAGTATTCATGTCGCCACAAAGGCAAATATTACCTTACTCCTTACAGCTAAGCAAATTATGCTTCAACAACATCATTGAGTATCAAGCACTGATCATTGGTCTCCAAATGGCGATCAACATGGAAATCATAGCCCTCGAGGTATATGGCGACTCTAAGCTCGTAATCAATCAACTCTTGACTGAATATAAAGTGAGGAAAGATGATCTCGTCCCATACTTTCGGCTGGCGACTCAACTGCTACAAAAGTTCGAGGCCGTGACACTAGAGCATATGCCAAGGAAAGAGAATCAAATGGCAAACGCTCTAGTTAACCTAGCCTCGAGTATGACACTAAGAAAAGATGAAGCTGCAGACATGCCGGTTTGCCAAAGATGGGTGATCCTGCTAGTCACTAAAATGCTACTGGATGATACAAATGTCATCTCAACACTTCCAGTCGACGTTGAAGAATGGAGACAGTCGCTGATCAATTACTTGGAGCATGGAAAACTTTCAGATGATCTTAGACACCGCTCCGAAATACGTCGACGAGCACATCGCTTTCTCTATTACAAAGGAACACTCTATCGACGCTCTTTTGAAGGAGTACTTCTGAGATGCCTAGGTGAGGAAGAGGCCAATCAAGCCATAGAAGAAGCACACTCAGGCGTGTGTGAAGCACATCAGTCTGGGCTAAAGCTACATTTCCAGCTCAAAAGAATGGGTTACTACTGGCTAAGCATGGTGAAGGATTGCCTGGAACACGCCAAAAGGTGCCAAGCCTGCCAATTCCATGCCAACTTCATACATCAACCACCTGAACCATTACACCCTACAGTTGCTTCATGGCCTTTCGATGCATGGGGATTGGACGTCGTAGGGCCGATTGCACTAAAGTCATCTGCGGGAGAAGCTTACATCCTAGCTGCAACAGATTACTTCTCCAAGTGGGCTGAAGCCATACCCCTAAGGGAAGTCAAGAAGGAAATTGTCGTCCGTTTCATCAAGGAACATATCATCCACTGATATGGTGTGCCTCGCTACGTCATCACTGACAATGGAAAACAGTTCTCCAATCGACCCATGGACGAGCTCTACTAGAAATAGAAGTTCAAACAGCACAAATCTTCCATGTATCATGCTCCGACTAACGGTCTTGCAGAAGCATTTAACAAAACATTGTGTAGCCTCTTGAAGAAAGTGATCAGCCGAACAAAGAGAGACTGGCACGAAAGAATAAGCGAAGCACTTTGGGCATATAAGACGACGCACATGACTCCTACCCAAGCTACACCTTATTCTCTCGTATATGGTGTGGAAGATGTTCTACCACCCGAAAGTCAAATCTCTTCACTAAGAATGGCTATATAAGAAGGCTTGACTGACGAAGAGAATGCAAAGTTGAGTCTCCAAGAGCTAGAAGCGCTGGATGAGAGAAGGCTCAAAACTCAGCAGCACTTGGAATGTTATCAAGCACGACTGTCCAAGGCTTTCAACATGAAAGTTCACCCTTGTTCTTTTCAAGTAGAAGATCTTGTCCTTGCATTGCGTAGGCCTATCATAACAACTCACAAGACAAAAAACAAGTTCACATCAATGGCAGAAGATGGATTGAGGATCAGCCCCATCAATGGCAGATTCTTGAAGCGCTATTACCCCTAAAACAAATGCTCCACGCTTCTGGCCCGCAAGAGCATAAACTGTGTACGGCAAAATCATCATCAAAATCACCATATAAAAAAAATCCATCACCCATTTGAACTACGTGATGACTTGATCCCTCCTTAACCGAGGGTACGTAGGCAACTTGAAACTTCAAAACTTCAAGTACAGTCACATCATCAACAAAAACAAAAACACTTTGAAGAATAAAGAGCAAATTCAAAATATGAATACTCTATTTCTTTAAAGGAATGATTTGGTTACAAAGCCATATTACAAAGGTGAACATCACACCAACATCACCACCAAGGAAAGTTGTGACCAAAAGGCACTACACAGCGAGTGACGCACTGGAACAAGCTCCAAGCAGCAGGATGGCGGACAGTGCAACAAGGATGCAGAGAAGAGTGCAGTGTGGTGACTGTTGCAAACAATAATTCGCATGCAAAGAAGAATGCAGTGCGGTGACTGTGCAAACAATGACCCGTGCTTGGAAAAGGAAACCAAAATAAGAGGTGATAGGATGGTGCATGGCACCATTTAAAAAAAAATGATTATGCATCAGCACCATGCAAAAAGCAAAGAAAATAAAAGGTTTCAAAATGGGCATCATTACTTGAAAGATAAGTGTCGTGTAGGTGTATGCACGTATATGAATGTTATATGGCCCAACACTCTGACTCCCACATGTTCATCCGAGCGGAGAGGAAAAGCAATAAGCTCTGCTGTCAAAAAAAAAAGAAAAAAAAGAAAGGGGGAAATAACACATCTTAGTGAGATATGTGTTTTGGCACAATACACTAAATAAAATAAAGCCCGTCTATTGATATCTCCGATAAATTACAAATTAAAAAATAATAATAAATAAATAAAAAAACAAAACAAAACAAAATGGAAAGGAAAAGAAAAGAAGAAAATGGGAGCCTTCACAAATGTCACTTATGTGAAGCCTCAGTACTCAGCGGAACCCTAGTAGAGGGAGGCACTGAAGATGGATTATTTGGGGCCTTAACACTTGGTCGAACTCCAGATGACGAAGGCAAAAAGTGCCTCCAGAATACATCTGCAAACTTCTGACAGTCACTTTGAATTCGACCTTTGGAGTCCAGCAACTGATCAAGCTTCCTCTTCATGCCCGTCGAATAATTATTTACAAGCACATGCAACTCTCTATTCTCACGCTTGAGTTGCCTGATCTCTTGACTAAGAGTTGCCACCTCGGCCATCAATGATTTAACTTGGCGAGCTCGAGCAAGTAAGCATTGGCCCATGTTGGACACAGAGCTCGCACACTGAATGCTAAAAGCCAAGGAGTCTTGGACAGCCAGCTAATCAAACCATCTTGAAAGCAGTCTATTATCTCTAGGAGTAAGGAGGTTCCTAGCTACTACCGTAGAAAATAAGAAGGATGGGCACCATATATCACCTTGACGCGGCATGCCTATATCATTCCCAAGATCTGAATCGTTCCCAAGACTCAAATCTAAGCAAATGTTAGACGGGCAAGCCAATGGCAGAAATGATAAAGGAGAAAGGCTGGATGGAGTAAGATCTCAGATATATGACAAAGATAATTTTCACGGGCGGGAAATCTTCAAAGTGTGCGTTTTGAATACAATCAACACCTCTATAAAAGAAGAAGCGACACAGCCACATGTTCAAAAGTCAAAGGCACACCACTCCTCAAATTTCAAAAGCCGGATTTTCCTGCCTACAATCCATCAACTCTTTTCAGACGCAATCTCAACTTTTTTAGATATCACGTGCAACTTTGTTAAAAATCTCTGACAAAGTTGAAAAATGTGTGAAGTCCACTATTTCAACTACTACGCCAACACCCTTCTGCCGACAGGCGTGGGTGACAAGTCCACATCCGCACACTACCTGCTATCACACCCCTCCCTATATAGGTCATCCTCATCCTCTATGGCGAGGCACACATCCAAAATGCCTAGTTCTTCTTTCTCGCCAGAAAATGCTTCTGCGACCAAACCTCTCAAAATACTCAGTTATCTTCCTCTCCAAGAACAACTCTTCAATCAAGCCACTAAAAAGATCAACCCATTTCCTCAGCCAGAAACCCTATTTTAATAAAAAAAAAGTATACACCGGCATCAAAATCTTATGCTTCTTTCCTGCAAGAGCAAAAGTATTTCATATCATTAGGGTTGAAAGCAAGAGTATCTCATATCATGCAATCGCCTTGTTCTTTCCCTAGCCCTTGCTCTTGCCTGTAAGACGAAGAGAAAGAAAACAATCAGTCGGAACCTGAAATCAGACTTCTGGTCTGGAACGAACTGCCTGGAAACCCTTCCCTGATTGCTTACCTAGCCTTGCTCTCGAATACTCATCTTCAACATCTTGTGCTTCCAAAGAAGATACCACTTTTGCAAGGGGAACAGATAAGGCAAAGGAAAAAGATACATTTTGAAGCATGTAGAGACAAGCACGACGAAACATGTGCCAGTTCATCCGCTACTTCTCCAAAAGCAAACGTATCTCATATCATCGAGGTCGAAAGTACAGGTATCTCATATCATGCTTTTCCCCTGTCCTTTCCTTTGTCCTCGCTCTTGCCTGCAAGACAAGGATAAAGAAAAGCAATATGTCAAAACTTCCACTCAAACTCTCGCATGATGAGCCGTTGAGAAGTGATGTTCTGAATGACCATTCAAATGCAAGGTTTGCATTTAACTCCTGCATCAGAGGGCAAATATTGCAAGAGAAGATGTCAAACCTGCATGAGAAAAACTAGAGAAGACGCCACTTCCGCCTGAAAAAAATAAACAAACAAACAAGGCAAGTAAAGATGATACATTAAGCCTGTGGAAGTTACTTCTTCAAAAGAAAAAGTATCTCATATCATCAGGGTCTAAAGCAAGCAGCCGACACTTGGAAGAAGAGCAATCGGTCTGCACTTGGAAAGATTAAACAAAGAAACAGACCATCAACTCCACCTCATGCTTATCTGCCACGCAAAAGAAACAAGCAGAGAAGAATGCATTATGCTGAGTTGTGATAGATCACTATAGCATGATGCCCTTCCTTGCAGAATCATATAACCCAGCAGAAGGAGTCTGAATTGAATCCAAGAGCTTGAGAAGCTTCAATAGCTTATCGTTAGCCCCGTCACCGAAGAGCAAAGCATCGTCGTACAACTGCAGATGCTGATTCATCCCCAACTAAGTCGAATATCACTTGCCATACGAAGTTGCTCGTGGTCCCAGTTTCCTCAAGATCAAGCCACCAACAGCCCTTGAAGAAATCACAAGCCCAATTCAAGATCAAGTGTCTAAAACCCTTGAATCAAATCCAGTTCAAGATGAAGTCTATGTAAAGTCAACAAGCACAACAAATACACGTGCCGATTCGTCCCCAACAAAGCTGAAGAAATTAATTCAAGATCAAACCTCAATGGCCCTTGAAGAAACTTCCAAACCAATTCGAGAACAAGCCTCGACGGCTCTTGGATCGGCATCTACACTAAGGGACTTCAAAATGCATCTTCTACATGTGACAAGCATATATATACGACGCGCCCCTTAAGTGGGGGCATTTGTAGACATTGAAATTTCGATGAAATAAATGTTGATCAATGCATTAAAGATTACAACTGTAAACATCAAAATTTTGGTGAAATAAATGTTGATCAAAGCATCAAAATTACAACCTTCATTCATTTCATCTACATCATCCACTTACTTCACCAACAAAATGGATGGTAGTGATTCATTCTCACCAACAAAAATGGATGGTGGTGATTCATTCTCACCAACAAAATGGATAGTAGTGATTCATTCTCACCAACAAAAATGGATGGTGGTGATTCATTCTCACCAACAAAATGGATGGTAGTGATTCATTCTCAAAGCCTATAAATAGGCTTCTCCATCAAGGCCAAAGACCAATTGATAACCAATTCACTTCACACCAAAACCTTGAAGCTTTGAAACTCTGAAGCTCCCAAGCAAATTCCGAAGGATCAAGAAAGCTCTCTTTGTTCTTCATCAAATCCACCTTCAAGATCAAGCCCCTACAGCCCTTGAAGCTCCGCTCATCTACCTTCAAGATCAAGCCCCGACGGCCCTTGAAGCTCCGTTCATCCACCTTCAAGATCAAGCCCTGACGGCCCTTGAAGCTCTGTCAAATCCACCTTCAAGATCAAGTCCCGACGGCCCTTGAAGATCCGTTCATCCATCTTGAAGAACAAGCCCAAAAGCCCTTAAAGATCCGTTCGTCGTTCAACGTTCATCCAACTTCAGGATCAAACCCTGACGGCCCTTGAAGATTCGTCCATCCATCAACTTCAAGATCAAGCCATCAACGGCCCTTGAAGAAACCTCGCCCAACTTCAGGATCAAGCCCTAACGGCCCCTGAAGAAACATCCATACGCTAAACTTCAAGATCAAGCCTAACGGCCCTTGAAGGAACTCCCCCTGTTCATCCAAGATCAAGCCTCGACGGCCCTTGGATCAAGCCCACAAATCAAAGTCTTACGGAGATTGAATCAGAGGATCAAATAGAGATTGTAACCCAAAATCAAAATCATTAATACAAAATATTATTTTGTACACGTGTTCTTGTCTCGTTTGTTTCAAGAAATTTCCGTGTTTACACAATCGTTAGTAAAAATGTTAGTACATTCCGTAAAAGCACTTAAAGTGTTTCCTGGAAGAAGCATATAACTGGTGCTTCTTTTAGAAAACATTTCAAGTGCTTTTGGAACCCAAAAATAATTTTTTTAATGCGTTTTTAGTCATTTTAAAAGCTCATCCAAACAAGTACTTAGACTGTTGATTAAGTTCAAGAAATTATCTTAATCATAAACGTTAAGGATTATCTTAGACCATAGATTTAAGTTTAATGAATTATCTTATACCATTATTTTTTTTTTAATTTTTATAAACGTGTAAATTACCAAGGTTAGATTACCACGTGTAAATTACGAAGGTTAGATTCATGCAGTACTGAAACTATGAACGATGTCATAAGATAATTTTGTTTAATGCGTTTTTAGTCATTTTAAAAGCTCATCCAAACAAGTACTTAGACTGTTGATTAAGTTCAAGAAATTATCTTAATCATAAACGTTAAGGATTATCTTAGACCATAGATTTAAGTTTAATGAATTATCTTATACCATTATTTTTTTTTAAAATTTTTATAAACGTGTCAATTACCAAGGTTAGATTACCACTTGTAATTTACAACCCTTTTCATGCAGATCATTCTTGGATTCATGCAGTACGCCGACGATGTCATCAGTTGTTTTAATGTTGAAAATTGAAACTATGAGTCTTTCCAAACCTGAGCGACCGGCATTTTTTAAAGGAAGATCTGCAAATGGGGTGTGATATCTACGCACCCCTTTGTACTTCTCTCACATTTTTTTAGTTTTCGACTGTCAGATCGAATGAATTGAAAAAAATAAACGGACATAAATCAATAAGGGGTGTGTGAGAAGTAAAAAGGAGTGTGTAATTGCACACCCCTCTGCAAATATGCAGGATCAAATAGCTGCTAATAGTTGCACCGTCAATGGTTTAACAATTTCTGATGATCTTCCACATTAAGGATAAATTACAAATTATATGCTTGTATATACAGCCTATATCTCGCATTCAACCCCTAAATACGTACTTCTCGTTCAAATGATATTTTTTGTGAGACTGAGAATGAATTATGAAGTTAGACAATTGAACTGTTGAACCTTTCTATATTATTTATTGTTAGAGTAAAGTTGGTAATTCTTAACAGAATGTCTGAATTTGTAATGTTTTAGACTAGTGCATGTTTTCGATTGTAATTATTTTAGTCTAAGTTTGTCTTTCGTACTCTTGATCACATAATGTCAAGTGATTTAGAGACTTCAACTCGAGTAAGTATGTCATTCATATATATAGGTAGGTCTTCCTTGGTATTTAACTTGATTTGATTTTGAGCTTAATGTTGAGTGGTTGGAATATTTTTGGAGCAGCCCAATATATCTATTAGTTGCCATGTTATATGGAAAGTTAGTTAGCAGCTAATTTGATATATTTTTTTTGTATATTTATAAAGTTGATAATTTCAAGTGTTTTTAAATTTAAACTTATCATGTGCATGCTTATCCTCACATTTGTTTTTATCTGCACAAAAGAAATCTTAGCACAGTGCGTTATAAATTTAAGCGTTACTTGAGTTTTTGGGTGGCTGCTGTATATATCATAATAGTTTTTTTCATGATTTTTAAGGAGTAGTACTGGTGGTAAAAGTTAGAGGACTAAGTGCAAGAAGAGGAAGGAGCGTGGTCGTCAACTGTGGGGTTTCCAGCGCGTTCTAAAAATCTCCGTATAGGCGTTAGGCGACTGGCCACCGCCCCGATTAATGTCTAGACGTTTGAAAATTAAGACAGGGCACCTAGACCTACTGAGGCGCCCGCCTAGACCGCCTAGGCACCCGCCTAACTCGCCCAGACCCGCCTAGACACCTGCCTAGGTTGCAACTCACTTAGATAGAAAATAGATAACTTTCATTTTGCATTTTATTGTTTCCAATAAATTGTAAGAGACTTATTGAACACTTAAATAAACACACATTATATGTTTGCTCCCCATGTTTTTTCCAATACTTCATAATATAAATATGTCATTCTATTTTCTAGTTTATGATGAAATTATGTATATTTTAGTATAAACATACACTTATTTACACGAAATACAATAGATTTACTTAAATCTACCTAGTCCGCCTAGGCGCCCGCATAGCCGCCTAGGCGCTAGGCTCCACCCCGCCGCCCAACTAGCGCCCAACGTCTTTTAGAATCATGGCGCACATACATAAGATTTCTAATGGTAATATTATAATTAGTAGTTAGAAGGGATATAAACATGTTTGCTTATACTTTGAGATCTTCTATGCCAAGAATCATTCAAAAAAATATTCAGAGATTAGGTAACAGGACGAAATCATTCAACGGCAAGATCTGTGACAACCCCGTCCTTAATTTTACAATTTTATTAATTTAAAATGAGTGAATTGATAAAAATGTCCCTAGTAGCGAGTTGTTGACTTTCATTGACCATCTTTTAGTGACGCGTACGAGATATTATTTTATCATATTCTTGAAGTACTTGCGAAAAATAAGAAGCCAGCAAGGGCATTTTGCCATTATACTGCTTGTGAATAGTGTTTCCACCGGGTTTTAGTATATAGATAATTTTTTAGCTTATGGGGAAAGCCCCTTTTCTCAAGCTTCATGGTATTTATACAATGAGAGAAGAAATCAATGGTGGAGATTGAGTGGTATGAATAAATGGATAGTGGGTGCATTGCATGCATGTATGATCTGATGGGTTGAATGTAGTTGCAGCCCATGTGTAATGTTGGAAGGCTGCTTTTGGTTTGTCACTTTGGGGCAAAGGGAATCATGAGGGCCCGTGGAGTGTGATGGGATTGGGCTGTTTGGTGGCTCTTTTTGTCATGGTTTACGGATGAGGATTCTTTACAGATTCTCACATCCTAATTGTTTATTATACATCGTGCGATCAGTTTTCGTTAATTATTATTTGTGTTTAATTTAAAATAAAAATTTTAAAATAATTTTTTGCCATAAGATGTATGATAAACAGTTGGAATATAAGAATCACTGGAATCTCCACAATTGAATCGGATAGGATCCAAATCCTTGATTCACATGGTTGGATGTGGACACAACACAAAAGCTTTGAATTATGTGTGGGGGCCTTCAGTATATAACCTAAGGTTAAGGTATTTATTATTAGTCCGCTTGTCTGGACATAACTTATATCACACGGAAAGGATCCTCATTCAATCAATGTTGGTGACTAGGTGTTGTGGTCAGTAATATATATAAATTTTCACACAATATTCATATATTTTGAGAACGGAATGCAATTGTTAACAAATTAGCAAATTTAGAGCTCTCTCGTCTTCACTTGTTTGGCATGCCACTCTTCCTATAGAGATTCTTCCTCTTCTGCACTCAGATTTCTTGGGCATGTCAGCCTGCAAATTTGTATCAACTTCTTGATTTGTGATTTTCTTTTTTACCTAATCTTTTTGAATTTTTCTTTTTGTCTTGTTACCTTTTAGGTTTACAGAGGGGTTTGGGCTTATATCCACCCAATCTTTTTTTTGTATTTTCTTTTTCAAAAAAGGTAAGGTCTATGTCCCCTATTTTTTTTCTTGTATTTTCTTTTCCAAAATGGGTAAGGTGTGCGTACCCCTCCCTTTTTTCTTGTGTTTTGTTTTTTTTTTTTTCCCTCTATGAGGAGTAAGATTTATGTCCCCTGACTAGCTAGGTGTAATTTTTTTTTTCATATCAATAAATTTCACTCGTACCGTCAAGATTTTCCAAAAAAATTAAAAAAAAATAAATTATTAGATCGTAATGCTGATGATAGCTCATTCCACGTAAAATTTTCTAATTTGTTTGAAAAAAAAAATCCCGAGCATGCCATGCATATAAGCATGCATGTCGATTATAAAATTTGAACAATCAAAATATATTATTTATAAAGGATAATGTGCTCATTCCAAGGAAAGCAAGTATTATCCACTCATTTTATTGCCAAGTATTATCCACTCGTTGATTCTAATCTGATTCGACGTTGACTCAGGAGTCAGGTCAGTCAAGCGTCGCGTGCTTTGACATTGTTATAAACTTGTAACTGAGATATTTTAGCAAAACTTGAACAAATTAATCGTCTTATATCAAAACCCCGTGGTTTTTCCATGCAACGTGACATGATCCCTTTCTACTTTCTCTCCTTACTTCTTATTGCATTGCCCAGTAGCACCACAGATGTTTCATACAGTTTAAATGTCACCAGATCAAATGCCACCCGCAGATCGTCGTCACGTAATCAGCCTCCGCCGGAATCGCTGTCGCCGCCTCCTCCGCAGTCGCAGTCGCCGAAATCGCAGTCGCCGCCTCCTCCGCAGTCGCAGTCGCCGGAATCGCTGTCGCCGCCTCCTCAGCAATCGCAGTCGCCGCCTCCTCCGCAGTCGCAGTCGCCTCCACCGTTATCTTTGCCGCCTATGCCTCAGTCACCACCGCCACCGTTATCTTTGCCTCCTAAGCCTTCGCCCCCGCTGTCACCTTCGCCGCCTCCTTCGCTGCCAATCTTGCTGACAAACAGATCTGGTAAATGATGATGATCTCCTTCAAGCTTTCTACAATTCTTGTGACTGATAAAAATTGGTACCCTCGTATATAATTTCATATATATGCCACAAATCACCGTGTTGAGTTTCAACTCACGACGTAATAATATGAATCGTTCATTTTTATATTCTCCCTTAAAGATGATTCTTATTGCAAATAATCAAAATAAAAATCGATTAGCTCTTTGATTACTGTTAGGTAGGCCCAGAGATATATTTATTATAATTTTGTATTCATACAGGAAGCAGCAAACCCTCATCGATGATCATCATCGTTGCTACTCTTGGTTCAGTTGCTTTCTGTTCGTTAGTTGTGGTTGTGGCCGGATGCTTCTTTCGCAAGAGACTCAGAACAGTCAAAGAGAGATACCACTCCAAACGGCAAAAGAAAAAAGGTAATTAATTAATAAAAAGATTTGAAAAGTATTTATATATTACTTCAATTTCTTAATAAATTTTTTATTTAAGACATCTAATCTTTTGAGTCAATGTTTGTAGTTGGTAATGATATGAAGAAAACTGTCGAGTCATTGCAATTTAGATTGGGAACTATTGAAACTGCCACGAACAAGTTTTCAGATGATAACAAATTAGGTGAAGGAGGATTTGGTGCCGTTTTCAAGGTATGAAAATGTTTATTTGCATGAGATCCTTCGCTCCACAAAATTATGGAGGCATTCTTACGCGAAAATAGTTCCTGATCATCGTTATGTGAAAAAATATTCATGCAAAAATCAACAAAAAACATGTGACCTTTTATGCATCGAACTGTATAAAACTAAATGATAAAAATAGGTAAAAATATATATATTATGAACTGTCTATTTATTTATTATAATTGATTGACTAAACGACTTTAATTAGTTTTGATTACATATTATACTACATAATTAATAGTATTTACAACGCTTACAGCTTAGTTCACATTACATATTGTAGGGCACACTTGGTAATGGTCAAGAAATAGCAGTAAAACGGCTATCGAAAAGCTCCACACAAGGTGTACAAGAATTTCAGAATGAGGTGGTATTGGTAGCCAAACTTCAACACAGAAACCTTGTGAGGCTTCTGGGATTTTGCTTGGAAGGAGAAGAAACCTTACTTGTCTATGAATATGTACCCAACAAAAGTCTTGATAAATTTCTATTTGGTTAGTGAATATCATTTGACCAATTATTTTCCTTTGTTAATTAAAATATATATATGTGTGTGTGTGTGTGTGTGTAATTGGCTGTAAATTTTAACTTGTCCTTGATAACTGTTACCCATGCAGAACCCAAGCAACGAGAACAGCTGGATTGGTCGAGACGTTGCATGATAATAGGAGGAATCGCTCGAGGAATTTTGTATCTTCATGAAGATTCTAGGCTTAGAGTTATACATCGTGATTTAAAAGCCAGCAACATCTTGTTAGATGGTGAAATGAATCCAAAAATATCAGATTTTGGGATGGCTAAAATGTTTGGAGTTGATGGTCAAACTCAAGGAAATACCGAAAGAGTCGTTGGAACTCTGTAAGTTTCAATTTACACAACTTTTAGGATCGAAGTTTCAGCTTATATACCTTCACATATAAAATAGGAGGATCCTACGGTACCTCGTTAAAAAATAAAGGTACCGGTACCCTTTAATATAATAATATTTTAAAATTATCTTAGACCATTGATTAAGTTCAACGAATGATCTTAGTGTTAGATACAGTTTGTTTTAATAAAAATTTAAGGATTATTTTAGACTATTGATTAAGTTCAAAGAATTATCTTAATCATAAACGTTAAGAATTATCTTAGACCATAGATTTAAGTTTAATGAATTACCTTATACCATTGATTAATTTTATTTTTGAACAAATGTGTAAATTACCCTGTTAGATTACCAAGGTTGTCAGTTACTGTGTGGATATTAGATTACGGACCTGGACCCTCTCCTGAGCTCTTGACCAAGGATCCAAGACCGTTGGATGAAAATCCAACGACTATAATTATTATAACTTGAAATGGACCCCCCTGTTTGTAGCCGTTGGATGAAAATCCAACGGCCTTGGATCTTTGGTCAGGAGGATCCTCTCCTTGGGCTCAGGAGAGGATCCAGGTCCTTAGATTACACTATCAAGGTAGTACAGTACAAGGGGTGTGCTTCTCACACACCTATTGATAATTTATGTCCGTTGATATTTTTCAATTCATCCAATCCGACGGCCGAAAATTAAAAAGGTGTGTGAGAAGTAAAATGGGGTGTGTGGATATTACATCCCTATTACAATTGTGTTGAATGTTATTGAATTACAATATTAACGTTAAAATTAAAGAGTACTTTTATATTATTGTTTTAATAAAGTACCATAGACTAACCCTAAAATATATTTGTTTTTTCTAACTAAAAAGTCTCAACGCATTAATTTTGTACATGCAAGTAGTTACATGGCTCCAGAATATGCAATAGAAGGAATATATTCAGTAAAATCAGACGTCTTTAGCTTTGGTATACTCCTGCTTGAGATCACCACGGGGAGAAAGAACTTTTTAGGCTTTAACTGCCGTTTTCCTACACTTCTAGCACACGTAAGTGTTTAATAACTTGGTATAAGAATTATTTATATATACATCATTATTCCCAAATTATTATTTGGCTAAGCTATCAAAGATTAGAGTAGTATACTATTTTATAATTACATCCTTAAAAATTATTGTTTACAGGCTTGGCAATCATGGAATGAAGGAAAAGGGTTGGATTTGATAGATCCAATACTGTCGAAAGATTCATGCAGGCCAGATCAAGTTTTGAGATACATCCACATTGGACTATTGTGTGTTCAAGAGGATGCAAACAATAGGCCGACCATGTCATCAGTTGTTTTAATGTTGAAAACTGAAACTATTAGTCTTCCCAAACCTGAGCGACCGGCATTTTTTACAGGAAGATCTGCAAATATGCAGGATCAAATAGCTGCTAAGAGTTGCACCATCAATGGTTTAACAATTTCTGATGATCTTCCCCGTTAAGGATAAATTATAAATTATATGCTTGTATATACAGCCTATGTCTCGCATTCAACACCTATATACATACATCTCGCTCAAGTGACATTTTTTGTGAGACTGAGAATGAATTACGAAGTTAGACAATTAAACTGTTGAACCTTTTTATATTATTTATTGTTAGAGTAAAGTAACAAAACATCTAAATTTGTAATGTTTTAAACTAGTGCATGTATTCGGTTGTAATTACTTTAGTTTAAGTTTGTCTTTTGTGTTCTTGATTACAGAATGTCAAGCATTTCAAAGACTTCAACTCAAGTGAGTATGTCATAGATATGCATCTTGACCCAATGTTGGGAGAATTCGCAGCGCACATACATAAGATTTCTAATGGTAATACTAGAATTAGTAGTTGGAAGGGATATACATTTTTGCATATACTTTGAGATCTCTTACGCCAAGAATCATTCAAAAAAAACATTCGGAGATTAGATAACAAGACAAAATCATTCGACGGTTAGACATGAAAAATCACAATTTAACGGTCGTTTTACTTTTTTGTTGAAAATTTTACAAATATTTAAACTAACGGATACAACAAAAGCTTACATTCTACTTAATGGAACAAACATTTTATGAAACTAGTTTCCACGATCCAACCGTCAAACATGTCTGCATATACTTCAAGATCTTGTAGGCCAAAAGTTACCCAAAATAAACATCCGGAGGTTAGGTAACGGGACGAAATCATTCGACAGTTAGATATGAAAAGTCACGATTTTAACAGTCATTTTAGCTTCAATTTTGTTAGCCTGTCACACAAAATTTCTATTATTTTTAATTTTTAGTTTCTTAGAGTTGGCCCGATGTCTTTTTCGTTAGGTCAAGTTTATTACATTATTTTTTTTTTTTGCTCGCCAACAAGATACTCATGTCCGGCAATAAGATTTCGTCGAGTCAATTCAGGCAACGGGTTTTGGCCGACTAATCCTTCCCAAAGAACCTACGTCGGCTAAAGGCTACAATGACAAAATCAACTTTGGGCCGCCAAAATTTTTTCATCATGCAAGGTTTTTTATTTTAGTGATTCCCCTTGACAGGACAAACATTTTATGAAACTAGTTTCAATAATCCAACTATCAAACATGTCGGCATATACTTCAAGATCTCTGACACTAAAAATCACCACAAAAAAAAATTTGGGGATAGGTAATGGTACGAAATCATTCGACGGTTAGAAATGAAAAATCAAGATTTAACAGTAGTTTGTTCTCCAATTTTGTTGATTTTTACAAATACAATCCTCAACCCTAGAAGTATACGATGAAAAAAAGCCTACATTCTACTTAATGGAAGTATATGCTAAACTCTAAATGTCTTGGAATCCATTATTTTGATGGGACACGCATTCTACGAAACTAGTTTTCACGATCCAACCATCAAACATGTTTGCATATAATTTGAGATCTTCTAGGCCAAAAATTACCCAAAAAAAACATTTAGAGGTTATGTAACGGGACAAAATTATTTGATGGTTAGAATGAAAAATCACGATTTAATAGTCGTTTTAGCTCTGATTTGTTGGCCCATCAAGCAAAATTTATATTTTATTTTTGGTTTCTTAGAGTTTGTCCGACGAGATGCTCTTGTCAGGCAAGAAGATTTCGTCGGGTCAATTCAGTCAACTCACGTTCGCTTGACGAGTATATTAGTCAGACTAACTCTATTTTGCTCGATGGACTTGTATTTTCGTCGTTTTAGGCTTCCGGCAACAGGTTTTGCCCGACTAATCTTTCCCGACAAACTTCCATTGGCTAAAGGCTACGACGACAAAATCAGCTTTGAGCCGACAAAAAATTTTCATCTGGCGAGGTTTTTTGTTGTAGTGATTCCCCTTGCCTAATTCTATTAGTTCAATTGACGGAAATAAGAAATATGACTAAAATTGAGAACAAACATAAATCTATAATGAGTAAATTGATAAAACTGAAACCACAATACTGAACTTGACATTGTAGAAAACCAAGGACATCTTTGCTTCTAGCTTCGATTTATAACTCCAGGTTGCTAAGCGATCAAAAGGGTGAGGATTTGTTAGTATGATTTTCCCTTGCGATTTAATTCTTTGCCATGTCAAATTAGATGGATCTATTATTACAAAACGTATTACAGTTCAAATGGCCGCACCCTAAGGCCGCCACCAACATAATATTACCTTAGTCTTCTTAGTGCAATTTTGCATTGAGAGAAACAACCCTTTTTTTTCTAGTTTTTTTATCTTTGATCTTAATTTGCTGGGGATTTCCCATCTGACTACCAAATAATAACCATGACAGACGAAATCAACCGTAACAACCAAGAAACAAGTAAGCTAGTGACTAAAAGAAAGGCTTATGTTATGAATTCCGGATTCATCCATCATAACGAACATCAGTGACGAACCTATTCTTGATCCACTTGAAGCTGTTTCTTAGACTTGTTTTAACCTTACCTTCCATAGTAAAAACGTTGTATGAGGCGACTCTCTTCTTCCTCTGGAGTTCTGAATCCATTGATGTTGCAAAACCGCTTCCCTTCTGGGTTGGCCCGTTGAAGGTCGAACTCGCCGGAGTATGTTGTATTCAGGGAATGACTTGCTCTTCTCCATGTCAAAAGCGCCTAGCTATAGGGAAATAGAACCTAATTTTTTAGCTATAGGGAAAGCTGTTAGAGTAAATTGTAGAAATATAGAGAATAATCCGAATGATGACTTTGAGGTACGACTTGAATCGTTTCCTTAAAGTGTTATTTGCCCCCACTCGAATGAGTTTGCTAAAGGGTTCTTGGCAAGTCACTTCCAGGATACAACAAAGTATGGAATATTCGATTAGCAAAACCGAATTATATTCCCTTAGAAATAACTAGAAAGAAATTGTATAAATGTGATAGAGAAAGAAGAGAGAGCAAATAAATTATGTAAACAACAAATTTCTGAATGAATACTCTTCTACTAATGTTACCAATATATATAGAGAGAATTGCACCTTTTAGATATATCTTTTGGTTTGGGTGTGTCCTCTCACCATGAGATACAAATGAACATTGTAACAAATCTTTTAATGGATGTATCTTATACAAAAAGGCATAAGGATTGCATCCGTACGGGATGCATTATGTCTTTTGCTGATACACAAAAGGTGCATTGTTTCAATTCAAAAGGGTGGGTCGAATCCCATCCATCAAACAACCATATATATATATATATATATATGTTATATTATATTATATTATATTATATTCTTAAAATATTCAACAATCCTTTCCTATTTTAAGAACATATATAGAAAATAATATTACAACAATTCTCTCTTTATAATTATCACAAGCATACCGATATAATCATGCATACAATAAAGGTGTCTTTCGAATTAAACCTTTAATTAGTGTAAGTAATTCAAAGTTATAACGAATGCGATGGTGACCTAATAAGTTTAAACCAACTATTCTTATGTTAAAACCGGAATCACTACACACATGACTATGTCTTATTTCCTTAAAGAAATTTCTGAACTAATTAAGCACTATTATGGCCTTGTGCTTCATCCTGGTTTCATGAACATTTACAAGAGAAAACCCAACTCTTGGTAGAAGCGGCACCACTTCTTATGTTCACATAGGTGAGGTTCGTTCCCATGTCCCTACTACTATAGACATAACTACAAATAACCTCATTAAGAGATAAAACTCATCCTCCTAAACGTAGCAGTCTTGCACTGATCATCCTGGAATGTGCTATATATTAATTTTCAGTGCTTTCACAACCACTTATCAATAACTTGTTATTACCCATTAAACTTTTAAACTAGTGATTTTCTAGAGAAAGTTGGGTTACCATTATTGGTGGCTAATTTTCAGTAAAGGGTTTTAGCCCCATTCCACTAGATGTACTAACTACCAAAGCTCTTGAAAGTGCTTTCGTTAACGGATCCGCCAAGTTATTACTTGATTTCACATAAATAATATTAATAACTCCATCAGTTATTAATTGCTTGACATATTCATGTCTCAAGCTAATATGTCTAGACTTTCCATTGTATACCTTATTGTATGCTCTAGACAAAGTAGCCTCACTATCACAGTATAAAGAAATGGATGGCATTGGTTGTGGCCACAACTCTATTTCCAATAACAAATTTCTAATCCATTCCGCTTCTTTACCTGATGCCGCTAATGCTATAAATTCAGATTCCATAGTTGAATGTGCTATACATGTTTGCTTCTTCGAAGCCCAAGAAATTGCTCCTCCGGCAATTGTAAAAATCCACCCTGATGTAGACTTATTATCATTAGCACTTGTTATCCAACTTGCATCTGAATATCCTTCAAGTACTGCTGGAAACTCATAGTAAATTAAACTCAGGTTAATAGTTCTTTTAAGATAACCAAAAATTCTATTTATTGCTTTCCAATGGGCAGTACCTGGATTACTAGTGTATCTAGAAAGTTTGCTTACTGCAAATGCTATATCTGGCCTGGTACAATGCATAGCATACATTAAACTTCCGATTACACTAGCATACTCAAGCTGTGCAACGGACCTACCAGAATTATTAAGCAAAGTCTCACTAGGGTCATAAGGGGTATTTGCTTCTTTTATTTGTAGATGCTTAAACTTAAGAAGCAATTTTTCTATATAATGTGACTGACACAAAGCATAACCCCTACTATGCTTCTTTACTTTAATTCCCAATATAGTATCTACTTCATTCAAATCCTTCATCTTGAATTTTGAATTTAGATACTCTTTAGTTTCAGATACACCTTTCATGTTTGTACCAAAAATTAGTAAGTCGTCTACATATAAACATATAACAACGCCATAATCATTTGTGAATTTAGAGTATATGCATTTATCAGCACTATTATGTCTAAATCCATATGATAAAATGACAAAATTAAACTTTTCATGCCATTGTTTTGGTGCTTGCTTCAATCCGTATAATGACTTTACTAATTTACAAACCTTCTTTTCATTCCCAGGGAGAACAAACCCTTCCGGTTGTTCCATATAGACTTCTTCATCCAAATCACCATTTAAAAATGCTGTTTTCACATCCATTTGATGCACATGCAAATTATATAAAGATGCCAATGCAAACAATATTCTAATTGATGTGAGCCTAGCTACTGGTGCATATGTATCGAAATAGTCTATTCCCTTTTTTTGCTTAAAACCTTTGGCAACCAGCCTGGCTTTAAATGTCTGAATAGACCCGTCTGTATTGTATTTTCTTCTAAATACCCATTTACAACCTATTGCTTTTGATCCTTGGGGCAAGTCTACTAAAACCCAAGTCTGATTAGATATTAATGATTCAAATTCATCATCTATAGCCTCTTTCCAAAAAGCTGCATCTCTTGAAGTCATTGCTTCGCTTCGACTTTTAGGATCATCCTCAACATTCAACAATATGGGTATTTTCTTAAGAACCTTTGTTCTATTTCCTTCGACTAAAAATACAATAGATTGAGATGAAATAAAATCAGGGCCTAGAGTCTTTTCTTTTCTTACTCTTTGGCTTTTTCTTGGTTCAATAACAGTTTCAGACTGTTTTCTTTTCTCACCTTGAGAAAAATTAGTAGCTGGATTAGAGAAAGATGTTTGATCATTTTCTTTTCCAGACATTGAGTAGTCATTATAGAATTTATTTTCTATAAATTCGACATCTCTAGACTCAACTATTGTGTTCGAGTCTAAATTAAGCAACCTATATGCCTTTGAATTTTCTGCATATCCTACAAATATGCTTTTAATTCCTCTTGGACCCAACTTGGATCTCTTAGGATCGAGTGCCTTATAAAAAGCTACACAACCCCATACTCTCAAATATGACAAATTTGGTTTTCTTCCTTTCCAAATTTCATATGGTGACACATGTGTTTTAGTAGATGTAATTCTATTGTGTATATGGCATGCAGTAAACAATGCTTCACCCCATAAATATTTAGGAGTATTAGCATTAATCATCATAGAATTAATCATTTCAATGAGTGTCCTATTTTTTCTTTCTGCCAAACCGTTTTGTTGAGGTGTATAAGGTGCAGTTCTTTGATGTATAACACCATGCTCTTCACAAAAAATATCAAATTCATGTGAAAAATATTCACCACCTCTATCACTACGAAGGCATTTAATTTTCCTTCCTTTTTGGTTTTCAACTTCAGCTTTATAGCGCTTAAAACACTCAAAAGCTTCATCTTTGTTAGACAATAAATAAACATAAGTAAACTTAGAACAATCATCTATAAATGTGATAAAATATCTTTTTCCTCCTCTTGTTAAAACACTATTAAATTCACATATGTCAGAATGTATTAAGTCTAATAAATTTGTATTTCTTTCGGCTGTTGGAAAAGGTTTCTTAGTCATTTTTGCTTGAATACATGTTTCACATTTATCATTATAATCATCATTACAAGCAATTAAACCAAGTGTGCGCATGTATTTTAAAGATCTAAAATTTATATGTGCTAAACGTAAATGCCATAAATGAGAGGAAGATTCAACAATATAAGCAGAAGAATTCACTTTATTATTAATACTTAGTTTGAACGTCCCATCACAAGAATACCCCTTCCCAACAAACATTCCATTTTTCGACATTATTAACTTGTCGGATTCTAGAACAGTCTTTATACCGTTCTTACATAATAAACTTGCAGACACAAGATTCTTTCTAATTTCTGGAACATGCAACACATTAAGCAACGTCAATTTCTTCCCAGAAGTAAGCTGAAGTTCAACGGTTCCTTTTCCTAGAACTTTGGCGGAATTATGATTCCCCATTAAAACCTCTTGATTATCCGTTGATGCTTCATATGTTTTGAATTGTGCCTTGTCATTGCACACATGTATAGTGGCTCCTGAGTCGAGCCACCAATCGGAGGATTTTATTGCCGTTGCCATATTTAATTCAGTAATCACGCCTATATGCATCATTGATATCATTGCAACAATGTTATCAATTCTAGAATTTTCCACCATATTTGCGTTATTGGTCTTATTGGCATATTCCTCACTTGCTTTTATGTGTCTACAGTCACGAATATAATGGCCTTTCTTACCACAATGGTAGCAGGCACCATTTGCATTCTTTTGATTATTGTTGGAATTGGTCTTCTTAAACTTCTCTTTGTCAATTTTGACTTTGAAGTTCTTTTTGTATTTGTTTCCTTCGACAATGTGAACTTTGGAGAAATCTTGATTTACAAAATTCTTATCACGATTTCGAGTTTCCTCTTCAATTTGAATACCCTTTTGTAAATCCTCCAAACTAATATCTTCCACCATGTGTAGAAGTTTCTTTCTATAATTATTCCATGTTTGGGGTAATTTTGCCATAATAGCCCCAACTATCATAGAATCCGGAATAACTATTTTAAGTTCACGAAGCTTTGAGACCAAGACCAATAATTCATGAACTTGGTCTAAGATGAGTTTGTTATCAAACATAGTGAACTCATAATATTTAAACATTAAAAATTTATCAGTACCTCTTTTCTCCGTTGTATACTTGTGTTCAAGTACTTCCCAAATTTCTTTCGGAGATTGAATGTGTGCGTACAAGTCATACAAGCGATCAGATAATGTGCCCAAGATGTGTCCTCGACACACCAATTCATCTTCTTCACGCTTCTTTCGATTCGCAACTATTTTGTCTGTGTCTTTGTCACTTGGTTCACCAATAGGCTCCAATTTTGAGTCCAACACATATATGACATTTAGAACAGTAAGCATGAAGCGCATTTTGTCCTTCCATCGGGTGAAGTTTGATCCATCAAATTTGTCTAGTTTGTAGACATCTTGATTGATAATCTTCAAAGCCATGTTATCAGATTTGTTCTCCATGACGAAAATAACACTTTAAGATTGTTAGAGTAAATTGTAAAAATATAGAGAATAATCCGAATGATGACTTTGAGGTACGACTTGAATCGTCTCCTTAAAGTGTTATTTGCCCCCACTCGAATGAGTTTGCTAAAAGGTTCTTGGCAAGTCACTTCCAGGATACAACAAAGTATGGAATATTCGATTAGCAAAACCGAATTATATTCCCTTAGAAATAACTAGAAAGAAATTGTATAAATGTGATAGAGAAAGAAGAGAGAGCAAATAAATTATGTAAACAACAAATTTCTGAATGAATACTCTTCTACTAATGTTACCAATATATATAGAGAGAATTGCACCTTTTAGATATATCTTTTGGTTTGTGTGTGTCCTCTCACCATGAGATACAAATGAACATTGTAACAAATCTTTTAATGGATGTATCTTATACAAAAAGGCATAAGGATTGCATCCGTACGGGATGCATTATGTCTTTTGCTGATACACAAAAGGTGCATTGTTTCAATTCAAAAGGGTGGGTCGAATCCCATCCATCAAACAACCATATATATATATATATATGTTATATTATATTATATTATATTATATTCTTAAAATATTCAACAAAAGCCCCTTTATCAAGCTTCATGGTATTTATACCATGAGAGAACAAATCAACGGTGGAGTTTGAGTAGATGAATAAATGGATAGTGGGTGCATTGCATTCATGCATGTATGATGGGTTGAGTGTGGTTGCGGCGGTTGCTTTTGGTTTGTCGCATTGAGGGAAAGGGAATCATGAGGGCCAGTGGAGTCTGATGTTGTTGGGCTGTTGGGTGGGCCTTTTTTGCCATGATTTATGTATGGGGCCCTTCAGTACATGTCCTAGGGTTAAGGTTTTACCAACAGGATCCCTTTCGGATTTTTTTTGTGAAGATTTTAAAAATTCGTGAATCGTGTTCGTTTATCGTACAATTTGCGGTCAGTTTTTGTCAAGTATTGTTTGTGCTCAATTTTAAATATAAAAAATTAAATATGACCACACGATGTACAATGAATAAACACGATTCACGGATTCCTGAAATCCTCACAATTAGAATCCGGATTCAAGGTTTTTATTATTTGTTTGTCAAGAGATAACTTACATTAAACGAATTTACAATCATATAGCATTTCGGTCAGTAATATAATATAATACAGAAAAATTTACACGTAATGTTGCATTATTGAATTGTAACATTGATGACAACTCGTTCTACATAATTTTTTTTTAGTTGTTTGGGTAAGAAAAGAACCCCGAGCGTGCTTTGCATGTCTTAATCCCTAATCAGTGTGTTATGGAGATTTTGAGTCATCCGGCCGGCTTGCTAATTACACTTTTTGAAAAGTGGTGGAGTAGCCCAGGGAGGTTTTCTGTAAGAGTAGTGTTATCAATGCACTCATTTTTACTGCTCACACACCTCTTTAATTTTTTATTGTTCGAATCGAATGAATTGAAGATGATCACTAACAAAAAATTAATAAGGTTGTGTTGGAGGTAAAAATGAGTTTGTGAATAGTTCTTTTGTAAACTCATGCTTATAGCCTACTCAATTTCAATATGTATTATTATTTAATGTATATTTAGTAGAGGATAGGTAGTAAATAATATGTTTTATGCTAAAAATTATAAATTAGTTCTATCTCCAGTCTCCCTTTAGCCTATTCTTTAAAGAAAAAGACCATTTACCCTATGTAATTCAGCCTTTGTGCTTCTTACTCAAGAAAAGATAAATAATTTTTTTAAATCCACAATTAAATCCCTATCCCCACAATTCCTTACTTTCTGTTGCGATTTTCCAATGAATATCACATTTGGCACGTTCTTAATCACTTTATTTACTTATGCTTGATTTAATTAGAAGGTTAATTATTTATATGGTCCTTGAATTTATCAGTTAGGGTTATGATTATAAGAATAGTTTATATTATATTGTTGTTCTTTTATATTGATTATTATATAATTTTATATAAGAAAAAAAATAAACATATGATTTTATGGTATTATTTTCAGCTAGCCCACCAAAAAAAAAATATTCTGGCTCTGCCCTTGCATGGATTGGATTTGAAGTCGTTCCAGACCTTAGTGTTTGAAGCCTAGGGATCAAGCTATGGGCCATACATTATGTGGAAAAGAAATCAGAGTCATTTGTTTGGGTGAGGTGGGGCAGCAAAATGAGTTAATGGGAATAGTCGGATTCAATTTGTACGGCCCAGATTGCTTGATTCCTAGACTCCGGATACTAAGATTCGGAGCGGATCCAATTCCGGCATGCATTATCTTGAGCACTTAAAAATATCCACCCAGAACTAGATATGCTTTAATAATTTGATTAGTGCCTTCTCCACTCTGCTTATAAGTGTGTATCTATATTCTTCTAAGAGTAAGAACTAATAAAGTTAGAGAGATTATATTTACACACCCCAAATTACTTTTCCCACACCTTTTTATTTTTTTAATATTTTCTACCCACCACAAACACTTGATAGAAAAATATTAAAAAATTAAAAGAGTGTGAGGGAAGTAATTTGGAGTGTTTGAATATAATCTCACTAAAGTTAACGTGTGTAATTGTCGGTTTCTGTAGTTCCACTGATTTCAAATATAAACCCAGCCATTTACTACTGAACTTAAAATATTAAGAAGCTTTGCAAAGCAACTTTTTATTTTTTATTTTTTTATTTTTTATTTTTAAATTTTTTTAACAAAGTATTATCTTATAACTTGCTGTATTATAAGATGGAAAACCTATTTAATTATTTGTCCACGTGTCACTCTTTGATTATTAATTGTGAAATTTCTTTAATGTACATACATACCTAACATGGTTTGACCCAAATATTTGTTCACGTGTAAGTGATATTCCTCTTTACTTGTAAGTGAAAGGTTTTATGTTCGATTTTCGTCAAAGGCAAATTTAAACCACATTATTGCTAGCTCATTGAGAGACTAAGCGTACCTCCTCATCCTTAGTGTAGATAATATTGATTATTAAAAAAAACAAAAACAAAACTTTAAAATTAATATTATTCAGAACTTAAATGTGAATTTGGGTTCATCCTTTATAGAGAAAAATGGTCAATCTTACCGACATACATATTGATATAAGCCGCACAACATTTTATCGTAGTTTTACTTTCTTTTAAGCCTTATGCCCTATTGTCAAACTATGTACGTACGTATGTACACCATAAGCGGCACAACATTCAGAAGAGAATACTTTGAAATTATGTTATATTCTTCTCAATAAGAGGTACTTATAGGTTTACAACCCTAACATAAATGTTAAGAGAACTAATTACATGAGAATACACGGAATTACAATCAATTAGGGATCCTACCTAAAATACAAAAGTCACCACTCCCCCTCAAGTTGGTGCATATATGTCGCTCATACCCAACTTGTGTAAGAAACTTGAAAACTTGTGACTTGAAATAGCTTTTGTGAGGATATCTGCCAACTGATCTTCTGTTCTTATTGCTGGTAATTCAATTATTTTCCCTTCCAATTTTTCTTTGATGAAGAACCGGTCAACTTCAACATGCTTTGTTCTATTATGTTGTACCGGATTTTGAGCGATGTCACGGGCAGCTTTATTATCACAAAATAGTTTCATAGGCTGATTATGTTGTATACCCAAATCGCTTAAAAGAAGCCTAAGCTACAAAATTTCACAAATTCCTAAAGCCATACCTCTATATTCGGCATCTGCACTGGAACGGGCAACCACATTTTGTTTCTTACTTCTCCATGTAACCAAGTTACCCCCAACAAACGTAAAGTAACCTGATGTTGAGCGCCTATCGTCAATCGAACCTGCCCAGTCTGCATCAGTATAACCTTCAACGCTAAAGTGATTATTCCTTTTAAACAAAATTCATTTGCCCGTACTTCCCTTCAAATATCACAATATTCTTATCACGACATTCATATGTTGTTCTCCAAGATCATGCATATATTGACTCACTACACTCAAGTCGTAAGCAAGGTTCGGTCTTGTGTGTGCCAAATACATCAAACGGCCTACTAACCTTTGGTATCTTCCTTTGTCAACTAGTACTTGATTAGAATCAACACTAAGTTTCAATCCTTCTTCTAATGGTGTAGCTACTGGCTGACAAGCTGACATGCCAGTTTCATGCAACAAATCAATAATATACTTCCTCTGAGACAAGAAAATTCCAGAACTGCTTCTCGACACCTCAATCCCTAAAAAATATTTCAGGGATCCAAGGTCCTTCATTTCAAATTCTGTAGACAGGTATCTTTGCAAGGCTGCACGTTCTTCCGGATCATTACCTGTTACCACCATATCGTCTACATACACAATAAGTGCAGTAAGCTTCCCATTCTATCTTTTCAAGAACAAAGTATGATCGGAGTTACTTTGTCTGTAACCAAATGCTCTCATAGATTTTGTGAATCTTCCAAACCATGCTTGAGGAGACTGCTTCAAGCTATACAAGGATTTCTTCAACCTGCACACCTTTCTTTTGTATTTATCTGGAGCATTACATCCAGGTGGAAGATCCATATAAATCTCTTCTCTTGCATTCTTCACATCAAACTGCTGTAAAGGCCAATCAAGATTTGAAGCCAAGGACAACAAAACACGAACGGTGTTGATCTTGGCCACATGAGCAAATGTATCTGTATAGTCAATTTCATATTTTTGAGTGTATCCTTTTGCTACCAGTCTTGCCTTGAAGCGATCCACCGTCCCATTAGCTTTATACTTCACAGTATAAACCCATTTACATGCCACATGTTTTTTTATCAGCTGGTAAGTCTGTGATCTCTCAGGTAGCATTCTTTTTCAAAGACTTTAACTATTCATTCATTGCTGCTTGCCAACGTGGATCAGCTAAAGCCTCTTGCACGCTGTTAGGAATAGATACAGTAGATAATTGATACACAAATGACTTATTTGATTTTGACAAGTGACTGGTCGACATATAATTAGTTAATGGGTATAACACATTGGATTCAGGGTTAGGCTTATTCATTGGATACCTAGTTTTGCATTTAGGGTCAGCTTCATAACTAGGTTTAGGAATACCTCGGTTTACACGGTTAGGGAGGTGACGTGGCTGTGGTGCATCTGAGACCGAAGGCGATTGATTATGGTTATTGGGGCTCAAGGGCGGTGAGATCGATTGTGAGGTAGTTGGCGACACAAGGTTGTCCGCTGATGAGGAAACTGGTAGTGAGCTGTGGAGATGAAGGTTGTGAGTTATCTGGTGCAGTTAACTCGTTACTTTCAAAGTTTTCAACATTGTTTCCATGTGAATGATCACCACTTGTCTCCAAGACATTACCACTTACCTCCAATTCATTCACATTATTATTTCCTTGTGAATGATCACCACTTATTTCCAAGACATCACCACTTAAATCCAAATCATTCATACTATCTGTCTCCGGAATAGTATAGTCAAGAGTTTGAACTTCTGTTTGATTCTCCCCTTAAAGTGAAGACTCAGGACTGGCAAAGTACATATTATTATCATGAAACGCAACATCCATAGTGACAAACAACTTTTTCGTCAGAGGCTGATAACAACGATAACCTTTCTAATTTGAGGCATACCCCACAAACACACACCGTAAGGCCCGAGGCTCAACCTTACTCATTTGTTGTTTATGAAGATGAACGAAGGCCACACAGCCAAACACATAAGGTGGAAGATTGGGGACTGCATGAGAATCAACGTGTGAGGAGAGAGAGCCTGACGTGGTGTTTGAAAATCAACGGATCGGGATGGAACACGATTAATGAGATATGCAGCTGAGGTGAGGGCTTCTCCCCAATAGGATAACGGGAGATAAGCCTCGAGCAAAGAAGCACGAACAACCTCCAAAAGCTGACGATTCTTGCGTTCTGCAACCCCATTTTGTTGTGGAGTATATAGGCACGTGTTTTGATGAACAATGCCATGATGATCAAGAAAGGCCCGAAAGTTAGAGCTAACATATTCACCGCCATTATCACTCTTGAGAACCTATATGTGGGACTTATATTATACTTGTACCATTTTATAAAACTGCTGAAACAAAGAAGGAACTTCACTTTTGGACTTCATCAAACAGACCCAAGTCATACGTGTGTAATCATCAATAAAAGTAACGAACCAATGAGCACCACCAAACGTAGCAGTTTTAGATGGTCCCCAAACATCAGAATGAATTATCATAAATGGAACTGAACTTTTATTCATACTGGACGGAAATGAAGTACGATGACTTTTAGCCATTTCACAAACACCACATTTAAAGCTAGAAACGCCATGCTTAACAAATAGACTAGGAAACAACCTTCGTAAATAGCCGAAAGAAGCATGTCCAAGTCGACGATGCCACAACCAAACTACTCAATGTCAGCTCCAAGTAGTAGAGCTTTCCCTTTCGAATACCATAACCAATCGTCTTACGAGTCTGAATGTCCTTAAAAACACAAAAAGAAGGCCAAAAAATAACAAGGCAATGTAGGGCGACATTTATTTGAGCAACAAATAATAAATTATAGTCAAGGGAAGGAACAACAAGTACGAAGTCAAGATTCAGGGTATCAGAGAGGGAGACATCGCCTTCCCCAATAATGGGGACAACATTACCATTGGCAACACTAATTATAGTATTGGTGGATGGTTTTAGGGTTTGGACCAGTCTGGAATCATAAGTCATATGTTCAATAGCACCAGAATCAATTATCCATGAACTATTCATAACAGATGCAGAAATTTTTAAAGCCTTACCATCATTACTTGTATGATCAGAATCTTCCTTAGCTTCAGCAACTAATGCACACGACTTGAATCGGTCACGATTGGTCCCACAAGTATGGCCTACCATTGCTTTGGGTGCACGTGAGTAACTAATTGATAAAGCCCAAGCCAAATAAATCAAGCCCGAGCTTCGCTGCAATCAGGATGGCCGAAGAAAGAGAGAAAAAAATTGCCTAATTCAACTAGCCAAGTCTTCTTTCACGTGGACTTTTGATTCCCCTTTTCCTTTTTTTTCTTTTCTTTTTTTTCTTTTCTTCAACCAGCAAGCTTTCTTCTTGTTTTCCTATTCTTCAGTCAAACACGATTCAGTCAGTACGCTTTCTTCTTTCAATTTTTTCCTTTTTCCTTTCTTCAATTTTTCTTCTTCCTTCCTAACAGCAGTGGTGCTATGGTGGTTCAAGACTCCAACGAGGAGAATAGCAGCAGCCCAAATCGGAATAGAGCAGCGGTGATGGTAGGTTCTTCGCGGCTGACAAAATACGAATCAAAGCTCGGTGTTGCAGCAGTGCAGCTGCAGGTTAGGGTTCACTGTGGCTTCGTGGTTCAGACAGAAATTCCTGGTTGGTGGGTCGTCGAACCTTGAGTCGGGTATGGTGCAGCAACACAAGTCATTTAGGCTGCAATTTGTGCAATCCTTCACGGCTTCAGATCAAATCAGAAGCAAACAGGCCAATTGGTATATCGTGTCACACAACAGAGAGTGAAACAATTCGATGAATTCGGGTCAGCAACGACGGCGTCGCTCGCTGTTCATTTCGAATTCAGAGATGGTAGCAATGACAGCAGTGTTATCGCAGCTAGGGTTTTTTTCCTTTTTTTTCGGACCTGGCTCTGATGCCAAGAAGAGAATACTTCGAAATTATGTTATATTCTTCTCAATAAGAGGTACTTATAGGTTTACAACCCTAACATAAATGGTAAGGGAACTAATTACATGAGAATACACGGAATTACAATCAATTAGGGATCCTACCTAAAATACAAAAGTCAACACATTTTATCGTAGTTTTACGTTCTTTTAAGCTTTATGCCCTATTGTCAAACTATGTACATACGTATGTATGTATGCGCCATATGATTATTTTGTAGTACCATTCATGGGAAGCGGAAAAGTATGTTATATTTGTGTCTCAATGGACTCGGATCTCGGAATATCCCAGCAGAGATGAAAGGTCCTTGTCTTCGGAAATAGATCATCTCCGGATCTGTTCCACCTAAGCCCGGGGATCAATAGATCCCGGCCCTTCAAATTTCATTCAACGACTAAGAACTGTTATGCTTTTTAAAAGCTTCTCTTTTTTTAGTTGTTGGATGAAATTTAGAGGGTCAAGATATATTGATCCTTGGGCTCAGGTGGAAAAGATCCGGAGAGGATATGTTTCCCTTGTCTTCAGCTTGGGTCCTCCATTTGCATGTAGCCATACAAATACAAAGCAAGAGCAATACGCATATATATGCACTAGTTGAAGTGACTAATATTGCTTTGGAATACTTTGGATGCGGTCCCTAGTTCCTAACACTCTTTGACTAAAACTTTAATGGTATTCAAAGTTTGATCAAAGTCCCTTGACTTTGTACACCTCATTATATTACTATTAATATTAATATTTTTTATATTTTTGACATTAATTGTTTGATATTTTATGAGATTTATAATCATAAATTTAAAATCTCTCATTATAATACTATTAGAAACGGCTACAATAACAAAAATTCAAACATTTTGATTGAATAAATGGATAAAAACTATGTAACAATAAGAAATAATAAATGGCAAAAGAATGTATCTATAGTGTTAAAAAAAATTGGTACATTTTACAAAAAAAAAGGTACATTTCAGATATAACAAAGTGGTACATTAATAAAGAGAATGGGTACATGATAAATAAATTAGGGTACAAATAAAAGATTAAAAAATTATGAGTACAAATGAAATTTTAAAAAATATGGGCGCAAAAAGAAAATAATACATGGGTACAAATTAAAACTAAAAAGAAAAATTTGGAAATATTTTTAGTTTTGAGTTTTCATTTAGTGTTCTTAGAGATAATTAGATATAAGTCTAAAAATGGAGTCAATCTGAGATATTTTTCTTACCAATTTAGATCCATTGACTTTTATTCCAACTAAGCAGGTTTTCTTTTTCGTGATGATGAGTCATTCTATTCAAATATTAAATCTGCACTGGAGGTTTACCAACCTTCCAAGTTTAACGGGTTAACGGATTGAGTCGGATCTAAAATGCCAACTCTACCTTCAACCCAGATTCACCAAAATTATAAACCTACACCAAAAGTCCACCACCCTATTATAAACCTTCATTGGAGGTCTGCCACCTTCAACCCAGGTTCACTAAAATTATAAACTAGATGGATAGGCTTACTAAATTAAGAGACTGAGATCGAAGAACATGGATTTTTACATTTGCAGCATCATGAAATGTTCAAATTATTTTCCAAACTAAGCCAAGCGTTATCAAATAGGAGTAAATTAAATATGCGTGGATATGGGGATTGAAAGAATGTTAGCATATTGGGTCAATGACATACTCACATACCCATTTATTTTTTGGTTTGTTTGTGTACAAACTATATTGGAGAGAGCCGCCGTAGGTTCTCGAATGAAGGTGTAAATGCTCTTAAAATGGAGTCACATGCCTCTTAGCACTTTTTTTTTATTTTCCTAAGGGAGCGTTTGATAAACGCTTCGTTTTTTTTTAATTAAAAAAATGAAGTAGTTACAAAACACTTTTTCAATTTTTTTAAAAGAAAAACTTAAAAACGGAAGACTAAATGGTTATCAAGTAGCCCCTAAACTAAAAAACAATAAAATGTCCAAAATCTTAAGCTATACAACGAGATATAGTTATAATCTTTTCATCAATTTAAGTAGTAGCAGCTACTTAATACTACAGTCTAGTGGTATTTCTCTTCAGTTGTAAGTGAGAGGTCTTAGGTTCGATTCTTGCCAAAGACGGATTTGAACCACATTATTGCTAGCCTATTGTTAGGCTAAGCCTACCCCATTTCCCTTAGTATAGATAATATTGTTTGTTCAAAAAAAAAAAAAGGTAGTAGCGAATCCATAAATTTTTATTCTTGAGGAAAAAAATAAATAGACGAAGCCAATATTTTGCCTGGTAGTCTATAGCTCGCTGTCTTCCCTCAACTTCTTGGAGGTAAGTTAGTTTAATTTCTTGCCAGTCATGCTTAAGGAGAAGATCAGTGGAAAATACTGCTACGTTTTCTTCTTTCTAATGGGCTACAGTTTGTTTTCTTTTTGCAAAACCTAGTTGGTAATATCACACGTTGTTATATCAAATTCATTCAGTTAAAAAATGTTTCTTTTAAGTTTTCAATTGATGCCTGAAAATTGTGCCAAATATTCTATTTCCCTTCCTTGTGCAGCAATAAAAAAGAATTCGAAGCATGCTGTCGTTGACCATTTATAAATTACTAGCTTTCATGCACGTGTAGCATTTTTTGAATCATAGCATACTATGTGTGACTTACACGTTTTAAATATAGTTATATGTGTAAATTGACCAAAGAAAAATCATATATTTGAAGTAAATGAATAATCTTAGATCATGCTAGAAAAAAATCCCTCATAAACCAATTAAAGCAGCTAAATCCACATAATAAAATCGGTCTCTATTGAATTTACATTAAGAATAGAGAAACCAATATTTAATAAACAATTGGTTGAATCACAGCTAGCCCATTGTGAGACTAAACCCACCCCTTTCCCTTAGTGTAGATAATATCGTTTGTTTAAAAAAAAATCGGCAACTAATTTAATCACATTATTATCCGCGTGTGAAAGACATTTTTGTAACATTCCATATCGCCCAGGGAAAGGATCCTGTAAGCCTTATATGTATATTCTCATCTCTACCTAGCACGAGGCCTTTTGGGAGCTTACTGGCTTCAGAGTTCGTCAGAACTTTGAAGTTAAGCGAGTTCGGGCGAGAGCAATCCCATGATGGGTGACTCATTGGGAAGTTCTCGTGTGAGTTCCCAGAAACAAAACAGTGAGGGTGCGGTCGGGACCCAAAGCAAACAATATCGTGCTACAGTGGATTCGAGCCCGGGTTGTGGTGGGGGCCCGGGTCGGGATGTGACAATTTGGTATCAGAGCCACTCCCTGACCGGAAGTGTGCCGACGAGGACGTTGAGCCCCTAAGGGGGGATGGATTGTAACATCCCACATCGCCCAGGGGAGAGGATCATGTAAGCCTTATATGTATATTCTCATCTCTACCTAGCACGAGGCCTTTTGGGAGCTCACTGCTTCAGAGTTCGTCGGAACTTTGAAGTTAAGCAAGTTTGGGCGAGAGCAATCCCATGATGGGTGACCTACTGGGAAGTTCTCGTGTGAGTTCCCAGAAACAAAACCATGAGGGTGTGGTCGGGGCTCAAAGCGGACAATATCGTGCTATGGCCGTGTTGAGCCTGGGAAGTGGTAGAGCCCGGGCCTGGATGTGACATTTTTTTGTAACCGGCATTACACACCTCTTAAGATGTTTTGAATGTGTTTAAAAATAGATAAAATAATATTTAATGAACAACTGATTGAATCATATTATTACTAGCCTATTGTGCGGTACTAACTTTTTTTTTAAAAAAAAAACTTTTCAAAAAAAATTAATTATTAACAAACACGGTTAAAATGACGAAAATACTTTTGCCACATTTAATGCATTATTTTGGGTTGCTTTTGAAGTTTTTTGTTTGATCGGTATATTTGTTCAATTATTTTTTGGTGAAGCTTGTGAGACCAAAAAAATACTGTTCACTGGGCCTTGGCTTTACATATAAAGATAATGTGCCGCCCCAACTAGGGATGGGCAAAATACATGCGGTTATGGGTAACCGCGGTTACCCGCCCAATAATTAAACGGTTATGGATAACCGTTTAGATAACTAAACGGTTATGGGTATAACCGTTTACCCGTGAAATTTAAATGGGTGGTTATGGGTATTAACCGCGGTTATAAACGGGTAACCGTTTACCCATTTATTTTATATATGTAATGTTGATAAAAATAAAATAAAAAAAAATAAAATATATATATATATATATATATATATATATATATATATATATCAGGCCGCCTAATATGTAATATATATGCTCATATATATGACTAAATATATAAAAAAAAAATGTATCAGGCCGCCTGATACATAATAGGAAGTGTGTTTATCTGAATGGTCAAGTTTTGGTATTGGTTGGCTGTTTTACGTTGCTTAATGGTAATCGTCATGGTAATGTTTGACTAAATATATATATAAAATGTATCAGGCCGCCTGATATATAATAGATATATATATACACATAAATATAGATATGTAATTCTAAATTCAAGTTGTTAAAAAACATGTAGACGGGTGAAAAATGGGTAACCGTTTACCCATTTATTTTAAATTCAAGTTGTTAAAAAACATGTAGACGGGTGAAAAATGGGTAATGGTAAAAAACAAAGGATAAACGGTTTAAAAAGGGTAAATGGGTAAACGGGTATTAAACGGTTATGGTTAAATGGGTATGCAGTTATGGGAATAGTTAACCGTTTATAAACGGTTATGGGTATGGGTATAACCATTTAGGCAACTACCCAACGGGTAAACGGTTATGCGGGTATGAGCATAAATGGTTATGGATAAATAACCGCGGTTAGCCGCTCGCCATAACCGTTGCCCATCTCTAGCCCCAACTCATACCTTTCATAATATGTGGTGTTAATTCTCATCCAAAAAAGAATCTTAACTAGTTTATTAATTCAACCAAAAGCACGACAATCATGTTTTTTAATATAAACGATATCTTACACTAATCTAACACTAAAGGGAGGGGAACAGAGAGGGTTTGAACCCAAAAGACAGTGAGTTAAAGAAAGAAATTTTAACCACCAAGACAATCTACCACTTGCAGCACAACAATCATGTTCCATGAAAACAATCTTTGAAAGAAGATCCATACCATACAACAAGCACTTTATTTTTACTTTAAGCAAACTCAGCAGTAGTTCATTCACATAATCTTGTGATTGAAAAGAAAAAGTCACACAAAACCCCGTGAGAGGTTAATACAATAATACGTGCATCACGAATATTTATTGTTTTTTATTTTTTTCGTTGTTCCTCTTTCTTACATAATAACATTTACTATTGTAAACTGTTATTGAGTGGCCAACAAATTCCTAAAAACGTTCGTTTTGTGGTTGTATAAGATGTTTTTTGGGATTAATAACCAACTCATCATGACATGGATCGGCAGGAAATACCATTCTGGCAACATGAGCTGGGGTGGGAATCAAATTAGCAGGTATATAATTGCCGCCGGGATGCCCCATGCCATAACATTAGCAGCATAAAAAATCCAAATGGAAAAAAAGATAGCAAAACCTACCCAACCTACTAGATCCTTCACATAAAAATAAAGATAAAAAGAAATTTTATCCTTCTCTAAATATACACCATCAATGGATTATTCGATCCATATTGATGCAACGAGGCTAGATGAAGAAGACTGACGCTACTGAAATAAATGGGAGTAAATAATGAAGAATAAGAAAAAACGATTTAACGTGGACATAAAAGGATCCTCTCATCCTTTAGTTGGGATCTTGTTCTACTAAGTACCTCAAGTAGTTCTGTTATATATATATATATATATTATTTTTTAACAAACAATATTATTAACCTAAGAGCGTGGGGAGTGGGTTAAGCCTCATAATGGGTTAGCAATAATATAGTTCAAATTCGCCTTTGGCAAGAATCAAACCTAAGACCTCTCACTTACAATTGAAGAGAAATACCATTAAATCATAGTACTAAACGACAATAAATTTATAAATTTACAAAATTAAAATCAGCAAACCAGAACCACAACAATTCTATTTGGACACACAAAACTATTATTCTTTCAAAGAGTGAGCCCTACCGTTATATGTGAAACTCACCTGTATTAGAGAATAATCATGTCAATTTTGTGTGTCCAAATAGAATTAATGAAATAGAAAAAACACAATAATTTAAATACTAATTCTCCTACTTGTGGCATTTCATTGTTTAATTGGCTCAACATCAATATTTACATCCCCTATCATGAACACTCCAAGCAACATTATTTAACATTCCATAAAATAAGCAAACACTACTCGCACCAACAACAAAAAATGCACTAACAATATCATGTCGAAATTTGATTCAACATTTCAATGACTGCTTTCATGGCCGGCCTTTGTCTTGAAATCTCACAAGCACATAAAACGGCAATGCTAAAATACTCCTTAACTCCCCCTTCATCCAAATCCTCCTTCGAAATGCCTGAATCCACCATTTCCATTTGCCGATTTTGTTCCACCATTTTCCTAGCCCATTCCACCAACCCCATTTCGTTCCCGTCGTGCACGGTCGGCAAATTCGGCCGCCTCCCGGTCGCAACCTCCAACATCAAGATTCCAAAGCTAAACACATCCGCCCTCACGGTTGCTCCCGTGAACCCTTCTTTGTATTCCGGGGGCATGTACCCCATTGTGCCGGCGAACTGCGTCGACACGTGGGACCGGGAGGCGTCCATCCTCCTGGCCAGCCCAAAATCAGCAATATGGGCCTCAAAATCCTTGTCCAACAATACATTGGTGGCCTTAATATCCCTATGAATAATGGGCTTTTCCAGCCCATGCAAATATGCCAACCCATTCGCCACCCCCCTAACGATCTGAATCCTCGTTTTCCAAGATAACGGTAATCGTAACCCCGGCGCGTCATCATAACCGTCACCGTCCGTTGACGACGAGTCATTAAGCCAACGGTCGAGATTTCCCTTGGAAATAAACTCATAAATTAATATCCTATCGGCGCCGGAGACGCAGTATCCCAACATTTTGACGATGTTCGGGTGGCGAAGCTTACCTAAGGTTTCCATCTCGGCCTGAAATTCCCGAAACCCTTGGAACGCGTCGGGATCGAGCTTCTTGATCGCGACGGTGAGGCCGTCGGAGAGTTGGGCCTTGTAGACAAGGCCGAAGCCGCCGTCACCGACAACGAGATCGGCGGAGAAGTTCTTGGTGGCCCTGACGACTTCTTCCATGGAGAACTTGAGGGACGGATCGAAGGAGGTGCTCTCGTCGACGCTGATGGCGGACGGGGCGGCCGGGTTGCGGAGGGGACGGGCTTGGCGGGAGCGGGTGGATTTGTTCTTGGAGCCCTTGAAGAGCAGGTAGACGGCGGTGAAGATGACGGTTACGAAGAAGAAGCTGGCGGCAGCTGCGACTACGGCTTGGAGAGAACTGTCCATGGACACAGTGAAGTGAAGTTGATTGGCGGGTAGAGAGAGGGAATGGATTTAGTGAGAGAGATATACGATCGATGTGGATGTGGTGGAGGAGAAGGGGAGGGAGGGAGGGAGGAGGCGGCAATGAAAGCAAAAGGGGGTTCGTGGAAGGTGGGTTTTGACTGAGAAATGGATTGTTGGGGGGGTGGGGGGTGGGGGGGTGATGGTTGTTTGTAATGAATTGATCAGCAGGCTAGTCAAGGACGACGACTCAACGCCTAATTCGTTTACTTTTGAACATCAAATTATTGTCTATGGTGAACGTATTACAAGGACCGTAAGTCTTGGCCAAATTACGCTTCCCAAACCCAAATTTTTGAATACGTTTCTGAAAAAAATAAAATCATACCTAAATATACTGGAGGATGCTACCCACATTTTCATGTTCTGAATTTAGTTTTCGGCCTCTGCTTCTCGTTCTTTAATACTGCACGATAATCAAAATCGGCTATTTTTTTAATTTACATACTGAAAATCAGTTATGCAAAAAAAAAAAATGTTTAATTTTGTTTAGTTTTGACTAGAATCACCCGTAAATATATAGGAACATTTTTGCTCATCACTTATTGTGTATATTGACTACACATCTCATCATTTAAAACGTATTTCTTCAACTAATTATGGTTAACTTTAATATTAAATGTTCGTTTTCTAATTTAAAAAAAAAATTAACTATGGTTAAACGAAAAAAAAATATGTGTCAAAAGAAGAGGTGTATGGTGAACATACACCATAATTGGTGGTAGTGAGTAAAAATGCACTCGAAATATATTAGAGGATGCTACCAAGTTACCAACATTCTCAAGTGGATATTCTCGTTCTATCTTTCATCTCTTTTTCTCATGCCGCGATACTGCACGATGTGAAAAAATAAAAGTAACATAAAATAAAAATGATAGATTTAATTCACGTTGCAATATTCAATACCTAAATTCTGTCCTCCAATGAAACTATGTTTAGTTTTGACTTTACTCACATCACATGGTCCACTGTCTACGGAAATGATGTGGAAATGGAAATGACGTTCCAGCCAAGTAATCAAATCCCCAAACTTTATCAAATGTGAATCATCAAATATACAGGTAATAACAACCGCAAGTCGATTATTTCCGGAAGAAAATGAAGCTTCATAATACGCCGAATATGTAAAAATAGTCCCAGAATCACAGTCGAAAATCTCGTGGTGGTAAAACACGAGTAACGTTTCGTTGGTTTTTCGGTATCAAACCAATGAACATGTTTGGAAGAAAGATCAATTCTGCAAGTACTTAAATCTCATTCTCGGTGTTGCCGTCAGATGGTTCAGCTTCTACAATGTCAAGTTATTGCGGTTTCAGTTTTATCAATTTAATCATTATAGAGTTATGTTTGTTCTCAATTTTAGTCAAATTTCTTATTTCCGTCAATTGAACTAATAGAATTAGGCAAGGGGAATCACTACAACAAAAAACCTCGCCAGACGAAAACTTTTTGTCGGCTCAAAGCTGATTTTGTCGTGGTAGCCTTTAGCCAATGAAAGTTCGTCGGGAAAGATTAGTCAGGCAAAACCTATTGCAGGAAGTCTAAAACGACAAAAATACAAGACCGTCAGGAAAAACAAAGTTAGCCTGACTAATATACTCATCGAACGAATGTGAGTTGACCAAATTGACCAGACGAAATCTTCTTGCTTGACAAGAGCATCTCGTCGTACCAACTCTAAGAAACAAAATATATATATATATATAATTTTGCGTGACAGGCCAACAAATCCGAGCTAAAACAACTGTTAAATCGTGATTTTTTATTCTAACCATCAAATGATTTCGTCATGTTGCCTAATCTCTAAATGTTTTTTTTTTGGGTAATTTTTGGCCTAGAAGATCTCAAAGTATATGTAAACATGTTTGATGGTTGGATCGTGGAAACTAGTTTCATAGAATGCGTGTCTCATCAAAAGAATGGATTCCAAGACATTTAGAGTCTAGTCTATACTTTCATTAAGTAGAATGTAAGCTTTTTTTCATCCCATTCTTCTAGGGTTGAGGATTGTATTTGTAAAAATCAACAAAGTAGGAGCACAAACTACTGTTAAATTTTGATTTTTCATTTCTAACTGTCGAATGATTTCGTCCCTTTACCTATCTCCAAATATTTTTTTTGTGGTGATTAATTTTTAGTGTTAGAGATCTCGAAGTATATGCAGACATGTTTGATGGTTAGATCATCGAAACTAGTTTCGTAAAATGTTTGTCCCGTCAAGGGGAATCACTAAAATAAAAAACCTTGCATGACGAAAAAAAATTTGTCGATCCAAAGTTGATTTTGTCGTCATAGCCTTTTAGCCGACGTAGGTTCGTCGGGAAGGATTAGTTGGCCAAAACCCGTTGCATGAACTCTAAAATGATAAAAATACAAATTCATCAGATAAAATAGAGCTAGCCCAACTAATATACTCGTCAGGCGAATGTGAATTGAATAAATTGACTTGACGAAATCTTATTGCCAGACATGAATATCTTGTCGGCCAGCAAAAAAAAATAATGTAATAAACTTGACATGATGAAAAAGACGTCGGGCCAACTCTAAGAAACTAAAAATAAAAAATAGTATAAATTTTGTGCGACAAGCCAACAAAATTTAAGCTAAAATGACTGTTAAACCGTGATTTTTCATACCTAACTGTCGAATGATTTCATCCCGTTACCTAACCTCCGGAAGTTTTTTTTTTGGGTAACTTTTGGCCTATAAGATCTTGAAGTACATGCAAACATGTTTGACGGTTGGATGGTGAAAACTAGTTTCATAAAATGTTTGTCCCGTCAAAAGAATGGATTTCAAAACACTTGAGTTTCCTTTATACTTCCATTAAGTAGAATGTAAGCTTTTGTTGTATTTATTAGTTTAAATATTTGTAAAATTTTCAACAAAAACATAGCTAAAACGATCGTTAAATCGTGATTTTTTATGTCTAACCGTCGAATGATTTTGTCTTGTTAGCTAATCTCCGAATATTTTTTTAGATGATTCTTGACATAAGAGATCTCAAAGTATATGCAAAAATGTATATCCCTTTCAACTACTAATTCTAATATTACCATTAGAAATCTTATGTATGTGCGCTGCGAATCCCCACGATTAGCTACCACGTTCCTTCCTCTTCTCGCACTTAGTCCTAATTTTAAGCACCAATACTACTTAAAACTCAAGAAAAAAACTGCTGCAACCCAAAAAACCTCACGTAACACTTCAATTTATAACGCACTGTGCTGAGGTATCATTTGTGCAGATAAAAACAAATGTGAGGATAAGCATGCATGATAAGTTTAAATTTAAAAACACTTGAAATTATCAGCTTTATAAATGTACAAAAAATATCAAATTAGCTGCTAACCAACTTTCCACATAACATGGCAACTAAAAGATATATTGGGCTGCTCCAAAAATATTCCAACCACTTAACATTAATCTCAAAATCAAATCAAGTTAAATACCAAGTAACCTGCCTATATGAATGCATATCTATGACATACTTACTTGGGTTGAAGTCTCTGAAACGCTTGACATTCTGTAATCAAGAACACGAAAAACAAACTTAAACTAAAATAATTACAACCGAAGACATGCACTAGTCTAAAACATTACAAACTTAGTTGTTTTGTTAGAAATCGTCAACTTTGCTCTAACAATAAATAATATAAAATGGTTCAACAGTTTAATTGTTCAACTTCGTAATTCATTCTCAATCTCACAAAACATGTCACTTGAACAAGAAGTATGTATATAGGGGTTGAATGCGAGATATAGGCTGTATATACAAGCATATAATTTATAACTTATTCCCAATATACAAGCATATAATTTATAATTTATTCTTAACGCGGAAGATCATCAGAAATTGTTAAACCATTGATGGTGCAACTATTAGCAGCTATTTGATTCTGCATATTTGCAGATCTCCCTGTAAAAAATGCCGGTCGCTCAGGTTTGGGAAGACTAATAGTTTCAGTTTTCAACATTAAAACAACTGACGACATGGTCGGCCTACTGTTTGCATCCTCTTGAACACACAATAGACCAATGTGGATGTATCTCAAAACTTCATCTGGCCTGCATGAATCTTTCAACAGCGTTGGATCTATCAAATCCAACCCTTTTCCTTCATTCCATGATTGCCAAGCCTGTAAAACAATAATTTTCAAGGATGTAATTATAAAATAGTATACTACTCTCTCTTTGATAGCTTAACCAAATAATAATTTGGAAATAATGATGTATATATAAATAATTCTTATACCAAGTTATTAAATACTTACATGTGCTAGAAGTGTAGGAAAACGGCAGTCAAAGCCTAAAAAATTCTTTCTCCCCGTGGTGATCTCAAGCAGGAGTATACCAAAGCTAAAGACGTCCGATTTTACTGAATATATTCCTTCTATTGCATATTCTGGAGCCATGTAACCGCTTTCATGTGCAAAATTAATGCGTTGAGACGTTTTAGTTAGAATAAAACAAATATATTTTAGAGTCAGTCTATGGTACTTTATTAAAACATTAAGATACCAGTACTCTTTGATTTTAACGTTAATATTGTAATTCAATAACGTTCAACACAATTGTAATATACTACCTTGATAGTGTAATCTAATATCCACACCATAACTGACAACCTTGGTAATCTAAACCTTGGTAATTCACACATTTATACAAAAATAAAATTAATCAATGGTATAAGGTGATTCATTAAACTTAAATCTATGGTCTAAGATAATTCTTTGAACTTAATCAATAGTCTAAGATAATCCTTAAGTTTTTATTAAAACAAACTGAATCTAACACTAAGATCATTCGTTGAACTTAATCAATGGTCTAAGATAATTTTAAAATATTATTAGATTAAAGGGTACCACCGGTACTTTTATTTTTTAATGAGGTACCGTAGAATCCTCCTATTTTATATGTGAAGGTATATAAGTTGAAACTTAAATAGGATCGAAGGTTACATAAATTGAAACTTACTAAGTTCCGACGACTCTTTCGGTATTTCCTTGAGTTTGACCATCAACTCCAAACATTTTAGCCATCCCAAAATCTGATATTTTTGGATTCATTTCGCCATCTAACAAAATGTTGCTAGCTTTTAAATCACGATGTATAACTCTTAGCCTAGAATCTTCATGAAGATACAAAATTCCTCGAGCGATTCCTCCTATTATCATGCAACGTCTCGACCAATTCAGCTGTTCTCGTTTCTTGGGTTCTGCATGGGTAACATTTATCAAAGACAAGTTAAAATTTACAGCCAATTTACACACGAACGCACGCGCGCGCACACACACACATGCACACACACACACACATATATATATATATATATATTGTAATTAACAAAGGAAAATATTTGGTCAAATGATATTCACAAACCAAATAGAAATTTGTCAAGACTTTTGTTGGGTACATATTCATAGACAAGCAAGGTTTCTTTTCCTTCCAAGCAAAATCCCAGAAGCCTCACAAGGTTTCTGTGTTGAAGTTTGGCTACCAATACCACCTCATTCTGAAATTCTTGTACACCTTGTGTGGAGCTTTTCGATAGCCGTTTTACTGCTATTTCATGTCCATTACCAAGTGTGCCCTACAATATGTAATATGAACTAAGCAGTAAGCGTTGTAAATACTATAAATTATGTAGTATAATATGTAATCAAAACTAATTAAAGTCGTTTAGTCAATGAATTATAGTAAATAGATAGACAATTCATAACATATATATTTTTATCTACTTTGACCATTTAGTTTTATACATGCGTAAAAGATTACATTTTTTTTTTGTTGATTTTTTCATAAATATTTTTTCACGTAGCGATGATCAGGAACTATTTTCGCGTAGGAATGCCTCCATAATTGAGTGGAGCGAAGGATCTCATGCAAATCATTTGCATACCTTGAAAACGGCACCAAATCCTCCTTCACCTAATTTGTTATCATCTGAAAACTTGTTCGTGGCAGTTTCAATAGTTCCCAATCTAAATTGCAACGACTCGACAGTCTTCTTCATATCATTACCAACTACAAACATTGACTCAAAAGATTAGATGTCTTAAGTAAAAAAATTATTAAGAAATTGAAGTAATATATAAATATTTTTCAAATCTTTTTATTAATTAATTACCTTTTTTCTTTTGTCGTTTGGAGTGGTATCTCTCTTTGACTGTGTAGACAGTGAAATTTCAGTAAATAAATGTTGACCAAAGGTCAAAATTTTAACACTCGTGTATTACATAAATTGTACACATATTGTGTGATTCGACGAAAATTCGAAAAGAGTTAGAAAAGCTGTCAAACAGGACACGTGTCAACACCTGGCAGAGACGGCTTATTTCATCTGGGATATTATATTCAAAATTAGGCCTTGGAAAATTCTATAAATAGAAGCCAATTTCATTCATTTTAATTCACCAATTCACAAATACATTTCTCTACTCCCAAATTGGAAGAGAATTCTCTGAAGTTCGTTCTTCGTTCATCGTTCTTCGTTCTTCGTTCATCGTTCTTCAAGATCAAGCCCCAACGGCCCTTGAAGAAACGCTCATCCATCCTAAGATCAAGCCCCAACGGCCCCTTGGATTAGCACAATTGTTCTTCAAATATCAAGTCCAGAAGCCCTTGAAGATCCATCCACCATTCATCATTCATCCGTTCATCCGTTTCTTCAAAAACTAAGCCCAAAAGCCCCTTGAAGTTCATCCATCGTTCATCGTTCATCGTTCATCGTTCATCTTTCATCCATATTCTTCAAGATCAAGCCCCGACGGCCCTTGAAACAACATTCATCCACCTTCCAAGATCAAGCCCCGACGGCCTTTGGAATCAATACATTCATCCTTCAAGAATCAAGCTCGAAGCCCTTGAAGCTCATCCATTGTTCATCGTTCATCGTTCTACATTCATCATCAAACATCTGAAGATCATCACTGTTCATCCCAAGAATCAAAGTGCCAAACAGCCTCTTCGGATCAACACAAACAAATCCACATCACTGTTCATCCAAGGATCAAGCCCAACAGCCCTTTGGATCAACAGCCCATCAACAAATCCATACCTTACGAAGATAGAATCAGAGGAACAAATAGAGATTGTAACCCCAAAATTCATCAAATAACAAATATATTTTGTACACGTGTTCTTGTTCCTTCAGGAAATTTTCGTGTTTACAAATTTGGCACGCCCAGTGGGACATTCTCTACCTCTCATCTCTATCTTCAAATCCGAAAAGAAAAGCACAGATGGCATCAAAGAAGGCTCAAACCGTTCCCGCACCCAATGTGAAGAACAAGACCGTCCTCGCTGCAGGTAGGAGCATTTCAGAGGTTGTAACTCGAAGCAGGGCAAGAGCTTTCTTGGCCGCATCTTCCACCCCCACTTTGCTGGAGAAACAAGGACACCCAAGGCACGAGCCTGTGATCACCCTAGCCTCGCTGAAGGCGCCAAGGGAGGAAAGCCTGGGGAAGTACTCCGAGTCCCTGCTCTCTGACGCCGACTCAAGCAGCAGCACGGCCATGCAAGTCATGACCACTGGAGCGACTTCAATCGAGGAGCAGCTGGCTCAAATGAATGAGGCAATTGCCAAACTCACACAGACAGTGGAGGAAAAAGACTTACAAATCGCCGCGCTTGTCAACCGATTGGAAAAAGAGAACGACAGAAAAGAAGGAGGCGGTGAGGATGAAGAACCTCCGATACAAGAATTCGAGGAGAAGCCAGTCCAGGCAACGGAGCTCATGGGATCTCTGTCTATCCAACAACTGCAACAAATGATTGCTAACACCATCAAAGCACAGTACGAAGGGAGCTCACATGCCTCCATGTCGTATTCCAAGCCTTACTCTAAAAAGATTGATGCCCTGAAGATGCCAAGGGGATATCAACCACCCAAATTCATGCAGTTCGATGGAAAGGGGAACCCAAAACAGCACATTGCCCACTTCGTTGAAACTTGCAACAATGCGGGCACTGAAGGGGACTACCTTGCCAAGCAGTTTGTACGCTCACTGAAAAGTAACGCCTTCGATTGGTACACCGATCTTGAGCCTGAATCCATAAACAGCTGGGAGCAACTGGAGCGTGAATTCCTCAACCGCTTCTACAGCACCCGCCGTACAGTCAGCATGCTGGAGCTGACAAGCACAAAACAGTGGAGGGACGAGCCAGTCGTTGACTACATCAACCGATGGCGCACTTTGAGCCTCGACTGTAAAGACAGACTCTCGGAAATCTCCTCAATCGAGATGTGCGTGCAAGGTATGCAATGGGGATTGCAATACATCCTTCAAGGCATCAAACCGCGAACGTTCGAAGAGTTAGCCACCCGCGCTCACGACATGGAGCTGAGCATCGCCCATCATGGAAAAAAGGAGCCGATCACAGACTTCAAGAAGGATAAGGTGTTTACTCCAAAAATGGACAATCGTGGAAAGAAGCCCGCTAAGGAAGCTTTTGCCGTTGACGCCATCCCCACTAAAACTTCAGCCGCACCCGTCAAAATCTCCTCTAAAACCAAAGCAAAGGAGATAAAAAGAGGTGAGCCCTCCCGTACCCAAGAAAGGTACAAAAACACCTTAAGGGAATTGGAGCAGAAAACCTATCCATTCCCAGACTCTGACATGGCCCCGATGCTAGACGACCTGTTGGAAAAGAAAGTAATTGAGCTTCCTGAATGCAAGCGCCCAGAAGAGATGAATCGCGTTGACGATCCCAAGTACTGTAAGTACCATCGCATCGTAAGCCATCCCGTCGGCAAATGCTTTGTCCTCAAAGAGCTCATCATGAAGTTGGCGCAACAAGGACGAATTGAACTCGACTTGGAAGACACGGTCGCAACACACACTACGACGATCGTGTTTGGGTCCTTTGATCCTATGCCTCTTCAAGTAATGCACGACCATCGTCACGCAGCCCCTTCTACACTACTACCATCGGGGGCAAACAACCAAGATGCACCGACACAAGAATTCGAGGATAATGAAGAGTGGACCTTGGTGACCCGCAAAAAGTCAAAGAAACCCAAGCCACAGACCGCAAAGCCAAAGGTAGAATGTGGGAGAAGACACCGCCGTCGCAACAATAGGAAACCCAAAAGAAGCGTTAGAGCTGCTAAGCCAACATACGCTGGGGAGCCTATGGAGCAAGAGCCACGCATTCCTGTCTCCCTGCACGAGTACTTCCCAAAGGACTTCTTCCAACGGTACGCTGTCACTGCATGTCACGTAGTAGAAGTAAAGGAAACATCAAGGGAGGAAGTTACCGCCACCGAGGAAGGTCTGCCGACTCACGTGAGCATCAATAAGGAATTGCGATTGCCCGAAGAGATACGGAAAGCACTGATAGTGGCCCTAGCAAGTCCCAATGACCATGGGGTACAAGGAAACAAGGGCGAATGCTCAAAACTTCAGTCAGATGAGTATGCCGCATGTTGCGCCGCCCAAGACACAATCAACTTCACTGACGAAGACTTATTGCTAGGATCAAAACCTCACAACCGTCCTCTCTTCATCTCAGGCTACATAAGGGAGAGCAAAGTCAAACGCATGCTTGTAGATGGCGGATCGGCCATAAACATCATGCCAAAGTCTACAATGGCCATGATTGGCATCAAAATGGACGAACTATCTCTAAGCCGTCTACTAATCCAAGGTTTCAACCAAGGAGGACAAAAAGCGATAGGAATGATCCGAGTGGAGATGACCATCGGAGAACTCAAATCAAGCACGATATTCCATGTGATCGATGCAAGAACTTCATACGGCCTGCTCCTAGGAAGGCCTTGGATACATGAGAATGGAGTAGTGCCATCTACCCTTCACCAATGTTTAAAATTCTATCGGGAAGGAGTGAAAGTGATTCGAGGCGACACAAGGCCATTTACCGAGGCCGAATCACACTTTGCAGACGCCAAGTTCTACATGGAGGAGGACATGATACCCGAAGCTCTCCCAAGAGAGGTAAAATCCACAGGCAAAGCAACGCCTAAAAAACAAGAATGGCAATCCGTTCCCAGAAAGCAAGAAGGGGAAGTCACACCATCTTCAAGCAACGACGAACTTGTGACAGCAAAAGGGGGTAAGACGCCTGCAAAAGAATCAAATACGCCCGTCTTCCGATACATCCCAATGTCGAGAAGAAAGAAGGGTCAAACACCATTCGAAACCGGGACAAGCAAAGCCGACATGCAACAGTGCAAGGATGATGTGGAACTACTCAAGGCGAATGCAATTCTACCTCTAACACAGCTAGGCGGGACCAAGATTGCAGGACCACCACAAGGTTTCATAAAAGCTCTGCCAAAGGGAGTAGAATCAAGTTTTCTCCCAACCAAGAGAACCGAAGAAGGTTTTGATCCAAACGCCTACAAACTCATGTCAAAGGCTGGGTACGACTTCATTCCCTCTTCAAAACCTGGAAAGAAGGTTTCAGATGCTGTCGACAACAAAGAACATGACCTCACCGAGACTCAAAAAAGGCTGAGAAAGCATGGTTACGGAGTTGACAACGGTAAAGCAGGAATCGGTTTCGCACCAAGTGCACCTGTGAAGATTTCGAGCAAGGCGAAAAATGCTAGCACTCAGCACATCAGCGTGAGCGTTGTACAAAAACAAGAAGAGCCTAAAACCGCCTCTCGGATGCCGGTCGTCAATAGGATGAATCACCCAAGACCCAGAATATCGGCATTGCATCGCATTGGTGGTCAAAGCCGAACCTCCGTCTTCAAGAGGCTTAGCACGCCAACATCCCAAAAATCCGTTTTTGAAAGGCTGTCAAAACCTAAGAAACAAGGCAACGCGGCTAGCTCGCCTTTGCAACAGTCAGTTTCCGAAAGACTGGAAGACAACAAAAAGCCTTCTAGAAGAAAGGAGACAGCGCCAAAAGAAGAAAAGCCAGACATGCTAGCAGAAAAAGGCGATATTCGGAGTTCAATTCCTTCAAGGATGAAGCGTCAAGCAGTCTTGGAGATTGACACAAAAGGACCACTAAAAGTAAGAAGGCGCACCATCATCCATACCGGACAAACCTCATGCCAGCAAGTCCAAGAGGACGACACTGATGAGGAAGTCCAAAACGTCTTCCACATCACAGTCCGAGAAAACGAAGAAGACGAGATCCTTGAGGAAGATGTCACTGCTGCACCACCACAGCTCGAAGACGGGGGGCAAGCCACGGTAGATGATCTCAAAGAAATCAACTTAGGCACAAGCGAGGAACCAAAGCCTATCTTCGTAAGCGCACTGCTAAGTGCAGACGAGGCAGAGGAGTATTACCAACTGCTGTTAGAGTATAAAGACGTCTTCGCTTGGACATACAAAGAAATGCCCGGCCTTGACCCTACCATCGCTGTACATCACCTTGCAGTCAAGCCTGGATCGCGACCGATAAAGCAAACTCAAAGGCGCTATCGATCCGAGCTCATCCCACAGATTGAGGCTGAGATTGACAAGCTAATTGAAGCAGGCTTCATTCGAGAGGTGCAATACCCAAAGTGGATCTCTAACGTCGTTATCGTCCTCAAGAAATCAGGACAGATACGTGTTTGCGTGGACTTCCGAGACCTCAACGATGCATGCCCGAAGGACGATTTTCCTTTGCCAATCATCGAAATCATGGTGGATGCAACCACTGGCCACGAGGCACTATCATTCATGGATGGCTCATCCGGATACAATCAAATTCGCATGGCTCCCGAGGATGAGGAACTAACAGCCTTTCGCACTCCAAAGGGTATATACTGCTACAAAGTAATGCCATTCGGTCTAAAGAATGCTGGAGCTACATATCAGCGTGCAATGCAAAAAATCTTCGATGACATGCTACACAAAAATGTAGAATGTTACGTGGATGATGTGGTGGTCAAAACAAAAAGAAAATCAGACCACTTGAAGGATTTGCGAATAGTGTTCAAAAGACTGCAAAAGTACAATCTCAAGATGAACCCGTTGAAATGTGCATTTGGCGTCACATCTGGAAAGTTCCTGGGCTTCATTGTCAAACACCGTGGCATCGAAGTGGACCAATCAAAAATCAAAGCCATTCAAAGCATGCCCGAGCCAAGAAATTTGCACGAACTGAAAAGTCTGCAAGGACGACTCGCCTTCATCAGGCGTTTCATCTCCAACCTCGCAGGGCGCTGTCAACCATTCAGCCGACTCATGAAGAAGGATGTTCCGTTTGTATGGGACAAAGCATGCCACAATGCATTTGAGAGCATAAAGAAGTATTTGTCAAGTCCACCTGTCTTAAAGGCACCCGTGCCCGGAAAGCCGCTCATATTGTATATTGCCGCTCAAGAAAGATCAGTAGGGGCACTCTTGGCACAAGAAAATGAATCCCAGAAAGAAGGAGCGCTCTACTACCTCAGTCGAACTCTCACCGGTGCCGAATTAAACTATTCCCCGATAGAAAAGATGTGCCTCGCTTTGGTGTTCGCCATCCAGAAGCTCAGGCATTACATGCAGGCTTACACCATCCACTTGGTTGCTAGAGCTGACCCGGTTAAATACATCATGACCAAACTAGTTCTGACTGGGCGACTAGCTAAATGGGCGTTGCTCCTCAATCAACACGAGATCATCTACGTTCCAGCTAAAGCCGTTAAAGGACAAGCACTGGCAGACTTCCTCGCCGATCACCCGATCCCAGCCGATTGGGAAATCTCAGACGACTTGCCTGACGAGGAGGTGTTTTACATCGACGTTTTCCCAACATGGACGATGTTCTTCGACGGATCCGCCCGAACAGATGGAGCGGGGGCAGGAGTGATATTCATGTCACCACAAAGGCAAATACTGCCTTATTCCTTCCAACTGAGCGAACTATGCTCTAACAATGTCGCTGAGTACCAAGCACTGATCCTCGGCCTCCAAATGGCAACTTGCATAGGAATCACAGCCCTTAAGGTATACGGCGACTCCAAACTCATAATCAACCAACTCTTGACCGAGTATGAGGTAAAGAAAGATGATCTCGTCCCTTACTTCCCACTGGCAACTCAGCTGCTGCAAAAGTTCGAGATGGTGACGCTAGAACATGTGCCAAGAAAAGAAAATCAAATGGCAGATGCTCTCGCCAACCTAGCCTCTAGCATGACGCTAGGAGAAGGAGAAGTCGCAAATGTGCCAGTTTGCCAAAGATGGGTGATTCCACTTGCCGCCGAGATACTGCTAAATGACACAAACGTCATCTCAGTACTCCTGGTTGACACTGAAGAATGGAGACAGCCGTTAATCGACTACTTGGAGCAAGGAAGGCTTCCAGACGATACCAGACACCGCTCTGAGATACGTCGACGAGCACATCGCTTCCTCTACTACAAAGGAACACTTTACCGACGCTCTTTTGAAGGAGTACTTTTGAGATGCTTAGGTGAAGAAGAAGCCAGTCAAGCCATGGAGGAAGCACATTCAGGTATATGTGGAGCACATCAGTCGGGGCCAAAGTTACATTTCCAACTTAAAAGAATGGGCTACTATTGGCCAAGCATGGTGAGGGATTGTATGGAATACGCCAAAAGGTGCCAAGCCTGCCAGTTCCATGCCAACTTCATACATCAACCGCCTGAACCATTGCACCCTACAGTTGCTTCATGGCCGTTCGACGCATGGGGATTGGATGTCGTGGGACCGATCGCACCAAAGTCATCTGCAGGAGAAGCTTACATCCTAGCTGCAACAGATTACTTCTCCAAGTGGGCTGAAGCCATACCCCTGAGGGAAGTCAAGAAAGAAACTGTCGTCCGTTTTATCAAGGAGCATATCATCCACCGATATGGTGTGCCTCGCTACATCATTACGGACAATGGAAAGCAATTCTCCAACCGACTCATGGACGAACTCTGTGAGAAATACAAATTCAAACAGCATAAGTCTTCCATGTATCACGCCCCAGCTAATGGTCTCGCAGAAGCATTCAACAAAACTCTATGCAACCTGTTGAGAAAAGTCGTTGGTAGGAGCAAGAAAGACTGGCACGAAAGAATGAGCGAAGCGCTTTGGGCATACAGGACGACGCACCGGACGCCTACTCAAGCTACACCGTACTCGCTCGTGTATGGCGTAGAGGCGGTTTTGCCGCTGGAAAGCCAAATCCCCTCCCTAAGAATGGCCATACAAGAAGGACTGACTGACGAAGAGAATGCAAAGTTGCGTCTCCAAGAGTTGGAAGCACTAGACGATAAGAGGCTCGAAGCTCAGCAGCACTTGGAGTGTTATCAAGCACGGTTGTCCAAAGCCTTCAACAAAAAAGTTCGCCCGAGGTCATTTCAAGTAGGAGACCTCGTCCTTGCATTACGTAGGCCTATCATCATGACGCACAAGACGAAAAGCAAATTCACCTCGAAGTGGGATGGGCCTTACGTAGTACAAGAAGTCTACACAAACGGTGCTTACATGATCGTGGAAGAAGATGGCTTGAGGATTGGCCCCATAAACGGCAAGTTCTTGAAGCAGTACTACGCGTGAGAAGGAGCCACGCTCCTGGCCCGCAAGAGCATAAACTGTGTACGGCAAAATCATCATCAAAATCACCATAAAAAAAAAATCCATCATTCATTTGAACTACGTGATGACTTGATCCCTCCTTAAACCGAGGGTACGTAGGCAACTTGAAACTTCAAAACTTCAAGTACAGTCACATCATCAACAAAAACACAAACACCTTGAAGAATGAAGAGCAAATTCAAAATATGAATACTCTATTTCTTTAAAGGAACAATTTGGTTACAAGGCCATATTACGAAGGTGAACATCACGCCAACGTCACCACCAAGGAAAGTTGTGACCAAAAGACATTACACAGCATAAACTCGCTGCAGTCTGTTTTGCACAACCCCACATGGTAAAAGTGACGCATTGGAACGAACTCCAAAGCAGCAACGGCAAAGAACCCAAGGCAAGCAGCAACGGCAAAGAGCCCACGGCAAGCAGCAACGGCAAAAAGCCCTCGGCAAGCAGCAAGGTCAATGTGCACGGCAACGTCACCACCAAGGAAAGTTGTGACCAAAAGGCATTACACAGCGTAAAACTCACTGCAGTCTTTTGCACAACCCCACATGGCAAAAAAGTGACGCACTGCAATAAGCTTCAAGCAGCATGGCAATGGACAGTGCAACAAGGACGGCGGACAGTACAATGGCGTGCGGCAAATAATGCAGCGATGACAGAGCAGCAAGCACGGTAAAAAGGGCAGCTACAAGACAGTCCTTCAAGGCACGTTACAGTAGCAAAGAAACCAAAATGCCACGTAGTCACACTACGAAACCCCGCAGCGACTACGCAAGCAGTTTCTTGCACCGCACGGCAACACCACCACTGAGGGAAAATTGCGACCAAAAGACAATACGCAATGAAGCCCCAGTGCAGCCTCTTGTACAGCACCACACGGCAGCGCACCAACCGAGGGAATACTGTAAGCAAAAGGCACTACACGGCGGAACTCCGGCGCAGTCTCTAGTGCAAACACTTGGCAGCAAAGAGCACAAAGTACACTATCGTTTACTCCACTTCCGGAAGCTTCATGAGGGTTCCATCGTCATTGCCATGCCTTCGCAAAATTGTTTACGTAATTCCTGACATCACAACAAAGAAGTCCATAAAAAAAAATATATATATATATATATATCGGCAAGCCCAAATTAGTGGGCTGAAATATGGTATTAAGGGCAAAAAATCCCGTCTGACCACCAAACCCATCCTCACTTGGCCGAAGTCTCACAAATGCTTGACCCATCCGCAATTACAACATAGGCCCACATCTCGTGCTACGACACTATCTTTCAAATGCCGACGGCCCAAGCCCAAAGGTCCCAAAAGCTGCACTCCGGTGGCCCATTCCTAGCCACTCGAGCCCCCTTAAACTTCTGCTCAAATGATTCTAGCTTCGACAGCATCGTCTGTTGAAATTACCACTGATCCATTTGCATTGGAAGCTAAACATTTCACAAAAAAAAAAAAATAAATAAAAAAAATAAATAAAAAATTTCGTGTGTTGCACAGAGATGTCCGCATCATTCTGGAAGGCAATGACAAGTTTAATAGTTTGATTGGGTCTGTAATGGGAGTTGTGTCTTGGCCCGCCTTGTCTGAGTCGGCTCGGGCTTCTACCACGAAAGAGCAGCCCAAAATCAGACTCGGCTCATTGTCTCCTTCCAAATCCTGCCATCTGCCTCTTCTTCCTTTTCATTATGCGGACATCAATCCGTGGGGATAAGAAGTTTGTGTGGCCAAGTTCTGCAAGACTTGTTCGGGTTTCTCCCAATCGATCACCACCATGGAAATGAAAGACTCCGTAAATGCTTCAGATACCCATCTTCTTCTTCTCTTTCTCGGAAAATCAATGGAAATTACTGCAATAGCTTTAGCATCACCAGAACAGATTTAAGCACTGATCTAAGATTTGGCCTCAGCATCTGAGTCAACTCAGTGGCAGCACAAGGTGCAGAAAAGGACATGGCGCAGGATCACCGACGGCTGAATTACATGATTTCGAGAACTGGGTTTTTTGCTCAGATTTGCCAAAAAAAAAATTTGGAAATTTATCAACTTCTGTTTGAATTTTGAGGAAAAGTTCTTATTCATGGCGAACCCATCTGGGAACCACCAAGAACCGATCCAAGGCGTCTACGTCCGAAACAGCGCCAACCCACTTCACGAGCTGTAGCCGGTCACCACCTCTTCGACGGCGATGTGTGCTACCTCTGTTCCTTTCTGCGTCATCAAGTTATTCCTCTGCTTCTTTTCTGGGCGATGGTGAGAAGAGGATCTAGGAGGGTCTCGAAGTAAAAGACCCCAAATCAGAGAACATCATGAAAAGGCTGAAAGATGGTGGACGACATGGGCAGCTTTTATTATGGTTATGCTCTCATTATCACTGATGAAATGGAAGATAGCTGTCAAAGTAGCTGTTAAAGCAAAGAGAAAGTGAAAAAAAATAAAAATAAAAAATAAAAAAAATAAAATAAAATAAAATAAAATAAAGATGCATTTTATGATGATCAGGGAAGCACGATGATCTTAAAAGCACCCCAAGACCCAAACGGCTTTATTTTGTAATACTCAGCATCGCAATCGTCGACACGTGGTTATTATGATCTCCATAGCTGATGTGCGAGCCCACAGGGGTAGTGGATATGGTTATGCAGTGTAGCTGGCATGTGTGATGTTGTGGTAAGGCACCATTTGTCTAAAAAAATTCGAAACTCAGACAAGAGAAAAGGATTTCTGGGGGCAATTGAATGAGCAAATCAAGACACATGTCGCACCAGCCAATGGTCCACATGCAAATCTGACCGCAGTAGCACCGAAATGCTGTTTACTCAGTGGCACCGAAAGCGAAAGCAAAAGAGAAGTGCATGTGGGCTTATCACCGAAAGCATCCACAACAACTAGCACCATATAAACAAATATATAATATAAAAAATGATTGCATGTGGGGTGGGCTTATCACCGAAAGCATCCACAACAAGTACCATATAAAGAAAAAAAAAATATATATATAAAAAAAAGTGAGTGCATCATTAAAAAAAAATATATATATAAAGAAATAAAAATAAAAATATACATATATAAAAGGTTTTGGGTGTGCATTGCTACCGAAAGTTGACAAAAAAAAATATAAAAAAATATAAAAAAAATAAAAAAAAAAGGGGAAAAGAAAAGAGAGGTGTTGTCGGTCACACCATGGAATCCGAAGTGGAGAAAAAGAAGAAATAAGTTTTATTCTCTTTCATTATTTTCTATATATAAAAAAAAATAATAAAAAATAAATGAAATGCATATGTATGCCTATAATATATATACATATTATATATATAATATGTATATAGCAAAAAAAAAAAAAAAAAAAAAGAGAGGAGCGATAAAGTCCATTTTATTTACTTCTCTGAAAGATTACACAAATTGGCACTTTACATGCCAAAAAAAAAAAAAAAAAAAAAAAAAAAAAAAAAAAAAAAAAAAAAAAGAAATGTGCAAACAAGTAGGGATTCTTCAAGGACGATCAGGTAGTGCCTCAGAAGTCGACGGAACCCCGGGAAGACGAAGAGCCAGAGTTGGAATCTCCGGAGCCGGGACGCTCGGTGCAACTCCGGAGGACGAAGGCAACATGAACCTCGGGAGTAACGCCATGAACCTGTCATGGTCACTTTGGATCCGACCGTCCGACTCCTGCAGCTGGTCCAGCTTCCTCTTCATGCTGGTCGAGTAACTAGTTGCAAGCAGGTGCAACTCCTTGTTCTCGTGCCTGAGTCCTCTGACCTCCTGCCGAAGACTAGTCACTTCAGCCATCAGAGCCTCGACCTGACGAGATCGAGCAAGAAGACGTTGGCCCATGTTTGAAACTGAGCCTGCACACTGGACACTGAGAGCCAGAGAGTCCTGAACAGCCAGCTCGTCTGACCGCATGGACAGCAACCTGTTGTCTCTGGGAGTAAGGAGATTTCGAGCAACCACCGTAGCGGTTATTTCGTTTCTCATCAATGAGTCCCCAACTGTAAGAGGACCGTTGGGGGATATGAAGGACGGACGCCAAATGTTGTCTGGAGAAGACAAGTCATCATCTTCTCCGACGTTCAAGTTAAGGCGACGGTCAGAAGGGCAAGACATTTTCAGAATGTGTTAAGAAAGAAGAGATCAGAAAGATTAAAATTACAGAAGTGCAAGAAGAATGCAAGAAAAGTTCAATTACAGAAGCGCAAGAAAAGTGTTTACAGGAGGGAGTTCAAAGTGTGAGGTGAAACAAAAAATTTGCGCCTCTATAAAAAGAAGAAAATGAAGAAGCACTCCTCAGAGATCGAAGAAGCGCTCCTCTCGCAAATCAAAGAGCGACGCTCTTTTTCTCGAAGGCCGGAGCCCTGTCTCAAAAGAGCCGTTCCTCTATCAAAAGCTGGGCTTGACTCAGAAATCACGTGGCATCAGCTTTTCCGGTTTGTCATCACCTGCGTCACATGCCGCTTGGAGTGTTGCGAAAACCACGAGCCGCACCCGGATTTGAACCCCGGTTTTCAAAAGATCATCATGCCAGTTTGTCGCCACTCGTCGCATGCGCAGTCGGCTTCGCGGAAATTACGGACGCGTTGTCAGAAAGCGCGTAACGGGCACTGTTCATCCATCCACCGGCTGCCGACAAATAGTGAAGGAATAGTTCCGGTTGTGAAAAAAAAAAATTTCTATAAATCCAACCTTCGCCTTCCACATCAAAGGCACACCTTCACACCCTCTCCACCTCTAAACCTCTCAACCTCTCTTCATCTCTGATAATGTCTTCCCAAAGAAACCTTTCGAGTCACTCAGTGTTCTTCATCCCTTGGATCACCCCAGAAAACAAACCTTCCAGAGCAAAAGTATTTCATATTAAAAAGGTTAAAAGCAAAAGTATCTCATATTACGCTTTCTCCTCACCTTCATCTGAAGAACATGGAGAAAGTGAGATCCTGATTGCTTACCTAGTCTTGCTCTCGAGTACTCATCTCAGACCCCTCCCAACCCACTTCAAAAATAAACCTGTGTAGAGGTGCTTCTTCAAAAGCAAAAGTACCTCACAGACGAAGCAGGAGGAGTCTGAGTTGCATCCAGATGAAGGCAGAGTCTGAGATGATCCAAGAGTTCAAGAAGATGCCACACCTGCGCAGAGACCGGACTACTTGAAGCATGTGGAGACAACGTGCTGAATCAACCTTCAAGATCAAGCCGCGACGGCCCCTTGAAGAAAACACAAGTCCGATTCAAGATTAGAAAATCTAGCAGAAGAAAGCAGGAGGAGTCTGAGTTGCATCCAGATGAAAGCTGTGAAAAAAAAAAAAAAAAATCACAAACCCGATTCAAGATCAAGTGCCCGTCACCCTTGAATCAACCTTCAAGACCAAGCCTCGACGGCCCTTGAAGAAATCACAAGTCTGATTCAAGATCAGGTAATCATCACCCTTGAATCAAAACCAGTTCAAGATAAAAGCTGTGGAAAGTCAACAAGCACAACAAAACTACACGTGCCGATTCACCCCAGTAAAGTTGAAGGAGATCCCAGCCCAATCCAAGATCAAGCCTCGACGGCCCTTGGATTGACGTCTACAGTAAGGGAACTTCAAGACGCATCTCCTACATATGACAAACACATGTATACGACACGCCTTGAAGTGGGGGCATTTGTAGACAGTGAAATTTCAGTAAATAAATGTTGACCAAAGGTCAAAATTTTAACACTCGTGTATTACATAAATTGTACACATATTGTGTGATTCGACGAAAATTCGAAAAGAGTTAGAAAAGCTGTCAAACAGGACACGTGTCAACACCTGGCAGAGACGGCTTATTTCATCTGGGATATTATATTCAAAATTAGGCCTTGGAAAATTCTATAAATAGAAGCCAATTTCATTCATTTTAATTCACCAATTCACAAATACATTTCTCTACTCCCAAATTGGAAGAGAATTCTCTGAAGTTCGTTCTTCGTTCATCGTTCTTCGTTCTTCGTTCATCGTTCTTCAAGATCAAGCCCCAACGGCCCTTGAAGAAACGCTCATCCATCCTAAGATCAAGCCCCAACGGCCCCTTGGATTAGCACAATTGTTCTTCAAATATCAAGTCCAGAAGCCCTTGAAGATCCATCCACCATTCATCATTCATCCGTTCATCCGTTTCTTCAAAAACTAAGCCCAAAAGCCCCTTGAAGTTCATCCATCGTTCATCGTTCATCGTTCATCGTTCATCTTTCATCCATATTCTTCAAGATCAAGCCCCGACGGCCCTTGAAACAACATTCATCCACCTTCCAAGATCAAGCCCCGACGGCCTTTGGAATCAATACATTCATCCTTCAAGAATCAAGCTCGAAGCCCTTGAAGCTCATCCATTGTTCATCGTTCATCGTTCTACATTCATCATCAAACATCTGAAGATCATCACTGTTCATCCCAAGAATCAAAGTGCCAAACAGCCTCTTCGGATCAACACAAACAAATCCACATCACTGTTCATCCAAGGATCAAGCCCAACAGCCCTTTGGATCAACAGCCCATCAACAAATCCATACCTTACGAAGATAGAATCAGAGGAACAAATAGAGATTGTAACCCCAAAATTCATCAAATAACAAATATATTTTGTACACGTGTTCTTGTTCCTTCAGGAAATTTTCGTGTTTACAGACTGTTCTGAGTCTCTTGCGAAAGAAGCATCCGGCCACAACCACAACTAACGAACAGAAAGCAACTGAACCAAGAGTACCAACGATGATTATCATCGATGAGGGTTTGCTGCTTCCTGTATGAATACAAAATTATAATAAATATATCTCTGGGCCTACCTAACAAATCAAAGAGCTAATCGATTTTTAGGGGGTGTAGTCAAACTGTGATCCTATAGGATTTTAATAGACTTTAAAATCAAGGTGTAGTCAATTAAGATTTTAAATGAGGATTTTATAAGACTTTGAAATCATGGTGTAGTCAAAATACGATTTTAAAGGATTTTAAAAATGTCCACACATGTTAGGTGTAGTGAGAATGCTAAGGATTTGCTAGGATTTTAGTAAGTGAGGGATTTTAATGGATTTGAGGGTGGATGGTATAAATACCACATGCCATCAAGAATCCAACCCTCCACCCTATGACTTCAAAATCCAATCGCGGAGGCTAGAATCGAACTGAAGAAGCATTCAAAACCTCCATGGAGCTGTTGTGACAAAAACAGTATTTGTACATGAACCTCAAAGACATCATTAGGAACCATGCTTTTCAGGTTCACTGGAGTTTGTAGGAACTGAAAGCTCGATATCAAAACTCTCCTTTCTTTACCCACAAGCAGTGAAATATTTTTCATGGCATCTCGGGCTTCTTTTCTCAATCCAATGCAGCCCTCATTCATTCATCTCTCTCAATCTGAAGGCATATGGTGTTCCAGACCCATCTCTGAAGTTCTTGCCCGAGCCAGTTGACATACGAGCTTCTTCGAATGGATTCCTTTGCTGCCAGGGTCGTGATGGCTGTAAGGCTTTTACTACATTTGTGATCCTATTACAAGGAAGTGGACAAAACTTCCCAAGCCAAATGCGGATCACGGATTCTTGTATTTGATCTGAAGATGGAGTGCGCACAACTTGGCAGAGGATTTGGGACCCTAGGTCTGATGGATGGAAAGCTATGGATCCATACTTACTATAAACATGTAAAAAGTTTAATAAAAGTAAAAAACAAACATCTAAAAAATCCTAGGAAATCAAGGGGGGGTGTATTCAATTGGGATTTTGAGGGATTTTAATTCTTTTAATGAATCTAGGGGTATTCAATCAGGAATTCAAGTGATTCTCTGAAATTCAATGTGTATTCAATCAAGATTTTGAGAGAGTTTATTAAAATCCTCAGAAATCCAGGTGTATTCAATTAGGATTTTAAAGAAGTTTATAACATTCCAGGTGTATTCAATTAGAATTTGATTTTAAAGAATTTGAAAAAGTTGAGGAATTTGAGGGAATTTGAGAGATTTTGTAGTGTATTTTAAGCATCCACAAATCTCTTCTCTCCCCAAGAGATTTTGAGGGAATTGAATCAACATTTTACATGGAATCTCTACAAATCAATTAGACTCCATAAAAATTCATGAATTTATAAATCCATCAAAATATCTCAAATTCTCAATTGAATACACCCCCCCAAATAAAGAATCCATACAAATCCATACAAATCTATAATACAAATCTATATAAATCTATCAAAATCCGTATGCAATTGTAGAGTCTATTAAAATCCTTTGAAATCTATAACCTTAAAAAGTACATTAAAATTCTCTGAAATCCAAATTGACTACACCCTATTTTGATTATTTGCTGTAAGAATCATCTTTAAAGGAGAATATAAAAATGAACGATTCATATTATTACGTCGTGAGATGAAACTCAACACGGTGATTTGTGGCATATGAAATTATATACGAGGGCAGCAATTTTTATCGGCCACAAGAATTGTCGAAAGCTTGAAGGATATCATCATTTACCAGATCTGTTTGTCAGCTCAGGCGGCGGCGGCGGCGACGGTGAAATCTCAGGCGGTGGCGACGGTGAAAGTTTAGGCGGCGGCGGCGTCGATGGATAAACCGTACGTGGCGACGGTGAAAGCTTAGGCGGCGGCATCAACGGATAAACCATACGCGTCGGAGTAGATGTTTGTGACGACGGTGTGTTGGCAATTACCGTCGTCGGAGTAGATGTTTGTGACGACGGTGTGTTGGCAATTACCGTCGTCGGAGTAGATGTTTGTGACGACGACGGTGTGTTGGCAATTACCGTCGTCGGAGTAGATGTTTGTGACGACGGTGTGTTGGCAATTACGGTGGGAACGGCATCTGTGGTAGTACTGGGCAATGCAATAAGAAGTAAGGAGAGAACGTAGAAAGGGATCATGTCACGGGTCTCGGAAAAACCAAAGGGATTTTGATAAGACGATTAATTTGTTCAAGTTTTGCTTAAGTATCTAAGTTACAAGTTTATAACAATGTCACGGCACGCGGCGCTTGACTGACCTGACTCCTGAGTCTAGGGGTGGGTAAAAAAATTACCAAATATTCCAAACCGAACCCAAAAAATCTCCAAACCGAATAAAAAAAATACCAAACCGAAAATTCTGAAAATTTCGGTACCCAATATAGAACCGATCTCGAAATTTTGGTACGAGAATTAGTCTCACATTTTCATTCGTTCAATAATCCCAAACCGAACCGAAATAAAAATATTTATATTATTTAATTTTAAATATATATTTGGAATTGTAATAGGCGTCGGATTTGGTTGAGATTTAATCTCAACCATTGAATACTCGACCTCACCTCACCACCCTCCTAGTCGATTTCTTTCTCCGTCTTCGAATCTAGCCACACTCACATCACACAAGTGACTCATTCTCCTCTCTCTCAATTGGCCTATCAACTCTCTCTCTCTCTCTCTCTCTCTCTCTCTCTCTCTCTCTCTCTCTCGACTTCTCATCCCTCACTGTGGAGGAGCATTCCTTCACGAGACAGGCAGAGCCGCTCACCTCTTTGATCTCTCTCTTGACTTCTTCATCCAAATTCTAGTTCACTGTGCACCGATTCTCCCCCAAATCATGTAAATTTTGGAATTAATTTAGGGTATGAATTCTAGATTAGGGTTTGTGAAATTTAGCACTTGCAAGATACTGATGTTGAGGTTGATGGTTTATGGTTTATACAGTTGGCCTTTACCAAGTAGAGTAAAAAAAGAGATCATTGAAACTTGAACCTGATGTTAAAGATCCAGTATGTCACAAATCATCTCTCAAACTCAACTTTTTTTTGTCCATTATTTTATTTAGCTTCTTGTTTGGTTATGGGAAATTAAGATTTGATGTTAATGCTGAGTATATATCTGGATGTGGAGGATGATATTTCAGATTATGTATATGATATATGTTCGATAATTACATCGAAAAATAAAAAAGAATTCTTGCTTTTTTGTTGCTGATGTGGTTGAATTAGCATTGAAAAGAATTATGTTTGGGTAAAGGCTAACTGTATAAATCATTATGTCAAGTTTCAACCCAATAGCCCAATAGCCCAAAATCAAAATTTAATCTTGATTTGTCCCGAAATCCTGAAACTATTTCGGGATTCTCGAAATTTGGATTTCCCAAAAAATTGTTTTGGGATTGGTCTTAATATTGCACAATGATCAAAATCGGCTATTTTTTATTTTACATACTAAACATCAATTATGCAAAAAAAAAAAAAAAAAGGGCAATATTAACGTATACATCTCCCTTTATTTTTCAAACCTAATTTCTCTCCTCCAATGAAATTTTGTTTAGTTTTGACCAAGGTATTAAATATCGATGATATCAGAAATATCGATAGTCCAAAAACACGGAAATTTCGGGATATAATCGATATCGATAAAAATTGAATAAAAACCACGAAAATTGTAAGAAAAACTTGGAAATTTTTATTGAAACTTTGCAGGATGTTTATTTAGTCAATTATCTACTAGTTTATCACAAAAAATTGGAAGGAAATGCATTGCATGATGGATTTAACTGATTTAAGTTGATTATATAGCGAGTTGGCAAACATTGTGAGTGTAGAAAATATGTAAATATTTTAGCATATTTTCACAAAAACATAAGTGATATGGTAGTCAAGGTGTTGAAGAAGTAAAATGGGAGGGGTTCGAATCCCCTTGGTGTTTTTTTAAATATGGAAATTTAAAAAACACGGAAATTTCGATGGAAATATCGGGATATTATGGATATTTTAGACCTTGGTTTTGACTACAATCACCTGTAAATATATAGGAGCATTTTTGCTCATCACCATAACTATGATGTATGCTTACTACAAAGCTCATCATCTAACACATATTCTTTCAACTAATTATGGTTAACTTTAATATTAAGGGAGATTATATTCACACACCCCAAATTACTTCTCCCACACCTTTTTAATTTTTTAATATTTTTCTATCAAGTATTAGTGGTGTGTAGAAAATATTAAAAAATTAAAAAGGTGTGAGAGAAGTAATTTGGGATGTGTGAATATAATCTCTCTAATATTAAATGTTCGTTTTCTAATTTTGAAAAGAAAAAAAAATTAACTATGGTTCAAAAGAAAAAAAAAACACGTGTCAAAAGATGAAGTGTATGGTAAAGATATACCATAGTTGGTGGTAGTGAGTAAAAATGCACCCTAAATATATTAGAGGATGCTACCAACATTCTCAGGTGGATATTCTCGTTCTATCTTTCATCTCTTTTTCTCATGCTGCGATAATGCACGATGTGAAAAAATAAAATAACATAAAATAAAAATGATAGATTTAATTCACGTTGCAATATTCAATACCTAATTTCTCTCCTCCAATGAAACTACGTTTAGTTTTGACGTTACTCACATCACATAGTCCCGTGTATACGGAAATGATGGGGAAATAGAAATGACGTTCCAGCCAAGTAATCAAAACCCCAAACTATATCAAATGCGAATCATCAAATATATAGGTAATAACAACCGCAAGTCGATTATTTCCAGAAGAAAATGAAGCTTCATAATACGTAGAATGGCAGCTCACAACGCCGAGTACGTAAAAATAGTCCCAGAATCATAGTCGAAAATCTCATGGTGGTAAAAGACGAGTAACCTTTCATTGGTTTTTCGGTTTCAAACCAATGAACATGTTTGGAAGAAAGATCAATCCTGCAAGTACTTAATCTCATTCTCGGTGTTGCCGTCAGATGGTTCAGCTTCTGCAAATGGCCTTCGAGGAGTGCAGGCAATGCCTTTAACAATGGAAGAATATAGGTCGAATTCCGCCTTCAGTTTCAAGCAGCAAGCTTCTATCCACTTCTCAGCTACGCTTGTAGCTACACTGTCTTGGCTGTCCCTTTCATGTTCTTCAATGGCAGGTCGTATCTCATTGTATAGAGATTCAAGATGAGCGGCAGCATCATTTTTCATCCGCTGCGAACAGAAGTTTTAACATGAACAGTTTCGATAATAGACCACTGCTGAGAGTGTGACAAAATCATTTAAGTTAAAATATTAAAACCGTACTACAACAAAACATAAATAACACAACTCCGTGGAGCTTGGATGTCCATGTAAGGGCAAAGTTAATGACGATATTTTGGTCCACCGACGAGATCAATAAAAAACTGAAAAATAAATACCTCATAGTTTAAAATTTCCTCTTGTGCTTCCTTTGACACTAAAAGCGCAGCAACAGATTTGGCGTCGACTTGCTTTTGTGCACCATGTTTCAACTTTCCATTATATTGTTTTGATCTTTTGTTTGACATGGACCCTGATCCAATGTGATAATTCCGACCTGCAGTATTACTGCGGATACGAGATATCATCGCATTCTTTTTTGAAATAGCCAGTTGATTGTCTTCTGAATAAAGTTTCCTCTCCTTGTTCACTTCTGTTTTTACCTCCATAACTACACCCTCCATTGGAACAGAATCAAGTGATTGCACAACAAGAGCAGTAGACATCAACTGATGTTCAGAATCCACATTGACATTCTCCATCATCCCATCAACATCAAACTCAGAACTTGAGGAGTTCACAGCCCTGAAAAGCCTAGATGAAGGCTCATCCTCTGCAGAATCGTACAGCGGAATTTTCTCAACGGAATATCTGTCACAAAGAGGCAGTCATATTTGAATATGAAAAGAAAGTCATAAATAGAATGCATGTCTTCAAAAAATCTCTATATATGTATGTATGTGCATGCGCGAGTGAGTGGCATGTTTCGAAAAGATTTTACTTTGATACTAAGACATAGTCAAGATAAAACTGTGTCTAAAACCTATACCTTTCAACTACATAGGCCAAAAGTGTTATGTATCTTATTGAACAAAAAAAGTGATATTGTTACCCCGTTGATCAAGAATTTAGATTTTTGGAAAATATCATGATCATCCTATAAAAAAGATTTCTATTTTTCCAAATGAACGATTTGAAGACCTATTGATTCTAACAACTGATTTTAGAGTTGATTATTAGGACCCTTCAATGGGGATATCCTCGAAACTCAGTCTTCCACAAAACTCAAAATTCTATGAAGAGTTTCCACTTTACCCTATCAGTCCAGTCAAGGTCTGAAACGGCTCAAGAGCTCTGGTCAAACAAGAATTATATTTTTTATAGGAAGCACAAAATATACATATTAAGGGGAAAAAATGGTATATAAAGAGACGAAAAATGTGTCCATCTATCAAAAGTATACAAAATTACAAACAATATATTTACAGGAAGAGAAAAAAATTTATAAAATATGAAGAGGCACAGACACGACAGTGGCACATCAATAATGACAAGGCAAGTTTTAACAAATTAAAATACCACACCATGGATGCAGGAAGTGTACACTTTATTTATTGTTTTACAGTTTAGTTTCATCTTTATGCATACTTAGCTTGTAATTAATTAATCTAAAGTTGATAGTCAAAAGGTTCATTGAAGGAATGTTAAACCAAAGTCCTAACTCCATATAAAGCACTACAGTTTAGCTCTGTAAGTGTCATAAAAATAACAATATAGAAATACAAAAATTATAAGAATAAGTATTCATATGTAACTCTTTCCTATCGAACAACATCCACCTAAAGTTTTTACAGTTTCTTAAGAAAAAGCTATAATTTCACCTCAACTATGTCATCGAAGTGTTGGGAAAATGTCGACAGGGTGTTGGGTGGTAAAAAATGCACACAGACCACGTAGAAAAGCACTGTGTTGTTGTCCGACAAACACAACAACTTTGAAGAAGTGTCGTTGCTAGATTACCATTTATTCATGCCTATAACGCAAACATGGGGAACTAATCAAAGGGAACAAAATTTAGAACTACAATAACTAAAGTATGAATCTACAAGAAGCAAGTGCATGCAGGCCGACCAAAACACAGCCTAAGGTCATGTTAAAGTAAGCAATTCATGCAGCAATCCATTCTGCAAAAAAATACTTTGAGGAGAAATGCATCCCAATGTATGGTAAATTACCTGTCATCATCGTCTTCCCATAGGTAAGTATCCTCCTGTTTGTAAAACAGTTGCACAACACAGGTTAAAATATTTAGTAACAAGAACAATTTATTGAACAAAAGGAAAAGAAAAAAAAAACAGTAAAACAAACAACAGAACTTTCTATAAATACACAACGCTAACTACAGCAACAACAACAAAGCCTTTTCCCACTAAGTGAGGTCGGCTACACAACACTAACTGCTAATAATAAATAGTCAGAAGCAAACCAATACTCGGACAGAAGTAAAATAACAGCAAATGAACACCAGAAATCATATGAACACCCCAATGCTAAAAAGAAATGAAATGAACAAATAAAACAAAACATGCCCTACGAGATAAGTATGCTAATACAATTAGGATTAAACAAAAACTACATGGAACATTAAAAAAACATACGGTATAGAGAAACTAGTTTCTCGTAGCTGAATTTATGATTGAAAGCACTACTGATGGAAGACCGATACATTAATGTGGGGGTTTTAAAGGATTCTCAGTTCTTCCCAATTTCATTGATATGTGCACAATCAAGATACGAAGTGTATTGTTTGTATGTTGACATGTACAGGTAACTGATAAGAGTGGTGCACGAGTGTGTATAATCTACTCTAGTATACTTACGGTATTTGGTAACATGAGATGGTATGTATGGGGACTTGCGGGCCTCCCCTACACATTTACATTTGGGGCACCTAACAAGGTATGGTATTAGAGCAATGGCGGGATACATGGTATATCTCAGCCAACCATTTGTTTATAGTTGGATACCACAATTGTCAAATGCTGCCACTATGAATGATTTGTAGGATACAAGAGAAGCTGGATGCTTTCGTAACAGGCGACATATTGGATGCCCTGTCCATACTATAAGGTTTAACACTTTACCACTAAGTCTATATCACTGGAAATATCTGTTTCCATTATTTGTGTAGGGTTTGGATCCTTATGGTGGGACTTGCTAGCAACATCCACTTCATGGCCTTGCCTTCAGAGCACATTTGTGCATATAGACGTTATCTGCTTTCAGATATAAGTGATCGAACCTGACCATTCTAAGCATATTTTTAGACAGTTTGGACTTGTGACTTGCACGGTTGCACCTGACCAAGTCAGATTTGATCAGAGCTGACAAGAGATTTGAAGCGTAAAATACAACTAGTATACAAAGTGTCCCATCCTTGTGCAGCTGGCGTATGATATCTGATCCAATCAGACGTAATGGGAGGCACAGGATGCCCTGGCCTTAAGAACACCTACAAGAAACATATGTAATATTAATCTAAATTGTCTTTCTACAAATGATAAAGAACAGTCCATTATTATGGGTATCATACCTCCACGCAATGACAATCATTCATAAAACCAATAGCAATCTGTCGACGCCTTGGCAAAGGATCTGGTGCCGACCGAAGTGGCAGGAAGGTAAGGCACTGAGTAGCTGATAAGTGGAAAAGCACAACCTTATAGCATGACGCTATCAGATGACCCATGTCAGGCATCATCATCCATCTATCAAATGGTGCTCTAACTTCATCAAAGAATGATAGTATCTGTGCTAACTCACGAACCCTGTCTGTGCTGCCATACAACTCGCCATAATGTGCAGAAAACGAAGACAACTCAGTAAGCAAGTCATTACGCACTTGCAAGTATCCATTCACACCCAATCCCACTAAATCAGCAACTGCCCTAAACCCACAGTGACCATCACGACAGACATCCTTGACTTGCTGAATGAAGGGCCTCAATCCAATTGGGAATGCATCTATATACGAAATACCTTTCATTGACAGTGTCCAGTACACCTGCATGAATATGAAACCTTATGTATAAATGTGTAACTATATGATATTCAATATAGTAATTGGTATCTTTATCACCTTCTTCTTGGTTCGCTCCCTTTGCTTGTGTGTAAAAGTTTGCTGACCATCCATTGGGTTAGGTGAGTAACTATCCACAGATGCAGATCTCAACTCATATGCATATGGATCCTGTTGAGTGGACATACCAATTTTCTCCCTCAGTTGACCTCGTAATCTGGACTTGACTCCTGGTTCAACAAGATTAGTTGTATAGGGTGCTACAAGTTCTCTCACTCTTTTCCTGAGCAAGAACCTATTTTCTGCATTTGCCTCCAGAAAGTATTGTTGAAGCAACTCCAACTCAGGAAATTCATTCACATCCATAGAATCCTGAGCAGAACTAGGAGGTAGTATATCAAGTTTCGTCCAATGGGGGTCAACAGACTCAAGAGGAATTGGCCGACACTCCCTCTTGTAATTCACAATCTCATGGGCACAAGGTAGACCATGGGTTCGGGGTATGACACAACCACATCCTGAACCATCAACACCAATTGAGGTGGCTAGTTTGGACTGAGATAACACCTTCTCCAATGCAAACATAGATACAACTCCTCTCAGATATTTGAATTCTGAAGACGTGAAGCTTTGTTGTGTGACCGTCAAACACATGTCAAAAGATATCTTTATGTCAGTGTGCTGTAACTCAATAAGAGAGTGTATACTTTCAAAACAACCCTCAAAATTCCCCTGGCTCATACCAAGTTCCCTCTTAAGCTTGATATGTGCACCCTGGGCCCTATTAAAACATAAAAAATTGCAAACATGTGTTAACACAAAGTTACAAACTTCATATTAAACCAATGATGTAACATTGAATGAGTAATATAACTTCATGAAATTACCTGTTTGATGTTACATTACCAAAGTGCATGATCATGTCCGTCCAAGCCGACACAAATCTGTCCTTGAAAGGATTCAACCATGTGTTTGTAACATACTCCATGACCTCAGTGTACATACTAAATTCTCTCTGTAACACTGCCAGCTCCCGTATGTAATCATTTTCTGTAGGAGAGGTCACCAGCACATTCCACTTCATAATAAATCTATCACACCTTTCCTTGGACTCAAACAAGTTTTTGCATTTGGCCAACACATGCTTATTAATATGCCATTTACATAAAAGATTTTTAGCAGTAGGGAATACTACCTCAATGGCTCTCATCAATTGCAAATCCATGTCTGTGACAATTACATTTGGCATGGGACACTCCACCATGACACCACGCAATTTACTTAATGCCCATATATAGTTGTCTTCTTTTTCAGAATTCAAAAGGACAAATGCAATTGAGAATGTAATATCAGTGGATGTGATGCCTACAACCTCTAGTAGGGGATAATAATACCTATTGGTCTTGTACGTGCAATCTATCATCAAAATGGTTGGAAATGCACGTAACAATTCCAAACTCACAGGGTGCGCCCAAAACAAGTCCTGCACACTATCTGACATAGGGCACCTCCTATGCCACTCGACGTAGTCATGCTCATTCAACTTACGTAACAGTTGTTGCATTTGAGACCTCCCCGCCTTCTCTTTGACTCTTTGCCTTTGGCATGCATTATAGATCGTCCTCATGGTTGTAGCATTGAGTTCATCCCTTTCCTTCAACGTGCTCAGGATTTCTTTGGGTCGTACTAAATTCTTTGACAAGTCTATCAAGAGTGAAGCCTCCTGCCCCGATAACCTCCCTGCATATGATCGCCCCTCAGGATACTCAGTGGATGCATGGTTATGCACTCCACATACAACCTTTAGCATCCATCCGTCCCCATTCGCTGACTTCTCCCCTTTCAATGTGAAAGGACACCCACACTTCTTTGTACCTGTCCCGCGTCTTTTTTTTGCAGCCCTAGTTTTCTTCTCCTTAAATCTTCCAGCCCTCTCGCAACCTAATGTAACTCTTGGTTTCGTACTCTTACAACCCATATCAGGTCGTATTGTTACAATAACAAACCCATTTCGCTTCCCCGTCTGACGAGCCCACTGCATCAAGGACTCTCTAGTCTTGAACATCTACAAAAAAAAAAAAAAAAAAAAAAAAAAAACCAACTAGCATGTAAGTTTCCAAAATATGCATATGGCTCTTATTGGGACAAAAGTATTTTAACGACGAAGTCGGTTACCACATAAGTAGTAAATTCACTTGTGAAATCCATTACACAGTCTGAGCTAACCCCACTATCTCGAGCAGAATCATCGTCCTGCATTCTCAAAACAAGTTTGAACAAAGAATATGTTACAAGAGGAAGCCAATGTCACTATTGGAAGCACTTCCACCAAACCCAAAGCTAATGAAGCTATCTCATAATAAATTCCGTTATCAATTTAAAGATAAGTTGGTAACCTCATTACTCGTAAATTCATTTGTGTAGTCCGTTGCACATTCTGAGCCAACCCTGCTACCTCGAGAAGAAGTTTTGCCCTGCATTAGAGAAAACAAGTTTAGATAAAGAATTTGGTCAGTGTTCTGTTAGAGAATACAGCAAATAGAGAATTGTGTGGCTATACTGGCTCCACTTTCATGTTAGTGTGCAGCCATTTCTGGTCACACGCCAAATGTCTTCTGCAGCAATATCTGGCTACACTTAATGAATGGTTGTTCGGCCACATATAACTGCACAGTACATTTGGTGCTCAGCTCTGAGTAACCAAACAAAACGTGAGCCCAGTTTTTAGTAACCAAAAGAACAAAACAAGCTCAACTAATTTGACAAATAACATACCTTTCCATTCTCACTGACTTGTCATACATGATGATTTGATGCTCCATTGACCAAGAAAACTCAATATGGGTGGTATTATGTGATTGGGGTTTATGGAGTGATGAAGGGCTGATTTTGAAGATTGTGATGGGGTTATGGCTAGAATTGGATGGTAGGGTGGGTATAAGCCTGAGTGAGCTATGGTGGAGTAATTGGAAAACATTTTAGATGTGAATTATGTTGTTTTAAGTCATTTTTCAAAGGTTATAATGGTCATTAAGAAGAGTTATTAAAGCTTAGAGTGCGCTGGTCAAGCCTAAAACATTATAACCACAAAATTTCCCTATATTTCAACATGTTAAAAACAACCCAATTTGGTCCCAAATTTGGCAAAGCCAAAATCATTAAAGAAACCCAATAAACTGGTTCATGAGACACCGTAAATATTTATTTTTCAGGTTGTTAGTAGTCTTTCTGAGGGAGAAAAGGAAATAAAACCAGAGATTTCTCTCTGCCAAACACCTCAATGTTTACTAAATTTCTCAATTAAGAACCTAATTGAAATATCGTGAACTCTACAAAACCCTCTTTGCAAGAATAAAAACCATTAGTAGAACAAAAATTGGAAATTACCAACTGCCCAACTCCCAACTGATGATGGAGATGCTGCCATATAGTAACCATTCAAGTTTTTCGTTGCATGCTTCTGAAGGAGTCAATTGGTTGTGTAACACTGTGCAAGGTTTGAATGATAGAGACTTGGGGTTCTATTTACTAGGGTGTCGAAAAATAAAATAATATAAAACCCATACCAAAAGAATTCCCTTTTCTTAAATATCGGAAGTGTGAGTTTGCTAAAGCATACCAACTCAAAGAAAAGGCTTACACCACACTTTTTTGAAATTTCACAGAACACTTGCATGCCTAAAGACATTTTCAGGTTGTCTCTGCGAGGAATGCCTAAGCTTTTCTTTCTTTACGCTAATTGAAACAATGCCTCTAAACTAAGCATCAGAAATATACCCCCATAAAAGTTTGTAGGACAATTGCAAACCAATAGAAACTGCAAACCCCTAAAACCATTTTATAAGCATAAAATATGTAATTATGATCCTAGAAAGTTGATAGCATTAGAGAGGTTAGGCAATGAATTTCAAAGCAAACAATGGGACCATGCCCAGAGAAAAAGAGACAAAAAAATGTAACCACAAAGATTGCAGAACTTGCATTATGCATCACAGGCAAGATTTTAATTTTCTAGTTCAACGGCAGTATCCAGATAATTTTATAATGAGAAAATAGATAATGTGCAGCTATGGAGATAACAGCCACTTATAGGCTATAGCACACCCTCGAAATGACTTCTTTTTCTTCTTTAAAACCTAAAATGAAGACTTGTATCCAGAATGTTCAATCAATAAATTACCTGAAAACCACGAGACTTTGCCCCAAGAAATCCTGAACAGCTGGAAGCACCACAGAGGCAGCGAACCTTAGCTCCCCCATACCATTCAAAATTGTAGTCATATGCCAACTCAGTTCCGACCAATATATCTTGTTTTGCAAATATTCCAACCCTAATTTCCCCCAAGACGTTCCACTTTCTTGTCTCACAATTTGGTTGGCTGAAAACATTAAAGTATAATAACTCAATCTCAACTTAGGGCAAGTAAATAAAATAACAGCTAGTTGTTCCAAAGATATACAAAATTTTCCCAAAAAGATTTTCCTGATAAGGCTCACCATGAATGATTTATAAAACGAGCAACGCTTCCCTTTTCAGTTGCATCAATAGATTCAGAGGCATTGAGAGAAATAATGAATGCATCTCGGAGACCTACATCAATGCAGAAATTGAATTCAGCCTCACATAAAGTAATACAAACATATATTTGGTAAGCCTATTAAATCACCTTGAATTTCATAAGCGTGAGATCTTTGCTTTGCTTCTTTCCATGATATCACTTCCCCACAGTACTCAATAATAAATTGTCCTGCCTGCAGTGTGTAAAGCAAATCAAATAGCTTACAAGAAATTACAGATTCACTCAAAAGAAAAAGAAACATAGCTCATAGACTTATAAAACTTGCCTAAAACCCAGTAATATGTATATAATTGACTCAACTAAATAATTGAATAGCAAAGAACCCAGGTAAAGAGAAGTCACTTTACAGTTTGTAACAAATCAGGATAAAACTAGTAGGCTATTACCTTTATATTCTCATTAGCTAAAAGACCCCAACCACGACCATCTGTTTTAAACAACTTTGTCTTGGCATATTCACATTTCTGAAATCTCTGTTGACAGTAAACAACCAAGTTATCAGAAATTAATAATATAAATTTCATAGTATTTGAACAGGGAATTGAAGATTCAAATTATCTTAAACTCACGCTAAGTACATCATTATCCCGATATTTTCACTAAAAAGGAAACGGTGTTCTAGATAATTTATTAGAAAATTAAAAAACAGCATAAAGAATGTTACATTAAAAATAGAGAGTTACGGATGCAATATGAAAGACAAAAATTGAATAGTGGTGCCATTGCCAACCCCATCTATTTCTCCGCACCCACCTTTAACTAAATTTTGTGGTTATAAATAGGATGATGTCGCTATCAAATATAAACTTTCCTTGTATTTGGTAACAAACTCTCAACTCCATTGGTAACTGTGATCTCATCACCATATTTTCTCTTTTTTTAAATAATAAAAGTTTTATGAAACAAAGGTAATAATAGAAAACTTGTCCATTTAACAAAGGAGATTAACCAAAATAACTGCACAAGCAAACTAATCAATTTCATACTCCCCCAGTCCCCAACCAAGAAAAATTAAACTTAAAGGAATGACCCTAAAATGGTTTGTCAACTTTAACGAATATCCCAAAAATGCTAGGTCAACAGAGTAATTTCCCAATAATCGGACGAAGGTATACCTTCTATAACCTGGATTGCGCTTGGACAAACCTAATGTTGTAAATCTCATTACTGACAAGAAACAAAATCTAAAAGCACATCCAATGAACTGCAGAACCCATAAATATATCCATTGTTCAGAATTTCCATCTACATGCCAAACTATACCGTTCTGAACATAAACAATTACAAACCCTCACTGCCATACAAAAACAGTTAAGTAACAATTTTCAAGCCATAGACAACTTTCATGTACACACTTATGTCTGTGAGCATATAATCATTTGTAAGAGGCAGGTGGATTGTGCATGCATTGGGGTGTGTGTGCATAACATCTTATTCTTTCTGTGAAGAATTGAAACTTTTGATAGATGAAAAATCGGTTAAGATCAATACTAACCCAACATGCTGATAAACATTACAAGAGGATAATATGAATTGGCAAATACAAAAGACAATTGGAAATAAAACACAAATTGGTTAAGTATTATAATCTTCTACAATCACAATGTAAAAGGTCCTGAATTATACATGGCGACGCCACGAAGGCTTACATATAAACAGAAAAAGACAAATATGAAGAAATAATATGCAAGCAAACAGATCCATATTCACAAACCCATGAGCAGGAGGTGGGAGAGAAGACACACACACAACACCAGAGGAAAAAAAATATTTACCTGATTCTTGCAATAGACACCGCAAGGGCAATGTGCAGGAGTGCATTCCGTGTTGGTTAGTACATTCAAGCACCTCTCTCCACATGCACTTTCAGGATCATTTTCATCATACTTGCATTCACATATAGCAATATCTTCCTCCGTCTGTATCTTGTGTCTGCAAATAAACAAAGAGAGGGAGAAAGAAACCTTGTTATTTAATTTCAAATTGTCAACTGCTAATGCAAATAACTAACCAACGATAACCAACTACAAAAACCTTTCCTTGAACCGATTAGCAGGTAAAAGTTGTAACTAAACAGTGTTCTATCTCATTGGTCCTTGAGGCTGACATTACTTTCAAGTGAGCAAATAATTGCATACCATATATCTTAAACCCTAAACCTCGCATTGTAGATTCAAAACAAAATGAAACAGACCATCAATCCTCCCAACTGCATCCGGCAATTAAAACACTTAACAGAGCCCAAATTACAGGCAAAGACAACAAATTGAGAAACCCAGAAGACAAATTGGCAAGTCATCAACCAATGCAGTTCGATTTCCACAAACCCAATTGCACAAAACTCATGCCGAAGCTAAAAACTAACAGAGAGACAGTGATTGTAACTTACCTTCTATGCAAGAACTCGTTTTGCTCAATGTGGGTGTACCGCGGCCCTTGTCCGGTACACTGTTCCGTCAAGCAGAGCAGCTGGCGCGCACAGTGTTCTTCAATCTGGTCAATTTCAGTGTGTGTGTGATCTGCCTCTGACTCCATAGCTTTCTGAAAGCTGCGATTCTTTCCGGTCGCTTGGTTTCTGGTCGAGACACTGTTTGGTACCCTGCTCTCTCTCCCTCCCTCCCTCTTACTGAAATTCCTCTTCCTCTTCTTCTGTCTCCCTCAACCAAAACCCTCCGTTCTTCTGTTTCTTCCTGCGTCTTTTCGATTTCCTTTCGGGGTAATTGTGAACCGCTAATTACATCCCAGTCCCTTATGATCGATTTCATTTCAATTGAGTCCTAACTAAATTTTTATTTTTAGTCGAAAGTCCTAAACAATTGGGAACTTCGGAAGGTTGCCCCCAACTTTTGCTTAATCCAACTTAGGGCTGGTTTGATATTGCTGTGCTTAAAAAAAAAATTGTTTTTGCTGTGTTGTGAGAATAAGCAGCTGTGAAATAAAGCAGTGGAGTGTTTGGTAAACTTTTTTGTAGAAGTGCTTTTGAAAAAAAAACAGTATTATAATGTTTGGTAAACTTTTATGTAAAACAGATATGAAAAAAAAACCAATTTTTCAAAGCTGGATTTTGCAACTTTCTATTTTTGACCTTTTTTTACCCAAAATTGTAAAAAAAAAACTGAGTTGAATGTTTACCAAACCAGAGCTAAGTATCTCAAGCTTCGGCTGTGAAACATGCTTTGTGATATTCACCAAGAAGTCCGAGATCTGAAGCCAACGCACAAGTTATTTAGGGAAAAATGCACAAAGAAAAAGTAGAGAGGAAACCGTAGGACTGGCTGAACTTATGCTCGACTCCAATTATTAAGGGAAAGAAAAGCAAGGATAACATACTCATTGTTTTGCCATCCTTGAACTTTCACCCGAAAGAAAAGAAAGATGAAAACACAATCATTAAAACAAAGAAGTGTATCTGCATATGAGAGCCATTTCCCAGAATGATGCAATCAAAATCAAAAGAAAACCAGTTGACTAAGAAGAAACATTCGAACTGAAAACTTATGCGTTTTCTATTAAAATATTAGTAAACAAAATTAATTCATAACAAAAGTACCAACTAAAATAATAATTGAAATGAGTAGCTCTTGCAAATACATAAAATGTATGCAATGAGATGCATGAAATATATGCAAATGAGATGGATGAATGCACTCACTCCCTTCTAATCTCTCTAACACATACCTAAGGCACCCAAGCCTGCACATCTCATACCATGCTTATACCACTTGGCTCCGAATACCTTAGAATATGAGTTAACTCCCCGTTTCCCCCTTAAGCCCAATTTTTTTTAATTAAATTCTCAGTTTCTAATTTATTATACAAGCACTTCCCTCGACACCTAATTGTATATTCAAGCCCTTTTTCGTCTGGCCAATACCTGTTATTATTTAGACAAGAATTAAACGTCCATGTTAGTGAAGAAAATTGAAAGTATAACCTGCTTCTAGCTTTTACCCTTCCAAACCTCATCTTTTATTTGTTATTTCAATCCACCACTTCCTCTTCTTCTCATCTCATTTCTTTTATTTTCTCATCACAAACCTGCTCATTTGCTTCCACCCGACTCTCCTCTTCCTTCCACCCAACACCCTACCCTTTAATGTCTTTTTAATATCTTTTGCTTCTTCTTTTCATTCCCTCGAGAACCACTGCATGCTAGCCTAACATTTTCTTTGAAATTTCCATCTCCTTTCTTTTATACAACCCAAGCCCCTTCTTCCTTCTCCTCCTCCTCCTCCTCCTCCTCCTCCTCCTCTCTCTCTCTCTCTCTCTCTCTCTCTCTCTCTCTCTCTCTCTCTCTCTCTCTCTCAACAAACACCTCATCTCCTTCTCATCATCTCAGTCTATCAAAATTTCATAATCAAGGTGGTGATAATTGACGGGAATGGTTGAGGCACATGGAGTCGTTCTCATGATAGCTTCGAGACGCAAAGAATTTAGGTTTTGTAGACCAACAATCTACTATAAAGCTTTAGAATTTAGAGAATATGAATATGAGCTAACTAATCAAAGCATCTTATTCCCTAAAAGCTTAAGTAATTATAAAGGGTAATTTATTAAAAAAAATATTTGAAAGGACGTTGGTTTTTGGATTTGGCCTACTTGGGTGTAGTATGAGCATTAATTGATATGAGTTACAATCTAGTTAGATTAGGTTTGGTTAATTGGGTTGGGTTTAGTTGGGATGGACGGGCAAATGATCAACCCAACTCAACCCAATCAATGAACGGGTTGAAATTTGATTGGATTCGGGTGGGTTATAACTAAAAAAAACCCGCTTGTTCGGGTTTAAAGTTGGTTTAGACATGGACGGGTTTGGGTTGGTCCAACCCAAGTTGCACCCCTAGCAGCTAGTACTTGATTTTTCAACTCTTGTACACTTTTTTTTAATTAATGAAAACGTTTAAAGTATATACATTAGAACTACTAAAAAAACCTTGTCGCTATAGAGAAAAATTGAGAAAAAACCTCATCCGTGGCCGACCCTGCCTTTAGCCTTTGGGGTTAGCAACAATCTTTCTTGGCATTGTCCCTCTCTTCCCTTCCATGTTTTTCCTATATTCTAACTTCTCCGTCTTCATCTCCTAGTTGCGGTAGCTCCTTCACTCCGGCAAGGAGAGCGAATTCTATGTTTCTTATGGCTTGTGTGGTTAGACAAAAAACCACAGAAGGAAGCTCGACCTTTGTCTCTCATGGTTCTTTCACAAATATCCCATACACATAATGAGGATTGCTCATTTACCTTTGTCATAAAGAAGGTGCCCTTTTGAAATCAAAAGGGCTCATATACATAAAAATTATGCTTTAATTGTATCCACTATGCCAATATGTTCCTATTAAAGTTTCTCTCATTTTGTGCATATCATGTTCATATCCAATTCCTTCGTTCCACACACATTTCTTTATTTTCTAGTCATTAGACTGAACAATGTTGTGGGACCATGATTTGTCAGGGTCGAAGCAAGACAAATCTGAATGCGAGTACCTCGGAAGTCCAGTCATGGACTCAACAACTCTGATCGAATTGAGTTGCCCAAATAGACAAGTGATGCCACCACATTTTACTGTACTTTGGAAAGGTAGGCGAAGTCTGCCAACTTAGTTGAGATTGACCATTCTTGTTCCACAAGATACAGAAACCTTATATGATTGGGATTGTTTCCTATATTTTTGGAGATTCATATAATCTAGGAGTTGACATGCACTGCAAGTAATCATACTCTTAAAAGGAAACAATATCTAGTCCTAAATATCATCTTGAATTCTCCCGGTTTAATACGAATTCTATATTCTAAAAAAGTCTCACTCCTCGCTAGTATAAAAACTCCCACTGAGGGCATAAATATAATAACGCAATTCACTTGTGCATATTCTCTTGCCTACTACTTGAGTCTCAATATTTCTTATTAACTTTACCGTTGAAGAGCCATTGACCGGGGTACCTTAGGGGGCAATCCACGTTAGTTTGCTTTCTTACAGGTAGCTAGACTTGCGTAGCTCCTCCGTCGGCGGTGATGCGCTAATTTGGTTCCAACATACGTCTATGAAATGTTAGCCCATGTTTATATTACTCCATTGGTAAAAACGATGGTAGGTAATGGATTGGCTTGCATAATTATGGTCTTCCTCTTCCGACCACCACATATTGACTTAAACTATTTTCGCTCTCCCTAGTATTAATCAGATTAGAATATGGCAAACCAAATAAATACGGCTTGCCCATTATCTTGTATTCGTCTTCTGGCCACATTACAACCGCAAGACGTCGGCCCACGCGCAATTCCAGACATGTCGAATTGTGTGGCGCAAGAACAATGTACTACAGAGTTTGAAGTGACTTGTGGCAATTTGGGCCGCACTCAAAAGTAGAAGTGGAAACGGTCCGGTTCGGCCCAGTTCCAGCCTTAAAATGAAACTGGAATCGAAAAATTTTAGTTGTTTGGTTCGGTGCGGTTTTGCTAAAATTTATTACTAAAATCGTACGGTTCGGTTTATGACGGTTTCAGTTTCGGTTCGGTTCTTGCCGGTTTACGGTTCTAACCAAAATTACATATATGTTTTTTTTTTAATTTTCTACTTCTAATACCAAACACATATTTCAACCACAAATTCAAATAAATTTGAGTTTCCACTACTAGATCCACAAGATTTGTGACTGGAAGATAGAAAGTGTGCATATAAATATAAATCAAAAGATAGAAAAGCTCATATTAAGACCAAAGTGTAGATCTTAAACTAAAACTAAAATGTACATAATGCATAATATACTGGAAAATAATGGAGAAAAATAATGTAGGGGAAGAAAAGTGATAAAACAACAAAGGAGCAGGAGAGAAGTGAAGAAAAGTATTGGGTTTATGCACATGGTCTTCTTGGAAAAATGTCTTTATTTATATAAAAATAATAATAAAACAATAATTTATATTAAAAGCGGTTCGGTTCGGTTTTTGTTCTAGTTTTGACTGTTTTGGTCAACGCGGTTTTTTATGGTTTTTTTTGTCATGGTTCGATTCAGTTTTCCGGTTTGGCGGTTTTTATGCCCACCCTTATTCAAAAGTTGGAATCTATATATAGAAAACCGGTCGGGAAATCACTGTAGCTTAGCTATAGTAGATTTCTGATTATATCCCTATTTATTTTATGTTATTTCAATTGTAATCTTTTTGTTTTGCTGTCAAAGGAATAACAATTTGGTGACGCGTGGGATGTTTTCTGCGTTTTCCCTCTGCCTCCTCGCCTTATCTGCAAAACTTTGTCTCCCCTTCATCTTTCTCGGTCACAATGATCGGAAAAAAAAATCCAAACTTCAAACCAATAAATCAGAGAGAACCTCAAACCTTTGATTTTTTTAGACCTCAAACCAACCAAAACAAAATGTTCTCCTCAAATTCTTCCTTCTCCCTTCTCTTCTCCCTCACTCTTCTTTCCACGACTCACTAGATACATAGTTGCGGCCAATGATGATTTCGACAATTTCATTGGTCTGAAACGGCTTCTCATCACCTCATGTACTTTGTACACGTATTGCATGTCAAGATATGCTTCGAATTTGTGGTTTCCAGTTCAAAACCTAACTGCTCCGTTTCTGACGAATTTACAGAAAACTGGTGATTCTGCTTCCGACTCCTTTTTAATCCAAGTCATCAATCTTGGTGCGGTGGGCATAGTGAGAGCTGGCCACCCGGCCGGTGTGCATGTAATTGAAGACGAAGTACCTGAATTGGGAGACGACGAATGACACCGAGTCTTTAAAGGGCTTGGATATGAGCGTAACTTAGTTTGTGAAATGAAAGAAAACGAGGAAAATTAGGATCGAAACATGAATTTTTTGGGTGAAAAATGAAAGCTTGAAGAGTGGTTTGGGAAATTTGGGGGTGAATTCAAATGGGTTTATCTGAGATTTTGGGAAGAGTGTATGGTGAGGGAATTTTGATGGTGGAATTGGAAATTGAAATTTGGAAGAAGAGAACAAAGGAAAGTAGAGAGATTTGATATTTTAGCTCGATTGTTCTTAGTAACTTGCAAGTAAGACAATGAAAATATCTGAATTTACAGAACAGGGCTTTGAGGTTTGATTGATTTTCTATTTCACACGTCTCATTTAAAATTTTGGTCTCTTTGGAAGTATATTCAAAATAATCAAAAACACTTTTAGAGAAAATGTTTCTTATAAAAAGCACTTCAAGTCTTTAAGTGTTTTTTCATGATTTACTTGCATTTTCACTAAAGATTGATTTTCTAAAATATTTTGACAAAAAACGTTTTCAGTCATTTTAAAAGCAGTTTCAAATGAACCCATAAACTGGATTGTTTCGTGTTATAAGTTTCAATAAATCTGTAAGGATAAAAATGTTATTTAACTTGGTCAGAATTGTACCGCAATATAACTATCCATGTTTACTTAATTGAAACGAGAAAATTTTGAGGGGCTTATTTACAAAAAAAATCAAAACGTTATCATTTAAAACTTTGCATAAAATAGTTGTCTTTACAACACAATATTTAAGAATGCTACTAGATGAATGGCAAATTTATCATGTGAATGTCATTGAAGTTTTATGTTGAATCTAAACAGGTTTTTGTCAATTGTTATTTTCAAAGGTTTTGACAGTTTGTGTTGGCCTAATAGAAATTTTTGTGATCATAAAACGGTCATGGGATAATATTATTGTGAATGTTATGCAAGGAATAAAGTTTGTAGAATGTTGCTGATCGACCTTTGCTGCCACCAAAATAATGTATGTAAAAAGTTGCTGATCAACGATAATAGGTAGCTTGCAATTTTTTTTAATGTATCCTATTAAATGGATTTGAGAGCTGTGATATTATTTAATTATTTTAACATTTTACATTAGTAGCTTTTATTTTTTCACATTGTAACCGAGAAACATGTATATCATAAAAAATAAAAGAAGTTCTGAAGTGACGATCGAAGAATTAAAAAGTGTTGATTAGCGTATGTGTGGTAGCTTGCAAATTTTTTTAATGTATCTCATTAAATGGATTTCAGAGTTGCGATATTATTTAATTATTTTAACATTTTACATTAGCAGCTTTTATGTCACATCCTGACGCGGGCCCCCACCACAACCCGGGCTCGACTCCACCGTAGCACAATATTGTCCGCTTTAGGCCCCGACCACGCCTTCACGATTTTGTTTCTGGGAACTCATACGAGGACTTCCTAGTGGGTCACCCATCATGGGATTGCTCTCACGCGAACTCGCTTAACTTCGGAGTTCTTATGGAACCCGAAGCCAGTGAGCTCCAAAAAAGCCTCGTGCTAGGTAGAGATGCGAATATACATATAAGGGTTACAGGATCCTCTCCCCTGGGCGATGTGGGATGTTACATTTTTTTTTTCACACTGGAACTGAGAAGCATGTATATCATAAAAAATAAAAGAAGTTCTGAAGTGACGATCGAAGAATTTAAAAGTGCTGATTAGTGTATTTGTGCAAATATAACTGTAAACAGAAATACAAACCCATGATTGAACCCCTAATTTGGTTGTACATGTGTATACAACTTTTTACATATTTTATACGTTTTAAAAACTCACAACAACGCGCGCGTACTTATACTAGTACTCACTATAAGTGCTGATCCTGAACCAAAGAAAGCAGTCATACGTTCGTCATTTCGATATCATATTTTGAACCATAATCTATGCCTTGATTTATACACTTTATAATTTACTTCAAACCATCTACCTAAGAAATTTAAGGGATGTAATGCATCCAATTCTTCAGTTTGAACTTGGGACGCAATAGTTTAAAAGAGAAATTTATGCTCACCCTAGCAATCCATTAGTTATTTTACAATTTTTATATAAATTGGATCAGGAGAGTTTTCCAAAACTTAAACAACTAAAAGAACTAAACTTTTATTGTGATCAAGTTACTGCCTTAGCCAGTGCGGCTCAACCTAAAATTACACACATGACGGTGTTAAGATTACACCACATGTCGGTGTCAATGACACTATGCATGAAATTCATGGTAAACAATTAGCGTATATATTAAAGGGGCATGGATTTTGATCACTTTCGTAATAAAGAAGTACATCTTGTATTATCCAAAGAGTGCAGTCCAAAAAGAAAAAGGGAAAAAAAAAGGATCTCCGAGTTGGAATTGTGAATGTGAACGAAAATTATGGAATTCTATTAGTGATGGTGACTGAGAATGAGAGTGGTATATAAGAAGCATCCCAATATAACTTAACATGGTTGGCCATAAGAGAGAAAGGAGAGGGATTTCACTTAAGTGGAAAGCCCTATATATGGAGGCGCATTATAGCTCCACCCTTTATCAGGGTTTTCAAGAGGCAGGAGAGAAAATATCTCTCCTTCGCTCTTGGAGGCCAGCCCTAGGGTTGAAATGTAGAGGCCTCCTATTTTGTTGGCTTTGGAGAATCCATTCAAGCATCCAAATTCAAGAATCTAAAGAGCCATAATGATGAAGATGAAGGCTATGAAGTTCAACTCAAAAAGAAGAATGAAAAGACCTCACTTTGGGTGATTAACCTTTGTTTATGCAAGAGTATTTACAAAGATATAAATAAATCCGAACTCTTTTCTCTTTTATTTGGGTTGAGACATGGTTCACAACTACTAGGCTTTGAATTTCATAGGTTAAGTTTTGTTTTTTGCATACAAGCATGCTTCTGCCATTTAATTGTTAAATGTATGTATGTATATATGTTCTTCTATGAACTTAGTTCAGAAAAAAGAAGATACTACAACTACAACATCTGCTTCTAGGGTGGAAAATGTCTTCCAATCCCAAAAACATTCTAGCTTTAATTTTTGCTGAAAACACAAATTTGAACAAAACTAATGAACAATAAAGGAAAACATAGGATACGCTGCAAGAATTGAGTCTAAAAAGCAATAAAGATAGGTACAAAAACGAACCTATCATGACCAGTTTACCAATGTGGCATTTGGTTTGCAAACCTATATAATGGCTTTACATTAATCTACTACCAAATGAACAATTCAGAGCTACTGTCAAAGTAAATATTAGAAGAAAAAAAATTGTAAACCTATCAATTTATATAGTAGTGTAGAGAAAGCTTATATAGTAGAAAATTATGAAATTTAGACACGATGATGCCCATCCTCTTAGTTTCCTGTTCCAATTGGTTGTGTCAAAACTCCTCTAAAAAGTCGATTTATTGGTTGTGTAAACACGAATTTCCTACGACCAATGAAACAAGAACACGTGTACAAGGTATATTTTGTATTAATGAATTTGGGGTTACAATCTCCTTTCAACTTGAATCCTCTAATTCGATCTCTATAAGGTATGGATGTGTTGTTGATCCAAGGGTCACGATGACTTGATCTTGGATGAACGATTGCCTCAAGGATTTGATTTGTGGCGAAGGAAGAACTAGCACGTGTAGGGGTACTTGTTGATTCTTCAGGGGTTGTGGTTGATCCAAGGGTTGCCTCAAGGATTTGGCTTGCAGCGAAGGAAGAACCGACACGTGACCAAAGTGCTTGTTGATTCTTCAAAGGTTTTGGCAAAAAACAAAGAGAGCTTTCTCGATCCTTTGGAATTCTTGGGAATTTGGATGCTTGAGAGTTTAAGAGTTTCAAAGCTTCAAGGTTTTTAAGTGTGTAATGAACTGGTGAATGAAATGAAATGCTCAGCCTTCTATTTATAGAGTTTTTCAAGCCTTGGTCTTGAGTTTAATAATCAAATCAAATAAATCCTTTCTGTCAAGTGTTGACACGTGTCTTTCTTGATGACTCGTTCGATTTTTGTTGAGTCACAAGCCATGTGTACAATTTGTGCGACGCGTGGCACATGCCATGTATGCCTCAATACGTTGAAACTTTAATGCGTTGGTCAATATTTATTTCACCGAAATTTCGATGTTTACAAATGCCCCTACTTCAAGGCACGTCGTATACATGTGCTTGTCACGTTTAGAAGATGTGTTTTGAAGTCCCTCAATGTAGATGTCTATTCAAAGACTATCGAGGCTTGATCTTGAATTGGGCTGGGAGTTTCTTCAAAGGCCGTCGGGGCTTGATCTTGAATAAAGCTGAAAATTTCTTCAAGGGCCGTCAGGGCTTAATCTTGAATAAAATGGACCACAAGGAGCTTCACATGATGGATGATCTTTTTCTTTGGTAGTGGATGAATCAGCACGTATTTTATTGTGCTTGTTGACTTTCCACAGGCTTGATCTTGAACTAGGCTGGAAGGTTTTTTGGTTTCCTCCAAAGAACTGAATTTACTTTCCACAGACTTGATCTTGAACTGGATTTGATTCAAGGGGGTGGACACTTGATCTTGAATCGAGCTTGTGATTTCTTCAAGGGCCATTGGAGCTTTGATCTTAAACTGGATTTGATTCAAGGATGGTGGGCACTTGATCTTGAATCAAACTTGTGATTTCTTCAACGGCCATTGGGGCTTGATCTTGAATTGGATTTGATTCAAAGGTAGTGGACACTTGATCTTGAATCGAGCTTGTGATTTCTTTAAGGGCCATTGGGGCTTTGATCTTGAATTGGATTTGATTCAAGGATGGTGGACACTTGATCTTGAATCGAACTTGTGATTTCTTCAAGGGCCATTGGGGCTTGATCTTGAACTGGATTAAGGTTCTAAAAAACGCTAGGCGCTAGTCGGGCGGCGGGTTAGCGCCTAGCGCCTAGGCGGCTACGCGGGGTCTAGGCGGCCTAGGCGGATTTAGGTAAATTTCTTGTATATCTTCTAAATAAGTGCATAATGATACTTACAAAAAAATTATACTTGTATAAAATCCATGAATAAGATAATAAAATAATGATAAAATGCAAAAAGAGTATCCAACAAGTCCAAAATTTTAAAACACATTAAGCTTATATGCCATATAACCATGGTGAGAAGTATTTTAGGATGACACATGTACAACAAGTTCACAATTTTAAACCACTTGGACTTAGATAGGAATTTTTTACTTTTTAATTTCATTAAAAAAAAAACGCCTAGCTCCGCTTAGCACCGCCTAGCCCGCCTAACCCGCCTAGGCGGCCGCCTAGAGCCATCCGATTTTTTCAACTGATTTGCACAAAAACGCCTCGGGTCACGCCTAGCGCCTAGGCCGTTTTTTAGAACATTGAACTGGATTTGATTCAAAGGTGGTGAACACTTGATCTTGAATCGAACTTGTGATTTCTTCAAGGGCCGTTGGGGCTTGAGCTTGAAGGAAATGGGACCACGAGCGGTTTCACGTGGCAAGTGATCTTCAATTTTGTTTAGGATGAATCAGCACATGCAGTTATTATGCTTGTTGATTCTCCACGAGGTTGATGTATTATTTTTACTTGCCTTATTTGTTACCCAGGCAGAAGCAGCATCTTCTCTGGAAGTATATCAACTATTGAAGATGACTACTCGAGAGCAATGTTAGGTAAGCAATCAGAGAAGGGGTTCCAGGTAGTCAGTTTCAGATCGAAAGTTTGATTGCAAGTGCTGACTAATTGTTCTCTTTCTCCTTGTCCTGCATGTAAGAACAAGGACAAAGAAAAAGACATGGAGAAAGCATGTTATGAGATACTTTTGTTTTCGACCCTGATGATATGAGATACTTTTGCTTTTGAAGAAGTAGTGGTGATTTGACGGCGAGGCTTTACTCTTCAATGACAGTGTCAGCGAAAAGGCTATTGAAGCTTCTCGAGCTCTTTGATTAGAGCAACGATGCCGAGCTTGGATTTGATTTAGACTCATCTATCTGGATTATGTAGTTTTGCATGGAAGGGTGTCGTGCTATAGTGATCTGTTCCAGCTCATCATTATCGGCGAGCTTCGGGACCATAGCTGGGCATAGTGGGTTCATCATTGATCCTTATGTTTCAATCTTTTGCATAGCTGAAGTGGTGTGCAACCGTTGCCTTTGAATGGTTCTTCAAAACATCACCTCTTAGCGACTCATCCATGCTTGGCAGCTTCAGTGTAAATAGCCAACATCATATCAGCTGTTCTGAGGTATTTGCTAAGGTAATTCGAGACCTAACAATAGTTAAAGATGAGTACTCAAGAGCAATGCTAGGTAAGTAACCAAGCAAAGGTCCCGGCTAATCAGTTCTTGACTGGAATTTTAATTTCAGGTTCCGACTGATTGTTTTCTTTCTCTTTGTTTTACAGGTAGGAGCAATGGCAAAGGAAAAGACAGGGAAAAGCATGATATGAGATAACTTTACTTTCAACCCTGATGATATAAGATACTTTTGCTTTGGTGTGACTTATTTGAAGAGTTATTCACAGATAGGAAGAAAACTGAGTATTCCTAGTGGGTTCGACCATTAGGGGTAAACACCCTAAAAACATGTCTAATTTATTCATCCTTAAGAGCTGACGCATCTTGAAAATCTGATATCTTCATTGATGTAGTAGCATCTTTGGGATGATCAACATGTGCAACGTTAGACTCATAACGGGAATGATACTTGGTAATAGCCTCAGGAGAAGCTCGTCATATGCCTGACCAATGATCCTTTGATCCACAGTGATAGTACATGTCTAGTTCAGTAGAAGCGGGCTGAACAAGAGCTTTGCCCTTGTTCTTGAAGTTTGGGGCCTTAAGGGCAAGTGGTGGACGTTGCTGGGTTACATTTCTTCCTTTAAGTGCGGCACTCTATTGACCTTGGGCCCATAGTAAGGTATGTCACCCATTACCACGGCCATGACGATTCTTTCGTTATTTATGGCTGCTAGAATAAGTCGCATGCACTTCAGGAGCGGTGTTCGAGATAGTGGGTCGAGCTTGATGATTCTTCATCAAAAGCTAGTTTTGCTTTTCAGCGAGAAGTAAAACAGAGATCAAATCTGAAAAGTTGGTGAATTTATGTGCCCTATATTATTGCTGCAAGACAAAATTTGTGGCATGGAAGGTCGAATAGGTTTTCTCCAAGAGATCTGATTCGGTTTGTTCACGTTGTAGAATTTTAACAGTGAACATATTCTACAAACTTCCGAGTTGTATTCATTCACGGACTTAAAGTCTTGGAAACGAATATATTGCCAGTCATGTCTTGCTTCAAGAAAGTATATGTCTTTCTGGTGATCGAAACGGTCAGCCAAAGCAAGCCATAGGGTGCGGGTCCTCCTCAGCGAGGTACTCAGTCTGCAGTGCATCATGGATGTGTATTCGAATGAAGATCATTGCAATAGCCTTCTGAGCTTCGTCAACAAGTTTGTCGGCGATAGGTGCCTCGATGATGGCTTTAATACCCTTTGCAATTAGATGGAGCTCCACGTCTTGAACCCACTTCAGATAGTTTCTTCCAAAGACTTCTAAAACGGAGAAATCGAGCTTGTTCAAGTTCAACATGTCCCTAAAACAGAGAGAGAAAAACGTGATTAGTCATATGGTAAGCCATAGACATGTATCATAGAACATACATGTTCTATAGACATGTATTGGTGTAATTTATGCATGAAAACTACAGGTTTCATGTCGTATGTTTTGAATGAAAACTTCGGGTTTCAAAGGCACTAATTTGAAACTACAGGTTCAATTTAGTTTTATGAACACTTAGTTCATAATGAGAAGTTCCTGCAATAAACACAGAATGCAATATACTAACTGAAATATAGTGGATTTGAGGTTCTTCGGGAACTCAAGTGTGAGAGCTTCGTTACTACGAAAGTATGTCATGGTTCAAAGTATAAAAATAAAGTATTAATCGTTAATGTCGAAAAGTGATCTTCAGGTCAATAATTTTGGATTCATTATCATATTAATGAACTGCAAGTCATTTTTAATTAATTCAATAAATCAGGCCATACGGGGTCAATTGTAGAATCAAAATAATATTAGCATATGGGTTAAAATTATTTAGAATGCTAAAATAATAGAATTGGGTCAAAAAATTCCCAAAAAAAAAAAAATTAGGCATGGGTTGGGTGCCTTGAGTAAAAGGCAAGGCCCTATTGGGTATGGGTTGCAGACCACAGAGGTGAGGGAGAAACCCCATCCATAGCTGAGTTTCAATTTTGGGCTGAAGGGGTGGCACAGGATAAGGCCCAGCGAAAGCTAGCCTACGAGAAGCCCAGCTGCATAGGCTGGCTACAGATGATGCAGGCCAGGGCAGCTGCAAAGCCTAGCAACCATAAAGGTTGTGGCATGCAAGTCGTGGGCCGAGATAAGGGGCAGGGCTGCAAGCCCGTGTGACATGGAACCCAAGCCGAGGCTTGGTTCTGTCTAAGGCAGTAGCAGGCCCAAAAAAGGCTGACAAATGGTCCAACTTGTCAACTTCAGCCATGGTGATGCCAAAGATTACCCAAATTTTTTTTGAAATTCCCTAGGGTTTAGGAAACCCTAAATATGCTTCTAATTTATTTTATATAATTTGACTCACAAATTCCACATAACAATTTAATTGTGCGATGCATGAAACAAATATATATATCGTGTTTGTACCATACTTTACCAACCCCGAAACTATTAAGCACCGGTCAATATTATACCGTCAAGGACCCACAAAAGTTTCCTTCCTAGCAGGAGGCCAATCATAACGTGACACATGTCAACGTCAGAGGCCAATCACAACATGACACGTGTCAATGTCAGAACAAAGCTAGAAACTCTCTTCTATTAATAGGGATCATTCTTCCACAATGAATCCCTAATGTCATTTTGTACTTAACCATTCACTAGAACTCACAAAAGGAAAGCTTGAACCTATGTACTTGTGTTACCCTTCACAATTAATGAGAACTCCTCTACTCTGTGGACATAGCCAATCTGGGTGAACCACGTACATCTTGTGTTTGCTTCCTTGCCTCTATCTTTTTACATACTTATCTATACTGGTAACTGGAGCAATCTAGCGAAGGTCACAAACTTGACACTTTTTGTTGTACCAAAGTCCTCACTGATTGTGTGCATCAACATTTGGCGCCGTCTGTGGGAAACGACACTTATTCATACTCTCTTCTGCTTTGTCAATTTGGTTTCGATAGTTCGTACACTCTCATTTGACCAGGCATCCATCTCCAACATGGGGAGTGAAGGAAGCCATAGCACACAGCATATTGTGAGGCAGCGAAGGAAAGAACGAAAGAAGTTTGCTCTTCAAGCTAAAGTCAATGAGCTAGAGGTTCAAAACAACAATATAGCAATAAAGAATGAGGTCCTCCATGAGAAATATGAGAAGCTCTTTTAGATGCTTCACGAGGCTAAGAATGCTCAAACACACGAGCTTGTCGCCTCTACAGAAGTCAACAATCATCTGAATGCCTCCCAACACAGAGGGTTACCGATATCCAACATAGATATCCCTAATAGAGATCGAGCTACCCATCAATGTGATAATAAGCTTGAGACTTCTCTCAACCCAGTTGCTTCAACTCGAAGCAGGAGAAGTGGAGGCAGGCACCTCCTTCCAGAAAGGGTAAAAGGATTGAAAGCTGTTTATCGTGATTGTCGGGACTTCCTAAAGCAACGTCGAGATAACCCCATCCACATAAACTCAAAGATCAATGACCCAAGGGTTTCTGAGAGACTCAGTCCCCTACCACGGCCTAGGCCAGCTACCAATTTGGGGAAGGGCAACAAGTCCTAGAGAAACATGAGGGTATAGGGGACTCAAAGGTGTTTCGACAAACATACCTTAGAAGTCAGTACGGCGAGTCCAAAGAAAAATCACATGCTCTTGATCAAACTTTCTTACCTCTAAGAGGCGATGGAGATTTACGAAAGAAAGCCCTAGTGGTACACAACTCTATCAAGGACCTCATTGTCCTATAGCTCATTGAAGAAGTAAACAAATTGAAGGTCGAACGACAAGCTGAGATACTTGATTGGAACCAACCTAGGCCTAGCCGTCTTACAAGGAAGATCCTTGACACCCCTTCTAAGGGAAGACAAAGCAGAAGCTCGATTTACAACTCTATACTATGAGGGAAGACCCGATTGAACACCTTAACCTCTTTGAATCCACCATGGCATACTAGATGCATACTGACGAAGAACGATGTCTTCTCTTCCCTTTGACCCTCTCTGGCGGAGCTCTAAATTGGTATTGTCATCTCTTACCTGAGACAGTAGACTCATTTGAGGAGTTGAGGAAATTGTTTGTTTCTTAACACATTTTCCAGACTGATCGCTTGCATTCTGCAGATGACTTGTACACTATTCGCCAGAACCATGACGAGTCATTACGTAAGTATGCAAATCGCTTCAGCCATGAGTATTCTCGTTGTGCCGAGGTAAATGACAAGATTACCCTCAAAGCTTTCACGGCAGGCCTACGAGACTGTTTCTTCAAGTACATGATCAATGCCAACACTTGGAAGACTTACTCTGAAGTGATGGCACAGGCTTACAACCATGCTTTTGCCGAGGCAAGGACATACTAAGAGAAACCCCCTACAACCATCCCTTATCAGCAAGTGGGGAGTGGAAGCCAAACCCACCCAAATGAGAAGACCTCAACCTTCCAAACAACATGGGTGCCTCTTCATGCCTTACGTAATCCTTCGCAAAATCGGTAGACATATCAATCCAAGAATTTATTGAACAACTAGCTCCGTTATCAACATTGTTACGGATTAAAAAAGTCTACCAGGTGATCAAAAGTACATCCAGTACTCCAAAATTATTCAGCAGCCTGCCGTTATTACCACTAACCAGGTAATCAAAAGTACAACCCGTACTCCAAAAGTTATTCGTGAGCATCACTGATGTCAATCACCATTATACATGAGCATCACTCATGACAATCACCATCATACACGAGCATCACTCATGTCAATCAACATAAACATTCATGAGCATCACTCACGTCGATCAATATTAAAGCTTCATTTACGAAGCTTCAGCTTCAAAAGCTTCATTTACAAAGCTTCAGCTTCAAAAGCTTCATTTACAAAGCTTCAGCTTCAAAAAGCTTCATGTACAAAGCTTCATTTACAAAACTTCAGCTTCAAAAAGCTTCATTTACAAAGCTTCAGCTTCAACAGCTTCATTTACAAAGCTTCTGCTGCAAAAGCTTCATTTACAAAGCTTCACCATCAAAGCTTCAAAGTTTCCAAGCTTCACTTTCAAAGCTTTACCATCAAAGCTTCAAAGCTTCAAAGCTTCACCACCAAAGCTTCAAAGCTTCCAAGCTTCATTTACAATGCTTCACCAAGCTTCACTTTCAAAGCATCACCATCAAAGCTTCAAAGCTTCACTTTCAATGCTTCATTTACAAAGCTTCACCATCAAATCTTCAAAGCTTCCAAGCTTCACTTTCAAAGCTTCACCATCAAAGCTTCAAAGCTTCACTTTCAAAGCTTCACCTACAAAAAAAAACTTCATCCAAAAAAGCTTGAAAGTTCTAGGATGGTATTAGTTTAACCTAGGGGGTGAATAGGTTCCAATTTAAAAATACAACTCAATTTCCAATTTAATTTTCAGTTCTCAAATTAATTCCATATTCACATCACATATAAACTATCCTACACATATGCAATTATAAAGATAAGTAAAATGTGCACACAAGATGTATGATTTAACAAGGCAAAACCCACCACTGGGAAAATCCTCAGGCTCCCAAGCCAGGACAAATACTAAGAGAAATAAGTACAGAAAGACTTACAAAACTCATCAACTAGACACGCATACTAGTAGGCAGTTTTGTCTCCGCTTTGCTACTTGATCTCTCTTTAGCCTTTGAGTGGAAGTGGCACAACACTACCACAATCATCAATCACTGTCTCCTCGAACTTTGCAAGATACTAACGTGATCATGCAGAATGTTTATATGATAAAGTTTTTGTTTAAGAAACAATCAATTACGAAAATCACAAGGCACATTTTCATAATTGACATTCAATTTAAAACCCAAATGAAATCAGCATGAACATAATATTTTCTCTTTAAAAACACATGCTGTTGAAACCATAAAATAGCAGCAATATCAAAAATATTTTTTTCTTATTCGAAACACCAAGCTGCTGTCTCAAAATCTTTTTCCAAAGAAACCAGGTTATATGCATATGCGGCTTTACTTTGACAAACCCCTGACATAGCTCTTATATAACTCACGGCACCTCACCTATCAAAATGATAAGGATGGCAATCCATGTAATTAGATGACTCCCATCAACATGCAATCAGATAAGTCCCATGTAATCAAATAAGTTCCATCATGCAATTAGATTATTTTGAAAGCATGTTTTAATAATAATATAGAAAAGATAAGTCATTCTAAGGAGATAAAGCACACAAAGAATACGAGTCCTATCCCAAATACAATATCATGAGATGTAGTTGGATGCATACGTGCAAACATACCTGAATACGTATCTCGTTCACGTAACATCTTCTCATCAAAGGTGTGAGAGACCTCCCTAGACTTAAACAATTACAATTGAAAATATGTAACAAGTCTAAACTATTACAGACTCAGGTATTTTGTCAAGAATTGCCAATTTTACCCTAACAAAGCTCCACCCACAAAGCTTAAAAGCTTCACACACTCTTGATCAAGATAGTGTGAAGCAAAATCAATTTATGGTGCCTTCACTCAAAAAGCTTCACCCAAAAAAACTCTACCCAAAAAAGCTCCACCCACAAAGATTAAAAGCTTCACACACTCTTAATCAAGATAATGTGAAGCAAAATCAATTTATGGTGCCTTCACTCAAAAAGCTTCACCCACCCAAAAAGCTTCACCTAAAAAAACTCCACCCACAAAGATTAAAAGCTTCACACACTCTTGATCAAGATAGTGTAATCAATTTATGGTGCCTTCACTCAAAAAGCTTCACCCAAAAAGCTTCACCCAAAAAAGCTTCACACACTCTTGATCAAGATAGTGTGAAGCGAAATAAATTTATGGTGCCTTCACTCAAAAAGCTTCACCCACCCAAAAAGCTCCACCCACAAAGCTTAAAAGCTTCACACACTCTTGATCAAGATTGTGTAATCAATTTTTGGCGCCTTCACTCAAAAAGCTTCACCCAAAAAGCTTCACCCAAAAAAGCTCCACCCACAAAGCTTAAAAGCTTCACACACTCTTGATCAAGATAGTGTGAAGCAAAATCAATTTATGGTGCCTTCACTCAAAAAGCTTCACCCACCCAAAAAGCTTCACCCAAAAAAGCTCTACCCACAAAACTTAAAAGCTTCACACACTCTTGATCAAGATAGTGTGAAGCTAAACCAAATTTTTATGTCCTAAAAATAGCTTCAACCATTCAAGCTATATACCCACAATAAAAACCTACATTCAACAAACCTTAGCTATTGAACTACACACACTCTGATCTTGAACAAATTTTTGCAACTCTTGCTCTTCTTAGATGGAGCTGAATTTTGGATATCTTATAGTCCTTGAGAAGATGAACAACTTTCAAGAAGGAACTGTTTCTGTTTGAGCAACGGAAACTAGGGTGTTGAAGCTCCAAACAAGACGGTCAGATTTCTACAGATTTTGAAGCTACTATAGTGGTTCGAAGATCTGAAAATATTTAACAGTTAGTTTGTTCTGAATTTTTGATATGTTATGGAAGAGAGGATAAGGAACAACTTTGATGAAGAAAGTATATTGATCTGGGCAAGAAAAGATGGAGTTTCGAAGCTCACAACAAGTCTGACGGGTTGACAATAAATTATGAACAATCATTGATCATATATGAAATTCTGAAGTTGTACTGCTCTGATGGATCTCAAATTTGGATATATTGTAGCTAACAAGTTAAGGAATAGCTTTCATGAAGATGGCTATGCAATTTGTGTTACACCTGCCCCCTTAATTAATGTATAATTTCAGAAATTGACCCCAAAATTATTACAAACTATCAATTTGACCCTAAGTCCCTAAGCTGCCACGTGGCAGCACCCCAAACCCCCTATCTTTTCTCTCTTTCTATCCCCTACCCCCGTGAATCTCTCTCTTTCTTTCCTTTTCTCTTTCATTTTCGGTCACTCTCTCAGTCTCTCTCGAAAACTCTTCTCTCTCTCTGTAACCCCTTCATCTCCTTCTCTTGCACCAAGAACACGCATGCCATTGCACCCACCCCCATCTTCGTCTCTCTTTCACTTATCTTATCTCTCTCATGACGCTGCAACGAACGGAGGAAACCTAGAAAATTCTCCGGCGAATTATTGTTATTTTCCGGCTAGGTAAACCTCGGGACCCCCTTTTCTGGTTTGTTTCGTTGTTGGGTTTGTTGTTAGGAGTTAATTTTGTGGTTATTGACAAGGTTTTGGAACGGATCGATGCAAGGGTGAGCACACCCATTTTCCGACAAAACCGTGAGCATCGAGGCTTTTTCGAACAAATCTGGTCGATTCACGTCGATCAAAAGGTACCAAAATACTCATTTGGTCTTACGCTTCGGTACTTAGATCGAGGTCTAGGACCCTTGTTTTTCGTCGGCAGGAGCTGTAGAAGCTCTGGCGTTCCCTGTTGTCATTTTTTCGTTGCATCCAGGCCCTTCAGGTCGACCCAAATCCATCGGGCTTTAGGCCCATTTTGGATAAACCCAATACCCTAGCCCGTTTAGTTTTTAATTTAAGTTATATAAAAACTAAAAAAGGCTTTGGGCCATTGTAGTTGGGGCCTCCAGCCCGTTACAAATCCAACCCAGTCCTAATGTTTATTATTAAAGGCCTTGGGCTGTAACAACCCACTTTAAAATTATACTAAATTACAAAAATACCCCTGTGTGGGTATTGCAATCAACCCATTTCTTTTTCTTTTCCTCTCTAGCCGAGTCTTTCCTTTTACATTTTATGAAAACTTCTTTCTCTCTTTAAGTCTCGAATCCTCTCTCTATCTCTCCGTTCTCTCTTGCACCGAGAGACACTACTATCACCTTCACCACTCTCCGTCACCAAATCGTGCCACATAACCTTCATTTCTTGCATCATCATGGCCTAGGGAGTCTAGTGATACCCTTGCATGTGTGATCAGTGACGGGGAAGGGTTCAAACTCGTAAGCTCCGAGAGCCTCAGAGCTCTATTCTAGAATATCAGGTGAGATTCTTCCTTTTTCCTTCGAATTTTTGGGATTTTCGTGTTAGTGATATGTTTTTGTGTGAAAAATCAAAGGTTAAATTCTGGTATTTTCTCTGTGCATGCTCTGTGTGTACAATTCCAGAATCCGACGAGACCTCCGACGAATTTCGTGACAATTCAGGCCAATCCCGACCACGGTCGAGTCTCAAAGTGGTAGATTCTAGTTCCTTTCTTCATTAGTTTTCTTTTTAATTTAAAAAGCTTTAAAAATGGTCGAGTTATTAACCCCAAACCAAAGTTGTGAGAATTTCCGGCCAAAATCTCCGACTTTCTTCTTCGATGGGTCCGATGACCCACGGGCAAACTCGGGTCGATCCGACCCATACTTAAATTAGGCCCAAATTCCCTTAACACAGCTCAAGTAGTTTAAATCCAAATCCAGCCCTTCTGATTTCTTTGTCCTGCGGGCCGAATGTGTGGCTATGTGTGTAGTATGTTTTGAGAATGTGTTTATGTGGGAATACTGGGCTGTGAGTGTATGTGTGTTATGTGTGTACTGTATGTGTGTGTGTAGGTGTATGTGGGCTGCGTGTTTGTGTGCGTGTGTAGTGTGTGTACCGTGTGCGATAGGTGTGTGTAAGAGTGTGTGATGTGTGTAAAGGTGTGTGGTGCACAGTGTGTGTATGAATGTATGTGATGTGGGTGTGTGTGTGTGTTGTATGTATAGTGTGGGTGTATGTAAGTGTAGGTTGGGCTCAAGCCCAAATCATCCTTTTTCATCCTAATCCTTTAAACCCAAAACTTTAGAATCCTAAACCCACAAACCCAATAGGTCATAATCTTATTTCACCCAAACCTAAACCTTAATCCAAATCCAAAAATCTATTTCCATTTCTTGAAATTCTATAGTTAGGTGGTTTGATTAATTGTACATTTTTGTGCTTAGGTGATGTGGCTAGTAGGGAAATCCTTAATCTTTTCCCGCACAACTCTGCTGCTACGGAGTATCTGTGAGTGGATACTTTCAAAAATTTGCATGATTTAATTACAGAAATTTCATATATTAATAGCATGCCTTACAGATTTATGGTTTGGATAATGTTTTACAGGAAGCATAATTATTTGAAATATTTTGTGAATATTACATTGGGAATTAATTATTGGCCTATATTGAGCTATATTTTGATAAATCGTATTTTCTATAAAAACCATGAACTGGTAGACTATCTGATGGATGACGATAGGATGCTAGAACATGTTTTCAGAATACCTCTTTATAGTATAGATGATGGATGTCTCTATACTATAAAGTTGAGTTTTAGATATGTATTATGTTTTGTACGTACCTAGTGAGCACTATGCCGCCTGGGGCAAGGATCTGGTGTTGGCAGTTGGGCCGGGAGAAATAATCCCTAGCGAAAGGCTGAGGGACACGGAGATAGGCATTGGGCCGGGAGGGAGTTATCTCTAGCTACGGGCACAGAGACTTAGGTGCAGGCAATGGGTCGTGAGTATTATTATTCAGTGAAATCACTAGTAGCACACTATTGATATATAATGACTTGTGAATTGCTTCCTGAGTTGATTATGCAAGAATGATTTTTTTGATGATCTTATGTATTGATTTATAAATTGTTTTATGGCATGCTAGCGTTTCTGAAAACTATCACTTATTATGCTAGTAGTTTTCATTATATAAAAACTTGGGGGTTAGTACGTTCATAACTGTTTTCGTACTATATATGTAAATGAACTTAATCCACTCACCCTTGTTTTGCGCCCTTATTCAGGTCTTAGGAACGAGGATTACGACGCAACGTACGAGGCATTCCCCTACCAATAACTGTGTATCATCTTTCTTGTGTAATATCTTGTAATAGTCTTTCTCTTTGTAATCTCTATTTAGAACTTGCTAGGTGCACTCTAGACACTTCCGTAAACTTTGCTTAATTCCTGTAAATTCTGATGTTTAATCATGTATATATTCTCCTAATCATTACTTTCGTATTCAACAAATGGCTTCGTCACCCTTGGGTGTCGGCCAGCACGTGCCTATCCTGATGTTCGAGGAATATCAGGGTCGGGGCGTGTCATGGGCCTTTGTAGTTGGGGCTTCCGGCCCGTTCTGTTTAAAACCTAAACCCCTTAAGGCCTGGCAGCTAAACCCTAAACCCTTGGCTTAAAAAGCCTTGGGCCGAAAAACTCAGGGCCTTTGGCTCGTGTAACCTAAACCCTATAGCCATTATGGGCTAAACCCTAAACCCAAACCCTATAACCTAAATCAGGACCCAACCTAAACCCGGTTTGATCTGACTCGTTGACTTTGACCGTTTACTTCAACTTTGACTAGTCAACGGTCAACGTTGACTTTTTCAATTACCTTTTTCGGGTTCCGTTCATGATCCCTCCTAGGCTAATTTTGACGTCCTGGACCCGTTTTTGAAGTTCATTTTCTCAAATAAAGTCATTTGAATAGAGTTTGACTGAGTTAAACTCTTTTTATGTTTAGGTGCATTTAGTGCGGCATTTGTTTCTTCGCTAGCGGTGTGGTTTTTGGGTAGCGCAGTACCATGAGTGGACCCCTTCTAAAATACTTATTTTCTTAATAGAATTACACGAACGAAAAGCTTGAGTTATAAGAATGTATTATAGAGTTGTTTTTCAATAGTAATATATTCACAAGTCTTATATTACCTAATGGTCCCAAATTCCGCTACGGGGTGAAGAGATAGATTCCGGTCCATCCCGGGCGACGGTTATGGTGTTGGCATAGGGCGTGAAGTGGGTTTCCTCTGGCAATTAGCACACAGACGGGGAGATGGCATAGGGTCTGGAGGAATATATGTGGACATTCGTCACTAGTGAATGTATATATATATATATATATATATATATATATATATATATATATATATATATATATATATGAGTTATGATGTGAGATATTACACTGCATGCTAGGTGTAGGAAAACCTATGTTTATCATGATATTTATGTGTTTTCATAAATCTGGGAGTTAGTATATTGATAACTGTTTTATTATATGTATATCAAATTGGTCCACTCACCCTTGTTTTGCGCCCCCTTCAGGAGATAGGAACGAGGATTACGATCTGACCTACGAGGCATTCCCCTACCATTGATCCCGTGCTATCTATTTCATGTTCGACACTTTGTGTAATAGCACTTTCCTATCTTAAATTCTGCTTGTAATCCGTATTAGACTTATGCTTTGGACATGGTTCTATTGCAATTGCGTTTTAAGTGTTGGCAGTTGAATATTATTTAATGTAATCATGTTTCTGCTGCTTTATATTTAATTGCTATTGTTTTAGATATATGCATGCTTGTGATCATTTTCTGGGTTTTTGTTTTAATTGAATGGCTCACGTCACCCCATGGGTGTCGGCTAGCACATGTTCATCCCGATGTCCCAAGGACATCGGGATCGGGGCGTGTCAGATTGGTATCAGAGCAGTTGTTTAGAGCATATTTAGGACTCTATTATACCAATTGGTAATCATAATTCTCTTTGCATCCTTAATTTATTGTCTTTCTAAACCTTCCTCATCTGTTCTCAGAATCATGGATCCCACTGGTGGGCATGTGTCCTCGCCGAGCTCGTTCTGGAATTTGAGGAGGAATCCAACAATTGACTAATGCTATCAGGGATGCTTTTACTGGTGGCGGTAGATCAAACCGCACCTATATTGAAATTGCTCCCAGGCATGGTATCCCATATCTTAAGGTAGTCGGAGCCTGTTCCGAGGCTGATGAGTGGTTAGAGCAGGTTGAGGATACGCTGGAAAGTAAAGATTGCCCAATAGGTTATTGGCAGAGACCGCTGCATATTTTCTAAAAGGAAATGCTAAAGTCTGGTGGAAATGAGTCAAGCAAACTATTCCAGCTGGTGGTAGGATAACCTGGACTACATTACGGAGACTGTTCACCGCACATTTCTTTAGTCTCAGCTATCAGTTGAGGATAAGACAGCAGTTTCTGGAGTTTCGACAGGGTGACCTTAGTATTACTGAGGTTGACAGCACTTTCCGACGCCTGTCAAGGCATCCCTCAAGGACGTATGAGAATCCGCAAGAAATGATGGTTCAGCTATTGATTTGTTTAAATCCTGATTATCAGGAGCCAGTATCAGCAATACTACACTGAAACTATGAGGAGATGATTGAAACGTGCCTACAGATTGAACAGGGTAGATAGGAAATTGCGATAGAGTACGAGCAGGCTTAGGCTTTGGCTCAGGTTCAGGCCTAGAATCAACCCCAAAATCAATATCGGCCTCGAAACCAAAACCAGGAAGGTCGTCGTTTTCGGTCCCGAAGCACACGGGAAACTGGTAGTTCTTCTGGTTCCTTTGGCCCTAGGCACTCTTTCTCTTTCAAGCGTCAGGGCCAAGGTTCGGGTTCGTCCAGTGAAGCCTCAGGCAATGAGTTAGCGAGACGATCTTTCAGTCACTTCAGGACGACAGTCACGTGTCACTGGTGTGGAGGCACGTGACATTATGCCAGAGAGTGCTCTTCAGCTCCACCATCTGAGAATTATGCTTCTGTGCCAAACTATGGCGGATGGAGTAATCTGAGTTCTAGCTATAGTGGCGGTTATCCCCAAAACTATGGTGGCGATTCTTCCCAAGGCTACGGTGGAAGTTCTTCCCAAAATTATGGTGGTAGTTCTTCTCAGAACTATGGTGGGAGTGGGAGCCATGGTACTCAATTTCCACTTATAGACAGCCACAACAGCGTAGCACAGCTTCCGGTAGTCACAATCAGGAGAACCGGGGTGGATGGAATAATCAGGGGTTTTGAGCTCGGGGTGGTAGAAACAGCGGCTCAGGACGTCAGGTACATGGGCGTATCAACGCCATCACGTAGCAGGAGGCCGAGCAGGATCCTCAAATCATCACGGGTAGGTTACCTATCTGTGGTAATTAGGCAAGAGTTTTAATTGATCTGGGTGCTACATTTTCTTTTATGTCTTCATTATTTGCACGAGGGTTTGAATCACATCTAACTTCGCTTGGTTTTGACATGCTTGTACAAATGCCACACGGAGAACTTTTTTGTGCGATGTGGGAATATAGGGATTGCCTTGTTTTTGTGGAAGGGGACACTTTGGAAGCTAATCTAATTCTGTTCAACTTGGCGAAGTTCGATGTCATCTTAGGGATGGATTGGCTTTCCAGACATAATGCCCTTATTGGTTGCAGGGAGAAATTGGTGACTTTTAATCGACTTGAACAGCCGTCGATCACGTTTCAAGGTGAGCGATGAATTCTTCCCAGTTGTATTATTTCTGCTATCCACTGCTATCCAGGCGACTAAGTTATTAAATAAGGGGTGTGTGGGATTCTTAGCCCACGTAGTCGCGAAGGAAGAACCTTCGTTGAGACCCGAAGACGTGCCAGTGGTAAAGAGATTCACTGATGTTTTTCCCAAGGATTTGCCAGGGTTACCACCTGCGAGAGAAATTGATTTCACTATCGATTTACTTCCGGGTACAAACCCTATCTCGTTACCACCTTATCGGATGACACCGGCAGAATTGAGGGAACTGAAGACACAACTTCAAGAGCTCGTGGATAAGGGGTATATCCAGCCCAGCATGTCTCCCTGGGGTGCTCTTGTTCTATTTGTGAAAAAGAAGGATGGATCACTAAGACTTTGCATCGATTACCGACATTTGAACCGGGTGATGTGAAGAACCATTATCCTTTACCTCAGATTGATGACCTCTTTGATCAATTGAAAGGTGCTCAAATCTTTTAAAAGATTGATCTTCACTCAGGTTATCATCAATTACTAATCCGAGAGGAAGATGTTCCGAAGATTGCTTTCTGCACTAAGTATGGGCACTTTAAATTTTGTGTCATGCCTTTTCGATTGACGAATGCACCTGCAGCGTTCATGGATCTGATGAACAGGGTGTTTAGACCGTATCTAGACCAGTTCGTGATAGTCTTCATCGATGACATCTGGATCTATTCTAAAAGTATCGCTAAGCACATAATGCATTTGAGGATGGTGTTGGAAACTTTGAGAAGTGAACGGTTATATGCCAAATTTAGCAAATGTCAGTTTTGGCTAAACCAGATCAGCTTTCTCGTTATATAGTATTTGCTGATGGGTTACCGAGGTGAGCAACCGAGGAATGTTACCGAGGTGAGGAGTTTTCGAAGACTGGCTAGCTATTACCGACAGTTTGTTCGTGGTTTCTCTACGATTGCTCTACCTCTGACTAAGTTGACTCGGAAAAAGGTTAAGTTTGAGTGGGATGAAGACTGTGAAAGAAGTTTTCAGGAGCTGAAGCGGTGTCTTACTTAAGCTCCCGTTCTTGCTCTTTCGGACGAGAGTGGGGAGTTTGAAGTCTACACTAACGCATCTCTATTAGGATTGGCTTGTGTATTGATGCAGCATAGGAAAGTTATCGCCTATGCTTCCAGGCAACTCAAGACTCACGAGAGAAACTACCCCACTCATGATTTGGAGCTCGGAGTAGTGGTGTTTGCCCTAAAAATCTGGAGGCATTACCTGTACGGTGAGAGTGCCACATTTTCACTGACCACCAAAGTTTGAAGTATATCTTCACTCAGTCAGAGATGAACTTGAGGCAGAGAAGATGGATGGAGCTCATTTCTGATTATGACTGCACAATTAAGTACCATCCTGGTCATGCTAACGTAGTGGTAGATGCAATTAGTAAGAAATATCATGGGCAACTTGTTAGCTATTCATGTGCCACTACTGTTTTCGCTTCGAGAAACCGGTATCTCGGTGGAACCAGGTAAGCGGGGAGCTTGGTTAGCACAATTTCAAGTGAGACCGGTTCTTGTGGATATGGTTTTAGAAGCTCAGGAGGTTGACGAGGAGTGTGCAGGATTGAAGCGGCTGGTTGAAAAAGGGAAAAGAAATGGTTATAATATCCGAGAGGACGAAGCCTTGATGTTGGAAAATAGGTTGTATGTACCTGCGGATAATGAAGCAGTGAAAAAGGAAATCCTGGATGAGGCGCATCTCTCAGCATATGCCATGCATCCAGGAAGCACCAAACTCTACCATACTATCCGTCATTTCTACTACTGGGTCAGAATGAAATGGGATATAGCAGAATATGTGAGTAGGTGCATCGTTTATCAACAAGTAAAAACTAAGGGGCAGAAACCTGGAGGACTGCAGCAGAACCTTCCGATACCTGTATGGAAATGGGAAGACATCACCATGGATTTTTTGTATGGTCTGCCGAGGATACGGTCGAGGCTGGATGGCGTTTAGGTGATAATGGACCGACTCACTAAGTCTGCTCATTTCTTGCCTGTCCGACAAACTTATTCACTGGAGAAGCTAACAAGATTGCTCATTGATAATATTGTCAGACTTCATAGTGTACCCGTCTCTATTGTATCAGACAGAGATCCAAGATTTACTTCCAGGTTTTGGAAAGCTTTTAATGCTGCAATGAATACCCAGCTGTTGTATAGTACCGCCTACCATCCATAGACTGATGGTCAGTCCGAGCGGACGATTCAAACCTTGGAGGACATGTTCAGAGTGTCTGTTCTCTAGTGGAAGGGTAGTTGGGATAGTTATTTACCATTAGTAGAGTTTGCTTATAATAACAGCCAACTCATCAGATCGTTTGGAGAGTATCCTATTATTTGGTGAGAAGATTCCTAGCCACCACAGTAGCGGTCATGTCATTCTTCATCATAGAGTCCCCAATAGTAAGAGGACCAGTTGAGGATAAGAAAGATGGATGCCATATGTTGTCTTGAGAAAACATGGATGCCTCTTCCACAACATTTAATTCAAAATGGCGGTCAGATGGGCAAGCTATTTTCAGAAATGATAAAGGAAAAATAAGGCACAATAAATCTCAGAAGTACAAAAATAAGGGGGAACTTCTATAAGCAGTAACTCTCTAAATGTACTCCTTGAACACAATTGTGACCCCTATAAAAGGAATGGCAATAGGACCGAGTGTTCAAAAAAAAAAATTGAAGAAGCACCGCACTCCGAATTTCGAGAGCCAAGTTTCCCTGGATAAATTATTTTGGCAATCCTCACACGCAAAATCAGCTCCTCGGATACCACAAGTGACTTGGCTAAAGATCTCTGACAAAGCTAAGGCTCGTGAATTTTGAAGTGCCAGCTACCCTACTATTACACACAAGAACAAAGGAATAACACCACTACTTGCTAAGTGGGAAATCCCTATATGTGTCGACTTCCGTCCTCAATGGCAAAACAGCCTTGCAAGAAGGCCTCTCCCCGAGAATGCATCTTCAACAAGATCTACTTGTTCAAAAATCGAAGAGACACCATTCTCCGAATTTCGAAAAGCCAGACCCTCAACAAATTTGCTTGTTCAAAAATCGAAGAGACACCACTCCTCGAATCTTGAGAGCCAGGTTTTCCTGAATAAAATGTGTCACGCTTTTCACACGCAACATCAGCTTTTCAGATATCACGGATCACTTTGCCAAAGATATCTGACAAAGTTAGAACACATGAACCTTGCAGATCCCACGACATTGATGTGCCTAATAAGGGTAAAAGAACAGTATTACCACTTGTTGTCTGAGAAATTTCTATATATGTCGACCTCCATCTTCCACAACCAGGCAGACCTGCAAAAGATGCTTAACCCTTCCTCACATCCGAGAGGGTACTCCTAACAAAGCCTCTCGAAATACTCAGCTTTCTTTTCCCCCGAAAATACCTCTGCAAACAAGCCACACTAGAGCAAGAGTACCTCATATCATCAGGGTCGAAAGCAAGAGTATCCCATATTATGCTTTCTCTCTATCCTTGTCTTTGTCCTTGTTCCCGCCTGCAGGACAAGGAGAAAGAGAGCAATCAGTCAGAACCTTAGATCAAACTTTCGATCTGGAACTGATTGCCCGGAACCTTTGCTTGTTTGTTCTCTAGCATTGCTCTCGAGTACTCATCCTCAACTATTTTCAAGGTCATGAATTCCTCCGGCAAATACACCATGACAGTTGATCAGATATTGGCTCTTTACATTGAAGTTGCCAAGCATAGATGAGTGGCTAGAAAGTAATGTCCTAAAAGACCATTCAAACGCAAAGGGTACGCATCACTTCGGCTATGCAAAAGATTGAAGCAGAAAGGTTAATGATGAGCTGGAACAGGTCACTATGGCACAATGCCCTTCATACAGAACATCATAATCCAAACGGAGGAGTCTAAGTCAAAATCAAGCTCGGCATCACTGCCTCATTCGAAGAACTCGAGAAGCTTCAACAACCTTTCGCTAGCACCGCCGCCGAAGAGCAACAGTGTCCCATATCATCAGGATCGAATGTACTATAGATTTGACGGAGTTGTTTTGACCCTCAAATTCTGGAGTCGGCTTGCTCCTTTGGAGGAAACTAGAAAACCCTTCAGCTCAGTTCAAGAATAAGCGTATGGAAAGTCAACAAGTACAACAAAGCACGTACCGATTCATTCGGTACCTCTTCAAAAGCAAAAGTATCTCATATCATATCTTCTCCCTTTGCTTCTCCTTATCATTCTTGCAACCTGCAAGACAAAGAGAAAGAGAACGAGCAGCAAGAGCCTGAAGTCAAACCTCCGATCTCAGCGGCTTGCTTGGAACTCTGATTGCTTACCTTGTCTGTCACCTCATTCAGCAGATCTTCTCAGTCAGAGACTTAAGGGACTCCCACTATATGGTTTGTATCGTACTTGACCAAGCCTGAAACTACAAGTAAGCTTCAAGTAAAAATGATACATTACCTTGTGCGTCAACATATGTTCAAGATACCGCTCTACCTATGGGACAGAGGCAACTGAAGATGATACCACACTTTGGCACTTAGAAGTTTCGTGATTACTCAGTGGCTTGGATCTTGCAAGTCCCCAACTGAGAAGCTTCCTTCACTCAGGAACTTAGGTAAGCACTGTTTGTACTATACTTGACCAACCCCGAAACTACTAAGCACCGGTCAACATTATACCGTCAAGGACCCACAAGAGTTTCCCTCCAATCAGGAGGCCAATCACAATGCGACACATGTCAACGTCAGAGGCCAATCATAACACGACACGTGTCAATATCAGAGGCCAATCACAACATGACACGTGTCAATGTCAGAACAAAGCTAGAAACTTTCTTCTATAAATAGGGATCATTCTCCCACAACGAATCCCTAATGTCATTTTTTACTAAACCATACACTAGAACTCACAAAGGAGAGCTTGAACCTATGTACTTGTGTAACCCTTCACAATTAATGAGAACTCCTCTACTCCGTGGACGTAGCCAATCTGGGTGAACCACGTACATCTTGTGTTTGCTTCCCTGCCTCTATCTCTTTACATACTTATCTATACTGGTAACTGGAGCAATCTAGCGAAGGTCACAAACCTGACATTTTCTGTTGTACCAAAGTCCTCACTGATTTTGTGCATCAACATATCGTAAGGAAAATATAAACATATAGGGGTTCATGCATCATGGGGAATGTTTATATTCAAATATCTTCTTTTATTTTAAGTGTACCTGATTAGCAGAAAACAAGTATAAGCCTTTGACTTTTGTAAAAGATAGCCTCCTCCTACGATGCGTCAATTCCTCATCTTCTGGTAAGAGGTGTTGATAACTTGTTGTAGGCCTATTTTACTGAGCAATCTAAGTGTTTAGATAGAGAGGAGCCGACGACACTAAGAGAGAAGAGAGAGTGATTTAATTGTGAGGTGTGTTTGATTTACCCCATGTGCTTTTATTTATAGTAGTATGATAGGCAAAAACCTTTCCCTTTAGGATTACAACATTTAATAGGTAATCTACTCCTAATAGGAATATAAGATACATTCTCATATCTACTAGGATTTACACAATCACATTCCTATTTTAAATATGACTGCAACAAAGTAATGATTTTTGTCTAATTTTTTATGGTAACTTTAAAAAAAATAAGATTTATATAAATTATCCTAATTTATTTTCATGAACATTTTTACCTAAAAATTTAAATTCCAATAAATAATGAAAAATCACACAACATACTCCATTCTTAAACCCAAATCCATAATTCAATCTCACAATAGATACTAATACAAACTATAATTAAAACACTACATAAAAATTAAAACAAAGACATTAGTGAATAAAAATTACAAAAATTAGGTACATGATGTTTTGGAATCTTGAACAATTTAGAAGAGGGAAAAAATAGTTTTGGAAGTGGATAGAAAGAAAAAATGGAAGAATTGTACGAAGAAAGTGAATTTCTTGTGGATGTTTGAACAAAACTATAAGTATTTATAGAGTTTTTGATGAAATTGATTTATCACTATATTTTTTTTTAAATTGTTGTAGCCGTTAAATTTAGTTTTGGGCCGTCAAATTTTTATTTTTTTCCGTTAGATTTAATCTTATTTAATCACAGTCGTTGAATTATAAGTAAAAAAAATTAAAATATGACCGTTGGATAAACCCTTCTAGCCCCATCAACTCACAAAGAACCGCCGCTAGTGGCAGACAACTCTGTCCACATGGACTCCAGCATGTTCTGTTTGGCGTGTAGCGAGTTGGTCTAGGTTTTGGGCTAAAGGTAACATAGTACAGTATGCACAAGATTACATATATAAGAAACAAATAGATGTGTAATAAGACCACTCAATGATCTCTGTCTTTGTGAATCCGCAGGAGCTTTTCAACCACTTGGGTCATGGTAGGTCTTGCATTTTTGTCTTCCTCTACACAATGCAAAGCTACTTCCAACAGAATCTCCATCTTTCTCACATCATAATTCTCTCCAAATGAACGGTCTATGATCTCTCCCATCCTTGATCCAATCCCACCTCTTCCATCAACCTTCTCCCTCACCCAATTAATCAGTCCTCTCTGCTCACCCTCAACGCCACCAACGCCAATTGTAGGGTTCTTCCCAGTCACCATCTCCAACACAACAATCCCATAGCTGTAAACATCCACTTTCGACGTAATCGCCTGGTTGTACACCCACTCCGGTGCAATGTATCCTCTCGTTCCTCGTATCCTCGAAATGCTCGAGTTTTTTAGGCCGCCCCTGTTGATTAGCTTGGAGAGTCCAAAATCTGCAAGCTTTGGTTGGTAATTTGAGTCCAAGAGTATGTTTTGAGGCTTAACATCACAGTGCAAAACCCACTCCAAACACTCTTCATGCAGATAAGCAAGGCCTTTTGCAGTCCCGACAGCAATCTCAAACCTCTTCTCCCAGTCAAGAACATTGGAAGATAACTTATCAGCCAAGGAACCATGCTCCATGTACTCGTAAACGACAAGCTTGTGCTTTTTCTCTGAGCAATATCCCCACAAGTCAATCAAGTGCATATGGTTCAGCCTCCCAATTGTGTTAGCTTCACCTAGAAATTCAGCTTCTCCTTGATCAGCCTCGCTAAGAAGCTTAATCGCTGCAACTCTTTGATCAGCCAATACGCCCTTGTACACGATTCCTCCAGCCCCTCTTCCAATCTCTTCACTAAAGCCCCGTGTCGCCTTCTTGAGCTCGGCATAGCTAAATCTTTTAAACCCTGTTCCAGCAAGAACATATCCCTGCATATCCTCGTTGGAATTTCGCCTGGTAGTATTGCTTAACAATCCCCAAACCAAAAGGATACAAATGATCTCAAACCCGCCGACTCCAATGGCAAACCAGAGCAGGAATTTCACTGAACTAGCCACACTGCTTTTCACATAATTTCTATTTAGACCAACAACTCTGCTTAAGCAGCTTAACCTATACTCTTCCTGGGGCCTTTGATAATAAGAAACATGGGTTTTCGGCAATCTCAAATACAGGTCCCCGACAAAGCTAGGGGACCTGTGCCCATTGAGCAATACCGTCTTGGGGTAACAGCTAAATACCGGTGTGCCAAGAATGAGAGAGTATTGGAACCCTTTGCAGTTACATAGTTTCAAGCATAAATTCTCACAATCCCTATACGTGTAGTTCTCGAAATAACCGTAATCATACCCGAAAAACTCGTGCTTTGAAAATTTAAAGAAAGTTGACTCACCTTTGTTGCAAGTGTAATTAAAGTGAGGCTCACAACCATAGTACCAATCAGTATGATTTTTCATCTTGTAACCTGGAATACAAGAGCACTTTCTACCATGAAATGGATCATAGCTGCAGACGCTGTTAACTCCACAAATGCCATGAATCTTACATGGATCGGAGAAGGCTTGCGCTGAAACGCTCCATTTGTCCCCGGGCTTTCCCCGACTATACAATCGAACATTTCCATCAGAATCAACCGTCAATCTTCTCTGCAATCCTGCACCATAATCAGCTGCCATTAATGTGAAACTATCAGACGAAGTAAAGTTGCCTAACGAATCAAGCACTGCAGTTCTGCTGCTGTTATCCATGGACCTTCCAGCAGTCTGGCCTGTAATCCATGGCTCAAACCAATAGACGCTGGAGACCTCAAGACCATCGAAAAGTAGACGGAGGAGGTTGTCATCGTTGAAGAAGAGCTTGTAGAAGCCAGAGGAGAAGTTGCTCTGGCTTCTCATGGAGACAAGCATCGTGTTTCGGGTGAGCGGTTGATGTGGAAGAAGGGTGTCAGTTGGGAAATCAAAGCTTTGCCATAAAACGACACGATCAAGGCATAGTAAAACCAGATTGCCTGAGTTCTGGAGGGACAAGTGAGACGGCGAGAGTGAAGTAGTGGTTGTTGCCCAAACAATAGACTGGCCGGCATCAGTTAAGATGAGATTGCCGGAACTTTGGAGTGAGAGCTTTGAGTGTTTCCCGTTCACCGGTTGGTCGCGATTCGCCATCCAAACAACCGTGCCGTTTTGGTAGTGATTGGAAGGAGGCTCGGTGAACCAAATGCCGAAGCAAAATGAGTTGTTGCCAACTTGGTGAAAGCCGGCAGTGAAAACCCCATCCGGTGAGATTAAGACATCATCGGGTTTCTCCACAGAGAGGGATGAGCCTCTACGCAAAGTGTCCGATGCTGAAGACGAAGGAGGGGGATTCATGGCTATCGAAAGAAGAAAAATGAGAAACAAGGTGCCCATGTGACCAATGAATGAATCCAACATTGAGAGTTGCAGCACTAAATAAACCCGTCCTACAACAAATGGTATTATTGACCAGTCAAGAAAGATTTCTGCTTCCAATAATTTGACCAAGACTACTATGGTTTTCTGTTTCCACGAGTTTCTAATAACTCGACTGATTAGAAACGGAACTCAAGCGTGCGGACTATGTCAAGGCGACCATATATTTTACTTGAGCGAGGGACTGGGGGCGTTCTGAGGGTGCGTTTGGTACGCAGATGGGACGGGACGGAACAGAACGGGACGGATGTTGTAAATTTTGAAAAAGACAAGGGGCATTGTTGTCCTAAAATGTTAAAAATTTCTGTCCCACAGACGTGGAACAACCCCATTCCAGGGGGGAGGTGGAACCAAAAATCATCAAAAACTTGTCCCGTGGAACGCCTCGTCCCACTCGTTTTAGGCGTACCAAACGCGGAACGGAACGCCTCGTCCCGTCCCGTCCCGTCCCGTCCTGTCCCGCGTACCAAACGCACTGGATAGATTCATTGCTATGCTGAGGAAAATTGGACTCACAAAATTATATTTCGTCTTCAAGTATTAAGACATTTTTTAAGTCGTCGTTTAAATGGTCCAAAATTTCTCAATGATTTCATCATTTCTGCCATTAGGATTTTCTCAATGGAGAACAGGAGAATTGCGTACACATCGTGAAATTATGCTTTTCTACCATGATTAAACCTATTTTCAAGACATTATCGGTAGAAATTTGAGAGAGTGAAGTTGAGCAAGCATTAGAAAATCGATAAATCAAGCAAACAACCTTCTCCACATCGTATTCGTCTTCAAACGAAGGGTCTATGATCTCTTCTATCTGTGGTTCAATAGAGCTAGTTCCATTTACCTTCTCCCTCATCCATTTACCTGCACACAACCTTATCCTCTTTGCAAAACTCAATGCTCTCACAAAGCGCGATCTTATTGTAGGCAGAATATATATACCAACACACATAATACGTACAGTGAAAACATTTGACACTCACCAAGTATATATTATAGAAATATGAATTGTAATACAATAACCAACAACCTGCAGCATAAGATCGACAGAAGCATTGTAGCATACATCTAAAATAATAAAGAGAAAATTAAGCAAGACTCCAGGAAATCCTCAGCTTCAGCAGGCTCATATGCAGTCATTACTAAACAATGGATGAGTCGTATGACTTGTGCGATACGGGCAGGTGGTAAGTCACTTCGTCTACGTCTAGCCTGGAATCAGTGTGCAGCTCAGCTATCATATTTGGCATCGGGCAGTCAAGAAAACTGTGGCCATAGTCAATACAATTAACACAGCAAATGGCGCGAGCATATGACATATTGTGCCCACACATATTATCCTCGCGAATACAGCGCCTACAAGCTAGTTCATAGCCCTCACCAACAACAATCACGCCAGGCGGGATCCTAGACCAGTAGGGGCACATACTTTGGTCACAGCCCTTCCGAAGGCAAACTGAACACTTGGAAGTACGGCGATGTTTCTTCTTCTTCTTTAAAGTAGGCGGGGCATTCTCAAGTTGTAGTCGAGTCATAGAGTCATCCAAAGCCTCTTATTCTCTCTTCTCACCTGCATCATCTATTTTGTTTGCGGAAATGTTCACAAATTAATAACATATACGAGATAATTACTCTGTATTCTCAATCTCATTCAAACTAATCACATACTTAGCCAAACTAAGGGAGCAACATAGCTTTCTTAATTTAAAATTAAAAAAAAAACTTGCACGCGCGATACTTAATTGTGAAACTAATGAAAACAAAAATAAAATGAGGTATGAAACTAATTAGGTATAGCAAGTTCGTTTCTTCATCAAAACAAACAAAATTAGGGATATGAAACTAATTAAAGGGTAATTCTCCCATATGCAGAAAGGAAAAACAACAATTTTTGTTCAGCATGTTTCCTCAAACTCAAAACATGTACATATGGTTATGGAGATTAGTTAAAAGGGTAATTCTAGCACATTTTGTTGAGAGTTCTACAGAGGCAACCATGGCCAAATACTCAGATATTGCAAAAACCAAAAACACAGCATTAATATTTAAAAACAAATAGTCACATATGAAAATTACAAATAACCTCCCTCATCACAAAGAAACCCTAAAAACAAAAACCAAAAGCATCATACCTACATCTGGATCTCACCTAGGTGCTTCGGCTGTTAGCCTGAATTCGTCCCTTGCCCGGATCCTAATTCCGTTTCCGGGAGGCGCTTGGCATTGGATTTGGATCCGGGTCGGCGATTCCTGTCTTCGGATAGGCGGTACATGGCTTTGTCTCATAATAAAAATAAATAAATAAATAAAACTTAATTTTTTAACTTAGAATAATAATACAATAATATATATTTAACATATAATATATCAATATATACAATATGACAATTGTATTTTTTTAATAATTCTTTTTAGTGATTTTTTTCTTAACCGGTCGAAACGGATTACCTATGTGTTACCCATATGTATAACAGATTCTTAATGGGTCACCCGATAGTGATCTGATTAGTTATCGTGTTGATTTGAAACTTGTTATTTTCATCTTGTGTAAAAAACTGCCGGATCTAGTTTTTTTTGCTCTTTCGATTTTATAATCCATGTACATGTGGACTGCATGGATTGATAACCACTGGTTAGTTTCACAAGCTGGATGCAGCTTCACTAAACACACAAGCTATATGCAGCATCACTTGGCGCGCAAGCCATATGCAGTATCATTTAGCGCGCAAGCCATATGCAGCATTACTTAGCAAACAAGTAGATGCAGTATCACTTAGCACACAAGTAAGAAAGTTTTTAGGTTTTGACTCGCCTAACGTATCTTTATAGGAAAGTACACGATGAGGAAATTCAACAATAGGGTTTAATAACTAACTCTATATACACGACTGCATGATCACATTGACGTAAACTTGAACTGAACCGTCAAAAACCCCAAACGGCACCAATACAGACGACTGCTTCACAACCAAACGAATGTAAAGTAATGAGGAAAATAATTACTTGTAAAGTTTTTCACACATATCCATGATGAGATCCGCATAACCACCAACCAACTTAACCCGCACCCATATGCAACTAATTAAAACGACTGGCATGAAGTATCTTTGCAGGAAAGTAGACAAACAAAATTAGGGATATGAAACTAATTAAAGGGTAATTCTCCCACATGCAAAAAGGAAAAACAACAATTTTTGTCATACTCAAAAGACTAGAAACCTAAAGACTAGAAGTTGGAGAGAGTTTATCAAACCATAGAGTACAAAATTGTATCATACTCGAATGAGTGCTTTGTAGCATAGTTGCTTAAGAGGTATGTCCTTGCATCCGAGATCCCCCTTTTGAATCAATGTCAAAAAGTCGGGTATATGCTGGTCAGCCCTGAACCCCCTAACCTGCAACACTTCCTCCTCTATCATATTGTCACAACCTGTTTTGAAGACCTAACCACACAAACTTTATGCTCTTCTTGGTAAAGGAAGTGTCTCATTCCGTTGATAATACCAATGGCGAACTCCGGGATTTCACTGACCTCATTTAGCACCTGCATTTACAGCAATTCGTAGAGTAACTTTTTCTGATAAAGTTTGACTTTGAGTAAACAGTAGTCTCCTCGGAGCCAGGTCAAGGGATGAGCACATGTATTTGCATTTCTTTTTGCTTTTAGATTTCCAAGCCTGCAATGTCGACAACAAATTAAACAAATTTTAAGTCATAAAGTTTGGAAAAAGAATATGCTAACATAAGCCTTACTAAATAAAAAAGACAAGAAAAAAAAGTATAACTTACAATGTTTTGATAACTTATCGGTCGTCCTCCTCGTCGGCATAAAACTGAAAGTGGAGATCAAGAAAACTACACCCTCCAATTGAATGGTTTGCATCCGCTTTAATAGTGCAAACTGATACAAGAAAATTTCCAAATATACACACAAATTATGTCTCAATTAATTCAAAGTTAAGTCAAAAAATAAAATATGAAATAACCAACTGACCTCTGAATGGAGTTCCAGTAAACTTATCGTATAAAGCAGAGGCTTTCAAACTGAACCAATTACCTCATCCACACTGGTCGTTAACTCCAAATCCTCAATTTTATAACCAACAATTTCGTCTGAGATAATCCTCTTAGGATCTATTCCAAATGCACCAGCCAAATGCGCAATTACTTGTTTCGATCCGCTTCCTAGAGCATATATCCCGGGCTTCAGTTTTGTAAACCCATGTAAAAGTGTTGGAGAACAGTGACAATTCTGCCGACGGAGTAATTTACATTCGGGGTTATGTTATACTTGTACGTAGACACGATATGCTTGAAGTGTTTGTTAAACTTATATCATTAAACAAAATCATGAGCCATTCTTTGAAAAGAATTAATGTGCCATATTCTAAAACATTAAAATAATACAATTTACTTACCTCAGATTCCAGACTGCAAATGTAACTTTGAAAACCTTGCTCACAATGGCCATTGGTTGCATATTCACTAGCGGCAAAATTTATGGCTTTATGTTCTTCACAATTTTTAGCTGCCTCATCTAAATGACTCAAATAGCCCATTGCATCGTCTTCATCGTCAGCCCACGTTGCTACCGTGTATGTTGTTCTTCCTGGAGGTATAGTGAAAATTTCTCCAACTTTAGGTTCAAGTATTTGTACAAGTTTATGAACTTCAAGTAGAACTGCACAGATAAAACAGTAGAATTAATGCATTTCTGGTTCTGGATACAGTATACAATTGGAAAAAAATAAATAAATATATATATATATACAGTAATTTTCTTACTTTTGTTCTTTTTATAGCAAGATAAGTGTTTTACAAAAATACTTGATAGAAATAGCAAGATACTTGATGGAATCAATCGATAAAACACAGAAGATAAAATGAGACAAACAACCAACGTCAGTGGCGTTGTAGTACTTTTACTGGTAAGCAAACGAAAACTAATAAAAAAATAGTTTTTTGTCTTATTTTACAAAAATATACAAATCTCCAACTTTTGTTTTGTCTACAATATTAGAGTTGTGATCACACCACAATCATCCACCCAATAGAAGGAAAGGAGAAACGCTCACCAACAGCAGTGAAGTGGGATTTTGCAAAACTGCATGCAAAATTCTATAAAGAAGCAAATGACAATTTGGAGGTAAAACTGATACTGCAATCACTTTTATGTACAACATGGTTCTACATGTACTTTGTGTGAAAATATATTATGCACTTTGATGTTGCAATTTGAACTGATGTTACTCTTTGAACTGATGTTGCACTTGTTTGAAACTGATGCTGCACTTTGAACTAATGTTGCACTTTGTACTAATGTTGCACTTTGTAAATTAATTTTGGTTGTACTTTCAATTTCTAAATTGATTTTTAAACATCTGAAAAAGGAAATCAATATGTGTCTAAATTTTGTGAGTAAAACCATTAACCGTCTATCTTCGATGTTGCAATTTGAACTGATGCTTGACTTTGTAAATTAATTCTGGTTCTACTTTCTGTTTGTAAATTAGTTCTGCACAATTATGCATGTACATTATCGATCCTTTCCCAGATGGACAATGCAAAACAAATTGATGAGTCAATTGAAAAACGCCCAGAAGATGATGATGATGACTTTGCCGATCCTCCACCTATCTCAAAAAAGAGGAAAATGGAAAAGAAAGTAGCTAAGAAGGGACCAAAAGCCAAGAAAGCTGAACCGTCAAACAAATTAGTGCTTCATCTTGAGGAAGTTGAAACGGTAGTGGGTCCTGAGCAAGCAGCTAATGAGGATAAAACCGTAGTGGCGCCTAAATTTCTTAAAGCTGTTGCTGATGATGAGATGATTGATGTTCAATAGCAAGCAGATGCTGATGATGAAAGAACTGTTTCAGATGTGCTGGACAAATGCAATGATCAAACAAGTGATGAGGAATTTCAAATGACACTGTCTGCGTGGATGACAAAAAAATAAAGTCAAGGTAAGCTAAAAGTCAAGACGATGACTCGGCAGATAAAATGGTAAAATCTAAAAACAAGCTAATAATCCATAACTAATGTTGCATACTAATATTCTGTTATAGCTAGAGGTGGATTTTTTTTCCAAATTACCGTGCCAACCGAATTACCAACCGTGCCATACCGATTTTGTGCCAAAATTTTTGTGCCAATCGGTAATGGTACGGTATGATACCGTACCGAAATTTCATGGTACGGTATTGGTAATGGATACTATTACCACGATATTATCTTACCGTACCAAACATATAATTTAATATATAATTTATATAATATATAATTATATAACACATATTTATAATATTCTAATAATTTGATATGATGAAAGAGGCTCAACCTCGGTTCAAGATTCCAAATAGGAAGAAGATTGCTGCCAGTGTGTGGGATTTATATGTGTTGGAGAAGTCAAAGTTAGTTAAAGCACTGCATAATCAAAGGGTAAGTATCACAACCAATACTTGGACATCGGTACAAAACATTAACTACATAGTAGTTACCGCTCACTTCATGGATAGTGAATGAAAGTTGCACACATGGATTATAAACTTCATAAAGATTACGGGTCATAAGGGAGAAGACATTGGGAAAGTTCTAGAGGTGTGTTTGAACCAATGGGGGATAGAGAAGATCTTTAGCATGGGGAAAACTTCTATTTCTTTTGGTTCGTAACTTCTATTTGGATTGTAAGCTTAATTTTCATCATGAATCTTGATACATCATTTGAATTATTATGTGTGTGAATTGTAAATAATGAATAATAGATGAATTTAGGCTATAATGTATGAGATAAAGGTACAATAAAAAATTTTTGCCCTTGAATTGGGTTAAAAAAGCAAAAACAAAGTGGCAATTACTATTGCCATACCATGCCAACCAAACATTTAGCAATACCGAACTTCGATATACCGAAAGTTTGGTATGGTAATGGTAATAGATTTTATCAAACCGAAAATTTGGTACGATAATTGGTATAAGGGTTTTGGAACAGTAATCGTACCGAACCCACCCCTAGTTATAGCTGATACTGCATAATAATTGTGTTATAACTAATGCTGCATAATAATTCTGTTATAATTGATACTGCATACTAATTCTTGTATAAGTAGTAATGCATGCTAAAAACTTAGTCTGGTATAACTGATGCTGCATACTAATATTTTGGTATCATTAATGCTGCATACTAATATTCTGTTATAAATAACTGATGCTCTATTCTAATATTCTGTTATAATTGATGTTGCATATTAATATTCTGTTATAACTGATGTTGCATACTAATATTCTGTTATAAACGATGCTGCATACTAATTCTGTTATAGCTGATGCTGCATACTTATTCTTGTATAAGTAATAATGTATGCTAAAAAGCATTTTAGTCAACTTTGGGTTCGTGCTTACCTTACGACACTTCATATCTTTTCTAAAGCAGATAGACTATTCGGGGAAAACCACTCAGATCCGAAAGTTTTAACCAGAACCATCAGTCATTCAACCATCTTGACTTACCACCACATAATCAAGCTAGGTACCTACATATGTCTTTTTTGGTACTGCTTCTTCTGGTTGGAAATTAATCACATCATTGATCAATTTCAGTTGCGTCCATGTCTGTGATGTCCGTATTTCTTTCTTCATTTTCAACACTTTCTTCGTTTTTTGGTCATTTTGCACTTGCTCATTTGAAATTTGGGTGCCAAAAAAACTTTGACTATTAACCAGTGTATTAAAGTGATCTTCATTTTCATTTTGTTCTCCACTCTCTTCCTCTTGATTGTATTCAAAATCTAGAATTAAATGACAAAAATTTAGTATGCAGCATCAGTTACGGATTATAATGACAAACCTTAGCATGCAGCATCAGTTATGAATTAAATGACAAAGACATAGTATGCAGCATTTATTTTATCAGACTTAGTATGCAGCATCAGTTATACCCGACTTAGTATGCAACATCTCCTTTATTATTTTTTAAAATAAAATATAATCAAATTAAGCAATTTATCAACCATAAACTTTATCTCTGATAAACATGACATAGTTCTTCTCATTTTAAATGTCCATTTTATCTTGCATTAATGGTAAATTTTTATTTTATGAACCATGCAAACGTCTAATGGAACTACTTTGGCTATCCATTGTGCATCTTATGTTATTTTTCTCATAGTGTCATATCCCAACCAAAAAAGTAAGTCTACTAGCTCCCTCTCTACTTTGGCTATCCACTGAGATCCTAATAGCATTACTGATGAAAAATAAACCATTTTTCACAAACATGTACATAAAATATAAAAAGAAATTGAATTCCCCACAACATAGATATTCCAACACACATCACTTATGCCCTTTGTCACAACATAAGTAGAGAGATCTTTGTCATTTGGTTAGCATAACTTCATGATTTGAAACTTTCGTCACCTTGAAGCAAGCTATACACTCGCCTTGCACTCATCCTTCTAACTTTTTGTCCCCTTTTATTTTCTTATATGTCTCGTCACTTATCCAATAAACTATCTTGAGGCTTTACTTTCTCAAATGAATTTATCAACGAAACAACAACAAAAATTTATGCTCTACTCAGGGCTGGCACTGAGATGCCTATGGTCCAAGGCGAGTGACTAAAAAAGGCCCTTGAGTTGTTAGAGCATCATTAATCGTGTAAGAAAATGTTATAGGCAAAATATTATTAATGGCTAATGTGGCAAGTTGCACACTCAATTGCCTCATGAAAAAAATGTATGACACTCCGATACACTCGGCAAACCAAGTAGACAAACTTTTATATTATCATGGTCTTTCACCTTTGATATTTATTTTTAGGGTTAATATTTTGTTTTCTCTTTTTTTCCTTATATGAAATAGGAAAAAGTACACTTAGAGTAAGGACATTATTAGGGTTAATATTTTGAGACAACACTTTTTAAACATTTCAAGAAAGGACATTTTTAAAACTCGCGTAAGATGACTTCTTATAGCACAGAAAATAAAACTTTCAAACTTGTAACCCATGCGTACAATATTATGATTATATGAACACAGTGATGGGTGTGCCTTTAAATTCAATTTGTTCTCTATGAGAAAGTGCAATTAAATGATCAATTGTCAACTTAAGGCACATGGCTATAGGTGTAGATTCTTTTGAAAAATTATCATTTTCTGGTATGCGAGCGTGGTTATGACAAGGAATAAAAGCATATGGCAATAGGTGTGTGGTCTTTCGGCAGATTTTAGAATTTTTATAACATGTGAATTTACATGATATGTATGAGAAATATATCTAGCCAATGTTTGTAACCATTAATGAGAAATATATGTATGAGAAATATTTATTTAAAGGACGATGGATTAGAAAATTGTGCAACATCAATTCATAGAATTGTGCAGAATTAGTTGGCATAATTTTTTTTTTTGTTGGGGGGTTGCAGCATAAGTGTCCAGCATCACTGTGCAGCATCAATTTATATAAACATTAATTCTTAACGTAATATGTGTGCAACAAACTGTGCAGCATTACTTTTATATAATCATTAATTTGTAACATAATACTTGTGCAGTATCAACTCATAGAATTATAATCAAGTGGCATAAGTTTTCTTTTTTTAGTATACTTGTGCAGCTTCAGTTTTATTTAATCAACATAATACTTATGCATCATCAGTTTATATAAATATTTATTTAAAGGGCTATGGATTAGAATATTGTGCAACATCAGTTCATAGAATCATGTAGAATTAGTTGGCATAAGTTTTTTTTTGGGGGGGGGGGGGCGTTGTTGACCGATGAATCTATTGATTCAAAAGCGTGGGATGGTTAAATGTCACATATGATTAATTAATTTCTTAATTATGTTACACAATTTTTATTAGTATCGTCTATAATAATTGATGAATCAAATATTTTCAATTGGTTGGCATTTTCGAACCTCGCCTTTATTTAACGTCTGTGAATGATAAATCATAGCATAGATCAAACTTAATATTTCAGATGCAGCATTACTTTTTCAACGTAATACGTGTGCATCATCAGTTTTATATAAACATTAATTTTCAACGTAATACTCGTGTAGTTTTAACTCATAAAATCTTAATTAGTTGGCATAAGTTTTTTTTGTTTACTTGTGCAGCATCAGTTTAATTTAATCAACATAATACTTATGTAGCATCAGTTTATACAAATATTTATTTGAAGGACTATGGATTAGAAAATTGTGCAGCATCAGTTCATGAAATTGTGCAGAATCAGTGGACATAAGTTTTTTTTATTGTTGGGGGTTTGCAGCATTACTGTGCAACATTAGTTTAACATTAATTCTTAATGTAATACATGTACAACGTAACTATGTAGCATAACTGTACGCATCACTTTTATATAATCATTAATTTGTAACGTAATATTTGTAGAGTATTAACTCATAGAATCATATAACAATGTAATTTTAAACATCAAAGTTCATAACAATTAAAATGTTAGAAGTCCAGCTTTTTTTTTTATTGGTTCAAGATTTTTTTTTTCTGGTCGTTTACTTCAGCTGCTTGGTTTTGCTTCTCATGCTTCATGCTCCAGCTCAATCTATCATGTATTATTTGAGATGTAACATCACGGCGCACATAGTTGACTTCCCGCTTGGTGAAGCACTTTTTCATCTTTTCGCCTTTTGCTATTTGTTTGATATAGTACAACACAAATACACCACAATCATCTCTATAAAATAAGTTTGCATAATTAGCATGTAGCATCAGTTAAAGCAGAATGATGCAGCATCAAAATAAGTCTGCATAATTAGCATGTAGCATCAGTTAAAGCAGAATGATGCAGCATCAGCTAAAGCAAATTGATGCAGCATCAGTTAAAGCAGACTAAGTATGCAACTTGAGTTATGGAAGAATATAGTTTTAGTATGCAGCATCAGTTATAGTAGATTCATTCAGTATGCAGAATTATGATTTTCTATGGAATCTAATGATCAGTATAGAATCATTTTAGCATTGAACATTTATCATTGAGCATCAGTTATACCAAATTTATTATGCAGCATCAGTTATACTAGACTGAATAATTTTCAGCATCAATTATAGCAGTATCTATTTATGCTATCAATAGATAGTATAAATACAACTCCGCTAATACCAAAAGTGGAAGGTGGTGGAATCTGGGCCATTGGGGAAGTGGTGGAACCAAAAGTGAAAAACACAACTCCGCTGATACCAAATTTGTATGTCACACAATCTTAGATAACGTGAAAGGTGGTGGAATCTGGGCCATTGGGAAGTGGTGAAACCAAAAGTGAAAAACACAACTCTGCTGATACCAAATTTGTATGTCACACAATCTTAGAATTCTTGGTAACACTTTTAATTGGATTGAAAAATATGCTGCAATTGCCATCTGCTATTAATATTTGAACCTCATTGACGAGTCAATAGTGTTTGGGTTGGTTGATATCTCTCAAGGATTCACTTTGGGATTGGGATGAGCAGCAATCAGCATACTATCCGGTAATAGGATTGTATAGCGCGCGCACACAGAGTGTTGATTCTAACAGATGAGGAAAGGAAATGAAATCCACAATTTTGCAGAATGTAAGAGTTTACCATTTATTCAACAAGGGTGGAGAAAATGTATATACTCAATAAGTTAAGGTCTCTATTGCTCAAACATTTGCACCCGGCCCCTAACAGACGCTCTGCCCCTAACATCTGCATGCCTTTTCCTCTTTATTATGTACGAGAAAACATAGACTTAAATATTAATACACTAGTCAAGAACACAAGGATCAATCAACTAAATCACAATCATTATACCATGTATGCATTATATGTAACTACTAAAGCATTCACAACAACACATACCTGCAAACATGTTCATGGATTAAGAAGCCATGAAAATTTGCAAACAACCTTCTCCTCTCTGCAAAACTCAATGCTCTCACAAAGCACGCTCTTATTGTAGGCAAAATATACATACCCACACGCATAATACGTACTGTGGAAATATTTGACACTCACCAAGTGTATATTATAGAAATATGAATTGTAATACAATAACCAACAATCTGCAGCGAGAAGGATTGTAGCATACATCTAAAATAATAAAGAGAAAATTAAGCAAGACTCCAGGAAATCCTCAGCTTCAGCAGGCTCATATGCAGTCATTACTAAACAATGGATGAGTCGTATGACTTGTGCGATAAGGGCAGGTGGTAAGTCACTTCCTCTACGTCTAGCCTGGAATCAGTGTTCAACTCAGCTATCATATTTGGCATCGGGCAGTCAAGAAAACTGTGGCCATACTCATTACAATTAACACAGCAAATGGCCCGAGCATATGACATATTGTGCCCACACATATTATCCTTGCGAATACAGCTGCCTACAAGCTAGTTCATAGCCCTCACCAACAATAGTCACGCCAGGCGGGATCCTAGACCAATAGGGGCACATACTTTCGTCACAGCCCTTCCGAAGGCAAACTGAACACTTGGAAGTACGGCGATGTTTCTTCTTCTTCTTCTTTAAAGTAGGCGGGGCATTCTCAAGTTGTAGTCGAGTCATAGAGTCATCCAAAGCCTCTTATTCTCTCTTCTCACCTGCATCATCTATTTTGTTTGCGGAAATGTTCACTAATTAATAACACATACAAGATATCATTTTAATTACTTTGTATTCTCAATCTCATTCAAACTAATCACATACTTAGCCAAACTAAGGGGGCAACATAGCTTTCTTAATTTCAAGTTAAAAAAACTTGCACGCACGATACTTAATTGTGAAACTAATTAAAACAAAAATAAAATATGGTATGAAACTAATTAGGTATAGCAAGTTTGTTTCTTCATCAAAACAATGAAATTAGGGATATGAAACTAATTAAAGGGTAATTCTCCCACATGAAGAAAGGAAAAACAACAATTCTTGTTCAGTATGTTTCCTCAAACTCAAAACATGTACATATGGTTATGAAGATTAGTTAAAAGGGTAATTCTAGCACATTTTGTTGAGAGTTCTACAGAGGCAACCATGGCCAAATACTCAGATATTGCAAAAACCAAAAACACAATATTAATATTTAAAAACAAATAATCACATATGAAAATTACAAATAATCTCCCTCGTCACAAAGAAACCCTAAAACAAAAACCAAAAGCATTATACGAACATCTGGATCTCATCACAAAAATATATATACAGTAAAAAATAGCAAATCATCTTACATCTCGAGTCAGCTCCGCCGACTAGCGCATCGTTCAAAACGATTAATGCATTTGTGGTTCCAAATCCTTATTTAGTTTCGGTTTGATCACCTGTATCTATACGTACTGATGTGATCTCATTAAATTAAGGCCCCTCTCAGTTACTTTGACTTATCGATTAAAAACAACAATTGAAATAGGGAGCGTTTCTTTTGGAAAACTTGAATTCAATAACCAAGGTGAATAAACGCCAGCAAGAAACAAAGAAAGCCAATAGAACTTGGTAATTGAGTTAGCCCCAACGTGCCCTAATGTTAGCAGTGCCTACCAGAGTTCGATATCTCCAAACAGGAAGGAACCGATTAGCAGTGCTCAGGATGATGGTGTTGTTCTTGACGGCGGTGATGGGTGGTCGCTATTGAGAGAGACGATGAAATTTTCCAATTTTGATTCGCAGCCTGAAATTTGAAGAAGATGCAATGGGCTATTTGGACGATGCAGCTAAAAATTGTGAAGAGTTTCTGCTGCAAGTGAATATGAAGCCAATGGATACTGCGAAGGTTTTCAAAATACATTTTCAGTCTTGAATCATACGTAAGTAAATTATATTATTTTAAAATTTTAGAATATGACACATTAATTCTTTTCAGAGAATGACTCATGATTTTCTTTATTGATATATGTTTAACAAACACTAAAAGCATATCGTGTCTACGTACAAATACAACATAATCCCGAATGTAAATTACTCAGTTGCATAATTGTCTTTGTTGTCCAACTTGTTTACATTTATGCCAATTGAGTAATTTACATTTGGGGTTATGTTGTATTTGTACGTAGACACGATATGCTTTTAGTGTCTGTTAAACATATATCAATAAAGAAAATCATGAGTCATTCTCTGAAAAGAATTAATATGTCATATTCTAAAATTTTAAAATAATATAATTTACTTACGTATGATTCAAGACTGAAAATGTATTTTGAAAACCTTCATCGCAGTATCAATTGGCTGCATATTCACTTGCGGCAGAAACTCTTCACAATTTTTAGCTGCATCGTCCAAATAGCCCATTGCATCTTCTTCAAATTTCAGGTTGCGAATCAAAATTGGCAAATTCCATCGTCTCTCTCAATAGCGACCACCCATCACCACCGTCAAGAACAACACCATCATCCTGAGCACTGCTAATCGGTTCCTTCCTGTTTGGAGATATCGAACTCTAGTAGGCATTGCTAACATTAGGGCACGTTGGGGCTGACTCAATTACCAAGTTCTATTGGCTTTCTTTGTTTCTTCAAATAGCCCACTGAAAATGTAAATTACTCAGTTGCATAATTGTCTTTGTTGTCCAACTTGTTTACATTTATGCCAATTGAGTAATTTACACTTAGGGTTATGTTGTATTTGTACGTAGACACGATATGCTTTTAGTGTCTGTTAAACATATATCAATAAAGAAAATCATGAGTTATTCTCTGAAAAGATTTAATGTGTCATATTTTAAAATTTTAAAATAATATAATTTACTTACGTATGATTCAAGACTGAAAATGTATTTTGAAAACCTTCATCGCAATATTCATTGGCTGCATATTCACTTGAGGCAGAAACTCTTAACAATTTTAGCTCCTTCATCCAAATAGTCCATTGCATCTTCTTCATTGTCAGGTCACGTTGCTACCATGTATGTTGTTCTTCCTAGAGGTATAGTGTTTTTATCCATGATTTTATGATGGAAATCGACTCAAATACAGCTATGGAGGCACGGCTGGGTATTTGTCTTTGAGTTCGAGTAATGGTAGAAACCATTGAGAAAATTAGAGAGATAGGTGCCGGTGGTTTCGCTTTCTGGAACGAAGGAAAGACACATGAAGGATAGCGTTTGAAAGCAAGAGGGGAGAGCCCTCGCGGTCTGGGCTCGAGGTGTAATGTTTAGAGAGAGGGAAGAAATGGCAGCTAGGGTTGAACAGAGAAATGGCAGCTGATAACTCAGCTTAAATAGTGAATAGCTAGGTTTCTTGTCACGTGAAGGCTTGCACGTGTGGTTGTAAGAGGCTAAGCGCCTCCTGCTGTTTTGGTCACAAGTTCGAACCCAGAGCAAAGCACTTTTGTGTTTTATTTTTCAGCACTTTTCTCGTGGCTTCAAGTCGTACCTTCGAATCCCAGGTGCGTCCAATGCCCTTTACCTTTTTTTTTTTTTTCTGTTTTGTTTATTATTTCATCTTTTTTTTTAATTTTTTTAAAATTTTTTTTTAGTTTACATTTTCATTTTTTCTTTTTCGTAAAAGAGGGCTTTTGTTTATTTTTCTTTTTATTGTTTTTGTTGTAGGCCTAATTGAGTGAGCGATCTAGGAAAAGAGAGAGAGAGAGGGGTGGTGCGGCAAGCTTTAGAGAGAAGAGAGATTGATTTGATTGTGAGGTGTGTTTTAATTCACCCCATTATGCCTCTATTTATAGTGGTAGAAAGGACAAACCCTTTCCCATAAGGATTACAATACTTAATGAGTAATCTACTCCTAATAGGAATATAAGATACATTCCTAATCTATTAGGATTTACACAATCACATTCCTATACTAAATAGGACTGCAACACTCCCCCTTGAGTGTGTAAATACTCAAAGCACCATCGCATCAGATCTTCAGCAGATAAGGTTGAATAGTTGATGAAGTCATCGGCACAATGGGTATTCGCGAGTCTCATATTTACGTTGAAGTATGCATTTGTAAAAACTCACAAAAACCTCGCTATGGTAAAACCCATGATAGGCAAAACCCATAGACTAAGGAGAAAAGTAAGAAAGTATGCATAATGTCTAAACATTCGTCGAACTGGACGAAGGTAGTGAACTCAACGGAGTATGATCATCCCAGGATGGGTGCCTCGTTAAAACCTTGTTAGGTAGCAAAAACCCAGTGGGAAAAATGCTCCTAATCGTAGGGAAAAAGAGTACATTAAGATCATGTGAGTATACTTCTAGATACTCCCCCTGAGTTAGACATAACTTCTAAATAAGAGAACTACAAGCGATTTAACTCAGATAATTTACGCATACCGATTCCTTGGACAAGCTTCTGGAAAGTAGACTTGGGTAATGACTTGGTGAAGAGATCGGCCAAGTTGTCTTGGGAACGGATTTGCTTGACTTCAATGTTCTGATGCTGCTGCTGCTGGTGTAAGTAAAAGAACTTTGGCGCTATGTGCTTGGTGTTGTCTCCCTTGATGTATCCCTTCTTTAACTGCTCGATACATGCGGCATTGTCTTCAAAGATCGTCGTAGGAAGGTCAACGACTGATGTAAGACCACTAGTACTTCGGATATGTTCCATAACTTCTCTCAGCCAAAAGCATTCACGCGTTGCTTCATGTAGGGCAAGAATCTCAGCATGGTTCGACGAAGTAGCCACTAGTGTTTGCTTGGTAGACCTCCAAGATATAGCGGTGTCTCCAACGGTAAAGACATAACCCGTTTTAGAACGTGCTCTATGTGGGTCAGACAGATATCCAGCATCTGCATAACCAACAAGGCGAGAACCATCCCGAGGACCGTAAGGGGCGGCAACACTCGGTGATTCGTGGGTATAGAACAAGCCCAAATCCGTTGTACCCTTGAGGTAGCGGAAAACGTCTTTAACACCATTCCAGTGCCAGCGTGTGGGCGCATTGCTGTATCTTGCCAAAAGATTAACAGCGAAGGAGATGTCGGGTCTAGTGCACTGAGCCAAGTACAATAAAGCCCCAATTGCACTCAGGTAAGGAACTTCGGGTTCCAAAATCTCTTCCTCATCCTCATTTGGACGGAAGGGATTTCGTTTAGCATTTAGAGTCCGAACGACCATTGGTGTACTCGAAGGCTTCGCTTTATCCTCATTAAAACGACGCAACACCTTTTGGGTGTAGTTCGATTGATGTACTAGGATTCCATCCGAACAATGCTCGATCTCCAGGCCGAGACAGTATCGAGTTTTTCAAAGATCCTTCATCTCAAATTCCGATTTCAAGTGTGCAGCAATTCCCTCAAGCTCTGCAGGAGTCCCAATGAGGTTCATGTTGTCGACATAAACTGCAACGATTGCAAATCCGGAATGTGACTTCTTTATGAACACGCATGGGCATAGTTCATTGTTCACATAACCCTGACTTGTCAAATATTCACTCAGACGGTTATACCACATCCGCCCGGATTGTTTCAATCCGTAGAGTGACCTCCTCAACCTAATTGAGAGAGTGTTCCGTGGTCTAGAACTATTTGAGTCAGTCAATGGAAGTCCTTCTGGAACTTTCATATATATTTCCGTATCTAGATCCCCATAGAGATACGCGGTTACCACGTCCATAAGCTGCATATTCAGTTTTTCGGAAACTACCAAACTGATTAGGTAGCAGAACGTTATGACGTCCATTACGGGAGAATACGTCTCCTCGTACCCACTTGTAGCCAACGGGCTTCACACGTGGTGGTGTAGGAGCGACTAGTCCAAACACCTTACGTTTCGCGAGCGAATTGAGTTCGACCTGGATTGCTTGTTTCCAGTTTGACCAATCGGTTCTACGTTGGCATTCATCGACGGAACGTGGTTCAATGTCATCGCTAAGCATGATGTCAGTAGCTACTGAATACGAGAATGCGTCGTCGACGATCATCTCATTCCTATTCCAAACCTCATCCAATACTGTGTAATGGACCGAAATATCGCGATTCTTGGGAGGCCGGCATGTTTCATCTGAAGCATCACCGTAATCTAGAATAACCTCATGCGTTGGAATGGATGAGTGAGCGATGGTCGGATTCAAACTAGGGTCACTAGTTGGTGCCATTTTCCTCTTCCGGGGTTGTGAATCCTTTGAACCAGGTGGTCTGCCACGCTTCAGGGTCGGAGCAGATGATTGGCTAGCCGCCAATGTACCGTGCCGCGTGGAAGTTGGGGCCTCCCCTCCTTCGGGGACGGTCCGGCCTTCCCAGGCGGGTTGTTGACGTACACGGGGTACATCTATCCTTGCAGGTGTGTTTGCAGCGGGTATATGTGATCTTGTCACTTTAGCTAGATCATTAAAAGCATCTGGCATGCTTTGAGCAATGCTCTGAAGATCTATAATTCGACGCACTTCAGTTTCAGACTGAGCAGTGCGGGGATCTAGATGAGACATAGTGGGAGCATACCACGACAATTCGCGGCGTTCTACGGGAACGTTAGCATGCTTATCTCCCCCTAACGCCGGGAAGACTGTCTCATCAAAGTGACAATCCGCAAAACGTGCGGTGAAAAGATCTCCTGTCAAGGGTTCTATGTATCGAACAATTGATGGCGAATCATAACCGACATAGATTCCCATTTTTCTCTGAGGACCCATTTTGGTACGTAGCGGCGGTGCTATTGGCACATAAATGGCGCACCCAAACACCCGTAAATGCGAGACGTCAGGCTCGTATCCAGTGACCAACTGTAATGGTGAATGTGGTTGGGTAGCGGTGGGCCTCAGGCGGACCAACATGGCTGCGTGCAATATTGCATAGCCCTAGGCAGATACCGGCAGTTTGGTTCTCATAACCAAAGTCCGAGCTATCATTTGAAGGCGCTTTATGAAAGCTTCTGCCAGGCCGTTTTGGGTGTGAACATAGGGTACAGGGTGTTCCACATCAATCCCTACGGACATGCAATAATCGTCAAAGGTCTGTGACGTAAACTCTCCAGCGTTATCCAATCGAATCGACTTAATCGGATAATCAGGGTGGTGAGCCCTTAGCTTAATGATTTGAGCTAGGAGTTTAGCAAACGCGGCGTTGTGTGTGGACAATAAGCAAACATGTGACCATCGTGTCGATGCATCAACCAACACCATAAAATATTTAAATGGTCCGCAAGTTGGTTGGATTGGTCCACAAATGTCCCCTTGAATCCTCTGAAGAAATTTAGGGGGGTTGTGAATAATCTTTGTATATGAGGGTTGAGTATTCAACTTCCCCAAAGAACACGCTTTGCATGGTGGGAGTCCTACATGAGGATGTAACTTGTGCCCGTGCGATGATTTGAGGGTACGGCGCATCATGTCACGTCCAGGATGTCCCAAACGGTCATGCCAAAGCAACAAAGTGTCCTGGAACTCAAGCATAGGGCCGGCCACACTGTGGGCTTCTATGCCCCGAATGGTTGTGATGTACAACCCATTCGGCATACGTTCCAACTTCTCGTGAATACGCTTCTGGCCATATTCTTATGAAGTGATACAAAGAAATTCAGAACCATGATCTTCAGTGGTTTCAATATGATATTTATTATCTCGAATATCTCTAAAACTCAGCAACGTTCTTCCGGAACGTGGAGAATAGAGTGTCTCCTTAATGGTCAAGATAGTACCATTAGACAACATGATACGTGCCTTTCCGTATCCTTCAACCAGGTCGGATGAACCTGCGAGGGTTGTCAAAGGAGATTTCTGGGGTATTAAGTTAGTAAAATAGTGATTTTCACGCAAGATGGTGTGCGTGGTTGCACTATCTGCCAGACAACTAACTTCCCCACTAGACATACCTAGAAATAAATTGATTGAATTGGTCACATGCATAAATATAAGTCCATTCATTCAATTAAGCAATTCGAGAAAATATTATCCATTCAAATAATAATCCAGAATTCAAAACAAAGCAAAACCAAACAAATTATTCCAAATACTTAGAAAAATTGTTCAAAAATTTAAACCAGAAACTTAGATAAATAGGGGATAGGGCCGGCCACTCCTAGTGGGTTTGGCCACTAGGGGTAAACACCCTAAAAACATGTCGAAATTTATTCGTCCATAGGGGCTGACGCCTCCTGAAAATCTGATATCTCCATGGATGTGGTTGCATCTTCCGGACGATCCACAGCTGCAAAGTTAGACTCACGATGTGAATGATACTTGGCAATAGCCTCAGGGGAAGCTCGGCATACGTGTGACCAATGATCCTTTGATCCACAACAATAGCACATGTCCAGTTCAGTAGAAGCAGACTGACTGGGAGCTTTGCCCTTGTTCTTGAAGTTTGGGACCTTAGGGGCGAGTGGTGGACGCTGCTGGGTCACAATCCTTCCCTTAGGTGCGGCTCTCTGTTGACCTTGGGCTCGTGGTGGAGCTTGTTGCCTATTACCACGACCACGACGATTCGTACGTCGTTTATGGCTACGAGAAAATATGGCATGTGCTTCAGGCACAGCGTTCGAGCCAGTCGGTCGAGCTTGATGATTTCTCATCAAAAGCTGGTTCTGCTTTTCAGCGAGAAGTAAAACAGAGATTAGATCCGAAAACTTGGTGAATTTCTGTGCCCTATATTGTTGATGCAGGACAATATTGGTGGCATGGAAGGTCGAATAGGTCTTCTCCAGGAGATCTGATTCGGTGAGTTCCACTTTGCAGAATTTCAACAAAGAACGGATTTTACAAACTTCAGAGTTGTATTCATTCACGGACTGAAAGTCCTGGAAGCGAAGATGCTGCCAATCGTGTCTTGCTTCAGGCAAATAGATGTCTTTCTGGTGATCGAAACGGTCAGCCAGAGCAAGCCAGAGGGTGCGTGGGTCCTCCTCCGCGAGGTACTCGGTCTGCAGTGCATCATGGATGTGTCTTCGGATGAAGATCATTGCAGTAGCCTTCTGAGCTTCGTCAACAGGTTTGTTAGTGACGGGTGCCTCGATGGTGGCTCTAATACCCTTTGCAGTTAGATGGAGCTTCACGTCTTGAACCCACTTTAGATAGTTTCTTCCAGAGACTTCTAGAGCGGAGAAATCGAGCTTGTTCAAGTTCGACATGTCCCTAAAACAGAGGGAAAAACGTGAGTAGTCATATGGTAAGCCATAGACATATATTGTAGAACATATAGGTTCTTTTAGACATGTATTGGTTTAAATAATGCATGAAAACTACAAGTTTCATGTGGTATGTTTTGAATGAAAACTTCAGGTTTCAAAGGCACTAAATTTGAAACTACAGGTTCAATTTAGTTTTATGAACAATTAGTTCATAATGAGAGGTTCCTGCAAGAAACACAAAATACAATATACAAATATACATATAGTGGATTTGAGGTTCTTCGGGAACTCAAGTGTGAGAGCTTTGTTACTACGAAAGTATATGACGGTTCAAAGTATAAAAATAAATTATTGAATCGTTAATGTCCAAAAAATGAGCTTCAGGTCAATAATTTTGGATTCATAATCAGATTAATGAACTGCAGGTCAATTTTAATTAATTTAATAAATCGGGCCATACAGGGTCGATTGTAGAAGCAAAATAATATTATTGGATCGGAATCAAAGGTCCAAAAATAATTTGGGCTTGTACCGTGGGGCATGGGGAGGCACGGGGTGCCTTAAGAGGTCACGGCAGGGCCTAAAAAAAATTGGGGGGGCTGCACGGGGTAAGGTCCAGCAGAAGCTGGCCTTGGGTTGTCACGGGTGGCCCAACCACATGGGCTGGCGTGTGTGATCCGTGGGGTGCAAAGCCCAGCCGCGTGGGCTGGCTGTTTGAGTGCAGGCCGAGAAGGCCGTGGGCTGCAGGCCCAGTTGGAAGGGTCCAGGCCGAAGCCTGGTGTCCAATCTGCACTGTGGTGGTGCGGTGCCGCACCAAATCATCCCCTTTTGTTTTTTTTTTTTCAAATCCCTTAGGGTTTAGGAAACTCTAATTTGCTTCTAATTTAATTTTATAATTTGACTCACAAATTCCACATAGCAATTTAATTTTGCAATGCATGAAACAAATATATATATTGACAAATATATGAACATATACAATATATATATCGAAAGGAAAATATAAACATAAAGGGGTTCATGCATCATGGGGAATGTTTTCATGCTTCGTGGACGTTTCAAATATCTTCTTTTATTTTAAGCGTACCTGATTAGCAGAAAACGAATAAGCCTTTGAATATTTGGTGGATGAAAGCCTCCTCCAACGATGCGTCAATTCCTTAGCTTCTGGCAAGAGCGTGCTGATAACGTGTTGTAGGCCTAATTGAGTGAGCGATCTAGGAAGAGAGAGAGAGAGGGGTGGTGCGGCAAGCTTTAGAGAGAAGAGAGATTGATTTGATTGTGAGGTGTGTTTTAATTCACCCCATTGTGCCTCTATTTATAGTGGTAGAAAGGACAAACCCTTTCCCATAAGGATTACAATACTTAATGAGTAATCTACTCCTAATAGGAATATAAGATACATTCCTAATCTATTAGGATTTACACAATCACATTCCTATACTAAATAGGACTGCAACAGTTTTAAGTTTATTTTTCACACCTTGAGGACATTGTGTGATTTAAGTTTGCGGGTGAGAAAGTGAAATTTTAGGATTTTAATTTTTGTGTCAATTAAAAATTTTCATTTTTAAGTTAATATTCATAGATTATTTTAAACGTTAGAACAAATGGACATGTCGAAGATTGATTCCACATCAGAGTCTTTTCTATTTATCGTTTCTTAGACACTAATTCATGAGTTATACTTTGAAAATTTGCCTCACACCAACATGGTTTGTGGGGAGTGAGAATGAAACACTTACTTTTTGTCTAATTGTATTTTTAATTTTTGTTCTAAATAAATTTTAGTTATTATTATAAATAAATAAATAATTGTTCCACCTGAGACTTTGCTTAGTAACCGGGTCAGGGTGGTTAGTTGGTTTCGTAGCCTTTTTTGCTCAGGTTAATAAGTCCTTAGAGGTGTTCTACATTTAATGCCCTAAAGCCCTAGTGGTTTGGGAGTCATTGACTAAAAGCTCGCTACATGGGTTGGATAAAAAACTTAAGGGAACCGATATTGCACAACCACTACTGTTACTAAAAAAATAAAATCGAAAAGAAAGAAAAAAAAGATTATATAAATGTGTGAAGATTAAATAAAAGGATTGTCAATGGTGACGGAAAAACCCTAGTGTTTAAAATGTTTTTCAAAACCTTTGTCTTTTGCATTCTTTACTTTGTCAATTATTTAATTATTTTTATTTAAATTCGTTTTTATTATTTTAAATTCTAAAATCAACCTTTTCAAAACTTTGTTCTAAATAATTAGCTAATGATTAGTTTAAATACAAATTATTCAATCAATATCTGCGGAAAACGACCTTACTTGAGCCGTTTATACTACAACTATTTTGTTCTCTTGCAAGTATTTTTAAGTGTTTTTATCCCTACTTTTGCAGGTGGTAAAAATCTCTATAAAAAACTAGCAAAAATGTCTGCACTCCGCAAAGGGTTTTGAAACCATAACCACAGTTTAACACATCCATTTCTACATAATTCATAAAACAATCAAAGTAGATGAATCTACATGGTAAAATAAGTCTTTAAATTTGAATCTATATTCTATTACATTTACATTAAAAGCCTATGTACAATAAAAAGAGCGAATTCCTAAATGTGTGAGTGATGGTTGTTTAATGGGTATCTAAGGTGCAGTAGTAGTTGGTGGTGATGTGGCTAAAATGAGAGACTCAAAATTGAGTCATGATTTCCTTGTAGCATAAGTGGAAAAAGGGGTGGTGTAACACAATATGTCAGTGAAGTAACTTTTATCAAAGCTCAACACAAAATTTACTATAGGTGTCAACAATAACTTTATGTATATTTGAGACAAAATTGAACAATAGTAATTAGTAAACGATTGGTATGTATGGAAGTTCACTGTATTGGTATGCTTACTCAGTTTTGGATGTAGAAGAGGTGGTTTCAGAGCTATCTGCAATTACAGTCTTATCAGGAGCTTCTGCATTGGTTGATACATTAACTTTAACCATAGACACAACGGTGTATAATCTTAAAAACATCGGTATGGCCTCTAGTGGAACTGGTGTCCTTTGTAATAATTTGAGTAATCAGGCAATTAAGAAAAGAGCATAAATAGCATAATATAACTTTGGATTCACACATGAATAATTCAATCTTTTGCTCAATAAATTCAGGAAAGACAAATAGTAACAAAAAAAGCAGCAAAGAAATGTAGGCAAATGTCCATGTGTGAATGCACACAGCCATACATGAAAAATTACCGCAGAGAGAAACAGGAAATCATATAATCTATGTGAAACAGATTATGTATAGACAACTTTTTCTAACATACAACGGAGTATGGCAGAGAGAAACCCCATCCCTCTCTTTCCTTTTTTACACCCTCACATCGCCAAATGGGAAGGACATGGGGACGTAAAAAAGGGGATCCTATCAACTCATTCCTGATTCTCTTTTTCTTTTCTGCTAAAACTTAACATGAGTAAATGACCATTCTTGATCTTCTTTGTCTTTCTTTACAGAAAGGCGAACAATTTTTCATGAACGACTTTAACTGAACCTATTAATCAATTTTCCAACTGAAAAACAACAATAAAGAACAACAACAACAATAACAAAGCCTTTTTCCTACTAAGTGGGTTCGGCTATATGAATCCTAGAACGTCATTGCACTCGGTCCTGTGTCATGTCTTCCGTTTGATCCAAATACTTTAAGTTTTTTCTTAGAGTCTCTTCCAAAGTCTTCCTAGGTCTTCCTCTATCCCTTCAACCCTAGACTTCTGTCCCGTAGTCGCATCTTCTAACCGGAGCGTCAGTAGGCGTTCGTTGCACGTAACTCATTTGGTACTTCCTGGTCTCCAATCCTCACCCATAACTCATTTGGGCCTCCATTTGCACTGAACTTGCACTCCATATATTCTGTCTTTGACTGACTTAGGCGAAAACCTTTAGATTCCAATACTTCACTCCAAAGGTTAAGCTTCGCATTTACCCCTTCCTCAGTTTCATCTATCAACATTATATCGTCTGCGAAAAGTATACATCAAGGAATATAATCTTGAATATGTCCTGTTAACTCATCCACTACTCATACTCCTTTCTTCTCTAAAATCCTCCAAAGAATGTCTTTTGGGACCCTATCATACGCTTTTTACAAATGACAACAGTAGAAAGAGCACAAAAATGGGGATGTACGTAAGCTCCTATCTTTCAATCCTGAGATGTCATACCCACCTAGTGATTGTTGGAGTCCCACATCGGTGGGGTAGGTCACAAATATGGACTTTAAATAAGATTACTCAACTCTAACTAATACTGAGACATTTTGTGGTAAAACCTCACACCTGACAGACTGGGTAGGTGGTAAAGCTGGAGACGGTATTGGTGTCATTAGAGTGAGGCCCTCCCGGGCCAGTCGATCTAAAAAAATTTCAACCGTGATCCCCTAAAAAATATCACTTCAATGTCATATTTCTCAAGAGAGAGAGAGAGAGAGAGAGAGAGAGAGAGAGAGAGAGAGAGAGAGAGAGAATCTGAGCTCTTTGGTACCCTTTCCTTGCAGATGCTATATCATAGGACAGTTATATTTGGTTTTGAATAGGTCAGTTATTTTTCTTTCCATTTATTTCGTCACTTGTGAAGATATGCCAGAGCCACCACAAAGATAGGAAATGGCTAATATCAGGTTATTAAATCAGTATTTCTACAGTAACTTGACTCATTTCCAAAAGCTAGCAGCAGAAATTTGTCAATAAAAACCAAATTCCAACCGAAAATCAAAAGCAAAAAATTGTCAAAAAATCACATATAAAAATAATAGTACACAAAAAAAAGTTGTACTTTTAGCTTAGTTCACCAAAAACTCAGCATACAACTATATATTCCACACAAATTTGTGTAAAAGGACTTGCTTCGGGGATGAAGTACTTTGTCCTCTTACACACACCTATGCCAAAATCCCTATCAGGCTACTTTTGCAGAAGCCAATATATGAAGGAAATCATTCAATATAATTGTATTAACCTTATTTGAAGGATATGAAAATGAATTCTTTTTCTTCACAAATAATACAATACACACAACCATTAACCAATTAGAATCCATTTCAACTCCCAAAATTATACAAAATTTACTAACATTTCAAGCAAGAAGAACGAACCAAGATTCACAATTCACTTCAATTCCCAAACATGCTCACAGATTAATGAACTCTCAAGACGAAAAATGCTTACCTTGACGACGGGCATTTGGCCTCTAAACATCAAAAGAAACTAGGCCTGGCAAAAAATACCGAGAACCGAACCGAACCGAACCCGTACAGAACCCGGTCGGTTCGGTTATTTTTTTCGGTTCATTCGGTATCGGTACAAAATCGGTTCGGTTTGGTACTTAGTCGGTTCGGTTTCGGTTCGATTTCGGTTCTATGTTCGGTATTGAATCGTACCAAATCAGTTTTAGACAAAGAACTAATTTGGGGTTTTTTTTACAAAAATTGAAAAATAGGTCTTATTCCTTACCGAACCGAACCTACACTTGGACCGAACCAAAAACCGAACCGAATCTAAACTTGGACCGAACCGAACCGTACCGAAATTTTACTACAGGTTCGGTTTCGGTACCGAACCGTGCCCAGGCCTAAAAGAAACCCATTTGGAGGAGAATCCTGAAGGTGCCACGAAGGGAGCCAAGTGAGAGAACTGGATGCCCAGCCTTTGACACCCTATCCAATTTTGCAACGATCTGGGTAACTTTAATTTTAGAATGATGAGGAGAAATTTGAGTTTGAGGGTTTTAGGGATTTGAGTAAACTGAAATTTGTGTTTTCGGTATCGATTTGTAAGAGAGCAAGAAGCAGTGGAGAGGAAGCAACCAAACCGTCAGAAAAAAAAAGATGTGTGCAGATGAAAGGTTGTGGAAGTATCCAGACTTGGGAAAAGTTAAGCTTGTGGAAGAATGGCATATCTTTCGACGTCGAATTCCAAAAACCACCGAGAAAAGAAGGAAACGACAGAGTACAGTAGAGATACACGTGTTAACATGAGCACCTTCGTAATTTTATTGTGTATATGAGAAAAACAAACAATTTTAACAATGAAACGAGAGCAATTCCGTCTTTACACTGTACTTAGAGCAGTATTTTACCGTAGGGCTTTAGTATATATAACTAGCAACGAATGACCCGCACAATCCTGCAAGAGTAAAACCATACAAGGACTTTGTTAATAGTACTATTTATATACAAAGGATAATACTTGATATGTATTAAATACTATCTACATAGAAAAGATTTGATAGATAGTCCTATTAAAAATCACACGAAGCCATTCCAAATTAATTTTAACAAATCAATAACAAGGTTAGTAATTTGTTCACAAAGTTCATCGTATATAGATTTCCTCGCACTAATTTCTAGTCAAAATTCAATCACAATCTCAATCAAGACAACAATAAAACAACAGGCTCATAAATATGATAAAATAAAATTACATCCAAAATACTAAAACTCAGTTTTAGGGTACTTTTGATCAAGGTATAAAATATCGATAATATCGGAAATATCGGTAGTCCGGAAACACGGAAATATCGACGGAAATATTGGGATAATATCGATATCGATAAAAATCGAATGGAAACCACGGAAATTGTAAGAAAAACTTGGAAATTTTTATTGAAACTTTGCAGGATGTTTATTTAGTCAATTATCTATTAGTTTATCACAAAAAATTAGAAGGAAATGCATTGCATGATGGATTTAACTTATTTAAGTTGATTATATAGCGAGCTGGCAAACATTGTGAGTGTATAAAATATGTAGTAATTAATGAAAGAAGTTTAAACACACCATAATCATTTATATATAATGAATTAGTACAATATTTTACACGTTATACATTGCATGGTAAGATACAGGAGTGACTTAGTACCACATAGAGTTCTTATAAGGTTCAAAATTTTGACTATCTTCATCATCTCTATGTGTAGAGTAAGTGTATTGTGAAGAGTAGTCATCAAATGATAAATCCCCAAAAACGTTTTGCATGTAATTGTTAACATGCCACCCATATGGATCCAAGCTTGGTTGACGTTGTCCAGAAGCAAAACCATTTGAAGATTGAGTCTCAGATTCTTTCCATGAGTTGCTCGATTCCATCCCAACGAGAATGGGATATGAAGGGTAGGGAAATGGTTGACCATAGTTACTACTTCCCACTCCAACAGAGTTCGAAGTTATAGATAACGAGTCATCTTCTTGACGGGACAAAGTCCCCTTGCCTATTTCTCTATGAGTATAGTCCTTCCCTATAGCACCAATTCCTGGTCCTGCCCGCCTACTGCCATGGTCCTCATCTTGTGTTGCATGCGTGAAGTTTGCCTCACTAGTGAAGGGGCTCATAAATCCGGGAGGTGGTCCATAATAGTATCCACCTCCACCACTACCTCAAGCTCCACTATATCCTTCATCATTCCCACCTCCGGTGGTAGGTGAGTCTCCTGATCTTGTACTAGAGCTATCATTAGTATCAGCAGGATCTTGTGGTTGTGTAGGATTGGAATAAGGTGGAATTCCAGTGTTTTTTGGTCTTGCGCGCAAAAGTTCTTCGAAAGAGTCAGCGCTGCTAGATCCCACCTCCTCCTCTAATACTCTTTCTACATTTATCCCTTCATTACGTGCTTCTTCAGCAACTCTTGGAGTTGGGTTGCCTTCATCATCATCTAAATGAAGAGGTCTAATCCATTGATAGAGTTGGTTACCCTCTGTATCATCATCTTCAGCAATAATATCAAACACATCTAGTGGGTCACCACGGTCGACATGATCTATTTCTGCTTCCTTATCTCGAATTTGAAGCTTCATGTTGTAGTCGCAATAAACTAATTTTTGCAACCTACTATGAGCCAACCTGTTTCTTTGCTTTGTGTGTATGAGTGCAAATGTGCTCCAATTTCTTTCACAAGCAGATGAGGAAACTGTTTGTGATAATACTCTGATTGCTAACTTTCTCACAGTTGGTGCATCAGTCCCATACATGATCCACCATTCAGCTACAATGAAAAACAATGTTGATAAGCCTAATAACTCCAACAAATTCTATTATAAACTGATAGTGAAATATGTTTACACTCACTAGGAGACATTTTTGTTCGAGCAGCAACTGATGTTGGTTCTCCAAAAGTTCTTCTTGCATCTTTAAACCATATTAGCTGAATTCAATAAATCGTGTTAGTTTAATCCAACAAAGTAATTATTATAATTTAAGTAATTGTGTACCTCATTTCCAAATTGGCCAACTGCTGGTGATGCAGGGTCTAATTTAGAGTATACATTATGTACAGCACGTATAAGGTTACCATCATCTCCAACACCGGGTCTGTATTGGTATCGAGGATTCAAATAATATGTTGTTCAAAGAAACACATACTCTAATAAGAGAAATAATACTTATGCAACTAAAGAAATGAATTACAAATTATGACATAATTTATACCTGCTGCATGCAAATCGTGGTATAATGTTTTATACCATCGGTCATCAATTATCTTTATGACCCACTTTGCACCATGTTTTCTTTCCAACTCTTCCTTCACTACACGTATCAACTCATATATTGCCCCCATAGTAGGATACACTTCTGTGTCAATGATCCGTAAAACTTTGTAAAGAAGTTCAAACACTTGGCACACATGTTCTGATTGAGTCCAAAAAGCTTGATCAAGCACTATACTTTCCACCATACGACCTGTATTCGAGCGGCTGAAATTGTGGTTGGCCCAATCGTCACTAGTGAATAGTTGCTTCAACCCTGCTTTCTTCTTAAGTAGGCTATCTAATGCAATATAGTTGGTGGCGAATCGAGTGGTGGCTGGACGAATAATTTCTCCTTTGCAAAATTCACGCATCTTTGCCAACAACCAACCATGATTGTAAATATAATTTGTGACCGTTCTAGCTATTTTGACGACAGTAGCAACATTCTCTCTCTTCCCCATTGCCTCAAACATGAGATCAATACAATGTGCTGCACATGATGTCCAAAACACATTATGATGCTTCATTAACTTTTTTCCAGCTTTGACAAATGCAGAACTGTTGTCGGTCACGACTTGGACAACATTATGCTTTCCCACCTCCATGATTACATCCCTTAATAATTTGTAAATATACTTGTAGTTCTTTATATGGTCTGAAGCATCAACAAACTTCAAAAAAATTGTCTTTCCCTTGGAGTATACCATGAAGTTTATGATAGACAATCTGGTCGGGCCAGTCCATCCGTCACACATGATTGTGCAACCATTAGTTTCCCACTTTGACCTCAACTTGTTAACATACTTGCCAATGTCTTTATACTCCATATCCAAATATTTGTTTCTTACCTCATAGGGAGTGGGAGGTTGTACTCCAACACCGGCCTGTTGACATCCCAATACCATATTTTTGAAATGATGTGATGATGCCTTCTCAGCAGGGACATTGTCATAGATAAAGAACTTGCTAATTAGACGCCCCATTCCCTCCTTCACATTACCTCCTTTTAAATAACTCCAAACACTCTTTTGACGTGCTTTCGATGACTTATATAAACTTGGGGCTATTGGTGGTGTTGGTTGTGATTCTCTAAGACTTCCTCCCCGTCTCATTTGTACACCACCACTCGACCCAGAACCTTGTGCTCTATTAGGAATTTTATGAAGGTGTTCTCTTTCCCATGCTAATTGTTTGGAGGCACGTAATGCTTGTTTGAAACTGCGTCGTTCTTCAGGTCCCATGTCATCATCACATTCGTCCTCATCATCATCATCATCACTGTCAACCGCTTGGCCAATGACTTCTCCTCGTAGCCCAGCTCGAATATTTTCCATTCCCTATGTTATCTTTTCCTGCTGCTGTTTTTTATTTTTTAATAATGTTCTGATGAATGCCTTCACTTCTGGGGGGACACTATCGCATCGTTGGACAATTTTTGCTGGATCTAATCCACTAAGATGGTACTTAAGTCGTGTCACTCCGCCACTCTTCATTACCCAACCACAATATTTGCAAATTGTGCCATGCTTGTTTCCGTTTATTGGGTCTCCATGTTCCCAAGCCGGATCACGTTTAGTAACTCCACTGGACATCTTAAACGTACCTATATTAAACATAATGATGAATAATAATCCAATTTGATAATAATCCAATTTAATGAATAATAATCCAATTTGATAAAAAAAAATAATCCTAATATTAAACATAGTGATGAATAATAATCCAAACATAGCGATGAATAATAATCCAATTTGATAAAAAAAATAATCCTAATATTAAACATAGTGATGAATAATAATCCAATTTGATAATAATCCAATTTAATGAATAATAATCCAATTTGATAAAAAAAAAAATCCTAATATTGAACATAGTGATGAATAATAATCCAATTTGATAATAATCCAATTTGATAAAAAAAAATCCTAATATTAAACATAGTGATGAATAATAATCCAATTTGATAATAATCCAATTTAATAATAATCCAATTTAATGAATAATAATCCAATTTGATAAAAAAAAATCCTAATATTAAACATAGTGATGAATAATAATCCAATTTAATGAATAATAATCCAATTTGATAAAAAAAAAATCCTAATATTAAACATAGTGATGAATAATAATCCAATTTGATAATAATCCAATTTAATAATAATCCAATTTAATGAATAATAATCCAATTTGATAAAAAAAAATTCCAAATATTAAACATAGTGATGAATAATAATCCAATTTGATAATAATCCAATTTAATAATAATCCAATTTAATGAATAATAATCCAATTTGATAAAAAAAAATAATCCTAATATTAAACAGAGTGATGAATAATAATCCAAACATAGTGATGAATAATAATCCAATTTAATGAATAATCCAATTTGATAATAAAAAAAACCTAATATTAATGAATAATAATGAATAATAATCCAATTTGATAATAAAACCTAATATTAATAAAATAATAAATAACATTAAACATATTAAAATTATCCTAGCGAATAATTATACAACATTACTTAATTACTTAAAAAAATTAACATGTCATTGTTAACATTACTTAATTACTTTAAAAAAGTAACATGCAAGTATTAATTACTTAAAAAAATTAACATGTCATTGTTAACATTACTTAATTACTTAAAAAAATTAACATTCAAGTATGTGAAAGAATATCACCTTTGAATGGCTCTACAAGTAAGGGAAGCAACCTCTGAATGGCTCTGCAAGTAAGGGAAGAAGAAACGAAAATGCTTTGAATGGCTCTGATACTTGATTACTTTGAAAATGCTTTGAATGGCTTTGAAGAAACGAAAATTTTGTCCATATCTACTGTCAAACCACAAATGTTCTGATTGAAAGGAAAATGCTTTGTAAAAAAGCAAATGCTTTGTAAAAGTAGTCAGTCCAATAAGGCATCCAATAATGTCCTTGAAAAAGAAAAAAAAAAAAAGGCATCAACCACACACACACACATTGACACACACGCACACAACACACACACGCATACATCGCACGCATACACACTTCCGTTTCTCAGTCTCTCTCTCTCTCTCGCTCTCTCACGAACCTTCTTTCCTCTTATGTGAGTCTTCTCCCCTCTCCCCTCTTCCACACACACAGATCTCCCCTCTCGATCCTTTCTCTCTGCACCGAGGGTCCGAGACCCACACACACATGCAGTCTAGGCAGCGCCGTCTCTCTCCGTTCACTCAGCCCGAAGACGACTCAGTCCCGAGTCCCGACCACCGGGTCAACTGGCCCGTTTGACGATGACGGTTACCTGGGCTCTTCTCCCCTCTTCCACACACACAGATCTCCCCTCTCGATCCTTTCTCTCTGCACCGAGGGTCTGAGACCCACACACACACGCAGTCTAGGCGGCGCCGTCTCTCTCCGTTCACTCAGCCCGAAGACGACTCAGTCCCGAGTCCCGACCACCAGGTCAACTGGCCCGTTCAACGACGACGGTTACCTGGGCTACGAGTCGCTCCGAGTCGCTCAAGGACTCCGCCTAGTGATTTGAATCCTTCGTCGACTCCGAGTCGCTCAAGGACTCCGCCCCGACTCTCCTCCCAGCGATTTGAATCCTCCGGCGTTCTTCCCCAATTATGACTTTTTCGATATTTCGCGATATTTCTATAATATCGCGATATTAGGACGAAAACCATTTGGAAACCTAAAAAAATATCGGTCACGAGAAATTCCGATAATATCGACGATATATCGCCGATATTATCGGCATTTTGGTCCTTGCTAAAGGGTACAGGTTCTATTCAGCAAACCTCACAAATAGAATCTTTGAAACTAGAGTGGCTAAATTCATCGAAGATGGTGAAAAAAATACAAGATAATGAGAATAAAGGGTCGTGGTTTGTAGAAGGTGACATATTACAACCAGATAAGAATAATGATGTGTTACTTGGTGATAAAGAGGTTAACACAAATGCCATTCATGACATTCGTGGGACCCTAATTGACACTCAACCGATAATGGAGTTACATGCTGATCATTTTAATGGAGCTATTAGAGGTAGTGAGACAATTGAAATGGTAGGACCTTCAACTGAGGTAACTAGCTCTTCAATCAACATGATGGGGTCATCATTACAAGGAACAACTCCACCCAATGAACCAAGTGCCATGGTTGTGAGAAGAATGCAGCCACCAAGAACTAGAAAATTAGCTATCCCTGATGATTATCTAGTATATTTTCAAGAAGTTAATGTTGCTGAGGATATGATAGAGGACCTAATGATTTTCAAACAAGCCATGAATATTGGGCAAGCAATATTGTGGAAAGATGCAATGGTAGATGAAATGAAGTCAATGGAAGCAAATAAGGTATGGAGTGTTGTTCAAGCATCGGAAAATGTTAAACCAATTGGGTGCAAATGGATTTTTAAAACCAAGAAAGACTTAACTGGTGAAATTGAGAGGTACAAGGCTAAACTTGTGGCCAAGGGCTACACCCAAATGGAAGAGGTTGATTACTCTGAAACCGTTTCCCCAGTATCAACTAAAGACAGTCTTCGAATCATGTTGGCATTGGTTGGGAAATTTTCATGCAGCAGCCACTTGGTTTCATAAAAGAAGGAGAAGAAAGAATGGTTTGTAGATTGAACAAATCAATCTATGGACTCAAACTGGCATCGAGGCAATCGTTCTTAAAGTTTGATGAAAAAGTGATAGCTCTCGGATTTAACGAGAACAAAATCAATGACTGTATATACTTGAAGGTATGTGGCTCGAAATTCATATTTTTGATTCTATATGTGGATGACATCCTTCTAGCTAGCAACTATTTGAATTTGCTGGTTGAAACTAAGGCTCTACTGTCCAAGAGTTTTGAAATGAAGGACATGGGAAATGCCTCTTTTGTTTTGGGAATTGAAATAATCAAGGATAAGACAAAAGGATTGCTTGGACTTTCACAAAAAGCATATATTGAGAAGGTGCTCCAACGTTTCAATATGCAAAGTTGTTCATGTGGTGAGGTTCCAATGGGCAAAGGAGATAGGCTCAACAAATCACAGAGTCCAAGAAAAGAACTGTAAAAACAAAGCATGACGACCAAGCCCTATGCATCTTTAGTTGGGAGCTTGATGTATGCTCAAGTTTGTACAAGACCTAATCTTGCTTATGCCATAAGTGTTTTAGGCAGATATCAATCGAATTCGAGAGAACAACATTGGGTCGTTGCTACGAAGGCATTAAGGTATTTGCAAAGGACTAAATCGTATATACTAGTTTACAAAAGGGTGCAAAACTTGGAGCTTGTGGTATATGTAGATTCTGACTTTGCTGGCTGATTGATGAAAGAAAATCGACGAGTGGATATATATTTCTTCTTGTGGGAGCTGCAGTGTCGTGGAAAAGTGCTAAGCAAAAGGCGCTCGCAACCTCGACAATGGAGGCTGAATTCATAGCCTTGTTTGAAGCCATGAAGAAAGGGATGTGGCTAAAAAAATCTCATCACAATCATGAAATTGGTTGACACCATTTCAAGGCTATTAAACATATTTTGTGACAACAAAGTAGTTGTGTACTTTTCGAAGAACAACAAGAAATCAGAAGACGTTTATTTAATGGACATCAAGTATCTATCATTGAAAGACCATGTGAAGAAAGGAGAGATTTTTGTTGAGAACAGACACAAAGTTGATGATAGCCAACCCATTAACAAAACCACTAGCTGTGGGAGTGTTTAAAGATCATGTTGCAAACATGGGGCTGCACGAAAACTTTGAATCTGCAGAAGTGTGGGAGTAAATAAGGCTTTCATGTACTGGTTAATTTTCATTTGTTCATTTCAAGTTTATGGCTAACAATGTGTTTTCATTTTGAAGAATGATTAACATCAAATAAATGCATAGTCATCATTCCAAAGAATGTGTTATTCGAGTGTTTATCATGCAGGAAACTTGAATTGGAAAAGTCTAGTGATTGAAGATAGTGGTTCTGAAGTCAATCAATGAGGTAAACTGGACAAAATGTGGGAGAAATAAAGAAATGCCAGTTATTTATTGTCATTAGAAATGTGTATAAATGGATGAATACACTTGCATTATACAGCATGAGTTTAAAAACTGTGTTCTCAGGGTGAATATAGTACTAGTACATGTATTGTTTTTTGAGGATTCAATCCCCAAATGATTGCTGGTAAATGTGAATACGACATTAATTGCGTAAACCTCAACGTGATCACATAAGGATGAGTTTCTATTAGACATGAAACCTTAAAACCACAACTAGTTAGCATCCATGTCGGAGAATGTAAGAATCCTACATGAACTTAACTAGTTGTGATAATAGAGAGGTTATGTGTTGATAATATAATTCTTAAGAGTTTTAATACGTGGAAGAGTTAATGTCCTATTATTGTGGAAACACATTCTAAATACTGGGAAATAACCTCTTTATTCAACTGATATTCCATTACTCCATGTTTACCGAGATTTGAGGCAATGAGTCAATAACCATACTTCCACGATAGATGGAAGTTGGCTGCCTTGCCTCTATAAATGCAGAAATTCACTGCTCACAAAGACACTTTCTGAGATTAGGGTTCTATCACCATAAGAACATAAAGGCTTTCAGTGAGTAGAAGAGTTTTCTAAAGCAACCATTAACGATGTCTTCCTCAGATAAACATGCGTTGATCTTTTCTCTCTTATGTGACTAGTGTAATTAGTTAAGTGTGTGAATCTTCCATCAACTATGATATGGAGGAGAAGTGCAAGGGCTTATGATCTTGCTGCAAGAACGTCGTCTACTCATGTAACTTCTCAGTAAGGTTCATACTCATATAACTTCCAAGTAAGGTTCAAACTCTTGGAGTTTTATGATTTTGTAAAAGCCTTTTAGTAGCAGAAGTTTCATTCTCTTAATCATTTTGCAATTGTATTATTACACTATACAACTTGAGTAGACGAAAAATATGAGTGATCATATGATTTTCTGTTTAAGACATTGCTGCTGAATTTGTGAAGAAGAATCATCGCTCGACCAAGAAGCCCAATTCGAGGTCAATCTCTATGCAACCTAGCTTTTGACTCTGTAAGTTTGGTATAATAATCGTCCTTTTATTTGATAGATGTGTTCGGTATAATATTATATTTTTCCCATATGTTAATAGTGCTTCGGAGTTCACTAAAATCCCTTCAAATTTGCTTCAGTTTTGATGAGAAGATGAGGCAGAGGCAGCTAATGCTGCTCTTGGTGTGACCAAGGAAGTTCTTGCGTTTGTCAGGAATATCTCTATGCTGGAGACTTGGCCCGATTTCCAACGACGACAAAGATTCAGATGGTATACTCTGCTTCAATTTGTCCATTTCTTTGTGCAATTCAATTCATTGTGCTTTGTTTTCATGAAACTAAATACATAGTAGTGATACTAATATTTAATTCTCTGGACGCATGTGCTTCTCTTTGTGATATAGCACATTCGATAAATAATAAAGTTGTAGATTTGCACATCCGATAAAACATCATTTCTTCCTTTGCCGACAAGCCGAATGATTATGAACTGCCAATCCTTTTAGCAATATTTTTGCCAATTATTTTTTGCTTTTTCGGTCTTCTAATTTGAACTAAAAAATTAACATTCTAGAGTGTAGTTTCAATCATAAAACATAGTTAATTGAGATCTTCAATTAAATGAAATATTAACAGGTTTCTGTACTCCCATTGTCGAAAATGCGGAGTTGACAACCTGAATTTGTATGGCATTGAAAGCCTATAGTGTCATAATTTAGTGACATGTTCAGCAGATCATTCTTCAAATAACTTTGATAAAATTTGTCATCAATAAATTTATTCTGAATAGAGAATCATTTTAATCTTAAAGATGACATTTGGATATTTCCAGTAGCATTTTCCTTTGGTAGCTCAAATCATCTCACATCATCAAGTGGAGTTGCATGTTTGATGAGGCATATTTACATAGTTATTAAGGGCATAAGTTTAGTTATGCCTTTCCAGTAAAGATGATACCGAGCTTTCATGATTCTTGATTTTTTTTTTTACATCCTTTCAGATTACATTGGTTCAGTCTTTCAATGTAAAGAGGGCAATGGCATGCCCTAATTGTCTGAAAATCGAGAAAGGTCAGTGACTTTATTCTAATGGATGCCGTTCATTTCCGGAATTTAGCATGGATGAGTGGACACATGATGAGGATCTCTATGATTTAAGTTATTCTGAAATATTAAATAGTTTAGATCCTTTTTGAATTTGAACTTCTAATGTTCTGTTACTTTTGTGAATATTTAATTTTTGCTACATTTGACCGGATATCAATCAGCATTTAGATGGAGGGTCATACATATTTTTTTACATGCCATATATTTTTGTGGAATACGCATATATGATAATGCCTTCTTTCACACAGTATGAACCCAAAATAGATGAATAAAGATTTATTTATTTTGAAGTGTTAATGTATTTATTGAAATGTTTTTGTATTTTTTTAGACCAAGGAGGTGGAACAGAGGCTAAAGTACCTCTAATTTGTTCAAATAGCTACCGCTCACGTCGCGGTTTGCTTCACAAACCTCTAAGCTTTGCTTTTACACAGTATATTTGAGGACATCTCTACATCTTAATTTTTGCTATTGTCTGATTTCTGCAAGTTTGAGGGTTGGGTATAAATAAAATGCAAACCTTTGCATAAATAAAATACATTTTGCTTCTAGCCTTTTGGTTTGATCATCTGGGTGCTTTTTTATGATCGTCTGTTTTCGAGTTTTGATCTATCGGTGCAAGATTGCATGTTGTGTTTTTTTTTTGTCTCTATTTGAAGCACTATCTGATGCTAAATTTGTTTTTTTTTAATTGTTTGGTAATTTAGAATATTGTGTATGATTTGAATTCAGTTTTAGAACTATAATTGAGGTAGATTAATGCTCTGGTCATGCATGAGCAGATGGCTACTGAGTTTCTGTGAAAGGTCACGTTATAAATGGAGAGTTGAGGTCAAAAGCGTACTGAGCTTGATGACGAGTTGCTGACAGATAGCAGTCCTGTAATTCATTGGAGTTTAGAGCGAGTTCATCGGACTCTTTAGCTCAAACCCATAGAAATTTGTTAACTCTGCACTAGAGTCCAATAACCATGATATGGACACTCGGACACCTATATGTAAGTTATTGTAAATATGCTAGTCATTGTAAATGTGGTTGTAAATAGATTTTCACATGTATGTAAATAATGTTGCTCATCGTAGGTGTTTAGTCCTTCAATTTTAAAACTCGCAACATCGCGCAGGCATCATTGCTTGTTAAATCTAGGGGTTGAATTGCAAACTCAAGCATTTCCTTGTATAAAAAATAATAATAACCCATGACAAAAAATTTACAGAACACAGAAAGTAAAATTATTGGTGACTAATTATACATGAAAATGAAAGAATAAACCAGATTAAGCCATCTAAAAGAGAAAATTAATACCACAATGGCGATTGCAGAGTTGGGCGAAGCAAAAAGCGGGGAGAAATAAGGAGGAGCCCTCCGGATGCGCAAAAAGGGAAATAATTTCTGGGGTTGGATGAGGTTTGCAGGCTGGCGGACTTGCTGGGGATTTTTTTTTGTTCGAATTGGAGTCAAGCATGAACATGAAGGATGAGGAAATGGAGTTTTCTCACTGTGCTGTCGAAGAGAGTGAACGACAGCTCAAGAACTTAGCAGACAGAATAGCTGACTTGTGATAACACAAACTAAGCAAGGACAAAATCAAAACTACAACAATGTTTAAGTTGTTTTTCAGTTTTGGTATATATTCAATTTCTCCAACTTCAGGTTCAGGTATTTCTATAAGTTTATGAACTTCAAGTAGAACCGCACATATAAAATAGGGGTGTTCTATCCACACACTATTTTTTACTTCTCATACACTCCTGTTAATTTCTGTCTGTTAGATCTTTTTTAATTCATCCGATTCTACGGCCGAAATCCAAAAAAGTGTGGGAGAAGTAAAAAGGAGTGTGTGGATATCACATCCCTATAAAATAGTAGAATTAATGCATTTCGGGTTCCGGATACAGTACACAGTAAGAAAAAAAATATACAGTAAAAAATAGTATATTATCTTACCCTTGTCCTTATATATGGACCTGGATCCTCTCCTGAGCCCAAGGAGAGGATCCTCCTGACCAAGGATCCAAGGCCGTTGGATTTTCATCCAACGGCTACAAACAGGGGGTCCATTTAAAGTTATAATAATTATAGCCGTTGGATTTTCATCCAACGGTCTTGGATCATTGGTCAGGAGGATCCTTTCCTTGGGCTCAGGAGAGGATCCAGGTCCCTTATATATAGTCAATCTCGAGTCAGCACCGCTGACTTGCTCATCATTCAAAACGATTAATGCATTTATGGTTCCGAATTCCTTTTTTAGTTTTGGTTTGATCATGGACCAAAATATCGGTAATGTCGGCGAAATGTCGCCGATATTATCGTTTTTTTGAGATGAGGATATTTTCACACGTATCAACTTTATTTTCGTCAATATATCGAGATTATATCGATCATATCGGTAATATCGGGATAATATCGATAATTGCATGTTAATTTTTTGAAGTAATTAAGTAATGTTGTATAATTAAACCCTAGGATAATTTTAATATGTTTAATGTTATTTATTATTTTATTATTTTATTAATATTAGGTTTTATTATCAAATTGGATTATTATTCATTAATATTAGCTTTTTTAATTATCAAATTGGATTATTCATTAAATTGAATTATTATCAAATTGGATTATTATTCATTAATATTAGGTTTTATTATTCCATATTATTTTTATAATTACTTAAATTCTTACAATCATTTTCTTTACTTCTTATTTAATTCTTCTGTAGAATAACTTTATTATTTAGGTTCTCTTATATAACCGTCACTACTATATTTTTTGGCCAAAAAATAATTGCCTAATTTCCATGAAAAATAAATATAGGTACGTTTATGATGTCTAGTGGAGTTGCTAAACGTGATCCAGCTTGGGAACATGGAGACTATGTTGGACCACCTCCCGAATTTATGAGCCCATTCACTGGTGAGGCAAACTTCACGCATGCAACACAGGATGAGGACCATGGCAGTAGGCGGGCAGGACCAGGAATTGGTGCCATAGGGAATGACTATACTCGTAGAGAAAGAGGCAAGGGGACTTTGTCAAGTCAAGAAGATGACTCGTTATCTATAACTTCGGACTCTGTTGGAGTGAGAAGTAGTAACTATGGTTATACTCATAACCAACCATTTCCTTACCCTTCATATCCCATTCCCGTTGGGATGGAATCGAGCGACTCATGGAAAGAATCCGAGACTCAATCTTCAAATGATTTTGCTTATGGACAACGTCAACCAATCTCGGATCCATATGGGTGACATGTTAACAATTACATGCAAAACTATTTTGGGAATTTATCATTTGATGACTAATTTTCACAATACACTTATTCTACACATAGAGATGATGAAGATAGTGAAAATTTTGAACCTTATGGGTGCGTTTGGTACGCAGACGGGACGGGACGGAACGGGACGGGACGGAACAGGACGGGATGGATGTTGTAAATTTTGAAAAAGACAAGGGGCATTGCTGTCCTAAAATGTTAAAAATTTCTGTCCCACAGACGTGGAACAACCCCGTTCCAGGGGGGAGGTGGAACAAAAAATCATCCAAAACTTGTCCCGTGGAACGCCTCGTCCCACTCGTTTTAGGCATACCAAACGCGGGACGGAACGCCTCGTCCCGTCCCGTCCCGTCCCGTCCCGCGTACCAAACGCACCCTATAGGAACTCTAAGTGGTATTAAGTCACTCATGTATCTTACCATGCAATGTATAAAGTGTAAAATATTGTACTAATTCATTATATATAAATGATTATGGTGTGTCTAAACTTCTTTCATTAATTACTACATATTTTCTACACTCACAATGTTTGCCAGCTCGCTATATAATCAACTTAAATCAGTTAAATCCATCATGCAATGCATTTCCTTCCAATTTTTTGTGATAAACTAATAGATAATTGACTAAATAAATATCCTGCAAAGTTTTAATAAAAATTTCCAAGTTTTTCTTACAATTTCCGAGGTTTTTATTCAATTTTTATCGATATCGATAATATGCTGATATTTCCATTGAAATTTCCATGTTTTTAGACTACCGATATTTGCGATACCATGGGTTTGATCACCTGAACCTGTACGTACTGATGTGATCTCATTAAATTAAGGCCCCTCTCAGTTACTTTGAGTTATCGATTAAAAAAAAACAATTGAAATAGGGAGCGTTTCTTTTGGATAACTTGAATTGGATAACCAGCGCGAATAACTGCCATCAAGAAACAAAGAAAGCCAATAGAACTTGGTAATTGAGTCAGCCCCAACGTGCCCTAATGTTGGCAAAACAGGGAGGAACCGATTATTAGAGGCAGCTTCACATGCCTAACCCTCCTACAGTGTAGAAAACCAGATAGAGTTCTATACCACTAACACTGCAAATTCAGAACACTAACAATGCACTATTATTGTATTTAAATATTTTCAATTCAAAATTACAAGAATATCCGACTGAAAAAAAGGATTAAAAGTAGCAAATAGAAAGAATCTAGAAATTATGAGGTCCCGACCGAGTTGGCTAACCCGACGAGTTACCAAGCCGTTTGGAGACTGAGCCGGCGATGGTAAGGAGTGACTCTGTCAGAGTTGTTGTCGAGAAACGGACCGGAAGATCCGAACGTACGTCCATTTGAGAATGCAGAGAGCTACAATAAGACGCCGCGGCGTTACCCTCGTTCCTCTTTCTCTAAAGATTCAACCTTTGTTCCCAAATGTCATGCAGATTACTTCCTCTACACACTTCACATGCCATTACTTAATTGCAAGATACATCTGGACCCTTGATTTTATACATGGGGAAATCCATGAGATTTTACCCAACTAACATCCTGCCAAACAGAAACCTTTCCGTGCAGGTCCTTTCCCCGCCTTTGGTAAAAAATTGTCAAATTTGGTCAAAATTGGTCTTGTGACATAAAGATAGAAGAAACTTGATTTTATTATTATTTTTTTAATAAAGAAACAAATCACGAGAGGGGTGAAATAAATGTCACATTTTCGTTTTTTATGTTGAAACTATAAAGATAAATCAAATCACCACGCATTTTTGTTCGGGTAAGTTCTCTTTATACTGCCACTTAATATGCTTCTTTTTAAGTGACGATATCTTATGTTCAATTATCTAACAGAGATGACGGCCAATGAGTTTTCTCATTTTCTTGATGCAAATATATGTCTACTGATTTCAAAGACTAGAAGTTGCCCACAAGAGGGAAGTGTTTGGTCGTATTACAATAGACGGAGAAAACATAACACGATCAAATTAACCAATTTATCAACCATAAATTTCATTTATTCAAGTTAAACAAATGAATAAATGTATAGTGAAGCATTAGACTGACGAGATTACATTCTTCATCTGCTTAAAAGTTTTGGAGTTATGTAAATTGCCCTTGTGTTTGATGCTTTGGCTATGCAATCCTAATATAAACGGTCTTTGTCCAAAGATGATATTGTGGTTATATGATCATGTTCTGGGAAAAAACAATAAGATGATTTTTTCCTTCGTTTGTTGATGTTTAATGGCTGATTGTTATAAATCTTTATGTTTTGTTTTTCGGCACCTCATATGACCTCTCTTCATTTTACAAACATTGAGACCTTGACTAGTTCTAACTTCAAGAAATGGATGGAAGGCGTTGAGGTCGTACTTGGCCTTATGGATCTCGACTTGGCATTGAGGGAAGAAAAGCCTGCAGCCATCACTGCCGAGAGCACGGTGGCTCATAAAGGTGAAGTTTGAAAAATGGGACAGCAAACCGAATGTCATTGATGATTATGAGGAAGGCAATGGCTCAATCAGTTAAAGGGAGCATTCCAAAACAAGATAATGCAAAAGAATTCTTGGTTGCAGTTGGGGAGAAGTTTAAAGAGTCAGAAAAAGCAGAAACTGGGACTTTTCTCACACAAATCACTGCAATGAAGCATGATGGTGTGGGAAGTGTCAGGAAGCATATCTTGAAGATGGTTGATCTTGCCCAGAAACTAAAGGATCTTGAGGTACCTATGACTGACCAATTTTTATTTCATTTGGCTTTTAACTCTTTACCTCCAAAATATGGGCGGCTCAAGGTCTCGTATAATACTCAAAAGGAGAAATGGGGCATCGATGAGCTAATTTCAAAGTGTGCTCAAGAAGAGGATCGACTCAAGAATGATAAGATTGTGGATGTGAATTTTGTGGAAACTAAAAAACGCAAAAGGGATCCTGCTTTTGGTTCAACAATGGCTGCTAGTAAGAAGAAGAAGAAAGAAATTTCTTCTTCGTTTAAAAATGCTAACACCTCTGAAAGATCTCACAAACCCAAACCTGTTAATGCCAAGATTGACAAAGAAAAAGAATGTTACTTTCGCAAAGAAATAGGTCACTTAAGAAAGAATTGCATTGGCTTCAAAATTTGGCTTGTTAAGAAAGGTAATGAAATAAATGTTTTTGTATGTGTTGAGTCAAATTTAGTTTTTATTTCTCCTCAAAGTTGGTGGTTTATTATTGGATGCTCTATTCACATAACCAATTCCTTGCAGGGCTTCTCAAATACAAAGGAGATAAATAATGAAGTTTGCAATGTATATGTGGGAAATGAATGCAAGTTCCCGTTGAATACATAGGGAGTTTTAAGCTAGTCTTTGTCATCTAGTTTTGTTTTAGAATTAATTCCAGTTCTTTACGTACCATCCATGAGAAGAATTTAACTTCTGCATCTAAGCTAGTTAAGTTGGGCTTTACATTTGTTGGTGACAATCAAAGTGTAAAGTTTTTCCATTCAAATGATATGAATAAATTACTTGGCAATGCCTACCTTAAAGTTGATATGTGGCAAATGGATTGTACTTATGAAATTGAATGTTTTAACATTCAAAGTGTTGGTTCAAAATGAGTGCTCACTAATGCAAAATCCTCAATGCTTTGGCACAAGAGGTTGGGGCACATCTCTATAGAAAGGAACATCACCTTTACGAGACAAAACTTATTGCCACAACTTGATTTTAGTGATTTTAAAGAGTGCATTGATTGTCTTAAAGGAAAGCTCACCAACACTACGAAGATAAGGTTAAACCTTAGCCAATCTCTATAGAAATTATTCACACTGACATGTGTGGACATTTTCCAAATAAAACTATATGTGAAAAACCATATTTCATAAAATTTATTGATGATTTCTACGGTTTGCATATGTTTTACTTATTTCTGAAAAGTATGAAGCCTTGGATTGTTTTAAATTATTTCGTTTGGAAGTCAAAAAACAACTTGAAAAACACATAAAAATTGTGAGAACCGATAGAGATGGTGAGGATTTTGGCAGGTGTACTAAAGTTGGACAACACAAAGGACCATTTGCAACTTATCTTGAACAAAATGGCATTGTCGAATGATGAGTCCATATTATACTATATATTTTACCGTAATCTTAGTATTAATTTATTGGTTATTTTGTTAGAATTTTGATATTTTGTTATATATTTTCAATGTAGGACATTCGATTTCCTCTGGAGTAAAAAGTGACCAAACATATGAATTTTAGAGTGATTCCAATTGGAGGATGTTCGTGAGTCTTTCAAGATAATTGTATCAATGTTTTATATTTTTCTACCAAGCCGTTTAACTCTGGCAAAGAAAAGAAGGTCCAGCGCGTAACTTTCCCAGATTGACGTTTCTGGGCGTTTTGGGTATTTTAGAGGTCAAGCTGGCATAGTTTGAGGAAGATTCATTTTGAGGATTTGTTGGGGACTCTCAAGATTTAAAAATAGATCTTTTGGGACCAAATTTGTAACATTCCACATCGCCCAGGGGAGATGATCCTGTAAGCCTTATATGTATATTCCCATCTCTACCTAGCACGAAGCATTTTGGGAGCTCACTTGCTTCTGGTTCTGTAGGAACTCTGAAGTTAAGTGAGTTCATGCGAGAGCAATCCCAGGATGGGTGACCCATTGGGAAGTTCTCGTGTGAGTTCCCAAAAATAAAACCGTGAGGGTATGTTCGGGGCCCAAAGCGGACAATATCGTGCTACGGTGGGGTCGAGCCCGGGTTGTGGTGGGGGCCCTGGTCGGGATGTGACAATTTGGTATCAGAGTCACTTCCTGGCCGGAAGTGTGCCGACGAGGACGTCGGGCCCCCTAAGGGGGGGGTGGATTGTAACATCCCACATCACCCAGGGGAGATGATCATGTAAGCCTTATATGTATATTCCTATCTCTACCTAGCACGAGGCCTTTTGGGAGCTCACTGGCTTTGGGTTTCGTAGGAACTCTGAAGTTAAGCAAGTTCACGCGAGAGCAATCCCAAGATGGGTGACCCACCGGGAAGTTCTCGTATGAGTTCCCAGAAACAAAACCGTGAGGGTGTGCTCGGCGCCCAAAGCGGACAATATTGTGCTACGGTGGAGTCGAGCCCGGGTTGTGGTGGGGGCACGGATCGGGATGTGACAAAATCGAAGTTGATTTGGTTGGTCAAAAGTTTAATTTTCGGAGAAGGTCCGAATTTAAGTTTAAATAGGAAACCTTTTATTTCCTATTTATTTTATTCTATTATGTTTCCTAGGTTTTAGAAGACATTTTCTAGATAGGATTTTATTTTGTAGTAGTATAAAATAGAGAACTTTAACGAAAAGCACCTGATACTATTTACTTTAACGAAAAACCACATTTTTACACTAAAAAGTCAATCCTAGTACTATTCACTTTACCCTTTATTTTGTCCTTATCATTAAAACTCACTGTTGTAAAAATTCCCGCCTAGGCGCTAGACGGTTAGCCACCGCCCCAATTAATCCTTAGGCGTTTGAAATTTTAGAAAGGGCGCCTAGACCTGTTGAAGCCCCAGCCTAGACTGCCTAAGCACCCGCCTAGCCCGTACAGACACGCCTAGACACCCCCTAGGTTGCAACTCACTTAGACATAAAGTAGATAACTTTCATTTTGCATTATTTTTTTAATAAATTGTAAGAAACTTGTTGAATACTGAAATGAACGCAAATTATATGATTGTTCCCCATGTTTTCATTATGTTTTAATCCTTCATAATATATATTTCATTCTATTTTGTAATTTATGATTTAATTATATATATTTTAAGTATAAACAGACACTTATTTACACGAAATATAACAGATTTATTTAAATCCACTTAGTCGGGCCTAGGCACTAGGCCCAGCCCACCGCCCGACTAGCACCTAGTGTCTTTTATAACCTTGTTAAAACTCAAAGTTTTCAAGCCCCTTTCATTAGTTTTCCTTATAAAATAAGGCTTTTTAGCCATTAGGGTAAAAGAGGAGAGGACATAGGCATCAATTTGGAGAACTTAGCTAGGATTTGACAATTTGTATTTCAAGGTGTTTTCTATCTTTTTTCTATTTCATGGGTATTTTTCATCTTTCTATTTCTAGTCAATTAAGGTGTTGTTTATTTTTATTTTGTTGTAAACTTTCCTAGTTTAAGTGTGATTGTGTAAATCTTAGATTAGATTTAATTCTAGTTATCATTTCCTATTACAACTTGTATTCCTTGGGGATGAAGGAATTTCTTCTTTCCTTTACTACTATAAATAAAGGCACTATGTAAGAGGGATAACACACACGTTCACCTACAATTCTACAAGCACATCTCTCTTAATCTATCTATCCTTGCCGCTGGCCCCTTTTCCCTTTGTCAAATAAAATAGGCTACAACACGTTATCAGCATGCTTTTACCACTACGCTCAGGAATTTGACGAGGAGATTTTATGATCAAACCAGTTCATCCATATCATCACACAATCAGGTTCTTTCAAAATAAGGATTTTTATCTCGATATTTTTGCAGCCTTGATAGCATGAACATTCACCATAATGCATGACCCAACTTTACGTTTTTCAAATTTTACATTCTACATAAATTGTGTATGCATTATATTCATAATTGTTGAATTATGTGAATTTGATATTTGCCATGAATTGCATCAAATATATGTACATACATTAAAATTATTGAATTCCATATGCATCAAATTGCATCAAAAATTGAATTAAAAAAAAAAGAAATCAAAAATCATGGTCTGGGTTCTTCGAACCCGTGACCTCGGGCCTTAAACCAAGCCTGAAGCTTGGATGGTCGCACCGAGCTAAGCACCGAGTCCCCAAGATAGAGCCACGGGCTCTAGGTTGAAACCTAGAAACCCTGACGTCTTCCACGGTATCTCCACCATCGCAGGTTAGCCTGCAGCCTATCCTCACACCACGGGTCACCATGTTTAATGACCTGAAGCTCGTCCTTGACATTGGTTGACCGAAATTTGATTGAATCTCATCAGACTTTTCTGAAAACTCTATTCAAATTTCTAGGGTTTTACGAGAACGTGGAGATTCTTTTAATCGCCATTCATCTTCGAGGTCTCCGACGACCCATAGACTCGCCCCGAGCACCATTGTCCCAAAGCACAGCATCCTAAAGTAGTGGCGCTGGTTTTTTTCCCCGGCGAACGCACCTAGCTACGGCTGGGGTGACTTTGGACCTAACCCGAGCCCTATTGGGCTCTGTTACTTGACCTGCTTTCCTTTTTTTTTTGGGCTCACTTACATTGACCCAAAACCTTTGGCTTGGCCCACGCCAGACACCAGCCCGAGGGCTATGGTGCCTTTATACGCGACGCATTGGATCTCGTCCTCCCTTGGGCCCGACTCATTTTTCTTTCACGGTAGCCTATTTGCTACCTTGGGCCTGAACCCCCATATGGGCCACTATCTCTTGGGCCCAGCTGTTTCCTCTGGCCTGTGAAAAAAAAAAAAGCCTTTTTTTCTTCATGTGGGCCTGCAACCTGCACCCGAGACACCCCAGCCCAAGTTTTCGGCCTGTGCTACACTGACCGAAATTGCTCAGCTCATCCGTGGCCTTTGGCCTATATTTTTAGGCCCCAAGCTTCGATTGCTTAGTACTTTTTAAAAATTTTGGGTTTTATATTTTTTCACCTACACTTTAAATTTGGCTCGAAGTCCAAATAATTAATTCAATTATAATTGTAGACATGAAGTTTTATTTGCATATTTTTGTGTATATATTTGTGTTTGCCTGCAGGAACATATGAACTTGAAGTTCATAAATTATTTTGAAACTTGAAGTTTCTTAAAAACATGCCTTGTTTAAAAACCTGAAGTTTTCACTTAAAAACATCACTCATGAAAACCCGAAGTTTTTCCATGCGAAATTAAACCAATACATGTCTATTAGAACTTGTATGTTTTACTCCTATGTGAACGGATTGATCTTTCTCCATTACACTAACCATTTCTTGTCCATGTATTTTGAGATAGGAACATGTCGAATTTCAACAAACTCGACTTCATCGCTTTGGAGGTCTCTAGAAGGAACTACGTTAAGTGGGTTCAAGATGCGAAGCTCCACCTCACTGCAAAGAACTTGCATCTCGCCATTGAAGAAGAGATGGACAACCTTGTTGGTGAAGCTGAAAAAGCCACTGTTATGATCTTCATCTGAAGACATATCCATGACTCTTTTCAAACTGAATACCTTGCTAAAGAGGATCCACGTGCACTATGGGTCGCTTTGGCTGATCGTTTTAATCACCAAAAGAGCATATTCTTGCCTAAAGCAAGACATGACTGGCAACATTTGTGCTTCCAAGACTTTAAGTCTGTGAATGAATATAATTATGAAGTTTGTCGAATCCGATCACTTCTCAAGTTTTGTAACGAAACTTTGACCAAAGAGGATCTCTTGGAGAAGACCTATTCAACATTCTCTGCTTCTAATATTGTCCTATAGCAACAATATAGAGCTCAGAAGTAAATTAAGTTCTTGATTTTGATCTCTGTTTTACTTCTCGTTGAAAAGCAGAACCAGCTGTTGATGAACAATCATCAATCTTGACCTACTGGGGCGACTGTTGTACCTGAAGCACATTATAGCATAAACTAACACCCAAAACGCCAAAAAAGGCATGTTAGGGGCGAACAGAAGCCACCCTGCAAAGGTCAACAGAGTCAATGCCTATCCAAGGGAGGAAACTAAGCCTAGAAGCGCTCAAACCCACTTAGAAAACAGAGTTGAATTTCTATGCAGAGTTGAATTTCTATGCATAACTTCTTACTTATATGGCCAAAAGCATATTCTAGAGAAGATGAAGCGTATCCCGAGTGGTCTGTATACTATGACCATACGCCCTATAGAATGCCACTATATGGCCGGCCCTACTACTAGGACGGCGCATGAAATTACACTTTGGCATGATCGTTTGGGATATCCTGGATGAATAGCAATGTGCCGAATCCTCAAATCATCACACGGGCATCCACTAACTCGAAGCTTATGTTCAATCCAAGGAATCGCATGTCAAACATGTTCCATGCGAAAACTTATTACTAAGCCTTCTTATGACAAGATTCGTTTGAATCCTCCCAGTTTTCTATAACGGATTCAGGGGACATTAGTGGACTAATTTACCTTCCTTGCTGACCATTTAGATACTTTATGGTTTTGGTTGACGCTTCCACACATTCGTCACACGTGTGCTTGTTGTCCACAAGGAACGCTGCATTCTCCAAAATTTTGAATCAGGTTATCAAGGTCAGGGCTCACCACCCTAATTATCTAATCAAATCTATTCGACTGGATAATGCTAGAGAATTCACATCTAAAACTTTTGATAACTATTGCATGTCGATTAGGGTTAAAGTTGAACATCCCATGCCATATTTTCACACCCAGAACGGCCTGGCAGAGGCTTTCAGTAAGCGCTTACAAATGATTGCTCAATCTTTGGTTATACGTACCAAGCTTCTAATCATTGCTTGAGGCCATGCAAGTTGTTGTGCTTGAGGCCTATTGCGACACAACCATTTAGTACCCTTCAGTTGGTTACCAGACAAGAACCCAACATATTGCATTTACGCATTTTTGGTTGTGTGGTATATGTGCCTATCTCGCCGCCTTTACGTACAAAAATGGGGCCTCAGTGAAAGATGGGAATCTATGTCGGATATGATTCTTCTTCGATTATTTGTTACTTAGAACCTTTGACAGACGATCTATTTACAGCTCGTTTTGCGGATTGTCACTTCTATGAGACAATGTTCCCGTCATTAGGAGGAGATAAGAATGTCAATGTTCCTGAAGAACGACGTGAATTATTGTGTACGACCCCTAATTTGTCTCATTTAGATACCCATACCACTCAGTCTGAAACTGAAGTGCATCACATATTAGATCTCCAGAGAATAGCTCTAAGTATGCTAAATGCTTTCATCGATCTAGCGTGCGTGACAAGATCACATATTCCAGCTACGAATACACCTGCAAAGATGGATGTACCAAATTTACGACGGATTTCCCTCCTGGAGGCCCGGGGTGCCAATCTTGGTGATCCGTGTACATTAGCGGCTAGCCAATCATCTACCCCTGCACAAACAAAAACGTGGCAAACCTCTTGGTTCAAAGGATTCACACCCCCATAAGAAGAAATCCACAACACAACGTTCCGAAGAGCCTACCATGAATCCAACTATCGCTTACTCATTCTATCCAACTCATGACGAAATTCTAGATTATGGAAGTGTCCTTGAAGAGACCAATCTTCCTCTCAAGAATCGTGATATTTCAATTTATTATGCCAGCTTAGATGATGTGTGGTGTAGAAATAAGATGATTGTCGACAATGCATTAGCATATACAGTAGCTACCGAGATTATGTTGAGCGATCATATTATATATACACTCTCCAATCAATAGATTGACTTCTATTTCTGGTAAATATACAAGACAATAGGATATGAAATAATCATACTATTTGATCAATCATATCAACTCTCAACAGTCTCTCTCAAGTTAGAAAGTGAATATCATGAAGTCCAAACTTACTTTTGAGAGAATTCAAAGTTACCTCTTCCAAATGACTTGGGGAAGATGTTTGTGTTGGCGTGAGTCAACAATAATATAATAGGAACGTAATTGTGTTTCCTAGTTTAGGTGTAACTCTCTTTTTATGTCTTTAATATTCCTTGTAGTACAAGGATTGGGTATATATATATATATATATATATATATATATGTTGCTTCCTATGAGAGAAGAATATAGAGAAATATATTGAAACCCTAAAATTAATTTTATCTTAGCATCAGAGTAGGTTTCGATCTGTCTCTTTCTCTAAATCCTATCCTCGTTCACTACCACATTTAGTGCTTCTCTTTGTTGGCTGTGTAATAGCCATTGAAACCAAGCTCGAAAAAGAGACCTCTGTTAAAAAACCCAAATCCAAGTCTCGAAACAAGAGACCAGACCCATTACAACCCAAATCCAGAAAAGCAAAACAAAACAAAAAAGCCAAAACATATAAACCTAAAGTACCAAACCGTGTATCTCGAAGCAAGAGACACCACCTATTAGAAAAACTAAAAATTAGAAATCTAAAGCAAAGATTGCTTCCATGGCTGACAATCCAATCTCCAACGAAAAGGAGCACGAGCTGGCTAATTATGAAGACCATAAGATAATTGGACAGCAAGGTCCATCTGGAATCCACAACCTAATTGGGTGGCAAGCATGTGAACCTGGAGCCCAAAATCTAAATGGGCAGCAAGTAATTGGAGATGTTGGCAGCAACTTGGGCATGGGTCAGGTTAGCCCACTAGCAATGACCCATAAGGAACTAAATTTAGAACCAGCTAATTTGGGCCCACAACTATCACTCTTGAATATAATTACTTCTCAAGAGCAATATAATAATCCAGGCAACTTTGGCATAGCTTTGATTGCATCTGTTGATCTTGATACAGGTTGGATTATTGACTCCGGAGCCACTGATCATATGACTTATGATCATACTTTATTTAACTCTACAACACCACCACCTCAGGATAGTATTGTTACTGCTAATTGAGGTGTTGCCCTAGTTATAGGGGTGGGTTCGATTGCACTCACTCCTACTCTCTCCTTACAAAATTGCGTACTTGTTCCCATACTCTCTAGCCATTTGTTATTTGTGGGACAGGTCACTGAGCAATGAGACTATGTTGTGAAAATGTTTCTGTCTTTCTATTTACTTCAAGATATTCGAACTCAAGCGATCATTTGTCATGGTACTAAGAGAAGAGGTTGTACTATGTTGATGATGTTACACAAGGTCGTGTTCACCAAGTTCAAGGTCATGATAGTGGAAGCTTGAAGACTATTTAGTTATGGCATCGTCGTCTTGGTCATGCTTCCTTCAGTTTGCATAAAAGAACAATTCCGTTTGAGTTAATTCATTCTGATGTGTAGGGGCCATCTTCGGTTACTACTAAACATGGTGTGCGTTGGTTTGTGGAAGGAAAATTTGTGAAAAACAAGTTCATTTGAGCAACATCTACAACATGCAATTAACAATTAAAGGCGGAATCATGCTTGTATGCACTCAAAAATAAAACTTTACGCATGAAATTCAAGGCCTCGTAATTGTGGTGAACCAAGACTCAACTCAAGAACAAAGTGAGTTCAGAAATATTATACCTTTGTTGATTCCTTTTTGCATAAGCATAGGCTAATCACCCAAGAGATAAGGCTTTCATTCCTTACTTCTTAGCTCCATGGATTTCGTGGATAAGGATGATATAATGGATTCTCCAAATTCCCAAAATAGAGAACCTCTAAGTCTCCACACCAAGAAGAGTATTGATGAAGAGATGAGTAACCCAGAGGAAGGAAGATTGCTAGCTATGTTCCTCTAGGGTGGCCGGCCTTCATTAAAGAAGAGAGAGCTTTTCGTTCTCTTATCTTCCTTAGAAAAGCCTAAGGATGAAATGGCTATAAAGTTGCCTTTATACCACCTTACAATGGAGTGGCACACTTGCATTTAAGGCAAGTTCACTACCCCTCTCTATATGGCCGGCCATTGTAGTTTATTTTGGCTTTGAAGCCTTTTGTATTTTTCAAGTTGTCATACAACTTGCGTTATTGGACTTGACATTCAAATCACATTGGGCCTTGAGGCCCAAAACTAACCCGAGGTCTATAACGAACTTATTTGTTTGATTAAATAATCCTAGCCATAAATAATTAAACTATTTAATTATCCTTACTCGTCTGCGTTATTTCTTCAATATCTACCTTACATTACATGGTGTACGATCCATTAGGTTCCTTTTAGCAAGACAGTGGGTGATTAGAACTTTTCAAATCGATTGTGAATTGAAACATACTTTCAATTCTCCCTTTAATGATTATACACCTTTAGAGCTTCCACAAACCATGAGTGACACCTAGCAGTATGTCATGGCTACCCAAGCAAATCAAAAGAGGTGGAGAACCTATTTGGTTTAGGATTACAATGCAATACGGTCTTTCTCTGATACAATACTCTTGACCACATTGTTTGGTTTGATAGTTTAATCATGTCTACTATCCAATGTGATTTTTTTACTTATATGATGTGATTTGGAACGACTTCCTAAATCTCATTCATACTCTGGCCAGAGATTCCCTCAAACGGTTTGAAAGTTAGATATCCCTTGTTGCACATTCATTTGCCTCCATGGCTAAGTGGCTTAACCCTAATTATGCCGTGGACACCCTCTGGCTGAGTGACTTTTACATAGTCAAAGATCAAAGACCTAACCACAAGACAACTATGATGCCTCAGGTCAAATGACTACTTTGCATTATCCTAACCATGAGTTCTCATGTGACATGAGTATGAGAACTCCTCGTTGATCGTGTTCAGTGGACTATGTTATGCTCGTAAATTTACTAGTTTATACATATTAATTCTCATTGTTAACACCTTTGTTTTACTCTTTTATATAGGTTTTACATTCTATTTATGTTTTGTAGGTTGTAACAAGCAAAAGGTGGAAAAAGGAGCTTAAAAGAAAGTATTGTGACTAAAAAGGCTTTTACAATCCTATGTCATCAGCACAGCCTCTGCAAATCAGTCGTGTTTGTGGATTAAATTGTATTGACTCGGGAAGAACCAGGAGATGCGCCATATATGCTTGGAAAGCCACAGATGTCTTTTTAGTTACTTATCATCTTATTGCATAATCTTTTGTGCATAGTTGCTAAAGTTTCTTTGTTGGTTTTGCAGTGCATGCAAGGAAGACGTTCACTCCATCTAGCGATTCTTCCTATTGACCACGAGCTTGAGCGTACTTTACGCAATTTGAAACAAGCGTGCGGGCAGCGAGCTAAGTCCAAACCAAAACTGGCTGACGAAATAGTCAATCCTAGAGTCCCGATGCAGGATAAGTTCCAGCCTAAGAACATCGAATTTCCGTCTTGTATTGCCTTCCAACCTAATGTTGAAGGGAACATGCATCGATCACCGCAGCTGCTTAGCATGGTTCCTCATTTTAGTGGCAAAGTAGAGGAAGATCCTCATCTTCACCTGACTGATTTCTTTGATCTTTGCAGAACGCAGGGCGTTCAAGGCCTTACTCCCGAGCAAATCAGGTTAATTTTGTTCCCATTTTCATTGAAATCTAATGCTAAATTGTGGTATAATTCTTTGGAACCAGGATCAATTCAATCATTGGAGCAGTTGGCAACCAAGTTCTTGAAAGAGTTTTTCCCTGCCTGAAAGACCAAGCAACTGAAAAGGGAGATTGAGCTTTTCCAACAAAAGGATGGCGATTTATTCTTTGAAGCTTGGAAGGATTTTAAGAACAAGCTTCTTAAGTGTCCAACTCATAACATGCCCAAAGATGATCAGGTACAAGCTTTTTATGAGGGTTTAAACGATACTAATAAAGCTATTGTTGATTCAGCTTGCAATGGGATCCTGATGAAAAAAAGTGGAGAAGAAGCCATTGAAATGTTCGAAGAGTTGAGCGAGAATTTGCAACAATTCTCAACGAGAGGAAGAAGCACCATGAGGAGACAAGGAGTCTATGAAGTTAATATCAATGATGGTGTGCATGAAGAGATGGCAGCCATGAATACTAAGATTGACATGCTTGTTAAAGCTATGTCTTCCCTTAGCGGCAACCAAGCTTCAAGAACTAAGGTATGTGCTATTTGTTCTCATTCTAATCATACAACTGAAACATGTCCTATGTCTTCTTTTACAGATCAGGAGCATGCAAATTATGTGGGACAAGGAAATTACCATCCAAAGAACAATCCATTCTCCAATACATACAATCACGGATGGAGAAATCACCCCAATCTTGCATGGAGAAATGGGCAGAATATTCAGAATCCACCTGAGCAACAAATGAATTACCAACAAGGGAGCAACTTTCAAGTTCAACCAAAAGTGCAGCAACAGACCCAAGAACCAAAAAAGTTAGACTTTGAAAGCACTGTACTTCAACTTTTGCAACAGCAACAACAAACAAATAGCCAACAGGGTTAAGCTATTCAAAAGTTAGAAGCGCAAATGGGGCAAATGGCTAAAGAATTGAGTGAGAGAAAGAAAGGAGAGTTCCCATCACAAACTATACCTAACCCCAGAGGTCAAGATGAGCTTAAAGCCATTACAGTCCTAAGGAGCGGCAAAGTTGTTGACAACAAAGTGGGAGTAGACGATAAAGAACCAGAGTCTGAAGTTGTGGGTATATCACCAACAAAAGCAAAGGCTTCCAAAAAGGTAAGTGAGAAAGAAAAGGTGATATTGCCGCCCTTCCCTCAAAGGTTAGTCAAGCAAAAGAAAGAACAACACTTACTTGATATTTTTGAAACTCTTCGGAAAGTAGAAATCAATATTCCTTTACTTGATGCTATTAAGCAGATTCCATCGTATGCTAAATTTTTGAAGGATTGTTGTACTCACAAAAGAAAGTTTCAAGAACATGAGAAGTTGCCTTGACTGAGGAAGTAAGTGCGGTTCTCTTGAGAAAATTACCACCTAAACTAAAAGACCCAGGTAGTTTTACTATTCCTTGCAGGATTGGTAACCATCTCTTTGACCGAGCTTTACTTGATTTAGGAGCAAGTATCAATTTGTTACCTTATGCTGTTTATGAGGAATTGAGGTTAGGGGAATTGAAACCAACCTCAATTACATTGCAATTGGCGGACATAAGCGTCAAGAGACCTAGAGGTATTTTGGAGGATGTCTTGGTCAAGGTAAATTAATTTATTTTGTCTACTGACTTTGTTGTTTTAGATATGGAAGAATCTTCTTTGTCATCTTCTTTGCCAATTATTTTAGGTAGGCCCTTTATGATTACTGCCGATACAAAAATATGTGTTAAAAAGGGTACCATAAGCATGAAAGTAAATGGTGAGAAGATTGAGTTTAAGGTGTTAGATGCAATGAAATTACCACATGACCACGATTGTTTTACCATTGACGTGGTTGAAAGTGTTGTTGAGGAAGTCTTTCAAGTACAAAGCATTGATCCATTGGAGGCCACCATAGCTCACGGTTTCACAAGGCAGAGAATAGAGCATAATTTTGATGGTGTTGATTTTCAAATTAGTGATGCTATGGAGTCCCTTGAGATATCTAAACCTTATCTAAGTAAGTATACACCGCCTTTTGAACCTCTCATGTCTACTAATTCTACTCTTGTTCCTTCTATTGTCAAGGCACCAGACTTGGAATTGAAGCAACTACCTGAGCATTTGAAGTATGCTCACTTGGGAGATAATGAAACTTTACCAGTGATAGTTACTGCAAATTTGAGTGTAGTGGAGGAAGAGAAGCTATTGTGAGTCTTGAGAGAGCACAAGACAGCCTTAGGGTGGACTATCGCTGATATCAAGGGCATAAGTCCATCCAAATGCATGCACAAGATACTTCTTGAAGACAATGCCAAGCCAACTAGGGAAGCACAACGAAGACTTAATCCACATATGAAAGAGGTAGTAAGAGCAGAGGTTCTCAAGTTGCTTAACGTAGGCATCATTTACGCCATTTCAGATAGCAAGTGGGTAAATCCAGTTCAAGTTGTACCAAAGAAGAGTAGATCGACAGTGGTCAAGAATGAGAAGAACGAGCTTATTCCAACAAGATTAAAGGAAAGCTGGAGAGTATGCACTGATTACAGAAAGCTCAACAATGAAACTAGGAAAGATCAGTTCCCTCATCCATTTATTGATCAAATGTTAGAGAGATTAGCAGGTCATAGTCATTATTGCTTTTTAGATGGTTATAGTGGTTATAATCAAATTGCTATAGCACCAGAGGACAAGGAAAAAACCACATTCACGTGCCCTTTTGGCACATTTGCATATAGGAGGATGCCGTTTGGATTATGTAATGCACTTGCCACATTTTAGAGATGCATGATGAGCATATTTTCAGACATGGTTGAGAGATTCATTGAGGTATTTATGGATGATTTCAGTGTTTTTGGTTCTGATTTTGATGAATGTCTTTATCATTTGCAGCTTGTTCTCAAGAGATGTGAAGAATGTAATTTGGTGCTTAATTGGGAGAAGTGCCATTTTATGGTACAACAAGGAGTAGTTTTAGGTCATGTAATTTCTAGCAATGGCATCAAGGTGGACAAAGCCAAGATTGATATTATCTCCAAATTACCTCCCCCTACATCAGTAAAGATCGTGAGAAGTTTTCTTGGGCATACAGGATTTTACCGAAGATTCATACAAGATTTCTCCAAGATATCCAGACCTCTTTGTGCGTTAATGGCTAAGGATGTTGAGTTCGTATGGACACAAGAGTGCATGGCCGCTTTCGACACGTTGAAGAAGCTTATCATTTCTGCACCTATCATCATGGCACCTGATTGGAACCTTCCCTTTGAGATCATGTGTGATGCCAGTGATTATGCGTTGGGAGCTGTCTTAGGCCAACGAGTTAATAAGGTACCTCATGTCATTTACTATGCTTCTCGAACTTTAAATGATGCTCAGCTTAATTATTCTACTACTGAAAAAGAATTATTAGCTGTTGTATTTGCCTTAGAGAAGTTTCGATCATATTTAATTGGTTCTAAAGTTATTGTTTTCACTGATCATGTTGCTTTGAGATATTTGTTTGCAAAGAAAGATGCTAAACCTAGGTTGATCAGATGGGTGCTTATGCTACAAGAGTTTGATCTAGAGATTAAGGATAAAAAGGGGAGTGAAAATGTAGTTGCAGATCACTTGTCTCGGCTGTTTCATGATGAAGAAGGAAGGGAGCTTCCATTGAATGAAAATTTTCCAGATGAGCAATTGTTTACAATAGATGTCCAACTTCCATGGTATTCAGATATTGTGAATTATTTGACTACTAACAATTTTCCTTCAGGTATGCCAAGCCAAGAACGGAAGCGATTAGTGTCTATATCGAGGCAGTTTTATTGGGATGACCCGTACTTGTTCAACTTTTGTCCCGATCAGATCATTCGAAGGTGTGTACCAGAGGAGGAACACATGAGTATCCTAAAACATTGCCATCAGTTTGCTTGTGGAGGTCATTTTGGAGCTAAGAAGACGGCTCTTAAGGTATTACAATCTGGTTTTTATTGGCCTAATGTGTTTAAGGATGCTTTTCTGTTAGGACCACCTGACTTGGGCCTTTAACTAGCTCTCTTCCAGCCTGTTCTTGTTAGCCCTTAGCCCAGTTTACTCAAAGCCCAGCCTTGTTGTTAGGGTTCCATTGCAGATTGTATTTAAATAGATCATTGTAACCTGAAAAAGGTATGAATGCATGAAATCTGCTCTTTTTCCTTTCGAATGCTATCGCTATTTCCCTGCTTTTCTGCACTGTTACTCTGATTTTTAGCTTTCTGTATCTGAGACCGAGTGGGCTTACCATTTGGTATCAGAGCCCTTCGATGGGCAAAACCACCCCTTCCCCCAGTTCCGATCCCGACGCTGTGGCGGCGGCGTTGGACGTCCGCAATGACCACCTCCGCAACCAGGTTGTCGACATCTCCGATTCCGTCTCGGCTTTGGAAAACCAACAAACATCCTTCCAAAAAGCTCTCGACCAAATGCAAGATTCCAACGTCACGTTCCAACAAAACCTCACCTCCCAGTTCACAGCCTTCCAATCCTACTCTTGGATGAACTAAGGTCCCTTAAATCCACTTTTCCAACTCCTCCGTCCACCACACCACCACCAACAACCACCCTTCCCTTTCCCGCCCCATCTTCTATTCCCCCCACCCGTCCCCGTCTCTCTACGCCTACCACCCAACCCTCGTTTCGGTCTCTCTTTCCACCACCGACCACGGGCTTCAGGCTTAACCACCCACCCGTTTTAACCCCACTCCTCTCTTCCACTCCCCTAACCCGGCCCACACCATCCCCTATTATGATGACCACCAGGCCCATGTCTTCTAACCAATTCCAGGCCTCTTCCTCCCATTTCTCTCCACACCCATCCACCCCGTTCACACCCTTTTCCCACGTTTTCCACCTCGCACCCACCCCACCTTCTCCGACCACCCACTCCCCCTCTCCTATTATATACCCACCCACCGCCGTTCCCCCATTGACCACCTCCGTCCCTTTCTCTACCCACTCTCACACCCCCATCACACCCAACATTCCTTCCCATACCCCCCATTTTAAACCTCTCAAAATGGATTTACCCCGTTTTACTGGGGATGACCCTTATGGTTGGCTCGCCATGGCTGAACGATACCTGGACTATTACGAGGTTCCCCCCAATCAATGGGTTTTGGTGGCAGCTTGCAACTTTGGCGCCGATGCATCGATTTGGATGCGTGGTTTCGAACAACGGTATGGTCGGGACAATTGGGGTCTCTTTGTCGACCTTCTGCTTCAACGATTTGGGGGAGGCGATCGTGCTAATATTGAATCACAGCTCACTCACATTCAACAAAAATGCACTGTTGATGAATATATTGCAGAGTTCACCAAACTGTCTTGTCGGGTGATTGACTGGACTGAAAACCAGTTGAAACATGTTTTTCTTGGGGGCTTACGGGACGACATCCGTCATGATGTCTTGGCACTCGAACCCGACTCTCTCCACCAAGCCCAGAAGCTCGCCAAAATATTTGAGACCAAGAACCAAGCCAAACGTTATACCCGCCTCTCTCGTCCCTTCCACTCCTCCTCCTTCTCGAGACCACCCATGTCCCCCACTTCAACTCTCCCCACCATTCCTCCCCAACCCCCATCTCATCTTCCACAACCCTTCAAACGTTTAAACCCAACGGAAGTCCAGGATAAAATTCGAAAAAAAGAATGTTTTCATTGCTCAGAGCCTTATACCCCAGGCCACAAATGCAAACACCCACTGATGGTATTATTGGACTGTGCCACCCCCGACGATGACTCCCAGGATGATTCCCAGGAATTTCAAGATTGCCCCCCTGCGGAGGACAACACCATTAATCCCTCTTGCCACATGCTTGAACTATTTTCTATACCGAACCTTGGATTTGGTCAACCTATGCGCCTACATGGCTCAATTCAGTCCACCCCAATAAAGGTCCTCGTTGACTCTGGCTCTGCTTGTAACCTTTTGTGCGTTGATATTGCCCACCAGTTAGGGCTGCCAATTGAGCATATCTCTCACATACCTTTCACAACCGCTGCTCACAAACAAGTCACAACGACTATGCGGGTTCATAATGTGGCTGTTAAGCTGCAGGATTATACTCTAACGGGCTCCTTTCTCTTACTCACCATACCCGGCTATGATTTGGTATTGGGAGCCGAGTGGCTCGAATCCCTAGGCTGGATAGGCTGGCACTTCAAAAACAAAACAATGCTTTTCCAAACACAGGGCCACACCTACACCCTCCACGGCCTTCAGACAGCCCACCCACATTTCCACCCGTGCCACTCCACCCAATTAAGTTCCCCCACGCCTCCCTTACCCCACCGACCCAACTTACCCACCGCCCCACCGTTCGACCCACTATCTAATACCCACCCCGCAATTCTTTCCTTGTTATCTCAATACCAACACCTGTTCTCCCTACCAATTGATCTTCCCCCACCCAGACAAATTGACCACAAGATCCCGTTACTCCCAGAGACCCTACCAATCAATGTTCGGCCCTATCGATACCCTCACTCACAGAAGGCAGAAATAGAAAAACAGGTGCAAGAACTCCTCTCCTCTGGGGTAATTCGAAACAGCCACAGCCCATTCTCCTCCCCTGTTCTTTTGGTCAAAAAGAAAGATTCATCCTGGCGCCTTTGCATCGATTATAGAGCTCTCAACGCTGCTACAATCAAGGATCGTTTCCCAATCCCAGTAGTGGATGAACTTTTAGACGAATTACATGGTGCTTGCTTCTTCTCCAAACTCGACCTCCGCTCCGGTTACCACCAAATACGAATGTGCACTGAGGATATCGCAAAGACTGCCTTTCGTACACATGACGGTCACTACGAATTCTTGGTCATGCCTTTTGGCCTGTCCAATGCTCCCTCTACTTTTCAGGCCCTTATGAATTCCATTTTCCGTCCGTACTTACGTAAGTTTGTGTTAGTATTTTTTGATGATATTCTTGTGTATAGCCCTTCTCTGCAGACTCACCTCTCCCATCTCGAGACGGTTTTCCAACTTCTCTCAACCCACAGCTTGAAAGTGAAGTTGAACAAATGTTCCTTTGGCCAACATCAACTTGAATATTTGGGCCACACCATTTCCGGAGAGGGTGTTTCTGTGGATACATCTAAAATTGCTGCCATCATCAATTGGCCACGCCCAATTTGTGTCAAGGGCCTTCGGGGCTTTCTGGGGTTAACCGGTTATTATCGCAAGTTCGTTAAGCATTATGGGTTGATAGCCAAACCATTAACACAGATGCTGCAGCAAGGCAACTTCATCTGGACGCCTGAATCTTCTAGTGCATTTGAGAACCTCAAACAGGCCCTCACATCCACTCCGGTCCTTGCGCTCCCTGATTTTACAAAGACTTTTGTGGTAGAAACCGATGCCTCCGGCACCGGCATCGGAGCAGTATTGTGCCAAGATGGCCACCCAATTGCGTACCTTAGCAAAGCTTTATCAGGCCGCAATCTCGCCCTCTCCACATATGATAAGGAACTCCTCGCTATTGTGTTTGCCGTCCAACATTGGAGACCATATCTGCTCGGACAACAATTCCGGATTGTCACGGATCACAAGCCTATCAAGTACTTTCTCGAGCAACGAATCACAACACCACATCAACAGAAATGGCTTGTCAAACTTTTGGGCTATAACTATTCGGTTGAGTACCGGCCGGGATCTCAAAATGGGGCCCCTGACTCTCTTTCCCGCCAAGCCGAGCCACTGCCACTAATGGGCCTCTCCTCTCCCATATTGGACTGTACCAATGACTTTCAACAAGCTTACGCCACGGATCCTCCCCTTACAACGATATGGCCTGCCTTATTGTCCTCTCCAGATGCAACTGTCCAAGGTTTTTCCCTCCATAATGGCGTCTTACACTACAAGCGCCGTATTTATGTTCCTTCAACATCCCATTGGCGTTCTACAATCCTCGAAGAACTGCATTCTTCGCTACAGGGTGGCCACTCAGGATTCCTTCGCACCTATCATCGCATCAAACGCAGCTTTTTGTGGCCCGGCATACGACGAGATGTTAAGCGTTTTGTTGCCCACTGTACGGAATGCCAACGCCAAAATCATGAAACCATTCACCCCCCGGGCCTCTTGCAGCCCTTACCCATCCCCAATGGAATTTGGCAAGATATTGCACTTGATTTTGTCGATGGTCTACCTTCTTCCAATGGTTACACAGTTATCTTCGTTGTGGTCGATCGTCTCACCAAATATGGTCACTTCATCCCCATCAAACATCCATACACTTCAGCCACAATTGCAGATACCTTCATTAAAGAGATTTTCCGTTTACATGGCATGCCCAAATCCATAGTGTCTGACCGTGATCCCACATTTCTCAGCAACTTCTGGAAGGAATTTTTTAAACACCAAGGTAGCAAGCTCTGCCATAGCTCGGCCTACCACCCTCAATCGGATGGCCAAACGGAAGTCCTTAATCGCACCCTGGAACACTATCTCCGATGCTTTTCTGCAGATAAACCACGAAAGTGGTCCTCCTTCTTGCCATGGGCCGAATGGTGGTATAACACCACCTACCAAGCTGCAATCAAGATGTCTCCCTTTCAAGCTTTGTACGGGGTTACCCCTCCATCGGTCCACACTTATCTCCCTGGTACAACGGCCGTTCAGTCCGTCGATGCTGCCTTATAAGACCGAGACCAGCTTCTTCGTCTCTTACGGAACAACCTTCAGCTTGCTCAGAATCGAATGAAACAAATCCATGATAAAGGACGGACGGAACGAGAGTTTGCGGTCGGTGATTGGGTGTTTCTCAAGCTGCAGCCCTATAGACAACACTCTGTCGCCATGCGCCACTCCCACAAACTGGCGCCTAAGTTTTATGGCCCCTTCCCGATTACGGACCGTATTGGCTCGGTAGCTTATCGTCTCCACCTTCCCCCAGACTCCAAAATTCACCCTGTTTTTCATGTCTCCTTGCTCAAAAAGATGGTGGGTACAGCCGTTACTACCACTCCTACCCTTCCCCCGATGGACTCCACGGGATACTTCAAGTGGCAACCAGAAACCATTTTGGACAGAGGCATCTTCAAGAAACAGAACAAACCAGTCACTAAATGGTTAATCAAATGGGCCGGCCTACCTAAGGACGACGCCACCTGGGAGGAGGCTGATGATGTACTTACACGTTTTCCTGATTTTCAGACCTGAGGACAGGTCTCCTCTCAAGCGGGGGGGGGGGGGGGGGGGGGGAGTTGTTAGGACCACCTGACTTGGGCCTTTAACTAGCTCTCTTCCAGCCTGTTCTTGTTAGCCCTTAGCCCAGTTTACTCAAAGCCCAGCCTTGTTGCTAGGGTTCCATTGCAGATTGTATTTAAATAGATCATTGTAACCTGAAAAAGGTATGAATGAATGAAATCTGCTCTTTTTCCTTTCGAATGCTATCGCTATTTCCCTGCTTTTCTGCACTGTTACTCTGATTTTTAGCTTTCTGTATCTGAGACCGAGTGGGCTTACCATTTTCGGTTTTGTAGTTCTTGCGATAAATGCCAGAGGACAGGTAATATCTCTTCCAGAAACCAGATGCCATTGCAAAATATTCAAGTGGTAGAACTTTTTGATGTGTGGGGTATTGATTTCATGGGTCCATTTCCTAACTCATTTGGTTATTTATATATTCTTGTAGGCGTAGATTATGTTTCAAAATGGGTCGAGGTTGTCCCCTCAAAAACTAATGATCACAAAGTTGTTGTCAAGTTTCTGCAGGATAACATTTTTACCAGGTTTGGCACACCAAGAGCAATCATTAGTGACGGAGGTAGTCATTTTAATAACCATGTTTTTGCATCGTTGATGAAAAAGTATGGAATTATACATAAGGTTGGCACTCCATATCATCCTCAAACCAGTGGTCAAGTAGAGATAAGCAATCGAGAGATCAAAGGTATACTGGAGAAGACAGTGAACCCAAGCAGAAAGGATTTGTCCCAGCGATTGAATGATGCCTTGTGGGCATACAGAACTGCGTACAAGATTCCTATTGGAATGTCACCATACCGTTTGGTTTTCGGGAAGGCGTGTCACTTGCCATTAGAGTTGGAACATAGAGCATACTGGGCCATCAAAAAGTTCAATTTTGATATGAAAGAAGCAGGTGAGAAGAGAAGGCTACAACTGAACGAGCTTGAAGAGTTGAGGTATGATGCTTATGAAAATGCAAAGTTGTACAAGGAACGAACCAAGGTGTATCATGATAAACACCCAGTTAGGAAGGAGTTTCAATTGGGGCAGAAAGTTTTGATCTACAATTCGAAATTGAGGCTCTTCCCTGGAAAGCTCAAGTCTAGATGGTATGGTCCTTATGTTGTTAACAAAGTTTTTCCTCATGGGGCGTTGGAGGTTTATAATAAAGAGAAGAATCAGACATTTAAGGTGAATGGACATAGAGTGAAGCCCTATATTGAGATGAGCATTGAGTCTCGAGAGGAGGATGTGATCCTCCAACCCGTTCAGTACATTGCATGACATCCTCTCACAGTCTGGCTGAAGACTATAAAATAAGCGCTTGTTGGAAGGCAATCCAATGTTTCGTTCGTTCTACATTTACTTTTTCCTTGTTCAAATTTATTCATCTAGTCTTTAGCTAATCCCTGTTTTATTTATTTATTATTTTGTAGTCCATGAGAGCCTTTCACCTGTTTCACCGGTTGAGGACCTCAAGTTTAGGGGAGCAGCGCTATCGTCGCTTTCAAGTGAACTGGGGAAGTACCGCTATCTTTGAACTTTATTCTTAGTTCTTGTTTGCTTTGAGTCTTTTTTATTTTATTTTTTTTTCATTGAGGACAATGTCAAGTTTCAGTTTGGGGGTGAAGGCGTCCTTGTGTTGCTTTTCTTAGTTAAATAAAAGAAAATTAACAAAAAAAAATGTTTTATTTTACTTTGTTAGTTTTGAGTCACTTTCCGAATATCTATGATGAGATTTAGTTAATTGTTGGTTTGATTTACTAAAAGTTTATAATAGTTGCGGATTTCTTTGCATCCTTCACTTGATAGCATGATCTAAACATGATGTTTTTTTGTTTTTTATTTTTTTGTTGTTGTTGTTGTTGTTGTTGTTGTTGGAAACTTTGATTGCACGTAGCCATGGCTGATATGATGTGTTGTGGTCAAGATAAATATATGTAAACACTTGTGGAGACTTGCATGATCCTTCTGAGCTTTTGAGCCTATTATATGATTGAACCATTATGCTCAATCACATTTGTTCTTGTGTGTATGGTCTCATTTTTTTACATGAATCTCTAGAACCTGCTTAAAACCATTCGAAACGTACGTCAAAACATGTAACAAACTTGGAAATGATATAGGCAATTGTTTCTGTCGTTTGAGCCTTTCTAGCCAACACTTATTGTTATTTTTCCTAGCTAGCCACTTTTGAGCCATTATGAGAGCCATTTCGTTCTTTAACCCAAATCTCCCCTACCTAGCCTTGTACTCAAGTTTCCTATCTTTTATCTAAAGAGCTTGTAGAATAATCTTTTAAGAGGAGAGGTTTCCAAGTTGTAAGGCCAAATATCGTAATTTCAAATTTGCATTCTTCTCAATTGCAAGACAATGTCAAAAAAAAAAAAAAAAAAAAAAAAATCGTTGTTGCAAAACTGTTTCAAAGATCAAGCCAAATGAAGGGAAGTCTAAAGTCTGGGTTTAAAGCTTAGAAGAGTTTGCGGGTTTTGAATTATTTCTCTCTCAAATACAATTGAAAAGCTCTACAAGTTATTTAGAGTTTGAGTTCTCCATTCCTTTCTTTGTTTAGCTACTTAACCCTCGGCCCCATTACAACCTAGATTAAGACCTTTTGATTCAAGAAGTTATGTGATTTTGATCGTGGAGTCTAGGTGGACAAGCAAGCATATAGAGGCATGTTTTATGAGATCACTCGAGTGAAATATCTTTATACCAGAAATTATGAGTGAGACACATGAGTACTTACCTTGTAAGGGGTTGAAACAAATTTTGCATATGCCTTATTTAGATTGTAGTGCATTGTATTGACATTTGGCTATCACACACTACATTTTAAGCAAGCTCTGTCTAAAGTGTGCTATCTTGTGAAGGAAGGTTACGAATATGCATATTATTGTAAATTTTGACCCAAGTCATGTCCAAGAGTTAACCTTTTGAGAGTATTGTTCGGAAAGATTAGTGTCAGCATTCGTCATTGTTTTGCTTGAGGACAAGCAAAGGTTAAGTTTGGGGGAATTTGTTATGCTCGTAAATTCACTAATTTATACATATTAATTCTCATTGTTAACACCTTTGTTTTACAATTTTTTTATAGGTTTTACATTCCATTTATGTTTTGTAGGTTGTAACAAGCAAAAGGTGGAAAAAGGAGCTTAAAAGAAAGTATTGTGACTAAAAAGGCTTTTACAATCCTATGTCATCAGCACAGCCTCTGCAAATCAGTCATGTTCGTGGATTAAACTGTATTGACTCGGGAAGAACCAGAAGATGCGTCATATATGCTTGGAAAGCCACGGACGTCTATTTTCCGTATAATTTTATGGTTCGTGAAGATCATTTTTCTAGAGAGAGTTATGGCAGTTTTAATACATGAAGGTCGGGCTACGCGCGAATACAAAGTTTTCTACAAAGGTGTATCAATGTGGCAGATTAAAGGAAGATTAAAATTCCTATTTATTAGGAGTTTTAACCAGTTGGAAGAAGCCAAAAAGTCTGAAAGGAAATAAATAAGAAGACTATTAAGATGGGACTTTAAAGCCCATTGAATTAGAATGAAAGGAAAAGGCTAATTGCCTTGTCGGTTACAATCAGAAGAGAAATCCCTAATCAGACCAGTGTGAGATATAAAAAGCAGCAGTCACAACAGAAAGAATGAGCAGCTACGACAGAAAGAAGGGGGAAGTCACGACATAAAGGAGAAAGAGGAAGGTCCGGGCAATCATACCGCAATTCATCATTGAAGAGTTCTTTCTTCTCCTTATACTTTCTGTTTTGTTTGTCTTTACTGCCCATTTAGATTATGAGTAACTAAATTTCATTGTTGGGACTTGGTTGAAGTCCTAATCATGTTTTCTTGAGTGTTTTCGATACACTTTTGCTACAAGACAATTTGTTGATGCTTTAGTGATTAATTCCAGTTTCAATTCCAATCTTATTGAGGTATTTTATGATTGATCACCATAGAATAACTTTGTAACTGAGTTCGTTACATGGGTAAATTTGGATGATCGAGTCTTGTACCTATGCCGAGTAACAAGAGAACTAGTACGGTTCTTGGAATTAATTATCACGAATAACCGAAATAGAGATCATGTTCTAGGATTCGTGTGTTTGTCGATTTCCATTGTATTATGCTTTCTCGGAGTGCAACTTAGTAGATACCATGCTAAATACTTCGAGAATGAAAAGAATTAGTGTAGACACCCATGCCTAATTCGTTGTTTAGGGAGATCAATAGCTTAAAAAGTAGACACCATGCCTTTAGGTTGACAAACGTTAAGCATCAAAAATCTGTTTCGTATCATTGTGTGTATCGGTTGCTTAGGTGAAAAAGGTTAGAGATGGAAACCATAGTCCTAACCATTCAAACATTGTTTTCAAAACCCTTAATGCCTATTACTTTTATTTGCCTACTTTCTTTATATCGTGTTTTCATCCTTAAGACATATCAAATTATTTTGTTAAACCTTTATGTGCATATTTGCTAGTTTTGTGAATTAATTAATTTAAGTTGTTAGGAATCATACTCTAGATACATATTAGTGCAATCCTCGTGGGAATGATCTCGTACTTGCTTTCTATACTATGTGTTTGATCTTGTGCACTTGCGAGTTTAAAACGTGCAATTAGTAGCTTAATATTTAGGTTGTTAAATGCATAACAGACTCATTCTCTATTGAGCACCTACATGCTTGTCTTGGTGTCGATCACACCAATGACTTGAGACCAGTCACTCTCCCTAAGAGAAGACATAGCACGTAATGATCTTAACGGGCTGTCAATGCCCAATTAGCAATCATATGATCAGGAACGTTTAGGATATGTATACAAAAAAGAATGGTCACATAAATCTAACTTCTTTACATCACCTTCTCCTAATTACATATTCCTTGGACTTATCATGTAGGCATATAACTTTTATATAATATGGCTTAAACAATAATCTTTGCCCTTTATATTAAACGATATTAGTTTAACATGTGAAATGTCTGTAAAGTATCATCATATGATTGGTTTTAAGGCACATTTCCAACATTTGTAACATTTGTTAATGATTGGACTAGAATGACTTGGTTGTACCTCATGAAGAATAAAAGTGATGTGTGTGACATCTTCAAAGCATTTTATCACATGGTTTATACTCAGTATTCATTCCCTGTTAAAGTGCTTCAATCAAAAAACGGTGGTGAGTATCTTAATCAAGATCTTTTTAGTTTTTTTTTTTTACGAAAAAAAGGGCATTCTTCATGAAACTACGTGTCTTCAGACCCCACAACAAAATGGAGTTGCCAAACGAAAAAATCGGCACATTCTTGAGATTACCCATGCCTATCTTATTAGTAGTTGTGCACCCAAGACATATTAGGTTGATGCAGTCACTTATGTTATTCATATCATGAACCGAATTCCATCACGTGTTCTCTCTTTTAGAACCCCTTAGTCGTGCTTGCTGATCATGTTTTGCTCTTTTCCACTCTTTATCTCGAACCCCGGGTTTTTGGTTGTGTGGCATATGTTCATCTTCACAAAAATCAAAGAAGCAAGCTTGATCCATGAGCGGTGCGGTGTGTGTTCCTTGGCTTTAATCCTCAACAAAAAGGCTATAGATGTTATTATCCATCGACTCGACATACATACGTCACCATGGATGTTACCTATTTTAAAGATGAGTTATTTTTTCCTCTTAGCCATACTCCTTAGGGGGAGAAAACCTCAAGTGAAGATCATGGTTGGTTCGATATTATGTCTACTGTTATTGTAAATAGCACAAAAAGGCCTTTAGACCAAATCGGCCTAGATGCTACTGACCAAATTGGCCCAGATGAAGCTAACTGTGACTGCCCTGATGAGCGTGTTGACTATGGCAAAAGGAATGGGCCAGGATTGTGTGATGCTTGCCCAAGTGGGCCACATGTTGTACCTAGCGAGAATAATGATAGGTCGTATGTTGATGTTGATGTTTGCAGCCCAAATTATGACAATGCTGCTGCTGTTTGCCCATCTGCAGCTGCCAGGCCAAGTAGGCCAAATAGAAATTATGGTGTTGGTTTGAGAGCCCTAAATTCGAGTAATAGTTCCAGTGAGTTAAAAGACAGTAACAAACTCCCTCACACTCCAACGGATATTCCTGAGGTAAGTACCCATTTAGAAATTATTGAACCATCTTATATGTTGCCTCTTTGACAAAATCGAGGAAAACACCAGATAGGTACTCTGCAAAAGGAAATGTGCGGTATTCCATTTTAAACTATGTCTCTACTTATCAACTTTCACCTAAATATTGTGCATTTGTTCGACAAATGGAAACCATCAAAATACCCACTAGAGTGGAGGAAGCTTTGAAAGGTTTGAAATGGACAAAAGCAATGCAAGTTGAAGTGTAAGCACTACAAAAGAATAATACATGGAGTGTGGTCCCACTTCCCAAGGGAAAGAAATCAGTGGGGTGCAAATGGGTTTTCACTATTAAACATAAGGCAGATGGAACAATTGATAGATACAAGGCGAAGCTAGTGGCCAAAGGTTTTACCCAAACCTTTGGGGTTAATTATCAGGAGACATTTGCTCTTGTTGCAAAAATGAATACAATTAGCTTAGCTGAGACCTCATCTCATAACAATGTTCCAGGTATTCTCACTGCTCTCTACACGGCACTTAATGAAATTAGTCATGATTGTTGGATTATAGACTCAGGTGCCACGTATCATATAACAAATCAGTATTCTTGCTTAGATAAGTTTCAAAAATTACCTAAATCCACCAGAGTGTCTGTTGCAAATGGAAATGGAGAACCTATTTTAGGGAAAGGGAAACTCAAACTGTTAAGTGATGAGATTGAGTCATCGGCTTTATTTGTGCCTACTTTTCCTTTCTAACTTCTGTCCATAAGTAGAATCACCAGTACTCTAGATTGCCTTGCCATTTTCTCACCCCACAGTGTTATATTCCAGGATCGGGTTTCTCGGAAGAAGATTGGTGAAGGGTATTTTCTAAATGGACTCTACTACCTCTCAAAGGATTTCAAGTCCCCTAAGCCCCATCTTGCCAGTCTCAGTCTCTTCTAAGACTATCAGTTTTGGCATCTTCGATTGGCTCATCCCTTCGAACCTGTGATGATCAAGCTTTTTCCACTTTTTTGTAAACCTACTCATGTTTGTGAAATCTGCCAAATGTCTAAAGCTACTAGGCTTCCTTTTGTTTCTTCCCAGTCTAGAACTTGTAAACTGTTTGAGGTAGTACACTCCGATATCTGGGGTCCTTCTCGTGTAAACTCATTTGATGGATATAAATATTATGTAACCTTCATTGATGACTACTCTCGGGTCACTTGGGTTTATCTCTTGAAATACAAAAGTGAGTTCTTTGATGCCTTTAAGGACTTTCATAAGCTTATCCTAAATCAATTCTCATCTAAGCTAAATATCTTGCAATCTGATAATGGCACTGAGTACATATCCAATAACATGTCTACTTACTTAAGTGAGCATGGAATCTTGCATCAAACTAGCTGTGTTGGTACTCCACAGCAAAATGGAGTAGCTGAAAGAAAAAACCGTGATTTGTTGGAGAAAACAAGGTCTCTCATGATCCAAATGAATGTGCCTAAAAGTTTTTGGTCACATGCTCTCCTCACTGCAGCATACTTAATCATCAAGTTACCTACACGAGTTCTAAACTCATAGTCTCTTATGGAGGTAATGAAAGGAAGGAACATTGACATCTCACATCTCAAAATTTTCAAATGCACTTGCTATGTACATATTGAAGCTGCACATCGTGATAAGCTTGAACCTAAGGCAGTCAAGTGTGTCTTCATGGGGTATTCCAGCTCTCAAAAGGGATATAAATACTTTAATCCTCAAAATGGTAAGGTTGGAGTCTCTAGAGATGTCCGATTTAATGAGCTTGTTCCCTTCTTCCATAACGACTGCCATAAAGAGTCTCAGGGGGAGAGACTACATGATTTATTCCTTTTACCTAATCCCACGAGTCTTATTGAAGTTTCTTTGCCAGATAATTCTCTTGAACATTGCTCAGAGCATCTCAAGAGTGAGGGGACAGCTACAAGTGAACAAATCCCCACCATTGCCTTACAACATCATAGGCCCCTCGAAGAAACCCAACTCGGGACAGACGTCCTCCTCCTAGGCTCCAAGAATATATTACTTACAATGCAAGACATCATATCTCAGCTGTTCTAACATACCACAGACTGTCACAACCTTATGTTGCATTTCTAAATCAGGTATCCTCAAACATTGAACCAAGGAACTTTCAAGAAGCTATGGAGAGTCAGGTATGGAAGAAAGCTATGCTAGAAGAGCTCAAGGCCTTAAATGACAACCATACTTGGAGTATAGTTGATCTACCAAAAGGAAAAAAGGCAGTTGGCAGCAGATGGATATACAAGATCAAGTTTCATTCCAATGGTAACATTGAACGCCACAAAGCTCGTCTTGTTGCCCGTGGCTTCACCCAGACTTCTGGAATCGACTATAAGGAGACATTTTCTCCTGTAACTAAAATGAGTACAGTTCGAGTCTTGCTATCTGTGGCAGTCAATCATAATTGGCCCTTATTTCAAATGGATGTGAAGAATGCCTTCCTCCATGGTGATCTTGAATAGGAGGTATTCATGAAACTCCCTCCTGGACACCCACAGGAAAATGTACCTAATAAGGTATGCAAGCTTCATAAGGCTATGTATGGCCTTAAACAATCTCCACGAGCATGGTACTCGAAATTAAGCTCAGTTCTTGAATCTGCTGGCTTCAATCGGAGTCATGCAGACTTATCTTTATTTGTTCGAAGTGGTACAAGTGCCAAATTGATTGTTCTTATATATGTTGATGATCTCATCATAACTGGGGACAACCTAGAAGAGATTGATGTTCTAAAATCATCTCTTCAACAACAGTTTGCAATCAAGGATTTGGGAACCCTAAAATACTTTCTTGGTATTGAGATGGCAACTTCTGCCAAGGGTTTGTTCTTAAATCAGCGCAAATATGTTATAGACTTACTAGAGGAAACTCATATGCTGGATTGCAAAGCCCCCTCTATTCCCCTTGCAAGCAAACTCCAATTGGATGCTCGTAGTGAACTATTATCCGACCCCAGTGTTTATCAACGTGTTGTCGAGAAGTTGATCTATCTTACAATCACTTGACCTAACATTGCATATTCCGTAAGTCTCATCAGTCAATTCATGCATTCTCCTACTCTATCTCACTGGGAGATTGTCAAACGGATTCTCAGATACTTGAAGGGGTCAATTGGCAGAGGCTTGCTCATGAAGAAAAATGATTCAAATCACATCATGGCGTACACAAATGCAGACTGGGCAGGTAATGCCCTAGATCGAAAGTCCATTACCGGGTTCTGCACGTTTGTAGGTGGAAACCTCGTGACATGGAATAGCAAAAAATAGACGGTGATTACTCGATCAAGTGCAGAAGCTGAGTATAGAGCAATGGAAGCCACATCGTGTGAATTAATATGTCTAAAGAGTCTCCTTGCAGACCTTGGCTACATTGATAACACACCTATGTCTTTATTATGCGATAACCAAGCCGCCATGCATATTGCTTCCAATCCGGTGTTTCATGAGCGCACTAAGCATATTGAAGTAGACTGCCACTACATCCGTGCGCAAGTCCAATCCAAGCTTATAAACACTATTTACACTCACAGTCATGATCAGCTCGCTGACTTGTTCACCAAGGCACTGGACTCTACTAATTTTCAGCGTCTGTTAAGCAAGCTTGGATCAATTAACCCTCTTGCTCCAGCTTGAGGGGGAGTATTGAAACTGGACCCTTGTCTGGTTTCTTGTCAAGTTGCAGCTGCAACTCTATCCCTCATTTTCGGGTAGAGTTGCTGGTACCACTGCCGTCGTTTTAGTCTCAACCGGCCCTTTGTCAAGTTGCAGCTCATATCCCTTAATTCTAGGGTTTATATCTTGTAGTATCTTAGTCCTTTATTTTATTGCTCCTTGCTCTAGGCTTAGGTTACTTTCCATCAATTCTGATTGTAAGTGTTAAAGGAGTATGCTCCCCCATTCTCCTCCTTTCTTTCCGGACTCTATATAGAGTCCTCCTTGTACTCCCTTTTCTTTATGAAATATACAAACCTTTAGAAACACTAAAAGTTCAACATAAATGAACGATCAAGACGTTGATAATATCGAGCATATGAACATGGCCGATCTTATTGGCGTAACTCAAAATTTGGTAAATATATAACTGATCTCATTGATTTGCTTGTATCCTTGTCAAACCACTCTGCCAATTCTGCAACTCGTGAATACAATGCTCATTGAAGAAAATATAAAGCCAAAATTCATGTAAATTAAATGTCAAAATGACCTCTGTGCTATAGCTATATGGTCAATTTACTTCCTGTGTTTTCGATTTGGCTAATTTCGTCTTCGTTTGTCTCTGTTAGCCACTTAAAGACATTTTATTCAATTTCTTTTAAAAAATTCAAATAAAAAATTATAAGAGATATAATTACTATCTCTTTACACAAAAAATGCAAATCAATGAGAAATAACACATATAATTGATAAAACATCCAATTTGAAAAAAAGATTGTGGTTGTGACCCAGAAAAGAGAGGGGTTAATGTTAGAGATGAGGTTGAGGAGTTGGGAGGAGAATTATTTTTCATTTAATTTTTTATTTTATGTAATTTTTAGATATTTTAAATCAAATAAATAATTTTGTAAATAAGTTTACGATAATTTATAAAAATAATTTACAAAAATCAGATAGAAACGTCCTTAATTGGGTGACGAAGATAAACACAATGATCAAATTGCCAAATTGAAAACAAAGAGACTAAATTGACTCAGTGCCTAAAATACAGGGGCCATTTTAATATTTAAGCCAATAATAAAGCCAAAACTCATATAAATTATAAATGACTTTTAATAGCACAGAAAATTAAACTTTCAAACTCGTAAGTTTGTAACCCATATGTCCAAGATTATAATTACATGAACACATTTATCGACATTGTAGTACACATTTTGTAAATTAGCTGCTAGCCAATGTGTATAATCTATAATATTACATTATCCTTGATTGAATTCTTAGGAATCGTAACAGTAGTTCTGAGGCCTACCTTCAAATTTTTGTACAGAGATAAAAGGCTGTTTTTTTCCTCTTTCGATTTTATAATCCATTTACGTACATGTGTAATGCATGGATTACAGCACTATGTACACAAAGACAAATTCAAGCGCATGAAGCAACCACTGGTTGGTTTCAGGTCTACCAATCAACAACCCCAAAATCTTATCAATAACTTTCAATTCCTTCATGTAATTTCCTTGCATCCATGCTCATTGCACTTCACGAGCATATGCGATAATATGTCTTCCGTGTATGATGCCTTGTCCTAGACCAAGTTCATCTTCCTCTGCTTGATCATGCTATATATGCACTCTCCAATCAATAGATGTTTTTTTATAAATGAAAGGATGATAATGGATTAGGCGAGTCGAGCTACGCATAAGGTTTAGTAGTTGGACTACAATAGTAGAAATCTTACTTTCTAAACCCGCACAATGCGGAAAGAAAGAACCAACTACAAGTAGACTACTTTCTTCATACTCAGAGTGATGAGAAAGGGCTAACTCCCTGATAGAACGACCCCTCGCCCCCTATCTATGAATTGACTACATAAAAAAAAATAAATAAATAAATAAAAGAATACAAGTGGGGGGATAGAGCCAAAATCTGCTAAGAGAAAAACAAGAACTATCAACGAAAACAAACAACAAGATGAAACTCAAAGTCACGAGCATGGCGACAGGCACAAAATCCAGCACAAAACACCTAAATGAAAGTTAATATTTCTGCAACCATCAAGTACCAAACTAGCAAAACCTAAAATTAGGCCATGAAGAAAGGTTATGAATGTAAGCAGAAGTTGCACAAGGAGGACAAGAGTCACAATATAAGCTCCCAGAATGATCCACACTGAAAAATATGAGTGACACGAAGGTGCATACGGGATGGAAGAGCAAGGCAATTAATCCAACGAACACGAGCACGCAAAGGAATCTTGCGAGAAGTAGAAGAAAGAAAAATGACCACTAAAGAAGAATCACGTTCGATCCACAAATAATTCCAACTGATTACCCAAGCCAAATCCATGGCATGAATAACCGCATGCAACTCTACTTCTAAAGAATAAGCAATTCCAATGGAAGCTGGAAAATAGCCTAAACAACTTCCAAAATGATCTCGAAAAATACCCCCAATACTAGTTAAACCAGGAGCACCATGAGCCGCACCATCAGTGTTCACTTTAATCCAAGAAATAGGAGATCGCAGCCATAAAACCTCATGAATACGAGGAGCTTTGGTTAGACAACCGTTAGCTCCAATGGCACAAAGAATACAAAGATCAGACACAAAGTTTCGCATGGTACCAGTGCTCAAAGAATCAATCTCAGTCAGCTGCAACTTAATATCACGAACAATAGTGGAAACATGAGGAGATGTACTTCTTTTATGGTAAATTTACAAGACAACAGGATTGACTTCTTTTATGGTAAATTTACAAGACAACAGGATATGCCATAATCATACCATTTGATCGATCATATCAACTCTCAACAGTCTCCCACAAGTTGGAGAGTGAATATCAAGAAGTCCGAACTTACTTTTGAGAGAATTTAAAGTTACCTCTCCCAAAAGGCTTGGGGAAGATGTTTGCCAATTTCCTTGAGAAGTAACATAGGAAGGAGTGATTATACGACAACGGTTACTTGCGGTCTTTTGATTTTCGGCAAAAGACGACACTCAAATGACAATTTTTCCCCTAAAGACTACAATTTTTCACCGTCTAATACATTTTTCGTACTAATGTATTAAAATCATGAACTATATATTAAGAAATACTGTAACAAAGATCTAGAATGAACTGGCTCTGGTACGATGACTCTTATCCCAAGTTCTTTTATAAATCTACCATGCATATAGACCTGACATTCTTGTCGTGTTTCTCGTGTTCGTGTCGTTTTCGTGTCATACCCGATATCTTAACGGGTCGTGTCGTGTAACACCCGTTAAAATAAACGGGTAAAATAACCCGACCCGAAATCGACCCGATAATATTAACAAGTAATATGACCCGACCCGTTACCCTTTAAGAAAAATATATTTTAAACCAATAAATAATCAAATGAAAAACATTATACTAAATAAGTATATACATACCATATTATCACATTCAAAACATAAAAACGCATTTGTCTTTCAAGTATTACATATTTACATACCCAAAATAAGAGCATAATAAAAAAATAAAAAATAAACATTAGAACATTACAAAATATCAAATATTCAAAAGATTTGCAAAATTAAGCGAGTTATGTTTCAAGGTTTGGAACCTTGCACATTTTCTTACAATCAAACTCTTCAATTTTCATCAATCACTTTGGGAAACGGTATTGGAACTTTGGCTTGATATATTGTCTTCAAGAGTTATATCAATTATATTTTCAGTGAGGCTTTCTACATTAGCATTCTCTTCTCATTTATCCTACGTTATTGTTTAAGTAAAGGCTTTAATAGTTTTTTAATTAATGTAGAAGTGTGAAAAATATAGAAAAAAATATACAAACGCTTGTAATGACAAGCTTTACAACTTTCATGAATGGCTTAACTTTGAAATGTGCTACTATAATCATATAAATCATAGTTCAAAATTTAATATCGTCGATTGTTGTTTATATTTATGCTTCATTTTTCTCACCAAATTTTGTATTTTCAGATTTTATTTTTTGAAAACAAGATTTATTAAAGGATACAAGAAGATAAACGGTTCGGATCGTTGATACTATGTTCAGAGTTTTACCGTTAGTGAAAATATTGCTTGATGTTTATAAAATCTTTACAAACTATATAACATCGACTCATATTTCAATTAACCGTAAATATCGGGACGTGATTTTAAAGATTCGAACCGTTTACCTTCCTACATTCCCCAGAAGATTATGTTTTCCAAAAAGAAAATTTAATAAATGAAATTCAATATAAAGAATAAAGCCTAAACGACAATCGACGGCTAAATACAAATTTAAGGTTAATGGATTATAGTGTCAGATTTCGAAGTTGACTCCTTCACGAAAGTTGTAAAGCTTCTCACTACGAGTGATTGTGTAAATATATATTTTTTTTACATTTCTTACACTTCTACAATAATTATTATTAATTTTATTACTTTTACACTAAAACAAAAAATACTAATCATGATGGTTTGGATGGTTTTAAAAATCTAAACAATAATATAAGTATAATCATTGTTTACTCGTGGAAGAATGATGAATCACGAGTGTTTATATATTCTTTCACATTTTTCATACTTGTAGGGATATCTTATTGCCTATACTAATACTATACTAGTTGATTTAATTTCTGAACATGTTAAGTAAAATTTATCATTTTAATGATAATAAGAAACTCTCATAATAAAAATGGAGAAAACTTAATTTTTTAAACTTATATCGAGTAATAATACAAAAATATATATTTAATATACAATATACCAATATATATAATATGGCTATTGTATTTTATAATAAATTCTTTAATAATTAAACTTTAAAATTATAATTTATTTTTCTTAACGGGTTGAAACAGGTTACCCACGTGTTATAACGGGTTCTTAACGGGTCACCCGATAATGACCCAATTAGTTATCGTGTTGACCCGAAACTCGTTATTTTTGTATCATTTTCGTGTCGTGTCACTGTGTTGTGTAAGAAACTGCCGGATCTAATGCATCATAGAAGAGCAAACCGCTTAAATTCTTTGCCCTAACAGCTGAGTTAATTGAACCATTTTACAAAACGGACTTCGGGCTTAATTGCCCTGACAGCAATGTTGTTATAATGTTTGTATCGAGAGCCCTTACCTAAAGAGATCCCCCTGTTTGTAAAATATAGGGTCTAATTATGGGGCTCAATTCACAATGAATTTCAACAATCTAATTGCCCACTACATTCTTGCAAAAATTAATTCTATTTAAAACCATTCATCCATTAATTAGTTGACTTGGTTTCTACGAGAAGTCGTGACCAAGGTATAAAATATCGATGATATCGGAAATATCGGTAGCCCGGAAACACGGAAATATCGACGGAAATATCGGGATAATATCGATATCGATAAAAATCCAATGGAAACTATGGAAATTGTAAGAAAAAGTTGGAAATTTTTATTGAAACTTTGCAGGATGTTTATTTAGTCAATTATCTTTTAGTTTATCACAAAAAATTAGAAGGAAATGCATTGCATGATGGATTTAACTGATTTAAGTTGATTATATAGCGAGCTGACAAACATTGTAAGTGTAGAAAATATGTAGTAATTAATGAAAGAAGTTTAAACACACCATAATCATTTATATATAATGAATTAGTACAATAGTTTACACTCATTTAAGCAAGGGATTAAGCAATGTGAGCTGTTGCTCCGAACCAATAACAATTGCGCCGAACCAATTACAATCATTTATATATAATGAATTAGTAAATAATTATTGAATAATATGTTATTTCTTATAAAAGAACATACATATGTGAATGTTTTATGTACATATCTAATATGCTTGTATAAAAAAAATATCTAATAATTTATAATTATATAACATTTATAATTATAACTTAAAACAAAGAGAGAAATGGAAGTTTATCCAAAACCCTAATCAATGTTTAACGCGCTTGATTGAAACTTAGTTACTCATGTTCATCATAATTGAAAAGAAAATTAAGTGATCCAAACATGAAAGGGAGAAAGAACCCAGAAAAGCAAACATGAAAGGGGCGGTGCTCGTCGGAAAACTGGGTTTGGGGCCGAAGGTTTAGGCAATTTTCAAAGCTTTGTAACTTCTTCGTTTCTTAACCAAATTGAGTGATTCAAAAGCTAAAATCTAGTTAGGAATGTGGAGAAGAGGTTCATACCAAGTGAAGACCGAGTGGTGGCCGGTGTTGACCGGAAAATGACCTGAAAGATGGCCAAACGACCACGATTTATGAGTTCGGCCGGAATTCTACCCTAAATTTGAACGTCCATAACGTCTTCGTTACTCAACCAAATTAAGTGATCCAAACATGAAAGTTGTAGTACTCGACGCGATGAAGAGATTAATACCCTGAACGCCGGCCAAATCGTCGTGGGTTGGCCGGAAAACGCCTCGAAAAGGGCGGTGCTCGTCGGAAAACTCTAACTTTGAACGTCCATAACTTCTTCGTTACTCAACCAAATTAAGTGATCCAAACATGAACGTTGTAGTACTCGACGAGATGAAGAGATTGATACCCTGAAAGCCGGCCAAATCGCCGTGGTTGGGCCGGAAAACGCCTCGAAAGGGGCGGTGCTCGTCGGAAAACTGGGTTTGGGGCCGAAGGTTTGGGCAATTTTCAAAGCTTTGTAACTTCTTCGTTTCTTAACAAAATTGAGTGATTCAAAAGCTAAAATATAGTTAGGAATGTGGAGAAGAGGCTAATAGCAAGTGAGGACTGAGTGGTGGCCGGAGTTGATCGGAAAATGACCTGAAAGATGGCCAAACGACCACGGTTTATCGCCGGAAACTGGGTTAGATTCAAACGAGTATAACTTCTTCAATACTCAACGAAATTGGGTGAAACAAAAAGGAAAATTATAGTTCTCACACGAGGTCTAACTCATCGTGGTTTGGCCGGAAATGGCCTCTCCGTCCGGCCTCGTCAAACCCTCCTCGTCCCACATCGCCCAAGTCTCCAACCACAAAACTTGTGTGGAGCTATAAATAGGACCACAGGCCCGGCACTACTTGCATCTATAAAAAATATTGTGATAATATTCAAAATATCGCGATATTTTCGGAGATATCGCGATATTATCGATTATATCGCGATATTTCAACAAAAACCATTTGGATAGCAATTAAAATATCGTCGGGTGAAAAAAACGAAATTATCAGCGATATTTCGCCGATAATTTCGATATTATGTTTCTTGGTCGTGACCCATGGAATTAAAGCCAGTAATAGACATGGAAATGGCCAGGGCCATCCCCACACACATATCTGATGCGAGTTTATTATTATTGATACAAACACACGGATTACAACGAAATTACAACAACAAAAAAACAAAGAAAAAAGTAGTGATGAAAGCTAATGCCACTTTCGCGGTGAACACGATTGCATTTGCGCATGCAACAAGCCTTTTAAACCCATAGGTGACCCAAATGGGACGAGTGAAGTCTCGTGACGGTTTCCAGAGACGCTACCCACAAACATCATGCACAATGATCATTAACATTTACATGTACCATCGTGTGAATTAATATGTCTAAAGAGTCTCCTTGCAGACCTTGGCTACATTGACAACACACCTATGTCTTTATTCTGCGATAACCAAGCCGCCATGCATATTGCTTCCAATCCGGTGTTTCATGAGCGCACTAAGCATATTGAAGTAGACTGCCACTACATCCGTGCGCAAGTCCAATCCAAGCTTATAAACACGATTTACACTCGCAGTCATGATCAGCTCGCTGACTTGTTCACCAAGGCACTGGACTCTACTAATTTTCAGCGTTTGTTAAGCGAGCTTGGATCAATTAACCCTCTTGCTCCAGTTTGAGGGGGAGTATTGAAACTGGACCCTTGTTCGGTTTCTTGTCAAGTTGCAGCTGCAACTCTATCCCTCATTTTCGGGTAGAGTTGCTGCTACCACTGCCGTCGTTTTAGTCTCAACCGGCCCTTTGTCAAGTTGCAGCTCATAAACCTTAATTCTAGGGTTTATATCTTGTAGTATCTTATTCCTTTATTTTATTGCTCCTTGCTCTAAGGTTAGGTTACTTTCCATCAATTCTGATTGTAAGTGTTAAAGGAGTATGCTCCCCCATTCTCCTCCTTTATTTTCGGACTCTATATAGAGTCCTCCTTGTACTCCCTTTTCTTTATGAAATATACAAACCTTTAGAAACACTAAAAGTTCAACATAAATGAACGATCAAGACGTTGATAATATCGAGCATATGAACATGGCCGATCTTATTGGCGTAACTCAAAATTTGGTAAATATATAACTGATCTCATTGATTTGCTTGTATCCTTGTCAAACCACTCTGCCAATTCTGCAACTCGTGAATACAATGCTCATTGAAGAAAATATAAAGCCAAAATTCATGTAAATTAAACGCCAAAATGACCTCTGTGCTATAGCTATATGGTCAATTTACTTCCTGTGTTTTCGATTTGGCTAATTTCGTCTTCGTTTGTCTCTGTTAGCCACTTAAGGACACTTTATTCAATTTCTTTTTAAAAATTCAAATGAAAAATTATATGAGATATAATTACTCTCTCTTTACACAAAAAATGCAAATCAATGAGAAATAACACATATAATTGATAAAACTTCCAATTTGAAAAAAAGATTGTGGATGTGACACAGAAAAGAGAGGGGTTAATGTTAGAGATGAGGTCGAGGAGTTGGGAGGAGAATGATTTTTCATTTAATTTTTTATTTTATGTAATTTTTAGATATTTTAAATCAAATAAATAATTTTTTAAATAAGTTTACGATAATTTATAAAAAAAATTTACAAAAATCAGATAGAAACGTCCTAAATTGGGTGACGAAGATAAACACAATGATCAAATTGCCAAATTAAAAACACAGAGACTAAATTGACTCAGTGCCTAAAATACAGGGGCCATTTTAATATTTAAGCCAATAATAAAGCCAAAACTCATATAAATTATAAATGACTTTTAATAGCACAGAAAATTAAACTTTCCAACACGTAAGTTTGTAACCCATATGTCCAACATTATAATTACATGAACACATTTATCGAAATTGTAGTACACATTTTGTAAATTAGCTGCTAGCGAATGTGTATAATCTATAATATTACATTATCCTTGATTGAATTCCTAGGAATTGTAACAGTAGTTCTGAGGCCTACCTTTAAATTTTTGTACAGAGATAAAAGGCTGCTTTTTTCCTCTTTCGATTTTATAATCCATTTACGTACATGTGTAATGCATGGATTACAGCACAATGTACACAAAGACAAATTCAAGCGCATGAAGCAACCACTGGTTTGTTTCAGGTCTACCAATCAACAACCCCAAAATCTTATCAATAATTTTCAATTCCTTCATGTAATTTCCTTGCATCCATGCTCATTGCACTTCACGAGCATATGCGATAATATGTCTTCCGTGTATGATGCCTTGTCCTAGACCAAGTTCATCTTCCTCTGCTTGATCATGCTATATATGCACTCTCCAATCAATAGATGTTTTTTTATAAATAAAAGTATGATAATGGATTAGGCGAGTCGAGCTACGCATAAGGCTTAGTCGTTGGACTACAATAGTAGAAACCTTACTTTCTAAATCAGCACAATGCGGAAAGAAAGAACCAACTACAAGTAGGCTACTTTCTTCCTACTCAGAGTGATGAGAAAGGGCTAACTCCCTGATAGAACGACCCCTCGCCCCCTATCTCTGAATTGACTACATAAATAAAAATAAATAAAAATAAAAGAATACAAGTGGGGGGATAGAGCCAAAATCTGCTAAGAGAAAAACAAGAACTATCAACGAAAACAAACAACAAGATGAAACTCAAAGTCACGAGCATGGCGACAGGCACAAAATCCAGCACAAAACGCCTAAATGAAAGTTAATATTTCTGCAACCATCAAGTACCAAACTAGCAAAACCTAAAATTAGGCCATGAAGAAAGGTTATGAATGTAAGCAGAAGTTGCACAAGGAGGACAAGAGTCACAATATAAGCTCCTAGAATGATCCACACTGAAAAATATGAGTGACACGAACGTGCATACGGGAGAGAAGAGCAAGGCAATTAATCCAACGAACACGAACACGCAAAGGAATCTTGCGAGAAGTAGAAGAAAGAAAAATGACCACTAAAGAAGAATCACGTTCGATCCACAAATAATTCCAACTGATTACCCAAGCCAAATCCATGGCATGAACAACCGCATGCAACTCTACTTCTAAAGAATAAGCAATTCCAATGGAAGCTGCAAAATAGCCTAAACAACTTCCAAAATGATCTCGAAAAATACCCCCAATACTAGTTAAACCAGGAGCACCATGAGCCGCACCATCAGTGTTCACTTTAATCCAAGAAATAGGAGATCGCAGCCATAGAACCTCATGAATACGAGGAGCTTTGGTTAGACAACCGTTAGCTCCAATGGCACAAAGAATACAAAGATCAGACACAAAGTTTCGCATGGTACCAGTGCTCAAAGAATCAATCTCAGTCAGCTGCAACTTAATATCACGAACAATAGTGGAAACATGAGGAGATTGACTTCTTTTATGGTAAATTTACAAGACAACAGGATTGACTTCTTTTATGGTAAATTTACAAGACAACAGGATATGCCATAATCATCCCATTTGATCGATCATATCAACTCTCAACAGTCTCCCACAAGTTGGAGAGTGAATATCAAGAAGTCCGAACTTACTTTTGAGAGAATTTAAAGTTACCTCTCCCAAAAGGCTTGGGGAAGATGTTTGCCAATTTCCTTGAGAAGTAACATAGGAAGGAGTGATTATACGACAACGGTTACTTGCGGTCTTTTGATTTTCGGCAAAAGACGACACTCACATGACAATTTTTCCCCTAAAGACTACAATTTTTCACCGTCTAATACATTTTTCGTACTAATGTATTAAAATCATGAACTACATATTAAGAAATACTATAACGAAGATCTAGAATGAACTGGTTCTGGTACGATGACTCTTATCCCAAGTTCTTTTATAAATCTACCATGCATATAGACCTGACATTCGTGTCGTGTTTCTCGTGTTCGTGTCGTTTTCGTGTCATACCCGATATCTTAACGGGTCGTGTCGTGTAACACCCGTTAAAATAAACGGGTAAAATGACCCGACCCGAAATCGACCCGATAATATTAACAAGTAATATGACCCGACCCGATAATATTAACAAGTAATATGACCCGACCCGTTACCCTTTAAGAAAAATATATTTTAAACCAATAAATAATCAAATGAAAAACATTATACTAAATATGTATATACATACCATATTATCACATTCAAAACATAAAAACGCATTTGTCTTTCAAGTATTACATATTTACATACCCAAAATAAGAGCATAATAAAAAAATAAAAAATAAATATTAGAACATTACAAAATATCAAATATTCAAAAGATTTGCAAAATTAAGCGAGTTATGTTTCAAGGTTTGGAACCTTGCACATTTTCTTACAATCAAACTCTTCAATTTTCATCAATCACTTTAGGAAACGGTATTGGAACTTTGGCTTGATATATTGTCTTCAAGAGTTATATCAATTATATTTTCAGTGAGGCTTTCTACATTAGCATTCTCTTCTCATTTATCCTATGTTATTGTTTAAGTAAATTCTTTAATAGTTTTTTAATTAATGTACAAGTGTGAAAAATATAGAAAAAAATATACAAACGCTTGTAATGACAAGCTTTACAACTTTCATGAATGGCTTAACTTTGAAATGTGCTACTATAATCATATAAATCATAGTTCAAAATTTAATATCGTCGATTGTTGTTTATATTTATGCTTCATTTTTCTCACCAAATTTTGTATTTTCAGATTTTATTTTTTGAAAACAAGGTTTATTAAAGGATACAGGAAGATAAACGGTTTGGATCGTTGATACTATGTTCAGAGTTTTACCGTTAGTGAAAATATTGCTTGATGTTTATAAAGTCTTTACAAACTATATAACATCGACTCATATTTCAATTAACCGTAAATATCGGGACGTGATTTTAAAGATTCGAACCGTTTACCTTCCTACATTCCCCAGAAGATTATGTTTTCCAAAAAGAAAATTTAATAAATGAAATTCAATATAAAGAATAAAGCCTAAACGACAATCGACGACTAAATACAAATTTAAGGTTAATGGATTATAGTGTCAGATTTCGAAGTTGACTCTTTCACGAAAGTTGTAAAGCTTGTCACTACGAGTGATTGTGTACATATATATATATATATATTTTATTTTTTTTACATTTCTTACACTTCTACAATAATTATTATTAATTTTATTACTTTTACACTCAAATAAAAATTACTATTCATGATGGTTTGGATGGTTTTAAAAATCTAAACAATAATATAAGTGTAATCATTGTTTACTCGTGGAAGAATGATGAATCACGAGCGTTTATATATTCTTTCACATTTTTCATACTTGTAGGGATATCTTATTGCCTATACTAATACTATACTAGTTGATTTTATTTTTCTTAACTGGTTGAAACAGGTTACCCACGTGTTATAATGGGTTCTTAACGGGTCATCCGATAATGACCCAATTAGTTATCGTGTTGACCCGAAACTCGTTATTTTTGTATCATTTTCGTGTCGTGTCACCGTGTTGTGTAAGAAACTGCCGGATCTAATGCATCATAGAAGAGCAAACCGCTTAAATTCTTTGCCCTAACAGCTGAGTTAATTGAAACATTTTACAAAACGGACTTCGGGCTTAATTGCCCTGACAGCAATTTTGTTATAATGTTTGTATCGAGAGCCCTTACCTAAAGAGATCCCCCTGTTTGTAAAATATAGGGTCTAACTATGGGGCTCAATTCACAATGAATTTCAACAATCAAATTGGCTACTACATTCTTGCAAAAATTAATTCTATTTAAAACCATTCATCCATTAATTAGTTGACTTGATCTCTACGAGAAGTCGTGACCCATGGAATTAAAGCCAGTAATAGACATGGAAATGGCCAGGGCCATCCCAACATACATATCTGATGCGAGTTTATTATTATTGATACAAACACACGGATTACAACGAAATTACAACAACAAAAAAACAAAGAAAAAAGTAGTGATGAAAGCTAATGCCACTTTCGCGGGGAACACGATTGCATTTGCGCATGCAACAAGCCTTTTAAACCCATAGGTGACCCAAATGGGACGAGTGAAGTCTCGTGAGGGTTTCCAGAGACGCTACCCACAAACATCATGCACAATGATCATTAACATTTACATGTATCACCGGAGACTTGATGCGCTAAAATTTGTTAACGCGCAAATTAACCCTCTTTTGACAATTGTAGTATATGTATAAGTAGGGATCGTTCTAAACCGGGGATTAGGAGGGCTTGCTAAAACCTCTAAACTAATTCAAAAACATAAAAAAACAAAGTTAAAAAAATGTAAATAAAAGACTTTAAAACAAGAAAGTAAAAGGGGGATTTAGGTTTGGTGAAATTGAACAATTAAACTTGTAAAACAAAACAGATTTTAAAACGAAATTGGGTTGAATAAATGGATGGAAGGCTAGCTAAGGGGTTCTTCTCCACACATGTCTTGCTTGCATACAAAATGATTTCTAATTGTATTTCAATAACTTATGAATTCTCAACGCCCCAAATTAACCATGAATTGCATAGATTAATTCTCAGATTTTCCTTAAGTTAATGGATTGGATGATTGCATACGACAACCCAATGCATTCCCCACAAGTTCCCTCAATGAATTGCATATAAAAGAAATACAAGCAAGAATCATTAAGTTCTATGAAAATCATAAGCATTGACGAGGCACTTGTTACTATGAATTGCATGAAACTTATGCCAAGAATCTACTTAACATGGTTGTGATCAACAACCTTTACTACTTGTGAATATAAGTTCATAACGATTAGGTGAAATTCCCTTATATCCTAGCATTCAATTTATGCATGAAGATTAAGCGTGCACTCTTAACAACCATACATAAATAAGTTATAGTTCAAGAAGATAAGTAAATTGAAATCACAACTTATGAAACACAATTAAAAGTAATCAAATTATATAGCAAGCAAGAACATGGTTTCGAATTCCCCCCTTAGCTAAGGGGGGTTTAGTTCCTCATAAGCATAAAACAAAGATAAACAAATTTAGACATTGAAAACAAAAGAAAGAAAACACCTAAACGTTCCAACGATCCTTGTTGGATAGCAAGCACGTCCAAGCACTTTCCTCTTCTTCTTTGCCGCCACACAAGGTTGGAATGATGTTGAAGGGTTGGTTATATGGAGGATTGGATGGGAGGAGTTTAGATATGTAGGGAGAGGCAAGGGAAGGCTTGTAGAATGGTTGATTCTTGGATGATTTGAATGAGGTTGCTACCATGGGTATTTATAGGGAGAGGATGGACTTGTTTAATGCAAATTTCTGGTGGAAGTGACAAGGAACCCACGGCAAGAATGGAAAAATTGTTGGTGGGTTAGGTTTCGAGTCATCCACTCACATGTCATGGTGAGTTAAGCATTGCATCATCCACTCAAATGTCATGGTGAGTTAAGCATTGCATCATCCACTCACTTTTAGAATTTGGGCTTCACTTATCCATCTTCAAAGTAGATTTCAACCCAATTAAACTCCAAATTCGTCCATCCATTTAGCTTGGATCATAAGCAATCCATCTTGGGCCCAAAAACACTTCAAACTACTCCAAATTGGCTCATAATGCACCCTTAGCCCATAAAACCTACAAACACATGAATTTAACTTTAAACACTATAATAAATACTAAATAATAACCAAAATGCAAGAAAACAAGCAAGCTAAGTCGCATAAATATGCTCCTATAAATTCCCCCACACTTAGCTTTTGCTAGTCCTCGAGCAAAACAAAGAAATAAAACAAAACAAATAAACAAACATAACCTAAACCTTCCAACGTTTGCCTCAGGGATTTCCAATGCACATGACATGTTAAAGATTATCATTCCCACAGATTTGAGTCAATTTAATACTTAAGCACATACTTAATCATAGTTACTACTTATTAGTTCACAATGAACCAATTAAAACAATGTTTTGAATGTAGTAACATGCCTTAGAGAATTCCCTCAATCCTTACAAGATATGCACTCTATTTTCACTCAGATTTTCTAACTACACACCCTATACTAGTTATATGTGAGAGATGATGTAGATATAAAAACGAATGCTCACATATGTGTATCACAAAGAACGTAATTTCCGGAGTTAATAAGCATGTTTAGATATGATCTCATGAATGGAATACTACTACTTAGATGCGAGAACCAATGACACCATATGCTCATACCAAATTCAAACTCCACAAATTGAAACACATATCACTCAAGAAGAAGTTAAGGGTTGCAACGGGGCTTGGGGAATTGGTTAACAAAGAAAGGAAAGGGAAAACAAACGTTCTTCAAGCATTAGTAAGCAAAGTAATGAAATTAAGACTTAGAATTCACTTAGATTGCGGAATTTAACTTAAAAACACAAGGGGAAGACTTAGACAACTCTTTAGGGCCGAATTCATTGTTTTGGACCCTTACTTCAACAAACAATACTTTGGAACTCTTTTTCACATCTTTTCAACTTTTTTTTTATTTTTTTTTTATTTTTTTATTTTTATTTTTATCCGTGCCTATGGCACACAATTCACAGAATAAAAACTTCCCCCACACTTGATTTCTGCCACAAAGGAATTCAATTTGAATCATGCTTACTTATACTTTAAGAACGAGGGTATGGATAGTCCTAATGACATAAGGCACATGGTTTTTTTGGCTAAAGTGGTGGTCACTACACAACTTCTTCTGGAATATGTGATATGCAAATCAATAGCATGCTTTGAATGAATTGGGCATGAGTTCTAGCATTTGGAACTAAATGATGAAACGCCTTCTAAGTAGCAATCAAGTAAAGAATAATGAGATCATGCAACGATTTAGAAAAGCAACAAGTTCACAGATTATTAACTCTCCAAATAAACGTTTAGGCTCAAATCTCACAAGGTTGTAGCGTTAGTTTGAGTTACTTCCTTCAAGCATGTTACAAAAACTAATTTTTCCTTTATGATTACATGTGAATTCATAAGTTACAACCTCAACCAAGCATAAACCAAAGAGTAAATCAAACTTTTATCCATGTTTATAACTTTCTTTAACCGTCATGCAATTACAAACCGAATCCTCATCATTGTGTTGGAAGGTACCCTAAGACACAAACAAACACACAAAAACAACTCTTTTTGGGTTTTTAAAACAATTTTTCAAATTTTTATGGGATTTTCGGATTTTTTACACAAAACACACTAAAACACACCAAAATAGCTTAAAAATGCTTAAAAACAGTGAAAAACAACATTTGAAATTATGAGTGAGAAAACCCTACGAATTTGCATCAAAATACTTTGGTTACCCCCCCACACTTAAATCAAACATTGTCCTCAATGTTTCACGCAAGACTAACACAAATAATCAACAAACAAACAAAACCGCAACTAAGCAATCATGGCATAAATGAAAACAACAACAAATAGAAGGGTTTAGGAACGCAAATCTGGAATTTGGAGTGCTCTCTAGGTCTTCCTTTGTTGCATGCATGGGTTGCCTCCCAAGTAGCGCTTTCTTTAACGTCTTGCAGCCGGACGAAGAACCTAATTACTCTAGATTGGAGCCCACGGCATCCAAGGAGATGTCATCCACGGTTTGCTCCACAAAGTTCTCGTAGTATGGCTTCAAACGATGCCCGTTTACTTTGAATTCGTGTCCCGTTTTCAAGCTTTGGATTTGGACTGCACCATGAACAAAAACATTAGTAATAACAAAAGGTCCAATCCACTTGGAACGTAACTTACCGGGAAACAAACGTAAACGGGAATTGAACAATAGCACTTTCTGCCCAATTGCGAACGTTTTGCTTCTAATCATCTTATCATGGAACGCCTTGGTCTTTTCCTTGTAAATGCTTGCGTTCTCGTATGCCTCGTGCCGTATCTCATCAAGCTCATTCAATTGGAACTTCCGGTGACTTCCCGCTTCATCGAGGTTCATGTTAAACTTCTTGATGGCCCAATGAGCTTTGTGCTCCAACTCAACAGGGAGATGGCACGGTTTGCCATAGACAAGCCGAAAGGGGGACATTCCAATGGGTGTCTTGTACGCCGTACGATATGCCCAAAGTGCATCATCTAACCGTAAACTCCAATCCTTCCTCGTTGGCCCAACGGTCTTCTCTAGGATTTGCTTGATCTCACGGTTGGAAACCTCAGCTTGACCATTAGTTTGAGGATGATAAGGCGTAGAAACCTTATGATTGACATTGTATTTCCTCAATAACGCCTCAATGGTCTGGTTGCAAAAGTGTGACCCTCCATCACTAATGATCATTCGTGGCATGCCAAACCTTGCAAAAATGTTAATTCTAATAAAATCTGCAACCACTTTAGAATCATTAGTCCGGGTAGCTTTTGCTTCCACCCACTTTGACACATAATCAACCGCAAGCAAAATATATATACAACCATACGAAGAAGGAAAGGGACCCATAAAATCAATACCCCAAACATCGAAAATTTCAACATTTAGGATAGAAACCTGTGGCATTTGGTCCCTAGCACCAATGTTACCCATTCGTTGGCATTTATCACATGTTAAGCAAAAAGTTCTAGCATCCTTAAAAATACTAGGCCAATAAAATCCACATTGTAATACCTTAAGGGCAGTTCTTTGTGTGCCAAAGTGCCCACCACATGCATATGTGTGACAAAAACTTAAAATTGAACGAAATTCAGAATCATGCACACAACGACGAACAATTTGATCCGGGCAAAATTTCCACAAATATGGATCATCCCACACATAAAACCGTGCATCATGCCTAAGTTTATCACGTTGGTGCCTAGTGTAAGTGCTTGGAATTCGTTTTGTCACCAAAAAGTTCACCAAATCAGCATACCAAGGCTCACTAACCTTTATGGACAGCAATTGTTCATCGGGGAATGTCTCCAAAATCGGCAGAGCCTCCTTATTATGCACCATTCGGCTCAGGTGGTCAGCCACTACGTTCTCACTTCCCTTCTTGTCACGAATCTCTATGTCGAACTCTTGAAGTAGCAATATCCACCGAATTAGCCGTGGCTTGGCCTCCTTTTTGGTGAGCAAGTACTTCAGTGCTGCATGGTCAATGAAAACAATTACTTTAGTACCAATTAGATGTGATCTAAACTTATCTAAAGCAAAAACAACGGCAAGAAGTTCTTTTTCTGTAGTGGAATAGTTCAATTGTGCATCATTCAACGTCCGTGAGGCATAGTAGATGACGTGTGGCTTTTTGTCCTTCCTTTGTCCCAAAACAGCCCCTACAGCGTAGTCGGACGCATCGCACATAAGCTCAAAAGGTAGGCTCCAATCCGGTGGAACAATGATGGGTGCTGTGGTCAACAACTCTTTGAGTTGATTGAATGATGCCGCACACTCCTTGGTGAATTCAAACGCCACGTCCTTTTGTAGGAGACGACAAAGAGGTTGTGCAACTTTTGAGAAATCTTTGATAAACCTACGATAGAAACCTGCATGGCCAAGAAACGAACGAACCTCTCTAACCGAAGTCGGAGAGGGTAAGTGACGTACAAGATCTATCTTTGACTTATCAACCTCAATGCCGTTTTCAGAGATAATATGACCTAAAACAATGCCTTGTTTAACCATGAAATGACACTTTTCCCAATTAAGCACAAGGTTAGTTTCAACGCAACGTTTTAAGATCAAACCAAGATTATGCAAGCAACCATCAAAAGAATCACCAAACACGCTAAAATCATCCATAAACACTTCAATGATCCTTTCAACATAATCAAAAAATATGCTCATCATGCATCTTTGAAATGTAGCAGGTGCATTACATAAACCAAAAGGCATGCGACGATATGCAAATGTACCAAAAGGGCATGTGAAAGTGGTTTTTTCTTGGTCCTCGGGTGCAATGACAATTTGATTATAGCCGGAATATCCATCAAGAAAACAATAGAAAGCATAACCGGCTAACCTTTCAAGCATTTGGTCAATGAACGGCAATCGAAAGTGATCCTTCCTTGTGGTGGCGTTTAGCTTCCTATAATCGATGCACACCCTCCAACCGGTTTGAATGCGCGTAGGAACAAGCTCATTCTCGGCATTAGCTACCACTGTCACTCCGGACTTCTTTGGAACGCATTGAACGGGCGAGACCCACTTACTATCCGAGATTGGATAGATTACTCCACAATCCAAAAGCTTGATTACCTTCTTCTTCACAACTTCCATCATCGGAGGGTTGAGACGGCGTTGAGCCTCTCGAGATGTTTTGGACCCCTCCTCTAGAAGTATGCGATGCATGCACGTTGTTGGGCTAATTCCGTTGATGTCGGCCAATGTCCATCCAATTGCCGTTTTGTACTCCTTAAGCACTCGCACCAATTTGCTCTCTTCTTGTGTCGTGAGTGATGATGAGATAATGACGGGCAACGTCTCATCCTCTCCCAAGAAAACGTACTTTAAGTGACTAGGCAACGGCTTAAGTTCAAGAGTAGGTGGCTGCACAACTGAGGGAAGCATTTTATTAGCCGAAACTGAACTTAAAATAGGGTCCGAATACTTACCAAATTGTGATGGCAATGACTCGAGGGCAGCCACCATCTCCATGACATCTTCACTAGGGGGCACGGCAAAGGACTCCTCAAGCATGCCGTGGGGTTCCTTAGTGTTAATTTCAATGTTTTGCATGTCTCTTCCTTGTGCAATGGCCAATTCAAGTGCATCGTCCTTCAAATTGTCCAAATGATCCTGCGCCAAAGAGTTAATTACATCAATAGCAAAACATGAATGATTCTCACTAGGGTACTTCATAGAATCAGAAAGATTGAAATTAATAACTTCCCCATCAAATTCCATCGTCAAATTGCCATTGTATACGTCAATCTTTGTACGCGCAGTTTTCATGAATGGCCTTCCAAGGAGGATGGGCAAGGATGGGGCATGGTCTAATTCATCCATCTCAAGTACATAGAAATCCGCCGGAAAGATCAAATGGTTAACCTGCACTAGAACATCCTCCAAAACTCCCTTTGGATAGGCATTAGATCTATCAGCCAATTGTATAATCACACCATCGTTTTTCAACTCTCCTAGGTTCATAGATGCATAAATTGAATATGGCATGACATTTATAGATGCACCTAAGTCTAACATGGCAGATTCAAACCTAGAATTACCAATAACACACGGAATTGTAAAACTACCCGGATCCTTGCATTTAGGGGGCTGTTTGCGTTGTAGGATGGCTGAAACGTTTTCACCCACTTTGACCACTTCCTTGGTCGAAATTCTCCTCCTATTGGTGCAAAGTTCATTCAAGAACTTGGCGTACCTCGGGACTTGCTTGATTGCATCCAAAAGGGGGATATTGACTTGAACTTTCCGAAACGTCTCCAAAATGTCCTTTTCCGCTTCTTCTTTCTTTGTTTGCTTAAACCTACTAGGAAAAGGTACATTTGAAGGAAAAACATTAGTAAAAACTGAATTTGACACGTTCTTACCTTCTTTGGACGAATTGGATAGTTTAGGCCCACTTAAAGCTTGCGGCTTTGATGTGCTCACCCTTGTCGTGGCCTTCCCTTGTTCCTCCTCTTCAATTATCAACTCCTCCACCTCGTTAGAACGTGAATTGGAAGGTTGGGGGTCAGATTCTACTTGCTTCCCACTCCGCAAAGTCATGGCTTTTGCAGATTCGAATCCACCCTTTGGATTCACTACGGTATTGCTTGGTAACTTGCCTTGCTCACGAAACTGCCCCATAAACTCGGCAATTTGCCCAATTTGTTTCTCCAAATGGTCCACTCTTTTGTCTCGGTTTTGCATAGCCTTAGCTTGATCTTCCTGCCCAAGAGACAATTTAGTTAGTAACTTAAGGAGTGTATCATTGTCAAGACACGTACCTGAAGAGTTTGAGGCAGATTGGGGTTGGTTTTGAGGTTGGCCGTATGGCTTGGGAAAGAACCCCGGGGGTTGTTGCCTAAAGCCTCCTTGGTTTTGAGGTTGTTGGGGCTCCCTCCACCTGAAATTTGGGTGGTCTCTCCAACCGGGATTATATGTGTTGGAATATGGATCATTCCTCGGTTGGTTTTGATTTTGGAATCCAATGGAATTAGCGCTCTCCCATCCACCATTTTCAATCAATTGAGGACACTTTTCAGAAAGGTGTCCTTGGATGGAACACACGCCACAAACACTAGGTCCTTGAATCTTCATTCCCTCGGCCAACTGAGAAACAATAGAAGTAAGGTTAGCTAATTGGGATTGAATTTCGGGCGTAGAGCTTACCTCATTCACTTGTGGCCGTGGGGGTTCTCTTTGTCCAACACCTTCGTATTGTTGTGCATTATGTGCTCGATTAGCAATTAGAACTTTTGCAGCCCCTGGAGTTTTATCCACCAACGCACCTCCCGCCGCGGCATCAAGCATTTGGCGTTCCATGGGAAGGAGTCCTTCGTAGAAATATTGAATGAGTAGCTCCTCCTTCATTTGATGCTGTGGACAAGAAGCAACAAGTGATTTAAAACGTTCATAATAAGAAGGAAACGATTCACCTTGATTTTGTTGAATGCCACTAATCCGTTTCCTCAAGAGGATGACTCTTGAAGTTGGGAAAAACTTCTCCAAGAAAGCTCTTTTCATACTATCCCAAGATGTAACCGTTCCGGGTGCTAACTCGTAAAGCCAATCCTTTGCCTTTTCCAAAAGTGAGAATGGAAAAGCCATCATCATCAGAATGTTCCCGTCAACATTTATGGGTGTCATGCTTGAACAAACAACCTCGAATTCCTTGAGATGCTTGTTGGGCTCTTCCATGGAAAGTCCATGGTATTTCGGAATGTGGTGCAACAAGCTTGACTTCAACTCGAATTCATCGGTCTTGCCTTGGGCGGCCGCGGGGTATTGAATGCATAATGGTGCGGCATTGGTCAACCCCGAGGCCGAAAGCTCTTTAATGGTCCGATTGTCCGCTGCCATAACTTCTTCTTTTACTTCTTCAAACTCAGATTCGTCCTCTGAACTTGAACTAGGTTCACTAGGTTCGCTAGGTTCGGGATGCCTCCTCTTTCTTCTCAAATCACGTTCAAAATTGGCGTTAAAGTCCAAGATATGCACAGTTTGAGAACTCTGCGTCATGCATTAGTACCTAAACCAAGAAAACAAAACAAAATAAGAAAACTAGGTAAATTACACTAAAAACACACGGCAAAAACACAAGGGATTAGCAATTTTGCTAATCCCCGGCAACGGCGCCAAAATTTGATGCGCTAAAATTAGTTAACGCGCAAATTAACCCTCTTTTGACAATTGTAGTATATGTATAAGTAGGGATCGTTCTAAACCGGGGACTAGGAGGGCTTGCTAAAACCTCTAAACTAATTCAAAAACATAAAAAAACAAAGTTAAAAAAATGTAAATAAAAGACTTTAAAACAAGAAAGTAAAAGGGGGATTTAGGTTTGGTGAAATTGAACAATTAAACTTGTAAAACAAAACAGATTTTAAAACGAAATTGGGTTGAATAAATGGATGGAAGGCTAGCTAAGGGGTTCTTCTCCACACATGTCTTGCTTGCATACAAAATGATTTCTAATTGTATTTCAATAACTTATGAATTCTCAACGCCCCAAATTAACCATGAATTGCATAGATTAATTCTCAGATTTTCCTTAAGTTAATGGATTGGATGATTGCATACGACAACCCAAGGCATTCCCCACAAGTTCCCTCAATGAATTGCATATAAAAGAGATACAAGCAAGAATCATTAAGTTCTATGAAAATCATAAGCATTGACGAGGCACTTGTTACTATGAATTGCATGAAACTTATGCCAAGAATTTACTTAACATGATTGTGATCAACAACCTTTACTACTTGTGAATATAAGTTCATAACGATTAGGTGAAATTCCCTTATATCCTAGCATTCAATTTATGCATGAAGATTAAGCGTGCACTCTTAACAACCATACATAAATAAGTTATAGTTCAAGAAGATAAGTAAATTGAAATCACAACTTATGAAACACAATTAAAAGTAATCAAATTATATAGTAAGCAAGAACATGGTTTCGAATTCCCCCCTTAGCTAAGGGGGGTTTAGTTCCTCATAAGCATAAAACAAAGATAAACAAATTTAGACATTGAAAACAAAAGAAAGAAAACACCTAAACATTCCAACGATCCTTGTTGGATAGCAAGCACGTCCAAGCACTTTCCTCTTCTTCTTTGCCGCCACACAAGGTTGGAATGATGTTGAAGGGTTGGTTATATGGAGGATTGGATGGGAGGAGTTTAGATATGTAGGGAGAGGCAAGGGAAGGCTTGTAGAATGGTTGATTCTTGGATGATTTGAATGAGGTTGCTACCATGGGTATTTATAGGGAGAGGATGGACTTGTTTAATGCAAATTTCTGGTGGAAGTGACAAGGAACCCACGGCAAGAATGGAAAAATTGTTGGTGGGTTAGGTTTTGAGTCATCCACTCGCATGTCATGGTGAGTTAAGCATTGCATCATCCACTCACATGTCATGGTGAGTTAAGCATTGCATCATCCACTCAAATGTCATGGTGAGTTAAGCATTGCATCATCCACTCACTTTTAGAATTTGGGCTTCACTTATCCATCTTCAAAGTAGATTTCAACCCAATTAAACTCCAAATTCGTCCATCCATTTAGCTTGGATCATAAGCAATCCATCTTGGGCCCAAAAACACTTCAAACTACTCCAAATTGGCTCATAATGCACCCTTAGCCCATAAAACCTACAAACACATGAATTTAACTTTAAACACTATAATAAATACTAAATAATAACCAAAATGCAAGAAAACAAGCAAGCTAAGTCGCATAAATATGCTCCTATCAAGACTGAGTACGTATCCACCCCTTGGGGGTCGGGGTTTTTTTGGTGAAGGCGTAATTCGAATCTATTTTCGATGAACGGCCTTGTTAAAAGGTCGCTTTGCAAGTGGCGTAACCGGCAGCGCGTGATTTTGTTGTTGTTATCGGGTGGTCCCACACGCTCCACCTTGAACAATGTGCAAGCCCAATTGTCTTTGGTTTAGTTTCGGTCGGTAGCTGGGGCCAGGACCAGTAGCCTGTTTTGGTCCACCCTTCTCAAGTAGTTGCCATTGTAGGAGCATTTGATATGCACATAATGCTTATCAGCGTAGTCGTCATTGTTTGGTGTCTCGGTGGTGAACTTTACGAACCGACTGTCAGGATTATCTTAAGAGAACTTCTCTCTTGATGATTGAATTTGCTTGCTGTGAGTGTGATCTTTAGCTCAAAACCTGCTTTCCTGTTTATAAGAATTCAAGTACTAGCTAGCTCATGTTCTGACATTTTCTTAGTCTTTTTTAATTAATATTATGAAAGTTCTAGGATGGTACTAGTTTAACCTAGAGGGGGTGAATAGGTTCCAATTTAAAAATTCAATTCAAGTTTCAATTTAATTTTCAGTTCTCAAATTAAATCCACATTCACATCACATATCAAACTATCATATTCATATGCAATTAAAACGATAAATAAAAAGTGCACAAGGATGTAGGATTTAACGAGGCAAAACCCACCACTGGGAAAATCCTCGGGCTACCAAGCCAGGAAGCACTAAGAAAGAAAGAATACATAAAGACTTACAAAACTCATCAACTAGACACTCATACCAGTTGGCAGCTTTGTCTCCACGCTTTGCTACTCGATCTTTCTTCAGTCTTCGAGTTGAAGTGGCACGACACTAACGCAATCGTCAATCACCTTTTCCTCGAACTTTGCAAGATACTAACTCGATCATGCAGTATGTATATATGATGAAGTGTTTGTTGAAAAATAATCAATTACAAAAATCATAAGGCACATTTTCATAATTGACATTCAATTAACTCAAAGGAAACTAGCATGAAAAATAATCTTTTCTCTTTTAAAAACACATGCTAATGAAACCGTAAAATAGCAGCAACGTAAAAAGATTTTTCTTGCTCAAAACACAAAGCTACCGCCTTTTAAATCCTTTTCTCAAAGTACACCAATAATCATGCATATATGCGTCTCTTAGATGCTTTTATTAAAGAACTCAATGCATGCATATATGCGGCTTCCCTCAAAACAGTCCCTGACCTCCCTTGTAAATACATAAATATGCGGTTCTTCTTTTCAAGCCCCCTGACCTCTCATATATATAAACCAAAGCACGACACCAATTTTCAAATGATACGGACGACACTATCTGATAAAGATAGCAATCCATGTAGTTAGATGACTCTCACCAAACACGTAATCAGATAAGTTTGAAAACATGATTTAATAATTAATATAGATGGGATAAGTCATTCTAAAAAGATAAAACACACAATGAGTAAAAATCCTATCCCAAATACAATAACATGTGATATAGATGTAGTTGGATGCATGCGTGCAAACATACTTGAGTGGATGTCTCTGAAACGCTTGCCAGTTTTGTGATAGAGAGCCAAGAGACAAACTTAGACTAAAATAATTACAACGGAAAATATGTACTAGTTTAAGATTACAGACTCAGACGTTTTGTTTAGGAATAGCCAATTTTACCCTAACAATCTCCCCTTTTGGCGTTTCCTAGACAAAACCCTCAATCACACTATTACAGACAACTAATAAACTTAACGACCATGCATATCATTGAAGTCTGTAACCTGCACACACTCAAACAAGAAAACCTGTGACGTACAAAAGATATATGTTGCTGTAAATGAAAGCATTTATCTATAAAAGCAAGCAACCAAAAACAACCAGGTTTTCGAAATTCTACTTCTTCCCCTAAATATAAGCTTCCTACTTCTCCCCCTTTTTGTCTAGAAAGGTCAAAGGCCTTAGAGGTAACCATCAGGTGCAGTCAGCGGAAGATAAGCAGTATGTAGAAAATGTGACGGAAAAAGATTTCCTTCCTGTGAACTAGAACATCTTCGGAAGAATAAAAGTGGGGACGAATTTAGAAGGAGAGAGAATAACAGTGTAATAGTTGAAAAGATAAACATGAAAAGAAATGCATCTTTCATATTGTTAAGCTCCCCCTAAACAAATGAGTAAAAAAAATGAAATGCAACACGCAAATGATATGATTTTTATTTTTTATTTTTTTTTTGTATATTGTATGAGAAGCAAATGATTGTTCCAACAAGAATGAAAGAGTGCAAAAACACATGTAGTTCTGAATCCTCATCCACAACTTAACATTGTCCCTAAAACATAACATGTATGTGTGTAGTTGCAAATATAGTCGAAAGTTGATACTACACAAATGTAATTAAGTCTTACATGACCAACTTAACTTTAACCCTTAAGCTCACAAGATATACGCTCGAATTTTCATTCAAAGTGTTTGGGGGAAAGTGTATACACTCAAAAGATCATTACATGAATGCTCTACCATAGGCTTGCAGATTGATCTTATCTCCACACATCAAAAATTACCTTCTTTGGATCAAGTAGGTCTTTGTGTAGGTTTGCAATGGGGCTTGGGGTACTCGGTTAAAGAAATGAAGGATATATGAAACACAATGTCTAAGAAACTAATAGAGTAGTTGGAAATGAAACCGAGAGAAGCATGCAACAATTAACCATGCAACTTGGCAGTAAATTGAGTAGTTGGATGAACGACATATAACTGCACAGTTGATTTCTGATGATTCTTCCTTTTCATTTTCCAATGACAAACTTGATCTCTTAAAATGTTGGCAGCTCACTTGTGGTTCATAGTGACTTCTTTTCCTCTTTTCTTCTTTTGCACTTCATTTGTAGTTGGCTTTCGTCACAAAATTTGCATCTTCAACTTTTAAATAACCGTGAACTCTCTCCTTTGAAAAATGTACTCTACTACCTTCTTAGTAGGGTAGGGAATTCTTAATATAAGAGGCTAGGTTAGGAAAATGTAGGTTTAAGAACAAAAGGCTTACATTTAGGCTCAAAATGTCTAACTAGGGGAATATATATATATATATATATATATATATATATATATATATATATATATATATATAAATATAAAAGGCACTGACATGTATGGCAATGGTGGTAAGTCCTAATGCCTACTATCATCTCCAAAATAGAGTAATATATGATACAAAGTTTTGAGAGGTCTCAAAGCAAGTTCTAGAGAAGCAAAACACATAAGATCGCACACATGAAAAAAAATGAGAGTGTATGAAAAATGCACACACTAGATTTAGGCACAAAAGCTCACATGGGTGCCGGTTTTACTCAAGTTAAACATGTTCAACTCATTAACATTGATATATTATCAACAAAAGGCTATTGTCCACAACAGGGTCAAACATATCATGCTAGGGTCATGTTATCAAGTGAACAAAGCTAGAACTCATATGAAATCATACTTTTCCATTTTACCTCATACATTTTTTTTAACAGGAAGAAAGAAAAAAAATGCAGTATTTATGCTATATGAACATGCAAGCATACATTAATGAAAACATTTGCAAAGAGAGAGCTCAGTCAATATACACAACTTGAAGGTGGAGATAAATTGACAAATACACCACTTTGATTCTCTTTTCTTCTCCAAACTTGTCTCACTTTTGGAACTACCGTACTCGGAACAGATATAATTCTTGCAATCCGATTAATCTCTCTCAAATAATTCACAAATTGGTCCTTAAGATTTGCTTTTTCAAAGTTCCTTGAAACTTTTTCTTGAGAAGAATTTTTCTTTTTAAGCTTATTGCACTTAGGCCAGATGTGACCAGGAATCCCACAAAAATGACATATAGGAATGAACGTCCTAGATTGTTTGGGTTTGTTAGAATTAACTGAAGTCCTGACAGGATTTGACACTTGTGCAAAGATTGTAGATGTTTTAGAAGTAAGACCTAAACATTTATTGTCACCTACTTTCAAGCTAGGAATATCAGAGACTTTAACAAATCTTGTGACAGAAGAAGAACTTGTAGTCTTTGCAGACTCGAATCCTAGACCTCCTTTGTCTCCAAAACTTTTTCCATAGCTAAGCATCTTGTCAATTTTTCCAGAACTTATCCTCAACTCCTGAACTTTTCTTCTCATCTCAACTACTTCGTCCTCAAGAGCTTTCTTATAAGACAAGAGAGTGTTAATTGTGGTTTGTAGAATGTGAATCTTCTCTAATAGCGATTCTCGCAGTTTCTCTCCATTGTCTAACTGAGATTGATGCTCAACTTCAGCTTCTTTCTTTTCACTTTCAACAAGTGCAAGTTTCTTTTTCAAGTTAGAGTTATCCTTCTTTACTTGCACACTGATGTCATAGAGATCAGAGTATTTTCTCAAGACTTCTTCCAAGTCAGGTTCTTCAACAAATGAACCTTCTGTGTCATATCCATCAACAGTTCCTATAAACACAATTATATCCTTCTCAGTTTCCGATGTAGATGCATCCCCTGAATCACTATCGCTCCAAGTGACCTTCATTGCCCTATTCTTCTTTTCTTTTCTCTTGATAGTGTTTGCACACTCAGAAGCAATGTGTCCATAGCCTTGACACTCATGGCACTGAACTCTATTGTTAGAACTCCTATGTTCACTAGTTCTAGATGATCTAAATGCTTTGTCATGTGAGACATCTAGAGAACGAAAGTTTTTTGAGTTCAAACCTAAGTTGGTTCGTTGCTCACGACCCTTGGAATTCTGAGACTTGAGAAACCTTCTAATTTGCATGGTTAATTCAACCAATTCATCTTCGGACAAGTTTTCAATTGAGCCATCACTTTCTTCTTCATTGACAGCTTTGAGAGCAATGTTTTTCATCTTCTTGGAATCAGGAAGCTCTAACTCATACGTTTGCAAAAACCCAATCAATTGCTCAAGCTTGTAGGTGTTTAGATCTTTCGATTCTTCAATCGCTGTCCTCTTAGCATGAAACCTCATAGGAAGTGATCTTAAGATCTTTTTCACAATCCTATGCTCTGGAATACTATCACCAAGGTTGGGACAGCCATTAACAATTACGCTAAGTTTAGCATAAAAGTCAGAGAAACTCTCATCATCAGACATTGTGATATTTTCGAATTTTGTGATGAGATGTTGAAGTTTGGATTCTTTAACAGTTGAGTTACCTTCATGAGTAACTTCAAGAATGTCCCAAGCTTCTTTCGCCGTTTTACACTTACTTATGTAGTTGAATTGTTCAGGCGCAACGGATGTGAATAAAGCATTCAAAGCCCTTTGGTTAAAAGTGCTAGAGCTACGCTCATCATTGCTCCATTCTTTCCTAGGCTTAAGCTTAGATATAGACACAGAGGACTCTCCTTTACCTTTGGTTTCTTCAATCGTAGGAGGTTCCCAACCTTCTTCAACAGCAAGCCACACCTTGTCATCTTGTGCCCACAAAAACGATTTCATTTTCGCCTTCCACGCAGCATAGTTGTCACCATCAAAATATGGTGGATGAGAAACTGAACCCGTAGAACGATTCATCCTAGACTACCCACCGATCTCACTAGGTATTTTTAGTGACCTGCTCTGGTGCCAATTGAAAGTTCTAGGATGGTACTAGTTTAACCTAGAGGGGGGTGAATAGGTTCCAATTTAAAAATTCAATTCAAGTTTCAATTTAATTTTCAGTTCTCAAATTAAATCCACATTCACATCACATATCAAACTATCATACTCATATGCAATTAAAACGATAAATAAAAAGTGCACAAGGATGTAGGATTTAACGAGGCAAAACCCACCACTGGGAAAATCCTCGGGCTACCAAGCCAGGAAGCACTAAGAAAGAAAGAATACATAAAGACTTACAAAACTCATCAACTAGACACTCATACCAGTTGGCAGCTTTGTCTCCACGCTTTGCTATTCGATCTTTCTTCAGTCTTCGAGTTGAAGTGGCACGACACTAACGCGATCTTCAATCACCTTTTCCTCGAACTTTGCAAGATACTAACTCGATCATGCAGTATGTATATATGATGAAGTGTTTGTTGAAAAATAATCAATTACAAAAATCACAAGGCACATTTTTATAATTGACATTCAATTAACTCAAAGGAAACTAGCATGAAAAATAATCTTTTCTTTTTAAAAAACACATGCTAATGAAACCGTAAAATAGCAGCAACGTAAAACGATTTTTCTTGCTCAAAACACAAAGCTACTGCCTTTTAAATCCTTTTCTCAAACAACACCAATAATCATGCATATATGCGGCTCTTAGATGCTTTTATTAAAGAACTCAATGCATGCATATATGCGGCTTCTCTCAAAACAGTTCCTGACTTCCCTTATAAATACATAAATATGCGGTTATTCTTTTCAAGCCCCCTGACCTCTCATATATATAAACCAAAGAACGACACCAATTTTCAAATGATACGGACGACACTATCTGATAAAGATAGCAATCCATGTAGTTAGACGACTTTCACCAAACACGCAATCAGATAAGTTTGAAAACATGATTTAATAATTAATATAGATTGGATAAGTCATTCTAAAAAGATAAAACACACAATGAGTAAAAGTCCTATCCCAAATACAATAACATGTGATATAGATGTAGTTGGATGCATGCGTGCAAACATACTTGAGTGGATGTCTCTGAAACGCTTGCCAGTTTTGTGATAGAGAGCCAAGAGACAAACTTAGACTAAAATAATTACAACGGAAAATATGTACTAGTCTAAGATTACAGACTCAGACGTTTTGTTTAGGAATAGCCAATTTTACCCTAACATATTAGTTAACTTCATCAGTCAGTTTCTCATCTCTTTCATTTATATGAACATGGCTGATCTCATTCAAGTGACGCCAGATTTGGTAAAATAGCTGATCTCATCCATTTATTTGTATCCTTTTCAAACTAATAGTTTCTAATCGTGAAACTGGTGAATGCGCTTTTGAAGTGTTAAATGCGAAGACGAGTGCTCATATTATAACAAAAAATAAAAACTTAACCCGTGAGCATAATATTTTGTTTGGGGTCATATACAAACAAATGCATGCTTTCTAAGCAGATGAAACCATATCAGTCTTTAATTTTGATGGAGAGGCTAATTTTGGTTGGTGCATTTGTAAAATGGCTGGTAAGCCCAACTTCCTAATAATTAATTACTTTTAGTTTCTATGACAACTAGATCCGGAAGATGGAACTACAAACTAGCCAGTTGTCAACTTTCATAAAGTAAATGGCCACAGGTGTGGAGTCTTTTATTAGAATTGTTTTGTACATGTTCCGACTATTGTGACGGATTAAAGTACATGACTATGGGTGTTGCGGGTCTTTATATAAAATGAAGAATTTTCTAACATGTGAATTCAAGAACTTAAAGTCTCAATCATGCGTGTTACCTACGGTACCCAATAAAATAGGTATAAAAGACAATAGTATAATTGTGCAGGTGTCAAGTATAACTGACGATCCGTTCGCATCCATGGCTCGTTTTGTACGAAGGAACAGATAACTCCCTAATGTCAAAGGCAGTCGAGAGGAGAAATGGAAATAGTTTAACCAGCTAGAGGGTAAAAGATGAATTGCAAATGAGCTTATAACAAAACACAACATTAAAGTGACTGGTTATATAAAAGAGAAACCGAGGTGAGAGAGAGATTCACTTTCACCCGTCGTTGACGGCATATTAAAAACAATCTAAACTCTCAGGTTAGTAGCTAGGGCAAGCCCTACCCCTACGTGTGAGTAACAAAATCATCTTGAAACCACAAAATTACAGTATTAGGTCGGTTTCTTTTACCATTTGTGTATAAATGACAGTATTAGGTTGGCTGCACTAGTCTTTACAAACTATATAACATCGAATCATATTTCAATTAACCGTAAATATCGGGACGTGATTTTAAAGATTCGAACCGTTTATCTTCCTACATTCCCCAGAAGATTATGTTTTCAAAAAAGAAAATTTAATAAATGAAATTCAATATAAAGAATAAAGCCTAAACGACAATCGACGGCTAAATACAAATTTAAGGTTAATGGATTATAGTGTCAGATTTCGAAGTTGACTCCTTCACGAAAGTTTTAAAGTTTGTCACTACGAGTGATTGTGTATATATATTTATTGTTTTACATTTCTTACACTTCTACAATAATTATTATTAATTTTATTACTTTTACACTCAAATAAAAAATACTATTCATGATGGTTTGGATGGTTTTAAAAATCGAAACAATAATATAAGTGTAACCATTGTTTACTCGTGGAAGAATGATGTATCACGAGTGTTTATATATTCTTTCACATTTTTCATACTTGTAGAGATATCTTATTGCCTATACTAATACTATACTAGTTGATTTAATTTCTGAACATGTTAAGTAAAATTTATCCTATTAATGATAATAAGAAACTCTCATAATAAAAATGAAGAAAACTTAATTTTTTAAACTTATATCGAGTAATAATACAAAAATATAGATTTAATATACAATATCCCAATATATACAATATGGCTATTGTATTTTTTAATAAATTCTTTAATAATTAAACTTTAAGATTATAATTTATTTTTCTTAACGGGTTGAAACAAGTTACCCACGTGTTATAACGGGTCACCCGATAATGACCCAATTAGTTATCGTGTTGACCCGAAACTCGTTATTTTTGTATCATTTTCGTGTCGTGTCACCGTGTTGTGTAAGAAACTGCCGGATCTAATGCATCATAGAAGAGCAAACCGCTTAAATTCTTTGCCCTAACAGCTGAGTTAATTGAACCATTTTACAAAACGGACTTCGGGCTTAATTGCCCTGACAACAATTTTGTTATAATGTTTGTATCGAGAGCCCTTACCTAAAGAGATCCCCCTGTTTGTAAAATATAGGGTCCAACTATGGGGCTCAATTCACAATGAATTTCAACAATCAAATTGGCTACTACATTCTTGCAAAAATTAATTCTATTTAAAACCATTCATCCATTAATTAGTTGACTTGGTCTCTACGAGAAGTCGTGACCCATGGAATTAAAGCCAGTAATAGACATGGAAATGGCCAGGGCCATCCCCACATACATATCTGATGCGAGTTTATTATTATTGATACAAACACACGGATTACAACGAAATTACAACAACAAAAAAACAAAGAAAAAAGTAGTGATGAAAGCTAATGCCACTTTCGCGGGGAACACGATTGCATTTGCGCATGCAACAAGCCTTTTAAACCCATAGGTGACCCAAATGGGACGAGTGAAGTCTCGTGAGGGTTTCCAGAGACGCTACCCACAAACATCATGCACAATGATCATTAACATTTACATGTACCACCGGAGACTGAGTACGTATCCACCCCTTGGGGGTCGGGGTTTTTTTGGTGAAGGCGTAATTCGAATCTATTTTCGATGAACGGCCTTGTTAAAAGGTCGCTTTGCAAGTGGCGTAACCGGCAGCGCGTGATTTTGTTGTTGTTATCGGGTGGTCCCACACGCTCCACCTTGAACAATGTGCAAGCCCAATTGTCTTTGGTTTCGTTTCGGTCGGTAGCTGCGGCCAGGACCAGTAGCCTGTTTTGGTCCACCCTTCTCAAGTAGTTGCCATTGTAGGAGCATTTGATATGCACATAATGCTTATCAGCGTAGTCCTCATTGTTTGGTGTCTCGGTGGTGAACTTTACGAACCGGCTGTCAGGATTGTCTTCAGAGAACTGGACAATCTCGTTAATGTCGCTTTCTGCATCAAGTTGGTAGCGCAAGTATTTGTTGTTGGTCTCTGCTTTCAGCAGAAAGGGACTTGGTAATACAGGTGTAGCCATGTTGTATGGTATAACTGGGATTGGGAAGATCTCTCTTCTGTCTTCTCTCTTGATGATTGAATTTGCTTGCTGTGAGTGTGATCTTTAGCTCAAAACCTGCTTTCCTATTTATAAGAATTCAAGTACTAGCTAGGCTCATGCTCTGACATTTTCTTAGTCTTTTTTAATTAATATTAGTTAACTTCATCAGTTAGTTTCTCATCTCTTTCATTTATATGAACATGGCTGATCTCATTCAAGTGACGCCAGATTTGGTAACATAGCTGATCTCATCCATTTATTTGTATCCTTTTCAAACTAATAGTTTCTAATCGTGAAACTGGTGAATGCGCTTTTGAAGTGTTAAATGCGAAGACGAGTGCTCGTATTATAACAAAAAATAAAAACTTAACCCGCGAGCATAATATTTTTTTTTCCCTTCTCTGTTTGGGGTCATATACAAACAAATGCATGCTTTCTAAGCAGATGAAACCATATCAGTCTTTAATTTTGATGGAGACGCTAATTTTGGTTGGTGCATTTGTAAAATGGCTGGTAAGCCCAACTTCCTAATAATTAATTACTTTTAGTTTCTATGACAACTAGATCCGGAAGATGGAACTACAAACTAGCCAGTTGTCAACTTTCATAAAGTAAATGGCCACAGGTGTGGAGTCTTTTATTAGAATTGTTTTGTACATGTTCCGACTATTGTGACGGATTAAAGTACATGACTTTGGGTGTGGCGGGTATTTATATAAAATGAAGGATTTTCTAACATGTGAATTCAAGAACTTAAAGTCTCAATCATGCTGTTACCTACGGTACCCAATAAAATAGGTATAAAAGACAATAGTATAATTGTGCAGGTGTCAAGTATAACTGACGATCCGTTCCCATCCATGGCTCGTTTTGTACGAAGGAACAGATAACTCCCTAATGTCAAAGGCAGTCGAGAGGAGAAATGGAAATAGTTTGACCAGCTAGAGGGTAAAAGATGAATTGCAAATGAGTTTATAACAAAACACAACATTAAAGTGACTGGTTATATAAAAGAGAAACCGAGGTGAGAGAGAGATTCACTTTCACCCGTCGTTGACGACATATTAAAAACAATCTAAACTCTCAGGTTAGTAGCTAGGGCAAGCCCTACCCCTACGTGTGAGTAGCAAAATCATCTTGAAACCACAAAATTACAGTATTAGGTCGGTTTCTTTTACCATTTGTGTATAAATGACAGTATTAGGTTGGCTGCACTAGTCTTTACAAACTATATAACATCGAATCATATTTCAATTAACCGTAAATATCGGGACGTGATTTTAAAGATTCGAACCGTTTATCTTCCTACATTCCCCAGAAGATTATGTTTTCAAAAAAGAAAATTTCATAAATGAATTCAATATAAAGAATAAAGCCTAAACGACAATCTACGGCTAAATACAAATTTAAGGTTAATGGATTATAGTGTCAGATTTCGAAGTTGACTCCTTCACGAAAGTTGTAAAGCTTGTCACTACGAGTGATTGTGTATATATATTTATTTTTTTACATTTCTTACACTTCTACAATAATTATTATGTTGTAAAACCGACGATGTGTGCATTGGAATAAATAAGCAAGACACAAAATTTACGAGCTTCCTCTACAGTCAGTGTGACTGGAGTACATCCTCGGGGCAGCAGTAGTGCTTTCATTTATAATCTGGAATAATAGGAGTACAAAGATAACTCTCTCAACTCTCCTTTCTCTTTCCTTTCTTTTCTCTCTTCTTCCTCTCTCACCTCCTCTTCCTTTCTTCCCTCTCTCCCGTATGAACTTCTATCAAAAAATAACAACCCATTGTTGTGTTCCATAGTGTTGTTTATTTAGAAAATAATAGCACGAAAAGCATGCATCCAATAGCTCATAATGGAGGACCATGATCTTAGTGGCCAACCATATTAGTGGCCAACCATATTTTATAACATATTATTAATTTTATTACTTTTACACTCAAATAAAAAATACTATTCATGATGGTTTGGATGGTTTTAAAAATCGAAACAATAATATAAGTGTAACCATTGTTTACTCGTGGAAGAATGATGAATCACGAGTGTTTATATATTTTTTCACATTTTTCATACTTGGAAGAATGATGAATCACGAGTGTTTATATATTATAACAAATAATAAAAACTTAACCCGTGAGCATAATATTTTTTTTTCCCTTCTCTGTTTGGGGTCATATACAAACAAATGCATGCTTTCTAAGCAGATGAAACCATATCAGTCTTTAATTTTGATGGAGAGGCTAATTTTGGTTGGTGCATTTGTAAAATGGCTAGTAAGCCCAACTTCCTAATAATTAATTACTTTTAGTTTCTATGACAACTAGATCCGGAAGATGGAACTACAAACTAGCCAGTTGTCAACTTTCATAAAGTAAATGGCCACAGGCGTGGAGTCTTTTATTAGAATTGTTTTGTACATGTTCCGACTATTGTGACGGATTAAAGTACATGACTATGGGTGTTGCGGGTCTTTATATAAAATGAAGAATTTTCTAACATGTGAATTCAAGAACTTAAAGTCTCAATCATGCGTGTTACCTACGGTACCCAATAAAATAGGTATAAAAGACAACAGTATAATTGTGCAGGTGTCAAGTATAACTGACGATCCGTTCACATCCATGGCTCGTTTTGTACGAAGGAACAGATAACTCCCTAATCTCAAAGGCAGCTGAGAGGAGAAATGGAAATAGTTTGACCAGCTAGAGGGTAAAAGATGAATTGCAAATGAGCTTATAACAAAACACAACATTAAAGTGACTGGTTATATAAAAGAGAAACCGAGGTGAGAGAGAGATTCACTTTCACCCGTCGTTGACGGCATATTAAAAACAATCTAAACTCTCAGGTTAGTAGCTAGGGCAAGCCCCACCCCTACGTGTGAGTAGCAAAATCATCTTGAAACCACAAAATTACAGTATTAGGTTTGTTTTACCATTTGTGTATAAATGACAGTATTAGGTTGGCTTCACCGCAACAATTTATTCTCTTCGAAAAAACTCGAAGTTCAACTAAATTATTGAAACTGGACCCTTGTCTGGTTTCTTGTCAAGTTGCAGCTGCAACTCTATCCCTCATTTTCGGGTAGAGTTGCTGCTGCCACTGCCGTCGTTTTAGTCTCAACCGGCCCTTTGTCAAGTTGCAGCTCATATCCCTTAATTCTAGGGTTTATGTCTTGTAGTATCTTAGTCCTTTATTTTATTTCTCCTTGCTCTAGGCTTAGGTTGCTTTCCATCAATTCTGATTGTAAGTGTTAAAGGAGTATGCTCCCCCATTCTCCTCCTTTCTTTTTGGACTCTATATAGAGTCCTCGTTGTACTCCATTTTCTTTCTGAAATATACAAACCTTTAGAAACACTAAAAGTTCAACATGGTATCAGAGCAGGAACCATAGGGGTCCTGCTTCTGTTAGTACATCCATTCAAAAAAAAAATCTTTGCCACTGCCGTGCCTTCTTTGTTACAATGACAGAAGAACGCTCCTCAAACGAAGATGCCGCAAGCTCCTCAAATATCATAACCTCTACCATCATTCAGAGTGAGAGCAATTCAAACTTGCGTCTGTGCTCAGTGCTGTTAAACGAATTCAACTACCTACCGTGGTTCCGTGCCATCTCCCTTGCCCTAGGCGGGAGATCAAAGCCAGGGTATGTCAATGGGAGCATCAGACGGCCTGAACCATCATCCACATCCTTTGGTGCATGGCATGCAAATGATCAGTTGGTTATGTCATGGATCTTCAACTCCATGGAACCAAAGCTTTTTGAACTTTTTAGTTACTCGGAATCCTCCTCTTCCCTCTGGGAATCAGTCAGAGAAATGTATGGCAACCAAAATAATGCTACTTGTATTTTTCAGCTCAAGAAGGATCTCACTGGGCTAAGGCAAGGAGAGCAATCCTTCTTACAACATATCGGATGCATGAGGTCCATGTGGAATGAACTCGAAATGTATCAACCGCACACAACCGACTCCGCTGAGCTACTCAAAAGAGCTGATGAGGACAAGGTGTTTCAACTTTTAGCAAGCCTAGGAGCTGAATATGAAGACCTTCGAAGTCATTTGTTGATGACACCTGAACTACCTTCATTCAATGGTGTCTGCCAAGTTATCCAAAGGGAGGAAACTCGCAGGAAAGTTATGAACATTGAGCCAAGATCAAATCCTGAGTCTAGGGTTTTCTCGAGCTATCATAAGAATACTGGTGAAAAATTCTTTGCCAGTAAGAAAACAGATTAGAAGTGCACATACTGCAACATGAAAGGGCATTTAAGGGAAAAATGTTGGACATTGCACCCGGAGCTAAGGCCAAAATTCAATAAAGAAGGAAGGATGATCAAAGAAGGAAAAGGAACCAACCCGAAGGCCCTCCATTCATCCAATTTCTTAACAGGTGAAATTTCAAATCTGACTGCAAATCCAATGGAGTTGATAAATGAATTTGCAAACTTTCTTCAAAGACGAGGTGGCAACATTAAAGTCGAGGAAGCAACTTCGACATCTCCCACTGCCATGCTTGGTAAATTTGCAGGATTCTTAGCTGATACCTCATCTCATAACAATGTTCCAGGTAGTCTCACTGCTCTCTACACGGCACTTAATGAAATTAGTCATGATTGTTGGATTATAGACTCAGGTGCCACGTATCATATAACAAATCAGTATTCTTGCTTAGATAAGTTTCAAAAATTACCTAAATCCACCAGAGTGTCTGTTGCAAATGGAAATGGAGAACCTATTCTAGGGAAAGGGAAACTCAAACTGTTAAGTGATGAGATTGAGTCATCGGCTTTATTTGTGCCTACTTTTCCTTTCTAACTTCTGTCCATAAGTAGAATCACCAGTACTCTAGATTGCCTTGCCATTTTCTCACCCCACAGTGTTATATTCCAGGATCGGGTTTCTCGGAAGAAGATTGGTGAAGGGTATTTTCTAAATGGACTCTACTACCTCTCAAAGGATTTCAAGTCCCCTAAGCCCCATCTTGCCAGTCTCAGTCTCTTCTAAGACTATCAGCTTTGGCATCTTCGATTGGCTCATCCCTTCGAACCTGTGATGACCAAGCTTTTTCCACTTTTTTGTAAACCTACTCCTGTTTGTGAAATCTGCCAAATGTCTAAAGCTACTATGCTTCCTTTTGTTTCTTCCCAGTCTAGAACTTGTAAACTATTTGAGGTAGTACACTCCGATATCTGGGGTCCTTCTCGTGTAAACTCATTTGATGGATATAAATATTATGTAACCTTCATTGATGACTACTCTCGGGTCACTTGGGTTTATCTCTTGAAATACAAAAGTGAGTTCTTTGATGCCTTTAAGGACTTTCATAAGCTTATCCTAAATCAATTCTCATCTAAGCTAAATATCCTGCAATCTGATAATGGCACTGAGTACACATCCAATAACATGTCTAATTACTTAAGTGAGCATGGAATCTTGCATCAAACTAGCTGTATTGGTACTCCACAGCAAAATGGAGTAGCTGAAAGAAAGAACCGTGATTTGTTGGAGAAAACAAGGTCTCTCATGATCCAAATGAATGTGCCTAAAAGTTTTTGGTCACATGCTCTCCTCACTGCAGCATACTTAATTAACAGGTTACCTACACGAGTTCTAAACTCACAGTCTCTTATGGAGGTGATAAAAGGAAGGAACATTGACATCTCACATCTCAAAATTTTCGGATGCACTTGCTATGTACATATTAAAGCTGCACATCGTGATAAGCTTGAACCTAAGGCAGTCAAGTGTGTCTTCATGGGGTATTCCAGCTCTCAAAAAGGATATGAATACTTTAATCCTCAAAGTGGTAAGGTTGGAGTCTCTAGAGATGTCCGATTTAATGAGCTTGTTCCCTTCTTCCATAACGACTACCATGAAGAGTCTCAGGGGGGTGAGACTACATGATTTATTCCCTTTACCTAATCCCACGAGTCTTATTGAAGTTTCTTTGCTGGATGATTCTCTTGAACATTGCTCGGAGCATCTCGAGAGTGAGGGGATAGCTACAAGTGAACAAATCCCCACCACTGCCTCGCAACATCATGAGGCCCCTCGAAGAAACCCAACTCGGGACAGACGTCCTCCTCCTAGGCTCCAAGAATATATTACTTACAATGCAAGACATCATATCTCAGCTGTTCTAACATACCACAGACTGTCACAACCTTATGCTGCATTTCTAAATCAGGTATCCTCAAACATTGAACCAAGGAACTTTCAGGAAGCTATGGAGAGTCAGGTATGGAAGACAGCTATGCTAGATGAGCTCAAGGCCTTAAATGCCAACCACACTTGGAGTATAGTTGATCTACCAAAAGGAAAAAAGGCAGTTGGCAGCAGATGGATATACAAGATCAAGTTTCATTCCAATGGTAACATTGAACGCCACAAAGCTCGTCTTGTTGCCCGTGGCTTCACCCAAACTTATGGAATAGACTATAAGGAGACATTTTCTCCTGTAGCTAAAATAAGTACAGTTCGAGTCTTGCTATCTGTGGCAGTCAATCATAATTGGCCCTTATTTCAAATGGATATGAAGAATGCCTTCCTCCATGGTGATCTTGAAGAAGAGGTATTCATGAAGCTCCCTCCTGGACACCCACAGGAAAATGTACCTAATAAGGTATGCAAGCTTCATAAGGCTATGTATGGCCTTAAACAATCTTCCTGAGCATGGTACTCGAAATTAGGCTCAATTCTTGAATCTGTTGGGTTCAATCGGAGTCATACAGACTCATCTTTATTTGTTCGAAGTGGTACAAGTGCCAAATTGATTGTTCTTATACATGTTGATGATCTCATCATAACTGGGGACAACCTATAAGAGATTGATGTTCTAAAATCATCTCTTCAACAACAGTTTGCAATCAAGGATTTGGGAACCCTAAAATACTTTCTTGGTATTGAGATGGCAACTTCTGCCAAGGGTTTGTTCTTAAATCAGCGCAAATATGTTATAGACTTACTAGAGGAAACTCATATGATGGATTGCAGAGCCCCCTCTACTCCTCTTGCAAGCAAACTCTAATTGGATGCTCCTAGTGAACTCTTATTCGACCCCAGTGTTTATCAATGTGTTGTCAGGAAGTTGATCTATCTTACAATCCCTCGACCTGACATTGCGTATTCCGTAAGTCTCATCAGTCAATTCATGCATTCTCCTACTCTATCTCACTGGGAGATTGTCAAACAGATTCTCAGATACTTGAAGGGGTCAATTGGCAGAGGCTTGCTCATGAAGAAAAATGATTCAAATCACATCATGGTGTACACAGATGCAGACTGGGCAGGTAATGCCCTAGATCGAAAGTCCACTACCGGGTTCTGCACGTTTGTAGGTGGAAACCTCGTGACATGGAAGAGCAAAAAACAGACGGTGATTGCTCGATCAAGTGCAGAAGCTGAGTATAGAGCAATGGAAGCCACATCGTGTGAATTAATATGTCTCAAGAGTCTCCTTGCAGACCTTGGCTACATTGACAACACAGCTATGTCTTTATTCTGCGATAACCAAGCCGCCATGCATATTGCTTCCAATCCGGTGTTTCATGAGCGCACTAAGCATATTGAAGTAGACTGCCACTACATCCGTGCGCAAGTCCAATCCAAGCTTATAAACATGATTTACACTCGCAGTCTTGATCAGCTCGCTGACTTGTTCACCAAGGCACTGGACTCTACTAATTTTCACCGTCTGTTAAGCAAGCTTGGATCAATTAACCCTCTTGCTCCAGCTTGAGGGGGAGTATTGAAACTGGACCCTTGTTTGGTTTCTTGTCAAGTTGCAGCTGCAACTCTATCCCTCATTTTCGGGTAGAGTTGCTGCTACCACTGCCGTCGTTTTAGTCTCAACTGGCCCTTTGTCAAGTTGCAGCTCATAAACCTTAATTCTAGGGTTTATATCTTGTAGTATCTTATTCCTTTATTTTATTGCTCCTTGCTCTAGGCTTAGGTTACTTTCCATCAATTCTGATTGTAAGTGTTAAAGGAGTATGCTCCCCATTCTCCTCCTTTCTTTTCGGACTCTATATAGAGTCCTCCTTGTACTCCCTTTTCTTTATGAAATATACAAACCTTTAGAAACACTAAAAGTTCAACATAAATGAACGATCAAGACGTTGATAATATCGAGCATATGAACATGGCCGATCTTATTGGCGTAACTCAAAATTTGGTAAATATATAACTGATCTCATTGATTTGCTTGTATCCTTGTCAAACCACTCTGCCAATTCTGCAACTCGTGAATACAATGCTCATTGAAGAAAATATAAAGCCAAAATTCATGTAAATTAAACGCCAAAATGACCTCTGTGCTATAGCTATATGGTCAATTTACTTCCTGTGTTTTCGATTTGGCTAATTTCGTCTTCGTTTGTCTCTATTAGCCACTTAAGGACACTTTATTCAATTTCTTTTAAAAAATTCAAATGAAAAATTATATGAGATATAATTACTCTCTCTTTACACAAAAAATGCAAATCAATGAGAAATAACACATATAATTGATAAAACTTCCAATTTGAAAAAAAGATTGTGGATGTGACACATAAAAGAGAGGGGTTAATGTTAGAGATGAGGTCGAGGAGTTGGGAGGAGAATGATTTTTCATTTAATTTTTTATTTTATGTAATTTTTAGATATTTTAAATCAAATAAATAATTTTTTAAATAAGTTTATGATAATTTATAAAAAAAAATTTACAAAATCAGATAGAAACGTCCTTAATTGGGTGACGAAGATAAACACAATGATCAAATTGCCAAATTGAAAACACAGAGACTAAATTGACTCAGTGCCTAAAATACAGGGGCCATTTTAATATTTAAGCCAATAATAAAGCCAAAACTCATATAAATTATAAATGACTTTTAATAGCACAGAAAATGAAACTTTCCAACACGTAAGTTTGTAACCCATATGTCCAACATTATAATTACATGAACACATTTATCGAAATTGTAGTACACATTTTGTAAATTAGCTGCTAGCCAATGTGTATAATCTATAATATTACATTATCCTTGATTGAATTCCTAGGAATTGTAACAGTAGTTCTGAGGCCTACCTTCAAATTTTTGTACAGAGATAAAAGGCTGTTTTTTTCCTCTTTCGATTTTATAATCCATTTACGTACATGTGTAATGCATGGATTACAGCACAATGTACACAAAGACAAATTCAAGCACATGAAGCAACCACTGGTTGGTTTCAGGTCTACCAATCAACAACCCCAAAATCTTATCAATAATTTTCAATTCCTTCATGTAATTTCCTTGCATCCATGCTCATTGCACTTCACGAGCATATGCGATAATATGTCTTCCGTGTATGATGCCTTGTCCTAGACCAATTTCATCTTCCTCTGCTTGATCATGCTATATATGCACTCTCCAATCAATAGATGTTTTTTTATAAATGAAAGGATGATAATGGATTAGGCGAGTCGAGCTACGCATAAGGCTTAGTCGTTGGACTACAATAGTAGAAACCTTACTTTCTAAATCCGCACAATGCGGAAAGAAAGAACCAACTACAAGTAGGCTACTTTCTTCCTACTCAGAGTGATGAGAAAGGGCTAACTCCCAACTACAAGTAACATAGGAAGGAGTGATTATACGACAACGGTTACTTGCGGTCTTTTGATTTTCGGCAAAAGACGACACTCAAATGACAATTTTTCCCCTAAAGACTACAATTTTTCACCGTCTAATACATTTTTCGTACTAATGTATTAAAATCATGAACTATATATTAAGAAATACTGTAACGAAGATCTAGAATGAACTGGTTCTGGTACGATGACTCTTATCCCAAGTTCTTTTATAAATCTACCATGCATATAGACCTGACATTCGTGTCGTGTTTCTCATGTTCGTGTCGTTTTCGTGTCATACCCGATATCTTAACGGGTCGTGTCGTGTAACACCCGTTAAAATAAACGGGTAAAATGACCCGACCCGATAATATTAACAAGTAATATGACCCGACCCGTTACCCTTTAAGAAAAATATATTTTAAACCAATAAATAATCAAATGAAAAACATTATACTAAATAAGTATATACATACCATATTATCACATTCAAAACATAAAAACGCATTTGTCTTTCAAGTATTACATATTTACATACCCAAAATAAGAGCATAATAAAAAAATAAAAAATAAATATTAGAACATTACAAAATATCAAATATTCAAAAGATTTGCAAAATTAAGTGAGTTATGTTTCAAGGTTTGGAACCTTGCACATTTTCTTACAATCAAACTCTTCAATTTTCATCAATCACTTTGGGAAACAGTATTGGAACTTTGGCTTGATATATTGTCTTCAAGAGTTATATCAATTATATTTTCAGTGAGGCTTTCTACATTAGCATTCTCTTCTCATTTATCCTATGTTACTGTTTAAGTAAATTCTTTAATAGTTTTTTAATTAATGTAGAAGTGTGGAAAATATAGAAAAAATATACAAACGCTTGTAATGACAAGCTTTACAACTTTCATGAATGGCTTAACTTTGAAATGTGCTACTATAATCATATAAATCATAGTTCAAAATTTAATATCGTCGATTGTTGTTTATATTTATGCTTCATTTTTGTCACCAAATTTTGTATTTTCAGATTTTATTTTTTGAAAACAAGGTTTATTAAAGGATACAGGAAGATAAACGGTTCGGATCGTTGATACTATGTTCAGAGTTTTACCGTTAGTGAAAATATTGCTTGATGTTTATAAAGTCTTTACAAACTATATAACATCGACTCATATTTCAATTAACCGTAAATATCGGGACGTGATTTTAAAGATTCGAACCGTTTACCTTCCTACATTCCCCAGAAGATTATGTTTTCCAAAAAGAAAATTTAATAAATGAAATTCAATATAAAGAATAAAGCCTACACGACAATCGACGGCTAAATACAAATTTAAGGTTAATGGATTATAGTGTCAGATTTCGAAGTTGACTCTTTCACGAAAGTTGTAAAGCTTGTCACTACGAGTGATTGTGTGTGTGTGTATATATATATATATATATATATATATATATATATATATATATATATATATATATATTTTACATTTCTTACACTTCTACAATAATTATTATTAATTTTATTACTTTTACACTCAAATAAAAATTACTATTCATGATGGTTTGGATGGTTTTAAAAATCTAAACAATAATATAAGTGTAATCATTGTTTACTCGTGGAAGAATGATGAATCACGAGCGTTTATATATTCTTTCACATTTTTCATACTTGTAGGGATATCTTATTGCCTATACTAATACTATACTAGTTGATTTAATTTCTGAACATGTGAAGTAAAATTTATCCTATTAATGATAATAAGAAACTCTCATAATGTCGCTTTCTGCATCAAGTTGGTAGCGCAAGTATTTGTTGTTGGTCTCTGCTTTCAGCAGAAAGGGACTTGGTAATAAAAGTGTAGCCATGTTGTATGGTATAACTGGGATTGGGAAGATCTCTCTTCTGTCTTCTCTCTTGATGATTGAATTTGCTTGCTGTGAGTGTGATCTTTAGCTCAAAACCTGCTTTCCTGTTTATAAGAATTCAAGTACTAGCTAGCTCATGTTCTGACATTTTCTTAGTCTTTTTTAATTAATATTATGAAAGTTCTAGGATGGTACTAGTTTAACCTAGAGGGGGTGAATAGGTTCCAATTTAAAAATTCAATTCAAGTTTCAATTTAATTTTCAGTTCTCAAATTAAATCCACATTCACATCACATATCAAACTATCATATTCATATGCAATTAAAACGATAAATAAAAAGTGCACAAGGATGTAGGATTTAACGAGGCAAAACCCACCACTGGGAAAATCATCGGGCTACCAAGCCAGGAAGCACTAAGAAAGAAAGAATACATAAAGACTTACAAAACTCATCAACTAGACACTCATACCAGTTGGCAGCTTTGTCTCCACGCTTTGCTACTCGATCTTTCTTCAGTCTTCGAGTTGAAGTGGCACGACACTAACGCGATCGTCAATCACCTTTTCCTCGAACTTTGCAAGATACTAACTCGATCATGCAGTATGTATATATGATGAAGTGTTTGTTGAAAAATAATCAATTACAAAAATCACAAGGCACATTTTCATAATTGACATTCAATTAACTCAAAGAAAACTAGCATGAAAAATAATCTTTTCTCTTTAAAAAACACATGCTAATGAAACCGTAAAATAGCAGCAACGTAAAAAGATTTTTCTTGCTCAAAACACAAAGCTACTGCCTTTTAAATCCTTTTCTCAAAGTACACCAATAATCATGCATATATGCGGCTCTTAGATGCTTTTATTAAAGAACTCAATGCATGCATATATGCGGCTTCCCTCAAAACAGTTCCTGACCTCCCTTATAAATACATAAATATGCGGTTCTTCTTTTCAAGCCCCCTGATCTCTCATATATATAAACCAAAGCACGACACCAATTTTCAAATGATACGGACGACACTATCTGATAAAGATAGCAATCCATGTAGTTAGATGACTCTCACCAAACACGTAATCAGATAAGTTTGAAAACATGATTTAATAATTAATATAGATGGGATAAGTCATTCTAAAAAGATAAAACACACAATGAGTAAAAGTCCTATCCCAAATACAATAACATGTGATATAGATGTAGTTGGATGCATGCGTGCAAACATACTTGAGTGGATGTCTCTGAAACGCTTGCCAGTTTTGTGATAGAGAGCCAAGAGACAAACTTAGACTAAAATAATTACGGAAAATATGTACTAGTCTAAGATTACAGACTCAGACGTTTTGTTTAGGAATAGCCAATTTTACCCTAACAATCTCCCCCTTTGGCGTTTCCTAGACAAAACCCTCAATCACACTATTACAGACAACTAATAAACTTAATGACCATGCATACCATTGAAGTCTGTAACCTGCACACACTCAAACAAGAAAACCTGTGACGTACAAAAGATATATGTTGCTGTAAATGAAAGCATTTATCTATAAAAGCAAGCAACCAAAAACAACCAGGTTTTCGAAATTCTACTTCTCCCCCTAAATATAAGCTTCCTACTTCTCCCCCCTTTTGTCTAGAAAGGTCAAAGGCCGTAGAGGTAACCATCAGGTGCAGTCAGCGGAAGATAAGCAGTATGTAGAAAATGTGACGGAAAAAGATTTCCTTCCTGTGAACTAGAACATCTTCAGAAGAATAAAAGTGGGGACGAATTTAGAAGGAGAGAGAATAACAGTGTAATAGTTGAAAAGATAAACATGAAAAGAAATGCATCTTTCATATTGTTAAGCTCCCCCTAAACAAATGAGTAAAAAAAATGAAATGCAGCACGCAAATGATATGATTTTTTTTTTTTTTTTTGTAAATTGTATGAGAAGCAAATGATTGTTCCAACAAGAATGAAAGAGTGCAAAAACACATGTAGTTCTGAATCCTCATCCACAACTTAACATTGTCTCTAAAACATAACATGTATGTGTGTAGTTGCAAATATAGTCGAAAGTTGATACTACACAAATGTAATTAAGTCTTACATGACCAACTTAACTTTAACCCTTAAGCTCACAAGATATACGCTCGAATTTTCATTCAAAGTGTTTGGGGGAAAGTGTATACACTCAAAAGATCATTACATGAATGCTCTACCATAGGCTTGCAGATTGATCTTATCTCCACACATCAAAAATTACCTTCTTTGGATCAAGTAGGTCTTTGTGTAGGGTTGCAATGGGGCTTGGGGTACTCGGTTAAAGAAATGAAGGATATAGGAAACACAATGTCTAAGAAACTAATAGAGTAGTTGGAAATGAAACCGAGAGAAGCATGCAACAATTAACCAAGCAACTTGGCAGTAAATTGAGTAGTTGGATGAACGACATATAACTGCACAGTTGATTTCTGATGATTCTTCCTTTTCATTTTCCAATGACAAACTTGATCTCTTAAAATGTTGGCAGCTCACTTGTGGTTCATAGTGACTTCTTTTCCTCTTTTCTTCTTTTGCACTTCATTTGTAGTTGGCTTTCGTCACAAAATTTGCATCTTCAACTTTTAAATAACCGTGAACTCTCTCCTTTGAAAAATGTACTCTACTACCTTCTTAGTAGGGTAGGGAATTCTTAATATAAGAGGCTAGGTTAGGAAAATGTAGGTTTAAGAACAAAAGGCTTACATTTAGGCTCAAAATGTCTAACTAGGGGAATATATATATATATATATATATATATATAAATATAAAAGGCACTGACATGTATGGCAATGGTGGTAAGTCCTAATGCCTACTATCATCTCCAAAATAGAGTAATATATGATACAAAGTTTTGAGAGGTCTCAAAGCAAGTTCTAGAGAAGCAAAACACATAAGATCGCACACATGAAAAAAAATGAGAGTGTATGAAAAATGCACACACTAGATTTAGGCACAAAAGCTCACATGGGTGCCGGTTTTACTCAAGTTAAACATGTTCAACTCATTAACATTGATATATTATCAACAAAAGGCTATTGTCCACAACAGGGTCAAACATATCATGCTAGGGTCATGTTATCAAGTGAACAAAGCTAGAACTCATATGAAATCATACTTTTCCATTTTACCTCATACATTTTTTTTAACAGGAAGAAAGAAAAAAAATGCAGTATTTATGCTATATGAACATGCAAGCATACATTAATGAAAACATTTGCAAAGAGAGAGCTCAGTCAATATACACAACTTGAAGGTGGAGATAAATTGACAAATACACCACTTTGATTCTCTTTTCTTCTCCAAACTTGTCTCACTTTTGGAACTACCGTACTCGGAACAGATATAATTCTTGCAATCCGATTAATCTCTCTCAAATAATTCACAAATTGGTCCTTAAGATTTGCTTTTTCAAAGTTCCTTGAAACTTTTTCTTGAGAAGAATTTTTCTTTTTAAGCTTATTGCACTTAGGCCAGATGTGACCAGGAATCCCACAAAAATGACATATAGGAATGAACGTCCTAGATTGTTTGGGTTTGTTAGAATTAACTGAAGTCCTGACAGGATTTGACACTTGTGCAAAGATTGTAGATGTTTTAGAAGTAAGACCTAAACATTTATTGTCACCTACTTTCAAGCTAGGAATATCAGAGACTTTAACAAATCTTGTGACAGAAGAAGAACTTGTAGTCTTTGCAGACTCGAATCCTAGACCTCCTTTGTCTCCAAAACTTTTTCCATAGCTAAGCATCTTGTCAATTTTTCCAGAACTTATCCTCAACTCCTGAACTTTTCTTCTCATCTCAACTACTTCGTCCTCAAGAGCTTTCTTATAAGACAAGAGAGTGTTAATTGTGGTTTGTAGAATGTGAATCTTCTCTAATAGCGATTCTCGCAGTTTCTCTCCATTGTCTAACTGAGATTGATGCTCAACTTCAGCTTCTTTCTTTTCACTTTCAACAAGTGCAAGTTTCTTTTTCAAGTTAGAGTTATCCTTCTTTACTTGCACACTGATGTCATAGAGATCAGAGTATTTTCTCAAGACTTCTTCCAAGTCAGGTTCTTCAACAAATGAACCTTCTGTGTCATATCCATCAACAGTTCCTATAAACACAATTATATCCTTCTCAGTTTCCGATGTAGATGCATCCCCTGAATCACTATCGCTCCAAGTGACCTTCATTGCCCTATTCTTCTTTTCTTTTCTCTTGATAGTGTTTGCACACTCAGAAGCAATGTGTCCATAGCCTTGACACTCATGGCACTGAACTCTATTGTTAGAACTCCTATGTTCACTAGTTCTAGATGATCTAAATGCTTTGTCATGTGAGACATCTAGAGAACGAAAGTTTTTTGAGTTCAAACCTAAGTTGGTTCGTTGCTCACGACCCTTGGAATTCTGAGACTTGAGAAACCTTCTAATTTGCATGGTTAATTCAACCAATTCATCTTCGGACAAGTTTTCAATTGAGCCATCACTTTCTTCTTCATTGACAGCTTTGAGAGCAATGTTTTTCATCTTCTTGGAATCAGGAAGCTCTAACTCATACGTTTGCAAAAACCCAATCAATTGCTCAAGCTTGTAGGTGTTTAGATCTTTCGATTCTTCAATCGCTGTCCTCTTAGCATGAAACCTCATAGGAAGTGATCTTAAGATCTTTTTCACAATCCTATGCTCTGGAATACTATCACCAAGGTTGGGACAGCCATTAACAATTACGCTAAGTTTAGCATAAAAGTCAGAGAAACTCTCATCATCAGACATTGTGATATTTTCGAATTTTGTGATGAGATGTTGAAGTTTGGATTCTTTAACAGTTGAGTTACCTTCATGAGTAACTTCAAGAATGTCCCAAGCTTCTTTCGCCGTTTTACACTTACTTATGTAGTTGAATTGTTCAGGCGCAACGGATGTGAATAAAGCATTCAAAGCCCTTTGGTTAAAAGTGCTAGAGCTACGCTCATCATTGCTCCATTCTTTCCTAGGCTTAAGCTTAGATATAGACACAGAGGACTCTCCTTTACCTTTGGTTTCTTCAATCGTAGGAGGTTCCCAACCTTCTTCAACAGCAAGCCACACCTTGTCATCTTGTGCCCACAAAAACGATTTCATTTTCGCCTTCCACGCAGCATAGTTGTCACCATCAAAATATGGTGGATGAGAAACTGAACCCGTAGAACGATTCATCCTAGACTACCCACCGATCTCACTAGGTATTTTTAGTGACCTGCTCTGGTGCCAATTGAAAGTTCTAGGATGGTACTAGTTTAACCTAGAGGGGGGTGAATAGGTTCCAATTTAAAAATTCAATTCAAGTTTCAATTTAATTTTCAGTTCTCAAATTAAATCCACATTCACATCACATATCAAACTATCATACTCATATGCAATTAAAACGATAAATAAAAAGTGCACAAGGATGTAGGATTTAACGAGGCAAAACCCACCACTGGGAAAATCCTCGGGCTACCAAGCCAGGAAGCACTAAGAAAGAAAGAATACATAAAGACTTACAAAACTCATCAACTAGACACTCATACCAGTTGGCAGCTTTGTCTCCACGCTTTGCTATTCGATCTTTCTTCAGTCTTCGAGTTGAAGTGGCACGACACTAACGCGATCTTCAATCACCTTTTCCTCGAACTTTGCAAGATACTAACTCGATCATGCAGTATGTATATATGATGAAGTGTTTGTTGAAAAATAATCAATTACAAAAATCACAAGGCACATTTTTATAATTGACATTCAATTAACTCAAAGGAAACTAGCATGAAAAATAATCTTTTCTTTTTAAAAAACACATGCTAATGAAACCGTAAAATAGCAGCAACGTAAAACGATTTTTCTTGCTCAAAACACAAAACTACTGCCTTTTAAATCCTTTTCTCAAACAACACCAATAATCATGCATATATGCGGCTCTTAGATGCTTTTATTAAAGAACTCAATGCATGCATATATGCGGCTTCTCTCAAAACAGTTCCTGACTTCCCTTATAAATACATAAATATGCGGTTATTCTTTTCAAGCCCCCTGACCTCTCATATATATAAACCAAAGAACGACACCAATTTTCAAATGATACGGACGACACTATCTGATAAAGATAGCAATCCATGTAGTTAGACGACTTTCACCAAACACGCAATCAGATAAGTTTGAAAACATGATTTAATAATTAATATAGATTGGATAAGTCATTCTAAAAAGATAAAACACACAATGAGTAAAAGTCCTATCCCAAATACAATAACATGTGATATAGATGTAGTTGGATGCATGCGTGCAAACATACTTGAGTGGATGTCTCTGAAACGCTTGCCAGTTTTGTGATAGAGAGCCAAGAGACAAACTTAGACTAAAATAATTACAACGGAAAATATGTACTAGTCTAAGATTACAGACTCAGACGTTTTGTTTAGGAATAGCCAATTTTACCCTAACATATTAGTTAACTTCATCAGTCAGTTTCTCATCTCTTTCATTTATATGAACATGGCTGATCTCATTCAAGTGACGCCAGATTTGGTAAAATAGCTGATCTCATCCATTTATTTGTATCCTTTTCAAACTAATAGTTTCTAATCGTGAAACTGGTGAATGCGCTTTTGAAGTGTTAAATGCGAAGACGAGTGCTCATATTATAACAAAAAATAAAAACTTAACCCGTGAGCATAATATTTTGTTTGGGGTCATATACAAACAAATGCATGCTTTCTAAGCAGATGAAACCATATCAGTCTTTAATTTTGATGGAGAGGCTAATTTTGGTTGGTGCATTTGTAAAATGGCTGGTAAGCCCAACTTCCTAATAATTAATTACTTTTAGTTTCTATGACAACTAGATCCGGAAGATGGAACTACAAACTAGCCAGTTGTCAACTTTCATAAAGTAAATGGCCACAGGTGTGGAGTCTTTTATTAGAATTGTTTTGTACATGTTCCGACTATTGTGACGGATTAAAGTACATGACTATGGGTGTTGCGGGTCTTTATATAAAATGAAGAATTTTCTAACATGTGAATTCAAGAACTTAAAGTCTCAATCATGCGTGTTACCTACGGTACCCAATAAAATAGGTATAAAAGACAATAGTATAATTGTGCAGGTGTCAAGTATAACTGACGATCCGTTCCCATCCATGGCTCGTTTTGTACGAAGGAACAGATAACTCCCTAATGTCAAAGGCAGTCGAGAGGAGAAATGGAAATAGTTTAACCAGCTAGAGGGTAAAAGATGAATTGCAAATGAGCTTATAACAAAACACAACATTAAAGTGACTGGTTATATAAAAGAGAAACCGAGGTGAGAGAGAGATTCACTTTCACCCGTCGTTGACGGCATATTAAAAACAATCTAAACTCTCAGGTTAGTAGCTAGGGCAAGCCCTACCCCTACGTGTGAGTAACAAAATCATCTTGAAACCACAAAATTACAGTATTAGGTCGGTTTCTTTTACCATTTGTGTATAAATGACAGTATTAGGTTGGCTGCACTAGTCTTTACAAACTATATAACATCGAATCATATTTCAATTAACCGTAAATATCGGGACGTGATTTTAAAGATTCGAACCGTTTATCTTCCTACATTCCCCAGAAGATTATGTTTTCAAAAAAGAAAATTTAATAAATGAAATTCAATATAAAGAATAAAGCCTAAACGACAATCGACGGCTAAATACAAATTTAAGGTTAATGGATTATAGTGTCAGATTTCGAAGTTGACTCCTTCACGAAAGTTTTAAAGTTTGTCACTACGAGTGATTGTGTATATATATTTATTGTTTTACATTTCTTACACTTCTACAATAATTATTATTAATTTTATTACTTTTACACTCAAATAAAAAATACTATTCATGATGGTTTGGATGGTTTTAAAAATCGAAACAATAATATAAGTGTAACCATTGTTTACTCGTGGAAGAATGATGTATCACGAGTGTTTATATATTCTTTCACATTTTTCATACTTGTAGAGATATCTTATTGCCTATACTAATACTATACTAGTTGATTTAATTTCTGAACATGTTAAGTAAAATTTATCCTATTAATGATAATAAGAAACTCTCATAATAAAAATGAAGAAAACTTAATTTTTTAAACTTATATCGAGTAATAATACAAAAATATAGATTTAATATACAATATCCCAATATATACAATATGGCTATTGTATTTTTTAATAAATTCTTTAATAATTAAACTTTAAGATTATAATTTATTTTTCTTAACGGGTTGAAACAAGTTACCCACGTGTTATAACGGGTCACCCGATAATGACCCAATTAGTTATCGTGTTGACCCGAAACTCGTTATTTTTGTATCATTTTCGTGTCGTGTCACCGTGTTGTGTAAGAAACTGCCGGATCTAATGCATCATAGAAGAGCAAACCGCTTAAATTCTTTGCCCTAACAGCTGAGTTAATTGAACCATTTTACAAAACGGACTTCGGGCTTAATTGCCCTGACAACAATTTTGTTATAATGTTTGTATCGAGAGCCCTTACCTAAAGAGATCCCCCTGTTTGTAAAATATAGGGTCCAACTATGGGGCTCAATTCACAATGAATTTCAACAATCAAATTGGCTACTACATTCTTGCAAAAATTAATTCTATTTAAAACCATTCATCCATTAATTAGTTGACTTGGTCTCTACGAGAAGTCGTGACCCATGGAATTAAAGCCAGTAATAGACATGGAAATGGCCAGGGCCATCCCCACATACATATCTGATGCGAGTTTATTATTATTGATACAAACACACGGATTACAACGAAATTACAACAACAAAAAAACAAAGAAAAAAGTAGTGATGAAAGCTAATGCCACTTTCGCGGGGAACACGATTGCATTTGCGCATGCAACAAGCCTTTTAAACCCATAGGTGACCCAAATGGGACGAGTGAAGTCTCGTGAGGGTTTCCAGAGACGCTACCCACAAACATCATGCACAATGATCATTAACATTTACATGTACCACCGGAGACTGAGTACGTATCCACCCCTTGGGGGTCGGGGTTTTTTTGGTGAAGGCGTAATTCGAATCTATTTTCGATGAACGGCCTTGTTAAAAGGTCGCTTTGCAAGTGGCGTAACCGGCAGCGCGTGATTTGGTTGTTGTTATCGGGTGGTCCCACACGCTCCACCTTGAACAATGTGCAAGCCCAATTGTCTTTGGTTTCGTTTCGGTCGGTAGCTGCGGCCAGGACCAGTAGCCTGTTTTGGTCCACCCTTCTCAAGTAGTTGCCATTGTAGGAGCATTTGATATGCACATAATGCTTATCAGCGTAGTCCTCATTGTTTGGTGTCTCGGTGGTGAACTTTACGAACCGGCTGTCAGGATTGTCTTCAGAGAACTGGACAATCTCGTTAATGTCGCTTTCTGCATCAAGTTGGTAGCGCAAGTATTTGTTGTTGGTCTCTGCTTTCAGCAGAAAGGGACTTGGTAATACAGGTGTAGCCATGTTGTATGGTATAACTGGGATTGGGAAGATCTCTCTTCTGTCTTCTCTCTTGATGATTGAATTTGCTTGCTGTGAGTGTGATCTTTAGCTCAAAACCTGCTTTCCTATTTATAAGAATTCAAGTACTAGCTAGGCTCATGTTCTGACATTTTCTTAGTCTTTTTTAATTAATATTAGTTAACTTCATCAGTTAGTTTCTCATCTCTTTCATTTATATGAACATGGCTGATCTCATTCAAGTGACGCCAGATTTGGTAACATAGCTGATCTCATCCATTTATTTGTATCCTTTTCAAACTAATAGTTTCTAATCGTGAAACTGGTGAATGCGCTTTTGAAGTGTTAAATGCGAAGACGAGTGCTCGTATTATAACAAAAAATAAAAACTTAACCCGCGAGCATAATATTTTTTTTTCCCTTCTCTGTTTGGGGTCATATACAAACAAATGCATGCTTTCTAAGCAGATGAAACCATATCAGTCTTTAATTTTGATGGAGACACTAATTTTGGTTGGTGCATTTGTAAAATGGCTGGTAAGCCCAACTTCCTAATAATTAATTACTTTTAGTTTCTATGACAACTAGATCCGGAAGATGGAACTACAAACTAGCCAGTTGTCAACTTTCATAAAGTAAATGGCCACAGGTGTGGAGTCTTTTATTAGAATTGTTTTGTACATGTTCCGACTATTGTGACGGATTAAAGTACATGACTTTGGGTGTGGCGGGTATTTATATAAAATGAAGGATTTTCTAACATGTGAATTCAAGAACTTAAAGTCTCAATCATGCTGTTACCTACGGTACCCAATAAAATAGGTATAAAAGACAATAGTATAATTGTGCAGGTGTCAAGTATAACTGACGATCCGTTCCCATCCATGGCTCGTTTTGTACGAAGGAACAGATAACTCCCTAATGTCAAAGGCAGTCGAGAGGAGAAATGGAAATAGTTTGACCAGCTAGAGGGTAAAAGATGAATTGCAAATGAGTTTATAACAAAACACAACATTAAAGTGACTGGTTATATAAAAGAGAAACCGAGGTGAGAGAGAGATTCACTTTCACCCGTCGTTGACGACATATTAAAAACAATCTAAACTCTCAGGTTAGTAGCTAGGGCAAGCCCTACCCCTACGTGTGAGTAGCAAAATCATCTTGAAACCACAAAATTACAGTATTAGGTCGGTTTCTTTTACCATTTGTGTATAAATGACAGTATTAGGTTGGCTGCACTAGTCTTTACAAACTATATAACATCGAATCATATTTCAATTAACCGTAAATATCGGGACGTGATTTTAAAGATTCGAACCGTTTATCTTCCTACATTCCCCAGAAGATTATGTTTTCAAAAAAGAAAATTTCATAAATGAATTCAATATAAAGAATAAAGCCTAAACGACAATCTACGGCTAAATACAAATTTAAGGTTAATGGATTATAGTGTCAGATTTCGAAGTTGACTCCTTCACGAAAGTTGTAAAGCTTGTCACTACGAGTGATTGTGTATATATATTTATTTTTTTACATTTCTTACACTTCTACAATAATTATTATGTTGTAAAACCGACGATGTGTGCATTGGAATAAATAAGCAAGACACAAAATTTACGAGCTTCCTCTACAGTCAGTGTGACTGGAGTACATCCTCGGGGCAGCAGTAGTGCTTTCATTTATAATCTGGAATAATAGGAGTACAAAGATAACTCTCTCAACTCTCCTTTCTCTTTCCTTTCTTTTCTCTCTTCTTCCTCTCTCACCTCCTCTTCCTTTCTTCCCTCTCTCCCGTATGAACTTCTATCAAAAAATAACAACCCATTGTTGTGTTCCATAGTGTTGTTTATTTAGAAAATAATAGCACGAAAAGCATGCATCCAATAGCTCATAATGGAGGACCATGATCTTAGTGGCCAACCATATTAGTGGCCAACCATATTTTATAACATATTATTAATTTTATTACTTTTACACTCAAATAAAAAATACTATTCATGATGGTTTGGATGGTTTTAAAAATCGAAACAATAATATAAGTGTAACCATTGTTTACTCGTGGAAGAATGATGAATCACGAGTGTTTATATATTTTTTCACATTTTTCATACTTGGAAGAATGATGAATCACGAGTGTTTATATATTATAACAAATAATAAAAACTTAACCCGTGAGCATAATATTTTTTTTTCCCTTCTCTGTTTGGGGTCATATACAAACAAATGCATGCTTTCTAAGCAGATGAAACCATATCAGTCTTTAATTTTGATGGAGAGGCTAATTTTGGTTGGTGCATTTGTAAAATGGCTAGTAAGCCCAACTTCCTAATAATTAATTACTTTTAGTTTCTATGACAACTAGATCCGGAAGATGGAACTACAAACTAGCCAGTTGTCAACTTTCATAAAGTAAATGGCCACAGGCGTGGAGTCTTTTATTAGAATTGTTTTGTACATGTTCCGACTATTGTGACGGATTAAAGTACATGACTATGGGTGTTGCGGGTCTTTATATAAAATGAAGAATTTTCTAACATGTGAATTCAAGAACTTAAAGTCTCAATCATGCGTGTTACCTACGGTACCCAATAAAATAGGTATAAAAGACAACAGTATAATTGTGCAGGTGTCAAGTATAACTGACGATCCGTTCACATCCATGGCTCGTTTTGTACGAAGGAACAGATAACTCCCTAATCTCAAAGGCAGCTGAGAGGAGAAATGGAAATAGTTTGACCAGCTAGAGGGTAAAAGATGAATTGCAAATGAGCTTATAACAAAACACAACATTAAAGTGACTGGTTATATAAAAGAGAAACCGAGGTGAGAGAGAGATTCACTTTCACCCGTCGTTGACGGCATATTAAAAACAATCTAAACTCTCAGGTTAGTAGCTAGGGCAAGCCCCACCCCTACGTGTGAGTAGCAAAATCATCTTGAAACCACAAAATTACAGTATTAGGTTTGTTTTACCATTTGTGTATAAATGACAGTATTAGGTTGGCTTCACCGCAACAATTTATTCTCTTCGAAAAAACTCGAAGTTCAACTAAATTATTGAAACTGGACCCTTGTCTGGTTTCTTGTCAAGTTGCAGCTGCAACTCTATCCCTCATTTTCGGGTAGAGTTGCTGCTGCCACTGCCGTCGTTTTAGTCTCAACCGGCCCTTTGTCAAGTTGCAGCTCATATCCCTTAATTCTAGGGTTTATGTCTTGTAGTATCTTAGTCCTTTATTTTATTTCTCCTTGCTCTAGGCTTAGGTTGCTTTCCATCAATTCTGATTGTAAGTGTTAAAGGAGTATGCTCCCCCATTCTCCTCCTTTCTTTTTGGACTCTATATAGAGTCCTCGTTGTACTCCATTTTCTTTCTGAAATATACAAACCTTTAGAAACACTAAAAGTTCAACATGGTATCAGAGCAGGAACCATAGGGGTCCTGCTTCTGTTAGCACATCCATTCAAAAAAAAAATCTTTGCCACTGCCGTGCCTTCTTTGTTACAATGACAGAAGAACGCTCCTCAAACGAAGATGCCGCAAGCTCCTCAAATATCATAACCTCTACCATCATTCAGAGTGAGAGCAATTCAAACTTGCGTCTGTGCTCAGTGCTGTTAAACGAATTCAACTACCTACCGTGGTTCCGTGCCATCTCCCTTGCCCTAGGTGGGAGATCAAAGCCAGGGTATGTCAATGGGAGCATCAGACGGCCTGAACCATCATCCACATCCTTTGGTGCATGGCATGCAAATGATCAGTTGGTTATGTCATGGATCTTCAACTCCATGGAACCAAAGCTTTTTGAACTTTTTAGTTACTCGGAATCCTCCTCTTCCCTCTGGGAATCAGTCAGAGAAATGTATGGCAACCAAAATAATGCTACCTGTATTTTTCAGCTCAAGAAGGATCTCACTGGGCTAAGGCAAGGAGAGCAATCCTTCGTACAACATATCGGATGCATGAGGTCCATGTGGAATGAACTCGAAATGTATCAACCGCACACAACCGACTCCGCTGAGCTACTCAAAAGAGCTGATGAGGACAAGGTGTTTCAACTTTTAGCAAGCCTAGGAGCTGAATATGAAGACCTTCGAAGTCATTTGTTGATGACACCTGAACTACCTTCATTCAATGGTGTCTGCCAAGTTATCCAAAGGGAGGAAACTCGCAGGAAAGTTATGAACATTGAGCCAAGATCAAATCCTGAGTCTAGGGTTTTCTCGAGCTATCATAAGAATACTGGTGAAAAATTCTTTGCCAGTAAGAAAACAGATTAGAAGTGCACATACTGCAACATGAAAGGGCATTTAAGGGAAAAATGTTGGACATTGCACCCGGAGCTAAGGCCAAAATTCAATAAAGAAGGAAGGATGATCAAAGAAGGAAAAGGAACCAACCCGAAGGCCCTCCATTCATCCAATTTCTTAACAGGTGAAATTTCAAATCTGACTGCAAATCCAATGGAGTTGATAAATGAATTTGCAAACTTTCTTCAAAGACGAGGTGGCAACATTAAAGTCGAGGAAGCAACTTCGACATCTCCCACTGCCATGCTTGGTAAATTTGCAGGATTCTTAGCTGATACCTCATCTCATAACAATGTTCCAGGTAGTCTCACTGCTCTCTACACGGCACTTAATGAAATTAGTCATGATTGTTGGATTATAGACTCAGGTGCCACGTATCATATAACAAATCAGTATTCTTGCTTAGATAAGTTTCAAAAATTACCTAAATCCACCAGAGTGTCTGTTGCAAATGGAAATGGAGAACCTATTCTAGGGAAAGGGAAACTCAAACTGTTAAGTGATGAGATTGAGTCATCGGCTTTATTTGTGCCTACTTTTCCTTTCTAACTTCTGTCCATAAGTAGAATCACCAGTACTCTAGATTGCCTTGCCATTTTCTCACCCCACAGTGTTATATTCCAGGATCGGGTTTCTCGGAAGAAGATTGGTGAAGGGTATTTTCTAAATGGACTCTACTACCTCTCAAAGGATTTCAAGTCCCCTAAGCCCCATCTTGCCAGTCTCAGTCTCTTCTAAGACTATCAGCTTTGGCATCTTCGATTGGCTCATCCCTTCGAACCTGTGATGACCAAGCTTTTTCCACTTTTTTGTAAACCTACTCCTGTTTGTGAAATCTGCCAAATGTCTAAAGCTACTATGCTTCCTTTTGTTTCTTCCCAGTCTAGAACTTGTAAACTATTTGAGGTAGTACACTCCGATATCTGGGGTCCTTCTCGTGTAAACTCATTTGATGGATATAAATATTATGTAACCTTCATTGATGACTACTCTCGGGTCACTTGGGTTTATCTCTTGAAATACAAAAGTGAGTTCTTTGATGCCTTTAAGGACTTTCATAAGCTTATCCTAAATCAATTCTCATCTAAGCTAAATATCCTGCAATCTGATAATGGCACTGAGTACACATCCAATAACATGTCTAATTACTTAAGTGAGCATGGAATCTTGCATCAAACTAGCTGTATTGGTACTCCACAGCAAAATGGAGTAGCTGAAAGAAAGAACCGTGATTTGTTGGAGAAAACAAGGTCTCTCATGATCCAAATGAATGTGCCTAAAAGTTTTTGGTCACATGCTCTCCTCACTGCAGCATACTTAATTAACAGGTTACCTACACGAGTTCTAAACTCACAGTCTCTTATGGAGGTGATAAAAGGAAGGAACATTGACATCTCACATCTCAAAATTTTCGGATGCACTTGCTATGTACATATTAAAGCTGCACATCGTGATAAGCTTGAACCTAAGGCAGTCAAGTGTGTCTTCATGGGGTATTCCAGCTCTCAAAAAGGATATGAATACTTTAATCCTCAAAGTGGTAAGGTTGGAGTCTCTAGAGATGTCCGATTTAATGAGCTTGTTCCCTTCTTCCATAACGACTACCATGAAGAGTCTCAGGGGGGTGAGACTACATGATTTATTCCCTTTACCTAATCCCACGAGTCTTATTGAAGTTTCTTTGCTGGATGATTCTCTTGAACATTGCTCGGAGCATCTCGAGAGTGAGGGGATAGCTACAAGTGAACAAATCCCCACCACTGCCTCGCAACATCATGAGGCCCCTCGAAGAAACCCAACTCGGGACAGACGTCCTCCTCCTAGGCTCCAAGAATATATTACTTACAATGCAAGACATCATATCTCAGCTGTTCTAACATACCACAGACTGTCACAACCTTATGCTGCATTTCTAAATCAGGTATCCTCAAACATTGAACCAAGGAACTTTCAGGAAGCTATGGAGAGTCAGGTATGGAAGACAGCTATGCTAGATGAGCTCAAGGCCTTAAATGACAACCACACTTGGAGTATAGTTGATCTACCAAAAGGAAAAAAGGCAGTTGGCAGCAGATGGATATACAAGATCAAGTTTCATTCCAATGGTAACATTGAACGCCACAAAGCTCGTCTTGTTGCCCGTGGCTTCACCCAAACTTATGGAATAGACTATAAGGAGACATTTTCTCCTGTAGCTAAAATAAGTACAGTTCGAGTCTTGCTATCTGTGGCAGTCAATCATAATTGGCCCTTATTTCAAATGGATATGAAGAATGCCTTCCTCCATGGTGATCTTGAAGAAGAGGTATTCATGAAGCTCCCTCCTGGACACCCACAGGAAAATGTACCTAATAAGGTATGCAAGCTTCATAAGGCTATGTATGGCCTTAAACAATCTTCCTGAGCATGGTACTCGAAATTAGGCTCAGTTCTTGAATCTGTTGGGTTCAATCGGAGTCATACAGACTCATCTTTATTTGTTCGAAGTGGTACAAGTGCCAAATTGATTGTTCTTATACATGTTGATGATCTCATCATAACTGGGGACAACCTAGAAGAGATTGATGTTCTAAAATCATCTCTTCAACAACAGTTTGCAATCAAGGATTTGGGAACCCTAAAATACTTTCTTGGTATTGAGATGGCAACTTCTGCCAAGGGTTTGTTCTTAAATCAGCGCAAATATGTTATAGACTTACTAGAGGAAACTCATATGATGGATTGCAGAGCCCCCTCTACTCCTCTTGCAAGCAAACTCTAATTGGATGCTCCTAGTGAACTCTTATTCGACCCCAGTGTTTATCAATGTGTTGTCAGGAAGTTGATCTATCTTACAATCCCTCGACCTGACATTGCGTATTCCGTAAGTCTCATCAGTCAATTCATGCATTCTCCTACTCTATCTCACTGGGAGATTGTCAAACAGATTCTCAGATACTTGAAGGGGTCAATTGGCAGAGGCTTGCTCATGAAGAAAAATGATTCAAATCACATCATGGTGTACACAGATGCAGACTGGGCAGGTAATGCCCTAGATCGAAAGTCCACTACCGGGTTCTGCACGTTTGTAGGTGGAAACCTCGTGACATGGAAGAGCAAAAAACAGACGGTGATTGCTCGATCAAGTGCAGAAGCTGAGTATAGAGCAATGGAAGCCACATCGTGTGAATTAATATGTCTCAAGAGTCTCCTTGCAGACCTTGGCTACATTGACAACACAGCTATGTCTTTATTCTGCGATAACCAAGCCGCCATGCATATTGCTTCCAATCCGGTGTTTCATGAGCGCACTAAGCATATTGAAGTAGACTGCCACTACATCCGTGCGCAAGTCCAATCCAAGCTTATAAACATGATTTACACTCGCAGTCTTGATCAGCTCGCTGACTTGTTCACCAAGGCACTGGACTCTACTAATTTTCACCGTCTGTTAAGCAAGCTTGGATCAATTAACCCTCTTGCTCCAGCTTGAGGGGGAGTATTGAAACTGGACCCTTGTTTGGTTTCTTGTCAAGTTGCAGCTGCAACTCTATCCCTCATTTTCGGGTAGAGTTGCTGCTACCACTGCCGTCGTTTTAGTCTCAACTGGCCCTTTGTCAAGTTGCAGCTCATAAACCTTAATTCTAGGGTTTATATCTTGTAGTATCTTATTCCTTTATTTTATTGCTCCTTGCTCTAGGCTTAGGTTACTTTCCATCAATTCTGATTGTAAGTGTTAAAGGAGTATGCTCCCCATTCTCCTCCTTTCTTTTCGGACTCTATATAGAGTCCTCCTTGTACTCCCTTTTCTTTATGAAATATACAAACCTTTAGAAACACTAAAAGTTCAACATAAATGAACGATCAAGACGTTGATAATATCGAGCATATGAACATGGCCGATCTTATTGGCGTAACTCAAAATTTGGTAAATATATAACTGATCTCATTGATTTGCTTGTATCCTTGTCAAACCACTCTGCCAATTCTGCAACTCGTGAATACAATGCTCATTGAAGAAAATATAAAGCCAAAATTCATGTAAATTAAACGCCAAAATGACCTCTGTGCTATAGCTATATGGTCAATTTACTTCCTGTGTTTTCGATTTGGCTAATTTCGTCTTCGTTTGTCTCTATTAGCCACTTAAGGACACTTTATTCAATTTCTTTTAAAAAATTCAAATGAAAAATTATATGAGATATAATTACTCTCTCTTTACACAAAAAATGCAAATCAATGAGAAATAACACATATAATTGATAAAACTTCCAATTTGAAAAAAAGATTGTGGATGTGACACATAAAAGAGAGGGGTTAATGTTAGAGATGAGGTCGAGGAGTTGGGAGGAGAATGATTTTTCATTTAATTTTTTATTTTATGTAATTTTTAGATATTTTAAATCAAATAAATAATTTTTTAAATAAGTTTATGATAATTTATAAAAAAAAATTTACAAAATCAGATAGAAACGTCCTTAATTGGGTGACGAAGATAAACACAATGATCAAATTGCCAAATTGAAAACACAGAGACTAAATTGACTCAGTGCCTAAAATACAGGGGCCATTTTAATATTTAAGCCAATAATAAAGCCAAAACTCATATAAATTATAAATGACTTTTAATAGCACAGAAAATGAAACTTTCCAACACGTAAGTTTGTAACCCATATGTCCAACATTATAATTACATGAACACATTTATCGAAATTGTAGTACACATTTTGTAAATTAGCTGCTAGCCAATGTGTATAATCTATAATATTACATTATCCTTGATTGAATTCCTAGGAATTGTAACAGTAGTTCTGAGGCCTACCTTCAAATTTTTGTACAGAGATAAAAGGCTGTTTTTTTCCTCTTTCGATTTTATAATCCATTTACGTACATGTGTAATGCATGGATTACAGCACAATGTACACAAAGACAAATTCAAGCACATGAAGCAACCACTGGTTGGTTTCAGGTCTACCAATCAACAACCCCAAAATCTTATCAATAATTTTCAATTCCTTCATGTAATTTCCTTGCATCCATGCTCATTGCACTTCACGAGCATATGCGATAATATGTCTTCCGTGTATGATGCCTTGTCCTAGACCAATTTCATCTTCCTCTGCTTGATCATGCTATATATGCACTCTCCAATCAATAGATGTTTTTTTATAAATGAAAGGATGATAATGGATTAGGCGAGTCGAGCTACGCATAAGGCTTAGTCGTTGGACTACAATAGTAGAAACCTTACTTTCTAAATCCGCACAATGCGGAAAGAAAGAACCAACTACAAGTAGGCTACTTTCTTCCTACTCAGAGTGATGAGAAAGGGCTAACTCCCAACTACAAGTAACATAGGAAGGAGTGATTATACGACAACGGTTACTTGCGGTCTTTTGATTTTCGGCAAAAGACGACACTCAAATGACAATTTTTCCCCTAAAGACTACAATTTTTCACCGTCTAATACATTTTTCGTACTAATGTATTAAAATCATGAACTATATATTAAGAAATACTGTAACGAAGATCTAGAATGAACTGGTTCTGGTACGATGACTCTTATCCCAAGTTCTTTTATAAATCTACCATGCATATAGACCTGACATTCGTGTCGTGTTTCTCGTGTTCGTGTCGTTTTCGTGTCATACCCGATATCTTAACGGGTCGTGTCGTGTAACACCCGTTAAAATAAACGGGTAAAATGACCCGACCCGATAATATTAACAAGTAATATGACCCGACCCGTTACCCTTTAAGAAAAATATATTTTAAACCAATAAATAATCAAATGAAAAACATTATACTAAATAAGTATATACATACCATATTATCACATTCAAAACATAAAAACGCATTTGTCTTTCAAGTATTACATATTTACATACCCAAAATAAGAGCATAATAAAAAAATAAAAAATAAATATTAGAACATTACAAAATATCAAATATTCAAAAGATTTGCAAAATTAAGTGAGTTATGTTTCAAGGTTTGGAACCTTGCACATTTTCTTACAATCAAACTCTTCAATTTTCATCAATCACTTTGGGAAACAGTATTGGAACTTTGGCTTGATATATTGTCTTCAAGAGTTATATCAATTATATTTTCAGTGAGGCTTTCTACATTAGCATTCTCTTCTCATTTATCCTATGTTACTGTTTAAGTAAATTCTTTAATAGTTTTTTAATTAATGTAGAAGTGTGGAAAATATAGAAAAAATATACAAACGCTTGTAATGACAAGCTTTACAACTTTCATGAATGGCTTAACTTTGAAATGTGCTACTATAATCATATAAATCATAGTTCAAAATTTAATATCGTCGATTGTTGTTTATATTTATGCTTCATTTTTGTCACCAAATTTTGTATTTTCAGATTTTATTTTTTGAAAACAAGGTTTATTAAAGGATACAGGAAGATAAACGGTTCGGATCGTTGATACTATGTTCAGAGTTTTACCGTTAGTGAAAATATTGCTTGATGTTTATAAAGTCTTTACAAACTATATAACATCGACTCATATTTCAATTAACCGTAAATATCGGGACGTGATTTTAAAGATTCGAACCGTTTACCTTCCTACATTCCCCAGAAGATTATGTTTTCCAAAAAGAAAATTTAATAAATGAAATTCAATATAAAGAATAAAGCCTACACGACAATCGACGGCTAAATACAAATTTAAGGTTAATGGATTATAGTGTCAGATTTCGAAGTTGACTCTTTCACGAAAGTTGTAAAGCTTGTCACTACGAGTGATTGTGTGTGTGTGTATATATATATATATATATATATATATATATATATATATTTTACATTTCTTACACTTCTACAATAATTATTATTAATTTTATTACTTTTACACTCAAATAAAAATTACTATTCATGATGGTTTGGATGGTTTTAAAAATCTAAACAATAATATAAGTGTAATCATTGTTTACTCGTGGAAGAATGATGAATCACGAGCGTTTATATATTCTTTCACATTTTTCATACTTGTAGGGATATCTTATTGCCTATACTAATACTATACTAGTTGATTTAATTTCTGAACATGTGAAGTAAAATTTATCCTATTAATGATAATAAGAAACTCTCATAATGTCGCTTTCTGCATCAAGTTGGTAGCGCAAGTATTTGTTGTTGGTCTCTGCTTTCAGCAGAAAGGGACTTGGTAATAAAAGTGTAGCCATGTTGTATGGTATAACTGGGATTGGGAAGATCTCTCTTCTGTCTTCTCTCTTGATGATTGAATTTGCTTGCTGTGAGTGTGATCTTTAGCTCAAAACCTGCTTTCCTGTTTATAAGAATTCAAGTACTAGCTAGCTCATGTTCTGACATTTTCTTAGTCTTTTTTAATTAATATTATGAAAGTTCTAGGATGGTACTAGTTTAACCTAGAGGGGGTGAATAGGTTCCAATTTAAAAATTCAATTCAAGTTTCAATTTAATTTTCAGTTCTCAAATTAAATCCACATTCACATCACATATCAAACTATCATATTCATATGCAATTAAAACGATAAATAAAAAGTGCACAAGGATGTAGGATTTAACGAGGCAAAACCCACCACTGGGAAAATCATCGGGCTACCAAGCCAGGAAGCACTAAGAAAGAAAGAATACATAAAGACTTACAAAACTCATCAACTAGACACTCATACCAGTTGGCAGCTTTGTCTCCACGCTTTGCTTCCACGCTTTGCTACTCGATCTTTCTTCAGTCTTCGAGTTGAAGTGGCACGACACTAACGCGATCGTCAATCACCTTTTCCTCGAACTTTGCAAGATACTAACTCGATCATGCAGTATGTATATATGATGAAGTGTTTGTTGAAAAATAATCAATTACAAAAATCACAAGGCACATTTTCATAATTGACATTCAATTAACTCAAAGAAAACTAGCATGAAAAATAATCTTTTCTCTTTAAAAAACACATGCTAATGAAACCGTAAAATAGCAGCAACGTAAAAAGATTTTTCTTGCTCAAAACACAAAGCTACTGCCTTTTAAATCCTTTTCTCAAAGTACACCAATAATCATGCATATATGCGGCTCTTAGATGCTTTTATTAAAGAACTCAATGCATGCATATATGCGGCTTCCCTCAAAACAGTTCCTGACCTCCCTTATAAATACATAAATATGCGGTTCTTCTTTTCAAGCCCCCTGATCTCTCATATATATAAACCAAAGCACGACACCAATTTTCAAATGATACGGACGACACTATCTGATAAAGATAGCAATCCATGTAGTTAGATGACTCTCACCAAACACGTAATCAGATAAGTTTGAAAACATGATTTAATAATTAATATAGATGGGATAAGTCATTCTAAAAAGATAAAACACACAATGAGTAAAAGTCCTATCCCAAATACAATAACATGTGATATAGATGTAGTTGGATGCATGCGTGCAAACATACTTGAGTGGATGTCTCTGAAACGCTTGCCAGTTTTGTGATAGAGAGCCAAGAGACAAACTTAGACTAAAATAATTACGGAAAATATGTACTAGTCTAAGATTACAGACTCAGACGTTTTGTTTAGGAATAGCCAATTTTACCCTAACAATCTCCCCCTTTGGCGTTTCCTAGACAAAACCCTCAATCACACTATTACAGACAACTAATAAACTTAATGACCATGCATACCATTGAAGTCTGTAACCTGCACACACTCAAACAAGAAAACCTGTGACGTACAAAAGATATATGTTGCTGTAAATGAAAGCATTTATCTATAAAAGCAAGCAACCAAAAACAACCAGGTTTTCGAAATTCTACTTCTCCCCCTAAATATAAGCTTCCTACTTCTCCCCCCTTTTGTCTAGAAAGGTCAAAGGCCGTAGAGGTAACCATCAGGTGCAGTCAGCGGAAGATAAGCAGTATGTAGAAAATGTGACGGAAAAAGATTTCCTTCCTGTGAACTAGAACATCTTCAGAAGAATAAAAGTGGGGACGAATTTAGAAGGAGAGAGAATAACAGTGTAATAGTTGAAAAGATAAACATGAAAAGAAATGCATCTTTCATATTGTTAAGCTCCCCCTAAACAAATGAGTAAAAAAAATGAAATGCAGCACGCAAATGATATGATTTTTTTTTTTTTTTTTTGTAAATTGTATGAGAAGCAAATGATTGTTCCAACAAGAATGAAAGAGTGCAAAAACACATGTAGTTCTGAATCCTCATCCACAACTTAACATTGTCTCTAAAACATAACATGTATGTGTGTAGTTGCAAATATAGTCGAAAGTTGATACTACACAAATGTAATTAAGTCTTACATGACCAACTTAACTTTAACCCTTAAGCTCACAAGATATACGCTCGAATTTTCATTCAAAGTGTTTGGGGGAAAGTGTATACACTCAAAAGATCATTACATGAATGCTCTACCATAGGCTTGCAGATTGATCTTATCTCCACACATCAAAAATTACCTTCTTTGGATCAAGTAGGTCTTTGTGTAGGGTTGCAATGGGGCTTGGGGTACTCGGTTAAAGAAATGAAGGATATAGGAAACACAATGTCTAAGAAACTAATAGAGTAGTTGGAAATGAAACCGAGAGAAGCATGCAACAATTAACCAAGCAACTTGGCAGTAAATTGAGTAGTTGGATGAACGACATATAACTGCACAGTTGATTTCTGATGATTCTTCCTTTTCATTTTCCAATGACAAACTTGATCTCTTAAAATGTTGGCAGCTCACTTGTGGTTCATAGTGACTTCTTTTCCTCTTTTCTTCTTTTGCACTTCATTTGTAGTTGGCTTTCGTCACAAAATTTGCATCTTCAACTTTTAAATAACCGTGAACTCTCTCCTTTGAAAAATGTACTCTACTACCTTCTTAGTAGGGTAGGGAATTCTTAATATAAGAGGCTAGGTTAGGAAAATGTAGGTTTAAGAACAAAAGGCTTACATTTAGGCTCAAAATGGCTAACTAGGGGAAAATATATATATATAAGGCACTGGCATGTATGGCAATGGTGGTAAGTCCTAATGCCTACTATCATCTCCAAAATAGAGTAATATATGATAAAAAATTTTGAGAGGTCTCAAAGCAAGTTCTAAAGCAGCAAAACACATAAGATCGCACACATGAAAAAAAATGAGAGTGTATGAAAAATGCACACACTAGATTTAGGCACAAAAGCTCACATGGGTGCCGGTTTTACTCAAGTTAAACATGTTCAACTCATTAACATTGATATATTATCAACAAAAGGCTATTGTCCACAACAGGGTCAAACATATCATGCTAGGGTCATGTTATCAAGTGAACAAAGCTAGAACTCATATGAAATCATACTTTTCCATTTTACCTCATACATTTTTTTTAACAAGAAGAAAGAAAAAAAATGCAGTATTTATGCTATATGAACATGCAAGCATACATTAATGAAAACATTTGCAAAGAGAGAGCTCAGTCAATATACACAACTTGAAGGTGGAGATAAATTGACAAATACACCACTTTGATTCTCTTTTCTTCTCCAAACTTGTCTCACTTTTGGAACTACCGTACTCGGAACAGATATAATTCTTGCAATCCGATTAATCTCTCTCAAATAAGTCACAAATTGGTCCTTAAGATTTGCTTTTTCAAAGTTCCTTGAAACTTTTTCTTGAGAAGAATTTTTCTTTTTAAGCTTATTGCACTTAGGCCAGATGTGACCAGGAATCCCACAAAAATGACATATAGGAATAAACTTCCTAGATTGTTTGGGTTTGTTAGAATTAACTGAAGTCCTGACAGGATTTGACACTTGTGCAAAGATTGTAGATGTTTTAGAAGTAAGACCTAAACATTTATTGTCACCTACTTTCAAGCTAGGAATATCAGAGACTTTAACAAATCTTGTGACAGAAGAAGAACTTGTAGTCTTTGCAGACTCGAATCCTAGACCTCCTTTGTCTCCAAAACCTTTTCCATAGCTAAGCATCTTGTCAATTTTTCCATAACTTATGCTCAACTCCTGAACTTTTCTTCTCATCTCAACTACTTCGTCCTCAAGAGCTTTCTTATCAGACGAGAGAGTCTTAATTGTGGTTTGTAGAATGTGAATCTTCTCTAAAAGCGATTCTCGCAGTTTCTCTCCATTGTCTAACTGAGATTGATGCTCAACTTCAGCTTCTTTCTTTTCACTTTCAACAAGTGCAAGTTTCTTTTTCAAGTTAGAGTTATCCTTCTTTACTTGCACACTGATGTCATATAAATCAGAGTATTTTCTCAAGACTTCTTCCAAGTCAGGTTTTTCAACAAATGAACCTTCTGTGTCATATCCATCAACAGTTCCTATAAACACAATTGTATCCTTCTCAGTTTCCGATGTAGATGCATCCCCTGAATCACTCCAAGTGACCTTCATTGCCCTATTCTTCTTTTCTTTTCTCTTGATAGTGTTTGCACACTCAGAAGCAATGTGTCCATAGCCTTGACACTCATGGCACTGAACTCTATTGTTAGAACTCCTATGTTCACTAGTTCTAGATGATCTAGATGCTTTGTCATGTGAGACATCTAGAGAACGAAAGTTTTTTGAGTTCAAACCTAAGTTGGTTCGTTGCTCACGACCCTTGGAATTCTAAGACTTGAGAAACCTTCTAATTTGCATGGTTAATTCAACCAATTCATCTTCGGACAAGTTTTTAATTGAGCCATCACTTTCTTCTTCATTGACAGCTTTGAGAGCAATGCTTTTCATATTCTTGGAATCAGGAAGCTCTAACTCATACGTTTGCAAAAACCCAATCAATTGCTCAAGCTTGTAGGTGTTTAGATCTTTCGATTCTTCAATCGCTGTCCTCTTAGCATGAAACCTCATAGGAAGTGATCTTAAGATCTTTTTCACAATCCTATGCTCTGGAATACTATCACCAAGGTTGTGACAGCCATTGACAATTACGCTAAGTTTAGCATAAAAGTCAGAGAAACTCTCATCATCAGACATTGTGATATTTTCGAATTTTGTGATGAGATGTTGAAGTTTGGATTCTTTAACAGTTGAGTTACCTTCATGAGTAACTTCAAGAATGTCCCAAGCTTCTTTCGCCGTTTTCCACTTACTTATGTAATTGAATTGTTCAGGCGCAACGGATGTGAATAAAGCATTCAAAGCCCTTTGGTTAAAAGTGCTAGAGCTACGCTCATCATTGCTCCATTCTTTCCTAGGCTTAAGCTTAGATATAGACACAGAGGACTCTCCTTTACCTTTGGTTTCTTCAATCGTAGAAGGTTCCCAACCTTCTTCAACAGCAAGCCACACCTTGTCATCTTGTGCCCACAAAAACGATTTCATTTTCGCCTTCCACGCAGCATAGTTGTCACCATCAAAATATGGTGGATGAGAAACTGAACCCATAGAACGATTCATCCTAGACTACCCACGGATCTCACTAGGTATTTTGAGTGACCTGCTCTGGTACCAATTGAAAGTTCTAGGATGGTACTAGTTTAACCTAGAAGGGGGTGAATAGGTTCCAATTTAAAAATTCAATTCAAGTTTCAATTTAATTTTCAGTTCTCAAATTAAATCCACATTCACATCACATATCAAACTATCATACTCATATGCAATTAAAACGATAAATAAAAAGTGCACAAGGATGTAGGATTTAACGAGGCAAAACCCACCACTGGGAAAATCCTCGGGCTACCAAGCCAGGAAGCACTAAGAAAGAAAGAATACATAAAGACTTACAAAACTCATCAACAAGACACTCATACCAGTTGGCAGCTTTGTCTCCACGCTTTGCTACTCGATCTTTCTTCAGTCTTCGAGTTGAAGTGGCACGACACTAACGCGATCGTCAATCACCTTTTCCTCGAACTTTGCAAGATACTAACTCGATCATGCAGTATGTATATATGATGAAGTGTTTGTTGAAAAATAATCAATTACAAAAATCACAAGGCACATTTTCATAATTGACATTCAATTAACTCAAAGGAAACTAGCATGAAAAATAATCTTTTCTCTTTAAAAAACACATGCTAATGAAACCGTAAAATAGCAGCAACGTAAAAAGATTTTTCTTGCTCAAAACACAAAGCTACGGCCTTTTAAATCATTTTCTCAAAGTACACCAATAATCATGCATATATGCGGCTCTTAGATGCTTTTATTAAAGAACTCAATGCATGCATATATGCGGCTTCCCTCAAAACAGTTCCTGACCTCCCTTATAAATACATAAATATGCGGTTATTCTTTTCAAGCCCCCTGACCTCTCATATATATAAACCAAAGAACGACACCAATTTTCAAATGATACGGACGACACTATCTGATAAAGATAGCAATCCATGTAGTTAGATGACTCTCACCAAACACGCAATCAGATAAGTTTGAAAACATGATTTAATAATTAATATAGATGGGATAAGTCATTCTAAAAAGATAAAACACACAATGAGTAAAAGTCCTATCCCAAATACAATAACATGTGATATAGATGTAGTTGGATGCATGCGTGCAAACATACTTGAGTGGATGTCTCTGAAACGCTTGCCAGTTTTGTGATAGAGAGCCAAGACACAAACTTAGACTAAAATAATTACAACGGAAAATATGTACTAGTCTAAGATTACAGACTCAGACGTTTTGTTTAGGAATAGCCAATTTTACCCTAACATATTAGTTAACTTCATCAGTTTCTCATCTCTTTCATTTATATGAACATGGCTGATCTCATTCAAGTGACGCCAGATTTGGTAAAATAGCTGATCTCATCCATTTATTTGTATCCTTTTCAAACTAATAGTTTCTAATCGTGAAACTGGTGAATGCGCTTTTGAAGTGTTAAATGCGAAGACGAGTGCTCATATTATAACAAAAAATAAAAGCTTAACCCGTGAGCATAATATTTTTTTTTTCCCTTCTCTGTTTGGGGTCATATACAAACAAATGCATGCTTTCTAAGCAGATGAAACCATATCAGTCTTTAATTTTGATGGAGAGGCTAATTTTGGTCGGTGCATTTGTAAAATGGCTGGTAAGCCCAACTTCCTAATAATTAATTACTTTTAGTTTCTATGACAACTAGATCCGGAAGATGGAACTACAAACTAGCCAGTTGTCAACTTTCATAAAGTAAATGGCCACAGGTGTGGAGTCTTTTATTAGAATTGTTTTGTACATGTTCCGACTATTGTGACGGATTAAAGTACATGACTATGGGTGTTGCGGGTCTTTATATAAAATGAAGAATTTTCTAACATGTGAATTCAAGAACTTAAAGTCTCAATCATGCGTGTTACCTACGGTACCCAATAAAATAGGTATAAAAGACAATAGTATAATTGTGCAGGTGTCAAGTATAACTGACGATCCGTTCGCATCCATGGCTCATTTTGTACGAAGGAACAGATAACTCCCAAATGTCAAAGGCAGTCGAGAGGAGAAATGGAAATAGTTTAACCAGCTAGAGGGTAAAAGATGAATTGCAAATGAGCTTATAACAAAACACAACATTAAAGTGACTTGTTATATAAAAGAGAAACCGAGGTGAGAGAGAGATTCACTTTCACTCGTCGTTGACGGCATATTAAAAACAATCTAAACTCTCAGGTTAGTAGCTAGGGCAAGCCCTACCCCTACGTGTGAGTAGCAAAATCATCTTGAAACCACAAAATTACAGTATTAGGTCGGTTTCTTTTACCATTTGTGTATAAATGACAGTATTAGGTTGGCTGCACTAGTCTTTACAAACTATATAACATCGAATCATATTTCAATTAACCGTAAATATCGGGACGTGATTTTAAAGATTCGAACCGTTTATCTTCCTACATTCCCCAGAAGATTATGTTTTCAAAAAAGAAAATTTAATAAATGAAATTCAATATAAAGAATAAAGCCTAAACGACAATCGACGGCTAAATACAAATTTAAGGTTAATGGATTATAGTGTCAGATTTCGAAGTTGACTCCTTCACGAAAGTTGTAAAGCTTGTCACTACGAGTGATTGTGTATATATATATATTTTTTTTACATTTCTTACACTTCTACAATAATTATTATTAATTTTATTACTTTTACACTCAAATAAAAAATACTATTCATGATGGTTTGGATGGTTTTAAAAATCGAAACAATAATATAAGTGTAACCATTGTTTCCTCGTGGAAGAATTATGAATCACGAGTGTTTATATATTCTTTCACATTTTTCATACTTGTAGGGATATCTTATTGCCTATACTAATACTATACTAGTTGATTTAATTTCTGAACATGTTAAGTAAAATTTATCCTATTAATGATAATAAGAAACTCTCATAATAAAAATGAAGAAAACTTAATTTTTTAAACTTATATCGAGTAATAATACAAAAATATAGATTTAATATACAATATCCCAATATATACAATATGGCTATTGTATTTTTTAATAAATTCTTTAATAATTAAACTTTAAGATTATAATTTATTTTTCTTAACGGGTTGAAACAGGTTACCCACGTGTTATAACGGGTTCTTAACGGCTCACCCGATAATGACCCAATTAGTTATCGTGTTGACCCGAAACTCGTTATTTTTGTATCATTTTCGTGTCGTGTCACCGTGTTGTGTAAGAAACTGCCGGATCTAATGCATCATAGAAGAGCAAACCGCTTAAATTCTTTGCCCTAACAGCTGAGTTAATTGAACCATTTTACAAAACGGACTTCGGGCTTAATTGCCCTGACAGCAATTTTGTTATAATGTTTGTATCGAGAGCCCTTACCTAAAGAGATCCCCCTGTTTGTAAAATATAGGGTCTAACTATGGGGCTCAATTCACAATGAATTTCAACAACCAAATTGGCTACTACATTCTTGCAAAAATTAATTCTATTTAAAACCATTCATCCATTAATTAGTTGACTTGGTCTCTACGAGAAGTCGTGACCCATGGAATTAAAGCCAGTAATAGACATGGAAATAGCCAGGGCCATCCCCACATACATATCTGATGCGAGTTTATTATTATTGATACAAACACACGGATTACAACGAAAAAAGTAGTGATGAAAGCTAATGCCACTTTCGCGGGGAACACGATTGCATTTGCGCATGCAACAAGCCTTTTAAACCCATAGGTGACCCAAATGGGACGAGTGAAGTCTCGTGAGGGTTTCCAGAGACGCTACCCACAAACATCATGCACAATGATCATTAACATTTACATGTACCACCGGAGACTGAGTACGTATCCACCCCTTGGGGGTCGGGGTTTTTTTGGTGAAGGCGTAATTCGAATCTATTTTCGATGAACGGCCTTGTTAAAAGGTCGCTTTGCAAGTGGCGTAACCGGCAGCGCGTGATTTGGTTGTTGTTATCGGGTGGTCCCACACGCTCGACCTTGAACAATGTGCAAGCCCAATTGTCTTTGGTTTCGTTTCGGTCGGTAGCTGCGGCCAGGACCAGTAGCCTGTTTTGGTCCACCCTTCTCAAGTAGTTGCCATTGTAGGAGCATTTGATATGCACATAATGCTTATCAGCGTAGTCCTCATTGTTTGGTGTCTCGGTGGTGAACTTTACGAACCGGCTGTCAGGATTGTCTTCAGAGAACTGGACAATCTCGTTAATGTCGCTTTCTGCATCAAGTTGGTAGCGCAAGTATTTGTTGTTGGTCTCTGCTTTCAGCAGAAAGGGACTTGGTAATACAGGTGTAGCCATGTTGTATGGTATAACTGGGATTGGGAAGATCTCTCTTCTGTCTTCTCTCTTGATGATTGAATTTGCTTGCTGTGAGTGTGATCTTTAGCTCAAAACCTGCTTTCCTATTTATAAGAATTCAAGTACTAGCTAGGCTCATGTTCTGACATTTTCTTAGTCTTTTTTAATTAATATTAGTTAACTTCATCAGTTAGTTTCTCATCTCTTTCATTTATATGAACATGGCTGATCTCATTCAAGTGACGCCAGATTTGGTAAAATAGCTGATCTCATCCATTTATTTGTATCCTTTTCAAACTAATAGTTTCTAATCGTGAAACTGGTGAATGCGCTTTTGAAGTGTTAAATGCGAAGACGAGTGCTCATATTATAACAAAAAATAAAAGCTTAACCCGTGAGCATAATATTTTTTTTTTCCCTTCTCTGTTTGGGGTCATATACAAACAAATGCATGCTTTCTAAGCAGATGAAACCATATCAGTCTTTAATTTTGATGGAGAGGCTAATTTTGGTCGGTGCATTTGTAAAATGGCTGGTAAGCCCAACTTCCTAATAATTAATTACTTTTAGTTTCTATGACAACTAGATCCGGAAGATGGAACTACAAACCAGCCAGTTGTCAACTTTCATAAAGTAAATGGCCACAGGTGTGGAGTCTTTTATTAGAATTGTTTTGTACATGTTCCGACTATTGTGACGGATTAAAGTACATGACTATGGGTGTTGCGGGTCTTTATATAAAATGAAGAATTTTCTAACATGTAAATTCAAGAACTTAAAGTCTCAATCATGCGTGTTACCTACGGTACCCAATAAAATAGGTATAAAATACAATAGTATAATTGTGCAGGTGTCAAGTATAACTGACGATCCGTTCGCATCCATGGCTCGTTTTGTACGAAGGAACAGATAACTCCCTAATGTCAAAGGCAGTCGAGAGGAGAAATGGAAATAGTTTGACCAGCTAGAGGGTAAAAGATGAATTGCAAATGAGCTTATAACAAAACACAACATTAAAGTGACTGGTTATATAAAAGAGTAACTGAGGTGAGAGAGAGATTCACTTTCACCCGTCGTTGACGGCAAATTAAAAACAATCTAAACTCTCAGGTTAGTAGCTAGGGGAAGCCCCACCCCTACGTGTGAGTAGCAAAATCATCTTGAAACCACAAAATTACAGTATTAGCTTGGTTTGTTTTACCATTTGTATATAAATGACAGTATTAGGTTGGTTTCACAACGGCAATTTATTCTTTTCGAGAAGCTCGAAGTGCGACTAAATGAACGATTGATCTACTGTCTACTTTCATAAAGCACAAGACGAGGATAATATTTAGCATATGAACATGGCTTATCTTATTGGCGTGAGGCAAGATTTGGTAAATAGCTGATCTCTATTAATTGCTTCACCCAAAAATAAATAAATAAATAATAGTGACAAGTTTATAGCTGATCTCTATTAATTGCTTCACCCAAAAATAAATAAATAAATAATTTGCTTCACCCAAAAATAAATAAATAAATAATAGTGACAAGTTTAATTAGCTCTTTAATTAATAATCAACTAGTCTTGGAAAATTAATAGAGCTTTCTCATCATGTACTGTAGTTCGCTTGCTTTCTCGTCTGGTACACGAGCAGATGCAAGAGCATCTCCATTGGTTCGAATTGTTTGCATGGGGACACGAGACATTTTCGGTCAAAACTACAATCAATGCGTAAAAACTATCTGCAGCATCCAATGATCTCAAAGAACTTGCTATAAATATTCTTGAGGTAGCAGCAGAAACTGCGAAGGACGCCCAAGAGTTGCTTAACAGTTATCAGCCCGTGATCAAGAGCAGCAAAGAAACCAAAGCAATTCAACAGTGTGCGCAATCGTACGGATCAATTGCTTCGTTTTTCCAAAGCACGCAAGACGAGGTAAACGAAGAGGAGACCATGGCCAACTATACCGTCGTAAGGATCTCCGACGACATCGGTGCTTGTGAGAAATCACTGAGTTCTGATGGGGTGAAGCTTCCTAATTCTATATCCACCGGACTTCAATTGGTCAAGTTGTATCACAACCTTGGATGCACCGTCACTATTCAATTACTAAGTATTTGGCTTAAGATTCCCAATAAATTACATAATAAATGTATCTATATATGATTACAAATTTACTAGATAATAATTGTTAAAGAGTGTGAGTAACATTGCAAACGGATGGGGTACTGTTTTAAATATGTGTCAATTTCTTTTGAGGGTACCTATTTTTTTGTGACAGAGGCTACGCACCCCTACAATTTAAACATTATGTCAAAATCACATATAACATCTGGTAGCCTTTTTAGCCTCTTATTTAGTTCGACTTTACTCGTGATATCATTCAAGACGTTCTTCCTCAAGACTTGTGTATTTGAGTTTGGTCAATAAAAGTTCTGTCATATTTCCCTAAAAAAGTTTTGAATAAGTTATTTTTGAGGCAAAAAAATGAAGTCTAACCTTTTCCTGTTGGTAATCTCGTATATCAATAACTCCGAGTGAAAACACCAAATCATTGACTGCCGTACAAATAGTCTAATCGTGCTTTTGAATCATATATTATGTGAGATTTAAAGGTTGTGTTTTGAAGTTGTAGATAGCCATTATAACATGTTCAATAGTTTTTCGATTGCTTCTCTAGTTTTATTTGCATGTTTATTGGTTTCTTGGAATCAAAATTGAATGGGTGTTTCGTCTTCTACATTGCATTTTGGAGACGGTTTCAATTGCTTGTTTTATTAAGAGGAAAAGTTAGACGGTGTGCTAGTTATTCCAACCAAGGCCAGCTACATGGTAAGGCAATTACTTCTGGGGAAAGATCATTAGGTTGAGCCCTTTACTTGTTCTTATAATCACTCATACAACTGCTTTGTGCTCGTCGAACATGCACACGAACGAGATGAACAAAGTATCTGACCTGATTTTCTTCGAAAGTTCTGAGTACTTTTTCGGGTGTTTGAATCTTCGAGATTGTGGATTGTAATTTTGATCATCTTTCACACAAAAGTTGGTAGGAGGAAAGTTTATAACTCATTGATCGAGCTACTTTCTCGGAGATCAACAAGGCCTTCGAATACAAGTTCAGGGGGGTGAAGGCAGACGTAAACTTCCATTTCCTTTCACAAGAATGGCACAAAGTGGTGCAGCTTTACACACTTTCAACATGATGGACTTAAAAATATGCGAAAGAAACGGCAAATGGTAACTTGTCAACGACATAAATATTTTGTGCTTAGATATTATTTGGACTCAAAATAATGGATTTGGGCCGAGTATGGTTATGGGCTCAGCTCAGAATTACACTCCTAATTCCCTGTCTGTTTAGATAGAAGCCCAACCCAAGGTGGATTAGCCAAATTTGAATAAATGCTGGATTCCTTGACGATTGAGATTGAATTCGGCTAAGTCCTGATTTAATTAGAAGTCTTCAAAGATCACGACTGCATAATAAGATTCGTAATATTCCAAAGATCGGGGGTGTGAATTTGGTTAGCACAAGGAATGAATTAAATACAACGGAAGGACTAGGTTCAGAGTCCCAAGTCTGGTGGGAGTGGCCAAGCCCAACCCAGATGATAGGATGATTTGTTATTGGATCAAGATAGAGGAAATACAATCCAAGTCGAGCTCTACTTCGACATCAGGTGAGAATCACTCATATAAATAAAAAAGGGTTTGCAACGTTCAAATGACCTTCAACACAACACACAAATATACCCTACGCAATTTCTCGCTCTACGCGAAATCCAACTAACCTCCCTAACTTCGTCAAGCATACCTCTCAGTTTGTGTTAAACTCTGTAATTGGCAACCAGCGACATCTCTCAATTTGTGTTAAGCAGCTCTAGAGCCTTAAAGTTAGGCTATTGAGGAGCATCTCTCAAATTGTGTTAAACAGCTTTACTCCAAGTTCAGTTGACTACTTATCTAAGTCTCTATCAATGGGGGTTCTTTGAGTCCTTGTTGAAAGAGGTCATCTCATCAACCTTCTCGATGAAGTGAAGTGTTATCAGATTACGTCGTTCGACACTTTAAAGGCTGAACATTTGTTGAACTTCACAAAAACTAGCAGCCTTACCTTTAGGCTGTAAAACCCAAAGGCCGAGACAAGTTCCTTCCTCGACTCCAGACGAGTACCTTCCTTAGCTCCAGACAAGTTCCTTTCTCGGCTCCAATCACTCAGATAAAAAGTTAGCAACGCGTTTAACACCACTGCCACATTCATCTACTCACCGACTAAGCTCGGTTGCTGAGTTGGCACACCCCGCATTCAATCGAATGATGTAGTTAACTCAATAGCTATTCGGCCGCGAGCTACGTAGGTTTGGTAGTATTGTAAGGTCAACAGATATATAAGGTTTTTGTTATATGTTCCTAACAAAATATGGTCCTAATAGTATCTAATTAGCAGAGGCACCACTTTTTTATGTATGCTTAAAGGTGACAGATCAGGTGGCACCACTTTTTTATCCACTTTTTTATGCATTTTTAACACATGATTTTGTGAGTTCATTCTATAATGCATTTCAACGATCCGAAACCTCTATCTTTTAAGTCTTTATTCAAATATCATATCAACAAAAACACCCCAAAAACTAAAACCATATAACAGTGGGATTAAGGGTTTTGAGTTTACTTGTAGAATCATATTCATTCAATTTTCTTCACTTAAAATGAATGTCTTAGTGGTTTTGAATTAGCCTATTTATTGCAAATATCATTCGTAGATCATCCTTACAACAAATTACCACCCTGTTTATTACGTGAGTTTGAATTTTCAAATTTGTCTATTAAAAGAAGGCAGTTGAATCATGTTTGATGAACTGATGTATTGAATGATCCGTGAACCCCAAAGGACAAACACATTGTTGTCAGTCTTAGAGAAAACAGACAGATACATGTGTGTGATGCTTGATAAAGATCTTTAGCCCTCGACGGAACATCCCTATGAACCCATGCCCCAATTGACATAGGTCATGTGTTATAAAGAAATAAACCTTTTCGAGTTGAGGCCATACGGTTTCACATCATACGTCATCACCACAATAACATCCCACGATTGACCTATTAAATTGTTCAAAGATAACATACCTTCGGATGCGAGCTTGCGCGATAAGACCAAATTAAACATAAAAGACCATCTGTATTATACGTGCTTCCAGCATCCATCACTTGTAGAATTCAAAGTCAGTGTCGGGCTTCTTCACGTTGGTTTGGTAACCCTTCTCAAAGTCCTTTGGGAGTATGACATATCGGTTCTTCCGAACTGCATGCATTCCTGCTTCTTGACATATAGCTGAAATCTGTCCAAACCCAAACCATTTACGACAGTTACTACACAATCAATTTATTTATATAAATATAAAATGATAAAAGATCTGAGACCACCAGCAGAGCTCCGATGATATCTTAACAGACACAGAATATTACAGCTGACGTCAAGTACGAGAACTCGCATTCGTCAAAACAAATTTTATGGAGATTCACTATGAGAAGGTTTTTGTTATCTATCATTAAAAGGCTAAATTCAACCCCATTTGACGATGTTACTGTCCCCAATGCTGGCATTATTTACAGATCCGTCCCGTATAAGACATGTATGTTCTTAAAGCCATAATTCTTCTAAACATACATGCACATGTTTAACATCGTGACTGTTGTTCTAACCAAGAGCTTTAAGCAAATATTTCCTAGTATTTCAAGATCATAGCACAAGCCCAACAGCGCCCCAACCAAAACCCCGAATTAAATTATAATAGAGAAGGAAAAAAACACAACATAATAGTAACAGGATTTAACATTGGTAGAAGAATGAAAACGATAAGCATATTCTCTCCCAAAAGAAATTAGTGTCTCACCTCAGCAGCACTGATTTTGTCTGGCCGAGAGACATAATCTTCCAAGTCTACCTCATCACTCAAGTTCATTTTAGCAGTGCAAACCTGCAGAACAGGCAGGTCCATTGACATTATAGTAATTACATTAGCTTGTTAAAAGTTCACAAAAGTAAGAAATCATGATTGCAAAAGAAAATACAGAAGAAAGGGTATATATATAACAAACTGGTGCCGAGTTTGATAAATATCATAAGACGTAAGGATGACACAGGGCTGAATGGGATAATCTCATGTAGAAATTGGGTGCAGACGTGTTTTGAGGTGTCGGACTTCTGTGCAGTCCGAATCTCAGACATAGGGGGTAAGCAACAGGTCCACTAATATGGATGGCACTGAATGGACATAGCACAAGCTACAAAACTTGTGATTATGAGAAAAATGAATACCTCACAGCTTACAAACAACATTCCACCAATAATAATTCTTTCATTGAAAGATAACTTAATCATGTTATTTACCTGAAAAACAAGTCTTTTCTGCCTCCTATCGGGCAAAGGAAACTCAATCTTCCGATCAAGCCTTCCAGGACGCAGAAGTGCAGGATCCAAGGTGTCTGCTCGGTTAGTAGCCATAATAACCTTAACATTCACTGTCTGGTCAAACCCATCCATCTGGAAAAGATATTAAGCAAAAAACCAGGTTGAGAACAGAAAGCAGAAAAGGAACATTTCAGGGTTAAACTTTCCAACATTTGTTGAAATATTTTCTCCAACCCCACAGCGATGCATTGCACATCCAAGTTCCGGTTTATTTAAAGTTTTAGTTCATTCAGATTACAAATTCTTTCAAATCAAAACTCCCAGTCCTACCTGATTAAGGAGCTCCATAAGGATTCTCTGAACTTCTCTGTCAGCTCCAGTTTGAGCATCAAACCTTGCAGTAGCAATAGCATCCACCTCATCAATAAAGATGATGGCAGGTGCATTCTCCTTGGCAAGACGGAAAACATCACGAACCATTCGTGGACCCTTGACAAAGAAAACAAAAAGAATTAAGAACTCACAATGTTTCTAACTTAGTCAAAAACAGAGCATGAGGCAACAAGAAAATATCACAGTGCCCTTGCAACACTTGCCCACAATATTCGATCTGTTGAATGTAAGAAAAAGATAACACACAAAAAATAGGACTATGTTATATACCTCTCCCAAATACTTCTGAACAAATTCTGAACCAACAACTCTGATGAAGGCAGCAGTTGTATGATTAGCCACGGCCTTTGCTAACATGGTTTTACCAGTTCCAGGTGGACCATAAAGCAATACACCACGTGGGGGATCTATTCCAATCTGTTTGTACAACTCGTGATGGGTAAGTGGCAGTTCTACTGCTTCACGGATTTCTTGCTTCTGAATGTCACATCCTCCAATATCCTGATGCACCACAAAAAAATAAAAATGGTAAGGGATTAACATATAGATTATAATAAAGCCAATGTGCCTATGGGTATTTAGCTCAGAGGCAGAGGCAAACAGATTAATCACAAGTACAAAAAGCTTCACTGAACAACCGGCTTGACTGCATTTGACAGAGCAAAACACATAGCGAATTGCTTCTATTACATAGCTAATTGTATAAGGAAACTTACTTCTTTCCTAATACAATCCTCAACAAAATAGGACACTAACTTTGACGAGCCAATTCCTATCAAATTTAAGAAATAATAACAGGCAATGTATTCAAGAATTAGACATTACAAAATCAGGGCGGGGGTGGTGAGCCAATACTTGAAATGTTAAGTCTCCCCATGACACTTATTAAGAAAATTAAAGCATATTACACACCATAGCATGCTTGTTGTGTTGAAATTGGCTACCAACCAATAAAAGCCAACTAAACCTAATTGGTTAATTCTCAGAACCAAGTAGTTTAGACAGCAATAGCAACCAGTTCTTTCCAATAAGGTATAAATTAGAAAAGATTAATGAGTTTCCTAGTTTAGACAACAATACCGTCAAATAGGATCAATTATATAATAGGCTGTTCATCTCTTGCTTTAAAAGACTTTATAAAGCCTACAGCTTCAGAATTTCGTCGCTGAGCATGTCAAATTGGGCATAAATACAAGCATACACAACAGTTAATTTCAATCTTAGACTCATAGAACTAGAGAAACAGGTAAAATTTTGGTCTCCACTCTACTTCTCCTAACATAAAGACCATTGAGTAAAGAGAATCAGTTATCCCCAGAGTCAAATGGCACCAATAGGGTGAGTTTTTCAGAATAGCTAACTTTATCCTCAAGAAGTGGTGCCAGAATATTGTTAAATTCCACAAATCCAAAACCCTAATAGTACTCTATTGATTCCAATTAAGCATTTATTGGAAAAATTGATAGTAGGTGTCAAACACATGAAAAAAAATCCCTAATTCAGTCATAAGCCTAATCACTCAATTGGGCATAACTTACAGAGTAGGTGACATCGGGCTTCTCAGACTGGCTGAGGAGTGAAATACTTGAGTCGGCCTCCGGAGGCAAAACGTCGACGAGGGCATTGGAGTGGCGGTGCAAGGCAACGGAAGCAGAAGGCTTGAGGAGCTCCCGATTAATGGTGCTGAGAATCCTAACATAGTAATTAGAGCCAGTGGTGGAGCCCACAATCCCGTTGTTCTGGTCGACCATCTCCATGAATTGCCCGATGACAAGAGGCACCGATTGGATCCTCTTGACTTCTTCCTGGGCGCGGAGGAGCTCACGCTTCAGATTCTTCTGCTCGTCCTTGACATACTCCTCCTGAATGTCGATGAACTCGAGCTGTCGCTGATAGGACTTGAGGCGGCTGTAGAGATCGTCCTCATCGGAGGCCTGGTTTTGGTCGGTGTAGCCCTGAAGGTCCAATCTTATGGAGGGGATTGAAGCTGGTGGCTCAGGCAAAGGTTTTGGATCCAACACCATGGCTGATCCTGACATTGTTGCACTCTCGGAGTTTCGATTCTTCTGGAGAGAGAGAGAGAGAGAGAGAGAGAGAGAGAGAGAGAGTGATGTTAAGTAAACATTTCGACTCCGATCTATTTACAGGATAGCTTACATCAGCAAATATACATCATTTATCAGGTAAAATTCAATGACAGCAATTAAATACCAGTTTTATGCTTATACAAATAGAGCACACCCTATACACTATAATAAGCTACTGATACAAACTGGCATTGTTAAGGTCTTGAAGTTGACGAGTAATCCCCAACACACCGAGGATTTCAGACCAACTGGGATTATTAGCAGGACTACGTTTGTCATTAACCAATTTTTAGTTCATCAAACAATGTTACAGGGCATATTGGCTACTGATTTGGACATAAATAATTAATAAATTGGATTTGAAAGCCAAATATAATACACTACATTAGAAATTGAACTGATCATTGACAATTAGGGTTCCAGTTCCCAGATAAAGACAAACATAAAAAAGTGTTCAAATCAAGAGTTCTAATTGATGAATTTTGCAAAGTCCCTTCAATTTTTATGCAGCAAAGAGCTAACCTAATTTCAAAAGGGCACAAATAAGAAAATCAACCCAAATCTAATTGAATAAACCCTAATTTGAATTTTGCCCCTAAATTAACATCATACCTTTCTGGCGGCTATCTTTGTCTGAATGAGTCTGAGAAAGACGGTGAAGATGGTGGGGGGAGGAGAACCAAGATTGAGAGCGCGGAGGAGTTCGAGGAGAGAGAGAGAAGAGAGAGATGGAGTGAGCCTTACGAAAGTAAACTTCCGACTCCGATTTAACTGCCTGATGGAAAGACGACGACGTTTAGGGTGCCTTGGTACGCGGAGGCGTTCCCGCGTTTGGTTCGCCGCCTAAAACGAGTGGGACGAAGCGTTCCACGGGACAAGTTTTGGATGATTTTTGGTTCCACCTCCCCCCTGGAACAGGGTTGTTCCACGTCTGTGAGACAGAAATTTTTAACATTTTAGGACAACAATGCCCCTTGTTTTTTTCAAAATTTACAACATCCATCCCGTCCTGTTCCGTCGCGTCTGCATACCAAACGCACCCTTAGTTTCGCCACCGCTAGGCCCTTTAAAGCAGCCCAAAACATTTTTGAATTGGTATTACACTAGGCCCATCATTTAAAAAAAATTGTCCAAAAAATTCAACCTCTTTTGAAGACAAATTTTTTTTTAATCAAATTGTTTCAGACTACGTTTGGTTTAAAAATTTAAAATATTTTTCGGTAACCAATGCATTTAAATTTTTAATAAAAAAATCGTGTTGAATTTTTCATAAAAACAAGTTGGATCTATTTAAAAAAAATTAAAATGAAAAAAAAAACACTTGTGCTTGTAAGAGAAAGTGTTTCTTACAATAGTAACTACAAGCAGGATTGGAATATAAAGATGGAAAGGTTTAAACTAGGGGTGGGCAAACGGGTAGAGGAACCGCGGGTCGGGGCGGGTATGGGCCGGTTCTAAATATTTTATAAACTAAACGGGGCGGGGCGGGGCGGGGCGGGGCGAGTCCTTGTCATTTACAGGGCGGGCCGAGTCATACATCCTAGAAAAACGGGGGCCCGGACCGACCCGTTTCTATTTATAATCTGTGCAGTTTTTGAAACACTGCAATCTGTGCAGTTTTTGAAACACTGCAATCTGTGCAGATTTTGAAACTGCAATCTGTGCAGTTTTTTCGCACTGCAATATGTGCAGTTTTTTCACACTGCAATCTGTTTTTTCACACTGCAATCTGTGCAGTTTTTTCAAACTGCAATCTATGCAGCAAATATTTTTAAACAGAAAATTTTCAAACTGCAATCTGTGCAGTAAACATTTTTAAACAGCAAAAAAAAAGGACCCGTGTACCCGGGCCGTGTAAGGTCTGGTTCCTATTTTCAAAATTGTAATGTCCGGCCCGATCCACCCCGTCTCCTTTAATTCCGGATCCGGTCCGGTCCCTTCAAATTAAGTCATGTATTAAAGGAGATGTACTAGTATTTTAGGTTGATCCGACCCGTGCCCAGCCCTAGTTTAAACAACCTAGCTTTTAGTTTAGGAAAAAAATTTCCCTCATAATTCATCATGGAGATGTACTAGTATTTCAGGTTAATCACATTAAGTCATGTATCAAAATTAAAACACAAAATAATGTAGGATTATCTTAAGTTTGGCCTAGATGAGTTGATGTAGAATAGATAGCCAAGTGGATTGAAGACGAAATGACTGAAGAAAGGCAAAAGGATGTGGGGGGATATTACAGATTTGGAGTCAAACTCTTTTCGGGCGCATAATACCTTTCATAAAAGAGCGCGACATCTCGGTTCAAACACATCGTTTTGCTGTGAAGTATGATGGATTTTAGCCATCCGAGGTCGTTAGTTTAGACTTCCAAAACCAAATTTTAAAGTTTGTAATAAAATTTGAACTTTTCCAAATTTCATCTGATTTATGTCATTTCAATTCCAATAAGAACTCTAAGCTTTGCAGAAGTGAGTTTAAGTCAGATTAAGCCTTTTGCCTAATAAATATTCAAGAATTAAACTGGTGGATACCAGCTTTCCAATTCTTAGGTTTACGCCTGTTTTCTATTTACTATGCTCATGCTGCGACATGAGTGAAAGCAATTCGATTTTGGCTTTGTTTTACCAAATATATCACACTGTTACGAAGTGCAGATTGAATATAATTGGTCTTCGAATCAGTTCTGTAGTATGGATTGCATCAAAAGGTACGTAGATTTTATATTTTTGAGAAGTATAGGTATATTGTGAAAAAAAAAAAATCCAAATGGCCATGTAACTATTAAGAAGTTTAATAAAATACCTCCGGTACTGTTCACTTTTAACGAAAAACCATTTTTTAACCTTTAACTGTCACTATTCACTGTACCTTTAAAAGTTGTTTTTCGTTAAAAGAGAAATTTTTTTGAACTTTTTGTTAGTTTTTCTTAACATGATTATTAAAACTACTCATAGTATTCAGTTATGAACATGTGGAAATTACAACTTTGCACCGTAAAATATACACACACAACAAGCAATATGAAACCGAAACAAGTCGAGATTTGGCTATGTTGGTTTCTGTTAATTGAAGCTTCTCTCACTTTTTGTGTGGTAAATATGTAACTGAAGTTCAGTAACAGCAAATTGAGGTTTCAGAACAAAAACATGAAGGGAAAAACAAAAACCGATCAACAACTTTAGAAGAATAACAAGAGATGGTTCCCCACCTTCTACGTAACCTCCTATTTTTAGTCACATATACCCGACTAGGGTTCTTATATATGTACTACTCCATTCATCCATCGCTTCACCCAAGTAAATATCTAATTACAAATTTATTTAGCAGGTCTTGGCAAATGGAGTCCCCACTTTCTCAGCATTTATTGCTAATCGCTTGCTTTCTCATATTATTTCTCTCTTCTTCTCCTACACCGGCAGATGCAAGAGCGTCTCCCTTAGTTCGGAGTGTTTGCAAGGCAACCCGAGACTCTTTCAGTCAAAACTACACTCTATCACTACTAGAAATTTTGACTTTACCGACAAAATAAATTTGTAGGCAAAAGTCAAAATTTGTCGGTAAAAACTCTTTCACAACAAAAAAATTTGTCGGCCATTTTGTCACGCAAAGCATGTCGTGCAAGACTCTAGCCGACAAAATTCAGCATTTCGTCAGCTATGAAGTGGTTCTTTCCCGACAAAACATATTTCGTCGGTATTCTTAAACCCCAACAAAAAAATTATGTCGGAAAATGATTTTCAAGCCTACAAAATGCACAGTTTTGCCAACAAGATGTGTTCGTCGAAAAAAATATTTTGTCGGGACTACCTTACTCTACCGACAAAATTAGCTTTGTCGGGAGAGAATTTTAATTTATAAAAAAAAAATAAATGCTTGAAAACACACAAAATAATTTCTAATAATGCTGCTTTTATTAGTAATATATATGTACAGTGGTTATACAAAGTATTATATTATACAATAATCCTATCATACTCTCATTCCTCAGTATCTGTTTAGCAATAGCTCCGCAATAATATCCTGCAAAAATAATACAAATGGTAATTGTTATATATGACAACATAAGAAAGAGCATCCTTAAAACTGAAACAATCAAATTGCAGCTAGGAATCTTTCTATAAGTAATAATATTATGGAGCTGCACTGATTCACACTACATCATGAAAAAAATACATTCAATTGAAGATACTTTAACACAATAATCTATTAGAAAATGGGGATGGGCTGCAATTAACACCATAGTTACACTAAACAATGAAACTTAATCAATTTGTCAACAAGAAAGCATGTAATCCCGTAATCAAGCATATAGTCAGACTTGAATCAAGACTTGAATTTCACTTGCATCTTGGATGATAAAGCATGTACTCGTGTAATCAAGCATATAGTACAAGATATTCCAAACCTTGCAATCAACATATCAGACCACCTGCCATTTGAGAGGTACTCTTTAATCCCTTAATAAGATGCAAATGAAAATGAATGAAAGAAGGTACAATAAGTTGCGCAATAATAATTAAAAGATATTCAACTCTGGGATTAATTAGTAGCCCTTAAGAATACAAAGAAAATCCTCAAACATAAAAAATTTCTCACAACTTGATCAAATTGTATTAAAGACGATAGTTGTAACTTCTTAGGGAATCAAAATTGCTTACACAATGCCCCTTGCTCATGTCTAGCATAGACATAATCAAACTATTCGTCCATGTACTTGGAATAAACACAAGGCAAAGAAAGCAAAACATAAAATATATTCCTAGCACAATCAAACTTACCAGTACAAAGCTCCTTGCTCAATGTGTTGTGCACAATAGAGGGACAAACTATACAATATATTCTTGTCATCAACTGAATGGGAGAGTAACACAAGTTAGGAACTCATGAGAAAACATAACAGAAGGATAATTTATACGATATACTTGAGATAAAATTCACCATCACCAGTCTCATAAGCAAGTGCAACTACATTAACTTCAAGCACATGCAACCGGAATAAAAATAACAAGACTAATTTAATAGTATTATTATTATAATTTCGATAAAGGGAATACTAAGTTAATATAGACTTGCACTAGTCAAACCAAAGCTATTAGAAATCTTTCGAAAGAAGAATTTAGTTTAATAAAATCACATATAAGCCAAACAATGGACTTGCACACCAAAACCCCAAAATAGTAGTAGAATTTTCCAATGTGCAGGGAACATATCAAACAAAACTTAAACCACAGTCAAGCCCCATCTATGTAAAACAAAGTAAGAATCCAAACCACAACCAAAATCTCTAAAATCGATATACCCAACACTAAATCTAACAATTTCAAATATTATAGCATTAATTGAGAGAATACCTAAAGATGGCAGAGAGAGATAAAATGAAGAGCATTTCCTTTGCTGGGGTTCCCCTGATAACATCAATTGACCAGAAAATTAAAAAAGAAGAAATAAACTCCAAATTACTGATTAAGCGAATGTAGATGGATCGAACCTTGAAAATTGAAATTTCAAACAAGAGAAAGGTTATAGACTTACAACGATCTGGGTGTCAGCAACTGGGTTTCTAAAAGGAGAGAGAATCGTATAAAGAACTGATAGCGAAAAAGCATCCTTAGCATGAAGAAAACACACTCAATAGAAGACACTTTGATACAACAAGCTGTTAAAAATTAGAAAATGGGGAAGGGCTGCAATAACACCATAGTGTTACGATAAACCATGAAAGCTTAACCAATTTGTCAACAATACACCATGAAAGTTTGCAGCAGTAAACTGAACTGCTCTTAAGAACAGGATTACTTGTGCAACACAAAAACGCAGAGTTACAGCTCTACCAAGATTATACATGTTACCACATCTACATATGAGTTGTGTAACAACTACATATGTTGGATTATTCAAAAGATTTGCAAACAACATGGAGTTTAGAATGGTTTAGAGAGATCCTGGCAAATAGCTAACATTGTACATGTTACCTTGTCAATTTGAAGAAGGCATCACTTGCATAAACTAAGGGCATGTCTGGTTAGTGTAGATCAATTATGCAAGGCAACACAATCATATCAAAGCAAACAAAAAGTACAATCATCAGTAAGACTGTAAGAGATAAAATTAAGGCTGAACTGAGAAAGCCTACCCTTGATAAGCTGGATCTCTTCCCACAAACTAATATGGCCATTAACTCCGGACAAGATGTTATTAACCGCAGTTGCAGCTCTCGTCTTCTCTACATCACTTGCCTCGCACGATTCTTCAATGTCGGATCCTGCATATTACATAGCAAACTAAGACTCAACCACAACAAAAATTTGGTCACAATCAAAACCAGAATCTGCGATCAACATAACTAGAACACCAAAAGGAATGTAATTTAACATTAACATCATAACCAATCATAGATAACAAGAAACGACAATTGAAAAAGTAATATATTACAACATTACTTGGAAGTTGGAACAAAAAAATTAAGATGTGGCAGTACACGAACCTCTACTATCAGCATCATCTAGTGCAGATTCCAAAACCTTCGCCCTGCTCCTCAATCCCTTCCACAAAACATTCCCCCCTCTGTGTTTGGTCGAGTCCCAAGTAACATGTGGGGATTAGGAAGTGGATCAGCAATCAAAATTAACAACACAAATTGTCGTATACACCAAGCCCTGCATCTTAAAAAGTTAAATTAAATTTTCCAACTTAAAACCCTAAATTAAATCCTACAAATTGAACTGGCAGACATAGAATTAGAGAGGAGAAGGAAGATAACACACAATAGGCACGCAACCTAATACAAATTCAAGCCCACAAATTCCATTTCAATTTTGACAAAACAAATCGAAAAAGAAAATTGAAAACCTAAGAGAGATGGGTTTATGCATCAGAAATTGAATTGAAGATGACAATTAGAAGGGAAAGAAAGAAAAAAAAAAACCTTTTTGAGGATTTTGAATTTGACGGCAGTTTTGATCTCCAGCGGAAGGAGCCTGTCGGTCGGTCTGTGTATTTGCAGTGACGAGGGACAGGAAGAGGGAGAGGGAGTCGGACGGAGAGAAACAACAGCTTCGTGTTTGACTAAAGCGCTTAATTCTTTTCTTTCTTTCTTTCTTTTTTCTAACTCCGCGGTTCTATTTTGAAACCGCGCTTCTAATTTGAAACTGCGCTTTTATTCCGCGCCTCATTTTTTGTTAATAGTTTTTTCCTCAGCCGAGGAAATATTTTTTGTTGCTTCGAAATCGTCGTCTAATATTCTAAGATAGCAGGGAAGTATAGTTTTCGCGTCATAATTAAACTCGTCGGGACATTGCATTTATGCCGACAAAATGATCGTCGGTTAACATTTGAATTTTCTCGGCTCAAATTTATGCTATAAATTGGTTTTGGCTTGAATATTTAGCCGACAAATTAAAATTTTGGTCGGTAGAGGACTCTTGTGCCGATAAAATTTTACTTTGTCAGCTTAGAATTTGTCGGTAAAATAATATTTTCTAGTAGTGTATGCGTAAAAACTCTCTGGTCAGATGCTCGAATTCGATCGTCGGCAGCATCCAATGATCTCAAAGAACTCGCTATAAATATTCTTGAGGTAGCAGCAGAAACTGCACAGGACGCCCAAGAGTTGCTTAACAGTTATCAGCCCATGATCAAGAGCAGCAAAGAAACCAAAGGAATTCAACAGTGTGCGCAATCGTACGGATCAGTTGCTTCGTGTTTCCGAGGCACACAAGATGAGGTAAAGGAAGAGGACACCATGGCCAACTATACCGTCGCAAGGGTCTCCGACGACATCGGTGTTTGTGAGAAAGCATTGAGTTCTGATGGGGTGAAGCTTCCTACTACAATATCTACCAGACTCCAGTTGGTAAAGTTGTATAACAACATTGGATACACCATCACTATTCAGTTACTAAGTATCTGGCTCCACCACTAGACGCCTAATTAATTATACATAACTACAAGGATCTTAGTGGGTACTGAACTAAATAAAAAAAATGTGCGTGCACGGGCGCTGTAACAATAATGACTGAGAGCATTGACCTCCCCGTAACAAAAATGGAGGACGAAATAATGATCGATATAGCAAACCATATATGTCTATAACTGATTACTAATTTAACTACTACAAGGATCTTAGTACGTACTGAAATAAACGAAAAGGATGTACGTGCATGCATGAAGTGTTGTAACAATAATGACTGATGAGAGCATTGACCTCCCTTGTAACCAGGAGCGGATCTACAGAAGGACCCGGGTGGTCCCAGAGCCCTCCAAAGTTCTGGAGAAAGGCTTGAGAGGGCCTCCAACCCGGGACCCTCCAAAGTTTTGGAAAAAGGCTTGAGAGGACCTCCAAGGACCCCCCCCCCAATTATCTAGGCAGTTTGTGCTAGCTGGGTTTATATGCACAGTCGACGGTGCAGTGATTGCAGCTCACGAAGAAGATGAGTCCTCTTGTTTTCTCTGCTTCTCTTTTAATCTAACACGTTGTCGTTTTTTAAATCTTGACTTTAAAAAAATGGTGCGTTGCTGGTTTTTCTTTTGGGGAAAGGTTGCGTGGTTGTTTGTTTTCCCTTTTTTTTGTTTTATTTTATTTTATTTTTTTAGATCTAATATTATTTTTCTCTTTTTTTTTGGTTAGATTTTTTCTCTTCTAAAACTAAAACCCCACAAAACTCCTGTCCTGCCAACATATCTTTACTGTTATATATAATACCCGTGCACTGATAATTTTATCTTATCCTAAAACCAAAGCAACTCATATAAACACTACCTTAATAAAATTCTATTTGTCAATCAAAAGAGGGTAAAAAGATAATTTTATCTTCTACCACAAAACAAAATCATGGGTAGTAAAGTAAATTCACACAAACTAAATTTTACAGTTTTTTTTCAAAGCCTCACCCAAGAGCAAACCGCCGTGGGGCATATTTATTAATTTTTCAATTTATTAATTTTGTTTTACTCTTTTTTTTCTCTACCATAGGATTAAAATCAAACGATGAGTGAATGCGATTTTCTTGAACCCTAGCGTCTAGGAGAACAAGACTCGTGTTGTTTGTACCAACATTTATAAATGAAAGTGATGGTTTAATGTTTCAATGTTGTTTTTGTCTATTTTTTTTTAAACATTTACTTTAAGACCACCCGAGATTAATATCATGGATCCGCCACTGCTTGTAACAAATATAAAAGAGGAAGAAACAATGATCAATACAGCCTACGTATATGTATGTCTTCATAATAACTTCAAACCAATCATGCGATGAGAACTGAATCATATCTCACTCGTTTGAAGGACATAATTAACTCAACATGAGTTCGGTTGTGCATAAGTTGAATATGGGCTTAAATATGTATAAAGTGTTAATTAAGGTAAATTGGTGATTAACCCACCCATATCTCCATATCTATATATATATATAAAGCCAACAGGCCCTTTTGGGGTCACTGCTTTACCAAAAAAATTTGAACAAAAATGCCCCCCAAACAAAAAAGTTCAAAAACAGCCCAAAATAATGCACCAATAATGCAAAGGTATTTTTGTCATATGAACAATATTTTTTTTGTACAGTCTTTTTTTAATATTTTTAATTTTTATAATTAGTACCTCACAATAGGCTAACAATAATGTGATTCAATTAGTTGTCAAATGATTGTTTTTTATCTTTTTTGAACAAACGATATTATCTACACTAAGGGATAAGGGTTGTGCTTAACCTCACAATGGACTAGCGATAATGCGATTCAATTAGTTGTTTATTAAATATTATTTTCTCTATTTTTAAACATGTTCAAAATATCTTAAGAGGCATGTAATGTCAGTTATAAAAAAGGTCTTTTGCACGCGCATAATAATGTGATTTAATTAGTTGTCAAATGATTGTTTTTTTTTTTAACAAACGATATTATCTACATTAAGGGGAGGGGTGGGCTTAGCCTCACAATGAACTAGTAATAATGTGATTCAATCAGTTGTTTATTAAATATTATTTTCTCTATTGTTAAACATGTTGAAAACATCTTAAGAGACGCGTACCGCTGGTGATAAAAAAAGTCTTTTACACGCGCACAATAATGTGATTCAATCAGTTGTATTATTTTCTCTATTTTTAAACACTTAAGAGGCGCGTAATGCCAATTATAAAAAAGGGCTTTCGCATGCGCATAATAATGTGATTCAATTAGTTGTCAAATGATCTTCTTTTTTTTTAACAAACGATGTTATCTACACTATGAGGAGGTAGGCTTAGCTTTACAATGAGTTAGCAAAAATGTAATTCAATCAGTTGTTTATTAAATATTATTTTTCTCTATTTTTAATGTAAATTCAATAGAATGTAGATGGAAATTGAAAGATCGATTTTATTATATGGATTCAACTGCTTTGATTGGTTTTATGAGGAGTTTCTTCTAGCATGGTCTAATATTATTCATTTACTTCAAATATTTGACTTTCTTTTTGTCATAAAAAAAATTATTGAAGCAATTCAGTTATATGAATACATTTAAAACATGTAAGTCGCACGTAGCACGCCGTGATTCAAAAAATGTTTTCTGCACACACGTGAGCGCGTGCATGAAGGCTAGTCTATCATAAAGTGTGGGCACGTTTAGAATGGATTAGTTCAGCAAAACATTCCAGACCAATCACAATGTAACGGTTTGGTTCAAATTTGACAACTTATGGAACTCGAACTAAACCAAACCAATGATGAACAATTTGGTTCCAATAGTTTAGTCCTACTGTATACACAGTTTATTTTTACTGTGCGCACTGTCTATTTTTCTTCTCCATTTTTGCAACTTTTTAGCCAATTACAATAATTTTTTTTGTTGGACCTAATTACGATGACAACTAATCCATAATTTGCTTAATTTTTTTAGGGTTAATTCCAGTTTACTATTTTAAAGTTTTTTTTGTTTTCAACATTTGGTACATGAATTTTTTTTTGCATCCAGAGTGGTACCTGAAGTCGTAATTTTAGAAAAGTCTCATATATCTATTAAGGTTGCTATTAAGTTAGCCATTAGGTGGTGACGTGCCGCCTACTTGGACAATATGACCCAGACAAATATTTAAAAAAATTAAGAAAATTAAAAATAAAAATTGAAAAACTAAAAAAAATTAAAATTAAAACAAAATTTCTTGTTTTACCCTTCAATATCCACCATCAGGAGCTCATCATGGATTTTGGACATGGATGAGCTTTACGATGGCTAGGTTGCAAGAGCCTTCTTCGGCGTGACGATGTTAGCGGGGAATGAAGCGAAAACGGTGGCTGGGGCGGGAGGGGGAGGTGAAATGGAAGGGTTGGCCTGGAAAAATAGGGAATTGGGAAAGGAAAATTGGAAATGGAAAATGGGTACTTTGAAGGTGTTGGGTTTGAAGGAGGGGAAATGAGGGATGGAGATGGTGGTTGAGTTGTCAACGGCGAAGAAGATTCGTGCCGCAGAGATGGCCGATCTGTGTGAAGAAGATGAAGATGACGATGTGGGTTGATTTGAATTAGGAAATTGGGTTTTGGTCTGAATGTTGAAAACAGGGATGAAGTGGGTAATGAGGGAGAAGATGTTGAGCAACTTAAGCCATTGGTGCATCTGCTCGGTTCCATCACAAATGGCCCTGCAGACATCTAGGGCTTTGACATTACGCCCGAAGTAGTTGGAGATGTAGCGGTCAACGGTGGGTTTTGGTGGAGGAGAGGATGAGAGTTTAGACCTTCTGGTGTATGAGGAGGAAGGAGTCAATGATGTCTCGAGAGCCATAGTAGGGAGAGGAAGTTGTGGGAGGAGGAGGAGAGGTGGAGGAAGCAATTAGCCATGGGTTCGGAAAGAAGAAAATTTGTTTTAATTTTTAATTTTTAATATTCATATGGGCCCATATTGACACGTGACATCTAGTTATTGTCCACATGGTGCCACATCACCACTTAACGGTTGACTTAACAGCAACCTTAACAGATGTATGAGATTGTCCCAATATTACAACTTCAGGTACCACTCTGGGATAAAAAAACTTCATGTACCAAATGTTGAAAATAAAAAAACTTTAGGATAGTAAAATGAGATTAACCCATTTTTTTATTTTATCATCGTGTCATCTTTGCGGAGTAAAAAATAATCAAGAAAATTATGGAGGCGACACGTGTACTTTTGAGTGAAAAAGACAATATTACCCTCGAGGCACACCTGAACTTCTACGCGCAAGCAGTAGACAATCATGGCACAATCAAGGTCAAAAGTGATCAAAATAGGTATTTATTCAAAACCTATTTCATCCATCCTCATCAAATTCTCCCCACAATGTAACCTTCAATTATTCATTCAAAATAGGATTAATTACCTAAATTAATAGATTAATTTCCTTATTAATTAATTAATTTTCTAATTAATTTCCTAATTGATTGCAAGATATTATTTTGACATAATATCTCGTAATTACACCCAAAAACCACCATATGTGGCCGGTTCCCATCTCTCCAAAAGGGGCTGGCCACACCCCAATAAATACCACATCATTTCTCCAAAAACCTAATTCCAACTCTCTTGCTAAATTCTCCAAATTTCTCTAAACAATTTTCCGTCAAATTCTAATTTTGGCATCGGAGGTTCTTCGGCCAAACCCCCCCCCCCCAATTCATTGTGGGCAGGTAAGGCTTTTGGCCTTGACCTAAGGTGTTAATTATTTTACAGGTACAGTTTCATCCAAGAAGAAGAAGGCAGAGATTTGCATCCAAAAATTGGTGCTTTCATTGAGAGTTTGATTCACACTCTTGAAGAAGACTCTCGCATTCAAAGTTTCTCATTTCTTGTTCATTTATAGATTTTTCGTACCTTCTTATTCCTAGCATTTTTTATATATAAAATTCTTTGAATAAACGTAAAAGAAAAGTACAATGACTAGAAATTTGAAAACCACGATGAACGAAACTTTCTATGTTCACGGATTTGGACCAAGTGATCCACGATGATGTAGCTTTACCACGATGATCCACGGGCCGAACACAATGACGAGTGGGGCGGCAACACCCACATGGGGCACCACCGTGGCAACCACCATGGTAGTAGCCACATCAGCAACTCTCGGCGAGTCCATTGCCCACGGTGAGCAAACCACCTCGCAGCAGTAAATCTAAGCCCGTGACACAAGGTAGCTAGCCCATATTCAAGTCCACGGTGCTGCACTGGCAGCTGAGGTCCAAGCAACAATTGGATTAGCCCAGTACTCACAGGCCCAAGGCCAGCGAGCTCCAAAACTGAGCCCAAGACTCGCAAACCCAAGTGGCGTCGAGGAGAGAACAGCGCCCATGCGCTCTAATGGCTGAGCTCGTACCTGTGCCTGCGATCCGACCTGCTTTTGTGGCCCAATTGGAGATCCAGCTTACTTTCGTGGTTTTCTAAGTGATCCACATCGATCCAAGACCGATTTAACCATCCTGAATTCAGATCTCTGGACTAACAATTCAACTGAAGGCATTTTCACCCCCATTTCTCTGCAAATTTGTCATTTCCCAACTCAAATCTGTGCCCAGAGTCCATTACACTTCCATTTCTCAATGAGACACATACCGTCCAAGTTCTTCCAACCCGAATGGCAAACCACACTTATATTGACAAGTCATAGAGTTGACAAATGCCCTTGCACAACAGACGACCTTGGTGAATCAGCTCTTGCAGCGTGCCCCAGACGAGGTGTCCCAAAGTAGGACAAGGGCAGACGGTGAACCTCTCCAGTAGCTTTCCAGTAAGCATCCACTCGACCAGTCATGAACTGAACATTCTAACAGTGTACACTCCCAACTGGGCCCCCAAGATAGCGTCTATTCTCATCTTAACGCGTAGAAAAGCGTGCACTCTCGATTAAACCCTTTGGACGAGCATACATTCATGGTTGGGGCCACACTCTGATAATCAACAATGAGTAACCTTCCAAGTGAAGTGTTCATTCGTGCCTAAGCCCCCAAAGAGAATATTTGAATTTTTCACTTCATATTGGAGTATGGCAACACGATGAATGGAGAGAAATAGTCACTCAATCTGGCTCATGTTCAACCAGCTGCTTGTGAGTAATTCGCTCGCCTGTTAGGAACGTACCACATGCACTACAACCGTAACATAGATGAGCAAAACACATGGAAGAGAAGCCTAGGCTAACAGGTCATGACCTGGAGTAGCCGGAAGCTCCGTTGCCCCACTAGGGAAAAATTCAGGAAGAAGTAGAGAGACTCTTAACCGAACGATTGCTCAATTTCTAGCGCAACAAAACTACTGACAAGGAACTCCGATGCGACATGACTAATATAAGTGAGCCACCTTTAATTGACAAGATCGAGCAGACAAGACTATCCCACATAGATTATCGAATACAAGGATTACTTCTGTTTCGACAAACGCAGTAACTCAGCCTAATAGGGCACCAAGGGCAGACAAGTACCAAAAGGACACACCAACCCAACTACCAAGAACCGGGGGTACTTGTTCCCAAATGATTCAATACTAAAGCAACACATCACCCATAGCTGAGTGTCACGAACCTAGTGGTCCAATTCCTCATGTTGCGCACAACTTGGCCCAAGCCAGCCCTAGCTCTGCACTCCCAATCGTGTCTACCAACTCCATGGCTCCTAGTTGCCCTTGATCTGGCACCATGGCTCCTAACCAAGCCAATCTTACACCACATCTTCCAGCCCAGCCGATCTTACCTTGTGGCTCATAATCACGCCTACCAAGCCCATGGCACTCCAAACTTCCCAGCATCTAACGATAGAGCTGAAGACAAGGCTTTATTAGTAGCCCCTGTTAGTGAAAAACTTAGTGGTGAAAAAGCTTGTTCTCAACTGATCACCAACCAAGCCTTATAAGGGCACACGATGAAACATCTAACGATGGCGCAATGCTTAAAGAAAGTTAGGGAGCAGTTTAATGCACTACCCACTTACATCTTTACACGGATTCTATAAATTGTTCAAAGTCTCAAGCAGATCGCCAAACAAGACCTCGCAGGCTGAGGATTATTTCATGTTCTCCGGTGCGAGAGGGTAAACCAATCCCTCGACACCCATCTGGGTAAGATCTCTAGTGTGATAGGGTAAACTAATTCCCCGACACCTATTAGGGTCTGCTCTCTAGTGCTAGAGGATAAACTAATTGATCTCTAGTAAGAGAAGATAAACCAATTCCCCGATACCCATTTGGGTCTACTCTCTAGTGCGAAAGGATAAACTAATTACTTTCTAGTGCGAGAGGTAAACCAATTCCCCAATACCCATATGGGTCTACTCTCTAGTGTAAGAGGTTAAACTGATTGCTTTCTAGTGGTAAACCAATTCCCCAATACTCATATGGGTAAGCTCTCCAGTATGAAAGGGTAAACTGATTCCCCGACACCCATATGGGTAAGCTTTTTAGTGCGAAAAGGCCACATAGCTCAATAGATCGAATGCTTGATGACCAACTAGGCAGCGAATGGTCAGGGGGTAACAGCCACTTTGCACTTAACATTTTGCTTATCCGACACTTCATCTTTAGCAGCTCTAATCTTGAAAACTCCATCCTTGACTACTCCATCTATGGCAGTTGAGAAATCAAACTCAAGCAATTTCCTCATTTTTGGCCAGCAGCCCAGACGAGGCAGCCCAAACCGTGGCTCATGCCACGCCACTTCCTCAGCCCATGCCAAGCCAGCCTTTGGCTTCAGTCCAGTCAAGCAGTATAAGTATTGGCCCCTGCCACACCACCTCCTTGGCCCATGCTAAGCCGATTCTTAGCCCTTGCCAGCCGACGTGCCGCACCACCCTGACGGCTACCCCGCGGCAGCACCACCCAAGAAGAAGACAAAGAGAATTAAGTTTTTCTTATATCGGTGAGGCACATAGAAGACAAAGAAATCAACGAAAGACGGTTATTCGCACGAGCAAGCAAAGAAGAGTGCTAGAGGAAAGGGAACAAATATCCTATAGTTTTCTCTCTTTCTTGTAAAGACAAATAATTGCCCTCCGAAGTTGATTTAATCCCCTACTTAAGGTAGGCTTAAATAGGCTTTGAAGGCGATTTATTTCCCTTTCCTAAAAGAATCTAATTCCAAGTCAAAGTGAGAATATGCATCAAAGTTGGAGATCTCTACACCTACTGCTCTTTTCTGCGAGAAGCCCAGCAGGTGTGAAGGGCATTTGTGGAGTGAAAAAAAATCAAGAAAATTATGGAGGCGACACATGTACTTTTGGGTGAAAAAGGATAATATTACCCTGAAGGCACACCAGAATTTCTATACGCAAACAGCAGACAATCATGACACAATCAAGGTCAAAAGTGATCAAAATAGGTATTTATTCAAAACCTATTTCATCTATTCTCATCAAATCCTCCCCACAAGGTAACCTTCAATTATTCATTCAAAATAGGATTAATTACCTAAATTAATTGATTAATTTCCTAATTAATAAATTAATTTTCTAATTGATTATGTGGCCAGTTACCATCTCTCCAAAGGGGGCTGGCCACACCCCCATAAATACCACATCATTTCTCCAAAAATCTAATTCCAACTCTCTTGCTAAATTCTTCAAATTTCTCTAAACACTTTTCCCTCAAGTTCTAACTTTGGCATCGGTGGTTCTTCAGCAAAGCCCTCCCTCCAATTCATCGTGGGCGTATGAGCCTCTTGGCCTTGACCTAAGGTGTTAATTGTTTTGCAGGTGCATTTTCATCCAAGAAGAAGAAGGTAGAAATTTCATCCACAATCTTCAAATCCAACATGATAATAAACTTAAAGTTTGGTAACTCATACAGTTATGACTCAAAACTCAATAACTTCAATTTCAATAAAAAAAAAGCTACTTTACAATGGATAAAAGGAATGCATATGCAGGTAGAGCATCTCCAATCTCTATAAAGCAACAAAATTACATAGTAAAGAACCAGGCTTAAAAATTGCACCTCCAAGAGATGATGTAAAAGACTTTCTATTATATCAAAAGGGACAATGACTCTTTAAATGTAGATAGCAACTATTCACTTGCTAACTATTAAACTTGTTTCTATGATTCAACAGTTAAACTTATTTTTATATTCTTTGAGATCTCATACGTCAAAAGTCACCAAAAACAAATGTTCTAAGATTAGATAACAGAACAAAATCATTCAAAGGTTAGAAATGAAAGTTCACGCTATTTTAACTTAGATTTTGATAATTTATTTCCCACCATTTTTTTTGTCAAAATAAAATATTTCAGGCAATCTTTGCCGGACAAAATGTAACAGCCCTTCCTGAATTATTTTATTGATGGTGTGAAATGTCAATTTTGCCCTTGAGTGTTTGGCTGTGTGTATGTGAATTGGGTTAAGGGTTGGGCCAATTACATTAGGTCCTAATGTTTTGGACCCAATTAGAACTTAGGTAATTGTTGTTTTTGATTGGTGACCAGCTGGACCACACACTCACACCCTCACATTTGCTCTCTCTCTCTCTCCTCATTCTCGTGTTTCTCACCATTTCCGTACAAACAGTATGGACAAGCTCCTTGCAGCCTTTCCAGTCACGGATCAAACCTTTAGAGGCCATATTCGTACTCCTTGTAATCTTTTGAACCCATCCATACCATTTTTGGAACTTGGAACCTTCGAAAACCTGAGAACTTAGAGAAACTGAATTAAGCATTGTTCATGCACTCGAAAATGAGGAAGTTTATAAGGATTTCAAGCTTCTAGGGAGCTTTAGGACTCTCCATGAAGCTCGAAGAAGAAAAACAAGACGATTTGGACGTTAGGAAGTGGAGATCGACGAGTTCAAAGTTTGGCTAGATTATCGAAGTTTTTCCGGCGAGATTCCGACGATTTCAAGGCTTGAATCAGGTATGGTTTTGTTCGTTTTTGTAAGAGCTTCAAAATGGTTTAAGTTTCATGAAGTTTGGTGCAAAAACGAAGAAGATATAAGGATTTTAAAATTTTCCAGAAACTGGCGCCGGCGACTCATCGGGGAAGAAAGGGTATATTCCGTCAGTTTTGACAGAATATGCTAACGGCATTAGGTGATGCCGTTAAATATTTAACGGTATATGCTAGGATTTGACGGAATATTTCTGACGGCATTAACTGACGCCGTCAGTGTGCCAGGCACGTGCTTGCGCTTGGGGGGCGCATCTTGCCGTGCCTTTGTCGACTCGTGAACCATCGAAAAATTATTTTAAAAATTTTGGTTGTTTGTGAGGTTGTGTAGATCACGTTGGTATATCCAAATACCAAAATTGAGCTATGTATGAGAAGTTATTTCCAAGTTTCGTTTATGTGCTTTAAAATAACGTTTATATAGTTGTTTCTCATATAGGCTAGACCTATCCGGAGGCCGAGCCTTGCCAGGCTAAGCACGGGGGTTACGACCCGGCTACATATCAGCGAGTGGGTTTTTGGTTTTCCGTATATACCTTTATACATGTTATTTTTCCCAGAAATTGTTTATAATTGAAAGTATGTTTTAAATGTCATACATATGAATTTACTTTTAATATACGAATTAGTATATGACGCATATATATGAATTGGTGTTGTGGACGCTCAGGTGAGTACCAGGTAGGTTATGATTGGTTGATGAGAATTTATGGTAATGATGTTATTTGTTGAGAGCTCATAAACTTGCACCCCGGTGTTAGTGCTCTCGTCTAGAGTTAGGGTATAGTCTTTCACGTGATGTTCACCTCTCGCACCATATGCTTACCTTGGATCCAAGTTAGGTGCACAATCCTGTCATATACTTGTAGGTGACCCGCGATTATTCGCACAGTCTTCACGTGATCGTAGCACTAGAGCATATTTATTTTACACTCGTTTATGTTGTGCAGACCACTAGAGGTGGTGCTGATTTATGTGCAGGATATTTGATATGGTTGAGATTGATTATGAGCTATAGATTTAGCCGCAGGCTGATTTGTTACCTGGCATTCATATTTATTCGTTGAGATACTTTGGCATGGCATACTCTTGGCATACATTTGTTTATCACTAGTGCTGAGCATGATTTTGAGAGAGAGATATATATATATATATATATATATATATATATATATATATATATATGAGTATATACTTTATTTATGGGAAATTATACAGGTTTTACGGCGAGGGGTTAGAACTTTTGAGAAATGAAATGATTTTGAAAAGCTTTGTTTTTGCCCACTCACGCCTTTTGTTTTGCACCCTTCTAGGTTTTAGGTAGGGTTTGTTGGTGGCTTACGAGGGTCCCAGCGGAAGTTTTGATAGACCATCACTTTTGTAGGATAACCCTTGGGTGTTATTTGAATTTAGTACTTTTTTTGCTTGACTGCACTTAGACTATTTATGCTCTGGATATGTAATCACGCTAAATCTCGTCATTAGTACCTTCTTCGGCTAGTGCTTTTATTTAGCTTGGTTTTATTTTGGCGTTTTCCCTTATGCTTCTCATTTTCGCACTGTGCACATGGTTACGTCACCCTCACGTGACGACTAGCACGCCCTACTCTTGGGTCGGGGTGTGTCAGTTTGGTATTAGAGCATTAGGTTGCAGTCCTGCTTATCTCATGAATTTTCTAATGTTTTGGGGTCTTCTGTCAGAACTATGCCGCCTCGTGGAGAGCCACGTCCTTCTGACAAGACCAATTTCCCTAATATTGCTCAGTTAGGGGAAGCTATTGCTAGTGCCATTCAGTCTGCAATCTGCCATCCTCAGCGGACTCCTTTGGAGTCAGTGTATAATCTAAAGTTGCCTACTTTCAAGGGTAACGAGGGTCACAAAGGGTTTGAGCGCTGGCTCAATCAGATTGAGTAGAAGTTTCGGGTAATGCAGAGTCAGGGGAGTTTTCCCGATGATAAGTAGGTAGAGACCACTACTTGGTTTTTGGATGAAGAACCTGCATCCTGGTGGGGACATGAAACTTATGGGTGGACACCCGAGAAGGTTGCAAACTGGGAGAATTTTAAGCGGTCATTAAAATTAGGGATTTTCAAATCTTAATTCCACCCTTTGATCCCCAAATCTAAAGAGAGGAAAACAACTAATAGTTTTAATAAAGCAAAAGGTAAAGTTTTCTAGAGAGAGAAATAAAAGAGAGAACACTGATTTGAGGAACGCAACGGCTACTTTGCAGTAGTCGGGAGTGGAGCTCCAATCAAGAACTACAAAAAGGGTTTTAGCCCCTAAGGGTTTTCTTTGGTTTCTAGATAGAGAAAGTGAGATTATGATCAAGGCTTTTTTGCAACGAAAAGAAAGAACCCACTGTGTGTGTGGAAGAGAGAGAGAGAAGAGAAAGAGATCGGGAAGGAGGATAGATTAGATAGGAGAGATCCAAGGTTAGGCAGAAAGTCAAGTGAACATCTAAATGAGGTGAGGTCGAGAGAGACATAGATTAGTTTTGAGTGAACAGTAAGATTAAATCTCAACCAAATCTGACTATTATTAACTAATATTATATATATTTTGGTAAGGTTCAGTCTTACCGAACAAACCCAAGTTTTTTGTTTTTGTTTTTTGTTAAACTAAATAACATTAATCTGGCCAAAGATGCCAAAGTTTTACAAGAGAGCCTACACAGAGGGAAACAGGCGAGCACGGCACCATGATAAGGTAGTACAAGGAGATACATGAAACCCAACACCGCACCTAATGCAAAACTGTCACTCCTTACACTACCCTCAAGGACCTACTGTAGGCATGGAAGACCATCATTATAGAGAACATGAACTTGGGAAGATGGAGGTCTGTTAACCCAAATAATGTTGCAAATTTCTCTACACTGTCGCGACGCCAGAAGGTTCGCAACCTTGTTGGCCAATCTTGGTATCCAAGACCAACGACAGTCGTGAAAAGACTGTCCCAATCTAATACACTTCATTAGTACAGGGAAAGTTTCTCACCTGCCCTTTAAAGGTGAGTCCTGCAAACATGAAGTGGCTTCCAAGGAATCAGATTCAATAATCACAGAATTTCAACCCATCATGTGCCCCATTTCGCAACCGTGCTTGATGGCCAATGCCTCCACCATGTCTATACTCTTAGCCTTTACACCATACCTGCATGCACCCAAAATATTTCCACCATCATCTAGTGCAACCACCCCGGCAAAACCCGAGCCAGAGTTCACCTTCCAACTGGCATCAACATTAATCTTTATGAACCCCGGGTTTGGAGGAGACCACCTAGCCATAATCTCCCCTGATCGAGCAACGAAGGGTTGGCGAATGCCGAAAAACTGGGTAGCTTCCTTGAAAGCCCCAATGGAAGTGGAAATTGCTAAAACTACATGCCTGGGATTGATTTGTTGTTGGTTTTAAAGAAAGTTACATCTTGTTTTCTAGATTTGCCAACAAGTAAATGCAATATAAGACTTTACCTTTCTCTTATCACTCTTTAACTCATTAACCGCCTCTAAGCAAGCAGTCAGCCATTTTGCCCAAGTGGTGATTTCGTCCTACTGGATCCGTATGTTCAGTGCTCCCCCGAACCATACCACTTCCACCCACGGACATAGTAGAAAAAGATAATCGATAGACTTCTTATGTGCATTACAAATAGGACACATAAGAGATGAAGATGATCTTTTTTCTTTTTTCTTTTTAAATAGACTCATCATGGTAGCAATGGCAGCATGAAGGGTCTTCCACATAATGTACTTAATTTTTGGTGTAGCCTCTATGTTCCACACCAATTTCCATATGTAGATTGGAGTGGTGGCCGAAGTTGAGGATCTCAAAATCCTTGGTGGTTCGTTCCTGGCATAAGCCCAGTGGTAACCTGAGTGAACCATGTAGGCCCTATTTTTTTCGAATAGCCACACCATTCTACCTCGACACGTCCGGTCACCAATGGATGTCCCCAAAATCGCTTTATAGTCATCCTGTGACACAAAAGGTTTCAAAAACTCAATATCTCATTCCCCAGTATCTGGGCAAATTAGGGAGTTCACCCTCCAATTCCTTGTAACTTGCATAGTTCCTAGCGGTTTCGGTTTACCCGATACCATTCATTATTTTCCAGTGAGATCCCGAAAGCAAGATATCTCTGCCCACCAATAGGCTAGACCAAGCCCATGAAGCTCGACCGCCTCTCTTTGCTTCCAGGAATGAGTAATTTGAAAATATCGAGCCTTTAGAACTCGCGCCAACAACGTATCCGGCTTCGTTATCAATCTCCAACATTGCGTTGCCAAAAGAGCATCGTTAAACTTTTCAAAGCTCCTAAAGCCAAGACCTCCATCAACCTTTGATTGACATAGTTTCTCCTTTGAAACCTAATGGATTCGGTTTTGACCACCTCTTTGCCCCCACCAAAACCTGGAAATCATTGCATCAAGTTCATTACATAGCGTTGTAGGGAACTTGAAAAGGTTCACCGGGTATGCTGGGATAGCTTATGCCACCGCTTTGATCATTACCTCCCGCCCCGCTTGTGATAGTGTGGATTGTTTCTACCCTTGAATTTTCCCCAAAAGTCTTCCTTTCACATAGGCCAACCCGCATTTCTTCAACCTTCCTCATATAGCTAGGACACCCAGATAGGGAGCCAGGTCTCCAACCATCACAATTCCAAGAATCTCGGTCAATTCTTGAGTTAAAGCTTTTGGAACATTGCCCCTGAATAAAACACTTGACTTCAGTTTATTCACTTGTTGTCCCAATGCCAAATAGTATTCATCAATTAACCGAATCAAGTGTCGACAGTTTACCTTATCTGCCTTAAGGAAGATCAGAGTATCGTCTGCAAAGAATTCATACTGAATTACGTACTAAAATTTTCGGTATCAGTTTGGTTAGGTACCGAATTTTTGGGTACTTTTGTTTTGGCCTTTTTTGGTATTTTTTTCGATATTGTTTCGACCTGTTTCGGAATTTTCATTATTTTTTTCCACCCGTACATTAAACAACCTAGCTTTTGGTTTAGGAAAATAATTTCCCTTATAATTCACCGCGAAGATTTACTGGTATTTCAAGTCAATCAAGTTGTGTCATAAAGGTAAATCAAAACACAAGGTAATGCGTGATTATGTTAAATTTGGCCAAGATGATTGGAAGCAATTCGATTTTGGTTTTGTTCTACCAAATAGATCATACTGTTACAAAGTGCAGATTGAAATATAAGTGGTCTTTGAATCAGTTGTGAAGTATGGATTGCAGCAAAAGGTTCATAGATTCTATATTTTGAGATGTATATATAGGTAGATTGTGAACAAAGCCAACTGGGCGTGTGAAAGTTACAACTTACACCCTATATATACACACGCATACACACACAAAAGAAACAATATGAAACAGAAATTTGACTGTGTTGGTTTCTATTAACTGAAGCTTCTCTCTCTTTTAGTAAATATGTAATCGAAGCTTCAGTAACAATAAATCGAGCTTTCATAACAAAAATAACAAAGAAAAAAACACAAACAAAAACCGATCATCAACTTTAGAAGAAAAAAATTAGATGGTTCCCCACCTTCTACGTACCCTTCTATTTTTAGTCACATACCAGCCCAGGGTTCTTATATATGTACTACTACATTCATTCATTGCTTCACCAAAGTAAACAATTAATTACAAATTTATTTAGCCTCTTCAATTAACTAGCTAGTCTTGAAAAATGGAGTCCCCACTTTCTAATCATGTATTGTTCTTCGCTTGCTTCCTCATAATATTTCTCTCTTCTTATCCTACACCGGCATCCATTAGTTCGGAGTGTTTGCAAGGCAACCGGAGACTCTTTCGGTCAAAACTACACTCTATGCGTAAAAACTCTCTGGTCAGATGCTCGAATTCGATCATCCGCAACATCCAATGATCTCAAAGAACTTGTTATAAATATTCTTGAGGTTGCAGCAGAAACTGCTATGGACGCCCAAGAGTTGCTTAACAATTATCAGCCCATGATCAAGAGCAGCAAAGAAACCAAAGGAATTCAATAGTGTGCGCAATCGTACGGATCAGTTGCTTCGTGTTTCCGGGGCACACAAGATGAGGTCAAGGAAGAGGACACCATGGTAAACTATACCGTCGCAAGGGTCTCCGACGACATTGGTGTATGTGAGAAAGCATTGAGTTCTGATGGGGTGAAACTTCCTACTACAATATCCACCAGACTCCAGTTGGTAAAGTTGTATAACAACATTGGATACACCATCACTATTCAGTTACTAGGTATCTGGCTCCGCCACTAGACTCTTAATTAATTATACATAACTACAAGGATCTTATTGAGTGTTGAACTAAATAAAAAAATGTATGTGCATGGAGCGCTGTAACAATAACGACTGAGAGTATGGATCTTCCTTGTAACAAAAATGAAAGAGGACGAAACAATGATCAATATAGCAAACCTTATATGTATATAACTATTTACTAATTTAACTACTACATAATAACCACATGCCTGTGCAATTATCAAAGAGACAGGCCAAAGATCCACTTCCTACGACACCGATATTGTTTCCAATTGGGTAATTACCACCTGCATAATCCGTCAGATGTGAGATTTTATCACAAAAGGCCTTGGTATTAGTTAGAGTGGGTTAGGATACTTAAACTCCAATTATCTCAGAGATATGTTCGTGTGAGATATTTCAACATGCTCACTCACGTGGGACCTAATTAGTGGGTCACGTGTGAGAGATCCGCACATCAACAACCACATGGAGCCAAGAAAACTCACCCTACACGAGGGGCCAAGGGATCCACCATCATCACACGAGGCCAAAAGGACCCACCCATCACGTGGCAGTATCGGCATGCTCCCTGTCTCTCATACCATATGGAATTATCAGAGAGATGGGTCAAAGGTCCACTTCCAACATTACCGATATTGTCCCCTGTGATAACCTATCCCTAATTTTAAGTTTTTATAAATTTTGATGAGTGAAATTACTAAAATGCCCTCGAGGCAAAAGTGTTGATTTTTGTTGACGACCTTGTAGTGTCATGTAAGATCCGTTTCTTGGCGTATCCTTATAGTATTCGTCGTTACAAACGCGTGGGCGCAAGCAGAATGTAATTTGGAGCTATAACGAATGAGTTATTAACAAACAAAGTTATGGGTGAAATGATCATTTAACCATAATCTGGAAGCGCCACTTTGAGGGCTGTGATGGAGAAAGGAAAGAGTTGGATGGCTGGGATTGAATTAAAAAAATTAAAATTAAAAAAATTAAAAATTAAAAAAGGAGATAGAAACTGCCAGATGGTAGGAATGGAGAAGAGAATGAGGATGGACCAACCAGAAGAATGAGGTGAGGAGATGGCCGAATCGGGAGAGGAGAGAGGAATGAGATGACAAATGGGAGAATAGAGAAAATAGCTAAATGAGGGAATGGGAAAGGTAGCCAGAACCTTCCCCAACCCGTTTGACTCCCGTGACCTGGTTGAAGATATGGGTTCCACATTAATTTTCGAATCCATCTCTGGCGTTTCTCCAGTGATTCACGATGCAAGACAACTTAGAAACAAATTAGCATCAATCTCTCCTACATATTCACCAAGAAATCAAAGACATTGGTCTCGATTTCATAAGAACCGCACCAGTAGGTGCCAGGGAACTTTGATGGCGATCCACCATTTCTGAAGCCACCACCGTCGATCTCTACCATCAAACAAATTCCTTTGAGCTCAGGAACAATGCACAATCATTGGTTGGAGCGTCGGAGTTGATTTAAGGATGAATCAAGAACACCCAACTTCTAAGGTTTCGGGGAGTTTGTGACGATTTGAAACTTTTCCTGGCCAAATTAGATTTGGCCATAGGTATAAAACTTGCTCTACTCGTTGAGATTTTCATTCTAATAAAATTTGAGAATTTTTAAAAATAGTTGAATTTTTCGACGAGTCAGGGCAGCTGGCAGCCGCCGCATGCAGCAGCGTGTGGGCCAAGACCCAACCTGACCTTCCTAAGATAATTTGGATGCCCCAATTCCATATTTGGCATCCGATTAATGAAATTCCATTGTATGGGTATAATTTCGCTAAGGTTTGCCACTTGGACATTATGTGAATCAACGATCCGACCGTTGAATCGTCACCAAACCTTAATATGTTGTAGTACGTAATATTTGAGGACCATAGGAACATTTTGGATCAGGAATTCGACATACGGATCTTCCCGAAGTGGAGTTGTAAGTTTGTAAAATAAAACATTGACTGTCACTTGAATTTGCAATTGGCAGAGATCCAACCGTTGAAGCGTAATGAAATTTTAGTATGATGTTCTAGAAGCATATTTTGGTTCTTTGGAAGTTACAGATTGGAAATCCATGGTGTGGATCTTTCGGATTGAGTTACGTAGGGTTGTAGACCCTAGGGTCGACCATTGATCGACAATTGACTTTTGGTCAATGGGTTTCAAATCATTTTAGAACATCCTTGGGGATGTGTTTTATGTAAGTTATGTGTTCCCTCAATAAGAATTCAGAGACATGATTTGATAATTGTTCTAGGCACCAATCATTCGTGATGCCTTGATATTCATGCTAGAAAGTTGTAGCGCTGACTTCAGGTGAGTGGGTTTTTTCTTCTTTTTATGGTATATATATAATTGATAGTTTTCTCAAATGATTTTAAATTGATTTATGCATATCATGCCATGATTAAATATCATTATTAGAAATGTTGTACTATTATGGAATGCTCAAATAAGTATGGGATGCGCAAGTAAGTCAAGGTAAGGTTATTATATTGATTGAAATGGTTGAATCATTTTGGCAAGCATATGTTCATGTAGTGCTCACCATTACTACACCTCGATGTTAGTGCTCCTGCACTGGGCTGGGGCCAGTCCTTCACGTGTATGTTCACGTCTCACACCGCAGGCTCACCTTGGATCCAAGTAGGTGCTAGCCTGTCGTACATACTGCATTAGGCAGTTTTAACTCGTAGGTGACCGTGCATAGCACTAGCTTCATGTGATCGTAGCACTAGAGCATATATCATTGCACCTAGCCTGTTGTACAAGTGACATTAGGTGACTCCGACTCGTGTGTTAACATAGACTGATGAGCAATAGGTAAAGTTGTACAAGTCACATTAGGTGACTCTAACTGACATGATAGTATAGATTTTTTAGATGATGACCATATTATATCGCTGTTGAGATATTCTACTATGGTATACTTCTGGATTTACTATTGGCATGTATTTGATTTCATACTTATACGTAATATGATTTTCTTGAAACTATACATGTTTTACAATAAGAGGTTATATGTTTTCAAAGGTTTTCATTAAAACTTTATTTTTAGGCCCACTCACGCTTGTTTTTTTCCCATCTAGGTTTTAATAACTGAGATTTCTTATTGAAGAGGATTATTGGCAAATTTTGGTGTAGATGATTACCATCGATGGTATAATTCTCACCCTATTTTACTGTAATATACTTATGCTCAATCATCACATTTGGGTTCATTCCCGCTCACCAACGCACTCTTATATTTAGGCACTTTTAGGTTTAAATTTATACACATTTTCTACATCACTACACTTTATGGTTTCGTCACCTTCCAGATGTTGGCCAACACAGCTCGATTTGGAGTCCTACTAGACATCCCGGGTCGGGGTGTGTCAGTTTGGTATCAGAGCATAAGTTTGGGCAGTATTGTGTTCATCACACGCATAATGTAAGCATTCTCGGTCTTTGAGCCTAATTTTCAAATCTTGCCACCTCATCGAATACGAAGAATGTGTTAGCCTTTATAAGTCTTGCATGACTTAGCTACTAATCGACATTCTAGAACATCATTTTGGAGACTGCCTCTAGACTTTAAACAAAGAACCTTCCTGCTAAGGAAAATCTCTTTTTGGAGACAAGTTTATGGCCCTGAGGTAGGGCTAATGTATCGGTGGTGGTGTATCTCCAAAGTTTTGTCAATTAATCCCATCATTATCCTTCCACCATCATCACTTAACCTTCAGAGATAGGAATCGAGGAATGGTTTTGATTCTTTGGAAGTACCTGTTAGTACATCGCAAATTCTATTTCCTACGAAGCTCTACTTCTCGTCGAAATTTCTAGAAATTTCTTGAACAACAATGTGGTGCTAGAGTGGTAGCATTTGACGGAGGAACACTTGGGGAACGATCACCGTTTATCCCCGATTGTACTAATTTTTCAAGCATAGTTATGATTCTGGATCTTCATAAGGAAGATCAAATCTCTTTAAACCTGTTCTAAAGTAGGTTATTAGCAAGTTCTTTTCTGATCTTAGAACTTTCAACCAACATTAGCTTCCAGATTTACTTTCAATGTTGTATTCATCCATCTAATGGGTATAAGCATGAGAGTTTGAATTGTTATACCTTCGGGTAGCAGAAAATCAAGAAGTAGTAAGTAGTTTGCCTTTGAACCAAAGAAACCACCTCCTAGTACCAGTTCTTTACCAATCTTCTGAAACCATCCACTTGAGTGGGCTCTAATCTATAATCAGCCTATTGTGGCGCTACTAATTGACAACAATGTCTGATATCCAGGAACTGTCAACCAGTATTCAGGCAGTATAATTTCTGATACCCGATTCATGCTAGTATCTGGGAGTTATACCTTTATGCCAGAACGCCGTTTCACAGTTTCAAGGTAACGAACAACATCAAAATATTTTAAATGCGTTAATTAGCGATGCAACTGATAGACTGATTAACAGTGACTACCTGAGCTAAAGAAATTAAAAACCATGGAAACTTAGGAGCAAGCATTGTAGGAGGACAGTAGACTCACCGTTGTGTTAACCGTATCACCATTCTAGGTAACCAAAACATCTTTGACCAATCACTTTACTAGTCACCTCCATCGACAAACATTAGAAGTGCGGCACTGGTCAAGTCCTGTTGTTAGAGTGAAACAAGTATTAGGAAAGGTACAGATACTTACTAACGCGTGTTGTAGAGAAAGAAGTAGTATGGTACGATTTAAGGATGCATAATTTCAGCGTCACTTCTCAAAATTTGCCTGAGTTATCACTGATGCGAAAAGTTTATTACACCATTGATCCACTTTCTCATACTACATCAGTTTCTCCTGCATCCTTTTCACACACTTACATCATTGAGAAGACTTAGTTACAAAAGCTTACCGAATAGGAATTTATCCAACCAAATGCTTTGTCTTAGGAAACCTCAAACCTAGTTTAGAAGACGAAAAACCAAACTTAGGGTTTGTACCTGGATTCCTGGCAACTCAATCGGGTGACGATTAAAAACCATTAACTCGTACTTCGAATTGATGGTCTCTTTGACCAACTTCGAGTCTGAGTTTTCTTCCTTAGTGTGAAAAATTTGTAGTAGTCATTCTAACGACCTTCTCACTTATCCCAACATCAAGATCAATCTTTCTAAACACCGGTAGTCAGCTTTATACCAAAGTCACCAACCATTAACTTTGATTAAATTAGTACTTTTCTTAGGAGATGTGATCTTAGTAAAGGATATTCTTTTCTTTTTCATAAAGGTTGTAGCGGAAGAAAGTTGACATTCTCACAATGTGTTGTGAGATTCGAGTTATATTTGGTCTGGTCGAGTCTTTCCACAATTGGTTAGCTATTTTTTAGCTATAATGTTTTCCTCAACCATTGGCCGAGGAAAGCTAGTTTAGCTTAGGATGTTGATTGTAAATCAAGTTTCTAACAACTGGACCTTTGTCTCATCTCACCTTTGTTATACACATTTTGATAACATTGATCACTTAGAAATCCGCGATGACATGTCTTTTTTTGGATGTTTTGACCATGCAGAGGCATTATGACGGAGTATCGCTTTTATCTCCCAATATGTAGAATCGTTTGAAATGAACATGCTTAGAGTCAACAGTTACTGTCTTTACTTGAAAACTGGATGACACTTCTCTGTAGAGAAATGTGTCCAAAAATCTCTATCAATCTTAGACCTCTCAAATACATATCCATTCGAAAAGAATCAGATTTCTGACAATGGCAATAGAAAAACCAAATCAACATCTACGAATACACAATCGTGTATCATCCTCGTTGTGTAAAATTAATTACTGTTCACCATAGTGAAAGATGGATCTACCCTTGAACATCTTTAGTTTGTCTTATCCCATTCTAGTTGGGATTCATGAGTATTGATTTAACATCAATTACAAATGAGCAAGAATTATTCATGTGGTTATAATCACTTCCTGTATATGAACAGAGTTGGGAAATATCACCATAAGTTCTTGGTACGAGGTATTTTGTACATGTGGAGATTATGATATTATTTCAGTGATTGTTGATCGATTTGACAAGTCAGTTTATTTTTCATTGGTTTAGAGTGACTAGATTTTAATACACTTGGTAAAATTACCCATTCTTGAATTTTTCAAATTTTCTGGCATTTCAATCAACATCTACTTCGACCATGATTAAATAGTCACCTCTTTGTGCTGGAAGACATTCCAATCAACCTTGGGTACGTGTTTACTCTAATGCACTTTGTATCATTTCTGAGGCAGGTAGACTGTTCAAAAGAATCATTCGGACTTTGAAATCTGGTAGTGATCATTAATTCTTCAATCACCCAACAAATACTTTGCTAAACGAATTTTACCGTTGGTGATTGAATCTTCTAGAAGCTACCATCGTAGCAAGATGTGATGCATTCACTCCAGTTACCTTGTATCCTAGATTTGATGGACTTGTTTTGACCCTCAAATTCTTGAGTGTTATGTTATCCTTCTCGACATAATTTTTCGCTAAATTCAAGAAATATTCAATATGAATTTGCTCATTATGGTATTGTGAACTGCATTGTTTGAATATATAGTATGTTTGTCATTATTGCATCTTGTAGTGACATGTGGTTCACTTCTAAGCCTTGGGAAGTCTCTTTGAAGGCTATGGGTACTAAGTTGTTGTCATGTACCACAAATGAACTATTTGGATCCTTATGACATGTTACATTATCCGTTCTATAATTTTAGCATGATAGTAGTATATACTTATCTTTGTTAGAGTTACATGTAACTACGGTTACACTTTCGGTTTTTGGCTATGGTACTCTTTGAGCCGTGGTATAGAGATTCTACGCGCAATACCTGATTGACAGTTGAGTATTATGACTAGGTATTTGAATGATCGAGATTACGATACAAAAAATTTGATGGTATTGATGATGTTTCCCGATAGGGTAATACGTGAGCACAGTCCAGGCGCTAATCAGACGATTTATACGTATTTTCAATAAGGGGCAAGATGGTAATATTTCACCCTCAAGAATTTGTCACTTACTTATCAAGACAACAGTGAGTTGTCGGTATTGCGGGCTGTAGACCGTAATATCACTTATTTGTTGGCTTCGTTAAGCAAGTAGATAAGTAGGTCATTCTATGTTAGCATTTGTATTTACTTATTCAATGTTTGGGCTCGACCCAAAGTTATTAAACGCTTATCTTCAGAGTACATAACGCAACGAGTGCACAGGTGAAAAAAGTCTATGTTCAGTTTTAATTTCAGTACAATTACTTTAACTTTATGTTATTACATATATATTTATTTTGACGAGATGTTATTATACATACGTAAATACTCTTGGCTTTATGTTTTTATAAAAAAAGTATTATATTATAGGATTGGGCTGGAGGAGAAGGAAAGTAGGAGTTTGGGGGCACGAAAGAGCAATGATTGCACTCCAATCGCGACAGAATGGCATTCTCCTTTACGTAACTACTCTAACTTGATATCTTCCTTTACATATTCATTTTCCTGTTGTCTTTCCATTACTTTTGTATAACAAGTGATTTCAAATTTCGAGGACAAATTTTTTTTAAGGTGGGTAGATTGTGACAGCCTGTCCCTAATTTTACGTTTTTAGAAATTTTGATGAGTGAAATTACGAAATACCCTCGAGGCAAAGGTGTTGATTTTTATTGACCACCTTGTAATGTCACGTAAGATCTGTTTTCTTAGCATATTCTCATAGTATTTGTCGCTACAAACGTGTGGGCGCAAGCAAAACGTAATTTGGAGCTATAACGAATGAGTTATTAACGAACGAAGTTATGGGTGAAATGATCATTTAACCATAACCTGGAAGCGCCACGTGAAGGGCTGTGATGGAGAATGGAAAGAGTTGGATGGTTAGGATTGAATTAATAAAATAAAATAAAATAAATGAGATAGAAACTGTCGGATGGCAAGAAGGGAAAAGAGAATGAGGATGAACCAACCAAAAGACTGAGGTGAAGAGAAGGCCAAATCGGCAGAAGAGAAAGGAAGGAGTTGACGAATGGGAGAAGAGAGAAAATAGGGAAATGAGGGAAAGGGAAAGGTAGCTAGAACCTTCCCTGACCCATTTAACCCATGCGAGCCGGTTGAAGGTTACTTGGACATTATGTGGCATCCGATTCCATATTTGGATGCCCTAATTCCATATTTGGCATCCGATTAATGAAATTCCATTGTTTGGGTATAATTTCGTTAAGGTCCGTTACTTGGACATTATGTGAAACGACAATTTGACCGTTGGATCATCACAAAATCTTAAGACATTATAGTACGTAATATTTGATGACCATAGGAACCTTCAGATCGGGAATCCGACATATGAATCTTCTCGAAGTAGATTTGTAAGTTTGTAAAATAAAACGTTGATTGCCACTTGAATTTGCAATTGGCGGAGTTCCAAATGTTAGATCGTAAATTTTAGTATGATGTTCTAGGAGCATAATGTAGATCTTTGGAAGTTATGGATCAGAAATCCATGGTGCAGATCTTTCGAATTAAGTTACGTAGTGTTGTGGACCCTACCAACGATTGACTTTTGGTCAATTGGTTTCAAATCATTTTAGAATGTCCTTGGGGATGTGTTTTATGTAAGTTACGTGTTCTATTGATAAGAATTGTGAGATGTGATTTGATCATTATTTTAGGCGCCAATCGTTCGTGATGCCTTGATATTCGTGCTAGGAAGTTGTAGTGTAGACTTCAAGTGAGTAGGTCTTTTCCTTTTTGTGGTATATATATGATTGATAGTTTCCACAAATGCTTTTAAATTGATTTATGCATATCATGCCATGATTAAATATCATTATTAGAAATGTTGTACTGTTATGGAATGCTCAAATAAGTACGGGATGCGCAGGTAAGTCAAGGTAAGGTTATTATATTGATTGAAATGGTTGAATCATTTTGGCAAGCATATGTTCATGTAATGCTCATCATTGCTACACCCTTATGTTAGTGATCCTACCTCGGGCATCCTTCACATGTATGTTCACCTCCCGCACAACACGCTCGCCTTGGATCTAAGTAGGTGTTAGCCTGTCGTATAAACTGCATTAGGCAGTTCCAACTTGTAGGTGACTATGCATAGCGCTAGCTTCACATGATCGTATCACTAGAGCATATATCATTACACCTAGCCTGTCGTACAGGTCATATTAGGTGACTCAGACTCGTGTATTAACATAGACTGATGAGTAATAGGTGCAGTCGTACAGGTCACATTAGGTGACTCCGACTGATATGATAGTATAAATTTTTGAGCTTATGACCATAGTATATCATTGTTGAGATATTATGCTGTGGCATACTTCTGGATTTACTGTTGGCATGTATTTGATTTCATACTTTTACGTAGTATGATTTTCTATAAACTACATATGTTTTATGACGAAAGGTAATAACGTTTTCAAGGGTTTTTATTAAAACTTTATTTTCAAACCCACTCACCCTTGTTTTTTGCCCCTTCAGGTTTTAATAGCTGAGCTTTCTTATCAACGAGGATTATTGGCAAATCTTGGTGTAGACGATTACCATCGATGGTATAATTCTCACCCTATTTTGATGTACTATATTTATACTCTGTCATCACGTGTGAAATGAGTTCATTCCCACTCACCAGCGCACTCTTGTATTTAGGCACTTTTAGGTTTAAATTTATACATATTTGCCACATCACTACACTTTATAGTTTCGTCACCTTCCAGGTGTCGACCAACACAGCTCGATTCGGAGTCCTAGTGGACATCCCGGGTCAGGGTGTGTCATCCCTAACTTGGTAATTACCACCTACACAATCCATTAGGTGTGGGATTTTATCACAAAATGCCTCTGTATTAGTTGTAGTGGGGTTAAGATATTTAAACTCTTCATTTCTCAAAAATACGGTTATGTGATATATTTCAACAACATCAATCATCCAATGAGATTGACTTAAGCACATCTCACTCGTCATGAAGCATATAACTCAACATGAGTTCGGATATGCATAAGCTGAATATTGGGCTTAAATGTGCATAAAATGTAAATTAAGGTAAAGTTACTAAGCTACTCATAGCCCCATATCTATCATAAAGTGTGGTGTATAAAGTTTGAATCGAATGATTTCACTAATATGTGTAAGGTACAATATATACAAGTTATAGACTTAGAGTACAAGTAACATTTCTTTTGATACAAGAATAATATAAATACAAAATTAGGAAATGTAATCACCAAATCAATTCTTAAAGGCAAGGAGAATCCAAATTTTATTCTTCTTTCCTAACATGCATCCAAATTTTAATCTTCAAGTGCCGATAGGTCTTGCTTTGTAAAATCTTGAGGGTACAATTGAGCAAGGCGAAGTAGCTTTTCTTTGTGAAAAGCTACAAAAGAATCATTTGGACTCAAACTAGCCAAACATATGAGCAATTCGGTACTTGTCTCATTGAAACGATCATTTAACTCTGTAAGTTGGGAATCAATGACAACGAAAAAGAGCTCAACTTTGTAACGATGACGGTTGGTCTTTTTGTGGGTATTACGGCGCGACCTCCCTTGAGCTACATATGCCTCATCCATGATAATAACCTCAATATGATGTTGGACACAAAATGACGATACTTTGTCAACCAAAAGATCAAACCCCTTATTATTCCTCATGTAGAGTAGTTGTTCTTTACATGTGTTGACTAAAGCCATTGCATTCACTATCTCTTGATCATTCTTTTGTAATGCTTTTGATAAATCATTTGTGATTCCCAATATAGATTTCATCAAAAATAGGAGAAACACAAACTCATAAGATTGTATGTCTTTCAATAACTTATTTTCTTCGGCCACACTATCATTGGTATTATCATCAACAATCATTTCAAGCACATTGAGCATGGATGAGTAAATAGAAATCAAACTAATCAAAGTACCATAATGTGAATTCCATCTTATAGCTCCGACACGTTTGAGACTAGTTTCTTGATTTAAGCCTCGTCCCGTCATAAGAGAATTATTTTGAAGAGCTTTCATAAGTTCTTTTTGTTGCATCTCTCTAAGTGCATCGCGATGCTTACATGAAGCTCCAATATTATTTACCACATTATTAGCCAATAGGAAAAATGTATTAACATCAACATTATCCTTTGCTACGGCAACCAAAAGCTAATTGGAGTTGATGAGCAAAGCAATGAACATGGAATACACAAGCTTATTCATTCAAAATCTTTGTCTTGAGTCCATTGAACTCACCTTTCATATTACTAGCACCATCGTAACCTTGCCCTCGTAAATTGGAGAAGCTTAACTCATTGAAATTAATGAACGCATCAGTAGACTCTTTTAGTGTGTTTGAAGTGGTGTCGGGAACATGTTGAACTCCTACAAACCTTTCAACGACTTTCCCATTTTTGTTGACATAATGCAAAACCACTGCCATTTGCTCCTTTATAGAAACATCACGTGCCTCATCAACCAATAGAGAAAAGAACCTAGAATTCTTTATATCACTTATGATACTTTTAATGGTTTCAATAGAACATGAATGAACAAGATCTTTTTTAATTGAATGAGCTATTAGCTTGAGATTTCCCGGAGCTTTATCTAACACAAAATCCTTTATTTTCTCATCATGATCCGCAAGGAATTGCAAGAGCTCCAAATAGTTACCTCTGTTATTTGAAGTGTCACTTTCATCATGACCACGAAATGAAAGACCTTGTTGCAACAAAAACTTAGTGCAATCAATTGACGCATTCAAGCAAGTGTGATAAGCCATACGAGCTTCTTCTGACTGTTTGACCATAACTGTTTCAATATGTGTTTTTTGATTCATTAGATTACCAACAGCTTCAACAGCTTTATTGTGAAAGCTACCAACCATTTCTACGTGTTTGTCAAAACATGCTCTTGCATGCTTCCAATTTTGAAAGCCTACCTCAGTAAAGACTTCACTACCTGATTGTTAAGAATTGACTTTGAATAGATAGCAATACAAGCAAAATGTAGCATCATTAGATATATACTATATTCCAACCAATGAAATTCTTTCAACCAATTACCAACGAACCGTCGCTCTAAAAGGTTCCATTAATATATATGCTCTTTGGACCTCATCTTGAATATTTGGAGGATAGTCCTTCATTGGAATTCTCTTTCCGGGGTCTCTCTCAAGATTATCCAAATCAACTTTTAACTCATTTTGTTGTGGAATGGAATTACCCCCAATCGGATCAAAACTATTTGGAATAGGATTGGAACTATCCAAGTTTGAAGGTGAACTATTTGGAATAAGATTGTCCGAACTAATGAATGATGATTTTCGCTTGTATTATCATTCCATACTTCTAATTTCTACAAATATCAATTAATAAAATATCTATATCAATTGATGAAACTAAAAAATATGTATGTACTAACACTGTAAAATCTTCAACAAAAAAAAAACAAAAAAACCTATAACACAATCCAAGTAATATCAGAAAATCCAAACGAATCAACAATAAATATGTATGAACTAACACTAAAATAGATATGAAAAAAATTCTAAGAAATTAACAATAAATAAGGTTGATGCTATTCAACAATCCTAAGAAAAAAAATCCTAAAGTAGATATGAAAAACTCTAAGCATCAAGTTCGGCCCCTTTGTTTTTAATTAGTGTTGTTTAAAAAAAAACTAAAACTAAAATCCTAACAAATCAACTAACACTAAAAAGTAAGAACCTAACACTAAATTAAACTTACATAAATTTTAAAGTTGATGTTGATGGGTGATGGCCTTCGGCTGGCTTGGGAAGCATGAGAGGCAGACAATTAGGTTATATAAATTGGTAATGTGAATGATTGAAAGCAATATGACTAATGAATGGGCTTTTATTAAATATTAAATGGTTTGGACTTTTATTAAATATATAAATTGGTAGTGTGAGTGCTCTATCATGTGAGTTTTTAAATTTTTTTTAATGACTTGGCTCAAAACAACGTCATTTTGGCCAAGTCATTTAAGAATAAAATTAGCTTTCTTCTTCTTCCTCCTCCTATTTTGTACAGAGTGCAGCAGCCATGGCTGCTGTTATTCTCCACCATTGCCTAGATTTGGGTGGTCGGCGGGCCAAAGATGGATGTGGTAGGTGCCGGAGGCACATGGGAAATTGGCTGAAACAGAGGCCCAGCCGAGCAGAAGCAGCAAGAGCAGGAGCAAGGGCATGGGCCCAGTCACGCGATGGGCTGGGGCAGAATCAGATATAGGATAGGCGTTGGGTAAGACCCATAAGGCAGCAGGGTGACCAACCAGCGAGGTGCGTCTCGATACAGTGCTAGAGGCAATAGAATGAGCAAACGAAAATGTGTTTTTGTAAAAAATCACATGGCAAGAGATCTACTCACAATTAGTGGCAGGATCGAGACAACAGTAACCCATGTATTGTGATTTTTAACTTTTAACTTATAAAAACATAATCTTTGGAACGAGATGCCAATTTGTTAGTGGTATAAGTCCCTAGGTACGGGTAACAATACGTGAACAACCAAAGGTTCTAAGAGAGCTAAGATCAGGAAGGTGACAATAAAGACGGGCTATAAGAGCAAAACCAACTAAGGACAGGAAACAGGAGAATATTAATAAGAAAATCCACGACGAGAGGCACTTCAACCTAAAGGGACACATGATCGTTAGAAGAATTAAGTAGAAGACGAGTGGTTGTGGCAATATGACAATGTTTGTGTTCTGCTAGGCCATTCAGTTACAGATAGGGATGGACAACAGTTATGGCAAGGGATAACCGCTATTATTTACTCATAACTGTTTATGTTCATACCCGTATAACCGTTTACGCGTTGAGTAATTGAATAAACGGTTATACTCATACCCATAACCGTTTATAAACGTTTAACCATACCCATAACCGTGTATCCATTTAACCATAACCGTTTACCCATTTAACAATAACCGTTTATCCCTTTTTGAACCCGTTTATCATTTTTTTTATCCATTTATTCTTTTTTCACCCGTCTACATGTTTTTTTAACAATTTGAAAATTACAAAAGAAAAATTTGCCATAATTTTCGTTTTCTGACAATTTACATTTTAGCATGCATTTTCCTATTTTAATTATTTAAGTCCTCATATAATTCCAATAATTGAAATCATAGTTTATGAACGATATTTTTCTGCTACACCCAAGCAAGTCTTTAATTATAATCCATATGATTATAAAGTAAAACTTCTAAAAACCAAAAATAGTCATTATCTTGAATACTAAATGATTCAAAGCTCCAAAATATTCCAAAACTAAACACTTTCGAACACTAATGCTTTAGCAAATTCAATCACAAAGTCTCATCAACTCGTTGTCACTAAAAGATACCTACAAAAGATACCTACAAAAGAAATGTAGAAATTGAATTAGTATCCCCTTTAGAAACACTGACACCAATTGTGCGGGTGCAGTTGGTTTCCCCCCTTCATTTTTCTATGCAAATATATATAGTTGATTTTGGGTGAGAATGACTCTCTTTTGTTTAACATTGTATAATTGTAGTAAGAAATTACTCTTTCTTTTTCAACTTTCATTAGATTTCATCATCAAAATCATTCAACTTTCTTGGATCAATTTGACAACATCACAGTTATGCTCTTAAATTCTGGTTTTTTTTTTTTTTTGATACTTTGCATTATCTGTTCTTTATAAACTGAAAGTTTCAATCTATGAAGGTTTGGGCGTATGTCAAAGAGGGCATCATGGCTTGGACATATGCTTCAAGAAAACTCATGACTCATCTGTAATCGAAAAAATTAGAGTTTTTAATTTTACATATATTAAATTAAATGGGTAAATGAATACCCGTTATAACTGCGAGTAATACCCATAATCGATGGATACCCGTTATAGCCGCAGGTAATACTCATAACCACCCATTTAAATTTCACTGATAAATGATTATACTCATAACCATTTATTCGTTTAAACGGTTATCCATAACCATAGCCGTAAAATTTAAATGGGCGGGTAACTGCAGTTATCCAAACCTATGAGTATTTTGTCCATTCCTAATTGCAGAGTGTGGAGACAAGAGATGCATGTACGATGCCATGGATATGGAAAAATCACGAAAGATGTGATTCACGTGCTCTGTGCCATTATCACTTTGGAAGAATGTAATAGAAATGTTGAAAATATTGCGAACCATGAGATAAAGACTTTTAAAGTGGGAGAAAACATCACTTTTATTATGCATAGGGGAAATCCACGAGTATTGACTATAATAATCTTTAAAAAGAACATAATACTTAAATCCAGTAACCTAAATATTAGGAGTCATCCATGCATCAAAGAGAAAAGGTGCAATGAATTAACGCACAAGGCTTACAAAATAACTTAGGAGACCTAGATAAACCCATATTTAAATGAGAAAAGACTTTATTGAACAGATGACCAAGACGCGAATGCCAAATAGAGGGGGAGGCGGCATGGAAGGCAGACAAACGAGACGAACTATGCGGCATAGGTTTAAGAGGTTACAGATCATCTTTAGAATTGCCCTGAAAGAGAGGAGAACCAAATCGTAAGTTTGTAATAAGATAACCATAAGGAAAACTAGTAACAACAACATTATTACGAGTGAACTTAGAAGCAGAAACTAGATTCTTTTTTCAAACTAGGAACATGCAAACATCTTTAAGAGTGAATTTAGATGAACCAAGGTGACGGGAAATTGTACCAATATTAGCAATAGGAAGGGCATCTTCGTCACCAAGAATTGGCAGAAGTATAACCAATATAAGGGTGATGATCCTGAAGAGCACCACAATTGTTGGTCATAAGATGGGTGGCACCAGTGTCAAGAAACCAAGTTGGATCTGAACCATAGCCTGGAGCACCATGAAACCTAGCGACGGAGTAGTAGGACAATGAATGCAAGCCGTGACATTATAACCTAGCGAGTTGCAGTAAGTGCACCAAAAAGAGGGCAGAGCACCAAGGACAAGTAGACCCGCAGAGTTGGTAGATGACCCTAAAATGAGCCATTGCGGCCACCATGACCACTTCCATTCACACGGCCACGGCAAAAACTACCACAACCACCATGCCAGGAAGAATGAGAAGGCTAGTTAGGGCATGGAGGAGGGTGATTGGTACAATATGCCTATTTGGGATAATATTTGAACATTGGGTTTAATTAAAGGAAGACCCAAAATCGTCAATTGAATAAAGAGTGCCCAAAGCCCAACACGGAGCCCAAAAGTCAATTAAGGCCTTTTCAGTCAAGTACAAGCCACTTGCTAGCCTATGGAAGTGACAAGTGATGGAAACTAGCCTACTATCAACCAAAAAGCACTTTCCAGTGACATTTAAGTAAAAAAAGAGGTGATGACTCATTGTCTTCCAAGTGCTTTCGGACAAGTGCACAACCACTACAATCGGGCTAATCTGTCTATAAAACAAGGAAGTGGCCCCAGAGACAAGGACACTCAACCAATCTAACTTACAAACTATGCCCTCAAGCCAGATTTGCAAATTAAAGCTATAAACAGCCTAGATCTCTGATCTTTTAGGCATCGCCTACCCAAAAAGTTTATCTTTCTTTAGTTTAAAGCTCTGCTACTCCCGTAGTATCGATCTCCTTGTGTAAACTTAGTTACCATCCATTACTTTTCAAGCATACAACCTTTGTAAACTCAAAGAAAAGCGTTTGCAAGAAGTTCAACCTTGCTGGACAAGGTGAAATCTTACCTAAAGCTCTTTGTTTGTTTTCTAAACTATTAGATCTGTCATTTAGTATATTATCCAGCATGTATTCAAGTCATTTTTACTTGTGTTTTACTTTGAGAGTTCCATTTGTGCTCAGATCTGGTTATCTTTATGGATCTTCTTGGATGTAAAACAATTCTGGAACCAAACAAATTACTTAAGGGGTTCTGGACACCCTTCCTTCAAGCATACAAGACCATGAACTGAAAGTCCTTGATCTTAAGGCAAGAAAGAACTTAATATGGACTTAACATATCCATGACAATCCTTTGATAACAAGAAGTTCGAGTAACTTGGGGCGCAAGAAACCGACTTAAACACACTTGTTCTACATCTACTATAATGAGATAGTAGTGGCACGCCTGAGCACTTAGTTAATTTTGATTGTGAGACTCAAGACCTGTACCTAAGGCCCCACAAAGGCACCTTTCAGAACTAACTGTGTCTTATTCTTGCAGCGGAAGAGCTCGACCACCAAACATATTCATACCAACATGCCAATCCCCAAGGGAGTTGTGCCAAGATGCTCCCCGGCAGAGAAAATATTTGCCCGAACACAGTTTTAGCACGCTCGGTGGGACACCAGAAGTGTATGCCAAGAAGGAGAAATGAGCAGACTTTCAAGTGGAGTACAAAATATGGGCCACTCCAAGATTTACTCAAATCAAACATGACGAATAGTCCAGAAGATCTTCTTTCCTTACAAAGATCAGTCATTCCAGAGAGCCCAACTTTATCTCAGAAGTCAGGAGAAAAAATAACTAATGAAGACTTACAAGCTACTATGGTGCAAGTCTTGAGAAGTATGGAGAAAATATCTCTAAAAACCAGGGGAAAAGTTAGCAGACTTTGTTCCTTAACAAGAAGTTTGCAGTTGTCCCTTATCCCTTCACTAGGGGAAGAAAAAGATAGTGGAAAGAAGAAAGAAGGATATGAAGTTTATCAGTTAGTAATGGAGGAGATCTCAGAAGCAAAGTTGCCCAACCCCCTGTTATTCTCACTAGATAGTAAGGGGCAAGGCGAACAAGATAAGAAGAAGTATAAGATGCCCCAGATAATTGGAAAGTCTAGTGGGAAGAGTGAACCCACCACTGTGGATAAACCTCCCCCTTATAGGCTACCACCATTGGCCAGTAAGGGATGGGGGCCCAGATGGAAAAAGTCCGAACCAAGGAAAGAGACTGCCTCGAGCATCGATCGTAGCCCAAAGTGGGAGCCTTTTTATACCCCACTTGACAATACTGCTAACTAACAACTCAGTGAGGAGATGGCTAAGTTGTGGAGGATGGTGGTCCAGAACGATCAACCACAAGCTCGTCCGATGTTCAGAGTCACTTACCAAAAACCTTACCCTTAGTATATTGATGAACAGAACCCATTTCCCCTTAACTTCAAGATGTTCGTATTCTCAACATTTAGTAGAGAAGATGGTAGTGTGTCCACTAGGGATCACATTTTCAAGTTCTCAAACCATTGTGTGACATTCGAGGACAATCCTAATTATAAGTTGAGATTGTTTGGAAACTCATTGATCGGTCTAGCTTCCCAGTGGTACTCTCTATTACCCGCTAATTCTATTGCAAATTGGGGGCAAATGGAGATAGTTTTCCACGAGCAGTTTTATAGGATGGAGCCCGAGATGTCCATTAATGACTTGGTGGAGGTGAAACAGTATGAGCATGAGTCCACAGCAGACTTCATGATGAGGTTTAGAAGGACACAGATAAGGTGTCAACTCCCCATTAACCATGCACAGCTCATATCCATTGTTGTTAGAGGAACAGCAAGTGAAGCACTCTTCCAAGGCTCCTCATTTCTGGAAAAACAAAGCCACAATTCACCAAGTAGAGTTTGAAGAAGTTGAGCCGAAATAGGCTGAGGGCTATGGAAGAGATGTGTGCTGCGGAGATGACCACTATTTTCAAACCTTTAATGGTAAAACGGTTGGTCCATCCAGTTAAAGACCAAAATGTGGTAATGAACGATAGGTGATTTGTCCCTATGAAGCTTCCCAAATATCAAAGCTACTTATTTGATTTGACCAAGGCTGCTGAGATCTACAAAGAGTTGGTGTGGGTAAGAGTGATTGTGCCCGATAACACCAAGAAGTTGCCCAAACCAGAAAAGATGAGAGGGAAGAAGTATTGCAAGTTGCATTACACATTCAAGCACTCTATAACTAACTGTGTCTAGTTTAGAGACTGGATACAAGATCTCATTGTCAAACGAAAGTTGCTGCTAGAAAAACCCCAGCTAACATGATGATTTACATAGACCCTTTCCCCGAGGCTCCAATTAACATGATCAACTTAACTTGGACAGAGAAATGGAAGGGAAAAGCCACTTGGGAAGTAAAGGTTGAAAGGCAACCAGCTGATAGACTCATAGAATGAGTTATCAAGTTACCCGAAAGGCCCAAAGCAGCCATAATCAAAGAGGTGGTGATATGCATTAAATGCCAATGTGAATGTGAATTGGAGATGTCAGCGTCTGGAGCCGTTATTGATCAGGAGTTGATAAAAAAAATGAAAAGCTAGATGCTCATTTAAGTGTGATACGGGCAATTGAAAGAGAAATGTTTTCTAAAGATTGAGAGGAGATTCCCAACCAAAAAGGTTGTCAGAGGCCTATGAAGAAGTAGAAGACAATGAGGCCAAGACACCAAGGTAGGTGGACATAAAACCTCCCCAGCTAAGTTATGGCATGGGAGACGTCAGAAGAAAGGAAAAAATCATGAATCTAGTCACAAAGAAGAATTCTGCCCGACTCGAGCAAAAGTGGTATGTGGTTGGAAAGGATAGGAGGCCTGCTAAATAAATGAGACCCTTTATGATTAGAAGGGTCCAAAGGCAACACAAGGCCCACATGAACTCCTTAAAAATCCCTACTACATCTTAAACTTCTAAGAATGTGAAGTTCGAGAAGGTACTTTGTGGAGGCAGGAATCATCTTCACTGGAGAAGCAGAAATGAGGTAAAGAAAGCTAATAGCAAGACCGACAGCGAGGGAGGCCATGTGCCACAAAACCCTCATCTTGGGAATTACCAGATCTTGAAGAAGGCTCAAGATGACATGGTGATGATCCTAACGCCAGTATGGAGCCCGGAGCCAATTTGTTTTGGAACCATCTCACCCGATGGAAGAATGCCCTCACCTTTGTTGGTTGATACTCTTTGTAAGGTTCCAAAACAAATGCCAAACTTTGGTATGGCTCTGGAGGAAAGGCTGCCCGAATTGATACTGCTGGAAGAAGCACGAGTTTGGTTGGACGAATTTCTAAGCCATATTAGGGGCAAGAAAGATGAGCTACCTGGACCCAGTAACTTCCACGTAAACATGGCATATGTTTTATCAGTGATGTTTTGTGTCGAGCCTGATCAGCCCACCACGATGGAGGGTGATTATTTGGCAACAAAACCAATGATGTCACATGTCAATGTTGAAGAAGCAGAGAAATGATAGACGGGCAAAATGAAATTGCCCGAGACCTCTAAAAGCAAGCTCGGAAGAGTCTATTCAGATAGGATGGTCTTAGCCGTCCAAGCATGACCCTAGCCAACCATCTCAAACCTATATATCTAACTACTCATCTGGAGAGAGTACCCTTCAAGAAGATTTTGATTAATGGGGGCTGCAGTTAATGTGTTGCCATATAAGCAGATAAATAGGGTATTTAAAGCTGAAGAGGACCTCATCCCTACAGACCTAATGGTGTCCAGCTTCTCTGGAACCATCACCAAGACCCATGGAATATTACCTTTAGAAGTTAATTTAGGGTCCAAGCAAATCATGATAGCTTTTTTCGTAGTAGATTTCACTTCTACTTATGGAGCCTTACTGGGGAGAGATTGGATCCAACAGAGCCTTTCCGTGCCCTCTACCCTACATCAACAGGTGGCAGTTTACCACGAGGAGGGAGCCACAGAACCAGGATTCTAGGAAATGGTGGAGGCTGAATCATGGCCATTCCTTCCCACAACCAATGTAGCAGAAGCTAATTTCTACAATCTCAGTATTGGGATTCTTCAGTGTTTAGGAGCTAATGAGAACGGCCACTCGACTAAGGTGACAGCCCAAAAGCTTTTAGAATAAGGATTGTTCCTTGCAAGGGAGGAATGAGATAGACCTCACATTGTCATAACACCCCAACACTAGTGATGTTAGAGCAACGAAGGAAGGACTAAGTCATTGCAGTCAGGTCCTTAACCAAGAGACTGTTGGTGTATAAGAAAGAGCAAGAAATAATGGGCTACTGCCGGAGTTTACCATAAGAAGGTCATTTGGTTCTTTACCAAGTACCAAACAACGAGAATATTACTTGGCAAACTTAAAAGGAAAACTTGCAAAAGACATCCAGTAAATACTAAGTTTTAAAGAATTTTTCAACCTTGTGGGATGCAAAAGAAGGTTATTTTGAGAAAATCCAGGCAAGTGAAAAAGAGGTTAAATTATCAAAGCTAAGATTCCTAGAGAAACAAAACAAAGGGAAAGAAAGAGATTCATTTTATTGCAGTCCAACGATTACAAAGATCCTACCCTAGTCTAACAAATTTGCATCCTCGGCCAAGGCAGCTATTCTGGAAAAATAAGTTTGCATGATAGTAAAAATTTTGCCTAGCTCTCTTAGGTTTATATGGCTATTAACAAGTTGTTTCCTGGAGTACTCCACGTCTTGAGAAATCTTCTCCATTTCCTCTACTTTCTTATAAAGACGGTGGGTCAAGAATACCTTTTCAGCCTTCAGCAAGGAAAGATGTTTTTCCAAACTCTCAATCTCAAAGTCCACTACTAAAATCCTGATCTCCATGATTGACCCTTCATTTAATAATGTTGAAGGGTGGCAGAGGTTTGAGTGAGCTTTTCTTGATTACGCTTCACACTATTTGAAGCCCGCTCTACTCGCTAGTGTTGGTCTCTCAATGCCCGAAAATTCTCGAAGAAACTGAGAAAAAAATCATATTAAACCTTCGATAGCAGCTAAGCTTTGTAAAGCCCCACCAAGGCCTTCTCAGCATCATGAAAGACCTTGAGGCTGAAGGAGGCAGTAAAATCCTTCCTCATCTAAGCCTTGAAAATCCAACGAGCATCTTGCAGGAGAGGTGACTCAGAAGAAAGAGAAGAGGATTGCATTTTGGTCTTGATTTGCCCGAGCTTCTTAACCAGCTCGAGTAAAGATGCTGTAGAATGAGTTGTGGGCACCTCTCTGTCAGTTTCAGTAGGAGCAAAGAAGGCAGCCTCGGTGAGCAGATAAAGAAGACTACCAGGAGTAGAAGAATGAATGGAAACAGAAGTAACCCTAATGTTCTTCTTTGGCCAAGGAATGGAAATCCCTACCACCCTAGAGGCCAAATGAGGAATTGGAAGATTTAGTTTACGCACCAGAGGGGGAGGAGATTTCCTTGAGCCTTCTCTAATACCCTGTTACAACCAAACAATGCAGACTGAATAAAAGAGTATACACCAAAGATTGAGGAAGGGCAGAAACAAAAAGTTAGTAAACCTGAACTAAAGCTGAGGCTTTAAGGGAAGGTGGAGGATGAGTTGTCTCTCTGGATGATGGGGAGTGATCACTCTCGCCTATTAAAGGGATTGGAAGTGTGCCTGAACCTTAACCAGAGGCCTATAAATATCAAAGAAAATTGTTAGTGTCAGCAACTCAATCATGAGAAGGGAAAATAGAAGTAAAGATACTTTTATACCTAAGCAGAATCCCGTGTGAAGAAATGAAACTCCTGTGTAATAATGGCAGGTTGAGAAGAAGCATGTGGGCTAGTCACCTCTAAGACCACGAGGATCTCGGGCACTATGAGGTCCCCAAATGCATATGTTGTTGGTAGATAAGGTTCTCGTGCTGGGGGAGACTAAATGAAACGAATGTATATACATGATAAGTATATAGTGAGGAAATAAGGCTTTAGTCACAAAAAGTTAAAGCAAAATACTCACCGAATTGTTGTCCTCTTCTACAAAGTATAGTATCTCCCCAATTGATGGATCAAATTGAGAAGTGGGAACCGCCACTAAGAAGGAAGAAGTTGATGGAGTAAAAGAAGAGCTTTGCCTTGCTTGGGAAGCTGGCTTTCCAGCTTTAGCCTGCAAAGAATAAAAATCAACCATTAACACTCTGGTATGGGTATAAGTACAAGTTCAGAAAGCAAAAAGAAACATACCTTGGATGGATTAGCCCGAGGAGAAAAAACACGTGCTGCGTTGGTGGGAAGTAGGGTGGCCTCGGGCTGAGAAATAATTGCTTCCTTTTGAGCCTAACTCCAAGCAATCGGACAGGGAATTAACAAAAAATGGGGGGAAAAGTCAAAAGAGTAAGTTTGAGATGCAGACCATACCTCTAGTTCCTTGAGGGTGGAATCTCACATATATTTAGCCTCTTGATACATTTTAGCCCCCAGGGGTTCATCCTTTGAAGTAATGGTGGGTTTCTTAGAGGCTTGAAACCTTAGATTCAAAGAAAAAGAAGTTATTAACTTTCAAGCACATAATGCAGTTAAAGGGGCGAAGATTGAAACAAAATTCACTCACAATAAGCTTTCTGTTTCTTCCTACCCACGCATGCCTTTACCACTAAAACAGAAGACTTGGAGAATTTGGCAGCCGCTGCCCTTTTCCTCTTCTTAGTTAGAGTAGTCCTTCGACCAGGAATAGAGAGTTGAGCTCGAGATCTTTCCTCGGGCTCAGAATCTGAACTCTCCACTACTGCCACCCGAGTCTTCCAAGTTGCCCGAGGCTTCACTGAAGGTCCTGCCTCACCCTCAGAGTCCCTAAATAATTCAGAGACATCACCGCCATCCCCAACACCTTGTTTCTCTGCCTTAGTCGCAGCTCCCTAGAAGATCAAGGCATATGCAGCTTCTTCCTCTTCCCCAACATTTATTGCTTCAGTGTTGCCTTGAGCTACAAAATTGGGAGAAAAGAATAAAATAGTAGATAAAGGAAAAGTCATGAATGTTCTAAAACACAAGAGAATATAGGAAGCACTTATTAGAAGAATTGGTTTTTGCGATAAATCATCTCCTTCTAGTTCTCTAACTCGCTCGAGCTAGGATAGGATTTAATGGAGAGTTACTTAAAGAGTTGATCATGTGAATCCCTAATATCTCCTCCATACTTCTTAATCCACCTTGCCTCCCACCTGGTGGAAAAGGATGGGGAACATTCAAAGTTAAGGACCATGAGCTTGCGGGAAACCTTGCTGATAACCTCAAGGCTGCGTTGGGCTACTCGAAACGTGACTTCTGATGGTGAATAGAGGCGATATGATGTTCCGCAATGTACAGAATAAAAAAATGGCACTGGGATAGATTACCTAAATTCCAATTGCTTACTGCAAAAGTTTGGATGATAGACTTCTAGCCCGTGATCATAGCGGTCACTCATCACTCCCCAAGCCAAGGGTATATTCTCTAAAGGCATCTTGGAAAGCTTGATCAGAAAACCAAGGGTATCTCCTTACCACTAAAGCCCTCCACTCTAGATCTGCCCGAGTCATGCAGACTCTGAAGAAGAAAAGGCAAGAAAAGGTAGAATGGTTGGTAGGTGAGGCCTCAACAAGAATTCGGGTATGAGCAACAACCTCAGGAAATTCAAGGTTGGGAGCCCAAAGCTCAGAAAAGTAACATTGAAGCCACACTTAAATCATCCAAGTAGGCCCATTAAGGTTGGTCTCGAACGGAACGCCCTGTGTCATTTCATCAAGAAGATGGTAAAGATAATAAGCAAGGAGGAAAGGACATGTGGCTGCATCATCAAAATTATGTAGTGCTTCCACCAAAGGGATCCATTCGATCTTCACCCCCTTAGACTTCTTGGGGAAAACGTGTTTATTAAGCCAATACAACGAAAAGTACATATGCTCCCGATCTCTGTTGGGTTTAGAGAAAAAAGGCCCAAAAGTTTATTTTGCAAATGGGATAAAACCCGTGAAGGAGGTCGATAGCTTTTGAATGTGGCGGAGTTATACTCCAGGTGAGTTATGGGAGCAGGGCCCTCTGAGCTCTTGGTGGTCAGGCAAGAAGGGGGTGCCCAATCATGGGTAACATCTACAACCCTGCCTAAGGGTCTTAAGCCAAAGAACTGTGCCATGTCTAGGATCGTAGGAGACATCAGACCCATCTTGAAATAAAAAATATTAGTAACCGAGTTCCAAAAGAGGAGTGCAATTGTTAACAACTCGGGTTTAATGACAACAGTAGTTTTCGAAAACATGATCAACTCATAAATACCATTCTTCATCCAGTGTTGCTTAAAGATAGGCTCAAGATCATCAATCCACTTTACCCAAGCTTCATCATTCATCAGAAGGAATCCTCGACGGTGGGTACACCACTTGGATGAAGAAATGCCTAACTTAGCCAAAAATGGTTTCAGAGTGAACTAGTTTGCCTTGGGCATATTATTTTCCACAACAACAGAAACTGGAGAAGTCCATGCAGGCCCCAGGGAGTGTACTCCCCAACCTCAAAGAAGAGCTTAGTATGCAAAATAGCCCGAGGGCGATGAAGGTCATAAAGAAGGCGGCACGTGGTGGTGATGCCTACACTAGTCTAATAAGAAGATTGAGCGGTTTTAGGAGCCATTGAATGGATTTGCCATAAAATAAGGAGAGAATGGGAAATTAAGATTGAGAGCTAAGTTCTAGAAAGGCTAAGAAATTCTAGAAATTTGAAGATTTGAAATTGTTAAGTTGTCTGGCCCAGCAGTTTTGATCAGGATTATGTAGTAAGTGGTCAGTTAACGTTTGAAATCGTGGGTTAGTGCAACGGTTTATTGCTAATTAATAGCCGTGGTAAATGGCGCGAGTCTCAAGGGAAGGCGTGCGACGGCTATTTAATCATTATTAGCGTCTTGGGGCTGCAAAACTTAACAATGATTAAAAGGGGCACTGTTTGGGTTAATATTTGAACACTGGGTTTAATTAAAGGAAGGCCCAGAACAGTCAATTGAAGGAGGAGTGCCCGAAGCCTAGCACGGAGCCTAAAACTCAATTAAGGCCTGTTCAATCAAGTACAACCTACTTGTTTGCCTATGCAAGTGAAAAGTGATGGAGACTAGCCTAATATCAACCAAAAAGCACTTTCCAGTGGCGCTTAAGTAAAAAAGAGGTGATGACTCACTGCCTTCCGAGTGCTTTCAGGCAAGTGCACAATCACTGCAGTTGGGCTAATCTGCCTATAAAAGGAGAAAGTGGCCCCAGAGACAAGGACACTCAACTAATCAAACAAACAAACAAACTTACAAACTCTGCTTTCAAGCTAGATTTGCAAATCAAAGATGTATATAGCTCAGATATCTGGTCTTTTAGGCATCACCTACCTAGAAAGTTTATTTTTCTTTAGTTTAAAGCTCTGCTACTTCCATAGTATCGATCCCCTTGTGTAAACTTGTTTACCATCCATTACTTTTCAAGCATACAACCTTTGTAAACTCAGAGAGAAACGTTTGCAAGAAGTTCAACCTTGCTGGACAAGGCGAAATCTTGCATGAAGCTCTTTGTTTGTTTTCTAAACTAGTAGATCTGCCATTTAGTATATTATACAGCATGTATTCAAGTCATTTCCACTTGTGTTCTACTTTGAGAGTTCCATTTGTTCTCAAATCTGGTTATCTTTATAGATCTTCTTGCATTTAAAACCAATTTGGAACCAAACAAATGACTTAAGGGGTTTTGGACACCCTTCCTTCAAGCATACATGACCATGAACTAAATGTCATTGCTCTCAATGCAAGAAAGAACTTAATATGGACTTAACCCATCCATGACAATCCTTTGATAACAAGAAGTTCGAGTAACTTGGGGCGCAAGAAACCGACTTAAACACACTTGTTCTACGTCTACTATAATGAGATAGTAGTGGCACACCTAAGCACTTAGTTAGTTTTGATTGTGAGCCTCAAGGCCTATACCTAAGGCCCCACAAAGGCACAATTCAGAACTAACTATGTCTTGTTCTTGTAGCGGACGAACAAACAAGAGCCCGACCACCAAACATATTCAAACTAACGTGCCAATCCCCAGGAGAGTTCTGCCGAGGAGCTGAGGACCCTCCTCTACGAAGGAAATCTTTGCCCGAACAGTGCTTGGTAGGGAGCATAAGCATGGGCTAGGGCACAAGGTTCAGGAGGACCCGCGGCTTGGTGGACAAAAGCAGTCGGGGCCTGCTGTTGCTACTGTTGAACGACGAATGCTTAAGCATTAGGGGTAGAGTCAAGAACGTAGGCCATTGAAAGTGGGTAGGAAAGGAAAATTGAGCATTTTTTTCCTTTGAATTATTGCTACTTGATGAGATTTTAATGAGGCATCCAGCCTGGGCTAGTCATACCTTTGTATGCGTTTTACTTTTCGTCCTGAAGCAGTTTAGTTTTGACTTAATTCAAGTTCTCACTTTTCTCTTTAGATTATAAGTTTTTATCCTACCCTGAGTTTTACCATAGTGAGATTTTGTGAGTTGTACTACTTATGCATTATTTCGTTTGTTTTGAGACTCACATTCGCTCATTTTACCAACGAATTCATCAACTGTTCTAATGTGAAATTTGCTTAAGTATTTACACGCTGCAGGGAGAGTGTTGGAGTCTAAATTCATTAGTAGTGTAATTGTCTAAATCCCTATAGGATTCTATAGTATCTTTTATGTAGTTTCCTAGTTGTAATGTATTACTTGAAAGACAAAGATTCTCACTTCCTTACTGCTATAAATAAAGACACAATGGGGTGAGAAATCACACTACAAAATCACAAAATTCTCTCCTCTCTCTTCTTGCCTCGACCATGGTCTCTCAATTTTTCCTTAGTAAAATGGACCTACAACACTTTTTAGTGTTTAGAGAGTAGCTGATTTTCACACTTTTTGTAGTCTCTCACAAATTTGTTTTATATTTTTAGTTATAAAAATTTAATAAATCCAATGAAAAGAACGTCCAGAATTGAATAAGATGTGAGTGAAAATATAAATAAAAAAAGTGTGTTTATTATTTTCCTTTTCATCTCTTTTTTTTTTTTTTGAACAAATGATATTATCTATACTAAAGGAGTGGAAAAGTGAGATAAGCCTCACAATATGTTAGCAATAATTTGATTCAAATTTGTATTTGGAAAAAAATCAAACCTAAGACCTCATCTCTTGTGTTTTGTATTTCTTCAACTTTCTTCCCACCCCCTTTCTTAACCTTTGGTCATCATTCTTATATGTCTCTTCCATTTTCCCTATTTAACGAACAATAATACTAAAAAATCAAAAACAAAATAATTACCAAAACAAAGTGTAAATGATAAATTATTGAGCAATCAAAAGTACGTAACCTAAAGCCTAATCCACACCGTCACTCAGTATTACGGTCTAAAGATATTCTTCTTCACTTGAAAGTGATAAGTGTTAGGTTTGAATCTCGTGAAAGGCGAATTAAATATTAAATTAGGTTGTCCATTTTGTAGTTTTACTAAACTCTCCCTTCTTTTAGTATAAAAATATCAATGTACTAAAAAATATTTAAAAAATAAAAATAAAAATAAAAAAACGCCTAATCCACCCCGACAGACGAGAGGATCCCCTCTGCGTAATGCTAGGTGAACTACAAATGATGTCCTCCCGAGCCGTGAAACACACATTTTTGGCGGTTTCTTTTTAGGGCAATTATCAATAATTAAAAACCAAGAACCAAGAATTACAGCACGTGCCCAAATCTGTGCTTATCAAACTCGTGCCTTGTGATGCGCATCCCTCCTATACGTCCATGCTTCCTTGGATGATATATATTCAATTTCTTGGATTCTAATTAAATTAAATTTTCAAAGTAATATTACAATTTAATAAGGAAAAGACTTCAAATTTGACTCGTAAGCTCGCATAGATTATAAGAACGTATAATATTTGTATTAATTTTGATACTTAGTAAGTGACTGATTTATGGGTCACAGTGGAATCTTTTTGTTTAGAGTATGGCTGTATAAAAAAAATAAAATAAATTAACTTAATACTTTCAAACAATCCACGTACATTGTGTCACCAACCATGATCACTACTTCTTTTCACACGTGTCAAACAAAACCGCATAATATTTTTGAGTTTGACCTACTTTTATCCGTGTCGCTTTCGGGTGTGCTCCCACGTGGACATTACCCTCCTCGGATAAAAGGATTTCTTTCTTCGCAAGTTGAAACTTCAAATTCATATTAACCATGATTCATGAAATCAAACGATGATGTAATCATCTAACGATCAACGTGACATTATAAGGGAATGGAAACTTTCAAAAAGGATGATCGAGCAATAGCTTATTTGGTCTTAATTTATTAATATTTCTCTTTACGTATCGTACAAGTAAAGTAGTTTATAAAAAGCAAGTGATGTGTAGTTTAATTGGTTAAAAACATTTGCTTTTACGGTCGAGGTTTCTTGTTTAAATCTCTCTCTACGTAATTTAGATGAGTTTAGTGTAGGTAATTTTATCATTTGTCCCAAAAAAAAATACTATAGTCCATTAAATGGATCTAAACAATTTTTTTTATTATTATTAAGAGAAGGGGAAGATTGAAACTATTATATTTATTTAAGAGAAGCATGAGAGTTTGAAACTATTACATTTAAGAATCATGTGTCTTACATAAATTGGATAAATATAATAGTATATTATCATTTTTTTATGATCAAACAAATAAACAAATATATGTTGCACTCTAATGTCATTAGGAATGTGATTGTGTAAATTTTAGTAAATTATCTGGAAGATCTTTCCTTGTACGACTTTATTATTTGGAGAGAATATTTATCTTGCTTATTAGTATAAATAAATGCACAAAGCATGAGGAATAAGACTCACAGAATTCCTCAAGTCCTCCTCTATCTTCTCCTCTCCCTTGCCGATCTCCCTCTTTCTTCCCTCGTTAAATTCGTACTACAACAATACAATGATATATTGACATATATCGAACTTTTTGGGTGAAAGACCAAGTAAAGACACAAAATGAGTCAACCATAATAATTTGGAGACGAACCTAAAACTCTAAACTTACAAGTGAAGAAACATCGAATTACATAAAGAGTAATGAGGATCAAGAAAAGTAAAGGAGGATGGATGAATGAAGGAGGATGCATGCAAATAAACTACTTTGAAAAATTCTGATTTTATATATCCCACATCTCTCACCATAGTTGTTCCATCCTTTTCCCCATGTTCTTTGTCACATATATTTCCTTATTGTATCTCTGAAAATGTAAATTAAAAACTAAAATAGTTATAAATTAGGTGCTAGCTAAATAATTTTCTGTTTGACTTATATTTTGAATAACGTCACATAAAATATGATGAGTCGAATAGTATAAAATTAAAAAGGAGGATGCGTTTGGTAAGGTGTTGGGAAGAATTAATAAAATAATATGTTGATATATTTAGACTTGATCTTCTTGTATAAGATATTATATGAGATTAAGGCCATAGCCTCTTTAATGGTTCGAGAAAAGATGAACAACCAAAGCCACAAGAAGGTTATACAAAAAAGATCAGATCAAACATAAATCTGTAAAACAAATGTTTAGCACGTTTACTCGAAAACAAATGAGAAAGACCCATTTCCATGAAGAAACCGTAAGATTAGTTTTGGACGTGGGGCTCATATCTGTGGGTTCGTAATTGTAGAGTTCTTAACCTACTTCATACTATAAAATTCAACTGTATTATAGTAGCGGTATTATTCTTCACTTGTAAATAATAACTTTTACATTCGATTCTCGTGAATGACAAATTTGTTATTTAATGATTTCAGTCCAAATCTCTTACTTGTTAGTGCAAATTAATGGTGAAATATTGAGATGTGAATTAAAAGCTCCACTTATATAATTTCTGGCTAATACTTTGGAGTATTGTAGATTTGTTTTAGAGTTTTTGTTTTTTAACAAACAATACAACCACACACTATACTCATCTAAATTATGAGGACGGAAAGCCAAACTTGTAGATAGAAGAATGCATATATTACTCTAATCAACTTAGTTAAACTAATGTAGACAATTTTTTAGGAGTTACATATAGATGAACTGCAAGTAATCTTCTCCATAAAATAAAGAAGAAAATAGTTGTTGAAGCTTAGTACTGCATATTAACTGAAGCTTATGGCATGGATGATCTATTCTGAATGTATTTCTCATTGACTGCCAAGTAAACGGACGAAAATTAAACCATCTCAAATATTCAAATGAAAGACTGATTCAAAATTTCTACAATATTTGAATTGGTTCTATTTCCGGTATTCTCTTTGAATTTTATAAGTAATATTAAATGGTTGTTTTCGTCTTTTAAGGACTATGATGAATCTGAAATATTCAAGAACAGACGCTATATAGAAGTAGGTAGGCTTCTAGATCAAAAATGTGATATTTCTAATATTATATTCGTGTACTATATAGTTATATTTAGCTTTCAACTAAAATAGTTTTTGAAATTAACATAACTCTTCATTTTGGTCTCTGAGATTTAAAATAGATAGAACTGATCCCTAGTTTGTACACCATCAATCATTTTCATCATTTTGCAAAAAAACTGCTTTAAATAAGGATAAAATAACAAAAATATCTTATTTTTTATGAAATTATTTTGGCCTATTGTTTATTAAATTGAGACTATTTTTGTTATTTTGGCCCTTATTTAACAAATTTTTTTCTTGGAATGACCAAAATGATTGATAATGAACAAACTCAAAAACCAATTCTATGATTTCAAATCATAGGAACCATTTTAACCTAAAAGCGAGTTACATTTTGAAGTTAGCTCTTAAAACATTGTTCCATTTTTTACGTTTAATGTAATATCATGTTTGTCACATCTATGATTTTTTTTTTGAACTTTCAAATACAAAGGAATTCCCAAATTTTCCATGCAACAGTCTGTCAACAGATTAAGTGCACTTAGGCCAATTTTATTTATTTTTTCAACACAAAAGAAAATATCAAATTCATGTTTTATGTGCTATTAGATGGACACAATTTTTAGTTATTTATGTGTTATGCTTAGGGCCGGCTCTAAGAGGACCAATGTTTGAATAAATGCTTTAGACCCTACTATTTTTCATGACTAAATAGCAGGGTCTCACCATGGTTTAATCCCACAGTTCTTAGACAAAAACTTTATAAATCCTAAATAAAGTGTGTCAACCAACCAAGTTATTTATTACTACGATCTAATAGTATTTTTTTTTCACTTGTAAAAAAAATAGTCTTAGATTCAAATCTTATAGATGGTGAGTTTGAAACCAATTTATTGTTGTATTAAGAAAACACAGTTGTCAACCAAACAAAAAATGTCACATCCCGGCCCGGGCGCAACCACCTCCCGGGCCCGCTCCACCACCGTAGCACGATATTGTCCGCTTTGGGCCCCGACCACGCCCTCACGGTTTTGTTTCTGGGAACTTACGAGCAACTTCCCAGTGGGTCACCCATCATGTGAGTGCTCTAGCCCCCTTCTCGCTTAACTTCGGAGTTCCAACGGAACCCGAAGCCAGTGAGCTCCCAAAAGGCCTCATGCTAGGTAGGGATGGGAATATACATTTAAGGATCACTCCCCTGGGCGATGTGGGATGTCACAAAAAATGCAAAAACTTTTTCGAACTAAACATTTATCCGTACCTAAATATATTGTAGTGAATTAGTAGCACATAAGAAAATATACAAAAACATAAGTGTACCGAAAAATTCTGTACCTAAATATATGATACTAAACTAGTGTACTAAAATGTAGGTACCTAAATATATTATAATAAACTAGTGTACCGAAATGTTCATACCTAAACATATTATACTAACCTAGTATACTGAAATATTCGTACCTAAATATATTGTAATGAATTAGTAGCACATAAGAAAATATACAAAAAACAAGTGAACTGAATCTTTATGAAAATATTTTCTTATATAAGATACTTACCATGATAAGAATTAAAATTTATAATATTTTCATAAAATTTAATTTATGAACACCATAAAATTATAAATAAAAATGAGACATTTAATATGTTGGCATAAAATAGAGTCTAGGGACTAAAATTAATTTTTAATCTCGTATAAGATATTTTTCTAAACTTCATCTTATTTAAGGATTAAAATCTAGTTTTCTAAAATTATAACTTATTACCATATAGAATTTATTCCAATACATCAAGTTAGGACAATTTTTTGTGACTTTATGAGGTTATTTCATTATAGATTATTACATTTGAGTGGTTTTACTGTAGTTTGCTTTATGTACCTAAAATTGTAGGACTTGTAAGCTGGATGAGGCCTAGCACAATATGAGACACGAACCTCATGTCATGCTTTTGATACACGTCTGCTTTTTCTTTAATTTGACTACAATTGGTTATTAGTCATGTTAGTACTACAAAAGAAATAAAAAGCTAAGGGGCCTAATTTTTATTCTATTGATTATTTTCTCAAAATTTTAAAAAATTCTCAAAATTCCAAATACTTTTCACAGTCTGGTTAGGGTTGAGTCACTCTCGTATTAATTCAAGCCTAACACATACTTTGGAGTCAAATTCCAACCTCATAACATATTTCGGGGTAATAACTGAAAAGAAAGGACACCAATAGATCTTGTGATTACATACATCCCCTCCGACATGGTGGGTTTGAGTCATATTCATATCCCCTAATTTGGATTGTATCGATCAGGAATCTACGATTAGTATTGTTTTTTCCCATCCACAGTTAGGTGTGAAGATTAACACAGACAGGATAAAATGGTCAAATTACAAATGAGCACATATGGATACCCATAACACAAAGAATAATGGAATAAGATTCGCTTCGAATTTTTGTGTTTGGAATTTGCAAAGGGAGACATCCCACCATTCAAGAAAGAGAAAGAGAATCGAGTTGTTCAAGTTTTTGAGTTTTGTGAAATTGACGAATGAAAAATGCTAATGAAGACCGTAGCAGTGAAATTGAGAGATCCAAATCTCGATCCCCGAACCCAGACACAGCTCCGGAATGAATTGAGATGGGCTTCGAACACAAATATTCGAGATGGATCTCAATCCAAAGGATAACCATGAAAGATCACCATCAGCACACACAAACACACATACAAATATATAACAAATTTAGTTGAATGATTTGAAAATTTTCGTTCATGATATGTACCGAATAGTTTAAAAAATCAACGGTTTATATGTTGCATAAAAATTTAATTGATCTTCCAAACGTTTAAACCTTGCATAAAATATGTGCCCTTGTGATAATTTGAATGTAAAACGAAATGCAAATAAGTTAAAAGGAAGGCTTCTACAACTTTCCATAGATGATGACTGAGAGGAGATGTAGACATCAAATCTCTTGAGAAGATGCTTCCCTTGTTTTTCTCTCTTTGCTTTACAATAATATGACATAAAATTCCAAATAATAATAATAAAACAAAAAAAAACTACGTGCAAAATACGTGGGTATATTTTCTTTTGAAGAACAAATACATGGGTGTATTTATGATATTAGAATAAAAACCCTGCTAACAAGAAAAATATTCTAAATTAATAAAATAAAGAAAGAAAACAAAAAGTATTCATGAAAGTATCAACTGGATGAGGATGGATTGTTGCCGGAATGAGACCAAGATGGTGCCTGGAAATCAGACGAACCACCCTGGTTCGGATTCTGCGGCTGCCGGAAAAAACCCAGTTGTTGATTCTGCTCAGAGAAAAACAGAGGAAATGAAGCAGAGGAGGAGGCAGAGGACGGCAATGCAGAAGATGGAGAGGATGAAGATGCAGGTTGTAGAATAGAAGATTGAAGTGACGCCAACTGGGAATTGTAGTACATTTGTTGCAGCAAACTTGAGGGCTGCTGTTGTTGTTGTTGCTGCTGTGGGTGGAAGTCAGCGGAGCTTTGAAGGAGCTGAGAGTAGTCGAAGTAATCTCGGAGGAGATCGGAGGAGGGCTGAAAAGCTTGCTGCGAGTGATAGAGTTGCTGTTGTGGTTGTTGTGGAAGCGGCGGCAGCTGCAACGGCTGAGCATATTGTGTTGGTCTAGAATTTGAATTGAAGGTTTGGAGAGTTGGTGGTGGTGGTGGTGGTTGAACGAGTCTGACGTTTTCTGGGAAGTTTAGTTTAGCTCTGTTACCTCTGAATCTTAGAGCAGCTTCATCGTAGGCTCGGGCGGCGGCCTCCGCCGTGTCGAATGTGCCGAGCCAGACTCTTGCAGCTCTGTGTGGATCGCGTATCTCAGCTGCCCATTTTCCCCACGGCCTCTGTCTAACTCCCCTGTATCTCCTCTTCCTCTCACCGGTTTCTTCAAATGAAACAGATTCTGTACTTGATGGTGTGGTTGGTACCACTGTGGTGGCCGAGACGGTGGCGGTGGTGGGGGCGGTGGAAAAATTTGTACTCTCTTCTGTCACTGTACGCAAAAAAAAATGTATATTTCATTAGCACGATCCGTTAAATATGGTGGCAGACACTGTTTCATTGCTTTTTTTTTTGTACGTCTTTTATGAATAATTTTGGAAAAAATAAATTTACATATGTAAACATGTTGTCATGAAATGAAAGTCTTAATCTTTGCAAAATTATGCTAATGAAGGTAAACAAGTAACAACAAACTGTAAGCACCATGCAATATTAGATAAATATATATATATATATATATATATTAACATGTCAATAGTAGAAGAAAAACTCATTGCAAATCTTCATATCATTTTTGCACAAAAGAAATCTCTTCAAATCTCAAGAGAAGGAGAAATGATAAGAAGGATGAATTTTTTAATGGATTAAAGATTGAATAAATAAAAAATTTCACAAGCTAAAGAGGTTGATAAGCATAGGAATTTCTGTTTGAATAAAAAAAAACATCAATGAAATATTTAATTTATTTTTTCTTCTCAAAACCACCGATTTTCATTAAAAAAAAAAGGTTTGAGAACATATGATTAAACAAAACCCAAGTTCTAATCCGAAAAATTAATGAAATAAGGATGATGATTTGGAATATAGATTGAAAACTGACCAGTTGCACTTGCACCACCAGATGGAGACTCTGATTGTGCTCCTCTGTAATCACTATAGCCACCCCTAAAAGCTCTATTACCAGGTTCCATGAACTGGGTTTGAGCAGAAGCAGAAGCAGAATCCAAATCTTCTTCGCGCCCTCTCTTTTGACCGACCCAATTGTGAGACCCAGGAGAAGCACTTGAAGAAAAAGCAGCTGACAAAGGAGAAGCAGATGGAAATGAAGAAGAATAAAGTTGGCCGAAACTAGACGTAACTCCACCGCCTCCAATATGTCCCCAGCTGTCGCTGCCTCTCTGTCCCGAAACGACATGCGTCAAAGCCGACACCATCGCCGACATCTCGGTTGCCGCCCCACCGTGCCCCAAAAACACTGTCGGCGTCGACGGCGGCACATGCTGTTGTTGATACGGCGGCGGCGACTCCAATCCTAGGCCGCCGTAGTTGATATTATCAATATTTACAGCAGTAACATCGTTTTGAGAGTCAAACCTGTCGTATTGACCGCCGCCTCCTGAGCTCCTCTGGTTCGCCACTTTCAGTGAGCACATGTAAAATCCAGCTGCTCTTAGCTTTTTCTGAAATTTTAGATTTGATGTGAAGTGTTGTTCGACAGAAAGAGAATTTTAAGGCTGACACAGATCGAGTTTTGACAAATTATGAAGACCCTTTTGAGAGCAACGGCTATATATATATATGGGGAGGACCGGGCAGTTCACAATTCAAACTTGACAAGCCGCCATTAATAAAATAGTGTAAGCTGTGCCACAATTCATTTCATCCACCACGCATCTTTAAAACTTGTTCTTATTTAAGATGTGATATGTGCCTACACCCCATCAAAAATACAGATGACATAAGCCAACTATGAAGGTAGTGGAGATTATGTTCACACATGCAGAGTGGTTTTAATTCGCATATATATACACACGGGGCTTATAAAATAGTGGGTGGAGAAGTCTGTTGGTGTACTTCATTGAGAGGAAAGCAAGTAAGGGGAAGGGGTTGTATAACTTGGAGAGAGAGAGAGAGAGAGAGAAGTTCATCTTGGAATTGTGTTCTCCATTGCAAAGACTATGCCGACGTGTAATGCCACGAAAAGAATACCTCCAAAAGAGCCAAAGTTGTCTACTTGCTTGTAATTTTAATTTTGGTTTTACAGTTCTTCCTGGATTTGGTTGAAACCCAACTATATTACACACGATGATGTTTGGGTGTACTTTGATTACATTTTTTTTTATTATGTAATTGTCAGCAAAACTAATATTGCTAAGTCGTATTAATTTAAACGGTAGGAAATCTGTATAATTCTCCCGCCTAAGCCTAATTAACTAGGTCTAAGAGGACTGGTTTAATTTGTTGGTTACATTCACGTTCCAAACTTCCAACTGCGCGTCTTTTAAATTTTAATACTGAATTTGAAAGCATATGTTAACACCAAAACGATGAATATTTCAATACGTGTGTTCTTAATTCGATTAAAAAAAAATAAGGTGGTGTTAATCCAAGTCTAAACTATTTCTTTGGATGGAATGTTTCCCTTGTTCAAAATGGAATGTTTCCTTTTGTTCATGCTTGACTCTACCATTTCATTTAAAGTTCGTTTGTTTAGTTCAGTCAATGTGTAGGGAATTAATAAAAAAGAGTAATGTTTGTGTCACGCGTCTAATTTGATCAAATCATTAATTGGTATGATGTAGCATTTACCAACACACTTAGGGTGCATTTTTACTCATCAAAATTTAGGGTGGTGAGCAAAAATACTCCCAACAAACTTATATAAGGGTGGGCTAATTTATTTTTCTTCTTGTATGAAGTGAAATTTACATATTGGGAGTACGTTAAATTTCTGTTTTATGAAATATAAGACTTCAATATTCTTATAACATGGTTGTTTTAACACCAAAAAAATTCATCTTTCAAAACTCCGGGTGTACTAGAGCCCAAGGCACCCACTAACTGTCTCAGCCCTTGTTTACAGATCACTTGTCATGTCTTATACACTATTCAGATACAATATAGAAATGCGATATGACTAACATTATTAATAAAATTATGACTTGTACTTAATTTGAAAAACCATTATGGTGGTTGCGTAACAGTGTAAGCACTCGCACCAGCACTCATTCCTTCTTCTTATGAGTACAGCAAAGAGTCAACCCATTTGCATGAACAATGGTCGTTTGTATGAACACAAAATAAGAAAAAGTCTGCATATTCCCACATACATAATCCTAATTACAAAAGTATAAGCTTGGTAAACTATACATTCCCCAATTGTTTATCAGACCAAATCCATTTAGTGTATTTTTCCCCAACTAAAAAAGATGTATTACTAAACTAAGAGGTAGTTTAGTTATAAGACTAAACGGTTATTTGCATTTAGCTAACTGCTCGCCGGCAGTGAGAGAAGGTGGTGGCGAGCCGTCAATGAGAGAAGGTGGTGGTGGTGTTGCTGGAAGGAAATGTAGTTTAAAGAGTAAATTAACAACATTACATCAGAGAAGAGATAAAATCACAAAATTAAAACCACAAGATTAAAAAACAAAAATGAATGGGGTATGCTATTAATTGTTTTTTCTTGTTCTTTTTTTTTTTGAACGATTAATTGTTTTTTCTTAGTTGCTTAATTTATGTATGCAAGCATGGTTTGTTCCCAATATTGTACAGTCAAAGCACGACTCCCTTTCGGCATTCAACAATGCATGTGGTGGTTGTCCAATGTTGAGAACTCATATTTAATATCTGATCTAACAAAAATAAAACTCTGCAATGTAAAAATCCTTGAAGTTGAACTCGTTTAAAAGAGAACACTATTAGTATTCCAACCTAGGTCAAATGATTGACTGAGTCAGGCAGGCTAATAGTTGGGCCCGAAACAGGAGGACCCTACGTTACCATTTTTTAAAACGGGCTACTTTGGTTTCGATCTTTGGTCAACTCAGTTGTTAGACTAAAAATTTATTTGTTAAATAGTTTGATTTGAGGTTTTTAGAGTATTTCTAAAGATGCCAATTTTTAAATAAAAAAATTAAATTTGAAAGCTTATTTGGCACTTTGATCTTTTTTAAAGCTTTGTTTTCTACCATATATGTCAAATTAAACTATTATTTATTAAATTATTTACATTTCATAATTGCAACAAATATTTTGAAAACAAAGTTTATTGATCAACTTAAAATAGGTTTGAAGTTGCTATCAAATTTGACAACAACCATCTTTACTGTCAATCCACGTCACGCCGCATAAGAATTGGCATTTTGATTGGAAAATACTAATATTGTCTTTTTTTACTGTTATAGTTGATGTGAACTTTTTTATATCTCTTTTGAAAATGCTCTTAGCATTATTAAGGCACTTAACTAGCATTAAATATCCTCACAAATTATGAAACTTATAAAAACTCATAATACCTTCAAAACGAAAAATTACACATAAAATATACTTTTAATACTTAATTGTATATTGAGACAACACTTTTTAAACATTTGGAGAGGCAAAAGTGAATACATGTGAAAAATGATAGCATTGACTTCTTTTTTTTCTCTCTAGAGTGTAAGTTACAAAATTACATTTTATAGTGGAAAAGTCTTTTCACACTTATATCTTTTCAACCGTTGCGCATTTCTCTCTCTTTCTCTCTTCAAGAAATATTGGTTCCATTTTTTTTAACAAATGATATTATCTACATTAAAGGGAGGAAGGGGTGAGCTTAGCCTCACAGTGGGATTCAAAGGAATGAATGAACTTGTGGATCTACTACCTCTAACCAGTTTACCATCTCATTCCCATTCCTAGTTGAACAATTAAAGTTCCCATCTAGTTTTAATTATTTGTTAGACCGGTATATTCCCTTCTGTTTTCCCTTTTCAAGTTAAATGTGCCTTGAATTTGGATTGAAGGATGTTCTTGCTGCTTTATAGTATATGTGACAACCCGTCCCTAAAAATTATGATTTTTATAATTTTAATAAGTGAGTTTACAAAAATGCCCTTCGAGGCACATACTTCGATTGGTGTAGACTGCCTCGTAGTGACACCTAAGATTCGTTTTCTTGGTATATCCTTGTAGTACTCGTCGCTACAGACGCGTGGGTGCAAACGGATTCGAATTTGGCGCTATAACGAAGAAGTTATCAACGTTTAAAGTTAGGGATGAAATTGTAAACTTATAATTTTCTGGAAAATTCTAGAAAATTTGGGTGTGCCACGTGTTGGGTAGTGAATGGAGGGATTGGGCTTTGCCCAATCAGTTATGGAAGAGGGGAGGGACGGGAGGAAAGGTGGAACACATGCGATCAAGGATCCCTCCTTCTCCCAACCCACGAGTATGGCGAACCGGGACACCTCCGGTGGCTTTCCACCCATTTTTCTGTCGAATTACCTCAAACCATCACCTAGAAACCTCTCTATAACCTTCCCTCTATCCTTTCCATCTCAAATTTAGAAAGATTTGGTCTCCAAAATAGAGAAAACCCATGTGGAGCCAAAACGGGTCGTGCTCAAAATCCTCCAAACTTGAAACGTTTTCATGAAATTAATACTACCAAAATACTCCCCTAGAACCCAGGAACAAAGCCCAATCTTTTTTTGGAGCATCGGAATTGAATTGAAGTCGAATTGGAGAACACCCTATTTCTAGGGTTCTTGGCGGGTGTAGCAAAATTGGAGGTCTTCGAGGCCAAATTGGACTTTATCACAGGTATGAAATTTGTTCTACTCATTGAGATCTTTAATTCTGAAAATTTTTAGAATTTTTAGTGAAAGTTGAATTTTCCGGCGACTCGGGGGCGGCCAACCGCCACCCGCGGTGGCGCGTGCGGCGGCACGTGGCCCGAGGGCCGCCAATGATGTTTTTAGACGTTATTCAATGCCTTGATATTATTTTTGATGATGGATTGACGTAAATTGATCCTTAGGACCTAAATTCGTTACGATTCGGTAATAGATCAAAATATAAATCGACGATCTGACCGTTGGATCGTCACCAAACTTTAATATGTTGTAGTATGTAATATTTGAGGAATGTAGGAATCTTCCCGAATTGGAATTGTAAGTTTGTAATTAAAACGTTAACCGCCACTTGGTTTTGGCAATTGGCGGAGATCCAACCGTTGGATCGTAACGAAACTTTGGGGTATTATTCTACAAGTTTAATGTACAATATTGGAAGTGACGGATCTTCCGGATCAAATTCGTAGGGATGCGCTTTATATAAATTGCATATTCTCTCAGTACGAATTCTGAGACATGAATTGATATTTATGCTAGGCGGTGATCATTTGGGATCATTTGGGATGTCTTGAGAGTCGTGCTAGGGGGCTGTAGCGTGGACTCCAGATGAGTGGGCTTTTGTTTTAAGTATATATATATATATGACTGCCGTTTTTCCCAGAAACGTGAATTGAATGGTCTATGAATTAAATTGATTTCATAATTGAATTGCCATGTCGTATGCCAATTATATTTTATAATTATGAGTACGATTGCATTCATTATGCTCCGGCACTATGAACGGCCAGGTAAGTCAAGTGAGTATGATAGTTAGTAGTTGAGATGATGATGGATTGTGATATAGCTCTATTACATGCACCTCGGGTGTTTGTGCTCCGCCAGAGTAGGGCCTAGCCTTCACGTGATCGTTCACTTCCCGCACCGTACGCCTTGGATCCAAGGCAGGTGCACAGCCTGTCGTATAGCCCACTAAAGGTGGTTCCGACTCGTAGGTGACCCGCGATTAGTCGCACAGCCTTCACGTGATCGTAGCATTGAGCGTAATCTTATACACCTAGCCTGTCGTACAGACCACTAAAGGTGGTTCCGACTCGTGTGCAGGATAGTGATAGATTGTGATTGATGAGCTATAGATTCAGCCGTACAGGTCACTAGAGGTGACTCCGGCTGACATGATGGTATTGATGCATATTGATTTATCTCACCTGTCTGATATTACTTGCTTTTGAGTTGGTATATCGACATGGCTTATTTCTGAGATTTAATGATGAGTTTTGATTTATGGACAATGTTTTCTTAATGAGTATATATATATACGTACTATTTTCTGGGAAACTATACGAGTTTTACAGTGAGGGGTTAGTACTTTTGATATCAAAATGGTTTTGAAAAGCTTTGTTTTTGCCCACTCACGTTTTCTGTTTTGCGCCCCTCCAGGTTTAGTTGATGAGGTTCGTATCGACAAGGATTCTTGGCGAATCTCAAGACTGATGGCTACTTATGAGGGTATATTTCTTACCCGCTCTACTGTACCTACTTATGCTCTGAAGGCACGTGTGAGATGGGTTGGCTCCCGCTCACAAGCACACTTTGATGTTTAGGCACTTTTAGGTTTAAATTTATTCACATTTTCCACTTCACTACACTTTATGGCTTCGTCACCCTCCAGGTGTCGGCCAACACAGCTCGACTTCAGTGTCCTAGTAGACTTTCTGGGTCGGGGTGTGTCAGTATATGATATTCAAATCAAACAGGATTTATCACAAAATGACCGTCCATTGACCAATTTAAGATGAGTTTCAAATTAAAAAAAAAAATTCTAAATTAGAAGACCTTTGCCTTACTTCTTTCCCCCAAAATTCTATTGTTTTATTTCAACATTTGTTAACGAAAAAAAAAATTCTATCAAAAATTTGAATTTGTAAAATGAAAAAAAATAATACAAGAACTGGATTTTGCAAATGAAAATTTATCTAACACACCTATGACTTAATAAACCAAAAGATGAATTAGTGAAATTTTGTAAACATTGTCATTTATCAAAGACAGGTTGAACCGATTATGCAAAAATGGTCAAGGATGGATTGTATTGTTGCAAAAATGGTCGAAGATGGGTACTGATTCTAAAAACAAGGTCGATGATGGATTGAATTGATTATGCAAAAACGGTCGAGGACGAGTTGAATTGATTCTACTAAAACCTTGAACTGATTCTACAAAAATGATTGAGGATGAGTTGAACTGATTCTACAAAAACGGTCGAGGATGGGTTGAACTAATTCCATAAAAACAATCGAGGACGGGTTGAATTGATTCTGCAAAAATGATCAAGGGTGGGTTGAACTAATTTTGCAAAAATGGTCAAGGATGGGTTGAATTGCAGGAGGATGGGCTGAACTAATTCTACAAAAATGGTTAAGAACGGGTTGAACTGATTCTGCAAAAATAGCTGAAGATAGGTTAAACTGATTCTAGTAATAAATGATACAAACTGATTCTACATATTGACACACCCTAACCCGAAGACTAGGACGTGCTGGCCGTCACGTGAGCGTGACGTAACCATAAGTGCAAGCGGAAACGATAATATAACAAAATACGAGCCAACAAAAATCAATAGGAAAAACCCACTTATTGCAGATATTAACAACCCAGCGTTCTAAGTGCATAAAAGGGTACTAAACACACATAAACAGAGCATAAGCATCTAGGTGCAGTCACGTAGGACCATAACTATTTTACAACACCCTCGGTGAATCCTACATTTATTTAGTCTTGTCAGAACGCCGAAGGAGTCCTCGTAGGCCACCAACGCCTCAACTATCAACTAGAACCTGGAGGGGCGCAAAACAAAAAACGTGAGTGGGCGAAAACAAATCTTTTCCAAATCATTTCATAAATCCACATTTATAACCCCTCTTTGAAAAACCTGTATACTTTCCCAGAAAATAGTATATAAGCATATATATATCTCAACCATCTCGATCATCAATTTCATAACAGATTCAATAGAGAATGTACCATGCCAAATTCAACAGTTTAGTATGAATGCATTAACATAATACAAATCAGGTGAAAGGAAGTAATCAACCGGAGACCCTCTAATGGCCCTGTACGGCTGAATCTAGAGCTCAAATTCCCATCTTGCAGGAGTCACCAACTGTGACCTGTACGGCCTTCTGCACATAAGTCGGAACTACTTAATGTAATCTGTACGACTTAATGGTTAATATTACGCTCTAGTGCTTTTCTCATCAATCATCTGTGCACATAATCTAAGGTCACCCACCAGTCGGAACCTCTCTAAAGGTCTGTACGACTGGCCTGTCGGAACCACCTCCTATGGTCTGTACGACTAGCATCTACTTGGATCCAAGGCGAGCGTGCGATGCGGTGAATATTATAAGCACTAATATCATGGTGCAGGTTATGAGCTCAACATCATCATACAATAATAATACTCACCTGATACTCACCTGTACGTCCGCCGCACCATTTCACATATATGCATCATACAACAATTCGTAATATTCATGAAATTCTATGCATGGCAATCAAAACATATTTCATATCTTATTTCAACATACTTTTCATTTACGTTTGATTTCTGGGAGAAATCGAGTATATAGGTATATATAGAAAGCAATTGCCCACTCACTGGTATGTTGCCGGGTCGTGACCCCCTTGACGCCCCTGGTTGTGCTCGTCCTCGTTATAATTCCCACCTAAAGGCGAAATCACTAAAACAACATCATTTAACGCACATTTAACGCACATTTAACGCACATAGACCAAACTAGGCAATTAATTCCTCATACGATGCTCAATTTTGACAAATGAATACTCTAACGTGATCGACACAACCTCAGGATCATCCCCATATTTTTAAAATAATTTTCCTATACCTCACGCGCCGAATTGGGCACGGACACACGCGCGCCCCCACGCGCAGCGCGTGCATCCCACGCGTCGTCTACCTTGGGTCGCCGGAGCTCTCGCCGGACTGAGTTTTCCGGTGGCCGGAAAACTGGGAAAATTTTAATTTAGCTATTCTCACTCGTTTTTCGTCCAAATTTCTCGAATTTTATACCAATTTGAAGCCCTTAACATGTAGAATCACGTTGGACTAGTTTTAGGGTCTAAAAACCACGAAATCTCACCTGAGGAATTTGAAGAAAGTCGGCTAAACTTCCATCTCTTGATCCCGATGTCCAAATCGTTCCAACGAAGCACTCCGAGCTTCCTTAGGACTTCCTAAAGCTCACTATGAGCTTAGTTTGGCCTAAAACACAACCATTTCAAAGCTCATGAATAGTACCATTTCACGGGGCCTTTAGAAACTAGGGTTTTTGAAATGAAACTTACCTGGATTTGGTACCTACGTGATCGTGAAGTCCTCAGGGTTACAATGGTGATCTTAAATCCAGCGTTGGTTGAAGTTTTAGGTGGGTTTGAGTGTTGAGGTTCACGGTGGAGAAGAAGAGAGGGAGAGACGAGTGTTTGAGTTTGAGGAGAGAGAGAGACATTCATACGAGTTTTGGGGAGGTAAAAGAAGGGGTGGGATCCATGTGAGGTCCTACCCTAACTTAACTACAAAATTATTATACAACAAAATAAATCTAAGCCTAAGTTCTTAACCCACAAATAATCACATTAACCAAAAGTAGGAACTTAAATTAAAACCAACGTCACATTTATACACCTTAATCCCGATCAAGGGTATTTTTGTAATTTCACATCTTCGGAATTAATAATTTCGGGACGGGCTGTAACACATATAGTTTCAAAATTGATTCTGCAAAAATAGTCGAAGATGAGTTAAGCTTATGGCACATTAATTTTGTTGGAGTTGTGAGGGCCGAGTTCTATTAACAGCCCTAAAGCCTTAAGGGTATGGCTGGTATTTTAAAACATTGTTTCTACATTTTTGGGCTGGGCTTTAATTGTTTTTATGTTTTTATCTCTTCTTGACATGTTTAAACAGAGTTCTAGCCAAAAGATAATGAAATCACGTAATTAAAAATATATTGTAAATAAATATATGTAATTAGCATGTGCACATCCAACAAAAAAAAATTGAGGTACAATTTAATTAAAACTAAATAGAATATTGGTATAAATTTTTAAAAAGTACAAAAATAGAAATATATGATGATATTTTGGAAATGATTAAGTTTTTCAATTTTATATTAAAATATATGTTGTCACTCAATATTACGGTCTGGTGGTATTCATCTTCACTTGGAAGTGAGAGGTCTTAGGTTCGAATCTCGTGGATGGCGAATTTGATACCATATTAGGTAAATTTAATATTCAAATAATAACATGGACAAAAGTTGAAGACTTTGATTAAAACAATAGGTTTTAATAAATGAAAAAGGAAAATGAGGGATGAGACTAAAAGAGGTGTAAAAAATGTTACATAGGCATATAAGACCATCTAGATATCATATTTTAAACATAAAATATAAATTGACAGCCTAGATGGCACTTTACATCTTTTAAAGTTTTGCTCTTCATCCAATATTTCAAATTTAAAAAAAGAAAATAAAAATTCATATTTATTTTCTTTGCATTAGTAATGAAGGGAAATGAACTAAAAGGTACAAAAATATTTAAACATTACATTGATAATGAAAGGCAATGCTTTAAACCAATAAAAAGTTAATAAAAACATTTAATAATTAATTAAAAATTATTTGAAGCTACTATCAAATTTGACAGCAACCATCTTTGCTACCATTTCACATCATCCCACATACAAATTAGTATTTCAGTTGAAAAACACTAGTATTATCTTTTTTTACTGTTATTACTGATGTGCACTTTTTTTCACCTTTCACACTCTCCTCAATCTCTCTAATTAATATTCATTGTATTAATCAACGATGAATGAGAAAGTTCAAATAACGAATGCATGAGTTAGTTAAAAGTGCTAAACTCACCCTTACTATTAGGGGTGGTTCGGTTTGGGATCCCATACCGAAATCTTTGTCCCGATTCCCAAACCAAAAATTTGGGGAATCCCAATTTCAATACCGATCCCAAACCAAATTTTCGGGAATCCCAATTTTCGGGAATCCCGAAATAGTTTCGGGATTTCGGGACAAATCGGGAATCCCGAAATGATTTTGGGCTAAAATATTATGTTTTTGGGCTAAAATTCATCCTTTTAACACTTTTTGGGCTGCAATCTGCTAAGAAGCCCGTCTGCAATATGTGCCAATTGCAAGACTATGTCAATTTAAATGTAGATGCTACAATTGCAAGACTGCCAATCTGGATTCAAATGTAGATGCTACAATTGCAAGGCTCTGTCAATTTAAATCATTCATACAGAAATATGTGAAACTATTGAAGCCTTTATTTTCTATGGACTCCCATGTCGTGTGTGTGTGGGTGCTTATTATATAAGTGTGTAAGTAACCAAGCTGCAATCTGTGCACAAATCTGCCCATCTGCCAATCTGTGCAGTGTGCACAAATCTACCAATCTGTGCACAAATTTGTGCACAATAGCATCTGCCTATTTAATTTGTAGTATGCTTGAATAAAATAAATTAAGTACCAATCTACACTAAAATTTGAATCTACACAAATCTGCCAATCTGATATCTGTGCACAAATGGCTAAAATCTGTGCACAATAGCATCCTTAATCTGCCTATTCAATTTCTACTACACATGCATGCAATAAAAATAAATTAAGTGACAAATCCAAAAGCAAAAAAAATTAGTTACAAGCCAAGGTTTTGAAACTAGTAACAATGGTCAAATATCAGAACAGACTATTTGTAAGAGTAGATATCCATATTTCACATCTATACAAATATAACTTGAGATAATTGAGAATTAAATTGAAGATGTCTGCATGAAAATGACCATTCAGGACATTGCCCACCTGTGATATGAAAACCACAAGGATCAGTGTTGGTAATCCAATTTCAACACATTTTGCGCTGCAACCATCAAACAAAGAAAAAAAATCAAAACAAAGTAATACCGACATGTAGCTGACAGAGAAGGTTAAAGGAGGTCTTGTATACACAACTGTGACATATACTTGGGGGAACTTTATTTATCTTGGGTTGGATTTAGACTGAGATAACAAGATTACTACTACTAAAATCTCATAACATTGAGTAAAAACAATCATCTGAAAAGATGAACATATGCATCAATTTTATTAGATAAGCCAATAAAGCGGTAACTTTGAAGAAGATAAGGAATACCTGATCAACATATATGTTGACCATTCTAAGTGCAAATTTAGGAGTGATATGCTCCAAGTACGACATTGGACGGAAAAGAGCGGCAGATTTCTGCTATATCCGGCTGGGTGAAAGCAGCTAAAGACATGATTGTTCCCTAATAACATGAATAAATTGAATAAACACCAAAAGTAGTAGCAAGGGAAGGAGATGTGAAGTAGATGAAGAGGTGTAAAACCTGTGAATGTCCAACAACAAAGACTTTGGAGCGTGCTGTCGAATATACGCAGTGCATCATTTCTGTCTCTTCTGATAAAGATGTGTGTCCATGACTCCTTCGTGTTCCACGCACATTCCCTACACATGCCTCGAAACCTTCATCTGCAAGGACAAATCCCAGCGATTCTTCTCGAGAATTTAAGAACCATGCATCACCTGGTTAAGATCAAGAAAAGCCAGTAATCAAGTTCGATTGAGTTTGAAGCGCATTAGAGCCTAATTTAAAATGTATCCCGTGGATGTTCATCACTTTACTCAACAGTTAGTTTCAAGAAAAGAAATTTCAACAGAACCTGAAAACTTCAGATCAGGGAGCACCATATACTGAGCTATACATTCAAATTCTGAAATAATCAACTTAGTGGTATGTTGAAAAAAAATCGGAAGGAGCTATACAAGTAAGGCTTTTCACTAATCAAGCGTCAAGAGACTCAATATTTTACTCACAGATCAGTTATGGGGAAACACTCCCCACCAAAGCAATCTCATTAGTCCTTCACATCTCAAACCAATCAGAAATTGCACTAACAAACACGACTTCTATTAGTCCTTCACATTCCAAACCCAGTAAGTAGTCAACTTTCGTTTGAATCTGGAAAACAAGCAGCAGTGTATTTAATTAATCTTGGTATCTCAAAGTGACTCAGTTTAATCACAAATTTAACAATTAAACATATAAATGGTCGATTGAAGTGGAAAATTACCAAGCATCTACTAAAACAACAAAAGCCAACTGCATAGAAGTGAACTCTGCAAACAAAATTAACTTCAAACCCTAAATTAAATTTCAAAGGGAAGACAGAAATTAGATTTCAAAACACTAAATTAATTACCTAATTTGGGGGATCGAGAGTTCTGTGACTTGTATGATTGTATCTGTGAGAGAAAATCGCCAGAGAGAGAGAGAGAGAGATCGCGAGTGAGCGAGAGCGCTGCGGTAGTGTGGTGGTGGTGGCTGTGTGGTGAAGGATGGAAGACTGAAGAGTGACGACGAGAGGCTCAGGGAGCAGGAGGAGATGAGTGCTGTGGTGGTGCGGCGCTGCTCTTCTTGTTCTTCAATGGAGGAAATGGAAACTGAAATGGGAGGGGGAGGTGAGAGACCCGTGACTGAGAGAGACTGTTATTATCAGACCTAAAAAAATGAAAGGCCCAGATAAAATCTATAAAATGAACGGTTGAAATAATTTCTTATAATTAAAAAAAAATATATATATATATATATAATAATTTTCGGTTCGGTATGGGAATACCGAAAAACCGAAAATGAAAAACCGATCCCATACCGAAAATTTCGGTTTGGTTTGGGATTATATCCCGAAAGTTTTGGGAATTTTAGTTTGGGAATTTTTTGGTTTGGGATCGGGATTTTTTTTGTTTGGTTTGGGAATTTTGGGATTTTTTTTCCAGCCCTACTTACTATGGTATATAAATCATTGTAGGTTGCTGTTAAATCTAAACCCACTTGGTTTGGCAAAGCTCACTTGGTTTGGCAAAGCTAACTCATTTTTCCAACTTCAACAGACCCTATGTTTGTACTTTGTACACGTTCAATCTTCTTAATTTGTGATGATTCGGTGAGGTTTGTCGTTTTTTTTTTTATTTTTTTTTTATAGTTACTAGCTAAGTAGTTAGGATAATGACAATTAGAGATTTGTGGCAGATATAATGTAAATGTGGACTTTAGTCAACCACTAATAGGACACACTTGGACTAAAGTCGAACGGGTACAACTTTAATTATATGAGCATATGCATGAATGTATGTGGTAGGGTTGGTCTAAGAAACGATGAATTGTCCCTGGCTAGTTTATTGACACGAACGTTGACAATTCACAAGTATATATTCCATCTTCTAGATCTGGCCAGTGAACATATATCCACTCCGAAACCTTTCGCTTTTACTTACAGATGGGGTACGCCCACTATTGCTCTCATCTTTGTGAAGAATGCTTGCCTCGTCTTGAAATTTTTTTAGTTGTTTTTTTTTTAAACCAAAATTTTTTTTAGTTGTTCGGTTCACATAATTTTATGGTTATGATCGGAATAGTTCATATTATAAAATGCTATGTAAGAATTATCTCTGCAAAATATTACTTAAAACTTAGATCGTTTAGTAACTTTAGTCAATCAATTATAATAGATAGACATACGGTTCGTAATGCTTCTACTAAATCCGACCATTTAATTTATACATTTCGAGAATTAAACGATCTCATTTTATTTTTTCAAATATGATCTTTAAATAATAATTTATAATATTAACGATTCTAATCATGAAAAAAATTTGTGAATCGGTCACTAATTATCTTGAGGAGGAATTCCTCCACCTCCTCTCCTTGAAAAGCCAAGTTAAACTATTTATTTGTTATTTGTAACATGAGGAAGGGATTGAATATATCTTAATCATATAATCAATTTCCTTACATTCTCTCACTAATTGTATTTAATCCTATTGATGAGTCGATTTTGGTACTTTTATTTGTTTACATTATTGTTGTATTTTCTACGAGCTCTAAAATAATTTAAAATTTTCAACATCGTTTAGTGAATAAAACTAGACTGTAGTGCTAATGACAAGACTTTTATAACATTTTTTTATACAACGATATTGGGAATGGGGGATTTGGATTAAGTAACACATGAGGTTATCTATAACTTTGTATTGAACTCACCATTCAAGAGAGTTGAACCTACAACATGACAGAAATATCACCAGATCGTAGTGTCAGTGACCGTTCTTATAACTTTATTATAATAAAAAAATCGAAAGCGTTTTAATAAACAAAACATGGAATATATGTACAAGATTATTTTTCAAAATTTATAAGATCATCCTACATCCACCATTATTCTCTCCCACTTAAGCAACCACTCTTGATCGCACCATCATCTAATTGAAAAGTTTAGTTGCACATCATTTTAGTTTGCACATTTACTCGAGTTGGAAATTTATGTGCAAGCAAGTATATACTTAGCCAAACTGAGTTGAAGTATAAGAGAGTGTTTATTAAAAGTTGATTATCTTTCTAATTATATCGCATTTTGGAGGCCAAAAGTTGCAGAAATAAATCATTGAAAAGTTTATGAAGATTTGGTCGGCTGTTCCTCTGGAGGATCTAACATCCAAAGGCAACGAACCCAACGGTGCGGGTATCGAATGATAGTGACCCCCTTCCCACGTGTATTCTGCAGCCTCGAGATTCTTGCGTTTGTTAATTTTAATTTGTAAGCCATGCACATGACAATATAACATTACTATCTTTCTTAAAAGGAACATTTGATAAAAGCATATTTTGCACGAGGTGAATAATAGTACATGAAAAGTGATATTCTCACTTATTTGTATCTCTCACATATTCTTGTTAAGTTTTAGTCATTAATTTTTTTTTAATTCATTCGATTCAATGATCGAAAATTTAAAGGGATATTTGAGATGTAAAAATGAGTATATGGATAGCACTACCCATAGTACATTATCTGATTCAAATGATTTTATGTAGGGATGACATTTAAATGAAGATTAAGAGATTGAATAGTTTTTATTATAACATTTTTACGGTGAAAATACATTATTTGCAATGGTGAAATGAACACGTTATTTGTAAGTGGTGAAATAAACTAATCTTCTAAGAAGGAATGAATGCATTATTCTATTAAAAAAAATCTTTCACATTGGCATATTTTTTGTGACCAATCAATGTGCAAACACTAAAGGTGAAACGAGAACGTCAAAATGTTCAATATATAGCTCACCTTTGAAGACAGATTGAGTAATTTGTTTATTTATTTTAGTTGCTAATGCTATTGAGATTTTCATTTCTTTTGTTCTTGGTTTGTTTCAACGCAACACTTTTCTGATTTTAGGTAGTCTGGATCGCCACTTTGTGTCATCCCATCATAATTTTAATAAAACAAAAACAAAAAGAAATTATCAACAATTAATTTATGTTTTGGTTGCAGATTAACAATGATTTTAGACCTAAAAGACATGCTTCTCATTTGTTTTTGTCGGCTCACAAATCACACGTGCGTGGAGCAGGTGTAGCCGACTGAAGCTTAAATACCATGAACCTTTAATTTTAAGCTGGAAAGCTGCCAAATTATGTCATTATATTATTCATATGGTATTGTATAGTTTATATAAAGCAAGAATAAGTAATAACCGTGGATTATTATTCATAAGTGGGAATTTTCCCATGACCAAATGATGTGTATTAAGAAGAGGGTGAGTCATCAACTTATTTCTGATTAACTTTCACTTGTTTATATTATGAAACGGTTCCGTCCTCGTAAGGTCGACCATCACACGATCCTTTGTCGAACTATGTTGTTCTGGTCAAATAATTAGTAGATATTTTTCTAGTAAAATTATATTTAAGAGATTCTCTAGTCAAATCATGGAGGATCCCTCTCTTTGGCATTTTCTTTTGCTCACGGTTTTTATATAAGAACTTTAATGGAAATTTCTATTACAATCTTTGAAAAATACTTTTTGAATAAAATTTTGTATAAGGCTAAAAACTAACTTGGCATTTAATTGTAATTTTTGAATATTAATGAGGTTGTAATAACTATTTAGTTTTGCTGTCATATTGGCTAAACCCTATTTCGGCGCCATCTAACATTTTTCATTGCTTGATAGCTTTAACACCATATCGGATAATAGAATTCAAAAGGGGTGTGCTATCCACACACCCCTTTTTACTTCTCACACACTCCTATTACTTTCTGTCCGTTAGATCTTCTTCAATTCATCCGATCTGACGGCAGAAATCCAAAAAGGTGTGAGAGAAGTAAAAAGGGGTGTGTGGATATTATATTCCAATTCAAAATTTTGTTTTTATCATTCGTGTGAGCTAAAAGACAACAACTATTACAACGATAATTCTACACTAAAACAAAGTAAACAAAATGAAAGAGAGAGGAAAGAGATTGATTGTCAAAAAGATAGTCGCCGACTCCAAGACAAAAACAAGGGGCCAACGACAGAGAACTTTTCCGTCATTTTTTTTCTAAACGACTTAATGCCCCATCATCAACCTAAAGAAAATTTTATATTATTTTCTGAAAAGGTAATTGGGAATGTTGAACTTGAGTTGGTGATGAATATGACAGAAGAGGGTTAAGTTCAAACCTTATCTTAAAGAACAAAAAATAAAACAAAACGTGGTACAAACTTGACTTTTTATATATTGGTGATAGATAATATATCCAGATTTTACTTTCCTTATTTTTGGTGATAGATTGTGATATATCCATATCTTGGAAAATCATGCCAAAATAGAAAAAGCTTTTGATGATTTTTCATTTTACTTTTTATGATAGGGTTTGCAATTAATCATTCAATCGAGCTAGCTAGTTGTGAAAGTGAAGTTTCGTGGTCCAAGTTCCGTACTCGTGCCGTCGTGCCGTACCTTATTTAGATTAATAATGTCTTGGAATGCAGAGACTTTTTTGTGTGTCAATAACAACGTCTGAAATATTATATATATAATAATACAAATAATTGAAAACTTAAAAAAAAAAATTAATAAATTATATTATAACATTTAATATATCAGACCGTATTCTTAGTACAATAAAAATTCTCTTTGACAACATAACAAACCAAAAGCATGGGGCCACTTCGTTTTTGTAGGTTTGTCTAGCCGATTACTCTTTCCTTGTGCCTATTTCGCTTTAGGAGGCTAATTCATAGATACAACCTTTGTAATTTCATGGTATACTCATGAATTAACAAGTTCTGATTTGAATGGCTGTAACTTCTGAACTGCGGCAATTTTCATTCTGGCTAATAATTTAGCACACTCGTCGTTACTATGGAGGTCCAAATTTCATCCGATCTAATTAAATAAAGAAGTAGCTTTGCTTTCTAATTATTGTATGCTGCTATTCTTTTTCTCTTTCTTCTTGTTTAAATTTTCCCGTTGATGAAAAAGGTAGTTAGATATCCGAAAGAAGCATTTCGTGTGAAAGTGCGGCTACTTGATATGTCAACACGTTCATAAGTGAAAGGCTCTCGCTCTTTTGTGAGTGTGATGCCGTATGTAGACAATGGTACCAATTAATTTATCTTTACGAGAAAAATCTTCGCCTGATTTGAAAGCGAGAGTAGAATGTGAAAAGTAATAATCGGCGGCAAATGATACGAATAGAGCCCCCATAAAGTTGGGGCTACATCTAATATCAACATTGTTTGATAAAGAAAAATAAAAGGGTAAATTACAAAAAACTACCTCAACTATTGGTGTCAAGACACTTTCATACCTGATCTTTTAAAAGTGACAATGTCATACCTCATTTTACGAATTTGTGACAATGTCATACCTTCCGTTATTTAGGCGTCAATTTCTCAGTTAAACGCTGACGTGGCTTGATCTGGGACCCATTTTCTATTAAAAATTATTAAAAAAAAACATTTAATATTAAAATAATAAAAAAAAGTTTTAAAAAAAAAAAAAAATCCTTCGTCCCTGCTTCTTCCCTCCCCCCCCCCCCCCCCGCGCCGGCGCCCTGCTCGCTCACCCAGTTTTCCTGTTTTTTTTTTTTTCCTCTCTTCTTCTTCTTCTTCTTCTTCTTCTTCTTCTTCTTCTTCTTCTTCTCTCTTCTCCTCCTCCTTCTCTGGGCCGAAACTGGGTATGAATATTTTTTTTCCTTTTTTCTTCTTCTTCTCCTTCTCTCTTCTTCTTCTCTCTTCTTCTGGGCGGAATCTTTTTTTTTTTCGTTCTTCTTCTCTCTCCTTCTTCTTCTTCTTCTTGCCGAAACTGGGTATGAATTTTTTTTTTTTTGTTTCTGGGTTGCAGGTAGAGGTGGGGGGGGATGAGGAACTGGGTTGAGGTGGGTGGTTGCACGGAAGGGGTCGGGGTGGTTGGGGGGGAGATGGGAATGGGTTCTGGATGCAGAGAAGGGAGAGAGAGAGAGAGAGAAAGGGGAGAAAGAGAGATATTTAATATAAAAATATATTTTTTTAATTTTTAATTATCAAAAATATATTTAATTATTTTTTAATCCAGCTGTATTAGTGAGTGGTCCCCATCTCTTGCCACGTCAGCACTTAACAAAAAAACTAACAGAAAAATTGACGGAGGTATGACATTGTCACAAATTCGTAAGATGCGGTATGACATTGTCACGTTTTAAAGATGAGGTATGAAAGTGTCACGACACCAATAGTTGAGGTAGTTTTTTGTCATTTACTCAAAATAAAAAAGCAATGTGAATTGCAAAGACGGAAAAAAATCTTGAAACCTTGACGATGAAGTTGTGATCATTAAAGATCAACCACGATATATATAAGCACATCAATTTAATCAAATCTGTCACGTATTATTTCACTTCATTCTAGTTAAATTTTACATCAAATGTTACTTTTACAATTTTGAAAAAAAAAACTAATCAAGGTTAAGTAAAAAGACACATACATATAATTAGGTGTATGATAAGCATGCATCATAGTTTATAGTAGTGAGTAAAAATGCTCCTGACTTTACCCCTAAAATCCTCACACGACTTACATATGGACGAACTTAAAAATCTAACACATGAACAATAAATATTGAGTGATATAGTGTGCATGTTGTCGTTGAACTTTACACATTTTTTAAGCTGCTATAACATTATGAACTTGAAATTTAACCATAGTACCATTTGAAAATGTGGATTTTACCTTTCACATTATTCTTTACTAAAACCTGGTGGAAAACTACTGTTCACTAACAGTGTCCACCCGGTTTTGCCCCTCATTCTCTTTGTGGTTTTTGGGTTTTAGTGGGGTTGTATGGTGTATTGGCCGTTTTGCCCCTCTCTCTTTTTCTTCCGTGCGCGCGTCCTCAGTTCCAGAGAGTTCCAAATCCCTAAATTCGCACGCTTCCCCTTTCTTCCTCCAACACGCTTTGCGCTATTGCCTCATGTGCTTCTTCTACGACTCCAAACTGCATATCTCCTTTGGTAAGAGTCCATATCTTTCTCTCACGAATTGAACTTGAATCTTCTATGGCTGCTGTTATTTTATTCTAAGAACAACCCATTTTTCAAAAACTCAGAAGTTTAAATGGGTCGATTTTACTTGCTCTCCAGTTTGTGATTTTGGGATCTGAAAAATTGAATTACTTAATTATTATTTGCTGTCCTGAAATCAAGATTGTTGATTTGGTCTGGATTATTCCTTTCTTTTATGTCCTCTTGATTATCCGTTGTATCTGGAGAACTCGAGGATTACGTCATGATATTCGGATGGTGGCTCTGTTGGATTTATCAGTCTTATTCTGGGTTTAGTTTGATTTCGTTCTTTGTTCTGCATGTTTCGGTTTTCTGCTCTGGATGAGGAAACTTTTATTTTTTGTGTTTTAGTTAAACAGGTAAACTTTGTGAGAAACACATGTGGATGATCGTATAATTAACTTTTGGGGAGAGAGAAAGAGTCAGAGACAGTTAGAAAACGTATTTTATGTCAGTTAGAGAGGGAGAGAAGAGGAGAGAGAGCTGTGATGCGATATTATGGAGAGAAGGGAAATGTTGTGTGTGAACGTCTTAGTGAAAGTGACACACCCCGACCCGAAATGTCTACTAGGACGCCGAATCGAGCTGTGCTGGCCGACACCTGGAAGGTGACGAAGCCATAAAGTATGGTGATGTGGGAAATGTGAGTAAATTTAAACCTAAAAGTGCCTAATTACCAGAGTATACTGGCGAGCGGGAATGGACCCATCTCACACGTGATGGCAGAGCATAAGTAAAGTACAGTAAAGTGGGTAAGAATTATACCCTCAGAGATAGCCACCAATCTTCAGTTTTGCCAAGAATCCTCGTCGATGAGAACTTTGGCAACTAAAACCTAGAGGGGCGAAAAACAAAGTTGAGTGGGTTAGCAAAACAAATCTTTTCAAAATAATTCTTTTCTCGAAAGTTATAACCCCTCTCCGTAAAATCTATATAGTTTCCCAGAATCAAAGTATATGCTCGTATATATATAAATCTCGAAATCATGCTAGAAAGTATAAATGTATGCCATACCAAAGCATCATAACTAAAATCTCAATCATAAACTCTATTGATGTGATTAAATGTCAGGTAATCATCTTGGCTCTCAGCCATATATATAACTCATAATCAATCTCAATATCAACTCAGCCCTCGGCTGTATAATAAGCTCATGATCAACTCATCATATCATGTATATCAATCCTGCACACATATCAATATCACCACTAGTGGTCTACTCATCATCACTGAATATATATAAGTATGCTCTAGTGCTACAATCACGTGAAGACTGTGCGAAGGATTCGCAGGTCACCTACGAGTCGAACCCACTTATAGTGGTCTATACGACAGGAATGTGCACCTAACTTGGATCCAAGGCGAGCATGCAGTGCGGGAGGTGAACAACACGTGAAAGACTATGCCCTTATCTCTGGGCGTGAGCACTAATATCAATGTGTAGGTATATGAGCTCTAATCACATCACATCACATCATTCGTTCTCATTCTCATTATAACCATTATCTAAACTTACCTGACACTTACCTGTGCGTCCGCAGCACCATCATACAATATGCAATCACTAATGCAGCATTTAAAATAAATGAATACTTTGCATGGCATTTCAATTCACATAAACGTTCATTTTCATTTTCTGGGAAAATAGTAATATATAGGTATATACGGAAAAATAGCTGCCCACTCACTTGGAGTCCACGCCAACTCCCTAGCACAACCATTGAGCCGTCAAAATGATCGATGCCTAGAACAATTATTAAATCAAATCTTAGAATTTGAATCGATAAAATATACAATTTACGTATAACGCTTTCCTACGAAATTTGATCCGTGAGATCCGTATATCAGATTTCCGATCCGCCACTTCTACAGATCCACATATGTCTCTAGGACATTATCCTAAAGTTTCTTCATGATCCAACGGTTGGATCTCCGCCAATTGCCAAAACCAAGTGACGATTAACATTTTATTTTTCTAAGTTACAAACCCAATTCAAGAAGATCTGTACGTCGAATTCCCAATTCGTAGTTCCTACATTCTTTAAATATTATGTATCACAACATATCAAAGTTTGGTGACGATCCAACGGTCGGATCGTCGATTCATATAATTGCCTATTAACGTATCATAACTAGTTTAGGCTCTAACGTTCAATCTACGTCATTCAATTATCAAAAATAAACTCAAGGCATTTAAAATCACCTAAAAACAGTGTTGGCGGCCCTCATACCACGCACCGCCGCAGGTGGCGGTTGGCCGCCCCGGCTCGCCGGAAAATTCAACTTTCACTAAAAATTACCAAAATTTGTAGAATTAAAGATCTCAATGAGTAGAACAACTTTCATACCTTCGAGAAAGTCCAATTTGGACTGGAAAGCCTTCAATTTCGTCACACCCGTCAAGAACCCTAGAAATGGGTGTGTTCCAATTCAACCTCCAAATCAACTCCGATGCTCCATCCATTGCTTGGGCTTTGTTCCTGGGTTCTAAGGGAGTATTTTGGTAGGATCAATTTCATGAAAACGTTTCACGATTGGAAGAATTTGAACACGACCCGTTTTGCACCACTTTCGGTTTTACCCATTTTCAAGGCCAAATCTTCCCAAATTTGAGGTGAAATGGCTAGAGGGAAGGTTGTAGAGAGGTTTCTAAGTGATGGTTCGAGATAATTTAACGGAAAAATGGGTGGAAATCCACCAGAATTAGAACTGGGTCGAGAAGGGGTGCGGGTCAAGGTGCGGGTCGGGGGATTCCTCTGTTTCCCCCTTCCCTCCTTTCTCTCATTTCTCTCTTTTGGTTGGTCACTGCCCTTCCTCACTCCTCTCCCCATTCGGTCTTTCTCTCCTTTCTTTCCTGATTGGGCAGCTTTGCCCAATCCCTTTCACCTCTGCTCATTTCCTCCCCGATGCCCTTTTCTCCATTTTCCCATTCTAATAACAATTAATAGAATAATAAAGTTTATAAAATATAGACATAAAAATATATAACTATAAATCAAAATAGAAGTACTTCTCGATTTAGAGTTCCGTAAAACTTTACCCGTAACTCTAAATCCTCTTCTGCTTGCGCCCACACGTTTGTAACGATGAGTACTTCGAGAATATGACAGGAAAACAAGTCTTACGTGGCACGACAAGGCGGTCAATAAATTCAAACTCCACGTCTCAAGGGCAATAACGTAAATTCACTTATTAAAACTATAAAAATCATAATTTTTAGGGACGGGCTGTCACAAAAAGTGTGAGGAAGATGGGGTCGATATAAGGTGATGAGAAAAGAGAAGGAAAAGAAATAGATTTGACTAGAGAAAACTAAATTAATTTGATTTTCTTTTGCTTTAATAAGAGTAAATTTTTTGGTCATGATGAATTTGTTAGGATAGTGATGGGCAAAATAGTAGAGTTTTAAAAAGAAATGTGTATGAATTCTTGACCAATTCCAGCCCAAAAGTTGTATTAGACTCATATACTTTCTCTATCAAAACTATGGTTGTAACCAGTGAGAATCAATGTGGAAGAAGGTTTGAAGATTGTTGGTTCTATCCTCTTGGGTTTAATTCAACATGCTCCTTTGCACCTAACGTGAGCAATGTATAAGTAGAGATGTCCATTGTCTTTTAAGAAATTACGGTTCAACTTTTTAAATATCGTTATTGACGTTTTAAAACATCCTACACTGCTTTGTTATAAAGTAAAAACAGTCAAATTTACTCAAAGAATGCATAACAATTTTTTTACAGTGTTAATGACAAGTAATGTGGTAGGAAGCATTATTGGATAGAAACATCTATTCTGCTTTAGTTCTTGGTTTTTTTTATTTTTATAAAAGGCTTCAATTATAATGCCTTTGTTTTTGTTGGTTGATTGGTATAATTACTTATGGCGTTTTCATCAGATATATGTATACATATTTTTTCAAAATGATGACTAAGGTGCTAATAAGCTCGCTTGGACAGATGAATTTTATTTGCGCTTAAACAGTTTTTATCATTCAATGTAGAATGCTCTCAACATTTATATATTTATTATTTGGAGTTATGCTCTCAACATAATTAATATTTGACTTGCCAATCATTTTCATTCTTGTGACGACCCGTCCCGATTATATTGATTTATTGATTATGAAATGACAGAATTACCCCTTCGGGGATTATGTACGTGTGCATGTGTGTGGTATGAGGACCAATAATTGGTGGCCCTCAATTATTGGAGCTTTAGACTTTATGGTGTTAGATGGTTTGGACACACCACACACACTCTCTCTCTCCCTCACCGACACTTTCTCACTCTCACAGTCACTCTCTCTCTCATCTCACGATCTCTCTCTCTCTCTCTCTCTCTCTCTCTCTCTCTCTCTCTCTCTCTCTCTCTCTCTCCTTATGTACGGGCATACACCAAAACCACATCAAACCAAGTAGATCGAAGAAACAAATTATATATTCGTGCTCGTGAGGTCCATTTTCAGGTAAGATTTCATACGATTTCACGTCCAAAACTCAAGTCCGAGTTTGTGTACTATTCATCAACTTTTTATACATTGCATTTTAGGGCAATCTAAGATCATAGCGAGCCTTGTGAGGTCCCAAGGAGACTCGGAGTAGTTCGTTGGAGGTGTTTGGACGTCGGGATCACGTACATCGGAGTTGGCCGGTTTTGGAGTTCGTCCCCGAGGAAATCTAAGACCTTTTTCAAGGTTTTTGAAGGTATATTCATGTTCTACACTTAATTTGGAGCACATAGGAAGAAAAATGGGTCAAAAAGGATGAAAAATGAGCAAGATAGGACACTTTGAAAATTTTCCAGAAATTCCGGCGAAACAGTCGCCGGAGAAGATGATCGGAGGAGGAATATTCCGTCAAAACTGACGAAATATTCTGACGCCGTTAACTGACGCCGTTACTGACGCCGTTAACTTTAATGGAATATTCCCAGAATATGTCTGACGACGTTAACTGACGTCGTCAGTGTGCCAAGCGCGTGGGGCAGTGAAAAATTATTTTAAAAATATGGAGATGTTCGTGACGACGAGTAGGTCACGTTGGTATATCCAAATACCAAAATTGAGCTATGTATGAGAAGTTATTTCCGTAGTTACGTATATGTACTTAAATGACGTATTTTTAGTAATTTCTCATATAGGTGAAACGTATTCTGAGGATGACTGTAGCCAGGCTCGACGTGGGGGCTACGATCCAGCGACTTACCAATGAGTGGGCAGTATTATTTTCCGTATAACCTATATATATATAATGATTTTCCCATAATCACATTTTAAATGAAAAGTACGTTTTTTAACGATATGCATATGTGCAGGTATATCGTATCATCATCATCATCATAATCAAATTTCTGTATTATGACTTTTCTCTTTGTTCCTATGCATTTATATTAATTTAAGAAATCCTGAAACAATGGAATTCAATCATTTTACAGGTTCAGCTTAACCAGTGATTATATGCTCACGTTTTCATTAAATGGAAAGTTTTTAGTTTATTATTTTATTTTTCTCATTTACCTTCTTTTTTTATCAATTCGTTTTATTTAGTTGGAAAATTAGATCTTTATTTATTTGCTTAGTTGAGTTATTTCATTTAATACCTTGCGTCAATTTTTTATTATATATATATATATATTCTTTTTTTTTTAAGCCTAAACATTAGTGAGAGATGAAAATGACTAGAATGGTAGATGTTACCACGTGTTTAGCAATATGATAGAAGGTATTCTAGATTTATTTGATAGCTAGGTGACTACAGTAATTTTGGCTGCCAAAGTAGCTTTCAGCTATCAACGTGTTAGTAAGGGCTGGTTTGGTATTGCTGTGCTTTGAAAAAAAACTGGTAAGGGCTGGTTTGGTGCTAAACACGTGGTAACATCTACCATTCTAGTCATTTTAGCGCTTCACCATTTCTCTTCAAATCAAGGTCTCTATTTCTCTCCCTATTATGTGTTCCTCATTGTATTTTCGTATTTTTATGCTAAAGTTCCCGTTGCTTGATTAAATCATTAATTAATCTTCTTCTTTTTTATTTTTTGTGAAATATTTGGGAAATCGGTCAGAAAAGGATTGAATCACATTAATTAGCTAATTTTCCATCTCATCCAATTGTAAATTGGTTTAATTGACCTTTAAATTCATTGTTCAAAGTTCCTAGCTTCTGGTTTTGGTGGGAAAATTTCCTATTTAGTTGAAAAATAGGCATTCATTGATAATCTGGGTGGAAAAAAAAAATTTAAGCCCAAAAAAAATTGCATTCCCTGATCAGTTCTCTGGCTGATTTGGTTATCTGTAAATTTTGTGAATTTGATAACAACATAATTTTTTCATTAAATACATACCAAATAGGAATGAACTAGAACAAAAAAAAAGATCTAATTCCTATTTAATTCTCAATTCTATCATCATAAATGTCATTAATCTTTTCTCAAATTTTCAAGGTTTTGAACACCCATACCAAAAACACGCTTTACTCATAATAATAGACTTTATCTTTTATATCCAGCATAAAATAGATAATCATGCATAATAATGGATTACAAATCGTTTTCTATTTGTTATATTCAAATTTAGTTTCTACTCTTTCATACTGCATGTACCTCAATTTTTCCATCCATCTCAACCAATTATTATTTATTATTTATTATTTATTAACTCCCATAAAATGTTTTTTTTAACACTTTCTTTTCCAATTTTAGGAAACCACAAAAAAAAAAAAAAAAAAAAAAGGCTAGCTAATTCAACAACAAACTTACGCCATTCAGATATACATCTTCAAGCAAAGAAGACACAAATAAACAAAGGTATGTAAAATTAATTAATCATTTTATTGACATTTTACATTTATCAACAATTTTTACTAAGCTTTCTCTTCAGAAGAATTAGCTATTACTAATATATATAAACTATCTTCTTTTCACATAATCTAAATACATGGCAAATTACCTGCTTGCATATTAAAACGTTAAATTAAATATCCAAAAGTATCAAACTAAAAAGATATCAGTTTATACTTTTGAATATTCAATTTAACCTTTCACCAAAAAACAAATAATTAGTCATGTATTCACATTAAATTAGAAGAAGAAAGTATCTATATAAATTCGTAATAGTTAATTCCTCTGAAGAGAAAAGACGGAAATGATGATTCTTACTCCAGATAATCAAAACTGAGTTTACCAATTTATATAAATCTGATCCGTCTTAGAATGCTATTTAATTCTATTTCAATAATTATAATATTCACAAATAAATTGCTGTTTAATCATAACATGATTTACAAGCGTTTTATAACTCTTATATAACGCAAGACATTATCCAAATTTTGAACCCAGGTCTGTATCCAATTTCACTTACTCTTTATTTCTTAATGCATTTGTTTGTATAAGTTAATACAACATTAGTCAAAACTTAACATCTTACAAATTATGCTCAATCTATTTTTAATAATTTTTTTTTTTGTTATTACCAACGAACTTTCTTATCCCGCAGCGACGCGCGGGCACCACTTCCTAGTGTTCACTAAAGGGCCTCCATAATACATTCCTTATTCTAGTTAATCAACTCTACCATGGTCTCATGAGCTGTACTAGGAATCTGAACCCAGTCAGATCCAATACCAAACTCCGGCGTCCCAATGCTCGTGCAAAGGAGAGATTTTATAGTGTGATTGGAATACGGGATGATACACCACGTGTCACTATACAAATGATAAGATATGTGTGTTAAAAAGTTAATAACTTAATATAACTTTTTTACTACTTATATAAAAACACATGGTGTACCATTTGTGTTCCGGTCACAATAAAAAATTTATCTGTGCAAAGGCTGTGGTAGTTCTGAATCATTTCAAGGATATCGGTAACAATGTCGTGATCCTTCTCTAGCTCCTCTATCGCAACTTGGACACCTTTTACCAAAAAGCTGTACATGCGCAATGCAAAATCTCTGTTGTCATTGCTGTTTGAGAATGTTGTTAAACGAAGCTAGGCTTACATTTGCCTTTTTTTTTGCTAATTTAAGGGTGGCTCTGCCAACATCTTTGAGATTGGATGCTGATTTAATTCGAGCATCTTCCCAGCGAGTTTTCACGCTTACACGATAATTTTGAATTTTGTAGTGTACAACATCCTTACAAACACTTCTAATTAATGGGGAACAAAAACAAGGAAGCAACGAACAATGACTAAAATCTAATAGTTAAAACCTCTCGGAGTTAAGATAACATGGAATACCATAGTATCTCGGCAAAAAAAATAGAGAAACTAATGAAAGATTGTACCCAAGACTTAAAAGTTCTAAAAACACGAGTCTTGAAAATTTGGCCTGATCCTGGTCAATTCCAAAGCCATTCATAAAATTCAAACTCAATGGTAGGGTTTAGTACACCGAGCATAAACCTTCATATTCCTGATTTTCCCCTCAAGAAAATTATCAACTTTGAATGCAGATTATAAACTTTCCAAAAGCTTCTTGTGTTGACCGCAACTTTTGGCCACGGAAATGTGATATAATTAGGAAGATAATCAACTTTCTAATAAACATTCATTTAATTCAACTCAGTTTCACTACGTAACTACTTGCACAAAGGCAATTACTGTTCAGAGTGAATAGTAAGAGAGATTTCATTGTCCTTGCCCATTCCTTGCCCTTGTGCTCCTAAAACGGGTGGAGTTGCTCTTATAACTACCGTTTGTGATACAAGCATGTTAAATATATGATTTAGAGCTCGGAACCTGCAAAACTCAACAGACGCATTTCCTCAAATAGCCTGAGCCGATCCCATCTCAGGGGGCGTTGGAAACTAAACTCTACCTTTCTGTTCGTGAAGGGGCACCATTTCCTCAAATATCCAGACCCAAACGTTCGATGTACGTATTGGACGATTCTAGCCTGCAAGAACATATCGTCAGTAACATGTAATCAACAGATGAGGGAGGGCTTTTTGTTGCAGACTTCACTTTAGGCATCAAATAAAAGGGCTTTTTATAGAAATGCCTAAAATGCATGCTTATATATATCAACCATCACTTGATTATCCAAGGTGCAGTTCAGTAAGATAAACATCCATAAACATATTTCACTCCAAACTGGACCATATCTGTTACATTGCACCAAAAGTTGGCGTCTCGTATCTTCTCAATCTAAACATTTTAATGCCAAATAAATTGCAGTATGCAGAAAAAGGATAGAAAAACATGAGAAATATATAGTTGTTATGCATTGCAAGAAGCAGCTATTTCAATAAATAGATGGTTAAGGCGATCATATGAACCATGATAATCCAATCACTGTCACTTGTAGGATAACCCATCTAGGCTGCAATCCTGACAATGGGTGAGATTATTGGCTTATATGCACAAGGGAAATACAGCAGCCTTGCGGCTTCCACCAAGGAATGTTTTATACTGGTTAAGGCAATTTACATGTTCTACCAAATGAGATAGAACATCATCCATGTTGATGCAGTTGTTAAACGATACAAACCAAATAAGAATCTGCCAGAAGTTGAAAGTAGGCAAAATAACAATTGTGATGATGTTAACAGCAACAATGGTACTGTCCTGATCATGATCCTCTGAGAGAGAGACACAGAGAGAGGCTAAACGCAGTTCATAACACAAAGAATGACATGAAACCGATAAAAAGATACTACAGAGGATGGCCACCACTCTAGGCACCAATCAGTTGTTAGCTGTACAACACTGTCAAAATCATATAGGACGGGAAAAGCATAAACTATAAGCAATGATTTTGTACCTTTGAATTCCTTCTCCCACTTCCATCGTGATAAATCTCTCGATATCATATGTGATCTCACTTATACAGATTCTTTAAAAGTTTATGTAGATAATTTGAAAGATACTAGTATGCAAATGCACCATATAGCTTGTATACGCAGAAATTGATAACCTGACTCAACATTTCCCTAGTATTCTTCTAAAAGGGAGGATGGTGAAGTTCTACCACTGCTGTTTAATATGTGTGCTTGCATGAATGAAATATTTATATATGTGTTCATGGATGGATCCATTCATTTAAATCAATTATGGATTGTAAACACGAAAATTCCTGAAACAAGAACACGTGTACAAAATAATATTTTGTATTAATTTTTTTGGGGTTACAATCTCTTTTACAATTTGATCCTCAAATTCTATCTTCGTAAAGCACAAATTTATGGGTGGGCTGTTGATCCAAAGGGTCGTCAGGGCTTGATCTTAGGATGAACGAGGATTAACAGATCTTCAAGGGCCTTTAGGCTTAATCTTGATGAATGGATCTCCAAGGATTTGACAAAGAACGAAGAGAGATTTCTTGATCCTTCGGGATTCTTGGGAGTTTGGGAGGTTGGATGCTTGAAAGCTTTAGAACTTCAAAACTTCAAGGATTTGGGGAATTCTCTTTCAATTTGGGAGTAGAGAAATGTATATATGAATTGGTCCCTTAAAATGAATGAAATGGCTTCTATTTATAGAATTGTCCAAGGCAATATTCAGATGAAATAAATTGTTTCTGCCAGGTGTTGACACGTGTCCTGTTTGATGACTTTTCTGACTTTTTCAATTATCTCAATGAGTCACATGCTACGTGTAAAATTTATGTGACATGTGAGCGTTGAAATTTTAATCATTGGTCAACTTTTATTTCACTGAAATTTTGATGTCTACAAATGCCCCCACTTCAAGGCGGGTCATATACATGTGCTTGTCATATACAAGGGTCGTTGAGGCTTAATCTTGAATAAAGCTGAAAGTTTCTTCAAGTTTGTTGGGGACGAATCGGCACGTGTATCTATTGTACTTGTTGACTTTCCATAAGCTTGATTTTGAACTGAGGGTTTTTTTTTTTTTTTGGTTTCCTCCAAAGGACATTCCCCAGACTTAATCTTGAACTAGATTTGATTCAAGGGCGGTGGGCATTTGATCTTGAATCGAGTTTGTGATTTCTTCAAGGGCCGTTGGGGCTTAATCTCGAAGGATTTGACTTAAGGGTGGTGGACACTTGATCTTGAATCGGACTTGTGATTTCTTCAAGGGCCGTCGATGCTTGATCTTGAATGAAATTGGATCACGAGCAGTTTCACATGGCAAGTGATTTTCGGCTTAGTTGGGGATGAATCAGCACGTGTAGTTATACGGCGAGGCTTTGCTCTTTGACAACGGTGAGTTCATCATTGATCTTTCTGCTTCAATCTTTTTCATGGCAGAAGTGGTGCGCAACCTTTGCCTTTGAATGGTCCTTCAAAGCATCACTTCTCAGTGACTCATCCATATTTGGCAGCTTCAGTGTAAAGAGCCAACATCATATCAACTATTCTGAAGTATTCGCTTAGGAAACTCGAGATTTATTAGCAGCTGAAGAGGAGCACTTGAGAGCAATGCTAGGTAAGCAACCAGGCAAATGTTTTGGGCAATCAGTTCCAGATCGAAAGTTTGATTTCAGGTTCCGACTGATTGCTTTCGTTCTCCTTGTCTTACAGGCAAGAGCAAGGGTAAAGAAAAAGACAGGGGAAAAGCATGCCATGAGATATATTTGCCTTCAACCCTGATGATATGAGATACTTTTACTTTTGAATAAGTAGTTTTCCATAAGTTTAATCTTGAACTGGACTAGAGGGTTTTTTCTGCTAGACTTCCTCCAAATGTCTGAATGTACTTTTTTTATCTGGAGCTGAATTTGATTCAAGGGTGGTGGACACTTGATCTTGAATCGGACTTGTGATTTCTTCAAGAGCCATCGAGGTTTGTTCTTGAATGGAATGGGACCACGAGCAGCTCCACGTGGCAAGTGATCTTCGGCTCCGTCGGGATGAATTGGCATATGTAGTTCACCAAACCTTAGCGAGCTGACTCAAAATTTTGAAGGTCAAAACAAGTCCGTCAAATTCAGAGTACTTTCTATCCTGATGATATGAGGTACTTTTGATTTTGAAGAAGTAGCGGATGAATTGACACATGTATTGTTGCGCTTGTCTCCACATGCTTCAATGTATCGTTTTCACTTGCCTTATATGTTCTCCGGGAAGAAGCGGCATCTTCTTTGAAAACATATAAACTGTTGAAGCTGATTACTCGAGAGCAATGCAAGGTAAGTAATCAGGGAAAGGGTTCCAGGCAGTCGGTTCCAGATTGGAAGGTTGATTCCAAGTGTCGGCTGATTGCTCTATTTCTCCTTGTCCTGCAGGTAAGAACAAAGACAAGGAAATGGATAGGGAGAAAGCATGATATGAGATACTTTTATTTTCGACCTTAATGATATAAGATACTTTTTCTCTGGTGTGATTTATTTGCAGAGGTATTCCAGAGGATGAAGAACATTGAGTATTTCGAGAGGCTTCGTTGAGAGTGCACTCTCAGAGATAAGGAAGAGCTTGACATTTTTGTAGATCTACCTTGCCGTGGAGGACGAAGGTCAACATATATAGGGATTTCCCAATAGCAGGTAGTGGTGCTGTTCTTTTACCTTTGTCAGCGACCGTTGGGCAATTGAAACAGTAAGATTCACGCGTTTTTCAACTTTGTCAGAAATCTTTGACAAAGTCCTCCGTGACTTCTGCAAAGCTGAGATCGCACGTGAAAGGTGTCGACAAACTTTGATTCAGAAAATCCGGCTTTTGAATTTTAGAGAGCGGCACCTCTTCGATTTTTGAACAAACGGCCCGGCTTTTGAGGTTTAGAAAGAGACGACAAACCCCTTTGATTTTTTCCATGACTTCAACAAAGCTGAGATCACGTGTGAAATGTGCCGCTTTGATTTCTAAATGAGCGCCTCTTCGATTTCTGCACAAACGGCCCAGTTGTTTTTGAAATTCAGAAAGAGTTGCCTCTTCGATTTTCTGAATTAGTGGCCCTGTTGCCTCTTCTTTTCATAGAGGCATCAATTGTGTTCCCAAAAGCATGCTTAGAGAGTTGTTGCCTGTAGGAATTTCCCTTCTTTAGCATTTCCGAGAATTTGATTTGCCTGACTTCTTCTTCCTTCATCATTTCTGCAAATGGCTTACCCTTCTGACCGTCATCTCGATTTGAATGTTGGGGAAGACATTGACATGCCTTCTCAAGACTACATATGACATTCATCTTTCTTATCCCCTAACGGTCCTCTTACAGTTGGGGATTATGTGATGAAGAACGACATAATCGCTACGGTGGTAGCTAGAAATCTTCTTACCCTAAAGGACAACATGATTATTTCCAAGCGGTCTGACGAGCTGGCTGTTCAAGATTCTTTGGTTTTCAATGTTCAGTGTGCGAGCTCTGTATCAAATATGGGCCAACGTCTTCTTGCTCGAACTCGCTAGGTTGAATCCTTGATGGCTGAGGTGGTGAGCCTTAAGTAAGAGATTAAAGGGCTCAAGCATGAAAATAGAGAGTTGCACATGCTTGCCAATAATTACTCAATGAGTATGAAGAGAAAGCTTGACCAGTTATAGGAGTCTGAAAGTCGGATTCAGAGTGACCATCAGAGGTTTGTGGCTTTGTTCAAGAGGCATCTTTTGCCTTCACCATTTGGAGTTTCACCAAGTGTTGAGGCTCCGGACAATCAACCTCCGGTGCTTCGTTTTTCTGGAGCTCTGCCGAATGTTGAGGAGCCACGTGAACAACCCTTGTGAAGGTTTTTTTTTTTTTTTAAATTTAAATTATGTATATCCCTATTTCTGTAAAAAACTGTTTTTTCGAGATATCGATAAATGAGCTTTCATTTAACTTAAGACATATATATATATATTTATTATTGGATTCCTACTCCGTTCGGCTAGGAAATAAGATAAATGGGACATGTCCCTTATTTTGGGGAGAAAAGTAGATGCTTTAGCATAGGAAAAAAAACAAATGCTTATTGCCAAACTCTTTTCTCTTTTGCTGTCTCTTTTTTAAACTTCTTTTGCTCCTTGTGAGCAGTCTTCCCCAAATATGCTACTTGCAGTGGTGGGCAACATCATTCCATTGCTTGGGTTCTGCAATGCCCATCAAATTCTTCAATTTCAATTGTGTATAAATAGACCCTCATGCAAGGTTTTAGACAAATATTTGATCCCCATTCCATTTCCTTCACGTCACAGAGTGTTTGGGCTGTGCTACAATCACCACTGATCGCCTCTCGCTGCGCTACATTTTTATTTTATTTTTTTACGCTTGTTGTCGCAGGTTCAGGGCTTGTTGTTGATCTTTCTGAGGTAAGGTGCTTCGTCCATGCTTACTTTCACATAAATCCCAACAGCAATTTTGTATATATATATATATATATAGGAATTGCTTAAGGGGAAGGATCCCTAGTTTTTCAAAAAAAAATGGGGACACGCTCCCCACTGTTGAATTTAAGTTTAATGAAATTGTGTGGTTGAGATTGTGTGGCCTGTATTTTAATCTCAACCACATAATTTCATTAAAGTTAAATCCAACGGTGGGGAGCGTGTCCCCATTTTTTTGAAAAAATGGGGATCCCTCCCCTTAAGCTCCATGTATATATATATGTAGCATTTTTAGCATCAGGGTTTCCTTCTTCAACTTTATACATATATATATATATATACATATATAGATCTATATATGTATATATATATATATATACATATATATATATAGATATATATATACATATATAGATATATATATACATATATAGATATATATATGTATATATATATATATATACATATATATATCTATATATGTATATATATATCTATATATGTATATATATATATATGTATATGGCACATACACATATACGTTTTTTTTTTTACTCCTTTTTTTTTCTTTGATTTTTTTAGGTACTCATTCCCTTGCTGTTTTGATGAAAGTTCTTTGCCCATGCTTGGAGCTCATTACAATGCGTCACTTTTTTCGTGTAGGGTTGAGCAAAAGACCGCAACAATTTTATACTGTGTATTGCCTTTTGGTCACAACTTTCCTCAGTGGTGATTTCATTTTGCCTTTTACCGCTGCTTGGAAGGGCCGTCTGGTAGCTGCCCTATTTGTTGTGCTGCTCAACTTGGAGGTTGATCTTTCCATTGCAGCCATGGTATTTTTCAAGTGCTTTAAGAGCAACAACATCACCATTCTTGCGAAGGAAGGCAATTCCCAAGATAGAGGAACAACATTGAAGCTTTGTGCGCCGTTGACGGGCACTGATGCGCTTACTCTTCTTGCAAAAGACAACTCGATGCATATCAAGTCATGGTCTTCTAAAGTATCTTGGGAGGTGACAGTTTTTTGTCGACCAAATACAAAGAAGAATGTGTGTACATAGAGAATTCTCATCTTGAACCCTTCGTACCATGCGCATGATAATTCTCCGGCTTTGTTTGAGCTTCTTGGTGATCGTATCCGCAACGAAGCTGTGACTTAGAGTAGCACCCTATCGACTACTGGATAAGCCGTTTTTGCTGAGTTTTACTGGGAGTGGCTTGAAGATGTCTTGAGTCACTCCAAAGATGTGTTTGCCAACGTGGGCCTTTATCATGCTGTATATGCGTCTTTGTTCAGTTATGATTGTCATCTTTCCGTCCTTTATGCATTCTTTGAACATTAGTGTTCAGCGACCAACACATTTCATATGGCTCAATGAGAGATGTCGATTTCACTTTGGGATCTCCACAAGATAGAAGGCTTGCCGATCCAAGGAAAATTTTATAATGAGGTTGTTCCTAGCGTGGATGAGTTTTCTCATCCCAATAGCCGAGGATTGCCTGTGAGTTACCGCAATTTGTTTTGGGCATACCATAAGCTTTTCCCATGAGGCTCAGAGTACATCAGGCGTGAAGATTTCTTCATGGATCCGATTTTGGTATTGGGATGCCATGAAGTACAAGAAGTATTCGAAGAAAAGTGGCCGCAACAAGACAACCACGCCTAAGGGAAACTTGGGTCCGTTAGGTGTCATTGGTCCAGCTGGGCGTCATAGCCCTGCCAAGTTGAGGGTATTTGAGCATCTTGGCATAGCATCAGAGTACTTGGAAGAATCTTACCTAGCCGCTTTCTTAGATTGTTAGCTTTGTAAATTTGTTTTCCCCAAAGACGACGTCAACTTTATCCGTCCCAGAGTCTTCAAAGTCACTAGCAAGATGGTTGCAGGCGAATCTTTTAGCCTTGCTATTCTAGTCTTAGCCAATATTTACAACAGCTTGAGTGTTGTTTTGAAGTCGGCAAACATTGAAGATCGCGCTACAGTACTTCCTTACCACTATGTGTATGGTTGGTTGGGTGAATACTTTTGCACTCATTTTTCTTCATCGACTTTAAACAAGTCAAGGCCTTCTTCATCGACTTCAGTCAAGCTTGGGGATTTGATGACGAAGTATTTTGGCATGCTTTCCGCGAAGAACCTTGATGATTTGCAAGCGCAAGCACTATACAAAAGTTATGAAGGCTTGAGGATAGACTACCTAGCGAGAGTTGGCTTAGTGCAACAAGGCATCATAGATGATTTGCATCTTTGCTTCTTATACTTGTCTTATCTTATAAGTCTTCACTATGGGTATGTTTCTTTGCGGCAATGAGACCAATGCATCTTTCAGTCGTATAGTCCCCACCATTTCAGCAGGCAATTTGGTTTTGTCCAACATGTGCCAGGCAAGCTGAAGGAAATCTCCCAATTAGAAACTTTGCAAGTTGTATATATGCATTGAGAGTCTTGCTCATGTGCATGTACAAATTTTTTTATCATCCTGCCGACCAATGATGAGTTCAAGAGCAATCCAGTGACTTGTGCTTACATAAGTTGGTGGTTAAAGGTACATCATGAAAACTTAGGGATGGCAAGTGTTACCAATTCTTCTCACTCACGTAATAATGCACTGAGAGGAGGTTGTTCTGTGATTCCTATACAGTTGGTAGCTCTTTATTGCGCGAGTGCAGTTCCTTTACAAGATAGACCTGTGGTTTTAGCTCCTCAATGCCCATGCTTGTTTTCTTAACATCCAGATGCTTCTAAAGAGGTGGATGATGAAGTTGATTCGCACGATGATGGACTTGTTTTGTAGCCACGTCAACAAATTATAACCAAGCGACCACTTGAAGGTGCTCAGGCTGACAGTGACATCAATTTTCATTATAAGAAGAAAAAAGTGTTTAGGTCTTCTCAATTTGATGGTCTTGTGACACTTGAGAAAGATGTACGTATTTCTTTCTTTCTTGTGACTTATTTTGCTTTCATTGTTTTAGCTTTGATTTATAACATCTTTCTTTGTCTTATTTAGGCTGGGCCTTCTTGTTCTTTTGATCTGGCAAACGCAGGCGTTCATTTCTATATGGAAATGCTATTTGGAGGTAATTTACCTACAGACGGAGAGATTGGGGATCCGCCTGGTGCAGAACTTGTTCCGAATCTGCCAAGTTGTCCCAGTTTATCGTGTGTAAGTGAAGGTATGCAAGGGCTTGTCATGCGTCCAACACCTTTGCCAACTAGCTTTGAAATCTCTTTAAAAGGGCCAAACCTTCGTGGCACTGAGCAGCTTATCCGTCGCATTAAACTTCATGTGGCCATAGATGTTGAATGCCATATTGAAGAGAGGATTTCAAAGTGCCTATTGGAATACCTTGTGTTGCCCAGGGAGGATTTGCCGAAGCTTGTTTCTGTGATTGACAACCTTAAAGTTGATTCCTTACCCTTAAGAGTCCAAATTGCGGAACGTATGGCCGCCTCAACTGAGTATTCTTCTTTGTGTGCTATTTCCTCGAAGAATTTGAGTCTAGATGTTAGAGCTAAAAAACTTGTGGCAATAGACTCATCAATTGCCCAAGTTCGGTTTTCTCATCAAGCTGTTTCGGAAGATTATCAAGTCACATGGACCTCTTTAGCTTCCGTCCAAATGCGTCTAGAAACATTGGTGTGGAAGCGGGAGCAGTCGGGAATTGAAGCATCACGACTTGAAGGTGTTCTCTCGAAGCAAGAAGCTACAATCTCTCAATACCAAAAAGAGATGTCACGCATAGAGCAAGAAAAAAACATGGCTATGGAGTTGCCCACTTGTCTCCCACTGATATGGAGACCTTGAAAACATTAGAAGGCCTGCTTGAGGATCGTTGTTGTAGTTTTAAGGACATAGTTTTCAAGTAATGTCTTCCTTAAGCCTTCTTTGCTTCTGATCATTTATGTAATGAGGGTTTGTAGCCAAATCCTTCTTTTAAAGAAATAAAGTATTCACATTTTGAATTTGCTTTTTATTCTTCAAAGTGTTTGTGTTTTTTTTTTTGACAATGTGACTATACTTGAAGTTTTGAAGTTTCAAGTTGCCTACGTACCCTCAATTGAGGAAGGATCAAGTCATGACGTAGTTCAAAATACATATATATGTATTTTTGTTGTGATGTACGCAGTTTATGATCTTACGGGCCATAAGCATGGCTTCTTCTCAGGCATAGTCTCGCTTCAAGAATTTGCCGTTTATAGGGCCAATCGTCAAGCCATCTTTTCCACAATCTTGTAAGCACCGTTTATGTGGACTTATTGTACTACGTAAAGTCCATCCCACATCGAAGTGAATTTGCTTCTCGTATTGTGTGTTGTGATAATAGGCCTACGTAATGTAAGGACGAGATCTCCCACTTAGAACGAACGAGAGCGAACCTTTTTGTTGAAGGCCTTAGAGAGTCGTGCTTGATAACATTCCAAATGCTGCTGAGCTTCGAGCCTTCTCTCATCCAATGTTTCCAACTCTTGAAGACCCAATTTTGCATTCTCTTCATCAATCAGACCTTCTTGTATAGCTATCCTTAGTAAGGGAATTTGGCTTTCCAGCGGCAAAATAGCTTCCACGCCATACACAAGCTAATACGATGTAGCTTGAATAGGCATCTGATGCGTCATCCAGTATGCCTAAAGCGCTTCACTTATTCTCTCATCCCAGTCTCTCTTATTCCTACCAATGACCTTCTTCAAGAGGTTGCATAGAGTTTTGTTGAACACTTCTGCGAGGCTATTGGCTGGGCATGATACATGGAAGATTTATCCTATTTAAACTTGTATTTCTTATAGAGCTTGTCCATGAGTCGGTTGGAGAACTGCTTTCTATTATCAGTGATGATGTAGCGAGGCACATCATATCAGTGGATGATATGCTCTTTGATGAAACGGACAACCATTTCCTTCTTGACTTCCCTTAGGGGTATGGCTTCAACCCACTTGGAGAAGTAATCTGTTGCAACTAGGATGTAAGCTTCTCATGTAGATGACTTTGGTGCGATCGGTCATACGACATCCAATCCTTATGCATTGAACAACCATGAAGTAACTGTAGGTTGTAATGGTTCAGTCTGCTAGTGCTTATCCATTGACAACTTTAGCTGGGACATAGAGGATCTCGATTGAAAAGCAATGCCCATTTAGCTAGTCGCCATGTCAAAATTGGTTTGGACATGACGTATTTGACCAAGTCAGCTTTGGCAACCAAATGGATGGTGTAAGCATGCTTGTAATGTCTGAGCTTCTGAATGGTGAATACCAAAATAAGGCACATCTTTTTTATCGGGGAATAGTTCAACTCAACGCTAGTGAAAGTTCGACTAAGGTAGTAAAACACTCATTCTTTATGGGATTCATTTTCTTGTGCTAAGAGTGCTCATACTGAACTTTCCTGAGCAACGATATACAATATGAGCAGCTTCTCGGGCGTAGGTGCCCCCAGGACAGGTGGACTTGACAAATACCTATTTATCTTTCAAAGGCATTTTGGCATGCTTCGTCACATACGAACGGTTGACAACGTCCATCTAGGTTGGAGATAAACCATCTGATGAAAGTGAGTAATCCTTGCAGACTTTTCAACTCGTGTAGATTTCTTGGCTCAGGCATGCTTTCAATGGCCATAATCTTTGATTGGTCCACTTTGATGCCACGATGCTTGAAAATAAAGCCGAGGAACTTTCTAGATGTGACACCGAACGCACATTTTAATGGGTTCATCTTGAGGTTGTATTTTTGCAGCCTTTTGAACACTATTCACAAATCTTTCAAGTGATCTGATCTTTTTTTTATCTTGACCACTACATCATCTACGTAACATTCTACGTTTTTTGTGTAGAATGTCATTGAAGATTTTCTGCATTGCACATTGATATGTAGCTCCAGCACTTTTTAAACCAAAGGGCATCACCTTGTAGCAGTAGATACCTTTTAGGGTGCGGAAGGCTGTTAGCTCCGCATCTTAAGGAGCCATTCGAATTTGATTGTATCCAGAGAAGCCGTCCATGAATGACAGTGCCTCGTGGCCAGTGGTTGCGTCCACCATGATTTTGATGATTAGCAGGGGAAACTCGTCCTTCGGGCAAGCATCGTTGAGGTCTCGGAAGCAAGGTTCTAAAAAACGCTAGGCGCTAGTCGGGCGGCGGGCTAGCGCCTAGGCGATTAGGCGGCGCCTAGGCGGATTTAGGTAAATTTCTTGTATATCTTGTAAATAAGTGCATATTGACACCTAAAAAAACACTATACTTGTATAGATAATTAAAATACAAATTAGGTACACTATTTCCATAAGTATTGGATGAACTTGTAGTAAATCCATCATTTGCAAATTAGATGCACCATTTCTATAAGTATACCACCATGAAACTAAAAAAGAAAAAAGCACACAATTAATATAAAAAATATTTAAAAAAACCTCCGAGGACCGCCTAGGTGGCCACCTAGGCCCAATCTGATTTTTCCACCCGATTTTCCCAAAAACGCCTCGGTTGTTAGGCGCCCACCCCTAGGTGGCCGCCTAGGGCATTTTTTAGAACACTGCTCGAAAGTCTACGCAAACACATATTTGTCCAGATTTCTTAAGGATAATGATGATGTTGGAGATCCACTTGGGGTAATGTACCTCTCAAATGAAGCCTGCTTCGATTAACTTGTCAATCTCGGCCTCAATTTGTGGAATGAGCTCGGATCGATAGTGCCTTTGAGTTTGCTTTATCGGTTGCATTCCAAGCTTGACTGCAAGACAATGCACAACGATGATAGGGTCAAGGCCGGGCATTTCCTTGTATGTCCAAGCAAAGACATCTTTGTACTCTAATAGTAGTTCGTAGTACTCATCTACCTCGTCCGCACTTAGCAATGCACTTACAAAGATAGGTTTAGGCTCATCTTTCGTTCCTAAGTTGAGCTTCTTGAGCTCATTAATCGTGGTTTGCCCTCTCCCTCCCTTACCCTGTCTTTAAGCTATGGTGATTCACCAATGACATCTTCCTCGAGAATTTCATCTTCTTTGTCTTCTTGGATTGTGATTGGAAGACGTCTTAGACCCCCCATCAGTGTCGTCATCTTGGGCTTGTTAGTGTGAAGATTGGCCAGTGTGGATGATGGTGCGTCTTCTCACTTTCAGTGGTCCATTTGTGTCAACCTCCAGGATTGCTTGAAGATTCATCCTTGAAGGAATTGAGCTTCGAACATCGCCTTTTTCTACTAGCCCGTCCAACTTTTCTTTCTTTGGCGTTGTCTCCCTTTTTTTAGAAAACTTCTTGTTGTTTTCAAGTCTTTCCAAAGCTAACCGTCACGGAAGAGAGCTAGCCGCGTTGCTTTGTTTCTCAGGTTTTGACAACCTTTCAAAAATAGAGCGTTAAGATGCTGGCGTGTTAAGCCTCTTGAAGACAGAGGTGTGGTCTTGACCACCAATACGATTAAGTGCCGACATTCCAGATCTTGAACGATTCATCCTATCAAAGACTGACGTCCGAAAAGTGGGTTTAAGCTCCTCTTGATTTTGTTCAATGCTTACGTTGATGTGTTGAGCGCTAGCATTTTTCGCTTTGCTTGAAATCTTTACGGGTGCATTCGGTGTGAAGCGAAGACCAGCTTTGTTGTTGTTAACTCCATAACCATGCTTTTTCAACTTCTTTTGAGTCTCGGTGAGGTCACGTTCCTTGTTACTGACAATGTTTGAAACCTTCTTTCCAGGATTTAAAGAGGAGGCGAAGTCATACCCAGCATTCGACATAAGTTTGTAGGCATTTGGATCAAAACCTTCTTCGGTCCTCTTGGTTGGAAGAAAGCTTGCTTCCACCCCCTTTTATGAAGCCTTGTGGTGGTCTTACAACCTTAGCTCCACCTAGCTGTGTTAGAGGCAAAACTGCATTAGTCTTGAGTAACTTTACATCATCTTTGTGTTATTGTATGTCAGTTTTGCTTGCTTCAGTTTCGAACGAGGATTGACCATTCTTTCTTTTTCGACATCAGGATGTATCAGAAGACGGGTGTGTTCGGTCTTTTTGAGGGCGTCCTACTTCCTTTGGTTGTTGTAGGTTTAGCAGGCTCATCATCATTTTTCTTGAAAATGGCACAACTTTTCTTTCTTGCTTCTTAGGCACGGCTTACCATTCTTGCTTTTTAGGTGTTGCTTTGCCTGTGGATTTGATCTTTTTTAGAAAGGCTTTGGGCATCATGTCTTCTTCCATGTAGAACTTGGCGTCTGCAAAGTTTGACTAAGCTTCGGTGAATGGCTTCGTATCACCTTGAATCACCTTTACTTCTTCTCGGTAAAATTTGAAGCATTGGTGTAGGGTGAATGACACTACTCCATTCTCGTGGATCCAAGGCCTTCTTAAGAGCAAGCTATATGAAGTTCTTACATCAATCACGTGGAATATCGTGCTTGTTTTGAGTTCATCAATGGTCATCTCTACTCGGATCATGTCTATTGCCCTTTGTCCTCCTCGGTTAAAACCCTAAATTAGTAGACGACTTAAGGATAGTTCATCCATCTTGATGCCGATTGTGGTCATTGTTGACTTTGGCATGATGTTTATGGCCGATCCTCCATCCACAAGTATGCGATTGACTTTGTGCTCCCTTACATACCCCGAGATGAAGAGAGGACGATTGTGTGGCTTTGATCCCATTAGTAAGTCTTCATCAGTGAAGTTGATTGCATCACGGGCAGCACAACACGTGACATATTCATGTAATCGGAGCTTCAAGTCTTTGTCCTTACTTTCTTACACCTTGTGGTCGTCTGGACTCACCAAGACCATTACTAGTGTTTTCTTCATCTCCTTGGGTGATTGTAGTGCCTTCTCGATGTAAGAGTGTGTCGGCATGCCTTTTTGGGCGTGAGGGTATTTTCTTCCTCAATGGCGATAGCTTTGCCTTTTGAGGGTTCTTCCATTTCTATTTTGACCATATGACATGCAGCGGTAGTGCACTGTTGAAAGAAGTCATTCGGGAAGTACTCGTGCAATGAGACATGAATGATTGGCTCTAGCTCCATAGGTTCCTCAGCGTATGTTAGCATAACAGTTTTTTACTTTTCTTTTGTGCTTCCTACTGTTGCGGCGATGGTGCTTTCTCCTTTGTTCCACCTTTAGCCTTGTGGCTTGTGGTCTTGGCTTTCTGGTCTTTTTGTAGGTCACCAAGGTCCATCTTTCATCATTGTCAGTATGTGCATCCTGGTTGCTTACCCCCAGTGATGGTTATGCAGAAGTTGCCATGTGGTTTGAGCATTGACGGGAATGTTCATGCGTCATTTGGAAAGGCACGTGATCGAATGATCCAAACATAATCATAGTAGGGTGCGTTGCGGTCGTGTCTTCTAGGTTGAGTTCGATTCGCCCTTGTTGTGCCAGCTTCATGATGAGTTATTTGAGGATTAAGCATTTGCCAACGGGATGACTTTACAGTATCTGGGATCGTTAACGCGATTCATCTCTTCGGGACGCTTGCATTCAAGCAGCTCGATTACTTTCTTCTCCAACAGATCATCTAACATTGCAGCTATGTCAGAGTCTGGAAAATGGTATGTCTTCTGCTTCAGTTCCCTATAAGTGTTTTTGTATTTATCTTAAGTGCGATGAGGCTCACTTATTTTCATCTCATTCGTTTTGTTCTTGGATGAGATCTTGACGAGTGTGGAGGAGGTCTTGATGGGCGTAGTGTTGATGGTAAAAGCTTCATTAGCGAGCTTCTTCCCATGATTTTCCATCTTCGGAGCAAACACATTGTCCTTCTTGAAGTTGGTGATTGGCTTTTTTTTTCTATGATAGGCGATGCTTAACTCCATGTCGTGGGCGCAGGTGGCTAACTTTTCGAAGGTCCATGGTTTGATGCCTTGGAGGATGTAGTGTAATCCCCATTGCATGTCTTAGACGCACATCTCAATCGAGGAGATCTCTGAGAGTCTATCTTTGCCGTCAAAGCTTAGGGTATGCCAACGGTTGATGTAGTCAACGACTGGCTCGTCCTTCCATTGCTTCGTACTTGTCAGTTCTAACATGCTAACAGTGCTACCGGTGCTATAGAAAAAGTTCAAGAACTCCCCATCTGATTGCTCCCAGTTGTTGATGGACTCAAGCTTTAGGTCCGTGTACTAGTCAAATGCATTCCCCTGCAGAAAGTGGACAAACTACTTCGCTAGGTAGCCTCCTTCCGTCCCTGCGTTGTTGCAAGTTTCAATGAAATGGACGACGTGCTGCTTTGGGTTTCCATTTCCATTAAATTGCATGAACTTTGGTGGTTGATAACCTATCGGCATCTTCAAGGTGTCAATCTTTTTTAAGTATGGCTTCTAGTACAACATGGAAGTATGTGAGCTCCTTTCGTACTGCACCTTGATGATGTTGGCAATCATCTCCTGCAACTGCTGGATAGAGAGAGATCTCATGAGCGTCGCTGCTTAGTCTAACTTCTCCTCAGATTTTTCTATCGAAGGTTTTTCTTCTTCGCCAAATTCTCTTTTTAGTAGATCAACCTTTAGGTCGACTTTCACGTCATGTTGTGCCACTAGTTAGTTGACGAGTGCGGCAATTTGCAAGTCTTTCTCGTGTGAGTTTTGCGATCACTTTATTCATTTAAGCCAACTATTCCTCGATTGAAGTCGCTCTGGTGGTCATGACTTGCATGGCTGTGCTGCTGCTCGAGTCGGCATCGGAGAGTAGGGACTTATAGTACTTCTTCGAGCTTTTCTCCCATGGTGCTCTTAGTGAGGCTAGAGTGATCACGAGCTTGTGCTTTGGGTGCTCACGTTCCTTTAGCAAAGTTGATGCACGGGTAGAAGATATGGCAGAAAGATTTCTTGACTTGCTTCGAGTTATGATGCCCAATGTGCTACTGCCGCTTGCAGTGAGGACACTCTTGTTCTTCGTGTTGGTTATAGGAGCAGCTTGAACCTTCCTTGATACCATTTGTGCTTTTTTGCGAATTTGAAGATAGAGATGAGAGGTAGAGATGTCACACTGGGCGTGCCAAATTTGTAAACATGAAAATTCCTAAAACAATAACACGTGTACAAAATAATATTTTGTATTATTTTTTTTTGGGTTACAATTTCTTTTACAATTTGATCTTCTTATTTTATCTTCGTAAAGCGTAGATTTATGGGTGGGATGTTGATCCAAAGAGACGTCGAGGCTTGATCTTAGGATGAAAAGTGGTGCAGATTTGTTGATATTGTTGATCTAAAGGGCCGTCAGGGCTTGATCTTAGGATGAACAAGGATTAACAGATCTTTAATGGCCTTTGGGCTTGATCTTGATGAACGGATCTCCAAGGATTTGGCGAAGAACGAAGAGAGCTTTCTTGACCCTTCGGGATTCTTGGGAATTTGGGAGGTTGGATGCTTGAAAGCTTTAAAACTTCAAGGATTTGGGAAATTCTATTTCAGTTTGGGAGTAGAGAAATGTATATATGAATTGGTCCATTAAAATGAATGAAATGGCTTCTATTTATAGAATTTTTCAAGGCTTAATTTTGAATATAATATTCAAATGAAATAAATCGTTTCTGCCAGGTGTTGCACGTGTCTTGTTTGATGACTTTTCTGACCTTTTCAATTTTTTCGATGAGTCACATGCTACGTGTAAAATTTATGTGACACATGAGCGTTGAAATTTTAATTATTGGTCAACTTTTATTTCACCGAAATTTCGATGTCTACATGAATAACTATGGATCCATTGTGTTTAGACACATGATGTGTGTGTACATGGATGACATAAAATATATACTTGTCACTAGAAAATTTTATTTTCCTGGTGAATAATGCTCCTTTGGAGTTGGTATATCCTACAGAAACAAATCTCTCAAAAAACCCTTCCAAAGCCACTTAGTACTACGGTTTAGTGGTATTCATCTTCACTTGTGAATGAGAAATTTTAGATTCGATTCTCGCCAAGACGAATTTGAACCATATAATTGCTAGCCCATTGTAAGGACTGTGAATTTTTACCACCACACTGTAAGCGTGAGTTATTTAAATTAGTATGTAAAATATGTTGTAAATACTAGGAGTCCTTTATTAGGAAGGAGTTATTGTTGTGTCCTTTTTGGTTAGTATTTCCTTGTAGAACAAGGATTGTATTTTTGTATATATGTCAAGGAAGTAATACAATGAAATACCCCCCGTAAAAGTTCTATTTGGTATCAAGAGCCAAGATTACCGTAACCCTAGTTTTTTTTTTCTGCTCAGTCGACCTTTGTTTTTCTGCAATTCTTCTTGCAGAAATCGATGTCGCCGTGTGTGAGTGGGAGTAGTGTCGTGTGTGAGTTGGAGTTTCTGCCGACATATCTCTGCGATTTTTGCAAAAATAAATCCTGCCCCGTGTGTGTTCTTGTGCCTCATAGCCTAGTGTGTCAAAGATGTGCGCCGTAAGTTAGAATGGCTGCCAAGGAAGATAGCGTGCTATCGAAATTGGAGCTGAATGGATCAAATTATCCTCTTTGGTCCAAGGTTTTGGAGATGCACATCGCTGGACGCAGTAAGAAGGGCTTTGTGATAGGGAGTACTAAGGAACCTACTGAGGATAGTGTTGCGTATAAGGCGTGGGAGACGGGGAATGCAATAGTAAAAGGGTGGTTGATCAATTCCATGGAACCTGCTATCATGGGATTTTTTATTCACCTGCGTACTGCGAAAGACGTTTGGGAAAATGTGGCTCGAACCTATTATGATGGTTTGGATATTTCTCAAATTTATGAACTGAAGGTTAAATCCTTCAGACTCCGTCAAGAGGGTCGGTCGATTAGTGTGTATTACGCTGACCTCAAGTCCGTTTGGCAAGAGCTAAATCAAAGAAGACCAATCAAGATGGAGTGTGTTGTGGATATTAAGACATCAAGAAGAAATCCAAATTGATCGTGTGTATGCTTTTTTGGCGGTTTTGGATGATATCTTTGATAAAGTACGTAGTGATATTCTACGTACTCAACCTTTACCATCTGTTGAGGAGGTGTTTTCTGTTGTTCGACGTGAAGCACAACGACATGCCACTATGATGGGTGGGAGTAGCAACCAATGAGGGATGTCTTCCATGGCCATGGTCTCTCAGCCAGGGGGTGCCTCTCGTCCTAATAATCCTTCTAATCAATCTTTTAATTCTCGTCCCTTTACCCGAGAAAATAAAGATGATTTGAAGTGTACTTTCTATGGACAAACTCGTCATACTGAGGATACGTGTCTTGCTAAGCATGGGGTACCTGATTGGTTTCCAGAATTGAAGAAAAAATTGCGGGCCAAGGAACGTGGAGCAGCTGGGTCCAGTGGAGGCCGTGCCTCCCTTGCCGCAGCTACACCAACAGCCCAGGAGGTCGGGGCTAACTCAGGTGATCCTAGTCAAACCTTGTTGCCTCATACTACTCCGGGTGATTCGTCCTCCAAATCAGGTACTATGGGGCGTGTTCTCTTAGCCTTTGAAAGGGAGCAACATACAGGTTGGATTCTTGATTCTGGTGCAACTGACCATATGACATGATAAAAATATGTTTCAATATATGCCAATGTCTCCCAAGAAAAGCATAACAACTGCCAACATGACTCTTATACCCGTGCGTGGCACGGGCACTGTGCAACACTCCCCATCTCTCCCGTTACATCGTTGCTTATTTGTTCCATCTTTGTCCCATCATTTATTATCAATACCACAAGTTACTGAACAATTAGATTGTGTTGTTCTAATGTATCCGTCTTTTTGTCTACTTCAGGATATTCAGACCAATGAGATAATTGGGTGTGGCACTAAGAGAGATGGGTTGTACTATGTGGATGACTTCGTTTCTGGCAAGGCCAATGCAGTTCGAGCATCACATGACAGTAATTTGCAAGAAGTATGGTTATTGCATCATCAGTTAGGGCATGCATCTTTTGGATATTTACGGCATATGTTGCCTAGTCTATTTAGTAGAATAAATGAATCCGACTTACATTGTGAAGTATGTATTCTTGCTAAAAGCCATCGTGTTTTGTTTCCTCCTAGTATGAATAAAAGGTCATTGCCCTTTGAACTTGTGCACTCTGATGTTTGGGGGCCTTCTCTAGTTGTTTCCTCTTCTGGCATTAAAAGGTTTGTTACGTTTGTTGATGATTGTGCTCGTATGACTTGGCTATATGTGTTGAAAAATAAGAGTGATGTTGGTATGGTCTTTCGTTCTTTCTCTCAGATGATTCAGACACAATATTCGTCTGTGATTAAAGTACTTCGTTATGACAATGGTGGTGAGTACATTAATCATGAGTTGTCAAAGTTTCTTTGTGATCGAGGCATCCTCCATGAAACAACTTGTCCTCACACCCCGCAATAAAATGGGGTTGCTGAAAGGAAGAATCGCCACATCCTAGAAATAACTCATGCTCTTCTATTTGGAGCCTTTGTTCCTAAGGGTTTTTGGCCTGAAGCTTACTTATGCCGTATATGTGATTAATCCTATGCCATCTCGGGTTCTGGAGTTTCAAACACCGCTTCAAGTCCTCACTCACCATGCCCCGGTATTGTTGACTCATACTATCACTCCTCGAGTATTTGGGTGTGTGGCTTATGTGCATATTCAAAAAATCCATCGCACAAAGTTGGATCCGTGTGCCCTTCGATGTGTGTTTGTGGGTTTCTCATCTCACCAAAAAGGCTATAAATGTTATCACCTTGAGACTCGGCGTATGTATGTAACCATGGATGTGACTTTTTCTGAATTGGAGTTTTTTTTATCCTTCCGTGCATTTATCTTCAGATCACTAGGGGAGAACATTATTGGTGATCTGGAATGGTTGGATCTAGGGGAGACACCATATTAAATAGTACTAACACTAAACCAGTTTATGCTGAGACTACTGATGTTGAAGTTCCAGCCGTGAATCAAGAGGTTCCTGTCGAGGAACCTAATTCCCAAGAGTCTACTGAGTTGGTTCCTGAACAGTCAGGACAAAGTTCTGTCGAATCTGCTAATGTAACCCCTCTCTCTAGCTCCGAAGTGCCGCCCCATGCATCTTCTCTGAATATACCTGAGGTAAGTACCATGGATGATTATGTAATTAATCCAAGTGATAATGTGAATACATATAGGTTGCCACCAAGACAAAATCGAGGTGTGCCACCTAATAGGTTTTCTCCGGAAGGGAAGGTGAAGTATCCAATAGCCAACTATGTCTCATGTAATGGTCTTGCATCGGAATGCCAAACCTTGGTGAACAATATGGAGTCAGTTCAAGTACCAACTCGAATGGAATAAGCTCTAAAAGATCCAAAGTGGGCAAAAGCAATGGATGAATAAATGTTCGCGTTACAAAAAATAATAATAATACATGGGAGGTGACGAGTTTACCCAAAGGGAAAAAGACAATTGGATGCCGGTGGGTGTTTACAGTGAAATACAAAGCCGACGGATCGATAGACAGGTACAAAGCAAGGTTGGTAGCTAAAGGATACACTCAAACATATGGTGTAGATTATCAAGAGACTTTCTCTCCGATTGCCAAGATGAATACGGTACGTGTTATGATTTCTTTAGCTGCAAATATAGACTAGCCATTAAAACAGTTTGATGTGAAAAATGCTTCTCTCCAAGGAAATTTGGAGGAAGAAGTATATATGGATTTTCCTCCTGGGTATAGTGCTTATGGGAATACCGAGGTATGTCGGTTGCGTAAGTCGCTTTATGGACTTAAGCAATCACCCCGTGCGTGGTTTGGCAGGTTTACCCAAGTTATGAAAAATAATGGGTATTGTCAGAGTCATTCTGATCACACTTTGTTTGTTAACAAAGACAAGGTAAAGTGACAACCGTAATTATCTATGTAGATGACATGATTATCACTGGAGATGATGGTGATGAGATTTTGAAGTTACAGAATAATCTGGCAACAAAGTTTGAAATGAAAAATCTAGGAGACTTGAAGTATTTCCTTGGGGTTAAAGTTGCCCACTCGTCCAAAGGTATCTTCTTGTCTCAACGTAAGTATGTACTGGATTTATTAAAAGAAACTGGTATGTTGGGATGTAAGCTGGTAAAGACTTCTATTGTTGAGAAGCATCATTTGTGTTTGGATCCGAAGCAGAAACCGGTTGATAAAGGTAGATATCAGAGGCTTGTAGGGAGACTGATTTATTTAGCTCATACTCGTCCTGATATTGCCTATGTTGTGAGTGTTGTGAGTCAGTTCATGCATTCACCAAATGTAGATCATATGGCTGGTGTTATGCGCATCTTGGCATACTTGAAGTCGGCACCTGGAAAAGGAGTCTTGTATGGAAAAAAAGGGGCATTTGAGGATTGAAGGGTTTACTGATGCAGAATGGGCAGGCGATGTGACTGATAGACAGTCCACTTCTAGGTATTTTACTTTTGTTGGAGGGAACTTAGTGACATGGCGAAGTAAAAAATAGAAGGTGGTGTCGGCCTTCAGCTGAGGCCGAATATAGAGGTATGGCTCAAGGAATTTGTGAAATCCTTTGGCTACGAAAACTTCTTTGGGAACTTGGGTTCAAGCCGAAGAATGCTATGAAGTTGTTTTGTGATAATAAGTCAGCAAGGGACATAGCTGATAATCCTGTGCAACATAATAGAACAAAGCATGTAGAGGTTGATCGTCATTTTATCAAAGAGAAACTTGAAGAGAAGATTGTATCAATATCGTTTGTGGATTCAGAGGAGCAACTTGCGGACGTTCTTACGCATGCAGTATGTAGTCGAAAGTTTGGTGACTCACTTGTCAAGTTAGGCATGTGTGATATCTATGCACCAACTTGAGGGGGAGTGTAAGCGTGAGTTATTTAAATTAGTATGTAAAATATGTTGTAAATACTAGGAGTCCTTTATTAGGAAGGAGTTATTGTTGTGTCCTTTTTGGTTAGTATTTCCTTGTAGAACAAGGATTGTATTTTTGTATATATGTCAAGGAAGTAATACAATGAAATACCCCTCGTAAAAAGTTCTATTCACACAAACTAGTTGAATCTTTACGATTTTTACTGAATAAATTCCAAGACTAGTGCCTGGTAATGTGTTACAATAGTCATCGATTTCCTACCCAATTGGAGTGTTCTAAAATCTAGAAAAGACTCATCATGTTGGTGGCAAAGCAGATGGACCAATCGTAATAATATAGACTACGAATTGCTTGTTGCTTCCAAATCAAATGTATGAAAGTTGAAAAAGAATAAAACTACTAATCTATGAAAAGTTGAAAATAATAAAAACGTTGGAATTTACTTTTTTCTTCTTCTTATGAAGTGAAAACCATTGATCCAAATACACAACCATGAAATTACACACACCCAATTGAATAAGGAATTAGAAATCACACACAAATAAGATAAGAAATTGAAATTAGCAGCAAAAACAAAAATAGAGAGAAAGGGAGACTGAGTCACTCAGAGAGCCTGAGAGATACCGGGCCTATCAGACGTACCGGTTCAATTGGGTACCGATGGTACGGAACGCGCCTGTCCTACAGTGCGCAAAATTTTCTAGAACGAACTTGTGCCGCGGAACGAATTTTATTTGAATTTGTGCTTCACCTCCCCAAGAACGACTCGTTCCATCGAAAACACAAAATTATAAAATTTTAAGACAAAAATACCCTTACCTTTTATAATATTTACACCATCTAAATTATAAAGAATCTCTAAACCTCTCAGACATATTTTGTAGCCTCTCTCTTCTATCTTCTCTGCCGCTGCGTTTTTCTCCCAGTTCGCAACCTTCCTCCCTCATCCTCTCCCGTAGCCTCTCTTCCACAGAGTGGAACTTCCAGATATGGATCTCCAGGTTCCAGTTTCCAGGTTTAATTTAGTTGGACCAGTATTTTTGAAGTGCGAATCTTGCATAGATATTCACCTGTTTTTTGTTGCTAAATGCTCGACCAAATGTTTGATCCGATGGAATTTTATGCTTGCTTGCAAATGATATTTCAATTTGGCCTTATACTCGATGAATCCATTGCGACTGGTGGTTTTCTGTGACTTTCATTCATCAGTGACTGCAAATGCTATGATTGCCGTCTGTCCTTGTTGACTGTTTTGCTTGGGCACTTGAAATATTGGAAGGTCATTTGGTTCCTCTCGACTGTTTTGCGTTGGCAATTGCAATATGGGAAGGTCATTAGATGTTGGGTAGACTTGGCAGTTTCTGACACGACACGATGACATAACACGAAAACGACACGAAAATAACGAATTTTGGGTCAACACGATAACTAATCGGGTCATTATCGGGTGACGGGTTCTTAACAGGTATACACGCGGGTAACACGTGGATGACCCGTTTTGACCTGTTAAGAAAAAAAATTATTTTGATAATTTTAAAGTTTAATTACTAAAAGATTTATATACAATATACAATATATACAATAGCCATATCAATATATACAACAGCCATATTAATATATACAATATCAATATACAATATATACAATAGCTATATTACTAAAAGATTTATTATCATGTTTATACAACAGCCATATTAATATATACAATATATAGTTTTGTATTATTATTCTATATAAGTTAAAAACAAGTTTTAGTCATTATTTATTTTTATTATTGGAGTTTCTTATTATCATTAGTAGGATAAATTTTACTTAACATGTTATTGTCCAAAAATAAACTAGTATAGTATTTGTATGAGCAAGAACTAAGAAGACATACATACAAGACAAGTATGAAAAATTTGAAAGAATATATAAACACTTGTGATTCATCACTATTTCTCCACGAGTAGATAATGGTTACACTTACATTATCGTTTAGATTTTTAAAATCCTTCAAAACCCTCATGAATAATGTTTTTTATTTGAGGGAAAAATTAATAAATTTAATAATAATTATTGTAGAAGTGTAAAAAATGTAAAAAAAATATACAATTGCTCATAATGACAAGCTTTACAACTTTTATGAAGGGGTCAACTTCGAAATCCAACACTATAATCCATAAACCTTAAATTTATATTTAACCGTCGATTGTCATTTATGCTTTATTCTTGTTACTAAATTTTATTTTTTGAAAACATGATCATCTGGTGGATGTAAGAAGATGAACGGTTCAGATCTTTGATATCACGTTTCGATATTTACGGTTAACTGAAATATGAGTCGATGTCATATAGTTTGTAGAAACTTTATAAACATCAAGCCATATTTTTACTAACCGTAAAACTCTGAACATAATATCAACGATCCAAACCGTTCATCTTCTTGCATCCTCTAATAAATCATGTTTTAAAAAAAAAAATCTAAAAAAAAAAAATTTGATGAGAAAAATGAAGCGTAAATGTAAACAACAATCAACGGTTAAATTTTGATCTATGATTTATATGATTATAGTGGCGAATTTCGAAGTTAAGCTCTTCATGAAAGTTGTAAAGCTTGTCATTACGAGCGTTTATATATTTTTTCTATATTTTTAATACTTCTATATTAATTAAAAAACTATTAAAGACTTTACTTAAATAACAGCTGTTAGATAAATGAGAATAAATCTTTACCGTTAGATTCTATTTCATTTATATTATTAAAAATATTTGGACAAAAAAACCCTTATATTTTCCATTATTTTCCAAATCTTTCCATCTGATTTGATCAGAAGCCGCCCAGCCCTAAATTCTATTCCCTTTCTTTCTTTCTCTCTCCCCACTCCCGTACCCTCTCTCTCGCGACCCGCCGCGGCGCATCTGTTCTTCCTAGCCTCTCGCTCCCGCCGTCTGTTCTTCCAAAAAGCTCTGATCCGACGACCACGATCTTCTTGTCCTCCATTCGTACAACCACTTCTATGTAAGTATTTCTTCCTCTTCAACCTTGCTCTCTCTTCACTCTTTCTACGCTGATATACGTACTTGGGTATTTTTTTATCACTATATATACACACTTTCTGTGTTCTTTTCATTTGTTTAATGTTGTTATCTTCATAAATCTTATGTTTTTGTTTCTTCTTTTTCATTCGAAATTATGAATTTTCATTTCTTGAAAAAAAAACCCATGTTTTGTTTTTAAAATCTGACAATCTTTGATTAGTTACAACATGCAGTGATTTTAAGTTTGGATTCTAGGGATTTTAGCTACTGATATCAAAGCAGTATTTGAGTTTACTTTTTCTAATATGGCAATGTTTTTGTTCACTTTTTCTGATATGGGGATTCTCCGATTCTGGATTATTTGAATTGTTAACTGATATGGCAATGTTTTTGTTTACTTTTTCTGATATGGGGATTCTCCGATTCTGGATTATTTCACTTGTTAACTGATATGGCAATGTTTTTGTTTACTTTTTCTATTGAAATCTGCTCAAGGGGGATTTGAGTTTCTGCATTTCGTTTGCTGAGTGTGTTTACTGCTTGTTAAGTACATGATCAAAGCAGTGTTTGATAGCTTTTAAAGCCTTAAATTTCGAAAATTACTTGATGAGTATTTTTTGCTAGTGTTCTCTGCAGCTAAATTTGATCTTGTATATATGTGTGCTGGTATACTTTATAAGAGTTTGTTAGATTTGGGTGCTACATTTCTTTGAACTGCTTGTGAATTGGTTGGATGATGATTTGGGCACGTAATGCCAAGGAATTTCATTGCAAGAATATTCTTGGATGTTCTTTTTTGTTTCACCTATTCTTCACTTTTGTTCTGAAAGAAAGAAGATTAAAAAGGGAAATTGCATGTTAGTTTTTTCATTTTTGATTCATGGAAATGAAAAAATGTAACTGAAAGCAGTGGCTGCTTTGGAGAGTGCCAAAGGAGTAGCTGCACTGCACAGGGCACCATATCCAGGACCAGGAGCCTCCATTTTTAATATATATATACCCAAATTATTTTTTATTTTGAAAACTGCTGTATCTTTTTATCTACTTCCTTTTTTTCTTGATTAAAAAATTCATTTATGTGACATATCGTGATCTTCTTTGAATTTCTTGAGATTATGCAAATTAATGTGGGTTTAAGCAGGTCTCTGTCATAGGTTGTGCAAGTTAGAACAATGCCTTCAATTCACCCTTCTATTTGTATTGTACCATTAAATTGACATATTATTTACCTCCCTACCATTAAATTGACATTTTATTTTGGAATAGAATGAGAGATTCAAATATGTGCCTAGCACACGTCATATACCATAGAGATAGACGATATTGTGTTACAAACTTGACTTTCATACTAAGTTTCGTACTTGTAAATATATCATAGGAAAAAATTATTTTAAACACTAAAAAAAATTTGTACGTTGAAGGTTCCCAATTTAAATTTTGCACTGGGCTTGTGAAATCCCAAAGCCGCCCCTAAGTGAAAGCATGCAATATATGATACTGTGCTAAAAAACTTGAATCTCTTGCACAAGCGCCTGAGATTAAATTTTTGAATCTGGCTTATGGGTGTGAATTAAATTGGTGCACACAAATTGTCTCTAATCAAATTTGAGTTTTGGGACTAGAAGATTGATTTGTGTTTTGGTTTTAATCAAGCAATTGTGGGTTCGAGTCCCACTGGGCGTGTGCGTGCAACCTTTTTTTTTTTCACTCAAAAAAATTATTATGTTTTTTATTTGATTATTTATTAATTTAAAATATATTTTCCTTAACGAGTAACGGGTCGGGTCATATTACCCGTTAATATTATCGGGTCGATTTCGGGTCGGGTCATTTTACCCGTTTATTTTAATGGGTGTTACACGACACGATCCGTTAAGATATCGGGTATGACACGAAAACGACACGAACACGGGAAACACGACACGAATGCCAGGTCTAGGGTATGTCGGAGGATAGATTGTGAGGGGTCTAAGTTAGTCATTTTAATCTTTTGGTTCCGTTCTGCACATACCAAACGCAGAACAGAATAAATCTCCCGTTCTGTTCTGTACGTACCAAACTTCTATTCTTGTTCCGTCCTGTTCTGTTCCGTCTCGTCTTGTAACATAACAGTGTCGGTAGCAGACTGGCAGTGTGGGAGATTGAGAGTGGCTTCTTTGTCTTTTCATCCTAAAACCCCTACGCGCCATCAGTTTATGCGCGCGCCACAAACCCAAGAGAGGAAGCGATTCTGCGATTATGCGATTGGGGCTTCAAATTTCGAGGCTGAGAGATCGTTCAAATAGTTGCAGAGGTGGTGGAGATGGCAAACAGTAAATACGAGTATGTCAAGTCGTATGAAGTTGAAGACGAGGTTTTCCTGCCCAATTTGATCGTTGTTCGGATTGATTGTCGTGATTTTCAAAGGTGTTTCCTACTTCTCTCTCGCTCTCTCTGATCTTGAGACGATGTGGATGGTGACATTCTCCTTTTTATTCCTTTTCTTTTTTGGTTAGGTTTTCTGAAGCTCATGGATTTGAGAAACCAAATGATGAGGTAGCTCTGAATTTGATGAACTCATGCGCAATCTCAGTGTCAGAGGCGTTTCCAGACATAGTGTTTTCATATGGCTTCAGTGATGAATACAGGTAGTACTCTGTATGTGTGTCATTTAGGTTAACTTAGCTGTAAGAGAGCCTCACCTCTGTTATTTCTTGGTGCTGTGCTTGCAGCTTTGTCTTCAAGAAGACGTCCAAGTTCTACCAAAGGCGTGTCAGGTTTTAATTCTCAATTTTGATTCAGCTTTCTTGGCCTCTGATGCATCTAAGTTTTTTTTTTAAAATCATGGGTGGACATTTGAGTTAAAGAAAATGAATATCGGTTCAGAACTAATATGTTTATTTCTGTACATTAATACTAAATCAGATCCAAATTGAAAGTCTTGGGAACGCACGGGGTTGAATATGCCTTACCCATCGCTAAACTGTACAGATTAGGTGTTTACTACCCATGTCACCCTCTTATTGGAATTTGAAATATTTTAGGTTGATTTGGACAAGTTGAAATACATATAGGAGGAAAAGTAAACTAAAGACAATGTATCTCTCTGGGGATGTGAATCTGTGGTTTGCGGATGCTATATATCCAAAGTAGGAGTCAGGAGGTAGTTTTCGAGAGAAAATAGGTGATTTGACTACTTAATTCTGGGGATGAAAAATAAAAGAAGTATATGTTGATTGTTTAGTAGAAATTGAAACCAATCTTATTTGGTGGATTATTGTTTTTAGTTTTGGTTAAGTCATTCATTCACATACAAATTGTCTGTGCAGCAAAGTAGGGACCGTTATCGTATCTTTCTTCACTTCTGTATATGTCATGAAATGGAGAGAATTATTCCCTCACAAGGAGTTAATCTACCCCGCTTCATTTCATTCACGTATTATACGCTGTGCATCAGAAGAAGTCCTTCAGTCGTATCTTTTGTGGAGACAAAATAATTGTAAGTAGTAGTCTTGCAATGATGTTTCGATTATGGAAGTTATTATACTTATCTTCAACTAATAGGTCTCTGATTCAAGGAAAAACTTGAAGTAAATTTTTCATTTACATTTTTGCATGTTGCAGGTCATACAAATAACCTGCATAACACCTGCCTATGGGAGCTAATTAAATCTGGAATGACCGAAAGCGAAGCACTGAACTTACTAAAGGTGGGAAGAATTAATTTTCATTTTAATACACTAATTGGCATATTAATATGATGATTATCTGTGGAAGATACTTTGAACTTTTTCAAAGTGCCAAATATGTCCCTCTAGTTCCATGTAATTATATTCATATTTCTGTCATTTCCGTTAAAGGTTTTAACATTATGTTATCAGATACTTAAATATTTGTATCTTTAATCTCTTCTTTGCCATCCTTCAAAATGGCAGAATTTCTCTGGTTTAACCATTTGATAAAAGTACATATCTTTTGCTTTTGAATGTGGTTTATTTTACTTCCTTGATAAATAATTTTTAATGTTCAAATTGGCATGCCAAAATGTTCATTTTATGCTTGCTGTTTTTTTTTTTTTCATTTGTGGTGCATCTATCTAATTCGCAGGACAGCACCAAGGAAGAAAAAAATGACCTTCTTTTCAGAAAGTGTGACATCAACTATCAAAAGTTGAATTCAATGTTTCGACAGGGATCCTGCATTTTGAAAACAGAGGTAACCTTTCATTTCTGTAGTGGAGTCTATCTTAATCATCTCAGCAAAGGTTTCACATTTTTATTTTGTGAAGATTTTAACAATACCACAAGAATTTTACCTCGTGACACTTGAGCACTTGACTTTTTTCATCTTTTTTTTTTCTTTCAAATTTTAGATTCAAACTAAACTTTTGTGCCAAAGTAACACCTACTGTCAAGTGGGTTAGAACAATTATTCGTTTCAAGCTTTGGACATTATTATTTTTAAAAATATTCAATTTTAGTTTATTACAAGCAAATCCTTGGGAATTTAAATTATTACTTATGGGTTTAAAAAACTAGTTTTACTTTTGATTTTCATGGGTCTTTTGATGAAGTTTTGGTGCGTCAAATGACTGGTTTCATGCTCTAGAATTGGGATATCCTTTTGATGTATCACATAATAACCAAATTGAAGGTTTATGAGGACAAGATTTTCAGCCTCTAGGAAACAAAATCATGTATTTGATCTTGTATTGCGAATTTCTTGGTAGAGGAATAGCAACCTTGCTCCAAATTCAACGAACCCCTGGATCTTAACTTGTCTATTGAAAAGAATTTGGGTGTCTTTATTGATACAAATACTGTGCTTTTAATTTTCTGGTAAGAAAAATATATTTGGTTAGCCGAATTCTGACCACTATGGTAATTGGAGTGTGTTTCATTTTATTTGTTTGTCCAATATTTGTTTTCAGATACATTCTAGTTTGCATTCCAAGTAGCATAGGTGCCGTCTGACTTCTTATGCTGAGATCTCCATCCTACCTTATTCAGGTGTTTGAAGTTGTGAAGCACAACGAAAATGGTTCTCCTGTCAAGAGACTTAGGAGAAAGTCAAGCATAGTACACTCGAAGAATATAGCTGACAGAAGGTTTTGGAACAAGCACACACATCTTCAGAAGGAACTTGGTAGTTTTACAAAGGATATTGGAAAAGTTGAACCTGATTATATTAGGTCCTTCGAGTTTGAAGACAAACTGATTCCAACAACATGGGTTGTAATTAGGATCGATGGTTGCCATTTTCACAGGTAAACTGTTACTCACATGACAAGGTAACTTAATTATGGTGGTTGTTACTGTGACTGTCTTCTTTTGGGCTGCTTATTATTGATTTAGATTAGATAACTCTATGAGGATTTCCCATGTAGTATTATCAATTATCAAGAGGGCGCAACTGAAGTACGTCCTTGTTATTTCACCTGTTGTGCAAATCAGACGTCTCTTTTAAACATGTTTGTCATTCATCACATTAACTATAAGGGAACAACAATGGTAGTCTCGGCTTTAACAAACTAAGGAATGCAACTTCTCTGCCATACTGCAATTAACTTACAACTCAGAATAATCAAGTTTCCTTTATGGATCCATGTGATTTTTATTATTAATTATCCTCAAAAGATTCTAGAAATGATACTCAGTTGTTTGGTTTTGGAAGGTTTTCTGAAGTTCATGAATTTGTGAAGCCAAATGATGAGCAAGCTCTCAACCTTATGAATTCATGTGCAGTGGCTGTTCTTATAGAGTTCCAAGACTTAGTTTTCTCTTATGGAGTCAGTGACGAATACAGGTATAGAATATGTTTTGTATCAGAACTTTGTGGTCTATATCATATGTAATCTCATTGTTCCTGTTATTACAGCTTTGTTTTGAAGAAGGATTCTCAATTCTATCAAAGGCGAGCAAGGTTTTGCTTCTGTCACCTTTCTTATTTCCTAAATATTGTATGCTGACTGGATACTCTATATGGAGTATAGTTGTGCTTGGATTCTATAATAGTATCTTCACTGGTTTATGGTACATTATTTCTCTGCCAGCGTCCTTCACATTGCTTATACTTGTATCACATTTCTTCCCTACAAATCAGATTGATCTTTCTTACCTATATTGGAATTACTAAAATTTTGCAGTGAGATGGTATCTGTTATTGTGTCATTCTTCACTTCCATGTACGTTATGAAATGGAAAGATTTCTTCCCGCAGAAGGAGTTGAAGTACCTTCCTTATTTTGATGGGCGTGCTGTCTGCTATCCTTCATATGAAATTCTTCGAGATTATCTATCCTGGAGACAAGTCGATTGTGAGTATTCAGCTCTAAATGTTCCAAAACATAATACGATTAAGTCTTGTCATTCTTCGTATGTAAAATCTCGAAGCAATACATCAGTTCAAATTTGTTAAAGGTTGCATTTAAACATGAATTTCATCTGGATAAGGTGGTAAATTTATTGGACTTACATTTCTTATGGGTTTCAGGCCACATTAACAACCAATACAATACTTGTTTCTGGGAGCTTGTGAAGTCTGGAAAAGGAAAAATTGAAGCTCAGAACATCCTGAAGGTATATTTTGGACACATTTTTCCTTCATAATGATCTATCCTCCACTTTTATTAAATTGAAACTTATTAGCATTTCTGTACTTTCATTAAATCTTTTATTCTGCTTTCCTTTTATTATTATTAGTTTTTTTTTTCTTTACATGCAATCTCTGTTGTTGTCCAATTTATTTAGCATATCTTTCTTATTCTCCTAAAGTTGAAAAATAGAAAAAAACCAAATTTTTGGCCTGTCACATTGTATGAGTGCGCTTGCTTATTCACTTACATGTATGATCAAAAACCATTTTATTGTTTTCTCGTCGTTTCCCTCTCATAATGTTTTTCAAATTATAATTGCCAGGGTACTCAAACAGGCGACAAAGAGAAATTGCTTAAGCAATTTGATATTGAGTACAACAAATTACCAGTCATGTTCCGCCATGGCTCTTCTGCTTTCTGGGACAAGGTTATCTTTCTTTCCTAATTGGACGTGAATATTTCTTAGTGCTATATGCATTTTATTATTGTGCTGTTAAGGCAGCACCTATCACCACTAGATTCCTCACCATCCCTACTAACGTGGTTTGGGCACTAGTGGATCTCTTATTGGCAAAAAAGAGAAATTGCATCTCTTTTGTTTATTTATTTTCTGATTCCCTTTTCCTGTTTAGGATCACACATTTATAAAAGGAAAACCCACATATGACGTTTGTTAAGGAATGGTGGCCTAGCTTTAAGAGGTCTGGAGCCTTCAGTAGATATTGCACCAACTTTTGCCAATAATGTAGGACAATGTTTCTTCTTTGGCCACTAGGAAACACACACACACACACATGAAAGTCGAGACCCACTGAAGACGTCAAGGGGCTAGCCTATCCTTACGGTTTATTACATGCTAGTCCTCTCTATAATTTTTCCTGTGGTATTTGGTTTTTTTATTTTAAACCTCGTATATTATTTGTATGCAGGAAGACACCACAAGGATACATGAGAACGAAGAATGTAATGGGAATTCTGGGAAAAGAGTTATTGTAGAACATTGTAATATTATTGAGCCAACCTTTTGGGAAGCACACCCAACAATTCTTTCTGGGTAACTGATAATGCTGCGAAGCAATGGGGTTCCTCTTTTTTAGCCATTGAAGGTTCTAACTTTTTCATAACTACACAAATGTTAGGAAAATTCACCAAAGTTATTTTACTTCCGCTGCCGGTACTGGAGTTGCAGATGGCATACACTATTTGGTTTTTGTTTCACACTTGAATGCTCGTATTCATTTGTAATAGCAACACTTTACCAAGTATTGGTGTTTATGTTTACTCCACCCAGCAAAGTAGTTTGAAGTACTGGACTTTTATGTGTTGCTGCTGACAACATTGGTTCACTGTACATTTTTGGTTCTTAACGTTTTCTATTCTTACCTATGATTTGGTCAGATTATGACAATGAAGTTGAGTAAAAGCAAGCAGGAAGCCCTCTTACTTCTTGTAGCACCGTCTCTGCATGCTCTTTCTCAGTTATCTTTGAGCAATTATACTATTCCTTTCCAGTAAATAGATATTGAAATGTGTTTTCACTGACGATTGAATGTATTTGTTGAATGTGCCCAGTTTTTTTTTTTTTTTTTTTCTTCTCATGAAAGCTTGTTATCTTCAATAAATTTTCTTACACATCCATATACTGTGCTATATGTTGGTTCCTTGTTGTGACTTCCCTGTTTTGAAGGTGAGAATTGGAAAGAAGCAGCTGATGAGAGAGGATAATCAGGAGACACTCCACTGCATGAATTTAGGTAAGTAACCAACCTCTTAGACTGTAACAAGGGGCCTTAATTGTAATAGGAGTACCCCGTAGTTAGATGGAATGAGGTTTTTCGTGTCCATATAAGGGGCTCACTAATTCTTAATGAATGCCTATTTCTCTTCCATATCTTCGAATCATTTAATTTTGACTTATGCCAATGAAGCTTTCATTGACGATACCTTCAATATTTAGTAGAGGGAATGGAGTAGCATATAAGTTTTGGACTGAGGCATTGCTTGTTGAACTACATCACGTCGGTCGCTTATTAGAGCCTAGTTGTCTGTCAATTCTTGTATTCAATTCCTAATGGCTCCTACTGAGGGGAAAAGTTAGCATGCGTTGTGTTAAGTAGTTATTTACCTGTGATTAATATGCGTTGTCGGGTTGGTCTTCTAGCTACCAACTTAAGCCTGTGGCATCAGGGTTTGGCATAGCAGGGATATGTGAATGCGTTTCATGTCTTTTCTGTTTAATTAACTTGATTATCCCTTGAATGTTTTAGTTTGTACTCGTAAAAGAAAGGAATTTGAACATACAGCTACTCTTGCCTAAATTCTTCTGGGAAAAACTATGTTCTTTGAGTCGCTATCTTCATTCCTTATTAGAGTAGAATAAATACTGATTATCAAGTTGAACTCAATACTAATGTTGCTTGCAGGAATCGGATTTAAAAGCGCGTTTCTTGTGAGCTCACTTCACAGCCTCACATATTGAGCAACGGATATCGGGTCAGGTGGAAGCTGCGGACTGTTTCCTTCCTCTAAAACCTTACAAGGTGGAAGCTGCGAGACGGTCAGAGCTCTACCCAGAGCTTCTCCTCTTCTTATCGAAGATAAAGCGGCTGTATGTGCGAGGCTGTGATCCTCCTAATGAAGCTGATGATGTCTCCACAATAACAACAACAAAGCCTTATCTCACTAAGTGAGGTTGGCTTTATGAATCATGGAACGCTATTGCGCTTGGTTTTGTGACATAAATGAAACAAAAAATTTCAAGTGATTCAAATTAAATTGTAAACTTGTGTAAATGTTCTTTCTCACTGTTCTTCCGAGTTTAGACCTTTTTTTCTCCATAAAAAAAATAAACTTATTCAAACTAAGAAACAAGATTTATCAGTTTTGGAGACGAACCTCTTGAATGAAATTAGGAAGGTACTAGAACAAACTAAGGGGAAACTTCCTGGTAGACCAAACCTAGCTTAGTGGTGTGCAACATCATTAGATTATAAATATGCAGAACATGAGAACAATTTACGTGACACGTAAACACTATTACTGTGCCGTTTAGTGCTTGTCATACGACACCTTGTGGAGAAACACTTGTAACTAGTGTTGTGTCAGAGTCTTCGCTCGTACAAAATTTGAAATTTTATGACCTTTAAGAAAGTTTTAAATTTATACATTTGAATTATGCATTTCACACTCGAAATTTTCCGAGGCAAAATAATATTGCCCTAAAAAAATTGGAACCAACAAATAAAATGAAGCTAGCGGCCCAGACCATCAAATTTTCAGTTGGCGCCAAAAAAAAGAGAAAAGAAAGCCGCACGTGATTAAAACCCGCGTTTAAGCGGTGAATAGAATACTGAGGAGCCGGAGCGTCCTGCATTCAACGCTTTCAAGTTCGAACGATAACATCCAATTCCCCAAACGGTCATATTTGCTTTATTCAAATTTCAAAACCCCTCCCTCTCACACTTGATCTCTCTCTCACTACATCGATCTCTCTGTTCCTTCTCGCTCTCTCTCTCTCTCTCTCTCTCTCTCTCTCTCTCTCTCTCTCTCTCTCTCTGTGTTTGGATTTTGAATTTTGTGAACGCCGATCGCGATCGAGGTGAACAAGAGAAATCGATTTCCACGTTTTCTTCTTCTTCAGTTGTTTGCGAACGAACCGATGAAGACGATAGAGCTTCTCTTCTGTTCTCGCTCGGCGGACGGAGAAACAACTGCCGAAATAGAAATCAATTTCCAGGTTCCCTTCTTCTTTCTCTTAATTTTCTCGCATTATTATACAATTTGAATTATAATTAGGGATTTTGTTTCGTTGCTTTTTGTTTTGTTTGTTTATTTTTTTAATTAAATTGAAACTTGGGTTATTGGGGTATGCCGTTGGGCTGTCGGTTTCATCCAACTGATCAAGAATTGGCCAGTTATCTTCGTCTGGGAGCCGTCGCCGGAGAGCCATTAGACATTCCCTTTCTTCACGAGTTCCATCTCTTCGGCAGCGCACAACCCTGGGTGGTGTGGGAAAATTTCGGGGGAAATTCCTTCGTCGATCAAGATCTATTCTTGTTTTACGAGCTGCAGCATTCGAAGAAGAACCACAAACGCTGTATGGAAGCTGGAGGCTCTTGGAAGGCGACCTCCTTCTCGCGAATTGAAGCCTTGGATGGAAATCCAATTGGGGAAAAACGGAATTTCAGCTATAAGAATAAAGGGTGTGATAATGATGGCGAATGGCTGTTAGAAGAATATTGTCTTCTTCCTAACCCTAATCTAGTTGCTCACTCCGATCGTAAAGTAGTTCTTTCCCGACTTAAAAGAGTTCCAGATCCAGGTGTGCAAACATGAATTTACCACAAGAATTCAATGAGAAGCCGCCAATTAAGAAGAGAGCAAGAAAAGAAATATTGAATGAGGAGCCGGCAATTAAGAGAGCAAGAGCAAGAAAAGATCTATTGAATGAGAAGTCGCAGGTTAAAAAGACACAAAGAAAGGAACTATTGAATGAGAAGCCGCTGATTAAGAAGAGAGAAAGAAAAGAACTGGGATCACAAAATACTAGTGTGAATGTGATCACTAATTCCATTGATCAAAGCAATTCTCCTTCTGTTGTGCCTTTTGATGAAATTGAATGCAACATGAATCATGATGATGAGTGCATAAGCAGCATTGACGGTAATGTTGCAATGCTGATGAATGATGTTTCTACGTACCCAATATGCTTTGGCAGCGAAGAAGAATTTCTTTTAAGCAATGAAAAGTATCTTGGAGAAACTGGGGATTTTTCGTTACCTGTTGAAGGTTTTGATTTTACTAGCGATGAAGAATATCTTTTACGCACTGACCCATTGATACTACACTTCGAACAGTGGTTGGGAATGGTTGAATCGCCACAGGAGCAACTTGGATGCGATCAGTTGCTTGTGGATGAGTGATCGTGATAGCGTGTCTGATCAATATAGGATACACAGAGGTGACGGCGACTGTCTAAGTCCCACGGTTTGTGCAGACACATTCACAGTTTTGATCATTAGAGATAGTGATTTCCTTCTTAGCATATAGGATTTGAATTTTTTTTATTTTTTCTTTTGTTAATGTCTCAGCAAATTCATCGCAATGATGAATGAACTGCCACATTTGTCTTTATAATGAATCAATATTACGAACAGATCTTTTGAATTCAACATAGTTACATATTAATGTTTTCATCATTTTTCTGTACTTGCATCGCATTTCCCAATATTGTACTCCTTGTGTAAATGGCAAATACAACAACAACAACAAAGCCTTTTCCCACTAAGTGGGGTCGGCTATATGAATCCTAGAACGCCATTGTGCTCGGTCCTGTGTCATGTCGTTCGTTAAATCCAAATACTCTAAGTCTTTTCTTAGAGTCTCTTCCCAAGTCTTCCTAGGTCTCCCTCTACCCCTTCGGCCCTGAGCTTCTGTCCCGTAGTCGCCTCTTCTAACCGGGGCGTTAGTAGGCCTTCGTTGCACATGTCCAAACCACCGTAACCGATTTTCTCTCATCTTTCCTTCAATTTCGGCTACTCCTACTTTAACTCGAATCTCCTCATTCCTAATCTTATCCCTTCTTGTGTGCCCACACATCCAACGAAGCATTCTCATCTCTGTTACACCCATTTTATGTACATGTTGGTGCTTCACCGCCCAACATTCCGTACCATACAACAACGCTGGCCTTATTGCCGTCCTATAAAATTTTCCCTTGAGCTTTAGTGGCATACGACGATCACACAACACGCCAGATGCACTCTTCCACTTCATCCATCCAGCTTGTATTCTATGGTTAAGGTCTCCATCTAAATCTCCGTTCTTTTGCAGAATAGATCCTAGGTAACGAAAGCGGTCGCTCTTTGGTATTTCCTGGTCGCCGATCCTCACCCCTGACTCGATTGGACCTCCAGTTGCATTGAACTTGCACTCCATATATTCTGTCTTTGACCGACTTAGGCGAAGACCCTTAGATTCCAACACTTCTCTCCAAAGGTTAAGCTTTGCATTTACCCCTTCCTGAGTTTCATCTATCAACACTATATCATCTGCGAAAAGCATACACCAAGGAATATCATCTTGAATATGTCCCGTTAACTCATCCATTACCAATGCAAAAAGGTAAGGACTTAAAGATGAGCCTTGATGTAACCCTACAGTTATGGGGAAGCTTTCGGTTTGTCCTTCATGGGTTCTTACGGCCGTCTCTGCTCCATCATACATATCCTTTATAGCTTGGATATATGCTACTCGTACTCCTTTCTTCTCTAAAATCCTCCAAAGAATGTCTCTTGGAACCCTATCATATGCTTTTTCCAAATCTATAAAGACCATGTGTAAATCCTTTTGCATATCTCTATATTTTTCCATCAATCTTCGTAAGAGATAGATTGCTAGTAACTGGGTTGTTTTCTCTTTCAAGTGTTGGTAAAACCATCATTTCTATGGGCAGCTTACTTGTGGGATCTGTTTTGTAGCCTTGCCCTGTGGTAGCATCAGATATCTGTCATTTTTTGCTGGATAGGTGATATCAAGCTCGTGATAAACACTTTTTTTCTAATGATAATGTCGGCCAGATCCGAATGTACTTGCCTTCTGATAGATGGAGGCATTGCGAGATGCCAAATCAAAAATTCAACCTCCAGTCAAATTGACATTAGATACAGGAGAGCAGGTTATGCTTTATCCAGTTTCTATTATCAGTGCATTTTGATTGTTTGTGCTTGTTTCTTGTTGACTCATATGTTTCCAGTCAAATCGAAATTCTTGTTTCGAACCTTGATATAATGCGAAAAAAGGCTGAGTTTTCATATAACTTTGATACTGAATGATCTTTTGATTATACATTTTTATTTTTTATTCCTCTTATGTTCTCTTGTAAACTACTTGTTCTGAGTTTAAGAGTTTAATCACTAGTTAGTCTAATAGTTATACTCCAGTCTCGAGCTCTGCTCTGAAATTTTGTCTAGCTGCTGGTTTTCTTCTGTGTTTTTGTCAATCATAAGGAATTCTATAGACTATAATCTGTTTTTTTTTTTTGGGTACTTATATGAATGCGCATATGAGTTTGTTTGCTTCTGATTGTGCCTACTTTTCCTCTTAGTATAGCGTCCCGTGTCAATAATAGAACAATGTGGACACGTTCAACGCGCCACTATGTTTTCCATCACTTACAAGAGTTGATGGAAATAACAGAGAAAAATGGAGATTTTAGCATAAGAGAAAATGGATGCCTTGAGCTACCAAAGATGAAGATTTGCGAAGATTTGCGAAGATGAAGGTCATTTGCAAGGGAATCATTCAGAAACAGTTTGGAAGTCACATGACCGATCAACTGTTTGCAAAATACTAGGTACCGAATCATGCGAAACATCTCCAAGTAATTGCATCAGAAAAGTTCCATTATGTGTTCAAAATTTATCTCTGCGAACAGCAATTGCCATGCCAACTAGCAGTGTATCAAAAGACGAGTAAACTCTAAGGTCCATCGCTCAACTCTTGAAGGAAATATTTCCACAATTTTACAATCTGAAACGAAATTATTACAAGTCCAATCCAACCTGCAGTGTCTATTTCTTCTTGTTGATATCCAAATTCATCTCCTGAAGGTTCAGCAACAGATCGTCTGAGTTCAAGAAAACTTTGTTTGCGGAATTTGAGATTGTATGTGCAATCTCTCTTGCAGCCTCAATCTTCCTCAGTGTAATAAATGCCGGATTGTTTGCAATAGCTTCACCAATCAGCTTGGCACTTGTCGCCTCTCCCTGACCAACAGAGAAATGATTTAAGCAAAACAAAAGTTTAAAAGGAACACCTACATTCATATAGGAATATTGCGACTTTATGTCCATCTTATTCTGTAAATGGAGTACTCGGACGCAACTAGTTAAATGCAAGTTTACTCTATATACGGAGTTGTGTGATTTGTTTCTAAAGATCATCACAGGACTAAGAAATAAAATCACTGATGCTAATTCAAAGACGAGCATAATATAATGGAAATTAGGGATACATTTTGATTTAGGATCTATAAAGTAGTTGGTTCATGCACGTGGCTTTCCCATGGCTTTCAGCAAGCTATACGCTTAAAAACCATTACTTTCGATTTAATGGCTGGTAAAATTGCAATTAAGTCAAGAACAGTAGATATTATCTGTATTGAGAATGTGTTATAACTCACCTCTGCTCTGATGATAGCACTCTTCTTGTCTTGTTCAGCCTTGTCCACAACAAACTTAGCTCTCTCAGCTTCCTGTGCAGCCACTTGTTTGGCCTCAATTGCAGCCGTGAACTCCTTCCCAAAAGTGAGAGTAGTAATTGAGACGTCATCCAGCGCAATGTTGAAATTGGCAGCCCTTTCAGTCAAAATCTTCCGTATTTCCCTACTGACGGTCTAAACATAAAAAGGATAATCAACGCTAGGACACATTTGAACTTCTACCTTTTTATCTAAATAACTATACAAGTCGACAAGGTATGAAAAAAGGGGGGAAGAACTTCAAAGTGAGAAAGGAAAATGAAGAGCATATGGACAAGAGCATTGCTCCCTACCTCCCTCTGAGTAATGAGCTGGCTAGCATTGTACTGTGCAACAACGGCTTTCAAAGTTTCATGAACAATGGAAGGAAGTACTCTCTCATTGTAATTTTCACCAAGAGTCCGATAAACTGTAGGCAGCTGGTCTGGTAGAGGTCTAGTAAGCACTCGAAGCCCAATTTTCACCTGTACAGCACAAGGAGAAAACAAAATTGAACATTGAGGACAAGGACTGCAGACAACATTAACCAATAACAGTAAGGAAGTAAAAAGGTATCAACCATTTGGAGATCACGGCTCCCAGAAGTACTCTCCACTAGATGAGGTCGTGCACGGACATCATAAATGACTGGCCTCTCAAACCATGGAATGATAAGGTGTGTCCCCTCCGGATAGACCTGAAAGACGTTACACACACAAAGTAAGTCTACAAGTGTGTTAGATTCGTCCTTAACTTGAACAAATTAAGCATATGACTTGGGTAAACCCCATTAGTTTTATAACTGGAGTGGCCAACCCCATTTAGGACAAATTGTCTTAACAAAGGATACAATCATCCTGGGAAGTTTCTCAATAGACAACATAAAACCCCATACAAATATAGTTACTAAAGCCAAGAGCTTTCGGCCCAGCCTCTCAAATTAAGCCGCAGTAAAACTACATTTGAAAATGCAACTTCGTTCATGAAATCAACTGAAGTATAACGTTGAAATACAGATAAATTGACACGATTGGGAGGGATAACTGCTACAGAGATGAAATGAAATAATAGAGATTAGACCTATAACCTTGTCCTTGACACCGATTATCCGGTTGAACACAATGGCTCGATGCCCTCCCTCGACATTGTACAGACTGTTGGCAGCTCCATACAGGCCAAGCCCACCAATTATGCCAACCTTAAGCAAAGCAGAAACTGCACCACCACCGGGAACTTTCGGAACCTTAACGTTGTTGAAATTCATATTCACTCTCGCTGTGAAAACATAAAGAATTGAAAAAATACCATAAAAACAAAAACCAAAAAAACAAAAATGTAGGTTCGGGAACGAAAAATGTCAAGCACCACAATAGTCCATTCAAAATCAAATTCATGGAAGAAAAAAGAAAAAGCAATATAAACTTGAAGCAATTAAGTCATTGCTTAAGTTTGAGCAAATAAAAAGGCGGAGCTGCGAGATCTGCTTCGATCCCGAGCCGCAAATGGTTGGGCGGAGGGCGGCGACCTAGAATCTCATCTAAGAAGAGGGAGGTGGAAGACGAGGAGAGACGAACCAGTGAGAGGTGAGGAACGTGGCGGTCGAAACGGTGGAGAAACGGTGATGAGGATGATGCGGAGGATTCAGGCCCCAGCAGCAGATGCAAGGGTTTGGGGTTTACAGGTAACGAGCGAGAACGCGAAAGGTTTAAGGCGGCCTTTAAAAGGCCTGGAGTATTGGCCAAGTTCCAACTCTTTTACCCAGCCCAATTTTTATAAGGGCCCCATCATCCAATTTTTTATTTTATTTTATGACAACGATATTCTATTACAAATTGGAACCAAGGTATTAAATATCGATGATATCGGAAATATCGGCAGTCCAAATGACACACCCTGACTCGAAAGTGGGGCATGCTGGCCGTCACGTGAGTGCGACGTAGCCATGTGCGCTGTGCGGAAGCGAAGATCGATGACGTAGTACGAATTTATTAAGATCGAAATCTAATAAACTAAATAAAGATGTGTGCTAGAAATAATTGAATACTTATATATATTCAGAGCGTACTAGGTCGAGTGCAGTCAAGCATAAATAAAAGAGTTATTTACACCTTCGGTGCCTACATATGTCGAATCTGTCAGAAAGGCCGAAGGATCCTCGATGTGCTCAACTCGGAATTCAAGCTATCTAGAACCTGGAGGGGCGCAAAACATAAAAGGTGAGTGGGCAAAAACAAAGTTTTCCAAAACCATTTCATAATTCCATAAATAACCCCTCGCTGTAAATCAGTATAATTTTCCCAGAAAATAGTACGTATATAAACTTATATACGAAAACTCGTCTTAACATCAAATCTCGTTATCAAAACGTAATAATAGGCCATGTCAATATACCAACTCAGAAATCATTATCATCATCAGGCAAGTAATATAAAACTAGGGTGTCCCTAGTGCCCTATCAGCCGAAGTCACCTCTAACGACCTGTACGGCTGAATCTATAGCTCATCAAACATACTCAATCATATCAACCATCATTATCATTATCATCCTGCACACGAGTCGGAACCACCTATTGTGGTCTGTACGACAGGCTAGGTGTATAATATCACGCTCTGTGCTACGATCACGTGAAGGCTGTGCGACGAATCGCGGGTCACCAACGAGTCGGAACCACCTATTGTGGTCTGTACGACAGGCTAGGCACCTGCCTTGGATCCAAGTTGAGCGTACGGTGCGTGAGGTGAACGATCACGTGAAGGCTAGGCCCTACTCTGGCGGAGCACAAACACCCGAGGTGCAGGTGATTAGCTAAATCACAATCTATCATCATTTCAAGCACTACCACAGTACTTATCATCATTTCAAGCACTATCACAGTACTTACCTGACTTACCGGCCGTCCTCGGCGTCAGTGCATAATGAATGCAATTATAATCATATTTATACACTATAGTAGGCATGCGACATGGCAATTTAATTATCAAATCCAATCAATTCGTAAATCAATCAATTTACGTTTCTGGGAAAAACGTCATGCATATATATATATATATATATATATATATATATATATATATATATATATATATATATACTGAAAACAAAGCCCACTCACCTGGACTCCACGTTATAGCCCCCTAGCATGACTCTCGAGATATCCCAAACCATCCCGAATGATCACCGCCTAGCATAAATATCAATTCATGTCTCAGAATCTATGCTGAGAGTATATGTAATTTATAATAAACGCATCCCTACGAATTTGATCCGGAAGATCCGTATCACGAATCTTCGATCCGTCACTTCCAATAATCCACATTAAGCTTCTAGAATAATACCCCAGGGTTTTGTTACGATCCAACGGCTGGATCTCCGCCAATTGCCAAAACCAAGTGGCGGTTAACGTTTTAATTACAAACTTACAATTCCAATTTGGGAAGATCCGTACGACAAATTCCCGATCCGTAAATTTCTACATTCCTCAAATATTTAATACTACAACATACTAAAGTTTGGTGACGATCCAACGGTCGGATCGTCGATTCATATTTTGACCTATTACCGAATCGTTATTTAAAGCACATAAACGGACTACGTAAATAACTTCTCATGCGAAGGTCAATTTTGGTATATGAATATGCCAACGCGACCTACACGACGTCACGAACGTCGTAATATTTTTAAAATAATTTTGGGGTGTCCCACGCGCCCCCAGGGGTCCACGGGGTCACGCGCCCCCCACGCGCATCTTCTTCTTCCTCGCGTCGCCGGACTGGTTTTTCCGGCGACCGGTTTCCGGCGAACCTTCAAACTCCCATATCTCACTCATTTTTCATCCTTTTTCGTCCATTTTTCTTCCTACATGCTCTAAATTTAGTGTAGAACAAGTACATACCTTCAAAAGTCTCGAAAAACCACTAGAAATTCCACGGGGAATTTCTCCAAAACCGGCCGATCTCGAAACCCACGATCCCGACGTCCAACACGTGCAAACGAGGTACTCCGAGCCTCGTGGGGACCTCTAGAGTGTCTCTATGATCTTGTTTTTGCCTAAAACGAAGCCAATACAAAATTGATGAACAGTGCATCTAAGAAAATCTCGGGTTTCCTTAAGTTCTACGATGTCCCGAGCTCAACTAACGCTAGTATAGTACTTACCAAGTCTCAGGGAACACATACATGCAGTCCTTGAAGTCGATTCGTGCTTCGATCGTACTCTTGGTGTATGTCCGTACGTGGGTGGTCGAAGGAAGTGATAGAGTTTGAGAAGAGAGAGAAGAGAAGAAAGAAAGAAACAGAAATAGGTTGTGCACGTGTGTGCGTGCATGTGAGGTACGCGTGTTGAATTATCAGCCCAAAGTGTGGGCCTAAATGGTTAGGGCACCCAAGCCCAAATTCAACCCTAAACACACCCGTTTCCGTACACTCGAGGGCAATTTCGTCCTTTCACTTCAACGTATAGAAAATTCGGGACGGGATGTCACACCAAAAACACGGAAATTTCGATGGAAATATTGGGATATTATCGATATCGATAAAAATTGAATAAAAACCACGGAAATTGTAAGAAAAACTTGGAAATTTTTATTGAAACTTTGCAAGATGTTTATTTAGTCAATTATCTATTAGTTTATCACAAAAAATTGGAAGGAAATGCATTGCATGATGGATTTAACTGATTTAAATTGATTATATAGCGAGCTGGCAAACATTGTGAGTGTAGAAAATATGTAAATATTTTAGCATATTTTCACAAAAACATAAGTGATATGGTGGTCAAGGTGTTGAAGGAGTAAAATGGGAGGGGTTCAAATCCCCTTGGTGTTTTTTTAAATATAGAAATTTAAAAAACACAGAAATTTCGATGGAAATATCGATGACATCGGAAATATCGGTAGTAAAAAAACACAGAAATTTCGATGGAAATATCGAGATATTATGGATATTTAATACCTTGATTAGAACAATATATTTTGGGGTGTGCAATCCACACACCCCTTTTTACTTCTCACATACCTATGTTAATTTCTGTCCGTTAGATCTTCAATTCATCCGATCCGACAGCCAAAATTTAAAAAAAATGTGAGAGAAGTAAAAAATGATGTGTGGATATCACACTCCTATATTTTATTTTAAGGAAATGGGTGTTAACGCCAGATCCTTTTCGACCCCAAAAAATAGTGTAGGCCTAATAAAAAGGCCGCAAAAAGCCTAGTAAAAGTCAAAGCCTAAAGAAGAATGGGATGTCCAAGGCCTAGTAGAATTAAAAAGAGCTGGAAAAAAATACTGAAAATCCCAAATCGAATCAAAAAACTCCCAAAACAAAAATTTCAGTACCTAATACCGAACTAATCCCAAAAATTTGGTAAGTTAATCGGTCTTACTTTTCATTTCGTTCGGTAATCCCGAACCAAATCGAAATAAAAAATATATATTATTTAATTTTAAATATATATTTGGAATTATAACAGCCGTCCAATTTGGGTTCAACTTCTAGACCTCACTGTCACTCATTCACTCTCTCAGACTTTCTCTACATCTCTCCTCAATCTCACTCCTCAGCGTCTTCACCCTTACTCAGGCACTCTCTCGACCTCACCCTTACTCAGTCACTGTCTCTCTCTCTCTCTCTCTCTCTCTCGTCCTCACCTCTCACCTTACCCTCCTCGCCGATTTCTCTCAATCTTTCTCCTCCTCCCACATCAGACAAGTGACTCACCCCCTCACTGTGGAGCCTTCCTTTTCATCTCTCACTTCACTGTGCACCAATTCTCTTCCAAATCAGGTAAATTTTAGAATTAATTTAGGGTTTGAAATTTAATTTAGGGTCCGAATTCTAGGTTAGGGTTTGTGAAATTTGTTCATGTTTTGGATTTGATGTTCATGAGTTTTTTTCTGCTAATTTATCTTGAATGCTTTAATAGGTTTTCTTCAATCCTGACTGACTGCACCACTCCATTACCCGTTGTAATTTGCAGGCCTACCTTGTTTCATTTTTCTAGTTGTTGGATAATTGGATTTGCAAGGTAAAGTTTTCTGGGTTTTTACTTTGTTGCTCCAAAAGGGTCTTAAAAAGTCTAATTCTTTGTAACCGCAAAACCGCATTGAACTGTATGAAAAAAAACTGAAAAGAACCGTGTTGACCAAAAAAGTCAACTTTGGGTCAAAAACCGAACCGAACCGTTTAAACCGGTTCCGATTCTGGTTTTGAATGAACATGAACCGTCCGGAACTGAACCGAACCGAACCGTTTAATTAATTATATATACACATGTCACGATATAATAGGTTGACAAATTAGTTTCACCAAGTTGCAAAGCATTGGATCCCAACCCAATTAGGTTTTAGTAACTCACCTCACCCACCCTCCCTCACCTCACTCACACACACGGCCTCACCCCTCTCACATCCCCATTCCCCTCCCCATTTCGCACATCCGAGATCCCACCCTCACCACGGCCTCTCATCCAAAAATATCAACAATTCCTTAGGCATCCCACAACTAGAGGTGGCATTTTTGACCCGACCCGACCCGACCCGACCCGTTAATATTAGTATTTGGGTGGATGCTTAACGGGTCGGGTCGCTAACGGGTCACTTTGGGTCAACCTGTTAAACCCGTTAGCACCCGTTAGTTGAGGATGTTTTAGTAATTTCAATAAAGTCTTAATAACAAAAAATAAACTCTATCCAAAAAAAAAAAAAACAAAAAAACAAAATTAACGGGTCTTAATGGGTGACCCATTAGCTTAACGAGTCGGGTTCGGGTGACCCGTTAACTTAACGGGTCGGGTTCAACCCGACCCGTTTACAGGTTTACCCACAACCTCAACTTCTGCGACGGCCCTCATCATCCCTCCTTCGCGACAGACTCTTCGTCCTCTATCCTCCCTCCTTGGTATTTTCTCTATCTTTTCTCATATGTGACAAGAAGCTTGCATAAACAAAAACAAAAACAATTTCCAGACTATAGTATCTTTCTCCGACTATAGTATCTTTCTCCGCCATTATTTTCGTTTCTATTTGTCCATTTGAATGTATTCCTTCTGCGATTGTTCTTTATTTTCTCTCATTTCGAGTTCTTTTCGGTTCAGAAAACACTATAAAGGTTTTAGATTTGTTCTGCCTGATTTTGTCAAATAATTTGTGAATGTGTTAGGTGTGTCATTTTGTATACTTTCATTTCGAAAACATGTAATTCAGTTAGAACTTGATATATCAATTAAATTCGTTTTCTTTACTATCCTTGATGATGATTCGTTGAATACTGTTCGAGTAGAAGTCATATTGCAGTGAAAAAGTAGTTAACTTTTATTGCGTAACGTTTGCAATCTGCAACCTATAGCAATCATCAATGTGGGATCATTTGAGATTAGGATTTAGGAATGTGGTTGAGTTTTCATTCTCTCACATAAGTGATGCTTAATATTACATCAGTTGAAGGTGTTAATGTTATTATGTTAGGGTCCAATCTTTTAAGTTTTGACTGAGTTCATCTATCCTGCATTTCAGATAGTGGTCTACATATCTTCTAAGTAGATTCAGTGGTATAGACTTATAGTGTAATAATGTAATAATGCAACTGCGACTAAAGAGATAACATCCGCAAACATGATTCAACAAAATGCCAAAATTAAACTCAACATATCTCTCTCTCCTTATCTCTGTGTTCAGCCTTTGGGAAGTGCTTTTTATTTCGGTTCAAGGCACATTGTCAGCTTTATGTATTGCCTAGCTTAAGGGACTGCCATATTGTAGGAGTGCGTGCTTTTGCTTAAGTAGTTGTGATCAGCCTTTCTGAAGTGCTTTCAATTTCAGTTCAAGACGCATTGATATCTTTATGTATTGTGCAGCTTAAGGGACTGGCAACAATTTCAGTTCAAGACGCATTGATAGCTTTATGTATTGTGTAGCTTAATGGTTGGTATAGAAACTGGTAGGAGGCTGGGTTGATGAAATCACGGGTTAGGTAGGGTTTATGAGTGGAGGAGGAGATGGAAGAAGAGATTAAGTGCTCACAATTTTGCAGTTATGGTACAGATTTTATCAACATTTTAGAAGTCTCCGACATTCGTGTTTATACAAGTATTCATGTTTTTTTTTAATTTGTGTTTCTCATACATAAAGATGAATTTTCAGTGGTGTCTTCATGTTCAGAGAGTATTACACTCTAACCTAAATTACTGCTTGATGGTGTAGATGTTAGTTATTCCTGTTTGATGTTAGGTTGTCTATTGAAAAGAATTTGGGTGTCTTTATTGATACAAATACTGTGCTTTTAATTTTCTGATAAGAAAAATATATTTGGTTGGCCGAATTCTGACCACTATGGTAATTGGAGTGTGTTTCTTAATATTTTTCTTTGTCCAATATTTGTTTTCAGATACATTCTAGTTTGCATTTCAAGTAACATAGGTGCCGTCTGACTTCTTATGCTGAGATCTCCATCCTACCTTATTCAGGTGTTTGAAGTTGTGAAGCACAACGAAAATGGTTCTCCTGTCAAGAGACTTAGGAGAAAGTCAAGCATAGTACACTCGAAGAATATAGCTGACAGAAGGTTTTGGAACAAGCACACACATCTTCAGAAGGAACTTGGTAGTTTTACAAAGGATATTGGAAAAATTGAACCTGATTATATTAGGTCCTTCGAGTTTGAAGACAAACTGATTCCAACAACATGGGTTGTAATTAGGATCGATGGTTGCCATTTTCACAGGTAAACTGTTACTCACATGACAAGGTAACTTAATTATGGTGGTTGTTACTGTGACTGTCTTCTTTTGGGCTGCTTATTATTGATTTAGATTAGATAACTCTATGAGGATTTCCCATGTAGTATTATCAATTATCAAGAGGGCGCAACTGAAGTACGTCCTTGTTATTTCACCTGTTGTGCAAATCAGACGTCTCTTTTAAACATGTTTGTCATTCATCACATTAACTATAAGGGAACAACAATGGTAGTCTCGGCTTTAACAAACTAAGGAATGCAACTTCTCTGCCATACTGCAATTAACTTACAACTCAGAATAATCAAGTTTCCTTTATGGATCCATGTGATTTTTATTATTAATTATCCTCAAAAGATTCTAGAAATGATACTCAGTTGTTTGGTTTTGGAAGGTTTTCTGAAGTTCATGAATTTGTGAAGCCAAATGATGAGCAAGCTCTCAACCTTATGAATTCATGTGCAGTGGCTGTTCTTATAGAGTTCCAAGACTTAGTTTTCTCTTATGGAGTCAGTGACGAATACAGGTATAGAATATGTTTTGTATCAGAACTTTGTGGTCTATATCATATGTAATCTCATTGTTCCTGTTATTACAGCTTTGTTTTGAAGAAGGATTCTCAATTCTATCAAAGGCGAGCAAGGTTTTGCTTCTGTCACCTTTCTTATTTCCTAAATATTGTATGCTGACTGGATACTCTATATGGAGTATAGTTGTGCTTGGATTCTATAATAGTATCTTCACTGGTTTATGGTACATTATTTCTCTGCCAGCGTCCTTCACATTGCTTATGCTTGTATCACATTTCTTCCCTACAAATCAGATTGATCTTTCTTACCTATATTGGAATTACTAAAATTTTGCAGTGAGATGGTATCTGTTATTGTGTCATTCTTCACTTCCATGTACGTTATGAAATGGAAAGATTTCTTCCCGCAGAAGGAGTTGAAGTGCCCTCCTTATTTTGATGGGCGTGCTGTCTGCTATCCTTCATATGAAATTCTTCAAGATTATCTATCCTGGAGACAAGTCGATTGTGAGTATTCAGCTCTAAATGTTCCAAAACATAATACGATTAAGTCTTGTCATTCTTCGTATGTAAAATCTCGAAGCAATACATCAGTTCAAATTTGTTAAGGTTGCATTTAAACATGAATTTCATCTGGATAAGGTGGTAAATTTATTGGACTTACATTTCTTATGGGTTTCAGGCCACATTAACAACCAATACAATACTTGTTTCTGGGAGCTTGTGAAGTCTGGAAAAGGAAAAATTGAAGCTCAGAACATCCTGAAGGTATATTTTGGACACATTTTTCCTTCATAATGATCTATCCTCCACTTTTATTAAATTGAAACTTATTAGCATTTCTGTACTTTCATTAAATCTTTTATTCTGCTTTCCTTTTATTATTATTATTTTTTTTTTTCTTTACATGCAATCTCTGTTGTTGTCCAATTTATTTAGCATATCTTTCTTATTCTCCTAAAGTTGAAAAACAGAAAAAAACCAAATTTTTGGCCTGTCACATTGTATGAGTGCGCTTGCTTATTCACTTACATGTATGATCAAAAACCATTTTATTGTTTTCTCGTCGTTTCCCTCTCATAATGGTTTTCAAATTATAATTGCCAGGGTACTCAAACAGGCGACAAAGAGAAATTGCTTAAGCAATTTGGTATTGAGTACAACGAATTACCAGTCATGTTCCGCCATGGCTCTTCTGCTTTCTGGGACAAGGTTATCTTTCTTTCCTAATTGGACGTGAATATTTCTTAGTGCTATATGCTTTTTATTATTGTGCTGTTAAGGCAGCACCTATCACCACTAGATTCCTCACCATCCCTACTAACGTGGTTTGGGCACTAGTGGATCTCTTATTGGCAAAAAAGAGAAATTGCATCTCTTTTGTTTATTTATTTTCTGATTCCCTTTTCCTGTTTAGGATCACACATTTATAAAAGGAAAACCCACATATGACGTTTGTTAAGGAATGGTGGCCTAGCTTTAAGAGATCTGGAGCCTTCAGTAGATTTTGCACCAACTTTTGCCAATAATGTAGGACAATATTTCTTCTTTGGCCACTAGGAAACACACACACACACACACACACATGAAAGTCGAGACCCACTGAAGACGTCAAGGGGCTAGCCTATCCTTACGGTTTATTACATGCTAGTCCTCTCTATAATTTTTCCTGTGGTATTTGGTTTTTTTATTTTAAACCTCGTATATTATTTGTATGCAGGAAGACACCACAGGGATACATGAGAACGAAGAATGTAATGGGAATTCTGGGAAAAGAATTATTGTAGAACATTGTAATATTATTGAGCCAACCTTTTGGGAAGCACACCCAACAATTCTTTCTGGGTAACTGATAATGCTGCGAAGCAATGGGGTTCCTCTTTTTTAGCCATTGAAGGTTCTAACTTTTGCTTCACCACTCAGTATCCCATTTTCTCCCATTTTTACCTCTTCTCAATTGTCCTCTGTCGCCCACGACACCCTTGCGTCCTGGAAGAACTGCTAACAGAAGCACATTATTTATGACTACTTCTGTGAAGAGGAAAAGGCAGGTGCGGGCGACGGAGGCGTCGACATCGATGGATGACAATTAAGAAGAGGTAAAAATGGGAGAAAAATGGGATACTGAGTGGTGAAGCAAAAAGAAAAATGGGACACTGAGGACAATTGATAATGTGCTTCACCACTCAGTATCCCATTTTCTCCCATTTTTACCTCTTCTCAATTGTCCTCCGTTGCCCACGACACCCTTGCGTCCTTGCGTCCTGGAAGAACTGCTAACAGAAGCACATTATTTATGACTACTTCTGTGAAGAGGAAAAGGCAGGTGGTGGAAAGTGAAACAAAAAAGCAGAGGTCTTTTGGAAGCAATCTCTTCAATCACTCGGGTATTTTTTTTTCTTGATTAAATTTCAATTTTTGTATGATTTCTTGAAATTTTTCTATGTTTGTATGGATTCTTGAAAACATTAAATTTTTGTTTGATTTCTCGAATAAATTTTCAATTTGTGTACATTATTTTTTTGGGTAGAATCTTGATAATTTATGTGTATGATTTGATATTACGCATTTCTTATACTTGATATTATTGGGTTTTTTTCGCAACGCATATAGCAAACTGCAATAATTGCAAAGGAGGAACAAGCTTTCAGACCATGTCCTACCCAACATTGAGTACAAATTACTTATCTTTTATTGCTGACAAGTTGACTAGAGAAAGAACAGGCATTCCAGTTTGTAGCTTTCAGAGCCCTATCGAACAACTGTCATTTTACTCTCGTCCCTGTAAAAAAAGAAAAACAGATATCTAATTTTTCGTCACAAAATTGTTAACATTATTGTGTAGAGGAAAATGAAATACAATATATCATATCTAGTAAACTTTTCATTACAAGCGGTGAAATACGTGCACTTCTCGGTTAATGCAGTTCAGATCATTTCCACTTTCTTTACAACACGAAACACGCAAACTTTAAGGGAAAAATATTTGGTGTGAATAAGTGTTTGAAAGTTCTGACCCTGAATAGGAAAAACACTTCCACATGAAAGGGATCTTAATTATTTCTGCTGACTAATTTTTCCAGGACTCCAAGTTATCTTTGGTATCCAAGCAAAAGGCTTTTGTATAGCATTATTGTGTTTATGGTGTGAGTAGGGAGGGTTAGATTTAGATTAGATTAGATTATATTAATTTAAATAAATCACGGAAACTCCAACAGGTGGTGCAATGTAGGCTCAACTAGGGTTGGTTTGGTATGGGATACCGAACTAAAATTCTTGTTCCGATTTCCAAACTGAAGTTTTGGGAATCCCAATTTCAAGACCGATCCCAAATCAAATTTTCGAGAATCCCAAAATAATTTCGGGATTTCGGGACAGATCAGGAATCCTGAAATAATTTTGGGCTATTGGTAATCCCAAAACTACAACTAACTCAAGCCAGTTTCAAATCAAAATCCCTATTTGTATCTTGTATGTGTTAACCAAATGAGAAAAAAAAAAACCCTCATAAAACAAAACTCAGATTACCAAATATGAACCCAAATAATAGATGTAATCCGAATAAAAAAAAAAAAGAGTTCTAAATTTATGTTCACCTAGAAGTTAAACTCAAATCCTTTAACTAAGAGTTAGTTTATAAGTCACAAACACACACCCTGTCTAATAATATATCTAAACATATATATATATGTATACATATATATGGAGAGAAAGAGAGACAGAGCAAACCCTAAAACCACCAATTCTAAAGACTTGAAGATGATCAATGGCGGAGCCAAAATTTCTTGTGAGGAGGGGCCTCAAACAAATATAAAAGAAAAAAAAACGAATAGTAGTTATAAAATTACTAATGCTCATCATAATATTTATCGAAACAATTAAGTAGTCAAAATTAATATATGCATAGATAATTTTATCTATTCATAGTAATCAAAATTATTCTTGACGAATTTCAATGAAACCGTTGCATAATGTCATCTATACTATTTAAAAAATTATTAAACTTAAAAGAGAGAATTACGAAAATCTTTGCAAACCCTAAAACTCAAGAAAGAGGTGGGATAGAATAAAAACAAATGTTTTATAGTGAATAATAGAGTATTACAAGCCTTTTTGTTATTTATTCAATAAATTTGAGATTTTGAATGGCTAAATATATGAAATTCAATAAGAACATGTAAAGACTCTCCCCATGCACAAGTGAAAGACAATTTTTTTTTAATTAAAAGTGAATGATGGGTTTTAATTTAATGTTGTTGATTTGTGAGAGACTGGTCACACACTTCTTTTTGCCTTCCATACACCCTCTCAATTTGCGACTGTCGAATTGAATGAACTGAAAATTGAAGGACATAAATTAACAAGAGTGTGTGAAAGGTAAAAAAAAAGGTATGCAGATAGCACTACTCTTTATAATAAATGACCATTTAAAATATATATTTATTTTTGGGATGGGATCTATGAGATGAAAAATAGATAATGATTAAAATTGTTTTAGTTGTTCAAAAAGGCTGCAAAGCAATAGAAAAAGGTGTAGTACACTAATCTTATTTTTTAGGATAAATTACAAAAAATTACCTCAACTATAAGGTCATTAACAGTTTCATACCTCATTTTTAAAAAGTTTCAATGTCATACATTTGCTTACGAATTTATTTCAATGTGATACCTCCGTTACAATTGTTGTCAATTGGTCCGTTATGTGATGAGGTGGCGTATGCCACGTCCCACCATCTGCACATATGAACTTCCACATTGACATCTGATACACGTGGATCGACAAAAAGGATGACACGTGTATATAAAAAAAATTTAAATTTAAAAAAAAATATTATTTTATTTTTTAAAATCAAATATTTGTAAAAAACTTCCCTCGTGAATCGTGCTATTGGGATTGAAACGTGAAGCCCCAACCCGTGGGAGTCTTCCATTTCTTTCGTTCCAATTTCCAATTCAAAGAGCCCTAACCCTAATTTCTTTTCACCTGCCCTAAATCGCCGTCGAAATTGCGATCAATAGTTGATTGAGTGAAAACCCTAAGTTCGTGTTGTCATTGCCTACCTTCGTTTTGTTCGTATTTGTTGAAAACCCTAAGTTCTTCTGGTTTTCGAAAGATTTGACAATATTTCGAAGGATTCGAAATGGGGTGGAATGTGCGCGAGGATCCCGAGCAAACGACGCCTACCTACTGTAAGTACAAATTTCAGTTCGTTTTGGCCTTTGTTGCAGCCCTTTTTTTATTCCTGTTTTTCTGGGTTTGTTGCTGATTTGTGGGTTTCATTGACTGTTTAATTGAAATTCTTATGAATATGTTGTAGAATGAGGGTCATGTGGGTCCTTTGTTTATTGTTGTTGAGAAAAAGGTTGTTTGGGTGCTAGTGGTCCAAGGGTCCAATGGGTGTTTTGTGTATTATTGTCGGGGCCTCGGGGAAAAGGTAGTTTGGGTGGTGGTGGTCCTGGTTGTTATTTGTATAATTGTTTAACAAAAGTTGAAATTTGGGGGCTTTCTTTTGTTTCCTTTAGGTGTTTTGTTTGTTAGAGATAGGTCGGTTGTTTTCAAAAAATTTCAAAATGCTTACTAATTTGTTGGATAATGAGGTTCTTTTGGGTCCTCTTGTGTTTTTATCTGTGATGTGCTTTGTGATTTGCTTTGTTGTTGGCTGTTGAATTGCAATTGTTTACATTTGGGGTGGGTGTGGTCCTAAGGTTTGTTGCCTGCACTAACTAGGGTCCTTTTGGTGCCTTTTTATTGGTGAAGATGATGTAGTTACGGGTTGGGCCTTAAGGCTTAGGGGTTGGGCCTCAGGGCTTAGGGGTTGGGCCTCAGGGCTTAGGGGTTAGGGGTTGGGCCTCAGGGCTTAGGGTTTACGGGTTGGGCCTTAATGCTTAGGGGTTAGGCTTTAGGGCTTGGGGGTTAAGCCTTAGGGCTTGGGGGTTAGTCCTTAGGGCTTAGGGGTTAGGCTTTAGGGCTTAGGGCTTAGGGCTTAGGCTTTAGGACTTAGGGGTTAGGCCTTAGGGGTTAGGGTTTAGAGGTTTAGGATTTAGGGGTTACGAGTTAGGGGCTTAGGGGTTAGGCCTTAGGAGTTAGGGGTTTAGGGTTTAGGGGTTAGGCGTTAAGGCTTAGGGCTTAGGGGTGAGGCCTTAGGGTTTAGGGGTGAAGGGTGAAGGGTGAAGGGTGGGGTGGGGGGTGGGGTTAGGGGTGAGGCCTTAGGGTTTAGGCCTTAGGGGTTTAGGGCATTTCTTTGTGATATGCATTGTGCTTAAGTTTGCCTACATTTGTCGTGGGCTGTGCTTTTAGGGTTTTAACTGTTTTTTTTTTGTTGTTGTGAATTTCAGGTTATCCAGAACTATTTTCCATTCGTTTGCATCATGGTGGGGAGCTCGGTCATGAATACTACTGTGGGGGGGAAAGTTGGATATATAGATTATTGCGACAAGGACTTAATGTCACTCCCTGTGATAGATGATATGGTGGAAGCTATAGGATATAGTGAAATGTTCATGAACTATTACTACAAGATTCCCAACATGGACATTAGTAATGGTTTGAAGCCCATTTAGAGTGATGCCGATGTACAAAATATGTGCAACTTTGTGCCAAAGGCTCGAGAGTTAGACATGTACATAGAAGAATTGTCTGCTGGCGAAGCCCTTACAAAGGAACAACAATTTATGGAGTCTATGGAGTGCACCGGTCCAAGCAGAGTGATTATTGAGGCATGAAGTGAGGGGGAAGGGGATTGTATGGTAATAACTTGTAAACCAAGAAAAAATAAGGGGTTGCTAACTGTTGAAGGACACTCAGATAATAAGGGGGTGTCTATTGAAGAAGGTAAAGAGGAACACGGTGATACCTTCTTTGATGTACTAGTCCATTCTCAAGGAGACTAATAAGAAAGTGAAGAAGAAGATCCTGAAGAAGGCAGTGACTTTGTAGAGACTGACTATGGAAGTGATGAAGATAACACAAATTTTGCTAACTATGACGTGATTGAGGAAGCAAATGAGGTGCAAAGAACAGGAAGGCAATCTCAGAAAAGGAAAAAAGTCAAATTGAGGAGAGCAATGAAAGAGAAGAAGAACAAGTAAATGAAGGAGAAGGGGAGAGACAAGAAGAGGTTGAAAAAGCTGGAGATGGGGAGGTGAATTTGGTTCATGAACCAGATTATAATTCTGATGATTTGGAAAGTGTACACTCTAAAGATGATGAAGAAGGCAAAAAACATAGCATTATCTAGAGTTTAATGAGAAAACGGATATGAAGAATCCACAGCTTACTCTAGGGCTTATTTTCAGAGACAGTGTGCAATTTAATAAAGCCTTCATGATGTATTCCTTAGTGAATGGATATGGGGAAATTCATTTCCATAGGAATGAGAAGTTGAAGATTACTGCCAAGTGTGCAAATGACTGCCCTTGGATGTGTGCTGCTGGCAAGATGCATGGATTAAGCAGCATCCAAATTAAGACAGTCCTTGATGACCACACATATGGGAGGACTTGGGCCAATAAGAACATGACTGCTTCTTTACTCACAGATTTGTACTTGGATCGGATAAAGCTCAATCCCACATGGCCTGTCGAATCTTTTTTATCCACTGTGGAATCCGAGTGGAATCATGGGTGTACAAAGATGAAGGCTTATAGGGCATTGAATAAAGCTTTGAAGATTATTGAAGGTAAACATGTAGAGCAATAAGAAAAACTGTGGGATTTTTCTGAGGAAGTAAGAAGGACTAACCCGAAAAGCACTGTGAAGTTGAAGGTAGATGAGGAAAGGTTTCAGAGGATATATGTTTGCTTAGGGGCATGCAAAGAAGGCTTTAAGGCAGGATGAAGACCTTTGATAGGTTTAGATGGGTGCCACTTAAAGGTTTTACATTGAGGGCAGTTGCTATGTGATGTTGCCATTTATCCAAATGATGAGACATGGGTTATTGCTTATGCAGTGGTGGAAAGGGAAAGTAAGGCAGCTTGGGTTTGGTTCTTATAACTGTTGGCTGATGATGTGGGTATAGAAAACCAAAATGGGTGGACATTTATCAGTGACAAGCAAAATGGGCTAATTCCAGCATTTCAAAAGGTCATTCCCAGATGCCACCACATATTATGTGTGAGGCATTTGTACACAAACTATAGGAATTTGTTCAAGGGGAAAACTTTGAAAGATGCTTTGTGGGCAGTTGCCAAAACAACCACGGTTCCACACTTCAAAAAGGCAATTGAGGAGGTTAAGAAGCTAGATAAGAATGCCTACAATTGGCTAGCGAAGAAGCCTGCAACTGAATGGAGCAAGTCCCACTTTGACACCTATCCAAAGTGTGACATGTTGCTCAATAATTTGTGTGAATCATTCAATGCAGTCATACTAGTGCCAAGGCAAAAACCTATTATAACTATGCTGCAAATGATTCAGACTATGTTAATGAAGAGAATTCAAGAGAGGCAGGGTATAATGATGAAGCAAGTAGGAGATCTCTACCCTAAGATTAGGAAGAAGTTGGAGGAAGCCAAACACTTAAGTGGTAGGTGCAGTACACAATGGTCAGGAGGGACTAAATTTCAAGTGGATGCTGGAGGTGCGGAACAATATGGGAATACCTTGCAACCATGCAGTATCTGCCATCCATTTCAAGAGAGAAAGACCTGAGGATTATGTGGATGCATACTATTCAAAGGCACGGTACTTGGAAGTTTATTCTCACTTAATAATGCCAATGAACAGTATGATTGTGGGAGGATACTGAAAACCCGCCAATCTTGCCTCCACTATATACAAGGCAACCTGGAAGACCAAGGAACAAAAGAAACAAACAAGCTGCTTAGTTGGAGAAAGATGGTGAACAAACTCCCACCAACCCACCAAATAATCCCAAAGGTCCTCCTAAGCCACTTAAGCGAGGAAGGAAAGGGCAAGGTTCTTTGAAGTGTGCTATATGCAAGCAAGAAGGACATAATTCACGAACCCATCATCGACATCTTCCTCCAAGGGACAAAAAGGTAACATTATGTACTTTCTTCAATCCTTAATCCTTTAATCCTATAATCCTTTAATGAATGATTTTATACTTTGTTATAGGCATCCACATCAGCCCAAGGGAAAGCATCATCTTCAGCCGAAGCTGTAACTAAAAAGAGAACAAGGAAATCGAAGGTACAAAACGTAATCCTCTCCTTTGTAGTTTATAACATCAAGTTTAGTTTACAACCTTGCTTTGCATCTGACCTTTTTTGTAATGAACATTGAAATTAGGCATCACAATCAGGCCATGATTCATCTGCAAATCCTGAAGCTCATTCACCGAGAGCCACCAAGCAGAGAAAGACAAGGCAAACCAAGACCTAAAGATGCCAGAAATTGTAACAAATTATTGTTTATCACTTCATGTTTTATGTGCATTAGGAACTAAAATTATGGTACATGGGTTCTGGAATTAGACATCACAAACGTTGAATTTCTTTTGGTTTTTTGAACTGATTTGTATCCCTGAAAATGCACTGATTTGCACTGTTTTGATAGATGGATTTCAGTATGTTTTTGGATAAGTGCATTGTGCATTTTGGGATATTTAAGGATGTCTAATGCATATCTTTGTAAATGTTAGATGGATCAATGATGCTATATGAATTACAGTTCATCTTTTGGTCTTTGCAAATGTTTTGTTTCAAGTGGACTTTGTGTTCATGTTTTGTTTTCTTTAGGGTATATCACGTGATTATGTAGGATTTGTGTTGATGTGGGATCATATGTTTTTGTACAATTTCTATTTGATTTGGTTTTTTTTAGGTTGCATTATTTTCCATTTGGTTTGGTTCTTTAGGGTATATCATGTGATTATGTAGGATTTGTGTTGATGTGGGATCATATGTTTATGTACAATTTCCATTTGGTTTGGTTTTTTTTTAGGTTGCATTATATTCCATAATTGGACGCCCTTAAAAAAAAATTATGACGTGTATGTTTTTTGGCGGGAAGAAATCATTTTGAAATAAAAAATTTTAGTTTTTTTTTACACGTGGAAATTAATTTGGCAGGAATCTACGTGGCAGACCATGTGGAAGTTCATATGTGGAGATGGTGGGACGTGGCATACGCCACCTCATCACATAACAGACCAATTGACAGCAATTGTAACGGACGTATCACATTGAAACAAATTCGTAAGAAAATGTATGACATTGAAATTTTTTAAAGATGAGGTATGAAATTGTTAACGACCCTATAGTTGAGGTAGTTTTTTGTAATTTACCCTATTTTTTAAGTGAGGGTAGGCCTAGGACTACTGTAGTCCTTAACTGCCTCTGCCAGTGAATGTGATAGCTTGGCACTAATCAGATACATTGCTTCATAGCTAAAGCTTTCAAAGATCAATGAACAACTTGCAAGGATGAAAACTTCTAGGATAGGTCCTGCAAATACACTATAATCTTAAAAACGAGATGATGCAAAGCCAGAACAAGCAATAAAAATTATTATGAAAAATTTGGGGTTCCTATTCCATCTTTGCTCCTCAATTTGAGCGAATTTAATTCTTAGTTGTGGGGATCTATAATTTCATTTCTTTTTACTTTTCATGTGGTTATGATGTTGAATCATGACCATTGCATAGGTGGTGATCATGATCATGATATGTGTATGATCTGCACGAGTCCTATCACATTTTTTTATAAAATCGACTACTTGGGGTCGAATAGTTACAAAAATTTCATGAAAAAAAAAAAACAAAGTAGAAATCACATCAAAATGTGGAGCTGCAAAACCCTTGGATTAAAAATGAAAATTTAGATGTTATCCATAAGAGATTTACAACCCACCAACTGAACAAAACCCAAATAAATGTTTCAAAGAATTAGACTTTCTAAAACCCTTTTGGAGCAACAAAGTAAAAACCCAAAAATCTTTACCTTGCAAATCCAATTATCCAACAACCAGAAAAATGAAACCAGGTAGGCCTGCAAATTACAATGGGTAATGGAGTGGTGCAGTCGATCAGGATTGAAGAAAACCTATTAAAGCATTCAAGATAAATTAGCAGAGAAAAGTCATGAACATCAAATCCGAAACATGAACAAATTTCACAAACCCTAATCTAGAATTCGAACCCTAAATTGATTCCAAAATTTACCTGATTTGGGGGAGAATCGGTGCACAGTGAGGTGAGGGATGAGAAGGAAGGCTCCACAGTGAGAGGTGAGTCACTTGTTTGATGTGGGAGGAAGAGAGAGATCGAGAGAAATCGGCGATAAGGGTGCAGTGAGAAGTGAAGTCGAGAGAGTAAGAGTGACTGAGTGAGGGTGAGGTGAGGTCGAGAGAGAGTGCCTGAGTGAGGGTGAGGACGCTGAGGAGTGAAGTCGAGGAGAGATGTAGAGAGTATGAGAGTGACTGAGTGACAATGAGGGGTTTATTTGGATTCAACGGTTGAGATTAAATCTCAACCAAATTAGACGCCTGTTACAATTCCAAATATATATTTAAAATTAAATAAAAGGAGGCTTGTCAAGCGTTATAGTTAATCGCTCACCATCCTGTCAAGCGTTATAGTCAATCGATCACCATCCTGGTTTGACCAAACAACATAAAGTACTTTTCGACCGTCAAGGACACGTGGAAGACTGAAAACTTTACGGCACAAGGCTGTTGGAGCAGGCCTACTCAAGAAACAATCAATACACATGTCAATCACCAATCAAAAGCAAAAGTATAAAACATAACGTAAAGGTTGTCAGGCCATTGCCCAGGAGTGGCATCGTTGATTAATAAAGGTCGAGCATGTCACTCAACATAGATTGGTCTACAAGAATGTGCAATCCCGACTCCACAAAATGTCACTTCATCGTTGAATATCCGCTGATGGTTACAAAGGTTGTCAGCATGCTAGTCTACATATGTGCCCATTAAATGCCAAAAAAGTAAAAGTAGGTGAGCTCAAGGCCTTCTAAGTTTAATGAGGGTCTATATTAAGGGGTGTGAACCTCTTGTAAGGGGGTCGGACGACTGAAAGGGGAGGGATTCTAGTCTTTAGCCGAGTGTTATTTGTAACCTTTGAAATCAATATATTCTAAGCAACAAAATGAATGTAGCCCAACTATGAGGAATGAACCACTTAAATCTTGAGTCCATTTCATTATAGCTTTAATTCCAACCCCAACAAAAGTTGTTCTAGTTTATTAATCTACAAGTTTGAACCTTAACAGATTAGCACCATATGTGGAAAACGCATACAATTTGGTTGTGTTTTCTACCCAACTGACTTAAGCATACTCCACGACGAAGTGATCGTCTCCCTCGAGTATCATGGCAAGCAGGAAGGAAAAAAAGAGGGCTTAGTCCATCAGCGCCGAAGGACCCACAGGATGAAGAGAACCAGAAACGGATGCCAGAGTAACGCCCAAATGCTCGACGGGGTCACCCACCCCCCCTTTGGGAGTTGGCCTCACCAGATCCTAGGGATGACAAGGGTCAAGAGCACCCTGAGCTCATGGAGGAATTAGAGAATGTTATACTGTCGATGCAGATCAAATGAAAACACAACCATTTACAGCTGATTTCACATCTCTCATCTATTTCTTTAATTTAAAGGAATAAATTGGAAAATGCAACAAAAAGTCGCCCTGAAGGACGGGCTGTATCGTCCCATGCTTTGGATCGATGAACCGATAAAAAAAAAAGTGAGTTGGTTGAATCATACAAAGGACCAGTTACACAAAATTGTCAACGAAAAGCTCTAAAGATTGTCAATCCCCCATATACTTCTGTTTCTTGGCTGTGTTCATGTATGGTCTGATGACCCATTCATTCTGGGCTTCGTCCTGATCCATTGTTCCTAACCTTATCTGCAACATCAAAGTGAGAAAAAAAAAACGAGTGTAAACGCATACAAGTATTGCTATGAAACATTAAACAGTCTACTAGGAAGAAGCATGGCATGAACATGATTGATAAATCAGGTGATTTGATTACCACCTGCACGACTTAGTAAGGAGGTATTGGATTTGATAGGTAAACAAAAAACATCAGTGTGCCTTGGCATGTGTATGCGCGTGTGTATGTGATGTCGCTTTCTTTGTATTAAACAGAAAGAAAAAAAATATTAGTGCCAAAAATTCAGCAGGCAGCACAAAACTTTTGAGCAAATGCTCAATTAAATTTAAAGATTATAGGTGTTTCCATTAAACTAGGTAAAGCAGATAAAAATTCTAACTAGTGGCCAAACGACATAAACAACACCAGCATGTGAGTGCAAAATGAAACACGTGCTATATCCTTGCAAGAAGCACAAATTTCTCAACAATGAAGATGAGTAATGAGTACTAACCTTAAAAAGCCTCAATTCAAACCGAGGACCGATCTCCTTCAGCTCAATGGATTTAGGACCTCCAGGCTTCTCATAAGTATGGTGCCTGTAAGTTCTCAAATTGTTAATGGAAATGGAAACACAAAGCAGTGGTTAAAGACCAAAAAAAAAAAGAAAATAAATATAATGAATACAATGTACAGCAGGAGCAATGGTTAAAGACAACAGAAAAAAGGAGAAAAGAAACGAAAATGCACAAAAAAAGAGGAAAAGGCAGTTATTAATGTCTAATGACCAAATAAAACAGTTGCATAATATATGTTCTGACCAAATAAAAGTAGCCCGAGTTGGTATCATTCAAGAAAGCCCTATCTACATTCACCAACATGTGCAAATAGTAGAATTTATGGGAAATGTGAAAATCATTTTGATATATGATATATCAACAACCATCCTTATAGAGATGTGACAACAAACCAACCTGAAAGAAATGTAGTCAGACCGATTGGCGAAAGTGATTATGCGTTTCGTATCTGGCTTTGGCACTGGAAAGAGATGCTTTAAAATATTTGCTGCCCTCTCACCCAACTACGAACAATCGAGAAAAGAAAATCATATTCAATGGAACAGTCAACAGGTTAGTGACTACAAAGGCCAACTCAAAAAAAATGCAGTGATGCAGTGATGTAAGTGTACATAAGATTAAGACATAGCAGGATTGGATAGATTAGAATTAGTAAGAATAGTAATCAGGGAGGCACTACAGAGAGAGAGAGATGAAAGATGGCCTCATAGGTTATCAATAACTCAATATATAGAGACAGAACAGCAACATTGAAATTCCTCGCATGATTTTCATAGTCAGTGGGTATGTCATAAATAACTGGCAAAAAAATCTTTGGAGAATAACTATAATCAATCATCCTCATCTCTGAACCATTATAAACTATCTTTAATTGGATCAATGGGGTCCAATCTACCTTGGCATAATGTACAGAGTAAAGTAAGTGCAGGAATCTTTAATTGAGATATGATACCTTGGTCGTGAAATTGTCAAGTATCAGGTGTGGATAAACCTGAGGCATCGTTCCCATGGCTTTCTTGTCTTTGATGTCATGTCTTGTGACCTACAACAAAAATACTATTAGCAGAGTGCTCAAAATAAATAAGTCAAAGCACAGATCCAATAAATGCATGACAAAGTTAAAAAAAGTAATACTGTAAAAACATTTATTGGTTAATACCAATGTTCATCGAGATTGGCAGTCTGCAATTGTTAGTATCAAACCTTCATTTTATGGTTCATTTCACTTAGAAGCTGCTGCTTTGTTTTTTACTATTTTTTTTTACTGAATTAGAGTCGCTCAAGTTGCCTGGAAAAGGATTGTAATAGTGGTCCATGGATCATTCATGGGTGATCTCAAGCTATTGACTTGCCTATTACGCTTGACTTTGAAACTCTGGATCCAAGTCTACCAATATACATCCATTTAACTCTTTCATAAAAAAAATATTACAGTCAATACTTTTAGAAGCTATGAGGCTTTCTTGCTAGGTTTAGGCAACAGAGTTTCATCACCAATGCGAGGGCGATATTGATCTTCTTCAACTTTCTCTTTATTTTTTTCACCTGACAATCACTTCTAGCATTAACCAGACTCCGTTCAAGTACAATCAACCATTGAAAATCACAAATTTGAAAACCCAAGGCCATCTCTCCCGCAAGAACTGTTAAGCTATGAAAAGAAATCCTTTCTAGCCCTATTCATACCTTTAAATCATGATTCCTCTCTTTCATTTTTTTAAAATTGTATCTCGGCCTCACTTTTTCCTAATTTTTGCTGCTGAAGGCCCTAAGGAATCCAGTCTGGATTCCTGTCCTACATCAGTCTTAATACCAAGATATTTGTCCAACATTAACACAAAAATTATCACAATACTTACCACATTGAGTAGTTGAAAATAAGCTGTTGGACCAAAAGGAAGGTGGCTTATAATCAAACCATCTGGTACACCGCGATGTTCATGAACCAACACAACATCCGTAAATTCGTGTGAACGGCATGTTTCAATAATTTCAGAAATAACCTGCAGGATTTAGAGAAAAAAATATCATTATATGCTAATTATGGAAAAGGACCGAAGACCAAAGCATCAGAACCATCAATGACGGGATAGGTACGTCCTTAAATGTCATTATGATCTCAAGTAAAGAGGTCAATCTAGACATAATTGTAACACAAAAAAATGATTAACAATGTAAAAACATAAAAATTCACACAAAAAAAACTGAATAAATTAAACGCGCAGAAAACATCTTCCCACAACTCAACGGTTGGGTGATGCATGTTGATTCATAAGAAGTGATCAAACAGCATCATGCAAAGCAGTATGTGCACATCAGTTCAGATTACCGCTCTATCCACCTTCTAGTGCTTCCAGTTAGATTAAAAATGGCAGAACTTTTAATGAAATCAATGATTCATTAGGTCAGAAGGCCCCTTGAGTGGAAAAAATTATCTCCACAATCAATAATAAAAGCTAAGCAAAAAATTACACCAACCTGGCCACCACGATTCATTTGTTGCGCATTGGGAAAAACAAGTTTCAATTCCTGAAACAACAGTGTCATTGAACGGAAATCAATAATCAACACCGGCCTTACATAATATCACTAAAATGAACACAAGAGTGCAGCAAAACTAATGTGGCACGCAAGGAAAAAGGCTAGACCAACCTTCGCAAATTGTATTAGTGGTGCACTTGGATCTCGAGAAGTAGTCAGCAAAATTTTCGGGTCTCTTTGAGATGCATTTGCATATTCATCATCTATATGTGACCTTGGGACTGGGATTCAGAAATGAAAGCCATGAAGAATCAACAGCATTACTTAATGAAAACTAAACAAATAAATGTTTAAATTACTACCCGAAAAATTACAAATTAATAAATTATCGATTACACAAGAACTTTAACACATTGATACATAATATTTTTTTTTTTTTTAAAAGATAACTTTCATATGTAAATGATCATAAATTGATAATTTTCATAGACCCCATACCGGCAGTGTTTTCGTCCTCTAAATCGATCTCTTGACGAAGAGCAGCCTCCTCATTCCGGAGCTCAGTGGGTATCGGTTTCCCCTCTGCAAAGACAACAAATTTCCCAAAATTGTTACAAATTCAATTACTCCAAAACAATACTTCCAATTAGAAACAAATACCATACACACATATATGTAAATTCTAGAGAGAGAGAGGGGGGGAAGAGAGAGAAACCTTCTAGAGCTTCTTTGATCTTGCGCTTCTTCTCATAGAGCAATCGTTGTTTGCCTTCCAAGCTCTTTCTGTACAAGTACTCCTTAGTTAACCTAATTTTTCGGCGCAGCATACTTTCTCTCTCTGTACCACAAATTATGGAGAGAGAAAACGAAGGGGGGGAGAGAGAGAGAGAGAGAGAGAGAGAGAGAGAGAGAGTAGGGGTTTAGGAAAAATGACCCTGCGTCTGGGTTTTAGGGATGTCGTCTCGCTCACCTGCAAGAAGGCGGGGACATAGGGTTTGAGCAAAATTTCTAATCCTAGCCGTCCACTTTTTGTTCGGCTAAATCATAGCCGTCCTGTTTTTTCGCACAGCTTTACTAAAACTTAGCCAAAACAATAACGAATTTCACAAAATCCACGTAGTTTACAAGAACTTTCACTTTTGTCACTATACTTTGTTTTATTACATATTTGTCCTTGTAATTTAGATTTAACACACATTAGACAATTGAGAATTTTATCAAATGACGCGCAGTCCATTTATGTGTGTATTTTGTTTGTTTTATGCTGTTTAGTACAACTTTTACCGTTAATTGTCTTTACTTTCTTTGTGGATGACTAAAGTGACGTGTTTGAATATAACAAGTTTATATCTAACTCATCCCAGTAGTTTTTGTTCTAATATTGAGAAACAATTAAAGTCCTTAACAAGCAAGGCATTTAAAGAAACCAAATACAATCGTTTTTATAAGAAGTTTTGTTGTAAAGGTGACTGGATGGCTGGCCACTAATCCACTTTAATTTGTCTTTATTAGATGGAATGTTAGGTGACTCCACTAATATGTCTTTCACTATGTTGCTCGTGATCTGCTTATATAAAAGCAAGTTTTATACAGCACAACAGATAGAAGATGGAAGAGAGAAGTTCACGAGAGAGAGAGAGAGAGAGAGAGAGAGAGAGAGAGATGGAAGAGAGAAGTTCATAGGAGAGAGAGAGGGGGGGGAAGAAAAGAGAGGAAGAAGAAATGAGAGAATAGAGAGAATTATCTTTGTACTTCTATTATTATAAATGGAAAGCACTATAGTTGCCCCGATGATGTACTCTAATCACACTGATTGTAGAGGAACCTCATAAATTTTGCGTCTTGTTTCATTTATTCTACTGCACACACCACTAATTTTACAACAAGTTTAGTTATTTATGATGCAAGTATTCAATATATAATCTCTCTATGATGGCACTGTTGATAATCAATAACAAAGGGATTCGTTGAGCCTTTTCAAGGGCCAAGGTGTAAAGCCCATATCAACTAAGAAAAAAAATTATTCCACAAGCCAATTGTGTCTGTTTTCACACGAAGACTAACGGTGGCTACATTTTCCCTCTGTCCTCACATTTAATGGTAGAGTTAGGAATTATTCGGGAGTTTGGTTAAGCTAAAATTATTACTACGAAATCAAATGCTCAATTTTATTTTTTTTGTTGTCAACATAAAGCCACTGTTCTAAAAATTCTTTGGCGGCGCTAGGCTGCTGGTCACCACCGCGATTAATCCCTGGACTTTTGAAAATTAAGAAAGGGTGTCTAGACCTGCTTAAGCGCTTGCCTAGACCGCCTAGGCACCTACTTAGTCCGCCCAGACCCGCCTAGGTCGTGAATCTCACTTAGACAGAAAGTAAATAACTTTCATTTTGCATTTTTTTAATAAATTATAAGAGACTTGTTGAATACTTAGATGAACAAACATTATATGATTGTTCCTCGTGTTTTAATTATATTCTAATACTTTATAATCTATATGTTATTCTATTTTGCAGTATATGTATCCTATTGAAATTATGTATTTTTTAAGTAGATGCAGGCACTTATTTATATGATATATAATAATTTTACTTAAATCCGCCTAGTCTGCCTAGGCCTCGACTAACTGCCAAAGCGTTAGGCCTCAATTCACCACCTAAGCGCTAGACCACAGGCCGCTGCCTGAGAATTTAAATTTTATTGTATTAATAAATTATCTTTAAAACAATAAAATTTTGCACTTATTTATTTGAAAAAAATTATAAATTTAAAGGAAAACTAATTAAAATGGCTTGAAAATTTTGAGTTTTAACGATAAGAACAAAATAAAAGGTAAAATGAATAGTATCGGATTGAAATTTTAGTGTAAAAAATGTGATTTTTCATTAAAATGAACAGTACTATGAGCTTTTCGTTAAAGTTCTCTAAATTTAAATTCTCAACTATACAAACAAATGGGAATACTTAAATCATTTTGCAATCTAAGGCGAAAGCTCTTAGGCCTTATTAAACTACTAAGGAAAAGGTTTAAAAAAAAAAAGTGGGATCAAAATAAAAAGCTAGGCATCTTTTAGAATTTTGCATGAAGCTATATAATAGTAAACATGAAAGTAATAATTTGAAGTAAAAAATCTATAGTCAGTTTTATAGGCTTCTAGCCTTCAAACTTTTAAATGAATAAAATAATGAACCGTTAGTGGTATTAGAAATTTTATATTATTACCATTAAATTTTAGTATTGTTTAAAGTGATGAGTTTATTTAACATTTATTAACTCTTATTTTCCCTAAGAACAACTCTCATATTCATACTTTCATTTGCTAGGTGGACTACTACAATTAAAAATCATAAAATAGGCCAAACAATTAGTATTTTTAACCTCAAATAATTAAAACTCTTCATATGCTTTAACCATGTTTCGGTTCTTCTGTCAAATTTGCTTCATTTTGATCTCATTTTGTCCTTAGAACTCAATTTTGATCCCACTTTGGCCCTCGAAACTCAAAAGTTATCGTTTTACTTCATGAAACTCAAAACTCACTCTATATTACCTTAATTATGTTAATTTCCTTCAAAAGCCATCAAATATGCTAATGTGTATAAAATATGCATATGTGAAACAATGAAAAATACGATAAATGGTGAACCAAAAAGGGAAGAACGACTTCCTGACATCATTTAATTATCTAACCACTAACGACTACCAACCAAATCTCGCCCGCTAGAACTCTCTGCCCCTTATCCAGAAATTGATGTTACAGCGATGAAACCTTTTATCTCAATCTAATCGTCCATATTTGATCCAACGGTGCTAAATATAAGAAATATATCTTTCATTAATTGAAACTGATTTACATTGGGGGTATTTACACACAGCAACTAATAATGTTTAGTTATCAACTAATGTAACTAATTAATCTTAATCTATGATTAGTTACAAAACAGTTACAACAAGAAAACTTAAAGACTAAGTAATTGATGACTTAGACTCTAGTTGGCACTGTTGAGTTGACTGAGGGTAATGTGTGTCTTTACACCCCCTCAAGCTGAATGGAAGAGAACCAAGTGAAAGCTTGGACCTGAGAAATTGAAATCGAACTTTAGACAGAGACTTAGTGTGAATATCTGCAATTTGATTGTTACTGGGAACAAATTGAACTTTGAGTAGAGAGGCTAAAACCAGTTCTTGAATATAGTGATAGTCAATTTTGACATGTTTCGTTTGGATATAGTGACTCCACTAATATGCCTTTCACTATATTGCTCGTGATTTGCTTATATAAAAGCAAGTCTTATGGAACACTACAGATAGAAGATGGAAGAGAGAAGTTCACGGGAAAGAGAGAGGAAAAAAGAGGAAGAAAGAAAAGAGGCGAAGAAGAGAGGAGAGAATAGAGAAAATTATCTATGTACTTCTATTATTATAAATGGAAAACACTACTGTTGCCTCGAGAATGTACTCTAGTCACACTGACTATAGAAGAACCTCATAAATTTTGTGTCTTGTTTCATTTATTCCACTGCACACACCGCCAATTTTACAACACGTTATCAGCACGAGAAGCTCTCGTGTAAGTGGAAAGCACAACGCCACAAATCCGGTGAAGCACTTCCTACCTCTCACCTTCGTCAGCTAAAATCTCTCAGATAAGAAAATATTTTCATTTCATTTTAAAATCTATGTACTATTGATTTTGTTGAAGCAACTATATATATATATATATATATATATATATATATATATATATATATTGTTGCATTACTGTATATCATCCTTTGCAGAAGCAAAAGAGTACAGACTCAAAATTCGTAGAGAATCTGACAACCATATAAACAGCCTCGGAACTCCAACTTGCGGAACTCGGATTGAAATACTTTCTTCTTCAAAGTTGTTCATCTGCCGAGTATCTATAACATACTGAATTTTCAAAAAATTCCAACGGTGCGATCGTCGCAGATGTTTGAATACCAAATCAGTTTCCAATTTCTGCAGAAAACTGGGCAGGCACATTTTGAGTGCCAAAACTCCATTTCGGTAGCTCATATCGAAATTGTTTATTCTCAAAAGTTCTTTGGTATCCTCTTATCCATATCATACTTAAATTTGAGCTAAATCTAACGGTTTGATCTTCTCATAAGTTGCAGACACTGTTAACTACAAAACTTATGAGAACCGTTTCGACCTTTTCGAAACTCACGAAGAAGGAACACCAATTGAAACTTATTGTTATTATTACTTCCTGAGTAACTAAAAGGACTTAAGAGTTGTGAAAATAAAAAATAAAATAAAAGGAATGAAACAAAAGAAAGTGGCAAACAAAAAAAAACAAAAAAATGGGGACTTAATCATTGCATTTTCTGTTTTGGCTATTTATGTGCATGGTGTTTGTTTAAAGCCTTATCACAAGTTCTATTTACTTTAAAGCAATTTTTTACCATAGACAGTTTTACCGCCTACTACTTAAGTTTTGATTTATGTGAATGGTGCTGAATTAAAGTCATTGTCACAAGCTTTATTTACTTAAATGCAATTTATTTACTATGGCTGGAATTACCGCTTATTGCTTTAATTTATTTATTTTACTTCTTTTTTTTTTGTTACAATGAGTACATACTAGACCCGAAGTTCCTTAATCAGATTAGAACCTGAAGTTTCTAGATCCTCATCATATAAAATGATTGGACCTGAAGTTTTAGCATGTAAAAGGATCAAACCTGAAGTGCATTTATCATCATCATTAAAAGATCAGACCCGAAGTTCCTTGATCCAAATCAAAACCTGAAGTTTTTGAATTAACTGAGAGAGCAGCAGTTCCTCAATTAAATTAAAATGATGGCCATAAGAGCCTCAATCCACATACTATTAAATAAGGACTAAAAGTTCCTTGATTCATGGAAATGATGATATAATCCATATACAATTGAGTACATGCATGAATTCTAAAAATATAGATTAAAGATCTCGGGAATAACTGTGGACTAGTTTAACCAAAATGCTGACCATTTCGATATTTTATGGTCTTGGATGATGCATCATTAGTTCGGTTGAGACCTGTTACCAACCACCAATACTTCTTAATACAACTCGTGTTTGGGCATTAGCCAAACATTACACATTTACGAGTTTTTTTGTTGTGTTATCTATGTACCTGTTGTACTACCACAATGTATTAAAATGAGGTATCAACACAAACTAGGAATTTATGTTGGATTTGATTCATCATTTATCATTCAATACTTAGAACCCTTGACTGGGGATATATTTACCGCATGATTTACAGACCATGATTTTGATAAGACAGTTTTCCCGCAGTTCCAGAAGAACCACCAAAAAAGACCATTCCAAAAGAACGATGAGAAAAAACCGTTCTAAAAGAACAAAGAGAATTTGTCTTATTTTGATTCACGAAGTAATCAATGAGAAAATGAAGTAAAAATAAATGAATGATGCTCCAGAAATTGATGTTACAACGGTGAAACCTTTTATCTCAATCTAATCGTCCATATTTGATCCAACGGTGCTAAATATAAGAAATATATCTTTCATTAATTGAAACTGATTTACATTGGGGGGTATTTATACACAACAGCTAATAATGTTTAGTTATCAACTAATGTAACTAATTAATCTTAATCTATGATTAGTTACAAAACAGTCACAACAAGAAAACTTAAAGACTAAGTAATTGCTGACTGTGTTGATGACTTGGACTCTAGCTGGCACAGTTGAGTTGATTGAGGGTAATGTGTGTCTTTACACCCCCTCAAGTTGAACGGAGGAGAACCAAGTGAAAGCTTGGACCTGAGAAACTGAAATTGAATTTTGGACAGAGACTTAGTGTGAATATCTGAAATTTGATTGTTACTGGGAACAAATTGAACTTTGAGTAGAGAGGCTAAAACCAGTTCTCAGATATAGTGGTAATCAATTTCGACATGTTTCATTCGAGCATGAAAAACTGGATTTGAAGCAAGAGAAATTGCAGATACATTATCACACCAAAGAATTGGAACCTGGGATAAGGGAAAGCCAATGTCCTTGAATATTTTGTAGATCCAAGTGATCTCGACAGAGATGTGAGCCAAAGAACGATATTCAGCTTCAGTGGAGGAACGAGCAACTGTGTGTTATTTCTTTGCACTCCAAATGATAAGATTGCTGCCAAGATAAACACAGTAACCACTTGTAGAGCGTCAATCAAAAACACATCCTGCCCAATCAGCATCCGAGAAGGCAGTGAGAGTGAGGGAACTTTTTTTTAACCAAATACCATTATCAATAGTGCCTTTAAGAAAGCGTAATACTTGTTTGACAGATTAAAATTGAGTGTCTCTTGGACAATGGAGAGACTGGCAGAGTTGATTGACATCAAAAGAAAGGTCAGGTCGAGTCCAAGTCAAATATTGCAATGCCCCAACAATTGATCGATATTCATGTGGATTAGATAAAAGTATACCACTGTGATCTAACTTCTGAGTACCAAGAGGGGTTACTACCATCCATGTGTGTCTTGAGAAGAAGATCCATGACATATTTGTGTTGAGAGAGAAAAATGCCTTCTGAGTTTCGATGAACCTCCAAACCCAAGAAGTAATGTAAAGGGCCTAAATCTTTGACTGAAAAGAGTTGACTGAGCATGTGAATGAATGCATTGCTGACTTGAGCACTAGGTCCTGTAACTAGTATATCATCAACGTATACTAGTACAATAACAAGAGTTGGCTCAAAGGCAACAAACAATGAGCAATCCGATTGAGAGTTGTGAAATCCCAGAGGATCAGAGTTTGAAACAATTTATCATACCATGCCCTTGGGCCCTGCTTAAGGCCATACAAGGACTTGGAAAGTATGCAAACATGAGATGGCTTTGATGGATTAATAAAACTAGGGGGTTGTTGCATCAAGACCTCCTCCTTGAGTGCGCCATGTAAGAATGCACTACTAATGTCCAATTGGTTTCAAAACCAATCAAATTGCACTGCTAATGTCAAGAGAATTCTAGATGGCACTGTTGCTGGCTGTGTTGATGACTTGTACTCTAGCTGGCACTGTTGAGTTGACTGAGGATAATGTGTGTCTTTACCAAAATGAAGCGCACATAAGCAGTGCAAAATGGTTAGCGCAGTGAGATTTTGCGAAACTAAAGAAAGGAGAAAATGGTGGCTTGCCTTAAAAAAAGAGTAGGGTTTATCCTCCGAAAGAGAAATGGCTTCCTTCTGCAGGTCAGCTCTAATGGCAGGCTCAAGGTCTATAGCTCGCTCAAGAGCCCTCACCCAAACCCCCCTTAACTCCCTAAACCCCGCAGCCATGGCGTCTCCGTTTGCTTCCGCCACCAGAACAGTTCCTTGCGCTACAAGGTACAGTCTTCTCAAATCCCTCCAACTCTGCCAATTTTGACAATTTCTGTGGCTTCAGAAAGAAACCCAATTTTGATAAATATCTGTTTTTGTTATTGTGATTAGATTCGTTTCCGTATTGGGATTCATGGAGTCAATGATGCCGCTTCACAGCGCCATTGCTTCTGCTCGGCTTACATCCAACATTGCTGTCGATTCCACCTGCTGGAGCTCCCTTTCTCTTGGTAACCCACTTACCCAATTTTTCTATTTTTTGCTGACATTGTGTGTTTCCGGAAAGGGTATTTAATTTTATTAGTTGCATATATAGCTATACCGGTAACGAGATGTAGGGAAGGAAGTGTTTTCTAGTCCTCTTCTGTTTGAAATAAATTGGGATTTGTTGGCTTTTTTTTTAATGGTTGAATAGACAGAATCAAGAGATAAATCTCAACAAAGTTGTCATTTTTCTCCCTTATCCGTCTTTTCTCTCATTCGTTTCGAGAATCAAAACTCCGGTCAGTGTCAAATTTGGATAATAATTCAAGTTTCTAGTGCACAAATGTGATTAATGCATTCTGTTCATTAACAAATACCTCTTAAGCTAATCGTTTCTTGTTTAGTGGCGCACTGGTTACCTCTTCTTTCTGCATTAGGCGTCTATTTCTGACTCATTTTTTATACATCGTGTTATAGGTCTTGCATCACCGTTGTGACAAGGCCTGCTGGCTATGTGACGTAAACGGTGCATAGGGCTTCCCTTTTGAGTCATGTCTTGACATTTTGGACACTGTATGAGCTACGCCAGCTAGGTTAATTTCAGCTATTTAGTTGCTGCTTTTAAACTTCGGTTAGATTGTTCAGCGGTACCTTTGAGAATCGTTCTTATTCTGCTCTTTTGTTTTCAAAGTACCTGAGTAGTGCATGGAATTGCAGTTTCTTATTGTGGTATAAATGATCCACATGGATGCATTGATTTTTCTTTGCAAGTCTCTGTGGTGTTAATCTATATTTTATTCACAAGTGCCTATTTGTATATTTTGTAATGTGAATATGAAACGACAAGATCACTCTTTAATGATTGATTTATTAGATAATTGTTATTTTTATCAATTATATTACCATATATGGTTATCAAAGTGAGAATAATACATAAATAAATGTGTACGGCTGGTTGTGAGTCGGTAGGGATGGAGAAATTTAAGCCTATTTTAGGTGACAGCGTTCTTCAGCCTTACCTTTTTGTGTTCATTCTATTGCTCATTACCAATATCCACTTACCTTTGTAGCAGAAGCCGTGAAAAGATGGGATATTCTATTGCGAGTTTGCAACTTTGCATATACTTAAATATTCCTGTTTGAGCCCTTGGTTTATACAGAGAAAAATAATAAAACAAGCTAGACATCTTCAAGTGAACATCTTCTCATTGTACTCAAATCATCTGTCACCTGTATGGTGATGCAAGTCTGGTTCCATGAAAGAACCACACTGGCTTTGATTTTCACCGCACCAGAAATACGACGCAGTTTGTTGTACTTTTCCTTTATTAAATTCAGGCTCTTCTGAGACACACTCTTCTTCAACATGTTATATCGTACTCGCCGGTAATCAATTTGTTTTTCTCTTTGTCGGTACAAGTTCTTCTACTGATTTTCCTATTTGCTTCATTGGTTTTTCTTGAGGCTGCAGTTCCTCGGTGACAAGGACTCCATGCTCCGGTCATTTCAAGCTTTCAACCAAATTGGCTTGCATATTGGTTCCTCCGTCCTTTGTTCTTTTCCTTTTTCCATTGCTTTCTGGCAATTGCATTGTGTAAGTTATGTCCGGCGTTCCTGAAAAATAGTTTTACTGTCTTGAATGTTTACATGCTAGTGTGCATTTTGACATTTACTCCAGTACCTTTCTCAGGCAGACTGCTGAGGACATTTGCTGTGTGGTTTTGTTCAATCACAGAACTTGTGTTAGTAAATGATTTCGGGCCGTTTGAATAACGTTAAATTTGGATTTGCCTATCTTCAATGTAGGACTTAGGGACTGTTAAAGTTAGGAGTTTACAAACGAGCAGCTCTTCATGGGTTCTTTTAGGTGGTTCTAAGTTCTAGCCACAATAGTGGCTCTTGTACCCTATCACCGTTGCCAGTTATTTACTGAGTACAAAATGTCCAAATCAATGATGGCTGGACAGGAATATCTTATTGCACTGTCTGTTTTGATGCAAATTGCTTAGTTACCTTATTCTTTCTGCCATTACTGCATGGTCTGATCACTGTGAAGTTTATGTTCTAACACTCTCCAATAAAACCTAATGACGGGGTTAAAGCACCTCCGCCTAAACTACTCAAACTTACATCAATTGTGTGGCTGTGATCGTTTACCTGTGCTTCTTTAGTAAATAGCAATAGCATGATTTCTGTTGAATGAGTTCAAGCTCGGCTGATTATAAATTATTCTTGGATAGGGTTTCTCGACCGAAGCTGAGCATGAACCAAATTTAACCAAGCAACCTTGCCCCGGTTCAACCAAGTTGTACTGCACTGCTCTCCTCCTTCCTTGTGTGCCCATGGCATATAAATTGCTATTCGTTGAACGGTTTCCATGATCAATTTTGTTTTTCCTTGTGTGCACGATGTAATGCTTGGCCTGAAGAGTTAATGGACTATCAACCTAGAACAATAGGAGTGTTGCATTCTCTTTGTATGGTTTCTACTTGCTAGCAGGCTGTCCCTGTTACTCTGTTAGGTTCATGTGATTATGCATGAGCTTATTTGGGTTGAAGGCCTTCGGAGTCCAGACCATGCTCATTAATAAAGGGTTAATAGTTTTAAGCCGTCGGAATTATGTTTTCTTTTGGGTCATTGGAAGTGTTATGGCATAGTCTGTTCTCCTTGTTAGCGCATAGAGAAAATATAGTGGCATGTTATCGATGGACGGTTTTTTGTACAAAATCGGTGATCAGTCCTTTTTGCTTATGGCATTGCTTGCCACTCCCGTTTACAACATCTACATTCAAAACTTAATTTGGGAATCATATTTCGACCAGCGCGTTTTTGATATGCCCCTGTTAACCCATGGAATGTGTAGCAATGATTTTTTTGGCCAACTTCGTTAGAATTTTGGCTAATTTCGTTAGAATTTTTATTGATGTTTTACTCTTTTAAACTCTTTATTTTGAATAAAAATTCTAACAGTGTTACTCATCAAGTTCTCATTAAAATAGAATCCACACAAGGCAAATAAATAACCAAGTGTTTTTCATGAAAACAATTCCAAACAAATAATTAAGACGTTTATTTCTATCTAGACTTATAAAGATTTTGATAAATATTAAATTTTAACCCTTGAACTAAATTTGAAATTTCTATTCCACTCTGGAGTATGGCATGCATCGGTTGGTTAGGGTTTAGGGTTTGACACTTTACGGTAATGGTAGAATGCAAAAATGTCTATGCATTTTGAATTCTTCGTACAGGTTTAATCTTTACAAATTGCTCACTTCCTAACATTTAACAATTTAACTCACTGTACGCTCTAGTTTGTAAGACAAAATAGAGGTCACTGGTCCCAAACAAGTCAACAGCACAAATTTGAAGTTGTGTTGGAAATTGCGTAGGTAGATCTAGAGTTAAACGAAACAAGTTATCCGCACAGCCAAACAGGGGTTAGCAACAGTCAGAAGAGAGTCTGAGTCGGAGTCCCCTCGGTCTTCCGTCTCCGCCGCTCTGGCTAAGTAACGCAACGACGGAGAAGCAGCCAAATGGCGGAAGCTAAAGAGCCTACGTCATCGAGTCCGCTGACCCAAACCGACCCTGAAGATGTTTCCAGGTCTCCGCCAAGCTCCCCCAACTCCTCAACTCGCAAGGTCTGTCTGTCCGTCTGTCACTCTCCCGGTCACTTCCGAATACCTCTTCCCCAATTTGGAAATTTAATCAAATTTCTTTTCTTTCCTGTGGCATTTTGGGATTTGATTAGGGCATAAAACCCTAATTATGAATTTGAAACAACCATAATTAATAGTTGAATGCTTCTTAGGTATAATTTGTAGTAGAAGTAGTGGAACTCGGTATTCTTTACTAATAAGCCTTGATTTGGTCCTGATGATCTTTAATTGTTCTTCCTGTTTGTGGGTTTAATTTTGTTGTTGAATGCCGACTTTTTCCTAATTAGCTTTTCGAGATAGAGAAATGTTGTATTAGGGGGTCTGGAATCTGGTTAAAACATAGGTTGTTCTAATGGTAAAGCAAGGGGCTTGTAGCTAGGTTGGTTTATAGCATTCAACCTTGCACCCTAAGTATCAAGTTGGAATTCCCCCCTTCCCTAGCATTGCTTGTATAAAACAAAAAAAATGGTAAAATCATATTTTGAGCTCTTGAATAAACTACAAATGGGTAGCCTTGAGAAATGGATCTGCAGTAACAACTCGAAATATAAACAAGTGTTGCTAATTTCTTCATACTTGTTCCAAGTTTGAAGTACCATTTGTTGTGCAAATGTTATCCTTCTTAGAAACAGCTTGCATTTATATAACCTCTAAAAGACTATATCATAAGGTTAAGAAAACTGTTAACAAAAGGGGCATAATTGTCTATGATAGTGGTCCAAAGTAGATTTTGTACCAGCTAGTTTTAGGAAGTTATGTTAGTCCTTTTCCCCTATCTAGTCCTATTTAAAGTCATCTTTACTGGATATGTTTATTAAAAAAAAAATTATTTTGTTGGTTGTTTTTCAGTTCATAAAGTATACCAAACAACTTGTGCATTCAATATTTCGTTGACCCTTGAATTTGATCAGGCATGCTATGCAGTGCTTCAGAGTTGGGTCTCAAAGAAATTCATGACCGGATGGTAAGGTTCCTTTTTTTGTAATTGTGTAATCTTTTATAAAAATGTTGTTTGATTGTAACGTATTAGTTTTGAATTGTGAATTTGCAGTATGGTTCTCTTTCCTGTCGCAGTTACATTCTTCATCACTTGGTGGTTTGTTCAGTATGTAGATGGTTTCTTCAGTCCAATATATGCCAGGGTCGGGGTTAACATATTTGGTATGACTCCAGATCACGAAATTGATGTTTACTTTGGGACAGCGATGACTAATTCTTAAGGAAGTAGAATTTGATGTATGAATCTCTGTGAATGGTTCTTAAAAACTTAATAATGATAATCGCTATATTACCATTATAATAACCAATTATAAAATAAATGCTATAGAGGTTCAGATACTTGAAGTAGTTTTTGACTCCTTAGTTCTTACTTGCATATGTTTCTGCATGTCTTAAAATATTAGTAATAATTTTGACCAAAAAAATTGGGGAAAATTCCAGTAATACTGTAATACTATAAGGATTTGACTTGAATAGGTTTTGTGCAAGTTTCCAAATAGTTCAAGTTGCAGTAACTATCCACATTTGGTATTGGTGTAACACTTTTTAGTGGTGGCGAAGCATAGATTATTACTTAATCATGTACGAAAAATTTCCACACTTGGACCATACTTTAACTTTTTGGTCTAAACAGAATCATATCTTAAGTTCATACTAAGTTTTGCTGGATAATAGATTAAATGTTCGTCATGATGCAGCATGATAGTATTTAGGGCCAAGATTAATAGTAAAATTAATTCAACAATGAAAACTCAAAAGAAACTGCAAACACCCACAACACCCTGAAATTAAAAGTAGGAAACTAGCATGAAACAAGCAGATTTTGATACCCACAGTATGTTTCTTCAAAAATTTCAGAAAACTAAGTAGTTTCTAACTTTCTATGTCCGTGTCAATCCCTCTAGTTTATGGCTGGTTCAACTCCAATGCAATTAATAATCCCTATATAGTTGTGATTATAGGCTGGTAGAAGATGAGAAGGGTAAGAAAGAGTAGTAATCACTATAGAGTTGTGATTATAGGCTGGTAGAAGATGAGAAGGGTAAGAAAGAGGGAATAGAAGCTCTTTAGAAGAAGAGAAGAAACTGGATTTGCTCCAGGGCTTAACACCAAATTCCCTTCGCAGGAAGATAGATCAGTATATTTTTCTGAAAGCTGATTTTTATTCATAAACTTCTTTACTTTGCCTAAAAACATTTACATATATTTATAGTCCAGATAACTCTTATGACGAAAGACTTTTCGACTCCCAGAAAACTCTAGATGCATTAACTTATTAATTTCTAGAATCTACCTAAAAAAGGCTTTGAGAGTAACCCCAAGGTCCATTGAAAATTTGAAACTGAAGAAAACTCTAATCGAGCCACAAAAAGGTAGAGCTCTAAGGCCTCTTCCTGCATCTCTTTTGGTGATACATCTTAAATGACTTAGCACTGATGTCCTCGTCATGTCAATTTTGTCATGGGTGGTTAATTGTTTTATCTATGTCCTTTTATGGAGTATTGAATACTTCTTTTTATTGTTGCAGGCCTAGGATTTGTTACATCCCTACTTTTTATATTCTTGATCGGTATTTTTGCCTCATCGTGGATGGGTGCAACAGTTTTCTGAAGTGGAGAATGGTTCATAAAACGAATGCCCTTCATGAAGCACATATACTCGGCCTCTAAACAGGTTAGTTCTGCAATCTCTCCAGGTAACTGCCTTTATTTCAATTTCTAGGTCCATACTTTAATGTCCTTGTTAAGCTCTTGCATGGCCGTCCTAATTATCTTAGGACTCGTTTGGCACCTTGGACTGTATTGACTATTTCAGTCGGATAGGATAAATAGTCATCGGATAGTACTGACTAAATTAATCGGGCGTATGGTGCAATATCGGACTAATGACCGTATTATTTATAGTGTTTGGTACTAGTTAATAACAATTTTGGATTGATAATTCAAATAAATAAAAAACACTTGTTAATGGAAGCTTTGAGCAGACCTCCAAATTCCAGAATCAAACCTCCAAATTCTTTCATTAAAAAAGGAAACGCAAATAAAAAAAAATCATCAATTCATGCTTTCCAGGGGAATCGGTGCAGCCAAAAACCCATATGAAATTAAAAATTAAAAAAAATAAAAACCCATTTTTGAGTTTCTAATCCATTGAATTAAAAAAAAAAAAAAACCCAGATGAAATCTCCCCCAGATTTGAGTTACTAATCCATTGAAATAAAAAAACCCAGAAGAAATCTCGCCCAGTTTTGAGTTTAAGCACCACACACCAACACAATCAAGGAACAGTTAAGCCAAAAACCCAGATGATGTCTCTCCAGAACAGGAACGACATGATTTGAGTTCGATCTGCCACCTCTGGTTTTCCGTTTGAAATCTGCTTGATGCTGATTGGAGATGGGGATGGAGAAAGAGGGAGAGAGAATACCTTGAGATAGAGTTAGCAATGTGCAGAGCAGATGGCAAGATGGCTTGGAGAAAAGCCAGCACGTTTTTGTTAGTGTGAACCTGACTAAATAATACCAAGGTTTTAGATAGGATAAACAAGCGGGTGTAAGGAAGATAAAATAGGTGGGGCCAGATTAATAATCCGGTGCTTATTTAGTACAAAAGCTCACCAAACACCCGTTTCGTATTATATAATACTATCCAATGTCTTATACTCTTATACGGTGTGCCAAACGAGGCCTTAGGGTTTATATTCTCCTCTATCTAAAGGAGCTCATCCACTTGCAAGCATGTTGGCCTCACTGGAGTTAGCTGAGTTGGTCAACAAATGAACTAAGCCAAGATTAACTTCAGGCTTGTTGAAATAACGATCCAAGCCCAAAAATTGGTAGGTTTCACATTAGGCTCACCAACCTATCTGAAGTGGCTATGATTTTAAAGCCATTCAGCATGCCATATAAGGCTCTTGGTAAATTCTGTTGCTTGATTGTTTTTCTCAACTCTGATATTGGCTTTCATTACGCTGTTTGACTTAAGTTGAATAATGATGTGAATTTGCAATATAAGTTCCCTTGCTTGGGTACACGAGAGACACATATGGTTCCCTTCCCTATCTAAGATAAACCGTTGAATTGACCCCTCTTGTTGCCATCGTAAGGAATAAGTGGTGAGCGCACACATGCAATGGTCTTTCTAATCCAAACAAATATGGTTTTATTTCATATTATTTGGTAGGTTGAATTTGTTTCTTCTGAGCTAGTAAAAGTTTGTGATGCCATCTACCTTGTGAGTGTGTGGTATGGTGCAGGGTAGAAATAGCGTATTTCTGACATGGATTCCATTCGGTGCTTATTTTTCTTTTCTCCTCTTTGGTATATTCATAAATGAATTCTTTCTTTCTATTTGACAGATCAAAATACCACTGCTTTTAAAGAGGTTGCAATTATTCGTCATCCTCGAGTTGGTGAATATGCATTTCGTCATCCTCGAGGTATGTTGGACTGTCCAATTAATAGATCTACCTTCTACATGATATTAGAACTTTGTGTATAGCCACCACAACATGGTTTAATTTTCTATTTGTCAACAGTTTGGTATGTATTTGGAAGAAGTAAGTTTAGTTGTATGTTAAGATTGTTTTGGCCCAAATTTCAGCTCCGCAGAACTTTTTTCTGCTTACTTTTAGAAGCAGGTGATGGATTATGTTGGTTATTAATGCAATGGAGAGGAATAGCTGTCTGACAGCTATTTGATTCCCTCAAAAAGCAGTTTTTATATCTGAGAAAAAGGGTTTTTTGTTTGCTTTTCTTTTGTCGAAAAAGAAAGGGCTAGTTTTGGCAACTCCTAGGAAGTACAGAAGTGGTTTCTCTGGCAGTATTATTTTTTGCAAGCACAGTTCATGCGAGAGATACTTAAGTTCATTAAATGTAAAGAAGAATTGTTCATATTTACAGGCAGCTCTTATATTATAACACTTGTAATACAAAAATACTGTGGATATCACCCATTTTTACATGCAATCCGCAAAGCAATCCATTAAATTTTGAAGAAGTTTATTTGAATAATGTTCACAGCTATATTACAACAGCCTTCTAGAAGGCAAGAGAAAAAAAAAGACTATTGAAATGTCATCTACAACTTTTATATGCAAAATAAGCTGTAAATGAGAGAAACAAAATGGTTTTTTTTTGTGATGGTTTGCTATGGAAGATATTAATATTCTACTAGTTACATCTGGTTGTAGTTTATTTTGGATTTTCTCATAAAAACCATGATTTAGTATCTGATTGTTTTGTGGTTGATTACAGAGGGATGAGGGAGATGAGAAGTTGTGTAGTGTTTATGTCCCAACAAACCATCTATACATTGGCGATATTTTTCTTGTCAATTCTGAGGAGATCATACGACCAAATTTGTCAGTTCGGGAAGGCATAGGTTTGTTTCCTCTTTTGTGGACGTGCAGTCATGCACCATGTAGTCTATTTCATACATCGACATGATAGCTCTGCATACTCTGTGTTTTTTCTAAAAGTTACTTATTCGTAGAAAAAGAAAGGATACGCATGCATTTTAACCAGGAAAGCCGATGTTTGATATGGAACAAAGATCGATTGGTAATTTACAGTGTCTTATAGATTTAGCAGACCTGCTTTAAATTCAGAAACATTCCAATAACAAATGGTCGAAATTCCCATTCATAATAAAATCTTGATCTTGGTGGGGATAATATTACCATTCAGCGAGTGATTAACATGATACAACGGGTTGTCCTCCTAACTGTTTAAAACTATATGAAAAAAAATCAACAAATTAATGAAAAACACATATAGATTTATTGCCCATCTAATAAGTGAGAGAGATTTCCATTGTGATACGTGAGCCTCTTTCATCATATTCCGGTGTTCATCAAAAGCCAGACGAGGTTCCTTGATGGCTTTCTCAAACAGTTTGTTTGTTTGTTCAAGAATGTTTAGAGTTTGATGTAAAATGAAAAGTATATCAGTTCCAGTTATTGTATGCCAGACAAAAACACATCTTAACTGTATTATTGGTTCTTTTTCCAATTTGAATTCGTTGGAGAAAATTGGGATTCAAGTATTTTCACTCTATGTTAATATGGGGTATATGTTCTCGCGCAACTTGATTGTTGTACTCTTTTAACAGGTGTATTTTTTCATTTTCTGACTTGTTCATTATTTCTGTCCGAAAGGAGAAGTCGTTCGACTTGGAAGGAGGATTTAAATTCAACCATGGATGATTTTGTGACCATTAGCATCATTCTTTTCCTAGTTTTGCAGACACGTTCAAGAACTTTTTGTTCGAGTATACTATTATTGCATAATGGTTTGACAATTGTTTTCTCCCCTGAAATGCAGAGATCATAATCTCAGTTTGTATGACGATGCCACAGGTGATTTCTCCAGTTGAAAGGATTCCTCGTCAAAGCGACAGGATTCCACTGAACAGAATGGTGTCCCTTTAGAATCAAGTCGTACGGAGGGCTTATAGGACAGGTTCGGTTGTACGCAACATGATATGTTTCTTATACGGAACCCGGTGTTTGTACGTGATAAGATAACTGCTCTGCTTGCTCTCAAAAACACAGCTAGACATGAGAAAACATGCGAGGAGCTTTATTTTTTGTTCATGGATTCATGGCTAGGGTTTCGGTTTGTATTTCGTATTCGCGATCCTACGCGTTGTGTAGGAGTAGGTTACGGGATGCTGTATGTTACGTAGTATTTTTCACTGGTACGATGTATATTCAGTATGCTTTTACTTTGCCTTGCGCCGTTGAAATGGAATATAGAAATGCTGGTATGATGATTTTGGGTAAAGGATTTCAGCGCCCCCGTCTTTCTCCCACTGCGCATCTCTGTCTTTTTCTAGCCGATTGAATTGAATAAATCAAAAGAGAATCAACGAACATACATTAACTGTTTGTTTGAATATAAAATATTATGTTCCAGTGACTTTGCACTGTGAATTGGTGTCGCATTAATGTGCAGTCTTTTCTCCGTAATTGCAAATCATAATTTTGCATATTAAAAAAATTGACTCATGAAAAGCATAAAAAATAATTTTTTAACATTTTTTTTTTAATTTAGGATGTGTAAAATAAAATACTATATACAAGCGTAGAATTACAATTCGTTGTAAGGAGGAGTACACTTGCATGTATAGAGAAAAGTATTTAATTCCAAAAGTAATTTATAGGCTAATGATTTATAGCCGTTTCATTAAATAAATCAAAAGAAATCAATGAATATTAATAAGCAAGGTCATGTAGAAGGATAAAAAGTAAAAATGGTGTGGAAAATTATTTTCCTTGAATTATTTATCTTATGGGAAGAAGGACAGACAATGACATTGTTGTTGTAACTTGTAAAGGACCTGTAATAAATTCCTAAAATCTGTAATTATAAATTCCTAAAATCTCTTCGGATGAATACAAAAAAATATATTTCTAAATTATAAAAAATTTAATTTTGTACGCTGTTCCCAACAAGCTGGAGTAGCTCAGCTGGTTAGAGCGTGTGGCTGTTAACCACAAGGTCGAAGGTTCAATCCCTTCCTCTAGCGTTTTGTCTTCTTTTCCTCTGATATCTTTCTAGTTTCCTCTTATATCTTTCTAGTTTTTGTTATCTTTCTAGTTTTTGTGTAGCTAAACAGTGTTATGTTTATGTTGTTTTTTTGGGTCGATCATGTCGTTGACGATGGCTCAGTTGAAAGCAAGGTTCTAAAAAATGTTAGGCGCTAATCGGGCGGCGGGCAAGCGCCTAGGCGGATTTAGGTAAATTTCTTGTATTTCTTGTAAATAAGTGCATATTGACACCTAAAAAAAACACTATACTTGTATAGATAATAAAATAATGATAAAATACAAATTAGGTACACTATTTCTCTAAGTATTGGATGAACTTGTAGTAAATCCATCATTTGCAAATTAGATACACCATTTCCATAAGTATACTACCATGAAACAAAAAAAAACACACACACAATTAATTAAAAAAACCTCCTAAGACCGCCTAGGGCCGCCTAGACCGCCTAGCCCGCCTAGGCGGCCGCCTAGGCCCAATCTGATTTTTCCACCCGATTTGCCCAAAATCGCCTCGGTTGCTAGGCGCCCAGCGCCTAGGCCGTTTTTTAGAACACTGGTTGAAAGTGTGTAAAACTGCACCACTTAATTTGTTGCATACTTTTTATTAAGTTATTCAGCAAAGAAAGTAATTGGAAGTTTTTAGCATGAAGTGCTGCCTTCCCCCTACAACATCGTTTTCCTTTGTGTTTTTGTCAATCAGAAGGACTTCCATAACAATATATGTATAGAATGTTGCAAAATTGTGAGAATGAGTGCCCACATGCTTTAAGTGAGGAATACTTGAGAATAGTAGTGTAATTGTTGTTATGTGATGTTTTTAAAAGGGCATTAGTAGTGTAATTGTTGTTAAGTGATGTTTTCAAAAAGGGCAATCATTTCACTTTTTGGTTTGTCACAGAAGTGACTTTATATAAAGAGCACTCCGTGTGTGATTACAATACACAACAAAAAGAAAAGAAGTGAAAACAATAATATCAGTATCCCTCCATTCCTCTTTTTACTTGCAATCCTTTTGTGTTATAGTTACTAAACTAAAAACAGTGTGATATTTTGCACCTTCTTCTCTCCTGTTCCTAACAAATGTTATCTCTCTAACTTTTGCCTATTTATAACATATAATCATTTTTGGGTGCTTTCCTGTTTGGGTAAATTTCTGAGTTACCAAAGCACTTACGAATAGTACTTAGCGACAAGATTCTAAAAGATGCTAGGCACTAGTCGAGCGGCTGGTTGGGGCTTAATGCCTAGGCGGACTAGGCGAATTTAAGTCAATTTATCATATTTCTTGTAAATAAGTGTTTGATTATACTTAAAATATATATAATTTCATCATAAACTACAAAATAAAATGCATATATATTATGAAGTATTGAAATATAATGAAAACATGTGAAATAAGAATGTGTGTTCATTTAAGTATGCAACAAGTCTCTTACAATTTATTGGAAAAATAAAATAAAATGCAAAATGAAAGTTATCTATTTTCTATCTAAGTGAGTTGCAACATAGGAGGGTCTGGGCGGGCTACGTGGTCTAGGCGGGCGCCTCAGCAGGTTTAGGCGCTCTTTCTTAATTTTCACACGCCTAGGCATTAATCGGGACGGTGGCCAGCCGCCTAGCGCCTAAGCAAGACCTAGGCGGGAATTTTTAGAACAATGCTTAGCGCTATTAGCAAAAATGCTTTTTAATGTTAAAAAAAGACAAATTATGATTTATACCAAGCAGTTGAAATAAGTAAGAGTTTGTACAGTCATATATTTTAGAATTCAAAAGCATATGTAAAACAACCACTTAGTACTACGGTAAGTGAGAGATCTTATGTTCAATTCTCGCCAAAAGCAAATTTGTACCACATTATTACTAGCCAATTGTGAGGCTTAGCCCACTCCCCCACTCTCTTTGTATAGATAATATCATTTGTTCAACAAAAAAAAATGTAAACCTAGAGAATTGAACCTATTTTAATACAATACATATAAATCATCTATACATCCAACTATACATAATCAGATCCGGGTTAGTTGAGCAAATGTATGAGAAATCACAGAGTGTGTGGCACCACAATCAATCAATACCCTAGCAAAATGACCAAGAATATTCAACATACCCATAATCAGATCTGGGTTGTTCTGAGCATCCTGCAATGAGAGGTTATGGATGCGGCCCTGCGATTGATGTCGTCCTCCTCGACCTCGATTTGCGTACGTACATAACGACGTAGATCGGACCTAGCAAAAAGTTCATGAATAGTGCCAAGATCGGACCTTGCGATTCCGACGTGAAAACGATTTAGAACTCACCTGAAAATGGTACCACCGTGCTCGTATGGCTTCCAAGAGTAGAATGGTAATGTTGGTTCGCTCGATCTATTGAGTTTTGTGTCTCCTTGGGTGTGGGAGAGAGAATGAGAGTTCGGGAATGAAGAGAGAGAGTGTGAATCTGAGAGTGAGTGATGGACAGAGAGAAAGAGTGACGGGAGAGGTGAGGGTGGATGTGTGTGGTCCTAAGCCATACAAAATGTGAGGCGATAAAAAAATGTTGTGGTGGTGGTGGCAGGGATAATATGACTGCAAATGAATCTGCTATTTTAGGGACATAATTACAATCATTTTTGTCTATGATTTACAAATATTTTATGGATGAAATTTCTCAATTTTTGTGTTTGATTTACTAATGTGCCTAAGAATGACATTTCTCGGTTAAATTTTGATATGCACATAAAGATCTGCTAGAATCTTTGAATTTGACATTTCATTGATTTGTGAAAAGTTTTAGACTTCAACGAATATGGAGTGGCATATGGTTTAACAATATTTTTTCATTTATAAGTAAAATTTTAAATTTGAATATCTTTCAATACTAATTTATTACCTCTCTTAATGTATATATTGTTAAAAAAATAAAATAAAGGGGGAATATAAAGCGATCTCAAAGGCAAAATCATAGGCAAAGAAGAAAAAGTGACACGCTCCACCAAGGGTACAAACAAATACTAAAAGACAAATAAGCAAAACTGACAATGCTCGTTGATTTTTCTTTGTTAACAGAGCATACAATTTGTTAATTTTGTTTTGATCAATAAAATTGTGTTCAAATTTTTGTTCCCATAGATTGAGAGACCCTCTTAAAAGTAGGACTTTTTATGAACTGTCGCTTTATATTTTTGACACAATATTTTATAATTTTAACACAAAAATTAACGTTAAACTGTGAGAGACATAAAATCTATAAAAAAATTCTCCTTTGAGAGAGAGTCTCCTTCCCCCTTCTCCTCTCAGAATGTGTCTCCATCGGCTGAGGGATGCAGTTTTCTCTGCTCTTTATGTGATTTTCTTACTATTACCCATCGATCTCCTTTTTTCCATACCTTACTCTTGTTCTTATCCTTTGCAGGAAAATAATGTGTTCTTTTATACAAATGAAATTTACGTTACACAAATTTAAATTGCTAAAAATAAAAAATAATACTTAAAGCACATATGATAGAGGACATCCGCTCTTTGATCATGTTGCTGCTCTTTGATATATCAGAAAAATCACGTTTACACTGCTATCGTTATGTTGCTCCAAATCTAGCACTTTACTTCGTACACTATTATGTTCTATTAATCATTTTGTTTCGTCAACTGAGTTGAGAAAAACGCGAAAGAAATATAATAACAAGGCAAAGAAATTGATTATAATTATCTCTCATCCTCTTTTCATTCTCTCTCCTCCTCTCTTCTCACATTCTCTATTTTGTCTTTCTCTTTCTATATGAAATTAATATAATATATTAACGTGATTTAACTGTGACCATTTAGATAGGAGGGAAGGTAAAGGGCGAGGAAAAAAGAAGGAATAGGTCTTTTCAACAATAAATATAGGAATAGGTTAGAGAAACGGTGAGTTTGAACAAAAGTAACTTTTGCAGAGTGCTGATAAACCTACCATACTGTTGTGTAAGATAACACCCAAGGACCAAAGCAAAAAAGAACAAACAAGAACTTCTCTGCAACCATCTCAATTCCTCCAAATAAATATTTTCTATTCCAATAGTTTAATCATATATAACAGTTGTTCATAATATTTTATTAATGAAATAATTATTTTAAAAATTGAAAAACGAAATGGAAGACCGTAAGAAGGAATTGGGGTTGCTGCCGATTTGGATTGGATCATGAGGATGAAATTTTGGAAATGTGACATGGTGACGCGATTCAAATCCAACACCGAACTAGTGAATTAGGATTGACTAGTGCTCTGTCGTAACAACGAAAAGGAATGTGCAGAATTAAGTCAAAGTTTGTGTTTGAAAAGGTGAACTTCTGAAAGTTAGCGAAACCGTTTTAACAAGTTTGGTTTGAAAGACTGGAGTGCAATAATAACTTCAGAAGTTCACGTTACCAAACACGTTCAACTGGTCTTCAGCCCGAAAAGACGTCTCTCCCGGCGAAGCATGAGGCTGACCGAACATAGGAGGCTGAGTGTATGTAGAATCACGGTAATTCAATGGTTCGCCAAGATCATCCAGCTCCAAATATTGCTCATCGTCACCTAGTGGGATTTGACCCGGAGCACAGACAGAATTTGGCAAACTGGAGAAACTACATCCTTCTTCACCGACTCTTGCCGCCTTGCCACAATCTCCTAAATTGTCATACTTATCATTAATAACGAGAAGAGGCGTTGCACTAGCATTTCCAATAGGAATGACATTACCAAGCTCCTGCAAATAATGAACAAGTTCTACATTAACATACTTTAGAAGTTCAAAGAACACTTGCAAGATAGTTTATTTGAACTAATGTACTCACGGATTTAATTTTGTTCTATAAACAGATAGAGATGCATAAGATATTCAAGATGCTCTAGTATATAATGAAATTATCAAAAACGACATTCAAAACCATCAACTTCTCAAGGTACGCCATCTATTTATAAACTTGGACACAGTCACGCCATCCAATTTTAAATTCTAGCTTCAAGAAATAACATTGGTATTATAGTTATTAACAATGACTATATAGTCCCAGCTTCCACACAAAGGCTAATTTGTATCTTTCAACAACCTCTACGACATCAGTGATAGAACTTCAGTCACAGAAAGTATAGGCGCTAACTCCTTGAATTCAACAAAATCTAACCTAACTCTATCTTGCCACATTATCACATATGCATTGGAAAGCTATAGCATGAGCATAGTGTCACAACATAAACCTTTCTCAATTTTGTAGTAGTGACGATTCCACCACTCAGAAAATGTAAATTCATTTCATGACTGGTGGTTCCACTTACTATTAAATCATGAATGCTATAAACTACATGCAGAAAAGAGAGAAGGGCGCATTACACACCTCATTTTTTTCGTTTTCTTTGAATAATGAAGGGCATTCTTCTGAGAAGCAAGCCAACATTGACAGGATATCATCCTCAGAAGTATGAGGCTCCTCCACTGTAGCATGATTACTGGAAACCAGTTGGGAAACATTGCAAGAAAGTGGTACAACATCTGATATACACGATTCAGATGAAGGACCTATGTGTATACCATCATGGGTGTACGTGCTAGTAGTGATGGAACTATTGTAGTCACTTGGCATAACAAGGTTTGGTACAGGCATATTTGCATGTGGGACTGCTTCTGAACAATTTTCAGCCTCATCATCACTCCAGTCTTCCTCCATAAGAGGCGCACCATATTGTGCACCATTTCTCGGCCCTGGCCCTTCTTTTTGAAAAATGGTACAGAGCACATACGATTCCTGCAATATGAGAAAGACAGAAAAAGTAATCAACACCGGCTAGCCATCCAAAGCAGTATAAGAAATTGTACAAAGTAACAGTTCGATTCAGAAGCATGAAAAAATTCTAATCAGTTGAAACATTAAAGAATAACAAATCTTTACAAAAGGAAAATATATTACAAACTCAGTGCAGATTGACAAACAAATTTTACAGAAAACAAGGAAGAATACAAAATTTTGAGGGGAAGAGTATCATTTACCTGAGGCACACCACGATTAGCTAGGTCCTTAGATTCAAGCCTATACTCATGCATAACCCAGTCTGTTCGGTCTCCTTTTGGAGCTCGACCTGTATGAAAAACCAATGTTTTTATCTTGCCCGCAACGTCACCATTGTAAAGAACAGATCTGTCATTTCCTGTGGCTTTCCAGTAACCACATTCAGTTGTACGTTTTGTTCTAGCCCCAGTTGGGTACTTCCTTTCTGTCGGACAAAAGAAGTACCATTTTAAATCTCCACTTTGCCAACTAGATTTGTCTGAAAAATAAAAGCACAACACAGTCAGAAACATATTACAAAGCAGGAAAGCCAAGGCTAATTACCATGACAAGGTATATAAAATAAAGACGAGAAGAAAATAAGTTAGAATGACATATTACCTGGAAGATCCCAAGGAGCGTACTTATGAATGTCGACCTCTGCAACGAAGTTATAACGGAGTCTTTTCCCCATTACTTTCCTCTTCAAATAATATTGTACAAGCTCTACATCAGTTGGAGAAAACCGAAAACCAGGAGGCAACAATGATTTCCCTTTCCCCATTCACAATATACACGTCTCAACTATCTAAAAATAACCTTAAATCCCAATGTGGAAATCCCTCACAAGATGCGAAGAAAATAAAGTATAGTCTTTTGAAACCAAACAGCACGTCTCCTCAAGTCCAATGACGGAACAAGATCCTCCACAAACACCGGAGCCTACCTCGGTTCATAAAACAAAACAATCGAATAATTGATGGATGCTTGTTGTTGAGATCAAAAGACATTGGCTGCACTCCTGTTATCCACATTATTAGACATACATACTCAGATTAAGCAGCAAATACCCAAAAAAAAAAAAAAATCAGAACTTGATATCTGCAAAACATTAATAGGGCAATGCACTTATTCAAATTGAGCAGATCAAAGCAACATATTTCACATTCAAAATAACAACCCTAAATACAAACTAGAGACGATAATTTTCGACACAATATTAAATCAAAATACGAAAGAAAAAAATAAAACCCAGAACGTTGAATTGAAACAATAATTAAAACCGGACAAGAATAATTAAAACCGAACAGAACTCTAATCGCCAAATAAAGACAATTAGATAGAAATCAATGTACGTTGATCCCTTTTTATCATCTTTCCGCATTCACATCCAAAATTTACCAAATACACTAGTGAGGGAGAACGAAATTTGAACAGAGAGAAAAAAACCCTAAATCGAGGAAAAAGCAAGACGTTTATATAGAGTATAGAGCGAGAGAACGTGATCAGAAAATCAAACGGCGGCGATCATTAGGATTTCGCCGGAGGATTGGAAAAAAAAAAAAAAAAAAAGAGATGATCAAAACCTAAAAAGAAAACGAAAATGTTGAGGTCGACTGAAACAGTGAACGAAGAGAGAGAAGCGTACCTTGCGATGGGGGAACTGGCGACGGCGGATTGGACGGGGGGAATCGGCGGCGATTGCGCTGATGGGAGGGCGGAAGTGGAACAGCCAACCGGAAGAAGAGAGCTGCTCCGGGTGAGTTCACTGTACTTGTTCTCCATGATCGGGGTTTATGGGGTTTATATTTTTGAATTCTCTGCCAAAAATAAAAAATTTCATTTTTTTATTTTTAGGCATAACTCAAAACTGGTTTTTCTGGCCCGGCCCCAGATCCTATGCTCCCTTTTTTTTTATTTAAAACAAAAAAAACAACGCGGCAAGTTACGGTTATCCACCCCTTCTAGAGGCCGGGAAGACTCATATATGCATTTCAGTCTTCTCCTGGCAATGACTCACCAGCTTGGAGTCTCAAACTCGGGACCTCCTTGTTTTATGTATTTTGGGAGCCGAAATTCACGCCCTTACCACCACTAGGCCACTTGCTGTGGTTCTAGATGTTATGCTCCCTAAACTTGTCTTCTTTTGATTTTCTTACTCAACTCTCAACTTTTTATTCTTTTTAATGCAAACCATATCAAACTCGTCATTCATAACATTCAATCTAAGACCTCTCATTAACTAAGCAATTTATAATAGTTATGTCTTCGAAGTATCTATTTTTAGTAGGGTGGAAAAAAAAACCGAAGAAACCAAAAATCAAACCAAACTGAGTAAAAAAAAAAACCCCTGAAGAAAACTGAGTTCACCAAAATCGAGGGAAACCGAACCAAAATCCAAAGTGAAATTTAGTATTGTAAATTAAATTGCAGCTCAAGGATAATATTTAAGGAATTGGATCCGCTCCGGACATTAGTGTCCAGAGCTTAAGGATCAATTCATCTAGGGCGCTGATTGGTGTGTAAAAGAAATCAAAGTCTTTGGTTTTGTGTGGTGGGCCAGGAAAATGAGATAATGAGAACCGTTAAATTCAATTTTTGCGGCCCAAATGAATTGATCCTAAGGCTCCTGACACTAAGGTCAAGAGCAGATCCAATTCCAATATTTAATTCAGTCAATTTATTTATGAAATTAGCAATTAAAATTGTGAGTTTTCCAAATGTCGCACAATAATTTGTGAAAGAAATTTGTAATTGAGCAATCACATTGAAATTTGATACTACAAGGACGGAAATTAAACTTGGCCCAAATTCCAGGGGCCATTTAAGAAATAAAGTAAAAAACTGAAAGTACCATGTAGATATTTTTGTATGTGATTCCAGCTTCAAAGAGAGACGGCAGAAGCGAAATTGTCTTTGAACTCTTACCTTTCACTGGGGAATCGCCGCCCTCCTCCGCCCTCCTCTGCCCTACTCTGCATTTGATTCTTCACTGGTAACTTTCTCTCTCTCTCTCTGATTTTCCAATCTTCTGTTTGGTTTCCGAGAAAATCGAAAAGAAAAAGTTTATGATTTGGGTTCAATGGAGTGGGTGTTTATAGGTTCTGGGATTTTCCAATCTCACGCAAATTGACAATGTTACTTCCTATTTCGTGTTTTCGATTCTTTTATGCTGCTTTTAATCAGTAATTAAAGCTTAATCACACTAAACTGGTTAATCTGATTGCTTAATCACCATTTTGGTCATAGTATTAATTTTGTAATTTTGCAGATTATCATTGCATTCTTGATTAGCTGCTTCTTTTTATTCTTCGAATTTTCGGAAGTGCAATGCATGCACTATAAGCATTTTCTTGTGCAAATATCTGTTAGACTAGTGTGATTATTCACTTTGTTTACTAATCCGTAATTAAAATAAAATGAATTAAATTGGGAATGAATTGAATTGAGGGAGAATTAGAACGGGGAAGAGTTAGAATTGAATTTCTGTCAAATTTGTTTACTGTAAATGTCCTAGAATCGGAGTTGAAATGATATAAGTTGTTTACCAGTTCACTTAAATCGGAATGAAAATTAATTTGATTACTAAAATACCCTTAATCTAAATAATAGAAAAATTCATATTTTTAATACAATTTCACACACACATATATAGTTTTATTAAAGGGAACTTTAACGAAAAGCTCCCGGTACTGTTCACTTTAACGAAAAACCACATTTTTACACTAAAAAGTCAATCATGATACTATTCACTTTATCTTTTATTTTGTCCTTATCGTTAAAACTCAAAGTTTTCAAATCATTTTCATTAGTTTTCCTTTTATTAAGGGAACACTCTTAACCATTCCCATATATTTATTTTTAATAAAACTTGAACTTTTTATTATTTCTTAAAGAGTAACAACCTAATTCAACAAGGAAAAGAAGTAGAAAACTCGAAAAAAAAAAAAAAAGAAGAAAAAAAGATTCGGGAACCTCTACGGTTCCACCACGACCCTCTCTACTCTCCCCGTCTGCATCCGTATATTGTTTTTTGCGACCATCTTCAAGTGCCAGCTCTTGCCCATCCTGACCTTGTCGGGTTCTGTTGACCTGAAGATCTCCTTTTGGCGGTAAATCATGAACTCCTTGCCTGCGGCCATTCTCGGATTTCTCAACCATTTGCCGGCCGCGCAATGCTTTCTGTAAAAACGTCCGCAGTCGAAATTCGATCTGCAGTGGGTAAGTCACAAGGTTTTTCTTTTATCCATACTCATCTGCATCTCTCTTTCCCCATCCGAATTTGGATCTGTGGTGTCCGGAGTTTGTTAGTAGAATGTTGGGGTGGGTTGGTGATAGGTCTTGGCAGTCTGGGAGGTGGTGCGGTGGTCTGCGTTGGTTAAGGGTGGGGATGGGTGTGTGCTTTGGGTGGTTGAATCGTGGGAGGCAGATGGGAGGGGCTTCCGGATGTTGGCTTTCTTCCGGAATTCAATTACCACCTTCAGGTCAGTATTTGGATTCCGGGGATATCAGGAATCCGATTACTGATTCTCTTCTACCTTCATTCCGGTTTGGTAAACACGCCCTGAGGGTTTTGTTCTAGATGCTAATTTGTGATCACATTAAGCAATTTTGGTTTTATATCATTTGCGTATTTGTTCCCATCGCGATGATTTTTGGCGATGCTAAGTTGATTTTCGAGGAAACGTAGCTCTGCCAATGGATTTCAGGTCATTCTAAAAGTAGAAATGGTGCACCGGCTTCAACTCAATTTTGTATTGTGGTTATAGTTTAATAAGCTCAATCACATTTGAAGTTTCGAGCATTTTTTTTTCTTTTTTCGGGGATGTCGCTGTAGATTCAGGCGTTTGGGCTAAATTTTGTTCATTAACTAACAGGCCATATCGGTTTTATCAGAGAACTCGACAGTTGTACAGGGCTTTAAGATGGAGAAAACCAGTGGCAATATAGCAACCCGCTTGTTTTGGAGCATAGTTAGTTTTTTTAGGAGATGTCTCTTTCTTGTAATATCTATTCGTCCCATACCACGTCACATTGCCTTCATCATGGATGGAAACAGAAGATATGCTAAAAAGCGGAAGATGATGGATGGGGATGGACACAGGGTTGGGTTTTTGGCTCTTATGTCCATGCTCAAGTATTGTTATGAGCTGGGTGTGACATATGTAACGGTATATGCGTTCAGCATTGATAATTTCAAAAGGAGTCCTGAAGAAGTTCAATCCTTGATGGACCTGATGCAGGAGAAGATCGAAGGGTTAATCAAAGAAGAAAGCATAGTGAACCAGTATGGAGTTAGGTTACATTTTATTGGGAACCTAAAGCTCTTGAGTGAACCTGTCAGGTCGGTGGCCGAGAGGGCTGTCGCAGCCACGGCCAATAACTCACGAGGAGTGCTGTCAATATGTATTGCCTACACTTCCACTGATGAGATTGTGCATGCTGTTCAAGAATCGTGTGAAGAAAAACTGGACGAGATTAGCGCAATGAATGCAAGTGGAGCTGGGTATGGTCTAACTAAACTTGGAGGCAACGAAGAGGATGGAAGGGAGAAGGTTGTAAAATTGACAGATATTGAAAAACATATGTATATGGCTGTTGCACCAGACCCTGATGTTTTAATCCGTACTTCAGGTGAGACCCGGTTGAGCAATTTTCTTTTGTGGCAGAGTGCGTTTTGTTATTTGTACTCTCCGTCGGCGCTCTGGCCTGAGATTGGTTTCCGTCATTTTGTTTGGGCGATCTTGAAATTTCAGTCTAACTATTTTTATCTTGAACGCAAAAGGAAACAGTCATAACTTTGTCGAGTGGTGTGTTGTTGCCTTTGTTCTAAAATGTACTTGTTAATCTCTACTTGCTGCTAAACTACTGTTTTATGGAACAATATAGATTAACGCAGGCTGGTGCCATTTATCATTGCTTTGGATTTGGATAGTACTTTTACGGTTTACATGAGATTGTAAACGTTGTTCTGTTGTACTGTAAGAATAAATTGTGGACACGGTAAAATAAATTTAGTATGTGATAGATTGATTTGCACGGTTGACATTTTGAGCAAAGTTCTGATTGTTACATGCTAACTAACTTGCATGTAATCTGCAAAGTTCACAAGGATTTTGCCTTGAATTACTGTTGTTATTTCTCAATAAATATAATAAGACTAGATTCATATTCAGTAAGTTAAATTAGGATTTGATAGCATCGTAATAGACTTTAAAATCAGAGTGTAGTCAATCCGATTTTAAAACGCTCCGGCTCCAAATGTCATCAATGACTCCTCCCAATCCAAATGTCATATCTTTTATGTAATTTTTGTGTAGTCACGTTAAATTACTTAGTTGATGTATTCAACTGACGCACTTTGACGGAAATAGCATTCCCGGTTGCGTTTGGTGCCCATGATTGGATTCGACTGGACTCTATAATCCTCACTCTATCGCCTTCACTCCTACCATTTTGTGGCAACCACAAAATCCACAAGGACAAACAAAAACAAAACCAAAAACAGAGACAAAAACAAAACAAAAAAAATTCAAACATCGCCATCATTCCCTTTAAAACAAGACATTAGGACAATAAGCAGAATCATCAAAACAATCAGTCAATTTAAGTAGCAAAGAAAGAAAAAATGAAAACTTTTTCCACCGTGTAACCAAAATGTAGTGGGAGTGGGGAGGAAGGGGTGAGACGAAGGGTATTCAGGCTCCAGCCTTAGCAGGGCAAACCACCAGTGACTTGGATGACAGTCACTGGGGCTCACAACTGCTGACGGCCTTGCCGAACTCCCTAGCAGCAGAGTAACTCATCAGCGCCAGCAATGTAATATCGTGAACTGTAATAGCAATTCTATGGGATCCACTGCACAACAGTCGGTTCCATGATTTTTCTATTGCAACCCAACATATTACGTCTGGCATACCAAAGACTCAATCCTAGCAACACCATGTTAACAAATAATCACAAAGCAACAAACACCAAAAGTTTGCACTGCGTTTAGCTTTTGATACCGGTACAGGTGTCAACCGGAGCCTAAAATCCATAGCGAGTTCAATGTAATAAGTTCTACTTTTCCGTTTGATAAGAAAATGAAACATTCAATGTATGTGAGCCTGTAAAATAAAACCTCAAATGCAAGAATCATAACACTTGTTTTCGATCACTAAAAAACCTCAAATGCAAATCCCAGCACAAAAAAGAAGATTATCAACCTATTAGAATCTTCTGATTACAACCAGCAAGCAAAAAAGAAGATTACCAATTTCCAGCCACAGATAGGCTTTGAGACATCCAATCACTTAGATTTCTTTCCTTGCTTCTTCTTGATAACTTCATCGACGTACATTATACCCTTGCCCTTGTAGACTTCAGGTGGCTTACAACTACGAACAGCAGCAGCAAACTGGTGCACCCTATCTTTATCAATTCCGGTGCAGCAAACTACGTTGTTCTTGAAGCAGAAAACACGAACCGCAGGAGGAACGGTCAATTCTACCTCATGACTGTAACCCAACTTCAGATACAACATGCGTCCTTCGGCTTCCGCTCGGGCCTTGTATCCCACACCCACAATCTTAAGAAATCGAAAAAATTTGGCTTCCATTTGAATATCTGCGCCTGAAAACACCCAAACCCACTAATCATTTCGTCTTAATGTTATCGAATTATGCTACTTTTTAATCCTGATTCTCGTTGTTTTAGTCTACAATCTTCAACTATTAAATTCACAGTTCAAACCATATCCACATCCACATTCCAATACAAAAAATTGGAAAACGAAATCAAAAACCCAGAAATTATTATAAAAATTCAAAATTTTGATGGACCCAAATTTTCATCAATCTCAGAGCACCAACGATCCAAGGATATGCATGTTTGTTTCTTTATTGTATGTAAACTTCTGTTTTACATGTACTGATAATATATATGTATATATATATATATATATATATAGAGAGAGAGAGAGAGAGAGAGAGTAAGCAACTGGAGATTTTCGCAACCAGTAAGAACTCTTAGGCATACCAATTAGCTGCTGAACCCCTTAGATTACAGCAGTCGCAGTCGGCGTCGTCGGAAGGCTAAAGTTTGTCTGGGTTCAGAGGAGGAGTGGAGGACAGCTTTGAGACGGAGGAGAATCAGATGAGATTTAATGTAATATTCTTTTCTCTGGATCGGACCTAAAGCCCAATATTTTCAACTTAATTCATTGGGCTAATGACCAAATTGATGAAGTGCCGATCCAAAGCAGTGTTACAGAGTGATTTCGGCACTTTTTTTTTTTTTTTTTTTTTGTTAAACGATAGATTTTGTTAGATTAATTAGTATAGTTACCGATAGAGTTTGAACTCGTACTGTCACGCAACAACTCAACTTCTTTTTATCACTGTGGTAAAGGTCCACTTGCCGCACCTTTATTTTTACCTACATTGTTTTTCTTATGTGGTAAAGGTCCACTTGCCGCACTTTTATTTTTACCTACACTGTTTTTCTTATGAACTCCCGTACATTTGTGGTAATTGGCACGATTTCATAACACTTGCATCGCCATTTGCCATACTACATCTAGTTATATTTAAGTGCGACTGACAAAATTAGACTTGGCAAAATCATGCACTACCCAATAACATGACACAAACACCTGAGAAAATTCAGCATTTAGGTCGAGCCTTAAAGGGTCAAGTTGATAACAAATGGACTCGTTAGGAAATTAAATTAATGTATTTTATTTTTATTTAAGATATTGAATATATAAATTGGATATGAACATATCTGCCAAAATTAATGATTTTATCTCTGTGAATGTTATTCGTTATACACATTGTTTGTCACACAATTGGTTGGCCATTTGGGGCGGGGCATTTAGGCTAAATTACATAATCGATCAATCATAATAAAATATCCAACTCACAAGGGCTAAGAATGGACTACTAGATTTGCAGTGCCATATGTTGTCGTATGATTTTTTTTAGGTTTAGTATTATTACAATGATTAGTACTTCAAACTAGACTAAGGAGAATAAAGGTGTGGCTCTAGACAGATTTGGATTTCATCCGAATCCAAATTGTGGGGATCCTATGGATCCTCATGTCCTAACCGTTTATCGTATATCGTGCAGTCAGAATTTATTTTAAATTTTATTTTTTAAAATTAAACATAAATAGTATCTAACGAAAACTGATCGCACAATGTACGATAAACGGCCATGATGTGAGGATTCCTAGAATCCCCACAAAGAAGATCCAAAGAGGAACCTCATCCCATCCGGACGACGTCAATCAAGACCTTATTTACCACGACAACCCACCACTTTCAAATGTAAATTTTATCTTAAAGTAAATGTTGGGTTGGTTGAATTGTAAACGTAAACTAAAGTGTTGCTATTTGAAGGAAAGTTGCTGTTTTGTTTTATATGTTTCTTCGTTGCTATTATCTAAACATGTTAATAGAATTCTCTTTGTCAGCCAAAAGAGGGTGAAAAGACCATTTAGTCTTCTATCACAACAAAAAAGTTAATGGCAGTAACATAATTTTATGAAACAAAATTTTTCTGTTTTTGTATAAGCTTCACTTACTGGCGATTCTAACATTTCTAATTATGAAAAAGTGAAAAATAAAAAATAAATTTCTCTCCACCTCCACATTCTCTCTCACTCTCTTCCTCTCTCCTTCAATTTAAAAAAAAATAAAAAAATCACACACTTTTGTGTGTGGGCATATATTGTTAGAATATAAGGAATGGTTAGACAATGCCAGGTGTCATTAGTTGAGTAAAGATTGAGTTAGTTATAAGGAGGTTGTATTTATATATAAGTGATTGATGTAAATAGATTCTGATATATGAAAAATACAAAATATTCTTTTACTCTCTCTACTTTCTCTCACTACATTCTCTCTCTGTACATTTCTCCATTACTGTTGTCATGGTATCTTCGCCAGCAAAGGGTAACACCGTCGTCGGTTTCTGATTCATGTGCTTCCGCTCATCTTGTTGGTGCTTCATTCTTGGTAGTAGTTGCTCTCATTACTTCGAGGATCTCAATCGGTGGTTAAAACCCTAAGAAAATTTAGGGATTTTTCGTCTGGAAGTCAGTGGTTGTTCTTCTTGAAATTACTTCGTTAATTGTTGCTATCTTGTGTTGCTTGAAGGTGTTGTGTTGTAGTTTTATTGCCATTCTGTCTCACTCATTTGCGATTGTTGCTGAAGTTGAATTGTCGCGATTTTCTTGATCTTATCTGGTTTAGAGAATATTGTGTTGATTGATCTGCTTTCTTGATGCAACTGTTGCTTGCATAAGTATTGTTGTTCATCTGTGAAGAATCCTATTGAAGAATTATGTGATTTGGTTGTTTTCTAAGTCTTGAAGATAAGTTGATCTTTTGCAGTTCTCATCATGGTTACTGTTGCTTAATTAGCACTTACTCAATCACCAATTTCTTCATTGATTCCTAGTGTTGGTAACATTGTTTCCGTGAAATTGGATGATTCCAATTATGTTACCTAGAATTTTCAAATGGGACTTTTATTAGAGGGAAATTGAATTTTTGGTTTTGTGGATGGATCTATTCCTTGCCCGAATAAATATCATGGTTCTGACTATGAGGAAGAAACTGTTACTAATCCACTCAATGTTACTGATGATTACAAAGTATAGAAGATTCATGATAAAGCTCTCATGACTCTCATCATTGCTACATTATCTACTGCTGCCCCTGTCATGTGTTATTGATGAACGTACAAGGTACACATGGATATTTCCTATAATGAATAAAGCTTCTGTTTTTGGTCTCTTTGTCCAGTTTCAAGCTTTTGTGCAAAATTTCTTTAAGGGTAAATTACACCATAGCCCCTCAGGTTTGAGGTCTATTACAACCCCATACAACATCTTTAAAACATTTCACTTTCATACCTCAAGTACTATTTTATTTCAATTTCATACAGCCGTTACATTTTCCATCCATTGAACCGTTAAGTGCTGACGTGGCCGCCACATATATGCCACGTGGCTGCCAAATGTTTGCCACGTGGCAAATAAAATAATTTTTTATTTTTTTAAATTTAAAAATCCCAAATTTTCTCAACCAAAAAAAAAATTGGGTAAATTACACCATACCCCCTCAAGTTTGAGGTCTATTACAACTTCATACAACATCTTTAAAACATTTCACTTTCATACATCCAGTACCATTTTGTAGTAGATCCATCTAATCTCAGGTGGAATTTTTGGGGGTGGGTGATGGGGGATGGGAGAAAGGGGTGGCTCGGGTGGGATTTTGGGGGGGGGGGGGGGTGATGATGGATAGAAGAAGGGGTGAGTCGGGGAAGACGATTTCAGGTTTTTTTCTTAAATATTTTTTTAAGAAGATTCAGGTTTTTAAAAATATTAAAAAAAAATTGTCACGTGGCAGCCACATCAGCATAAATGTGGCAGCCACGTCAACATTTAATAGACCAATGGACGGAAAATCTAACGAATATGTTATTTTGAAATAAAATGGTACTGGATGTATGAAAGTGAAATATTTTAAAGATGTTGTATGAAGTTGTAATAGACCTCAAACCTGAGGGGGTATGGTGTAATTTACCCAATTTTTTTTTTTGGTTGAGAAAATTTAGGTTTTTTAAATAAAAAATTATTTTTATTTGCCACGTGGCAGACATTTGGCAGCCACGTGGCATATATGTGGCGGCCACGTCAGCACTTAACGGTTCAATGGATGGAAAATGTAACGGCTGTATGAAATTGAAATAAAATAGTACTTAAGGTATGAAAGTGAAATGTTTTAAAGATGTTGTATGAGGTTGTAATAGACCTCAAACCTGATGGGCTATGGTGTAATTTACCCTTTCTTTAATGTTCATATCATAATTTTGCAAAGTGATAGTGGTGGAAAGTATATTGGGATTCATTTTTAGAATTTTTTTAAGGACATGGATATTTTGCATAATAAGTCTTGCCCTCACACACCTCAACAAAATGGGCTGGTAGAGAGGAATAATAGGCATATTATAGAAACAGTTGTCACTCTTCTTTAACAAGCTTGTCTTTTTCCTAAGTTTTGGTACCATGCATATGTCACTGTTGTATATCTCATTAATCGAATGCCTACTCCTGTCTTGTCTATGAAGTCACCTTTTGAAGTGTCATATCATTCTTCACCCAAACTAGATCACTTGAAGATTTTTGGTTATGCTTGTTATCCCTCATTGAGTCCTTATAGATCTAATAAGCTTGAACCAAAGACCATTGAATGCATATTTTTGGGATATGCTACTCAGTATAAAGGGTTTATCTATTTTAATCCTAAAGACAATAAACTCATTGTCTCAAGGCATGTTATATTTAATGAAAGTCATTTTCCTGCAACATATATGGCTAGTACTTTCAACTCTGGTTTCAAGTCTGCTTCCATACCTTCCATAGTACACCCCAATACCTTTCATCATCCTCCATTCTGGTATCAATTCCTCATTACCAGTGGATACTTCTTTTTCAATGGATCACATGTCAGGTGTGGATTCTTCTGGTCAAGTCATTTCTGAGTTACATCCTGATACTCATATTTCTCAAGTTTCTAAGTCGTAACAAGTTTCTATTGTTGATATTAATACTCATCCTATGCAGACTCGATCTAAGTCGAGTATTTTTAAGAAAAAGAAGGCTTTTTCTGTTGAAGTTCAATCTGGTGATCAAGAACCTCAGTCCTACTCTGCAGCTTGTAAATTGTCACAGTGGCAAAGTGAAATGCAAGAAGAAATGAACACTCTTATTTAGTAGAAAATTTGGACCTTGGTTCCTCTTCCTCCAGATAAGAACTTGGTTGGGTGTAAGTGGATTTATAAGATAAAAAAACATCCTGATGGTACTATTGCTAGGTACAAAGCCTGGTTAGTAGCTAAGGGGTTTTCACATGAAGCCCTGTTAGACTATTATGAGACTTTTAGACTTGTGGTTAAATCTACCACATTGGGACTTCTACTTTCTTTAGCTGCTTCTAATGGCTGGAAACTCAAACAGTTGGATGTAAAAAAGTACTTTTTTACATGGCTTTCTGGAAGAGGAATCTATATGGCTCAACCTCAGGGTTTTGTAGATCATATCCACCCAACACATGTGTGTAAACTACAGAGATCTCTATATGGGTTGAAGCAGGCTCCACTAGCCTAGAATGAGCGTTTTACCAAATTTCTTCTCACTTTAGGTTTCAAATCTTCTTATGTTGATCCATCCTTGTTTGTCAAGTATGAGAATCAATCTATTGTTGTTCTTTTGTTGTATGTGGATGACATTATTCTTACAGGCAATAATGTTGCTGAGGTTCAAAGTGTGATAAATCAGTTGACTACATAATTTGATATGAATGATCTTGGTCTTCTGCATTATTTTCTTGGTTTACAGATCAAGTATCAATCCAGTGGTATTTTTGTTCATCAATCCAAGTATATCAATGATATGCTACACAAGACCAACATGTTCCATTGCAAGCCTTGCATTACTCCATGTCATCCTAATTACAAGCTGTTGAATCATGGCAGTTCTTCATTCTTAGATCCTTTCAAATATAGAAGTATTGTTGGGGCTCTTCAATATCTAACCTTTACTCGACCTGACATATCCTATTCAGTGAATCAGATATGTCAGTTTATGCATGCTCCTCTTGAAGATCATTTCATTGTTGTTAAATGGATTTTACGATATCTCGAAGGAACTATGCATCTTGGTATCAACTTTACACATGGATCTCTTGATATTAAAGCATATAATGATGCTAATTGGGTTGAGAACCCCAATGATAGGCGATCAACAACTGATTTTGTAGTGTTTTTGGGTTCTAATCCTATTTCTTGGAGTTCCAAGAAACAACATACAGTGAGTCGGTCGTCTACTGAAGCAGAGTATCGTGCTATGATCACCACTACTGCTGAAAATTGTATGGATTTAACAACTGTTACTGGATTTAGGGGTGGGCACGGTCCGGTTCGGTCCGGTTCCACCCTCAAAACGGAACCAAAATCGAAAAATTTCAACGGTTCGGTTCGGTTCGGTTCCGCTTAAATTTTTACTAAAACCGTACGGTTCGGTTCATAACGGTTCCGGTTCGGTTCATGCCGGTTTACGGTTTTAACCAAAATTATATATATATATATATATATTTTCTAATTTTTTTTTACTTATAATATCAAACACATATTTCAACCACAAATTTTCCACTACTAAATCTACAAGATTTGTGACCAGTTGATAGTAAGTGTGCATATAAATATAAATCAAAAGATAAAAAGGCTCATATCAAGACCAAAGTATAGATTTTAAACTAAAACTAAAGTGTACATAATGCATAACATCCTGGAAAAGAATGGAGAAAAATGATGGAGGCGGAGAAAAGTGATAAAACAACAAAGGAGGGGAAGAGAGGTGAAGAAAAATATTAGGCTTATGCACATGATCTTCTTGAAAAAATGTCTTATTTATATAAAAATAATAATAAAACAATAATTTATATTAAAAGCGGTTCGGTTCGGTTCCTCCGGTTCTTAATATTTCCAAACCAAAATCGGAACCGTTTGAAACGGTTCGGTTCGGTTTTTGTTCTGGTTTTGACTTTTTTGGTCAACGCGGTTTTTTATGGTTTTTTTTTGTCACGGTTCGATTCGGTTTTCCGGTTCGGCGGTTTTTATGCCCACCCCTAACTGGATTTTCATATTTCATGTCAATATGTTCCACTCCTTCATTGTGATAATCTTTCTGCCAGGGCATTGGCTACTAATCCTATCCTTTATTTCAAAGCCAAACACATCGAAATAAATTGCCATTTTGTTAGAGAACGAGTTCAACAAGGGACAATCATGCTTCAGTTTGTCTCTACAACAGAACAGTGTGCTAATGTGCTAACTAAAGGTTTATGTTCATCTCAGTTTCAGGTTCATTGTTCCAATCTTATGTTGGGTTATTCTCTTCATAAGATTGAGGGGAATGTTAGAATATAAGGAATGGTTAGGATAGTGCCAGGCGTCATTAGTAGAGTAGAGAAGATTGAGTTAGTTATAAGGAGGTTGTATTTATATATAAGTGATTGATGTAAATAGATTTTGATATATGAAAAATACAGAATATGCTTTTACTCTCTGTACATTACTCCATTACTGTTGTCATATACTAGTGTTTTCCAATTGAAAGATGTAGCTTTGATAACTAGTGTTGCTTGCATTTTTATGGTCCTTAACCGATCACAAATAAGCTTTGTTTGGACTAAAATTAGGTATTGGGCATGTTCAAGGCCTAACAAGCGGGATTTTGTGTGGAAATCTTACTGCTATTTATTTTGGCAGAAAGTGAACAGTGCACAACTCAAGATTTAAAGAGCTTTATGACGTAGCACTGTGGGTGACAACACTAAAAGAAAGCTACTTGGTCGATTTTCACAGAGAAAAAGTACTTTCTAGTGGCAAATTTGTAGTTTTAAGGTGATAAATGCTCGAGGTAGCAAGTGGAAACCCATCATCTGACGAGCAATAACATCAACAACTTGTATAAAAGCGAATGAACTGAGAAAGAAAGGTATACTCTAGAAGAAAAAGGCAGTTCTATAAAAGGTAGCAGAAAGAAAGAAGAAAAGTACTCTCAATATACAAAAAACCTTCAAGATCTGCAAGCCTATGTTTTATAAATTCCTTTAGTAGCTTAAGCACCCTTTCACTTTCATTGTTATAGCTCTATCACATTGCATGTAGTACGATTTCTTGTATAAACTTCCTTTCATAAACACTTTGTGCATTTACAACCTTGCCCCATTGTGGGTTAAACTTGCCCAAATAGGTTTAAACTATTGATTTTTTCAGGTTGACGGGCCGAGAGTCCCACTTCAACAACACCGATATTGTCATCAACTTAATTATTACCACATACCCAATCCGACAGGTATGGGTCTTTATCACAAAAGACCTCGATGTAAGTTAAAGTGGGGTAATGTTATTGAAACTCTTGTTCTTCTTTCCCTCTAGCTGATGTGGGATTCAACACGCCCTTGCACATGAGACCCCAAATTAGATGTAAGTTAGAGTGGGGTAATCCTATTTAAACTCTTGTTCTTCTTTCCCTCTAGCCGATGTGGGATTCAACACACCCCCGCACGTGAGACCCCAAATTAGTGGGTCACATGTGAAGATCCACACATCGGCAACCACGTGGAGCCAAGTCAAGACCCACCCAACACACGGGGCCAAAGAAGAACTACCCAATCACGTGGCAATATGGGCCTATGTGAAGCCAAGTCGGGATTCACCCATTGCGCGGGGCCAAAGGTGACCCACCCAATTACGTGGCAATACAAGCATGTCCCCTGGTTGTGATACCATGTTGAATTTTTTAGGTTGATGGGCCGATGACCCTACTCTAACAACACTGATACTGTCTCCAACTTAATTATTACCACCTGCCCAATGTTAGATGTGAGGTTTTATTACAAAAGGTATCGATGTAAGTTAGAATGGGTTAACCTATTTAAACTCTTATTTTTCTTTCCATTTGGCCGATGTGGAATTCAACATAAACTTTGTTCATTTACTTGTATTTGTCATTTATTTTCAAGTTGTTATCTATTTTCTACAGTTTATTGTGCTTTTGGTTAACATTTGACAAGTATTTACAATTTCTTTACCTTAAATCATTTACTTATTCTCTACTTTGTTTCACTTTCTGTCTTCACATTTTCAATGGGGCTTGCAAACTGACTTGGACTACTTCTAACCAGTGTGTGGTTCTCTCTTTACATCGATATAAAGAAAATGTGAAGTCTTTGTCGCCAAGGCATAAAAAAGAACCTAACATGGATTTAACCTCTTTATGGCACAATCCTTGATAAGAAGCTCAATTTACTTTGAGGTTTAGAATTTAGGGGTAAACGAAAGGGTACATAGATTTCTTGTTCATAATCAAGTGATTTTTTTTTTCTTTTCAACTTTTCAGAAACCATGAACTTCAAAATTTGAAACTACACAAAATATATGATGTTACTAATTAGCTGGAAGAAACTAATTTTGAGTCCTTTTTTTCTTTGTCAATTGCCGAATTACGAGTCAAGTTGTTAGAAATTTTTTTGTCAGAACAAGTTGTTAGACTTAATTTTTTTTTTTTGAGAAACTGAAATAACATTATAAAGAGGATCCTTGACAGATTCTAAAACCATACAAATCATACTTTATACTTCGGTAATATTATTTTGGAAAATTATGAAACCATATACAAGAATGATCGCAGTTATGACCTAAAGAAGCACACCCATATGCGGCCATACTAGCTTACCGATAAATACAGTCAAGTGTATAATTCAGAATTTGCGGAAGAATTTGGAAACTTATTACAAGTTATTAGAACTTTCATCGAAGCCACTTAATAATATGGTCTAGTAGTAATTCTTTTCATTTGTAAGTGAGGTTTAGTTTCGATTCTCACCAAATGTGAAGTTAAACCACCTTATTGCTAGCCATTGTAAGGCTTAGCCCATTATCCAATCCTCTGAATGTAGGTGATATTGTTTTGTTCATAAAAGAACTTCCATCGAAACGTTAACATTGTATATATTTGGACTAGGTTGAGTTTTAACAAACAACTAAGGGTAAACTCGAATTACTGAATATATAGGGCCCTTCATCTTCAACCTACCGTGTCTCGAATTCAAATCTTCACTCTCCCTTTAGTGTAGTATATGATAACCTTGCTAACCTTGATGTCTGGCTTTACCACTATTGATGGACTAGTGGTCTACTAGTCTCACTTATTTAGTCTCACTTATATTCATGTGTGGTTTTAATTGTGTTTTGTTATGTAAGATGACCGATGTGAAACTTTTTTACTTTACTGAACCAAAAATGTTTCACTTACCGTTGCCATCATCACTATCGCACCACCCCTACCATCCCCCTCCTCCATATTACCACCATATTTAAATGGTTGTGTCGCTACCACCACCACCACACCCCCCTTGAAGGCACCATCACCATTATCACCACCACACCACACCACACCACCCTACCATCCCCTCCCCTCAAGGCACAACTAAATTTCGGCAACAAATTCTATAATAATAATAATTTCCATCTTTTTTAAAATTCTCTTATCTATTTAGAAAATGTGACTATAAGACAAAAGTTCAAAGCAAAATGGGTAGATGAAGACCTATGAAAACCTTGAAAGAGACTATAAGAAAAAAAATTAGAATACTTGGAGAAAAACCGAGCACAATGACATTTTAAAATTTATACAATAGACCACACTTAGTGAAATAAAATTTAGTTGTTATTGTTATTTAAATTTCTTACCCAAACCCAGAATAAGCAGTCATTTGAAACTTATTCCTGAAGATTGTAAAACAATTGGAGTTAAGTATTTCTCTTTCACTTGTTCCTAGATTAAATTCACATTCAAAGCTTTCCTTCAAAAAAAAAAAGGAAAAAAAAAAGAAAGTAAAAACTCAAACTCAAATTCAAAGCATCCTATAGTCACATGACACCTGTAATATGCACTTACGCCCACTTCTCAAAATTGCGATCGTTGTCCTCTTCGTGTTGGATAGCGGGAAACTCGTCCCATTTGAATTCAAAACAGCAGAAAAAGCAAAAACCGGAATTCAAACCGATTTCTTTTTATTTTAGCAGACCCTTTTGAATCCTCTGTCTTCGATTGATCTCGCTCTTTCTTTCTTTCTTTTCCTCCGAAGGCTTCTGACGTTTATGGGAGGCCAATTTCGCATTGGCGAAGAAGAACCGGTACCAGTAACTTTTCCTCATTGTTGTTTCATGTATTAATTTTGTGCTTTCTATGATGTGGGTTTCAATTTGTTTTTCCAATTTTGAATCCTGAATTTTGAACTTGTGATTAGAGAGAGATGGATTTCCATGCGATGAAGAGGAAGCAACTTCAATCACTGTGTAAACAGCACGGGATTCCTGCAAATTTGAAGAACACCGAAATGGCCAGCAGGCTCGCTTTGCTTCTCAAGGTAATCCCGTCTTTAAGAGAAAAATTCCATCTTTATTATATACATATCGTAAGTTTTCATCTTTCTGATTATTTTCTTTAGTCTTGTTTTCTGTTTGCATGCCGAGAAAATTATTGAGAAGAAAATTCATGTTATATTTTCAAGAAGCGCTCAACTCAATTGGGGAAAATGCGTGTGTGTGTATGGGGGTGGCTTGTTGGGTTTGAAATTATGAAGATAATTTTTCAATTTGTTATTTGGAGGTGATTTCTCTCCTTTTTATGTACTTTATGATGTGGTTTTTTATTTAATTCGGGAACATTTTTCGTTTTTCGATTTTTTTGTTTGTTTGTATAAACAGGAAGATGAAGAACCCATTGAGCCAGTCTGTAAAGATATAGAAGAAAATGAAGAGGAAATTGATTCTGACCTTCGGGCAAAGAAGGTGAAGACAGTGACCTTCAGTCCAGAAAATGAAACTTTTTACTTCGTGGGTACTGATAAAGACTCGGATTCGGATGGCAATTACAATCGAAAGAAGAAACAGCCGCGAAAGAGGAAGACAATGGCTGTCAAGAAGGTGTCAGAGAAGAACGAGCATGTTGAGGTTTTCGAAGATTCTGAAGGACTTGAATTATCGGTTGATATAAATATTGTTGAAAAACGAGGTAGAGCTACAAGGTCAAGGGCGCAAAAATTGGTTGAAGGAGGTGCAGAAGCAGTTTTTTCACCTCTTCACAGAAAGAAGAAAGCAAAAACTGGGGTGGAGAAGGTTGATGTTTGTGATAAACCACCTCTGGAAGTTGAGTTAAATAAGAGACTTGATGGTAATACAGAAAATGAAAATTTGAGTCGTGGGTTGATTCAAAGACAGTTGAGAAGCAGGGTGGTGGTGAGTGAAGATGGTGGAAATTTGAAGGCTTCGAGGAAGAGTCTAGCGCCAAAGGGTTCAAAGAAAACCAAGGAAAATGAAGGCAATCATGGGGTTCTTTTACCAAGTGAGTCTTCAGAAGACACCGTTCCTGCAAGAAAAGGAACTGTGACAAAGGTCAAAGTCTCAAGTGTTTTGAATGAGGAACCAGTAGAAATTGATCTTGGTGGTAGGATCACCACACGCTCGCGGACTCAGGTGGAAGGGAAGAGTTCAGGAGTTGAAAGTAAAACAGATAGTCTCAAGGTTCAAGAAGTGGGTCAAGAAGTTCTTCAACTTGAAGGAACCTATCAGGGAAAAAATCAAAAGTCACTGAGGCGGAAGTCTGCTGCACTTCTGAAAAAGTGTGTGGACAGTGATAACAATGCTGGCGAATCTATTGGATCTTTTCAGAACATAAGGAGGTCAAAACGGAACTTAGCTAGGGATGGAGACTCTGTATCTGGGCAATTGACAGAAACTAAATTTGTTGGTAGGAGAAAGACGCCTAAAATGGAGTTCGTGGGAAAATTGTCAGGCCAAGAAGATTGCATAGTGGTTCCTCAACTTGAAGAACCATCAAAGGGCCCAAGTACAACGTCGAGGCGGAGATTTTCTGTGGTCCAGAAGGGCAAGGAATTGGCAAAAGGTGATACCAGAAAACGGCCAAGGAATACAGATTTGGAAAGAGCTTCCAAAGTTGAGCAAAGTGTAGAAACAATAGAAGGTGTTGTTCTCCTACCCAATGGTCCTTTAAGGAGGTCCAGACGCAAGACTACATTGTTTACCTCTGCTGATTCTGATGATAGGGAGCTGAGAAATCATGAAGCCGTTGGAACAGTGAAGCAATCAACAGAATTAGTTGCTGTAAAATATTCTAATGTTATTAAGCCTGTAAGGCGGTCCAGTCAGAATGCTAGTGAAAAGTTAGCAACAGAAGCCTTTGATGACAAGGGTGACATTTCTGATGGTGTTAAAAATGGTGTGTTTGTGAAGATAATTCAAGAGCCAACATTGGAAAACGGAAGTTCAGATATTGTAAATGACTCTTCAAGTAAAGGGCCTCAAAGTCAATCCTCATGTAATGCCTCCAAACGTGACTTTGTTGCAGCTACAGAAGTCATTGGTATAGCTGCTGGAAAGAATACAAAAACTGAATCTAGGGTTCCAATTATAGCAGAGGAGGTTTTGTCTACTAATCTAAATTCACCCCTTGAAAAAGTTGAAAAAGCAGATATAGATGCTGAATTGTATATTCCAGAAGCTGCAGGAATTAAGAATGATGTTGGTTCTAGCTCCAGCAAAGAAATTGTACAAAATTCAAGCAAGAAGAGGAATGAATCAACCAAGAGGAGGGAATCGTTTGCAAAGGGGCAGCCTTCCTGTTTTGAAGTGTCTTCTCTATATCCTGACAAGGATAAAGCAATGGAAATCTTAGCGCACGTGAAGGAAAATCATCCCTCAGAATCTGCAAGATTTCAAGGTATATCTCAAGTCCAAATGGCACAGGATGTAGCAATTAATACAGTGGACAGTGTTATGGTGGATGATGTCATCAACGATAACACTGCTGCAGGTTATTTGGATGATCGTTCTTGTCTATCATTAAACAGAGGTGATACTGGTCATGATAACTTCGTTAAACAAAACCCAGTAGACTGTCTAGATAAGCCCAGCAATGCGGGTTCTTCCAAATTTACCTGTCTTGGTGATGGTCAATTACCTACATCTAAACCAGATTGTGAAGGGTGTTAATGTTGTTTTTGCTGAATGGATGTTATAATTAATTTTGGTGCTTAATGAGTTCGTCTAATTTGTAGGTGAATGTTCCAAGCTGTTGGACTTGGAAACAGATGAGTTGTTGACTGTTGAGACGATAAACCAAAGAAATGATGGAGTGGATGAAAAACCCATAAGCAAATTTGAGTCATTCTCAAAAAGCTTTGAAGAAAATGAAAAACCTATAAGCGATGGCGAGCCAGTCTGTACAGATTCAGACAGCAATACTGCTGAAGCTAGTGCAGAGACAATTAGAGCATTCTGTCAGGGTGGAATTGTGGCCAGTGATACTGCAGTAATTTTGCCAGCATTTTTACTAGTACAGAAAGGTATTCCATGTTTCATTTTATAATTTCTTAATTCATTTTCATGTGTATGCAATGCTTACATTGTTAACTGGTTATTAATGAATCACACCATTTGAGCATAATTTCTCTATTAATGAATCACACCGTTTGAGCATAATTTCTCTATATCACTTTTATGCTATTGGTAATAGAAGCATTATTTACTGGATTTATACTTGCTGCTCCACAAGATTAAATAGTTTTCAGTTGTAGTTGGTTGTGTTAACTAAACCCCTTTTATGCTGCGTTGTTTTCAGCTGGATGTGTAGATGGGAATCAGTTTGAAGCTCAAGTTACTACTGTTGGAGAAAGCAATATAAATTGTATTGGAAGGGAAGACTATCCTAGTTATGCGACTGAACACCCTGATGAAGTAACTTCTTCCAAGAAGGTGAAGCTCCCGTGTGCTCATGAGAGGGCCAATGTTTTTGTGCGGGAAGATAATGAATCTTTTAAAGCATTAGATTTTGAACAAATTGGTGTTGAAGAGTATGCTAGTGAGGGCATTGAAAGAAACTCAAAGTTGGATGATGGTGTACCTGACAGGACAGATTGTCAGGTTGCTGATAAGCAGGAGGCCTTTGTTGAAAGCAATGAAAATGTGTCTGGAAACATTAAAGAGAAACATGGGCATGACCTCTTTGGTGGTGACAGAACCAGTCCAGTCGCCTTAGAAGAAAGTATTATGGATAAAGTTGGAAGCAAATCAAAAACTGAAGATAGTAAGGCCTTCAACAAACTCCCTTTGTTATAATTTTTCTTTGTGTCAAGGAATTTATCTGTCATAATTATGTACATTTATTTTCTTTGTTGCAGCTGCTGGTGAACTTGTTCAAAGCTTTTCTTCCTGCGAGCTCCCTCATGTAATGAGCAAGGGTCAGTACATAAATTTTTCTCCAATAGATGATATAAATGTTCTTGACCTTAAACTTCCACAACTAAGGTTCAGTTAAATTTTCTCTGTGGCCTTGATTACCAACACTAGTGCTTTTACTTTTTTTTTCCCTCTCTTTGTGATCATATATTACAAATCCGTTAACTAACTTGGAAACTCTATCTTTGAGTCTTTGACATATTGGTTCATCCGTAGAACAGATAGAGGAGAAGGAGATGGACATTCTTTCTCATTTCTTGTTAACTTTTATCTTTAGGGCATTATAGACAGTCATGTCAACTAAGTTGGAAACTCTATCTTTGACGTTATATATTGGTTAATCGTTAGAATGGACAGACGAGACTGATATTCTTTCTCATTTTCTAAAAAATAGTGTCAATTTAGTGATGGTTATTGAAAAGGTTATGCGATACTAATGATTATTTAATCTGCAGTAGGGGATCAACTTCAAGATAAATTCAAATTACCAGTTGAAGGCATAAATCTAAATGAAAGAGATGAGGCATTGGTGCATGGGGACCAAAATTTATCCTTTAATTTGGTTGGTGTTCTGGAAGAGCACACATTGCAAGCTCGTACAAAAGTTTTTTCAAATCCTGAAAGTTCTATGGTTGCCATGATTGGCGAAACAAAGTCGGGGTCTATTTCTAGTTTTGACTTGGCAAAAATGCAAGATGTAAATGAGAACGAGTTTGAAGTTCCTTCAAGTACAGCGGTGTCTGTAGACAGTGAAGATCTACAATCTGTTCTCCAACTGGATCAAGTGACTTGTGGTAATCCTGACATACACAAGAAAGCTTCTGAAGTAAAGAAGAGACGTCCTTCTTTGGCTTCAGAAGACTCTATGTACACAAATGACAATGCTAATAAGGATTCTAGTGGTGTTCTTGAAGAGCATGCAGTGGCAGCAAGTGTGAGAGGTTGTTCAAATCATGAAAGTTCTATGGATTCAAAGGTGGATGAGAGACAGTCAGAGTCTATTTCTGATTTTGATCTGGCAAAAATGCAAGATGTGAATGAGAACAAATCTCAAGGTCCTTCAAAAATGGTGTTATCTGTAGATAGTGAAGTTCTACCAAAGGATGCTTCTTTGGAGATGAAGAGATGTACATCCTTTTCTTCAAATGTCTGTATCCACACGGTTGACAATACCAATATGGATGGTAATGCTGGAATACTGGATTGTGCTGTAAACTCTAGAAGTGCGAATTCAAAAACTGAGTCTAATTTAGATAATGTTGGTGATTTCTTGGTTGGAGGTGAACTGATTCATCGGAGTAACTGGGGTCATGGCAATATTTTGAGCAACGATGTTGAAAGTGACAGAGTGCCACAAAACGAAGCTGGCTTGGCTGGAACCAATGAGATAACTGATACTTACAGTATTAGAAAAGTCAAACTATCTGCCGATAACTATTGTGCCAAACCTCAAATGCGTTCAGGTGGGGCCATTGTCTCAGTGTTTATTGATTCTTCATCTTTTAGTAATTTTTTTTTTTCAAGTTTGATTTTAATGGACATGGTCTAGCACTTTGTACATAAATATGAAGTTAGGTGATAATATGACATGCCGATTTTGGTTGGGAACTAATAAAGATGAAATTTTGTGTCTGTAATGCTTTTTGTTTATTCTTATCATTTGTAGGAAATGACAGTCTAGATGAGGGTAAAACCTTTCAAGAAGACAATGCAGTGTTAGAGAGTAAGGCAGAGGCCGGTATAGTTGATAAAGCTTACTTGGATACCATGAATGGCACAAATGTGGATATAAATGCAACTTTTGGAGAAAATGCTGAAGGGCTACCTGATTTCCAGAAAGGTATTGTACGACTTGCTAATTTGACACATCATTGTTGCGTAGTCAGAAGACTTAGAACCAGCATTTATCTGATAATAGCAGACTAATGTTCTACCTAACATGTTGACATGTCATGATGCCGATTATGAGAAGTGATGAGCTTTAAAACCTGAATATATTTTAGAAAATGCCTGTTCTTTATCCATTGTAATCAATTCTGAACATTTGTTACTCTGGTTTTTTACCAGTTTCTTATTTAAATTGCCTTGATGTTGAAATAAAACTGAATATATTTTAGAAAATGCCTCTTCTTTATCCATTGTAACCAATTCCAAACATTTGTTATTCTGGTGTTTTACCAGTTTCTTATTTAAATTTCCTTGATCTTGAAATGTTAGAATGACACGCTGCTTGATGATATTGAATGAATTGGATATCATTTTAGCTTGATTTCTAAGTATAATCATGTAGATCTTGGATTTGCAGATAATAGGGCTTTAATGCATGCTGTTGAGTCTGAAATTTTCACTCACTGGGAGATGACTACAGTATTTGGGAATGCAGAACAAGATGAAGCTAAAAAAGGGGATGAAAAGCAACTTGCTAATGCTCCACTCACAGAAGAGAGTATTTTGGAAGATAATGAAAGATGTAGTGAGCAAGATACTGCATCTGCTATTATCCAAGAGTATATTGATCGTGAGAAAGCTATGGATGAATATTTTGAGGTCAAGAGTTCTAATGATTCCACCCGTAAAGCAATATTCACTGAAGCTTCTAGGACTGGCGACTCTGTTTATGCTGGTTTAGATAAATGCAGAAATTCTGGAGTTGAAGAAGAGGGAGCTTGTGTAATGACCAGTGGTTCAGCAGGTTCCGATATGGCGTTTAATGAACGGATGGTTGAGTTTTACAAGAATGTCCCTGCTTTGGATGTTTGCATTGATGTTGCAAATGGGAGATCAAATGAGGTTTCAGAAACTCCATTGCAATTAGATGAATTCAATTTTGGACGTGTTGGAGAGCTGGATAAACGTGCTTCTGTTGCTTCAGGTGACTCCATATCCACAGATGACGAAACTGCAGAAAGAATAGCAAATGTCGGTAAGATGGAGGTTAAATCTAGCTCCAAGGAGTGTCCTTTCAGGACTGACAATAGTGAAGTTGATGATACTGATCTCTTGTATGGCCATAGAAATGATGAAATTGGTTCAAATAAAGTTGATACTAGAACCGTGAAAGAAGTAATTGGTATTCAGAATGTTGATGATGCTACTAAGTTAGTAGAACTTAGGTCGGATGGTGGCAATTTATCAGAAGAAAGAACCTCATTAGATGTCAATTCATTTTCTGTCATTTCGTCTAGCATGGATAATTTTGGGCCACGTAAGTGTACTTTCTGAACACACCATGTTTCACTGCCCTGTGAGTGGTCTTTGCTTTGTGCTTCTGACATTCTGTTGAACCTTATCTACTGATGAATTATCATTTAACGAACACTATTTCTATGATAATAGTTGTTCCGAATTATGTACATTTAAATTATTTCTTGTAGCTATTCTAATCCTCTTGTCATTATTTAGAGTGTATTGCAGTCAATTATCTATTTGTATTAGTATTTTCTTTATCTTTTTCTGTACTGATAATGCAAACATTTGATATCTAAACCGCATGATGCTTAATGAGAGAAAAATATTTTACTGTCCACAGACAATGGTCCTGAAAGGAGGGATCTGCCTATGCAAGGTGAAAAATTTGGAATGGAAGAAAGAGTCTCAGTTGATTCTCCCGTTACTGCTTCTAGTCATGGTCAGTCCTTATTGCACAAGAGTGAATAAGTGGCTGCAAGTTAATAGTTGTTTTCGTATTCTCAAGAATTATATTTTATTATTCTTATCTTCATTTCCTAAGCCAGGTAGCATAGAGTTGGGGGTTGTGGGGGTGGGAAGTGTGGTGAAGGTAGTGCCTAAGTTTGTATCGAAGGAGTTCATCTATATATGTTCTGGTTATTTAAAAGTTTCATATCTAATTGTTTATGTAATTTTGGGTTGAACAGAAAATACAGACTTGAAGTTAAATGTTGGCTCGCCTATGTTCACCAGTCTTGAGATCACAGAGATTTTCCGCGATGATAAAATAGATGTCACCGTGAAATCAGATTCAGAAATGCCAAATGTCAATTCAATGATTGAAGATGGTAGTGATGTGAAGAAAAGTAAAGAAAGTGATGTTGGTACTGCACAAGTTGTTGCAGATCAATATGATAATCCTAAGCGTATATTTGAGGAAATTGAGGAGCTAAAGCCCGCTCGAAAAAAGGATACTCAGTGCCATGCCGATTCTCCTATTAGCGATTTTTCAAGTTGTGGTAAGTGTTTTAAGTTTTAAACTTCACTATAATATTTTTAATTAATTACGATTCCAAGAGCCTAAGCTATTACAATTTTAATGAAGAGCCCAACATTTGGAAGTCCATAGTTTGGAAAGTTATATTTATTGCACGTGAACTTATATTTCCAGTTAATCTTTTTAGCTAAGCCTGGTTGTAAAATGGAAGGTTAGGAGGATCTGTTGCAATAATTATTTTTCTGTATTTTCAGTTATATAGGGCTTTGGTGTTAAGTGTTGAATCTGTTGGACTGACCAATTTTGAGATGAAAATATTTTTAGGAGATGGCACAAGAGATGAATTTCAGGACCTCGATGCAGTGCTTATAAAAGACAATAAAGGTACTGAGGATGTGAAGGAAGAAGAAGAAATTCTGGAAATTCCTCTAGTGTTTGCAGAGCAACATGATAATCTTGATCAAAAAATGGGAGACGAAGTTCCAAAATCCACATACAATCCTGTTTCAGATGAGAACGCCTGTTTAAATGAAATACCAAAGGAGAAAGATGATGAGACTGGTAGAATTGAATACTCTAGTGTCCACAGAAGTACAGGCAAAATGTCAACTGATTCTAAGATGAGTGGCATCAATTCTTGTCCTTTTGATGTGCCTGCACCAAGAAGTGATCTGAACCCTGACGTTGAAGGTACTGTGGATCAAGAACCCACATATGCAAGTTCAGCTTTGAGAGAAGGTAAACATGTTTTGCTTTTTATTTTCATTTTGTTGGCACTAATTAAGCATTTATTCACTTCATCAAATTGCATAGCAATCCTTTCTGATACAGATTCACGTTCTTCTGCTGCTTCAGGTGATTCCATATCTGCGGATGACAAAACTGCAGAAAGAATAGAAAACTTCAGGAAGCTGGATTCAGAATCAAGTTCCAACGTTATCCATTTTGATTCTCAGGAGCAATTTAATTTTGATGCTCTTCCATTAGCTATTTCAGAAAATTTTGATGCTTCAGGTGACCTTACTTCCTTAATGCACAACATTTCACTGACCTGTGTCTTGGCATTCTGCACCTTTTGAATTATGTACAATAAATTACTACTTGTAGCTACACGATACCGCTTATCATTATGTAGAGTGTATAACGGTTTATTATCTCTTTAACTGATTTTCTACACTTATGTTTATTGACAGATTTTCTTTTTCTCTTTACAGGAAATGATCCCAAAAGGAGTCTGCCTATGCAAGGTGACAAATTTGGAATTGCAGAAAGAGTCTATGCTGATTCTCCTGCTATTGCTTCTAGTCATGGTTAGTGCTCATTACATAAGGGTGAATAAGTTACTGCAAATTAATTGTCGTTTTCAATTTCTATTACCTTTTATCATTATATTTTTGTTATCACTTTTTATGCCTGGTGGCAAATGATGGGGTGGGGAGTGGGGTGACAACAGTACGTTGGTTAGAATCCAAGTATTATCTATCTATCTTTGGGTTGTTTTCTTTTAAAACAATTCATCTTCATTCAGCTGAAATCGTTAAAACGTTTCATTCTCTAATGGTTTGTTTATATTTGATGTTAATCAGAAAATGAAGCCTCGAAGTTGAATGTTGCCGCGCCTTTATTCACCAGTTTTGAGATGGAGATTTTCCGAGATAACAACATAGATCTCATTTTGAAATCAGAACCAGAGATGTCAAATGTCAATTCAATGATTGAAGATGACAAGGATGTGAAGAAAGGGAAAGAAAGTGATGTTGGTACTGCACCAGTTGCTGCAGGTCAACATGGTGATCCTGAGCGTAATTTAGAGGAAGTTAAGGAGCCAAAGTCCGCCCAGAAAATGGATAATAATTGCCATGCCGATTCTCCTATTACCGATTTTTCAAGCTGTGGTAAGTGTTAAGATTTAAACTTCACTATTAATATTAGCTACGATTCCAAGACTTCTATGATATTAGATATAATCATATGAGACAACTATCCTTTACTTCAATAGCCGGAATTCGTTGTTAATTCGAAGTCTATAGATTGGAAAGCTACAGTTATTTGGATGTGAGCATAGATTTTGAGTAATCTATTGAAATAATTTTTTTTTTTCTGTATTTTCAGTTGTACTAGGACTTATTAATGCCAATGAAGCTGGTGGGGATGTGAAGGAAAAAATAGAAAATGTTCCGGGAACTGCACAAGTTTCTGCAGAGCAACATGGAGATGGTAGGGAAAGAATGGCAGAGGAAGTTCGGGAATCCACTCTTTCTCCTATGTCAGATAAGAACACCTTTGTAGGTGGACTAAAGGAGGAAGGTGATGAGACTGGTGATATTGATGCTAAGATGAGCGGCATCAGTTGTGGTCCTTTTGATATCCCTGCAGCAAGTGATCCGAACCCTGATGTTGATACTGTGGATCAATGTCTCGCATCTCCACATTTTGTTTCGAAACAAGGTAAGCACATTTTTCATCGTTTCTCATCGTCCTTACCCTCTATGCGTTTATTCGAACTCTAATTTACATGAAACAGAATGCTAATTGTTCAAGCACCATGCTCGTGTTTCTCAGATAAGTCGGAGTCACCTAAGAAAGAATGTTGGAAGCAAGATATGAACGAAAGTGAAATTGTTTCTTGTGCCGCAAGGTTGGAGAAGAAAGAGAGTTTGATCCCTAGTACTCCCAAGAGTGTGGTGAATACTTTGTATATGAAGGAAAATTTCAGAAGCACAAAGGTTGATCGATTTACCAAGTCAGCAGCGGAAGCTCTGAAACCTCGGAGGGCATTGGAGGATCTCGGGAAGAAGTAGGCCTGCTAGATGTCTTGCTTTGTTTCTTCAGGTGAAGGCTGAAGCATACCTCATGCAGATAGATATTCATCGATTTACTATTATGGTCTTGTAATGGATTGTTATGATCCAACTTTAAAAGATGATCGGAACGATTGAATCGGAAACAAGGTTTCCAATTTCCATTCCCAAATTTTAGATTGGATTGGTTTGTATTGAATCGTAGTTTCTAAATTTGGAATCGAAGTTATTTTGGTATTTTTTAAACACAATCTAATTTCATATGTTTTACAAAAAGTTTCATACATGCATTTACTATTCTTGTTAGAGAATGAGTACGTGAATAAAATACAAAATACATGAAGTTAATTTCAAATTACATAATTCTAATAAATAAATGTAATAAAAATTGGGATTTTTTTTTGTTGGAATAAAATTGAAACTTAAAGGAAAAATTCAGACAAAATTCGAGAATTTTCAAAATCGTTAAATACATTTCAGTTTCAATATAAATGATTAGGAATAACTCAAATTAAAACAACACAGGTAGTGGTGGCAACGGTAGTGATAGTGATATGACTTGATGGTAGTGGTGGTGGCGGTCGTACTCAAGAAAGACGTGAGTTTGCGCATTCCGCCACATCACCATAACATTACACAAGCTTGAAGTACAAAGTCCAAATTCAGAATCAAAGACTGAATTGAAGCACAAGTGAAACCTAGGAGGATCCGACAGATAGTGGGACATGAAAGCAAACATTTATTGAGAGTTTGAGTTGTTCTAAACAAGCACACATACAAGAAGAATTGCCTTGTTTGGCATAGACATTCTGGACATCTCAAAAAAATACATACGACCTGCGATAGCAGCAGCTATTCTCAATAATTACTGCACAAGACGACGACGTCGTTCTAAAATATGAAACCCCTTATTCGGAAAGGGAATATGAATTTATGAAATCAATACTAAACGCTTTTTATCTTCTCATTGGATTACAGACAGACCTCAAATACAATCCCCCTTCCAAAATCCATGTATCAAAGAATTAATGAACACTCTGCAAAACAAATTCATGTGTCGGATCCAGTCCCTTTGTATCTACACGCAACCAACTGGCCACGATTTGCTCTAACCGCGAAGATTTATGCTTTACGAATACAAACTGTTTGAAACAAGTTTACCTTTCCTTCGGTCGCTCACTTGGAACTTGGATCCTTTTTTTGTTTTCTGTCCAAACAGCTTTTCTACAGAACTCACTGTGTCCAAGCCTTCTCTATAGCGTATCTCAGTTACAGTCCAGCCCGCAAACTTCTAGTACAATGCCACCTTTATTCACAAATGGATTGATTCGCACCCACAGCAGGGAGAATATGGATGCCAGAAGAATTGACCACACCACAATGATGGTCGGAAGCCTCTCTTGTCTTCCCACCAAACCTTTTAGGAACGGGTAAAGATGGACGATGACCCAAATGGCAAAGAACAGCCTACCAAAGAGAGGACCCCATGTTTCGTAACCATTGTTGATGGCATCCGAAATTCCAACTACGACTCCAATTATGTTTATGATCAACAAGGTCATGGGTGGGATCAAGAGTGACGTCCACTTGAAGAGGTATAGGTCGGAAAACTCTCCGTCATCTGCTGCTTTTGATGTGACAGTGAAGTTTGTGTTAACACCACCCAAAACCTTGAGCAGACCCTGGATGAGTGCAAAGAAGTGTGATGATGCGCCACCAATCACCCAGAACTGTTCGTTCCTCCACCAGTCGTGGATGCCAACATGTCCCCACTGCATCTCGAGTATGCTCGTTGCAGCGATCGACAAAAAGAGAGCCATAAAAAGGATGCTAGCATAGTTGCTAATCTGTTAATCAATGAAAGCCAATATTAGCTGAAAGCAATGAAACAGAAATCCAGCAAGCAGTCTTCAGGTTTGGCCTTTCAAAAAATATATGATCCCTGAAACTTAAAAAGTTTTGTTACATATGTAGTGTACATATATAGAAAGGGAAAATTACCTCAGGGACAATAAATTTCCCAGTAAGGAGACAGACAGCAGGCAAGGAACAGTAGGCAAGCAAGGGGATGGATGTCAAGGGATAAACAACTGAGTTTATATAAGAAAAGCGCTCCAACCATTTCAAACCACACCCATATCCGTACCAAATTGGGCAATGCCTGCTCAACAAAATTTCAACGGATCCCAAAGCCCACCGAAGCACCTGGTGAAGCCGATCTGACAAGTTAATAGGAGCAGAACCCTTGAATGCAGGCCTCTTGGGCATGCAATACACGGATCGCCAGCCATGACAATGCATCTTGAATCCCGTTAAGATATCCTCTGTAACAGAGCCATAGATCCAACCAACCTGGAACGTAATTAAGGTTTAGAAAACAGAAAAATGCCAAACATCAAATTTTAATCACCCGAGTCATTCACTAGTCAAATTTCATAAACAGTTCCGCATACCTCTTTCCCCCATTCTGATTTATCTTCGTAGCCACAACTAATGACGTGGATGGCTTCTTTCAAGAGTGATGCAGAACTTGTTCCCTTTGGAACTCCACCGTCTTCCATAAGTGTTGAAGCAATGAAAACTGGCGACTGTCCAAACTTTTTCTCAAATTTTATTTGGGGAATCAGTGATGCCTTTTCATTATCTATTCCTGCAAAAGGTTTCAGTGGCAAAGTAAATATCTGAGTTTAAGACAACCAACAGCATACAAAAATCAAAGTAATAATCTACATTCACAAGTATATCGAGCAAATGAAATTCAAGATTAATCTGTAACAAGATAAAAACTTCGGTAGGCATGGAAACAACTCCTTACCTTCAATCCCCTCCTGAATATTTTCTAGTGCATGTATCTGCTTTGAGGTATCTTTGGTCTTCTTCTTTTTATCGTTTGACTTGGATTTCTTGTTTTTCTTTCTAGATCCACAACACATGCAGCACCATTTTGGCCAACAATTACAGGTCTTCCCTGGTGGTTTTTTCTTGGTAGGAGCATCAAATCCGTAGAGTGCCTGCCTTCGGAAGACACACCCAGTTCCGACGTAAATAGGCCCTTGGATCCCATCTAAACCTTTCATATTGATCTGCATTCAAATTATGAAATAGATTTAGCTTCTGTTACAAAATTAAAAAAAAAAAAAAAATCATGTTTTTGAAACTGCTCTGGCACACCTACTTTTAGAATAGAATAAACAAACAAACAAACAAGGTCCTTACATCAAAGAATACAACGTTGCGATTTGAGTATCTATCGTGAAGATCAATCCCATCAAATCTTTGAGGAAACTGTACGTAACAGATCTTCTTTCCTGACTGGGGGTCCATCATGAAGCACATTGCTTCACGAAGAGCTTTGCTGTTGTTTATGTAGTGATCACAGTCAACATTCAGTATGTAAGGGGCATTTGAGATGATTGCTGATACCCGCACCTTGATATAGCCAACACGTCAATAACAATTAGGCAAATCAAAACATAAGAGTTCATATATATATATATATATATAGAGAGAGAGAGAGAGAGAGAGAGAGAGAGAGAGAGAGATACCAGAGAATTCATAGCTCCAGCTTTCTTGTGATGATCAAAACCCGGTCTCTTTTCACGAGACACATAAACCAGACGTGGTAATTCATTTCCTTCTACATCACGAACACCATTTTGACCAAGGAAAACCTGAAAAAAAATGATAAATCTTAGAAATACTCAATAATGTATAAGGGAAAACACTTGGATTTGCTCTTCAACATGATTGTAATAATGAACTGCCCCTCACCTGAATCATCCCAGGATGATCCCTGACATTATTTCCAGGCCATGGAGTCCCGTCCTGCATTGTCCAACCCTCCTCAGGGACTTTCTGTGCTGTTGCGACCAACAAATTTATCCGAACTTTGAACTCTTCATATTCCCTCTGTACCAAAAAAACATGACACCACCAGATCAGAAATGTCATCATCCAGCACCAAGCAAAAGTCTCGCTATAATTTAGGCAAGGAAATATTAGGAAAAATATTATTGTTTGGGTATGAAAGCTCAGAAAAAATAGTTGTCCTTGGTGTCAACAGTCAGTGACACCTATCCTGATTAATTTTGGAATCAAAGAAACTACTTGCCAGGCAAGAAACTTATCAAACAGTAATACAAATAAATGAAGAAGGCTGCTAACCTTAATGGCTCGACGTTCCCTAACAAATGTTGGATCAACTTTGTCTCTCAGATAGTCAACTTTTTGAGCAAAATACCACTCTGGGGCACGGGGTTCAATGCTGTACTTCTTGCAGAATGGAACCCACTTTCGTGCAAACTCAGATGTCTCTGAGAGGGCTTCAAACGTCAGCATTGCAGCACCATCATCTGATACGTAACATGCAACTTTGTCAACCGGATAATCTACGGCAAGGATAGACAGGACCGTGTTTGCTGTGATAAGTGGAGGTTCCTTCATAGGATCAACAGTACTAACAAACACATCTAGATCAGCCAACTCAGATGGCTTCCCTTCTTTCTCATACCTGAACAAATTTTTTTCCACACTATTACAACACATATTTCAAAAGGATGCATACAATGAGAAGCAAGAGAGAGAGAGAGAGAGGTGGCTACCTCAGTGATAACCGATCAAGGTATGTTTCTCTCTCAATTGGATACCACTTAGGAAACTGATCCAATATCCATGACATGGCAAACCAAATCTCACATATTATAGAAGTTAACCAGAGTCCATAGGCATTGTTGACCGGGTGGAGAATTCTATAGTGAAAAAAGAGACCAAGAACTGTAAGACGGAGTAAGATCACCATCCTATAAGGATTTATCTTACTCGAAGAAATAGGCAACTTCCTCGAAAGTGGCTGCCTGCCTTCATCCATCCTGCAAAAACAGATAGTAAAATCATCAGCCTTCTTTGGTACAAACATAATTCTAACACTTACTAGTGACGGAGCTTAAGTTTTAACCTTATGCCAACAAGGACAATAATATTGCACCACTTGGATTCTCCACTAACATGCATGACAGTAAGTTGTTTTCGTCAAAAACTTACTTCCAATACCTACTAATGATTAACCAATTGTAACAACATATTCTTCCCTCCCCAATTGATTTAAACAAGATAAATACAAAAATAGTAACCTAATAAAACACATAACCAATCTCTAACACCTAAATAATACAATTTCACACAGTAAAATCTAAATCATAATAACAAATCAAAACTGAATCCGATTCATATAATCATTTCACATTTAACATTATGAATAAAATAACAGGATAGTCACAGGAATATCAACGTATTCTAAATGAACACCTACTTTGGTAAATCAGGATCATCTGGCTCTCCGTTATTATCTCCACCATTATTTCCTCCTTGGTGCTTCACCACCTGAAGTTTTTCATTTTGCTTCTTCTTCCAGTCCTCCATTCTCTCCTTCCATGCAACAGTTCCATAACCATACACAGCTAAGTCTTTCTTAGGATCCATGGGCCTCGGTGGAACTGCATCATCAAGGCCACAATCACTTGATCACACTCTAAGAACGATTAAAGCATATTCAACTGCCACAAAAATTGTTGCGAATTAAATGAACTTACAGGACATAGAGGAATCAGAAGATGGCATTGGATGAACTCGTTTTCCGCGACTCATAAATGGAGGAACAATAAGAGCATGCTTATCAGAGGCAATTCCAACATCCTTCACCAAACAAAAAAATTTCAACTTGTCAAACACGGATCAATTAGTGCAATTGCTGACAAAGAGAACATGAAGCAGTTAAACCAATTCACCTCTTGGCCATAGGTAAGCAGAGGGATCTCGGAAGCAACGGAGGCAGTGTCGAACTCTGCTGGTGTGCTAATCCCCGAACCATTGACGTGGGAACCCCGTCCAATGTTAAGGCGAGCAGCCAGCACCGCCTCAGCAATGCTGTGAGGATCTCTCCTCTCATTGCTTGCAATATCAAACTCGTTCTCCAAATCATCAATGTCATCCTCTTCTTCGTCGCCTTCAACTCTTGGACTCCCTATCAAAAAGATGCATCTTCAGTATTCCTTTTTCGAAAATCAACATGAATGCTCGGAATTAATATTACGCAAAAAGGGGAAAGACTCACCTTTGATGCGCTTGTATCGGGTTTTGCATTGTGGGCAAGCTTGATTGCCCTCGCGCCTTTCGTACTCGTAGCAAGATCTACAAACGGGGAATGCACATTCATTGCAAGCAACAAATGGCTCCCCATCCACTGTAATCTCAATCTCATCTCCACAGATCTGGCAAATCTGCCCACTGAGTTCTTTAACAGATGTTACCTGCAATTCGTAAATTTCCAAAACGTTACCAATCTCTGTCAGATCAGGAAGATTAAAACAATTAACAAAACAACAAAAACCAAGAGGGCAAGAAATCCTAAAACCCCCAACTGCTAGCTGATGTGCTACAAAATTAACTGTTTCAGAAACAAAATTGCAGGCTTTATAGAATGGAGACCCCTTAAATCCATATATACTGAAAAACCCTAAACCAATTTATATAATTCGGCTTGTAAATCTCAGATGAAAGAGTAATTTTGCTTCAAATAACCATCAAGAGGTAGAAAATAACAGAAACCCAGTAGAAGAAAAAATCTAATGTATTAATTTCAGGATCTAACAAATGTAGGGAGAGAGAGAGGGAGAGAGTATGAGCAAAAGGTAGAACTGTACAGATAGGTAGAACTGTACAGATTTGGAAGGCTGCTAACATTTTGAAGTAGCAGAAATTGAGAGGTTGAGTGGGGAAGGGAGAGAGAGAGAGAAAGGGACTTACTCTTGAAACCTCATCAGCATTGATGAGAACAAACTCATTCCTATTGTGAGAACCTGCAATAAGTCTTCCTTTGGTATCCATAGCTGATAGCCCTCTCACTCACACTACACAATCTGAGAGCCTTCAATCTCTCTCCAAATAGATAAGAGAGAGAAAGAGAGGAGAGACAAACAGACCCACTTCAGAGGACCATTTCCTCTGCCTTTCTCATCACTCAAAAACCCCCCCAAAGAACAGAGCTTTGCCTCCTCCCTCCTTCCTCTCTCTCTCTCTCTCTCTCTCTATGTATGTTGCGCAATTTGGTCTTCTCTCTCTTCTCGGGCACCCACTACAAGAAATAAAACCCCCACATTACACAATGAATAAAAAACACGGCTTTACAGACAGAGAGGTAGAGAGAGAAATATAGAATGGGTGAATATAAAAAAGGATGAGAAATTAAATAAATTAATTAAAATTAAAAAAAATTAAAAAGAAAGGGTTTGGTTTGTGAGCAATTAATGATTCTTTTCTTGAGAGAGAGAAATGTACAGAGACAGAGAGAGAGACTGAGTCGTCTAAGAAATTGGCTGTCTTGAAAAGAAAACTGGGTGGCTTTCGATCTGTGACACGGTTTGCTTCCAAATTATAGAGAGGAGAGATTAAAAAGAAAACTTTTTCACTTCTAGAGAGAGAGAGGGAGAGAGGGAGGAGAGGGAGAATCTGAAAGCGGGGGAGTTGAAATTCAACACCAACACACAGAAGGGACGAGATAGGGACAGAAACGAGAGGAAGGGGAGGGAGAGAGAGAGAGAGATGAGAGATCAGGTTCTTCGGTACATTGATGAATATATAACTGGATATACTCACTCCTAATTAATTAACCCAAAAAAATAAATAAAAATGGGGATTTTGGGTGGGACCCGGGTTTTTATTTTGGAGGCCAACGCAGCAATGGTGGTGGTGGGGCGAAGGGGGGGTGCCCCACCGGAGTGTCGGTGGCGGAGCAGGGAGGAGGGTGGGGGAAGGGGTAGTTATGTAAAATCGTACACAGAAAAATAAGAAAAGAGTTGTTGGGTTTTTTGTGTGTGCATATGTAAGTGTCGGTGGCTTCGGTGAATGTCGTCCGATCCGATACGAGATATCTCTCTCTCTTCTCACTGTGCGTCACGGCTTCGGTGTGTTGCCAAATGAGAGAGAGAGTTCGGGAGTTGTTCTTCTTCGGATGAGTGAGAGAGAGAGAGAGAGAGTGATGAGGAAGAAAAGCTGATTAGTCTCTTCTGTTTCACACAGCACTGTAATACTTGGGTGAGTGTCGCGTTCGACTCGTACAGCGGGTGACCGAAAAACGGCAAGGTCCGGTAAAATCTCGCGATAAGTTAATGAGAATCTGCTATGCTCTCTAAAAGAAAGTTAACAAGACCAAGTGGTGGCCACCTATAGCATTGTCTGTCTGCCTTCCTTAAATTATTATTTTTTATTTATCATATGCATTAAGAAATAATAACAGTATGAGAACTTCGCCAAGGAGTAGGATTCTCTACTCTCATATTCTCATCATCTTTCATGCTCTTATTTTACACATTACTTTTTGTTTTATTATCTCTATTAAAAAAAAAATATGTTGACCGTTCAAATAGGAGGGCATAAAAGGGTAGAGAGATTAGGAGGGTAGAGAATCCTACTCCATTGGTCAAATGAGGGTAAATTTTACTTTGCATCAGTAGTCATGTATGTGAGTTCGAACTCCTAATAGTTTTCGGGAACTTGGCCAAATGAATAGTAACGGAATGAGAAGGCGAGTTTGTTAGGCTCAGAGAGAGAAAAAGTACATTTACAGTTAGGCTTGACGCGTCAAATTAATACACTAAGCAATTCAAAAAGTAAACGTAGTGTTAGGTTTGGTGTGTCAAATTAACAAACTAAGCAATCTAAATGTAAGTGCAACGGTCACGCACACTTCAAATGAGACATCTTGGATTGTGTTCAATAAAAAGCTAAAGTCAGTTTGGCCTGTATCAGTGAATTTGCTCATCTGAAATACAATGCGGAGTCGGCAAGCTATTCCGTCTTGAAACCCTTCTCTATGTCCATGCCGTACTTTGTACACCCTTTTACTTTATTCTGCATCTTTGCCCAAAAAAACCAATTTGATTGATGTTTTTGTTAAAAGAATTTTATTTTTATAAGTGCTATTATCGTCTATTCCAAAGGAAATATTGGCTTCTTCCTTTAAAAGTAAACATTCTTACATTCATGCTAATTACAGTTTCATGAGTGCATAAAATTTTCTTTTATATTTTTTTATCAGTTATTTTATATATGAGTCAAAAGGTTACTTGAAAGAATGAGAAAAATGAGGAATAAGCCAACTATGGTATAAATTTGCATATTTGATCCACGACCAAAAGGAAAAAAGTATGCATCTTTGATCTAAACTCATTTCATCTCATTAAATTGGATGAGTCTTAGCGCTAGTTTGAGATTGTTTTTTTTTTAATTTTAAATAAAGCTACATTCGTTGTGCTTTAAAAATAATCCGTTGTAAAATAAAGCAGTTGAGAATTTGATAAACTATACTTTAAAAAGCGTTATGAGTATAAAAAACATCAGTAAATTTTAATATAAAAGCGATATTATCACATCCCGAATCTAGTTCGCAAAGTGAGAAATTGTCCGCTTTGGGCCACGCCCTCACGGATTTTCTCTTGGGCTTCCACCCAAAACACGTCTTACTAAGGGAGGTGGGCATGTACATATGAGGCACATCACCTCTTCTTCCCCAGGTGATGTGAGATCATACAGTCCACCCCCCTTAAGGGCCTAATGCCCTTGTCAGCACACTTCCGGCCAGGGAGTGTGTGAAATCCCGTTCCTGGATTTCACTGTTATAATTTACGTATTTGTATTATTGAGGTTTTATATTATTTTTCAAGAATTTATATTAATTTATTTGAATTTAGATTTTAATTAAACTAGTTACGAAGAGTGAAGTTTGGAAATTAATTATTTAAAATTTGTAGACCATTTGAGGTCACAATTTATATTTAAAATAGAACTCGATCACACGAATGTGTAGGCACAAACTGTTCATGAAATTGAGTTATAACGAAGAAATTAAAGACGCTTTAGTAGTTTAAAAAAATATCTAGAAGCTGTTAGATGGCAGCTTGTGAGAGGGGAAAAGAGAGCTGCGAGAGAGAAGAAAGGAGGGGAGTGAACCAATAGGAAGGGAGAGAAAGAAGGGAAAGGAGGAAGGGGGAGAGGCAGCCAACCAGGATCCCAAAAGAGACCCGGTTGCGACCCACGACGTACTCGAATCTGGGTTTCCAATTCCGACGATTTTCGTTGATTTTTCCGACGAATTCCACCCAATTACTGCCTACACATACAACCTGACTTCCATTCTACCATTTCCACACCAAATTAGATGAGATTGGGCTCAAAATTGTGAAGAATTGCACCGGTGGGTGCGTACGGTTTCCTGACCGCAATCCACCATTCTTGAAGGTAACCTCGAGAACCACCACCACCAATAGGCTATCCTAAACCTCTGGAACAAAGCTCAAGTAGTGGTGGAGGCTTCGGAGTCAATTTAAGGACGAATCAAGAAACACCCAATTCTAGGGTTCTAGCGGGTTTAAGAGAAGTTAGGGCTTTTTCCGGCCAAATTGGCCTTGGTCATAGGTATGAAACTTGCTCCACTCATTGAGATCCACATTTCTGTGAAATTTGGTAATTTTTGGAAATAGTTGAATTTTTCGGCGAGTCAGGGCCGCCAACTGCTACCTGCAGCGACGAGTGGCCAGGGGGCTGACGATGTCTTTCTAAGTTCAATTAGATGCCTTGATTATGTATTTGATATTTGCATGACATGGTTCGATCCTTTGAACCTAATTTTACTATGATACATTACTTGATCAATATATGAATCGACGATCCAATCATTGGATTGTCACCAAACTCTAATACATTATAAAACATAATATTTGAGGATATTAGAAATTGACAAATCAAGAATCCAAAGTACGGATCTTCCTGAATTGGATTTCTAAGTTTTTAAAATAAGTGGTTGACAGCCACCTAATTCTAGTAATTGGCGAAGATCCAATCGTCGGATCGTGGTGAGATTTTAGTATGTGGTTCTATGAGAATAATAAGAACCTTAGAAAGTTATAGATCTGAAATTTGGTGTGCAGGTTTTTCGGATTGAATTACGTAGGGTTTTGGGCACCACCGTTGATCATGAGTTGACTTTTGGTCAACATGTCTCGAATCGTTTATAAAACTAAAATTAGTATTAATAGAGGCTCAGTGAGGCTACATGGGCTTATCTCGGTGAGTAATTTTAATATATGTGATATGGTGATTACCCGATTCTTTATACTAATATCTTTTGTGGATATGACTTGGTTTTATAAATGTGTTTTATGTTAAAATGTGATTATTTTATAATTGGCCATCGATCTATTTTTATTAAATGTGATTTGATTCATGGATTGGTAATATTTGTGAAAAAGTGATTCGAATTGCATATTGAAATGTTTGTTAAATTGAGGGCTAGTAGGGGGACCATGACCCTACTTGGTTAATCCGCGATAAAGGGTCACTAATGGTCCTACTTGGTTAATCTGCGATATAAGGTTACTAATGGTCCTGTTTGGTTAATCCGTGATGGGGGACCATACTATTTATGAATCGTGCTTGGTTAATTCGCGATAGGCGATCCTCATATCTTTGATATGGCCACACACACACACACACTTAGGGGTGATCGTTCTTGGTTAATCCGCGATGGGCGATCATTGCCTAATAGTTCTGTAAGTGTGACTTTGCTTGGTTAATCCATGATAGGGGGTCACTACCTACTTGGTTATCTTGGTTCTGCTTGGTTAATCCGCGATAAGGGACCATGGTCCTGCTTGATTCATCTGAGATAGGGGACCATATTTTCTATGGACCGTGCTTGGTTATCCGAAATAAGTGATCCTTATGGCCATACATACTTAGGGGTGATCATGCTTGGTTAATCCGTGATGGGTGATCACTGCTTAACGATGTGTAGGAGTGACTTTGCTTGGTAAATTTAAGATATGGGGTCACTGCCTACTTGATTACTGCAAGGGTGGCTCTGCTTGGTTAATCCATGATAAGGGGCCACTTTCTATTTGGTTACTTATGTAGACTTTGGCCAAACTGGCGTCCCTCTAACCCTAGTTTTAAGTGTATTTATGAACGATGGTTTTGAGAATCTTATGGGTTGAATTAGAAAAACCGTTGGATGTCTGGGTGACTCATTCGGAGTTTTCAGTGACTTAAGATTTCATAAAAATATGATTTTATATTTGAGGTTTATAAACGGTGATCGATGGTCTTTCTTTTTATTGAATATCACATACTTGTATTATTGTCACTCACCCGAGCTTCGCAGTTTATCCGAGTTCTAGTTGGCCAGTGCACCATTCCCATGATGTAGGCACTAATTATACATGTAATAGATTTAGGTAAATTATGAGAAATCGCTAGATATTTTGGCTTCCGTGAATGGTTCGGAATCTTTGCTCTTGTTCATTTCCATAAGGTTAGTCTAGAACCCTAGATTCGAGTGAATGGGAATTACCCACAAAAGACCTTGTGAATAATAATTAGATTCACCATGTTTAATTACTTATAATTCAAGTAAGGAGTTATGTAGAGTTCCTTAAATAAATTCGTGAAATGATATGTTTTTGCATTGATTGATTAACGTAGCTAATGCTAAGATTATGCATCGTTGAGTCATGAATTGATTAATTGATGGGATTGTGGAATGACGATGGATATGGTTGTTATTATTATGATTATTTTAGTTGATCAGGGTGGCATGCGAATAATACTGTGGTTATTTGATATGTTGCATGCTGTGGATGGAGGTATCATGTTGAAAATGAAGTGAATTATGGGATTATTGTTCGAGTGTAGTGAATGAGGAACTATGAATGACTTGATCTTTATTTAGGGTACGTACACAGTCTAATGAGGAAGTTAGATGCAGCCATAAAATGTACGAAAAATGTTATGAAATTCGAATTTTAATCTATGCTTTGTACATATCCCGGAGGCAGGGTATGTTAGATATATGGGTATTTGGTGACGTCACGTGTCGATCCTGGACGTATTTCGGGATCGGGGCGTGACAAAGTGGCTCTGATAGATATAATTGTATATAATAACAAAATAAACATGGTAGTGGGGATGATGTTGTGGTAAGGGCAATGGTGATGGTGGTAGCTGCAAGGAGGGGAGTATCACGCTCCGATCCTGACATAAGTTCAAAATCGACAAGTGACGGTGAACTGTAGGGGAAAACCAAAAATACAATTGAATACCGAATTGAAATTAAAAACAATTACATCAACTGAGCAAGGAAAATTATAGGGGTAACCTAACACTCCAAGCTCTTTGAACTCTGTCTACTACCCCAAAGCTCATCGTAAAAACTAACACCTGTATAACTGCCCCTTACACCATAGGAATGGTGCACTAGGCAAACAACAACTCGGATAAGCCACGAAGCTCGTGTGAGTGACAATAATGTGAAGTATGTGATAATATTACAAACCAACCATCGATTCGGTTTATAAACGTAGAATTTAAATTCATATTTTAAGAAATCATACTTAAGTCACTGAAAATCCCAAATGAGTCACCCAGACATCCAACGACTTGTCTGAAACAAACCACAAAGGATCACAACCAAAAACTCATACAACACAATGAAAAGTTGGGCTATAGCGACACAGTTAGGTCAAAGCCTACATATCTGGAGCTATTTCAATCCAAAGAATCAACAACGCAATTAATTTGGTTCAGAACATCTCAACGAAACCATAATACCAAACAGGATTCCGGACCACTCAATGAAATCCAAACCAAGATCCGATTCCGGACCATTCAACGGAATCGCAGAGTAGAAAAAATTTTAGACCGCTCAACGGAATCCGAGTGGATACGATTCCGGACCTTTCAACGAAATCATGGAGTACAATGGATATCGAACCACTCAACGGAATCGCGGAGCACCAGGGATTCTGGACCTCTCAACGGAATCCAAACAGAGTGAGGCACCAGACTACTCAACGGAATCCCAGTGGAAACCCAGTTTCGGATCACTTAACGGAACCGAGCAGAATGCCAACAACCATAATTTACAACGGCTCAAAGAAACGAGACAAGGCACAAGTTATTCAATTTACAAAAGCTCAACTAAGTGAAACAAGGTACAAATACTAAATTTAGAGCGAATCAGTGAAGCGAAAAATGAAACAACATCGAACCAACAAATCCTCATCACAATGGGTTAACTGTCCATACAAACTAAACCATATTTCAAATATATATGTCAAATCTCATTTCATAAACATGAATCGATGGCTAAGTATTAAAAATAACAATTCAATATAAAACATATTTATAAAACCAAGTCATATCCACATAGGATAATAGTTATGAAAACAGGGTAATCCCAATATCACATATATTAAAGTCATTCACCTAGAGTTAGCGCTACAACTTCCTCGCACAAATATCGAGGCATCCACGTCCATTCGTCGCCTAGAACAAACATCAAATCTCATCTCATAATCTAAGTGATAAACCACATAATTTTACATAGAACACATCCCCAAGGATGTTCTAGGTGGATTCGGAGCATGTTGACCAAAAGTCAATTGTCGGTCAAAGGTCAACAAGAGGGTCCACAACTAAGGGTGGGCACGGCCCGTGTCGGACCCAAATTTGGAGGGATCGGACCGAACCCGCTTAAAAAGAAACCGGGTCGGGCCGGGCCGAATATTACAAATCTAATCATTGGAATCAGACCTAACCCAACCCTTTTCAAACGGGCTTGTTCGGGACGGGTTCACTGGTCCTTTTTTTCTTCTTCTCGGTTTGGATCCCGGACTCACTCTGTCACTCATCTTCCAGATCTTTGACATCGCCGAAGCTACACCATCTGTAACCACACATACAGAAATCAAAAAGTTCAGAGCTTTGCTGAATCTAAGCTTATTTGAATTAAAACCTAGCAATATACAGCATATAAATACATATATAGAATTTTAGATGTTAAATTTGCAATACCTGAAATGAAAGTTGGAGAGGAATAAGAAGAAGTAGGAAGACCCATAAAAAGGAAAAGGAAAACAATGGAAAAGCAGAAGCTCTTATTAAACACCATACTTCCTGGGTTTTCTTTGTCATCACTACCAACCTCTTCACCCCTACACTCTTCTTCCAGCTACTACGACTTCAAATATATCCCCGAAAACGTCGTGTTTACCCAAATCCGCCTTGATTCTCCGTCGCGAGAACCCAAGCGTCTTAAATCCTCATTTGGGTCTTTTCCCCCCGAACTCCTCTTTAACTGCCCCGCTGCCTTCATTCCACAACCACAATAGCCAATCTCCCTTCCCGCCACCGCCAAGTCATCATCAACCCGCCCAGCCCTCATTGTTGACTGGCAGGAAAAAGGAGTTTGACTCGTCCACAGCCTCATGGCCTACGCGGAAGCTGTCCAGCAAAACATCTTTAACCTCGCCAAAGCTCTGGTGACCCAAATCGCGCAGAAGCTGTCCAATGTATAGGTGGTGCCGTTTTCGGTCGCGATAGCAGTGAGGCTGGATGGGTGATGTCATCGAGAAGACGATGGAGATTAGAGTGAGTGACTGAAACTGGAAGTTGAAACCTGGACACATGAGACATCGACTAGGGTAGGAATTAACGGTTGAGATTAGATGATAAGTTATCATTTAATCTCAATCGTTCATTATTATTTGAAATGGGTTAGTCTAGGGCCCCGTTTTTCTAAGGATTAGGACTTGCCCCGCCCCGTATTTGACAGCGCCTTGGCCCGGCCTTGCCCGTTTACTCTCTACAATGTTTAGAATCGGCTCGTACCCGCCCCGACCAGCGGTTCCTCTACCCGTTTGCCTACCCCTATCCACAACCCTACTTAACTTGATCCGAAAGATTTGTACCTCAGATTTTCGATCTGTAACTTCCAAAGATCCACATTATCCTTCTAAAACAACATATTAAAATTTCATGACGATCCAAAGGTCGGATCATCGTTAGCTAGAATCTTCAAGTGTCGGGCCTTAACAAAATTATACCCAAACGATGAAATTTCATCAATTGGATGTCAAATATGGAAAAAAGGCATCCACATTAGTCAAGGAAGAACATGTGGGTTATCGGCCCACGCCCCGCCACCATGCGCCTTGGCCGCATCGACTCACTGGAAAATTTCACTTACTCCAAAAATTATCAAATTTCACATAAATGTATATCTCAATTAGTGGAGCAAGTTTCGTACTTGAGCTGAAGTCCAATTTGACCGGGAAACGCCTGAACTTTCCCACAAACCATCGGAACCTTAGTTTTGGGTGTAGTTCTATTCGACCTCCATACGCACTCCAACGCCTTCACCATTGCTTGGGCTTTGTTTATGGCCTCCAAATGAGTGTTTGGGTGCTGGTGATCAAAGGTAAATGTTTTAGAAAAAGGTGGATTACCACAGGTGTCCATCGTACCCATCAGTGAAGTTTTTCTCAAAACTGGGGTAAAACCCAGTCGGGTTTGGATGAAATTGGAAGCAGGGACGGCGCTGAGGTATTTGGTGGTGGTGGTTAGCCGACTTTCAATGGAGAAATCGACGAAAATCTCGTCAGAAACCATAAAACCCGTCGGGTTGCAAGGAGAAACGGGGGAGATGGATAATCCGGTGCTTCTCACTCTCTCATTTCCCTTCTTTTCCTTCTTTTCCCATTGGGCAGCCTTCTTCCTCTCTCCTCTTCCATTTGGCCCCAACCTCCCTCTTTTTTCCTCATTTTCTCCCCTCTTCTTCTGTCCATCTCTCTCATTTCTTTCCTCTACTCTTCATCACAATCGTCCACGTGGCTTAATTAGATTGCTTCAGAAAATCTAGAGCCTTCTAGAGTGAAGGTTAAATTTACTAAAATGCCTCCGACTTTAAACGTTAATAACTCATTCGTTATAACTCCAAATTGCGTTCCGTTTACTCTCACGCGCTCATATCGATGAGTATTATCCAAATACGTAAAGAAAAGAGGAAAATATACGCAAATCAAATACATCCTTGAAAATTCCGTCTAGTCCATTAAGGTCGTTTTCGTCCTTTTACTTAAATAAATTTATGCGCCGCAAATATAAACTCATCGAATTAATAATACGAAATATGTAATTTTAAATAGTGAAATTTGGGGACGGGATTTCACAGGGAGTATAGTGGTAGCCAATAATTGGGTGAGGCCATTGGAGTGTAGAGGTAGCAGTGGTGGCAACAAAAGTAGTGGTGTTTGTGATAGTGGTAGTGGTAGCAGCGGCGGTGGCAATGATGGTAGTGGTGATTATGCGGTGGTGTCAGGTTGGTGGTTTGTAGTTGTAGGTGGTGGCAACGATGTGGTTAGGGCTGTAAATTGGCTCGAAATAGTTTAAACTCGCATCGGGTTTAGCTCGTGTGTGGCTCATCGAAGCTCAGTTCGTGAAAGAATTGAAAATGTTTATTAAAGGCTTAACTCCATTTTTATGAAAGTAGCTTTTAAAAGCAACATGAATGTTGCTTTTAAAAGTTGTTGTTTGGAAGCCATTACTTTGAAATTAAGCAGAATATTTTATTTTTACTAAACACTTTTTATGCTTAACTTTGAAGTAAAATAGTTTTTTGTGAGAAAAACATTACCAAACGGACCTTTAAACTGCCACTAAAAACATACATTCTTTTGTTTTTAATCAAACTTAAAACCTACATGTGATCTAAACTCTTTTTATCCCATTAAATTATAATCTTCAATAACGAAGTTATCATCCAACATATGAAATTTAACTGAAACGGTATATATAAATCATTTGTGTAAGTTAAAAAATAGAGAAAAAAAAAATTCTAGAACAAAAATATTGTTGCGAGAAATTGATAACTAAAGTTATTAACAGCATTTACTCGTTGAAAATATAAATAAAAAGCAAAGAGACATAAATAAGGGGCATAGAAATGCGGAATTAATTTCTTCACCTAATGACTGCCGACTGCGTACGAGCATTCTGTCAACCTTTTTTCTAACTTGGCAGAAGGACAATTAATGTTATAATCTAATTTGAATAAGGTTGGTGGGTGCTCAATTCCATTATTTATTTTTTCATAAATTGCTTCAAGTCAACACCATATATCTATATTTAGTCCATGCCAGTTTCACCCTCCACCGTGACTCAAGTAATGTTAAGTAGACTAATTTTTTAGACTGCGTTTATAAATTATGTGATGTGTTATTAATAAAATATAAAATGTGATTTAAGTGAGTAAATTGTAATAATGGTCCTTCAACTTTAACCCAATTAGATCAATAATCACTCAACGACAAGTCAACGATCATTGGTCCATTAACTCATCAAAATATGCAGCTATAGTCATTTTTGTCAACTCCAATAGAAATTCTATCAAAATAAGTCACATGTCACGCACATGAAGCTGAATCAAATGACAAATATTTAAAACCAAAGGTGAAAAATTGTAGCAACGGTCCCACTTTAATCCAATTGTAGAAATGGTCTATCAAATTTTACGTAATTAGAGCGATTGTTCCTCAACTTTAACCTAGTTATAGTAATGATCTTTCCAACATGACTCATTTTGACAAAATTCTGACGAAGTTGATAAAAAGGACCATAGTTACACGTTTTAATAAGTAAAGGAACTAATAATTATTAATTTTTAGTTGAGGGATCATTGTTCCAATTGAGTTAAAATAGAAGAACTATTGCTATAATTTTTTTTATTTAAATTGACGGTCTCCATAGCTTAACCCTTTCTATACTTGTGAGGAACAATTAAAATTCATTGTACACATTTTTAAGGAAAAAAAATTACTAGTTTAAACAGATAAATGTACCCATTTGATTGTTACTTGTTTAAAGAATGAATAGGGTAGTTTAGTAGGTTAAATGAGTTGTTTTACTTGGTTGTTTTAACTAATTTGGTGGAATCCTTTTTTTTGGTCAAATTCAAATGTAAGTTTTGCCATGTTCTCTCATCTGTCTTTTTTTTTTAACTCACTTTATAATTTAAATATGGATAATAAATCAATATAAAGTAGGTGGGCAAGAAAGACAGGTGGATGAGTGCTGCACGAGAAGAAAAGGTGAGCCTGACCCACTGTTATCGCAACATAAATGTAGAGGTTTTTCATTTTTTATAATTTGACTTTTAAGTGTTATACATGTACATATATACAGGTTCGTTAAGAAAAGTGATTTTCAATTTTTTTTTCAAAAAATGAGAATTCGTTATGCGATTCATTTCACATTAAATCTAAATGATCCGAATCGTCTATTTTGTAAGACTCGATTCATAGATTCTCACAAAAATTCAGTTCAATATGAAACCATTTGTCTAGTTAATTGTCACGATGAAATTTCAATGTTTCTTAGAAGTTAGAACATAGTTTTCGTCAATTTCTTTGAGTTCAGTTAGATGCCTCAAAATTTTTCGCTTTGGCTAATATTTGGCAAGGATGATCTATGAAGTGTAACTTAAACAATAGACAGTTCAAATCGTTGAAGTTCGATACGATGTAATCTTCACAACTAATTCCCATTTTTGAAGTTCAATATCGTATTTGGATCAAATTCTTTTTACAAATTCGATAGGCCTAACTATGAAAAGAAAATTAAAATTGGCTAGATCTCTCTCGAGTATATTTATTAAATAGGAATTGATAATTTAGTTGACAAGAGACAAAGAGGATGGATGTTAAGTTGAAGTAGTTAGGCATTGATCAAATTGTATAACTTGTGTTAGCAAATATATTTGAGGTGATATATGTTGGTATTGGGTCATAGTCATAACAGAAAGATCCCAATTTCCATGTCTCACCTCACCTCTCTAATATCTTCCAAATCGGAAAATGAAAGGTAACCAGCCACTTCCTTTGTCTCCTTACACATCTTTAAGTTTAATTGTTGGTTGATCCTTTTTCCTTTTCCATTCCATTCGTGAACTTCTTCCTTTTGCACCAAAAGGTTAATAAAGAAAAACAAGTTAACTTACCCATAACAACTTTTGCTTATTTTATATGTTTTTATCATATCTAAATTTGATAGTTAATTTGTACTAATTTAGTTAATTTCTCATATAGGAAAAACGAATATCCCATAAAAACAACTAGTGGTGGATCCAAAATCTAATCTTGTGGATCTAATGTAAAAGATTCAAGCGTGCACATCACTCAATTTTGTTTGTCTTTTGAGGTAGTTAGTCAAGCACTTGGCGGGCATGTCGTTATCTACCTAGTTCTATCTATCTACAGCTTTTAAGGCATGATGTTGAGCATCACTTGCCAAGGCTTGCCGAATTTTACCTAGAATGCATTTCATCAAACAATTTGTGCCTTGTGGGCATTCTCAAGACCCATTAGGACACCCAAGTGAATCCGCCTTGAATACAACATATAAATATATGGTTCTACCACTAATATAACATTGTTATTCGCACTTTCAAATAATCATCATGCACTCTTATTGAGTTATCATCTCACTTGGTTCTACATACACCGAGAACTTTCATATGCATGAATAAGTGTTATTATGTTATTAATCACTTATGTCAAAACTTTTGACATTCGCAATGTCTATGAAATTTAGTGCATTTGGCTAAAATGTTGAGTTTCCCGCCATATTATTAGGATAAATTAAAATTCATATATATAAGCACAAGATATTCGATGATGTTTGGGTTTATGAATTATTTGCATACAACAACCCGAAGCTGATAATGTTTGACACATGATGAGCATTCATATGTTTAAGTTTCTTGGACAATTTGTGTTTAGCGAACTTATTCAACAAACAAGCACATGTATATCCACAATGTGTCCAACACGCGTAGCACAAGACCATGCTTAGTGCAATATACACCAATCTTTCTGGATAATCAAGGTCCAATTGACTTTCCAAACGATTAGGAACTTAGTTTAAGGACTAAGTGAATTTAAATACAAGTTTCCCTGTCCTAACTTTATTTAGGACATTGTTTACACACCTTATGTGTTATGGACTCATTCATAGTATATTATATCTATATTTTAAGTAAAACCCATGCATAAATAAAACTTGCCATTTTTATTTATTAATTAATATGGAGTTGTTACATAATATCCAATATTACGAAATTGGCTTTTAGGGCACAACTCTAACATAAAATACTTACAAATACTTAGCATTATCACCATATGATAGTCAGATATGCTGTAATGACATCCAAAGAACAAATCTAACCTTTAGGTGATGTTCGTATTATTTACTTGAGAACTGTAGCCAGTCCCCGATTTTTTTTTGTTGATACAAAAGTATATTTGCATTAGGAGGTGATGAAATAAATTGGTTTCAAATTCATTATCCACAATATTCAAATTTAAGACTCTTTGTTTACAAGTAAAAAGAAATATCACTCGAACGTAGTATTAAATGACAACCAGTCCCAAAATTTAGATGAATTGTTTGTTTGTTTATTTATGTTTTTTTTTTTTTTTTTTTTTTTTTTTTTTTTTTTTTTGTCAACTAGATGAGATGATCTTCAGCAACTAACGGGAAGTTGCCGATTGAGTTGTATAATACTGTGATGTTCCAACAACTATGATAAACATTTGTTTTTCCTTGCACACTTTTGCAACATATTAATTCATACTTTAGACTCGTGGAATGTCGTATACTTAATAATGCACGATTCCCTGAAAAAGATTGAGGAACTAATTATGCTTCTCAAATTCATGATATTAACTAAGTTGACAAAATGGGTCGATCTAAACTAATACGAAATGTTATTGAAAGGAACACAACTTATTATAGTAATAGTGATCGTTTGGAATTTTACTTTTCAAATGCTCTTTTTAACACAAAAACACTTCTAATTTTTTCTGCCAAACATGGTAAAAAATAATATCCTAGAAAAAATGATTTATGTATACTTTTATGTCCCTATGTTTTTGTATATTCATATATAAAGCCGCCTTTTAATTTTCTTTTGCTTTGTTTGATACAAATGTCAGAAAATGAACTAAAACGTATGCACAAGAATTTAAAAAAAAAAAAGTTGTGTAAAAATGGTTTTACTCGACGAGAGAGAGTATGCCAAGGGCAGGCAAGAATGCATGTGTGTTTAGAATCCATGGCATGGCAAATTGGCAGAAGGAAATATTTTACAGAGATGTATATATTCCAAAATATATCCATGTGTGAATGATGGTGTCACATTTGCATAGTTTTTCTTCAAGAGGCCGACTGCATATTGTCATATGCATGCTTTGCTCCAAACGAATTAAACAATTAGCGCAAGTAGGTCATTTCATTTGGATGCTTCTCCTACAGCGCTAGTCCCCCTCCCACTTATTTTATTGATCTTGTGACCAAACATATATATTTGGGATAAATATACAGGTAAACTATATATGCATATATACACACAGTACTGCACGAAATATAAAAATTAGAAGAAATAAGTACACGATAATGTATATTTTGATAACTTATTATTTGATATCCTTGACAGAAACAGATTACACTTTATTAATATTGGAGAAACTTTTAAAGATCTTGGAAAGTGAAATGCTGAAGCTGAACCATGCATGCATGTCTGATATCTCGTGGACTCAATTATTGATGATGTATCCAGCTGATGTTACACACAAAAGTTCATATGATAATTTAGAATTATTATTAGTAATAATCACAAAATGGCGATGTTGATCATTGGAGGCTACCGACACTCGGGAGTGTTCGTTGCTAATTATATTTTAATATGTAAACACTGGATCAAATGCTTTGCATTTAGCTTGGAGTGTACATATTTTAAGCTATATAATTATATATGCTTCTGGTTAGCTACAACGTCTCACTTTCGGGTTGTGAGAATATACGTGGGCGATATATAGATTTTTATTTCCTGAATAATGATGCCTAATTGCTACTGGCTGAATTGAAAATGAGATTATATATGATATATATATATATATATATATATATATATATATATATATATATATATATATATCATGTGCCCATAAAAAAACAGCGGAGCCACTCATGAATAGTAATGGAACTATGCACAAAGTTTTCTTCTGTGATATGAGTAAAATGAGGTTATATATGATATATAATCTATTTTATACAATATATTAATCTATTTTATGTCATATATAATCCATTTTATATATCATATATCATATATAATCTATTTTATATAATACATAGATAAATAATGCTAAGTGTACACACACACACACACACACTTAGGATTATTTTTTTTTCATTAGTTAAAGACTAATATAACTGTTTCTTTTTGTCAAAAATAAAAATAAAAATTGTTTGCTACTTGAAAACGACAACTTTGGTTTTGATAGCTGAAATGTCGTTTATGAGCATAAGTACACGAAGGTGGTGATGATGATGACGAGTCGATGACGACGGTAGTGCATTGTTTGGTTTGGTCCATGAGGTCAGCCTTGCCTTTGCTTTGTTTGCTTTTGGGGTATCGACCTCAATGTCCGTAGATGCCTTCCCTCCCCTAGCTTGAAGCTTGTTGCCCTTGCTTTGTTTTTTGGTCCTATCTTGTGAAACATAACCACTACCAACTAATATCATCAAGTCCAAAACTCGAGAGTTGGTTTTGGTGACGGATGTATATGGGACTAAAACGGTCACAAAATGTCTCGAAGTTCAGAAATATACATGTGAAAGTCTTTAGAAGAACCTTCAAATGGTTGGTATGGGTCTCTTTTGTGTCCACCAAGTGTTAAATGTAATGTTTGCTCGGCATATCTCAGCAGCATTCGGCAAATTGCGTAGAGAGCACTCGACAAATTCTCGCGATAGCACTCATTAAATTGCTTTGGCATATGTCGATAACAATTGACATGTGCATAACATAGTTCAGCTAATGACAACAAGCCCACAAAGTATTTGACGAAATGCTTTAGTGTATAAACAGAATTTTTTTTGCGCGCTTTCACGATGTTTCTATTAAAAAACTTAGACCTTTAACACCAGGACCCCCAATGTTTGAATCTTGGATCCACCACTGGTTGGTATTGAGGCAAATGCCTCAGTAACAAGTCTGCTATAACAGTAAAATGTTTAGTTGAGTTATGTTGGATTATAGTGTAATTAATCATAGTTACCTAAGGGTATTATTGTACAAAGCTAAGAGCTATATATATATATATATATATATATATATATATATATATATACACACACACACACACTTAAGTGTAATGAAAGGTAAGTAATGAAAATCATTTTGTCATAATCTTTTCTCTCTCTACATTTCTGTTTCTCTCTCTAGTTTTTTATCTTTCTGTGAAGATATAGGTTTCTACAAGGTATCACGCTGCTCTGCCTCACGGCGATCGATCCTCTTCCGCTTGTTCCAATCGATGTCTGGTCATTGATTTCTCTTCTTGCTTCTTCCATTTCTTTGAAATTTGTGTTTTGATTTGATTTCTTTGTCATGGCTTCGCCCTCTAATTCGTTTTCTCCGATTGAACCGCCTTTGCCAAACCCTAACCCTAATTCCTCTGGAATTTTTGGAATTTCTGGAATTTCTTCAGCCTCGCCTCAGTTTGCCTCTCCGACGATTCAAAATATAGGTAGTATGGTTCCGATCAAACTGAAACGATTGAACTACCTTCCATGGCGTGCCTTGTTTATGTCGATTCTCCGCCAGTACAAGCTTCTCAGCATCGTTGACGACACTCAATCATGTCCGCCATTGTTTCTGCTTGATCGTTCTCTCAATCCTGCTGTTGAACTATGGTATGAAAAGGATCAGAATCTTCTTATTTGGTTGAATTCCACACTTTCTGAGGAGATCATTCCCTTCACCGTTGGTGTCTCATCCTCGCATGACCTATGGACAAAGTTGAGCAACGTTTTGGGGGAATATCTGATGCTCATATTCATCAATTACGTTCTCGTCTTCAATCTGTTCAGAAAGAATCTCAATCAATCTCGGACTATTTACAGCAAATCAAGGAGATCTCTGATTCTCTTGCTGCTGCTGGCGCTGCTGCTTCTGATTGAGATTTAATTGCTGCCACTCTTCATGGTTTGCCTGACGAATTTGAGTCTTTTATTGACTCAATTCTATTTTCGGATTTCCTCTACTTTTCTTGATGAACTTCATGGTCTGTTACTTACAAATGAGCTCTCTATGGCTCGTCGAAAGCCTCCTCTATCTTCGGTTAACACTGAGCAATTTCAGGCCTTCTTTGTGCAGTCTCAGGCACCTCTTCTTCCAACTCCTCCTCAGGCATTCTCTACTCAACAGCAACCTCTACACAATTCCTTCAGGTATAATTCTAATCGTGGTCGTACTCCCAATCGTGGCAACAGAGAACCACATCGTGGGACTTTCTTTCGAGGCTACTCTGGCAATGGTCGCGGTTCTCGAGGCCATTCTTTTGGTTCTCGTGGGAATTTTCAGTCTTCTTCCTATACTGGTTTCAAGGTTCCTTGTCAAATTTGTGGTTCCACCAGTCATGAAGCCATTGATTGTTTTGATCGAATGAATCCTGAGATTTTTGGTTGCGTTCCTCCAGCAAAGTTGGCTGCTTTCTGTGCGCACCATTCTTCTAAATCCAATCCCTCTTGGCTGATTGATTCTGGTGCTACATCGCATATTACCAATGATATTGCAAATATCTCAGCTCCCTCTCCTTATACTGGTGAAGACAAAGTCTATATTGGTGATGGTAAAGGTCTGTCCATTTCTCATATTGGTCATTCTTCTTTGAATACTCCACATGGTTCTTTTCATCTCAGTAATGTCTTACATGTTTCTCGCATGACTCATAACTTATTGTCTACTTATCAATTTTTAAAAGACAATAATTGTGCATTAACTCTTGATCCTGATGGATCTGCTGTAAAGGATTGTGTTTCGGGGAGGATGCTTTTGCGGGGACCGGTTAAGGATGGTTTTTATCCTCTTCAATCCTCCAGCTCAACTTCTATGGTTCCTTCGGCTTTTCTCAGTGTCAAAGCTCCTATCAAAGTTTGGCATCAGCGACTGGGACATTCCTCTTCATCAATTTTCCGGAATCTCTTGTCTAGTAATAACGTTGTATTACAAGGAAAGTCTGCAATTAATTTCTTTTGTACTGATTGTGCTCTTGCAAAGAATCATAAACTTTCCTTTTGTGTTTCTCGTTCTACATCAACTCATTGTTTAGAGTTGCTTCATTGTGATTTGTAGGGTCCTGCCTCTTGTACTTCACCTAATGGTTTTCGGTACTATCTGTTACTGGTTGATGATTACAGCAAGTATAGCTGGTTTTTCCCTTTAAAGGCTAAGTCTGATGCCTTCTCTACATTTGTTGTATTCAAGTCTTATGTTGAAAACTCCATTAGTACCACAATCAAGACCATGTGTACAGATTCAGGGGGTGAGTTTACTTCCACGGTGTTTAATTCATTTCTTGCTACTCATGGCATTCTTCATCAGCTGAGTTGTCCCCATACGCCTGAACAAAATGGATGTGCTGAACGAAAACACATATATCTTGTTGAAACTGCACGCACTCTACTTGTTGCTTCACAGGTTCCTTACCTCTATTGGATGGAAGCATTCTCCACAGCCTTATATTTGCTTAATCGGCTACCAATTTTTGGGTTGTTCAAGTCTCCATGGGAGTTTCTTTTTCACCAACCTCCTGACTACTCCCGACTTAAAGTTTTTGGCTGTAGCTGTTTTCCCTGGCTTAAGCCGTATGTTCAGTCCAAATTGGATCCAAAGAGTGAGTCATGTGTCTTTGTGGGTTACAGTCTGCAACATAAAGGCTATAGATGCCTTAATCCAACAAATGGTCGGATCTATATCTCTTGTCACGTTGTTTTTTATGAAGGCATTTATCCATTTCACAAGGGCACTCCATTGTCCTCCATTTCTCCTGCTTCTGTTAGCTTACCATCAGTTGACTTGGAATTTTCTGTGCCTACCTCTCATACTCCAGCTAGTCCTGATCTTAATCTGTTCTCAAGTTCTCATATTGCCTCTCACACTGTATCTTCTTCATCTGCTCCCAGTGTCTCTGATCACAGTGTCTCTTTGCCTGATGCTTCTGTCTCTGCTCCAAATCCTAGTGCTCTTAATACTCATCATATGGTCACACGATCTAAAGCTGGCATCTACAAGCCGAAGGCATATTCTGCTACTAAACATCCTCTCCCTGTTGATCTTGAATATGTTCCTAACACATACTTGCAAGCTTCTAAATTCCCTCATTGGCGATCTGCCATGCAAGATGAATTCAATGCCTTACAAGCTAATGGCACATGGTCTTTAGTTCCTGCTTTAAGTTCTCAGAATTTTGTTGGTTGCAAGTGGGTCTTCCGCATAAAAAAGAAACCTGATGGCACAATCGACAGATACAAAGCTCGCCTTGTAGGCAAAGGCTTTCATTAACAGGCTGGTATTGATTATCAAGATACCTTTAGTCCGGTTGCTAAACCAGTTACCATCCGAGTTCTTCTCTCTCTTGCAGTTTAATTCAATTGGTTCTTAAATCAATTGGATATCGGTAATGTTTTTCTTCATGGTGATTTAAAAGAAGATGTGTATATGACTCAACCTGCGGGGTTTATTGATCCTTCCTTGCCTCAACATGTTTGTAAATTACGGAAGTCTCTCTATGGCCTCAAACAGGCACCAAGGGCTTGGTTTGACAAGCTGTTTCAAGTTCTGCACACTTTTGGTTTTGTTCAATCATCTTCCGCTGCTTCCTTGTTTGTGTTCAAAGGTCCTGCCTTGGTCATTGTGTTGGTCTATGTCGATGATATTCTTGTTGCTGGTCCCAACACTGCTCTTTGTCAATCTTTCATTCAGAAATTAAGTGTCATTTTTCCAGTTAAAGATTTGAGGCTTTTGCACTATTTTTTGGGTCTGGAAGTTCAACAAACTTCTGAGGGTATCTTTCTTCATCAACATAAGTATCTTCTTGGTCTTCTTACTAAGACAGCTATAGAAGGATCTAAACCTTGCTGCACTCCTCTCAGTTCTACTAAGCTGGACCATAGTGGACCTCTCTTATCCAATCCCCCTACTTACAGATCTATTGTTGGCGGTCTTCAGTATCTAACCTGGACGCGTCCTAATCTCTCATTTGCTGTCAATCAACTCTGTCAGTTTATGCATGCTCCACGGGATCAACATATGCAAGCTGCAAAAAGGGTTCTTCGATATTTGAAAGGCACTATTTCTCAGGGCATTTGGTTTTGGACAGGTTATCTTCATCTCACGGCTTACTCGGATGCTGACTGGGCAGGGTGCCCCATTTGATCGCAGATCCACTAGTGGTTATAATGTCTTTCTTGGTTCCAATCTTATTAGTTGGAGCGCAAAGAAACAAGCTACTGTTGCTCGATCCTCAACCGAAGCTGAGTATCGGTCCTTGGCACACACTGCTGCTGAGCTCACTTGGATCTGCAAGATATTTCATGATCTTGGTTTCTCTTTGTGTTCTACTCCCATCTTATGGTGTGATAATATCTCGGTTATATCACTTGCTTCGAATCTTGTCTTTCATGCCCGTACAAAACATGTTGAACTTGATTATCATTACATTCGAGAGTTGGTTCTTGCAAATCTTATTCAGGTGCAGTTTATTTGTAGTGCAGATCAGTTGGCTAACATTTATACTAAATCTCTGTCTAAAAACCGGTTCTGTTTCTTAAAGTCCAAGCTTCCTATTGGCACTCTTACTAAGTCCAATATTAGCTTGAGGGGGTGTATTGAGGCAAATGCCTCAGTAACAAGTCTGCTATAACAGTAAAATGTTTAGTTGAGATATGTTGGGTTATAGTGTAATTAATCATAGTTACCTAAGGGTATTATTGTACAAAGCTAAGAGCTATATATATATATATATATATATATATATATATATATATACTCAAGTGCAATGAAAGGTAAGTAATGAAAATCATTTTGTCATAATCCTTTCTCTCTCTACATTTCTGTTTCTCTCTCTAGTTCTTTATCTTTCTGTGAAGATATAGGTTTCTACAGTTGGTCCAGTGGACAACGAGCAACTTCAACTCTAGTTCGAACTCTTGTGGCTATATTTTTTAGGTCACCAACTCTACTTTGTTGCACTGTTTAATCTGAAGGCCAAATGTATGTTGTCTCCATATGTGTTACAAGTGGTCCAAAGCTATATGAGAAATAAGATTAGTCTATGATCAATTTGTGATGGAATACCTCATGCATTCGAATAAAATAAAAAAATTATCAAGGACAATGTTAACATTTCCCAGATTTATAAGGTGTACGTAGCATGTACCCCGACACTACTTGTGTACTACATATGTACGTAGACCAAATAAACGTACATTAGTTTGTCACAAGCCATACATTGATTGTTTTGAAAGGAAAATAATTACATATATGATTTTTAGTTTGAAGAAAAAATTATTTTCACTATGACTAATACTAAAGGTATGGTTGTAATGGGAAAAGATACCTCGACAACCAGAAGATTTTAAAAAGGGCATTTCAAAAGCTCAGTTGGCAAAAAAAAATCTATTCACAGATTTATTTTTAGTTTTTACGCAATCTTGTAATTTTTTTTGTCATAATTTTTTTCCTTTATTCGATCCGACACACTCAAAGTACGTTAAATTTTCTCTAAAATATTTGGTTTGAATTTTTTTTCCCTAAATTATGATGTTATCAAGAATTTGTGAAAAGGCCAACACTAAAAGACATGGTACCTAAATTCCAAGTGTTGTGGGTTCATCTTCATCACAATTTTATTATGTTTGTGTGCTGATGAAAAAGTACTAAAATTCGTAACACTTTTTCTATTTGAAGGCGCTTTATTATTGCCTCTTATTTTTTAGGGGGTGATCGGGGTTGTGTGGCGATACTCGCAAAAAATAACGGACTATTCGCTCTTTTGGAGGTTTTCGTACTGAAGTTATAACATTTGAATTTGTCTTAAATTTATAAGGTTAGGTATTTCATATGATCAACCTCTTTGAGTTTGTTTTCCAGCTTGTGTTTCAACGACATTGCCGGTTAAGGTGGTCAAGCTACCTGCACCTGTCTGATCTGATCGTTTAGCAGCTCTTTCTAAGAGACGGGAATGCAAATAAAAAACATCGCCTAGAAAAGCCTAATGGCCTGATTATCGTCGTAACAAAATTACATTTTGTCAATGTTCATGCTAGAAAATCTTAAAATATTTTTGCTGCTGAAAAAATTTTCATGTCAAAAATCACTATTAACCTTAGAATTAGCCAATTTGAGATTTTTGTCGGGTTTGAATGATAAAGTGTGAGTCACTTATTCATATTTTCAATGTTGGACTCATTATTCAACATTTTTCTTCAATTTAGCTCTTGAAATGTTTTTGTTTTATAACCTACGGTTGTCGAAATATTTATTTTCTTTCTAATTTACTATAATTAAAACAACTCGCGTCTCCTTGGATCAATTCTACTTTATACTATCTCTTACTTTCATTGGTACATAGTTAATGAATACTTACTTGAAAAAGAAACCCATAAAGCAACTGCCTTTTATGTCACTATAATTATATTTTGCAATGCAAGCATCAATAGTGATGCAGGAGAAATAGTGAATACTTAGTATAAAAGAAAAGGGTAAAGGAAAAGAGATAAAAAAAAAGGGCAAAAGCTAGTAATCAATAATTGTTGCAAAGAAATTGTAATAATATTTGATGGGGTGACTGAGGTGGAATGGCCTTTTAGGCTTTAGCTTTCTTTTGAGCAACTCAACCCACTGAAACTGCATTTGTCCCACTCTTTTTGCAGAGGTGGTGCATGAGCACAACAACTGAGATTTGGGATGGTTTCCACTTCAAGGGAAACAATCCGATTGGAGGAGCATGGACAAAGGTGCTTATTGCTTCTTGTTTTAATAGCCAATGACTACCTTTCTATGAAAAATGTTAAAGAGACTCTCTTAAAGTGGGACTCTCCATAGACTCTTTGGCACCTCAAACTTTAACGTCAATTTATGTGTCAACGTTATAAAATAGTGTGCTAAAAACATGAAGTGGTAAAGAATTGCTGGAAACTCTCGCTTTTGAGAGAGTCTCTTTAGCATTTATTTATCTTTCTATAATTCCATTGTCAAACCCTCCTTTCCTTTGTGTTTATTCTATTTGTGTGAGTCATCAATTGGCATTCTTCCATGCTGCATTTCTAAGTCATTTCTTATTGGGTAAGCTTCTTGATCACCTCCCAAACACCAAACAATGCATGTTAGTTATGATGGTTATCAAACACATGGCAAGTCACCAATCGAATGATAATATGTTGTTTCATATTTACCTTCCAACGATGCACTCATCACAAGTAAATATGGACAAACATACGAAGACATAGAAAGATAATCATAAATATTTGGCTTTTTAGTCAAAATGATCCTTAAGATTTCTATAATTCCTCACTTTGGTCCCTGAGATTTGAAATCAATAGAAGTGGTTTCTGGGTTTGTCCATTATCAATCACTTTGATCATTATGCGAAAAATTGTATTAAATAAGGATCAAAATGACAAAAATATTCTAAAGTTAATAAACAATGGGCAAAATAATTTGACAGAAATTGAGGGTATTTTTGTTATTTTATATTATATTTAAGGTAGATTTTTCACAAAATGATCAAAATAGTTGACGGTGGACAAACTCACGGACCACTTCTATCGATTTCAAATCTCTAGGACCACTTCTATCGATTTTAAATCTCTGAGATTAAAGTAAGAAGTTATACCAATCTAAAAAACTATTTTGATAAAAAAAGCCTACAAATTTTTAAACGCTTGGTGGAAATAGTTACATAGTAGCTTGATCTTTGCCACCACGAGCGTATCTATTCGAACAATTCCTGGTGTTGAATAACTAGTGGGAGACCCGTCAAAACTGATCTTCCCAGGTTTATAAGTTAAAACATTGTGCAACTCCCAGCTGGCATTTATCTAATAAAGTCAAGCATATTATTTCTAGTAGATGGCTTTTAGTTTTACCACATCCACAGTAGTAAAACGCAGTAATGTTTACGCATTACGTATGTGTTCGATTAACTCCTAACGCCATCTTTTGTCAAAAGAAAAAGAAACATATTATTTCTAACTTAATTGACTAGGTTACTTGTAAAATAACAATTTGACTTGGGGTTTGGCAACTAATCCTACTAACCCCAGGTAAAGCTGGATTAATTATAATTAACCTTGCTAAAATCAAGAATACATACATAGGCTTGCAAATTGAAAGTAGATTAATTCTTTATTATTTGCATCGGATTCTTAATTCTTTTCATCTATTCTCAGGGCCGGTGTCTATCATTGGCTAATTAGTCCATCAAAACACGTGCCAAATACCAACTAGTATTCTGCTACTCTATCATCATTCATCACCCAATTAAACTACTATAAACTAAACTAATTTGACCACATTATATTTTATATTTCTCAGCAATAATAATAGAATAGTATTATTTACACACTCATTTTTATTGTACACTCACACTTCTGATTTTGGCTCATTGATTTTTTTTCAATTAATTCAATATGACGATCGAAAATTCAAATGAGTATGTGAGAAATAAAAATGTGTGTGAGTAGCATCACCCTAATAATAACACAAAAGTTAACGCTGATTTTTAGGTTAGCAAACTACAATACTAAAACTTTAGTGGGCTTGGGATGTGAACTATAATGAAAATGGATACAAAGATGTAAGTAGTTCACCCCTCAAAACTAGGATATGTCTGCTGTGCCGTACAAATTCTATTAATTGCTAGGCTAAAAATAGCGCTCTTCTCATACATCAATTCTATCTCTCTTTTTGTCCGACCCCTATATTGGAGGCTTTTGGCCCTTTATAGGCCTTTAGTGAACCGCTCAACCTTGGTCCTCCACTTAGCATTCAATGTGCCGCCTCTATAGACTAGCTTACTAACACATTTTCACATGCTAGCCAGACATTCGACTATGAAGTGATGGGTATCGAGTCGAGATAGCACACATTCCCAGTGTAAAGCGGACTAAGGCTCCCGGTTTGCCTCGGTTATCAAACCTAGTCTCTCCGAGCGCGTTCTAACTCTATTTATGTTGCTGCTGATGACTTTGGGTCGCCAAGGGGCTTGATTAACGTTTGAGTAGACCTTTTCTTGGAGACTTATGTCATAAAGCTATCCGTTTGCTCACGTACTCTTGCTGGTCGGTAAGCTCTTCATATACCATGGTCAGTTAATGTCTGCCAAAAGGTCGGTTTTCAGCGCTTAGACATATTCTTTTCTAAGCCCCATGGACCTTGGCCTCTTGGCCTTCCATGGAGTCTGACTTTGCCTTGGGCTCTTCGTGGGTTCTCTCCAGGCCGGCATCTTCATGTGCGCCTAAAAGTGCCCAACATTAACAAAGACCACACAAGATTATGTGGCACCTCCACTTGGCTGTAAGATTAGAGAAATGTTAATAATCTTCTCACTTTTTCGTTTTACATTTTTGCCTCATTTTTATCTATAGTGTTTGCTTGATCACCAAAATCATCTAATTCTTATCCACCCTTTAAAGGTTAACTATGTTTCAACAAAACAAAAAAAAGAAGAAAGATTAACTATGCAAAACTAAATTATAAATTAGTTAATCGCTGTATTAACATTATTACAATTATAGTGTTTAAGTACGAAACATGATTCGTTTATTTTTTAAAGGGCCGTTCAATGGCTAAATGATTTCAAATGTAGTTTATATTTTGTATAAATGATTTCTAGAGAATGACTCTTCCTTTTACCAATTGTTAAAGGGCATCTGAGGTAGGGATGGATAAAATACCGAAAATCACAAACCGTAACTATTCTATACCGACAGTAAACCTAAAAATGAGAGGGGAGAGCATTAAATTTGAGTGAAAAAAACCACAACGGTACTCGATCACTAACCCTGCTGACTTAAGAATTAAAAGTTTGGATCGTTGTGCAAAATAGAATGAGAAAATTGGCAGCACTTTTCCGATTAAAAGTCCAGCGGGATAAAATTAAACTAATTCACAATCAGGGATTTTCATGATTGCTAGCCACAATCGATAAACAAAGGTTTTGTTGAATCACATTGATGACACTTTTTCTTTTTTTTTGGGGAAACGACATTGGTGGCGACACTTTGCCGGATTTATTATGACTATAAATCACAGGCAGAGGAAGAAAGCCACGTGGAAAAGGAGCCTGCACAACAACACGTATTCTGTGGGTCCCGTAATCGCAATCAGAACGGTGGGTCCCGTCCCCACAGGAAAACTTTTCTGACCTTGATTGACACAGCTGGCTGTACCTTAGTTTGTCTGGTGGAGATTGGAAAGCAAAAAGATATGAAAACCACCCAATACAAAAAGAAAAATATAAAAATGAAAATCCTTTGTTTATTTAAATTCGTCGACATCGTAGTAGATACGAGTTGATCGGACAGTGCCAGAGGTGCCACGTGTATTCAGGACCCCGCGTACTGCCAGTGGAAACGATTTTTGTATCCGTAGTTTTCAGAGTAGCTGTCAGAGCAGTAAGTGGACCCAAAAATAATATTTTCCCTTAAAATAATAATTTTGTAATTTTAAAAAAAAAAAAATTGTTGTCCTGGGGTTGAGAGCCTTGCGGTGTTGCCCCATGTGAAATGCTACTTTGTCGGTGCCAAAATAAAAATTAAGAGAAAAGCCCGCGTAATTTTCTAGCGAAAATTAAAGGAAGGTGCATTCAATTTGTACGAAAAATAAAATCTTTGATTTGAATATAACCTTTAACCAAGGTCTAAAATATCTACGATATCGAAAATATCGGTAGTATAAAAATTCGGAAATTTTCATGGAAATATCGGGATATTATCGATATCGATAAAAATTGAATAAAAACCACAAAAATTGTAAGAAAAACTTGAAATTTTTTATTGAAACTTTGCAGGATGTTTATTTAGTCAATTATATATTAGTTTATCACAAAAATTTAGAAGGAAATGTATTACATGATGGATTTAACTGATTTAAGTTGATTATATAGCGAGCTTTCAAACATTGTGAGTGTAGAAAATATGTAAATATTTTAGCATATTTTCACAAAAACATAAGTGATATGGTGGTTAAGGTGTTGAAGGAGTAAAATGGGAGGAGTTCGAATCCCTTTGGTGTTTTTTTAAATATAGAAATTAAAAAAACACGAAAATTTCGATGAAAATATCGAGATATTATGGATATTTTAGACCTTACCTTTAACTCATTGAAAACTACTTTTTAAATAAGTGAAAATGTTTTTTATAAATTAAAAAAAAAAACACTTCAATTATTTTTTATGAGAAGTACATAATTAATATTTAAAAAAAATACTTTAAATACTTTTAAAGCTCAAAAATATTTTTAAAAGCGTTTTTTACTCATTTATTACTTTTTTAAAGAAAATATGTATAGTAGTTGTTTTTTGGGTGCATATTTGCCATCGCACAAGACAAAAATTATTAATTTTGATGATGGTATTAAATATCGATGATATCGGAAATATCGGTAGTCCAAAAACACGGAAATTTCGATGGAAATATTGGGATATTATCGATATCGATAAAAATTGAATAAAAATCACGGAAATTGTAAGAAAAACTTGGAAATTTTTATTGAAACTTTGCAGGATGTTTATTTAGTCAATTATCTATTAGTTTATCACAAAAAATTGGAAGGAAATGCCTTGGATGATGGATTTAACTTATTTAGAGCAGCTCCAGTGGGAGCATTTGCTCGGGGGAAGGTGAGCAAAAAATCCACGCCACCCGGCCTGCAGTGCTCCAGTGTGGTCCGGCCCGAGGGAAGGTGAAGGCCCGAGGGACGGGCCAGTGAGGAATTGACTGACCCAGCCACCCAGTGGATGGTGACGTCAGCTGACGTCACGACATTTTTTTATTTTTTTTCTGTCAGGCGCGTGCACCCCACGCGCGCGTGGGGGCGCGTCGCTGACACCTTTTCAGAAAAAAAAAAAACTTTTCAGAACATGTTTGTTACCGTTGGGAAGCCACGTGGCTTCCCACGGTCCGTTCGATCCCAACGGCTCTTTAATTTACACCGTCCGATTTGCAACGGTAATAAAAATAAAAAATACATATTTAATATCAACCGTTGGATCTCAGATCAACGGTTGATATTATTCCGTAAAAAATAGTAAAAAATAGTAAAAAATCTGTAAAAAATTGTAAAAAAATCGTAAAAAATACTAAAAAATAGTAAAAAATTTGTAAAAAAAATGTAAAAAATCTGTAAATTTTTTTACTTTTCTATAAATACATTGTCATTCACATCTTCCTTTTACACCACAATTCCATATTTTCTCAACTATTTCTCCTCACATTCCTATCTTTCTCTCAAACTTTGAAGCCAATTTTTTTTTCAAACAAAATGAGTACTGGTGCAGGTACGAATTGGACGCTTGTTGAAGATGTTGCGTTGTGTGCTAGCTGGGTTAAAATTACTCATGATTCACTTTCGGGTAATGAGATGCAGTTGCGAGAAATGTGGAGTCTTATTCATACCATTTATATTGAGAAAATGGGTGGGCAAAGAACCAAAGATTCACTGTCCAGTCGTTGGAAATTACTTAATATATCGTTTAGTTTGTGGAGAGATGCGTTGACACAAGCTAGTTCTAATCTTCGAAGTGGGGAAAGTTTAGCGGATCAGGTAACAATATATTATTTATTTTTTTGTATTATTTAATTGTTAGCTAGTTTCATTATAATTATTTGTTACCTACTTTTATTATAATTATTTGTTAGCTATTTTCATATTATTTATTGCTTTGTATTAATTATTTGTTACCTCTTTTCATTATAATTATTATGTTGTATTCATTATTTGTTAGCTAGTTTCATTATAAATATTTGTTATCTATTTTCATATTATTTATTTGTTTGTATTAATTATTGTTACATATTTTCATTATAATTATTATGTTGTATTCATTTTTTGTTAGCTAGTTTCATTATAAATATTTGTTATCTATTTTCATATTATTTATTTGTTTGTATTAATTATTGTTACATATTTTCATTATAATTATTATGTTGTATTCATTTTTTGTTAGCTAGTTTCATTATAAATATTTGTTATCTATTTTCATATTATTTATTTGTTTGTATTAATTATTGTTACATATTATCATTATAATTATTATGTTGTATTCATTTTTTGTTAGCTAGTTTCATTATAAATATTTGTTATCTATTTTCATATTATTTATTTGTTTGTATTAATTATTGTTACATATTATCATTATAATTATTATGTTGTATTCATTTTTTGTTAGCTAGTTTCATTGTAAATATTTCTTATCTATTTTTTAGCTGGTTTCATCATAATTATTTAATCTCCCGCATTGTATAGGAACTTCAAGCACAAGCTTGGTATGGTGCCAAAACCAAAAGCAAAAACAAAACATTCACCCGGTTTGAATGTTGGAATGTGGTCAAAGATTGTCCTAAATTCAGAGTTGTGCCTGTCGGTCCAGAAGTTTTCATGAACAGCACCCCTCTACACTCTACACCCGACCATGCCTCGCATGATCATGATGAAGATGATGCAGAAGAAGTGCCTGAAACGCCCCCCGTTGAACAAGCGTCGGGGTCAACCCGTTTTCCAATTAGGCCTCAAGGTAAGAAGGCTGCAAAGAGAAAAGGTAATACTTCAAAGAAAGATTATGGAAAGTTTATGGAAGACCTTGCCCGCCAAGGTGAATTGACTTTGGCCCGAGAAATGGCTAAATATGAGGCCGACAAGGCTAGAGAGGATGCAAAATCTGCAGCTTTTCAGAAAAAATTTGAAGCTGATGAGAGAGAAAGAGAACTACTTCGGCAAGAAAGGGAACGTAGAAGAGAAGAAAGAATGGTTGAACAAGATCGTAGCATTATGAAAGAGCCTTTAGAAGGGAAGTCTCCAAATTCTAAATATTTTTGGAAGTCAGAGAAAGAAGACGTGGTGCGAAGGAGGCGTGCAAGAGAAGCGAGAGCAAGAGGAGATGGTCCTAGCACGACAAGAGGAGATGGTCCTAGCACGACAAAAGAATATCATCCTAGCACGACAAGAGAAGATCATCCTAGCACCACAAATTGGTTAAGTGATGATTATTGAATTTAGGTTGTAATTTCTTATTGATTGAATTTAGTACTTTATGTTGTTTTCAATTTATCGAATTTAGTAATTTATGTTATTTCCAATTTATTGAATTTAGTACTTTATGTTATTTCCAATTTATTGAATTTAGTACTTTATGTTATTTCCAATTTATTGAATTTAGTACTTTATTCATAACACATTTAAACACACCAAATAAAATAACATCAACATACCAAAGAAAATTACATCACACACCAAATAAAAAGCACACTAAATGAACTAAATAAACACACGACATGAAATAAACACACGACATGAAATAAAATAAAACACCCCAAATAAAAACAAACACTAATGAACTTAAGTATCTTCAACACCCCTAATTTTCCACTGGTGTTCTATCAAGTCAATTTGGCGAGTATTGTGCATATATGGCCTTTGCATTGCAGTATATCGTTGAATGACTCTATCATTGTAACGTCCATCCCGCAGTATTGGGTCGTGTTGCACGGGTTCTTCGGTGGCGTCATGAGCACAATATATTCGTGTTCTGGAATTGTTCATCGTGTCTGGCTCATATTCATCAACAGTGTCATAATCGTACTCATCTTCCACAATCATGTTGTGAAGAATGATGCACGTCATCATGATAGATCGAAGCGACTCCACATCAAACATTCTGGCAGCACCCCTAACAATAGCCCAGCGAGCTTGGAGTATACCAAAACAACGCTCCACATCCTTCCTGCATCCTTCTTGACAGCTTGCAAAGTATTTTTCCTTTGCACTTTGTGGACGTGGCACTGTTTTGACAAAGCATTCCCACCTTGGGTAAATGCCGTCTGCTAGGTAGTATGGGCCGTCGTACTTACGTTCGTTGACCCAGTATGTGACTTTTGGTGCCTTTCCTTGTAGGACTTCATCGAACACTGGGGATTGGGCAAGGACATTAAGATCATTTTGAGCTCCCGGAACCCCGAAAAAGGCGTGCCAAATCCAAGTATCAAAAGATGCCACCGCCTCCAAAATGATACTTTTCGATCCTTTTCTGTCCCCATAAGCGCCTTGCCATGCACTTGGACAGTTTTTCCAAGTCCAGTGCATACAATCAATGCTTCCAATCATCCCTGGAAAACCTCGCATCTCGCCATTCTTCAAAAGCCTTTCCAAGTCCATATGAGTAGGCCTCCGGAGGTACTCATTGGTGTAGATAGATTCGATTGCCGAGCAAAACCTCATCAGGGACTCAAGAATGGTTGATTTTCCCATCCTCGTTATCTCGTCCACTTGGTCTGCAGCTGCTCCATATGCAAGCATCCGCAAAGCAGCAGTAATTTTTTGCTCAGGCAGGAGGCCCATAGCACCAAATGCATCCGGCTTTTGCACAAAGTAAGAATCATGGTTGCAAACATCGCCCATGATTCTGTTGAACAAATGTTGTTCCATTCTAAAACGACGTCGGAAGTACGTATCAGGGAATGCACTGTTACGGACAAAATAATCGTCCAAGAGCTCCTGACCTCGTCGTTGCCTGTTTCTATCAATGTGTACAGCACGGTTGGGCCTGCAGATTTGAGCCACAGCTTGGACGACTCGACGGGAATGTGAGGCTCGTGCCATTCTTGAGTCGTCATCTCTCCGTCTACGCTCATCATCCTCTTCCATCTCATTTTGGGCCCAATCCCCGGCATTGAACATTCCTTCTGATTGGTTAAACAATTCTTCCTCTTCTTGATCGATTTCCCACATCATCTTTGAAGAAGAAGAAGACATTGGTGGTGAAGAAGGAAGCAGAAACTATGAATAATGATAGGGATTTTGGTGAAGAATGAAGTAGAAACTATGAATAAGGAAGCAGAAACTATGAATAATGACAGAGATCTTGGTGAAGAAGGAAGCAGAAACTATGAATAATGATAGAGATCTTGAGAAATTTGGTGTGAGATTTCTGAGGATGGAAGGTGGATTATATGGAGCATTTGGGCAAGGATTAGGTTGTAGATAATGCCACGTGGCATGCCGTCATTCGTTAAAAATCTAGTGAAAATCTATCCTCAAAGATGCCACCGGATTGTGACACGTGGCACAACGTGATTTGTTACAAATCTTATCAGAAATCCTTCACCAATAATTGTCCTTTCAGATAATGACACGTGGCATGCCGTCATTCGTTAAAAATCTGGTGGAAATCTATCCTCAAAGATTGTAATCGGATTGTGACACGTGGCACGACGTGATTGGTTACAATTCTTATCGGAAATCCAAAATTACAAATAAAATTATTTTGAATTTTTTTTATAAATACAAAAATCTAAATATTTTATTGCTATTGGATTTTCGGATAATGACAAATAAAATTATTATGTATTATTTATAAATAAAAAATACTAATATTTTATTGCCAATTGCCAGGGCTATTCAAGTGCAGGGGTGGAGATGCAAAAGGCAATTGCCAGGGGAATACACTGTTCATTAAGGGCAATTACTGTTCACTGGGTGGATTGAATAGTGTATTGCCTGGGGGGAGGGCTCCTACATTGGAGTTGCTCTTAAGTTGATTATATAGCGAGCTGGCAAATATTGTGAGTGTAGAAAATATGTAACTATTTTAGCATATTTTCACAAAAACATAAGTGATATGGTGGTTATGGTGTTGAAGGAGTAAAATGGGAGGGGTTCGAATCCCTTTGGTGTTTTTTTAAATATAAAAATTTAAAAAATACGAAAAATTTCGATGGAAATATCGATGACATCGGAAATATCGGTAGTAAAAAAACACGGAAATTTCGATGGAAATATCGGGATATTATGGATATTTAATACCTTGGATATGAGGCATAATCTATTGTCTTCATTAGATTATAGAATAGTGTTGAAATGCACATATTGTCTGCATTGGATGAGCTTCTTTTACAATTTTCATTTTCTTGGAGTGACATGGTTTATGAAATCTTTTGGGGAGATTTGGTTTATTAACTTGTAATTATTGCTTTAACGAAGAGGTTTATGTATAGTTTTTTCATAACTTGTTGGCTTTTTGATACGATCAAACGTTTCGTAGTAGGTACTGTATTCGATTAACATCTAAATTAGTGATTACTTGCCGATAACATAATCGTTTTGATCCAATGTGGAAGTAGCAATAAAATAAGTTTGTGAAACACTCATTTTTGGTGAGGTTGTTGATGAAAATAAATTTACTTGTTGCTTGAAACATTGAAGAAAATGATATTACCTTTTGAATTTTATACGTTTGGTTTGGTGATTTAACAAGTATCTATTAACTGTTACTTAGTACTACAGTCTAATAGTATTCTTTTTCACTTGTAAGTGAAATGTCTTAAGTTCGATTCTCAGTAAAGGCGAATTTGAACCACATTATTGCTAGCTTCTTGTGAGACTAAGCTCACCTCCCTTCCCTTAGTATAGGTAATATTGATTCTTCAAAAAAAAAAAAAAAAATACAAGTATCCATTAACTAGTTTGTTAAGCTTAATCATATGATGCAAATCATGTTTTAGTGGATTATCTATGCCCAACCAAGCCCAAAAAACAAAAACCTATATGTACAGCCCTAAATCCTCAAAGCCCAGCAGTTCACCCCTCCAACGATATTTGTTCCTAAAACTGGTTAATAATTTATTAACGACACAAAAGAATAAATTTGTCAATAGTTCCGATACATTATACTATAAAACGTTTTTAGCTATTTTTAAAACAGTTTCAAACAAGCTTTTAATAGAGTTGAGTTAATTTTAGTAAGTTTAATACTCACTTGAAAAGCGATTATGATATATGGTTTTATTTTTTTATTAATATACTTTAAAAGCATAACAAAAGAAAAATTATGTTGTATATGCATATTATACACGTGAAATGATAAAATTTCATAATAACAATATAACTTCCATGAGTTTAAGCTGTGAAAAAAGACCTATATGCATGGACAGGGCCGGTCCAAAGATTTTTGAGGCCCGGGGCAACACCAAAAAATATGCCCTAACTTCATATAAGAAAATTATTTATTTTTACACGTAAGACATTGATAAAATTATACTTAGAAAAACACTTCAAACTCAATAATTTAGAAACACATAAAGACTAATTTATTTTGTATCGAGATAAGGAAACCAAAAAACTATGAGCTTACAAGTAGATATATGAGTTTTGTTTTCCATCTGAACTTTTAAAGTGTTTTTGTATAAATCGTGATGCGTTTTTTCTTATTTACTAACCTTGCCAATATGAGACTAAAAAAATAAAGAAGTTTTCGAGTCTTTAATTGATATGTATAAGTAATGAATGGACACTAAATTAAACCTTGTGATGACAAGTCATATGGTTTGCGAATTTGCTCTAAAAATTTGGTCTATGCTAGCTAGTAACTAAAAATAAATTAACAACCAAACAAAGATTCGTAAAAACTGAAACAAATAAACACGCACATAGCATTTTAAACTTAGGACCTCTCGTTAATTTTAAACAACAAAAATCATTGCTTCTAATTAAACTTCTTTATCATTTAACCAAATTTTAAAAATTTATTTTTCTTATGAAAAGAAACTTGTAAAAATTGGAAAGTAAAAAAGCACATGTGGTGTTTTGAACCCAAGACCTCCTCATTAATTTCAAATGACAAAACCACCACTTCTAGTTAAATTTCTATGTCAATGAACCAAATTTTGTAAATTTATACTCTTATGAAAACATATATAAATATACCACCCTAATAATTTTGGTGCCCCCAATTTTTTTGGGCCCTGGACGGTCGCCCTGCCTGCACTGGGCCTGGGCCGGCCCTGTGCATGGATACATAACAACATTAACGTCCTAAGCCAATAAAATAAAAATATGTAAGTATTTGTACGAATATCCTTCTTTAGTTGGTACAAACCCTCGTGACAATATACCTGCGTATGTAAGTTGCCATCCTAAATTGCATAAGTAATTAGTCATGGTATCTGAATGGACGCGTTGCCATGCTAGTAACGTTCACACATCCAATAGCAAACTAAAAAGAAGAATAAAATATGGATCGACAATGATATATTAACATCGCTCTTGATTATTTTTTGTGCACTTTCATTGAATCTAGTTTTCTTAAATATGAATATGAATACTTCAACGGTTCATGATATAGACTCGTGATTATTTAATTTGACTTTTTGCTTCCTCATAAACTTTATGTCTTGAACTTATAATGTTGTACCAACAAGATAAGGGTGCCTTCATTACCATAAAAATCAAAATCAGAAAATGACATGTCACTCATTCCTCACTATTTGTTCTTTTGTTGATCAATAAAATCGATCACACAATCAAATTTGCATGTAAATAAAAAAGTTATTTAATTGAAAAGAAAAGAAAAAGTGTTCTTTGCAACCAAATGTGTTTCAAGAAATGCATCAGTAGTGGCGGATTGCATTAATAAAGAGGTGTTCGTTTTCAACTTCTGCATTTCGGATTCAAACTCTTTCCAATAAAGTTATCATTTTTAATAAAATAAATTATTTTCAACACATTATTTCTCTTTACTTGCAAATGAACGACTTAGGTTTGATGGCGAGTTCAATACTAAATTATTTTGGCAGATCCATTATAAGGCATGTGGCTGAATGTCATTAGTCCAAGTCTTGAGTTAGTTATAGCTGTATATTTAATAGACAAAGTCATTGCCTTGTATTCAATATCCAATTATAACGATAAGTCGTTTTTCAACAAATTCTCTATGCTTATTCAATATCTCTGCTTTTGTTATCATGGTATCTTCGCTGGTCGAGGCTCGCGTCGTCGATTGATGATCCTTCTTGCTTCCACTTGTCTACCGTCTGTGCTATTGGTTGGTTGGAGTCTTGTTTCAGCTCCGGTGCTGTGATCTGAATGTCGGCGTTTGCTATAGTGTTGATTGTTGGTGTAGTCGGTAGATCGTTTAAACCCTAGCATTTTGGGGTTTTTCTACTTGTCGATCAATTATTTTCCTCTGCGAAGGTGATATTCTTCTGTTTGGTTGTTGATAGATTGTTGGTTGTCTTGATTCTTGATCACGTAAACCCTAGTTTTTTTTTTGGGAATTCTTGATCAGTTATGTAGTTGTTTTTTTTTAATTTTGTATTGTGTGAAGAAGTTCTTGTTTGTGCTTACATACTCACGATGGTAACCCCGGCGCAATTAGTTCTCACTCAATCGCTGATTACTTCTCTAATTCCAAGTGTGGGCAATACTGTCACTATGAAATTAGATGATTCTAATTATGTCACTTGGAATTTTCAAATGGAGTTGTCATTAGATGGCAATGGAATCCGTGGTTTTGTTGATGGTTCTTTTGCTTGCCCTAACAAGTTTGTTAAGACTGATTTTTAAGGAGAAGTTGATGACAACACATTGGTGATTTCTAATGCATATAAGGTGTGGAAAATTCATGATAAAGCATTGATGACTCTTATTACTGTTACACTGTCACTTGCTGCCTTGTCTTGTGTGATTGGATGTCAGAGTTCTCAAGAAATGTTGCTGAATCTTAGAGAACGTTTCGCAAATATGACTCGTACTAGCATTGTTTAGATGAAGATTGTTTTCAGAATATCAAGAAAAAGCCTAAAACCATAGATGAATATCTTCAAAGAATTAAGAATATTAGAGATCAACTCGCTGTAGTTGGAGTTGTAATTTCTGATGAGGACATTGTAATTGTTGCTCTTCGTGGTTTACCTCCTGAATTTAACACAATTAAATCAGTGATTCGTGGCAGAGAAAATCTTGTATCCTTGAAAGAATTGATTTGAGGTCTCAACTTAGAGCTGAGGAGTCTATCTTAGAATAAGTGGCAAAGTCAGTTCCTTTAATGTCCGCTATGCTTGCTCAATCTTTAGGTTCTGGAATTCATATGGGCAGCTCATTTAGTGTGCCTTAGTTTCAACAATTGCCTTTCCCAACTCATTTTTCACAAATGAATGTTCCTGGTCATTTGGCCTTTGTGTCTCAAACTAGATCAGGGTCCTACAATAATTTCAGGCAGAATAATTACAAAAATAAAGGCAAAGGCAAAAGTTTTTTCAGGATCTTAACCTTAGTCTTCTCAGTCTCAATTCTCTAGAGGGAACCAATTTCAGTCCTAGTCTCAACCTGTGTATCAGCCTTCATGGCATCAAATGTTACCATCTCAACCCTATCAACCTCAAAAGAAGTGTCAAATATGTGATAGGAAGGGTCACTCTGCGCTCAATTGTTATCAAAATGGGTGTCAAATTTGTCATAGAGTTGGTCACACAGCTGCTACATGTTTTGATTGAGCTAATAATATTCCTCTGTCTTTCATTCCACCACATGGATATTCTTCTTATTCACAGGGCTTTTTTGTTCCATATGCTTTTGGTTTTCCATATGGTTCACTCTCTAGTATTTCACCTCCATATCAATCTTATATTGTTCTTTCTCCTCATCAGTATCATTCTTCAAGTGGAATGTCTCAATCCTACTCTCATGTTGCCATGAATGCTAAAACCACTGGATTTCCTTCAGCTCCATCACAAGAATATTGGCTGCTTAACTCTGGGACAACTAATCATTTGACCTCTGAGCTTTCCAATCTTCAAGTGGCTGCACCCTATTCTTCTACATAAACTGTGACTGGTGAAAATGGTGAAGGTTTATCTATTGTACACATTAGCAATTCCATGCTTCATACTAAGTCTTATAGCTTTAAATTGAACTCTATACTGCATGTTCCTCAGTTATCACAACATTTGCTGTCTATGAATCAACTATGCCGAGATAATAATTGCAGATGGATTATTAATTAGTCTTCTATTTGTGTGCAGGACAAGGTTATCTAGAAATTTCTATTCCAAGGGCTGAGTAACAATGCAGTTTATCCCATTCCTATGTTCAAATCTAGACAACCGACTCCAGCAGCATACTTAGGTAAAAAAATGTCATCTTCTTTGTGGCATTGTAGGTTGGGTTATCCAACAAATTCCATTGTTACATTAGCTCTTAATAAGTCTTCTATACCCTTTCATTATAATTCTTAATCTCATACTTGTACAGTTTGCTTGCAAGGCAAGTTCACTCATCTTCACTTTCCTTCTAATGCATCCAAGTTTGTAATTCCATTTGAGGTCATTCATTCGGATGTATGAGGGCCTGCACCTCAAATGTCTTTAGAAGGGTATAGGTATTATGTGTCTTTTATCGATGAGTGTACTAGATATACTTGTCTTTTTCCATTAATGAATAAAGCTGATGTGTTTGGAGTATTTGTGCAATTTCATGCATATATTCACATTTTTTTTCAATTCCAATATTAAATTTTTTCAAAGTGATGGGGGTGGGGAGTATGTTAGTCACCAGTTTCAAACCTTTCTCAACACCAAGGGTATTGTTCATCAAAGGTCTTGTCCTTACATACCAGCCCAAAATAGCTTAGCTGAGAAAAAAAATAGACATGTGGTTGAGAGCGCAATTACCTGACTTCAACAAGCTTCTTTGTCTCCTCAGTTTTAGTACCATGGGCATGCTACTGCTATTTACTTAATCAATCGGATGCCTACACCCAATATGGGTATAAAATCTCATTTTGAATCGTTGTTTCATGTGCCTCGTTGATTAGATCATTTAAGGATCTTTGGGTGTGCTTGTTACCTTTCTCTGAAACCTTATAGATCTCCTAAGCTTGAACCTAAGACCACTGAGTGTATTTTCTTAGGGTATGCTGCTCAATACAAGGGCTACATTTGCTACTCAGTTAAAGATCACAAGTTAATTGTCACTAGACATGTGCTATTTGATGAAGATAAATTTCCCACTTTATCATCAAATGTCTTACCTCATTCTAAAACATCTGTGTCTTCCCATGTAGTTCCATCCCAACACTTTTGAGTCTCCACCCATGGTTCCCATACCTTTACCAGTTGTATTTGAACATAGTCAACTGCAATTCCTGGTGTTACTCAGGCTCATACAAGCAATAATGGTGATCTTGTCATCCTTACTTCATCTTCAACCTTGCACTCTATTCTTGGGGTCTAAACTATTTTTGAGCTGTCTGCACCATCTATTTCCACTGTTGCTGGTGATTTAGAGTTACATCCACTTACTACTGCTTTTTAGGTGTCCGAGTTGCAGCAAATACCTATTTCATCTCATAATACACATCCTATGCAGACCAAGTCTAAGTCTGCAATTTTTAAGAAGAAAAGGTTTTTTTTCTGTTTAAGTGCAGTCTAATCTTGATGTACAACCACAGTCCTACAATGTTGCTTCCAAATCTGTACATTGGCAAAATGCAATGGATGAGGAAATGTCTGCTTTAATTTAGCAACATACTTGGCATCTTGTTCATTTACCTTCTAATAAGAATTTGGTAGGGTGTAAGTGGATTTACAAAATCAAGAGGAACTTTGATGGGTTGATTGCACGATATAAGGCGAGGTTAGTGGCTAAAGGGTTCTCCCAAGAAGCCGGACTTGATTATTATGGGACTTTTAGTCCTGTTGTGAAGCTAACAACAGCGAGGTTAATAATGACATTAGCTGTAACAAAAGGTTGGAAGTTGAAACAACTGGATGTAATTTTTTTTTTTTTTTTTTTTTTTGCATGGGGTGCTTGAGGAGGAAGTTTACATGGCATAGCCACAAGGGTACATTGGCAAAGCACATCCTGATTATGTTTGCAGGTTGCAGTATGGTCTCAAACAAGCCCCAATGGCTTGGAATGACAGGTTCACCAAGTTCTTATTTGTTAAAATCTTCCTATGCTGATCCATCCTTATTTGTTAAACATGATGGCACATCCTTAGTTATCTTGCTGTTGTATGTGGACGATATAATTCTTACTGGGGATAGTGATGTTCAGATTCAGACTATTATATCTCAACTTACCAAGGAGTTTGATATAAAGGATTTGGGAGTTTTGCATTTCTTTCTTGGTTTACAGATAAAGTATCAATCACATGGTTTATTTGTTCATCAATCTAAATATATCAAATAGTTGTTACTTAAGATGGATATGTTCAATTGCAAACCATGCCTCACTCCTTGTCATCCAAATAAAAAACTTTTGAAAATTGGCAGTTCAGTTTATTTAGATCCCAAGACTTATAAAAGCATTGTGGGAGCTTTGTAGTACTTACTTTCACCAGGCCGAATATAGCCTATTTTGTCAACCGAGTCTATCAATTCATGCATTCACTTTTGGACTCTCATTTTGTTGCTGTTAAGAGAATTCGTAGGTATCTCAAAGGTACAATGGATTGGGGCATATGTTTTAGACTTGGTTCTCTATCCCTCAAAGCTTATACCGATGTTGATTGGGCTGGGGAACTCAATGATCATCGATCCACTACTGGTTTTGTTATTTTCTTGGGTCATAATCCTATCTCTTGGTGTTCCAAGAAACAGCATACTGTTAGCAGGTCTTCTATTGAGGCAGAACATAGGACAATGGCAACTACTGCTGCAGAACTTGTTTAGTTGTAGCAACTACTCAAAGACTTACATATTGATAGTTCAATACCTCCCTTGTTGCACTGCGATAATATTTCTGCTATGTCTTTAGCAATTATTCTAGCCTTGCATTCCAAAGCAAAACATATTGAGATTGACTGCCACTTTGTGAGGGAGCATGTTCAGCAAGGTTGCATTTCTTTGCAGTTTGTTGCAACTGTAGAAGAATATGCAGACATTTTCACCAAATGTTTATGTTCACCTTTGTTTTTTTTTCATTGCTCTAGTCTTATGCTTGGCCGATCATAGCATAAGCTTGAGGGGGAATGTTAGGATATAAAGGTTAAAGTAATGACAGGTGTTTAGTGATTAGTGATTAGTGTGCCCATGTGACTGAATGTCATTAGTCCAAGTCTTGAGTTAGTTATAGAGCTGTGTATTTATAAGACAAAGTTATTGCCTTGTATTCATTATCCAATTATAATGATAAGTCATTTTTCAACAAATTCTCTCTGCTTCTTCAATATCTTTGCTTCCTCCATCTTCGTTATCATGATAGAGGGCAATGGTAGAACGTTTCTTTATTTTCCGTCTAATCTTTATCTTATGAGGTTTTTTTTTTTAATTCAAAATTTAGCTAAAAAGTTCAACAAAAAAAGAAAAAAAAGAGTGCTGAAAAGGCAGCACATAATTTAGCTAAAAAAAATGCAAAACCCGGATGTGGCTGCTGGGATTCGAGCCCAGGTCTCCACGGCCACAACGTGGAATTCTTACCACTAAACTACAGCCACTGATGTTAGCAAACTAGGTTAAGTTATTTTATTATAAGCTGTTATCGTTCTTTTCATCCAAAATTCCGTACTCCCAGGTTAGGGAAAGACCACCCCATCTGAAGGTCAGGGTATACTACAAATCTAGGATTTATATAGGGGGACTTAGTCTTTTTATTTTTTTTTTTACTGATCGCCCGCCAATAGGTATATATTGACGGCAACAGGACTCGAGGCTATACTTTGATCTAGTGAAGATAATGGTCCTTATTGTTCATTTACCACTAAAGTTGTTTATATATGTTTTGAGGTTGACATAAAATTGGCTTCGCTCGGCCTGATGGAGTCTGATCCTTCTAGTTTACGTACGTACAATCTTTCCGTATCTATTCCATTTTCATCTCTAGACCCTGGCTGGGAAACAACGCTTCCGATGGCTTCCGATGCGGACGAAGGGGTCTTTGAGGAGTAAGATGAATCCCCATTAGCCACTTCAGCTTCCTCTGCATTTAGAGTGGTAATGTTGAAAACTCATGCAACCACTCGGTACCCATGATCTCGAGTCTAGCTGTTGCAGATTTTGCTATGAGGAATATAACTCAAAACATGGTTGAAATCTCTTGAAAGATTATGACCATACACGACAGACGATTTCCGCACATACAGGGGAGGGGAGAGGAGGGAACTAGTCATCCAGAGAGTACCTTTATGAAGAAACGAAACGACTAAAATCTCCAACTTTCTTCGAATGCAAACTTATACATGCTGACCTGAATTGACAAACAAATAAACCATTGCAAAAGAATTTAGTAGAAACTCAAACAGTTGCATGAATTCAAGCTGCACAACCAATTTAAATTTGTAACTAGATTCATCCACACATGTTCCCATCCAAGATTTTCAAAAGCCCGAGCTTACAACGGTCTGACTTACTACTCGAGAAAATACACCAGCACTATAGATAAAAAGTTCCAAGACAAGCAAATAAACTAAAGACATCAGGCATCGCAAAATGGGGCAGTTCAGGTAGTTCCAAGCATAGGGCATTGCAGCACAACAAATCTGCAAGCCTGCAACAAAAGAAAACACAGGTTAACAACAGAAACCACTATATTAGCAAACGCTAATTCGTCAGATTATAATCGACAGCGAGTGAGAATGTAACTTCCTCTTCAATCTTTACAATGAATAAAATCTGATTTGAAGTTGAACTATTTCATCAATGAAGAAAAAGACCACACTAACCATGTTAAATTGAAGAAGAAGAAAAAGAAAATCCACAAATTTATTAACATAAACCTGCAATGTTCTGTTCTCAGCACTACAATCTCTCACTACCCATATATCAAGACAACGATCTTTAGTCCCGTTTCTCGTTGTGAACAGAACAATACAACTTTGGTCTACCGACACAGACAATTGCAGGTTAATATGAAATAAACCACTGCCCACATCAAAGGTTAATATGAAATAATAAAAACCATCATCTTTCCTGCGGAGGACAGGCCAATGAAGAGTCCCCTTAACAAAGGTCTGGGAAGCAACTCCACATACCTCACATGCAGGAGCAACAATACCAAGACTGCTCCACGAGCCCGTGGCTAGTGAATACACCCCAGGTCAAATGCCAACATAAAATAGTGAAAGCCACCGTTTGTCAAACGGGTTGCAGGCCAATGAAGAGCACCATTAACAAAAGCCTGGAATGCAGCTCCATCTATTCGAAAGAAAGGAGGAACAGAACCAAGACTGGTCCACGAGCCCTTGGCTAGTGAATTAACCTCAACTACATTGACATTTTCAGATATAAGACGGAAAAGTCTCGCAACCTTACAGTCATTGGTCATAGCATCAAAACCGAACCCAATAGTAGCATCATACTAGCAATGCATACTAAAGGTGACACCAGGCCTAGGAAGGGTCAGTGACGTTCTGATAAAGGGGTTCCATATAATGAAGTTTCTAAACCATAACGGAAGATAAAATCTGCAAGGCATACCAACCCATCACAATTCACAAACCACACGGAAAAACTCCAGTTTTTCCTTGTGGGCAATTGGAAAATCTATGTTGCAGTACTCGTCAAAAGATTGGTTACCATAAATCATACAGGAATTTTAAAATTGGGTGAGGTGGGCGCAACCTACGATGCATGGATACAATGGTTTACTCCGAAAAAAGATAATAGGGATCTTGTGATTGTGATTGTTCATCGTATATCGTGCGATCAGAAATCGTTAAGTACTATTTATATTTAATTTTAAATTTTAAAATAATTTTTAATTGTACAATGAACGGTCACGATCACGAGATTGTTAGGGTCCCTAAAAAAAGATCCTTTTCCGTTTACCTCCTCCATCTTCCGTATCTGACATGCGGGGGATACATTTCGGGAGTCAACATACATGTAGTTGACTATTGGGATACGAATATTCGACTTTCCAGATACGTTTCACACTAAATTCAAAGGATAAGCATAAAAAGTAAAAAAATAATTGCACTAAATCTGCCTTTTTTCCTCACTCGAAAATCAGTAATCAGCCTCTAGTGGGAGAGACCTTCGCCGTCTGCAACTCTAAGTGTGCTGGTTGCGTCGTCTGCAAGTGTGCTGGGTGCGTCGTCATCAACTGCAAGTGTGCTAGTTGTCGTAACAGCAAGTGTCCTGGCTGTTTGATGTGAACAGCAGAACATGTCAGAGATATCTTCAATTAATCATGTGTAACTGGCTAGATTCCCTTGGGGTGCGTTTAAATACGTCAAAGAGATCTCTTCGTGTCAAAACTTCAGGGGGCGCCTTTAATATATTGGGGGTCTCACAATGATCAAGTATTTAATCACTAACTGTTACTATTATATATGGTTTAGTTTGTACGTTAGTGGCCTGAACCTGTATCCCATACAAAATTATATAGTTTGTGTTCTTATGATTTGCTAATATTGGAAAATGATCATCCTGATTAGGATGCTAATGTTAATTTGGATGAGAATCTTGAAAGTAAGTTGGATGATTATGCTCTCTATTGTGGAAGTATATATGTCAAAAAGCTCTAAAGTGTGGTAAATGGAGAAAGATGAAATACTGTTTTTGAATGCAACTATTGTAAAAAAAAATTCAGGGGATCCTACCCTAGGGTCAAGTTTCATTGTTGAAATTTTTTGGGAATGGAACTGTGTCTTGCCACTGGATTATTGATGAAACTTTTGCAGAAATGAAAAAGCTAGTTTGAGAGTGTGAATACAAGCTGAAGAGTTCAACTCCAAGGCAAGTTTCTTTGCCCAATATTGGTTCTTTCTATTATGCTTAACCTTAAGTAAATATTGATCCAAAGAAGAGAAAGGAAACAAGTGTGCCTCTTAGTAAAGCTTTTAACAAGAAGGCTAGAGATCAATGTGTTGCTGAAGTTGAAAGGATGTTTTACACACGTGTTTTATCCCTTAACCTTGCAAAAAATCCACTCTAGCGGAACTCGTGTCTGTGCTTCTACACTTCCAAGGTATGTTCCACCAGGGTACAATGCATTGAGAACTACTCTTCTGCAACAAGAGAAGAGTCACATTCAGCGATGCCTCCAACTAATCAAGCGTACATGGAGCACCAAATGTGTAAGTTTGTGTAGTGATGGGTCGACAGAAGTACAAAGGAGACCACTTATTAATATTATGACAACTTGTGAAAGCGGGTCTATATTCTTGAGGGCAATTAATTGCAAAGGTGAATACAAAGACGATCATTGTATTGCCAACTTCCTTACAGAAGCCATTAAATAAAATAGTTGTGAAAATGTAATTCACATGGTCACTGACAATGACCCTATTTGTAGAGCTGCTGGATTACTAAGGCCCACTGTCCCAACATCTTTAGGGTGTGAACAACACATGATGTCCAAAAGATGTTGGTACATTGTGCCTCATCAAGTAATCCATCAACTCGTCAAAGAGAGACATTGTCCGTGATCACTTGAACTACATTTTCATAACCAATTTCTTTAATGGTTTCTGTAAAGAAGTTGGCATTACAATGCTTTTCTTCCTATTCACTTCGGCAATTAATTGCCTTCAAGAACATAGGCCCACTTTCACAAATTGCCATAATATTAATAGGTGGTCTTCTTTGTGCATTTGTCCACATAATTACACAGACTTACACATTTAGTGCTCCATGTATGCTAGATTGGTTGGAGAAATCGCTCAATGTGACTCCTCTTATTGCGTAAGAGTAGTTCTCAATGCATTGCAACTTGGTTGAGCATACCCTTGAAGTGTAGAAGCACAAAGATATGAGTTCTGATAGTTGTAATTTTTTGCAAGGTTAAATCATAAGCTACACGGGTAAAACATATTCAAACTTTAGCATCACATTGATCTCTAGCCTCCTTGTTAAAAGCTTTAATGGAGACCCATTTGTTCCCTCTCTTATTTGGGTCAACATTCACTTCAAGTAGAGAATAATAAAAAGAACCAGTATTGGGCAAACAAAATTGCCAAGGAGCAAAACACTTTAGCTTGTATTCGCACGCTCGAACTAGCTTTTTCATTTCTATAAGGGTTTCATCAGTAACTTATTGCAAGACGCAATCCCATTTCTAGATATTTTCAACAAATAAAACTTGACCCTAGAGTAAGATCCTTGAAATTTTTCTAACAATAGTTACATTCAAACACAATATTTCATCCTCCTCCATTTCCCACTCTTTCAAGTTTTTTGACATACTACCACAATGGAACATGGTCATCTAAATTATTTTCAACATTCTTATCCGGATTAACATTAGCATTCGCTTGATTATCAAGATGATTCATTTTTCTAAATTAACAAAGCATATACACTATAAGAATACAAACTAAAAAAATATTATAATTTAGGGGTGTGCTATCCACACACCCCATTTTACTTCTCACACACTCCTTGATAATTTATGTCCGTTGATCTTCTTCAATTCATCCAATCCGACGGCCGAAAATTAAAAATGTGTGTGAAAAGTAAAATGGGGTGTGTGGATATCACACCCCTATAATTTATATGAGAAATAGGTTCCAACACTAAACCACTCACATATAAATACAAACTAAATAACATTATAATATAATTTAGTGATTAAAGACTTGATCTTTGGGAAAATCCCAATATATTAAAGGCATCCCGAATATATTAAAGGCACCCCTAAAGAATCTATCCAGATACACATGATCGCTTGAAGAGATCTCTTACCTGTTCTGCTGTTCAAATCGAAACCCAGTTACACAGAACCAGCAGCCAGCACACTTGCTGCAGACGACGCAGCCTGAACACTTGCAGTTGCATACGACGAAGCCAGCACACTTGCAGTTGCAGACGACGGTCGACGGCGAAGGTCTCTCCCACCAAAATCTTATCAAGAAAATAAATTTTAATAACTGAAATATAGCAGAAGAAAGTTTTTATCAAGAAAATAAAAGCCTAAAATATAGCAAGAATTTGTGTAGACAAACCCTAGGAAACCCTAAGTATTCAGACAATCAGATGAAATCCAATCTTCCACTTTATAAACGTCAAATGGGTAAAATAAAAGCTCTGAAGAGATCCGGAAGAATGAAAAGGCTAAAGAACAGAAATATACCAGAGGCGCCGAAATATGGAGTTGAGGAAGCTTTTTCTTCTGATGTTGGGGAAGAAGAATGCAACTCTGAATTTGTAGCCGTGTTCTAAACCCGCGGTTTCTTTAACCCTTATACAGAACTTGCCCCGCACGATTCATATAGCGGCTACATTGTTATACCTTTTTTTGTATATTTATTTTACTGAAAATATGACTTTAGCCTATGAAACTTAATTTTTTTCACATAAAACCCAACATAAGTTTTTTACTCAAATAATACCCATTGAGTAGATTCCACATTAGCAAATTCATTAATTATATTTAACTTTACACATTAAAAAAAATTTGATGCCCAAAACACCCCTATTTGAATGTTTGGTTTACACAATTAATTACATACAAATTGAAAGGGAGAATTAATGATTTTACAAAAATAAAAAAATAATAAATTCATTGCTTAATATATAATAACAATAAAACATGCCTAATAAATGTATGAATACATGCTTTGTGTTTTTTTAGTACAGTAATACATGCTTAGTTAAGTCAATAAAATTATATTTTACATATAAATGTAGGTAAATTATTTTACACACACACACACACACACACACACCAGGGCCGGCCCTAGCCCAGTTCTACCAGGGCGACCGTCCAGGGCCTCAAAAAATCGGGGGCACAAAAATTATAGTGTAGGGTATTTATATATGTTTTTGTAAGCATATAAATTTTAAAAAAACATTAGTTAGCTTGTCAAGAAGTATAGGTAGCAGCGCTGGTTTCATTGCTCGTCCATAACATTGAGGTCTTGCGTTCGAGCTGGGCCGTGCACTCTTTTTTATTTGTAAATTTTCTCTAATTTTTGGTTTGATTCTTAATTTCTTTTTGCCTTTGATTTTTTACTAATTTTTTGTTTGATTGTTAATTTCTTTTTGCCTTTGATTCTTTCACTAATTTTTGTTTGATTCTTAATTTATTTATTTTTTACTAATTTTTGGTTTGATTGTTAATTTCTTTTTGCCTTTGATTATAAATTATAATTAACAGTTAAAAATGGGTTAAAGGTTTTTGACATTCATTCCAATTCAACTTTCAACAAATTAATATGTGTCTTCCAATTTAATTTGGTAAGAGTGGAGGTTATTCAAAAGAGGTTTTTGAAATTCATTCCAATTAACTTTCAACAAATTAATATATGTCTTTACCAATTTAATTTGGTAAGAGTGGAGGTTATTCAGAAAATGATATCACTTTCAAGTAGCTGAAAAAATTGGAACTTTCTCTTCTACCAAATCAAAAGATTTTTAGTCAGAAAATTGCATTGTCAAATTCCTGTGCTTGAACACTTTAGAGATCAAGTATTGCTCGATTGAGTTTCGGATTTCTCCTGATTGATTACTTCTAAGTGATTTAGAACCTTGAATACCACAATTAACAAAGGCAGAGGAAGAAGTCAAAGATGCAACGGAAAATAAGAAGTAGAAAAAGAAGAGAACGATGCAAATACTGATCTATTAGATGGCTTGTTTATCATTCGTTGTTGTGTGTTTTGCCTGCTTGAATGGTTTGATTTTCCCTTTTTGTGTGAAGGAAGAGAAAGAAAATTTTAATCATCTATATTGCAGACACATAAAATAACCTTTGGAAATAATCTTTGTTTATTTATTGTCTTATTCTATGTAGTTTAATATTAAAGATGAAGAATGTAATTTTATTTATACCTTAATTTTAGAAGCACATAAGGACGATATAAGAAAATAGCCTCTCACACGAACTAATAGAGAGGCTAGTACTTTTTTACCATATGACAATCTTATTTTCTTTATGATCACTTGACTAAGTTTTACAATATAACTTTGTATTTTTATGTATGACATAGTTGTTTTCCGACAAAGAAAAATACTTAAATTATTGAAAATCCTTCAAATACCTAGTCGAAAAAGAGAAAAAAATCACATAAAAATTGTAAATTTTCTTGTGCGTAATTGTAAGTTTGTGGGCCCCTTTTTTATTTTTGCCCAGGGCCTCCAAAATGTTGGGACCGGCCCTGACACACACACACACACACACACACATATATATAACAAAAAAAATGCCTGATATACATAAAAATTCATGAAAAATTATTTACCTACATAATAAAGCAAACCCAATATATGCAAAATACATGCAAAATAATGTACCTGACACACCCCGACCCAGAAAGTCCACTAGGACACTGAAGTCGAGTTGTGCTGGCCGACACCTGGAAGGTGACGAAGCCATAAAGTGTAGTGATGTGGAAAACGTGAATACATTTAAACCTAAAAGTGCCTAAACATCAGAGTGTGCTCGTGAGCGGGAGCGAACCCATCTCACACGTGACTTCAGAGCATAAGCAAATACAGAAGAACGGGTAAGAATTATACCCTCAACAGTAGCCACCAGTCTTGAGATTCGCCAAGAATCCTCGTCGATACGAACCTCATCAACTAAACCTGGAGGGGCGCAAAACAGAAAGTGTGAGTGGGCAAAAACAAAGCTTTTCAAAACCATTTCAAAAATCCGTATATAACCCCTCACTGTGAAACCCGTATAATTTTCCCAGAAAATAGTACATATATAACTTATATACGAAAACCTCGTCTAAGAATCAAAACTCATTATCAAACTCAAGAATAGGCCACGTCGATATACCAACTCAGAAAATCATCAACATCAGGCAAGTAATATAAATCAGGGGTGTCCCTAATGTCATGTCAGCCGGAGTCACCTCTAGTGACCTGTACGGCTGAATCTATAGCTCATCCATCATACTCAATCAATATCAATCATTATCCTGCACACGAGTCGGAACCACCTATAGTGGTCTGTACGACAGGCTAGGTGTATGATATTACGCTCAGTGCTACGATCACGTGAAGGCTGTGCGACGAATCGCGGGTCACCTACGAGTCGGAACCACCTATAGTGGTCTGTACGACAGGCTAGGCACCTGCCTTGGATCCAAGGTGAGCGTACGGTGCGTGAAGTGAACGATCACGTGAAGGCTAGGCCCTACTCTGGCGGAGCACTAACACCCGAGGTGCAGGTGATGAGCTAAATCATAATCTATCATCATCTCAAGCACTATCTATCATACTTACCTGACTTACCTGGCCGTCCTCGGCGTCGGAGCATAGCAAATGCAAACATAATCATATTTATAAAATATAATTGGCATACGACATGGCAATATAATTATAAAACCAATTCTGTTCATAAATCATGCAAGTTGCGTTTCTGGGAAAAACGCCAATTATATATATATATATATATATATATATATATATATATATATATATATATATATATATACTGAAAACAAAAGCCCACTCACCTGGAGTCCACGCTATAGCCCCCTAGCATGACTCTCGAAACATCCCAAATGATCCCAAATGATCACCGCCTAACATAAATGTCAATTCATGTCTCAGAATTCGTACTGAGAAAATATTCAATTTATATAAAGCGCATCCCTACGAATTTGATCCGGAAGATCCGTATCACGAATCTTCGATCCGTCACTTCCAATAATCCATATTAATCTTCTAGAACAATATCCCAAAGTTTCATTACGATCCAACGGTTGGATCTCCGCCAATTGCCAAAACCAAGTGGCAGTTAACGTTTTATTTACAAACTTACAATTCCAATTCGGGAAGATCCGTACGACGGATTCCCGATCCGTAAATTCCTACATTCCTCAAATATTATGTACTCCAACACACTAAATTTTGGTGACGATCCAACGGTCGGATCGTCGATTCATATTTTGACCTATTCCATAACCGTAACGAATTTAGGTCCTAACGATCAATCTACGTCAATCCATCATCAAAACTAATATCAAGGCGTAGAATAACGCCTAAAAACATCATTGGCGGCCCCCGGGCCATGCGCCGCCGCACACGCCGCCGCGGGTGGCGGTTGGCCGCCCCCGAGTCGCCGGAAAATTCAACTTTCACTAAAAATTCTCAAAATCTCCAGAATTAAAGATCTCAATGAGTAGAACAACTTTCATACCTGTGAGAAAGTCCAATTTGGCCTCTAAGACCTTCAATTTCATCAAAACCCGCAAGAATCCTAAGTTTGGGGTGTTCTCCAATTCGACTTTAATTCGATTCCGATGCTCCAAACAATGATTGGGCTTTGTTTCTGGGTTCTAGGGGAGTCTATTGGTGGTGTCAATTTCATGAAAACGTTTCAGGATTGGGAGAATTTGAACACGACCCGTTTTGCACCACTTTCGGTTTTACCCATTTTCAAAGCCAAATCTTCCCAAATTTGAAGTGAATTAGGTAGAGGGAAGGTTATGGAAGAGATTGCAAGTGGAATATGGGTGTGATTCGTCGGAAAATGGTGGAGAAGTGGCCGGAATTTACCCCGGCCGAACGGGTTTGGGTGAAGGGCCGAATGGGTTGGAGAAAGGTGAGGGATTTTTGGTCCCCTCCTTTCCCTCCTTGCTCCTTTATCTGATTGGGCATGGCCCAATCCTCCACTCACGAGCCTCCACGTGGCACACCCAAATTTCTGGAACTTTCCCAAACAATTTTAAAAAGTATCAATTTTGCCCTCAACTTCAAACGTTAATAACTTCTTCGTTATAGCTCCAAATTCGAATCCGTTTGCGCCTACGCGTCCGTAGCGACGAATACTATAAGAATATGCCAAGAAAACGAATCTTAGGTATCACTACGAGGCAGTCAATACCAATCAAAGTATATGCCTCAAAGGGCATTTTCGTAAACTCGCTTAATAAAATTATAAAAATCATAATTTTTAGGGACGGGTTGTCACAGTACCTACATAAAAAAAATGTTATTATTTTCTTCAATATTAATTTACCTACATAATAAAGCAAACCCAATATATGCAAAATAATTACCTACATAAAAAAATGTTATTATTTTATTCAATATTAGTTTACCTACATAAAGCAAACCCAATAATGGTTTTTGATCATATATGTAGTACTGTGCATGTATATATATATATATATATATATATATATATATATTTCTATGAACGTATAGTAGTATTATATATATATATATATAGGTAAACTATATATGTGTGTTATATATATATTGAGCTTATGGTAGTAATATATTTATAAAATTATATTTGAACATATATATGTGTGTGTTAGGGGTAATAATATGTCGATAATTACATTTTCATTGTAATTAAGGTGAGTAATAACATATATTGATTTTATTTTGAATATTGTGGTACAAATTGTAAATATTTTGTAATAATAGGTCAATTACTTCTATACTTGGCAACCATTTTTAAATTTGGGTTTTATTTGGATGTTTATAACTAGGAAATAAGAGTTGTAAGGGTTAATATCTAAAGAACCCTTTATTTTATTAATCTTGTGAAATAAAATATTTGAGAGTGAGAGAGGGGGACGTCTGTAGAGATAGGGATGAAGCCAGAAATTTAACTAAAAGGGGGCGCTTAAAAAATTTGAGCTCTTTTTTTTGGACAAATAGAGCTAGTTCTTTAACAAATGTTGTAAAAATTAATTACAAAATGCCTAATTTTATTACAAGAAAATTAATGAAAAGGACTTGAAAACTTTAAGTTTTAATGATAAAGACAAAATAAAGGGTAAAGTGAATAGTATCATAATTGACTTTATAGTGTAAAAATGCGGTTTTTCGTTAAAGTGAACAATACCAGGAGTTTTTCGTTAAAGTTCCATTTTATTACTCTATTGCCTAATTTTGTCTTTAATTGTTGTATTGACAATCTAATGCTCATTTGTACTAATTAACCAAATTCATGCAACCCAACAAGATTTAGACATTAGTGCGTGAGAAAAATATACAAGAAGGAAGGGCATTTAAAAACTAAAAGAGGATTTTCACAATTTTAATATGATTAATTGAATAATATGCAAAGCAAAAAAAAAAAAAAAAAAAAAGGGATGAGAGGGGGCATGTGCCCCCACTGGGCCTTAACTCCCTCCGTCTTTGTGTAGAGAGAGAAGAGGTCATCTGTTTGTGAGATATGTTTTCTTATTAGTCTTGTACTTGGGAACTTTAATAAAAAGGCTTGAATTTAGTTTATTTTAACCAAAAACCATCCTATAACTTTTTTTAACCAAAAACCATCACAGAACAAAGTAAAACCCACCAAACCAACCAACAACCAGTCACTTATGGGCTCTCCTTTGGCCCTCATCATCCTCCTCCTCCTCCTCCTCCTCTTTGTCTCGCTGAGTACTACAATTTTCCTTTTTGAATCACCCTATTTCGTTGAGTATTGAAGAAGTTATATTCATTTGAATCTTACCCAGTTTCCAGCGACCTCCGAGGGTTTCGAGGCGTCTTCCAGCCAAACCACTGTGATTTAGCCATTGTGCGAGGTACCATTCTCTTCATCTCTTCGATAAATACAATTTTCATTTTTGAATCACTTGATTTCGTTGAGTATTGACAAAGTTATATCATTTTAAATCTTACCCAGTTTCCGGCGACCTCCGAGGCTTTCGAGGTGTTTTCCGGTAAAACCATGGCGAGTTAGCCATCGTGCAAGGTACCATTCTCTTCTTCTCTTCGATAACTACGATTTTCGATTTTGAATCACTCGATTTTGTTGAGTATTGACAAAGTTATGAGGGTTTAAAGTTTGTTCAACTTTCCGGCCGAAATCTTGCATTCCCTTTCGTTTAGCTTATAACATGGTTTTTTATTAAACAAAACTTATAACATGATTTTTTTATTAAAACTAAAATTTTTCAAGCCATTTTCATTAGTTTTTCTCTTGTACTTTTATTAATAACTAATTTTAGAATAATGTTAGGTGTATTCAATTTGTTCATTAAATAATGTGGTACTAATTAAATTTGTACTTATTTAAGTTGAAATTTGATTAAGAGTTGTAGTAAAAATTTATATGGTGCAGAATGAGCTACTATCATTTGGTGTATAAAATTGGCGTATGAAGTACCACCCCTAATTTTATACTAATCATAGGTAGGGTTTTACTTGACCCCCAAGTAATACAGTCATGATAGGTTTTAAGATACTTTAAATCTAAAAGGATTTTACTTTAAGTTTACACAATCACATTTCTTAAATAACTTTATTCATAGCACTCCTTTTTGAGTGTGTACAATTTAAAAGGAGTAGTTGCATTAGGTTTTCATACTAATGGAGGAGCAATTCGATTTTTCTAAAAACCACAATTAATTAATTTTTTCTTTTTTATTGTTTTTCGATTCAAAGTAGTACCTCTGGATTTATGTTCAAATTATCTTCTTGTAGTTTAAATGAATCTAGTGCATTTATCTTACCGTTTGGGAAAGAGTAATGCTGATATCCAAATATCTTTCAACTCATTGCTCCCAAGGTATAAGGAAAGCAATTCATCACTATTACCTAACATGTAACGATACAGTCTTGTAAGCAACAAGACTTCACCATCCTTCCTAAAATATAATGCCTTAGTAATCCAACCATGACCAAAAAAAAAAAAATGGATATACGCATTGTCGGAAACAATTGAAATGTTCTAGCAATGTTTAAATGGGCTACATGATTTCAAATTTAACTGTTTTTGTTGTTGTAAAAATGATCTTTTAATGAAAACTTAATGTAGACAATGAAATTTCAGTAAATAAAATGTTGACCGATGGTCAAAATGTTAACGCTCATGTATTACATAAATTGTACACATAGTGTGTGATTCAACGAAAATTCGAAAAGAGTCCGAAAAGCTGTCAAACAGGACACGTGTCAACACCTGGCAGAGACGACTTATTTCATCTGGGATATTATATTCAAAATTAGGCCTTGGAAAATTCTATAAATAGAAGCCAATTTCATTCATTTCAATTCACCAATTCACAAATACATTTCTCTACTCCCAAATTGGAAGAGAATTCTCTGGAAGTTCGTTCTTCGTTCTTCGTTCATCGTTCATCGTTCTTCGAGATCAAGCCCCAACGGCCCTTGAAGAAACTTCGCCAAAACCTTTGAAGAATCAACAAGCACCTTGGTCACGTGCCGATTCTTAATCCAAGATCAAGCCCCGACGGCCCCTTGGATCAACACAACTGTTCTTCAAGATCAAAAGCCCCCTTGAAGATCCATTCATCGTTCATCGTTCATCCATCTTCTTCAAGATCAAGCCCCGACGGCCCTTGAAGCAACATTCATCCACCCTCCAAGATCAAGCCCCGACGGCCCTTGGAATCAATACATTCATCCTTCAAGATCAAGTCCAGAAGCCCTTGAAGATCCATTCATCGTTCATCGTTCATCGTTCATCCATCTTCTTCAAGATCAAGCCCCGACGGCCCTTGAAGCAACATTCATCCACCTTCCAAGATCAAGCCCCGACGGCCCTTGGAATCAATACATTCATCCTTCAAGAATCAAGCTCAAAGCCCCTTGAAGCTCGTTCATCGTTCTACATTCATCATCAAACATTTGAAGATCATCACTGTTCATCCCAAGAATCAAAGCGCCAAACAGCCCCTTCGGATCAACACAAACAAACCCACATCACTGTTCATCCAAGGATCAAGCCCAACGGCCCTTTAGATCAACAGCCCATCAACGAAATCCATATCTTACGGAGATAGAATCAGAGGAACAAATAGAGATTGTAACCCAAACAAATCAATCAAATAACAAATATATTTTGTACTCGTGTTCTTGTTCCTTCAGGAAATTTTCGTGTTTACAAATTTGGCACGCCCAGTGGGACAATCTCTACCTCTCATCTCTTTCTCTGTTCAAGAAATCCAAAGCACACTTCAAGCACAATGGCTTCAGGCAAGGAACAAGTCATCGGCGCCACCTCCATCGAAGAACAGCTGATTCAGATGAAAGAGATGTTTGCAATGATGACGAAAACCCTTGAAGAAAAAGATTTGAAGATTGCTATGCTCGTGAACAAATTGGGGGCAAGGCATGATGAAGGATCCGGCTCCAGCCCTAAGAAAGGTGGTGACGAAGAAGAAGAGCCTCCATTGGAGAAAGTTGAAGAAAACCCAAAGCCAGACCAAGCAGCGGCATTCATGGGATCTCTCTCCATCAAGCAGTTACAGGAGATGATCACCAACACCGTCAAAGCACAGTACCAAGGGAGCTCAAATACCTCCGAGTTGTACTCAAAGCCTTACTCCAAAAAGATTGATGCCCTGAAGATGCCAAGGGGCTATCAACCACCCAAGTTCATGCAGTTCGATGGAAGAGGGAACCCGAAACAGCACATCGCCCACTTCGTTGAGACTTGCAACAATGCGGGCACTGAAGGGGACTACCTTGCCAAGCAGTTCGTGCGCTCGCTGAAAAGTAACGCCTTCGATTGGTACACCGATCTTGAGCCCGAATCCATTAACAGCTGGGAACAGTTGGAGCGAGAATTCCTCAACCGCTTCTACAGCACCCGCCGCACAGTCAGCATGCTGGAGCTGACAAGCACAAAGCAGTGGAAAGATGAGCCAGTTGTGGACTACATCAACCGATGGCGCACTCTTAGCCTCGACTGCAAAGATAGACTCTTAGAGCGCTCTTCGATCGAGATGTGCATCCAAGGCATGCAATGGGGATTGCACTACATCCTCCAAGGCATTAAACCGCGGACCTTCGAAGAGTTAGCAACCCGCGCCCATGACATGGAGTTGAGCATCGCCAACCATGGAAGAAGGGAGCCAACCACCAACTTCAAAGAGAAAGTGTTTGCTCCGAAGGTGGACGAGACCGGGAAGAAGCCCGCTAAGGAAGCTTTTACCATTAGCACCACCCCTGCCAAAATCTCATCAGCGCCCGTCAAAATCCCGTCCAAGTATAAAACAAGGGAGATAAAGAAAGGAGAGCCTTCTAGCACCCAAGACAAGTACAAAAGCACCTTGAGGGAACTAGAGCAGAAGATATATCCTTTTCCGGACTCCGACGTGGCCGCAATGCTGGATGACCTATTGGAGAAGAAGGTGATCGATTTACCCGAATGCCGATGGCCGGAAGAAATAAATCGCACCGACAACCCAAGGTACTGTAAGTACCACCGCTTCGTCAGTCATCCGACGGGAAAATGCTTCGTACTAAAAGATCTCATCGTAAGGCTGGCCCAGCAAGGGATCATCGAGCTGGATCTTGACGATGTGGTAAAGACAAATTATACCACCGTCACTTCCGGAACATTTGATTCGAAATCTTCATCGCCACCGCTGGGGGCATGCTCCGAATCAAGCAAAGCTGAAGGATGGATTCATGTTGCTCCAAAGAAATGGCACATGAAGCCTACGCCTCCACCACAAGTCCGCCAATCAGAAAGGGGGCAAAGCAGCTTTTGCCAATCTCCAAAGCAACGGGAAATTGTTGAAGATAATGGAAATTCAACACAAAGATCGCCCATCCCCATCACGATGCGCGATTTCCTCCCGGAAGATTTCTTCAAACACCCGGTCAAAGCTCCTTACTACAAAGATTGCGAGGAACGCTTCTCCAAAATAGCTTGACAAATCTGTGTGCTGCTCCTTGTTCGCATGAGCCTAAACTGCATGAACGAAGGCTCTTCGCCGGCACGAGCCCAAACTGCATGGCAACAGCGCTCCTGGTCTGCACGAGCATAAAAGGCAACACCAAAGCTCCTGGTCTGCACGAGCATAAAAAGGCAACACCAACGCTCCTGGCTTGCACGAGCATAAAAGGCGACACCAACGCTCCTGATCCGCACGAGCATAAAAGGCAACATCAACACTCTTTGCTTGTACGAGTTAAAACTGCAAGAGGCACCAAAAGAAAATACAAAAAAAAAAATATGCATGTATTTTGAACTACGTTTTGACTTGATCCCTTTCGTTGGAAGGGTACGTAGGCATCTCAAATATTCAAATGTTTAAGTTCAGTCACATCAAAATAAAAAAATAATGTTTTATTAAAAAAAAAATACATATGTTTATGTATTGAAAAAACAAAAAAAAAAAAAGAAGAAAAAAAAAAAAAAAAAGAATACATATGTTTATGTATTTATAAAAAAAAAAAATATGTATATATGCAGGTCCTCAAGCCCGGGCCCAAATCCATGAAAGGGAGCATCCCAAAAACATCAAAACTCGAAGCTTTCCAATAAGGTTTCCAGTTGGGTACACAGAGCTCCTGCTCCCAAAACACCATCTGCGCCGCATCCGCATGCTGCTCAATTCCACCTCCCAACCACCTTTCCTAATTACCCAAAATCTCTTCACTTTCTAGATCCCATCATCTGCCCTTTTCAATTGGCAGTCAGTCTTCCCAGATCAAAAGAAGAAAACAGAGCAGCGGCGGAACAACATGACTCTCTATTTCTTCTCCGTCCGTCCCTGCCATGGCTCTCATTCCGGCGAGTCCCTCCTCTGCAAATTCACTCAAGCCACCCCACTGACCAAACCTGGCTCCACAGACATAAGAGAAAACCGACAAAAACAAAGAAATCTAATATCTTCGCAATCTTGCCCTTCCTTCAGTCTCAGACTTCACACACAATTATGCGAACAACTCGAAGAGAGGTTGGGTTTTCAAAGCTCCGACTCTGGTCCAAGATCGAGCCGACCCATTTGAAGTGGCATGCGAAAAAAATACCAAGTTCAAGTTTCTGAAAATGGCTCCTGATTTCTAAAATTAGATTTCTCAAACTTTAACGGTGAGGTCTTCGAGAGCCCTCACTACTGCACCACTCTCCGCCAGGCTGAGTACTCCGCCCGAAAGTGTGAAGTTTCACGAAGATGCTGTTGAAAACATTGGAGATGTATCTTATCATGCGCCGAGACCGACTATGAGCGGCGGTGGCTGCTGCACTCTACACAGATTGTTGATGGTGACAGAAGGTTCAAAGAACCTGGAATTGCAAGTCTTGTCAGGTCAACTAATTTTGGTCAGCATGGAACAGGTTATAATACTGTCGCCATTATCGACCCTCAAAGTACTGGGAGGTCGACCACCACATCGGGGACCACTGCCTTGGATACGATAGTTATGTTTTCGGTGGAGCCAAACTGACTCAGTGGGGAAGAAAAGCCTCTGTCAATTATCCATCCACACACGTGGAAAACACTCACAAAGATAATACTCTACCTTTACAGCTTATAAAAAAAAAAAAAAAAAAAAACAAGATCATCGAAGGTGGTGCTGCTCTCCACAGGAGATCATTCTCACTGGACATCTCCTCCGCCATCTCCGTCTTCTTGCTTTCTTCTTCAGTGATAACCTCCACCTACCACCAGCATCTCCACTTTTCTTCTCCACCACAGCAGCCGGAGTTCCTCCCTGTCCTTCACCACGACCTCAATCTCCTCCACCGCAACGTCAAGGTCAACACTCAGGATGTACAGATCCTCGAGATTTTGAGGATTAAGTACCATATATCTTCATCACGGATATGGGTCAGGAGCAAATAATATTGACTCGGTGTGCAGCGGATGTGCTCTGTGGTTAAATTCACTGGCTGTGCTTTGGGTTCTAGCTGGATACCGACATCAAGGTCTCATCCGCCTTCTCATCACTCTGCGATGTTATCTTCTCCATCGGTGGAAACATGTGTCGCAACCATACCGCAGCTGCAGCTTCTCTGCAAGCTCTTTCCCTCCGTGGACCTTCATCGTCACAGCAACTGCAAGTAGCCATGAAGAACTTCAAACGACCGCCGTCAAACGACTAGCCGGTCGTGAAGCTCGACGCTTCGCTCCGCCTCAAACTCCTGCAGCTCATCCGTCTTCGTCCTTCCTGCAAATTTTTTTTCACTCCATCACTGAAGGTTTATATAGAAAAAATATATAATAAAATAAGTGGATGGTGGAATAGTGGTGCATCACCACCACGTGAAAAAATTGTAAAGAAAGATAGTGGCACCGGAAAGCAGAGGGAAAAGAAGAAGAAAATGTAAAATAAAAGAATTGTGCTGGCACCACCGAAAGATAAAAAAAAATAATAAAAAAATATAATATCTTTTGATGGGTGTGACAGAAAAGATAAGAAAAAAAAATATATGGTGTCGGCACCTCAAAAGCAGAAGGTTTTTAATATATATATTAAAAAAGTTTTTAATATATATATATAAAAAAAAAAAATAAAAAAAAAAGAGCATTGAGAGAAATAAAAGTCCATTTTATTTATTTCTCCGAAAAATTACACAAATCGGCACTCTACATGCCACAAAAAAAAAAAAAAAAAAAAAAAAAAATTTACATCAAATTTACAAACAGAGAACATTCAAGGACGATCAGGTAGTGCCTCAGAAGTCGACGGAGCTCCGGGAAGACGAAGAGCCAGAGTTGGAATCTCCGGAGCCGGAACGCTTGGTGCAACTCCAGAGGACGAGGGCAACATAAACCTCGGGAGTAATGCCATGAACCTTTCATGATCACTCTGGATCCGACCGTCCGACTCCTGCAGCTGGTCCAGCTTCCTCTTCATGCTGGACGAGTAACTGGTTGCAAGCATGTGCAACTCCTTGTTCTCGTGCCTGAGACTTCTGACTTCTTGCCGAAGACTAGCCACCTCCGCCATCAGTGACTCCACCTGCCGAGATCTTGCGAGAAGGCGCTGGCCCATGTTTGAAACTGTGCCTGCACACTGGACACTGAGAGCAAGAGATTCCTGAACAGCCAGCTCATCTGACCGCCTGGAAAGCATCCTATTGTCCCTTGGAGTGAGGAGATTTCGAGCAACCACCGTAGCGGTTATTTCATTCCTCATCATTGTGTCCCCGACTGTAAGAGGACCGTTGGGGGATATGAAGGACGGACGCCAAATGTTGTCTGGAGAAGACAAGTCATCATCTTCTCCGACGTTCAAATTAAGGCGACGGTCAGAAGGGCAAGACATTTTTAGAATGTGTTAAGAAAGAAGAGATCAGAAAGATTAAGATTACAGAAGTTCAAGAAAAGTGTTTACAGGAGGGAGTTCAAGCGTGGTGTGAAACAAAAAAATTCGCGCCTCTATAAAAAGAAGAAAAAAATGAAGAAGCGCTCCTCTCACAAATCAAAGAATGACGCTCCTTTCTCGAAGGCCGGAGTCCTGTCTCAAAAGAGCCGTTCCTCTATCAAAAGCTGGGCTTGACACAGAAATCACGTGGCATCATCTTTTCCAGTTTGTCATCACTCGTCACATGCGTCGCATGCAGCTTGGAGCGTTGCGAAAACCACGAGCCGAACCCGGATTTGAACCCCGGTTTTCAAAAAACATCATCATTCCAGACGTGTCGTCACTCGTCGCATGCGCAGTCAGCTTCGCAGAAATCACGGACGGCTTTGTCAGAAAGCGCGTGACGGGTACTGTTCATCCATCACCGGCTGCCGACAAATAGTGCGGGAATAGTTCCGGTTGAGGAAGAAAAAATTTTTATAAGTCTCGACCTTCGCCTTCCACATCAAAGGCACACCTTCACACCCTCTCAACCTCCCAACCTCTCAACCTCTCTTCATCTCTGAGAATGTATTCTCAAAGAAACCTTTCGAGTCACTCAGTGTTCTTCATCCCTTGGAACACCCTAGAAAACAAATCATCCAAAGCAAAAATATTTCATATTAAAAAGGTTAAAAGCAAAAGTATCTCATATTACGTTTTCTCCTCACCTTCATCTGAAGAACATGGAGAAAGTGAGATCCTGATTGCTTACCTAGTCTTGCTCTCGAGTACTCATCTCAGACCCCTCCCAGCCCACTTCAAAAATAAACCTGTGTTGAGGTGCTTCTTCAAAAGCAAAAGTACCTCACAGACGAAGCAGGAGGAGTCTGAGTTTCATCCAGGTGAAGGCAGAGTCTGAGATGATCCAAGAGTTCAAGAAGATGCACGTCTGCATGGAAACCGGAGTACTTGAAGCATGTGGAGACAACGTGCTGATTCATCCTCAACTAAGCTGAGGATCGCTTGCAAGTAAAAAGGCTCCCAAACCCAGTTCAAAAATCAACTTGTACTTCTTCAAAAAAGCCAAAGTATCTCATATCAGCAGGGTCGAAGACAAAGATATCTCATGGCATGCTTTTCCTTTACCCTTGCTCTTGCCTACGGGACAAAGAGAAAGAGAGCGATCAGCCGCCACTTGGAGTCAAGCTTCCGATCTGGGACTGATTGACTGGAACCCTTCCCTGATTGCTTGCCTAGCATTACTCTCGAGCAGTCATCTTCAACTAATGTTGGAAGCTGGAAAACATGATGAGTCGCTGAGAAGTGATGTTCTGATGCTTTCATGGGAATTTTTGCAGCATAGCTAATCTCCACATTGAATGTTTTGGAGCGGCATCTCCAATTGCTTTCATGGGAATTTTTGCATTAAAGAAAAATACTGCAAAAGAAGATGCCAGACCTGCATGAAGATCCGATTACTTGAAACATGTGGAGACAACGTGCTGAATCAACCTTCAAGATCAAGCCGCAACGGCCCTTGGAGAAATCAAGACCCGATTCAAGATTAAGTGTCCAACACCCTTGAATCAACCTTCAAGATCAAGCCTCAACGGCCCTTGGAGAAATCAAGACCCGATTCAAGATCAAGTGTCCAAACACCCTTGAATCAACCTTCAAGATCAAGCCTCAACGGCCCTTGGAGAAATCAAAAGCCCGATTCAAGATCAGGTGTTCATCACCCTTGAATCAAAACCAGTTCAAGATGAAAGCTGTGGAAAAATCACAAAACCCGATCCAGGATCAAGCCTCGACGGCCCTTGGATCAAACGTCTACATTAAGGGACTTCAAAGACGCATCTTCTACACGTGACAAGCACATGTATACGACACGCTTTGAAGTGGGGGCATTTGTAGACAATGAAATTTCAGTAAATAAAATGTTGACCGATGGTCAAAATGTTAACGCTCATGTATTACATAAATTGTACACATAGTGTGTGATTCAACGAAAATTCGAAAAGAGTCCGAAAAGCTGTCAAACAGGACACGTGTCAACACCTGGCAGAGACGACTTATTTCATCTGGGATATTATATTCAAAATTAGGCCTTGGAAAATTCTATAAATAGAAGCCAATTTCATTCATTTCAATTCACCAATTCACAAATACATTTCTCTACTCCCAAATTGGAAGAGAATTCTCTGGAAGTTCGTTCTTCGTTCTTCGTTCATCGTTCATCGTTCTTCGAGATCAAGCCCCAACGGCCCTTGAAGAAACTTCGCCAAAACCTTTGAAGAATCAACAAGCACCTTGGTCACGTGCCGATTCTTAATCCAAGATCAAGCCCCGACGGCCCCTTGGATCAACACAACTGTTCTTCAAGATCAAAAGCCCCCTTGAAGATCCATTCATCGTTCATCGTTCATCCATCTTCTTCAAGATCAAGCCCCGACGGCCCTTGAAGCAACATTCATCCACCCTCCAAGATCAAGCCCCGACGGCCCTTGGAATCAATACATTCATCCTTCAAGATCAAGTCCAGAAGCCCTTGAAGATCCATTCATCGTTCATCGTTCATCGTTCATCCATCTTCTTCAAGATCAAGCCCCGACGGCCCTTGAAGCAACATTCATCCACCTTCCAAGATCAAGCCCCGACGGCCCTTGGAATCAATACATTCATCCTTCAAGAATCAAGCTCAAAGCCCCTTGAAGCTCGTTCATCGTTCTACATTCATCATCAAACATTTGAAGATCATCACTGTTCATCCCAAGAATCAAAGCGCCAAACAGCCCCTTCGGATCAACACAAACAAACCCACATCACTGTTCATCCAAGGATCAAGCCCAACGACCCTTTAGATCAACAGCCCATCAACGAAATCCATATCTTACGGAGATAGAATCAGAGGAACAAATAGAGATTGTAACCCAAACAAATCAATCAAATAACAAATATATTTTGTACACGTGTTCTTGTTCCTTCAGGAAATTTTCGTGTTTACACTTAAACAATAAATGGTTCAAATCATGAAATCCAATCGTACTTTAACGCCGTATTTACTTACTAACTGATTAGTGCAAGCGTTATTTTCTATTTATGTATTAATTCAAACATGGTATATGTAATTCACGATTTCATTTCTTTAGACCACGCTCTCTATGCACTAGCGGGTGACACCCTTCGACCTACGTTCAAGTTTCAACACACAAAAGCATCCATCCAAGCCCATTTCGACCCCACTCTCTCTTGGTCTAGATGAGTCTTTGGATGGACCACATCAACGTCCAATTCTCTAATACAAGTGAATTTCACATATGTAAGTGGAGTTTATCTCTATCAAAAAGGCTATTAACCATGTTATCAATGAAAAATTGTACGAGTAACATTATTATCGTATAAAACTTTGAGCTTAATTATATCTCCAAATTCAATCAAGTGTACAAATTAATGTGAGGTCTTGTATCTCTTATTATTATTTATCTTAAGAATAAAGGCACATCAAATTTATGCACTAAATTAATAAGAGACTTGTTTAATACTTTAATGAACATTACTTATATGTGTGTTCTCAATGTTTTAGTACTTTATAATTTATATGTCATCCTATTTTTACAATTTATGCATCATAATACAGTTACGTATATTTTATAAGTATACATAGACATTTATTTATAAGTTATATAATAAATTTAATTAAAAAAAACTGTTGGCACCATTTAGATCCTGATTAGACGCCTAGGCGTTAAGCCCCTACTTGTTGCCCGACTAGCACTTAACCTCTTCAGAACCTTGTCTTAGTCTATAGTAGAACATTTAATCTCACCATGCATTGTCGATGTTTGACTCTAGTCTTAACATCTCCTTCCTGGAACAAATAAAGAAAAAATAAAAAGCAAGACAAGTGACCTAATTAAAGAATGACAACTTGTAAAACTTCCGCACAAAAACGCTGAAATCATGAGATATAAAGAGTGCTATGTATGCTCGCCTTTGTTCGATGTAAGAAATCATCATGAAGGCAGATGCTATAAGTATTACACTCATGGCCTGCGGCTCCATCATTGCCGTTGTCGCTGTTATATATCTGTGGGGTCATTGCATCGGAGGCAACAATAAGCAAACTGGACGATCCACCATGATGCAGAGTGTAATGCCTCCTCCGGCAGCACAATGAGCTTACTGCGATGTTGAAAGAGGTGCAGGTACAAATCATCAAAGAAATAATATTACTAGAAATGGAACAATAGATGGTGGGATGGTGATCTTGGTAGGAGCTGGTGCTGCTTTTGTAAGTTCTATTTGAGAGCAAACACTTTGTGATTTGTACAAAGACTTTTGAGAAGACAAGGAGATTAGGATTAGCACATGTGGTAGACTTTTCAGGAGTTGTATTACTTTGGTATTCAAGTCAGAAACATTCTTAGATAAACTAGAACTCTTCTATCTGATTTATGCATAAGTGATTTTTGGTGATAAGGTTAATCTTTGATAAGGTTTTCTTAATGGGAGGACTCCAAATAAAAGACCATCACATATAGTATATAACTGAGGTCCCTGCACTCTCATTAGATACGTAAGTTTACAAAAATACTCTAGCCCCATTGAATGAGCCTTGCTTTCGGTTAGTGTAGAGTTGCAGAAGAACTTCAGTTCCTTGCCTCATTCCTGAGATGATGTCTTCCACAGGTTAGTGGTTAAGTTGATATTGAGTCAGTCCTAATATATAACTTAAGGGTATTACTTACATTTGGTATCAGAGCCCTCACATATCATCTGACCCTATGTGAAAGGCATCAAGAAAATTTGTTTTGTCTCGCAGGTTATGGAATTGGAATTGTATCATCTAGGTAAAATATATAAAGCAAGTTCAAGGATGACTAAAGTTGTCCTCGATCATAAGGATATTATATTTTTCAATCGATACATGTACCAATGATGGTGCTTAAAATTCAAGACATGATCACTAACCATCTAAAGATGATCTTTCTTTCATGCTTCGAATTTAAGTAGCATGTCAGTTTAAATAAATATTTGAATCAAATTAATATTGTCAAACCACAAAGGCTTGTAATCTTAATTACAGAAATTCGAATATTGACTATAAAAGTGATGTGAATAAGGCAAGGTTTCACATGTTCATCAGCCTAAAGATGTTGAAAATGTGATTTGTTTGGGGTTAAAGATTAATACTCTTTACATCATGAATGTCTTCCACAGTGAATCCCTGCTCGCTGGATCTCAGCACAGTTGAGCCTCTTACTGGTGTCAATTACAGAAAATGGAAACAAGATCTTGATATTGTTCTGGAAGTCATGGACTGAGATCTGGCACTGAGAACCGAAGAGCCTCCAACACTTACTGATGACAACACATCCAATCAGAAGTCAAAGTATGAAAAATGGCACAAATCCAACAAAATCGCCCTGTTGATCATCGAAGGAGCATGACAGATGTGGTGAGAGGTGGCTTTCTTGATGCAACGAATGCAAAAGATTTTTTGAAGTCCATTGAGGCAAAGTATAGGGAGTCGCCAAAAACTGAGATAGGTAATCTCATGAATGCTCTACTACCATTAGATATGATGGGGTTCGAAGTGTGTGTGAATACATATTGAAAAAGATGGATGTGGCTGGAAAACTCAATGCACTTGAGGTACCAATTTCTAATACTTTTCTGGTACATGTCATTATTAATTCTTTGCCTGAGAATTATACACAACTCAAAGTCTATTATAATGGTCTGCGTGAGAAATGGGATGTGAATTAATTGATAGCTATTTGTGTGAGTGAAGAACAAAGAATGAAGAAAGAAAAGTTTGAGAAAGAGAGATATGAGTCTGTAAACCTTGGCCAAAGTGCCACTAAGGCTACTAAACTTCATGTCCCCAATGCCGCCAAAAAGGATTCTATCAAGTTTGCTCCCTCTCCTAAAAGAAACTTCAAACTTAATAAATCTTCAATTTTCAATTGTTATTTTTGCAAAAAGGCAAGCCACATGAAGAAAAACTGTCCCAAATATAAGGCTTGGCTTGCCAAACAAGAAGCAAAGGAAGGTAAAAATGTTTTTGCTTGTTTTGAATCCAATTTAATCAATATACCTAGCACTGAATGGTGGCTTGACTCGGGCTCTTCTATAATTACAAATTCATTGTAGGACTTCACAACAAGGTGAACACCAAATAAGGATGAAGTCAAGGTTTCAGTGGGCAATGGAAGGAGAGTTGAAGTCAAAGCATTAGGAAGTGTTAGGCTAAAGTTAGAATTTGGTTTTTATTTAGAGTTAGACAACGTTGTTTATGATCTTTCCATGAAAAGGAAGTTAATTTCTATTTTAAAGCTAGTGTTATTGGGTTTTTATTTTACTATCAATAAAAGTGGCTTCAACGGTTTTTATGAGTCTTCTCAGATAGGCAATGCTTTCATGAGTGATGGCATGTTTCAACTTAAATTGAATCAAACTAAATGTGTTTTTAGTGTACAAAATGAAAAAACCAAAGCTCAACAATCCTCAATTTTATGGCACAAGAGACTCGGCCATATCGCTAAACAAAGAATGGAGCTGCTTGTCAAAAGTGAAATTTTACCTCCATTAAACTTCAATGATTTTTAATTTTGTGTGGATTGCATTAAAGGTAGGCCTGTCAATTTCTGACACGACCCGATAATCCGACACAACACGAAATTAATAGGTGTTCGGGTCGACACGATAACGAATCGGGTCGTTATCAGGTAACCCGATAAGCACCTGTTAAGATAACGGGTTGGTTCGGGTATACACGTAGGTAACACGATAAGCAAAATATTAATTTTATAATCCTAAAAAAATACTATAATAATTATATATATATATATTAATGTAACAATTTTACACCCCTAAAAACTATAATAATTATATATATTAAATTAAATTTTAAAAATTGGTGACCATTGGATCGGCTTAAATATACATACCATTCAATTTCTTAATGGGATACGTACAAAATAAATAAATTTAAAGCTATATATATATATACCATTTAACTTGATGGGATACGAATTCTACGAAACTAATTTCAACGATCCAACCGTCAAACTTGTTTGTATATGCTTCGAGATCGCATTAGCAAAGAATCGCAAAAAACAAACATTCAGAGATCAAGTAACGGAACAAAACTTTTCGACAATTATAAAACGAAAAATCACGATTTAATGATTATTTTAACTCTCATTGTGATTATTTTTTATAGCTACACTCCTTGATCATATATGAATACAATGAATGAATTCAATCTTCAATTTAAAATATTTACACTAATGGATACCACAAAATCTTATGTTATACTTAATGAAAGTATAAATAAACTCCAAGTGTTAGTGAATCTATCGTTTTGATAGGATACGAATCATACGAAACTAATTTCAACAGTCCAACCGTCAAACTTGTTTGTATATGCTTCGAGATCACATACACCAAAAATCGCAAAAAACAAACATTTAGAGATTAAGTAACGGGATAAAACTTTTCGACGATTATAAACGAAAAATCACGATTTAACGGTTATTTTAACTATATATGAATATAATAAATGAATTCGATCTTCAATTTAAAATATTTACACTAGTGGATACTATAAAATCTTACATTATACTTAATGAAAGTATAAATAAACTCTAAGTGTTAGCGAATCTATCATTTTGATAGGATATGCATTCTACAAAACTAATTTCAACGATCCAACCGTCAAACTTGTTTATATATGCTTCAAGATTGCATACATCAAAAATTACAAAAAACAAACATTCAGAGATCAAGTAACGAGACAAAACTTTTTGACAATTATAAACGAAAAATCACAATTTAACAGTTATTTTAATTTTGATTTTGATGATTTTTTACAGCGACACTCCTTGACACTATATGAATGCAATGAATGAATTCGATCTTCAATTTAAAATATTTACACTAATTATACTTAATGAAAGTATAAATAAACTCTAAGTGTTAGTGAATCTATCATTTTGATGAGATACGCATTCTACGAAACTACTTTCAACGATTCAATCGTCAAACTTGTTTTTATATGCTTCGAGATCGCATACACCAAAAATCGCAAAAAACAGACATTCAGAGATCAAGTAACGGGACAAAACTTTTCGACGGTTATAAAACAACGATTTAACGGTTATTTTAACTCCGATTTTGATTTTTTTTTTATAGCTACACTCCTTGATCTTATATGAATACATTGAATGAATTCTATCTTCAATTTAAAATATTTACACTAGTGGATACCACAAAATCTTATGTTATACTTAATGAAAGTATAAATAAACTCTAAGTGTTAGTGAATCTATTGTTTTGATGGGATACGCATTCTACGAAACTAATTTTAATGATCCAACCGTCAAACTTGTTTGTATATGCTTCGAGATCGCATACGCCAAAAATCGTAAAAAACAAACATTCAGAGATCAAGTAATACGACAAACTTTTCAACGGTTATAAACGAAAAATCATAATTTAACTGTTATTTTAACTCCAATTTTAGTGATCAAGTAACGGGACAAAACTTTTCGACAACTATAAAATGAAAAATCATAATTTAATGGTTATTTTAACTCCAATTTTGATGATTTTTTTTACAGCTACACTCCTTGACCTTATATTGATCGGATCGTATTTATACATATTTTTATATCAAATTCACTCGTCTTTTCTTAGTTAGTTCGTTATACTTTGAGCTAATTACGTTATTTTTATGTTTTATAAGATTTATCTAGTTAAGAAAAATATATATAAATATATATTATTTTATATATATATTTTATATATATATTTATATGTTTATTTATATATTTATATATTTATATATATAATATTAAAATAGGTGTGTGTGATTTTCAGCTGGAAAGCAGTGATGCTTTCGGTGGAAAGCCAAAGGAGCGCACATGCATGAATTGTGGGAGTGAGTCCCTCGGTGGAGGAATAAACAAAAAGAGCCTTGAACAACATGGGAGCATGATTTGAAAAAGGGGGCTAATAAGAGAGCTCTCGAGAGAGGTCTTCGGGGGGCATCCGAGAAGAAACAGAATAATAGAGCTGCCTTAGAGCAGCGACTGAAAGAAAAAAACAAAAAAAAAAATAATAAGGAGCTGTTTTGCGCAGCTCACGGAATAGGGGAGAGTCAATCAGAGCTCCTCGGGGGAAAATATTCGGAAAACAAGGCATAGGGGATTAGCAGCTTTGGGCTGCCATTTGAGAGAAACTGTGCTGCCTGGCAGCAAGAAACCAGGCGCAGGGGAGAAAACCGAAAGGGAAATGAAGCTGCCAATTGGCAGCTGAAAAGAAGAAAACAAAGGATTGAGAAGGGCGCTGAAAGGGCTCGGCAATCAGGGGGAATAAAAGGCCTCGGGCCTTGAAGAATGAAAGAGGCAGAGAGCAGCCTCGGAGCACCAAGGTGACGGGGCAATCTGTGAGAGGGCAAGGAGAAGCCCAACGCACAGGAGCCAATTGAAGCACACGGCACTGCACAAATCAACTTGCACAGTGGCTACGCACAGACAATCCTATTTCACCCTCTTTCGGTTTAATCCTCCAACTTATGTTTTATTTCTTGTTTTAATTTATAAATAATGTGTAATTAAATTTATATTGGCTAGAGGTTAATTCGAAACCATGATTATATTTGTAATTTAATTTGATTTACTCCAGTTATGAATGTATAAATGTTTGGATGTGGTTTACTTTTCTGTGTTGATTAAAAACTTGTTTATGTATGTGGGTTAAGGGTCGACACTTAATTTGCATGCTTAGACTTGATGCTAGAATATAAGTGAATTTCACCTAATCGTTATGAACTTATATTCATGAGTAGTAAAAATCGCTAGTCACGATTGTGTTTAGTAAACCCTAGGTTGGATTAACATGCGTATTCCATAGTTATGAATGCCTAGTCGATGTTTATGATTTCCATTGAACTTAATGATCTTTGATATGTTTCTCTATCATGCGTATTCCATAGTTAGGGAACTTGATAAGAATAATTTGGTTGTGATGCGTATTCCGTCCAATTCAATGAATCTAGGGAAATCTGAAAGTTAATTTAAGCGGACCTAATTAACTTGGAGCATTGTCATTCATTCGCTTGTTGAATTCATAACTGGGAATCAATTTAGATTGCATTTGTGTCATGTGTGGAGAAAAACCCTCTAGCCAATCCGTCGCCTATCATTTCACCTTTATTTTATGTTTTTGTCAATTCTGTAATTTATTTAAGTTTAATTTGCGTTTCGTCAAAATCAATCCCCCCATTATTAAAATATTATATTATTTAGTTAATTTTCATTATTTTTAATCTTTTAAATTAATTTCCGTCCATTTCAATTCCTAGTTTTTATTTTAAATTGTTTTTATTATTTTGAGTCATTTTAAGTGTGTTTCGAGTCTTTAGCCTAGTTTGTGTTTTCTAGAGTCTTGAGTTGTTTTGAGTCTTTTGATTTGTTTTAGATTATTTGTTAGTTTTATTTTGAGTTATTCTAATTAAGTGTTTTGATTTTTAATTGAGTGTTTTAAACTTTGTTTTTACGTTTTTAAATTAATTTTACATTGATTAGCAATCCCTCCTAATCCCCGGCCTAGAACGATACCCTACTTACATCATTACTACAACTGTCAAAAAGAGGGTTTAATTTGTGTCGAGTTAATTCTCGCATCAAATTTTGGCGCCGTTGCCGGGGATTAGCAACTTTGCTAATCCTTTATTTTTGTTTGTGTTTATTTTTATATTTGGTATTTGATTTATTTTTCTTTCTTTGATTTTAGGTATAATTGGAGCAAGACATGGATTTTGCTAATATTCAAGCTCAATTGGCGCAGCTTACTGCTCAATTGACTGATAATGCCGAACGGACCTCAATGCCAAGTGTCCCTACACTTGATGTGCCTTATGGGCAAGGATATCAAGCTCATCAATATCCTCAATTTTCGGCATATGACGATGATTGGGGATATCAAAGCCACAGCCAATCAAGGGGCAATATGTATTCCAACGCTTGCAATTCGGATTGGAGGGATTATTCAAATCAAATGTGGGATGAACCTCAACATTTTCAACAAAGTGGATATTGGCAGCAAGACGAGTTCTATTCCAGACCTATGCAGCCACCACAGCATCCCCCACAACAATTCCAATCGAATCAAAGCATGCCCGTGGATTATAATCAAATTCTTAATGAATTAAACTCTTTGGTGCAGGGGTCACAAAATCAAGCTAAGGAGACTCACCAAGGAGAATATTGGCAGCCGTATGATGAGTTCTATACAACACCTTTGCAGCCACCACAGCCACCACAACAATCTGCCCAATTCGATTCAGGTATATCTCTGGATAATGATACATTTAATAAGTTACTCTCCTCTTTGAATCAGGGAGTGGAAAATCGAATCCAGGAGATGCAAGACCGGACCAACAGAGTGGACGAATTGGATATACATGTTGGGCAGATCATGGAATTCATGGCACAGATTCAAGATCAAAGTGAACTTTCCAACTCCACATTTGCAAATTCAAAGGGAGAAGTGGAAATCGATGAAGCCATAAGTGATGTGGAGGATGAAGCTGTTCTAGAACCATCCAGTCACAGCCCGAACTTGGATGAATTGCCGCTGCAAGAAGAAGAAGAGGAGGAGGACGACTTGGGCAGTTTAGACGAATTCTTGTCTCAAACCCCTCAAGTCCCTATGTCGTCCAACTCAGGTGAGGAAGTTATAAGTTCAATTCATTCTAACCCTATTCCACCGAATGTCCTTTTTCCTTGTAGAATTTTAATTCCAAATATCGAAGAGAGTGAAAAAGACATTGTGGAAGCTCTTCCAAAAGTCCAAAGCGATATCTCAATTCTTGGTGCACCAAAACAAATTCCCGAACCTTGCACACCAAGAAAAGAGATTCAAGAGAATGAAGTGGCTGAAGCATATCAAAAATACATCCAAGAGGTTGTGCATGAGGCAACAAAGGCCCATGAAATTGAGATTGATGACACGGGACAGGCCACAACCATCATCGTCAATCTGGCCAAGTGCAAAGTCCCCGAAACGTTCAAGGGAGTAGTTTTTGTTATTGAGTTTGCGTCGGAGAATGAAAGTAAGCCATCTTCTCCATTTTTACTTTTGTTTTATACTAACAATTTAATTTTGATGATTCAGGCACCGTCATTGGAACTCAGACCGTTGTCAGATCATTTCAAATACCATCGTCCGTTCAATGATAAATCCATGCATTTGAATAAAGAAGGGAGGCCTAGGAATCACCCACAATCAGATTTGCATTCCTAAACCCTTCTCTTTACTGCTTTCATTTTGTTTTGTTTAGTTAGTTGTGTTATTTGGTTGATTTTTGTTTAGTTTGTGTTTAAATAAATTTAGGGCCTTGTTTATTTTAAGTGCGAGTAAATAAAGTCTTTTTACATTAATTTACATATTTTAATTTACATATTTTATATTGCTTAAAATAAACCTAAAAAAAAATAAATATATATATTAATAATAATAATAATAATATTAGTAATATTTATATATATATATATTTATTTAAATAAACTTAAAAAAAAAAAAAAATTTTACAATAATACGAAAAACTAATAGTGTTCATTGGTTTTGGTTAGGTGGCGCCCCAGAGGTCGACGGAGCTCCGGGAAGACGAAGAGCCAGAGTTGGAATCTCCGGAGGCGGAACGCTTGGTGCAACTCCCGAGGACGAAGGCAACATAAACCTCGGGAGTAGCGCCATGAACCTTTCATGATCACTCTGGATCCGACCGTCCGACTCCTGCAGCTGGTCCAGCTTCCTCTTCATGCTGGTCGAGTAACTAGTTGCAAGCATGTGCAACTCCTTGTTCTCGTGCCTGAGTCCTCTGACCTCTTGCCGAAGACTGGCCACCTCTGCCATCAGCGACTCCACCTGACGAGATCTTGCAAGCAGGCGCTGGCCCATGTTCGAAACTGAGCCTGCACTTTGGACGCTGAGGGCAAGAGATTCCTGAACGGCCAGCTCGTCCGACCGCCTAGATAGCATCCTATTGTCCCTTGGAGTGAGCAGATTTCTGGCAATCACCGTAGCGGTGATTTCATTCCTCATGATTGTGTCCCCGACTGTAAGAGGACCATTGGGGGATATGAAGGATGGATTCCAAATGTTGTTCGGAGAAGACGAGTCATCGTCTTCCCCGACATTCAAGTTAAGGCGACGGTCGGAAGGGCAAGACATTTTTAGAGGGTGTTGAGGAAGAAAAGAGTTCGCTAAGTTTAAGAGTGCAGGAAGAGTTCGGAAAGATAAGAGTGCAGAAGTGCAGGAAGAGTTCGGAAAGATTATGTGTGTTTACAGAAGGGAGTGTTTGAGGAATTTTTGGAGTTCAAGTGTGATGTGAAGCAGAATTAGCACCTCTATAAAAAGAAGCAAATCAAAGAGAGGCGCTCCTCTGAGGTTGAAGACGCGTCCTCGCGCAAATCAAAAGAGCCGTTTCCTTTCTCAAAAGCTGAGCTTGACTCAGCAATCACGTGGCTCAGTTTTTCCAGTTTGTCGTGACTCATCACGTGCAGCGTGGAGCGTTGTGAAAACCACGAGCCGCACCCGGTTTTGAACCCCGGTTTTCAAAAGATCATCATTCCAATTTGTCGTCACTCGTCGCATGCGCAGTCAGCTTCGCGGAAATTACGGAAGCTTTGTCAGAAAGCGCGTAACGGGCACTGTTCATCCATCACCGGCTGCCGACAAATAGTGAAGGAATAGTTCCGGTTGTGAAGCCAAATTTCTATAAGTTCGACCTTCGCCTTTCACAGCAAAGGCACACCTTCACACCCTCTCAACCTCTCAACCTCTCAACCTCTCAACCTCTCTTCATCTCCGATAATGTCTTCCCAAAGAAAGCTTTCGAGTTATTCAGTGTTCTTCATCCCTTGGATCACCCCAGAAAACAAACCTTCCAGAGCAAAAGTATTTCATATTAAAAAGGTTAAAAGCAAAAGTATCTCATATTATGCTTTCTCCTCTCCTTCATCTGAGGAACGTGGAGAAAGTGAGATCCTGATTGCTTACCTAGTCTTGCTCTCGAGTACTCATCTCAGACCCCTCCCAGCCCACTTCAAAAATAAACCTGTGTTGAGGTACTTCTTCAAAAACAAAAGTACCTCACAGACGAAGCAGGAGGAGTCTGAGGTGCACCCAAGAGCAGATGAGTCTGGGTTGATCCAAGAGTTCAAGAAGATGCCACACCTGCGTGGAGACCGGACTACTTGAAGCATGTGGAGACAACGTGCTGACTCATCCTCAACTAAGCTGAGGAGCACTTGCAAGAAGGAGGCCCATCCAGTTCAAGATGAAAGCTGTGGAAAATCAACAAGCGACCAATGACCGCCTATTAGTTCTTTTCGTTATCTTTTATTTTCATTTTCAATTTTCGTTTGCATTTTCTATATTTTCTTGCGTGCTTAACTGATTTATTTCTTTTCTTTGCAGGAACGTTTGGTTATTTCCTCCCTTGAAGTTCATTGCAAAATTTACGCTTGGGGGTCCTCGATTGAGTTTTCTGCAAATTAGGGAAGTTTTCAGTCCCTTTGCTTTATTTTGTTTCGTATTATTTTTTCATTTTATTTTTATTTGCATATTAATGTTTTCTGACATTGGGGACAATGTCTAGTTTAAGTGTGGGGGTATCAAGATAAAAAAATGACCAAATTGAAAATTTTTGTACCTTCGACTTTGAACTGGTTTCATTTGTTTCCGTGTTGTTGCTTGTTGTTTTTTTTTATTAGTTTTGTTTTATTTAATTTTTTCGAAAAAATTTAAAAAATCCAAAAATATTGTTTTAAATTAGATTTTTATTAGTTTCCCGACCCAATGATATAACTGGATGAATTTGAACCATGATTATCAAGAACTTAGTTAACATGTGTTTTATGTAATTCCTTGTTCTCTTGTTAGTATTGTACATGTTTGATCATCTTTGAAAAACCAAATGCACATAGCCTTGTTGATGTGAAACTAAAGCATGACTTAAAGCTTCATATGTGAATTTAGTGACCATATACATCCTATGTGAGTTTTTGAGCCTATTGAAAGTGTGTGCATTTTTCATACACTCCTATTCTTTCATGTGTGATGAACTTATGTGAGATGCATCTCTAGAACTTGCGTAACGATCTTTTGAAATATTTGTCATTGATTGCATGAACTTGAAAATGAAAGAGGCATTAGGTTCACCACCATGGCCCAAATAACCATATTTCCCAAAGAAAAAAAAAAGTGATATCATTAGATTGCCAATTTGAGCCGTATGTTGAGCCTTTTATTTCTTATCACCAGATATGTCTACCCTTATACCTCAAGCATGTTTCCTTACCCTTTCCAAGCGAGCAATTTGAGACTGTCTTTTGAGAAATGTTTGTGAAGTACTTGGAAGGTTTGGCAATAGAATAAGTGTGGGGGTATTTCATGTTTGTATTATTTAAAAAAAAAAAAAAAAAAAAAAAAGAGAAAAGAAAAAGAAAGATTGTATACGAAGAAAATAAAAAAAGTTTTTAAAGTTTCAGTTTAAGGGTGTGGTTGGAGGTGTTAAAAGAATCGCTGGAAGCTTGAGTTCTTATAAATCTCAACAAAAGAATTGCTTGCAATATAACTTGGAACTTGTGTTTTCCTATTCTTTCGTTTCAATAGCCTATCCCTAAGCCTCATTACATCCAATAAAAGTCCTCTTGATTTAAGTTTTGCAATTATGATTGTGGAGAAGTGATTTTTATGCAAGCTTATGGTAGATCTTTCACATTTGTTTCTTTGAGCGAAACACATTAAAACTAAACACATGTGTAATTGAGTGCATATCCCGTGAGAAAGTTGCTGGTTTGCATATGATGATTTTAAAAATAAAAACTTGAAATTGCATTAGCATGGCTATCTCACACACTACACTTCAAGGATGATTTAAAGATTACTGCTAATTTTTGAATAAGGAAGATGAGCTTGAATTAGCTTGTTTGGTGCTAGCTATGGTTCTGGATGATTTGCGTTTTCGAATGAAATTCTATGAGGGTCACATAGGGGGAAGCTAATGTTTTTCATGTTATTACTTTTTCTGTTTTCTGTGTTTTGCTCGAGGACTAGCAAAAGCTAAGTGTGGGGGTATTTGATCGGATCGTATTTATACATATTTTTATATCAAATTCACTCGTCTTTTCTTAGTTAGTTCGTTATACTTTGAGCTAATTACGTTATTTTTATGTTTTTATAAGATTTATCTAGTTAAGAAAAATATATATAAATATATATTATTTTATATATATATTTTATATATATATTTATATGTTTATTTATATATTTATATATTTATATATATAATATTAAAATAGGTGTGTGTGATTTTCAGCTGGAAAGCAGTGATGCTTTCGGTGGAAAGCCAAAGGAGCGCACATGCATGAATTGTGGGAGTGAGTCCCTCGGTGGAGGAATAAACAAAAAGAGCCTTGAACAACATGGGAGCATGATTTGAAAAAGGGGGCTAATAAGAGAGCTCTCGAGAGAGGTCTTCGGGGGGCATCCGAGAAGAAACAGAATAATAGAGCTGCCTTAGAGCAGCGACTGAAAGAAAAAAACAAAAAAAAAAATAATAAGGAGCTGTTTTGCGCAGCTCACGGAATAGGGGAGAGTCAATCAGAGCTCCTCGGGGGAAAATATTCGGAAAACAAGGCATAGGGGATTAGCAGCTTTGGGCTGCCATTTGAGAGAAACTGTGCTGCCTGGCAGCAAGAAACCAGGCGCAGGGGAGAAAACCGAAAGGGAAATGAAGCTGCCAATTGGCAGCTGAAAAGAAGAAAACAAAGGATTGAGAAGGGCGCTGAAAGGGCTCGGCAATCAGGGGGAATAAAAGGCCTCGGGCCTTGAAGAATGAAAGAGGCAGAGAGCAGCCTCGGAGCACCAAGGTGACGGGGCAATCTGTGAGAGGGCAAGGAGAAGCCCAACGCACAGGAGCCAATTGAAGCACACGGCACTGCACAAATCAACTTGCACAGTGGCTACGCACAGACAATCCTATTTCACCCTCTTTCGGTTTAATCCTCCAACTTATGTTTTATTTCTTGTTTTAATTTATAAATAATGTGTAATTAAATTTATATTGGCTAGAGGTTAATTCGAAACCATGATTATATTTGTAATTTAATTTGATTTACTCCAGTTATGAATGTATAAATGTTTGGATGTGGTTTACTTTTCTGTGTTGATTAAAAACTTGTTTATGTATGTGGGTTAAGGGTCGACACTTAATTTGCATGCTTAGACTTGATGCTAGAATATAAGTGAATTTCACCTAATCGTTATGAACTTATATTCATGAGTAGTAAAAATCGCTAGTCACGATTGTGTTTAGTAAACCCTAGGTTGGATTAACATGCGTATTCCATAGTTATGAATGCCTAGTCGATGTTTATGATTTCCATTGAACTTAATGATCTTTGATATGTTTCTCTATCATGCGTATTCCATAGTTAGGGAACTTGATAAGAATAATTTGGTTGTGATGCGTATTCCGTCCAATTCAATGAATCTAGGGAAATCTGAAAGTTAATTTAAGCGGACCTAATTAACTTGGAGCATTGTCATTCATTCGCTTGTTGAATTCATAACTGGGAATCAATTTAGATTGCATTTGTGTCATGTGTGGAGAAAAACCCTCTAGCCAATCCGTCGCCTATCATTTCACCTTTATTTTATGTTTTTGTCAATTCTGTAATTTATTTAAGTTTAATTTGCGTTTCGTCAAAATCAATCCCCCCATTATTAAAATATTATATTATTTAGTTAATTTTCATTATTTTTAATCTTTTAAATTAATTTCCGTCCATTTCAATTCCTAGTTTTTATTTTAAATTGTTTTTATTATTTTGAGTCATTTTAAGTGTGTTTCGAGTCTTTAGCCTAGTTTGTGTTTTCTAGAGTCTTGAGTTGTTTTGAGTCTTTTGATTTGTTTTAGATTATTTGTTAGTTTTATTTTGAGTTATTCTAATTAAGTGTTTTGATTTTTAATTGAGTGTTTTAAACTTTGTTTTTACGTTTTTAAATTAATTTTACATTGATTAGCAATCCCTCCTAATCCCCGGCCTAGAACGATACCCTACTTACATCATTACTACAACTGTCAAAAAGAGGGTTTAATTTGTGTCGAGTTAATTCTCGCATCATATATGAAAACAATGAATGAAATCGATCTTCAATTAAAATATTTACACTAGTGGATACCACAAAATCTTATGTGATACTTAATGAAAGTATAAATAACTTTAAGTGTTAGAGAATCTATCGTTTTGATGAGATACACATTCCGCGAAACTAATTTTAGTGATCCAACCGTCAAACTTGTTTGTATATGCTTCGAGATCGCATACGCCAAAAATCGTAAAAAAAACAAACATTCAGAGATTAAGTAATGGGACAAAACTTTTCGACGGTTATCAACAAAAAATCACGATTTAACGGCTATTTTAACTCCGATTTTGATGATTTTTTACAGCTACACTCCTTGACCCTATATGAATACAATGAATGGACTCGATCTTCAATTTAAAATATTTACACTAGTGGATACCACAAAATCTTATGTTATACTTAATGAAAGTATGAATAAACTCTTTAGTGTTAGTGAATCTATTGTTTTGATGCGGTATGCATTCTATGAAACTAGTTTCAACGATCCAACCTTCAAACATGTTTGTATATACTTCGAGATCGCATACGCCAAAAATTGCAAAAAACAAACATTCAAAGATCAAGTAATGAGACAAAACTTTTCAACGGTTATAAACAAAAAATCATGATTTAACGGTTTTTTTACAGCTGCACTCCTTGATCCTATATGAATACAATGACCTAATTTGATCGTCAATTTAAAATATTTACACAAGTGGATACCCCCAAATCTTATGTCATGATGATCGATGAAAATTGAGGATTTTGTAAAAGGAATAACATGCAAGCTTTGAGTTTCATTGGTAAAGTTTAAACTTTTGAGAAAGGCTTCACAACCTTGAAAACCAAAAAGCTTTCATTTTGCATATCCTTACGCATTTAATATTTTGTAATAGACTAGTAGTGTATGGATGTTTGTTTATTAGGCTCTTATTTTCGAGTGTAGATGTAGTACTTAAACGACAAATGTATTTTAATGTTTTGAAGTAAATATTTATGTGGCAATGTGTGGTATGTGCAAATTTAAGAAAAATAAATATTTTTTTCTTAACGGGTTATATCGGGTCATAACGGGTCGGGTCACTTTACCCGTTGTTAAGGACCCGTTAAGATAATAGGTATGACACCACACGACCCGTTAAAATAACAGGCGTTACACAAAAACAACACGAACAAGATAGACACGACCCGTTTGCCAGGCCTAATTAAAGGAAAGATGACAAACACTAGAAAAGAAGGCTCAACAAGAAGTAAGCAACCTCTAGAGATCATTCACATGGACATTTTCCCCGGAAGGAAACAAATATTTCATTACTTACATTGATGATTTTTTTGAGATTTTGCTTCATTTATTTGATTTAAAAAAATAATCTAAAGCACTTGAAACCTTTAAAATTTATAAAAGTGAAGTTGAAAATCAATTGGAAATTGGTAGAAATCCTGGACCCTTTGTGTTATTTCTGTAAGAATGTGGAATAGTAGCCAAATATACCACACCAGACACTCCAGAGCAATATGGAGTGGCCGAAAGGAGGAATTAAACTCTTATGGACATGGTGAGGAGCATGATTCGTAGAACTAACCAACCTAGTTGTTTATGGGGGTGAAGCAGTGAAGACTGCAAATTATATATTAAATAAGGTACCTTCAAAATATGTGGAAGGGACACCTTTCGAACTTTAGAGAGGCAGAAAACCGAGTTTAAACCATCTGCATGTATGGGGTTGTAGGGCAGAAGCAAAGATATATAATCCAGGCTACAAGAAACTCGATCCCAAGACTGTCAGTTGCCATTTTATTGGATATGTTGAAAGATCAAAGGGTTTTAGATTCTATTGCCCTAATCAAACTACTAGAATTGTCGAAACTGGAAAAGCAGTCTTCATGGAGTCTGATTCAAGTATTGATTCTGGGACAAGGGTTGATAGTTTTATTTTTGAAGAAGAAACAAATGACAAAGAAGCTGTATACAAGGAAGTCGATCATAACACCGAGATAATGGCACTGATAACTATAGCAACTGAGAACATGAGAAGTATGGATTCTGATGAACTATGTAATGAACATGAGACTACACATGACACTGAACTACCTAATAATGCAGTGGTACAAGATGTTATTGATGATACTATGAGAGAAAATCATCAACCACAACATGCATAAGAAGACAGTTCCATGTATTCAAATGCAGCAAATGTGAGAAGGTCATCTAGGGTTCAAAAATCTACAACCCTAAATGATTTCGTACATTTAACAGAGGTTGACATTGACCTTTCAGAGTTTAATGATCCATTAGTTACAAAGAAGCAGTTGCAGGACCAAATGCTGACAAGTGGATAGAGGCGATTAAGAGTGAATTGAGTTTGATGGCGATCGAATAATCAAGTATAGGAATTAGTGGAACAAATAGAAGATGCAAAACCCATAGGATGCAAATGGGTCTTTAAAACGAAAAGGGATTCAAATGGAAACATAGAGAGGCACAAAATCAGGCTTGTTCCAAAAGGTTTCACACAAAATGAGGGCGTAGACTACAAGGAAACATTCAGTCCTGTATCAACAAAGGATGCCTTTAGGGTTATCATGTCTATGGTGGCTCATTTTGATTTGATTTTACATCAAATGGACGTAAAAACGGTGTTCTTGAATTGGGACTTGGAAGAGTGTATTTACATGCGGCAACCAGAAGGCTTCAAGGAGGGAGAAGGAAGAAACCTAGTGTGCAAACTCAACAAATCCATATACGGTCTGAAGCACGCATCACGACAATGGTACTTGAAATTTTATAAAATTGTGAAAGAACATGGCTTCATCGAGAACCCTTATGACAATTGCATCTATCTAAGGTTCAGTGGGAGCAAATTCATCATCCTAGTTCTCTATGTGGATGACATATTGCTTGCCACGAATAGTCACAGTTTGTTGGATGATACAAAAACCTTTTTGCATAAGCACTTTGAAATGAAGGACTTGGGAGAAGCGACTTATGTTTTGGGCATTGAGATCAAAAGGGATAGAATGAGAGGCTTGCTGGGATTGTCACAGAGAGCATATATAGAGAAAGTTAGACTTGGCATTCGTGTCATGTTTTTCATGTCATACCCGATAGCTTAACGGGTCGTGTCGTGTAACACCCGTTAAAATAAACGGGTAATATGACCCAACCCGAAATCGACCCGTTAATATTATCATGTAATATGACCCGACCTGTTACCCGTTAAGAAAAACATATTTTAAATCAATAAATAATGAAAATGAAAAACATAATTTGACCCCAAAAAATATAAAACATAATACTAAATTAGTATATACATATCACATTGTCACATAAATTCTACTTCAAAACATTAATAAAAAATTAAATAAAAAAATAAAACATTTTTCTTTCAAGTTTACATACCCCAAAATAAGAGTCTAATGAAAAAAATATTAGTGCATACTACAAAATACAAATGTTCAAAGATATACAAAATGAAGAGAGTTGTGTTTCAAGATTAAGGAACCTTGCACCTTTTTTACAATAAAACCCTTCAAGTTTCATCAATCACGATGAGAAATAGTGTTGGAACTTTGGCTTGATATATTGTTTTCAAGGGTTATATTGACGATGTTTTCACTAAGGTTTTCCATAATCCATAAACTATAGATCTAAATTTAACCGTTGATTGTCGTTTACATTTACGCTACATTCTTCTGACCAAATATTTTTTTTTATTTTCGGATTTTCTTTTTTGAAAACATGATATCTTAGAGGATGCAGGAAGATGAACGGTTTGCATTGTTGATATTACAATGAGAGTTTTACCATTAGTGAAAATATAGCTCAAAGTATATAAAGTCTCTAGAAACTATATAACATGAACTCATATTTTAGTTAATCGTAAATATCGGAATGTTATGTCAACGATTCGAACTGTTCATTTTTTCTACATTTGTTAAAAGATCACTTTCAAAAAAGAAAATCTAAAAAAATGAAATTTGGTGAGTAGAATAAAGTGTACACGATAATGGACGGTTAAATTTAAATCTAAGGTTTATGGATTATGGTTTCAGATTTCGGAGTTGACCCCTTCACAAAAGTTGTAAAACTTGTCATTACGAGTGATTGAATATTTTTTTTTATTTACATTTTTTACACTTCTACAATATTATTAATTTTGCACTCAAAAACCATTATTCATGAAATTTGGAGGGTTTTAAAAATCTAAACAACCATGTAATCATCGTCTAAGAGGACGCAATCATGATCGTTTATATATGCTTTCATATTTTTTAGACTTATGCATTAATGATTATGAATTTTATTTATTTTGAACTCCCTTAAAAATACATGAGGGTTTGTAGGGTTTTAAAAATTCATGTACCCACCTTTAAAGCATATAGGATGTGATTACGAGCGTTTGCACATTTTTTTTCACATTTTTTTCGCACTTGTAAATTAATTATTATAATTTTTAAATGTATTTGGTATTTTAAATTACTTGATGTTTTTATTTTTAATGTGTTTTATAATTTTCTAATCTCACTCTTTGCTCATAGTATTTTATAAAAATAAATAAATAAATAAAACTTAAAATTTTAAAATTTATTTAGAATAATAATTAATAAACAATATATATATATATATATATATATATATATATATATATCTATCTATATCCACTATATCTATTGTATTTTATAATAGTTAAAAAAAATCATCAAAATAACTTTTTTCCTTTTCGTGTCGAAACAAGTTACCTGCGTGTCACTCTTGTGTAAACCTGTTAAGGACCTGTTATTAACGGGTTCTTATCGTGTGACCCGATAACGACCTATTAGTTATCGTGTTGACTCGAAACCCGTTATTTTCGTGTCGTGCAAGAAATTGCTAGGTCTAGAGAAAGTATTAAGAAGGTTTAACATGTCATCATGTGGAACTACTGAAATACCTATATCAAGGGGTGGTAAATTAAGTAAACTGCAGTGCCCACAAATAGACTTGGAGAGGAAGGTTGTGGAAGACAAACCATACACATCCTTGGTAGGAAGTTTAATGTATGCACAAGTGTGCACGAGGGCTAACTTGGCCTTTACCATTTCTCTGGTGGGAGAATGTAAGTTCTATTTGAGAGCAAACACTTTGTGATTTGTACAAAGACTTTTGGGACGACAAGGAGATTAGGATTAGCACATGTGGTAGACTTTTTAGGAGTTGTATTACTTTGGTATTCAAGTAAGAAACATTCGTAGATAAACTAGAACTCTTCTATCTGGTTTATACATAGGTGATTTTCGGTGATAAGATTAATCTTTGATAAGATTTTCTTAATGGGAGGACTCCTAATAAAAGACCACCGCATATAGTATATAACTGAGGTCCCTGCACTCTCATTAGATATGTAAGTTTACAGAAATACTCTAGCCCCATTGAGTGAGCCTTGCTGTCGGTTAGTGTAGAGTTGCAGAATAACTTTAGTTCCTTGCCTTATTCCTGAGACGATGTCTTCCACAAGTTAGTGGTTAAGTTGATATTGAGTCAGTCCTAATATATAACTTAAGGGTGTACTTACAACTTTTGCTACTGCTGCTGTTGCAGCTGCCGTAACTAATGATGTTGATGGGGACGGTGGAGGTAGTGCTTGTGGTCGTAATGACGGTGGTGCTTGTGGGGGTTGTACTGGGAGAGGTTGCGGGGGTGGTTAGGCATTACACTTGTTTTCTCTTTCTTTCTTTCTTTCTTTCTTTTTTAAATTGATTTTATTCTTATTTGAAGAATAAAATCAATGATTTATGCATTTGAGATTTAAATAAATGTTGTGAAGAATAATTAAGAGAAATTTCAGATTTGGTTTGTTCTGTAATGGTGGGCTGAATTATTTGTCTGCCATGCAACTTGGTGGAAAAGTCAATTTCCCAAATTTGTAGAGTAAGCACGCTTAATTTGATGTTCAAGTTTAAATAATAAATTATGATTATATAAAATATAAATTTTGTATCATTAGAGCATCTCTAAAAGATATAGGGTTATAGGGTTTATCTTACTTTATCTTTTTGTAAGTAGTCTTTTTCTCTTTGATTTAAGGAGATTGGTCTAAGTCTTTTCCTTGTTGTCAACTCCTTGATTTAAGGAGATTGAGGTATGTTGTTGTAAGGCTACTAATCTAGCCTTTGTGGGGTGTTTCAAAGAGTTTTCCCGGATGTCTTTGTGCACTGCAATGTGCCCGAAATCCTTCTCCTTAAATATCTCTTCCTCCTTTTTTTTTTGTAACCTCACAAAGGCTAGACTAGTAGTCTTACATCAACATACCTCAATCTCCTTAAATCAAGGAGTCTAAAGACCATACACGAATCTCCTTAAATCAAGGAGTTGACAACAAGAACAAGACTTACACCAATATCCTTAAATCAAGGAGAAAAAGACTACTTACAAAAAGATAAAGTAAAAAAAAATTAAAGTAGACCATAAATCAGTAATCCATATCATACCAGCTTAACAAGCCTGATGTCTTTTGATAGCTACAACACCTGCTCCTTCTTTATGTGTGTGTTCCAAACTTGCATTTGTTTAGATGAAATATAGATAGAGATGTGAGTGAACTTAGATAGGAGATAGGGTGTAGATAAATAAAACTCTGAATAATAAACGATGCACTATGTCAATGAAAAAAAAAATAGGGTACCAAAAAATAAGTTAAAAAAAATTAAAGTATACAAATAATAAAAGCCATTTTTTTTCTTCTCACAAATAATAAAAGCCAATTTTTTTTTCTTGCTAAAATGTATAATATATTAGCATTTAGCAACTTCTCTTGAGCTTCAATTGTCATCTGCAACTTCTTTTGAACCTATTTTAAAAAGCAGCAACATTGATTAGGAGATGGGCCGTTTCTTTTGAACATATTTTAAAAAGCAGTGAAACTATTTTTAAAAGCAGCGACACTGATTAGGAGATGGGCCGTTTCTTTCGAACCTATTTTACAAAGCAGTGAAACTATTTTTAAAAGCAGCGACACTGATTAGGAGATGGGCCGTTTCTTTTGAACCTATTTTAAAAAGCAGCGACAATGATTAGGAGATGGGCAGTAGGAATTTTGGGGTTTTATCCCAGAACCAATTAGAAATGGGAAGTTGCCCTCCGTTAGTCATACTCTAACTCTTGGAGTAAAACTCAAATTTTAGGTTCTAAATTTACTCCAACTTGCTTCAATCCTTGAGGCAAATATGAATTAAAACTCAAAACTCATTTTTAGAGCAAATTTAGCCTAGGATTCCCCTTGAGTTAGTGGAGTTGGCCAACCATATATGTATATTTTTTTTAGTTTTATATCTATAAATTTTTTAAATCTAACTTGATCAAATCCAACGGTAAAAAAAAATGTAACGGTCTAAATTTAAATCCAACGGCTAAAGTAATTAAAACAAATTATTTCATGTCTTTCATATTCTTTCATAGTGTTCCACGAGATTCATGGTGTCGGTTTAGTGATTTTTCAATATTTATCGGATTCTAAATATTTTTAGGTTAAAATATTCATAAAATTAAATTAGGATAGTCTACATAATTTTTTTTAAAATTACTTTAAGAGAGAAATTATCCTAAATTCATTCTTTAATAATCTTGGGCTAAAAATTTAACTCATAATGGCTGGAAGAGAAAAACTGTTTCTGAGTTAAAACCTAAATTTTTTGGGTTAAAATTTTTAAGGCATGTTTCGTATTCTATATGAAATTTTTTATCATTTCTCAAAACATTTCTTGAAACAATTTTATTTAAGACTCAAAAACTTGATTGGTTTGTGATTTAAAATTTTAAAATCTTATGACTTAAACTAGACAAAGATATTTAAAAAGAGGGGTCGCAGGAAAGGGAGAAAGAGAAGAGAGAATGAAAGAAAATAAGAGATGATTGAAGAGAAGAGAGAAGGAAAGAAAATAAGAGATAGTTGAAGGAATGAGAAAGAAGAGGATCAGACGAGATAGAGAGGAAGAGTGAGAGAAAAAATCTAGAAAATGAAGAGAGCAGATTGGAGGAGAGACAAAATGGTAAAAAATATGGGAGAGAGAGATAGATTTGAGTGAGAGGGGAGGAGGGAGAGAAAAAAAAAGTAGTGAGTTTAAGTTTGAAAACTCTAAAAACTCACTTTTTATGTTTTTAGAGAATAGACTATATTTTTGAGTTATTCTTGAGTTCAGTTTTTTAAAATAGTCATACCAAACAAGTTTTTAAGGCCTAAAACTTGAAAATTATTTTTGAGTTTAAAAAGTTGGATTCAAGTAGAATACTAAACATGCCCTTAGGTTTTAACCCAAAAATTGGAGATGGTCTTAAGTCATTGCAAGGTTTATTAGACCTTTTATGTGGGACTTTGCCTTTTATATCCTCACAAGTGAAAGCTAGCAAGAATATTATTTGGCCACTAAGTTTGGGTTTAGGTATAGGGTTTAGTTTTGTACTTCAATCTGACACTTGAGAGCCTCGGGCAATTGAAGCGTTTTGTTTTCAGTATATTATCGTTAATTAGGATCTAGGCACTTGTATGAAGACTAAGTAGAATAATATTAAAACAAAGTCATTTTCTGAGAAAGGTGTAAAAATAAAAATTGGCCTGATGGTGAAATATCCAAACAGAGGATGTGTGATAATTAACTAGCTTATGCATCTTTTGTGAATGGTTGAACTTTAATCAAATAAGATGTAAAGTAGCAAGTAAATTTTCGGGGTGATCCGAAAGACATGGATGGCAACAACAATATATCCAAAGCACCACTAGAGGAGGGCTATATATACGATATGCATAAACCCTAATGCAATTTTAATAGAAATTAAGTACTGGTAAACAAGATGCAATCAAAGCGAAGCTGATAAGTATTGGTTTCAAATACCCTTATTGTGGAAAGATTCTCAGTTACCTGGCATTGTCCATGTTTCTTTTCCATGTGTACGAAAAATCAAAAGAGTTCATTTTCCATGTCTCTTTCAGTTACTTGGCATTGTCCCCACATTAGTTAAAGACTTGGAATGATGTGCGCTTATCCTTGATTATAAATAGGATAGCAGTTTTGAAGCTATGGAGCAAGTAAAACACACGAGAAAGAGAGAAGAGGGAAGAGAGAAAAAAGATGAAGAGAGAAGTGAGAGTGATCCCACTTAACATGGCAACATCATCATCATCATCAACTACAACAACATCAACAACAACAACAACAACAACAACAACAACAACAACAACAACCAACAACAACGGCAACAAGAACAACGACAACAAGAACAGCAACAACAACGACAATAGCAGTAACAACAACAACAACAGAAACATCAACATCGATAACAAAGGGGTTGTTGAAGTTTTGAAGGCAATCCTCTCTGAAAACAAGTCAAAAGAAGACAAGGAAAACCCTGACCCTGAAGAAGACAAGGCAAACCCTGGCCCTGAAGAAGACAAGGCAAACCCTGGCTTTAAAGAAGACAAGGCAAACCCTGACCCTGAAGAAGACAAGGCAAACCCTGACCCTGAAGAAGACAAGGCAAACCCTGACCTTGAAAAAGACAAGGGAACATCAACAACATCAACATCAACAACAACAACAACAACAACCAACGACAACAACAACAATAACAACAACAACAAGAATAGCAACAACAACAAGAACAGCAACAACAACAACAACAACATCAAAATCAATGATAAAAGGGTTGTTAAAGTTTCAAAGGCAAACCTCTCCGAAGACAAGGCAAACCTTAACCCTGAAGAAGACAAGGCAAACTCTGGGCTTGAAGAAGACAAGGCAAACCCTGGCCTTGAAGAAGACAAGGCAAACCCTGGGCCTGAAGAAGACAAGGCAAACCACAAGGCAAACCCTGGCCCTGAAGAAGACAAGGCAAACCCAAGCCCTGAAGAAGACAAGGCAAACCCAGGCCCTGAAGAAGACAAGGCAAACCATAAGGTAAACCCTGGCCCTAAAGAAGACAAGGCAAACCCTGGCCCTGAAGAAGACAAGGAAAACATTGGCGCTGAAGAAGACAAGGCAAATCCTGACCCTGGCCTTGAAGAAGACAAGGCAAACCCTGACCCTGAAGAAGACAAGGCAAACATTGGTGCTGAAGAAGACAAGGTAAATCCTGACCCTAGCCTTGAAGAAGACAAGGTAAACCCTGACCTTGAAGTAGACAAGGCAAACCCTGGCCCTGAAGAAGACGAGGCAAACTCTAACTCTGAAGAAGACGAGGCAAACTCTGACTCTGAAGAAGACGAGGCAAACTTTGACCTCAAATAAGACAATGCAAAGCCAAACCTTGAAAAAAGGGATCTCTTTACAGCCATTCGACATTCATGATCATAACTATCACATGATGTTTGTGGGTAACGTCTCTGGAAACCCTCACGAGACTTCATTCGTCCTATCAGGGTCACCTATAGGTTTAAAAGGCTTGTTGCATGTGCTTAATGGAATCGAGTTCCCAGCGAAAGTGGCATTAATTTTCAACACTAGTTTTTCTTATTTTTAGTTTCCAAGTATTTTAGTTTCACTGTATTGTGAGTGTGTTAAACCAATAAACACTGATCATATCAGCTTTGTGGTTATGTCCCTTATGTAGTAGCTAGTGTGTTCAATAAAAGTTGTGTTTCTTGCTTTTAATGATGTACATATCACTTTAATTCCACATTTCAGTAGCTTTAAGTACTAATTAAGAAACTGAGAAGCAACTACAAACTTGCTACTCTATTCTAAATAACTGAGAAGGGAAGATTGGTACCTTGCATCAACTTAGGGTTCTATCCGGTGGAGGATTAGTATTACAGTGCAATCTATTTTCATGCATCTTAAACCAAACAATATGACAGTCCTCAGAAAACTTTGTGAATATAAAAGTATAAACCTTCCGGAAATGTGTCTGTAGTTTTTAATTTTCCGTAAACTACGTTGTCCAATTTTTTTTCTTTTCAAATCAAACTAAGGGGTCATAACTCATTAATAACTAACTCGGTGAAAATCTTCCAACTCATTGCTCCCAAGGTATAAGGAAAGCAATTAATCACTATTACCTAACATGTAAGGATATAGTCTTGTAAGCAACAAGACTTCACCATCCTTCCTAAAATATAATGCCTTAGTAATCCAACCATGACACAAAAAATGAAAAAAAGAAAAAAAAAAGGGATATACGCATTGTCGGAAACAATTGAAATGTTCTAGGAATATTTAAATGGGCTACACGATTTCAAATTTAGCTGTTTTTATTGTTGTAGAAATGATCTTTTAATGAAGACTTAAACAATAAATGGTTCAAATCATGAAATCTAATCGTGCTTAAATGCCGTATTTACTTACCAACTGATTAGTGCTAAGCATTATTTTATGTTTATGTATTAATTCAAACATGGTATACGTAATTCAAGATTTCATTTCTTTAGACCACCCTCTCTCTGTACGAGCGGGTGACACCCTTCGACCCCATTTCAAGTCTCTCACAAACGTAATTCAAGTTTCAACACACAAAAGCATCCATCCAAGCCCATTTCGACCCCACTCACCCTCCTCTTGGTCTAGATGAGTCTTTGGATGGACCACATCAACGTCCAATTCTCTAATACAAGTGAATTTCACATATGTAAGTGGAGTTTATCTCTATCAAAAAGGCTATTAACCATGTTATCAGTAAAAAATTGAACAAGTAACATTATTATCGTATAAAACTTTGAGATTAATTATATCTCCAAATTCAATCAAGTGTACAAATTAATGTGAGGTCTTGTATCTCCAATTATTATTTATCTTAAGAATAAAGGCACATCAAATTTATGCACTAAATTTGTAAGAGACTTGTTTAATACTTTGATGAACATTACTTATATGTGTGTTCTCAATGTTTTCAATATGTTCTAGTACTTTATAACTTTTATGTCATCCTATTTTTACAATTTATGTATCACAATACAATTACGTATATTTTATACGTATACATAGACATTTATTTATAAGTTAAATAATAAATTTAATTAAAAAAAAAACTATTGGCACCGTTTAGATTCCGACTAGACGCCTAGGCACACTACTACAAAAGTGACCATAACTGGTAGTTCAAAAACCGACAAGAAAACATAATTTATGTCGAATTTTTGGCATAAGAGAACTGACACCATTGCTATAGTTACAAAAAGGCTTTTGATGTTGGTTAGTCCCCTTAATTTGCCACCAAGAAGGAAGGAAATATAAAATAAATAAGGATAGTAGCGTCGTTTAAAAGTGACATCGAAGATCACGTTGGATACATGCGACATTAATTAGTATTACTGACAAGGTGGCAGTCCTAAGTGACATTACGTAACTATTTGAGAAACAAAATAAGCAACCTCATGTCGCCCATAGCTGACATGCTCACAAACCGTTAATAAAAAATATATATAAGAGTCGGTCTCAGTTTATGGGAAATCAAAAACACTTATACGGTGCAGATTTTTTCACAACAGGTTATGGGAAATCCAAAAACACTATAAAACCATGGATATACATTCATATGAGATCAATTTGAAACTGTTGCAGATTCTTTACATGGATATATAATCAATTTGAAGTCAAAATCCATGGATATACACTTATATGAGATCAATTTGAAGTTATAATGCCAATCGATAGTTTTATACGGTGCAAATTTTTTCACAACACTTAGCCGCATAAATACCTCTGATCTCCTATTTCCTAAATTTCTGCAACAGTTTCACGAAAATAAATTAGAATATGGAATTGCAATATATAATTTTCATTAGAAAACAAGTTATGGGAAAAGAAAAAAAAAAAATCCTAGAACACAAGAGTACACTAAACTTGAAAAAAAAAATTCTCAGAACTCAAATCGACCGAGACAACAGCAAGGAGGCCACTAATCTTGAAAAAACAAATTACATTTTTGTGCCAATTCAATAACAAAACTTAGGTAGAATCTAAAAGCCCGAAATTTAAACCAATTAGCAGCCCTAAACGTAGAAATGGTAAATAAGGGGACAGTGAATAAATTTGTATAGCAATACACTCGATGATGCGACTGTGAGTTGTATAGCAGCAACGGAGTGAATAAATTTGCAAAGAGAGCTACACGGCGGTGTTATTGTGGTGCAATGGGGGTGCCCTGAGACTGCGATTTGTATACGGAAAACCGCAGGGCAGCGACGCTGTGACTTTGGGAGAGATGAAGAGAGAAGGAGATGGGGAGAAGAAAATGAGAAGGAAAGGGGGAAGGAATGCAACCGGAGGGAGAAGAAACTGGGGAAGCGAGAAGGCAGCGGATCAAGGAAGAGAGAAAAGGGGTTTTAAGAAAAGAATATAATTAAAACCTGTCGGCTAGAACCAAGGTATTAAATATCGATGATATCGGAAATATCGGTAGTCTAAAAATACGGAAATTTCGATGGAAATATCGGGATATTATCGATATCGATAAAAATTGAATAAAAACCACGGAAATTGTAAGAAAAACTTGGAAATTTTTATTGAAACTTTGTAGGATGTTTATTTAGTCAATTATCTATTAGTTTATCACAAAAAATTGGAAGAGAATTCATTGCATGATGGATTTAACTAATTTAAGTTGATTATATAGCGAGCTGGCAAACATTGTGAGTGTAGAAAATATGTAAATATTTTAGCATATTTTTACAAAAACATAAGTGATATGGTGGTCAAGGTATTGAAGGAGTAAAATGGGAGGGGTTCGAATCCCCTTGGTGTTTTTTTAAATATAGAAATTTAAAAAACACGGAAATTTCGATGGAAATATCGATGACATCGGAAATATCGGTAGTCCAAAAACACGGAAATATCGATGGAAATATCGGGATATTATGGATATTTAATACCTTGGCTAGAACTGACATCCTCATTTTTGTCTAAAAAAATGGTGGGCAATATCCCGCCCAATATTGCTGCTCAAAATTTTGTCACGCGAGATAGAGATACGTATTTAAAAAAATAAAAACACCAACCTTTCGACTACTACCGCTAGGAAGTTTTAAAATATTTAAAAATAAAAACTATGTCGGAAGTTTTAAAATATTTAAAAATAAAATTTATGTCGGTTATAAGCGACACCATTATTTAAAAAATAAATAAAAAACTATGTCGGAAATTTGAAAATATTTAAAAATAAAAATTATGTCGGTTATAAGCGACACAATCATTTAAAAAATAAAAAAATTATGTTGGTTATAAATGACACCATCATTTAAAAAAATAAAAAAATATGTCGAAAGTTTGAAAATATTTAAAAATAAAAACTATGTCGGTTATAAGCAACACTAACAGATTAAAAGTATATGTCAGTTATAACCGACAGTACTTCCGACACCATGTAAAGATGTTGTCAAAAATGTCTTATCCGCTAGTATATTATATAAAACCGACACCAGTCTCCGACATAATAAGCTACTTTTGTAGTAGTGGCGTTAGGCCCCTACCACCTTGTCTTAGTCTATAGTAGAACATTTAATCTCACCGTGCATTGTCGATGTTTGACTCTAGTCTTAACATCTCCTTCCTGGAACAAATAAAGGAAAAAAAAAAAAAAAAATAAGACAAGTGACCTAATTAAAGAATGACAACTTGTAAAACTTCCGCACAAAAACGTTGAAATTATGAGATATAAAGAATGCTATGTATGCTTGCCCTTGTTCGATATGTAAGAAATCATCATGAAGGCAGATGCTATAAGTATTACACTCATGGCCTGCGGCTCCATCATTGCCGTTGTCGCTGTTATGTATCTGTGGGGTCATTGCATCGGAGGCAACAAGAAGCAAACTGGACGATCTACCATGATGCAGAGTGTAATGCCTCCTCCGGCAGCTCAACGAGCTTACTGCGATGTTGAAAGAGGTGCAGGTACAAATCATCAAAGAAATAATATTACTAGAAATGGAACAAGAGATGGTGGGATGGTGATCTTGGTAGGAGCTGGTGCTGCTTTTGCTACTGCTGCTGTCGCGGCTGCCGTAACTAATGATGTTGATGGGGACGGTGGAGGTAGTGCTTGTGGTGGTAATGACGGTGGTGCTTGTGGGGGTTGTACTGGCGGAGGTTGCGGGGGTTGTGGAGGTGATTAGGCATTACACTTGTTTTCTCTTTCTTTCTTTCTTAAATTGAATTTATTCTTATTTGAAGAATAAAATCAATGATTTATGCATTTGAGATTTAAATAAATGTTGTGAAGAATAATTAAGAGAAATTTCAGATTTGGTTTGTTCTGTAATGGTGGGCTGAATTATTTGTTGGCATGCAACTTGGTGGAAAAATCAATTTCCCAAATTTGTAGAGAATAAGCACGCTTAATTTGATGTTCAAGATTAAATAATAAATTATGATTATATGTAATATAAATTTTGTATCATTAGAGAGTCTCCAAATGATATATCAAAATGTTCAAATTAGTAATAACGATAAGAAAAGACAACAACGATGTTTTCCAACCTAGAAGCCAAATTTGTTATGGCATGATATGAAATAGCAGCTCTCTCCTTTGATGTGAAATTTCACAACAGCTTCAAATAATTTTTTCTAATTAATTTCTAAATGTTATTTCATTAATTTGATTTTTTTATTTATCAAATCTGCAACTCTCCTCTCTCACTCGAGCCTGAGAAGCGCCGCTCGTCCTTTTTCTTCCCTTTTCTTAGAACCAAACCCAAAAACCTGTTGTGATTGGCTCATAAAAGCTGGCAACATGTTTCACCATTTTCCTTGTTTTCGGTTGAAATATGATGGGATGCATTGTTTCATGCAAACCACGTGGAATGCACAAAGAAAAGCAAGGTTTGTGTTTGCTTGCATGCAAGTTGCAGACAAGGTGGTATTAAAAGGGGAAAAGCAAAAGCATTAGTGAGATAGGTTTTGCTTTTATGAATTGTAGCAAAAAAAGGCTTGCATTATAAAAGCATACCAAGTGTGAAAAATAGAGGTGTGCATTCGGTGGAGAACACAAAGGGAAGAGAAAATAGAGTGAGAGTGAGAAACTCTTGGGGAGAGTGAGGCTCTTGAAAAATTTTGTGAGTGTACAAGAGATTGGAGTTTGGGTTATGTCAATTTAACTCATGTATATTTTGTACTAGTTATTCTCATAGTGAAGAGCAATATCTCTCCGAGGACATAGGCAGGTTTTTGCCGAACCTCGTAATTCTCTTGGTGTCTTTATTTCTTGTATTTTAATTTGTTCAACTGTGAGTTTGTAACTTGGTGAGATAACAGGCCAAAGCACAACAAAACCAACCTCATGATTTCAACCTAAAACCTAAATGTAAGACTCCATTTCGCACCGTTGCTCAAACAAGAGCTCTCGAATCCTTGCTGCAATGCCTCGGCTACGATTTGAGGAAGATCGTTGCCGACGGACTGCAATCCCTTGGCTACAATTCCTCCACCTGCAAATCGAAATGGGATAAGTCGTCGTCTTTCCTTGCTGGTAATTTAAAATCCCACACTTTCTCAGTATCCAAACAGATTTTATAAAAATTGAAATTAAAAGGTTAAAAAAAAAATTGGTTGTGGCCTTTGGATTTCAGGTGAGTTCGAGTGATGTAGAGGGCAATAGGTTGTTGATGGAGAAGAGAAGCAGGTATACAAAGATTCAGAAAAGAGAGAAAGAAGATGATAGAAGAAGTCTAGAAAGAGTAAAATAATAGTTTAATAAAATAAAATAAAAAGAAAAGAAAATAGTTTAATAAAATAATAATTTAATTTGATATATTGAGTGGAGAGCAAAATTTTCAAAGATGCCAAAATGCCACGTAGGTTGTCAAATTCAAATTTTATGTTTAAAATTTGACATTTTATTTGGAGATGCTCTTACATGTTTTGTTGTTGGCTCATCATTTAAACAATTACCTACATGATATTGTAATTATATATTGTAATATTTCTAACCCTCTTCCTCTCCTTAGTAATAATAAAACTTAAAGAAAATGAATGAGAGAGAAGACGTAAAGAAATGTGAAAGAGAGAGGATGAGAGAAGACATGTGAGAGGCAGATTTTTATTTTTATTTTTTAAAATTAAAGGTGTATTTTGATGACATGTGAATTAGAGAAAAAAATTTTGTGCGAAATTACTCTAGTGCCCATGATAATTCTTTTATGATATTTTCTTGGGAAATACTTAGAAATAGGACAATTTCTTAATCTTAGGACATAAATATGACATTTAAAATATGCACACGGCATGCACAACAATCGGACATAAATAGGATTTTCCTACACTTTAAAATGACTTAATTGCCCTAGTATATAAATCGGTTATTTTCTCCCATTTTCTGATTTCCCTCTCTATCTACTCTCTCTCCCTCCTTATCTCTGCAATTGGTACCAGGCAGAATATCTTGTATATAAAAATAATAATTAACTGGACTGACTAGTTAGGCCCGCTAGTCGACTAAGAAAGATATGTTAGTCAATAAATCAATGATTAAATGACCAATTTTAGTAACCAATAGTTATCATAGTCAACAAGCTCTCCGTTTGTTCCAAGTTATTAGCATGTCAAGTAAGCATGATTGTGTGCACATACTTATTAGATATTCAAGTGATATATGGAGCATGTATATGTTTGTGAGATATGTGACACAATATAAGTAACTATGAATACAAGATATTTTTGGCCGGAAAAACCCATATATGGGTTAAAAAACTGGAGACTTTCCACTAAATCCAATCCACTAGTATAAACAAGGTTATTACAAAGTACCACGTAAGGCTCAATTCCTAGAACTCTATCTATAAAGCAGCTTTATCTTTGTGCAACCTTGCCTCACACAAGATGGATTCATTCGGTTTTCATGAAGTGGCAGCTCCTTCTGAGCTTCACCTTGTGGTACCAAGCCCAACTCATGAACTATGCGTATAATGATGTGACAATGATATGCAGTTCTGGATTCAGGTGTCCAGTCAGTTTCTCCAGTCAAACAGTTGAAGAAAGAAACTAACGATAATCCAAAAGTGGGTCAGTTTTCAAGATTTGAAACTAGAAACACTTGACTACTTATTTAATGCAAAACCAGAGACAATGCAACTCTATTCTTCAATGATTGGGTGTTTAACGCATGAAAGAAGGTTTTGCAACTAGGGTTTCATAAATGAAGAACAAAGAGTAAGGTAAGGACTTAATACCTTTCTCTTTCTAACTTCTCTCTAGCAAATATATTCTGAACCACCCCCCCTCCCCCAAAAAAACCTAGCTAGGGATCTCAACCCTAAAAGCTTTGGTTTGTCTTTCACCTACTAAGGACACATGTTGTCCTACAATTTGAGCAGAAAATATTAAGGGCTGAGATCTGACTATCGGCAAAAAGCTATTAGGAAGCCCATGTGAGTATATCTTAATTTACGTGCCCAGCTTGCTGAAAATTCACGCGCAAGCCTCACTAGACAACTAAGCTAGACATAATGAAGCATTGTAGACGTGAAATGGACATGCATGAACAAACCTTTTGAAGTGAGTTGTGCCACATTTTGAACATTTCTTCCCAGCAAACACATCCCATAAGTAGAGAAAAGCCTAAAGCTAGATTGAGCTTGTGGTACACTTACAATGTTGACAAGGAAAGCCAAACCTAAAAGTCTTGACTTCACAATTTCCCCATTTGGCTTTCCTTAATAAAATACCCCAACCCTAAAGCTAGTTTCACTTACCCACACTCAAGAAATGAATGAAGGAACGGATCTTGCAAAACAACAAATCTTAACAAGAATAAGTGAAATTTATCATGGGTAAAATTTTTCTCCCCAATTTTGTCATGGTAAGACAAAGATAAGGCAGAAGAACACATGCAAATTTTCAAGGTTGACAACAAAATACAATGCAAAGACAACAGAAGCACAATGGATAAGGAATTAGCAAGATATCATATGAGCACGTCCAAGCAAGATGAAGCAACAAGTAAGCATAGTTAAGTGATCCAACTCCCCCAGAAAGGATGCACACAATGAGATTGAACTCCCACAAAATTGATGTTCTTCATGTAAACATACTCTCACATAAACCTAAAACATGACTTCAATTATTTGACAAGAGACATAGACTCAACAGAAAAGTGAGATGTCCATTACCATGCAAATTTGAGCATAAGCGAAGACCAATGTACCCTAACAACCAAGGGCAGCTCATTAAAAGGATAGAGATCAAAATAATAGTTTAATCTTTGCACCAATAAACTATAACTAAAGCACAAGCCATGAAGGGGATAAGAAAAAGTTTGAATATTGATGCTTCCAAAAGATATTGATATGACAAGTGTTTGACAGAAAATTTGAAATGCAATGCTCAAGAGACAACTTTTTAAAGGCATACAAAGACAATAATATAGAGATGACACTTGCTCATGATGCAACTATGATGTGTCAAGGTAAGGGAATAGGATTGGTGATAGCCATCTTGAAATCATAGAACCAAGCACATACTTTCACAAGTATTTCTAAAGTTAAACAACCTTTTAATAATCCATTGACTTTAAGAAACATCACTTCCTACATAATATGGACAATGGACAAGACTCGCCAAAAAGCAAGGCATAAGATTGGAAGGAAAAGCCAACTTTGGTGAGGAACTTTGAGTGAGGCACCAATTTGAGAAGTGCCAAGGTCATTTGAACGAAGGTGAAAATTTGATGAATCACCATTGATATTTGAGACTATTGCATACATGGCCTACAGATGGGGATCTTAAGGCACCACTCATGACATTGAATGGAAGACTAAAAGAAGGGATTTTCCCATTTGCTAATAGATACTTTCTTTTGAAGATACCCATTTCATAAAACACTCTCCCATTTGAAATTTTGGTTTTTCCTTTTTGGGGAGAGGACAAAAAGAAGAGAATTGACACATGGTCTAGATTATAAAGTAAGTAAAGTCACTACCCATCAATTAGGACCAAAGCAACATTAAATTCAAAAACACCACTTGATTTGGATGATTGGAAAATTGATTTTTCAGAGGCTATCTGAGAAAATTGGGAGAACCTTTAACATCATAATGAAAAAATTATCCAAGGCTAATCCACATATTACTATCGATGTCTGATAGATAAGAGATCTATATAGAGAGCAAAATGAGATTATCTGTTGAGATAATTCTCTACATGAAAACATGCATAAAAACTAAACAAAATATTCAACTCTTGGAAGTAAGGTTATACAACGTATTCAATTCATATCACAAAGACCAATAGACTACTGAAAATCTTCGTAACTTTGATTATCTAGGGTTTTATTGGCACAAAGGTTAAGGTAAGAATTTTACCTTCCACAAGATCTCTAATGAAATGATGCCTTATATCAATATGTTTGGTTCTTGAATGTTGGATAGGGTTCTTGGAAATATCAATAGCACTCATATTGTCACAATAAACAAGAAAGATGAATTGAGAGATACAAATCACTAAGCCTTTGCTTCATCCATATTAATTGAGTGCAACTGCTTCCAACAACAACATATTAAGCCTCAACTATGGACAAGGAAACATAGTTTTGCTTCTTGCTGTGCCAAGCTACCAGATTGTTCCAGACATAGAAAGCTCCCTAGATGTGCTTTTTCGATCATCAATGCACCCAGCCCAACGGCATCATTGTATCCAACCAAGTTGGTGTTGGTGTCATGTGTATATTGTAGCCCAAAATTAGTTGTTCCACCCACATATTTGATAATCCTTATAAATACCAATAGGTAAGACTCCTTAGGACAATTTTGAAACCAAGCACACACCGAAACTTCAAAAGCAAGATCAGATCTACTTGTAGTCAAATAGAGTAGGCTTCCAATCATGCTCCTATACAAAGTTTGGTCAACATCCTTAGCACTCAAGTCCTTGTGAACTTTGGCACATGTACTCATTGGTGACTTAGTAGCTTTTGATCCTTCAAGACCAAATTTCTCCACTAAGTTCTTGGCATACATGGCTTGAGAGATGAAAATGCCATCATTTTCTTGTTTTGACTTGAAGTCCAAGAAAGTAGTTTAGTTCACCAACAAGGCTCATTTCAAACTGAGCCTTCACTTGAGCAATCACAACATGAGCCTTCACTTTCTTTACAAACAGTGTATTGTCAACAGAGCCAAGTATGTAACCATAAGTAAGAAGATGTGAAGATAATTTGTCATACCAAGCACAAGGAGCTTGTTTAAGACCGTAGAAAGCCTTTCTCAATTTGTATACTTCATCTGGCTTGTGAGGATCCTCAACGCCCTTAGGTTGTTCTACGTAGACTTCCTCATTAAGATATCCATTAAGGAATGCGGTTTTGACATCCATTTAAAAAAGCTTAAACTTTAAATGGTATGCAATAGCACAAAGAAGTCTGATAGATTACAAACGAGCAACATGGGAGAAGGTTTCATCAAAATCATCAACTTAAAGTTAAGAGTATCCTTAAGCTACAAGCTTGGCCTTATTTTTGATCACATTTTCCGACTCATCAAATTTGTTCTTGTAAATCCATTTTGTGCCAATAACATTAGTGTTTGATGGACGATCAACAAAGGACTAGAATTCATTCCTCTCAAACTGATTGAGTTCTTCTTGCATAGACAAATCCATTCCTCATCAATTAAGGCATCTTTGACATTTTTGGGCTCAATTTGAGACACATAACAAACATTGGTAACTTCATCAGCAATTTGCCTACGAGTTCTAACTTTTTATTTATTTATTTATCAACATAACCCACTATTTCCTCATCATGATGACTTCTGGCCTACTTTGGATTATCCTTGAACAGAATACCAGGATCTTGGTTAGTGCTTGACTCACTCTTTGTGTCACTTTCTGAAAACTCACTTAACTCAACATAAGCTTCACCTTTACCATTTAATGGAGGAAAGAATAAATCAGCATTTTCAACATCAGGAGCATGAGGAATAATAGAGTCATCAATTTTAACAATTATGGACTCCATGATTGTTTTTGTTCCTAGGTTATAAACCCTATAGACCTTGCTGTTGTTGGAATACCCCAATAAGATTCCTTCATCACTCTTAGTATCAAACTTGGGAAGGTGTTCTCGATATCTCGAAATATAGCAAACACTTCCAAACACTCTGAAGTACTTGAGCATTGGCTTTTTAGCTCTCCATAGTTCATAAAGAGTCATATCAATACCCAACCTGAGAAAAACACGATTAGAGATATAACATGCAGTATTCATAGTTTCAACCCAAAAGTGTTTTGCTAGGTTCTTGCTATTCAACATCACTCTAGTCATCTCAATCAGAACATGATTTTTCCTTTCAACAACCCTATTTTGTTGAGCAGTGATATGAGCAAAATATTCATGTTTGATCCCATTGGTTGAACATAATTCATCAAGAAAAGCATTCTTAAATTCAGTTCCATGATCAGCTTTGATTCTGACAAGGGAAGGATGACCAGTCATAAGATTTATTTAGCATCACTTTGTACATAGTGAGAAACTGTTGAAACGTGTCAGGTTTTTCCCTTAAGAAACACACCCAAGTATATCTAAAGTGGTCATCCACAATTACCAGAATATACCTTTTCCCTCCAATAGACAAATTTTGGATTGGATCAATAAGATCCATATGCACTAATTGTAGAGGTTTGGAGGTAGCAATATCATTTAATCTCTTGTGAGCCACTTTGGTATGCTTTCCCAGTTGACAAGATCCACAAACATAGGAGTTTGAGACTGAAAGATGAGGTAAGCCTCTAGTAGCCTCACAATTTGATAATTTATAGAGATATTTGAAGTTGACATGACCAAGTCTTCTGTGCCACAACACATTGACATCATCAATAACTTTGTTGCAATTTGAAGAATCACCAACCTTTGAAGCATCAAGAATGTAACAATTGTCTCTAGATCTAGGAAGGACCAAAATATTATTTCCATGTTCGTCCACAATTCGACAACTTTTCTTGAAGAAGCAAATTTCATCTGCCACTTCATCGCATAACTAGCTAATGCTAATGAAACTCGACTTCAAACCTTCCATATAACTAACATTCTTGAGCTGAGGAAGACCACGAATATTAACAATACCTTTTCCAGTGATTTGGGATTCGTCACCACTAACATAGACAACCTCACCGCTTTTGAAAGGTGAAAGAGATAGGAAAACATATTTATCCCCAGACATGTGACAAGAACACCCACTGTCAAGATACCATACATTTGGTTTAGTGGTAGAGAGAGCATTGAGTACAACTAAGCATCTGTTGGAGACTTTCTGAATCCATTTAGAGCGAGGCCTCCCTCTTTCCATATTGGATGACTGCACAAGTTGAGCAATTATGTTGACTTCATTGACCAGTCGATCCACCTAATTCTTCAATGTGTCATTCTTGCCAGAGTGAAGTTTCCTACACTTAGGACGAATGTGGCCTAATTCACCATAGTGATGATATGTGGGAATAAATCTAGATTTTGAACTTGAATTGACTTTAGGTGCCAAATGAATAGATTCTCTCACAAATCTTGATTTGGTACCCGTTGAGCTTGATCCGTTTTCCATGTAGCCAAGACCATTTTTGTCACCATGAGGTTTTCCAAGACTCAGCATCTTATTAATTTTTTCAGCCCCAATGGTAAGACGAATAACCTTGTCATTTGTCTCATTTAACTCAAGTAGTTGTTTACGATTAGCCTCATGATACATAACATTATTCGATTTCAACACATGAATTTGATTCATCAACTTTTCTTGAGATTTAAGTAATTTTTGAACTTGAGCTTCATGAGCAGCAATAACATCATCTTTTTCACCTTGTCATTGCAAAAAGAATCCTTCTCATTTTATTCTTTGATATGTGCCTTAAGATAATCAATCTTTTAATCCAGTTCAGTTTTGACTAGACCTAGAGACTTGTTTTCATTCTGCAACTCAGCAACTTTCTTGGACAGCTCAATCTTCTCCATTCTTGTAGTACACGTCTCATAAAAAAGAGTATCATACTTGATGCACAACTCATCATAATTCATCTTTTCATTGTCATTTAGTGCTAGATCATCATCACTTAAGGACACTTCTACCATCAGAGGAACAAAAGCAACATTTTTTCTTTATTTTCTGACCATTCATCAGAATGCACAGACCCTTCACTTTCACCTTCACTCTAAGTAGCCATCATTGCTTTATCCTTTTTTGATTTGATTCCCTGATGTTTGCACACATAGCAGCACGATGTCCACTACCACCACAAGAAAAGCATATACTAGATTATCCAGATGAGGATTTTGCCTTACCACTTGTGAACTTTCCTTGTTTTCTACCAAAGGTGAACTTTCCACGAGATTGGTACTTTGAGTTTTCAGATGACTCTTCAACCTTTTTGATCTCCCTTCCTTTATTGTTGAGAAATCTTTTGAACTGGTTGACAAACAAGGCAACATCATCTTCTTTGGCTTGCTCACACGGAACATTGACAATCTTTGCATTTTCAACATTGTGAAGAGAAACATCACTCCTTTTCTTGGCATCATCCTTTTCCATATCCAGTTCCATTTCATAAGTGATAAGCTTACCCACCAGTTTTCCAAGTTTGATCTCATTTAAATCTTGAAATTCTTGAATGGCAGCCTTTTTGGCCATGAATTTCTTAGGCAATGATCTCAAGATTTTTTGAACAATGGTAGTTTCATCAATAGGCTTGCCCAACCCTAATGCTTCATTAGTTAACATTTTAACTTTTTCATAGAAAGCTGAGAAGGTCTCAGATTCTTTCATCTTCAATTCCTCAAACTTTGAAAAAGTTATTTGAAGTTTGAGAAACCTAACTTGTTTATCCCCTTCATGAAGAATTCTGAGCTTGTACCAAGCTTATTTGCCCGTTGTGCAATATCTAATATGTACAAATTGAGTTGGAGAAATGGCAATGACAATGGCATTTCTTACTTTTCTGTTTGCCATGGTTGAAGAGACTTCACCAAAAGACCATTCTCCTTTAGATTTCATAACAGATTCACCATTTACATTTCTTGACGGTGCTTTTCATTCTAGGGTAAGATAGTCAACAACAATAAGGTCTTGAGCTTCCAAAAAGATTTGAAACTTTTCACTACATACTATATAATTACATCCATCAAAGAATAGAGGAATATTACAAGATGTACCAACACGATCACGGTCCATAGTGAGATTCCACCTAATACCAGTAAATCTCAGAGATCATTCTATGTATATCTAGAGTAAGGCTCTGATACTAATTGAAATTAGTACCAAATGGAATATCCTGTATATAAAAAAAATAATATGCTGGACTGACTAGTTAAGCCCACTAGTCGACTAAGATAGATATGTTAATCAATAAATCAATGATTAAATGACCAATTTCAGTTACCAATGGTTATCCTAGTCAGCAAGCTCTCAGTTTGTTCCAATTTATTAGCAAGTCAAGTGAGCATGATTGTGAACACATACTTATATGCTATGTTTATCCTTAGTAGCCCGTTGAGCCTTTAACTAAGCCATTTCTTTGTTTGCCACATCTCTTTACCCTGCTCCGATATTGGAGTTAAGCCTGTATACATATACTGATCCCTTGTTGTTTTGAGAAAGTATTACATGAGTTATGTTTTTGGGGGTTTCGTTTATCTAGAAAAATGGATGGAGCGTGTGTATTACATGAAATGTGAATTTGAGGGGTGATGTAGCTTTGTAGATTTGAGCATGATTTTAAATGAAAAGAAGGGAAAAGGTTAAAAATCTGTAGGTTATTGTCATTAGTTGTGGTAGTATGAGCTTCATTCATTTCATTCAAAAGCAACAAAAAAAAAAATAATAATAATAAAAAAAAGAATTGGAGAATGGTGAGAGGTTGAAAACGTATCATGTACAAGTTTGCTTCTATTCTTTAAGTTTCAAAGATATAATAAGTACAGTTTGTGAGTGTAGAGTATAAATTTTCATTTGAAGTTGAACTTGGGGAGTAATAGGTGCTCGTGGTTTTATTATTTTGCTTTCAATTTGAGGTGATGTGATATCGATGTGTTGGAAAACCACTAATGTGTACTTTTTCAAAATGTTTGGTTTCCATATCCTTTCTTTCATTAGCCTATCACCTTTAACCCCATTAAAACCGTAATAAAGTCCTATTGATCCAAGGCATTACCTAAATATTGATAGCGAGCTAGGTGGACAAGCAAGCATATGACGGGATGTTTTAACGAGATTATTTGAGTGAAACACCTTACCCAGAAATATGAGTGAATGAGTGCATGCCTGCTGAGAATGCCATTTGTTTGCATATGATGATTTTAAGAAGCTTAGAATTGCATTGGTATGGTTATCGCACATACTACACTTCAAGGATGATTGAAAGGTTTTTGCTAAGAATTGGAATGTGGTTGATTCACTTGCTTTGTGCTTACTATGGGCTTGATTATGATGTATCTTGCAAAAGATTCGATGAGGGTCACCTAGGGGAAGCTAACGTTTTTCATGTTATTACTTGTTCTTATGTTTTTTTTTTCTTTTGCTTGAGGACAATCAAAATGTAAGTTTGGGGGTATTTGATGATCACATATTTTACTATTTATTTACTCCTAAAGTTGCATTTTCTTGTGATAAGTTGGACGAAATTGAAAGGAATTTCAGCGATTTGTGCCTTTATGACTAGATTAATAAGAAGGAAACATTCCTAAGATTTCTGTGTCACTTCTAGTCAAAGTGGAAGTTGCTAGAGCTTTTGCTCTTTTGGATTCATGTGTAGGCATTATTTAAATTCATCTTATTTTCATAATTTTTATGTAGGTTCTACATGGCAATAGCCAGCAATATTTCTATCCCTTGGTTACAAAGATGGACCATTTTGTTTTGCTTCCACGTGGCCACTTCAATACCTACAGAGCATCAATCTTCATTTTGATCTGTTTCAAAAGAGGAGTGAAAGGCTGGCGACTTTTACCATTCTCCAGGAGGAACCGATTCACTATCTCAAAGAAAAGAGAGGTCTTTACTGCTACAAAATTAGAAAAATGGGAGATCGTATCAAAGATGCAGCAATTGAGTTGGTGAAAATGCAGCTGCAAGAAAGAAAAGAAGGAAACAAAGGTCCTCGGGTTCATAGATTCTAGGGTGTGGTAATCCAAAGTGAATATATTTTGGAATAAGGATGTCGATGATTATGGGTTTTGGCGCGAAGGGATTTTTGCTCTACAAAATATGAGAGACTTGGTTGCCATATAAAAGGGTTATTGATGGCAATGAAAGAGTTATTGAAACAAAGGGGAAGCAGCGACAAGGAGATCAAAGTCACGATCTTAATGTTAATAGATGAAGAATTCATTTGGGTGCTTTTATGTACCAAAGAGTGGCCAACACATAATTGAAGAGTTTTATCGTTTCTTCTCTTTTACTGTCAGCAATCAATTGGGGTTAAGCTTTCGTCGGTTACGGAAACAGAAAAGGGGAAAAGAACGAAAGGAAATATTGATCATAGCAGCAAGAGACATACTGAAGAAGGAAGCAGCAGAGCAAAGGAGTTTACAGGGTTTTCTATACTTAATTTTCATTTTTCTTATTATGAATTTAGTAACAATTTCATCTATGTTTTCATGTTTTCATGTTTTCATTGAGTATCGTTTGCTGTGCTTAGATGCTTGGTTTTAGTCTTAGTGATTAGCTACCATCTTGACTCTTATTAAATTTGATGCAAGTTGTGCAGATGCCATGTTTTCAACTTGAGTGACAGTTTCTTGAAAATAGATACCATAAATTACCTAGTTGTAGATGCCTCTAGGATTTGTTTAGTCTTTATATAAATTTCCACTAATAGTAATGAGTTTCATTATGTTAAACTAGTCCAGATGCCATGTATGGTTGCATAATGGAATATACGTAATAGGCTAGATGCCATAGATAGTAGATGAGTTAGGGAAATTTGACTATTAGTGAGATTGAGTACTTGTTAATAATTTGTTGTAGGAAATAAGTAGGATTGGTTATGGTGAGTTGGATGCTCTAGTGTTTTACTCCATTGAATTATAAACTGCTTTCTTTGTTGTCACATCCAGTTTTATACTTTCTTGTTTTCGTTATTTGTTTTTACATTACTTTCAATTATCCAACCAATCTTCATTCATCAATCTTTGTTAAATTAAAATTAAGGAAAACTAATGAAAAAATTTTGAAAATTTTGAGTTTTAATCAAAAGGACAAAAGGTGTTGTAAGTGAATAGTATCATGAGTAATTTTTTTAGAGTAAAAATGTAATTTTTCGTTATAATGAACAGTACCGGGAGTGTTTCGTTAAAACTTTCTTAAAATAACATTGTAATTGAAATTTAGTTAGTTGATAAGAATTAAATCATTTTCTGAGGGACGATATTAAGTGCTTGCTTTCTATACTATCGAACGATTCGTACGCTTGCGAGCATAAAATTTGGAACTAAGTTGGACTAATTTCGGTTAGTTTAAATTTCACAACTATGACCAACCTCACCACAGTGATGACAAGTGAGAATAAATATTGTCTTTGAAGAGGTACTGACCATAAGAGTCGTAGACAAGGATTCCTCCACAACCTGAGAGTTTATGCTTTTTGAACATGAATCACTTTCCTTAACAATGTACATGAGCATTCTTGTCATCACATGGACTTCTAACACATGGAACTTTATTGTATTTTTTAGTGTCAAGAGTCAAATAATTCACTTTGAACACATCCTCATTCAACTCAGATTTGAAGCATTTCATTGTTGACCTTCAACTCATAAACTTGTTGTAGTAATCTTTCTTGAGATATCATCAATTCCTAAACCTGAGCTTCAAGCGAGGCAATAAGATCATCTTTTTCATCTTCACCAATGCAAGTAGTAGCCATTTCATTCAACCCATGAATTTGAGTTTAAAGAAAAGTACCTTTCTCATTCAACTTTGTTCTAACTAGAAGAAGAAAAGTACCTCAAACAGCTACGTATTTTCCAATCTTAAAACACGTCTCATCAAACAGGGAGTCATACATGTTAGATACATTATGTTGCATTACATCTTCAGAAACATTCAAAGCATCATCCTTGTCACTAGTAGAAGCTTCTTTTATAGATGCAATAAAGGCAACAACTTTTTCTTCATCTTCTGATGACTTATCCGAGCAGACAGACTCTTTATCCTCACTGTCACTCCATGTGGCCATCATGGCTTTATCACGTTTCTAACTGGACATTCTGTTGTTTGTACGTTTAGCAGCATGATGTCATCTGCCATCACATTTGAAACACGTTCCAGGCACACTTGAAGAAGACTTGTCTCTCTTATTAACAAACCTCCCTTGATTTCGTTTAGGAATGAGCTTATCATGACGTTGACCAAAAGGATTGCTTGGTGACTCCCCAACCTTTTTAACATCTCTTCCTTCGTTCTTGAGAATTTTACGGAATTGTTTAACGAATAAGGCAAGATCGTCATCAGGGGTTGATCACATGATTCATCCATTGCTTGAGACTTGTCAACACTTTGAAGAGCAACCTCTTTTCTCTTCTTGGACTCACATTCATCCATGTCTAGCTCTATCTCATAGGTGATGAGTTTTCCAACCAACTTTCCAAGCTTAATCTCATTCAAATCTTGAAATTCTTGTATAACAGCCTTCTTTGCTTGAAATTTCTTGGGCAAAGTTCTCAAAATCTTTTGAATAACAGTTGTCTCATCTATAGGCTTTTCCAACCCCAAAGCCTCATTTATCAACATTTCTAATTTTTCATAAAGGCAAAGAAAGTCTCAGACTTTAGCATCCTTATATCCTCAAACTTTGACAAGGTCATTTGAAGTTTAAGCTCCCTTACTCGTTTGTCTCCTTTATGCAAAATTTTGAGTTTGTCCTAAGCTTATTTTGCAGTGGTGCAATAACGAATATGAGCAAACGGAGTTGGTGAAATGGCTGAAACAATGGCATTCCGTGCTTTTCTATTTGCCATGGCTGAAGAAATCTCCCCTTAAGTCCACTCACTCTTGGCCTTTACCACAGATTCTCCATCAACTATCCTTAAAGGAGCCTTCCATTCAAATGTAAGATAATCCACAATAATTAGATCATGTGCTTCAAGAAAGATTTGAAACTTTTCGCTCCATGCGGCATAGTTCGTTCCATCAAAGAACGGAAGAGAGTTACAAGATCCCACAACACGATCACGATGCATGGTGAAATCCCATCGAATGCTAGCAGCTCCCATAGACAACTCTATGTAAATCTAGAGCACTCTGATCCCAATTGAAATTGGTTAACCTGTAGTCAACTAAGAGAAAATATGTTAGTTTACTCACATGGGAAGTAGTCAAGTTTAAACTTAGTTTACTAAAATGTTCTAGATTAACTAAGATCCATTTTAGTGCACATTTTAACTCTATCAATCTTAGTTGCATTGACTTATCTCTTTGCAAATAATAATGAACATATAACAGAAGCAAATGGTGAGATAAGTAAACTAGAAAAAAACGATAAATTACACAGGATGTTTTTGGCCGGAAAAACTCACCTCTAGGCAAGGACCAAAATGCCGATAATATTGACGATATATCGCCGATATTATCGGAATTTCTCGTGACCGATATTTTTTTAGGTTTCCAAATGGTTTTCGTCCTAATATCGCGATATTATCGATATTATCGCGATATTATAGATAATATCGAGATATTATAACTAATATCGCCCGCGCCGACTCGAGTCCACCGCGCCGAGATCGCTGCTGCATCACGACCCGAGTCCACCGCGCCGATCCCGTGTCCATCACGCCCAGATCGGGGTTCCTCTGCGCGTCGCCGTGCTTCCCAGAGACTGAGGAGAGGGAGGGAGAGTTCATGAGGGTGGTGGAGATGCTGCGCTGGCGCCGCTGGATTTTCGGTTCTTCCACTCCTCCCTCTGGTTCCTCCGCACGTCATCGCCTTCCAGAAGCCGGTAGAGAATCTCCGGGAGGTCCTTGAAATACCCGAACTCTGCAAATGTTTGCAGATTGCACGCGAGGGTTTTGGGGTGGTGCTCGTGGAGCCAAAACGCCGCCGTGTGGAAGTTCTCCTTGATGGACTTCCCTGTCCCGCCCACACCTCGGAGGTTGCAAATCAACTTGAGCGTGGTCAGCGCGTCATTGGCCCAGGCCTACGGGAGCTGCTCGTTCAGGTAATCGGCGGGGGTGTCCGGCACCACGTGGAAAAAGAGATCGAGGCAGGAGAGAGACTCGGGAAATGGAGAGTGAGAGAACGAGAGTTCGAGAGAGAGATAAAGTTGAGAACTGAGAGAGAGTGAGGGGTCAGAGAGAGACTCGGGAAAAGAGGGAGAGAGATAGAGTTGAGAACTGAGAGGTCAGAGAGAGACTCGGGAAAAGAGGGAGAGAGATAGAGTTGAGAACTGAGAGAGAGTGATGGGTCAGAGAGAGACTCAGGAAAAGAGGGAGAGAGATAGGGTGAGGGTTAGTGGGCTGCCACGTGGCAACGTGATGGAGAGTGAGAATTAAGATGGAGGGTCCAAATTAGATTAGGATAAAGGACTCAATTGCACAATTCATATAATTTCAGGGAAAGAGTGAAAATATAAATTAATCTGGGGGTGGGGTTTCACAGGATTGGAATTCTGCTTTCAACGGACCCGTGTCCATAACATCACTCATGTATCTTACCATGCAATGTATAAAGTGTAAAATATTGTACTAATTCATTATATATAAATGATTATGGTGTGTTTAAACTTCTTTCATTAATTACTACATATTTTCTACACTCACAATGTTTGCCAGCTCGCTATATAATCAACTTAAATAAGTTAAATCCATCATGCAATGCATTTCCTTCCAATTTTTTGTGATAAACTAATAGATAATTGACTAAATAAACATCCTGCAAAGTTTCAATAAAAATTTCCAACTTTTTCTTACAATTTCCGTGGTTTCCATTGGATTTTTATCGATATCGATATTATCCCGATATTTCCGTCGATATTTCCGTGTTTCCGGACTACCGATATTTCCGATATCATCGATATTTTATACCTTGCCTCTAGGTTAAAAAATTGGGGACTCTCCACTGAATCCAATCCACTATTGAAATCAAGATTCTTACAAAGTAACCACACAAGCTCAATTCCTAGATCCTAATCTATGGAGCATCTTGTACCTTTGTGCAACTTTATCTTTAACGAGGTGAACTATTTCGGTCTTCACGAAGTGGTAGCTCCTCCTGAGCTCTTGTAATACCCCATATATAAAAAATGACAAATATATGTGTGTGTATAAGTAATTATTTTTATGCAATGATTTTATTGAGTTTCTTTATATATATAGATATATAGATATATAGATATATAGATATATATATATATCTATATATCTATATATCTATATATCTATATATCTATATATACTATGAGTACAATAAACTTGTATCTTTGGCATGTAAGCTTGTAGGGATTCTGTCACTACAAAATTTTATTTTTGTGCCTAACTAATACTTTTATACTCAAATGTCTCCAACTAGAGAAGTTTCCTTCTTTTTTTTTGGCATCCTCATCATAATTTTGTAACTTTGTCCAGTAACTGTGTATCTTATATGTATATATGCATTAGTTTGATTTGTTAGGGTTTCTACTTACCCTTTTCGTGTCAATAGCAACTAAGTTAGCCTTGCTAGCCTTTTTGATCTTTAATTAGTGAAGTGTAAAAGGGTTGGAGAGTTAAGCTCCGAGAGGTGAGAATTTTCTAGTAGAGTTAGCTTGATTTTTTCTCAAAAGAATGAGGTGGAAGTTGGTAATTAATAGAAGTTAATAACAAGGGTGAAGAGGTGGAGTCTATAGTATGTGTATGATAGTCTATTTGCATGTAGGTGGCAACACTTTGAAGTATTAGAAGTGCTTACTCATCAATTTATAGGAATCTTAATCATTAGAATGATATTCACCACTCTAAATAGAGGAAGATGACAACTTATTGTGGTTAGAACATTTCTCGTGGCCTTAGATGCTTTTATCCATCTTGCATGATATTGATTAACTTAACACATATCTCTTGGCCATTTGAACACATATCATTATCAATGATTAGGTTAACATTTGGTGTGTTTCTATTAGAACACATATTAGGGCTAATGATTAGCTTAACATTTGTTGTTTTTCCATTGGACCACATTTCATTCTTAATGATTAGGACAACATTTGTTGCTTTCTTATTGGAACACATTTCATGGTAATGATTAGCACCATACTTGGTTTCTTTCCATTAGCACACTGGGAAGCTTTCTTCTCAAACTAGATGGGAATGAAGATGTCATGCAATCTTTATAAAGGAAGGACCAAAGAACCAACTAAGGACGTGGAGAAAAGAGAGATGAAGAAGAAGAAAAAGAAAAGAAAAAGAAGAACAACTCCAACAAAAAGCCATCCTCCCTTTCATATTACCTCTTTATCTTTCATTTACATATTGTTAAGACTTTAAGCCATTTTTCATTGTATTTGTAAGTTTCTCATATATAGTGAAATACAATGAAAGCAAACCGCAATGGATGTAGTCGATTTGGCAAACCACTTAAATCTTGTGTTGTTTATGCATTTACATTTTGAGATCATTGTTATGAGAGCACTCCCACTAAACTATGAAAAATATCCATTTACTTCCCTTGAGAATGTTGTTAAATAAGGGGGACAAATCCCAGAAAATGCATTAGATCTTACCCAACAGAATTGCTCTATGGAACTCAAATGGGTTTATGCATCAATATCACCTAGAGACAGATGGAGTAAAATGGTAAAGTAATATTTCTCAATTAGATTGTTGTGTGTTCTCCATACTATATATTATTGATAATATAATATGATTTTGGCTACTATCAATTTGGTTAGTTTTGCAGATATAATACAATTTTTGCTACTAACGGTTTGATTAGTGTTGCAGATGCTATATACCATGTGATTATTGATATCCTTGTTACATGGCATATACATAAGCATTCTTGTAAAGTAAGAACAAGAATAGAAAACTTCATTTTAGTCCTTGGCAAAGATTACTTTTTGATTAAAACCATGAGTAAGATCAAAATCTAATTTTAGTCCCTTGATACATTAATAACCTCATTTATTAATTATATTTTGATTTTTTAATTATTTATCTTTTTCTTTTCTAATTTTTAATGTATTAATTTTATTTCATTATAATTTTTATTTTCATTTCATTCATTGTAATATATTTTCGTTATGAACATTTAGATAAACTAATTTTTGTTATACAATATATTTCGATGTACTGTAACTTCTTCATTTAGGTATATTAAATTCATTATAATACATTTCGGTGCATACATTTAGCTATACACATTTTGGTACTAACATTTCGGTGCATACATTTCGGTACACACATTTCGGTGCATACATTTAGGTACATACATTTCGGTACTAACATTTCGGTACACACATTTAGGTACATTAATTTAATATTAATACATTTCAGTGCATATATTTAGGTACATACATTTTGGTGCATATATTTAGATACATACATTTCGGTGCATATATTAGGTGCATATATTTAGGTATATACATTTCGGTGCATATATTTAGGTACACACATTTCGGTACATACATTTCGGTATACACATTTAGGTACATTAATTTAATATTAATACATTTCGGTACTAGCATTTAAATATATTAGTTCAATATAATATATTTCGGTACTAACATTTAGGTACATTAATTGAGTCTTTCAAGTTTGAAGAATGTTAAATAAAAATAATAAATTAAAAAACTCTTTTTTGGTTAAAAAATAAATTAAAATTTGTGTATTAATAAATTTAAATATTTAATGGGAGATATTAAATAAAATACACATTAATTATTTTGAATTTAGGACACATTAGGGACTAAAAATCAATATTAAATCTAACACCAGATTTTTTTTAAATTTTAATCTTCTTGAAGGATTAAAGTTCAAAAACCCCGAACAAGAATTAAGTCGTGTTTGAGTTGTAAGGATATTCAAGGGCTGAAGTTTGGCTTGAATATAAAATAATGAACCTTGTATACATCAGGCGTCGGGAGAAAGTCTTGAGTATACAACCGGTTGGTTATAAAATAATGAAATCTTGTATATGTTAGGCGTTGGGGGAAGGGCATGAATATACAATTGGGCGTTAGGAAAAGTGTCTGTATAATAAAGTGGAAATTGAGAATTTAATTACAAAAATTGGGTTTTAGGGATGAACAGGAGTTAACTCATATTCTAAGGTATTCGGAGCCAAGTGGTATAAGCATGGTATGGGACGTGCATGTTTGGGTGCCTTAGGTATGTGGTATCGAGATTAGAAGGGCGTGAGTACATTCATCCATCTCATTTGCATATATTTCATGCATTCGAAATAATTATTACAATTTAATTATTATTTTGTTGTTACATTTTTGTTGTGAATTAATTTATGCAGTATAGTTATTCCGTTGCGTATTCAATAAAAATTATGTAAGATTTTGTTGATGTATGGTGTAATCGTTATAATTTAATTTATTTTCCACCATATCTTGGTTGTAGAATTTATTTCTATAACTAAGATATGGCTCACACCCTAACTCGTGAATAGTCTTTATTCGCGGGTGGAGGTGTGACAAAATGATATCATAGCCCATGGATTAGATACTCTAGGATTGACCTTATGATGATAAATATGCTTGTCGAATGCATGGACTCTAATTTTACATTTTGTGTAATGATTTCAGAAGCATTCCGTTTGATTCTCGTAGAGTAAATTTGGATTTGACTTATGCCTAGATGGGTAATTTCCTGTGAACTAGATTATGCTTCTGGACTTGTATTACTACGCTGCAAAGATACGAAAATAGTGCTCATTTCAGGTTGCTAAGGAAGGATTACAAAGCATGGAAAAATGTGTACTATATTTATATATCTATATGTGTGATGATCTCACTTCGTTTTGCAATTCCAGTTTCTAGAAAAGAAAAAAAACTATCTTATCTCTTTTCTAATGATGTTCTTATATTTCAGCATGCTTAATTGTTTGGTGCTTTTTATAAAACTAGTAATTGTTGCAATTTATTCGAAGCAATATTTTATTTTTATTAAGTAATTTTGATGGTGAAGCGAATTCGGATGTAATTCATTTCTACTCAAAAAGGAAAGAAAAAAAAAAGGCCATTGCAAAGTGAAATTCTCATTCCTACACGAATTGGTAATTTCAATAATAAATCTCATTCCTTCATAGTTTTGGACTATGTGATGAATTATAAAATTCTAAATGACGTGTGATGAGAATAAAGGAATCCAATTAGTAAGGTGATTGGTGAGTTACATTTCCGATTTGAATAACCATCAATTGTTCTACACAAATTTCATTCTTAATTACGTGATTTTCAGTTAAAAGACCAATTTCGTTTCCAATCAGGTTCATTATAGAGGTGTTATGATAGAGTTGGAAGGCCTAAATTGGAGAATTGCAATCCACTTGAAATGGAAGGGTAGTCTGCATGCAACCACCCTAACTAATTACTTTACTAATTTGTTTTTCCAACTATTACTATAATTTTGTGATATATTTAACTATGTTTTTTAGATCTGTTTATCTTAATTATACAAGGATTAAGGTCTTACAAATCTCGAGTACGAGATTTCTTTTCAGGAGGGTAAATTGTAATACCCCGTATATAAAATGACCATAAATATGTGTGTGTAGAAGTAATTATTTTTACGCAATGATTTTATTGAGTTTCTTTATATATACTATGAGTACAAAAAACTTGTATTTTTGGCATGTAAGTTAGTACGGATTCTTTCACTACAAAAATATATTTTTGTGCCTAACTAATACTTTTATACTCAAATGTCTCCAACTAGAGAGGTTTCTATTTTTTTTTTTTGGCATCCTCATCATAATTTTGTAACTTTGTCTAGTAACTGTGTATCTTATATGTATATATGCATTAGTTTGATTTGTTAGGATTTCTACTTACCCTTTCCGTGCCAATAGCAACTAAGTTACCCTTGCTAGCCTTTTTGATCTTTAATTAGTGAAGTGTAAAAGGGTTGGAGAGTTAAACTCCGAGAGGTGGAAATTTTCTAGTAGAGTTAGCTTGATTTTTTCTCCAAAAAATGAGGTGGAAGTTGGTAATTAATGGAAGCTAATAATTAGGGTGAAGTGGTGGAGTCTATAGTATGTGTATGATAGTCTATTTGCATGTAAGTGGCAACATTTTGAGGTATTAGAAGTGCTTACTCATCAATCTATAGGAATCTTAATCATTAGGATGATATTCACCACTCTAAATAGAGGAAGATGACAACTTATTGTGGTTAGAATATTTCTCGTGGCCGTAGATGCTTGTATCCATCTTGCATGATATTGATTTACTTAACACATGTCTCTTGGCCATTTGAACACATACCATTATCAATGGTTAGGTTAACATTTGGTGTGTTTCTATTGGAACACATATTAGGGCTAATGATTAGCTTAATATTTGTTGTTTTTCTATTGGACCATATTTCATTCTTAATGATTAGGACAACATTTGTTGCCTTATTATTGGAACACATTTCATGGTAATGATTAGCACAATACTTTGTTTCTTTCTATTGGCACACTTGGAAGCTTTCTCCTCAAACTAGATGGGAATGAAGATGTCATGCAATCTTTATAAAGGAAGGAGCAAAGAACCAACGGAGGACATGGAGAAAAGAGAGAGGAAGAAAAAGAAGAAGAAGAATAAAAAAAAAACAACTCCAACAAAAAGCCATCCTCCCTTTCATATTACCTCTTTGTTTTCATTTACATATTGTTAAGACTTTAAGCCATCTTTCATTGTACTTGTAAGTTTCTCGTATATAGTGAAATACAATGAAAGCAAACCCCAGTGGATGAAGTCGATTTGGCAAACCACTTAAATCTTGTGTTGTTTATGCATTTACATTTTGAGGTCATTCTTATGAGAGAAATCCCACTAAACCATCAAAAATATCCATTTACTTCCCTTGAGAATGTTGTAAAATAATAGGGACAAATCCCAGAAAATGCATTAGAGCTTACCCAACAGAATTGCTTTATGGAACTCAAATGGGTTTCTGCATCAATATCACCTAGAGAGAGATGGAGCAAAATGGTAAAGTAATATTTTTTAATTAGATTGTTGTGCGTTATCCATATTATATATTATTGATAATATAATATGATTTTGGCTACTAACAATTTGGTTAGTGTTGCAGATATAATACAATTTTTGCTACTAACAGTTTGATTAGTGTTGCAGATGTTATAGACCATGTGATTATTGATATCCTTGTTACAGGACATATACATAAGCATTCTTGTAAAGTAAGAACAAGAGTTAAGTTGCGTTTGAGTTGTGAGAATATTCAAGGGCTGAACGACTTGAGTATACAACCGGTTGGTTATAAAATAATGAAATCTTGTATACGTCAGGCGTCGAGGGAAAGGCTTGAATATACAATTGGGTGTCAGGGGAAGTGCCTGTATAATAAAGTGGAAACTGAGAATTTAATTACAAAAATTGGGTTTAAGGGATGAACATGAGTTAATTCATATTCTAAGGTATTCGAAGCTAAGTGGTTTAAGCATGGTATAGGACATGCAGGCTTCGGTGGCTTAGGTATGTGTTAGCGGGATTAGAAGGGAGTGAGTACATTCATCCATCTGATTTGCATATATTTCATGCATTCGAAAGAATTGTTACAATTTAATTATTATTTTGTTGGTACATTTTGTTGTGAATTAATTTGTACACTACAATTATTCCCCTGTGTATTCAATAAATTTTATGTAAGATTTTGTTGATATGTGGTGTAATCATTATAATTTAATTTATTTTCCACCGTATCTTGGTTTTAGAATTTATTTCTATAACTAAGATATGGCTCACACTTTAACTCATAAATAGTCTTTATTCGTGGGTCGGGGAGTGACAACTCTTCACTTTGTGGCACCGAGATCCAATCAACTTATACAAATGAAGTTGATGCAAATTTGGAATTGATCATCTAGTCAGTTTCACCAGTCAAACACTTGAAAGATGAAATTGATGTGAATCCGAAAAGAGATCATCTCAAAGTATTGAAATTGAAGAAGCTTGACCTAAAACAAGGATCAAAATCACAAAAATAATGCAGCCCTAATATGCAATGATCTGGGTATTTAGTGCATGAATGTGATTTTGTGGCTAGAGTTTTCAAGTAAGAACAAAGGAGGAGCTCCTACTGAAAACAATCCTGCTCAGAAAATATCAATCTCCTAGCCAAGTGAAAATGAAACCCTAGATGAAGATTTTATAGTAGGCTTTGTTTCAGACAAGAAAATGGATGAAAATGACACGTGTCATATGCAAAAGCAATCAGAAAAGAAAAACACTCTCATGGGAAAAGGCTGTCAGAAAGCCCATGTAGGTTGTTTTAAAGTGTGTGCCCAACTCGCGTGAAAACAGCAAGAAGTTTTGACTAGACAAAGCCACTATATATGAACAAAGCTTTGATGTAGAGAAATTAGGCTCTTGAGATGATATTTCCAGCAACAAGATCCTAGAGAAGCAATTAAACCCTAAATTTAACTAGAGCATCTGTGGTACAATTTACAACATTTGCCAATGAAAGCCAAACAATAAACTAGACTTCACAATGTGAAATAATATCTTACAATTAACATGACAATTATTTCTAAATTAAATAGGAAGTTTTGGGAGTTACCTTTAGAATAAAATCAATAAGGGATTGATGAGGAGTGATTAGAGGGATTTGAATAAATACCATATTGATTACCTTCGACTTTTCTTGATTAAGAGGTTATTGTTCGGTGCATGCACGTGGGAATCCCGGTGTGCCTCGAGAGTAATCTTGTCATTTTAACTCAAAAGTCTACGTATTACCTCCATAATTTTTTGGATTATTTTTTGCTCCACAAGTACCAACATATTATAGGGTTTCACCTGAACCGCAAAGTTTATTGTTCTGATAAATCAAACTGAATTGCTAACTTTATTATTACACTGAGTCATTGGTAGTGTTGAGATTGACCATTCTTGTTCCTCAAGGCACATATACTTGATCTGACTGGGATTAGACTGTTTCCTATATTCTTAAAGAATTCTACAATTTAGGGATTGACGTGTGCCAAAGTAGTTATACTCTTAAGAGTTTAATACTAATTCCATATATATAAAAGATCTCTGCCATACCCCGGCACCAAAATACTTATTTTCGGGAATTAATTTTTATTGGTGATAGGCCCAAACTAAACTCTTATTTAGTTGGTTACCATTAATCCCGATTGAACAATTTAATTTCATAAAGCCTCAAAATAAATTTGTAATTATCATTTTATTATCAAAGCATAAGAATAGAACGCAAGTCGTTGCCCAAATTCCAATCTTCCAAAACAATAGTTCAACAAAAATTTTATTCTTGATTATTTTAACTACCACTTTTCGTGTTTAATTACTTATAGGTCTTGTTTACAACCATGGTCCCTAATTACAATCTCCATAACAAATACACTACTTAAATTTACACTTTGTCACCACCTTCCTTTATAGACCAAATCCCATTCTAAATATTTATTCTCACTTATTTTATAGCTGCATCTAACGTATTGTTAGACTGCCTACGTACCCTAAACAGGGATCAAGCCAATCGTAGTTCACATTCCAAATCATATTTCATAATCTTCACATTCGAAAGTGACTAACATTTCATAAATTAAGTCCAAACAATTGATCCACATCAACCATATTATAAATATAGACTCAGAACATTATAATTAGCTTTAAAAGAGCAATATCATCGTCTCAACCACGCGCCGCCACAGGTGTCGGTCAACCGCCCCGACTCGCCGGAAAATTCAACCATTTTTAAAAATTCTAAAAAATTATAGAAATGAAGATCCCAAAGATTAGACCAAACTTTATACATGTGGGCAAGTCCAATTTGGCCTGGAAAGGCTCCAATTTGCCTTGAACTAGCCAGAAACCTTATAAATGGGTGTTCTCAATTCGACACAACCGGTGCTCCACCACCGCTACCATTGCTTAGGCTTTGTTCTAGGCCTCAAGGGAAGTCTAATGATGGTGGTAATTGGATGAATTCATTTCAAGATGTGATGGATTTTGGATAATCACCGCCGCACCCATCGGTGTGGTTTCTCCCATTTCAAAGTTATTTTGTATGGAATTTGGGGTATAATGGGTAGAAGGGAGGGTGAGAAAGGATTTCCAAGTGATGGGGAACTCCAACTCGTCGAAATTTGGCCGGGAGACCACAAAATCTTCATGGTTTCGCCCGTGGGTTTTGCACGGGTCGAGTGACCCGTTTCTCCCCCCCCCCCCCCCATTTTCCCTCATTTCCCTCCTTTCTATTCTTTTCTTTTAATCTCAGCCATCCATTTTGTTTCCTCCTTTTATCTCAGCCACACACGTGGCTTGTTCACATGGCTCCAGATTTTTTGGAGCCTTTTAAAGTAGTTTAGAATTACCAATTTATCCCAGACTTTAAACGTTAATAACTTCTTCGTTATAACTCTGTTTCACGAATGGTTTGCGCCTATGCGTTCGTGAAGTCGAGCTCTATAAATTGTGACCTCGAATGGTCTACATATTTTAAAAAATAAATTTCCAAACTTTCAACTTCACAACTAATTTAATGTAAAACTTAACTCAAATAAATTACTATAAATTCTCGATTCTTTCCACGTATTCATATATTTAAATTTTTCGGGGTATTACATTCACCCCCCGTTAAAATAAATCTCGACCCCGAGATTTCTTATCACTGTATAAGGATAATGCATTTTAGACCGACCCGCAACACCATTAATCTTAAACGAAATAAATCTCATTCTAGGCTTTTATTCATATACTCATGTGAACCCAACTAACCATATTAATCATATAGTCCTAGAATATGTTTGTGTCATCTGTTCTGACCCAATAACGAATCCAAACAACAACCAACGTAAAAATGATGTTACACTTATCACATCCACAATTAGGAAATCGTTATTAGAGTGACACCATGCCTAGGTCACAATTATTTCCTTCATCCTTCCATCACTAATTATTAACCCAAACTTAGCTTTGGTTGTGGTTTCACTCCCTTTCGTAAAATCATTCTGATATTATGAATATATTACAATTTCCAACCATCATTATTCGCCACACAAAAATAACGATCCGCAACTTTCGTTACCATGGAATGAAATCAAAATCTCATTCCTTAATTTCCTTCATTTCGGAAATTTACTTAATTACTCAAGGTAAAATTAAAAACCTTACCTTTTCTTTTCTTTATTTTCCTTCATATTGGTAAGAAAATAAAAAGGAAAACTAATGAAAAGGGCTTGAAAACTTTGAGTTTTAATGATAAGGACAAAATAAAGGGTAAAGTGAATAGTGTCAGGATTGACTTTTTAGTGTAAAAATGTGGTTTTTCGTTAAAGTGAACAGTACCGTGAGCTTTTCGTTAAAGTTCCCATAAAAAGAGTAAATAAACATAAGACTTATGGAATTTCAAACACACCCAAGTTTATCATGACTCCACATAACGCACTTTGGCATGTCAAGAGACAACCAATTGTGCAGAAAATGAAGCACCAATAAATCTCTTTTAAACTACTATTGGTCTGATTATTTTCTCTCACATTGACAAATTAAATGTCAAATTCCAGATCATGACTATGGTGGCTAACAAAATATCATAATTTCACGCCATAATTTGTTAATGGGAAACCAAATCAAACAAATTTGTAAGTATAAACTTTTCCTGTCAATTCTTTTCATCAAACAAAAAAAACTCAGTTAGAGAATCATTTATATTAAATGAACTCAAATTTCATTCCACAATTCCATTCATGTCCACCCACCATTTTAATTACAATGGGCAATCCATAATCGTAGTTTATAATTCCATTTCCATTCGATAAATCACCATGATTTCATCATTTTTTCCTTTTGCCCCAAACAGTGGCTAGTAGTCTCGAAAAGATTGTAATATACCTGGCCAATACACATCACACTTTTTTTTTTCTTTTCTTCTTCTCTTTTTTTTTTCTTCTATCATTCTCTTTCTTTCTTTTTTCAATTCCATATCCACGAGCCTTTTTCGCCCAATTTCACATTCTCGGGCCTTTTTCGCCCAATTTCACATTCACGGGCCTTTTTCGCCCTATTTCACATTCATGTGTCATTGTGCCCAATTCACATCCATGAGTCATTGTGCCCAATTCACATCCACGAGTCATTGTGCCCAGTTCTAGGTTTCAATTGTCCAGGTATAATACAACTTTTCCTACCTTTCACCACATCTTTAAATTCCAATTTTCATAGTGCATAACATAATAACAATCCAAGTCACTTCATTTCATAATGCATAGCAATCTCAACTCAATTCAAGATTAATCCAAACCTTTAATCAAATGCTCATCTTCAAGCTATAACATGAATATGATATTTTAAAATTTTCCACACATAATAATTTACAATATATGCATTTCACACAAATTCCACCATGCTCATAAAACTTATGAAACAATGCAATATCAATACAATTCATAATTCATATCCACAACTCAATAATATCTCACATATGAAATATGAATGCCATTTTATTCACAAAAATAAGAATTAGTGCAACCACATTGCAAGTCATAATTCATACCAACAGACCCAAGAATAGTGCATATCGTAGAGCAGAATCATTTGCTCTAATACTATTTTGTCACATTCCAGCCAGGGGTCCACCACATCCCTGGCCCGACCTCCACCGTAGCACGATATTGTCCGCTTTGGGCCCTGACCACGCCCTCACGGTTTTGTTTCTGGGAACTCACACGAGAAATTCCCAATGGGTCACCCATCATAGGAGTGTTCTCGCGCGCTCCTCGCTTAACTTCAAAGTTCCAACAAAATTCGAAGCCAGTTAGCCCAAAAGGCCTTGTGCTAGGTAGATATGGGAATATTCATATAAGGATCACTCCCCCGGGAGATGTGGGATCTTACAATCCACCCCCCTAAGGGGCCCGAAGTCCTCATCGACACACTTCCGGCCAAGGAGTGCCTCTGATACCATTTCGTCATGCCCTGGCCCCGAAATACTTATTTTCGGGAATTAATTGTTATTGGTGATAGGCCCAAACTAAACTCTTGTTTAGTTGATTACCATTAATCCTGATTGAACACGTTAATTTCATAAAGCCTCAAAATAAATTTGTAATTATCATTTTATTATCAAAGCATAAGAATAGAACGCAAGTTGTTGCCCAAATTCCAATCTCTCAAAACAATAGTTCAACAAATCGATTGTTTTAACTACCATTTATCGTGTTTAACTACTTATAGGTCTTGTTTACAACCATGGTCCATAATTACAATTTCCATAACAAATACACTACTTAAATTTACACTTTGTCACCACCTTCCTTTATAGACCAAATCCCATTCTAAATATTTATTCTCACTTATTTTATGGCTGCATCTAACGTATTGTTAGACTGCCTACGTACCCTAAACAGGGATCAAGCCAATCGTAGTTCACATTCCAAATCATATTTCATAATCTTCACATTCGAAAGTGACTAACACTTCATAAATTAAGTCTAAACAATTGATCCACATCAACCATATTATAAATATAGACTCAGAACATTGTAATTAGCTTAAAAAGAGCAATATCGTCGTCTCAACCACGCGCCGCCGCACGTGCCGCCGCATGTGGCGGTCAGTAGCCCCGACTCGCTGGAAAATTCAATTATTTTTAAAAATTCTAAAAAATTACAGAAATGAAGATCTCAAAGATTAGAACAAACTTTATACTATTGGCCAAGTCCAATTTGGCCTGGAAATGCTCCAATTTGCCTCGAACCAGCCCGAAACCTTATTAATGGGTGTTCTCAATTCGACTCCACCGGTGCTCCGCCACCCCTACCATTGCTTGGTCTTTGTTCTAGGCCTCAAAGGAAGTCTAATGATGGTGGTAATTAGATGAATTCATTTCAAGTTGTGATGGATTTCGTGTAATCACTGCCGCACCCATCGGTGCGGTTTCTCCCATTTCAAAGTTGTTTTGTATGGAATTTGAGGTAGAATAGGTAGAAGGGAGGGTGAGAAAGGATTTCCAAGTGATGGGGAACTCCAACTCGCCGAAATTTGGCCGGGAGACCACAAAATCTTCATGGTTCTGCCCGTGAGTTTTGCACGGGTCGAGTGACCCATTTCTTCCCCCCCCCCCCTTTTTCCTTCCTCCCCTCATTTCCCTCCTTGAGCCTTCTAAAGTAGTTTAAAATTACCAATTTATCCCTGACTTTAAACGTTAATAACTTCTTCGTTATAACTCTGTTTCACAAATGGTTTGCGCCTACGCGTTTGTGAGGTCGAGCTCTATAAATTGTGACCTCAAATGGTCTACATATTTTAAAAAATAAATTTCCAAACTTTCAACTTCACAACTAGTTTAATTTAAAACTTAACTCAAATAAATTAATATAATTTCTCGATTCTTTCCACATATTCATAATTATGAATATCTAATTCATATATTTAAATTTTTTGAGGAATTACAATCTCTCTCCAGGCTAGTATAAGTACCTCATTTAGGGGCATAACTATGGTAACACAGTTCACTCGTGCATACATTTGCATATTCTCTTACCTACTGGTTGAGTCTTAATATTACTTACTAACTTGATTGTTGAAAAGGGTTTAACCAGTACTACACGATTCACAGTTGTTTATTTTCTTACAGGTAGCCAAACTTACGTAGTTCCTCCATCTGCAGCGGTGGGCGAGTGTTTTGCAAACGATTGATGCTTTCGTTAATAGCTATACACATATTCCCCCAACCAAATCAGAACAATGATAACACGGTGCAATATGGATACAAGTAAAGAAGTTAAATGGTTCCCTTGCTCACTCCGCCCGATATACTATCGGTTGTTTCAGAATAGAGATTTCACGATGATAGACTACTAGATTGTGTTAAGGAAATCAACCTCATCTCATTGAAATATGTACACAAATCTAGATTAAAGAATTCTAGAACATTCTTTAAAGTTGGTTAGCTAGATTATCCAAGTTAAAGCAGTCCTTTGTAGAAAGGACTAGAAGGTTGTTTCTTAAGTTGGTGGAAGGGTCTAGAAGAATGGTGAGGTTTCCACCAACATGCAAGATTAGTGTAAATAATTCTAGCTTAGGAAGTTAGTGGAATTATCTAGGTATCTCTAGCATGATGTTTACATACTTCTCCAAAGTTCCATCCATGCCTATAAAAGGAGAAGGCATCCACACTATTTGTAAGAAACAAATCAAGCAAGTAGGCAACCAAGTGAGAGTGAGAAGTAAGAGTAGTCTTGTAGGAGTGTGAGTGGTCTAGAGTGTGTCTCTAGAAAGAGTGAGTATCATAGCTTCTAAAAAGTGTCCTTGAGAGTTTGTGTATTGTAATATTTTATGTGTGTAATACAAGTAATTTGTTTACTTGTGTTGTCTCTCTAACACTTGTGTTAAAGTTGTGTACTCTAATTTTTCCTCAATAGATTCAAAGTGATTCACTCAGGCATTTAAACACTTCAAGAATAAAAAATCACGACCCAATTATTCGAAAATCCTCCATCTGGAAATTAATTAATTTTTCATTCTTTCCGGGAAGAATTTGCCATGTATCTTTCTTCGATCATTATCTAAATTTCAGATCTTGGTGATGGATATGCAACCAAAGATGAGAAAAGTTTGTAACTTGACCTTTAACTCTCTCCTTTTCATTTGTTCCTGCAACTTTTTTGGCGGGATTTTTTATTTTCTGCAAACTGTTAAAAATCTATGCTCCTTGCTGTTGGTGTCTTGCTAGTTCTTGATCAAGAGACCTTGTCTATAATTGTTGATTTATGCGGATGTGATCACGCTACCTTCTTATCAAAATTTTAGACCTTGATAATGGATGTACAATAAGAGAGAGCTTGTAAGTTGACCTTTCACTCTCTTTAGTCTTTTCCTTTTAATTTTTTGTTGTTATTTGATTCAAGCGATACTGTCATAAATGTTGGAAACTAACTAGCTCCTGGAGTCGAGGGGTCGAAGGCAGCAAGGAGCTCCTGAGCAAAGGGTGTTGTCTGCATCGAAGAAGGAAGAAGAAGACATGAAGGGTTGGCCTCCAACGGCTAGTTTTTTTTTTAAATGTGTGAGTGACAAATGTATACTCCATATTAGATCACTTAAATCCCAATGAAGGGTTAGGATTTAATCTAGAGTAGTAAGGTGATTTTAGTATTTAAATGTTGTCTAATCACCAACTCTTTTACACAAGTATGGGTGATGGAAATGTAACATACCATTACACATTTTTCTCTACTTAATGAAGTAAGGTTGCTGCATTTTGCTACACAACCTTGAAGTTGAAAACCACACTCCCATATCCTCTCAATTCTCTACCATTCTACCCCAAGAAACCGATCCAGAAACTAAAACAAAAAATGATCTAAACAAACAAACTTTATCATGGTATCAGAGCTCAGTTTCTGATCTAAAAAATAAAAAAACTTTATGGGCTTAATCTATGCAAGTTAAGACTTTTGGGAGCAGCAACGAAGTGTCCTCAACAACAACAACCAACGAACAATTCTGAAAATGAAGGGATCCAGCAGTAGCAGTGAGCTAAAAGCTCCAGTCTTTGATAGGGAGAATTATGATTTTTGGAGAATAAGAATGACAACCATTTTCAAATCCTATGATCTATGGATATGGTTCAACACGGGTATGAACCACCTGAGATGGAGATCGATGCTGTAGAAGATAATCTCACAGAAACACAACTCAAAACACTGAAGCAAAATCGGATAGAGGATGCTAGAGCACTTGGAAGGTGCTGTCTCAGACATCATTTCCCCGAGGATAGCAAATGAAGAGACTGCAAAGGGAGCTTGGGAAGTTTTATAGCAAGAGTACAGAGGAGACACTAAAGTCAGAAAGGTAAAACTTCAATCCCTTAGAAGAGATTTCAAGTGTACAAGAATGAGGAAAAATGAGTTGTTAAAATACTACTTCACTAGGCTGTTTGATGTTGTAAACAAGATGAAAACATATGGTGAGGAACTGCCTAATGAAAGAATTGTCCAGAAACTGTTGATTAGTTTGACTAAACCCTATGATTTAATAGTGAGTGTTATTGAAGAAACCAAAGACACTGAAACTCTCAGTGTGCAAGATGTGATGACATTCTTTAGAGCGTTTGACCAAAGACTCAAAAGGCATGCTGATTTTGCACCTGAGAAAGGTTTTCAATCACTTAATGTTGGATCTGGTAGTCAAGCTAGTGCAATCAATCAGAAACCACAGTGGAAAGGCAAGAACAAGAAATGGGAAGAAAAAGGGTATCACAACTCTAGACCTAGCCAAGGCAGCAACATTAATGCAGGTCCAAGAACCAAACAACAATGCAAACATTATGACAAATTTCATCTTGGAGAATGTTGGTTCAAAGACAAGCCTAGGTACCACAAATGCAACAGGTTTGGGCACATTATGAAGGACTGCAGATCAAAGAATGTGTAGCAAGTGAACTGTGCAAACCAAGTGGAAGAAGAAGCAAATGTGTTATATGCTTTCAGTGCAAAAATGGAGAAAAACAATAAAGTGTGGTACATTGATAGTGGCTGCAGTAACCACATGACTGCACATGAGTCATTACTTATTGACATTGACATAAACTTCACTGGATATGTGAAAATAGGAGATGGAAACATTGTCAATGCCACTGGAAGAGGAACTCTGGTTATCAACATCAAGAAAGGAAAAAGATGCATAAGAGGAGGTGATGCTAGTGCCAGGATTGGATGAAAACTTACTTAGTGTGGGTCAAATGATGGAGCATGGATATTTCCTACTCTTTGGGGGAACTGTGGTTGAGATCTATGATGACAGATCCCTATCAAATTTGGTGACCAAAGTGGAAGTGAAAAACAGAAGCTTTCCACTTGTGTTGAAGTACTTAGAAAAAGTGGCAAGGAAAGCAAGTGTGACAGGTTCTATGAAACTATGGCACTAGAGGTTTGGTCATTTAAACATGACAAGCCTAGAAAATCTACAAAAGTATGAAATGGTACAAGGGATACCTAAGATGGATCACTGTAATGAAACCTGTGAAGGATGTGCATTTGGGAAGCATCACAGGGATCCATTTGAAGTTGGCGGCTTAGAGGGCAACAAATCCACTTGAATTGATTCACACAGATATGTGTGGACCAATGCAAACAATAACAATAAATGGAAACAGGTATTTCCTAACCTTCATTGATGACTACTCACGAATGTGTTGGGTGTATTTCATGATGTTCAAGTTTAGGGTATTCACAATATTCAAGAAGTTCAAGGCAATGGTGGAATTGCAAAGTGGATACCAAATCAAAAGACTGAGAAGTGATAGGGGAGGTGAGTACACCTCACATGAGTTCAATGCATTCTATGAAGATGTGGGGTCGGAGAAGCAACTCAATGTGGCATATTCACCACAACATAATGGGATTGCAGAAGGGAAGAATAGGACTATAGTCAAAATGGCTAAGTCTATGATGCATGAGAAGAACATGCCTTATACATTATGGGGTAAAGCTGTGAACACCTTAGTGTACTTATTGAATAGGTGCCCTACTAAAGCACTGGATAAGAAGACATTATTTAAAGTGTTCAGTGAAAGGAAGCCCTCTATGAAGCACCTGAGAGTTTTTGGCTTAGTGTGCTACACTCTCATCCCTCACCAACTAAGGCATAAGTTGGAGAAATCAAGTAACAAGGGTGTTTTTGTAGGCTATGGTACCAGTGAGAAAGGGTACAAAGTTTATAATGTGTTAACTCAGAAGATAGTCCTATCAAGGGATGTTATCTTTGATGAAGACTCAACGTGGAACTGGGAAACAAGGGTAGAGGAAAAAGACAGTGTACTTGACCTCAACAAAAGGCAAACAAGGGAGCCTATGGAGACCTCAGTTCAAGAAGAAGTCATAGAGAATGGTGACATACAAGGGATTCCACAGCAAGCTATTATGAGTCCACAATCAAGTCAATCACAGATAACAACTCCAAACTCAACTCCAGTGAGGTTGAGAAACTTGAATGCGATTTATGCTACATGTAATTACTGTGTAGTAGAACCAGAAACATATGAAGAAGCTGAGAAAGACAAACCTTGGAAAAAATCAATGAAAGAAAAGCTTGAAATGATAGAGAATAATAACACTTGGGAACTTGTAAATCGACTAAGTGACAAGCCAGTGATTGGAGTGAAATGGGTGTACAAAGTGAAGCTCAACTTAGATGGTTCTGTGCAAAAGAACAAGGCCAGGTTTGTGCCCAAAGGTTACTCACAGAAACCAGGTGTAGACTTCAATGAAACCTTTGCTTCAGTAGCAAGGTTAGACACCATAAGGACCTTGATAACCCTAGCAGCCAAGAAGGGTTGGAAGTTACATAGATGTCAAATCTGCATTTCTAAATGGAGTGCTAGAGGAGAAGGTGTTTGTGGATCAGCCTCAAAGGTTCACAAGTCAAGAGTTTCCAGAAAAGGTGTACAAACTGAGGAAGGCTCTCTATGGCCTAAAGCAAGCTCCAAAAGCTTGGTACAGTGAGATTGATTCCTATTTCACTGAAAAAGGATTTCAAAAAAGTCCTAGTGAAGCTACACTCTACACCAAGATAGAAAGCAACAACAAGACTCTTTGTCTCAATCTTTATGGATGATGTTGTCTACACTAGAAATGATGGTGCAATGATTGAAGAGTTTAAAGAAGAAATGATGAAAAAGTATGAAATGACTGACCTAGGCCTCTTGCATCATTTTCTTGGAATTCGGGTAATTCAAGAGGCAAACAGCATCTTCATTCATCAAAGGAAGTATGATGAAATCTTGCTTGAAAAGTTTGGTTTGAAAGGTTGCAAACCAGTCTCTACACCTCTAATTGCAAATGAGAAACTTAAGAAGGATGATTGAAGTAAATCTGCATATGCTAATCTCTACAAGAGCATTGTTGGCAGTCTATTGTACTTAACTGCAACAAGGACAGATCTAATGTTCTCAGTAAGCCTACTTTCTAGGTTTATGCAAAATCCTAGCAAGATACATATTGGTACAGCTAAGAGAGTGATGAGATATGTGCAAGGAACACTAGATTATGGGATCAAATATGAAATGGGGAAGTCAACTATCCTAATTGGATTTTGTGACAGTGACTGGGGTGGCAATGAAGATGATAACAAAAGCACATTGGGCTACGCTTTCACCTTTGGTTCAGGGGTGTTTCGTGGGCCTCTGTGAAGCAACAAAGTGTTGCACTGTCCACAGCCGAGGTGGAGTACGTGAGTGCATCAAAAGCAACGGCTCAAGCTATTTGGCTAAGGTCTATACTCAAAGATTTTGGAGAATTACAGGTTGATGCCACACCACTCTTGTGTGACAACACCTATGCAATTGCCATGACCAAAAACCCAGTTTTCCATCAAAGAACAAAGCACATCAAGAGAAGATATCATTTCATCAGAGAAGCACTGCAGGACAATACAATCAAACTAATCTATTGCAACACAGAAGATTAGATCGCAGACATATTCACAAAAGCACTACCGAAGGAGAGATTCAATTACCTGAGGGGTTTGCTTGGAATGACTCCCAGAAGCAGTTTAGAAGGGAGTGTTGGAAACTAACCAGCTCTTGGAGTCGAGGGGTCGAAGGCAATAAGGAGCTCCTGAGCAAAGGGTGCTGTCTGCATCGAAGAAGGAAGAAGAAGAAATTAAGGGTTGGCCTCCAACGGCTAGTTTTTGTTTAAATGTGTGAGTGACAAATGTACACTCCAGATTAGATCACTTAAATCCCAATGAAGGGGTAGGATTTAATCTGGAGTAGTAAGGTGATTTTAGTGTTTAAATATTGTCTAATCACCAACTCTTTTACACAAGTATGGGTGATGGAAATGTACCATACCCTTACACATTTTTCTCTACTTCATGAAGTAATAAGGCTGCTGCATTTTTCTGCACAACCTTGAACTTGAAAACCACACTCCAATATCCTCTCAATTCTCTGCCATTCTACCCAAGAAACCGATCCAAAAACTAAAACCAAAAATCATCTAAACAAACAAACTTTATCAATAAAGTAGGAGGATGGGGAAGTTTCCGTTTGTTCCTACAATTTGTTTTCTTTTTTGGTGGGAGTTTTTACTGTAATTTTCTGCTGTTGAGCTTTTCTTCTTCTTGTTTCTCTCTTGCGTGTTTGTAAAGAAAGACCCTGTTTTCAATTTATTTTTGTGGGTTTTTGTGGCTGCTATCATCCCAATTCCGGTTTCGTAATCTTGTTGTAGTTTGTAATCCTATGAGAAAGAAATATGGTCAATAGAACATGAACCTTATGACAAATATAGCAGAGAAGACATATATTTCTTAGATTGCTGTACATACATACATATAGATAATCCTTTCCAGCTCCTAAATAACGGCTATTGCCAACGTATATCACTATCAGTATAAGAATAGATAAAACAGAAGTAGGGTTTAATAATGTGAAAATTAGCTTGGCGTATTTCAACCATATAAAAAACTTTGTACATGTGTTAAGACCAAACGATTTCAGATTAAAAGTAAGTATCGTTATAAAACAAGTATACAATCCAAAAGATCAAATTATACCATATTTTGCAAGCTGTTTGTTGCAGACGAAAAAACATTTTTCTTTTCTATTCATTGCTACCTCTATTACTCAAGGCGTAGAGGACGATTATTGGAAAGGGTCGGCAAAAAATTGAAACAAAAAAATATTCGTTAATCTATTTATATAGGTCTCAACATGCATAGTTGCCTCTAACAAGGAGAAAAGGTTTGATTTTCCGGTTCAGCTCATCATCTTCCTTTTTATTATTCATTCATGTTTGGGGTCTTTTAAGATGCTATCAAATTTCTTGATTTCATCAAGTGTCTGCTGCAGCTGATCATCGCGAATGGCGTTGAGCACCCAAAAAGCCTCTGCATCTCGATGGACCCACGATGTGTTTTTGAGTTTCAGGGGTGCAGACACCCGCAAGGGTATTGTGTCCTATTTATACCACGAACTGCAACACGTTTAAGGGATTAGAACATTTGAGGATGATCGAGAGATTGACAAAGGAACAACTATTTCTCCGGAGCTCTTAAGCACAGTTGAAAACTCATATATTGCAGTTGTCGTTCTCTTGCCAAACTATGCTTCTTCTACATGGTGCTTAGAAGAACTTACAAAGATTCTTCGATGCATGAAAGGCAAGGGCACTGTTCTGCCAATTTTTTATAATGTGGATCCCTCCGGTGTACAAAAACAGACTGGGAGTTTTGCAGAACATTTTACTAATCATGACGAAAGGTTTAGGGAGGACATAGGGAAGGTGAAGAGGTGGAAAGATGCTTTAACCAAAGTGGCCAATCTCTCTGGGTTCGATCCACAAAGCCACGAGTAAGCATGCGTGAAAATCTCCAGACTCAAGTGCTGCTCTGATGCAACTTTTTACCTTCTTTTTATGTATGGATTATATTTTTGACTTGATCATCATTATACTTTTTTTTTCTTGTAGGTCTGAAAGAAAGCTTATTGAAGACGTTGTTAAATGGGTGTGCTGTAAAGTGCATCGCACATTCACACTGATAGATTCCACAGAGTTAGTGGGAAATAAGTTTAGACGCGAGCAAGTAGATTTGCTTTTAGCTTCTGATGCAGATGATGTTCGCTTTATAAGAATATGGGGGATGGGTGGAATTGGAAAAACAACCATGGCTAAGCTAGTTTTTGATAGCATTTCTTTTCATTTCGAAGTTAGCAGTTTTCTTGCTAATGTTAGAGAGGTTTCTAAACGTGGAAATCTAGTTGATCTACAAAGACAGCTTCTTTTTCAGATCTTGAGGGAACAAATTACCCAAGTATGGGATGAACAGTGTGGAACCTCTTTCATTAAGACTTGCTTCCGTAATAAAATGGTTCTTCTCATTCTTGATGATGTGGATGAATCAAGACAATTTGAAGTACTGGTTGGAAAGAGGGATTGGTTTGGTAAGGGGAGTAGAATCATCATTACAACTGGAGATGCAAGTTTGCCAGTCAATCATGATATACAGATATCAGATCGAGTTGAAGGATTAGATAATGATAAGGCTCTTGAGCTATTTAGCCGGAACGCCTTTCAGAAGAATCAGCCAGACAAAGTTTTCTGGAATTGTCCAAGTGTTTTGTAAATTATGCCCAAGGCCTTCCACTAGCTCTTAAAATTTTGGGATGTTCTTCGTATAAGAGAGATCAAGATGAATGGAAAAGTGAATTAGAAAAGCTACAGAAAATTTCTAAGTCAACAATTTTTGATGCACTCAAAATAAGTTATGATGGACCAAATGAGATGAACAAGAGAATATTTCTGGATACTGCACATTTCCATAAGGGGAATGACAAAGAGGAAGTAATTGAAATACTAGACACTTGTGGCCTTTATGGTCGGATTGAGGTAGATGCTCTCATCCAGAAGTCATGGAGAAATCCCAGTTTCATATTTCATACATCAATGTGGAGATGCATGATTTGGTACAACAAATGGCACTGGAAATTGTTCGTCAAGAATCTTGTACTGGAGAGCCTGGGGAACGCAGTCGTTTGTGTCATCCTGAGGACATCTTTCAAGTGTTCATTAAGAACACGGTAAGAAGCCACGTAGAAATATCTACTTTTCCTTCATGCCTGTTCTTAATTAACAGGGAACAAGCCAAATTGAAGGCGTAGTCTTACGCACGGTGGGACTTGAAAGGGTAGATTGGAATTGTGAAGCCTTTGCTAAGATGCATAATCTAAAATTTCTTGAATTTGATAATGTGATCAATACTTCAATCCCTAGAGTTCTTCCAAATTCCTTAAGAATTTTGATATGGAGCTGGTATCATTCCGATTCTCTCCCACGAGGTTTTCAGCCGAATTTGCTTACCAAACGTGAGATGCGCCGCAGCAGACTTGATCGGCTCTGGGAAGGAAGAAATGTAAGATTACTGACCCAAGTGTTCTATGAACAGTGTAGTTTGTTATGTGATATTGAGAATTAAAGTTTTCTTAATTTAAATGACAGTTATTTTAGAAAGAAAAAAAAAAGTTAGTTTTCAGCCATGTGTGTCATGTCAGCAGAGTAACAGAAATTCTAACAGGGATAGCCTTAAGGACCAATGCTCACTGTTCTAAAGGAGCTGGGCGCTTGGCTACCGTTCCGATTGATGCTTAATCTTTTGAAAATTAAGAAAGGGCGCCTAACCCTGTTGAGGCGCCCGCCTAGGTTGCGACTTACTTAGACATAAAATAGATAACTTTCATTTTGCATTTTATTTTTTTAGTAAATTGTAAGAGACTTGTTGAATACTTAAATGAACACACATTATATGCTTGTTTCCCATGTTTTCATTATATTCCAATACTTTATAACATATATATATCATTCTATTTTGTAGTTTATGATGTAATCACATATTTTATGAAAAAACACTTATTTACACGAAATATAATAAATTTACTTAAATCCGTCTAGACACCCGTTTAGGCCCCGCCTAGCCGCTTAAGCGCTAGGCTCCAACCAGCCGCCTAACTAGCGCCTTTTAAAACCTTGTCAATGCTACATGTTTTAAGAAGTTTATATACCTACAAATCTAATAATTTAGCTCGAAGGGCCAAAATGAAACTCGAGTGAGAGTTCAGAGACTAATATGCTCTGATGTCTCATATAGATTTATTGCAATTTATTGCAAGATAGGAGTGTTTGAGGCTTACTGCTAATAACCCGCATTATTTTGAATTTATTTTAGAATGTTCATTAAAAGTTTGACAGACGTGTGTCAAGAGGTGGAAGCTAATGATTGGCTTGAACAGGACTTTCCAAACTTGAAATTTATAGATCTCAGGCCATCTCTAACAAATGACTAGCTAGATGGCTCGTTTTAGCCCACTGGCCCTCCAAGATATTAATATTTTAATGAACAGTACATGACTATATTTGCATCCATCTCCAACTGAGGGCCAAAAGGCCATAGGGCTTGTTTTAGCCTTGTCACAAAAAACTGTCTCTAACCGAGGGCCAAACATAATTTATTATTTAAATTTAAAAACTACAACTTATATTTAAAAACTACAAATTAAATTTAAAAACAACATTAACTTAAATTTAAAAACTACAACAACTTAAATTTAATATTCATAATCAACATCATCTTCATCATCCGCCATTGTAAGAGTATAGTCAGAGGTAAACAACTGCCGCTGAGTCATAATTTCTTTTTCTTTTTTCCTATCAAAATAGGTCTTACTAATTGGAGTGTAATTCGAAGTGTTCCTTTCCATATTCTTATCATTCATCTCTTCTTGTATTTGTTTGGCCCGTTCTTCATGCCTACACTTCCTTTCTTCCGCCTCAAGGGCATTTTGCTCCGCCATTAATCGCAATGAGGCCGCCACTTCATGTTGAGCGGCGTAATCATCATTTGCCTTGCCCTTTTCCTTCAACATTCAGGCCTTGTTTCATCCCATATCCCTAGGTAAAGCACCTTCGCCCGAAGACGGATTTTCTACCCTTGTTTGTTGAATGGTAGGAGATCCATCTTCATCTATATCTACAGTTGGGGATGCAGTTCCTAACACCGGCGTAGGACCTACTCTATGTTGAGGTGGATCTTCAAATAACACCCACCCTTTACAAATTTCCTAACAACCGTGAAACTGAAAGGGTTTTGAGCTACCCTCCTATACAATTCCTCCGCTTGGTTTACCTAGAAAATATAATTACAAAAATTAAAGGAAATTAATTCATGAAATTAAATGTAATATAATTAAATATAATTACAAAAATTAAAGGAAATTAATTTATGAAATTAAATGTAATATAATTAAACATTTAAAATAAACTGTGAAAACACTAACTTTGTTGTAGTAATTGACGCCGTTTTCATGTCTACTTGCGGCTGCTAACATTGCTTAATGCCATTTATTCAAACATGGATGAAGATGTTTCTTCCATCTTGAAGAACAATTCTCGTGGTTTCGGGTATTTCGGTGGAATGGTGCCTTCGTAGAACTCTAAGTATTTTTTGGACACACAAGTCCAAACACCTTCACTTGTTTGAAAAATTCCCCTCACACTATCTTGCGAGACCCATCTATAAGCCATGCAAAGAGCTTCATCTTCTTTTTGGGTCCAAGCCCTACCTTTCATTGCAGATGAAGCCATTTGAAAATTATCGAAAAAATTGAAGGAAATATTATTGGAAGAGGTAAGAAAATATAATGTGAAGAATTGAAATAGAATGAAGTGAGGTAGTATGCAAGGGTGAAAATTATGTGAGAAATTGTGTAGGAATGGTTTATGTAATTCAAATTACTATTCGTGTCGGTTATAACCGACATGATTGCAATTAATCAAAATTATTCATGTGTAGCCGTTGTATTCAAATTACTATTTGTGTCGGTTTTAACTGACACTATTGCAATAATCAAAATAATTCTTGTTAGTTATATCCAACACATTTAAACAAAATTATGGCCAGCCTGGGGCTGGCTGGCTGGAAGGGCCCAGCCCTCTATCCTTTTGGCCCTTTCAGATTATGTTGGGCCCACAAGCTCTCTGGCCTAGCCCTCGGTTAGAGACGGTTTTTGAGCTATTTTCGGCCCCTTGGCCCTCTGGATCTTTCGGTTGGAGATGACCTTAGCAACTCCAGAAAATTGATCTGTATCGTAGATTTCTCTGGTCTTCCCAATCTTGTTGGGTTGGAATTTTTTTTTGTATGGAGTTAGTCATTATCCACTTATCCTTTGCAATCCTCAAAAGACTTGTTTCTTTGAATTTAGAAGGCTGCAAAAGTATTAGCAATCTCCCACATAAGGTGGAAATGGATTCTCTTGAATTTTTCAATCTATATGACTGCACAGGATTGAATTTTTCAATCGAAGAGATTTTTTCCTTCAACCAGCAAGACCAAGTTGAAGTTTATGCTAGCTCTGACAAAAGATCTATTGTCTTCTCAAATAGTGGTACCAGATGCCAGTGCCGGATATGCCTAATGCTCATGGACTAAGCATGACCTAGTTCCCTTAGATCATGTCGGTATCTCTTATCACGTCTGTTTCTTACTATTTTGTTTTGACAATGCTAGGAATATACACTACTATGGTGCAAAATCATGTTTATTTCTTAGCTGGCATATATGGTTGGGATAGGATACCTTGTGTAATGATTAGTTGATATAAATGAAATCACAATATTATTTTACTCTTTCTCTGTAACTGAAATCTCTTAAGATTCTCAGTTTCTTCATGGTATTATCACCATTGTCTAACCGACTTCGATCCTCTGCTTCCCTCTCTTTCTTGAAACTTTCTTGCGTTTCTTGAAATTTTCCTATCTCCCAAACAGGTCGCTGCATCTTGGACTTCTTTCTTTTCGTCCTCAATTCACCAAATTAGGTTATGGCTAATGCTACGAACTCCTCTAATTCTCCTTATTCACTTGATTCCCCAATGAATCTCCCTCCAAGCGAGATCTATAATCATTCGATCATGTCGATTGGATCAATTTCCATTGCAAATGTTGCTGGAATGGTTCCGATGAAGCTCAATCGTCAGAACTACATCACTTAGCGCAGTCTCTTCATTCTTGTACTGAAGCGTTTCAAGCTTCTTGGTCTCGTCAATAATGAGGATCTCTGTCCTCCTGAATTTGTTCTCAATTCCTCTAGATCTCATGTTTTCAATCCTCTCGACTAGACTTGGTGTGAACCCAATCAAATTCTGATAATCTAGATCAACTCAATGCTTGCTGAAGATCTTCTTCCTTTGACTATTGGAATATAAGACTTTTGCTCCATTTGGTAGTCTTTTGAGCGACTGTTCTTTGGTGCTTCACACACACATGTTTACAGCCTTCGATCGAAGATCCAAACGATTTAGAAATGTGACTCTTCCATGACTGATTATCTTAATTCGATCAAAGATATTTCTGATAAACTTACTGCTGGTGGTGAACTAATTTCTGAATCTGATCTTGTTGCATACATTTTATCTGGTCTTCCTAATAACTATGAGCCCTTTGTTGACTCTATTTAGACTCGAAAAAAGTCTGTGACTGTTGATGAACTTCATGACTTCCTATTGAGCAAAGAGATATCGCTCTAAAAACGCAAAACCAGAGCTTCATCCTCCTCCAATGCACCATTTCATGTATATGATGCACAATCTAACACCTCTGGTGCTCAGTCAAACCGAGGTAATTCTTCTGGTCGTTTCCAAAATCGACATCAGTACAATCAGAATCATAATTTTAGAGGAAACAAACCTAATCACTGGAATCACAACAACTATGGTGGTATCCTTGGTGTTGGTCCTTCTCGTCAACCATTTGGTCAATCCAACTCATCTAGTCGCTCTTTTCAATGTCAGCTATGTCTTCAGTATGGTCACTGGGTTCCTACATGCAATTGACTCTCTCAATTTGCCTCGAACTCGAACTCAATTTCTGCACAAGCTCCTAATGCCATGTCTGCTATGAACGCCTCTGCCCCACCTAACTATTAGCTTACTGATAGTGGTGTATCTCATCATGTCACACCTGACCCTTCTGCACTTAATTATGCTATTCTATACTCTGGCAATGATCAATTGTTTGTTGGTGATGGAAAAAGGTCTGTGCATTTCTCATATTGGATGTGCTCTCATTCGCACAAATAATGCTACTTTTCGATTGAATGATGTGCTTTTAGTCCCTCATGCATCTCATAACTTGCTTTCTGTTTACAAGTTTGTATATGACAATTGGTGTTCTCTAACATTTGGTCCTTTTGGATTCTATGTCAAGGACCTAAGAACTGGGAATATGCTTTTCCAGGGCCCTAGTAAAGGAGGCTTGTACCCTTTCTACTGGAATGCTTCAAATGGTGTCTCTGGGATTGCAATCTCACATACTGCTGTGATGATTGCTACGACTGATTTCCAGATTTGGCATCAACGCCTTGGACATCCTTCTAGTGGCATTTTAAGTTCTGTTGTGAATCAAAATCATCTACCTGTAATTGGTTCTGTTAATAAACCGTTTGTGTGCACAGCTTGTCATTTAGGCAAAGCTTCTAGACTACCATTTACAACCTTATCTTGTACATCCGCTAAGCCACTTCAGTTACTTCACACTGGTGTATGGGGTCTATCTCCCACACCTTCATGTATTGGATACAAGTTTTATATAATAATAGTGGATGACTTTACTAAAAATAGCTGGCTTTATCCTCTATATTTCAAGTCTGATGTTTTCTCCACTCTCAAGACCTTTATCTTAAAGGTTCAAACGTTACTTGAGCTTAAAGTTCAAAGTATGAGATCGAATTCAGGGGGTGAATTTCTGAATAAATCATTACAAAGTTTTCTTAATGATCAAGGTATCACCCATTAGTTGAGTTGTCCTCACACTTTTGAGCAAAATTGGTGTGCCGAAAGGAAGCATCGCCATGTTGTTGAAATGGGCAGAACACTATTATCTCAGAATGGTTTACTTGCAAAGTTTTAGGTTGAAGCTTTCCAAATTGTTATATATCTTATTAATCGATTACTTCTTCAATCTTCTGTGATCAGTCCTTGGGAACTTCTATTTCATGCCTCTCCAAGTATCATACCTTAAAGACTTTTGGTTGTGCTTGCTATCCATGATTGAAACCGTATGCAAGTGACAAGTTAGATACCAAGAGAAACAGTGTGTATTTATGGGTTATAGCTTAAATCACAATGGTTATAGTTGCTTGGATCCTGTCACTAATAGGCTCTACATTTCAAGACATATAGTCTTTAATGAATCTGTTTTTCCCTATCAACATCTCACTTTTCAGGTCTTAGTTCAAAATAAATGTTCACATCATCACATCATCACATCACTGCTCCTATTTCTCTTCCACTGCCTGTGTTGAGTCCTACAAAGCCCTCTACACCTGCAACTCCTCTAGAGGCATCGAGTTCCTTATCAACAATTTCTCCTCACACAGAGTCCTCACATCCTCTCTTATCTACCTCAGTTCCTTAGCTCTTGTCAATACTCATCCAATGATTACAAGAGCAAAGGCAGGCATTCATAAACCCAAAGTGTTTACTACAACCAAACACCACCTTCCATCTACTGTTAATCCTCTCACAAAGTTACCTCCTACTCCATCTACATTTCTCCAAGCATCCAAGCATGCTCACTGGATGGAAGCTATGCAATCTGAATTTCAAGCCTTGCAATCGACTGGAACTTGGGATTTGGTTCCACACAACTCCAATTACAACCTTGTAGGTTGCAAATGGGTTTTCAAAGTTAAACACAAGCCAGATGGTACCATTGAAAGGTACAAGGCAATACTTGTTGCCAAAGGTTTTCATCAACAGGAAAGTTTGGATTTCTCATAAACTTTTAGTCCGGTTGCAAAACCCACTACTATTAGGATTCTCCTATCTATTGCAGTCAACTATAATTGGTTTGTACATTAATTGGATGTAAATAATGCTTTTCTACATGATCATTTGAAGGAAGATGTGTACATGATCCAGCCCCCTAGTTTTGTGGATCCTTCCAAACCTTATCATCTTTGCAAGCTTAAGAAATCGTTATATGGTCTTAAACAAGCTCTTAGAACTTGGTATAAAGCCTACTACAATGCTATTGTCTCTTTGGGTTTCAGTTTTTCCTACTCTGATACAAGTCTTTTTATCAAAATAGATACTTCCATTACTTTCATATTGGTCTATGTTGATGACATCATCATCACTGGAAGTTCAACCACTGAGTGCCAATCCATTATCTCCAAACTTCAAGTTATGTTTCCTGTTAAGGATCTGGGAGATATTCATTATTTCTTAGGCATTGAAATTCAAAGGTCATCCAAGGGTCTGTTCATGCACCAATCTAAGTATGCTTTAGATTTACTCAAGAAAACAGACATGCTTGGAGTTAAACCTTGTGCCACACATGTGTATGCATTCTTCAAGAACTATTCATCTTCAGGCAGTCAAGCGTATTTTGAGGTATCTCAAGGGCACTCTTGATTATGGTCTTTGGTTCATTAAAGGCATTAAATGCCTCATTGCTTGGTCTGATGCAGGTTGGGCCAGTTGTCATGTGGACAGAAGATCAACCAGTGGTTATTGTGTTTTTCTAAGTCCTAATCTCATTTCTTGGAGTGCTAAGAAACAAGAAACAGTGGCTAGATCATCCACTGAAGTAGAATATAGATCCATTGCTCAAACTGCTACTGAAATCACCTAGGTGTGCAAAATTTTGCAAGATATCTCATTTCCTTTGTCAAAGACTTTTGCCATATACTATGACAACAAAAGTGCAATTGCTCTTATTTTCAATTCTGTTTTCCATGTAAGGACAAAACATGTTGAAGTTAATTATCACTACATCTAGGAGAAAGTTTTATTTGGTCATATTGGTGTGTCTCATGTTACTTCAGCTCTTCAAATTGCTAATATTTTTAGCAAGTCTTTAGATGCTGATCGATTTGCAGAACTTACTCACAAGCTATCAGTTCAATCTCCTACCTTCACTTTGAGGGGGTGTGTTGAGAGTACAACCTCTCACAGCAACAATGTATCAAAACCACCAGATTAGATGTTTACTTAGTTATTAAGCTTAGCTTGGTTAGTGATTAGTTGTACATAATGCTTAGCTGGCATATATGGTTGGGATAGGATATTTATGTATAAATACCTTGTGTAATGATTAGTTGATATGAATGAAATCACAATATTATTTTACTCTCTCACTCTCTCCAATTCTCTCTCTATAAATGAAATCTCTTCATATTCTCAGTTTTCTACATCCTAGTGTATAAGAACAAGACTACTGTTGAAGCCTAGTTATGTTCCTTAATTGACTCAATTTTGGGGTCATGGCTGTTAGTGTTTGTCAAGTGAATTGGATTGCATTTTTTTTCTGAGTTTTATGCAATTTGGATGAACAAAATTTTATTAACGTATCTGAGCTTGAGGAAGAAGAAGGTGGAGTTCATTGCTCCATTACATTCACACCAAAACAACTATTACATAGAGATCCAAAAACAAAGAGAGAAATAAGATGACTGTTAGAACTACACACGCTTCATATGAGTCTCGAATCTAGGAACCTCACGTGCATTGCACAGCTGCTATGACAGGTGGCACATTTTAGACCCGTAAGATATTACAATCCTAGCCGTACATTGCAACTAGAACTAAGCATTGAAATACAACATAAGATGAACTGAAGAACAAAGAATTAGAGGGCTTGAGCTTTGTTGATCTGCAACATGCTTGTATCTCAACACTCCCTTCTAAAGTTGTTGCAGATTCCACTCCCCGTAAACCTCTCATACAACAAGAATGATCCTTTGGCACAACCTTATTGAATATATTAGCCAATTGGTCCTCTGACTTGCAGTAAACTAGTTCAATTATGTTCTCTTACAATGCATTTCGGATGCAGTGATACATGCGGTTAACATGCTTTAATCTATGGTGGAAAACTGAATTTCTAGTCATAGCATTCGTAGATGTGATATGATGATATCATAGTAAAGTAAAGTGGAGTTGCATCAGTTCTGCATTTCACCAAAATCTTCAAGCACAAATCTAAGCCAAACTATTTGAGTCATAGCCTCTAAAGCATTGACATACTCAGTTCAGCAATTGACAATGCAACATTATGTTGCTTCACAGATGCCCATGAGAAAATGCCACTGCCAAATGTAAATGCATATCATGATGTGCTTTTCATGTCATTTTCATCACCTCCCCAATCACTATGACAATATCCAGCTAAGGTTGCAAATTCTCCTTACACATAACTCAATTCCAAAATCAAGAGTCCCTTGGATGTGCTTGAGTACTCTATTTGCAGTTCCAAGCTGCTTCTTGGTTGGATTGTGCATGAATCTTGATAGTAGACTATCTGGTCTTGTTTCTATCAAATACAATACGCTTCCTACAATCTGTTTATACACAGTTTCATCTGCAGACTCACTGTCATCATCTTCTTTAGCTTGTCATTCGTTGCAAGAGGAATGCTCACAGGTTTACAATCTTTTGGGCCAACCTTTTCTAATAAAGCAGAGCATACTTCTTATGTTTAATGAAAATCTCATTCTCGGATTGTAGAATTCCCATCCCAAAAAATGACACAAAAGTCCAATGTATGTCATTTCATACTTTCTCATCATGTCAGCCTTGAATTCATTGATCAACTCCATACTACTATCAATATACATAAAATCATCAACATAAATGGAGACAATGAATGATTCTCCCCCTTGTTTGATCTTGATATACAAAGTAGCTTCACTTAGAGAGGAGTTAATTTCCTCATACAAAGCTCTTGAAGCTTGTTTTAGTCCATAAAGAGCCTTTCTAAGCTTATATACTTTGTATTCAGAACCTGGAACAATGTACCCCTCAAGTTGATCCACATAAGCTTCCTCATTCAGCACTACATTTTAAAAAGCTGATTTTACATCAAGTTGATATGGCTTTCAGCTTTTCTGAGCTGCAAGTGCAATGAGAGTCTTTATGATGTCCAGTCTTGCAACTAGAGCAAATGTTTTATTGTAGTCTACTCCACAAGAAATCTTGCCTTATGCTTCTTTATAATTTGTGGCATGTCGATTATAGTTATGATAAAGGATAATAATGAAGGAACAACTGTTGTTCGATTGGCTTAATACCCTAAATCCGGTTGTTGATGTTTCATTTCATTTGATTGGTAATGTTGCAAATGATATCATCGAAGAAGAACTGGAATGATGAAAGTTGGAAACTTGGAAACGTTTGGAGGTCAAAAAGCAAATAGGAAATGATGTTGGTCAGAAAGTAAATAACAAAACAATAAAACACACTCGGCTCGGCAGTTGGCACTCAGTCTGCAGTGCACCAGTGTTGTTGTTCTCTCTCAGTTGTGCTTCCGTCTCTTCGTTCCTGCCTCTCCAGCCCGCTTTATAGGTCTCTCTCTCTCTCTCGTTTATCGATCTCTCTTATGTTCTTAGTGGGTAGGTAATGGATATGAACATCGGTGATGGTTTAATGAGATTATTAGTGTGCTTTGATTCTGCGCTTCTTGTTAGGGTTTGTTGGTTTTCAATTTGGGTTTTCAATTTCATTGCTTTTTCGTTTCAATGATTGGGTTTCCATTTTCTTCTCTCAAAGTTTTTCGATTTTCTAGGATCTACCTAGAGCGATCGCTTTCGCTATCTAGGATCTATCCTGCAAAAGAACGGAGATTTAGATGGAGACCTCAACCATAGAATACAAGATGGATGGATAAAGTGGAAGAGTGCATCTGACGTGTTGTGTGATTGTCGTATACCACTAAAGCTCAAGGAAAAATTTTATAGGACGACAATAAGGCCGGCATTGATGTATGGTACGGAATGTTGGGCGGTGAAGCACCAACACATACATAGAATGAGTGTAGCGGAGATGAGAATGTTTCGATAGATATGTGGGCACACAAGAAATGATAACATTAGAAATGAGGATATCCGAGGTAAAGTAGGAGTAGCCGAAATTGAAGGAAAGATGAGAGAAAATCGGTTACGATGGTTTGGACATGTGCAACGAAGGCCTACTGACGCTCTGGTTAGAAGATACGACTACTGGACAGAGGTTCAGGACCGAAGGGGTAGAGGAAGACCTAGGAAGACTTTGGAAGAGACTCTAAGAAAAGACTTAGAGTATTTGGATTTAACAGACGACATGGCACAGGAAAGAGTGCAATGGTGTTCTAGGATTCATATAGCCAAGAAAAGACTTTGTTGTTGTTGTTGTTAAAGTTTTTTTATTTTCTCCTTGTAGTTGGTGATTTTTCTCACTCTGTTTCTCTGACATTCCAGTAGCTGAGGGAATTGGAAATGCTGTTCAATTTCTATTCAGATTACCCATTGTGTTTGTTTAATTTCCACTGGAAATCATACACGCCATGTATTCATCTCTATCTCGATTGTCTTCGTCTCTGATTCACCGCCTTGCTAGAACCCGATGCCAGGGCCAGGCCGAGCTCATCACTTCAAATCTTTCTCCGTCTCTAGGATGCCACCAGGCAAGTTCTTCTTCTTCCTGCATCCTTTTCGATTTCACCCCATTGGGTTTCTGTTTTTGTTGCCTATGAGGATGATTACTTATTAGACTTTTTTTCTTTTTTTTTTAACCTCAAACTTGGGTTTTGAATCGCATTTTGAATACGGTTGCTTATGAAATTAGTTTGATGAGATAAATGGTGAGTCGATAAGCTTTGATGGGAAGGGAAATCAATCTGTCATTAGTGATATCTAATGATTGAAAATATATTGCGGAATTTACAGGCCACCAAGAAAATTTTCAAAATGGTTTCAATGTTTCTGAGAATGGTGCAAGGAATTCCAGGTCTATAAACTTTGTGAGGGGGGTTATAGAGGAGGATGGATGGAACAACTTTGGGGGTTCTCAGTTTCCTCGATATAATATAGAGCAAAATGCTGATATTGTCCACGTAAAGCTGATGAAAAACAATACTACTGTGATGGACTCAAAGGGCAACAAGAAACTTGGGGCCTCAGCTGGTTCCTTACCAGACATGAAAGGAGGACCAAAATTGGCCAAGTATGCTGCTGAAGCAACTGCAGAACATGTTGGATGGATGTCAAGAAATTTTTGGCTTAAAATCAGCTGTGATGAAGGTGAAAGGGTTTACTTATTTTAAGAAGAAAAGGCAAGCTATCATGAGCCGGAAAGAGGGTTTCACTAGTTCCCGAGCTGGTCACAGTCCAATTGTATACATCGAAGATACAACCCGAAAGCCTCACAATGGTTGTAGACTCCCAAAGCAGCGTCGTATCTAAAACACGGTGCGCTTTATCTTAACTGGGTATAATTTTGACTTGGTTGGGGAGATGTATTTGGTGAAAGTGGTTGAAGATGGTTTTTCAATGTTGGTTATTGTTCTTGTTTTCTGGTTTAAGAGCCAAATGATTTTGACTTTTCTGTGAGATTGGGCGGCAGGTTCCTGTATGGAATCACTGCAGGGTTCTTACCTTAGTGTTTGTTTAGTTGAATTTTTGTGATTTGTGTTTTCTTGGTCTGCTTGTATTTCTTGCTTTTGTGGCCACGAAACTTTGTTACCAAATTTCACTCATATTTGGTGCAAACTTAATTGGACAACAAAGAAAAAAACAAACGAAATAGAAAGAACTATAAACTCAAAGGCTATTCTCTGCAGTTCTGGAAATTGATCAGTACATGTCTTTTTTGCATTCCCAAAACTAAATGAATGGAAATCATATTCATTGGAGAGCAAGGAATACCTTTACCTTATTATTATTATAAATATAGGTGCAAAGTAGGAGGGATACACAACACAATTCCCCTACAATTCTCTTTTTTCTCTGTCTCTGCCGCAAGTCTCTCTCCCATTGTCAGAAAAAATAGTCCACAACAGATCCGTCATTTTCAATTTTTTAAAAACACTATGAAATCCAAAGTTTGGTAGAATAGAGCCGTCATTTTCAATTTTTAAAAACACTAAAAAATAGTCCACAACAGATCCGTCATTTTCAATTTTAATCACATCAGTCACCGGAGGAGGTGGTGGAGCACTATCATATGTGTGGATGCAAATTTCTTCCTCCTTGTTCTTGGGCAAAATTGCACATAGAAAACAAATAATACCTTAGGTCAAGGCCAAAAGCCTCACGTGCCCACGAAGAATAGGCGGCACTTTGGCCGGAGAACCTCCGATGCCAAAGTTAGAATTTTGAGAGAAAAGTATTTGGATAATTTTAGAGAACTTAGCAAGAGAATTTGAATTGAATTTTGGAGAAAATGAGGTTAAGTAGCACTGACTTTGACATAATGTGATTGATTGTATCTCTCAGTGTCTTATCCTCTCTAATAATTGAGCAGCAAAGTTAAAAATATTTGATGCAAATTAAACTGATCTTTTAATTTATGCAGAGAATAACTTGCATGCTAGCTAGTTATTTTGAATTGTGATTTTGACCTATATTAATGATTGTTAAGTAGCACTGAGAAGTCATATCAACAAGTTGTAAATTTTGTTTTAACGCCCCCAATTGGTATAAACTGTTTGAATTGTTGGGTGGATGTATTGTTTATGTTGTTATATTATTGTGTGCAAGTTTTAGGAAATGTTATAATTTTAGGGGAGGACATGCCGAATTTTCAGTAGAAAATAGAAATTATCTAATGTTTACTTTGTTTATTTGGTAGGTCAAAAAAAAGGGCCCTTGCAGACTACAAAAGACTTCTCAGACCATTCGCACCACGACCCAGAAGATCACCATTACGTATGATCCTCGACATCGTGCGGCTGCAACAAAGGAGCAGTACAATGCGTTGCCATCGACGTTGGCTGTGTTATCAGAAACCATTACCCCCTCATATGAGAGTCATGGAGAGCTGTGCCACAAGAAACCAAGGATATTTTCAACCTCAAATACTACATTTTTATTAAAGTATACAAATATTATAATTTTTAACGACTATTTATTTGTGGAGTTTTGCAGCATCACTATGAGCTCTCCAACCTCGATTCCAACCAAATGGAGTACATCAATGACCTTTGCTCCAATGGGTTCACACATTGGAAGAGCGACCTCCACAAGCATTATGAGTTATATGACGGTCCGGATGTCACTCTAGAAGTTAGGTGCCCTATGGAGTTGTTTGACCGTCGGGATGAATGGGAGTAGCTCTGCGGTCATTTTCAAGACGAGAAATACTTGATATGTATAATTTATATTTCAATAATACAATTTATAAAAAAAAACATTTCATTTTTTTTCTTTCATTTATTATAAATATCTAAACTAATACGTTTTTTTTAATTCAATAGAAAAAAAGTGAAGGCAAACTCGATCAATCGGTTGAAGAAGAAACTTGTTCACCGATCCGGGTCACGACGCTTCTCTTATAGGTTGGAGGAGCGATGTAAGGTAACTATATATTTATTTTAAGTTTTCAATCTTTTTACTCTTTATTACACAATTGGTAATCTATGTTAACACTTTTTAAAAAAAAATTCAGGAAGGTCAAAGTTTCCTGAAATTGACAAGGAGGTGTACGTTCGGCATGGGGATGAGCTGACGGACCAGCTTCATGTAATTCTTTCATATTTATAATATTCCATTTGTATTAATATTAATTACATGTATATTCAAGTTAATTTGTTTTTTTTTTCTAATCCACCATGGTGGAGAAAGGCTAGACAGTTCCGGAGGAGGTGGCTTCCCAGCCTCCCCTAAAGCCCCTGGTCGAGGAGGTGTTTCCCTCTAAGAATGCTGGGTTTCAGATCATGACCGACACACTTGATCAGACCCTCGGTGGTCGGCGTGGGAATGTTCATAGAAGGCTTAGGAAAGGTCGCTTTCGGGACTCTTCTGCCTCATCCTCCAGGCATAGAACTAAACAGGTCGATACACTAACATCTGAAGTGGCGGGCTTGAAGGAACAGATTGCGGCCCAACAGTCTCAGATTACGGCCCAAAATAATTTCATTAACCAAATATGTTGCGCACTTCAAATCTCTGGCATTCAATTCCCCGACGTTGAACTACCTCCACAAATGACCTCCCAGCCCCCCGCCGCAGTAGCAACATCCTCCCAGCCCCCGTTGCAGCAGCTACGACCTCCTAGCCCCCTGACACAACAACAACACCACCAGCCAGCAGTTGTGACGTTGCAGACTTCTTTTTTAGTTTTGTTTTAAATTGTTTTCGAATTTAAAAATACTTTTTTCCATTCTATGGACATTTACAATAATTTTTTAATTCAATATTCTTCTTTACATTTTCTATTTTTATTTTCATTAAATTCACTTTTACATAAACAAAAAAAATTAAATCATAAATTATTTATAAAACTAATTTACAAATAAATAATAGATTATTTTAAAAACTAATTTTAAAATTCTCTGCAATGGCTTATATATATATATATATATATATATATATATATATATATATATATCTGTTGCGCAAGAGTTTGTGGGTCGAACCTACATGTTTGTTGTGCAAGAGTTTGGGGGGGGGGGGGGTTGAAACCCAGTTTGGTCGCTCGGTACGCACAACGACCACTACTTCCATTGTGGAATCTTCAATTTGCACGGTGAAGACATTTCATCCGTCGCACAATGCCTGACGTAACGAGCTTTTGCGCGACGAAGTCTTCGTACACCCAATGTTTCTGATGACGGTTTTTTCCTTTGCGCGATAGTTTTCCCTTCGTCACCCAATATGTTATTCCTAGTAGTGATAACAAATCTAACTGTCTTATAACCACCTATAACAGAAAATCAATGTAATTGCAAAATTAAAACTGTTAACTTTTGTCTCTTACAAAACTATCCTTAATACAATCATGACGCTTGTTAGGTACGGATCCAGGATTTAGAATGGGGTGGACTAAATTGTTTAGAATTTGGAAAACACTTCTATTTCTTTCTAAATCATCAGTATCCCAGTTACAAATACATGTGGCGTGCCCTCTGGCAGGGCCGGCCCAGGCCCAGTGCCACAGGGACAACTGTCCAGGGCCCAAAATTGAAGGGGGCACCAAAAAAACCCAAATAACTAAGTTTGTGTACACATATATATATATATATATATATATATATATAAAAGTCCAGATTTTGGGACCACTCGGCCCAAGAAAGTTTTAAAACCCTTTGGGAAATGGGAATGACAGCAGCAAAAACAAAATAAGTAATTAAAGGACCACTTGGTCCCCATTTTACAACCCTTTCCCAAGATAACCTTACAACCCTAATTGGCTAATTCCCACATCCAGGCCACCCCCCTTTGTTCTGTTCCCCACTTTCCCAATTCCCCCACTTCCTCCCTGCTGTTCCTCACTCCTCAGGCAGACAGACAGCAACGCAGGCAGACAGGAGACAGCAGTCACAGACACAGAAACATTGGGCATTGGCTGCTCAAGTGCAAGAGCATTCACTCACCACCAACCCTTTTGAGTTTTGAGGTAAATTAATTTTTAAAATTTGAATTATCAATTTATAATTTTATATAAAATTTTGCAAGTGATATAGAATTATATGATAATTGATGTATAAAATTTTGTTAGTGTTTTTATAATATATAAATGATAATTTTGATAGGATATTTTTGTTATATCATGTGTAGGTAATTTTTGCAAACAAATTATCGAAGCCATGTCTTTTAGGAAACAACTCTCTGGTAATATGTGTTGAAATTTCAAGGAGCTTTGCTAGGAATGGTTGTATATGATTGTATTTTTGATTGTCGGGGTTTAGGTACTATGTCCCCCCGTTGTATATTTTCTCAAGTAATATAATTTGGGCGTGAGGGCCTAGCCCCCCAGCTTCGACTGGGTTCCAGCCCTCGTTAAATGTTTTTTTTAAACATATGTTTCCGTATTAAAAAAGGGCACATTTTGAGCTTTCGCACTGGGCACCCAAAAACTCAGGACCGGCCCTGCCCTCTGGAGTCAATAAAATTTGAGTACCACATTGATATATCCAAAATGATAATACTAGAGACACTAAATTTGTAGACTTAATTTGCAAACTAAATGATATGTAAGAATAAGCACGTAATTCAATCATTAACTTATATGTCCTTTAGTTTACATAATTTATTTACAAATTTAGTCTCCCTAACATTACCCTAATTCAATCATTAACTTATATGTCATTTAGTTTACATAATTTATTTATAAATTTAGCCTCCCTAACATTACCTTAGCCAAAATAAAATATCTAGAGTCGGCCAAAAAAAAATATCTAGTTTAACTCCGAAGGTATGTCTCCTAGGGCTGGAAAAAAATTCCAAAAATCTCAAACCAAACCAAAAAATTCCCGAAACCAAACCGAAAAAATCCCAATCCAAAATTCCCGAAAATTTCGATACTAAATACCGAACCGATCCCGAAATTTTGGTACGGGAATCGGTCTCAAGTTTTTGGGATTTCGGTAATCCCAAACCAAACCGAAAAAATATATATATATTATTTAATTTTCAAATACCTTTTAGACTCCCCCACTGCTCTTCAACAATTAACTGTATGCAAAAATCTCTTTCATTTTTTTGCTTTCATTTTGTTAAATAGCAAATTCTCTTTACTGCAATGACCAATGAGTCATCCTAATAATACATCAATTCTCTTTTACTACAAAATAACTTGCTTGCATGAGCACTTCAAGTGTAATTGGTTGATGCCATACTTTAGAAATTGTTTATGCATTCTCACATCTTTGTTTTGTTTAGTTTGGTGAAGTTCTAGTATTATTGATTAATATGGTTTCACATTTTAGACACTAACCTTTAGATGTTACTTACTTTCAGGTTTTTGAAAACAAGGAAGTTTGATGTTGAAAAAGCCAACCATATGTGAGTTGATATGCTTCAATAGAGAAAGGACTATAGTGCCGACACTATCATGGAGATAAATGCGGCTAATAAAATTTGTTTGATTATGCATACTTTTTAATTCTCTTTTAATTTACCATGATGTTTCTTTCAGGATAGTACATGCAAGTTATTATCGCCCAAAAACCGAAAAGCCCAAAAGCCCAAAAAAAAACCGAAAAAGCCCAAAATCCCAAAAGCCCAAAATTATTTTGGGATTCCCGATTGGTCCCGAAATCCCGAAACTATTTTGGGATTCCCGAAATTTGGGATTCCCGAGAATTTGGTTTGGGATCGGTATTGAAATTGGAATTCCTGAAAATTTCAGTTTGGGAATCGGGACAAGGGTTTCGGTATGGGATCCCATACCGAACCACCCCTAATGTCTCCCATACACATTTCAAAAACAAAAACAAATACAGGGGATGATAACCGACAACCAAGGCTTGGACTGGTAGGCATGCAAGTGGCAAAACCACAAGAGTCCCACCTTAGGCGGATATTTTACGTATGAGCTTGTGATGGAGAAGAGCTAAAGCCTCCTGCAGACAGTTATTTTAGGACTCCCAACACTTATATAAGAACCCTCCACCACCATCGATCATGCGCTCAGACAACATCACAAAACTCAGTCTCTACCTCTCCTCCTCGTAACCTCCCTTCATTCTCGCATTTCCTTACATTTTCCCGAATACCCCTAAGCCAATATGGCTGATCAGCACAGCCGTGGCCTCTTCTCCCGCCAAAGGGACGAAGAAGAGGACGAGAAACCCTCATCCTACTCTCAATCTCAATCTGGTTACGGTGATCAAGCCCGTTCTGGTGGTGCTTACAGCGACTCCACTACTGGTTACTCTTCCCAAGGACGTACCGGTGCCCGCAACGGCAGCGGCTACGGCGACAGCACTGATTACTCTGGTGAAGGACGCCGTACTGGCGGAGGCGGCTACGGAGGAGGCAAAACTGATGATTACTCGGAAGAGGGACACGGAGGCCGTGCCGCGTACAGCGAGACCACAGCTTACTCTACCGGAGGACGTCGTACCGGCGGAGGTGGCTACGACGGGACCGGCAACACTGATAGTTACTCGGAAGAAGGACACGGAGGCCGTGCTACCGAGACCACAGCTTACTCTAGCGAAGGACGTCGTACCAGCGGAGGTGGCTACGGCGGGACCGGCAACGCTGATAGTTACTTGGAAGAAGGACACGGAGGCCGTGCTACCGAGACCACTGCGTACTCTGGTGAAGGACGTCGTACTAGCGGCGGAGGTGGCTATGGCGGGGGAAGCAATGATGATTACTCGGAGGAAGGACACGGAGGGCGTCGCGGCAAAAAATCTGATGATGATGACTCGGAAGAAGGACACGGAGGGCGTGGCGGAGGAGGGTACAACAAGAAAAGTGACTATTGAGGAACTTAGTGTAGCTGATGCTACTGGCACTAGCTTATAACTTGGTACGCACAGCAAACCCCTAATTTTCATGATTGTAATCAATTAATTAGTACTTTTAAATTGTATAAGCTATATATTTTGTTACAATTAGTACGTATTTTAAAGATAATTGAGTAAAAAAAAGATAGGAATCATCTCTGGATCCTTTTTATTTAATTTTTCTTATCAAACAATTCGAACTCTTGAAATTTAATTCAACGGCTAAAGTTATTATAACTTTTAAAGTAGACCCGTGTTTTTAGCCGTTAGATTAAATTTCAAAAGTTCGAATTGTTTGATAAGAAGAATTATGTGAAATGAATTCGAAGAGGATCCCTTTCCATACTCTTATCTTGTATTATTGTATATTTGTCAATGAAATGGTATGTTAATCAGTCTTAAAGGGAAGTTAAACCATGTCGTGGTGTGAGGGCCACCGTATTTGTCAACAGAAAAAAAATATTGAGAAAGATAAAATTTTCTATAGCTAACAAATCTTTTTGAAAATTAATAATCCGAATGACTACATTATATACTTAAAAGGAGGCCAAAATTTTCACCAAAATCTCTTACTAATTAAGACCGTCTCCAATTCATGAGATAAAAATTAAAAGGATTAATTTCAGTTTACTATTTTAAAATTTCTTGATTTTTAATATTTAGTACATAATGTTTTTTTTAATTTCAAAGTAATACTTAAAGTCATAATTTTAAGACACTTTCATACATTTGTTAAGATTACTGTTAAATCAGCCGTTAACCGGTGGTGTGTCCTCTATATGGACAATGACTGGACACCACTTGTCGTGACCCATGTGGATATTATAAAAAAGAGGTGAGCTATCCACACACTATTTTTTATTTCTCACACTTTTGTTAATTTCTGTCCGTTAGATTTTCTTTAATTCATCCGATCCGACGATCTAAATTTTAAAAAGCGTGGAAGAAGTAAAAAATGTGTGAATATCACATCTCAAAAAAAATTAAAAAATTCTAGACTCCTACCTCACCCCACGTTCCCTCCTTTCTCTCCTATGCGCCCACTGGAGATTCCGACTATCTTCTCCTGCCCGTCGCCGACAATCCAATCCTCCTTTACCGAAACGACTCAGCTTTTTATCGGCAAAACGATGGGACTTGGGCACCCATTCTGCTACGTCCGACCCGACTGGACTTGGGTCGCATCCTCCAAAATCCTCTGCGAAGAAGCAACCACCTTCAGAACCATCTTCGACACTTCCGTCAGCGCCAATACCTCTACCCCAATCCACCTTCCTACTCGATCTTTACTCCTACAACAGCATCGATCGAGCGGCAGCGTTTGAGAGCTCCACCTCTTTCGCTTCGATTCCACTGCAACCTATCCCGAGAAATCTGACCAATTCAGGTCCGATTTCGAAGCTGCAGTTCCCGGGTCAGGTCCTCTGCAAAGAGGGTTCCTTTCGGATTCTATCGAGTGCGGGTTCATGTCGGGTCCACTCGAGTGTGGCATCTTCTCGGGTACGATGAAAAAGGGCTACTCCGGGCAGTTGCTGCGGAGCTTCTCTATCGGCAGTCTCGGATTTAAATCGAGATCTGGGGGTGAGGGTGAGATAGGAGACGACACCTCCCACCCAAATTTTTGTCATTTTTTTCTTTATATTCTTTTTAATTTTTCTTTAAATATCTACGTGAGTAATGACAACACGTGGCGTCTAGTTATTATCCGCATGAATGCCACGTTACTAATTGTTGACTATAAAAATCACCTAGCCTACGTGGCGCGCAGGCCGAGTAATTAGTAAGCTAACTAAGTTCTTCAAAGGTGTGCGGGGCGTGCCAACTCGTCGACTGAGCTTCACCGATGAGTAAAAATGTCTTGATGTTGTGTGGATGCGCGCGGCTGACTTCTGTGTCTTGCAACTGCGGCTGAGAAAGGAACACGTCTCGGCCTCTAGGTCCTCAAGCCTGAAGACAAGACTACTAATTACAAAGTTCACGGCTCGTCGTCGTTCGATTCGGCAACAGTCACCGTATTTGTGAAGGTGAAACCACGCCGAATCGATACTAGAGTATAAGGGCACAAATACTCAAAGCGGATGAAGGTCTTGATAATGAATGTGGTTCGGTCGTCCAAGTGTTGAACTCTGAAACCCACTTGTGAATATGCGATCATAAAATAACTCGGCGTTGAGGCACCGAGCCTAAGTATCAGCAACACCTCACTTCGCCGAGATGGCTAGTGAGATGACCTCTGTCGACGGGGATCCGAAAACCCTCGTCGGCCGAGACTTGGATAGATAACCAGTCGACCCTGTCGCAGTACTGTTTATCCAAACTGAAGGTGCTTCACAGACGGCTGGTTCTACGGCAACAGTGTTGTTTATCCAAACTGAAGTGTTTACCGGTTGCCTTCACAGTGCTGTTTATCCAAACTGAAGGTGTGAAGGCAAAAAAGAAAATAAAAATCTCAAGGGTGTTGAGAGGTTTCGCGTAGAGCGAGAAATAGCGCAGGGCATATTTGTGTGTTGAGTTAGCGGTCCCTTGAATGTTGTACTTCCCCTCTATTTATAGCAACAAGAACCTCCATGGACGGGCTAGAAATACATTTCGATTAGAACTCCTCAACCCAATCAGATTAAACTTCGACCAATCCTAATCTCCATAGAACTTTGAATCAAACCTCCAAAACAAACCAGGTTCATCTTTATGTCTTAGTATCCTTATCTATCTCGTTTAAGAATATACCAAGATAATTCATATTAAAAGATAATTATTATGATAAAAACCACAATATTATCCTTTAAAAAGTAAAATTATCTTTACTTCTTATCCAACGGTTGGGAATTATGCCCATTCAATGATCTTGATTGCGCGGGCCGATATTGTAAAATCGGGTCCAAACACTAATTAATAGCTGAGTTAACAGCAACCTTGACGAATGTATGAAAGTGTAACACCCCGGTCCCGAAATAAGATTAAGTTTGTTGATAGGCCCAAATTTAATTTCTTGTTTATTTATCTGCCAAAATTCACAACTCTTTAACTAAGTTCCTTTATTTCACACGTTCTACAACCTCAATTATCTTACCAAAGCATAACAATTATATTTTTAATTTACTACCCTTTTTTACTTCTCTTAGATTAATTCTCCTATCTAAGAATAGTTATCAACAAAAATGTAATTCTCGATTATTTAAGGTTGCATCTAACTCTATTAGACTGCCTACGTAACCTGGAGCAGGATCAAGCCTTTCGTAGTTCACAATTTATATTCAAACCAATTCACAAAGTACTCAATTAATCCAAAATATTCCACATTCTGTGTTAATAATTGAAACACGTCAATTAGATACCAAAAACATAATTGGAATAACGAAATTTGCATAAAAACACAGTGTCGGCTCTTTGGACGTGCATCGCCGCACGCGCCGCCCCCAGTGGCAGTCGGCCGCCACAAATCGCCGGAGAATATCAACTATTTCCAAAATTACCAAATTTACAGGGTTGTACATCTCAATGAGTGGAACAACTTTCATACATGTGGCCAAGTCTAATTTGGCCGGGAAAAACTCCAATTTCACCAAAACCCGCCAGAAACCCTAGAATGGTTGTGCTTCGATCCATCACCTCCGGTGCTCCACCGCCCCTAAAAGTGTTTGGGCTTTGTTCTAGGCCTCAAGGGAAGCCTAATGATGGTGGTAATTGGAAGAGTTAGTTTCAAAATTCGAAGAATCGCCACCACCAACCCGACGCACCCACCGTCAGTTTTTCACAAAATCGAAGACAATTTTCAGGGGTGGGTAGCATTGATTTACTGAAAAATCGACGTCAAGGGCATCGGAAAAAATGATGTTATGCCACCTCCGGTTGCAGTCGGGTTCGCGGGTCCATGGGTGATCCAGCTCGCTGGCTTTCCTCTCCCACTTCTCTTTTCCTTCATTTCTCTCCTTTCCCTTCTCTCCATTGGGTAGCAACTCTCCTCCCTCTCCCCATATTAGGCCATTTTTCTCCTCTTTCTTTGGCCATTCTTTCTTCTTCTCTTCTCTTCATTTTCTTCTTTTTTTTTTCTTCCTTCCATTTTCCACGAAAAGCTCCCACAAATATGGAGCATTCTAGATTCATAGCAAAATGACCATTTTGCCCCTACCTTCGTTTATTTTTATTTTATTCGTTATAACTCTGTTTCACGAACAGTTTTCGCCAATAGGCTTGTGGAATCATCCTCTATCCAAACATGTCAAGAAATATGCCAAAATATATGAGTATAAATACGTCGTCGTATAATTACATTATGCCAACTAAGGCTTTTTTCGTTTTTCGTCTTTTTCACTTAACGACAAATTTTACTACATAAATTATAATAATTTATGGAACAACACTTTTAAAATTTCTCCATTCTATTTTCACAACCATAAATCGATTTATTTTCGATTTCCTCCACCTATTCATATATTTGAATTTCCAGAGTATTACATTAAGTGTCCCAAAGTTATGACTTTAGATACCACTCTGAGATGAAAAAAACTCTATGTACTAAATGTTAAAAACCATGAAACTTTAAGGTAGTAAACTGAGATTAACCCAAATTAAAATATAAGCTTTAAAACCCCCCAAACCATCTTTCCATTGGGCTAAAATAAGGGAGAAAATATATTTTTTTTTGTTAGATTCCCCTTAGAATTTAAGCCTAGCTTAAATTATTATGAACTCACTAAACTGTCATATTTCAAACCTTCTTTTTATTTTTTACTTATAATCTAACGGATGTGATCAAATGAGATCAAATCTAATGGTAAAAAAAGAAAGATTTGACAACCCAAAATTAAATCTAATGTCTAAAATAATTTAAGAAATTATTTAAATCAAATTTCACTTAAAACTTTCTAAATACCTATGTATTTGTATGATTTTAATTACTTATCAAAATTTAAATATTTTAAGATTAAGTGTTCATATACGATTTTTAATTACTTATCGAAATTTAAATATTTTTATATTAAAATGTTCATAAAAATAAATTAAGATAATCTATATAATTTTTATTTTCAAAAAAGTTACTGAGAAAAGAAAAATATGCTAAAATCATTATTTAATAATCTCGGGTTAAAATTTTAAGCATTAAAAGTTGGAAGGGAAAATCAGTTTCCAAATTTTGGTTTAAATTTTTAAACTTTATCCCCAAGAATTTGAGATGCTCATGTTATATTTTCTGTTGTCTAAAATCAATTAGTACTATTAGTGTAGAATTGTAAATGTAATTTCTGTACAAATCAAAGATTTGATAATTGTTCATCTCTTAGATCTAGATAATTTTTTTTGGTCAAATGTTTAACGAAAGCTCCCGGTACTGTTTACTTTAACTAAAAACCACATTTATACACCAAAATGTCAATCATGCTACTATTTACTTCACCCTTTATTTTGTCCTTATCGTTAAAACTCAAAATTTTTAAGCCCATTTCATTAGTTTTTTTCTCTTCCTATTGTAGCATGAGAAGCAATAGGTAAATGAATAAAGTCAAAAGAGAAGAGAGTGACTAAGGAAAAAAAAAAGTTATTTACAATTTAAACCAAAATAATGATCATTTTCTTTTCTTTTTTTTTTTATCTCGGTGAGAGAAATAATGATCAATTTGTTGTGGACTATTTTATCTGACAAAAAAGAGAGAGGGAGGCCGGCGGTAGAGGAGGAAGAAAGAGAGAATTGTAGGGGAATTGTGTTGTGTATCCCTCCTACTTTGCACCTCTATTTATAATAATAATAAGATAGGGATATTCCTTGCTCTCTAAGGAATATGAGATACAATAGGAAAAGATAAACCCTAATCAAATCTTATTTAGGATTTACACAATCATACTTAAACTAGAATTGTTTACAACACTCCCCCTTGAGTGTATAAATACTCAAGGGAGATTTAGCATCATGCAGAAGTTGATGAAGTCAACTTGTCAGTGCTGATTCCAAGGAACAACGCTTATTCTCAATAAGGTAGGAATTTGCATAAGTAAGTAAGTCTCACTAAAAACCCTAACGCTATGGCAAAACCCCGAGTAGGGACAAAATCCATAGTCTAAGGAAAAATGCGTGAGAAATGCAAAGTCAAAGAAACGTCTACAGGACGTCATCAGGGATATGACCAGCCCAAGGTGGGTGCCTCGTTAAAACCTAGTTAGGTAGCAAAAACCCAGTGGAAAAAATGCTCCTAATCGTAGGGAAAAAGAGTACATTAAGATCAAGCAAGTATCTACAGGATACTCCCCCTGAGTTTGACATAATTCCAAAGAGAAATAGCAAAGTTACAACTCAGAAAGTTTACGCATACCAATTCCATGAACAAGCTTCTGAAACGTCGCCTTCGGTAGTGATTTGGTGAAGAGGTCGGCCAGATTGTCTTGTGAACGGATTTGCGTGACTTCAATATTCTGATTCTCTTGTTGTTGATGTGAAAAGAAAAACTTCGGCGCAATGTGCTTGGTGTTGTCTCCTTTGATATAACCATTCTTGAGCTGTTCGATGCAAGCTGCATTGTCTTCAAAGATCGTCGTTGGGACATCAACGGCGGGATAAAGATCGTAGGAGCTTCGAATATGGCCCACTACTGATCTAAACCAAAAGCATTCCCGAGTTACTTCATGTAAGGCGAGAATTTCAGCATGGTTAGACGAAATAGCAACTAAGGTCTGCTTCATTGACCTCCAAGATATTGCGGTGCCTCCAACGGTAAAGACATAACCAGTTTGAGAACGCGCCTTGTGCGGATCAGATAAGTATCCAGCGTCGGCATAACCAACAAGGCAAGAATCAACTCGAGGAGCATAAGATGTAGCATCATTCGAGGATTCGTAAGGATATAACAAGCCCAGATCCGTAGTACCCTTAAGGTAACAGAAGATGTCTTTCACGCCAGTCCAGTGTCTGCGTGTAGGTGCATTGTTGTATCTTGCCAAAAGATTAACAGCGAAGGAGATGTCGGGTTTAGTGCATTGAGCTAAGTACAATAAAGCGCCTATCGCACTTAGATAAGGACTTCAGGCTCCAAAATCTCTTCATCATCCTCATTCGGACGGAAGGGATCTCATTTTGCATCTAGCGTACGAACGACTATAGGAGTACTCAAAGGCTTTGCTTTATCCTCATTAAAGCGGCGCAACATCTTCTGGGTGTAGTTCGATTGATGTACTAGGATTCCATCCGAACAATGCTCTATCTCAAGACCGAGATAGTATCGAGTCTTACCTAGATCTTTCATTTCAAATTCCGACTTCAGGTACGAAGTAATTCTCGCGAGCTCTTCAGGAGTTCCAATGAGATTCATGTCATCGACATATACTGCAACAATCGCAAATCCGGAATGTGACTTCTTAATGAACACACAAGGGCATAATTCGTTGTTCAAATATCTCTGACTAGTCAAATACTCACTCAGACGGTTATACCACATTCTTCCGGATTGCTTCAAATTGTAGAGTGAACGCCTCAGCCGAATTGAGAGCGTGTTCCGGGGTTTGGAAATATTTGAACCAGTCAATGTATGTCCTTCGGGAACTTTAATATAAATTTCTGTATCAAGATCCCCATAGAGATACGCGGTTACTGCGTCCATCAGCTGCATATTCAGTTTTTCGGAAACTACCAAACTACAAGGTAGCGAAAAGTAATCACATCCATAACGGGTGAATAAGTTTCGTCATAGTCAATCCCGGGGCATTGTGAGAAGCCTTGCGCAACAAGACGAGCTTTGTGACGCACAATTTCGTTCTTCTCATTACGCTTCCGAACGAAAACCCACTTGTAGCCAACGGGCTTCACATGTGGAGGAGTAGGAACTATAACATCCCACATCACCCAAGGGAGTGATCCTTAAATGTATATTCTCATCCCTACCTAGCACGAGGCCTTTTGGGAGCTCACTGGCTTCGGGTTTCGTTGGAACTCCGAAGTTAAGCGAGAAGGGGGCTAGAGCATTCCCATGATGGGTGACCTCCTGGGAAGTTGCTCGTGAATTCCCATAAACAAAACCGTGAGGGCGTGGTCGGGGCCCAAAACGGACAATATCGTGCTACGGTGGTGGAGCGGGCCCGGGAGGTGGTTGCGCCCGGGCCGGGATGTGAAAATTGGTATCAGAGCCTAACTCTGGTTGTGGTGTGCCGACGAGGACGTCGGGCCCCTAAGGGAGGTGGATTGTAACATCCCACATCACCCAGGGGAGTGATCCTAAAATGTATATTCCCATCCCTACCTAGCACGAGGCCTTTTGGGAGCTCACTGGCTTCGGGTTTCGTTGGAACTCCGAAGTTAAGCGAGAAGGGGGCTAGAGCATTCCCATTATGGGTGACCTCCTGGGAAGTTGCTCGTGAGTTCCCAGAAATAAAACCGTGAGGGCGTGGTCGGGGCCCAAAGCGGACAATACCGTGCTACGGTGGTGGAGTGGGCCCGGGAGGTGGTTGCGCCCGGGCCGGGATGTGAAAGGAACTACAGGTCCAAACACCTTACATTTCGCAAGCGAATCGAGTTCGACTTGGATTGCATACTTCCAGTTTGACCAATTAGCTCTACGTCGACATTCATCAACGGAACGCAGTTCAATGTCATCGCTCAACATGATCTTAGTAGCTACTGCAAATGCTAATGCATCGTCGACAATCATCTCATTTCTACGCCACACATCATCTAAGCTAGCATAATAGACCGAAATCTCACGATTCTCGGGAGGAGGATTCCTCTCTTCAAGGGCGCTTCCGTAATTTAGAATTTTCTCATGAGTTGGGTAGAATGAGTAAGTGATAGTCGGATTCACGGTAGGTTCTTCAGGACCTTGTGCCGTGGTTTTCCTCTTCCGGGGGTGTGAATCATTTAAACCAAGAGGTCTGCCACGTTTTTGTGTAGGGGCAGATGATTGGCTAGCCGCTAATGTACTTGGATCACCAGAATTGCCGTCTCGGGCTTCTAGGAGGGCAGTCCGTCGTACATTTGGTACACCTATCTTTGCAGGCGCATTCGCAACTATAATGTGTGATCTTGTCACGCGCGCTAAATCGGTGAAAGCATCTGGCATGCTCTGAGCTATGCTCAGAAGATCTAATATGCGTTGCACTTCAGTTTCAGACTGAGCAATGCGGAGATCTAAATAAGACAAAGTGGGAGTCGTCCATGATAATTCGTGTCGTTCTTCAGGAACGTTGACGTTTTTATCTCCCCCTAACGACGGGAAGACTGTCTCATAGAAGTGACAATCCGCAAAACGAGCGGTAAACAGATCACCTGTCAAAGGTTCTAAGTAACGAATAATCAAAGGAGAATCATATCCGACATAGATTCCCATCCTTCGCTGAGGCTCCATTTTTGTACGTAAGGGCGGCGAGATTGGCACATATACCGCACAACCAAAAACGCGCGGATGCGATATGTCGGGTTCGTATCCGGTAACCAACTGAAGGGCACTAAATGGTTTTGTCGCAACAGGCCTCAGGCGAACCAACTTTGCTGCGTGCAATATTGCATGGCCCCAAGCAACGATTGGGAGCATGGTACGTATGACCAACGATCGAGCAATCATTTGTAAGCACTTAATAAAAGCCTCTGCCAGGCCGTTCTGGGTGTGAACATGGGGTACTGGATGTTTAACTTCAACCCCAACCGACATGCAATAGCATCAAAAGTTTTAGATGTGAATTCTCCAGCATTATCCAATCAAATAGATTTGATTAGATAATCAGGGTGGTGAGCCCTGAGCTTGATAACCTGAGCCAACAGTTTGGAGAATGCAGCGTTCCTTGTGGACAACAAGCACACGTGTTACCAATGTGTGGAAGCGTCAACCAAAACCATAAAATATCTAAATGGTCCGCAGGGAGGTTGAATCGGTCCACAAATGTCCCCCTGAATCCGTTGTAGAAAAATGGGAAGATTCGAACGAATCTTGTCATAAGAAGGCTTAGTAATAAGTTTTCCCATAGAACATGTTTGACATGCGATTCCTTGGATCGAACCTAAACTTCGGGTTAGTGGATGCCCGTGTGATGATTTGAGGATACAGCGCATCGCTATTTGTCCAGGATGTCCCAAATGATCATGCCAAAGTGTAATTTCGTGCGCGGTCCCAGTAGTAAGGCCGGCCACATAGTGGCATTCTATGGGGCGTATGGTTGTAGTATACAGACCACTCGGGATACGCTTCATCTTCTCTAGAATACGCTTCTCGCCATATTCGTAGGAAGTTATGCACAGAAATTCAACTCCGTTTTCTACGTAGGTTTCAGCGTGGTAATTATTATCTCTAATGTCCTTGAAACTTAGTAACGTTCTTCCAGAACATGAAGAATAGAGTGCCTCAGTAATGGTCAAGATGGTACCATTGGACAACATTATACGTGCGTTACCATATCCTTCTATCAGGTTAGATGGGTCTGAGAGGGTTGTCAGAGGTGCATTCTTAGGTATGAAGTTAGTGAAATAGATGCGTTCACGTAAAACAGTGTGCGTGGTTGCACTATCTGCCAGACAACTAACTTTCCCACTAGTCATACCTAGAATGAAAAAATTAATTTGAATTGGTCACATGCATAAATGTTTATAAAACAATTATCAATTCAAAATAATTTCATTTATTCAAGGATTAAAACTTAATATCCAAAAACAAATCACCAACTAATAATCCAAAATATAAAGGAAAATTGTTCAAAAATCAACCAAAAACAAGAGGGGTTCGGCCACTAGGTGGAATTTAGCCTCATTTGTCTTATTTCAACTAAAAATAAGTCTATGTCTAAGATTCTAATCTTCCATAGGGGTGGTATCCTCCTGAAAGTCAGAAACCTCCATCTTTGTAGTCTCCGGTTCGTCCACTTGCATGAAGTTTGATTCAAACTTCTTACGACGAGAATGATATTCATCTACAACCTTCTTGGGAGCGCGGCAAACACGGGACCAATGGTCCTTTGAACCACAGCGATAGCACATATCGTCATCCATTTGTTTAGGTGTTTTGCCCTTATTCTTGAAGTTCTGGGCCTTGGGAGCGAGGTTTGGGCGCTTTTGGGCTTTGTGTCCTCCCTTGGGTGGGCCTTGGCTTTGTTGACCTTGGTTGGATGGCTTCTGGCTGCCCCTACCACGCCTCTTTTGGCGTCTTGGGTGCTGAAATGTGCTTCAGGCACAGCAGTAGCCCCAGTAGGTCTAGCTTGATGATTCTTCATCAATAGCTTGTTCTGCTTTTTATTGTTGAACAGAGATCAAATATGAGAACTTGCTGAACTTCTGAGCTCTATATTGTTGATGCAGAACAATATTAGAAGCAGAGAAGGTCGAATAGGTCTTCTCCAGGAGATCCTCTTCAGTCAAAGTTTCATTGCAAAACTTGAGAAGTGATTAGATTCGATAAACTTCATAATTAAATTCATTCACAGATTTAAAGTCTTGGAAGCGCAAATGTTGCCAGTCGTGTCTTGCGTCAGGCAAGAATATGTCCTTTTGGTGATCAAAACGATCAGCCACAGCGACCCATAATGCACGTGGATCCTCTTCAGCAAGATACTCAGTTTGCAGAGCATCATGGATGTGTCTTCGAATGAAGATCATAGCAGTGGCTTTTTCAGCTTCGCAAATAGGCTCATCTGTTGTTTCTTCAATGGCAGGACGCAAGTTTTTTGCAGTGAGGTGGAGCTTCACATCTTGAACCCACTTGAGGTAGTTCCTTCCAGAAACCTCTAAAGTGGTGAAGTCGAGTTTGTTCAAATTCGACATGTTCCTATCACAAAATAGATGAACAAGATGTGGTGAGTGTAATGGAGAAAAATCAATCCATTCACATAGGAGTAGAACATATAGGTTATAATAGACTTGTATTGGTTTAATTTTGCATGAAAACTTCAGGTTTTCATGGGTGATGTTTAAGTGAAAACTTTAGGTTTTCAAACAAGGCATGTTTATAAGAAGCTTCAAGTTTCAAAGTAATTATGAACTTCAGGTTCATATATTCCTGCAGGCAAACACAAATATATATATGCAAACAAGTATGCAACAAGTATATGCAAAAAAATAACTTTAGGTTTACAATTATAATTGAATTAATTTATTTAGACTTTGGGTCAAATTAGATTGTGGGTGAAAAATATAAAAACCCATTGGGCCTAAAAAAAATAATTAGGCGAATAAAATTCCGGGGCCCAAAGAAAAAAAAACTAAGCCACGGGTGGCTTTTAAAAAAAAACATAAGGTCGTGTGACCTAGGCCCAAAGATTGGGCTAGGAGGGTCTCGGGTGAGCTGCATGCTCATAGGGAGATATAGGCAAGGGGTATGGGCTGCAGTGTGTAGCCAAAAAAAAAATGCTTTTTTTTTTTTTGCCGGCCGCTTTAGGCGAGCCAAAAAAAATCTGTTTTTTTTTTGTACGGGCAAGCAAGCCCAAAAAAAACTTTTTTTTTCAATTCAAATACTATAATTATATGCATATATAATTCAATGAATCACATATTTAATTCGATGCATGTGCAAAATAATATTTTCAATGCATGTACATATGTAAGATTCAATTCATAACCAATATCAAATTCACATAATTTCAACAATTATGGTTATGAGGCATACACAATTTATGTAGAATCTAAAATACATTAAACGTAAAATTGGGTCATGCATCATGGTGAATGTTCATGCTATCAGGGCTGCAAAATATCGAGTTAAAAGCCATTGTTTTAAAAGAACCTGATTGCGTGATGATATAGATGAACTGGTTTGATGCAGAAAATTTCTCCAACGTCAGATTCCTAAGCGCAGCGGTAGAAGCGTGGTGATAACGTGTTGTGAACTATTTTATCTGACAATGGGAGAGAGACCTGCGGCAGAGAAAGAGAGAAAAGAGAATTGTAGGGGAATTGTGTTATGTATCCCTCTTATTTTGCACCTCTATTTATAATAATAATAAGGTAAAGGTATTCCTTACTCTCCAAGGAATAAGAGATCAAATCTTATCTAGGATTTATACAATCATACTTAAACTAGGAATGTTTCACAACATAATCCAATATTTTCTCTTCTCTTCAAATTCTAGAGGATTTTTAAACAGGAGGAAGACGTGATGAAAAAATAAACATTTTCTTATCCTTACTTCCTCTCGAATTGCTGCTTTATATGACAGCCCGAATCCTTCATGATTTTTTGTTTTGAGAAGTCAGAATCTTTTTTTAATCCTGGAGAAATTTTATTTCATGGTATATTCCTTGATATTTCCAAAGCTTTTGGCTTGTGCTTTTACGGGATTTATCATCTGTATGTTTTCAAAAATGTGGAGGGATGGAGGGTACGGAAGTATTCAAATTGCTAGGTTTTCAAAAATAAAATAAAATTTAATAAAGAAAACAGAAAATTACACTAGATTATACACCTAAGCTGCCACATAAGGTGCGGAATATACTAATGAGGGTGTATTCAATCGGCATTTTGAGGGATTTTAATTCTTTTAATGAATCTAGGGGTATTGAATTAGGATTTTAAGTGAATTCTCTTAAATTCAATGTGTATTCAATCAAAATTTTAAAATAGTTTATTAAAATCCTTACAAATAATTTATTAACATCCTTACAAATCCGGGTATGTTCAATTAAAATTTTAAAGAAGTTTATAGCATTTCAGGTGTATTCCATTAGAATTAGAATTTAAAGAATTTGGAAAAGTTGAGGAATTTGAGAGATTTTGTAGTGTATTTTAAGCATGTATAAATCTCACATCTTCCCATAAAATTTCGAAGGAATTAAACCAAAATTTTACATATAATCTCTACAAATCAGTCAAACTCCATAAAAATTTATGGATTTATAAATCTATTAAAATCTCTCAAATTCCAAATTGAAGACTGACACATCCCAACCCAGAAAGTCCACTAGGACACCAAAGTCGAGCTGTGATGGCTGACACCTGGAAGGTGACGAAGCCATAAAATGTAGTGATGTGGAAAATGTGAATAAATTTAAACCTAAAAGTGCCTAAACACCAGAGTGTGCTTGTAAGCGGGAGCAAACCCATCTCACACGTGACTTCAAAGCATAAGTAAATACAGCAGAGCGGGTCAGAATTATACCCTCAGAAGTAGCCACCAATCTGGAGATTCGCTAAGAATCCACGTCGATACGAACCTTAATAGCTAAACCTGGAGGGGCGCAAAACAGAAAACGTGAGTGGGCAAAAACAAAGTTTTTCAAAACCATTTCATTATCAAAAGTACTAACCTCTCACTGTAAAACCCGCATACTTTCCCAGAAAATAATACGTATATAATCATATACCAAAATAGGCTGTAAAACGATAAAACTCGAATATGCCATGCCAAAATATCCAGCCGAGAAATATATGCGTCAATCAGGTGAGATAAACCAATAATCACAATAGAACGGCAATATAAATATGTTAACCGGAGTTACCTAACGTGAACTGTACAGCTGAATCTATAGCTCCACAACCACTATCATGCACACAAGTCGGAACCATCTATAGTGGTCTGTACGACAGGCTAGGTGTATAAAATACATTCAGTGCTACGATCACATGAAGGTTGTGTGACGTATCGCGAGTCACCTACGAGTCAGAACCACCTATAGTGGTTTGTACGATAGGCTGGCACCTGCCTTGGATCCAAGGTAAGCGTACAGTACGAGAGGTGAACGATCACGTGAAGGCTAGGCCCTACTCTGGCGGAGCACAAACACCTGAGGTGTAGGAATATGAGCTATATCACAATCTCATCATCATCACTATCACTAACAAGCATACTCACGTGACTTACCTGAGCGTCCACAATGCCGAAGCATGACCAGCACAATCATAATCATAATAATCAAATATAAATGGCATTCGACATGGCATTTCAATCATAAAACCAATTCGATTCTAAACCATTTAAAAATGAAGTTTCTGGGAAAACATCAACTATATATGTATATGTATGTATATATATATATATATATATATATATACATACATCAAATATCAATTCACATCTCCGAATCCTTACTGAGAGAAAATGTAATTTACATAAAACGCATCCCTACGAATTTGATCCGGAAGATCCGTACCTCGAATCTTCGATCCGTCACTTCCAATAATACACATTATGCTTCTAGAATAATACCCAAAGTTTCGTTACGATCCAACGGTTGGATCTCCACCAATTACCAAAACCACTTGGCGGTTAACATTTTATTTACAAACTTACAATTCCAATTCAGGAAGATCCGTACGACGAATTCCCGATCCATAAATTCCTGCATTCCTCAAAGATTACGTACTATAACATACTAAAGTTTGGTGACGATCCAACGGTCGGATCGTCGATTCATACTTTGACCTATTACCGAATCGTAACGAATTTAGGTCCTAACGATCAATCTACGTCAATCCATTATCAAAACTAAATTCAAGGCATTGAAGAACACCTAAAAACATCATTGGTGACCCTCTGGCCACGCGCCGCTGCAGATGGCGGTTGGCCGCCCCGAGTCGTCGGAAAATTCAACTTTCTCTAAAAAATTCTCAAAATTTGTAGAATTGAAGAACTCAATGAGTAGAACAACTTTTATACCTGTGGGCAAGGCCAATTTGTCCTAGAAGTGCTCCAATTTCATCAAACCCGTAAGAACCCTAGAAATGGGGTGTGCTCCAATTCAACCTCCAAAGCAATTCCAACGCCTCAACCACTGCTTGGGCTTTGTTCTAGGCCTCAAGAGCATGCTATGGGTGGTGGTAATTTAATGGAATCGTTTCAAGTTTGGTGGATTTTAGAACATGGGTGTCGCGGCACCCACGGGTGCGAAACCCTTCAATTTCTCACCCAATCCTCACAAATTTGATGTGGAATAGGTAGAGGGAAGGTCAATATAGTGATTGGGAGTAATGGTTCGGCTCATTTCGTTGGAAAAATGGGTGAATTTCACTGGAGGAATCACCTGGGTACCGCGGTTCGCGAGTCTAGATGCGAGTCGGGGGAATCCTCTGTTTCCCCCCTCTCTCCTTTCCCATTGGGCAGATTCTTTCTCTCTCCTCTTTACATTAGCAACTCTCCCTCCTTTTCTCTCCTTTGCCAGTCCATCCTAGCCGCCCATCTCAGAGTCTTTTAATATGGGCCATACATTTGGCCCTCCAAATTTTGTAGAATTTTCCAAACAATTGGGAAAGTATCAATTTTGCCCTCGACTTCAAACGTTAATAACTTCTTCGTTATAGCTCCAAATTTGAATCCGTTTGTGCCCACGCATCTGTAGCGATGAATACTACAAGAATATGCCAAGAAAATGAACCTTATGTGTCACTACAAGGCGGTCAACACCAATCGACGAATGTGCCTTGAAGGGAATTGTTGTAAACTCACTTATAAAAAACATAAAATCATAATTTTTAGGGACGGGCTATCACAAAGACACCAAATATGGTATTATAAAATGGTACAAGTGGCATTACTCTTGGATAAGAATTGAAGGATAGAAATCATGCCAGTTGTTAATTTTACCAAGCGACAGCTCCTACTATTGCATGCATGAAATAGGACACCTCCAACTACAAAGAAACATTGATGGATTAGAAATCAGGCAGGCTAACTTTTATAAATTAAAAAAAAAAAAGATAGCTACATAGCTTGGATACTATGAAAACCATGCAAACCTAATTAATTCTCTAATATATACATACATATAGAAAACAAACAACACACAAACATATTATATGTGTGTGTGGTCAATTTAAACTCAATTTGTGCATTTATTTTTAAGAAAATTAATGAAAATGACTTAAAAAGTTTTAGTTTTAATATAAAAAAAACCATGTTATAAGTTTTGTTTATTGATTAGTACAAGGCCCATATTAAAGCAATCCAACTAAAAATGGCCCAACTATAATAAATTATGATTTGTCGATTTTACCCCTAACTTTTTTAGGTTGAGTTCTAGATTTTTGTCGTTAATGGAGTTCATCGTTGTTTTGTAGACACTCTTCTTTTTCCTTGAAACAAAAATATAGATCCTCATGCTATTTAATTTATATATTTTGTATTATTTAGTTGAAATGTGATCGTCGTTATTATTTATAGTGTATTCGAGGTACTGTTTTTCAATTTTTCTTCGTCAGTGGAGTTCATTGTTTGTTTCTCCAGAAAATAAATTTGACATATGCAAGCTATTCAATTATAATGACAGGTCACTGCTTTTGGATTGTAAAAATAAACTGTTTATGGATTTTAAGTAAACTATTTCTGGAATCTAAGTCACTGTTTCTGGATTCAAAAGAAATAGACACACTGTTTCTTAAATGTAAGCTAAAAAAGAATAGTGAAATTTACTATATCTAAATTCAAAGCAAAAATAAGCACTCTGTTTCTTAAATATAATCAACTTATGCATGAAAGAAAAGAAACAGTTAAAGGTTAAAACATAGACTGTTTCTGGAATCTAAGTCACCGCTTTTGAAATTTATTCTAGAATCTAAGTCATTGTTTTTAAAATTTAAGTCACTATGTCTAGAATTTAAGTTATGCTTTTGGATTTTAGTTCTTTTTTTTTTCTAGATACAGTATTCGTTTGTGCACAAACAAAACAAACACGGTATCTAATTTTTTTTTCCCATAAACAGTGTTATGTTTTGGGTTCTCCAGAAACAGTTTTATATTTTGGTTCTTTTTTTTAGACACTTTTTCGCCGGTTTCTACCATTAAACTTCTTTGAACTTGTTTCGGCGGCTTTGTTCCGATGAATGCTTCCTTTTTCAACTTTGATTTGTTGTTTTTGAAATGGAGGAATTCGATTTGATAGGAAGACAGAGAATTATTATGGCAGTTTCGTGCTGAGTTGAGGTTGGTGAAGAGTCAGGACAATATCGAATCATTTATGGGTATTTACGGAAGTGTAGATTTGTAGCGGGTTGGGCTTGTAAGTTTAGCCCGTGGACAATTGTTTTGGATGGTTTTTTATTAAACTTTGAGCCATGTTGGTTAAATAACATTTTGGGATGTTTTTGGTTAAATATTTGTTGGCCAAAACCCTTTTCATTAAAGTTTCCTTTATTTTTTTAGTTGTATGACTATATTGACTTTGATAATAAATATAGATTTAAATTTCTAATTATATACAGTTACTTACCTATGATAATGATATCTAAAGCACTTTTTTTTGTGAAACAATATATAATACAATTCTATATCTATCAAAAATATTTGGTCAATATCTCCATTTACCTATAAAAGAGATACGAAACAATTATACGTATGAAAATATTGCTATCTCCCTTCAATAAAAATACCAAATCAATTATATACCAAAAGGAAAGGCAAACACATATAAGCATTTAGCAAATCTTAAGACATGTAGAAGCAAAAGGAATATGTATTACATGTGGTTAAGTTATCACCATGACAAATTTCAATATAAATTGTTGGACTATGATTTTTCAGGGCCGAAGTAAGGTGGATCGGAATATGAATATCCGGTCATGGACTTTACAGCCTCCGATGCAGAGCTAAATAAACAGAGCAGTGATGCCACCATCATCCTTTTTCCATAAGATATGGAAACAAAATCCAGCAAGAAATCAGCAGGTTTCTTATAATTAATCTTGGAGTCCTTACAATCTAAAGATTGACGTGTGCGGCAAGTAATCACACTCCTAAGATGATGCAATATCTATCCCTAGATATCCTCTAGGATTCTCCCGATTTAATAAGAATTCTACTATCCTAAAATATCCCATCCTCGACTGGTATAAATACACCATTCTAAGATTATCTCTTGTAACACAATTATCGCATACGTCTCTTGTCTACTTCTTAAGTCTTATATTGCTTACTAACTTGACCATCTGACTGGCACACCCCTAGTTTTTGGTTAGCTCGTGGTTGTTTGTTCTTTTACAAATTACTCGAATTTGTGTGTCTGTACCTCCTATGACGGTGCGCAAATTTAGTTTCAACATAATTTATTCTCCTTATAAGATAGAATTATAACATGAACAAAAAGAAGAATAAAAGTTGAAGATGGAGAGGAAGAACTTAGCATAAACGTGGCCAAGCAAAGAGCAACAAATTAAGTAAAGGTTGGCCAAAAAATTATGTTTCTATCCATTTTTAAATTTAGGGCAGGTTGGGAATGAAAAAAATGAAAGTATTTGTTTGTATCACACAAAAAAAGAAAGTTAATACTAGGTGATATAAGTAATCAAAGGGTTAAAAATGAAAGTTTTGTGGATTTTCCCTAAAATAGGCAAGGATTTGGGCTAAACTACTTTTCAATATTTTAAAAATACGGATTTTTACCGCAGATGAGAATCGAGACCATGCAGGAGGCCAGAAAAAAATAATCCTTAAAACTTTCCACTAAAAATAGAGATAAATATAATCGTATTGTGAAGACTTTAATTTACTTGTACCATTCTATTTATCTTTATGCCCATATTTAATTGTTGCCATACGATGTAGTAAGTGTTGTGTACCATCACCACATAATGAGATAAAATTGATATGACATACATATTACTTGTCAAATCACAAGATAATATATACATGGGTAGCAAAGCCACTCTTGTACGCCTGAGTTCGATATGTTTTTTCTCAAAATTTGGATTAAAAGTATAATATCGTCCGAAACAAATGTAGTACATCAATATTGTTAGACATTAATTTCCTAAAAAAATATAAATTTATATTATATCAATAATAATTACATAATACAACCATGATGATCTGCCGATTCAAAAACCATTTTGAGATGTCCATTGTTCCACGTACCCTGTCCTATAGGATAGAAACTTGCTAAGTCAATTTTTCGTTTTTATTTTTTTATTTTTTTATTTTTTTATTTTTTTGTCAAAGAATTTTTCGTAGTTGAATTGATAAAATATGGATACCAAGTCCTTACATATAAAAAATTAATAGGATGAAGAAATCATTCAAAATGAGATGTGGCCACTAGGAAATAAACACCAAATAAACGGTATTATTATGAACAATGACAATGACAATGACATACATACATACATACATACATAGATGGCATGCTAAAAGAAAACCAGATGGCACCCATTAATTGAAAAGGACATATAACCACTCAACAATTGTAGCGATATTGTTGAGATTAAGCATCACACCCTCACTGATCACACCACATGATAACTAGTAAAAACACAACATTGCATATGTAGTCAAAAGATGATGTTCCACAATCCACATAGATCTAGAAGAGGTGGTGCTTCTTCTTTCCATGAGCCTCTTCCTCTTCTTCCTTTGTCTCTTCCTTCTCATGATGCTCATGGAAGGCAAATCCACCCGAACCAACTGCAGCTGCTGCAGCAATCTCCTCTTCTATCTTGTGCCTGTGGGCATGCTCTGGGTCTTTCTTTTCCTTGTGCTTCTCATGCTACACACACCATATAGAAACTGACATAAGTTATATATCTTGCTAGCATCAATCTCACATCAATGTAAAACAAAACCTTGAAATTAACACATATTTGATTAGATTTGTCTCGTATATATAAGATCAGGTGGTTAAGGCTTAATTAATATCAAAACTCGACATGAACTATTACGAAAGTATCAGTCAACTCATTTCTTCTCCTGATTGCAACTGTACCATTTACATGAGGACTTTGATTCCATATCTTACATACCTATATAGTTCATCAATTCCGTCCATTGTTAATGGTGGACTTTGATTCCCTATCTTACCTACCTAGTCCATCAATAATTGCGCAACTCTCTATATTGCTAATTAATTTTATGATAAAACTTCAACTTTCTTCAAAATTAAAGTTGCAATGGATAGAGTTGATAGATTGGAGTAATGTGAGACAAAAAAATGAAGGTTAAGGAGGAGGACGGTGATTCGGTTGCAAGAGCATGGGTAAAGTGATAAAGAGTAAAGTGATCAAATATTCAAAAGGATAATGAGAAAGATTAAAAAATTTAAACTAAATTTATAAACCAAATAATGTGTCGTTAATAAAAAAACAAACACGTTGATCGACGCTTTATTAATAATCCAATCATCTATTGATTTGCAAATTTGGTTTAGAAATTTTGGTCTCTCGCATTACCCTATCAAAATCATGAATAATTTTGAGAATGATAAAGTTGGGGAGGCCAAATTTCTAAACAAATAATGTGTCACTATTTAGAAATAAGCATGTTAATCAACGTTTAAGTAATAAATTCATCATCAACAACTACATCATTTGGTTTTCAAAATTTGATCTTAGCATTATTCTTTAAATATATAATATATAGGCTTGTTAAAATACAATACGTACCAAGGCAAAAGCACCGGCAGCAGCCACACCGGCCTCGCTGAGGTGCTCGAGATGTTTGTGGTGCTTCTCCTCCTTCTTGTAATCAATTTCAGATTCATAAGTGGTGGTGCTGCCATATGCCGCAGTGGTCTCACTGTACCGGCCACCGCCGGGTCTTTCAACTCTTTCCTCAGAGTAAGCAGTGGTCTCGTTATAGCCACCATAGCCGCCGGGACGTCCTTCACCAGAATAAGCATTGGTGTCGCCGTAGCCACCACCTAGGCCGCCGGTACGTCCTTCACCAGAATAATCATTGGTGTCGCCGTAACCACCACCGAGGCCGCCGGGACGTCCTTCATCAGAGTAGCCAGACTGAGGGTAGTCTGAGGGTTTGTCTTCATCCTTGTGGTGGTGGAAGAGACCGCGGTGGTGCCTCTCTTCAGACATGATAGGTTTTTGAATATTATGCGGAAAACAGAATGGTTATGATGAGGAGGAGGATTTGTAACGTGGGTTATGATGGTGTGAGGGAGTTGGGTGCATGGTGGAGGGTATTTATAATGTTGGTGCCCAATTTTTACCCAATTTTTCTTCAATTAATGTAACCGAGTATGCTTGCAGAATTTTTTCTTACCGTCTGATTTAATCATACAGCTGAGATTGAGTGTCCTGTATACTCACTTTTTATTTATTTTTTATTTTTATTTTTTTGAATATATCGATATTTTTACACTAAGAGAAGAAAAAGTTTGGCTAAGCCAAACAATGAGCAACCTAATTTGATATCAAATTTATCATCCACGAAATTCAAATTTAAGACCTCTCACTTTCAAATAAAGAGAAATATCATCAGACCATAGTACTGAGTAGTTACTCGCTTTTGATTTAGCTCAATCAAATGTTGTCAATTGCTGCTTATTTTTTAAAGTAAAAAAAAACATTAATAAATATGTTTATTATTTTTTAAAACAATAAAACATGTTCAAAATTTCATTGAACTAAATTTTTTTTTTAAAAAGTGAGTATTATCCTTTTGAAACAGCTACACAACCTCCAGATGTTGCATGTGAAGGGTAAGGATCCTTTCTGGATCTTCTTTGTGAGGATCATAAAGATTCTCACATTCTAAACGTTTATCGTACATTCTGTGATTAATTTTTATTAGCAACTGAATGTGTTTAATTTTAAATAAAACAATTTAAAATAATTTTTGGCCGATCCAAATGGAATTCAAATCTGAGAATTGCCTTTTATTTATCATTATATAAAAGTGAAAAAAAAATCTATATTTGGTGCTCGGTTGCACCAAAGAAAAATCGAATATTTACAGGTTCAAATGTAAAATACTAAATAGGGTAAAAGTAAAGGGGCTCAATCATGTTATTTAGACACACACTCATAAGGATTAAGGGCTGGTTTAGTATTACAATGTTTTGAACAAACAAAAAAACAGTTTCTGTTGTACCGTGAGAATAAGCAGCTGTGAAATAAAGCAGTAGAGTGTTTGGTAAACTTTTTTTGTAAAAGTGTTTTTAGAAAAAGATAAAAAAACATTATGATAGTATTTGGTAAACTTTTATGTAAAACAGTTGTGACTGTGTGAAATGACAAAAAAAGTATAATACTAGATATGTCATTAATTTAATTTTCTTAACAAATAAAGGTGAATTACTAAATATACTTTATTTTAAAATAAAAATATTTATAAACTTTATCTTTAAATATTTATAATTAAGAAATTTTTAAAAATAATAATTTTTAATGCCTAAAAATTAATAAATCTTTCTTTCTCTCTCTCTCTCTCTCTCTCTCTCTCTCTCTCTCTCTCTCTCTCATTTTCTTCATTCTTATGTTTTCCTTCCTTTATCCCCTTCACGCTGCAACAACAACCAAGGCACATTCGTTGCGAACAACCATCCATTTCCAAGGTGCTACTCCATTTGCTTGTCCGTCATCACCTTCACGAACAACCCTCCATTTCCATTTTCAATCACATCATCTTCTTCTGGGTTCTGCAAATTTTGGTGGATTATTTGATGCTGCTGTTGCTATGGCTGGAAAAATTTCTTGAAAATCCCTAACCAAACCGAAAAAATCCTAAACCGAAAATTCATGAACCAATCCCAAAAATCCCGAACCAATCCCGAATCATTTGGTATGGGATTGGGGATTGCTCATTCTAAGTTTGGGAATCTCGAAAATCCCGAAAATATATTTAATATATATTTAATTATATTTAGAATAATTGCAAGTTTGCAACCATTGGATTGTTTCAAAACAATCTGGGTCGTCCATTCTTTGTTAGGGGTCTCCAACCCTACCCACTCTATGTCTTATTTCATTTCGACAGCCTTTTTCGCTCAAACTCTCTCTGAGTCTCTCCCTCCCACAGTCACCAACACACCCTCCCACTGTCTCACTCGAATTATTTCGACAAACTCTCTCTACTCCGGCCATCACCACACCTCACAACCACACAGTCTTTGACTCTACAGCCTTCCTCCACCATAGACAGTCACACAGCCGACCCCCTTTCTCACGATTCTCTGTCGCGATTTTTTCTCTGAGACTGTCACTGATTCTCTTTCTGTATGTTGGGTTTCAAGTTAGGGTTAGGATTTAGATTTGGGGGTTCGAATTGGGGTTTTTGCAATAAGGTTTCGATTTAGGTTTCTGTGTGTGGGGTTTCGGGGCTTCTGCAATGGTGCATACGAAGTGAACGGTGGGTTTAGCGTCGGCAGAGCTTCGATGAGGTATTTACCTTACTCTTCTTCTTTTTTTTCAGTTTGCTTTTCTTTTTGTTGTGCACCCTTTCATTTTTTTTGTTCCTTAGCTTTTTGAATGTGAACCGAAAGCATGAGACGAATGGGAACTAAAAACAGTCAATGGCCCACTAAATTTAGCCATAATTCATCTGCTGCTACTAGGGTCAAGGAGGAAGGAGATAGGTGGAGTCTGTTTTCTTTGCTCATTTGCTTTTCTGGGTTTACTGCATTTATACCAATTTTGAATTTTTGCAATTGGTATGAATTTTCTGGGTTTATACAAATTCCGAGCATGTCCCGAAATCCAGAAAAAAATTTGGGTATCTTGAAATTTCGGTTTGGTTTCGGGTTGTAAAATCTCGTCCTGAAAATTATTGGGTTGGGAATCAGGCTTTGGGTTTCGGTACGGGATCCCGTCCCGAACCAGCCTTAGCTGCTGCCACTCCCCCATCATCCTTCCCAATCAATTTACGGAGTTGCTTTTTCTTCAACTCGTGTTTCCTCTTAGGCTAGTGGTATGTGGACGCGAGGAGCAAAAGGGAAGAGAGAGAGCTGATTTAAGGTGTTTTGCCAAAAGAAGCTGTTTTGTTGAAGTTGATATTTACAGCTTCGAGTTTTCAGCTTTTTTCACCCATAACTTTGAAAAAAAGGTTGATTTAAAGTGTTTACCAAACACTTAAAATGCTCCAACTTTTTTATACCCACTTTTTTTAAAAGTTAAGCTAAGCTAAACCAAGGCTAAGATTCTCTGGATTCTCTTTGTGAGGATCATGTGAATCACTTTATCGTGTCCGTTCACCTGTCATCCTGCAGTCATAAATTATTTTACTTTTTTATATTTAAAATTAAACACAAATAATATCTCACAAAGAGAATCCGGATAGAATTGTCATCGTACTGATAACACCCTAATACTGGTACGTCTTACTATTATGAGTAATTTTAAAAAGGTTACATATTTTTACAGTCAGCATATCATACACCATACATTACAACAAATGATACATACAACTGGATTTGGATCCTCTCCGGATCCCCTTCATGGGGATCCTAGGAATCAAGCAACAAGGGCCGTTCATCAAAAATCGTGCGGCTACAATTAAATGTTTTTTACGCAAAACGAGACTATTTTATTTTTAAAAATATAAAAATCATTTAATTGTAGCCGCACGATTTTTAATGAACAACTCTTATTTCTTGATCCCTAGGATCCCCATGAAGGGGATCCGGAGAGGATCCAAGTCCCATACAACTAACCTTTAATGAAATAATTTATTGGTTGGCATCACTTGTCTTATCAACTAGTATAATTATATTGTGCAATGCGGTCCTCTTGCGACATGCATCGCCAGTTATGCTTACCTAGGTGGACGGTTAGGATTGCTCTATCGTAAAGTGGTGGCACCCATTTAAGTGGGCAAGGGCAATCATACATGGATAAGATTTTCTTGAATTGAGAATTTAAAGTGCGCAAGGGCAATCATATATGGGCAATCATATCTATAGATGTAATTTTACTTCATAAATACTATTCCCAATTTTTGTTCAACAGACCGAATGAATTGAAAAATTCAATGGACAAAGTTAACAAATATGTGTAAGAAATAAAAATGAATGTGTTAATAGCGCATCTCTAAAAAATTTCTTAACACTATGTTTAGATAAAAAAAATTTAAGATTGCTAAGAAATTTTAAATTATTTTCTAGAATTTATGAATTTTCTTGTTTGGTTATGTTTGGACCCAATTTTACATCATCGACCCGAGTAATCGAGGTTGTTGAGTGAGCATGGTTCTCGACCGTCGAATAAGAAAGTTTAGATAATTTTGTTATTATTAAGAGATAATATTATGGTTTTTAATCATAATAATTATCTTTTAATAAATTATCTCGATTTTCTTTTAATTTGGATTTGTTAGCAGTGTACTGTGTAGATTAGAGAAGCCCGGCTTGGACTCTTATCATGTGGCATAGCATGGGATTTGCAAGTCTTGGATAATGGTGAGATAGGAAACCTAAGTAGGCTAGGTTATTGGAGTAGTGATGGATGTTGTCAGATGAATTGATATTGGACTTGGCCTGCATGCCGTGTGAAAGACTACCAACCATATAATTATGTACTGCGTTTGGCTGAATAAACCAAAGTTTGGCTGAATACAATGGGTTTAATATGTATGTATGTGTGTGTGTGTGTGTGTGTGTGTGCAGGCCGAGCTACCAAGAAAGATTTTTATCGACTTCGACCCCAATTTTTTTCTACCCTCAAATTCATCTCTGCCTCGGTTCATGATTGTTTATCATTTCTCTTCGACCATGGGTTGTTCTTTGGTCAAAAGGAGCCATGACCATGTTCCTTTAGCAAGTTATTAAGAATCAAGTGCACAGCAGCAGGTTCCTCTCGGCCTGATAAGTAGGCAGTTAAAGTAATTATAAGGTTTATGGTGGATAAGTCCATGCGGAGCCTTGTATAGAGATAATGGTAGCCAAATGACGGTAGAAATACTCCTGATTGGCTGGACGATCGAAGTACTCTTGATTGGTTAAGAGTCAGGTACAAATGGCTAATTATTTACGAAAATGTTCAGTTTTGGCTTAAGGAAGAAGGCTACTGAGCCAAAGAAGCACGTTCTCCGCTATTTATTTGTTTTAAACCTCCGCATGGTTAGAGATTGTTGTCGTCGAGGAATCAGTTAGTTCTGGACACGGGCGAGGATGTTTGGAGCTTAATCTAATCAAGATTCAACTGTTACAACGTTTTCAGTTTCAGTGGCCTCGTAATAACTCCCGATGATCAATGTTGCTTGTCTTTATAGAGATGGTGACTCTGTCAAAGAATGTGTTTGTGAGCATGGAATGTCGTCTGACATAATTTTAGTTCATGACCGAATTGTAGTCTCATTGGGTGCTTTCTTTTCGCCACTTTGTTTTGGCTGAAGAGTATAAAATGTGTTTTGACCATTGCAGACAGGATTAGTTTTCTTAACCATTTGGCTTGTGAGCCGAAGCTCAAGGAAACTGGGGGGGGGGGGGGAGCAATGTTTGGACCCGATTTTACATCATCGGCCCGAGTAATCAAGGCTGTTGAGTAAGAAAGTTAAGATAATTTTGTTCTTATTAAGAGATAATATTATGATTTTTAATCATAATTATTATTTTTTGATAAATTATCTCGATTTTCTTTTAATTTGAATTTGTTAGCAGTGTACCGTGTGGATTAGAGCAGATCGGCTTGGACTCTTATCACGTGGCATAATATGGGATTTGCAAGTCTTCGATAATGGTGAGATAGGAAACCTACGTAAGATAGGTTATTTGAGTAGTGATGGATATTGTCAGATGAATTGATGATGGACTTGGCCTGCATGCCGTGTGAAAGACTACCAACCATATAATTATGTACTGCGGATTTGGTGATGATTATCTCCAAAAAGGGTTTAGTGAAGGGCGATTTTACAATATCAACTTGTGCAATCAAGGCCGTTGAGTGAACATAGCTCTCAACCGTTAGATGGCAAGATAGTTAAGATACTTATTATTGAATGATATATTGTGGTTTTAATCATGATATTATCTTTTAATAATATATTAATTTATCTAAACTGAATATGATTGATATCATGGCGTTTGTTTGGAAATGGGTTTCTTTGCATGGGATAATATTAAATAAGAATGGTTATATAATAACTAATAGTCAGAAGAAGAATTGCAATTCATTTGCAATTCTCTAGTCGGCACATGCATACACGTGGAGGGCTAAAATATATGATCAAGTTGGTTTTTTTGGATAATGTATGATTGCACCTGGATAGATTTGGTGGAAATCTCAAGAGTTAAACTTGCATTCGAATTACTAGAGGCGGTGCCCACTTTATTGCCGAGTCCTATTGAAATGCATGGCTAGGGGATAGGCTTGCATGCTAATTATTTGTATGCCTTGGTTCCAGCGCCGTAGAGGTCATCGGATAGGCTAATGCATGCCAATTATTTGCATAAAATAAAGAGATAATGATGGCATCTAAAAGATAGGTTGTTGCTTAGCTTGAGAAGTCTTTGACTGGAACCTAGATAACGAGTTTGAATTGAAATCAAATCCTACACTAGTGTGAAGCCACGCCACACAACATTTTCTTCTATAAATACAAGGCTACAAACAACGTGTAAAAGCCCCTCTAATTTCAACGCGAAACTGCCTTGCGCAAACTCGCTCTACGCAAAACCTCTTAACAACATTGAGAAATCTATCCTTCTTCCCCTTTCTCGCCGACTGATGAGCACCTTCAGTTTGGATAAACAGCACTTCTTCAAGATCGACTGGTTATTTATCCAAGTCTCGGTAAGCAAGGATTTTCGAGTCTTTGTTGGCAAAGGTCATCTCATCAACCTTCTCGGCGAAGTGGGGTGTTACCAGGTTACTCCATTCGGTACATTGAAAGCCGAATTTGATATTGAACTTCGCAGAACTAGCAGCCTTGTTTTCAGGCTCTATAACCCGAAGGCCGAGATGTGTTCCTTCCTCGGTCGCAGTCGCGAGATCAAGAAGTCAACAGCGCTCCCAACGCCACATCGACATATTTTACTCCCCAGCCGACGAGTTGGTACGCCCCACACACAACCGAAAGACATAGTTAGCTTATTAGTTACTCGGCATGCGCACCACGTAGGCTTGGTAGTTTTTAGGGTCAACATGTTAACCTAAAAGAACACTAGAATTGAATACGGAATTTTTTATTTTTAAACTTTCAATTTGGGAATTGGAAGTCTCAAATTTCAAGTATTTTTTTCACGCGAATTTCTAAATTTCTATGTTTATGAATCCAAACAAAGTATTTGGTGCATTTCAATTTATAAATTCAGATTTTTATCCTAATTCCAAATTTATTTCCCTCATCCAAATATAGTGTAAGTTAATAGTACCTTCAAAAGTAGGAAACTGTTTTATTCTTTATTCAAGATATAACAAATTATCCCTCAAGTAGTGTGGTGTTAGTTGAGGAAATTCTTAGCGGAGACTCACCCAGTCCTATTAGAAATTCTCAAAAAGTGGTTAATAAAGGAAATTCTAAAAAGAGTGGTTAATCCAAACTTCACACATTTTTGAATACGCAATTGGACAGAACACATGATATACCTTATTCGCAAGAAATGAAATATCTACATTTTTCAAGTGGGGAGATGCAAGTATTAATCTTGTTTTTAATACATCATTTAGTCGATCAATTTTTTTACCTATAAGAGTGCTAATTTCATGACCCATCTAGTGGTATTCCTCTCTACTTATAAGTGATAAATTTTAGGTTCGATTATCGCCAAAGACGAATTTGAACCACATTATGCTAGCCCATTGTGAGGCTAATATCACATCCTCTCCCTTTAGTGTAGATAAATATAATTTGTTCAAAAAAAGAAGAAAAAAAAAACTTATCACAAAATGTAGATAGAAGGGAATATTAAAAATGTTATCACAAGATTTTGTAGTGTATTTTTCATTCCTCATATCTAATAGTTTGTGTGTATTTCTTCCTCACTTGAACTAAATTCAATCGTGTGAGACTTGAAGATCAATCATTCAAACATTTGAAGATTTTGATAATAGACATACAAAGTATTTTCATATCCCTCTTTACGACATTAAATTTAGAATTTCTTCCAACGTAAAATAAATACTAATGGATAAAAACTAATGTTACACAGATTAATTTGCGAACATTTGGTTTTCTTTTTCTTGGTCGAATTTTCTAGAATTTGTAAGCAATATTTGTTGATGTGGTAGGTTGTGGATGAGTGAGGTGACCTAACTGCTAATGGATAAATGGGTATATGCTTTTGACAAACCACAAACGCCATTATTATATCACCCCACAAAAATGGGTCCGCTTTGCAAAAAAAATATGACACGTTATCAAGATATAACAAATTATCACTCGAGTAATACCTTCAAAAGTAGGAAACTGTTTTATTTCATTCATCCAAATTATAAGTTTATTTTTAGGGGTGTGATATTCACACACCCCAAATTACTTGTCACACACCTCTTGTTAATTTCTGTCCGTTGATCTTCTTCAATTTATTCGATCCGACGGCCGAAAATTAGAAAGGTGTGTGAAAAGTAAAATGGGGTGTGTGGTTATCACACCCCTATTTTTATCATTCAAATATAGTGTAAATTAATAGTACCTTCAAAAGTAAGAAACTGTTTTATTCTCTATTCAAGATATAACAAATTATCACTCGAGTAGTGTAGTGTTAGTTGAGGAAATTTTCAGTGGAGACTCACTCAGTTTAAGAAATTCTCAAAAATGGTTATTTAAGGAAATACTCAAGGAGTGTGGTTAATCCAAACTTCACACATTTTTGAATACGCGATTGGACAAAATGCAGGATATATGTTATTCGCAAGAAATGAAATAATGCATTTTCCAAGTGAGGAGATAGAAATATTAATCTTGTTTTTAACATTTTTGAATCCGCGATTGGACAAAAAGCAAGATATACGTTATTTGCAAGAAATGAAATATCTGCATTTTCCAAGTGGAGAGATGCAAGTATTAATCTTGTTTTTTAACACAGCATTCAATCGATCAATTTTTTTACATATAAGACTGCTAATTTCATGACACGTCTAATGTTATTTATCTTCACTTGTAAGTGATATATTTTATGTTTGATTCTCGCCAAATGCGAGTTTGAACCAGATTATGTTAGCCCATTGTGAGGCTAAGCTCACCTCATTCCCCTAGTATAGATAATATCGTTTGTTCAAAAAAAAAGAAAGTCAAATGAAAAATTGGATCACAAAACGTAGATAGAAGAGAATATTAGAAATGTTATCACAAGATTTTGTAGTGTATTTTTTTTTTCTTGGTCGAATTTTCTAGAATTTGTAAGCAATATTTGTTGATGTGTTAGGTTGTGGCTGAGTGAGGTGACCTACCTATCTGCTAATGGATAAATGGGTATAGTCTTGACAAAACCACAAACGCCATTATTATATCGCCCACAAAAATGGTCCGCTTTGCAAAACAATATGACACGTTATCAAATTATTAAATGTTGGTTGAATACTTGTGGGCGAGTGATATTGACAGAGGACGAACACTAATAGGAGCTGGTTTTCGGGGAAAAGGAGAAAACCAATAAGAGAGTAATTTATATGAAATAAATTTATTATTATTTAATATTTTAAATGTAATAATGCAATATTATGAAAAGAAAAATTTACACATAATTTAATATAATTGACCGAAATATTATGATAACGATAAACTTGTTGATTCTCAAAAAGTTGAGGTGAGGGCCAAGTCCCTCCTTTTCTTCTTGACTAAAGAATGATAATTTATTGTGGCCGGTGGTGGAGGGCTCATTTGTATGGCAGTTGGAATTTGGGCATCTGTCGGCAAGAGTATATTCATCCCCAGATACTCCCTCATCATAGCGTTGTGGCCGACAAATTATCCAATATTTCGGTAATTATTACTCTCAACAGCCATGTCCTACCAAATTGTGGTGCATTTTATTTTGGGACGTGCCATTCACAACATCCACATTTCACACCGAAAAAAATTATAGCGACAGTTATTTAATTTTAATTCAATTAGGTTAATAGTCTCTTAACTAAAAATTAATTATTATTAGTTCTTTAATTCATCAAAACGTGCAATTATGACATCTTAATTAAAAATTCATTACTATTGATCTCTCAACTTTAATCAAACTGGAGAAATGATCTCTCAACTTTAATCGAATTGGAACAATGATCTCTCAATTTTGACCTAATTGTAGCAATGGTTCTTCCAACAAACTCATTTTGACAAAATTCTAACAAAGTTGAAGAAAAGGATCATAGCTACACGTTTTTTTGATGAGTTGAGGGACCCCAACTGTAGTAATGGTCATTCCAACATAACTTATTTTGACAAAATTCCAGTGAAGTTGACGAAAAAGATCATAGCTACACATTTTGATGAGTTGAGGGACCAATGGTAATGGATTTTTAGTTGAACACCATTGCTACAATTTGATTAAAGTTGAGGGACTATTACTACAATTTACTCTTTCACACACCATCTTAATTTTTGGTTGTCGGATCGAATGAATTGAAGAAAATCAACCGACAGAAATTAATCAGAACTGTGTAAAAAGTAAAAAAACAAAAAAAAAAGCATATGAATATTACATCGCTTTATTTTCTGTTGGAGAATGTGACTAAATTAGGTCTAGGCATGCTGTCTCTTTAAGTTAATAAAGGAGTCACGATTCCACGCTTGTATAAAAGAACAATTAAATATACAATACGAACTGTTAATTTGTCTTTTTTTTATATTAAGATTTAATTTCAATGTGATCGCAACACCGTCACTTACGATGATTCTAACTCTGTATATGTTAAGAAACTTGTATCATCATTACACACTGGTTATTCATGTAAAAAGAAAAAACTTATGCCAACTTGAGTAAGTGGCCTACAAACTTTATAATACATAAGCTAACACTGTATACGCCTTTATGCATAATACATATGCACGTGAAACACGATGTTGTAGCCCCCAATTATTCAATGGACGTGAAATCACAACCACCAAAATGTACAATCACAAATGGATAAAATGGTATATATGCCACCTTTTATCCCACATTTCCACTGGAGGGTCCATGAAAATTGGAACCTTTTTATTTGCTAATTATCCAATCATTCAAACCACCTGATCCAATATAACCAGCAACTGCCTATTTAGGATAGTTCCATTTCTCCAACCCATTGCTATTACATTACTATCCTTAGTTTTTTTGTTGTGACAGATAATAAAAATGTAATTTCACCTTCTTTTGGTTGGCAAAAAAGATTTTATTAATGTATTTTTAGATTTAGAAAATAATTATTATGGTTATCACAACAATAATATAAATTAATTGAAAATCATCTAAGATTTTCTTTCATGCAATGGCCTCAATGTCAACGGCAAAGTTCTAAAAGACCCTAGGAGCTAGTCGGATGGCAGACTAGACGAATTTAACTAAATCTATTATATTTCGTATAAATAAGTGTCTATTTATACTTAATATATATATATATATATATATATAATTTCATCATAAACTACAAAATAGAATGACATATATATAATGAGCTATTGGAACATAATGAAAACATGAGGAACAAGCATATAATGTGTGTTCATTCAAATATTCAACAAGTCTTACAATTTATTGGAAAAAATAAAATGTAAAATGAAAGTTATCTATTTTCTGTTAGGTGTGTCGCAACTTAGGCAACTACCTAGGTAGGTTTGGGCATGTTAGGCAGGCGCCTCAGTAGATCTAGGCGTTATTTCTTAATTTTCAAACGCCTAATATTAATTAAAGGGGTGATCAGCCGCCTAACGCCTAGGCGGCCTTAGGCAAGAGTTTTCAAAACAGTGGTCAACGATGTCAATTGCATAGGGCCAATGGTGCAATTTCAAACCCCAAACAAATACACACGACACTTCTTTCTCGTGTATGATTGTTGATCCATCTCTGAACTTACATATACACAAATAATTTTCATTTTACATTGTCTAAATTACACAAGACAACTTTACAATATTGATACATAATAATTCAGCTTAAGGGAAAATAAATGATAAAGAGAAAGTAGGCACCTTAATCAGGTAGTTCGGCCAAATTAATCTCCTAGAGCTTAATCACGTGGTTAAACTTTAAGAGAAATTTTGATTGGACCCAACCTTTTTATATCTACACCCAACTAACAAATTTTTCTACTAAACTTTCAAATTTGCCCTTAAATAAATAAGAATGAGAAAATAAATATTAAAGTTTTTATCTTTACACCCAATAAGCCTAAACTCACATCACCACTGCACCTTCATTTTCTCCAGTGAACCCAGTCCAGGCTCCACAACCACTAGTGCTCTTGTTTTTCCTCTCTCCTTTGGATCTAACTACTCGGAAAAGAAAAAAATCCAGTGTGGAGCGGAGATGATCTCTTTCCTTGGCGTTCTCACTTTCATGAGAATAATAGTGTTAATTTCCTTTTCGTAAATCAATATGTGAAGAAAAGGGGCTTTATGCATATGATGTGGAGGGGACCTCTAAACCCTAATAGGTTCCTTATGTTCTTAATTAACCCAAGGTTCCTTACGTTCATAACCCAAGATCCTTACGTCGATTGAAATAAAAAAGGGTTTTGCAACTTAAGTTTGCTTTAAGATTCACATTAGGACTCTATACCATTTGTTCTCTAGTCTTGATTTGTCGATTTTAGTGTTGTTCGCGTTTAAGTTGGGTTCGTCGGAAATAATGGAGGCCTGCAATGGTGGTCGTAGGGTTTGGGTGTATGGATACAAAGAAAACTTCAATGTTTATTATTTAAGGACAAATTTGGAAGATCAAAGAAGAAAAAAAAATATTAGTTTGCCTAGAGATAAAAAAGTTGGGTCCAAATAAAATTTCTCAAGCTTTTTGTTACAGAAGAAGGCAAGGCCCAACAAGCAAAACAAAAAAATAACCCATGACCCAAGTTAGCCATGTGATTAGTTGAAGCATTCTTTTCTCTATAGATATGAGTGATTTCACATCTCAAATTTCTTTCAATAACTTCTTTGCAGTCAATAATGAGATTGTAGAGCAGGTGCGAAGCCAAAATAGGTTGTTGGATCAAAGTAACAGCATAACAAACAAGAATCGCATCCCTGCAACCCTCATCCTAAGCTATAAAAAGTCCCATGAAAACCCCAAAGCTCAGCTTCCATGATGGTTCCTTTGCCCAAATTAGCAGCAAATCCTTTAATCCATTCCCCTTCAGGATTACGAAGCAAACCTTCAGCACTTATGTGGCTAAATGGGTTTTATAACTCCCATTTGTATTGATTTTATATCTACCAATTGGTGGATGAATCCAATGGATTGATATGATTTGTCTAGGAGGCTTACTAGAAGAACACTTGTTGGCATCATACCAATCCCTTGCAAATTGAAAAATGAAATTCTGGGGTGAGATAGGCGGTTGTTGGCCATCATTGAAGACAAAATTATTCCTCCATTTAGAGTTGAAGCAAAGATAAGGTTCCAGGGTACAATGTGTCCTAAGGTTTAATAGCGATCCAACTCTGAAAATCAAGAGCAAAAGAATAGACAACTTCATAAGAGATTCCAATACCATTCTAGTAAGAAAGAGAATGCCTACAAAACCTAAAAATATGATCCATTGATTCCTCAACCAAAAAATTTCTTGAACTTTAATTGTCACCTTACTACAACCTCGGAAAACCCCTTAATTTCACGATGCAACTATCGGAGCTACTTATCCGATCACGTAAGTGTAAATGACGGAGACACCTTTTTCAATGTCTTATTATGCATATGGGGTTGTCTCGGCAAGCAATGAAAGATCATTTTAACTCTAAGAGAAACTTTAAACTAGAAAAAAAAATTACTACACCAAATTTATCCTTACAGGTAAAAACCTAAAAGGTTTTATGTTCGTACTAGGATTCTCTCCCATCTTCTCTCTCCATCACCTTCTCTCATATTCTTTCACATTCTCTATTTTGTATTTCTCTTTCTATATAAAATTATATAAAATGTTGACGTAACTTAATCGTGACCGTTCAAATAGAAAGGAGCGAAGGGGAGGGGAAAAAAGAGGGGAGAAAATCCTACTTCCTTATGTTCAGATATCGTTAATGACAAGTTCGATACTAATTTATCTTTTATCATGAATGCATATTTTAGTTGTATTTGAGAAAAGAATTATTTATTGATTTATCTCATGAAACTGCCATTTACTCTTACTTTAACCTTAAATTGAATTTGTCTCGTTTTACTCTTCACAAATTGCCAAAATCGAGCAATTTTACCTCATTTACGTTCATGTTCCAGATTCTTTTTAAGTTTTAAAGGTTTAGGGAAGTTTGAAAATTTCATACCTCATCAACCACAATGGCTCATTTCTGCTAGCATGATATGAAATGTTCAGACTCCCTTTCATTTAACGTAATTGACAAAAAAAAGAGTGAAATGACTCGATTTTGTTAGTTTCAGAAGATAAAGTACAATAAATTCTATTTCATGACGTATAGTAAGACAAAAAAAAAATTTCAAAGGCAAATCAATAAATAAGCAAAAAAAAAAAAAAAAAAAAACTTGGCCACGTGTTGAGTTTTCATTTTTATGTCAGCTTTGATAACAGCCATCAGATAGCCAATCAACGGTTGAGATGAACTCAATATCTTTCCGCGATGTCTATTCTCTCTCTCACTGGTTCGGCTTAAACCCTGCCCGACGACGACGACGACGACGACAACTGCCCTATGTTATAAACCCTAAACCCTAATTGCACATAGAGAGAAGAGAGAGAGCATGAGGAAGAAGGTGGACGAACGAATCCGAACCCTAATAAGCAATGGCGTCAAAAACCGGCACCGCTCCATGTTCGTCATCGTCGGCGACAAGTCCCGTGACCAGGTACTCCTAATTTCTTCTGCCTTTCTTATCCCATTCCATATTTGCCGTTCCTATTCAATTGGAGGAGTTATAACAATGATTTAAATTGAATTGGGTAGAAAATTTTACCAGTTTTACTGTTTTTTGTTTTCACCTCCAATACTCACTAACACTAAAAACCTCAAACAAGCTAAGAAATATCATCGAAAATCTATCGAGAACTAACGGAAAATGGCTAATATGGAGTTTTATATGGTCTTCAGATTGTGAATCTTCATTATATGCTAAGCAATGAAGTAAAGAAATCGCGTCCGACTGCGTTGTGGTGCTACAAGGACAAGCTCGAGCTCAGCAGGTTGGTTTCTTTTACCTTCCATTCTTCACCTTATTATAAGGCAAGGCAGAATTTCGTTTTTAAAATATATTGATTCGTTGCGTTTGACTATTTGATGATGCAGTCACAAGAAAAAACGTGCTAAGCAAGTAAAAAAGATGATGCAGAGGGGGCTGCTTGATCCCGAGAAGGTTGATCCTTTCTCACTTTTTGTTGAAAGTGGGGGATTGACTTATTGCTTGTACAAGGATTCAGAAAGAGTTCTTGGTAATACCTTTGGAATGTGTATACTTCAGGTAACTTGAAACTTAACCAAATTTTCTGGTTTGGCCGAGACCCCTTGTATAATTGATTTAAGTTTCACGACTAAGTTTGATCTACTGCATTAGGATTTTGAGGCCTTGACTCCAAATCTACTAGCAAGAACGATAGAGACAGTGGAGGGAGGTGGACTAATCATATTGTTGCTTCGTTCTCTAACCTCACTCACCAACCTCTACACCATGGTTATGGTATGCATATAATAATATCTCTTTCTCTTACACACGCACACCATTAATGCTTAGTTTTTAGGCCGACATGGTTATGTTTATTATATACTGCAAAATCTTGAAAACTAGCTATGTTAAAAGTTTCCCAATTTTTTCATAATGATGTGCTTGGCAACAAGAAGACTTTTGGTAGATTCAATTGCTTGACTTTCTTTAAGAGAATGCTGCTGAACATATAAGTTTCCCAGTTGGGCCTATGTAGACTAGTTGTTTCTTTTCATGTTCTAGCCCCAAAAAGAAGAAAAAAACATCTAGGTTTCCTCATAATATTTGTTTTTCTTGTTGAGGTAGTTTCGAGTTTTACTACATTATGCACTTAGAACGAATATAGCAATAGCCATGCAATGTTTTAAAAGGCTCACCTCAGGGCGTGCCAAGGTGCCCTCTAAGGGTTGCTACCTCTGTTTTGAGGGAGTGGACGTAAGGTTTCGCTGAAGCCGCCTAGGTGGTGGAAGGCGCGCCCTAGGGCTTTTTTTTTTTTTGTTTTTTTAAAACTCCCAAACCCAAATTTTGGGTAAGGTTTTAACTGCCTCATACCTCTTCCTTGCACTATCGTCTGTTTGCCTTTTTTTTAAATTTTTTTTATTTTTATATAATGGATGTGTGTGCTGTCTGCGTGCATTGTTATGTGTGCTCATTGTGCTTTTCATCCTCTATTATATATATATATATATATATATATAATATGTGTGTGCTCAGGGTGATTATTGGTTAATAATGTTCTTTTTTTAAATATAATATATGTGTATGCTCAGTGCATATATTAAAAAAATTTAGGTCCCGTGAGGCTTTGCCTCACGCCTCACTCCTCATGCCTAGGCCAGGCTATCCCTCGGACGCCTTGCCCATGCCTCACGCTTTTAAAAAATGACATATTATATTTGATAGCAATTCCGTTATGTCATGTTTTATTTGCAACAGTATCTTTCTCGTTCTCTCAAATGCAAAATATCTCCATACAGTCTTAACAGCGCCTCTTGATTTCAGGATGTTCACGATAGGTTTCGAACTGAATCCCATTCTAAGGCTACTGGACGTTTTAACGAGCGTTTCTTATTATCACTTGCGTCATGCAAATCATGTGTGGTAATGGATGATGAGCTGAATATTTTACCAATTTCATCTCATATGAGGTCAATTACCCCAGTTCCAGTGAAAGAGGTAATCTTTTAGCCTCTTAACTTTTCTGTACGACAGAACTGATAAATCGAGGAATGCTTTATTTTCGTGGCATCTTATGCAAGATGAAAAAAAGAATAAAAGTAATTTTTCAAGTGTGTGTATACCGAATGATTATTAGAATACTTTCTAGGAGTTCATGAAGCTTTGACAACTTTGATAACTTCTTTCTTGTTTTCTGATCATGATTGAAGGACTCTGAAGGGATATCAGAGTCACAAAGGGAACTGAAGGATCTAAAAGAGCAGCTGAGTGATGCCTTTCCTGTTGGCCCTTTAATAAAGAAATGTTGTACGTTGGACCAGGTAGGCACTCTCTCTCATTTGTATTAGTTTTGAGTTTTCTATCATGTGTGATTTTCTAATATGACTCATAGTTTGAGTTAATAAATGTTTCAACAGGGAAATGCGGTTGCTACATTTCTTGATGCAATCTTGGACAAGACACTCCGAAGTACTGTTGCCTTGCTTGCTGCTCGAGGCCGCGGAAAATCGGCTGCACTTGGTTTGGCAATTTCCGGAGCTATTGCTGCAGGGTAGTATGCCTTTTACAATGTATTAAAACTGTTTTGGTGTATGTGTAGCTGTCTACACTCATATTTATGTACTATGTTTTGAACTTTTGACAATACAAAAATATCTTCACAGGTATTCAAATATATTTGTAACTGCACCCAGCCCTGAGAACTTAAGAACCTTGTTCGAATTTGTTTGCAAGGGTTTTGATCAACTGGACTATAAGGTATGTTGTTTTTTGTATTCCAGCGGGTGGTTCTAATGTGATCTTTAGCTTTCTTGTCAAAAATCTAATTCTAATGTGATCTTTACGCCTTCTTGTGAGATTTAACTCCCAAATAATCCACAACGATTAGCAAATAACAATATCTTAGAACATACCCCACTAATAAACATTTGTGACAAAGAGTTGCTAATTGAAAATTGTAGATTCAAATGTTAGATAAATTTTAATTTTTTTTTCCTGCTAAGTTTAATAGCTTTTACAGTGAAATTGTTTAACTGTCAAGATGGTGGTGTTTAAATGTTTTATTCTGTGAACTACATTTTATCTTTCATTAATTGTTATAAGGTCACTCCGTTTTCTTCATTTTTCAATCATGTACTTCGAACAGTGCACTAGTTATTGAGTTTACTGCTGTAAACTATGTTTGCAGGAACATATAGATTATGATGTACAGAAAAGTAGTGACCCTTCGTTGAAGAAAGCTACTGTACAGATCAATATATACAAGCAGCACAGACAAACAATTCAGGTAAACTCATATGCACAGTTGGTTACAATTGAGGTAACATTATATTGATGAACTCTGAATTTGTGCCCAATATTGATACAAAAATAGGAGTATTTCACTTCCTTGTTGTCAGGATTTAATCTATTTCTATATTAACTTACAGATCGGCCAGTGGGAAGTGTATGAATAACTTATTCTTAGTACCAAATCAAGTTAAGATGACTGAGAGAATTCTGTGGTCTTCCCTTTCCTTTTGGATTATTCCATACCTGAAAGTTGCTACTATGTCTACTCTCTGCATATATGCCCAGTATTATCCTAGTTGACTCTGAAGCCAGTTACCTTCTATGTTAATTTCAAGCTTTCAACGTTTCAGAATTATACTGGGGATTTACAAGAGAATTCTTGGGAAAGAAGGGCATTCTTATGGCTTCTCTCTCTCTCTCTCTCCAAGCTTTTGCGATCTTTCATTTTATGTAATTTTGTTATATTGGGGAGTTGCAGTGAGATAGTTGTAGATCTGTTTTATAATGATGGAGGTGAATGTTGAGGCATATGTCAGGGCTGTTTTGTTTTGATGGTGGACTTCCTAGTCCACTAAGTGTTGTATTGTTTTTTAGCTGTTTAATAAAATCTCGTTTTCTATAAAAAAGATAGCAATAAAGATTTTGTTTAGTCAATTGATACCAACATACAAATACATGGAGGAATTGTTACTCATGAAAAGTTGATAACCAAGTTGTAATAGAGAATATTCTTCTATTGGATAGCTGCATCACAATAGCCATGAGTGTGTTCACCTTTTGCCCATCAAATGTCGTGGGTTTTGTGTATGTGCCCTCATATATGATTAGTGGTTATCTTTGTTTGACTACTCTAAAAAGTCTATTGTACTTGTGCCCAAGTGCATCATTTTTGTTATTGATGTGAGCATATTGATCATAATTTAGATGGTTTGTGATTACTGAAGCTTGCTTCTAAAAGCACGTTCCTGGGTCAACCTAATGTGTCTTCCTGGCACTAATCCAGTATGTACGGTATAGAGGCACTCAATATGCCTGTGAGATTGTGAGGTGGTCTAGACCTTTACACCTCATGTAGCCTAAAAGAAAGAATTTTGTACTGCTCATTGCTTATGGGGCTAGCTGTTTTTGACTTTTGTTACTTGTCCTTGCAGTATATACGGCCACATGAGCATGAAAAGCTTTCCCAAGTTGAACTGTTGGTTGTTGATGAAGCAGCTGCTATTCCACTACCAGTAGTGAAGTCTTTGCTTGGTCCTTATCTGGTCTTCCTTTCATCTACTGTTAATGGGTAAGAGTCATCCATGTTCTTCTTCCTTCATGTCGTGTATTCTTATCATGTGTTCTTTTTTGGTTTTAACAGTCTCATGAAACATATTTCACTTCACTTTTCACTTTCTGTTACTGGGGAAAAAAAAGAAGAAAGATCTTTCACTTTTCATGAGCTGTTGTCCCTTTTCCTTGACTCATGCTTGATGTCTTTCTATTTATAAGTCAACTCTGAATTCAACTTTTGGTTAAAAAAAAAAAAAAAATCGAAGTGCAATTTAAATACTAAAGGACATTTATTTTACACTGAAAGCTATGAAGGTACTGGTCGGTCTTTGTCCCTAAAACTTCTACAGCAATTGGAAGAGCAAAGCCAAGTGTCTGCTAAAGGGCCTACATCTGGTATGCTTATCCTTCATTGGCCGTGTTTTGTGTTCTCATCTTGACATAACTCTTGAATGGGGTTGGATCAAAATCTCCCTTTCCCCCCAAAACTTGACTTTATTTTCAAAATTCAATGTTTCTTCTTGTGCTTTCTCTTAACATTATTGTTTCTGAAATACTTGAACTGTTTGGCTCTTGCGAGTGAGCAATGTATAATTTTTTAAAAACTATTTTGTGATATTTGGACATAATTTTCTGAATTGATAAATGTCCCTGATTGTAGGTCGTCTTTTCAAAAAGATAGAATTGAAAGAATCCATCAGATATGCTTCTGGTGATCCGATTGAATCCTGGCTTCATGTTTTACTTTGCTTGGATATCACAAATTATATCCCTAAACTTAATGGGTAAAAACATTTGCTTAGACAGTCAGAACCGAGGAAGATGTAACCATCTCCATTATAACCCTTACCTTTACTGATGATCTCTCTCTCTCTCTTCTCTCTCTCTTGGCGACTAGGTTACCTGCACCCAGTGAGTGCGATCTGTACTACGTTAACCGTGATACGCTTTTTTCATATCATAAAGATAGCGAGTTGTTCTTACAGGTAATTACATGTTCGAGTAATGTCAGACTAGTGATTCTCATTTTCATATTAATGAACTTACATATTCTAATACTTGCAGCGGATGATGGCTCTATATGTTGCCTCCCACTACAAAAATTCTCCAAATGATTTGCAACTAATGGCTGATGCCCCGGCTCACCACTTGTTTGTGCTACTTGGTATATATGTTACGTTAGAACTGGTCTTTCTTTTTTTGCCGCTATTTGGCTGGATTTGATTATAATTTCCACATGCAGGCCCTGTTGATGAGTCAAAAAATCAGCTTCCTGATATTTTGTGTGGCATTCAGGTTTGACTGTCTTCCCCTAGTTCAGGACTATTATTTCTTTTAGTTATTTAATTTGAATTCAAAATTTGTCTACGCATACCCAAAATTTTATTAGTTTTTTATTTATAATTTTACCTTATGTGAAATAGCAATAAAGGACAACACTTTAAACACGTACTTCATCTTCCATAAAACACTAATTCTTTGATGCTCAACATTTTATTTGCTATCATTTTGTTCTTAGGTCTGCCTTGAGGGAAAGATCTCTCGTGAAACTGCAATCAAAAGTTTAAGCGATGGTCATCAGCCTTCTGGTGACCAGATACCGTGGAAATTCTGTGAGCAATTTCAGGACACGGTTTTTCCCAGTCTTTCAGGTGCTCGGATTGTACGAATTGCTACACATCCAAGTGCCATGAAGGTATTCTCTCATTATGGTTTCCAAAGCAATATGTATAACCAGGATTTTGTTGAAATGGTAATCTATAACCAGGGATCTGTTGAAATGGTAATTTATTTTTCTCTGTTATAGATTGGATATGGATCACAAGCAGTGGAACTATTGACAAGGTATGCTCCTCTTTGAGTTATTGCCCACCTAAACGTTTTTGTAAATCACATACATGATCCCAATGTCTACGTGGATGATTAAGGTGTTGAGAAAGATTGACTGAGTGATTCTTTTAGCCCCATATTGCTACACTTTGAATGAAAAGCAATCATGCATATGCACCCTGGTGCGGGTTCGATACCCACCGATTCCCCTCCGCCGAACAACTAAACTTTTAACCCACCAACGCTATTGTTTGTTTAAAAAAAAAAAGTGAAAGGATTGAAGATTATATGTCTGAAGCAATGCTTCAAATGATTTCTAAAATGAATGAAAAGCAATCATGCATATGCACCCTGGCTCGGGCGCATAAAGTCACAACTCGAAATGTGAGTCTCATGCTTTCAGTTCACTTGGCTTGAAAGATATAGAACATAGACCATGTGGGTGCTGAAGAGATGATCATTTGATTTCAGTTTTGATATACAGATGACTTTCTCACAATACAACTCTCAAGTCATGTGATGGTAGTTTGAGAAATAAGTGGAAAGAGGATTAGAAGTGATACCATATTAAAATACTGTCATGTTGGGGGTTTTCATCTTAGTTTGAGTTACATTTCTAAGCATTACAAAAAATTCAGCTAAGCAAAGCATTTTCTAAAGGAAAGGAGGAGAAGTTGTCCATTGCAAAGAAAAGGAGTCCAACTAAAACTTACTTCAGAAAAGTTACATTGGAATTATAACCCCACCCATCTGGAGGAAACCGCAGGCGTCTTCCCAAATTGCAAATAGACTTCTAGGATTTCTAATCTAAATTGAATAAGGAAACTAAGATTCTTTCCTAGCCCTTTTAGGAGAAGAATTGGTGCACCCTTTCCCTAAACAATCCTAAACAGAAAAGGACACTAATTGACGAGCCAAAACCTAACAATCTCCACCTTGGTGAGTCAAACCAAGTCTTGATCGTTTGCACCCCAGAGTATCTTTGAACCTTCTTGAAGTAGCTCTGGAAATCTTCAAGAGTCTTCACCTTGGCAAACTTCTTCTTGCCTCATTGCACCTCAGGTGAGGAGGTGCTCCACTTTAATCAATCAACGAGATTGATCAAGTTCAAACAATGCTTGAACTTCTTGGCCGGCACTATCTTTGTAAGGAAATCTGCGGCATTGTCATCCGTATGAACCTTTTCAATCCAAATTTCCTTAGACTCCACCCAATCTCTGATTCTGTGATACCTTGCTTCAATGTGCTTTGATCTTCCAGAAAAAACCTGATTCTTTGCCAAGTGAATGGCACTTTGACTATCACACTTAAGCTTCACACAATCTTGAGTGATTCCCATTTGACTTACCAAGCCACTAAGCCAAATCGCTTCCTTTCCAGCTTCGGCCAATGCAATATACTCTGCCTCTGTGGTCGATAAAGCTGTAATTGGTTGCAGTAGTGTCCTCCAACTGATTGGTCCTCCTGCGCATGTAAACACATAACCAGAAGTTGACCTTCTCTTGTCGAAGTCCCCTGCATAATCGGCATCCACATATCCTAACACCCTTGCATTTTCTTTTTGCTTCTCAAACATAATCCTTTGTCGCCAAGAACCCTTCAAATAACGCAAAATCCACTTGACTACATCCCAATGTTGCTTTCCTGGATTTGCCATGTATCTGGAAACGACACTGATTGCTTGAGCTATGTCAGGACGTGTGCATACCATTGCATACATGAGGCAGCCCACGGCATTAGCATAAGGCACCTTCTTCATTTCTTGTTGCTCTTCCTCGGACGTAGGACACTGTTGTCCGCTTAACCTGAAGTGAGCTGCCAAAGGAGTCGAAACTACCTTTGCTTCTTGCATGTTGAACTTCTCAAGAACCTTCTGAATATACTTGGCTTGTGATATCCAAATCCTTCCAGCGGTCCTATCTCTCTGAATTTCCATGCCAAGGATCTTCTGTGCAGCACTTAGATCCTTCATGTCGAACTCTTCGCTCAACATCCTTTTCAAGTCTTGAATTCTAGACTTGTCTTGACAAGCAATTAGCATGTCATCCACATATAGCAATAGCAATATGATCATCCCATCTTGGAACACATGATAGTACACACAACAGTCATACAAACACCTTCTAAAATTAATTTTCAGCATGAATGAATCAAACCTCTTGTACCACTGTCTTGGAGACTGTTTCAGGCCATACAGGGACTTCCTTAGCTGACATACTAGGTTTTCTTTCCCATATTCAACAAACCCTTCTGGTTGAGCCATGAATATCGTCTCCTCTAAATCCCCATGAAGAAACGCAGTCTTCACATCCATCTGCTCAATCTCCATGTCATGCTGAGCTGCCATTGCTAAAAGCAATCTGATAGAAGTATGCTTGACTACAGGTGAAAAGATCTCATCGTAATCCACCCCTTCCTTTTGTGAGTACCCCTTAGCCACGAGCCTTGCTTTGAATCTCACGGCATCTTGTTCATGTAGTCCTTCCTTTTTCCTAAATACCCACTTGCATCCAACTAGCTTTCTGTCTTTGGGTTTAGGAACCAACTCCCAAACAGAGTTCTTGTAAAGAGACTCCATTTCTTCTGTCATAGCACTTATCCAACTATCTCGCTCATCACTTGCTATAGCTTCTCGATAAGTAGTCGGATCTCCTTGACTAATGTTAAGAGCATAATTAACTTCGTTTTGGTCAAACCCAAACCTGTCAAGTTTCTTCTTGTTCTGCTTAGGTTTGTCCAGTGCTATGCATCTTTGGAATGCAGGTGGATTGTTGGTTGGAGTTTGACCCCTTTGGGATATCTGGCGGATTGGAGTGCCTTCAATCTGTCCTATTTCTTGCTCCACCTGATTCCTAACTGGTGAATGATGCTGATGCTCTTCTTCTTCCTCAAAACCATCAGATTCGGCCTCTTGCTCAATTTGCTCCACCTGAGCTTCTTCTTCATCTGAACTGATTAACTGAATCTTTGTTGCTTCAATTTTAGCATCGTCCTTCTGCTCCCTACTGCTCTCGACTTTATTTAGAGGCATGGTTGTCTCATCAAAGACAACATCTCGACTGACAACCTTTTTCCTGTTGTTGAAATCCCAAAGCTTGAAACCCTTCACTCCTTTCTCAAAACCTAGGAATATGCAATGTATAGACTTCGGTTTGAGCTTGGACCTTTCATCACTTGGAATATGTGCATAAGCACTACAGCCGAACACCCTGAGCTTGGAATAATCCACCGGCTTCTCAGACCATACCTCTTCTGCACTCTTAAAACCGAGAATTGTAGATGGTGATCTGTTAATCAAATAACTTGCATGATTAACAGCCTCTGCCCAAAAACTATCAGGCAATCCTGCATGAAATCGCATGCTTCTTTCTCTCTCCATGAGAGTTCGGTTCATCCTCTCAGCAGCTCCATTTTGTTGGGGGTTCTTCTTTACTGTGAAGTGCCTTATGATGCCTTCCTGCTTGCAGTAATCGGTGAACTCATTACTTGATCTTTCTTCCAGTTTGATTCTCGGTTTCTATTTTCCATTCCTTGAACTTTGCAAAAACCTCGGATTTTTGCTTCATGAAATAAATCCAAACCTTCCTAGAAAAATCATCCATGAAAGTAACAAAATACCTGGCTCCACCATTTGATTTAGTTGGAGCAGGACCCCAAACATCTGAGTGAATATAGCTGAGTTGCTCCTTACTTCGGCTATCTGCACTGCTACTTGCGAATGATACCTTTCTTTGCTTCCCGAGAACACAGTATTCACAAAAGTCCAGTTTGCAAGCTGACACGCCTTCCAACAGGCCTTGCTTGTGTAATTCTTGCAATCCCTTCTGGCTTATGTGCCCGAGCCTATGATGCCATAGTTCAGTCTTGTCTTCTGTACTTTGATTTACAGAAACAGCTGCTCCCCCGACTATAGTGGTCCCAATTAATTTATACAACTTATTGGGTTGTAGGTCACCCCGCATTACCACTAGCGATCCTTTGGTTACCCTGAGTCTTCCTTTTTTAGACTTGTACTCATAACCGGCCTCATCTAAAGTACCCAAGGAAATCAAATTCTTTCTTAGTCTAGGGACATACCTGACGTTCCCCAAAGCTCGTATCATCCCATCGAACATTCTGATTCGAACAGTGCCGATTCCTTTTACAGGACATGAAGAATCATCTCCCATTAAGACTTCCCCGTTGCTGACTTCTTTGTAAGTATCGAACCATTCTTTTACTGCACACATATGAAACGTGCATCCAGTATCCAAAATCCAATTGAAAGCCTTGGAGCCCGATGTTACCGAAAGAAGCTCCCCGTCACTCTCATGTTCGGTGACTGCACTAGCTGAACCTGAGCTTCCTTCCTTCCATCTTGGCTTTCTTTTCTTTCCAAATCTTGCAGTTCCTCTTCCAATGATCAGCTGAACCACATTCGAAACAACCTTCCTTCTTTTCCTTTTTCTTCTTGGATTTTGACCTACCTCTGTTGCCAGTTTTCTCTTCCCTTGTCTTTTCCCGCCCCCTCTCCTTGCCTTTGGCATAAAGGCCTTGAGAGCTTTCAATTATATCATCCAGTTTAGCATATGACTGAAGAGCTTGAATTACGTCTTCAAGCTTCAAGGACTCTTTTCCAAACATTAGAGTTGTTCGAAAGTGCTTGAAAGACGAAGGTAGAGACCTTAGCGGGATGATAGCCATATCATCATCTTTGTAAGTTTCTTCGACTTTCTGAAGATTAGCTATGCAATTCTGGAACCTGCATACGTGATCTTCAATATCACCTCCTTCTTCTAGTTGAAGCCCGAATAGTTCATCCTTTAGAAAAAGTTTATTGGACACGGTTTTGCCCATATAAACATTCTCCAATTTTTCCCATGCTTCCTGGGCAGACATCTTTTCGGTGATGTGTGACCGAACTGATCTTGTGAGATGGATCTCGATGGAACTCTTGGCCTTCTTGAGAACTTTATTCCATGCTGCTTCTGTCATGCTTTCCGGCTTCTTACCATCAAGTGCATCATCCAAATCCTGCTGTATCAGTACGTTCTTCATCATCCTTTGCCGTCAAAAGGTTTTAACGCAGGTCCTTGATCCGCATTCATCTTCCCTTTTGACATTGTAGAACACCTTGATCCTAGCTCTTGATACCAATTGTTGAAAAAATACCCCTGGACCTTGTTCTTTGATGTAACCAACAAGAATAGACTAAACTTAGCAAATATTAGAAAACTTAGAAAACACACAAGAATTATACTGGTTCGGCAGAACTTTTGCCTACGTCCAGTTGTGATTTCCCTAGGTAGAGAAATCACCGCTTCTTTGATTAATAATAGAGATTACAGAACTTTTGCAAACCCTAGAACTAATCCCAAACCTCTCGGCTGTCTCTAGCTGTTTTCTCTCTGCTGAAAAACAGTCTTGCCGCACCCTATTTATAGATATAGGGTTGGCTTACATGTCCTTTACAGATTATAATTCCTATTCTAAGTGGAATAGGAAATTAGACTTCCTTTCCAATTCCAAATAGACTTCTAGGATTTCTAATCTAAATTGAATAAGGAAACTAAGATTCTTTCCTAGCCCTTTTAGGAGAAGAATTGGTGCACCCTTTCCCTAAACAATCCTAAACAGAAAAGGACACTAATTGACGAGCCAAAACCTAACAATTTCAATCCCAACAATGGCCAAGAGTCTTCAGTTCCAACAGTTGAGTTTAAACCTGTATGTTTAAATGAAGATTGGATATTTCATTAGTAATTGAAATTTCCAACAGAGAAAAACCATGAACAAACTTAACTAGCAGCACATTAGGATATAATCCAAAGATAGAGCATTTTAGGATAATAATCCAAAGATGGATCCTTGTTGACTGCACAAATTAATGTGGGGTCCTAACTTTATAGATAGGTCACACTGATTCTGACCTTGTATCCTATTTGGTCCTAGATTTTTTCTTGAACTTACTTTACTTGGTTTATCTCTCAAGTCAACCCATACAAGTCTGTTATCCCTTTGTGTCCATGTACTTTTTACTGCAAATGTTTTTGGGGACACAGATATAAGGAATGGCTGATGTGGACATTCTAGGGACACCTCTGGTATGTATCATGTGCTATGTGGGTGACATTGGATTGCTATTGTTGGGGATCCAGATATAAGGAATGTGTGTGATATGTGGGATGCATTGCTCTTGTATCAATGTAACTCATAAGTACTTCATTATTGAGATAAAAGTGTTTTGACATGAAAATTTCACTGAATCTCTTTGGTTCTAAAAGTTGATGCTTCACATTTATGTTTTTATATTTGAGAAAATGGGTGTTAAGGGTTTATTTCTCCTCAGGTACTATGAAGGACAGTTTGCTCCTATTTCTGAACTGGACGTCGAAGATGTTGAGACTCCCCCACTCAGAGTCACGGAAGCTGCTGAGAAGGTGAACTACAATCACCAAGCTTAGTTTATTTATTTATATTATAAATATTTTTAATTAATAGGTTGGAGAGCTGCTTATATGAAACTATTCTATGTGTTATTATTGCAATTGGAGGACATTTTTGTAAGTCATAGGTTTCTGGTCAATGCAATTCTTGTTCTGTTGAGGTGTTTGAGTTGGTTAAACTTCATTCTGGTGATTGTAGAACAATTTCTGTGTTTGAATATAATTTGACAAACTTTTGTGAATGATCATTTGTTGTGGTAATTTTAATCATAATGACATCGAAGTATATCATGTATTGGTTTGTTTGTTTGGTATTAATCAGCCTGCCGCCTGTGCCTTGATATTGTTTATTGGAATGATACCTATGTCTATTTTATTTATAGGTTTCATTGCTGGAAGAAAGTATAAAACCTAGAACAGATCTTCCTCATTTGCTTGTTCATCTTCGTGAAAGGCGACCAGAGAAGCTCCATTATATTGGTGTCTCCTTTGGGCTTACCTTGGACCTTTTCAGGTTTTGGTGGAAACATAAGTTTGCTCCTTTCTATATTGGACATATTCCAGTTAAGATGGATTCCCCTCTCCATACTGAATCCTTTTTTCCATTAACTGTTTTTTGAATATTATCATTTGTGAATGAACGACTGATTAAACAATAATTTTTCATTTTTCTTTTCAATGTAATAGAGTGCTGTGACTGGGGAGCATACGTGTATGGTCCTCAAATCTTTGAAGAATGATGAACTTGAAACCAGTGATTTTCGTCCATTCTACCTAGGTGGGCCCATTTTTCTTTGGAGAACCTTTGTTCTATTTAAATTTATGCAGATTTTTTGTATTTCAGTACACAGCTTGATTATTTGTTGGCTACCTAGATTTCAGGAGAAGATTTTTGAGACTATTGGGTTATAGTTTTCATACAATGGATTATAGGCTCGCTATGAGGTACTATTAAAAGTTCCCTTCTGATAAATGCTTATTGTTCAAGTGCTCGTACTAACTAATAATTTTCCAGCATCTTAGATCCTAAGATCAATTTCAAGGATGTAGAACCCAAATTGTCTACCGCAGATGGATTCTTACGGTCTATCACAGACTTACTTTCGCCTTATGATATGAAGCGACTGGAGGCCTACACCAGCAGTCTTGCTGACTTTCATATGGTAAGTTCTCTGAACAATGGTTGATTGCCGACTTGCCCTGTCATAGTGCTATGTACTGTTTTGGGATTTTTTTTATCTTAGGATTACTAATTGATTCCATGCATTCATATTAAAAATAGAAGTAATGTTTGCATCACAGAACAAGATATACTTCCCTTAGAATAAAATAAGATATTTGATTACAAGACAAAATATGCTTTCCTTTAGGAAAAGAAAGTAACATTGCATTACAAAAGAAAAATTGTATTCCTTTGTGATAGAATTATCATCTCAATGTGGCAATATGATGTGATTGTGATACAATTTTTAATTGACAGTGGTGAAATATTTGTTTTCTTACTGTGGACAATCTGATACCATGATTTTGAACGTATATTACTCTTGCAATGTTTTATGAATAATCTTTTTCAAAAGTGAACTATTACGACATTGTGTTATTGATCTAATTATATGTATATATATGTTCAGTTACACATAAAAAGTTCAAAATTACTTGTTTGAGAAGGGGAATTTGTGTACTTTACAAGTAATTTGTGTCTAGGATTCTATGGTCGATGTTTCATCCCGTGCTATGTGTTACATAAAAAGATGAAATAATTTCTTTAAAAGATGAAATCAACAACGATTAGGCTATTAGACCCCTTCTTTTCCCCTCCCACCCAATCCCGCCCCCTTGTGGGTATGCCCCTGAGGGAGGTGAACCCATTTGTTGTGCTGTTCTCAGGAAGGTGCAGTGCATCCTGGTCAATGGCCACGTTGTCCATTTTTGTTGATTATGGTTTGAGTGGATTATCTGCTTCCTTCTGTTTTTTGGGAAAAGCCGCCAGTTTGAATGTGTCAAGATGTTCTTCCTCCTGTTAGGCATAGATAATCGTGGGGAGGAGGGATCCGCGGGCTTATTGCATTTTCATCCTTAACTAACAGACCTTACCTTCTTCAAATTACCGGAGAATTGTTTTTAAAATTACAGTTTAAACCCTGGGGTCCATTTGAATTTGAAATGAAGTGTTATTCTGTAAACTGAGGTCCTCTTGTACTCTAGTTATTGTTTGTTTATAACTTTACACATACGTTAAAGTTATGTTTTTTGTTTTACAGATTTTGGATCTTGTTCCAACGCTTTCACATCTGTATTTCCAAGAGAAACTTCCAGTGACATTGACAGGTGCCCAGGCTTCCATATTGCTCTGCATTGGCTTACAGAATCAAGATATCTCCTATATTGAGGTTTTTTTCTCTACTTGTTGCTCATATGGTTTGCTTGGCTATACCAGTCACATAGATTGCAATGCGAGCACGCAATCAAACCCGCTTGCAAAGACAAAACACTCTACTTGGTGGCGTCATTTGTGCTCTTTATTTCATTCTTATGTGGTGTAGATTTTTACTTACATTCACGTTTTCCAGGGGTTGATGAAACTGGAAAGGCAGCAAATATTGTCTCTGTTTATAAAAGTTATGAAAAAGTTTCACAAATATCTATACGCTATTGCATCTGAGCGCCTTGAGTCAGCCTTGCCTAAACCAAACCAAGTAAGTTCAGCAAAGCAGTAACCCTTTTTTTGAATGTTTTCTATGATTCTAGTAGGCTTAACTATATGATATTGACATTTCTTAATGCCAGCTTAAACATCGTCTATCACATTATAATTGTGCGCGCGTTGTAATTCTAATCTGATTCGGAAATTTTGGCTCAGACTCTCTTGGAACCTCACAAAATCTCCGTTGATGATGATCTCAATGATGCTGCGAGAAAAGTTGAGGTACGCTTTATTCCTTCCTTACCTTCCGTGCTTCCTGAACTGCCTCTCTCTTTCCCGCGTTCTGAATTTCAAGAGTTGGGCTGACTTGACTACGCACGTACAGGATGGGATGAGATCCAACTCGGAGGGGTCATTAGATCCCAAGTTGCTTCGACAGTACGCGATTGGGGACAGAGACGCAGACTTCGAGAAAGCATTACAGAACGGCAGTGCAAACTTACCGGCCGGTGGTCTCGTTAGCGTGAAATCAAGTAGAAACAAAATGGATAAAGGAAAACAGAGAGACAGTCACAAGAGTGGGGAAAAGCGACGCAAAAATGAGCATGGCTCCAACTCGAAGTCCAACAAAAAGAAGAAACATTGACATTAGCGACGGTCGTGTACGCAACTATTGTGACATTCAGTAGGACGTCGCTTTAAGTGACCAGGCGACTGTGATAGTCATGCATGCAGCTGTTACAACATTCTAACGATGTATCGACACAAACCGAAACAGGCATGCATCAGGAGATGACAATTTTGGTTCTTTAATTCGATTGTGATTTCAATTTTGTGTTTCATTTGTTTCCAAATCGAATCCGATTGTGATTTCAATTTTGGTTCTTTGATTCAATTGAACGGAAATGATATTTGAAAAAGCTATAGCAGATTATTCCATTATAATTGTACAGCAATTAACAGCAAAACAAGAAAAATTTAACTTCTAAGATCTCAAAACTCAGTTTGGTTCATGACAAGAATTCAATAATATCCCTTCAATCTCTAAAATATTACGAACATAACAGGTCAAATGGGAGTTACCATAACATATGCTCGCTAGATATCCTCCATATAGTAAGCAATGGACACCGAGCTTAAACATACATATCCTTACCTGGTCTGTGTACCCCTCTGCTTCACTTCCAGAAATGCTTCTCTGAGTCCCATGATTAGAATCCGCTTTAGTGCCACTAGACCGAATCAGAACTTCCCCAACACCGGAATATTTTGTGGTACCAAGCCAACTGAAATCGATAGGACTCTTAATCACTCTAAGGTACTGGCAACTGAGAGCCAAAATATTCCAAACATTCTGTGTAAAGTTAGAGACGCAACCAATGAAATCACTTGAGACATCGTCAAAATCTGCATGTCGAACTTGACCATAGAATAAACAAGCTTCAAATTTGTCTATCAATGAGCATTTTGGACATCTATATCTTGCAGTGGAACATGGATTTGACACAGGCAGATCCTGTTGGACAAACTCACTCCAGACTGAGCTTCTAGCAAGAGTTAACAATGACTCCCCTGCGCTTGTCCAGAAATTTGCAACAGATACAATTAGAGACGATTCAGAGCGGAACAGATGGTGAGTTGCACCAGCAAGTAGCAAGGAGTATGCTGCACTGGTCCTGCTCAAGTTCAAAGCTTTTAACAGATGATCATCCATTTCAGAACATAAAGCTATCATGTCAGTTGCACGGATTTTGTACACTGAAGCCAATGTCGTGTAGGCATTTAGGGAGAGGTGGTGCAACGGGTGCAACCAGTATCTCAGCTGAGATGTTTCTCCATTGCAATCTGATTGCACATCAGAGAGACCTTGTGTGAACACACGTTCGAGCCTCTCACAAGAAGATTCAGGATCGCCAATTGACAGGTAGTCGTCAATAGCATCATCCAAGTAAACACTCAACAATTGTGTTGCCTTATCTCTATTGAAGTTTATTTCTAAACTCAAACTGGAGGAGCTGGAATTGACAGCAAATATTTCCTGGAGTTTTGAACCCAAAAGTTAATGATTGTTCAAAAAACACCTATAAGAACATTAGCTACATCCCAGGAAATAAAGTTGACTGCTAGAGAGGAAGAAAAATGGTTAGGAGGTAATTCATGCTCAAGTTGAAAAAGAGCTTTTGTTCAAAGTGAAAGACAAACTATATGTAGGGGGGACACAAAAACAAGAATCTAGAAGTACGAATATCCTAGTGCATTTATAATTTCTGTAAAATCAATAGTATAAAGATATTAGGGAAGAACTCCAAACAGACTTAAGAATCAGTACCTAATTGAGAATATCAAGAAAAAAAAATAAGTTTTCATGAATTACCACCTCCAAAGCTTGATCCACGTAGGTTAGGGGTGATGCACTACATCGCGTGCAAGAGCAGATAAACCGATACCTTGACCATAGCTCTGACTGCCTCATTGCCTGGAGGTGCTCATGAGAAGAAAAGAAAATGAGACGTTAACATAAACAAAATAAAAACTGGATATAAGTAAATGAAAAGTCAAATGGGGCAAGATTTAGCTAAGCCCTATTGTATAAAGAAGTCGGATTGCCTTGCATTGTCGCATCAAGTTCAGTTTCCTATGACAGAGACATTAAACATAAAATGACACTAGCAAATTCTCATTTCACAGTCATTGACACATCGCTCAGTTTGCTTGACAAACAGATGTGGATCATATAAAATCAAAATTCCGATCGCTGATCCATTTATAATGTGTATATAGATAAAATGCAGATACCTTTGGCTGCAACAAGTCGGTGTAAGAAACAGTCACTTCTTCGCCTTTCCTGATTCTTTTGATGCTCCTAACTGTCACTCTTGGACCATAACCCCGGCATTCTACATTCATAACATACACGAAAGGTTCAATAATACTGGTAAATTTCATGTTCTAATTCAAATAAACAAAAACCGAAAAGAAACACGAAAATTTAAAAAAATATCACACCACCTTTAGCTAACACATTATTGCTACAAACACCATTCTCAATCTGCAACAAATGTCCATCTCACAACTCTGAATTTCAATCTTATTCCGCTATAAATTAAACAAATTGTACAAATTTGCAGGGATTACTTGTGTGGCGGGGCCGGAGGAGCGGCCGAAGGGGACAATGCGCAGATGCGGCGGCGTTTCAGGCCAACAAGGCGTTGGCGGTGTCATCAAAGAAAAGCGGTAGCAAGCATTCGGGGAGCAGCTGTGGTTGATCCAGCAGAAGCTAGGACCGTAGACGGAAATTCCAAGGGTGCGCCCGGTCTTATCCTGCACCTCCACGGCGTTCGTTAGCACCAATGACAGCACAGCCTCCTCCAATACGGCGTCGTGCGGAGCAACGTCGGCAATAATAGCATCGATAGAGAAATTCGGAGATTCATCCCGCATCTTCCTGGCGAGGAACATCGCTCTGGCGCCGTCGCGAACCCTATGGTCGTGGTGGTGGAGGAGTTTGTGGCGATTCGTCAGGAGGCCGGCTACGCGAGGGTAGGGGGAGGTGGCGGGAAGGGATTGGAGGAGGCGGAGGGCGGCGCGGAGGTCGGAGGAGTCGCCGTTGGGGTAGGCGGAGGGGTGGGATTGGAGGAGGAGGAGAAGGTAGGGCTCGGCGCTGGAGACGTGGAGGGGAGAATCGGCGGAGGAGCAGAGGGAGGAGCAGTAGTAGGAGGAGGGAGTGTTGGGAAAGGTAGGGGTAAATAGGGGAGGGAAGGGTTGGGGAGGGAGGGGGGAGAAGCAGGAAGAGCAGTGAGAGGAGAGGAGGGAGTGGTGGAGAGCGGAAGAAAGCGGTGGGAGCGGCGGCGTTATGTCTTGTCCTATCTCTATTTCTTCCCCGGCCCTCGTCTCCATCTCTTCCATCTCCGTCACGGCGCTTTCGGTTCAACTCGTCAAAAGTTATACACCACCTCCATCATCATCTCCGTCACGGCGCTTTCGGTAACTTTCAAAAGCTTTTACTTTACAATTTGAATCAAATTACTAAAAAATTCAGTGTATGATCGAGAAGTACTTTTATGCCAATAAAATAAATACACGTCTAAACTTTTTTATTTATCATTCTTTCATTTAAACAAAAAAAACAAGAAGATAAATTACATTTTACTATTCGAGTTTGAGGTTTATTATAACCTCATACAATATTTTTATAAAATTTCACTTTCATATCTCAAGTATTATTTTATTTTAATATAATACATCTGTTACATTTTTCATCCATTGGTCCGTTAAGAGCTGATGTGACTGCCACATTTGTGCTAACGTGGCTGCCACATTTGTGCTAACGTGACTGCCACATTTGTGCCACGTAGCAAAAAAATAAATTTTTATGCATTTAAATATTATCCCCCACACAAAAAAACTACCGTCCCGATCCAAACCCTCGCCTGCCCGATCTAAAAAGCCTTATCCCGCTTCCCTGGACCTATTCCCCTGACCCACCTCCCTCTCCTCTACTCTCTTCACCTCCCTTCCCATAAAAAAATCCACTCCATCCCACCCCACCCTCACCTCACCCCGCAACCCCCCACCCCACCCCACCCCCACCTTACTGGAGACCGCTGCCATGACAAAAAATCGCACCCAAGCCCACCCCCTCCGTACAAGTTCCTAAACGTCTCTACGAATCGATTGGCGATAGGGAGAGGAAGAAGAAGAGAGGAGTGTATGGACTGAGAAGGGGATTTTTGGGAAGGGTGATGGGGGATGGGCTCGGGTGGGATTTTTGGGGGTGGGTGATGATGGATGGGAGAGAGGGGAGTGATGGGTGGGGAAGACGATTTATGGGTTTTTTTTATTTTCTAGGGTAAATATTATAATATTTTTAATGCATAAAAATTAATTTTTGCCACGTGGCAGCCACGTCAGTTCTTAATGGATTAATGGATGAAAAATATAACAGATGTATTATATTGAAATAAAATAGTACTTGAGGTGTGAAAATAAATTTTTTTTTTGAAGATGTAGTATAAGGTCGTAATAAACCTCAAACGTGAGGTGATAAAGTGTAATTTACCCAAAATAAAAATACCAACAGAAAACTACATGAGGAGCTAGACACAGAAATGTTTGAATATACTGGAAACAAGAACAACAGTAGCTTGCCAGGCAGATGTCCAATTTCCGATTTCCAAGCAATGCTGCTGCAGACCATATCGTCAACGTGCTTGATCGAGAATGACGTTCCCCTTGAGATCCTCACCTGTTTCCAAAGGCAAAGAGCAACCGTTGACCCAAAAGAAACGAAAACCAAAACGATACAAGATTAAACACGAGAAAAACCCTCACTAACAAACAAGAACTGGAAAACTGAATTTCAAATTGTGTTTGGAAAACAACAAGCTCAATCAACAGGCAGGGGGTTTTGCATGCTCGCTGTAAGTAGTTCCAGTAAGACCCAATGCGAGTTGCAATGCCGGGTCTTTTGAACCTCCTAGATGAGCAAGGCTACAAGTGCATCGCCCCCAAAATTCACTCGGCAACCTTGGCTCCAGAATTTGGATGGGCTTAATCCAAGTTCCCGAGTCATTGGAATCGGTACTGGACACTTGACAGGCTACTACACCCCAATTAGAACCAGAAGCATTATAAACGCCGTGGTGGTCCGCGAATAATCTTCATAGTAATGATGGTTACGTTCAGGCGGCTGAGAGATTTTTCAGCGAGATCGGCACATAATGTGGTACACCACGTGTCACTATATAAATAGCAAGATATGTGTGTTAAAATGTTAATAACTTAAAAAATAAAATTTGCCACCACTTACATAAAAACACGTTGTGTACCACTTGTATTCCCGTCACAATGAAAAATTTCTCTCGTAGCTAGTGAAGGCTTGTATACTAGCCTCACTTATATTATGACATATGGTGTACCGAGCCGTGTTCTCTTTAAACTAAAAAATATAAGAAAAACTAACGAAAAAGGCTTGAAAACTTTCATTTTAACGAAAAGCCACTTTTAAAGGTATAGTGAATAGTAACAGTTAAAGGTAAAAAAATAGTTTTTTTTGTTAAAAGTAAACAGTACTGGAGGTGTTTTATTAAAAGGAAAACTAACGAAAAGGGCTTGAAAACTTTCCTTTTAACGAAAATCCACTTTTAAAGGTATAGTAAATAGTGACAGTTAAAGGTAAAAAAACGGTTTTTCGTTAAAAGTAAACAGTACTGTGAGTGTTTTATTAAACCTCCCAAAAATATATTCTTTAATAGTTGTTTTTTGTCAAACAATAAATTTGTAAGATTAGATGTTAAATTAGCTACTAACAAGATTTGATATCAAATTCTGATTTTTTTTTTCAGAGAATGTATTCTGAATAGTCACTCCACTATGTGTACTCATTATTCTCAAATATTTCAGTTATTAGAGTTGTGGATTGATCGTTGAGAATAAAACTATCACAAACATTTTCAAATTATAAAAACTCGTCAATGATAAATTTGGACTTTGTAGATTGTAATAATGTTGTTTATATTATTATTTACGAATGAAAAGTATTATCATTTAATTCCTCGATGTTATCTTTATCTACATTTTTTTTGTAATTTTTTTCATTGAGACCTCCTGAGGTCAGAATTAGGGGTTTCAAAAAATCAAAAAAAAAAAAAAAAAAAAAAAAAAAACAGGGACCAAACACCAAACCAAAATCGAAAAACCGAAAACTAAACCAAAAAAGGAAAAACCAAACTTTATTGGTTCGGTTTCAGTTTTGGAGGTTTCAAAACACGAACTGATCCGAATCCCTTTACACTTTATGAATGTATGCCCATGATGTTTCTTTTGTGAAAATTTCTTGCCAAGTTTGAAACTGAGCCTATGGACTTTTGAAGGAGCATACTCGGTTCAATTAGGAAGAGTATATCATTAGTTATAGAAGAAAGTTTTGGCAGTCTTTGGAACTTGGAAGAGCTTTTCTATTTGTTTACTTTTGAAATGGATTCAGCGATCATTCTTTTTTGCAATTGAGGTTGTTAATAGAATAAGATTAGTTTATATGATCTTGTATATGTACAACTACCTTTCCAGTTTTCCTATTTTCTTATTATTAGTCTACCAATGCAAGCCTCTTTTCCATATTCCATATTAAAAAAAATGTCAAGTTTTATAAAATAGAAAAAAATTGAAACCGAACTGAATAAAACCAAACTAATAAAAAAGAAAGCCAAAAGAAAATCAAACCGAACCGAAATTTTGGTTATGTTTCGATTTTTGCAAAAAAAAAAAAAACGAACCGAATAAAACCAAACCCACCCCAGACAAAATCATGTCCACAACTAAACATAAGATACCAAATTCGTTACATTAGTTAAGTAACAGGATTCAATTGTTCATTCAATATCGTTGAATACTCGTATTTGCATATCTTTACTACAAATAATTTGTGCACTTGCGAGTTAAACAGGAGTGTGGGAAATGGAAAGGGATGCAGGCATAAATAATTTTTTTCATTCGGTATGCCATTATCAATTTGTAACTCTAATTTGACAAGGTATCAAAAGTAAGCAGTAAATCTTATGTCCACAAACCACCGATTGCCAATAAGGTCCAAATCTGAATCTCCAATTCAAGCTCCAACCATGCCAAAATAAACAACCCTAACATAAATTTCATTGCAAATGAAATGAATGTCCACAAAGTTCCAATAATTTTTCCAATTCATGAGTTTCAATCGAATGCAACTGACGTGGTTGTGTATATCACAACAGAAATTGACACCAATCGGATGAACAAAGTCTCATATAACCTTTTTTTTTTTTTTGGTACAAACCAGTTACATACAAAAAATAAAAAGCAGAGGACCATCCAGTGCCTTTCTTCATAAAATCCATGTTTCTTGCAATGTGGCTGCATCGATCAGCTTCTCGGTTCAACCTGAGAAGCTGGACCAATAAAAGAAGTGTGAAGAAAAATGAAAGGTTAGCAAATGGGGAGGAGGAAGCAGAGAAACAACAGCGGGCTATAAGAGTGCTCTCAACTCGCGAATATTTGTAGAGCTCACCTGTCTGCTACTTAACTTTCAAAGTAGTTTCTATTCGTTCGACAAGCTGATCAGCAGTCATAGCACCCTCCTGCAAGTAACGAAAGCAAAGTCATCATAGATATTAGAATCGACCAAAAAAAAAAAAAGTAAAAGCACCAAAACTAATCTACCAGTGGCTTGAATACATGCACAGAGAACATACATTATTTACTTTTATCTAAAATCTTGGATCTAAGAGAACATGCATCCTTCAAATTCAACATTTAGGAATCAAAACCAAACAAAAGAAAAAGAAAAGCATGCGAAGCAACACACCTGACGAAATTGGAAACCAATGCAAGTGCATAGGATATCTTACAAAATCTAAAAAGTGGAATTAACAACACCAGTCCATATTCTGGCTGTATGAAAAGCAAGCAATCAATATGAGATATTATGTGACAGATTACACATTTCTAGGTATTTGATCGTCTACCAGAGGCATGTAATTATCTCCCAAAGTAAAAAAGAGAACAAATTCAACTTACAAAGCGGTCAAATGGCTCTCCATCCTTAAACATGATGAAAGTAGGCAATGCTTGTATGTTATATTTATCAGCAATGCTAGGATACTTCTCTGTGTCAATTTTCACAACCTGGATCTTGTCATTCAGCGTAATACTGACTTCATTGAGGATAGGTGCCATAAATTGGCAAGGACCGCACCTGTCAACCAGACTTTATTACTTAACTGTCTGGTGTTACCTTCACATACTTCCTTTCAAAGCAAGCCAGAGAGAGATGGAAAACCTAAAAGGTGAATAGTTCTCACCTTGTTTAGGAACTAAAGTTTAACTGACAATACAACAATAATTACAAATTTGCAAACCGTTAAAGTAGTTTGAAAGCAACTCATTCTACATAGAATCATAGATGCATGGTAATACAGCCTCATAGGATTATAGGACCATTTATTCGTAATCTCTTGTCGTTAGGTTATTTGTAATCTCTTGTGGTTAGGTTAAATAAAGGGCTTTTCTCTTAGAAGGGCTTCTTCTCATAGACACACGAGATACAGACCTTTATGGGAATTCACTTTTCATATTAGAAAATTTCTGTACAAACAAAATAAGAAGTGAGATACACAAGCAAAGCTTACCAGGTTGCATAGAAGTCAACCAACACAGGTTTTTCGGAGGTAGCCAGCAAATCTTCGAAGGATGAAAATGTTTGCTTCTTTGCTTCAACCTATGAAAAGTAATGTTTTTCACATATACATGTAATTACTGTATCACCAATCCAGTCACACTTCGTAATTCAGCTATACAGGCTAAATATTCCCAAGACAGCAAAGAAAGAGTACACACAGCTATTTGAAACTGTCACAACATTGTCCGTATGGATAACTACATAAGTGATAAGTCATCATCCTGAATAGAAACTTCACTTGTAAGTTATAACTTGAGGCAAAGCCAGTAGTGACAAGAGGACCATCAATTGACTGGAATAAATAATCAGCTTCTGATTAGATTACTAAAGAACACGCAAGTACACACATAAAGGTCCCAAATATGGATTTGCTTACTGTCTCGAGCATTCAAATTTTTAGAAGATATAGTATTCAAGTTTTGCAATCTATAATTTTCATCCCATTCAATAATTTTGTTTCAAGGTTTGTCCCTTCCCAACTTTATGCCCCAAACGGTGATCATGAAAAGGTGTAGATCAAATTGTCGGAACCTATTATCCTATATCGGTGACAATGTGCATTCTAATTATTTGGGAGAGGTTTGATTCCAAATTGGTTTACCGATAGTCTAAAAAAGTCATCTGCGTGCGCCAAAATCAAGTACAAAACCATTTCAAAGACAATCAATAGTGAGCTCCCTGTCCTTCTTAAGCTCTATTTTCCACATGCCTCCTGTAGCATGCTAAATCTGTGTCTTGCTAACCATCCTCTTGAGGTTTACTTTTCCTGTACTTTACAATGAAATGTCTTTCTTCTCCAAAAGACTAAAACTTGGAAATCCCGAAAACCAACCCATGTGATTCTCTCACAACGCATAGGAAACGGCAAGACCAAAGAAATACAAAGTAATTGGTGTTTGGGCCATAAATATGATCGCAATAAGATTTCCAGTTGTATGCTTTGCTCCCTAAATTTAAATTTTGCAATTTTATCCACAGCAAAAGACGGAAATTTCAGAACAGGAATTTAAAGCTCCACAATTTCATCAGGTTAAATTCCTTGATTTTCTCGGGAAACAAACAGACTACGAAACTACAAAAACGGAAATTCATTACCGGAGGAAGAAGCCGAGGCCGTGAGTCCTGAGTTCCGATCCGAACACGTCGAAGCTGTGCCGGAAATCGCAAAGAAGTGGAGGAAGACAGCTTTGAACAAGAAGAAGAGGAGGAGGATGAGGCCGCCGCCGCAGCTAAGCGATTCGTACGGTCAGAGCTGAGAGAAGGAATCGTGGACGCCGTCACGGAAACCGCCATTTGGATTGGATGCTCCGGTCAGTGAGATTTTGTCCGACGGATTCTTCTTCCTCGCTCCCGTTTGGATAATCGGAATTCGGAAAAGAAAATAAACAGAAAAATACTTCCAGCGAAGAACAAGACACTTGCTCTGCCGGCTCGCCAAGAGGAGATATTACAGTGTTGCTTCAGGTGTATGGTAGGGTTTAATTATGTACGGCTGGATTGCTGGAACAATAAACGTATGCTAATCGGACGGAGGTAATTGATGTGACCCCGAATTCAAGACCATTCGGCGATTGTCCGTTTGCCTAATTCCCGAGTTCCTGAAGGACGTTCATGTGACGTCACGTGCTGCTGCATGCGGCTCTCTCCTTCACGTTTATTATTTTCTTCATTTTTCAACCCAATTTTTTTCTTCATGTATGTAATTAATTATACAATTGTGAACTTGGAATTTAAGCTAAGTAAGCAGAAAAATATTATTAAATCGTAAAACCCATGACTGCTCAATTTACAAAATTAGTTTGTAGTTATGATAATGAAGATATATAAAGCAAGCTTTAGAATGAGCCAACCAATGTATAATAGCTACGCTTGTACAATCAGTTAGCCACGACTATGTATCAAACTCATTGAGGATATATATTTATAAAGCATCTGCCAATATTAAAAGCATGTTATCTACCATCCCGTGCTTCAACAGCAAAGATCTCAATCATTCAAGTCTCATTTTCCAAGTCTATAAGAGAAAGACTTTAAAGACAGAGAAGCAAGTTAATTTCCATATCTTATATTTAGTTCAAATTTTTTTTTTTGAGTTCTCATTGTATTCAAAGAAACCAAACATTGTAAACAATTTTATTTTTAGAAGAAGAGGGATGCCTATGTGCACCAATTTCAGTCCATTTAGTAAATTGTACAACAGTCCACATTTGTGAGTCTTTTAGATTTACAAAAGAAATAATTTCAAAAATCTATTTTCAATATAATTATATTGCATCATTAATTTAAATTCATTATTTTCATCATAATGTATGATCCCATTTTACTTAGTAATCTTAGTCATTTCAGAATTGGAAGTATTTATTTCTTATCTTATTCTCAAAATAAATACAGAGTCAGATTTTTGTACATTCATATTATCCATCTATTCTAATCAATCTTATCTCATCAAACATCTAGTAAACAGATCCATCACCAGATCAATAATTGTCTGGTATTTCTGCGTCATTTGGAATCAGAGCCAAGTGATTGGTAATTGAGTGTGTAAATGTATATATATCATTATTGCCTACAACAATTAAATCGGCAAATAGTTTCAGATAGAATTGAATTTTTGCAATGATGATCTATGAATTGAGACTTACAAACTTGAAACTTCGAATCGTTGAAGTTGGATATGGAAGACGTCCCACAACTAATCACCATTTTTTGAATAAAAATGGAGAACCCTTTGAGGCTATATATCTCCATATATCATGACAAAACCTCAAAACCATCTACAACACAAGGAACTACAATGTATGTTTGACCGTCTAAATCGTTGAAGGAAAATCATGCCAGGAAATTATCCAGCGCTTGTCATCATCAAGGCAAGAAGAACAATGCAGATAGCAGTTACTATGATAGCACAAGCAAATAACCACATACCCGTGCTCGGCCCTTTGTTATTCTGGCTCTCTTGACTTCCCAACTCAACTTCTCTAAGAAGTTCTCTCACTTCATCTATGTCGTAGTCCTTGGCAGCTTGGGTTAGTCGACTTTGAATCTTCTCAAGCATTGTGATCCTCCTATCTCTGCCTGCATCCTTGGCTGGCCACCAGAAACTTGTAAACTTCCAAAGGAGGATTCCGACATAAATGGCCACGACACAGTCTACGCTATAATGGTGACGTTCCCGTATTTCTCTCTGTGCAGAATGCCCGACAAGTAACCATATGATAACTGAGCTATAACCACCATAAGCTTCCTGCAACAATCGAATCAGATTCAAAGAAATCAACAATCAGCACCACAAGTAGGCTGCTTCTTAGACAACAAGTGGCAATGGCTAGAAATTTCAAAACACATATTAGGCAGTACCGTCCAGGCCATAGCTGTCAACACAGCAACTAGCACGTGTCCACTGAATATGAGGTCATTGCAGCCGCCTCCAGCATTCTTCAGTGAACTATACCATGGTCCATCCAACGCAGTTGGTCGCAGAAAATCTATTAGGAAGCTCATTCGACCCCAATCCGGCCGAAAGTCCCCAAGTAATTTTCCAGTATTGGCTGGGGAAACAAATGAAAAATGTTGTAACATACACAGCCACATTATCCTCAAAGGGGAATGCATTTGCGGTCAGGTAGAAAGGATACTATTGGTGCTGAAGTTGCAATCGAGAAAATGAAACCTGGGGGTCAGATCAAGAAGAAAATGAACCTATTATGTATAGTGCTTACCAAAAGCTATATCCTGTCGTAACAATTCACGAATAGCATTAGAATCCGAAGCATACGGAACATAATACTTCTGAGCCCAGCGATGAGGGTATGAAGGGACTGTGAAACGAGTAGTAGCACACCAAGGCCGGGCTGATGGCAGAACCGTTGATACAAAAGTTATGGCACGAAGAAGACGGCCAATACCCATGGTGAACATGTACCTTGCACCTAGTCCAAGGCCAGGAGCTTTCACAGAGTCAAACAGTACGGAGAAAGCCAACATCACAAACAACATGAGGAAATGATGCAGTCCAATAATACGAGCTCTCAATATTTCTACTAATGTATGAGGAAGTTTCTCATTCAGTGCCAACAGCAACCACTGGCCAGTGTCGGGAAGAGGAGCTGTACGACTGTCAAGTATCAAACATAAAAAGGTCAATCAGTTTCCTCTCATCAAATACTTGGCTAAAAACTGTGGCTAATATTGCATGAGAAATGAAAAAGCACCCTCTCTATAGCGATGCTAAGGAATACAAGAAAACAGACTGCATAAAATCATCTGATAGATACAGACCTTACATATCATTGTATCAAATCATTCAATTATAACAACAATGCCGAGGGTCTTTATTAAATAATAAATCGAAACCAAATGAAAAATGTTGCTTGTGTGTGGAAGTTTGACAAGAAAATTTACAAGATGATACTTTTTCCGTGTATTTTCTTTTCAGATTCCTTTTGTTTGGTTAATATTACATTACATTGTAACTTCTTCCCTAACAGCACAAGCTTTTGAGGTCTAGTGGTCATCTAATGGTATTAGAGCCTTGGTTGCAGGAGGTCCTTAGTTTGAATACTCCAATTCCCATTCCTCACTTGTTTGTTGATTCATTCCCTAACAGTTAAAACTTTTGTGGCCCAAAGCTGTCTAACTATCGTGATGGAATTTGCATTTATATTGAAGCACACAATTTTACATCTAAATAAAGAGCTCAAAGAAGTGGAGCAAAGATGCTTAAATTTTTTTTGTAGGTCGGCACCCTAAATGCAAGTCAGATAATATGCTTGAGTTCTTGGATTTGCTAGCCTTCTCTAAACAACATGGGGGAGTTTGACATAAATTTCATCATTTCAGTCGCTTTATTGACAAGTTAGAACCATATCGTTTCATGCGGTTTGACAAAAGTGGTGGTGGAAAGTGATTGAACGGGCACCATTGCAGCCATGCATGCACAGTTCATTGAAGGATGTTTCCAGTTTAGGACTATTGGTTGATGACGTGAAGGCCTTGGCTGCTCCGTTGAATGACGTTCGTTTTTCAATTTGCTCCTCCAGTATGTAATGGCGTCCCGATAGGCTTGCCATATTAGCATTATCGATTCATAATGAGTTAGCGTGGAATGAGACCTAACATTATTCTCTTCCATTCCACGACATTGATTGTATTCGAGTTTGAGTATTAAACCATCGTTTGTATATATATAAAACATCAGATCCTTAAAATGCTGGCACTAATCACATATTATTGACCTAATCTGGTAATTAGTTAGCAAATAAACACAACAGGTGATTCAGATTACAACGAAATGCCCAAAAAACAACAAAATCAAACTCGACCCACATAATATTTAGGAATTTAACACCCGAAATAAAGCAGAGAACTCGAAATGCAGATCAATATACACAGAGGGAGAGAGAGAGAGAGAGAGAGAGAGAGAGAGAGAGAGAGAATGGAAGTATAAGGACAATACCTGTTCCAATCAAGGCCGAGAACGGCGGTGACAAAGCGGACGCAGAGAGCTTCAAGGAGAAGAGCCAAGATCATAAAGAGCATAGAACCGATGAAGGGAAAGACGACGCGAAACTCAGAGGACCAGTGCTTGTAAAAAGGAACCCGACTGACGGCAATGACGGCGAGTACGGTGTGCAGCGCAGGCTGAAGACGGCCGTGCCACGTGGGCGAGAGGTGGCGGAGGTAGTCGACTGCCACATAGGCCACAGCGGCGATCCCAAGGCCGCCAGACCTCAGCGGCAGCCACCGCATGGTGGTGAACGAGAAAGAGTGAGCTGATGGTATGGCTGGTTTAAAGAAAACCGGGAGCTGGAGGAGGTTGGCACTTGGGGATTTGAACATTAGTCTCGTCTCTCATGCAAGTATTTTTTTTTTTTTTTTTGTTTTGTTTTTGTTTGTGGGTTTCTATTTGATTTTTTAACTTTGTAATGTTTGGATTAATTCTGACAATTTAATTTTCGTATTATTAAATTGACGCATCAGAACGCGCCACATGACACAACTTTTCAATTCTTTTAACATTAAAAATTCAACGATTCAGATTATCGGGCCATTAGAAATCCATGGCCACATCTTTGAGTCGTCGGATCTTCAGTTTGAGTTGCTGCCGCAGGGGCCCATAACAACAGAAGTTATCAGCCCACTCACCCGCATGCCCGTGTAATACACGCACTAGACATAAAGAGAAAAAAAGGTAAAAAAAAACGTGGCTGAAGTCGTGTTGGCATCTATTTGCCTAAAGGCTAAAGGTTGGGCATGAATTTCAGGAGAGATTTTTTAATGTAATTGGAACACGAGGTGATACACTATACCAATAGTAAAATATATGTGCTAAAAAGTTAATAACTTAAAAAATATAATTTTCTACTATTTATATAAAAACACATAGTGTACCAATCATTTTTCTATTGCAATAAAAAATTTCTTGATTTCTAGAGCACTAACTCTGGGCGTGAGCACTAACAATATGTGTAGGTTTATGAACTAACATATCACATCATATCTCGTCTGTTCTTTCTTATCAATGCATGTACCTACCTGGTACTTACCTAGCGTCCTCGGCACCAACATATGCATGAAATTTATATATGAATACTCATGCATCAATACTAAGTTATATGCATGGCGATAAAAACGTACTTTTCATTTAAAAGTTGATTCTGAGAAAATCATTATATATATATAGGTTTGTACGGAAAATAGCTGCCCACTCACTGATAGGTCGCCGGGTCGTAGCCCCCACGTCTAGCCTGGCTACGCTCGTCCTCAGAATAAGTCTCATCTATATGAGAAATTACTAAAAATACGTTATTTAAGCACATACACGCAAATACGGAAATAACTTCTCATACATAGCTCAATTTTGGCATACAAATATACCAACGCGACCTACTCGACGTCACAGACGTCGACATATTTTTAGAAAAAAATTTGGATGTGCCATGTGCCCCCACGCGCGGCACGTGCCTGGCACGTGTCGTCTCCTACCTTGGTCGCTGGAGCTCTCGCCGGAAACCTGCAACTCGCTATATCTCGGCCATTTCTTCACCATTTTTCATGAAATTTCTTCCTACACGCTCTAAATTTAGAGAGGAACAAGCCTATACCTTCAAAAATCATGAAAAGCCTATGAAAACTCGTCGGGGAAAATCTCCAAAATCGACCTCTATGGTTCAGTGCTATTCCGACGTCCAAACTTAACGAACGATAGTCTCCGAGACTCTTGGGAACCTTCTAAGGCTCGTGGTGAGCTTGGTTTTGCCTAAAAATCAACCAAGAAAAAGTTGATGAACAGTGCCCTTTTCGGTGTTCGTGGTTTTGACGTGAAAACGATGAAGTTCGTACCTGAAACTAGTACCACTGGGTTCGTATGGCCTCTAGGAACACGATGGTGGTATTTGTTCCTTCGATCTGTGAAGTGTTGGCCTCCTTTGGCCTTGGTCCGTACGAGAATGGCGAGAGAGAGAGACTGTCTGAGAGGGTGATAGGTAGAGAGAGACTGATGGGGGATGAGAGGGATCTGTAAGGGGTTGTGTGGTCCTAAAGCCACCAACCATCAACAATAATTCTTTTGTTTTTCATTGGCCCCCAGAACTTTGTAAATTATGTAATTGGCCAAAATATAAAACTCATACATAAATATACACCCGTCACTCAAGGGCATGCAAGTCATTTCACATCGTCAATATGGATTTTTCGGGACGGGTCGTCACACTGGCAATTCCTGACACGACACGAAATTAACAGCTGTTCGGGTCGACATGATAACGAATCAGGTCGTTATCGGGTAACCCGATAAGTACCTGTTAAGATAACGGGTTGATTCGGGTATACACGTGAGTAACACGATACACGATACGCAGAATATTAATTTTATAATTTTATAACCCTAAAAAAATACTATAATAATTATATATATATATATATTAATTTAACAATTTTATACCCCTAAAAACTATAATATATATATATATATATATATATATATATATATTAAATTAACTATAATAATTATACCCCCAAAATATTAACTATCTATAATAATTATATATATATATATATATATATATATTAAATTTTGAATTAAATTTTATGAAAACTATAATAATTATTAATTAATAATATGTATCCATAATCTATTGATTTGATTCCATTTTAATTCCCAGTGCCACCATTTTTGAAGAAAAAGGGAGGCAAAATGAAAATGATAAGACAAGTTGAAAAGGAAACAAAAAAGAGAGGGAATTAGGGAAAGATGAGTATGCTATTGGAGGAAAAAGTGAACAATTATAAGAAAAGTTGAAAATGAAACAAAAAAAAGAGGGAAAAATGAAAATTAATAGAAGTGGTGAGAATTTTTTTTTTAAAAGTTATTAACTTTGTATCACACATATGACATATCCCATTATTTTTATAATGACACGTGACGTGATGTACTACTCCGTGTACCGGTTAATTATAGGTACAAAATAAATAGATTTAAATCTACTTAATATATATATATATATACACACACACACACACACACACCATTGAACTTGATGGGATATAAATTCTCCGAAACTAATTTCAACGATCCCAACCGTCAAACTTGTTTGTATATGCTTCAAGATCACATTAGCAAAAATTCGCAAAAAACAAACATGCTTTTCGACGGTTATAAACGAAAAATCACGATTTAACGGTTATTTTAACTTCGATTTTGATGATTTTTTACAGCTACACTCCTTGACCCTATATGAATACAATGAATGAATTCGATCTTCAATTTAAAATATTTACAGAAGTGGATACCACAAAATCTTATGTTATACTTAATGAAAGTATAAATAAACTTTTAGGTGTTAGTGAATCTATCGTTTTAATGGGATACGAATTCTCCGAAACTAATTTCAACGATCCCAATCGTCAAACTTGTTTGTATATGCTTCGCGATCACATCAGCAAAAAAAAAACAAACATTCAGAGATCAAGTAACGGGACAAAGCTTTTCAACGGTTATAAACGAAAAATCACGATTTAACAATTATTTTAACTCCGATTTTGATGATTTTTTACAGCCACACTCCTTGACCCTATATGAATACAATGAATGAATTTGATCTTCAATTTAAAATATTTACACAAGTGGATAATGAAAGTATAAATAAACTTTTAGGTGTTAGTGAATCTATCGTTTTAATGGGATACGAATTCTCCGAAACTAATTTCAACGATCCCAACCGTCAAACTTGTTTGTATATGCTTCGTGATCACATCAGAAAAAAAGAAAAAAAAAACATTCAGAGATCAAGTAACGGGACAAAAATTTTCAACGGTTATAAACGAAAAATCACGATTTAACAATTATTTTAACTCCGATTTTGATGATTTTTTACAACCACACTTCTTGACCCTATATGAATACAATGAATGAATTTGATCTTCAATTTAAAATATTTACACAAGTGGATACCACAAAATCTTATGTTGTACTTAATGAAAGTATAAATAAACTCCAAGTGTTAGTGAATCTATCGTTTTAATGGGATACGAATTCTCCGAAACTAATTTCAACGATCCCAACCGTCAAACTTGTTTGTATATGCTTCGAGATTACATCAGCAAAAAATCACAAAAAAAACATTCAGAGATCAAGTAACGGGATAAAGCTTTTCGACGATTATAAACGAAAAATCACGATTTAATAGTTATTTTAACTCCGATTTTGATGATTTTTTTATAGCTACACTCCTTGACCCTATATGAATACTATGAATGAATTCGATCTTCAATTTAAAATATTTACACAAGTGGATATCACAAAATCTTATATTATACTTAATGAAAGTATAAATAAACTCTAAGTGTTAGTGAATCTATCATTTTAATGGGATATGAATTCTCTGAAACTAATTTCAACGATTCTAACCGTCAAACTTGTTTGTATATGCTTCGAGATCACATCAGCAAAAAATCACAAAAAACAAACATTCAGAGATCAAATAACAGGACAAAGTTTTTCGACGGTTATAAACGAAAAATCATGATTTAACGGTTATTTTAACTCCGATTTTGATGATTTTTTTTACAGCTATTCTCATTGACCCTATATGAATACAATGACTGAATTCGATCTTCAATTTAAAATAACTCTTGAAGTTGAAGGCAATAGATCAAGCCAAAGTTCCAATACAATTTCATGATGATCGATGTAAATTGAAGATTTTGTAAATTGAGGTTTAAACTTTTGAGAAAGACTTACAACCATGAAAACAAAAACTCTTTCATTTTGCATATCCTTGCACATTTAATATTTGTAATAGATTAGTAGTGTATGTATTTTTTTTATTAGGCTCTTATTTTCAAGTATAGATATAGTACTTAAACGACAAATGTTTTAATGTTTTGAAGTAATATTTATGTGGCAATGTGTGGTATGTGCAAATTTAAAAAAAAATATTTTTCTTAACGGGTCATAACGGGTCGGGTCACTTTACCCGTTGGGTAAAGTGACCCGACCTGTTAAGGACCCGTTAAGATAATGGGTGTGACACGACACGATCCGTTAAGATAACAGGTGTTACACGAACACGACAGACATGACCCGTTTGCCAGGCCTAATGGTGATCATAGATAACTACATGTGATTTGACATTATTCCATATCACATCAATCTTGATCGGGATATGGATGATAGAAGAACTGAATTACATTGTAACTACAATAAAAGGTTCACAAGACTATCATGATTATTTCATGAATACTTTTATCTAATTTGGATAACCGTGATGTATTGCTAGCTAAATGTCACTCGTGGTTTGTGAAATTAAATTAATTTATTAGTTAATTTCATTGCTCGCTTTAGTTAGAACTGTTATAGGCGTCACACACCTATAGCTTCGAGAGTAAATAAATGTTTTTAACAATTTCTTTAAGCTTTTACCATTGGTTTTTATCATGATAATTATCTTGGAGTTTTTATTTAAAATGTTTTGACAACAACAAAAGCAAAGATGATAGAATCCTTCTCCAATGCAATCATGGTTCTGATGCTTTGCATTTTATAAGTGATGTTATTGCCTTCCAATTCCACAAATTCAAATGAGATGAAGGATTGTTATGGTGGGCATAGAGAATAACATGATTTAGGATTTATAACTATGCATAGGGATTAGAAGGTTTGTTTGGGCAAAGATTTCTCTGGAGAAGGCTCATCGGACCTCAGCATAACTCTCCAAGGGATTGACACTTTGAATATGTGGTCGAGCTCTTGCTTGCTGATGCGCTACAATAAGAGAACAAAGTTAGTTTTGAAAGGTGCCTTTGTGGGGCCTTAGGTGTAAGCCTTGAGGCTCGCAATCAAAACTAAGTGCAAGGTGTGCCATTGCTATCTCAACATAGCAGACGTAGAACAGATTTGGTTTAAGTCAATTACTTGCACCCCAAGTTACTCAAACCTCTCGTTATCAAAGGATTGTAACAGATGAGTTGAGTTTGCCTTCAGTTCTTTTTATTGCCTTGTAAACAAGGACTTTCAGTTGATAGTCTTGTATGTTCAAAGGGAGGGAGTTCAGAGCCCTTTAAGTCATTTGTTTGTTTAAGTTATTCTTAATGAAAACATATCCATTAAACTAATAAGATCCAGATGCAAATGTGATTTTTAAAATAGAGAAACAATTGGGAATAACTTGAATACATGTTGAAAAGTGCATTAAGTAATAGATCTACTAATTTAGAAAACAAACAAAGAGCTTCGGGCAAGATTTCACCTTGTCTGGCAAGGTTAAACATCTTACAGTCACTTCTCTTTGAGTTCATAGTGATTGTATGTTAAAAAGTGATGGATGGTAAACAAGTTTACACAAGGAAATCGATACTACAATACTAAAAAGTAGCAGAGCTTTTAAACTAGAGAAAGATAGCCTTTCTAAGAAAACTCACTAAAAGGACTGAGATCTTGGCTGATTACATCTTTTGGATGCAAATTTAGTTTGATAGCAGAGTTTGTATGCTTGTTGTTTGATTGGTTGAGTGTCATTTTTCCTGTTGTCTTTCTTCCTTTTATAGGCAGTTTGGCCCGACTGCTGTAGCTTTTGTTTTTACCCGAAACATTTTGAGAGTAACGAGTCATCCATTTATTACTAGCAATGCCATTGGAAAGTACTTTTTGGCTAGTAGTAGGTTAGTCTCCATCACTTGTCATTTTAATTGTAAACGTGTGGCTTGTATATTGGTTGAAAAGGCTTCAGTTTGCTTCTAGGCTCGATGTTGGGCTTCGGGCAAATCTCCATTAATTTGGCACCCTTGGGCTTTCCTTTATTTAAGTCTAATATTCAAATAATAACCCAAATAGTGCCCATTTTAATCATTGTTGAGTCTGCAAATCGAGGTGTTAATGATGATTAAATAGCTGTCGCATGCCTTTACTTGGGACTTGCACCATTTAAGACAGCTGTTGTTAACTAAACCTTTGCACTAAACCACGAATTCCAACGTTAATTAACTGCATTACTATATAATGTTCGGTTAACCCCTCAGCCAAATACCTTAGCAACTCCAAACCTTCGAATTTCCAAGTTTCCCAGATTTTCTCAGAATTCTCTTACTCTATGCTCCTCCATGCTTCTCGCCTTCAAATTTCTTCTATTTTTCTAAAATCATCAAATGGCACCTAAAGTTGCTCGGACTCAATCTTCCTGCGAATCAGGCGAGGGCATCGCCACCATACGCCACTTGCTTAACGACCTTCATCGCCCTCGGGTTGGCCTTCAGACCTCACTTTTCTTTGAAGAGGGATGAGTGCACTCATTGGGACCTGCATGGACTTCTCAGGTCCTTATTGCTGCGGAAAACAACATGCCCAAGGCGAATTGGTTTACCCCAAACCCATTTTTGGCTGAAGCTGGCATTTCTTCCTCTAAATGGCCTACCCATCGACGAGGATTTCCTTTGATGAATGATGAAGCTTGGGTACAGTGCGTAAATGAGCTCGAGCTTACCTTCAAGAAAAAATGGATGAAAAACAGCATATATGAGCTAATTATGCTATCCAAGACTAGTGTCATTGCCAAGCTCGAATTGCTGACCACGACTCTTCTTCTGGATTTCGGGCACCAACACTTTTGATTTGAGGATGGGCTCCATGTCCCAACTATTCTTGGCGTGGATCAAGTCTTCTGGCTAAAGCCCTCGGGCAGAGTCATAGATGTCACTCATGACTAGTTTCCCCATTCTCACCCGACTACTGAGAGTTCGAGCACCTCTGATCCTATAACTCAGTTAGACTACAACTCTTCTACCTTCAAGAGTTATGGGACCTCCTTCACGGTTTTTATCCCGTTTGTCAAGAAGAATTTTGGTTTGACACCCTCCAATGCTAACAGAGATCGAGAACATATGTATTTTCTATTATACTGGCTCAACAAGCATGTTTTCCCCAACAAATCTAAATGAGTAAAAGTTGAGTGGATTACTCTAGTGGAAACTCTTCATAATTTTGATGACATGGCCATAGGCCTATTTCTCCTTGCTCATCTTTATCATCTTCTTGATGAAATGACTTGAAGCACTCCCTTTAAGACCAACCTTAATGGGCCTACTTGGATGATCTAATTGTGGCTACAATGGTATTTCCCTGAGCTTCGGGCTCTCAATCTAGAATTCCCTGAATGTGTTGATTTTGCCTGAATTTTAGTTGAAGCATTTCCTACTAATCATTCTACATTCGCTTGCCTTGACTTCTTCAGAGTCTGTAGGACTCGGGCAGACTTGAAGTGGTGAGCTTCAGTCCTAAAAAGATACCCTTGGTTATCTGACCAAGCTTTTCAAGATGCCTTTGGGGAGGATGCCAATGCCTTTTGTAGAGAGAAATTTATCAGCTGCATTCAACCAATGGACATAGCCTGGGGAGAAAGGAGTGACCGCTACGAATGCAGGCTAGAGGTTTATCACCCCAACTTCTGCACTAGACAGTTGAGGTTTAGACAAGCCATCTCGGTGCCCTTATTTGATTATGTTCATTGCGGCACCTCATATCGTGTTTGTTCACCACAATAAGCCATCTTCCAGCTGCCCGATGCAGTTTGAAAGTCATGAGCAAAATTGCCTGAAAGCCTATGGCTTTAAACTTTGAATGCACATTATCCTTCTCTTCTTGGTAGGAAGCAAAGTGGACCAAAAAGTATGGAGGGGACTTACGTGAAGCCCATAACCGCCTCTTTATGCAACTATCAATCAAATTATATCCTAGCTCGGGCTAGCTCGAAAACTGGAAGAAGATGATTCACCAGAAGAACCAGCTTCTTCTAATAGGTATCTTTCATTCTCCTAACTTATATTTTATGAATATGCCCTCTTATAATCCTTTCCTTGGTCACTTTGATCTTACAGTCCAAGGCAACCCTGTAGAGATGGATGTCAGGCTAGATGAAGAAGCTGCAGACGCCTTCATCCTCTAAGAAGTTGCAGCTGAGGCGGCGATGCAAGGTTCTGGGGAGGGTGGCGACATCTCTGAGTTATTTGGCGACTCAGAGGGCGAGGCTGAGCCTAAAGTGAAGACTCGGGCAACACGGCGAACAAGGGCAACAGTAGTAAAATGTTCAGAGTTCGAGCCCGAAGAGAGACCTCGAGCTCAACTCTCCATACCAGGTCCGCGGGTAATCCCCACAAAGAAAAAGACTAGAGCTCAGACTTCCAAAGCATCCAAATCTTCCAAGCCCTTCACTGTTTCTCAAGTTGAAGCGAACAGAAAGAAACAGAAGTCATCTAGTAAGTTAGCTTTATTTTAATTTTCCTTAACTACCATCTTCACTCCATGAGCTAACAACTTCTGTTTTCTTATAACTAGGGCCTCAAGCAACTAAGAAACCTACTTTTGTATCAAGGGAAGAGCCATTGGGTGCAGAAATGTACTAGAAGGCCAATGATCTTCTTAGTTCCACCCTTAAGGAGTTGGAGGTATGGCCTGCACCTTAAGTTACCCATTTAAAGTTTTCTTTTTCCTCACTTTTTTATTAACTCTTTGCCCAATTGCCTAAAATAGGTCATAATGGAATAAAAGATCTCTTAGCCTGAGGCATCTTCATCTTCAGCTCGAATGGTACAAGCTTCCCTTCATCAGGCTTAATCTTCCAAGGTATACTTTCCTCACTCTTGGCTTAGAATTTGCAACTTTATTACTTCGAAAGCTAATGATTGACTTCCACTCCTTAGTAGGCCAAGGTTGGTGAACCTGTGTCTTCAATCGGGCAAGGCTCAACTCCCAAGTTTTTCATTCTTCCCCCTGCACTGGTGGTGACCCCCACTTCCCAGTTTAATCTTTCAATTGAGGAGATGCTTCACTTCGTGGGGGATAATAGTAATTCGGTGAGACACTCAGCTTAAGCTTCTTGTACTGATGGTTCTTTTCTATTTTATTTATACATTGTTTTTTCCAGTCCTCCCCAACACTAGAGATTAATCAGCCTGTAGCAACTGTATTTGGGGAGCCCATAGTCTCTAAGATCCATATGGTCTTAAAGGCAACTAGCCCACAGGCTCCTCAGGCTGCTGTTTGGGCCAGTTCGCTTGCTTTCTCTCAGGGTCTTGCTAAGGTATAAAAGCTTCTCCCTTCTATTTTTCTTTTCTACATAAGATGGTCTGCTGACACTTGTCTCTTTTGATGTTTATAGGCATCTGATGAGGGTTCGGGCACCATTCCTTCTTCCTAAGTAAGTGAGAATATTCCTTCACATCCATCAAGGGAAACAACTCATCCTCCACCTCCTTCCAAGGCTTCAGGCTCAACTCAGGTATATTAACTAATCTTTTCTCACGTTCTTTCATTTTAAATTGTAGTCTTTCTTCTTACTTTGTTTTCCTTGGTTTGCAACAAGACTCTAAAGAGGGCTCGAGTAAATTTCCCCCGTCCTTGGTGCACAAGGTAGCTCTCCCAATGCCTCCATTGGCCTCTGGGGTGACGGGGATTCCTATCATTCGGCCAAAGAAGAAAGTCAAAACCGTTGCTACCACTTCCATTCCTGCTCCTACTCCTGAGATCTTTCCTTATCTGCCAACTTAGGTTACCCCATCTACTACTGCTGAAAGTGTTGGAGAGATGCCCCCACCTTTGACATCTACTTTTTCAGCAACATCTTTGCCCGAGCTGGTCAAGAAGTTCCGGCATATCAAGACTAAGCTGCAATCTCTTCCATCTTCTTTCGAGTCTTCTCTTCTCTAAGATGCTCATCAAATTTTCAAGGATTGGATAAGGAAAGACTTTAATTCTTCCTTCAACCTTAAGGTTCTTCGTGATGCTAAGAATGCCTTAACCAAGCTTTACAAGGTGCAGTAATTGTTCAGGCTCAGTATGAGTCTTTTCTCAACTTCTTTGAGAATCTGCGGGCACTAAGAGACCAACATCAGAAGGCTGAGTGGGTATTTAACAGGGTGAAGTGCTACTACAAAAAAACACGTGAAGACCTCAGCCACTCTCTAACAGTTGGTAGAGGAAGGAACATCCATGAAAGATAAGATTGTAATAGTGGACGCTGAAATCCAAAGATTGGAAGAATGACTTTTTATTCTAAAAGTTGAGAAGATGAACCTGGCCAATCACCTTTGCAAGAAGATGGAAGAAGTAGAGAAAGTGAACCAGGAAGTTGAAGATTGTGAAGCCCAACTTGCCAATAGTAATACGTATCTAGAAAAGCCTGGTAGGATTTTACCATTATGCAGACCTACTACTCTAAGATAGCTGCCTCAGCTAAAGATGTAAAATTGTTGAACAAAGACATTTCGTAACTTCCTTTTGCTGAAATGAAATACTTCTTTCTTCATATTATCTTGTCATTTTTTATTTCTTTGACTTAACTATGGTGAATGCACGAGCTAACTTTTAGGTTTCTTCATAATGCTTACACTTCTCTAATGTAACAATCTCTAACATTTCACAAGGTCGGGTGATATTTTTTCAAAAACTTAGCATTGATTGGATACCTCTGCAAGCTTCTTTCCAAATCTACCAAGTAGTATCCCTCCTTATCCAGCACTTGGTTGATAATGAAAAGACCCTCCCAAGTAGGGCTCCACTTCCCAAAGCTTCTAACTTGAGCTCCTAAGGGCAAAATTGCTTTCCAAACTAACTATTTCCTTGAAGGTTTTGATCGGATCATATTTATATACATTTTTACATCAAATTCACTCGTCTTTTCTTAGTTAGTTCGTTATATTTTGAGCTATTTACGTTGATTTTGTGTTTTATAAGAATTTATCAAGCTAAGAAAATAAAAATATAATAAGTAAAATGTTAAGTAATAAATTAGTCTAAACTATCTTACCTGTTGAATTGAACTTATCATTTGGAAAATAATATATATATATATATAATTATATATATATATATATATATATATATATTTATATTTATAGATTTATATATATATATATATATATATATATATATTTATATATTTTTATGTTGTAGGTGTGTGTGATTTCAAGCTGGCAGAAAAGCAAGGGAATAAGTGGAGGGCCTCGACACCAATTAAAAAGAACAAGGCAGCAATCAAGGTTGCGAATTTTTTGTGAGTGCTTTGCAGCTAGAGAGCACGGGGAGCACCAAAGCATTGAGGCATCCAGAAAAGAAAACAGAGAAATATAAAAAAGAAACAGAGGCTGCCTAGAAGGGGGGAGGAGATAGAAACCAGAGGGAGCTCCTCGGGAGCGAAGAGAAAAATAAAAAATTAAACAGAAAAAAAAGGAGAGGTGTGAGGCGCACGGAATTCAGGGGGCATAAGCTGCCTCTTGGCAGCGAATCCATCCATCGAGGGGAGAAAAACGAAAACAGAAAGCCTATCAAAGAAACCAGGAGGCGCTGCCATTTGGCAGCTGAGACTTGGGGAGTGCGCTGCCTAGAAGGCAGAAAACGGAAGCCAATTAAAGGGGGAAAATCGGTGGGCAGCGTTGGAAGAGAGTACCGAGAGCAGCTACACGAAGTCCCGCATGCTGGGAGGCGTGAAAGCAGAAGGCACACGGTGCAATTGAAAACCACGAGAAACCTTCTGCACTCTCTTTGGTTATATTTCTCCAAACTTATGTTTTTAATTTCTGTTTTTAATTTCTAAATAATGTGTAATTAATTTATTTTGGCTAGAGGTTAATTCAAAACCATGATTATATTTGTAATTTGAATTGGTAACTTCAGTTGTGATTTCTGAGTTGTGATTTAATTTGCTTAACTGCTTGATTAATAACTTATTTGTGTTTGTCGATTAAGAATGCATACTTAATTTACATGCATGAATTTGATGCTAGAATATAAGTTAATTTCACCTAATCGTTATGAACTTATATTCATGAGTAGTGAAGGTTGCTAGTCACAATCGCGTTAAGTGAATTCTTGGCAGGAGTATCATGCTTTTCATAGTTACGAATGCCTCGTCAGTACTTATAGTTTTCACAAAGCTTAATGATCTTTGATTGTATCTCTATTGTGCTTTTCACGTAGGGGACTTTTAGAGAATGTGTTGAATTGTTGTATGCTGTTCATCCAATTCAATAACTTAAGGAAAACTTGAGGATTAAAAAAGTGTTGTTCACGGTTAATCTGGAGTAGTGAGATTTACAACTTATTGAAAGAACAACTGAAGGTCAATTTAGATTGCATATATGTCTTGTGTGGAGAAAAACCCTCTAGCCAGTCCGTCTCCCATCCATTCACTTTTATTTTATGTTTTTGTCAATTTTGTAATTTATTTAAGTTTAATTTACTTCGTCAAAACCAAACCCCCCCATTATTAAATTATATTATTTAGTTAGTTTTCATTGTTTTTAATCTTTTAATTCGATTTCCGTCCATTTAAGTTCCTAATGTTTATTTAATTTGGTTTCTTTATTTTGAGTCATTTTAGTGTGTTTTGAATTATTAGAGTTTTTAGCCTAATTTTTTGTCCTTGAGTCTTGTTTAATATTTTTAAATTAATTTTGAGTAGATTAGCAATCCCTCCTAATCCCCGGCCTAGAACGATACCCTACTTACACCTATACTACAACTGTCAAAAAGAGGGTTAAATTTGTGCGGTTTAGGTTTTTAACCTCACCTTCTTATTACAAGCTCGGGCAATAGTTCTCTTTCCTTCTTGAATCTTGTTTAAAGCTTCAATTCGTGCTACATCTAGATCCTCAACTCTTTGGCACATAGCTTGGATGTATTCTTCACTGTGTAGCCCGAATTGGTTTTAAATTTTGACAGAACTTACATTAATCTCCATGGGGAGTACAACGTCTTGCCCGAATGTTAAGGCATAAGGAGTAGTTCCAAATCTTGCCCTTTTGGAGGTTCCGTAAGCTCACAAAGTGTCTTCCAACTTCTCATGCTACTTTTTTGGACTCTCTGCTATCATTCTCTTAATAAATATTCACCAAGATTTTATTATTAGCTTCTGCTTTAACATTTGATTGAGGGTAGTACGGACTAGACTGGATCATCTTTATTTTGAACTTACTTGCAAATTCCTCCACTTCTTTTGAAATAAAAGATGGCCCATGGTATGTAACAATTGTCTCGGGCACTTTATACCTATGTAAGATATTGGTTTCGATGAACTTCTTGACAGTAGTTGAGGTGATAGTCTTCACCTTGAGGATTCTACCTATTTGGTGAAGTAATCTGTTGCAACTATTACGAATATGTGCCCTTTGCTAGAAATTGGATATATTTGCCCAATGAAGTTCATAGCCCACCCTCTGAAAGGCCAAGGCTTGACCACATGATTCAAAAGTATTGAGGGTACGTGTTGGAGAGGTCTATGTTCTTGGCATTCTTCACACCCTCGGGCATAAGGCTTGCAGTCTTTCTCCATCTCGGGCCAGAAATAGCCATATCTTCAAAGCAACCATCTCATCTCAGTTCTAGCTTGATGTGTCCCACAGATTCCTTCATGTACTTTGGCCATCACTTTCATTGATTCTTCTTGGCCTAAGCACTTCAGCAACTGTCCATCTGAAGTCTTTCTTATCATAGATTTATCCCACATGACATACTTAGTTGCTCGTTGTCTATTCTTCTTACTTGTGGGGAATGACGAATTTTCCAAATACTGAATAATAGGTGTCCTTCAGTCTTCTATCTTCATTTCTTCACTCATCACATTTAGGCTAAATCCCATTTCAAAGATAGAAGGGAAATTTCTTTTCTGACCTTCTACATCCACTTCGAACTTTCTTTCTTGGATCTGTGCCCCTGAGGCCAATTGCGCCATCTCATTGGCAATTGAATTCGATTCTCAAGGGATATGGTTGACTGATATTTCAGTGCCCCAATAACTCAATAGATGTGTTGATGCTAAATAGTAACCAGCCATGGTGATGTGTTTGCATTTATACTCTCCATTCAATTGATTGATCACTAGCTCTGAATCACCAAACACGTCAACCTCAGTTGTCCCCAACTCTATCAAGATTTCTAGGCCTATTATCAGTGCCTCATACTCTGCCCGATTATTGGTAGTTTCTTGATAGCTTAAAAGGAATGAATAGCAATGATAACTTCTTCTGGGGTTAATAATGACAATTCCAGCTCTAGCAGCATTTTGAGTACAGGATCCATCAAAATAGCTTCTAAAGAGTGATTTAGAGGCAAGTTATCCTCTTCACCTCTTGCTGTATCCATTCTTCTCTGCCTGATAGATCTCTGCTTGGTGGGATCCATAGACTGGCCACTTTTAGAGTCTTTGGGATGTTGAAAAGATTGTCTTGTGATTCTTAGTGCTCAGCCAAAAAGTCTGCAATTACTTGCCCCTTTATTGCTCTCTGAGGCACATATTGAAAACTAAATTCTAAAAGTGCAAGAATCCAGTTTCCAATCCTTCCAGTTAACATTGGTTTTGACAGCATGTACTTGATCACATCTATCTTAGCAATAAAGTTTTGAAGGTTTCCCTCTCTAAGGTGGCATGAGCATTGGTGGAAAGGCCAAGTAAGTCTTTATTCTGTCAAAGGCCTCTTGGTGTAGTGGCCCTCACTTGAATTCTTCTTTATCCTTTAATCTTAACAGTGGAGTCAATGGCTGAATCTTGCCCACCAAGTTAGCAATAAATCTTATCAGAAAGTTGATTTTACCCAGCAGCCTTTGCAATTGTACCTTATTAGTGGGAGGAGGTGACTCCATTATTACTCGAGTTTTGTTTTTATCCAACTATACCCCTCTGATGAACAAGGAATCCCAAAAAGGTTCTTGCTCTTACCCCCAAAAGCACGTTTCTTTGGATTCATCTTCAACTTATGGATCCTCATTTTTGTGAAGGTTTGTCTGAGGTCTATTAGGTGTTGTTCTTTAGTTTTAGACTTCACCACAATGTCATCAATGTATACTTCCATGCTATGGCCAATTAAGTAATGAAAAATGGCATTCATTGCTCTCTGATAAGTTACTCTAGCATTTTTGAGCCCGAATGGCATTACCAATTATTCATATGCTTTAACATGGCCTGGGCATCTAAAAGCTATCTTATGTATATCTTCTTTAGCCATTTTTATCTAATTATAACCAGCATTTCCATCCATAAAAGATAGAACTTTGTGTTTTACAGCCGCATCAATGGATAAGTTAGCCATTGGCATCGGGTATTCATCTTTAGGTATGGCTTCAATAATGTTTCTATAGTCAACACAACATTGAGCTGCTTTAGTTATGGCTTTTAATACAGGTACAATGTTGGCCAACCACTCGACATATTTGGCAGGCCTAATAAATCCAACCTTTACTAGCCTTTCAATCTCTTCTTTGAATTTTTCTTCTATCTCATTTGACATCTTTCGTGGTGTTTACTTTACAGGTCTATATCCCTCCTTGATAGGCATTTTGTGTTCTACCAAGGTTGAATCTAAACCTGGCATTTTAGTGTAATGCCAAGCAAAATAGTCTTTAAACTCATGCAGAAAACTAACTAACTTTGCCTGATCTTCAGCTTCCAACAGGCCACTGACCTGTATGGGCCTTGGATCCCCCTTAGTTCCCAAATTAATGGTTTCTAATGGGTCTTGTACTTGTAGTGGTGGCTTGTCAGGCTCTGCACACAAAAATTCAACTAGCTCTAGACTCTCGGGCATGTCTTCTGGCCAATCCAAGTCATATATACATTTAGCCATTTGCATGGCCGTCTCTATCTCTTTTCCAAAAAAAGTCCACCTTTCTTCTGTTCTGCCTGCAATACCTATAATGATGGTAAGCGATTTTATTCACTATAAATGAAACGGTGTGATTAGTTCTAAATCCCTTTTTGTTATTCGATGGTTGAAATCTCGGGGATAAGATTTATTTTAACGAGGGGGGAATGTAATACCCTGAAAATTTAAATATATGAATTAGATATTCATAATTATGAATACGTGGAGAAAATTGAAAATAAATCAATTTATGGTTATGAAAATAGAATTGAGAAATTATTACAATTAACGTATTTGTATTTTGAGCTTTTATAAGATTTTTTGAGAATTTATAATAATTGGTGTGAGTTAAGTTTCAAATTAAACTAGTTACAAGGTTTAAAGTTTAGAAATTAATTATTTAAAATCTGTAAACCCTTCGAGGTCACAATTTATATGCTTGAATAGAGCTCGATCTCACGAACGCGTAGGCGCAAACCGTTCGTGAAACGGAGTTCTAACGAGGAAGTTATTAACGTTTAAAGCCAGGGATGTTTTGGTAATTTTAATTTCATTTAGAAGACTCCAGAAACTCTGGAGCCTTGAGTTGTGCCACGTGTGTGGCTGTGATTAAAGAGAAAAATAAGGATGGATGGTTGTGATTAAAAGAAAAGAATAGAAATGAGGAAAAGGGGGAAAGAATTGGGGGTGGTGACCAATGGGGAGAGAGAACCGAGAGGAGAAAGGAGGAAAGAGAGACACAGAGAATCGGGACCCGATCTTGGTGATCCGACCCGACCGGCGCAAACACGTGGTTCCGACGAGATTTTCACCCCTTTTTCCAGTGAATTGCATCAAACAACCACTTGGAAACTCTTCCACAACCTTCTCTCTTCATATTACACCCCAAAAATCTTGAAATTTGGTCTTGAAATTGGGAAGAAAACACCCGTGGTTCCGTGACACTCCTCGCTTGAAATCTATCAAACCTGAAATGATTTGGCACCAACATGTTCCTTTATAACCCAAGAACAAAGCCCAAACAAGGTTTGGGGCGTCGGAGTTGCTATGAAGTCGAATCGAGCACACCCAAATTCTAGGGTTCCGGCAGGTTCGAGGCAAATTGGAGCCTTTCCAAGCCAAATTGGGCTTGGCCATAGGTATAAAGTTTGCTCTACTCTTTGAGATCTTCATTTCTGTAATGTTTGAGAATTTTTAGAAATAGAATTTTTCGGCAAGTCGGGGCGGCTGACCGCCACCGGCGGCGGTGCGTGGCCAAGGAGCCGACGCCGTATTTTTTAGCTAATTGATGTTCTGGATTCAAGTTAAGTAAGCACTTAATGTAATACACTTGTTTGAAGCTAGTTGGTGATTGTTAAATATGTGTAGAAGTATAAAAGTTTAATTGAATTTGAATTTGTGAATTATGAATGGCTTGATCTTGATTTAGGGTACGTAGGCAGTCTAACGAGACGTTAGATGCAGCCATAAAATATGAGAGACTAAATAATCGAGAATTAGTGTTTAAATGGATTTTGACCTAAGAGAAGGAAATGGTGCTAAATTGAAAAGTAAATTGTATACCTTGTCAAATGAATAATGGTTATAGTTTCTACGTGGGATGAAGGGAATTATTTGGAGAATGATAACTAATATTAGTGAATTTAATTGTTAAATTAAAGATATGTTTGATATTTAAGAAAATATGGATAGCTTGTAATAGTAAGTAATATTTAACTTAAAGGGATGTGATTAAGGGAAATAAATTAACTACTTTTTTAACTTGGGCCTACTATAATTAATTTCTGAAATATATTTATATTTCGGGGTGGGTTGTTACACTGGCTGCTTGAAGCTTCTTCCTGCCAGTGTTCATCTTCCTTGGCCAAACTTTCCATTTCATGTCTTCTCTCTTTCCCATACACCAATAGTCTTTTGATTAAGGACCTAACTGCAACTACTTAGTCCTTCTTTCTTTGTTCTGACATTACTAGTGTTGGGGATTTGGGATGATATGGGGTCTATCTCATTCCTCCCGAGTGAGAGACAACCCCTTGTTCCAAGAGCTTCTGGGCCGTCACTTTAGTTAGACGGCAGTTCTCATCAGCTCCAAAGCATTTCATAAATCCCATACTGGGATTATAAAAACTAGCTTATGCAACATCGATGGTGGGAAGGAATGGCCGTGATTCGGTCTCTACTACCTCCTAGAATTCTGGTTCATCAATCTCTGCCTCATGGTAAACAGCTACTTGTTGATGCAAAGTGGAAGGCACAGAGAGACTTTGATGAATCCAATCTCTATCAAGTAAGGCTCCATAAGTGGAGCTACTGTCCACCATAAAGAAAGCTAACATGATTTGTTTGGATCCCAAGTCAACCTCCAAAGGAAATATCTCATAGGTTTTAGTAATGGCTCTAGAGAAGCTGGAGACTGTCAACTCAATAGGAATAAGATCATTCTCACTCTTTCCTAACTTCTTCATCTATTTTGTTGGAAGTACACTGACTGCATCTCCTCCATCAATCAAAACCTTTTTGAAGGGTACCCCCTCTAGATAAACAGTTACATATATAGGTTTGAGATGGTTAGCTAAAGCCATATTTGGGCAACCAAAGACCATTTTGTCTTAGTATACTCTCTCAGGCTCATTCTTTGTGAGCTCTGGCCAATTTTTTTTTACCTAATTCTCATTTTCTGCTTTTTCAACACTAACATGTGCCATTATAGGTTCTGTTGCCAAGTAATCACCCTCCATTATGGTAGGTTGATCGGGTTCGGCACAGAAAATGGCAGATAAAACATATGTCATGTTTACTTGGAAATTACTAGGTCCAGGTAAATCTTCATTCTTCATTTTGATATGTTCAGTAAACTCATCTAACCAAGCCTATGCTTTTTTTGGTAACATTAGCTCGGGCACTTCTTCCTCCCTAATTACACCAAAGTTCGTTACTTGCCTTGGAATTTCGCAAAGAGTCTCAAAAAACAAGGGGTGAAGGTATCCATCTCTCAAGTGAAATAGTTCCAAAACATATGGGTTCTGGACTCCATCTTGGGGTTGGCATCATTATCATATCCTCTTGAGCTCTCCTCAAGATTCTGTACTTTCCAGGATGAGGATTTTGTGGCACGCGATCCCATTCTCCCTCAGTCTTGTTGTTAGCTCTTTCTACCTCTTTTTTGCTTCTCCATTGAAGTTGATTTATTCCCCCATGAGGTACTTTTTCAAACTTCACATTTTCAAAGGTTTCTGATGTAGCAGGGACTTTTAGTGATTTCATATGGGTTTTGTGTTGTCTTTGTACTCTCATAATCATGGAAGCTCCCATTTTCTTCGCTGGTTTTCCATCCTTCCCTACCACATACTATTTCCGCCCGAGTCGGGCAGAACCTTTTTTAGTGATTGGGGATACTGGATTCTTTGTTCTTCCTTTCATTCTGACATCGTTATAACTTGGCTGGGGAAGCCTTACATCTACCCATTTTGGTATTTTGTATTTTGGCCTTTTTATCCTCCACTTCCTCAGAGGCTTCATAGTTCCTGAATACCTCGGACTACCCTTTTGACTCAAAATCTCCTCCCAACCTCTGGAAGACATTTTTGGAAGTTTCCTTCTCAACTGTCTGCATGATGTTTCTTAAGGCTTCTTGCTTTTCTTTCTCTCTCTCCTGATCAAGTTTTTTTTATAAATAATAGCTCATGCAACTTGATAGCTCATTATGTAGGTCTGTCAACTTGCCTTCTTTCAACCTTTACTTCCCAAGTGGTTTTTCCTTTACCTTTCTCAGCCCAAGTCAAGTTGATCATGTTTATTGGGGCCTCTGGGAAGGGATCAGTGTCAATCATTATATTGTCCTGGGGTTTCTCCAACAGTAACTTTCCCTTAACTATGAGGTCTTGTATCTAATCCTTGAACTGGACACAGTTGGCTATAAAGTGGTCAAAGGTTTAGTGCAGCTTGCAATACATCTTTCCTCTCAATTCCTCGGGCTTAGGTAAATTTTTGGTGCTGTTGGGTAAATCACTCTTGCCCGCACTAGCACTTCATAGATCTCGTAGGCTTTGGTCAAATCAAAAGAATAAATTTGGTATTTAGTTGGTTTTATAGGGACGAATCTATCATCATTCATTACCACTTTCTGATCCTTTACTGGCTGGACTAACCCTTCACTATTAAAGGTTTAAAGGGAGTAGTCATTTTTGCTGCACACATTTCAATTCCTTCTCCTTCATGACCATCACCTTTTTCGAGCTCTGATCCTTCAAACTTCACTTGGTGAATTACAACTTTATTCTTATAGAAGTGGGGCATTTTGGATAAATACTTCACTTGTTGTTCTTCAATTAATAACTTTTTATACTTTGTAGCAGCAATTACTAACTCTTATAACTCATTGAACTGTACATCATAAAACTTTTTTCTCAAAGGCAGTCTCAATGCCTTCTGAGCAATAGATATTAGTTGAGCATGGTTGATAGGAAACTGGCACCTCATCCTTTCCTTCTTAAATCTCATCATGAAATCCTCCGTAGACTCACGCTCATATTGCTTTACTTCAACCAGATCATTGATAGTCATTTCGGGCTTCACCCTATAGAACTATTCATGAAAAGCCATCTCCATTTGCCCCCCAATTGGCAATAGAATTAGGGGGCAACAAGGAATACCATTGAGATACTAAGCTAGTCAGCGAGTTCTCAAACAACCTTAATTTATAGTAAGGATTGTCCTCAAATGGCACACAATTGTTGGAGAATTTGAAGATATGATCTCTAGATGAGACATTGCCATCTTCTCCACTAAATGTTGGGAATGCGGGCATCTAGAAATTAAGGGGAAATGAGTTATGCTCATCAATATACTCGGGATAAGGCTTCTGGTAGGTGATCTTGAGCAATGGGCGAGCCTAAGCTTAAGCATTTTGGACCACCATCCTTCTTAGCTTGGCTAACTCCTCTCTGAGTTGCTGGTTGGCAGCTTTGTTGTTTGGGGTACAAGGAAGTTCCCACTTTGGGCTACAATTATTGCTCGAGAGAGTCTCATTTCTTGGTTCAGGCTGTCTCCATTTGGCCATTCATCCCTTATTAGCCAATGATGGTGGCCTATATGAGGGAGGTTTGTCCGCAGTTGTGAGCTCACCTTTCCCACTGGATTCTCTAATTAATTGGGGCATCCTATACTTCTTTCTTTCTTGTGTACTCTGCCCTCTACTATCTGGTGAAAATAATAGAAGGTCTGGCAATTCTGTTTCAAGGATCTCCTTCAATATTGGTAGACTAATTCCAGGCCCCTCATTCTTCTTCCTTTTATCCTTCTTTTCTTCGAGCAAAGGAAATTAGGGAATGACTGATTCTTTCTCACGACTTGCTTCTCTCATCATTTCCCTCATAACCATTTTTGGAGTAAAGTACTCCAGATCTAATCTTCTTTCTAGACTCCCTATTAAGGAGCAGAGTTTACTTACTTCTCCTCTATTTTCCAAAGTAATTTTCTCCATACCTTTTCAACACTTGCATCATAGTGGCTTATAAGTCTTCATTGGTCAATTTTTCTACTGACTTCTCAGACGAATTCGGGCTTTCCAAAAAAGTTGATCCTCGCTGGGAAGGAAAATCTTCTGGTCGATCTGTCATACTTGATCTTAATAGACACTGGGGTGGCTCGTATTCTGTATTCCACCTGAAGGTTCGTTCCTTCCTCTTCCTTCCTGGCATGCAAGACTACAGATATCCCACTAGGTGTGCCAAAACTATGTTCGGGCAAAAATTTCTCTTGAGAAAACTCCTCGAACCTCAGCACAACTTCCCAAGGGATTGGCACTTTAAATGTGTAGTCAAGCTCTTGCTTGCTAATGCGCTACAAGAAGAGAACAAAATTAATTCTGAAATTTGCCTTTATGGGGCCTTAGGTGTAGGCCTTGAGGTTGGGAATTGTTTGGGCCAAAAATTACGCCATCAGCCTGAGCAATCGAGACCGTTGAATAAGCAAATATTAGACCATTGGATGATAAGGTGGTTGAAATGATTTTTTGGTTATTATTGAGAAGTAATATTGTGATTTTAATCATAATATTATCTCGTAATATTAACTAGGATAGTTAAACCGAATTTTTGATAAATCCAGTTGGTTGTTTTGGAAAAGATGATCTGATCCATCTTCAAAGGAATGCGTGGGGACATTCGAATTAGCTCATCATATCAGACTCCAAGTGTATGCAATCTCCTATGTGGCTAATTATTAACAAAGCCTAAGACCTATTTCTGATATAAAAGTGGGTGGTGCAATTCAAATTGACTTAGAATTCACGGATGGGATTGGTGCATGTGGTCTTATCTAGGAATTGGTGATTATACTTCATCAATTATAATTACTTTTTAAGAGTTTAAGTTGGTAAATGAGTCATCATGCATGCACGTGGGCATAAGGTTATTATGCATGTGTGGATAAAAATTATAAAGTGGTGATGGAATAAAAACACTACCGAATATTCTTGGTAGGGTGCCAAGAATCTAGTCAAGCAAATTGCATCATGTTGGAACTTATGGGCTTTGAAAAAATGGAAAAGATAGGATCACGTTTGAACTTTTTGATAGTGCATGATTGCACCTTGGTTCCAGCGCGTGGAGATCATCATATATTTGGATAATGATGGACAAAATAAAGAGAAAAGAAGATAATGGTGGAGATTTTAAATTTGGTTGGATAGTTGCATGATGAGTCTGATCCACGCAAAAAAAAAAATCTCATGCAATATTCAGGGATCATGTCAGCACATCCCTATGAATACAGAGGTAATAGCAACGAGAAGAACCTCATCCAATTCAACACACAAACTGCCCTACGCAAATTCTCGCTCTACGCGAAACCTCTCTACAACCTCTCTACGCGAAACAGCATTGTGAGGCAACCGGTGATATCTTCAGTTTGGATAAACAGCACTATCGCCGTAGAGTCAGCCGATCTCGGAGCACCTTCAGTTTGGATAAACAGCACTACATCAAGACCGACTAGTTATCTATCCAGGTCTTGGTCAAGAAGGATTTTCAAGTCCTTATTGGCAAAGCTTATCTCATTAGCCTTCTCAACGAAGTGAGGTGTTGCATACTATTAGGCTCGGCACATTGAATGCCGAGTTATTTTATGATTTGATATTCACAAGTGGGATTTAGGGTTCGGTATTTTGACGGCCGAACTACGTTTAAAATTAAGACTTATATATGTTTTGAGTACCTGTGCCCATATAGTTTGGTGTCGATTCGGCGTGCTTATACTCTTACGAATATAATCACCGTGACAAAATACGGCGCCGACGATTTGTGAACTTCGTAGAACTAGCAACCTTGTCTTCAGGCTCTAGAACCCAAACGCCGAGATATGTTCCTTCCTCAGCCACAATCGTAAGATCGAGAAGTCAGCAGTGCACCCAACACCATGCAATACATTTTACTCCTCGGCCAAGCTCAGCTGACGAGTTGGCACACCCCGCACATAACCAAAAGACATAATTAGCTTATTAGTTACTCAGCCTGTGGACCACGTATGCTTAGTAGTTTTTAGGGATCATGCCAGCACATCCATATAAATACAATAGCAATGAGAAGAACCTCATCCAATTCAACACACAAACTGCCCCACTCAAATTCTCACTCTACGCAAAACCTCTCAACAACCTTGAGATTTTTATTTTCTTTTTCCGCCAACACATCTTCAATTTGGATAAACAGCAGTGTGAAGAGAATCGGTGATATCTTCAGTTTAGATAAATAGCACTATCGCCGTAAAGTCAGCCCATCTCGGAGCACCTTTAGTTTGGATAAACAGCACTACATCGAGGCCGACTAGTTATCTATCTAAGTCTCGGTCAAGAAGGATTTTCTAGTCCTTATTGGTAGAGGTCATCTCATTAGCCTTCTCGGCGAAGTGAGGTGTTACATACTATTAGGCTCGGCACATTAAACGCCGAGTTATTTTATGATTTGATATTCACAAATGACATTTAGAGTTCGGCATTCCGATGACCGAACTACGTTTACAATTAAGACATATATATGTTTTGGGCACCTGTGCCCATAGGTACCGTTTGGTACGTGGGACGGGACGGAACGGAATAGGACGAGGCGTTCCGTCCCATGTTTGGTGCGCCTAAAATGGGTGGAACACGTTGTTCCACGGGACGAGTTTTGGGTGAATTTTCGTTCAGCCTCACCCTTTTGGAGCGACTCGTTCCACATCTGTGGAACACAAAATTATAACCTTTTCATCTTCTTCTTCTTCCTCATCGTTTCCATCCAAGGGCATGTTTGCTCCATCTCCGTTCCGTCCCGTCCCGTCCCGTCCCGTCCCATCCCATTTCGTTCCATCCCGCCCCGTCTGCATACCAAACGGTACCATATAGTCTTGTGTCGATTCGACGTGCTTATACTCTTACGAATATAATCACCGTGACCGAATCAGGCACCGATGATTTGTGAACTTCGCAGAACTATCAACCTTGTCTTCAGGCTCTAGAACCCAAAGGCTGAGATGTGTTCATTCATCGGCCGCAGTTGCAAGATCGAGAAGTCAGTAGCACGCCCAACACCATGCAATACATTTTACTCCCCAGCGGAACTCGGCCGATGAGTTGGCATGCCCCGCACATAACCGAATGACGTAGTTAGCTTATTAGTTACTCAGCCTACGTGCCACGTAAGCTTAGTAGTTTTTAGGGTCAACATTTTGGCACGCCTAGTGGGACCCATTGCTAAAACTACGAAGTTCATATTATATATCAATATGTCAATCTGGCTCCACGTAGCCGATTATACGAGCTCCAAGAGCAATTAGAGAATTGCTACACAGAGAAAGGAAAACTCTTTGAGAAGTGGTGTAGAAGATGGGAGCAATTTTCCACTCCGGCCATAATCAAAATTCGGCCTAAGAAAATTGTCAAGATGGCCGAAGAAACACCTAGGCCACCTATTTTTTCGGTTGAGGTTGAAAGTGTGGTAGGCCTAGAAGAGAAAGTTCAAGTCTCTAAGCCAAAAATCTACTTAGAAAATGATTCATCAGAGTTCTCCAATGATGAATATGGTCGGGACATGGTCTTAGACGCCGAAACTACGCTAATTGATATGGTTATTGGCGATAAAGTCGATATGGAGAAATCCCATTCAGTTAAGTTATTTGAGTTAAAAGTTGAAATTAACAAAGTAATTATGCCCATGGGGCATAATAAGTGTCCAGCACATTCAGCGGCCGATGATAAAAAAAATTTCGTCGAGCCAAACATATTTGGAGATGTTACTCTATTCGGCTTTGGAAATATTCAAAGTGAAAATTTTGACCTAAAAAGATCTCGGCTTGGAATAAAGCATCATTGGCCTCCTCCTGATTGTGATTTAGTCGTTGTCATTTTATTTTGCCAAAAAAAATGAAAGGAATAAATTATTTTCTCGACTATTAGGCTTTATGGGCTGATACTTGAGAAAATAAGGGGGCAACAAGATGGTGAGCTCAACAAAATTTTGGTCTGAACTATGGCGTGCTCGGTTTAAATAGTTGTTCCTTAGCCGAGCCGAGACAATTTTGGTCGAATGAATGAAATTTATGGAATTTTAATGCAACATTGATTGGTGATAGGTTGAGCTACAAAGAATGGTTTGTCTGGGCCCCCAATTTTTATAGTTGATGTTTGATTATTTGCCGCGTTGCTGCCATTAAATGGTGACAGGCCGAGCTATAAGATGTCTCAGCTCCCAATTTTCTTGACCTCAGCAGTCAAAAATGAAAGTTGCAGCAGCTCTCTCTCCTTCTTCTGCTACTCTGCTACTCTCGGCTCTGCTCTCTACACTATATTGCAGCTTTTCTGCTATCTTACAGATGGTGCATACTTTCTCTCACCTTTGGCTGCTCTCCTTCATCAAATAAAAAAAAACCCCAAAAAGAGTAATCATGATGTCCATTTGTTTTTTTTTAGCCGAAAAGAGATGTTAAGTTGGCCACTTGGCCACTAATTCAACACTGATTTGATTTGAGTTGACGGGCATTTGATGATAAGATCCATTCGGTGACACTCAATGGAATTTATTCAAATGAGCCATTAAATTCAATGGCTAGAGTAAATGTTTGCCGCTGAAAAAATGGCCAAGGATGGATGGTAGGCCTAGCTACTGAGAATCAAGTTTAATTTTTCTCGGCCTTATTTTTGTTTAAGTTGACAAGATGAAGTTGACGGTTGAAGTACTTATAAAGCTTATGAAGGAGGAGTCTCTGCCGAGCCTTGTATAGAGAATGGTGGTAGCCGAGAAAGACCACAACACTGGCAAAACAGGGGTATTATTGCTGAGGAAACAAAATTTCTTTTTCGGCGATACAACGAGGTTTACTGGCTGCAAAAAAATTAATTTCCTTAACCATTCGGCTTACAAGCCAAAGCTCAAGGAAACTGGGGGGGCAATGTTTGGGCTGAAAATTACACCATCGACCCGAGCAATCGAGGCCGTTGAATGAGCAGATATTAAACTGTTGGATGATAAGGTGGTTCAAATGATTTTTTAGTTATTATTGAGAATTAATATTGTGATTTTAATCATAATATTATCTCTTAGTATTAACTAGGATAGTTAAACCTAATTCTTGATATATCCAGTTGGTTGTTTTGGAAAAGATGATCTGATCAGTCTTCAAAGGATTACGCGGAGACATTTGAATTGGCTCATCATATCAGACTCCAAGTGTATGCGATCTCCTACGTGGCTAATCATTACCAAAGCCTAAGACCTATTTTTGATATAGAAATGGGTGGTGCAATTCAAATTGACTTGGAATTCATGGATGGGATTAGTGCATGTGGTCTTATTTAGGAATTGGTGGTTATACTTCATCAATTAGAATTACTTTTTAAGAGTTTAAGTTGGTAAAGGAATTATCATGCATGCACATGGGCAGAAGGTTATTATGCATGTGTAGATAAAAATTATAAAGTGGTGATGGAATAAAAACACTACCGGATATTCTTGGCAGGGTGCCAAGAATCTAGTCAAGCAAATTGCATTCGGTTGAAATTTGTGGGCCTTAAAAAGATGGAAAAGATGGGATCAAGTTTGAACTTTTTGATAGTGCATGATTGCATCTTAGCTCCAGCGAGTGGACATCATCATATATTTGGATAATGACGAACAAAATAAGGAGAAAAGAAGATAATGGTGGAGATTTTAAATTTGGTTGGATAGTTGCATGATGAGTCTGATCCACGCAAAAAAAAATCCCATGCAATATTCAAGGATCATGTCAGCACATCCCTATAAATACAGAGGCAGTAGCAACAAGAAGAACCCCCTCCAATTCAACACACAAATTGCTCTGCGTAAATTATCGCTCTATGCGAAACCTCTCAACAACCTCGAGATTTTTTATTTCCTTTTTCTGCCTACACATCTTCAATTTGGATAAACAGTACTGTGAAGGCAACCGGTGATATCAACATCACTATCGCCGTAGAGTGTTGTAGAGTCAGCCAATCTCGGAACACCTTCCATTTGGATAAACAACACTGTATCGAGGTCGACTGGTTATCTATCCAAGTCTCGGTCGAGAAGGATTTTCGAGTTCTTATTGGTAGAGGTCATCTCATTAGCCTTTTCGGTGAAGTGAAATATCGCATACTAATAGACTCGGCACATTGAACGCTGAGTTATTTTATGATTGGATATTCACAAGTGGGATTTAGAGTTCGTCATTCCGACGGCCGAACTATGTTTACAATTAAGACATATATCTGTTTTAAGTACCTGTGCCCATATAGTCTGGTGTTGATTCGGCTTGCTTATACTCTTACGAATATAATGACCATGACCGAATCTGCGCCACGATTTGTGAACTTTGCAGAACTAGCAGCCTTGTCCTTAGGCTCTAGAACCCAAAGGCCGAGACATGTTCCTTCCTCAGTCGCAGTCGCAAGATCGAGAAGTCAGCAGCGCGCCAAACGCCACAAAATACATTTTACTCCCTAGCCGAGCTCGGCCGACTAGTTGGCACTCCCCGCACATAACCGAATGACGTAGTTAGCTTATTAGTTACTCGGCCTGCAAGCCAAGTAGGATTAGTAGTTTTTAGGGTCAACAACAATCAAAATTAACTAAGTGCTAGGTGTGCCACTGGTATCTTAATATAACAGATGTAGAACAAATTTAGTTTAACTCGATTACTTACTCCCCCAAGTTACTCAAACTTCTCGTTACCAAAGGATTGTAGTAGATGGGTTAAGTCTACTTTAAGTTCTTTTTATTGCCTTGTAAATAAGGACTTTCATTTCATAATCTTGAATGTTCAAAGGGATGGAGTTTAGAGCCCTTTAAGTCATTTGTTTGTTTAAGTTATCCTTAATGAAAGCATATCCATTAAACTAATCAAATGCATATGCAAATGGGATTCTTAAAGTAGAGAAACAAGTGAGAATAACTTGAATACATGCTGAAAAGTGCATTAAGTAATAGATCTACTAATTTAGAGAACAAACAAAGAGCTTTGGATAAGATTTCACCTTGTCTGGCAAGGTTGAACCTCTTGCAATCACTTTTCTTTGAGTTCACATTGATTGTATGCTAAAAAGGGATGGATGGTAAACAGGTTTACACAAGGGAATCAATACTACAATCCTAGAAAGTAGCAAAACTTTTAAACTAGAGAAAGATAGCTTTTCTAAGGAAACTATTGCTAAAAGGATTGAGATCTGAGCTGATTACAGCTTTTGGATGCAAATATGGCCTGAAAGCAGAGTTTGTATGCTTATTTGTTTGATTGTTTAAGTGTCTTTATCCCCGTTGTCTCTTCTTCCTATTTTAGGTAGTTTGGCCCAACTGTTGTAGCTTTTGCTCTTGCCCGAAAACATTTGGAGGGTAATGAGCCATCCACTTATTACTAGCAATGTCACTGGAAAGTGCTCTTTGGCTGGTAGTAGGTTAGTCTCCATCACTTTTCATTTCAATTATAAGCACGTGGCTTGTATCTTGGTTGAGAAGGCTTCAAATTACTTCTGGGCTCGATGTTGGGCTTCGGGCAAGTCTCTATTAATTTGGTACCCTTGGACTTTTCTTTATTTAAGCCTAATATTCAAATAATAACCCAAACAAGGCTATCCTCCATGCAATTCATGCATGCACGGGGTGGTTGGTCAAAGGATGTCCAAGATGCCAAAATATAAAAAAGAAGAGATAAATTTTATCCCCATTAAATGATGATCAGGGTGCCAAATCACAAGAGGGTTTGAAATATCACGACTCTATCCTATTGCTTGGTTTGAGTCGATTGGTGTTCGTAGCTTAGGTGGATAATGCCAAGTGAGGATCATTTATCACAAGAAATATCTCGTATTCATTTTGTTCACTGAGCATACTCGTCCCATAAATACAAAGCTACAGACAATATTCGAGCTCTGTTCAAATAAACACACAAATCTGCTCTACGTAAACTCTCACTCTACACGAAACCTCTCAAACTTTTTGAGAATTTTATTTTACTGTTTTTCCCACCAAAACATCTTCAACTTGGATAAACAGCATTGTGAACGCAACCGTCGACATCTTCAATTTGGACAAACAGCACTAGAGCTATCAGTCAACCGAGGAGTATCTTCAGTTTTGATAAACAACACTGCTTCGAGACCGACTGATTATTTATCCAAGTCTCAGTCAACAAGGAATCTCTAATTCCTTGTTGGAAAAGATTATCCCATTAGCCTTTCAGCAAGTTGGGGAGTTACCAAGCTACGACATTCAGCATATTGAAAGTTCAATATTTATTCAACTTCATAGTAACTAGCAACCTTATCTTCAGACTCTAGAATCCGAAGGCCGAGACGCGTTTCTTCCCCGACCACAGTTGCAATATTTAGAAGTCATTAGCGCGCTCAATGCCACAACAACATTCATTCACTCCCCGACCAACCTCGGCCGACGAGTTGGCACGCCCCGCATTCAACCGAAAGACATAGTTAGCTTATTAGCTATTTGGCTTGCACGCCACATAGGCTAAATAGCTTTTAAGGTCAACAGTCACTAACGATCATTTTTGTCCTACATAGAAAAGAGAGAAAAATCCTAGCTGAACTTCCTAGTGTGCCCAAGAGAATTAATTCAAGTTAATGATCTTGCTAGGTTGCCTTCTCTACAGCTCCTCCCCCCGGGGTCTGGGGAAAGGAACCTTCAAAACAGCCATAGCGAGGCCATTGAAGAGCTCAATTCCCAGCCTTAGAACAGGTCCTTGAGTGTATAAGTGTGGATACTCTTAGAGGCTTAGTACTTAGGGAACCTTTTGTGATCCATAATGAAGCGGAAGAACACAAGCCCAAGGATTCATGTAAGTTAACCTCTTCGCCATCTTTATTTATTGCATTATCGACTACAACCAATCAGATATATAATCTGGATAACAAATTGTATGTTATTTATTATTATTTTCACTGCATATTTAATATTTAAATTAAATTTATCCCAATAACTAGCCCAGAAACCCAACACGGAGGATCTGGACTTTCCTTGAAAACTAAGTATGTATCATCTTATGAAAAGACTGAAAATTAAAAAACCCCTCACTCTTGTTCTTCATCAAATATAGCCATTTCATACAGGTGCAATTACCCACAAATGTCACACCACTTATTACTTGAAACACTAGAGGTTGGAGATGGTCCCCAACTTTCGAAGGTACCAATACAAAAGTGACATCATTTCTCTATAAACTCAAGTAATAAGGAACATGATGACTCTTGGCTATCACTAAGACCAATATAAACAAAATTAGGCATTATATGCTTCATATGGGAAAAAGATGAATGTCTCAGACGCTTTCTCTCCTTCTCTTCTATACATCCTTTCACAAAATAACTTTGTCCACAATGAGTCCTGCTCTTCTAAGGTCCTCATTTGGAGGCTTTGTGAGGACCAAATGTATATTAGCCACAAGATTATAGTAGTCTTTAAAATATTGGACAACTTAATAAACCATAACAAGAAAATGAGTTTTTTAATGGTTCATGGGTTTTATATTGGTTTTGGTTGATTAAGTTGTCAAATATTTTAAGTCTTTGGATACAAACTAATATAATTTTGTGGTTAATATACATTTGGTTCTCACGGGTCTTGATCTTAGGAGAGCATGACTGCATATAAGCACTCTCTCTTGTCATCTATTTGTTTCATCACTTGTACAATCTCTCGTTTCTCCAATAAAAATAAGGCCCGCAAACATATATGTGTCCCATTTCTATTAAAAAGATAGGACAACTGATGGTATAAAGAACAATAAGGATAGCATTTTTCGCCTGATAATCTCCTTGCATTGAATATCATGAAGAAGACGAAAGTTTAGATAGATTAGTCTTCCTGGACATAGTCATAGAATATTAACTTTCATAGAGAATAGTGTTCATTAGTATGCTAATTTTATTGTATAACAACGAACACGATTCCCTCCATGTAGAAGAAGTCTGCACATGCCCTAATTTTATTGCATTTAGACTATTAAATTTTGAGTATTTTTGGTCTTTTACTCTGTCATCCTGCACTATACTATGCTAACTACCCTGCAGGCTAAAGGGCTAATTTTATTTTATTGTCAAAATGTTCCAAGAAACCATCCTTGGGTGCCTTCACATGCCTTGTCATCTTGTGGTATTTACATTATTAATTAGCTTGAATTTAACAATATTATGCTAACTACCCTGCACATACACTCACTACAGTCTCAGCCGATATAATAACTGAGTATAAGGACTTTAATTAATTAGGCTAAATGGTTATATTAAAGGCAGTTCAAAGTCGCTTCATTATTATTCTTTGTGTTTGAGATAGTCGCTTCTATATACCTAGGATCGTAAGACATGTGTCAATAATTATCTTTCAATAGGCAAGCTTTTCATTAGTAAATGACAAATTGCAAAATGGTAAAATTAAGAATAAAAATTATGTGATGTGACCGATGTTCTAATGTCCTATAAATATTTGTACATATAGTCAGAGATATAAGCTCCCACCATCAACTATGAGAGGTAGCTACTGCTATATGCTTCTCTCCTTGGTTTTTCTGGGCTCACTGAAAGAATTTATTCAGTTATGTGGTGCTGATCCCACTGATGGCTTCGTCGATGTTCCGTTAACGGAATATAATTTCGAGTTACAGAAACCGTACGACGTACCACTGGAGAAGCGCTACAGTTGTGTCAATGGAGTAAGGCGTTTGTGGGTCTATGCTGATGACAAGCCCCATAACCCTAGTAGCCAAACCCAGCCACGTACTGAAGTTCGCATACGGGTAACATCTCCCAACTTGCGCTACTCTCTTTATAACATATATGTACTGATATATGTTTATATTCATATTTGGTGAATTAATCAAGTCGAATTTTGACTAAAAGCGTTGTTCAGAGTCACAACTTTACTGATAAATTCTTATGTTGTCTGACGGTTTGATATGAGGCTACTAACCTATATACATATTTCAAATATTCATAAATTGTTAACTGATCGACCAGAGAGAACAGTACTTAATATACATAGTAAGCAATAAATTTTTTTTTAAAATATAAATACTGAGGCATTGATTACATTGATTTTTATCAGACATGTGGATTTACGTTGTTAGACAGTGAGTATGAATTATTGCTCATGTTGACTTATACCAAATGGGTGATCCATATTCATATATAGTCTGCCAACATAAGTCTAGCAAAAAAAAAACGTTTTCTTAAATATGCGTATACGAATTTGTGTGTGCTTTTTTGCTATGCATTTTATACGTTTTATGTAGAACGCTTCTAGAACGGGTGGTCCAGATTCATATACAATCATCAGCTAGACCTAACTAAGTTTTATGTAGGGTCTTGACTATTCATCTGGAATATGGCAATTTGAAGGGTATGGATTTGTACCAAATGGAACCTCTGGTGCTACAGTAGCACAGATCCATGGAGCAGCTCAGGGTGCTACCACTATAATCCTAAGAATCTATAACGGCGACATGAGGTATTATAGTCGAGATTTGGTGGCTACAAATCTTTACGATAAGTGGTTCAGACTTAACTTAATCCATGACGTTGACGGAGGCACCGTGACTGTTTTCATCGACGGAGTCCAGAAATTTCAGGTGAAGGATAAAGGGCCAGGAGACTTGTACTTCAAATGTGGAGTTTATGCTGCACCGACTAACATAAGCTACTACATGGAATCACGTTGGAAAGACATAAAAATATATAAAAAGTGCTGATGATTATATATTCTGCAATGGACCAATTTTATGTATGTTTGTGTTCGATTTACAACCAACTGCCATGAGATGTTTCCATTTCAATGCAATGCAAGCTTCTACAGCTTCAAAGTACATATAATAGTTAGACCATGGAATTTAGGATTCATGTAATGGGGACTGCTTTGTAGAATGCACTTCTGCTCAAAAGTGTTTTCTGTATAAATATGTCAAAATTTTCATTGAAAATCCAAATGCTTCCTGAAAAATGTAGTCATACACAGTCATAAGTAGTTTAATTGTCAAAAAACGCTTCTAATTCCCAATGAAATCCCAAACAGGCTTTTCCACTACAAAGAATAACGACTTAATAGTTAATACTAACTTTTAAGGACGGATATTAAATATGCCCTTTTGTTTTCATATTGGGTGATGTTAGAGAAACCAACTTAAATCATATTTTTGTAAACTACATGATGTGGCAGTTGATGGTGGAACTCACTCTTTAAATCATTAAAGAAAGAATCCAGCCATCAACCGCCATTGATCTACAAAATATGTCTAAAAATATACTCTCCTGAGAATTTAATTTCACATTAGCTGCTGATAGCTCGTTCCTAATGTGAGCTTTTTACGTACTGATATCAATATCAGTAATCTTATATATTTTTTCTTTATGAATAATAGATCGCTTGTGACTGATATCAATGCCTAAAAGAGTTATTGATTTTTTTTTCTTTCATTTATTAAAATAAATGGTTGTGTCAGTAATTGAGTTGGATGGTGATTAACAAATATCAACTCTTCCTCCTTCATACAAGGCCGGCCCTGAGGTGAGCAACTATATATATAAATTTTTACAATTCAAACGCAATAAAAGTATATATAAAAAAATAATAAAGCCATAAACAATTAAAAAGGAATCGGTTGAATCGGTTGAAAAATTATATTATGTAAGTTTAATTAGTACATTTGTATCAAAAACGCGAGACGTGTAATATTTAAGTAATGCTTTACTGATGTATGTACTACTAATTGGTTCCAAAAATAGTCTCTCTTCCAAAATGTTAGACTTGATAATTGGGAATGGAGACTTATTTTTTGTATCGCTTGCTAGTTCTTGTGCAATAGTGAAACAAGTATTTTTAGACAAAATTTTGCTCTCCCTACTGATCCCAAATTAGTTATTATTGCCTACTTCAAAGATTGGCTTCAGGCGAAGATGGTTTCCTCCATAAAGCACCTTCGACCATATGATGTTCTTTATTGGGAACCTCCTCTTGAAGGGTTGTGGGGTCGTCAAATTTATATTGGTGCTGCGGTGTCCTAAAAAAACTTGTCAGGAACATGGCACTAGTACAAAAAAACACTTGTGCAACAAAGCATATTACGTTGAGCAAATACGTTTCACGCGACGTTTACAAAAAAGCGTCACGCAATGACGTTTTGCGCGAAAGGATATTAGGGGACGAAGCTTTCCGTCACGCAAAATTGTTTAGCACAACAAACATCCACATTTGCCTCGTAATGTTTGGAAAAAAAGACAGTAAAATCCTGATTTTTGACACTAAAAAATTGTGCAATGGATCAAATGCGTCGCGTAAAAGGTTTTTGCGTAATGTTTTAGTTCACCTATTACTTTCATATGATCAGGAATCGCAAGAGCATTGATTCAAACAAAGCTATACTGAAGGGAAAAAAAGTTGTTGTTGACGTTTTCATTGTATTGTATTTATGAATGCCTAATGTTATATGGATCTCTAGGATTATATATGTGTGTGTGTGTGTTGTAGAATTAGTGGGTGAATGCCCACTCAAAGGAATAAAGACTTACGAATAGTGTTTGATACTTTCAAAAGTGTCATCATTATATTTGGATGGTTATTGTTACGGGAGTTGCTCTATAAATAGAGCACTCTGTCTGTTATCAAAATATACTGCGAAAGAAAGAATCAAAGAAATAATAACAGTATCCCTCCCTTTCTTTATTTGTCATCCCTTTGTGTTATATCTACTAAAGTTACAGTGTAATATTTTGTACCCGCTTCCCTCCTGTCTCTAGCAAAGTTTATCTCTCTAACTTTTGCCTATTTATAACACGTTATTAGCACGACTCTCTAACCTTAACTAGTTCCCAACTCCATTCACCGAAAGAAAAAAAAAAAAAGCTTCCTCCAAGAATTTTCTTGCTCTTCTTCTTCCTCTGCCTCACCTTCATAATGTTCCATCGCGATGAACTGCTAACACCATGCCTGCTTCTCGTTCTCAATTTAACAATTACTTATATCTTTGATTTCTTGTTTAGTGTAGTTCCTGATTACTAATCCAGTGTTTATTTATGTTAATTTTACTGCTAGCAAAGATGGTGCGATACAATCACTCATCTTGAACTGCAAATTTAATTTTCACTACGATCAAAGATGGTGCGATACAATCACTCATCTTGAACTGCAAATTTAATTTTCACTACGATCAAAGATGGTGCAATACAATCACCCATCTTGAGCTGTAGATTTAATTTTATTTCAATTTTAAGTGGTGCGGTATAATCGTCCACCCTGCTCTGCATATTTAAAATTTGCTGCTATTTAATTTTATTGCAATTTTAGGTAGTGCGGTATAATCATCCACCATGCTTTGCATATTTAAAAATTTTTGCTATTTAATTTTACTACAATTTTAGGTGGTGTGGTATAATCGTCCACCCTGCTCTGCATATTAAAAATTTTCTACTATTTAATTTTATTGCAATTTTAGGTGGTGCGGAATAATAGCCCATCCTATGTTATTTAATGAAAATGGTGCCGTACAATCACCTTCCTCATTAATCATGTAAATCTCAAGCTTGAAGTTTCGAGTGCTTATCATTTTGGCCTGAAGATCAAAATGAAAAATTGTAAGAACTAGAAGTTCTAACACTATATTCCTCCAGAAATACATATTATTGCAAGTTCTTACACATCTCATTTTTCTTTCAAAAAAGAAAATGGCAAACTTGGCAAAGCTTGATTTTGTTGCCATGGACATTACTGGGAATAACTACCTTACCTGGGTAGTAGGTACCAAGATCCATCTAGAGGCAGGGAAATGTGGAGAAACCATTAGGAAGAAAACAGTGCATCTTCTTAAGATCAGGCGAAGACCATGATCTTTATTCGTCGCCACCTTGATGAAGGACTAAAGAGCGAGTATCTAACGGTTAAAGATCTGTTAGCTCTCTGGAAGGCATTGAGAAATAGATACAATCACCAGAAGACGGTGATTCTTCCAAGGGCTCATTATGAGTGGACTCACTTAAGGATCCAGGATTTCAAGTCAGTGGCTGAATACAATTCTGCGATGTTCAGAAGATAAAGCTCTATGGGGAAACCATCACAGAGGAACATATGCTGGAAAAGACTTCCAGCACCTTTGATGCCTCTAATGTGCTCCTGCAGCAACAATATGGAGAGTAAGGCTTCACTGAATATAACCAGCTATATCTATGCTCCAGGTAACTGAATAAAACAATGAGCTTCTGATGAAAAATCATCAGTCCTGACTTACTGGATCTACACAATTTCCAGAAGTGAATGCTGTTTCCCTCGAAGTGAATGCCATAACCTCTGGTGGCAATAATCATAAACGAGGACATGGTCACAAGTGAGGCTAGTGGAACGGGAAAGGCAAGAATCATGGTGTCCAGTTTCATAACCAGGTTTCAAGGCATAATTCAAGCCCAAGCTTTAAAAATATAAATCGCCACAAAGGCAAAGCTCATATGAACAATGCTCCTAGAAACTCTGAATGAGCCTGTTATAGGTGTGGTGACAATAGGCATTAGGCGCTTACCTATCGTACCCCGAAACATCTCGTGGATCTATATCAAGCCTCCCTCAAGGAGAAGGGTGTCAAGACTAATTTCCTCGACCAGGCTAGACCAATGGATATACCTGATCCAGTGTGCAACTTATCAGGGTCGTTGAACACAACCCACCTAGATGTGTAAGACTTCATTGTGGAAAAGGGGAATGAAATGTATCGGTCTGATTGAATCATTTATGTTTGATGTATTTTTATTCTGAACTTGCAGTTTAAAACTTGCATTTCAATTCAATAAAAGTGGCATTTAAATTTCTTTTTATTATGAATAAGTTGTTTCTAACCGTGATCCGCTTTAATCAGAAAGCATGGATAAAAACTATGGTTATTCTCAAAACAAGAGAAATAGTGGAGATATTTGTTTTGCAGATAGTGCAACTACGCATACAATACTTTGAGATCGAAAGTATTTCTTAAGCTTGATGCTTACAAAAGTAAGGGTAACAACAATATCAGGCCAATCAGATGTAATTGAATCCTCAGCGAAAGCCCAGATTATGTTATCAAATGGAACAATATTATCCATACAAAATGCGTTGTATGCTACTCAATCTACTCGAAATTTATTGAGTTTTAAAGACATACGTTTAAATGGATACCACATTGAAACGAAGAGTGCAAAAAATATGAAGTATTTATGCATTACCTCCAATGATACCCCATAAGCGTATATTGGAGAAGTTGCGTGGTGTGTCGAGTGGATTATATTATACATACATAAAGACAATTGAATCACATACTGTCATGAACCAAAAGTTCATTGATTCAAAGGTTTACATGCTTTAGCATGATCGTCTGGGTCATCCAGGATCCACCATGATGCGTAGGATCATTACAAACTCTAATGGACATCCATTATTGAGTAGAGACATTGCTATCTCAAATGATAACCCATGCAAGGCTTGTTCTCAAGTGAAGTTGGTGATTAGACCATCACAACTAAAGGTTGATGCTGAATCCTCATCATTTTTGCAAAGAATTCAAGGGGATATTTGTGGGCATATTCAACCATCTTGTGGACCATTTCGATATTTTATGGTTTTGGTTGATGCATCTACCCGATGGTCACATGTTTGTCTCTTGTTTACTCGGAATGTAGCTTTTGCAATACTTATTGCTCAAATAATTAAATTGCGAGCACATTTCCCAGATTACCCCATTAAGTCAATTCGACTTGATAATGCTGGTGAATTTACGTCTCAAACCTTTGATGATTACTGCATGACATTGGGCATTAATGTTAAACACCCTATTCCTCATGTCCATACTCAAAATGGTCTAGTAGAAGTATTTATCAAGCAGCTTCAATTAATAGCTCGCACTCTGCTCATGAAAACAAAACTGCTAGTTTCTGCATGGGGACATGCCATCTTACATGTTGCATCATTGGTTCAATTAAGACCTATAGCCAACCACCTAATACTCCTCAGTACAATTCGTGTTTGGAAATCAGCCAAACATTTCACATTTACGAGTCTTTGGGTGTGCTATTTATGATTGCACCACCACAACGCACTAAAATGGGATCTCAGCGCATATTGGGAATTTATGTGGGTTTTGATTCACCATCTATCATTAGATATTTGGAACCCTTGACATGTGATATGTTTACACCTCATTTTGTTGATTCTCACTTTGATGAAACAGTCTTCCTGTCGTTAGGGGGAGAAAAGACCGTTCCAAAAGAACGGCAAAATCTAACATGGGTTGTACCCACCTTGTCTCGTATTGATCCACCTAGCACTCAATGTGGAAATGAAGTGAAAATAATCGTTGTTCATCTTCAAAGTATTGCTAATCAAATGCTAGATGTTATGAAAGTGACAAAATATACCAACTACAAATGCACCTACATGAATTGATGTCCCAATTGGACAAAATAAAGTGGGAGCGAATGATTCATCTGGTGCACACCTGAAACGTGGTAGACCCCCAGGTTCAAAAGATTCAGGCCCTCGAAAGAGAAAGACGAAGGCACAATTGAATCCAAATGAAGTCATTCAGGAAGAGAGAATGAATGACAAATCCACAATTCATGTTCAAAAAAAGAAAATGTCCTTGACGATACGCATGTCCCTGAAGAGACAGAGGTACATGAAAGCAAAGAAATCTCCATAAATTATGCATGTACTAATGAATTGTGGGATTGGAATGAAATAATCAACAATGATATGTTTGTATTCGCAGTAGCCACTGAAATCATATTAAGTGATGATATTGAGCCCCGTTCTATTGATGAATGCAAACAGAGACAAGATTGGCCTAAGTGGAAAGATGCAAATTTTGTGGGTTACAAATGGGTATTCACAAGAAAGCGAAATGAGAAAAACGAGATTGCAAGATATAAAGCATGACTTGTTGCACAAGGCTTTTCACAAAGACCTGGAATTAATTATGAGGAAACATACTCTCCTGTAATGGACACAATTATGTTCCGTTACTTAATAAGTTTAGTGGTTTCAAAAACACTTGACATGCGACTTATGGATGTCATCACTGCGTATCTATATGGAGAATTAGATACTAACATATACATAAAGGTCCTAGAAGGACTTAAGTTGCCTGAAACAACTAACAAACCACGAGGTATGCTCTCAATCAAATTAAGGCGATCTTTGCATGGGCTAAAACAATCTGGACGAATGTGGTATAATCATGTCAGTGAGTATTTGATCAAAGAAGGGTATATTAACAATGTCATTTGCCCTTGTGTGTTCATTAAGAAATCCAATTTTTGATTTGCTATAGTGGCAATATATGTCGATGATATAAACCTAGTTGGAACCTCTGAAGAGCTCAATAAAACTGCTAAATATCTGAAAAGCAAATGTGAAATGAAAGACCTTGGAAAAACAAAATATTGTCTCGGCCTACAGATTGAGCATTGTGCTAATAGGATTTTGGTCCATCAATCAACGTACATTGAAAAAATCCTGAAGCGATTTAGCATGGACAAGGCTTATCCACTTAGCACGCCAATGGTCGTTTGTTCTTTGGACATTAAGAAAGATCTTTTCCATCCAAAAGAAGATAATGAAATGGTCCTTGGTCCAGAAGTACCATATTTGAGTGCAATAGGTGCTTTATTGTATTTAGCACAATGTACTAGACCAAAGATTGCTTTTTCAGTTAACTTGTTAGCAAGGTGTAGTTCTGCTCCAACAATTCGTCATTGGAAAGGTGTTAAAGATGTTTTGCGATACCTTCGTTGGACAACAGACATAGGTCTCTTCTACTCAAAGAAATCCACAAATGACTATATACTTGTTGGATATGTAGATGTTGGTTTTCTCTCTGATCCGCATAAAGCCGGCTCACAAAATGGATATGTGTTCACTAGTAGAGATATAACAATCTCATAGCGCTCAACAAAGCAACACTAGTTGCTACATCTTCAAATCACTCAGAAATACTTGCTTTACATGAAGCAAGTCGTGAATGTTCTTGGCTAAGATCAATGATCTATCACATTCGGAATTCATGTGATCTAACTTCAAAGACAGACACTCCAACTGTCATCCATGAAGATAATGCAGCATGTGTTGCCCAATAATATCAGTATCCATCCCTCTCTTTATCTGCCATCCTTTTGTGTTATAGCTACTAAAGTTACAGTGTGATATTTTGTACCCACTTCACTCATGTCCCTAGCAAAGGTTATCTCTCTAACTTTTGCCTATTTATAATAATATATATGGGTTAATCTCAGTTTATTACTCTAAAGTTTCTTGGTTTTTAACATTTGGTACATTTTTATCCCAGAGTAGTACATAAAATTATAATTTTAGGATACTTTCATACATCCGTTAAGGTTGCTGTTAAATTTTTCATTAACTAATTACGTGGCATCCACATGAACAATGATTGGACGCCACGTGGATATTAAAAAATAAAATAATAAAAACTAAAAAATTTTAAATTTAAAAAAAAACTTTTGGGCATTTGGGCCCCACCACTGCACCCATTCTTCCTCTTCCCTATTCGACTCCACCTACTTCTTTTCTCTCTCTCCTTGACCCCCTCACCACGGCCTCGGCCGTGGCTTCTCAGGCGACGGTGGCACAGGTCCTCCGCGACTGTGGCGGTAGGTCGAAGGGTTTGCTTGCTACCTTAGCACAGCCTCGGCATACTCCTCTGCGAAGCTCTGATATTGCTCAAACCCATAAAATGAATTCATACAGTGCTTCAACGATTCAATCGTTATATTATTAATCCTGCAAAGCTTTGGAAGTCTTAAGTATGGCTGGAAAGAAATGGGTCAGGGCAGAGTGGAATTTGAAGTAATTAGAGGTGAACTAGGTTAAGTTAGGGTCTGATTGGGGGGATTAGGGTTGGATTGAATGATGGAAAGTTGGAAATTAGGGGTTAGGGTTTGGTAAAGAGGGTGAAGAGGGGGGAGAAAGAGAGAGAGGCGTCGAGTCCAACTGTTGGATGATGTAGGAAAACAGAAGAAGACCAAATGAGAGAGGGAAAGGTTTTCGGATATGGGAAGGAGAGAGGGAGAGAGAGAGAGAAATAGAGAAATAGAGTGGGTGGAGTCGAAAAGTAAGGGGGGTCGGAATGGGTGAGGGAGAAGACGCCCAAAAGGCTTTTTTTTTTTTTTTTAGTTTTTATTTTTTTTTTTAATATCCACGTGGCACCCAGTCATTGTCCATGTGGATGCCACGTCATTAGTTAATGAAAAATTTAACAGCAACCTTAACGGATGTATGAAAGTGTCCCAAAATTATAACTTTAAGTACCACTCTAGGATGAAAAAACCTTAATGTACCAAATGTTGAAAATTAAGAAACTTTAAGGTGGTAAACTGAAATTAACCCTATATATATATATATATATATATATATATATATATATATAAATGTACATATTCAATTGTTTAGGATGATATATATGGGTGAGTAATGTTATATTTTTATGGTTAAAAAAATTGTATAGATGTCGTAGTTGATCACTCGTTGTCAGGGTGTGACCAATACGCCTTCCGCATCTTCAGCATTTACTGCTGCGACCATGAATGCTCCATTGATTGGGGAGCCTACGCCACTTACTCAGGTTGCTCCCAGGGCATCCTAGGTGCCCGCATCATCGACGTCATCAATGTCTATTCAGTCGCTCAGTGCATGGTGGCCTTACTAATGCCACCGCCATCTGGAGCCCTCTGATCAGACTTCCTCAACATCCACAGTCGAGGGTAGGGGCTCCCAGCCAAGTATTTTTTTCTAATTCTCACTGTGTCGTATTTTTTTCATTTTAAAACTATTATTTTTATGATTATGAAAATTTGTTGGATTGTGAAAATGTGTTGTGGGTGTGAATTACTGTTATTTTACTATTTTCAAGTTTCAGGAAATGATATATTATTAGAGGACGTTCTGTTGAATTTTCGGTAAAAATTTAAGGTTAGGGTTTTTTACCTTTTTTTTTTTTGCAGCTAAAAACCACCAGGGGTCCTAATCGAATGTTGAAGCCGGCTCATAACGTACTTGTGTCCAACGAATTGATCAAGATTACGTATGACCCGCAACGTCGTGGAGCAGCTACCTCATAGCAACATAGCAACATCGCTACCAGCATTGGTTTTGTTATTTGGTGGCATTGTCCTATGCAGTGAGAGCCTTAGGCAAAAATTCCCAAGAAGATGAAGGCAACTGTGCGACATGAGTTGTCGGTTCGTATTTTCATTTTTAGCCTTTATCATTTTTTAATTTTATTTACAAATATTATAAACAAAAATATATTATCTTAATATTATTAACTTTCTTACTATTATTTTATTATTTTCATATTTGTAGTTCAATTATAATCTTAAGGACATATCCCCCGAGGCCACTGCCTACTTAGAGGAGAACTTATCAACCCGATACAAACATTGGAATTGCGAACTCCACACGTATTTTAAGAAATGGGATGATCCATAAATTGCTCGCCTAGAAGGTTGCCCAACTGAGTTGTTGGAGCAACTGGAGGATTGGGAGTGGCTCTGCCAACATTTTAAGGACACAAAATTTGTGGTAAGTATGACACACACGTACCCGAAAGTAGGGCATGCTGGTCGTCACGTGAGTGTGACGTAGCCAAGTGCGCTGTGCGGAAGCAAGGATCGATAACGTAGTACGAATTAATTAAAATCGAATGCTAGCAACCTAGATAAGATAGTGTGCTACAGATATTACAATACTTATACATATCCAGAGCGTACTAGGTCAGTGCAGTCAAGCATGAAATAAAAGAGTTCAATTACACCAACGATGCCCTACATATATCGAATCTGTCAGAAATGCCGGAAGATCCTCGAAGTTGCCAAACTCAGGAATTCAAGCTATCTAGAACCTGGAGGGGCGAAAAAAACAACAAGGAGTGGGTTAGCAAAAACAAATCTTTTCAAAATCATTCTTTTCCCAAAAGTCTAGCCCCTCTCCGTAAAACATGTATAGTTCCCAGAAAATAATACGTACATATATATATCACAAGCTTTTTCAGCATAAAATGTTTTCAAAGTATCTCAATATATGCCGTGCAATGCATTTCAATGCCATCTGAATCTCACAAATAATGCAATGTTATGTATTTCAACAATCGTATCGTTACTAGATATCATCTCAGCCCTCGGCTGTAAATATAGCTCATAACATCTCAATCTCATAATCATATATACTCTGCACATACATCAATATCTCATCATATCATCATCATCATCACTGTATCAATAATAAATGCTCTAGTGCTACAATCACGTGAAGACTGTGCGAATGAACGCGAGTCACCTACATGTCGTACCCACTCAAAAGTGGTCTATACGACAAGACTGTGCACCTAACTTGGATCCAAGGCGAGCATGTGGTGCGGGAGGTGAATGACACGTGAAAGACTGTGCCCATATCCCTGGGCGTGAGCACTAACAATATGTGCAGGTTTATGAGCTAGCATATCACATCATATCTCATCTGTATCAACTGTTCGTTCTCAACTATGCATGTACCTACCTGGCGTCCTCGGCACCAACATATGCATGAAATGTATATATAAATACTCATGCATCAAAATCATGTTATATGCATATCGTTAAAAACGTACTTTTCTTTTAAGATATGATTCTGGGAAAATCATTATATATATATATATATATATATAGGTTATACGGAAAAATAATAGTTGCCCACTCACTGGTAAGTCGCTGGGTCGTAACCCCCGCGTCGAGCCTGGCTATTGTCGTCCTCTGAATACGTCTCACCTATATGAGAAATTACTAAAAATACGTCATTTAAGTACATATACGTAACTACGGAAATAACTTCTCATACATAGCTCAATTTTGGTATTTGGATATACCAACGTGACCTACTCGTCGTCACGAACATCCCCATATTTTTAAAATAATTTTTCTCGGCCCCATGCGCCGGCCACGCGCCTGGCACACTGACGGCGTCAGTTAACGTCGTCAGGCATATTCCTGGAATATTCCGTTAAAGTTAACGGCATCAGTTAACGGCATCAGAATATTCCGTCAGTTTTGACGGAATATTCCATCTCCGTCTCATTTTTCGGCGACTGGTTCACTGGAATTTCTGGAAAATTTTCTAACTTTCATATCTTGTTCATTTTTCATCCTTTTTGACCCATTTTTCTTCCTATTTGCTCCAAATTAAGTGTAGAACATAAATGTACCTTCAAAAACCTTGAAAAAGGTCTTAAATTTCCTCGGGGACAAACTCCAAAACCGGCCAACTCCGATGTACGTGATCCCGACATCCAAACACCTCCAACGAACCACTCCGAGCCTCCTTAGGACCTCTTACAGCTCACTGTGAGCTTGGATTACCCTAAAAATCGACCATTATAAAGTTGATGAATAGTGCTAATTATGAACCTTGATTTTTGGACGTGAAATCGTTGTAGTTCTTACCTGAAAATGGTATGGTTGAGTTCGTATTGGCCTCACGAGCATGAATATGTATTTTGTTTCTTCAATCTACGAGGTTTTGTGTGGTTTTGGTGTACGTTCGTACATAAGGCGAGAGAGAGAGAGATTGTGAGATGAGAGATAAAGAGAGTGTCTGAATTGGCTAGAGAGAGAGAGTGTGTCGGTGAGGGTGAGTAAGGGAGATGTGTGTGTGTCCAAGCTATCTAACACAATAATGTCTAAGGCTCCAATAATTGAGGGCCACCAATTATTGGTCCTCACACAACACACATGCACACGTACATAATCCCCGAATGGGTAATTCCGTCGTTTCACACTTAATAATTAAATATGTCGGGACGGGTCGTCACAATCTACCCATCTTATAAAAATTTTGTCCCGAAATTTCATACAACATGTACATACTAATATTCATAAAATAACCTCGGGTACATCTCTCTCATCTAGTCTTCGGTCTCCCAAGTAGCTTCTTCCGCTGAATGATTCCTCCACAAAACTTTCACCAACCGAACTGTCTTGTTTTGGAGCACCTTATTTTTCCAATCAAGTATCGTCACTGGCTCCTCATCGTAAGTCAAATCTAGGTTAATCTCTAAAGGTTGCAGAGAAATCACATGCGACGGGTCTGAAACGTAATGTCGAAGCATCAAAACATGAAACGCGTTATGAACTCTGGACAACTCCGACGGCAACTCAAGCTTGTAAGCTACTTCACCGACTCGCTCAGTGATCCGATAAGATCCAATGTACCTAGGACTTAATTTACCTTTCTTTCCGAATCAAACCACACCCTTCCAAGGCGATAACTTAAGAAACACCCAATCATCAACATTATACACTCGGTCAGTAGCATGTCTATCTGCTTAACTCTTTTGGCGATCTTGGGCGGTTTTCAGATTAGCCTTAATAACCTGAACATTCTGAGTAGTCTCCTCTACTATCTCAGGGCCCACTAGAACTCTTTCGTCAACCTCTGACCAACACAAGGGTGTACGACAAGGTTTCCCATAAAGTGCCTCGAACGGTGCCATCCCGATACTAGAATGAAAGCTGTTATTATAAGCGAACTCCATCAAATCCAAACGCTGATGCGACGAGTCGCCAAACTGTAAAACGGAATATCTCAGCATATCCTTCAATGTCTGAATAGTTCTCTCTGACTGACCGTCCGTCTGAGGATGATATGCCGTGCTGTATAACAGTCTCGTACCCAATGCCTCCTGAAAAGCAATCCAGAACTTAGAAGTGAATCGAGGATCGCGATCAGAGACAATGCTCACTGGAACGCCATGATATTTCACGATCTTCGATATGAATAGCTCGGCCAACCGATTCAACGAAGACTTTTCCCTGACATGAATAAAATGAGCTGACTTGGTGAGTCGATCAACAATCACCCAAATTCCATCATATCTGTTCTGAGTACGAGGGAGCTTGTACACAAAATCCATAATAATATCTTCCCATTTCCACTGCGGAACGGGAAGTGGTTGCATCAACCCAAATGGCTTCTTCCTCTCGACTTTGACTTGCTAACATATGATGCATCTACTTACATATTCAGCGATTTCTCTCTTCATACCCGACCAATAGTAGAACGGTCGAATGGTATGGTACATTTTCGTGCCTCCCAGATGCATTGCATAAGCTGAAATATGCGCTTCATCTAGGATATCCTTCTTTAACTCTGCATTGTTCGGCCGTACATCCTGTTTCCTTGCATAAGCATACCGTCCGATTCTCTGATTCGTAGGTCTTTCTTCTTACCATCATTCCTCAGCTGAATAAGTTCTTGAATCTCATCGTCGGTCGTCTGGATCTCAAGTATCATGTCGATTAGGATTGGCCTAACTTGGAAACTAGCAAGTAAGGCTTCCTCTCGATTGTCCACCATCGAATTCTCTACTTCCAACTGCACTCCAGTCGATCTCAACTCGGCAAGAAGAAGAACTCGGCTAGCATGAAAAGCATTAATTCTGCCCTGGGACTTCCTGCTAAAAGCGTCAGCTACCACGTTTGCACGACCAGGATGGTACTCAATCGTGCAATCGTAGTCGCTCAGTAACTCAATCCATCGACGCTGGCGAAGATTCAAATCTTTCTGGGTGAAAAGGTACTGGAGACTCTTATGGTCTGAGAAGATCCTGCATTTCTCACCATAGAGGTAATGTCTCTAAATCTTTAAAGCAAAGATAATGGCAGCCAATTCCAAGTCATGTGTAGGGTAATTATTCTCATGAGGTTTTAACTGGCGTGAAGCATAAGCAATCACCATACCATGCTACATCAAAACGCAACCCAAGCCGTTCAACGACGCGTCACTGTAAATCTCGAAATTACCATCATCGTCAGGAAGCGTTAAGACATGAGCATGAGTGAGACAATACTTCAACTGCTGGAAACTCCGCTCACAATCATCATCCCACTCGAACTTAACGTCCTTCCTGGTCAACTTCGTCAATGGTAGCGCCATGATCGAAAAGTCTTTAACGAACCGCCGATAGTAACCTGCCGAACCTCGGTGACAGTTCGTGGCTATTCCCAATTCTCCACAGCCGCAATCTTCTGAGGGTCAACCTGAATACCTTGAGTTGAAACGACATGCCCCAAAAATGCTACTTCGTCCAACCAAAACTGGCACTTACTGAACTTGGTATACAATCGATGCTCTCTCAATTTCTTCAACACCAACGAAAGATGTCGAGCATGGTTAGCCCTTGACTTAGAATACACCAAGATATCGTCGATGAAGACAATAACGAACCTATCCAAATACTGCTGGAACACCTTGTTCATCAATCCCACGAAAGCAGCTGGTGCATTAGTCAAACCAAATGGCATAACCAGAAACTCATAGTGTCCATAACGAGTCCTAAAGGCAGTTTTAGGAACATCGTCACTCTTGATTTTCAACTTATAATAGCCTGACCTCAAGTCGATTTTCGAGAACACACAGACACCTCGAAGTTGATCGAAAAGATCATCGACACGCGGCAACGGATAACGGTTTTTAATCGTCGCCCGATTCAACTGCCTGTAATCGATACATAATCTCAAGGTACCATCCTTCTTCGGAACAAATAGGACTGGGGCTCCCCAAGGCGAAGTACTGGGTTGAATGAACCCCTTCTCAAGTAATTCCTGCAACTGAATCTTCAATTCTCGTAACTCGGCAGGTGCCATTCGATATGGAGTCAATGAGATAGGATTAGTACCTGGCAACAAGTCAATGGTAAACTCCACGTCGCAATCTGGCAGTAATCCAGGTAAATCATCAGGGAATACGTCGGCAAAGTGTCTGACCACTCGAACATCCTCCAAGCTAGCACGAGCATCATCATGAAGTACTACATGAGCTAAGTATCCCTGGCAACCTTTCTTCAACAACTTCTTGGCTCTCACAGTCGAAATAACGCCATGTCTAACTCCGCTACGCTCACCAACAAAATTTATCTCCGGTAATCTAGGACGATGAAAGGTCACTGATTTCCCGTAGCAATCAATCTTGGCACGATTGTAGTGCAACCAATCAGTGCCCAGAATGACGTCAAAGTCAACGATATCTAGCGGAGTGAGGTTAGCAGGCATAACTAGGGGTGGTTTTGGTACATTACCGTACCAAAACCTCTGTACCGATTACCATACCAAATATTTGGTACGACAAAATCTATTACCATTACCGTACCAAACTTTTGGTATACCGAATATCGGTATACCAAATAGTTTGGTTGGTATGGTATGCCAATGGTAATTACCACTTTGTTTTACGCCACTTAGTTTGCCCAAAATCTAATATTTTTCTAACCTAATTCAAAGCCCAGAAAATATACATAGTTTGACATATATACACAATTTAACCTAATTCAAGATTTTTTACTATTGTATGTCAAAGTGGTAAAAACTTAATAAATCATAAGACAAGATTTCTATAGCATGCTGAGACTCAAATGAACCAGAAACGTAAGACAGCAAACCACAAAAAATGTCAATATCCATAGCTGTGCTCGACGACTGGCTTGCTGATTTGAACCCACAATCCAAGGTGGTAATACCCAATGCATATGTTGTGCCCTCACTTGGAAGACAAAGTCGCCGGAAACGAGAAACGAAGATGAATCGATGAGAGAGCTGCGACGGCGGAACAAGCCCTAGGTTTCTAATGTGTCGAGCAAGGACCAGAGTGAGAGACTAAAAGTGTTTGGTTTGTGGAGATTTTAGGAATAGGATAAATGAGTCAAAGTGTCAAACGACATAATATAATAATGCATAATACATAATACATAATTATATATATATATGAATAAATATATAATATAATATTAATAATATTGGTAACCGGTAGGTATGGTATACCACCGGTACTAGTTTTGAGTACCAATACCGTACCGAAACAGTATGGTATGGTACAAATACCGTACCATTACCAGTGGTACAAATTTTTTGGCACAACTTTGGTATGGTACGGTTGGTAATACGGTAGGTATGGTAATGTGGTAAAAAATTCCACCCCTAGGCATAACCACGTTCTCCACTATCATGGGACATTCTGGGTATACGTAATCCACATAACATTTTTCCCCTCTAGGCATAACAAACTCCAACTCATACCCCAGGGGTGATGATTGAGGTTGAGTCAGTTGAGCAAATGTATGAGAAATCACAGAGTGTGTGGCACCACAATCAATCAATACTCTAGCATAATGACCGAGAATATTTAACGTACCCATAATCAGATCCGGTTGTTCTGAGCGTCCTGTAGCGATAGGTTATGGATACGGCCCTGTGACTGCTAACGTCCTCCTCGACCTCGATTTGCGTGCATCCCACGCCCTTGAGGGTTTCTTCCCTGGCTAGACTGCCCGGCCTGTCTCGACAATCCAACACCACTAACTGCAGCATCCACCTGCTGGGGCTGTCCCCCCGAATACCACTGAGAACTACCGGCTGCAAACTGCTGATGGGGCTGATATCCACCTAAATATGGCTCCCGATGAGGCATATATCCTCCGGAATACTGCTGCTGGGGCGGCATATATCCTCCGGAATACTGTCCATATCCGCTCTGGTGGTAGGGATTCATGGGGTACTGAGGCTGGTACTGGTCCGATGAATACGGAATAGGATCCCCCGAGTAGTGGAAAGCTCCTCCACGTCCTGTCTGTGCATAGCCGCTAAGCCCTGAATACTGTTGCACTGGCGCTGGTGGCATAACAGGCTGCTGAGGTCTCTGCTGGTTCTGAGGGCAGTTCTTGGCCTGGTGCCCATCCTGACCACACGTGTAACATCCGCTCGTACCATGACGACAATCGCCATAGTGCCGGTTGTTGCACCTACGGCAAATCGGAGTACTGTTTCTGCCAGAGTTCCCCTGCCTCTGGAATCTGCCGCTACCGAAGAATCTACCACCGCCCCTCTGTCCGGTGGCGCTAAAACCTCCACTCGATGAACTCGAACTGGCCCCACTTTGTTTGAAGTTCTGAGTCTGACGGGGTCCCTGCAAGTACGGGTCTTTGCCCTTATTGTTCTTACCCTGGTTGGTATCCCTATCGTCATCACTGTCACTCGGCAAGTTCTCCGAGTCCTCAATCTGCAGCAATACCTCGTAAAACTCGTGGTAGGTGGAGCAGGGAATCGCTGTCGCAATAGTACGCCACTTCTTCTTAGTACCCAGTTTAAATCGACGTAACATCTCTACCTGGTTAGCAGCGACGTCCGGGTGATAACGCGAGAGATCAATGAAGGTGCGGTAGTAATCATTCGTAGACATCTTCTTCTGCTTAAGTCTAGTAAACTCTTGTTTCTTCCCATCAATGTAAGCTGGAGGGATGAATCTTCTGTAAAACAGCTCCTTGAATACCCCCCAATCATTTGCCTCTTCCTCTGGCATCTGCTTAGCCAATTCTGTCCACCAAGTAGCTGGTTCCTTGGCCAAAAACCGTATAGTCGTCTCGACCCACTTATTTGGCAGCAGACTCCCCTGATTCGTCAAGATATTAAAAGTCTTCTCTATGTGCATAAACCATTTTTCGGAACCCTCGGGCCCCTCAGACCCCACCAACGGGGTTATCTTCAAGTTGTGTACTGACTCAAGAAGGGTCCGCGAAGGTGGGCAGATCACTGACTGCAAGGCGTTAGCAATAGCTTCCCCTATCTCTGCTACACTAGGGAAACTAGGTTCCCCAACATGACGAGGCTCTCGACGAGGCGGCATAGTTCTGACAGAAAACATCAAGTTATTAGAAATTTCACAAAATATGCAAGACTGCAACCTAGGGCTCTGATACCAAGCTGACACACCCATACCCGAAAGTAGGGCATGCTGGCCGTCACATGAGTGTGACGTAGCCAAGTGTGCTGTGCGGAAGCAAGGATCGATAACGTAGTACGAATTAATTAAAATCGAATGCTAGCAACCTAGATAAGATAGTGTGCTAGAGATATTACAATACTTATACATATCCAGAACGTACTAGGTCAGTGCAGTCAAGTATGAAATAAAAGAGTTCAATTACACCAACGGTGCCCTACATATATCGAATCTGTCAGAAATGCCGGAAGATCCTCGAAGTTGCCAAACTCAGAAATTCAAGCTATCTAGAACCTGGAGGGGCGAAAAAAACAAAAATGAGTGGGTCAGCAAAAAAAAATCTTTTCAAAATCATTCTTTTCCCAAAAGTCTAGCCCCTCTCCGTAAAACCTGTATAGTTCCCAGAAAATAATACGTACATATATATATCACAACCTTTTTCAGCATAAAACGTTTTCAAAGTATCTCAATATATGCCGTGCAATGCATTTCAATGCCATCTGAATCTCATAAATAATGCCATGTTATGTATTTCAACAATCGTATCGCTATTAGATATCATCTCAGCCCTCGGCTGTAAATATAGCTCATAACATCTCAATCTCATAATCATATATACTCTGCACATACATCAATATCTCATAATATCATCATCATCATCACTGTATCAATAATAAATGCTCTAGTCCTACAATCACGTGAAGACTGTGCGAATGAACGCGGGTCACCTACATGTCGTACCCACTCAAAAGTGATCTATACGACAAGACTGTGCACCTAACTTGGATCCAAGGCGAGCATGCGGTGCGAGAAGTGAACGACACGTGAAAGACTGTGCCCCTATCTCTGGGCGTGAGCACTAACAATATGTGCAGGTTTATGAGCTAGCATATCACATTATATCTCATCTGTATCAACTGTTCGTTCTCAACTATGCATGTACCTACCTGATACTTACCTGGCGTCCTCGGCACCAATATATGCATGAAATGTATATATAAATACTCATGCATCAAAATCATGTTATATGCATATCGTTAAAAACGTACTTTTCTTTTAAGATATGATTCTGGGAAAATCATTATATATATATATATATAGGTTATACGGAAAAATAATAGCTGCCCATTCACTGGTAAGTCGTTGGGTCGTAGCCCCCGCGTCGAGCCTGGCTACGGTCGTCCTCTGAATACACTTATATGAGAAATTACTAAAAATACGTCATTTAAGTACATATACGTAACTACGGAAATAACTTCTCATACATAGCTCAATTTTGGTATTTGGATATACCAACGTGACTTACTCGTCGTCACGAACATCCCTATATTTTTAAAATAATTTTTCTCGGCCCCACGCGCCTAGCACACTGACGGCGTCAGTTAACGTCGTCAGGCATATTCCTGGAATATTCTGTTAAAGTTAACGACGTCAGAATATTCTGTCAGTTTTGACGGAATATTCCATCTCCGTCTCCTTCTTCGGCGACTCGCCGGCCGCTGGGGACTGGTTCGCTGGAATTTCTGGAAAAATTTCTAACTTTCATATCTTGTTCATTTTTCATCCTTTTTGACCCATTTTTCTTCCTATGTGCTCCAAATTAAGTGTAGAACATAAATGTACGTTCAAAAACCTTGAAAAAGGTCTTAAATTTCCTCAGGGACAAACTCCAAAACCGGCCAACTCCGATGTACGTGATCCCGACGTCCAAACACCTCCAACGAACCACTCTGAGCCTCCTTAGGACCTCCTAAAGCTCACTGTGAGCTTGGATTACCCTAAAAATCGACCATTATAAAGTTGATGAATAATGCCAATTATGAACCTTGAGTTTTGGACGTGAAATCGTTGTAGTTCTTACCTGAAAATAGTATGGTTGAGTTCGTATAGACCTCACGAGCATGAATATGTATTTGTTTCTTCGATCTACGAGGTTTTGTGTGGTTTTGGTGTACGTCCGCACATAAGGCGAGAGAGAGAGATTGTGAGATGAGAGAAAAGGAGAGTGTCTGAGTGTAATTGGCTAGAGAGAGAGAGTGTGTCGGTGAGGGTGAGTAAGGGAGATGTGTGTGTGTGTCCAAGCTATCTAACAAAATAATGTCTAAGGCTCCAATAATTGAGGGCCACCAGTTATTGGTCCTCACACAACACACATGCACACGTACATAATCCCCAAAGGGGTAATTTCGTCATTTCACAATTAATAATTAAATATGTCGGGACGGGTCGTCACAAAGTATGCACATAATATGTTAATAATAATTTATTACTATGTTAGTTATTTTTAAAAAAACTTTTTTAATATTTTTTTTCAAATAGTTGCACTAACATGTATATTGTGTGTTTAACAAAAGAAATTTGTTGCTGGCAAGAAAGCTCAGGCGTCAAAGACATTTCTCTATCGTTCTGGTTCAATGCCCTTCTCCTATAGGGTTGAGGTGCAACATCAGGTAAAAGTAATATTGATTTTAGATTTTATACAATTTTTTTTATTATGATTAACAACATATTCTTAATTTTTTTTTATTCCAAAGGGTTCTAAGTTCTCAGAGCTCGACATGTTCAAGGATGTTTATATTCGACCCGACGATCAGACTGCTGATCAGCTCAATGTAAGTATATGTAATTGTTATTATTCTTATATTTATGAATCGTTCAAATATTAATACATTTTTATTAAATATTAGATGTTTTTTTCCTTATTATTACAGTGTACTACGATGCTCTTCTCCAATAAGCGGCATGGTAGCTTTCCCCAGAGACCCCAATTAAGGATGTCACTGTACCCGAGGATGTGGGTCTTTAGATCCTGACTAAGACCCTAGATCAGACACTTGGTCGTCATCATGGCAATGTTGTTCGAGAGATAGGAAAGGGGCGAGTTAGTAAGATGAGTGCCTCATCTTCCAGACTGACCGAGGGACGGGTCGTCGCCCTCACGGAGAAAGTGACAACCTTGAAAGCCCATATTGCGGCCTGGAAACCCAGGTTGCGGCCTAGATTGCAGCCAAGGACAAGAAGATGAGCATGATCTTACGAGCCTTTGAGTTGTCCGGCCTCCAAATCTTGATGCCAGCACCTGATCCTACTCCACCTTTGACCTCCCAGCCATTTCGCCCAACCGATTCTCAGTAACCTGATGCATCAAACCCAGACGACTATTTGTTGTAGGTTTTTTTTTTATATTCGAACAACTTGTACATACATTTTCATATATTTTATAATTAAATATTTTTTCTAGATTTATTAATTATTGTTTATAATTTAATTAAAATATTTATAAAAATTATATAAAAATAACAATACATTTGTGCAACGAAGGCGTAAGCTATGTCGCGCAAAAGGGCTTTGAGCGACGTCAGTAACCTACGTCGTGCACCTATCTTTACAAGACAACGAGAGTAAGCTACGTCGGTTAAAGATTTTATGCGATGCATGTTATTGTCGTCACACAAAGACCTTTTGCATGACGTTGCTTACACAATCATTGCGCAAACCCTTCTTTTACAACCTTTGCGCAATGGGAACAGTGCAACGAAGGTTTCGTCGTGCTAAGTCTCCAGCGACGTTTTTTGTCTTTGCGCGACAAACTGTGCTTCGTCGTGCAAACTGTTAATTGTAGTAGTGTGGGTTTCTGGCTTTTGTTCTAATCTTAGTCAATGTGTGATTCTATGTGCTAAAGTTTGGTGTGTTTTTATTAGGCTGCAATTTGCAAAGGATAATGGAGTTGAGAAGATTATAGTAGAATCTAATTTTGCACTACAATTCATTTTAAATGCAAAAGTGGATAATCACTCTTTGGGAAGTTCAGTACTGAATGGTCGTGCCTTTGTGCACCAAAGTGATCTTGTGAAATTTGTCATATTTACTATGAAAAGAATTGTGTTGTTGAAGAATTGGCTTGTCTGGGTTTGTCATGCAATTTGGGTCCGATATTTTTTTTAGCAAGCTCCTCCTTCTTGCCTGGTTGCCAGTTGCAGATATAGTTGGGGTCTCATGGATGTGTGATATTCTTATGTAATCTTTCCTTTTCTTTTGGGCTTATGCCTCACCGTCAACAAAATAAAAAATAAAATAGACCCATACAGTGCCAACCTTAAGCCTATTTATCATAATTGACACATCCCGACCCGGTATGTCCACTTGGACTCCGAATCAAGCTGTATTGGCCAACACCATGAGGGTGACAAAGCCATAAAGTGTAGTGATGTGGAAAATATGAATAAATTTAAACCTAAAAGTGCCTAAATATGAGAGTGCGCTTATGAAAGGGAATGAACCCATTTCACACATGATGTCAGATCATAAATAAAGTACAGTAAGGTAGAAGAAGAATTATACCATCGGGAGTATTCCCATAGCAACGTTTTGCCAAAAAGTCCCCATCGACATGGAAGCTCTACTACTAAAAGTTGAAGGGCGAAAAATAAAGGTGAGTGGGCCTAAAAATAAAGCTTTGTAAAAACCTTTTGGAAAATATGATAACCCATCGCCGTAAAACAAATATAGTTTTCAAAATATATATACTAAGTATAGTATGAAAATACTTACCGTAGCCTGCAATATCTCACGAATTCAATACGACACATTATTTCATAAATAAACCCCTGACATCTGATAATCTCATAACCTCGCATAAGAAACATATCATATTGAGTGCTCATTGACATATGCGGACACATGAGTTCATGCAAAGGTATTCTGACATGAATAGGACTGGGTGTAATAATGATTTACGCTCTAGTACTACAATCACGTGAAGATTGGTGCTATATGCATCACATACAAGTCTTAATTGCCCATAGCAATCTAGGACAGGACTGGCACCTATAATGGATCCAAAGTAAGCATACGGTGCGATGTGAACATACACGTGAAAGACTGGCCCTGGCCTCGGGCAAATACTAACACCAGTGCAACAAACGATGAGCAGATAACGTAAATATGATCATGCAACAGTAAATCTATAATTCTAGTCAACATAACACTATTCATGACCACAAATATAACTAAGACATTCCATAATAATATGTATACATGTGCGTCCCATAGGATTCATAATGATCTTATAATTTTCATAATTCCGACAATTCTTATAACTACAATTTAATTATGGCATCATGTGGAAAAGGCATTATTAATATATGTATGGAAACTCAAATAATATATATACTTTATAAAAGAAAAGACGAACTCACAGATACTTGCAAATTTGTAGCCGTTCGAACTAGGAAAGTCGGAGTCTCTGATAGTAATCGCACCTAAGCATAGTATTAGGACCCATTAATAAAATTCAACTAAAATGATTAAATTTGGAAAAAGAAAAAAAAAGTGCGAATTTAGAATCAGAGCATCGAAATACACTAAGGGGGTATTGGACAAATTTGGTAAAAAGTCAACGAAAACGGTCAATCGAGCCGCCTTGACAGTCAACTACATTAAACTTTAGAATTTCATTAAATGAATGCCAAAAACGGAGGATTTCCAAGAAATTTTCAAAAAAGTTAACAAAAGTTGACTAACCGTCAATAATACTTAACAAAATATTCTTTCAAATTTTGAATGGATCTGGATCCAAGTCGAATTTGGCCGACAGATCCGGGTTGGATATGGCCCACGAATCCGGGTTTGGATTTCCTTTTTTTTTTTAAATGAATCAGGTCGATCCATTCCCAGTCGCGGGTCTGGTCACTGGTTTCTGAAAAAATATGGCCGAGAAACTTTCATGGCTTCAATTAGCTTTAAAACTCAACCAACATTCACCATTTAAAAACCTAAATGAAGCTTGGAGGGTAGGGATTCACCATTTAAAAACCAAAATGAAGCTTGGCCAGAAAAGGTTTGCAATACACGGGTCATTCGAGGGAAAACTGGAAAATAGTTTTCCCAAATTATTTTTGTCACAAAACCTACCCAAAATCACTTATCACACTTAGATTTACACTAAGCAACAAGAGATATTCATCCCAAGGTATTTCCGACTCACCTTCATCGAAAATTTACGACATCTCATCGGTGCCGGTGGTGGATGCATCACGGTTTGACTGCATCTGTGCAGTGAACGTAGGGAGAAGAAAGAGGGCCTCAAGGTTTGAGATGAAGAGAAAGAGGAAGAACTAGTGAGGGCTAGGTGGTCGCTGGCCTCGACGCCGGTGGTTGCAAGGGAAGAAGAGATCTAGAATGAGAGATACGGGAGAGAGACTGAGAGAAGAAGGAAGAAAGAGGTCTGAGATAGTGAAGGAAGATGGACATGCGGCAAAGAGAGAGTCGAGAGTTTAAGATGTGTGGGTCCCACGGGTCAAGAATAAATTATTAAAATATTTAAAATATTTAAATAATAATATAAAAATATAAAATAGTAATTTTTACAAAAGTATTTTTTTCGTATTCGTAGTTTCATAAAATCTTCGTCTTATCTCCAAATTCAATTTCGCTTACGGCTACGCCATTCGTACCGTCGAGTACTTCAAGAATACGGTAAAATAATAGCTTGTACGCGTCAAAAATTGACAGTCAACGAAAATCAACAATCTCACCATTAGGAGTATTTTCATCGATTCACTCTTTTAAATTTATAAAATCGTAAAATTAGCGACGTGTTGTTACAATAATGAGCTCATAAATTCTAAGCCCATGCATTGCCATTTTTTTAGAACAATATTGGGGAAATAGAAATTTAGCTAAATCACATAATTGGCAATCGATCGATCATAATTAGGTATCGAACTCATTATTTATAAGAATCAAACTTCAAAATATAGAATCAAACTTTAAACCTACATACAAATGAAGATGAATATCACTAGATCATAATGGTTTTGATAATATTTTTTATTGGGTAAAACTTAGGGTCTAGGTTTAGTACTCGACGGTACTAAAAATCTCCATTTAGCGTCGTCTAGGTTCAGTACAAGTATTAGAGGGCTGGCTATCGCCCCAATTAATCTGTAGGCGTTTGAAAATTAAGAAATACGCCTAGACCTGCTTAGGCACCTGCCTAGTCCGTTGAGGCACCCACTTAGGTCGCGACTCTCACTTAAGCAGAAAATATATAATTTTCATGCTGTATTTTATTTTTTTAATAAATTGTAGGAGACTTGTTGAATGCTTGGATAGATACTCTTTTTATTCTAGTTCTCATGTTTTCAATATGTTCTAATACTTTCTAATCTATATGTCATTCTATTTTTTTATTTATATATCCCAATACAATTATGTATTTTTTAGTATAAACATGCACTTATTTATACGATATATAATAAGTTTACTTAAATCCAACTAGGCCCCCGCCTAGGCTCTAGGCCTCAGTACACCGCTCAACTAGCACCTAACATCATTTAGAGTCTTACCTATATCCCAAATAAACAATAATACACTTGCATATACATTCAATATTTAATCCTTTTGGATTAGTGAAGGCAAGCTAACGTTAAGATTAGGAATATAAAATCCATTGTCTTTAACCATGGCAACGTAACAAAAGGATGTAGAATCTTGGTTCAAAATTTTCTTTGTTGATATAAACTGTATTCTTGACTACTCAAATTTACAGAAAGATGACTTCAAACTTCGGTGCAAAAGGGGGTACACTACCTTGGCCAACAGGTGAATTCATAATCCACATCCAGAACTTTGATAAACCAGAAAAACACATGAATAGAAATTAATTATCATGTTATTTGTTCCTATAAATCATGATCGGATCATATTTATATACATTTTTACATCAAATTCACTCGTCTTTTCTTAGTTAGTTCGTTTTATTTTGAGCTATTTACGTTATTTTTATGTTTTATAAGAATTTATCAAGCTAAGAAAATAAAAATAAAATAAGTGAAGTGTTAAGTAATAAATTCGTGTAAACTATCTTACCTGTTGAATTAAACTTATCATTTAGAAAATAATATATATATATATATATATATATATATATATATATATATATAATGTGTGAGTGTGTGAAGGAAGCTGGCAAGCACTCGGGAGGAATCAAAGAAAAACAAAACAGAAAAAGTGCTAAGGGAATGATGGACGGCCATTTTCAAAAGAGAAGTGGAGAGTACTCGGGCAATATATTTTAAAAAGGCAGGAGTGCCTGAGACAGAGGGATAAGAAGAGAAAATAAAATAAACAAAAAGAAAGGAGGCTTCCTCGGTGCTGCCAGCTTGGCGAAGTGAAATAAGAAGAATTGAGAGGCAAAAAGCCTCGGGAGCACTGAGGCACGGAATAAATAAGCAAGGCGAGGAGAAAAGAATTGGCAGCAGAACATGGCATGCAGTCGGTGGAAAATAAAATTAAAAAAAGAAAAAGAAGAAGAACGTAATGTGGGAGCTCACTCGGTGGAATCGGTGGAAGTGGAGAATAAAGGAAGTCAAAGGTGGAAGAGTGAGCTACCTCTGGGCAGCGTGCGGACAAGAGAAAATATTTAAAAAAACACGGGTGAGAAGCAGATACAAGGAGGCTACGGTCTCCTGGAAATAAAAGAGGGAGATAGAAACCAGAGAGGGGGAGCTCCTCGGAGGGCTGCCTTTGGCAGCAAGGGGGATCCAGAAAGAAAATATAAAAAAAAAAAAGGAGGCAGCTCAGAAAGCAAAGCTGCCTTTGCAGCTTAAGAAGAAGCGCACCACGGGAGGAGGGCTGCCTTCCAGGCAGCTTGCAATAAGCCAGGAAGAGAGAGGCACGGGGCAGAAGGCCATCGGTGCAATCAGACAGGGACGTGGGGAAGCTGCCAAGTGGCACAGGAGGGCAGCGTCCATTTCAGTGAGCAAGGCAGCGGCAGTCTGAGAAGCACAGAGGTGCACAGTGGGACCGAGAGGCGCCAAGAAGAAGGCAGTGCACAGAGACCAGCTCACGGTGCAAAAAGGAACAAACCTGTGCACTCTCATATTTCGGTTTAATCCCTCCAAACTTATATTTTATTTCTGTTTAAATTATAAATATGTGTAATTAATTTGTTTTGGCTAGAGGATAATTCAAAGCCATGAATATATTTGTAATTTGAATTGATTACCTTCAGTTGTGATTCAATTTGCTTAACTGCTTAATTGATAACTTATTTGTGTATGTTAATTAAGGATGCATACTTAATTTACATGCATGAATTTGATGCTAGAATATAAGTGAATTTCACCTAATCGTTATGAACTTATATTTTATATTCATGAGTAGTGAAGGTTGCCATCCACAATCGTGTTAAGTAAATTCTTGGCAGGAGTATCATGCTTTTCATAGTTACGAATGTCTCGTCAGTACTTATAGTTTTCACAAAGCTTAATGATCTTTGATTGTATCTCTATTGTGCTTTTCACGTAGGGGACTTTTAGAGAATGTGTTGAATTGTTGTATGATGTTCATCCAATTCAATAACTTAAGGAAAACTTGAAGATTAAAAAAGTGCTGTTCACGGTTAATCTGGAGTATTGAGATTTATAACTTATTGAAAGAACAACTGAAAATCAATTTAGATTGCATTTGTGTCATGTGTGGAGAAGAACCCTCTAGCCAGTCCGTCGCCCATCTGTTCACCTTTATTTTATGTTTTTGTCAATTTTATAATTTATTTAAGTTAATTTATGTTTCGTTAAAACCAAACCCCCCATTATTAAATTATTTTATTTTATTAGTTTTCATTGTTTTTAATCTTTTAATTCAATTTCCGTCCATTTTAATTTCCTAGTGTCTAGATTGAGTTAATTTGAGTGTTTTTATTATTTTGAATCATTTTAAGTGTGTTTCGAGTTTTTAGCTTAGTTTGTGTTTTCTAGAATCTTGAGTTGTTTTGAGTCTTTTGATTTGTTTTAGTTTATTTGTTAGTTTTATTTTGAGTTATTCTAGTTAAGTGTTTTTATTCTATTTTTGTGTCCCTAAGTCTTATTTAATATTTTTAAATTAATTTAGAGTAGATTAGCAATCCCTCCTAATCCCCGGCCTAGAACGATACCCTACTTACATCTATACTACATCTGTCAAAAAGAGGGTTAAATTTGTGCGGTTTAAAATCTCGTCAAATCACTGTTCTAAAAATTACAGCCTAGCGCCGCCTAGGCACTAGGCAGTTGTTCACTGCCCCGGTTAGTCCCTAAATGTTTGAAAATTAAGAAAGTGAGCTTAGACTCGCCTAGGTGCCTGCCCACCCCACCTAGGTTGGGACTCTCACTTAGACATAAAATTAATAACTTTCATTTTGCATTTTATTTTTTTAGTAAAATGTAAGAGACTTATTAAATACTTGGATGAACACTCATGATACGCTTGTTTCCCATGTTTTCAATTTGTTCTAATACTTTGTAATCTGTATGTCATTTTATTTGGTAATTTATATATATAATTATGTGTCTTTTTAAGTATAAATTAAATAAGCACTAATTGTACAATATTTAATAAAATTACTTAAATCCGCCTAGCCACCTAGATGTTAGGCTGCAGTCCGCCATCTGACTAGCCCTTAACCTAACTATAAATGGGTTTTCCAAGTTCCATAATGTTTATACATTGCATGAAAAGAATTTCTTGTACTACAAGTCGTTTTGCTTCTTCCTAGTGATCCTGAAATACCACTGTCTTTGTGCTGCTGATCCTACCAATGGATTCACCCTAGTGCCATTGACGGAAGACAACTTCGTCTTACAAAGACCATATAACGAACCCCTGGATGATCGTTACAGTTACAAGGATGGGGTTCGAAGTTTTTGGAAATACAATCATGACAAGCCCTTCAAAACTGACAGCCGAGCTCAGAGCTGCGCGTATTGGTATACTCCTTCCTACCATTCTAACTAGTTGCCGAACTTGGGGGTTTTGTTGCAGGCGCATGACTATTCTTCTGGAATTTGGCAATTTGAAGAACATATGTGCCAAGCGATACTTCTGTGGTTACAACTGTGCAGATCCATGGTGCAGCTGAGGAAGCTACATCTCTACAGCTAAGGATGTACGACGGAGATATCAAATACAACCTCGTAGCTACTGATCTCTACGACAAGTGGTTTCAAGTAAACATAATCCACAACGTTGACAAAGGAAAGATAATAGTTTTCATTGATGGTGTCAAGAAGTTTGAGGTGAAAGGTCAAGGACCAGGGGACCTGTATTTCACATGTGGAGTGTATGCCACACCAGAGAATTCGAGTAACTACATGGAATCAAGGTGGAAAGAGATCAACTTTACAAAAATGACTGGAATTAGTAGAATATTTGTATTAAGTAGCTAAGTGTGTTGTTACAGTGTATCTACCGGTCCATATGGAATACAAAGCTACGGTTTTAGTTGAACTCGTATAACTCTTTCGCCCCCTTCTACTTCAGTTATAGTAAGACTGTACCAGTGCAAATCATACAGGATTCAGTAGCACTTTCATAATCCATACAATCATTAAATCCTATTACTCAACCTGCCTATGCAAGATGGACAAAATGCTGAAATTCTCTGGCAACCAATGTTGCTAACTATTTCGACTCCTACAAGCAGTTTCTAGAATGTCTCGCTATTACAGTGCTCTAACTATTTATACAATCTGAGCAGAGTTCAAAGACAAGCAAACATCAGTTTGTATTTCTCTCTGCCTTCAAACACATTGTTCAATTTCTTACAGGATTCAAAACCCATAAATATGTTGTATTATTATTCGTTCTGTGATGATATATAAAAAGTCAAGAAATAGAACTGGGAAAGATCTCAAGAACCGCACAGAAGTACACACACACACACACATATTCACTCATATACAATAATAATTGGCTTACCAGCTTGAGGCATGTGGTAGTTGTCGAGATGTAAAAACAAGTCCCTTAATACCAAAGCAAGCCAAAACTTGGACCTATCCAGTGTCCCTAAGATAAAGAGTGCTTGCAAACCAAGATTGGGGTACACAGCATCAAAATGACAAAACTATTATCATTTGACTTCAGCAAATCTTATGCAGAACCACGTACTTATATTTCTCAGGTCAATGAAAATTGATACAACACAAACTGAAGCAAACAATGAAAAAATTGATATAAATAATTGATTCGATTCAGCATAGCTATATTCTCACTTTGTCAGTTATACTAACTGAAACGAAATTCGACTTTTTGTAATTCTCTATACCCCAAGCTGTGAGAACCCTAAGCAATTTATCGATCAAACCCACGCAGGGAAGCCATAAATGAAATGAATGAAACGCCAAAACTGAATTATGAATATAAAAAAAATTAAAAAGAAAAACATATCTGTACAACAGCACAAGACGCAGCAAGAATCCTACACACCACAAGGCAGGCAGCACCACTTCTGAAGTTGAAGAAATAACCATACCATAGGGCTTGGAAGCTCATCTTCCTCTGAAGATGCAGGTTGCAATGGTAACTCAGGAGGTAACTGCCGGTGAAATGCATCAACTGCAGCTGCAACACCATCTTCATTCTCTATCAACTTTGCTATTTCTAGTACTCGAGATTTAACCTAAGATGGTTTCAATTCCTGGTTAGAACGAATGCCTGGTGTGCTACGTTGCTGCACTATTTTCTCACTAACAGACTAACCACATGACTTACACTATAAAGAGGAAAGCTTACCAATTAATAGCATGAAATTTTTAACATATCATATTTGTTTTCATTTTTTAATCTATTTCCAACTGAGCAGTGATGAGTAGTGCTGATGAATAATTGAAGGATTGTATCTGATTCTCTAATTGCTTAAGTGTTTGGTAAGGAATAACTGAAACATTATTAGCCCTTTTTTTCTTTTGCAGAGATTGCAAGACTTATATGTGTTAATTATTTGTGGATATTTGATTTGTTTCTGTCCATTGTTCCATGATTGCTTGGTTTCCGGTTCTTCTCAGTGTGTTCTCATGCTGTCCGCATTATGTTTTTTGTGGTACGGTCTAAATTCTGAGTACTGTTTCCTATTTTCAGTAGTTTGTGCACTCCTGAAGGCTGTCTTTTGGTGCAATCAGATTTTAATAAACAAAGTGAACAACATAAATTTTAATTGAAAAAAAAAAACACATGAAAACAAGAAAGAAAGGAACGGATTTAATCTAACCTGGTAATGTTTCAGCTAATGCTATTACTGTTAAAAGTGTAGTCACAAGGCTTCACACCTTCTGACTTGTTAGCTAATACATCGTTAGCTCATTAATTAACAGCTTAATCTTTTGGGGTTCATTGGTTGTCTATCACTGACCAATAAAAACACACACCACTCACACTCTCATTCACGTGTAATTGCTCTGTGAATAAAATCTACAGAGACGGTTACAAGGAGTTTGATTCAATAAGAAGAAAGAAATACTAAGGATGAAGAGCAATATTAAGTTGTCACGAGTTTGAAAGAATTAGTAGAATTACTTCGATAAGGCACGGCATCCATCACTTAGTGGGATAAGGCTTGGTTGTTGTATATGCTAAACAAATAATTTTCAAAACGAGAAATAGGTATTGGTGCAGTAATACCTCTAGCTCCAGCATGAATCTAATAGCATTTGAAAGGCTCTCAACACTGAGCTGAGAAATAGGTATTGGTGCAGGCCCCAAGCCTTTCTCATGTATCCTATCACCCCAGAAGAACTGATCGCCAAAGAACGGCACTATGGTTGTTGGACACTGTATATCGTAAAATAGTGCAATTAGATAATATCCAACAAAAAAAAAAATACAATGGTGAACGATAAAACATCCATTCTCCCAGAAATAAATGATATTAGAACGACCACACTGACTGAAAACAACATTACCCCAGCTCTCAGTCCTGTAGCTGTAGTCCCAGCACCACCATGATGAACCTGCATATTTACGATAGTACAGCTTTTAAAAACATGCAGTAAAAATCAATATCCACAACTGGTTAACGAAAAAAATGTCCAATCGCTGTGCAGGTTGCATGAGTGTTAATTGGTTAAAACGGAACAAAAAGGTGAAACCATAAAATCCGGCATACCACTGCTGAACATTGAGGAAATAGCCAATCATGAGGGCAGTCCTCCAAGAGGAAAACATTATCGGATGCTTCTGTAACTGCAACACGCAAACCAAATTAGAGGTAAAGATATCAGATGCTTTTTCATTATTTTAAAGCAAAGCAACTAGAACAGCTCGTCTTTTTTCCTGTTTTTGGTTTATAATACCCTTATAACAAACATGTAATTGGACAGCAATTACAAAAATTAACACGATCAGTCAACTGAAATTCAAAAGATATTAAGGACATCCAAATTTAACATAGAGAGAGAGAGAGAGAGAGAGAGAGAGAGAGAGAGAGAGCCATAATATGGTGATATAGTCAAGTGCTATATCAACAGGCACGTGAATTGACAAACCAAAGCACGTAATACTTGACAAACAATTTAACGCATACAGTGGAATTTCCAAGAACAGGTTAAAGAATGAGATCTAATTGAAAAAAGAATAGACACTTACAATTACCCAGGTCTCCCCAACCTCTATCAATTATTCCTCTCTGTCCTGTATCTTTCAACGCCTCCAATATAATATTTGTAGTTTTCTTGGGATCATCAAGTGGCTTAACAAAAAACAGGCGAAGTTTTAGGTTCTAATATTTTCAAAACTCAAGATGAAAACATGATTTTATCAGCCACGAATGTGAATTATGATAGGAATAAAAAATTTAGAGAAAAAAAGATAAAAATCAAAGTATTAAACCAACTCAAGAAATAAGTCATCAGCCACAATTACATGTATCCAGCCATTAAACCACATTGATAAAGAAGCACCCTCTTCAGAAGAAAATGGACTTAATTATGTCCATATGCTATCATCCTGATTCCAGGTCAAGACAGAAAATATCTAGAGGCAGAAAATTCAGTTCTGCACTATCTGCAACGATCGAGACATCGATGCTTATGGAATTGATTGGTATTATTATCAAGGTACTCAAAGAGCCCTCTAAATTCTCTAGCAGAAAATACATATATTACTAGACGAGATAATCGTCAATTTTCAAGGAACAAGGCTAATCTGCACGAAAGTTATATGAACTTTCCTAATGATCAAATCAGAGTTATTGAAGATAGTCCTACCAATCCTTCCAGATTCGACTAAGTTTTTTGATAAGGAAAGTTATATGAACTTTAAACATGATAACATAAAGTTTAAATAAATAAATAAGAAAACAGGTATACACACAGCAGTTTTAATCACTTTACACATAATTTAAGTGAGATCATTTACCATGCTTCCAAAGCCAATATATATAGGTTTAGGCCCTTTCTGAATCCATTCAACAAACTCATCTTGAGGTTGATACTTCAACCCAAGGTTTAAGAAACAATAACCAACAACATCGACAAGAGATCCCCAATCTGCATATATCATACGACGTCAAAACCTTCCAACAAATATACTACTGGTAGAAGAGAATAATTAATATCAAATTACTTACCACTTGGCTTTGGCACAACGTGAGGACTCCACATATAGCCTGTAGGCAAATGAGATATTGATCCATGGTATGTGCTGAAGTATGCAATAGGAGAAAGCTTCAACTTCTTTTTTCTGAAGTCATTTATATATCCCCGAATACCCCACCATATCAGTAAATCCACAATAATGTATGAAATCTAGATGTGGCAAAGAGAAATGGGATTAGATTTGTCATCAATTAGTCCAGTGGTTCAAATATATGACAATAAAATAAATAGAAGTAAATACCAAACAAATCGCATACCCAATAACCAGCACTTTGAGGTACACGTGCCAGCGGGTGAGGAAATTCATAAGTAGGCCTGTCTATAGAAAGCTAAGTTAGATGGCACAACATAGAAGAGAGTTTCTCGCAAAATAAACCAGCATTCAAGACATAACATACTACTGAAAAGTGAAAACAAGAATAAGAACATAATATTTCTTTCAAGCTTCCTTAAATAGCTTTTATTTTGTAATTTTATTCATGTCAACTTGAAACACCAATGCAATCCATGTGACCAAGAGAGTTTCTACCTTTTCTGCTTCCTAATGGTATAAATGAATCAATTATACTTGTATATGCTTGATGCTTGCTAAGATCGATATAATGAAGAAACTTAAAGAGGTAATCCATAATCCTAGATATCTCTTATTAGTGAAGACTAAAAGACTCCAAATCAGAGCATTCTAATCCCATCTGTAAAAGTGTTTTAATCCAGGACCAAACTATTAGGATCACAAGCTGACTTGCCTCCCTTCTTAGAATCTTACTAGAATTGAACTGTATATATTATTATGTATACCGGGAAACATTTCAGGAACTCTAGAATGTTTCCAGACTGTCAATTTGAAGAACTCTTCAAGTGGGTTCCTGTTTGAATGAGTGGTCCAGATTGAATGACTAACTTAACAAGTCATAGCGTCTGCCAAGAGGACAATTTACTCTATCAAAAGAATGCAAGAAAAGAAGTGGTTAAAACTTACGTCCATGGCATTGTGAAGAAAATATGAAGGGGTACTCCAAGAGCTTCTGCAACATGAGCATGTCCTGCAACCCATATCACATAATCAAAGAAGTTTCTCACGATTGAACTATATCTTTTTACTTGATAGAAGAAGAAAAGATGCAGATGTAGAATAAGTTCATGAATCACACTTTATATTTTCACACAATCATTTTCTAATGGCAGATCCACAAATGGAGTGACCGACATATTCGATGAAAACAATTTTCCTTGAAGGACAGATCTAGTTACTACAAAGGTCCCATAATAAGGGTTTAAACCTTTTGCTAACTAAATATTTCAGTGCATGGCTTCCGAGTTCCGACCAGTACAGTCCAGTCCTGGATCAATATTCTGATTTCAAGCTCAACAGGACCAACTACAAGGGAGGGTCTATTATAATGATTTAATTAATCTTGATTGAAGCGGGAAGGTCCAACAATGAAAGATGACGTAAGACGCAAGAAGCTAACAACACAACTTTTTAATTTAATTGTGAATAAGAGTTCATCGTAAAACCTTTTGTAAACTGTAATACATACTGATTTACTGGAAACATAATTCAATTGAAGTGACATTAAATATTCCACTCATACCAACTCACCATAAGCAGGAGGGTTTGCAATAATTGCCTGTGCCTTAAAGGGCACACCAGTTTCTATATCTGGTTCTGTGCATGCTGGAAGAAGAGATTCAATAATTGCCTTCAGTTGCTTTCTTTGTATCGATATTTCTGCTCGGCCGGATGGAATGAGACCTTTATTTCTGGCCATATCTAAAATTAAAAGGCACTAAATTTCAGTTATTCAATAAAGCAAGGGGAGAATTTGAGAACAATAAACATATTTAGAGTCTAAATGATGACGTGAATGAGAGTTCTAAGCTCTAGAAATATCGAATTTTGCCTAAAAAAATAGAAGTTAGTTTAACTTTAAGGAAATTTGTTGGAATTAAGGTTCAGCTGAGAGAAAGAGAAAGATAACAGCAGAGAAAGCACGAGCCAGAGAAACAGTAAGTCTAAAGAACCACACATAAACTGACAACACATTGGCAAAATAGACAGAGACATAGGAAGGGCTACCAACAATCTCGCCACCAAAAAATAAGAGAGATAAACTGGGAAATATTATAAAAAAAAGTACTTTCAATATTAAGGACCTCTTACATCCTGCCAAAACACGAGGATCACCACCCAACGGATAAAACTCTACACCAGCCGACTTCACAAAAGAGCTGAAGTTTGCATGAGTTGCCAACCTAACATGATGGCCAAACTCCTGCAAGAAAACATAAAACCATCTACAATCAATAAAACATACAAGAAACATAGGAATATATCAGTGATACCTAAAATTTATTATAGGTACTAGCATCAAGCATGGTCGATCTCTGCAGGTAAGAGTTATAACTATTTCGTAACAAGGACAAAGTTACAATTATTAACCTCTCCGCATCCTGTTAGCCCAAAGAATTATGACCTATGTGCTATATATTACAAAAAAGTGGTACAAAACTAATCTTTAGAATGCACTCATTGGACCAACAAAACAATACCTAACCGGAAAGATATCAATGATATTGGTACTTTCTTAAAAAACAGTACATTAAGAATAAAACGCACATCTGTACGATGACAAAATGTATAACAAGAGCACACTGAATGTAAATTGACAACAAATTATTTCAAGGTTTCATGGATCATAAATGTAACCTAAATTGATGAAACTCAATTTTTTGGAAAGAAGCTAGTTCTTCCACAAGGAAAACAAACCATGATATTAAAATTACATACAACTAGGGGAAGGGTAAGAAATAAGTGCCAACAACAGTAAATTATTCACACAAAAAAAGTCATCTGGTTATGTTAAACATGCCTGAAATCTCTTTGCCATAGCCAAGAAAGGCTGTACATCTCCTCTTGTTCCAACCACAAGTATGCAAATTTTCAACCTTGGAATTGACTTGATGGTATTGGAAGGCAAATCATCAAGATAGATGGGCACATTTTCAACAGTGTGGAGCTCTAAGAACTCAGAGGCAACAGGTGCACTTTTTTCCAAATCAACTTCTACTGTTCCATCGTTTTGTATCTTGACCATCTCAACAATTAGTTTTCTCTGAAAACCAAAACAAGAAAAGCAATGATCAACCAAGAAGAGAATGAACCACAAGAATGTATAAAATCAAATAATCCATCCGCAATCCAAAATTATGTTCATAAGGAATCAGGTACTGAAACAGTACAAGATACTGTTTAAGACGGTCTGTCATACACCCATGTTTTGCAAACAAATTTAGGGGACAACATTTGGCATGCATCTATTCAGCATGAAGTTGCAGTTTCATGAAAGAAACTAGTCCAACAAATATGTTTCTAGTTCTGAAAGTTGGAAGATCAAAATTTATAAGCAAACGCAGGAATGGGAACAAACAACCACGCATATAATAGTATCTACCTTTTCACGCTCTGACAATCTATCCAGCTTTAAGTCATGCCTTCCCTTCCTCTCCGTCCTGGATCTAGGGAATCTAATCTCATGATCCTCAATCAGCAAACCTTTGGGAGTGCCAATTGGTGCCGTGATTGAATGGTCCAAGCCTTCATGAACATATGCATACGTATCAGTGAGCAAATATTAGATAAACACCAGAACAAAATAAACATAAATACATATTTAAATGGATCCCAGTATAGCGTTAAAGTCCAGTAACATCTGGGGTAGGCATGATCACATCATCGGACTAATTAGACTATCAGTTTGGATCATGATCACATCATCCTATGGTTCACTGAAAAGCTTAGTAAATGGTGGCCACACCAACAAAAATAGTGGATATAATCATAGTTTAGGATCTGAAGTATTTCCACAATTTAGACAACATGAATTTTGAGAACTATTCTACTACTTCAATCTGTCATTTCGTTTCTTTTTCAGTATCACTCTAGAACTTCAGTCCGGTCATCTAAATTCCAAATTCCATGACTTATTTACACCTTAGTGACTTCACTCAGTAATGACTGATTACTAAACTAAAGGGCACAACTAACATCCTGGCAATATACTACTGAATTTTAAGCTAAGATGGGAAGCTCCTTTCCGCATTGTATAGGCAATAAAGCTTAACACATTTTGGTTCATTGGTGTTAATAGAAAGTTTCTGGGCTAAATATTAAGTAATCCCACATTGTCAAACTATAGTTCAACCAGAAGAGTAAGAACCTGGTCTCTCATCAAGGAAAAGCTTCATTTTTGTCCCTCAATGCATTAAAACAACTATAACTCGGCATACGTGGGGGCACTAACCTCTCCGAGGTGAAGAACCAACATTGAACTCTTTTGGCTGAAAAATCTCTAAAACCGAAGAAGGCCGTGAAGAATTTGTCTTCGGATTCCTCTCCTGCTGAAAAGAACCTGCAACCAATCGTTCATTTGAATATTTGTTATCCATTTCCACCGAATCATAAATTCGACAACTTAACAGAAAATCCTTACTCTGTCCTTGGCTGCTACCGCCTTCCTCTTCCAAATGTTTCAATGGATGGTCAACCCCATTGCTTCCCATTTTGCCTAGTCCACGGGGATGCGCAACAGAAATCGACCAAACCCCAACTCCGACAACCTTAATTTCTGCTCCTCATATCTACAATCCTAGATTTACTACAACATGAATCTGAACACAAACCATGAACTGAAACAACCAACTAATCCCAACTCCAATAACGTACAACTCAGTTCCCAGTATCGAATTATTAACTATACCAAAAATCGAATCTCAGGATGTGAAGAGACATGAACAAAAACAAAACCCCACTAAAACAAAAAACCTTAAACCCTTCAAAAACACTTCCAAAATCCAGAACCTCACAACACAAGACAGAGAATGACTAAAAAAAAAAGCAAAATAAAAAAAACAACCCACAAGTTCAAACCGCTTCGGGAACAAAGCCCAAAAGTCGAAATTATCGAAATTTAGCTGTTCCACGCGCAGATCATGGACAGCTCGAACGCTAACTGTAAACAGGAACCACCACTACCAGCAAGTCAAAGCGTAGACCATTTGGTGGGCGAAAGTTTAACCCGCCTTTGAAGTTCAAAAGCAATTCCAAAACTGAAGAAAAGTGCTTTGCCGACGGATTTTAAGCTGAAAGCAAAGAATCCAACAGAAGCAAAAAGCAATTATTTGGGTACTAATAAATTCTGATGCGCAATAAAATATGGCGCTTCGAGTGAGAGGTCCTATAAAGAATTGCTAGAATACAGGGAAGGGAAGGAAATTGAAGAAAAATTTGGAGTCTTTGAACTGCGAGGTTGGGTTGTTAAGGAAGCTTCTCTCTCTCTGGATTTTCAATCAAACCTCAACTGTTCGACATATAGTATGAGTGCGCTTGTTACCCCGTCAACTTTTTACTTCTCAACTAGCACTCAAACAGTTTTAAGTTTTTCCCTCATATGCTTTTTGTCCTCCCTTCGGATTTGAATACCATCTGGATCCTCTTTGTAAAAATTTCTAAATTCTCATATTTTATTCGTTTATTATACATTGTGCGGCTAGAAAATTATTTTGTATTTTTTTATTTAAAATTAAATACAAACAGCACTTAACAAAGTAGATTCGAGGATCTTCATCCTTCCCATTGTATAAAAATGGGTATCCTAGTTCTTGTAAAAGTTTAATGTGCTTCTCTTCAAAAATAAAAAATGAATATTGGATTGACTGTTTGATCTTTGGTCAAATTGATGACATAGTGAGTGTCATTTTTATGTGACAACGTATAAGCTGTATTTGCATCATATTCACATTGACATGATTTTAATAACTTCAAAACTTTAGAGTGGTTATTGTGTAACGTGAAAAAAATTAGAATCTAATAAACTATTTTAAAACTCTATCCTAAACAAAAAGTGTGAAATGTAATTAGTCGTGTACCTTTAAATCGTTATTTTGCCTTTTTTTAACTGGAAAGGTTATCACTTTTTTTTTCCTACTTTTTTTTATGAAAACATTTTTTTTATTACTTTTAAATATACAAAAGGTAAGAACTTTATTGATTAAAAATTTTCATTTTCTTGAAAATGTTATTAATTTATATAAGCATAGGTTACATGCAAATAAGGCACTTGATTACACAAATATAGCTAAGTGCAACTTCCCAAAACACCATCATTACTCACTTAACCAAACGGTCTGGACACCTAGTTGATTATCAAGTGCTATAGAGTATTTAATCCTCATCCCCTCGATAAAATCAATTCTTTTAAATACGGCTATTTTATTTATATTAAAATAATTAAAAATTAGGGAGTGTAACGTCTCGTATTAATTTAATATCAAACTTGTCGTATGTTTTTAATTTCTTCTCCTGAATCAAAACACAACAGAAGACGAGGAACTAAAAAAGTATTTGATTTTGAACTGAACAAGGATAAGAGAACGCTATGATTTTGATGTCTATCTTGAGAGAGGCATACAACAAATGCAGCCAAACAATAATATAAGACATTATATCCATGAAAAAGGCCGATTGAGAAGGTGTGACAGTTGCAATGCCCATTCATCAAAGTATTTAATGATTATAACATGTTAGATAATGTAATGTAACCATTGTATTGAATCAATTTCACAACCTAACCATTGATTAAAAGGGATAGAAAGAGTTGTCCATGATTATTTTGTCTAGTGACATCCACTCCTCGTTAATTAGGCTATATCAATAAACTATTCTAATACTATGTTAAGATTTCAGCGCGTCATATTAGTGAGATATCGCCACATCAGTATGATATCCAACTTAAACCTTACCATCTACAACACGTCGTGTAAGATATTAGCATAGAAAACATCAACGCAATGAGAAGTAGAACCATTTATTATATGTCGTATTTTATTTCGTCGAATTTCTGACGCATTCTCCATTGGTTTTACATAGAAATGTTGTAACTGTATTTTGTGATTACAAATCTAAAACGACTGCTCTTTACTGAGAATCTCAGATAATTGTTTTACAATTTGTACAAGCATTGCGCTTTTGGTTTCATGTCTCCTTTAAGATATTGGTGATATTCTATGGTATTTACGTACGTGGAAGGTGATGCACATCTACATCGGCCAAGTAGTTGGCAAAATAATCATTCCTCTTAGCTGCATGGATCCAGCATAGATCCGACGGCAGTCCTTGGGAAAAAACTCATGGAAAAGAAGATGCAAGTCACTTGCCTCGATTCAACAGAGTGTCGATAGAGAAGCAAAACAAAGGGAAATTGACAATGCCACAACGCATACAACTCAAAAGAGCAATAAGGGAATTTTTACAGTTTGCTGATGCTGTTCTTGGAGAGACTTCCCATGGACTTTGCCCTCTCTCTCAGTACATACTTCTGCACCTTCCCAGTCGAAGTCTTTGGCAGATCTGCGAAAACAACAGTCCGGGGAGCCATATAGTGGGGCAACCGATTCCTACAAAACTTAATAATCTCCTCTTTGTCAGTATTACAGCCATCCTTCAACTTCACAAATGCGCAGGGCGTCTCCCCCCAATAATCATCAGGCCTTCCCACAATTGCAGCCTCGAGAATATCTGGGTGGCTGAAGAGCACTGATTCAACCTCAATTGTGCTAATATTTTCACCCCCAGAAATGATAATGTCCTTTAAACGATCCTTTAGCTCTATGTAACCATCCGGGTGTTTCACACCCAAGTCACCACTACGAAACCATCCCCCTTTAAATGCATCTGTTGTTGCTTGATGATCTTTCAAATATCCATTCATTACAGTGTTACCTCTGAACATAACCTCCCCCATGGTTTTTGCATCAGATGGTACAGTCTTCATGGTGACAGGATCTTTAACGTCAACCTCCTCCATGCCAAGATGTTGCAATCCCTGCCGGGACTTGATCTTTGCCTGTTCATCTGGAGGCAGGGAGTCCCATTCAGGTTTCCAAGCACAAACTGTACCAGGTCCATAAGTTTCTGTCAAACCATATGAATGGGTTACACTGAACCCTAGCTCTTCCATCTTGAAGAGTACGTGGGCTGGAGGCGGTGCACCCCCAGTCATGACCATTACCTTACCCGGAAGTGGTCTCCGCTCATGTACTGGAGCATTTACAATCATGTTTAAAACTGTTGGTGCACCACCCATGTGGGTTACCTTGTGCTGAGAAATACGGCTAAAAATGCCCTTTGCAGTGACATTCCTTTGGCAGATATTAGTGCCACCCTGAGCAGCCACAGCCCAAGTGAGGCACCACCCGTTGCAATGAAACATGGGAACACACCATAAATATACAGGCAATGAGCTCATCTCATTAAGTAGAGCTGCTGCGAAAGAATTAAGATAGGCACCTCTGTGACTATAAACGACGCCTTTTGGGCTCGATGTAGTGCCTGAAGTGTAGTTGAGTGAAATTGGATTCCATTCATCTTTTGGTCGTCGGATCTCAAAATCAAATTTTCCACGGCCTAACAGGCTCTCATATTCCAAGTTCCCGGAAGCGGGATTACAGAAGTCAGGGGATGATTGATCACTCTCTGGGATTAAGACTAAAACGGGCAGCTTGGTCCTAGTCCTGGATAGAATATCAATTGCTCCTTTAGCAACATGAAACAATTGGTAGTCTACAAAAATGATTTTGGCATCTGAATGTTTTAGCAACACTGACACCATTTCTGAATCATGGCGTATATTAAGTGTACAGAGAACTGCCCCTGCCATTGGAACACCAAAATGGAGCTCATACATTGCGGGAATATTTGGAGCCAATGCAGCAACCTGTCCGAAAGAACAAAAGCTTATTGCAGGCACAGGTAGAAATGGTCATCACAATTTAATGTCAACACTTAAAAGGATTTATCTCAAGCCATATAAGAAAGGGAGAGCGATTGGTATGGTAATTTGGCAAAAAATTCCACCCCAATTCACATACTTAAGCTACAAAGGTGTTCAAAGCAGCCTGAACATGAACGATGCAAAAACGTCGTTAAAAAGAAACAAAAACTACAGGACTTAAAGTAATCACAAGTTCACAACCACCCTCTCCTCCATAGCTATGTTGATTAAACATTGCGACATAAGAAACAGAACGAGGAAACAAAAGCAAAGAGGCAAACAAGAAACTAACCACACCACCGAAGCCACAAAAAGCAAAGGGTTGTACAAAATGAGAGTGTTGCTTCTTACCACATCCCCGTAAGAAACTCCGAGCTGGGCAAGAGCAGAAGCGAGTCTGGTGCATCGTTCAAGTGTCTGTCTCCAAGTGTAGATGATGTTCCCATATACAACAGAGGGCCTGTCTCTGTAGACTATGGCGGAGCGCTCCAAGAAGGTGATCGGAGAAAGAGGGATGGAGTTGGCAGAGCACCTGATCGAACCCTCCATCAATTTTACCAGCCAGGCAGCCCTCCCTCGTCGAAATAACAGATAGAAAGCCTAACAGGCGATAAACTTCCCTGCGACGTCAAAATATCATATCAGCCATCGGTGCTTCTGTATTTTGACCATTTCAATTATCAGCGAAACCCGGAGCACCATACAAAATCCCACCACCATCGGATTCATAAAACTAAGAATTTATCTACTCAAGTTGTAGATTTCCTGTCAAGTTTCACGTTTTGCTAAGAAACATTGAATCCTGAACAAAACTCAAGGCCGAGACAATTGGGTTTCAATCATTTGAGCAAACAGATGAAAAATGGGAGGATCAAAAGTGGAGAAGCAATCTCACTTGGGTTTGTGTTGCCGTCGGATTAAAGAGAAGGAGGCTCTTCCCTTTGACATTGGGATTGCTCCAAGCACAGACCGATGATTGAGCACCGCAAAAAAATAAATAAATGAGGGGGGAGAGAGAGAGAGAGAGAGAGAGAGAGAGAGTATTTTATGTGATGTGTGGATTTTTTTTTTTTTTTTTTTGTGGTCAGGGTTAGTGGTGTTAGGATAATTTCAAATTACAAAGGACATCACTCATACACGTGTGATGTGTCCATTAGCAATCTTAGTTCAAATAAACTTTTCATCCTGAAAATGTTACGTGTACTCCTCGTGGTACAAATGTTACCTTCCATCTTTTTCTCTCATATTTTTTATTAATATAAAATGTTGACGTGGCTTAACACACAATGACTGTTTAAACAAAAAAAAAACGAAGGAGAGAGAAAAAAAGAGGGGAGATAACTTCATTTCAGAATACAACTCATCACTTAAAACTTCATTAGTCATGTTAATGTCATTTTTAATGATTTCTTTTAAATTTTTATTTCAGTTTTGTTTGCAAACGAAAACAAATGCATTAATAAAATTGGGGCCCTAAATTACATTTTTTATTTTTCACTTTCAAGAAGTCATCTTGATTAACCTATTAATTGGACAATTACATAGTCTAACATTTCCTCATCTTATTAGAATATCTAACTGAGGCTTCAATTCCACAATGGAGGCTCGAACGTTAACTTTAGACAGCATATGTTTCTCCAACCAGTCTGCTAAACCTAAGTTGAAATTTGGCATCAAGCTCCTGGAGTCAAAATGCATAGCACCGTCAAATCCTTTATTTTGATTTTTTAAATATTTTTCACCGCTTCTAAAGCAACTTGTTTACTTTTGATTGGTTTGAGTCCCATCAAAATGTAAACGTAAAATACTCATGTGGTCTCTCTGTGACTAGTCTAAATATATGTGACACCTGTCCGTTCATTTAACTTAACCAAACACTGTTAAATCTTCTGTTATCTCCCAAATAAACCAACAGCAACAGCCAGAAAGGCATTTTCTCTTCCCTTCCTCGCTGGAAATCTCAAAGTTCGATTTGCTCGAATTGCTGCTCTTTCTCGACTTGCCACCGCTCGAATCGGTGAGCGACTCGCTTACTCCGCCACCATTATCAGCTGAAGAGACAAAGCATGTCTCTTTTTATAAATGGCAACTGAATATATGAAACAAAAACAAAAATTCAACCATCCAACAATTCAACCATTATAAAAATCGGAACATCTGGAATAACGGAAGGTAAATGGCAGGTAATGCAACTGAATCAACAAGCTTACCCAGTAACCGAACATTAAAGCTTCCAAACAAAACTCACAACGATGTTTAAGTTTACAATAACAACCTCACTAAATTCTGCAACAAAAGAAAATTTCTTACCAAAAACTTGCCAGTCTCTTTAAGTGGAGGTGTGAAGATAGAGCAAATTTATTTTATATCACCCATCACATCACCGTTGCCTCCGATCACTTCCATGAACTTTTCTTTGTCCGGAGCAAGCAATGAGTTAACCTGTCATTATAGTGATTAATAAGTTAAATTTGCTCACCAAAAAGAGTTCTCATTTGCCATTTCTTTCGGCGAGGAAAAAGGTGAGAATATTAAAACAATCAAGTATAATCGTTAAATCATAGAGAAACACCAATGATAAAACTAGTGGATAAGCTGGAAATCGGATCCCCTCCTGAGCATAGGGTGGAGATCCTCCTGATCAGCCCATTTGGGTCCTTGAAATTTGATTCAAATGCTACAAACAGGGGGTCCTCTAAAAGTTATAATTATTGTAGCCGTTGGATCAAATTTCAAGGGCCCATATGGGCAGGTCAGGATGATCCCCACCCTATGCTCAGGAGGGGATCCAGTTCCGATAAGCTAAGCAAACTTTGCTACAAGTTTTCACAATCTTCCTCTATCATTCAATATATTAGAGCATCTCCAATCGAGGATTCAATTCCAAGGTGGAGCCCTGAATAGGATTATTTGACTGTAGAAATTGTTCCGACCGAAACACCATTTGCTCACATGGATTGACGCTAGAATGCTTGTTGCCTTTTTTGTCGTTGCCTTCAGATTGAAAGTTTAGGCCATCTCCAACCGAATAGGCTAAACATATAATTATAGCCCTGTAAGAAATTATTTTTTAATGAACATTTTCAGGTCATATTCATTCCATCTCCAACTGAGGAGGCTAAACATAGCGCCCTTAATAATTTATTAGTTTTAAGTGTATTCTTTAAATTTATTGGTTAACTCTTAAACAAATAAATATAAATGTAAATTTAAGTACCAATTAAATAGCATTTTTGCCACATAATGTTGAAAACAAATCTTAATTATGAAAAGGTTTAAAAATCATACCATAGTTGTGACAACCCGTCCCACAGTTATAATTCTCGATATATGAAAAGACGATTTTGCCCTTGAGCGTTGGTGGCATTGTGTGGCTAAGTTTTAGTTTGAGGACCAATATGTTAAGTCCCTATTAATTTGGAACCAATTGCAAGTGAGGAAATAATTGGTTTTGAGTGGTTGTTCAACTTTGGACCACACAAACACCAACACTAATTCTCTCTCTTCTCCCCCGTATCTCCTTATCTCTCTCAGACTCTCTCTCTCTCTTCGAACTCACACTCTCTTTCTCTCTTCATTTTAGTACGGACCACACCCATATCCATCCAAACCATCACAGATCGAAGCAAAGAAGACCACCACTGTGATCCTGAGGCCTTTCCGAGTTCATTGACATCCATTTCAAGTAAGAACACGTCATATTTCACACTGAAAACCGAAGCTCCAATTTGGCACTATTCACAAACTATTTATTGGTTACGTTTTAGGACAAACTAAGCTCATAGGGAGCTCTAGGAGATCCTCACGAAGCTCGGAGTGCTTCGTTGGCTCAAGTTCGACGTCGGAATCGCGCCGTTCGTGAGTGGCCAGTTTTTGTGTTTTTCCTCCGTCGAGATCCCGAGGTTTTTCCGGCTTTTAAAGGGTATAATCTTCTTCCCCTTGTAAATTATGACGTTTTGGTGAAGATTTCATGAAAAATGATGCAAAAACGAGAAAGAACGAGCCAGTTGCAGGTCTGCCCAGAATCCGGCGCCGGTGGCACTGTGCTGGCGACTGGAGGTAGACGATGACGCGCGTGGAGGCGCGTAGGTCCGTGCCACTCGCAGCGCGTGGGCCACCCAAAAAAATTTCTAAAAATTTCACGACGCTCATGAGGTTGTGTAGGTCTCGTTGGTATATTCGTATGCCAAAATTGAGCATCGTATGAGAAGTTATTATCGAGTTTCGTATATGTGCGTTTAATTAATGTAATTACAGTTATTTCTCATATAGGCGAGACCTATCCCGAGGACGAGCGTAGCCAGGCTAGGCGTGGGGGCTACGACCCGTCGACATATCAGTGAGTGGGCAGTTTGTTTTCCATACATACCTATATATATTGCTAATTTCCCAGAAAATGAATTTAAACGATGAAATGATTTGAGATGCCATGCAAGTATCTATTTATTTTAATTATGCATTAGTACTTGCATATAATTGTGATGGTGCTGCGGACGCACAGGTAAGTATCAAGTAAGATTATGTACTAGTTATCATGAGAATGAAATGATGTGATGTGATACGAATGAATGAAATGATGTGATTTGAGCTCATACACCTGCACATTTATATTAGTGTTCCCGCCCAGAGTTAGGGGCACAGTCTTTCACGTGTCGTTCACCTCCCGCACCGCATGCTCGCCTTGGATCCAAGTAGGTGCACAGTCCTGTCGTATAGACCACTATAGGTGGGTTCGACTCGTAGGTGACCCGCGAATCATTCGCACAGTCTTCACGTGATTGTAGCACTGGAGCATTCTTATATTGATACAGTGATGTGATAGTGACCTCATGAGGATATTGATGTATGTGCAGAGTATATACATGATGAGATTGAGATGTTATGAGCTATATATATATATATATATATATATATATATATATATATATATATATATATATATATGCAGCCGAGGGCTGAGATGATTATCAGATACTATTCACATCACAGATTTGCGATATGAGCATACAGTTGAGATATTAGTTATGATACTTTTGCATGGCATACCTACAAATATTTCCAGCATGATTTTGAGATATATATATATATATATATATATATATGTATATGAGTATATTTTATTTCTGGGAAATTATACAGGTTTTACGGATAAGAGTTACAGTGATTTGAGAAAAGAATGGTTTTGAAAAAGAATTGTTTTACTGACCCACTCAACTTTGTTTTTCACCCTTCTAGGTATTATGTAGTGTTCGTTGGTGGCATACGAGGATCTCCCGGACGTTCTGACAGAATTCACTTATGTAGGATAACCTTCGGGTGTTATTTCCATTTAGTAATTCCTGCTTGACTGCACGTAGGCCATTTATGCTCTGGTTTTGTAAAAGCACTATGAATTCTCGCACTAGCATGTTATCTTAGCTTGAACTGCTAGTCATTTGGTTTTAATTCCTTCGTATTCCTATTGTTAATCCTGCTTCCGCACTGTGCATATGGTTACGTCACACTCACGTGACGGCCAGCACGCCTCACTTTCGGGTCGGGGTGTGTCAGCTTGGTATCAGAGCATAGGTTTGGCAGTCCTGCATAGCTTATGAATATTCGAATTATCTTGGTGTTTCTATCAGAATTATGCCGCCTCGTAGAGAGCCACGTCGTTCAGATGAACCTAGTTTCCCTGATATAGCTCGGTTGGGGGAAGCTATTGTTAGTGTTATTCAGTCCGTAATTCGCCTCCTCTGCGAACTCCTTGGAGTCAGAGTATAATCTAAAGTTGCATACCTTTAGGGGTAATGAAGGCCATGAGGGGTTTGAGTGTTGGCTCAATCAGATTGAGAATACTTTTAGGTTGATGTAGAGCCAAGGGAGTTTTCCCGATGATAAGTGGATAGAGACCACTGTTTGGCTTTTGGACGCATAATCGGCATCCTAGTGGAAACAGGAAACTTACGGGTGGAAGCCCGAGGAGATTGCAGACTGATAGAATTTTTAACGGTCATTCTATAAGAGATTCATATCCCAGCATATCTAGATCGTAAGAACATGAGTTCACAGATTCGAAATAGGAGAAGTTGTCTGCTAACGAGTATTAAATGAAGCTTACTGATTTGTCTCGTTATGGTCCAGAAACTGCTGCTAATTCAGTTGAGATACTTAGACGCTTTAAGCTGGGTATTAAGAAGAAATGGCATTTGATGGCAACTATTTATCCCTATGACACTTATCAGGAGTTCTATGAGAATTTGTTGAGGGTTGCGAACTCTGAGAATATGCCAGTGATAGTGAGGAAGAATAAGGAAAAGATAGTAATCCGAATAAGGATAAGGATAAAAGTTTAGAGCAATCATCTCAAGGACCTCGCTAGACTCAGGATTTTAAGAGATACGGAGCCAGTTCTAGTTCTTCCAGCAGAAGTTTTAACTCCACAGGTCAAAGAGGACTTGGTAGATTTTTCGAAGGTTTCAGATTCCAGAGGCAGGGGAATTCTGATAGTGGAAATTCACCCTTGTATCATAGGTGCAATGATCGACATTTTGGAGTGTGTCGAGAATGGTAGTAATGGGTATTATACATATGATCAGGACATGGGCGTAGTTCTCAAGGACGAGGAGTTCACGCCAACAGAGTTAGAGGAAGACAGCAAGCCCAGGAACGTGTTAACCACATATCACTGCAAGATGGTAATATTACACCTTCGGGAATTATTACTTACTTATCGATACAACCGTGAGTCATCAGTATTGCGGCTGCAGACCGTAATATTAATAAGTTATTCGTTGGATTCGTTAAGCAAGTAACAGGTAAGTCATTCTATGTTAGTATGGTGTTTTTCATGGTGCCCAGTGATGGTGGAAGATATAGTTATGTTAGCGAATCTTATCCCGTTAGATATAGTGGACTTCGATGTTATTCTATACGCATATTGGTTGCAGTATGATCATACCGATATCGATTGCTACAGGAATCAGTTACCTTCCATCGTCTTGGATTACTAGAGATTACTTTTGTGGATGAGCGTAATGGAGTCAGGCATGGAATCATTTTAGTTGTGAGAGCCAAAAGTTATTAAAGAAATGTTGTTATGAGTACTTGACTCACGTGGTACTAATGATGATGCTTCCGTTAGCAGGGAGAAACGTTAAGGTGGTCAGACATTTTCTGACGTTTTTCCTGATGATTTACCTGGATTGCCGCCAGATCGCGATGTGGAGTTCACCCTTGATTGTTACCAGGTACTAATCCTAGTTCCTTAACTCCTTATCGTATGGCTCCTACCGAGTTAAGAGAATTGAAGACTCAGTTACAGGAATTGGTTGATAAAGGTTTCATTTAACCTAGTACATCATCTTGGGAAGCCAGTTTTGTTGTAAGGAAGAAAGACGGGATTGTACGGTTATGCATTGATTATAAGAAGTTGAATTAGGCAACGATTGAAAACTGTTATCCGTTGCCATGATTAAAAAAACCTTTCGCATGCGCATGAGCACGTACAAAAAGGCTAATTGAACCAAATTTTATAAATTTATAGCTGACACACCCCGTCCTAACTTAAGACCTGTTGGCCGTCACGTGAGGGTGACGTAGTCATGTGCACAATGCGGAAGTGATTGAGATATAAAAATGTGTGTGAATAAAAAAACGAAACTAACTAATTTAAACTAGGTGAATAAAAGTGAGTATAAAGGTAAATAAAATAGGGATACACATATATCCAGAGCGTATATGTCCTAGGAGCAGTCCAGCATTAAGTAATAATTTACAGGTCACGAAAGAAAGTTCCCCACATCAATACAGCGCTGTCAGAACTGCCATGGATCCTCGCAAGTCACCAGCACGAACGTCTATCTAGAACCTCGAAGGGCATAAAACAGAAAGTGTGAGTGGGCAAAAACAAAGTTTCGAAAACACATTTCACTTTCAAATATAATAACCCCTCACCGTAAAACCCGTATAATTCCCTAGAAAAATAACAATTCATATGTATATAACAATTATGTTGAAGAGCAGTAAGAACCAAGGTATGCCAGGACGAAGTATCTCAGTAACAACCATATAAGCAAGATGAAAATAAATCAATATAAAATGATATGTCAGCCAGAGTCACCTAATGTGACCTGTACGGCTGAATCTATCTAGCCGGAGTGACCTGTGCGATTGTATCTATCTAGCCGGAGTCACCTAACGTGACATGTTCGACTATATCCATCTAGTCGAAGTCACATGTACAACTGTAATTATAGCTCATCCATTAAGCTGAAGTCACCTAATATGACCTGTACGGCTGACCCTCATCCATCAATAGTATTGTGTCACCCGGAGTCACCTAATGTGACTGTACGGCTGACCCTCATCCATCAATAGTACCATGTCAGCCAGAGTCACCTAACGTGACCTGTACGGCTGACCTTCATCCAACTATACTCACTGCAATTTCTATCCTCAGTAAGTACTCACCTGAAGCTTACCTGGGCGTCTGCAGCGTCATGCAACATTATGCATATCTATACGAATGCATAAACTAAAGTATGATGCAATATACATTCCATTTAAAACAATTTCTGGGAATGTAAAGCATATATACGTGTATATATATATATATATAACCAAAAGGCCACTCACTGATATGTAGCAGGATCGTAACCCCCGAGCCTCGCCTGGCTGCGCTCGTCCTCGGGATGCGTTTCACCTATATGAGAACATACTGATTTAACGTTATTTATAACGCATATATACGAAACCTAAGATAACTTTCTCATACATTGCTCAAATGGAGTGTTTGGATATACCAATGTGATCTACACAACACCACGAACACTTTTATATTTTAAAAATAAATTTTCAAGGTCCCACGCTCTGTCACGCCCCGGCCACGCGCCGGCACGTGTCTGGCACGTTGGACGGAATCCCTAACGGCGTTAGGGAATATTCCGTTAAATATCAGCATATATCGTTAACTTTACCTGACGCCATCAGTATATTTCGTCAAAGTTCCTTATTCTTCGGTGGTTCGCTAGATTCCGGCGCCGGTCGCTGCTGCGTCACCGAAAACTGGAAAATTATAAAACTTCAATATCTCATTTGTTTTTCAACCAAATTTCACAACTTTATATCAATTGGAAGCCATGAACTAGTAGAACAAGTTCTTACCTCTTAGAGGCCCTAAAACTGATGAGAAGTTGTCAGAAAATCCCTCGAAATTCCGACTAAACCTGAAATCCCACTAACGAGCTTATTTTGGCGTTCGACCTTAACCAAAACTAGTCTAAAACACTAGAGAAGTTGTGTGAATACCTTTTTGAGTCTCAAAACCTAGAAACCTCGACGATCACGTCGGGAAAACAGGGTACCCCATCGGAGCTCCTAAGTTCTCGGGTTCTCGTGAACCGTTCTTCGTTCCAAAGGTGTCACTAAACTCGAGAGACCACAAGAAACACGGTGACGTGAAGCTTGTGCTCGAGCAGTGAAGTTTTGGAGATGTTAGAGAGCTGGGGTTCTCGGGTGTACAAACGGAGAGGTTTTGAGAAGAGAGGGGAGAGAAGAATATGGTGCACGTGTGTGTGTGAGTGCAAGGCCACATGATTGGCCAAAATAAAATGGGACAGGGCCCTGATTGGGCCACGAGGTTTAGGACATGACAAATGGATCCAATTAATTAAACCACCCACTTTTGATTGGATCCAAAAGTATAGGAAGAAAGGTGATTGGGTCCAATTTCGATTGACCCAATCACATTCCAACGTCTTTAACTCTTTCGTTATAAATCCGATTCGGCCCTAATTCACGTCTACACACTCGTGATGATGCATACTATTTATTTGCACTAGGGAGACAATTTATTTCATTTTAAATATGTACATCCACGTCATCACAACTCAGGGGCAATTCTGTCATTTTACACACTTGGGAATTAAAATATATTATAACTCGAGACGGGCTATAACAATATTGTGACATCCCACATCGCCTAGGGGAGTGATCCTTAAATGCATATTCTCATCCCTACCTAGCACGAGACCTTTTGGGAGCTCACTGGCTTCGGGTTCCGTAGGAACTCTGAAGTTAAGCGAGAGGGGGGCTAGAGCACTCCCAGGATGGGTGACCTCTTGGGAGGTTGCTCGTGAGTTCCCAAAAACAAAACCGTGAGGGCGTGGTCAGGGCCCAAAGTGGACAATATCGTGCTACAATGGTGGAGCGGGGCCGGGAAGTGGTCTCACCCGGGCCGGGATGTGACAAATACTCTTATGAAAACCTATATAAATATACTGTCCTAATAATTTTGGTGCCCCCAAATTTTTTGGTTCCCGGACGGTCGCCCTGCCGGCACTTGGTCTAGGCCGACCGTGGAAGTAAGGGTTGTGGTTTGAGGAAGAAGACGAAACCCAGAATTTTAATCGGGGAAGAAGACGACGCCAGAATTTTATAATTAAAGATCTTTTTGTTATTCACGTAGCACAAATTTATAGGACCTGCGATTGACACGTAGGCATATAACAGAACAACTGATGGAAATTTTAACGTGTATATGAAATTGAAATGAAATAATAAATTATGTATGATATTGAAATATTTTAAAGATGTTGTATGAGGTTGCAATTGCATCCAAAACTGAAGGAATAAAGTGTAATTTACCCTAAAATAAATTTTTAACAACCATTTTATATTCTCTCTCTGTAAATTTTATTTTTAAAATTTAAATAAACATGTGCATAACATAATATGTGTAAAGCTTAATAAGGAAACCTTTTCAGGTTATAAAGCTTTTCTCTCCTAGTTGAAAGCTTTTCTCTCCAAGCTGAGAGTTTTTCTCACTGTTTATGTAAGGCTTTCAAACTTAAGAAACTCTGGTGGCACCAATTGTAGATTACCGTGTCCTCCTTTCTTTCTTTTCCTTCTAGTCTCCCTGCCTATATTGTTGTTTCTCCCAAATTTTTATCCTGATATGTCAAATTCCTCAATCCCTATGGGTATACCTCTTCCTGGCTTTTCCTTGGACCAATCCTCAGCCATGTGGATATCCTTTTAAGATCGTGTGTAGAGTTCAGGTACTTTTAACACCACCACTTTCTCTTTGTTGTCCATTGGTTTTGGCAGTGTTTCTCGTGGGTTTCCACGAACTTCATAATGGTAGTTGGCTTCTATCTCTTAGTTGCCGACTATCCCTAGTTTATGGTTGTACTCAGGTAGTAAATTAGGTTAAAGGTGGTGTCTGATGAGGCGATACTCGACGGTGGACAAGGAATTGGATGGATTGACTGGTACTCTGTCAGTGGAGAATGCAGTGGAAGCTTCTAGTTTCAGCTGACGTGTATTATTTTTGGACCTTATCGTTTATGGGCTCTTTTTGTGTTGTTTTGTTTGTTTTAGGCCCATCCTTGGTTTTCTTGTAAGTTTGTGTTTGGTGTTTAATAAAATGGACCTGGATCCTCTCCTGAGCCCAAGGAGAGGATCTTCCTGACCAAAGATCCAAGGCCATTGGATGAAAATTCAACGGCTACAAACAGGGGGGGTCCATTTAAAGTTATAATAATTATAGCCGTTGGATTTTCATCCAACGGTCTTGGATCCTTGGTCAGGAGGATCCTCTCCTTGGGCTCAGGAGAGGATCCGGGTCCTAATAAAATAACCCTTTTAGCAAAAAAAAAAAAAAAAAACATAATATGTGTACAATTATCAGTACACAATCATCAAGCCCAACTCACTAATCTGCTCACGACAGCACACAACCTATATCACAGCCGTCCCAGCCGTCCGTGAAAATACTGTACCCGAGTCAACAAACATGCCCAAGGGACGCCTCGTTCAAAACCGGCATTCGGCTAAACTTAATGTACTACGCGGCCACACACATATCCCCTACACACCCACTCCGATTGCGCCATTCCGTGGGGCACACGTAAGTCTTATCGGGACCCACAAGCCATGCAATGATAATCTCGGTACTCTGGATTGTACTGGATAATTGCCAACAGGATCGGATCTTTTCGTAATTTTAAGAGGATCTTAAAGATCATCGAATCATCTCTGTTCATTGTACATCATGCGATCAATTTTTGCCAAGTATTATTTGTATTTAACTTTAAATAAAAATATTAAAAATAATTATCGACCGTATATACGATTTACTAATTTTTGAGATCTTCGCAAAAGACAGAATCCGGCGAGGATTCGGATTCGGATACGGATAATTGGTCCCATCAAAATATTCAAAAAAAGAAAAAGAAAAAACAGGTTCTGGAAAGTGGAAACTGCTTCGCTTCGCTAGTTGAAAAGGCTGCTTCTCTCTGTGCTGCGGTCCGGGGGTCTGATCCCAACAAGCAAAAAAAAAAAAAACACCAAATCAGAACCCTAAAAATTCCAAATCTAGTGAGCGAAAGAGAGTGGACAGAGTCCGAGGTGCCTGAGAAATCGGCGACGGAAGAGATGGCTTCGTCGAAGCTAATGTCGTCGTCGTCGAGATCACAAAACTCGGATCTCTCCCGACGCCCTTCCAGTTTCTCCTCCGCTACAAAGCCCAAGCCCACCACCACCACACCGCACCCGTCTCCCTCCTCTGCGCACCCCCAAACCCTAAGCAACTACCAGAACAGCATCGTTGACACGACGCCCTCGCTTCCAATCGGCTCCATGAACGCCGACGGCCTCCTCTACGACTCCAACCCCACTCCCATGACCGGCGCCACCCTCCTCGACATCCAAACAACCCTCGACGCCGCTGCAGATATTAATGGATCATCAGCGCCGCCGCCCAAGACCGTCGACGAAGTTTGGCGGGAAATTGTGTCCGGCGAGAGTCGGAAGGAGTGTAAAGCGGAGGTTCCGGATGAGATGATGACACTGGAGGACTTTTTGGCTCGGACCGGGGCCGTGGAAGAGAACGACATTAAGGATTTTCCGCTTGCGCCACCGCCGGAGATGGAGAGATTGAGCAGCGGAGTGTTTTCCTTCGATCAGATCCCGCTCAGCCCGTTCGGGTCGATTGATATGGTCGAAGGGTCGATAGTAGGGTTTGGAAATGGGGCGGACCCTGCTGGGAATGGAGGTGGGGTGGGGAGGAGGAAGAGAGGGCGCGCCGTTATGGAGCCGATGGATAAGGCGGCACAGCAGAGACAGAAAAGAATGATCAAGAACCGGGAATCCGCGGCCAGGTCCAGAGAGAGAAAGCAGGTGTGGAATTGGGTTTTTGATCAAATGGTCTTTGTTTGTTTTCCCATTACTTATTTTGTACTTTTGTGATTGTGTTTTTTTTTTTTTTTTTTTTTTTTTTTTTGGATTTTAGGCTTACCAAGTTGAGTTGGAGACATTGGCGGTCAGGTTAGAGGAGGAAAACGAGCAGCTTTTGAAAGAACAGGTAACCGAATTGTGCTTTAGACTGTTGTTGGCTACTGATGCGCGGTGAGAAATGCACTTTTCCACTGCGAAATGGTAGTAGAAGAGTGTGTGATCATTTGCAGAACTGAATGCTTTATAAGTTCCTTACTTTAGTAGCATTAGAGTTTGGGGACAAAGTTCGCTGTGTCTGAGTCACAATCAGCATTCGGAATAGATATGACAGCTTGTTACTTAAGTTAAACTTTGCTACAAAACTAGTTTCCCATTTATCTGTCTCATTTTCTGAGGTTGCAGACGTTTTGTCAATTACAAATACGTGACTCCAAAAGATTTCCAATTTGATTTGACTTGTCGACCACTGTGTTCATCTGTTGTGATGAAATTCCACTTCTATTGTATTTAAAGCAGTATGTAGTCATACTTTAAGCAAATATAGCTACTCTGCGCTATTTCGGCCCATTGAAGATTTAATTATCATTTGTCAGAAGAGCTAGCTGCCGGGTTTCGCTTGGTTAGTTAGCCTGATAGTTAACCCAAGCCAAAGTAATGTCTCATGACCAAGCTTCATGAATACGAGGCTTCACTAAGGATTATGAGTTAGAAATATGTTTATATAAATCTTATGTATATATGTACATATTCATATAATGTATATGAATACATGCATACAAAACCACTGAAGTATATACTTTAATATTTTGTTTTGCAAAGTGTAGGGATAAATGGTATAAAACTTTAAGTACTTGACGACGTCATTTAACTTGTTCAATCCATTATAACATGAGTTCAAGTTTTACGAATGAGTTCAATCCATCATAACATATGAAATATTAAACAGTTATCTCAATCCATTATAACATTTACTACTTGGCATGTCGGTTCAATTGCCTATATTTCGGACTGCCTATGGTTTGAAATGAGGAATGGGTTTGGATTTCTTGTATTTGTGCATGATGCCTGGGTTCATGAGTATGTGTGGGAGCTATATCATTCCTTTTAAGTTATCTGATTTTGATATTTTGGTTTTTCAAGTTGATGTGTAGACCTTGTAATTCTATGTTCGCATTTTGCCTGTTTTTCTTCTGAGAGGAGGAAATTTATTAATAACAGACTACAAAGCATTCCCCAAAGTACAACAAACAGAGCTAGAGGCCTAACCAGCCTGGCCAAATAGATTTCCAAGCTCAAAATAACTGACTAACTATAGTAAACGTCTAAACATGCCACCAAACAGGGAGGTGTCTGTGTTTAGCTTGCTCTCCTTTGTTGCCTTAATATTTATTTCATATTCCATTTTGTAACAATATCTTTTTATTGCAGGCCGAAAGGACTCAGGCAAGACTTAAGCAGGTACTCATTTCATTCTCGGTGCATGTAGTTAATTGATGATGCAAGGGATTGGATTTTATTAGGAACATGGTCTTTGGCTCATGGTGATCTTCTTTTAGGATAAGAAGCAAAAAATTTGATATAGTGAAAAATACAATATGAGGTAGATAGTATAGAAAATTGCAAGGAAAACATTACAACTTTTTTCTCCAGTGCACCCAAAATAAAATATTGCCATTATTTTGTAACTTATGCCTGAAGTGGTAAAGAAAACTAGAAGCCTACTCTAATGACTCTTCTTGTTGAATTATACCTTGCAGCCATATAGATGTGGCATAATGCTTAGATCTTAGATATGAACTTTTTTTTTTATTGTTTCTCTGGTGGAGGCTTTGGTTTATCTTGAAATATTAATGCAGTTTATGTGGTTTTTCTACGCAAATCTGCGACTCTTATAATTTTTGCATTTCTTGCCAAGCTATATAATATAATCTGTATAGAATCATCTGTTAATCCCAAAAAAAAAAACTTAACCTCTCGTTATGTTTTTAGTAATATACCGTTTTTCTGTTATTATAATTTTTTTAGCATTCTACAAGAACATCTAGCAACACCCTCCTTCCGGTAAACCAACAGAAACAAATAATTAATTTAAATTATGATAATTCAAAAGCAGAGTCTTATGAATAAGAGTACAATAAAGTCACTATCTAGCAGGCAGTGTATTATTTAGGCAAACAGACATAGTGTGAATGCATTGTGAAAGGTTGGTCATTTATTTCGATGCATATAAAATTTTCAAAAATTGAAAAACTTATTTTGATGTATATAACTTTGTATAACTGAGAATTTTTGCTTACACCAATCTTACAATTTTGTTTTGTTTTTAATTTCGATAAATAGCATACCCTTTGTTAACTTAAATTTAAGCTTATCAATTGGAACTATTTTTAGTGTACTTATTACCTAGCACTTTACCTTAGCCAAGCATATCACCAACCTGTGAGGGGATAGATTTTTATGGGGAAGCTGCTGTGATATAGTTGAAATAGATGGAGACCCTTTTCATGCTTGACGGAACAACATGCAAACAATATGCATGGTTGGGTCTTTGCCTACATCCATGAGGGAAGACAATAGGAAAGTTTCACCATGATAAATATGATTTCATAAAGGAACTTTTCACTCCCCAAAAGTAAATGGTTGTGGTTCTCTAGATAATTTAAGCTTTGGGTTTGTAGTAGTCAAGAATTATATGGCTCATGGTCCTCTGGACCATTTAAACTTGGAGTAGTCAAGACAATCAGTATGTTACAATAACAAATAATGGTTTCGTTAGAAGTCTTACTATGTACTTTCATGTATATTTGGACGTGGTATGTTATTAGACAAGCAAACAAGTTGAAAAATTTATCCAGAAGATGAGGGACATAGTGGTTGTAATAGTCGTTGGCTATTATGCAGTTGACCTTCTTGTGTATTTTTTTTTTTGCAGCTAATGGAAAACGTCATTCCGGTTGTGGAGAAGCGAGGACCACCTCGTGTGCTCCGAAGAGTTCGCTCATTGCAGTGGTAAGAATGTATAGCTTGATTTGTGACGTGGAAACTAACATTGCTTCAAGACCTAGGAGGAAAAAGTATGAAAATATTCGACTTGCAATATGATTGTCTGAATTAGATAAATTCCACCTGATGATATTATCATTCTTAAAGAGATAGCGTGGTTCGTGGTTTGTCTTTTTGAGAGAGATTGCAATCCAAGTCACGAAGGTCATTCCTTAACAAGGAAAAGATAGCGTCAACGAGGGAGATAGAGGTAGAGAGCCTTATTATGTATGTAGTTAAGAGGTGATGAAAGCCTCTTTTCCCACGATTATTGATTTGAGGGTGAAGTAGAGGATCGGGATCGAGAATTAGTTTATTATGTTTAGATGGCGTATAACACCTTTCCGGGAATATATGAAGATTGATCTCTGGCTCTATGTTTATGTAAAGGTGACCTTGCATTTCAGTTTCTTGCTAGCGAATATCGATTCTTTTTTATATAAAAAAAAGTTATTGAAAAGAAGACGGGGTATGGTCGTATGCTTGTATTTCTGTTTACTTGGAGACGATTTTTCCTTTTTCATGAATGTACTGCTGTTGTAATTCAGAATTTTATAAGTAAAATTAGAAATTGATTAGTTATTTAGTAGTACTGATTTGTTCATATTTTTTAGGAGAAACGGTAGCGGAAATATCCTTGTTCATTAGTTCATTGCATGGTTTACTTTTTGTTGACCTACAGAGACAGGATTACCTCTACATGCATCAACATTGCCTTTTTAAGTGAATCACATTCATTCCCTAGATTTCTCTTGAATTCTTCAACACACATTCGACTAATAAATTGTGTAATGCAAGTCATGCATTGCTTTGCCCAAGAATTTTTTTTCACTGAGAAATTTTATTTGAACCCGTAGGGTGTTGAAAATGTTTAATCAACCCGAGGATTAGCGCCAAGTTTTTAGTACTTCTAAATCGGATGATATGATTGAAGATGGCTCACTTGTAAGTGTGTGAAACTGCACCACTAAATTTGTTGCGTACTTGTCAAGTTGTTGAGCAAAGAAAGCAATTGGAAGTTTAAGAGTGAACTAAGAAAAACTTAATTCGAACTAAGAAACAAGATTCTTTTATTTATTTGTTTTTTGAAGAAATGCGTAACAAATCTCAGAGAATGACGTTCTGAATGGTATTAGGAGGGTAGAATTAAACTAAGGGCAACTTGCTGAGAGATTAAACCTAAAATTGGTGTGCAACACCATTATAAGTACGCGGACATGAGCAACACGGGAGCAACTTGTATGACATAAACACACTATCATTGTGGCATTTCGTGCTAATTATGCCACTATTGTTCACGCAAGTTGAATCTTGGACGGAAATCAAATTCACTTATATGAACAAAGGGTGGCGAGTGTGACGTCGTCGTTCTTTCCCGACTTAAGAGGAGTCCCTGGTCCATTTGTGCACACATGAATTCTACTCAACAACTCGATGAGAAGCCGCCGATTAAGAAGAGAGCAAGAAAAGAAGTACCGAATGAGAAGCAGCCAATTGAGAAGAGAGGAAGAAAAGAACGGATGTGATCACCATTGGTCCATTACCATTGATCAAACAAATACTCCTCATGTTGTGACTTTTGATGAAACTGAAAGCAATATTAATCACGACGACGAGTGCATAAACACCATTAACGCTGGTGAGGCGATGCCGATGAATTCACGACCCATCAAACCTTTTTTTTTTTTTCAAAAAGAAGGGGATCAGCGGGTGGCTTCATCACGTCAGTATACTGTCCACCCTTTCTAGAGCTAGAAAGACATAAAGACATTTCAACCTCTCCCAGAATGTGCCTTGTGGCACACGAGCCTGGAATTCGTCCGTAACCACTGTCAAACTCAATGCACAGACAAAATGTAGGGCTCACCTCAGTCTTGTGAGTGAAATAGTGAGTTTGTATTGTCACAAAAATGTCATGAGACGAAATTAATTAGGTCGGAATTAATAAATTCATCAATACAATACCATGACTTGTGCCAACTTAAATTCCTTTTACCCGAAACACCTAATATATTTCTCAACAGTAATTATTTTGATCTGTTTAACTTTCAGTAGCAACTAGCAACGGTGATGCTCCACTCCAACTCTATTTAGAACAGTACCTTTTTTCTTTATGTATCGGGCACACTAGTTAGTACATTACATGTCATAATATAAGTGGAGAGAGTATATTTTTTTTTCAATGTCCTTTAATATACTAACTCGTGTTCCAAATACACTGAAATTTTTTTCTTGTTTTTACTGATTATGTTGTAATAAATTTGAATTTCCAGACTAAACTGAAGACAAAATACAAACTACAAGTGTGACGATCTATTTTCATATGCTTTGTTTTCTTTTCTCTTTCACTAATTTTAAGTGCAAAATATAGATTCAACGAAAGATTTACTAATTTGAAAATTCTGAAAACTCACCAAGCGTTGACACTCTATTAAAAATGTTCACTGAAAAATGCTACAGATTTTCTGTGACAAATAACTTAATTGTATGACCCGAATTCACAATTTGGCACAAAAATATGCTCATTTTCGAGTTCAATATTAGGGAGGAGAGAGAATCCAAGTTCCCATTTCATCCATTCAAAGTTCTCAGTGCCTTTGTGTTTGTCTTGTAGTTCCGTGGCAAGTGCTTTTGTAGTAGCTTTCTGTTCTTTGGCTAACGTCCTCAAGTAGGATAGGCCCACTGACCTCATCGACATATACAAATCAAATTTAAGGTTGCTTTTTTGCTGCATATGATGCCGGCCAGGTTTGGTCTCTGCTCTCTCTGCCTCCTCGCCACTTCCCTTCTTTCCATGCAGTTGCATTTTCTGACCAGAAATAAAGTTCATGCATGTATGAAGGGAAGAAGGAAAACTCAATGTGCTTGAAGCAAATATTATTGGTGAAGGAATAGGAGAAAAGAGAAAAAGAGAGACTTTAAAGATCTTATTCCCTTACCACTATTTTATTTAAGGCATCAAAGTATGAGCCTAATTGCATTTTTATGGATTAAATTAGGAAATTAGAATAAATAATGCCTAAAAGGAAGTGATTTGCAGTCCTCCACCTCCCAAGACATTAGTTTATTTGGGTTGAAAATAGAGACTACAGGTTGATAATCAAAGACCTAATCATTTTAGAATAATAATCCCCATCATCATCAACAATCAGAGTGCCACCCAAAAGATACCTTCATTTTTTTTAAAAACCCTCTCTTTTATTTTGTTAAAAAAAAAGTCCTCTCTTTTATTTGCATGTAATCTAATATTCTAAAAAATAGGATATTAGATTTCATTTATGAGTCTCGAGTTTGATAACTCTTTCTTCTCTTAAATTAGGCTTATTCATTGAAATGCCCCTCTAAAACTGTCATTTAGTCTCTATTTACCTCTTGAAATTAGTTTTGTCTCACTTTGCCCCCGAAATTGACATTTTCAACATTTTGGTCTCACTTCACCCCATTTCGTTAAGGGACTGTTAAATTCAAAGGTACCACATCTATTTACTTATAGCCTACTCACTAAACTCATCCCAATTTCATTTTTGACAACTCTAATTAAGTTAGGTATTTAAAAAAATAAATTATAGCAACAATGCGAAACTTTTGGTTGCACAATTGTTTTAGATAATTTTTTTTATTTGAGAAGTATTTTGGACTTGATAGCTTAATGGTTTTTTTTTTTTTTAATTTTGAGATTAAATTTTGTGTAATTGATCTGAGATCATTTTTTATGGGTGGAACTTGTATTTAGGCCAATTTCGATGAGAGAAATGTCTTGAAATAGGCTGATCATGTTTCCTTTCTATTGTAATGAGTATTTTTCAAGTGTAAATTTTGACCCAATATATGGATGTCATGCAAGTGAAAAGAATCTAAAAAAAATATCACCCTTATTTTGGTTGATATAATGATTTTGTTACCCAGAATTTTTCTATGAATTAAATGATTTATTTTAATAAAGGCCCACAACTCATTGGTTTGAATTGGAGTTATTAAAAATGGAATTGAGATTGGTTTAGTGTGTAGGTTGAAGGTAAACAAATGTGTAAAAAATAAACTATCTAAAAATCCTTTGAATTTAGTAGTTCTTTAACGGAATAGAGTGAAGTGAGATCAAAAGAGTTGAAAATGTTAATTTGAAAAAGTAAAATAAAAAAATTAGTTTCAAGAAGTAAATTGAGACTAAATGACAGTTTTATGAGACATTTCAATTAATAAACTCTTAAATGAAAGTAGTAATTTTAAACTCTGCCACTCTTCTTAAAAATAATAATAATAATTTTGTTCAAAAACCCCTCATTTATTTCTCTTAAAATCTTTTTTCTTTAAAAGGGTAATGTTTTTCTACCAACAAAATGATTCGACTTTTTACTGCGATAAATAAAAAGAACATATAACTGCGATAAATAATTAGTCCATACACAATCTCCCATATTCATGTCTGTCATCCATTCAAACTCTTCTCATGAAAAATAGCAGAGCGCTACTGACATTTTACAGTCTCTATGCCACTCTCCTCCCATTAACATTTTATTCTTTTTCACATCTTTCAAAACCCTCTTTTCTTTGTCAATGGCCTCCAATAATGCATCTACACTTTTTTTAGACCACATTTTATTTTAGACTAAATAATACGGTAATTATGTGCAAGAAAGTTAAAATACAAGATTTCAAGCTCATCCAGTGAAAAATTTCAAGCTCGCCGGGAGGCGCATAGATAAAAGGCATGGGTACCAAGGACTGAAGCCTCTGACTAATCTGAATAATAAACCATCTTTATACTTTGGGGTGACAGAAAAATTTAAAAGAGAAGCTCTCAATGAAGTTCTCCATGCTCATCTTCCTGTGCTTGTTCTCTTTCCTCTTCCAGCATTCTCACTCCACCACAATACTGGTTGATGGAGTTTCAGAGTGGAAAAACCCAACTGTTCATGTGGGAGACTCCGTCAGTAAGTAGTTTGTATTTGTCAAAAACCAAAGAAATTCAACAACTTTATTTTCGTTGTTTTTGATTCAATATTTTCTTGAACATTTTCAGTTTTCAAGCACAAGTATCAGTACAGCCTCTACATTTTCCAGAACCAAAGGGCTTTCGATCTCTGCAATTTCACTCAAGCCACCCTACTTACCAAACCTGACTCCACCTCCTTCACGGTATATGCATATGTGTGTGTGTGTGTGTGTGTGTGTGTGTGTGTCTCTCTCTCTCTCTCTCTAAACTGGCTCTGTTTTTCTGTGAGATTCTTGAGAATTAGCTAAACTAAATCTGTGTTTGAACTTGAGTTTCAATAAATAAGCTTCGAAACAAGTAAATTATCATCTGGGCAAGTCATGATTTTCTCAAAGATTTGAGCTTTCTGACTGAAATTCTTGTTTTTACATTGCAAAGTGGCACCCATCACGCACTGGTTTCTTCTACTTTGCCTTCAACAATGCCTCTCTGCTCAAAACATGCCAAAACACCCAAAAGCTGGCCATTACAGTCTTCTCCTCCTCCGCACCGCCGCCGCAAAGTTCAAGTTCAAGTTCAACAATCTCTCCGGAGCTTCCTCCAACGGCGGCCCCAACCCCGAAACCTGGTGGTGGAGGAGCAGCTTCATCTTCTCCAGTATTCCCATGGCCATTCCATCCTCGCCAAGTGGCCTTATCTCCCAGTCCACAACCAAGCGTAAGTTCTTCAGTGACGGATAAAGGCGGTGGTGGAGGCGGAATCCCATTTATTAACAGTAATCCTGCTGTTCCTCTGCCTACTGGTGAAGTGGATTCTGCTACAATACACCCTGTGCCAGCCTCTGGCCACCAGAGACAGGTAATAATAATACTACCGAAGACTAATTGTCAGTTGATTTTAAGTTGAATATGTAAGTGATTTACCTTTTTCGCGGTTGAAAAAAATTAGTTTTCGGTTGCATGTCAAACAGTCAAATTTCTACTATGCATCAGTTAGTTGGCTTGTAGTTTTTGACTTCATGGACTGAAGCATTAACTTGTGCTCATTTCTTCATTTTTCTTTAAAAATTAAAAGAAGTTTAGCACATAAGGTAATAGTTACCAGGGAAGTACGCCTAAATGTCGACAGATCCTGTGATGCAATGCAACTAATATTTCATCTTAGTGGGGTTATTGTTTTATAAACGATTCTTCATTGTTCCAAAGTGAACAATTTGTTTAATAAACGATTGATATATGGTAAACTGGTGACTTAAGAAAATCTCTCTTACAAGACATATTATTATACACATGAAATTGTATGTGTATTTAGCTTTTGTACGATGAAAATGTTGTGTGAATGCAATTTTCTTTACATTTTTTACTTTAAATTTTGATGGGAGGTTGATTGGGTTTCTTTTGGATTGTGGGCTGCAGGTGTTGGTGGGGTTATTTTCTGCTCAAATGGAATTGGCTCTATTTTGTGTGGTTTTCCTGATGATGTAGAGAGAGAGAGAGAGAGAGAGAGAGAGAGAGAGAGAGAGATGGTATGTACTTTGTAAAATAGTAAATTGAATTCTGAGGTAGGTAGTTTAATCTTTTATTAGAGTACTGTAATGATGGTTTGATGAGTCTAAAGTACCTGCTTTTTTAACAGTGATGATTATAAACTCCATAATTATGGAAATTTTCTTCGATGAACATGATCTGGTATACTAAATGTTGTAATACAAGTGGTTGAAAAGTTTTTATTTAAATATCTAACTACTTTTATTATAACACTTAGTGTACTAAATCGTCTTTGCAGACCATTGAAAATCTCTCGTAATGGTGCTCTTAGATTAGAATCCCTACTTCGGAATTCATTACCACTTTTGCTGCCTTTGTTCTTGGCATGCAATCAAGTGCTAATTTCTCTCCCTTATTTTATCCCCACTTTTTATCATGCTCCTTTCTCCACTTTTATTTTCGGAGGAATTTTATTTTAAATTTCAAAAGTCACAACCAATGACCAGTTTGAGCAAAGTTATCCCAGATCAATTGAGGACCTTGGATCCCTTACAACCACAAAGGCACAACTGATTAAATGAATCACGTTTAACTCTCTCATGACCTGTGATCCATTTTCCAAATAAATTTCAAGTTTACAAGCTGAACCACCCTACGTGGATATGTGACTGGATGAGTGGAGCTGGTGGGCATAGATAGTATCTGCGTACTATTACAGAACGTGGAAAAATGAAACAAGTTGGGGTTCTACGGTAATAGTACTTGGCTCAAAAGAGTCATTTTTCTTACCAAACAAATTGCAATTTGACGAATGTCGATAAATTTTTCATTTACTCGATCTGACAATTAGAAATTAAAAAGGGTGTATGGGAGGTAAAATTGGTGTGTAGATATAGCACACCCCCTTTCTTTTTTTCTTTTTCTTTTATTATAAAAAATAGAGGGAGCTAGGGTTCAAACTTGAAATTATTTCCAACTTAAGTATTATCTGTTAGTAAATAATACGTCAGTTGGCCAAAACAGTGTTTTCTTTCATTTGTTTGACTCCGTGTAGTTTAACAGGAACTCTCTCTACAACTGACCATGCCACCAATCTAACGACCAAAGAAAAAAAATATTCAAGCCAGGCCTTCCCCCTATATTCAGGCTCCCACCAAGCCCTACTAGTTCCACTCACCCTTCTTTATTTTTACTCAAGGAGCAAATTTTTAAAATTTTTCAGTATTTAAGCAGGTATTTCACGTGTCATAATATAAATTGAGGGACACAAAAAGATACATATTTTCCTCCACTTGTATTATGATATGTGGGGTATCGCTTAAATATCTGGCACTTGAAAAAATCTCTCCACTCACTCAATGAGTCTTGACCAAACAACCACGTGTTATGAGAGCGCGGGGCAAAAGACTCCTCTTGTGAGTAGTTTAAAATTAAATATCATCTTGTCAACAATTAATTAAATTTGATATGGAAAATTTTATTTAAACCCATCTAACCTATTTCTACACCCAACTTACTCTTTAAACCCATTTGATTTTTAACTAAACTATTAATATCTCTTTAAACCCAAATTTGATACCTAATATACCCCTATAAACCCAATTAAACATGTGAATTTATTTTTACACCCATTTGATTTTTAGAATCTAAATTTGATGTGTTTAGACCTAAGTTCTTTGCATGGTTTTTCACAACACGAAAGCTGATAATTCAATTGTTACATGCAGAATGTTCCTGCATGCTAAAAATCACTGCAAAAAGCGATGTGTATAGTTATGGGGTTGTCTTTTGGAGATCATAACTGGAAAAAGGCCAGTGGACCCATCATTCAAAGATGGGCAAGTCTGCAAATTTGCAAGATAAAAATCAATGGCTCTCAAGGCCGTTCATGTCTTTAATGTTCCAAACCTCGATCAAATCACAGAAAATGCTGCCGCATTGGCCGTACATTCTCTGTGGTTGGCTCAAGGTCTCGGCATTTGCCATCGAACAAGGAACGATGAATTCGATATATCTAACATCCCAAAAAAATACCAATAAAAACAAGAAAAGCATACAAGTATCTGTCTTTATAATCAATATGTTCATTACCAATTACAAATTACAATATCAGTTTTAATGGAGTGAAGACGAATAGGTGATCTATGCTTACAGAGGAGGACTTCATCTTCCATGCAACAACCTGATTTATGTTCTTTCTTTTCATCTTTGGGTTATTGTTTTCGAAGAAGAAATATGAATGCTCATCTTTGTTTTTTGGGTTTTTTGTTCTTTCTCGTTTGTAGTTTTTACAAGGGACGGAAAATGTGTTGTAGAAAGCAGGATGATGGAGGAAGGAGTGATTGATCACAGGAACCCAGAAGAAAAAAGAAGCAGAAGCATCAGCATTCGGAGAAACTACACCAACATAGAAGAAAAAATTATATAAAAACAGAAAATGTAGTCAGACTACACCGATAGAGAAGAATATATATATATAAACAGAAGAAGCAAACGGAATCTAAGATCCTTGCAATATTTGCAAGTCTTTTGGTTTTTTGGGGTGCAGATGGACAGTGGGAGACCGACTGCAGCAATTTGTTGTTGCAGAAAGATAAACAAACTATGCAGATTGATTGAATAAAAAATTAAAACCAAAATACTCATTTTCTAAACTCTAAAAAATTGAAATCAAACGAACAAAAAATTCATAAATTGAGTCATACCTTGGTTGGAGGATTCAAAACTTCAAAATCACCATCCATCAATAGAAAAACTTATTTTTCTCTATGAGAGCTATTAGGGGGTTTAGTCGGAATGAACGTAGGATAAGCAAAGAATGATCGTAGGGTTTAATTATAGTGTTTGGATTTATTGATAAATTTAAGTTTTATTATTAATTTCATTTTGTACTTAATAGTAATTATGCAATAGGGTATAATAGACAATTAACATTTAAAATTTTAAGTTGAGTATAAAAAGAGGTTGAATGGGTTTAAATAAAATTTTCCATTTGATATTTATCAAGCTTCAAGAATAACCCCAAATTTGATTAGGCCCAAGGGCTATCTTGGCAGTTGCATGTTTTGGCATAAAAAGTAACCGTTAGCTTCCCGCCGAGGCAAACAACAATAAAACGCAAAGCAAGGGATTTAAACTGTCGCAGCCGCCCTTATCAACAAGCAATGAATATGTGCTTACTTTGTTCATCTGCTCACCCTAACAAACCATTTTTATTATGTTTTATGTGCTCTGTTAACATGCTCCTCATCCATTCAATAGCCACATTCTGCTACCCTTTTTACTAACTAAGATTTAAGAGTTTTCGAAATTGATTTCTAACGCGAAAAACCGCCAATGGATCTAGAATTAGGACTCAAGATCACCCATACAGTAGACGATCATGTCTCCTCTGCCAGCTTTCAGATTGCCAAGGACAGATCCGATCGTCTTTTCATGTCTAAGGAAACCGAAAGCATGTTCATCCTCACCGGCCATCTTAAAGGTAGTCGGTACCTTTTCATTTATCTTATTAATATGTGCTCGCGTAGCATTTGCATGTGTTTTTGCTTAAGAAACTAATTTTTGGATAAATGCAGGCTATAGAAGAGAGCGTGTGTATATTGACATAAATGAAGATGGGACGCAGATTGGCATCAGTGGGGAGAAGCCAGTTCAAGAGAAGGTGATGTCAGGATGGATAATGTACAAGAAAGAGGTGGAGATGAGAAGTTTCAGAAAAGTCTTTCGAATTCCGGATGGAGTGGTTTTGGATCGAATCAAGGCCAAGTTTGATGTACACGAATCAAGTCTCACGATCGTCATGCCAAAATCAGTGAAAGGAATTCGCGGGGTTGGGATCGAGGAAGTGAAGGAAGATGAAGTGGATACAGGGAAACAGCAGCTAAAACAGCCTTCCGCAGCTGAAGAAGTCCCTGTAAAAGATGGTTTTAGGGGGAAAATTGAGGGAGAAATTGGTGAGACCGAGAAAACGAAAGTAGAAGAAAATCGTCCAACTGATGCAAAAGGGGTTGATGAAGATGGCTCCAAGAAAGAAGTTGTAGCTGATGGAGTCATCGGAAAGGACAAGAGAGGAAGCACAGTTAAGGAAGAAGCTAAAGATTCAAAGACTCAAAATATGCAACACAAAACAAAATCTGTTTCCGAAAACAATGAAGAGTCAAAAGTTGCAAAGGTAGAAGAAGCTGATGTAATTCTGAAAGAGAAAGTCGGAAGAAAGGAATTTGAAACAGATCAAACTGTAGCGAATAGGGTTCCGAAGAGAGAAAATGATGAAGTAACTCGTGAAGTTAACAAGCCTTCACAAGAAAATCAGGTAACTGCTAAGCATGACACAGCAGAAGAAAACACTTCTGAGCTCCCAAAATTTGAAGCGCCAAAGGCAGGCGAGGAACACGTTCGAAGAAGACAAGAGAGTGGCGAATCATTAAAACAAGCAGAAGATACAACAGCTACACAACAAGAACCGCAAGTTCAACGCGAAAAGAATGCGGATGGAGTTCGTAGAGAAGGCGGAGGAGTTCAGCTGCCAAAGCCAGAATCCATCGAAGAAGGTCAGGGAAGAGGAGTTCAAGAAGTAGCGAAGAACGAAGAACACATCAAAAAGAAGGAAGAGGATGAATCTTCGGAAATGGAGGAACAAAGTGATGTGGATGATAAGAAATCAAGGGATGATCAAGAGAAGAAGGATGGAAAGGAAAAGTCTAATCTGCTGTGCTCTCCTTTTATAATTGCAGGTTCAGCACTTATTGTGTCCCTGGTGATGCTAGCAATCAACAAGATTAGAACTAGAAAAAGATAGCTTCTAATCTGTGTGTAGAGTTAAGAGAGCTCAGACTCTCAATTCGTGGTACATTTAATATTCAATTTTTTTATTTATTTTGAATTATAACTCATGCATTTGAGATTGGGTAAATATCCTTGTCCAACGGTATTCTAAGCGCATCTTCCTCCTCATTACTGTAGATAAATATTATTTGCTTAAAAAAAAAAAGCCTTTGAATGTTGAAAATTATAATGTTTAATAGTGTTTTGTCCCCCACTTATAAGTGGAAAGTGAAAAAATCAACTTCTGTGAATGCGAGTTGGACTTTAAGCTATTATGGCTGACTACTTACGTAACTTAGTATAAATATACCATAGTCGAAATTAAATAAAGACAGCTATCCAATAGTCAACCAGTCATAATAATTTATTATTCACAAAAATCTAATCATGACGTCTCATCATAGTGGAATACATAAATTTCATGAAAGCTTTTACAATTCCACAAAGTGGTAATTGAATAAACCCCACCTTTGTTGTTACATTTTTGTCCAAAACGGTTGGTGGGTTCGAGTTTTAAAATTTGAGTCCATGTGTCAGAAGAGAAAACAATATGTGCATAGTACATATTCGGAATAAAAACTCAAATGTGACTTTTCTTGGTTGAATAACATTTTATCTCGTTTAAATTTCACTTTAAACGAGAAATTGTATATGAGTTTCAAGTCTCCAACGCATTAGACAGACTCAGACTCAAATGTAAGATAAGTGATACTATCCACACATTTCGATTTACCTTCCACACACATTTCTCAATTTTCAACCATTGAATTACATAAATTGAAGACGATCAAATAACAAAAACTTATAAAAAGTGTGCAGATACCGCTACCTTATAAGATTTGAGTCCAAATTAAAATTTCGTTACATTGAAGATGACCTTAGTTGTTAGTTGCAACCAATTAAAGGCACAAGAGCTGGCTTTTGGCATTTATGGCTCAACAGCTAACAAGGAACCCGAGTAGGATGCATGTCCAAAACACCATAAATTCATAAACCCACCTACCAAATACATGCCATATGAACTCCATCCAATGAATACAAAAGACAAAAACTAGCTTTTAGCATTTAAACCCTACATTTACCAACAGCTCATAGATAGCTACCATTTTTACAATTTCGGAATTTGGAAAATTAGGGTCAACTCGTCTCCTCTGGCAGCCTCGCATTTCGACGAGGTAGGTATGCACTCTGCCGTCGCCTGATGTTTATAGGATACCAACTGCATTATGATTCCTCCCCCTCCGACTTCAGTATAAGACGGTGACGGATTGCCCGAAAATCTATTTTTATCTAAATAATAGCTAGAGGAAATCTTCACAAGACCGATTCTAATCGGCTCAATTCGATGCACACGATTAATTATGCGTATCTCGTGCAAAGTCAAAGTATGTTCAGTCGCCCACTCACGCGCGAGCGAATCCTGGCCGTTGATGCATTAACGGTTAGGAAGTGCTCCCGCGTGTACAGGCGATTGATAACAACATGCAGTGCCGGTTATCAGTAGTACCTGCTATCTCTGCGAACTGCTACAGGATGGGACTGCTTCAATGTATTAAGGTTGGGATTTAGCTAGACCGCTCTCTGTGATTACATCAGTAGGCGGCGATCAAATAGAACCCTGTACACCAAGTAATTTCAGTAGGGAAGCTAGTATTTTCGTGGTATACCAAAAGGAGGCAAGGTTCATAGAGCAGACGACTCAGAGAATTCAGTTAAGAATAACATACATGCTCAGGACTTTAGTAGCAACGGGATTTTGCTGATGAAACAAGGAGCATCTTCGATAACTTTGGACACGTACCTTTCTTTCCATTGGAAGGGAAACCATGACGTCAAAAGCGATGGAATTGTCTTTGCAAGAATTGGAAATCAGCCAAGGGAATGAACAAATCAAACCCTACAAAGTCAACCAAACGAAATTCAAATTCTTGTTTCATCATCTCGCAAGGGTCAGAACGGATGAAATTCACGGACGTCTTCACATGACATGACCGAACAATAGTCAAATAAATTCCTGCAACAAAAAGTGGGAAGATATGCGTGAATAACACCAACCAATCAATCTCAGCTTCACCAAAACAGTCAGAAATACATAAAGCCTAACCTAACTGCATATGGAAGTCAGCAGAAACGAAAGCAATCGTTATCATTTGGGGAAAGTTGGAGCTTCGATCTGTGCTTAAAGCTGCATGCTCAAATAATGCAAGCAGAAAATTCCAACAACAATCGAACAGCAGATTTGTTTTATTTGTTCTGTCTGTTCACTAAGCATTGACCAATCAAAATATAACTACTTATTATAATCCAATTTTGTAATCCTTATACCCAACTGCTGCAAAGAGACTAAATTTGGAATCTTTGATGATTTGGTTTCTCCGCATTGTATAATTGAATCAAATGATTTCGTTTGCTAACTCAAATAGTCAAGTTCATTACAAGCAGTTTGTTGCCCGCTCTGCACCTAAGTTCGAATTCCCCTCCCCGCAGTTCAAGATTGGATTAGAATATCGCTCAAATCAACGAGCGAGAAATTCATCCTACAAACCCTCCAGTATCTCTCTCTCACAAACACACAAACAAATTGAAATTCCCAACTCGGATCTCGCGATCACCAAGTAGCAGAGAACAAAAGAAAAATTGATGTAACAATTGAACAAAAAATGAGAAAGAGCAGCAGCCAGAAGCATGCTTAGAAATTCCATTACACAAAGGCAAATTAAACCAGCAACAACACAAATTAAAGGGGAAGTAAAAGAAAAAATGGACCTCCACGGAAGCCGGTCCATTTGCATAATCCTAATTTCTATACACAATATATATGGGGATTTGCTGATCCATTCAGTAATGATTAAGTACAAAGGGAAAAAAAAAAGTCATATCTCCTCCTTACCCAATTTTTATTGGCGCCAAAATTGATCTCTTCTTCTTCTTCTTCTTCTTGAATTGGCAATTGATTTCGATGATCATTCGGGGTTATTCATTCTTCCGAACGAGTCCATCCCCTCCGTTCGGCTTTTTACAATTCCATGGAACACCTCCCTGACCTGCCGCTCCAGAGGATCCAACCCCTCCTTAATCCCCTGGCAGAGGTTCGACAGTTCCTGCACTCTCTGCCTCACCTCCCTCTCCTTCTCCTCCGCAAGCGGGAAGTGCGCGGAGTCAGCCAGATCGCCAATCACCCGAGAGCACCGTTCGATCTGATGAATCTCCTTCAACAATGCGCAGGCATTCCTCCTGTCCCGCCGCTTCGACTCGTCCATAATCCGCTCGTGCAGCGACAGCATTGACCCCGCCCATGCGAAGCTCCTCGGCACGTTGAAATGCACCTGCAATCCCCTGTCCTGGCATGGTATCGCCGCCACCAGGGCCCACATTACGAACAGCAAAACCGAATTGATTGTGAAAACCGCCGGCGCCAGCCCACTGGAGGCCAAAATTTCATTGGGCCTCGGGGCGTATAGATTGTTCCCGATTGCTTGGAGCTGCCTCGCGGCCGACCACGACCGCGAGACGCTCCAGGACAGAGATCGGAAGTGGCCGAGCGACCGGTGCTGCTGGTGCTGATGATCCTTTGTGTTGTTGTTTCGGCCGAAGGAGCGGTTCCGGTGCGCTATGGTGGTGTTGGAGGAGTCCTTGTCGTCGAGCATTGCGATGGCTAGGTCGACGAGAGCCTTCTTCGCCCGGCGAAATTGGCCCTCGCCGAGCGTCCTGTCCCGGTCTAGCGCGACGAGGACGATGTCGAGCAGCTTGAGCCACTGGCGCATCTGCTCCATTCCGTCGCGGATGGCGTTGCAGACGTCGAGGGCCTTGACGTGGCGCTCGAAATAGTCGGAGATGTAGCGGTCGACGGTGGGTTTGGAGATGTGGGTTTTGGTGGAGGAGAGGATGAGGAGGGTTTTGAACTCCTGGTGTACGCGGATGAAGGATTCGAGGAGGTCTCGGAGCCATGGGAGGGAGAGGAGGTCGTGGGAGGAGGAGGAGAGGTTGTGGAAGCAATCGGCGACGTGGGTTTGGAAGGAATCGAGGTCCAATCCACCACTACCGCTGCCACGTGAAAGGCCGTGACTTTCCATTGAATTCAACTGATCGCGTCTGAGGCTGAAGATTGACCTTCCGACTTGATTGGAACCAGCTGACGAGTATTCCGTCGCTGGCATTTCTCTCACAGTCCAATCCAATCCAACCCAATCCAATCCAATCCAAATTCAATTCAAATTCGATAGGATTATAAACAAGTGGAGAGAGAAAGACTAGTGTGTTGGGAGGAGAGAGAGATAGAGAAAGAAGAGAGAGCGAGGTGAGAGAATAAGAGGAAGAAAGGGCGGAGAGAGTCTGCGTTTTATGGAGGGGAAGGGGTGGGGGTTCGGGATAGAAATGAGATTAAGAGTTTAACCATAATTAGTAAAACTTAATCACTCTCTTAATTACTTTGGTATGCGCTAGTTAACTTTTCTTGTTTGCTAACGGGGAACGCTAAGCGCACACGGAGCGGACACGGTGGATGTAAAATATTTGGAGCTCCACACACTTTTTTAATCTTGCTTTTCTAACTTCTTCATTTATTTGAGATTTAACAGCGTATATACGAGAGAACGAGCTGCATTTTTTAGGTGTTACTTTTGGAGGATTCTCCTATTCTCTTTCACTAAAATCAGCTAATCAAATAATTTAAACTTTTAAAATTTAACCAAACAATTACATTTTTTATATATATATATTTTTAAATTTTAATTGTTAAATTAAATTTTAAATATTCAAGTCACTTATTAGATACTTTAAAGAGGATTTCTTTTCACTTTTAGATCGCCGAGGGTGGGGGCGTGGTGCCACGTGGGGGACGAGGACGGAGTCGTTGCGCGGAGGGGGTGTACACGTGGACGGTTGAGCTGGGTCTTTGTTGGCGCGTAAATAGGAGAGGAGATGAGAGGAGGGAGGGGGTCGGATAGATTATGATTGACTGACTGGGTCCTTCTAGAAAGTGAGGGAGAGGGCGGGACCGAGGGTTATGTGGGGCCAGGGAGGAGACGATGGATGACGTTTGTCATTTCTTTATTTTGACGGAGTTGCCCCTGGTTCGAAGAAGAAAACGTCAAATTCCTGTCTGCATGTTACTCACTGGGTGGGCCCCACGCTTTCTCTTCTGAATTATATTCACACACTTTAAATTATTTCTCCCACACTTTTTAAATTTTTTAAATATTTTTCTATCAAGTGTTAATATTGTGTATAAAATATTAAAAAATTAAAAATGTGTAAGAGAAGTAATTTGGGGTGTGTGAATATAATCTCTCTTCTTTTGACTTTCAACTTGAGTTTAAACTATCCAACCAAAATAAAAGGGTAAATGACAAAAAACTACCTCAACTATTGGTGTCGTGACACTTTCATTCCTCATCTTTAAAACGTGACAATGTCATACCACATCTTACGAATTTGTGACAATGTCATACCTCCGTCAAATTTTCTGTTAAGTGCTGACGTGGCAAGAGATGGGGACCACTCACTAATACATCTGGATTAAAAAATAATTAAATATATTTTTAATAATTAAAAATTAAAAACAAATATTTTTATATTAAAATCTCTCTCTCTCCCCCTCTCTCTCTCTCCCTCTCTCTCTCTCCCTCCCTCTCTCGCCTCTCTCTCCTCTCTCTTCTCTGCATCCCAGAACCCATTCCCATCTCCCCCCCCCCCCGACCCCTTTCCCGTTCCCCTTCCGTGCAACCCCCCACCCCCCCCACCCCAACCCAGTTCCTCCCCCCCCCACCTCTACCTGCAACCCGAAACAAACAAAAAAAAAATTCATACCCAGGCCCAGAAGAAGAAGAAGAGAGAAAAAGAAGAAGAAAGGAAAAAAAAAAAAAAATTCAAACCCAGAACTGGGTTTGCTACGAGCGGGGCGCGGGGGGGGGGGGGGGGGGAAGAAGAGGGAAGAAGAAGAAGAAAAAGAAGAAGAAGAAGAAGAAGAAGAAGAAGAAAAGAGAAGTGGAAGAAGAAGAAAGAAAAAAAAAATGCAAACCCAGAACTGGGTTTGCTGGGCGCGCGGGGGGGGGGGGGGGGGGGAAGAAGAGGGATGAAGAAGAAGAAGAAGAAGAAGAGAGAAGTGGAAGAAGAAGAAAGAAAAAAAAAATGCAAACCCAGAACTGGGTTTGCTGGGCGCGGGCGGGGGAGGGGGGAAAAAAAAAAAAAGAGGGATGAAGGCATTTTATTTTAACTTTTTTATTATTTTAATATTAAAAAAAGATATTAAACGTTTTTTTTTTGTTTTTAATAATTTTTTAATAGAAAATGGGTCCTATCTCTTGCCACGTCAGCACTTAACAGAAAAATTGACGGAGGTATGACATTGTCACGAATTCGTAAGATGCGGTATGACATTGTCACGTTTTAAAGATGAGGTATGAAAGTGTCACGACACCAATAGTTGAGGTAGTTTTTTGTAATTTACCCAAAATAAAACACAAGTTTGGGTTTTTCCATTTTTTTGTCCGAACAGCACGAGATTGAGTTTGGGATTAGGATACACGTGGATGGTTCTTGGAGATATAAATTTGCTGTGCATAATAATTTTATAGAAATTTTAATAACAATCATATGACTTTAAGAGTGCGTTTGGTACGCGGGACGGGATGAGACGGGACGGGACGAGGCGTTCCGTCCCGCGTTTGGTACGCCTAAAACGAGTGGGACGAGGCGTTCCACAGGACAAGTTTTGGATGATTTTTGGTTCCACCTCCCCCCTGGAACGGGGTTGTTCCAAGTCGGTGGGACGGAAATTTTTAACATTTTAGGACAACAATGCCCCTTGTCTTTTTCAAAATTTACAACATCCGTCTCATCCTGTTTCGTCCCGTCCCGTTTCTGCGTACCAAACGCACCCTAAACCTTAACTCGCTGTAAAAAAATCTAGTCGGAACTTTCAACACTACTTAAGTAAATTAAAATGAAAGCTAAGTAAATGATAGATTTCAACGGATAATTCTTAAAATGAATATCTTATGTTTACAATCTGTCGATAATATTACAATTTATCGGTAACTTTGTTCGAGCAAATCTGTAAGTAAATGCATTTGAATCCTACATAGTCTGCAAGCACACCAATTCTGTAACAAAGTTTTTGCTACGTAACTTGATCTGTTGTGAGAGAGTGTAACTTTGATTTCCAATATATCATAACATGATCTAAATGTGAAAACCTTCACCTTGCTTGGAATGCATGAACCCCGTATACATTTACATGATTGTATTTTAATGCCTTCCAGTGTGATTTTCCAACTCCTTTGCTACATGGTAAGCACTACGAACAGGAAAAATCACCTTGTACTAAAAAAGAACCCAAAGAAGGTTCTACAAAAACATTTTAAGGCTATTTTTGGAAAGTGACTCCCCATGCAACGCTTCATTTTCAGTGTATTTCTCTAAGAATCCGTTTTGAATTTTTAATTTTTTAAATGGACGATGTGTACATAGGGATAATATTAATAACAACTCTATGAACAAACCTTATTGGAATTTCAGCGTGGTTAAAAAAAAAACGTTTGAAATTCGAGCATGCTTTTTATTAAAGACACTATTTGGCTTTACGTGTAAGAAATTATTCCTCCTTACATCATGACGTCGTAGCATTATTTTATTATGCGAACTTTATAATACGAATTGTTCATTTCTCTTTGTTGTAATCTATAGATCATCTCATAAATATTTATTTCGATATGAAAACCGTTTGATCATTTATATAAATCAAACAAGTTGATGGTTGATCATTGGGATATTACTTGTTAGTACCATAAACCGTCGATTTGTTAGATACAAATAGATCGGTTGATCATGAAGATATTACTTATTAAAATAATTGTTAATTTGTTTGATACATATGAATAACTAAACAACATTCCAATTGAATCAAAACTTCTAGAGAACCTTTGAATGATGATTAAGAGAATAAAAAGTTTATATTAATAACAAAGAATGCACCTCTAAACAAATCTTGCCGGAATTTCAATGCGGTACAAGGAGAAAAGTGCGTCTGAAATTCAAGCATACTTTTTATTAAGGATAATATTTGGTTATTTACATGTAAAGAATTATTTCTCTTTACATGACGTCATAACATCATTTCATTGTACGAATTTTATAATTTGAATTGTCCTTTTTATTTTATTTTATTGTTATTTAAAGATCTTCTCTAGAATATTTATTTTGATATGAAAACCATTTAATCATTTATATGAATTAAACAAGTTGATGGTTGATCATTGGGATATTACTTGTTAGTTCCATAACCGTCGATTTGTTAGACACATATAGATCGGTTAATAATAAAGATATTACTTATAAACATAATCCTCTATTTGTTTAACACTTATGAATTGGTTGATCGTAAAGATATTACTTATTACAATAATTGTCAATTTGTTTGATACATATGAATAACTAATCAGCTTTCCAATTGAACCAAAACTTCTAGAGACGACCTTTAAATGATGATAAAGAGAATAAACACTTTAGATTAATAACAAAGAGTGCACCTCTAAACAAACCTTGCTGAATTTCAGCTCGGTACAAGAAGAAAAGTGCATCTGAAATTTGAGCATGCTTTTTATTAAGGATATTATTTGGTTATTTACATGTAAAGAATTATTTCTCATTAAATGATGTCATAACATCATTTCATTGTACAAACTTTATAATTTGAACTGTTCATTTCTCTTTATTATTACCTAAAGATGATATCTCTAGAATATTTATTTCAATATGAAAAACCGTTTAATCATTTATATGAATTAAACAAGTTGATGCTTGATCATTAAGATATTACTTGTTAGTACTATATCTATCGATTTGTTAGACACATATAGATCAGTTGATCATAAAGATATTACTTATAAACATAGTCATCTATTTGTTTGACACGTATGAATTGGTTGATAAAAAACATATTACTTATAAACATAATCGTCTATTTGGTTGACAGTGTATGAATTGGTTGATCATAAAGATATTACTTATTACAATAATCGTCAATTTATCCGATACATATGAGATCTAAACAGTCTTCCAATTGAACCAAAATGTCTAGAAATGACCTTTAATTTAAATGATGATGAAGAGAATAAACAGTTTACATTATAAGTTCATGCGTTGAAATAGTGTCATGTGAAGATGTGAAGATAAAGAGAAATAGTTCATTACATATGAAGAGCTAAGTATTATGACTGCTTGCTAGAATTAGTTCTTAAATAACAATATTATTTTTAAGAAAATATCAATTACTAAGATGACAAGAGCATCTTCAATGGAGTAGTCTAATGAGTAGTCAAATTCCTTTTGATGAGCCATATAGACCAAATAAAGCTCTAATTTCCTACTTCTACATGTGTAGGCAAAACTAGTCTAGACCCCACATCTCTATTTATAATAAAATATTTCATGTGAGGACAAGATGACAAAAATAAAAAATAAGTTAATGCGTAATGTCAGGATGACTAGCTATTTAGACCAAATATTTTATAAACTATATAAAGTAGTTGTTGGTGATTTGATTATTACTTACGTATTGATTAACTTGCTTATTTTCTCACATCTAATGATTTGTAAAATTTGATCTAAAAAATTAGCTTACCTTGCATTACTCTAATTAAATATCAAAGGTGAAACAAAATAGTAAAGTAAAATTTTATCTACTTAGTTTGCTTATTTCTATTAAAATGATATATTTTTTATAAAGTAATTAAGTAAATAATTTGTAACGTCACGTCAGCTACTATAGTACAATTTTGGCAATTATGTTTGCCTACCATATAAATTTTCTAACAATATGCCACTATTTTTTTTTTTAAGAGAATCAGTTTAGGCATTTTTGCTTAAGAAAACGAGTTCTCGTGTGGTTTGGTGCTCCCCGTTCCCCGGGGGCGAGGAGATTAAATTGATCAATCCGACTGGATCACCCCCTTGATTAAGAATGTTATTTTCCAAAACTGAAGGGAAAATTATTGATGGGAGACAAAGAAAATCTATTTATTTATTTTTATATAATTCAATTATTGATACGAAATTCATTTTTTTTTATAAAAAATGATTAGTTGGCGACCTTGCCATAATTATCCACCATTAAGAAATTTAAAAAGAATCATAAAGACATTTCAGTTTTAGTCCCTCTTTGATTACCACTGCACCAGCAATTTTGTTTTTTATTTATTACATTTTGGAAATTGGAATCTGATAATTTGGCTCAAGCTAGCATGGCATTTATATTCAATTTCTTTTGGGGTGTGCTATCCACACACCTAATTTTACTTCTCACACACCTCTTGATAATTTATGTCCGTTGATCTTCTTCAGTTCATCCAATTCGACGGCCGAAAATTAGAAAAATATATAAAAAGTAGAATGAGGTGTGTAGATATCACACCTCTTTCTTTTTCTCTTACAACTAGTTTTCTATTATTTCTGGTCCTTTCTTTTGGACGACGACAGTTGAAGTCAAACCCTCTATAATTCGATTTTGTGTGCTAAATTTTTTTTAAATAACATGCACATCACTATGGTGAAGTATTAAACAACTTCTTATTAAAAATTAATTGATTACTTCTTTCATGCATGGCACTCACCTTACCAATATTCAACAAATAATGAGTTCCATTCGTGTCAGTGTCACGCGCCAGTATTGTAATTGAGATTGTGCAAAGTGAGACATGGAATATTAGTGAAAGAGTAATGTAAGTCGCTTTTAATTGGGCATTGTTTGTGAGATTTGACCATAGCTTTGAAAGGGCACTTTAAGAAAATAATAACATTAATTTGCAACTGTTAACTAACTTTGCACAATCTCTGTTAAAATATTGAAAGTGCTAATCAAATACATAAACTAACATTAACTATATACTTTTCTTTCCCTCAACCAATTGTACCATTTGCAATCTTCTTTCTGTTAACACTCAAAATTTGTAGGTTAACAAATTATGATGATAAATCATTGGAGGGCTTTGAGTACGAAGTGAAACGTACAAAACTCATAGATATAAGTGGTTTTGTCTTTAAAACTGAGCTACGTACACTGTGGTAGTTGGATTAATATTGATATCAAGACTACAATAGCGCTTTGGTAATACAGGAATATCTTATCTCTCATCGTCTGACCCCTATTTAGGAAGTCTTCACCCCTTTATATAGGCCCTCAATGAACCCCTCAGCCTTAAGTTGGCACCACTTGGCATTTAATGCGCCACTTATGTAGCCTAGAGTGCTAGCATCTTTTCACCCTTCATCCCAACATTGGGTGATGAAGTGACAGGTGCTCAACTTGAATAACATGCCTTGACAAATCAGTACGAGCCAAGAACTTTGCTCGCCCTCAGTTATCCAACCCCGCCTTCTGAGTGTCGTTTCGATTGCCTTTACGTCTTGTCCTAGGCTTCTTTGTCATTGAAGGGAGGCTGTCATGCGGCGTGATTGACATTTGGATAGACCTGTCTTTGGGAACTAGTGCCATAAAGTTGTCAGTCTACTCAAGTGCCCGTGAGGTCATGAGCTTTCTTGTGTGCTCTAGTTAGGCTGGGTTTATGGGCAGTCGACTATTTCGCTCTGATGTATCCTCTTCTAAAAGCCTCTGCCTTAGGCTTCTCTACATCTTTTCTCTTGAGCCTTCCGAGGTTCGCTTCTCTACATCTCTTAAGCCTTCCGAGGCTTACTTCTCAGCTTGCACCATTATTTAGGCTTAAAAGCGCCCAGTGTTAACACTTCCTTCCTACTATCTAGGGTTTCTCCTCATGAATGAATTTGAAACCAATTAATTACTATAGTTCAGTTTTCTTCACCATGCAAAAAAAAAAAATCAAACCTAACCGAACCAAATCGATCAATCTAATTTGACAGGTCTTCCTTAGCCCTAAAAGTCCCAACATATATATACATTTGAGGACTTGACATTGAAAACAACTACTTTCGTATGAAATATAATTTCATAAGATGGATTGTGCACACCATTAAAGATAGTCAACTTAGTAGTGGATCCAATTGTTAAAGGTTTGACTAGAGAGTAAGTTGATCATCGAGGTGAATGAGGTTAAAGTCAACATAACTAATGAATCAGCTGGGCGGAAACCTAACTTAGTTGATTGGAGATCCCATGGTCTAAGTTCAATAGGCAAACTGGTTGGGCATGATTCAAATAAGTTAACACACTATATACCTCATTCTTATGGTGGAAGAAGTGTGTTGTCTGCAGAAGTTTTAGGTTGTATATTTATACTTAATGACAATGATATCTTATAAATAAGAGGCATATTGCAGAGTATTCTTAATCAGTGGTCACCTATGTGAGAGTAGAATTGGGTCACTTCTATGCGTATGAGATGACTAAATTCTCTAAAGCTCTCATGAATCTGGGAATTGTTCAGGACCAAAATGAACACAACCATATGAACTGGAATATATTAGGATTAGTGATGTGTGTTGCTTATTGTCTCGATTTACTGCTGCGGTGAACAGTTCAAGATCTTCTACATCCACTGCATCACCAAGTAAACCCGATGAGTATTCACTAGGGTAGGTTCAAGTCCAAAAAACACATCTCCCGATGCATCTCTTGAATGAAAAATAGTGTTAACCAATTCTAGAAAGGTTATGTTGTTTAGGTGTGTCCCCTTGTCAAATGATGTATACTTATAGATGGAAAGTTACATCTCTTTAACAAGAAGTACTTGGGTTCTATATAAACTCATGAAACCATTATCATTAGGGATATAGAAAATAAGAGTTAATTTGTACTCTTGAGAAATAAGGTTTTCCCACTTTGTTTCTCTCATTCTTCGTGTGTCAAATTCTGAATCGTGTCTTGAGAGTACGGAATATATGAAGTTCGCCAGAGTCCGAAGATTGAAATGCTTTGACTTCGGATTATAGATTGTTGAATCCTGGGAGACGGACGCCTACCGAACTACAAGCACAAGAGTAGGGGCGAAATTCTGTCTTTAGGACATTGCATTTATGCAAGCCTCAATCTCCAAGTTTGTCAGTTTTTCTAACTTTCTACCTAGTTGTTTATATTAATCTTATATACTATTGATGTTGTGAATTTCTTATGATTATGATCATTGGAATTATATTGTTCTTTTTCATATTTTCTAATATTGCTCCAACAGCTTTAGCCATACTCGCATTCATGTCAGTATTTTTTGTCAATGACTAGTGTGTTTTTCCCCATGTTGGTGTTGGAACTACCTTTCTTTCAAAAAAGAAAGAAAAAAGGGACAAGAGCTTAATTGTACGGTTGTCTACTCTTTCTAGAGAAATGGATGCTTGGTGTCCAATTAACTCCAAACCTTTTAATTTGTATTTGCGCGAACTGAAAAGTGGAATAATATGATACCATTACTTAATTTCTGAAAAGGATCATCGTCGGATTTTTTTTTTTATAAATTCTAGGGATCTCGTGATCGTGACCATTCATCGTACATCGTGCGGTACAAAATAATTTCAAAATTCAAAATTAAATATAAATAGTATATAACGAAAATTGACTGTACGATGTACGATGCATGATCATGATCACGGAATCCTTAAGATAAAAGAAAATAAAATAAAAGATCTGACGATAATCCTTTTCCTTTAATTTCAAATCTCAAAATTCTTTAAAAAGAAAGAAAAGTTAAATCAGCCCACCTGGTTCTTGGAATAATTCACTTGCTCCACATGATGCAATTACAAACATCGTGGATAATGTTTATACTCGTCCCCAGAAAAAGCCAGCCATGCATATTCCAAATTAACTAATATTAAATTGTTAATTGCCCACTTGTTACAGCTTCCAAATTTGAAGAGAAAAATGATAACGAGACTCACTTAAAAGTAGAATTTTGCATAAATTTTTTGTTATCTTTATGTTTTGACATAATTTTTGTGCCACATTTATAAAATATTACGCCAAAAATATGAGATGACGAAAAAGTTTTTGCTTGAGTTACGCCTAATGAGAATATATTTTCAATTTTGGACGAGCTATCTTAAGGGATTTTAGGTGTGAGATAAAAATATTATCTTGTCGAAATAGAGAATGAAATATATATGTTTTAACTTTAGACTCTTATATTTTTTTCATTCCTTGTATGTCAATAAATAAAGGATGACTTAGAATGATACACATACTTTATATTTGCATTGCTGGTAAGTAAACATATCGCTAATTCTTATACACCAGCTAGCAGAAGAATCGAGTCTTTGCAAGTGAATTGTTTTGGTGTTTAGAGCATTTCTCTTATATCTATTGCGTAATCGGTTCAAACCCTTCTTATTAGTGTAATTTAAAATCGTAATATTGTTTGTACTCATATAGTCAATATCAATTGTATTTAAAAACATAATTTTACAACATAAAATGGAATTATTTTGAACCAAAATATTTCTATATAGAAGGATCTCTCCTCTTAACAAACACGAACTAATAAACTCATCTTGTTTAGTAAAACTTAACGGGGCCAACAAGCGCCATAAAAGTATTTCCAGAGATATAATTTCTCATATACGTGTAGGTATGTGAGGTGGTGGACCTATGATCTGACGCAGCCACAAGTTATGGGTCCGTCTTATTAAATTGCTAATGCCCAAGTTGTCCTCCCACTATTTCTTTCTTACACACGACAGATGACAGAATATAATATATATGCATGGCCCACTATGTGGGGGCTAGTGCCAAAGCTACGTGTCTTGCCTCCTTTCACACTTTTTACTTTTATTGTCATTGTTTTAGGAAAAGGATTCGGTGATGTTCTTTTTTTTTATATAAGAATTTTAGGAATTCAGTGATCGTTTATCGTATATCGTGCGGTCAAAAATTAAATTTAAAATTTAAATTTAAATATAAATATTACTTAATTATTTCTAACTGTACGATGTACGATAAATGATCACGATTACTGAAATTCTGGAATTCCCAAGAAAAGAATCCTCGCCGGATCCTTTTCCATTGTTTTCACACCTCTTTTCTTTTCCAATGTTTTTGCACTTTTCTAAGAGATTTTACAGTGTGACTGAAATACGAAATGATACATTACGTTTTGTTATACAAATAGTGAAATATGTATGTTAAAAAGTTAATAACTTAAATATTAAAATTTCTCATCATTTATATAAAAACACACAATGCACTACTCGTATTCTCATCACAGTAAAAAATTTCTCAACCTCTCTTCCCTTCCAACAAATCTGGGATATGTCTCACTCTCGGCCCTAATACTGTGTGCAATGATACGGCAAAAACTCACCCCCGAGCCTCTTTAATTATTGGACTAAATTTTGAATAAATGTGGAAACATATTTTTGAGTTAATTCCCTTCCGAAAATGAGCCAAGAATAGCGGTGGTCCTCGCTCAAATTTTTGAGTTTTTTTTTAATTTTTTTGAAACGAAGGAACGATATTCATTAGCAAATCAAAATACGTACATACTAAGGATAATGTGCTTAATGGATGGATGGATGGATGGATGGAGTGGGACGTGTGTGGGAGTCGCTTTGACGAAGGATAGTCAAAATTATGATATGCTCCATTCCATTCAGTAATAGATGTGATTGAAGCAGTCTTCTAGTGTTGTTATTCTTTCAAAATGTTTTTTATTTTAAATTTTTGATTATGGCATTTACTTAATTATATTCTTCATGATGTCATTCAAGTTTCATTCATTTAGATCGAATGATACAAAGTTTGATAAAGATTACTTTTAAAATGACTAAAAGCATTTTTTTGATATATATTTAACAAAGCACTTTGCGGACGCTTCTTTTTTCAATCAGTTAGATTTTTAACAAAAATTTCTATATGTTTCTAATATAAGCACTTTATTAAAATCTCTTAGGAGCAAAAGTGATTTCTATATAAGCAATGAAGAATAAATATTTTAGCAATTTAAATAAGTAAATAGGAATGAAATATTCAAACTTAAAATCTTTTTCTAACACAAAAAAGAAAAATACTATTAAACTGAGAGCAGCTTGATAAATTCTTTTCAACAAATTGATTTATGGCAACCATCTTTGTGCGAATCCTCGTGAATTAAATGAAGTAGGAGGCAGATTTTATATTACGAAAACAAAATAAAGCAAGAACCGAAAGTCAATAATAACATAGGATAATAATTTGGAACTAGTAATAGTTAACTGTTTTATTGAGATGAAAAATAACTTCTATGACACAAATACACTGCTACGATGATGTTTTGTATTAATAATACAAGAATAAATGTTATTTTTTTCCTATACAGTATCGTATCATTGACATAAAATATCACCATATGAATAAATCCGAGTTATAAAACTTGCTGTCGAACATGAGAAATGACAGGTAGGGTGGGGGTCCTTTTTCTTATTTTAAGGTCTTGTATTAACTTTGGTCCAAAACCATACATGCCCTAACACACACCCCCCCCCCCCCTAAAAACCAGACAGCAGCCATAGCCAATATGCCCCTATCGGTCAACCAAGCCAGGCATCTTGACCCTTGACTTTTGACGCATTCTTAAACCCTCCACTACCAATAAATACATCCGGATGCTTAACTAGATCCAAGTTGTGGATGGGGCGAAGTTTGATAATTGTCCATGCAAGCGAGTGACCGTCGAAGTCAAAAAATCAAATTAGAAGGGGACTTTAGGCCATATAAATAAATAAGCTTTTAAAATATAATTAATGAAAGAAAATTCAAGGTTTCGTTGAAAATGACTTAAAAATTTTAAGTTTTAACGATAAGAACAAAATAAAGGGTAAAGTAAATAGTACAAATATTAATTTTTTAATATAAAAATGTAATTTTTTGTTTAAGTGAATAGTACTGAAAACTTTTTGTTAAAGTTCCCTTTGTTTTTTATATTGGCATGAAAAATTTTAATTAAATAAAAATAATGCAGCTTTAAAATTTAAAATCACGACTTAAAATTAGATTTTGCTCTAGGCTTTAGGCCAATGAGCCACAGGCTCATTTTTGTAAAAGCTTGCAGAGAGTACACACAAAAGGCTGAAATTTCAGGATAGGCTTGGGCTGACACTAGTTTCTATGTAGCTCCGCCGCTAGCTATAGATATGTGTGGACTCTATGGCAGAGTTTAGGAACCTAAACGCTATTGTAGAATCCATAGCCATCAACAATTGATTGTCACTCACACATGTGGACGCCTATTGAAAACCAAAAACGCAAAAAAAAAAGAAGATAAGTTAAGAATCTACATTCACATTAATTCCAAATCAGAAAGTTATTCATATCACGGTAACCATACATTTCATGTACAAAATTCTAAATGGCAGAACTAATATATAAGAATTCACTGGGGGACGGCATTGGTAGCTACTCAAAATGACTGCTTACGACTCTTTTGCAGTGCGATACAGCACGGAAGTGAAAGTCCTCTTACGCAGATGAGAATTAAGTTGAGCATGTCGGCGCGTTTGTTTCGTTCTCTTTAGCTACAGCATCGGCCACAAAGATACTGCCAGTCACACCATCCACCTAGAAGATCCCTATTTTGGCACTGCAGTAGCACATCAAAGTTTGAGAATTTTATTGGAAATTATAGAAGAAAGATAATCGTAGATCAACTCGACATTCGTAAGGAGCTTTCAATAGAACAAATTTCCAGAAATCCCAGAAACCTCGGAACCTTTGCCTTCTTAAGGAGCTTTCAATAAAACAAATTTCCGGTTTTGATTCAAGGAACACAATTAAAATTCTAAGTGTGAGGACAGTACGTATTCAAGGCGTGCAAATCATTAGAAAGTAATACCTTGCCAAAACCAAGCCTCCTCTAAATGAAAATAACTTACTGCTATCTTTCCACTGTCCACATAAGACCTGCAAACAAAGTCATAGGTTGCCGCAATGAGAATTCAAGGTAACAAGTAAGCTATTAAGAAAGATTTCCAAATGATGTATAAAAGAAAACCAGGTGCAGAAGAGGGCTAAAGTAACTTATGTCATGCTTCTTTTAAAAATTAGTTTTTAATCTTTGACAAGGTTTTATTCAAAAAGTAATATTAGACAAGGATTAAAATACAATTTTTTTTTTAAAATTATCCAACCAAAATAAAACACAAGTTTGTGCTTTTTTTTTTTGGGTCTGAACGGCACGAGATTGAGTTTGGGATTAGGATACACATGTTTGGTTCTTAGAGATATAAAGTTGATGTGCATACTAATTTGGGTAAATTACACCATACCTCTTCATGTTTGAGGTCTATTACAATCTCATATAACATGTTTAAAACATTTCACTTTCATACATCAAGTATTATTTTATTTCAATTTCATACCTCCGTTATATTTTTCATCCATCGAACCGTTGAGTGCTGACGTGGCTGCCAAATGTGTGTCACATGGCAAAAAAAATAATTTTTTAATTTTAAAAAAAAACCTGAATTAAAAAAAAAAAAGATGAAACCCAGTGACCAGAAAAAGAAGGGAAGAATAAGAAGAAGAAGAAGGAGCAGAAGGAAGAAAAAATCCCCCCCCCCACAACAGCAAAGAAGAAAGAAAAGAAAAAAAAAGTAGCCCAGCGACTAGAAGAAGAAGAAGAAAGAAAAAAAAAAAGTAGCCCAGCAACCAGAAGAAGAAGAAGTTTTTTTTTTTGGTTGTAAAAATTCAGGTTTTTAAAAAAAAAAAAAAAATTATTTTTTGCCACGTTGGCAGCCACGTCAGCACTTAACAGTTCAATGGATGGAAAATGTAACGGAGGTATGAAATTGAAATAAAATAGTACTTGAGGTATGAAGGTGAAATGTTTTAAACATGTTGTATGAGGTTGTAATAGACCTCAAACCTGAGGGGGTATGGTGTAATTTACCCTAATAATTTTATAGAAATGTTAATAACAATCATATGGCTTTAAACCTAAACTCATTGTAAAAAGATTTAGTCGGAGCTTTCAACCCTACTTAAGTAAATTAAAATGAGAGCTAAGAAAATGATAAATTACATCGGGCAATTCTTAAAATGAATATCTCATGCTTACAATCTGTTAATAACCCCGTTCGAGCAAATTTGTAAGCAAATGCATTTGAATCCCACATCGTTTGCAAACACACCAATTATATAACAAAGTTTTTGCTACCTAAGTAACTTAATCTGTTGTGAGAGAGTGTAACTTTGGTTTCCAATATATCTTAATGTGAAAACCTTCACCTTGCTTGGATATATACATGGTAAGCACTACGAAGTATGAACAGCAAAAATCACCTTGTACTAAAAAAGAACCCAAAGAAGGTAAGAATATTTGTAGAAACAAAAACATTTTTAGGCTATTTTTGGAAAGTGACTTCCCATGCAATGCTCCATTTTCAGTATATTATTTCTCTTAGAGTCCGTTTTGAATATTTAACTTTTTAGATGGATGATGTGTACATAGGGATAATATTAATAACAACTCTATGAACAAATCTTGCCGGAATTTCAATGTGGTTAAATAAAAAACGAGAGTTTGAAATTCGAGCATTGACACACCCTGACTCAAGAGTAGGGCGTGCTGGCCGTCATGTGAGAGTGATGTAACCATAAGCACATTGCGGAAGCCAGAATTAATAAGAGGAATACGAATAATTTAAGTCCACACAACTAGTAACCCTAACTAAGATAAATTGCTAGTGCGATGTTAAGAGTAAAATACACAACTAGAGCATAAGTAGCCTAAGTGCAGTCCGATAGGACGAAAGTTAATTATACAATACCCAAAGGTGAGCCTACAAGTGTGAATTCTGTCAGAACCTCCGGATATCCTCGTAAGCCACCAACAGCAATTGCTACCTAGAACCTGGAGGGGCGAAAAACAGAAAGCGTGAGGGGGCAAAAACAAAGCTTTTCAAATCATTTCAATTTTTAAAAGTTCAAACCCCTCGCCATAAAGCCTGTATAATTTCTCAGAAAATAAAGTATATACTCATATATCTCAAAACTATACTCAGCAGTAGTGAAAATCAATTGTATGCCAGAAGTATACCATGCCAAAGTATCTCAATGAAATGCCATAAATAGCTCAGTGAATAAATATGAATGCCAGGTATCAAATCAGTCCTTGACTGAATCTATAGCTCATAATCAATCTCAACCATATCAAGTATCTTGCACGCAAATCAACACCACCTCTAGTGGTCTGCACAACGTAACTGAGTGTAAACTAGATATGCTCGCGGGTCACCTACAAGTCTGAACCACCTAAAGTGGTCTGTACGACAAGCCTGTGCACCTAACTTGGATCCAAGGTGAGCATATGGTGCGGGAGGTGAACATCACGTGAAGGAATGTACCTTAACTCTGGGCGGGAGCACTAAGTCCGGGGTGCAGGTTTATGAGCTCTCAACACATCACATCATTTTTCATAACTTCACTTTATGAACTTGCCTGACACTTACCTGTGCGTCCGCATCACCCATCATAATTATATGCAGCTAATTATGCATAAATAAAATAGGCAAAATACTTTGCATGGCATCACAAAACATATAATCATTAAATTTCATTTTCTGGGAAAAATAGCAAATATATAGATATATACGGAAAACCAAAAGCCCACTCATTGATAAGTCGAAGGATCGTAGCCCCCGAGCCTCGATTTCTGGCACTCGTCATTGAGATACGTCTCACCTATATGCGAAATAACTAAAATAAACGTTAATTTAAAGCACATAAACGAGACTCGCAAATAACTTCTCAAATAATGCTCAAATTTGGTATTTGAATATACCAACGTGATCTACACAACCTCATGAACAACCACACATTTTTAGAAAAAACATTTCGAGGTCTCACGCACCCGCCAAGGTACGGCCAAACGCGCCCCCATGAGCGGCCAACCCCTATGGAAACCTAACTGCAGTTAGGAATATTCTGTGAAACCCTAACAGAAACCGTTAAGTTTACTTGACGACGTTAGAATATTCCGTCAAACTTGACGGAATATTTCGTCGTCTTCTTCCTTCGGACACCGGTGATTGTCGCCGTCGCCGAAAACTGGAGAAAAATTCAAACCTTTATATCTTCTTCGTTTTTGCACCAAAATCCATGAAATTTGTCTCAAAATGAAGCTTACAACGAGTAGAACAAAACCTTACCAATTTGAAGCCTTGAAATCCACGGGATTTCGCTTGAGAACCCTCGATAATCTGGCCAAACTTGAAACTTGTCGATCTCAACTTCCCGACGTCCAATTCACTTGGTTTTTCTTCTCTAAGCTTTGTGAGGACATCCTAAAACTCCCTATAAGCTTAGAATGCTCTGAAACCTTCACATTTACGTGTGCATGAACAGTGCACAAAATCGGAGGTTATGGTTTCTTGGAAAAATGAAGGCTTCACGTCCAAAAAATGGTATGGATGAACTCGTGGTGATGAGATGAAGATGATGATGCTAAAAACAAGCCCGATCCGTCAAGAAATGGGTTGGTTTGAAGTTGTCCGTACGACTTGTACGGAATTAGCAGAAAATCCAAGAGAGAGAAGAGAGAGGGTACATGGGAGTGAGAGAGAGTTGAGTGTGTGGTCCAGATTTGGTCTTCCAAACACAACAAAACAAATATCTCACTTTTTACAATTTTTCCAAAAGCTTAGGAAAAATGATAAATAGGTCAAATTCCAACTTAAACACACAACCATACAAAACGTCCAAGGGTACTTTAGTAATTTCATGCTATCGATACGATTAATTCGGGACGGGCTGTGACAAGCATGCTTTTTATTAAGGATACTATTTGGCTTTACATGTAAGAAATTATTTCTCCTTACATCATGACGTCATAGCATCATTTTATTGTGCGAACTTTATAATTCAAACTGTTCATTTCTCTTTATTGTAATCTATAGATCATCTCGTAAATATTTATTTCAATGTGAAAACCGTTTGATCATTTATATATATTAAACAAATTGATGGTTGATCATTGGGATATTACTTGTTAGTATCATAAACCGTCGATTTGTTAGACATATATAGATTGATTGATCATAAAGATATTACTTATAGACATAAGCGTCTATTTGTTTGACATGTATGAATTGGTTGATAAAAAACATATTACTTATAAACATAATCGTCTATTTGTTTGACAGTGTATGAATTGGTTGATCATAAAGATATTATTACTTATTACAATAATTGTCAATTTGTTTGGTATATATGAATAACTAAACAACATTCCAATTGAATCAAAACTTCTAGAGAACCTTTGAATGATGATTAAGAGAATAAAAAGTTTATATTAATAACAAAGAGTGCGCCTCTAAACAAACCTGGCCGGAATTTTAGCGCAGTACAAGGAAAAAAGCGCGTCTGATATTTGAGCATGCTTTTTCTTAAGGATAGTATTTGGTTATTTACATGTAAAGAATTATTTCTCCTTACATGACGTCATAACATTATTTCATTGTACGAACTTTATAATTTGAACTGTCCATTTCTTTTTATTGTTATCTAAAGATCATGTCTAGAATATTTATTTTGATATGAAAACCGTTTAATCATTTATATGAATTAAACAAGTTGATGGTTGATCATTGGGATATTACTTGTTAGTACCATAACCGTCGATTTGTTAGACACATATAGATCGGTTGATCATAAAGATAGTACTTATAAACATAATTGTCTATTTGTTTAACACTTATGTATTGGTTGATCATAAAGATATTACTTATTAAAATAAGGGAAATTTTATTTAAACCCATGCAACCACTTTTTACACCCAACTTAAAATTTTGAATGTTAATTGTCTATTTTATCTTATTGCATAATTACTATTAAGTACAAAATGAAATTAATAATAAAACTCAAATTTATCAATAAACCCAAACACTATAATTCAACCCTACAATCATTCTTTGTTTCTTACATTCATTCTGGCCAAAACCCTAATAGCTCTCATAGAGAAAAATAAAATTTTCTATTAATGGATGGTGATTTTGAAGTTTTGAATCTTCTAACCAAGATATGACTCAATTTATGAAACCTACTAGATCAACCACCCAGTTCCGTCCTAATAACATACATAGGAGAAAAAACAAAACCTACTAGATTTAAGAGTGATTTGCAATGCCGAAAAGGAACCATTGAAGCCCCAAAATGTGGATGTAGAGTTCGGTGATTAGAACCCTGTACGACCCTTACTTTTTTCTAGATAGCCAACTGCAGCATTGGAAGAAATAATCCGGCTGCTCCTCAACTTCCTTGCGAAATTCCATTGATTGGGCAGGCAAATCACAAGCATTTCCTCTAAATTCTGAGCATGTTCAAGCAGATACTTTGCAAGCACGAATCCATTAGACCCATTAGTAAGCTCTAGAAACAAACTCCAGGTGGCGTTCCCAATATCGCCTATCGAATCTAGATGACTAGAAAATTAACAAACAAACAAGCAATTCAATTATAGTTCCCAAGTAAGAAATGATAACTACTGCATGTTGGAGAGAACATAGAGTTTCACTTACAGTAGCCGCATTTGCAGTGCGAAAGAAGAAGGGTAACTAATCAGATACTGTTAATTCCAAAGTAGTCAAATTAGGGAGTCCTTTAAAAAGTGAGGCCAGCGTCGGGACAAACTTGTCATCGATACAGCTCCAAATAGTCACATTCAAGTAACAGAGTTCATGTAATATTGGGGGTGTGTAACCATCCTTGAACAGATTCTACAACAAAATTAAAGCCAAAAGAATTTATCAAATCAAATAGAAAAGATAATAAAACCCTAAACACTGCAAAAAAAGTTAGACCAGTAAACCAATTTTATCCTCTCAATTTCATACTCTTTACCTTTGTAGTCCCTTGATCAATACGAAGTGTTTTAGCACTGCGAATGCTAGAGTGGAACTCATGTATTTTGCTTTCAGGATCATCTACTCCATCAGCCATGAGAGAAATCTGAACTTCTTCCAAACAATTCAACTCCCCCATATTCTGGTGATTCATCATATAACCAACCCAATTCAAACGCTTAAGATTTGGAGCTAACAAATGGAGCAGCAGCTCCTTCTTCTTCTTCTTCTTCAATGGGTGTAAAAATAAATCTACATATTGAATTGGGTTTAAAGAGATATTAATAGTTTAGTTAAAAATCAAATGGGTGTAAAGAGTAAGTTGGGTGTATAAATAGGTTAAATGGGTTTAAATAAAATTTCCCTTAAAATAATTGTCAATTTGTTTGATACATATTAATAACTAATCAACCTTCCAATTGAACCAAAACTTCTAGAGATGACCTTTAAATGATGATTAAGAGATTAAACAATTTAGATTAATAACAAACAGTACACCTCTAAACAAACCTTGCCGAATTTCAGCGTGGTACAAGAAGAAAAGTGCATCTGAAATTCGAGCATTCTTTTTATTGAGGATACTATTTGGTTATTTACATGTAAAGAATTATTTCTCCTTACATGATGTCATAATATCATTTAATTGTACGAACTTTATAATTTGAACTGTTCATTTCTCTTTATTGTTATCTAAAGATCATCTCTAGAATATTTATTTCAATATGAAAACCGTTTAATCATTTATATGAATTAAACAGGTTGATGGTTGATCATTAGGATATTACTTGTTAGTACTATAACCGTCATTTTGTTTGACACATATAGATCAGCTGATCATAAAGATATTACTTATAAACATACTCGTCTATTTGTTTGACACGTATAAATTGGTTGATCAAAAACATATTACTTATAAACATAATCGTCTATTTGTTTGACAGTGTATGAATTGGTTGATCATAAAGATATTACTTATTACAATAATCGTCAATTTATTCGATACATATGAGTATCTAAACAGTCTTCCAATTGAATCAAAACTTCTAGAGATGACCTTTAAATGATCATGAAGAGAATAAATAGTTTAGATTATAAGTCCGTACGTTGAAATAGTGTCATGTGAAGATGTGAAGGTAAAGAGAAATAGTTCATTACATATGAAGAGCTAAGTATTATGACTGCTTGCTAGAATTATCTCTTAAATAACAATATTATTTTTAAGAAAATATCAATAACTAAGACGATAAGAGCATCTTCAATGGAGTAGTCAAATTCATTTTGATAAGCCATATAGACAAAATCAAGCTCTAATTCCTACTTCTACATTTGTAGGCAAAACTAGACCCCACATCTCTATTTATAATAAAGGATTTCATGTGAGGGCAAGAAGAAAAAATAAAAAATAAGTCAATGCATAATGTCAGGATGACCAACTATTTAGACCAAATTTTGTAGATTATATAATGTAGTTGTTGGTGATTAGATTATTACTTAAGTATTGATTAATGTACTTATTTTCTCACATCACATGGTTTGCAAAATGTGGTCTAAAATGTCTTTTTAGTCAAAATAGTCCTTAAGATTTGCATAACGCATCACTTTGGTCCCTGAGATTTGAAATCAATAGAAGTGGTCCCTGAAATTGTCCACCATCAATTATTTTGATCATTCCGTGCAAAATCATGTTAAATAAGGATCAAAATGACAAATATACCCTCAATTTAATTAACAATAGGCCAAAATAATTTGACAAAATAAAGTGATTACATGTATATATATGTTTATAAACTTATTTATTTGACCGATGCAGGGTATACGAAACCAAGCGTAAAATAAATGGAACACATTCATAAAATAACCAGATGAAAACCGAAAATATTAGAAGAAAGAAGACCAAAAAAATACCAATTTGTTATCAGCTAATTGTTTAACTCAAGCATCTGATTCCTCTATGTTTAAGGTGAGTGATTTTGTATATCAAAATTAAATTCCAATCCAAACTCAAATTCCAAAACAATCACAGCATACAAACTTAATAACCCAAAAAGTTAATGAAACCAAACACATTTCAATTCCAATATAATCCACAACACCAAATTCGCTTACCTTCGGTCAAGCGGGTTTTGGAAAATGTTGCGGAGACCGGTTGCGGAGACCGGTGGGGCAGGAATTCGCTTACCTTCGGTCAAGCGGGTTTTGGAAAATGTTGCGGAGACTGGTGGGGCAGGAAGATTCACACGTTTGTTGTGGTGCACTTCGTGCATATATAATCCATGTTTCCCTATTTTTTTTATCTGCTCTATTAGATAAATGTGAGTACTAAATGAGTGCATTTAAACTAAAAAGAGTTGACAGAGGCATAATTGGAGAGAGAAAAGGTCTTTATATCAATAAAAATCAAAAGATGCTTCATAATTGGATTTGACAGAGGCATTCTCAGCAAGTAAAAAAAACAGAGGCATTCCAAAACAAAAGATACAATATATAGTAAAAGGAAAAAAACAACTGAGGAGGAAAAATAAAGGGGTGTGATATTTACACACCCCTTTTTACTTCTCTCACACCTTTTTCGATTTCGGCCGTCAGATCGGATGAATTAAAGAAGATCTAACGGACGGAAATTAACAGGGGTGTGTGAGAAGTAAAAAATGGTGTGTGGATAGCACACCCCAAAATAAAAATAAAAAAATTGTAAACCTCAGTAGTAACATAGAATGCATACAAATCAAGCATTTTTTTTTCTTCAGAGTTTGAGGGCCTGAGTTTGTTTTCTAATTTGAAGCAAAGAATACTTGAATGAAATGCCAAATAAAAACCCCAAAATCTTACCTGATCACAAATCGGTGAGAGAGCTTTTATAGTAAAAGGGTCATAAAGGATTTGGAGGTGGAATTTGCAGAGGCAAGACGATGTTGCAGTCCGGGTGTCGGCCGACGATCAAAATTTCTTCTTGGGTTTTCCAATGGGCTGCGAAGATTGGTTTGTAGTGTGGCGGCGGTGGGGATTTGTTGATTTGTCTACAAAACTCTACCTCAAGCATATGAAAATTACCCAAACACATACACCCTTCCACAATCTTAGCAATTGATATAAATTTGAAAAAAAAAGGGGGAAATTAATAGATAATCAAATTTATTTGAGCAGATGAAGAGGGCAATTTTCGCTTACCTGCAGTCAACAGGAATAAGTAAAACATGGTGATGTACGAAGTGGTGGTAGCGGTTATGTGGTAAAAAATTGATTCAGACTGAAGCAAGAACTAAGCGGTGGAGGAGAAAACAATGAAACGGCATGAAAGAAGAGGTGCATGTAGATCAAAGGGTGTGGAAACATCCAGACTTGGGCAATAAGAGATGCAAAAAGGGGGCATTTACGTCTTTACATTGTGCTCAGAAACGGTGTTTTTTTCTTGCGCTTTTGTATATAATTTCTTACACACCGACTAGTATAAGAATCAAGTTTTTGTAAATAATAAATTGTCTTGGTGATTAGAACATTTTCTATCGTCAAACTCTTGCTCCTCTTATTAATGTAATTTAAAGTAGTAATATTGGTTGTACTCAAATAGTAAATATCAACTGTGTTAAAAAAACATAATTTTACAACATAAGATAGGATTATGTTGAAGGGAGCGTTTTTGCTTACTAATATAAACTATAATGTATGTTCACTGATAGGAGCATATTTATGCACCTTAGTTAGCTAGTTCTTATGCATTTATGTTATGTTTCTTACTTAATTTAGTGTTTAAAGTCATTTTTATTGTGTTTGTAGGTTTATATGTCAAAGTATGCAAAAAGAAGCAATTTGGAGCATTCTAGAGCATTTTTGGGCCAAGATTGGATAGTGCAAGCATGGAGGCATGAGGATGGACGAATTTGATGCAAAGAAGCCTAAGAATTTGATGCAAAGAAGCCCAAAAATCTGATGCAAAGAAGCCCAAAAATCTGTTGCAATGGGCCTAAAAATATGATGTAATGCCTATCTCACCATGACATTTGAGTGGATGATGCAATGCTTAGTTCACCATGACATGTGAGTAGATGATGCAATGCTTAGTTCACCATGACATGTGAAGTGGATGACTCAAAACCTACCACCACCAACAATGCCCACTCTTGCCGTGCCTTACCTAACCATTCCACCAGAAATTTGTGTTTAAACAAGTCCATCCTCCTCCTATAAATACCATGGTAGTAACCTCATTCAAATCATCCAAGAATAAACCATTCTACAAGCCTTTCCTTGCCTCTCCCTACATATCTAAACCTCCCCAATCCATTCCTCCATAAAACCAACTCTTCAACATCATTCAAAGCCTTGTGCCGCAACAAAGAGAAGAAGAGGAAAGTCCTTGGATGTGCTTGGATCGTTGGAACGTTTAGGTGTTTTCTTTCTTTTGTTTTTCAATGTTTAATTTAAATTGTTGTTCAATTATGTTAAACATGTGGAACTAATTTCTTTTTAGTTAGAGGCAAATTTGAAGCCATGGACATATGTTGGTTATGATTTGATTTACTCCAGTTATGAATTCATAAACTTTAGATGTGGTTTACTTTTCTGTTTTGATTAAGAACTTGTTTATGTATGTGGGTTAAGGGTCGACACTTAATTTGCATGTCTAAACTTGATGCTAGGATATAAGGGAATTTCACCTAATCGTTATGAACTTATATTCATGAGTAGTAAAGATCGCTAGTCACGATTGTGTTAAGTAAATCCTTGGCAAGAGGAACATGCGTATTCCATAGTTATGAATGCCTAGTCAATGTTTATGATTTCCGTTGAACTTAATGATCTTTGTTAAATGTCTCTATCATGCGTATTCCATAGTTAGGGACTTTGATGAGGAATAATTTGGTTGTAATGCGTATTCCTTGCAATCAAATGAATATAGGGAAATCTAAGAGTTAATTTAAGCAGACCTAATTAACTTGGAACATTGTCATTCATCGTTTGTTGAAGTCATAACTGGGAATCAAATTATATGCATATGTTCATGTGTGGATAAGGAACCCTCTAACTAGTTTCTCATCATTCTATTTCATCACAATCTATTTTGCTTTAAGTTTGTTTTCAAATTTTAAGTTTTAAAGTTCAATTTTCATCAAAACAAAACCCCTTGCTTTTAGAGTCAAAACTTGTTTTCTTTAAATCTTTTGAGTCTTTTAAAGTTATATTTTCGTCCAAATCACTTGTTAAGTTTAGAATTGAGTCTTTTTAATTATTATTTGCTGTTTTGAGTGTTTTAAATTAGTTTTGAGTTTATAGAGTCTAGTTTAGTGTTTTTGAGTCTTATATTTATTGATTAGCATCCCTAGTTAATCCCCGGTCTAGAACGATCCCTACTTGCATCATTACTACAATTGTCATCAATAGGGTTTAATTTGTGTGTCAAGTAATTCTTCACATCATTCACCACCCTATTTATTATCGTTAGAAGAGTTTAAATTTTAAAATTCGTATATTTGACAGTTACATATAAGATGATGAACATTACTATTACTTCATGATGGTGAGTAAAAATACACTTTTATGTTGAACGCAAACATTTGTATATAGAAAGGTCCCCCCATAATTTCTCAAATACGTGTAGGTATATGGTATGGTGGATCTATGACGCAGCCACAAGTCATGATCCGTCGTATTAAATTGCTAATTCCCAAGTTGTCCCCACTTTGTATCTTTCATATATGTGACGGGAAGAAAGCATATAATATATGCATGGCCCACTACGTTGGGGCTAGTGCGAAAGCTACGTGTCTTGGCTCTTTTCACACTTTTTTTTTTTTTGTTCCAATGTTTTCATACCTCTTCCTTTATAACATATCTGCGATGGAGAGTGTTATTTACACATTTTTTTTATTAATTTTTGTCTGTTAATTTTTTTTAATTCATCTAATTCGATAGTAGAAAATTAAAAAAATGTGAAAAAAAATATATGAATATCACATCCCATACGTCTCTCGCTCTCTGCCCGAATACTGTGTGCAATGATTTGGGTAATCCCTCGAGGTTTTTCCAGTCATCGAGCTAAATTTTAGATAGGTATCTTTGAGGACCATGATTCATCTAATGTCTATTACGTAAGTCCACCATAAAATTTATCACTAAGTTAAGGACTGAGTCAACCAAATGATGGTGAATATTATTAGTATTAGTAGTTGTTGGAATTTTTATGTAGTATTATAATTATTGTTTTTAATATGTATTTAGTGTTTTAATTATCGTTTGTATTGATAATTGTTGTGAAATTGAAGCATATTATGTAGAACTATTCAAATTTTCAAATTTTAAATCTTTATATTTATAAAACATAATTGTTGTTCTTGAACTTTCATGATTCATGAGGTAGGTTTAATGAATTTTCATTATTTATCAGAATTTAAATATTTTTATTTAAAATATTTATAAAATATATTTAATAATCTACATAATTTTTTTAAAGCTACTAAAAAAAGCTAAAATTGTCACATCCCGGCCCAGGTGGGACCACTTCTCGGGCCCGCTCCACCACCGTAGCACGATATTGTCCGCTTTGGGCCCCGACCACGCCCTCATGGTTTTGTTTTTGGGAACTCACGAGCAACTTCCCAGGAGGTCACGCATCATAGGAGTGCTCTAGCCCCCTTCTCGCTTAACTTCGGAGTTCCTACGGAACCCGAAGCCAGTGAGCTCCCAAAAGGCCTCGTATTCAGCGACAATCAAGTAGAATGTGGAGAAAATGCGTCCAAAAATATACTTCTTCGAAACGAGCCAACTGCTAACCAACTTTGCTCCACGAGCTAAAAAGTCTTCACAATTTCTCGACACTCAACAGGATAGCAATGATATGCCAAAGGTGGCTAATCCAAGAAGTTTTAATTACCTAAATAGGTAGTATGGTCAACAAGGTCTGCTGGTAAGTTCCCCCAATTTAGTTCCTTCGACTCAGACAGTCCCTGTTAATCAGCCTATCCATTGCGTTGTGAATTAACACATATGCAATAATTCTAATATTGTTCATTACCCCGAACAGCGTCCTGACATACTAGTGTCACTTCCCGATACTAACATGTGTCCGGTGCCAGAAATCATACCACCTGAATACTAGTTAACAATTTCTGGATATCGGACAGTGTCACTGATTAGTTGTTCCACCGTAAGCTGATTACAGGTTAGATTCCACTCAGGTAATTCAATAACTCAAGGAAAAGATACTTCTACTTCGGGGATTTCTCATAACCAAAGGTACACCAACTTGCATACCTGCCTATAGCCATCGAACTGACAAGTATAGCATCAAGAACTTCTGGAGACTAATACTGGTTACAATATCCTAAACCAGAAGAATAGGATTTTCGAATAATCCACCTTAGGACGAACTTAACCAAAAGTCGATCTTCCTCCCAAATGAATTGAGGCTCAAGAGCCTACAATGCTCTCATCACGCGTGTGATGGATGCAATACTGCCCAACTTATGCTCTGATACCAAATTGACACACCCCGACCCAGAAAGTCCACTAAGACACTGAAGTCGAGTTGTGCTGGCCGACACCTGGAAGGTGACGAAGCCATAAAGTGTAGTGATGTGGAAAAATGTGAATAAATTTTAAACCTAAAAGTGCCTAGGACGACGCTCGAGACATCCCAAATGATCACCGCCTAGCATAAATATCAATTCATGTCTCAGAATCCGTACTGAGGGAATATGCAATTTATATAAAACGTATCCCTACGAATTTGATCCGGAAGATCCGTATCACGAATCTTCGATCCGTCACTTCCAATAATGCACATTAAATTTCTAGAACAATACCCCAAAGTTTCGTTATGATCCAACGGTTGGATCTCCGCCAATTGCCAAAACCAAGTGGCGGTTAACGTTTTAATTACAAACTTACAATTCCGATTCGGGAAGATCCGTACGACGGATTCCCGATCCGTAAATTCCTACATTCCTCAAATATTACATACTACAACATATTAAAGTTTGGTGACGATCCAACGGTCAGATCGTTGATTTATATTTTGACCTATTACCGAATTGTAATGAATTTAGGTCCTAGCGATCAATTTACGTCAATCCATCATCAAAACTAATATCAAGGCATTGAATAACGTCGAAAAACATCATTGGTGGCCCTCGGGCCATTTGCCGCCGCACGCGCCGCCGCGGGTGGCGGTTGGCCGCCCCCGAGTTGCCGGAAAATTCAACTTTGACTAAAATTTCTCAAAATTTCCAGAATTAAAGATCTCAATGAGTAGAAGAACTTTCATACCTTCGAGAAAGTCCAATTTTGACTGGAAAGCCCTCAATTTTGTCACACCCGCCAAGAACCCTAGAAATAGGGTGTTCTCCAATTCGACTTCAACTCAACTCCAATGCTCCAACCAAGGATTGGGCTTTGTTCCTGGGTTCTAGGGAATTATTTTGGTAGTATTAATTTCATGAAAACGTTTCAGGTTTGGAGGATTTCGAGCATGACCCGTTTTGGCACCACCGGCGGTTTTATTGTTTTCAAGGCCAATTTCTCTCAAATTTGGAATGAAATTCATAGAAGGGAGGTTATGGAAGAGATTGCAAGTGGAATATGGGTGTGATTCGTTGGAAAATGGTGGAGAAGTGGCCGGAATTTGCCCCGGCCGAATGGGTTTGGGTGAAGGGCGCACGGGTTGAAGAAAGGTGAGGGATTTTGGTCCCCTCCTTTCCCTCCTTGCTCTTTTATCTGATTGGGCATGGCCCAATCCTCCACTCACGAGCCTCCACGTGGCACCCCAAATTTCTGGAACTTTCCCAAACAATTTTAGAAAGTATCAATTTTGCCCTCAACTTCAAATGTTAATAACTTCTTCGTTATAACTCCAAATTCGGATCCGTTTGTGCCTACGCGTCCGTAGCAACGAATACTACAAGAATATGCCAAGAAAACGAATCTTAGGTGTCACTACGAGGCAATCTACACCAATCGAAGTATATGCCTCGAAGGGCATTTTTGTAAACTCACTCATTAAAATTATAAAAATCATAATTTTTAGGGACGGGTTGTCACAAAAATCATTATTTAATAATTTTGTTCTTAAATTTTAAGTTAAAATTATTGGAAGAGAAAAACTGCTTTTGTGACGACCCGTCCCGATTATATTTTTTTAATTAGTAGTGAAATGACGGAATTACCCTTCGAGGTTATGTACGTGTGCTTGTGTGTTGTGTGAGGACCAATATATGGTGGCCCTCAATTATTGGAGCCTTAGACATTATTGTGTTAGACAGTTTGGACACACACACACAACTCCCTCACCTCTCCCGTCACTCACTCTCTCTCTGTCCACTGTCCATTATTGACTCACCCTCATCGACACTCTTTCTCTCTCTAACTCACGACTCACTCTCTCTCTCTCGCCTTACGTACGGAGATACCACAAACCCTTGTAAACTTGATAGATCGAGCAAACAATCACCACCATTCGACTCCTAGTGACTTCACGATCACGGTGGTACTATTTTCAGGTAAGGTTTCATTTGTTTTCATGTCGAAACTCAAGGTCCGAGTTTGAGCACTATTCATCAACTTCTTGTGGGTTGATTTTTAGGATAATCCAAGCTCACAGCGAGCTTTGTGAGGTCCCAAGGAGGCTCGGAGTGGTTCGTTGGAAGTGTTGGGACGTCGGGATCACGTACATCGAAGTTGGCCGATTTTGGAGTTTGTCCCCGAGGAAATTTAAGACCTTTTTCAAGGTTTTTGAAGGTATATTTATGTTCTACACTTAATTTGGAGCACATAGGAAGAAAAATGGGTCAAAAAGGATGAAAAATGAGTAAGATATGAAGCTTTGAAATTTTCCCAGAAATTCCGACGAAACCAGTCACCGGCGGCCGGCGAGTCGCTGGAGAAGGAGACGGAATATTTCGTCAAAACTGACAGAATATTCTAACGGCGTTAACTGACGCCGTTAAAGATAACGGAATATTCTAGGAATATGCTTGACGGCGTTAACTGACGCCGTCAGTGTGCTAGGCGTGTGGCCGCGCGTAGGGCAGTGCCTTCGCCGACCCGTGGGGCCGAGAAAAATTATTTTAAAAATATGGGGATGTTTGTGACGACGAGTAGGTCACGTTAGTATATCCAAATACCAAAATTGAGCTATGTATGAGAAGTTATTTCCGTAGTTATGTATATGTACTTAAATGATGTATTTTTAGTAATTTCTCATATAGGTGAGACGTATTCAGAGGACGACCCTAGCCAGGCTCGACGTGGGGGCTACAACCCAGCGACTTACCAGTGAGTGGGCAGCTATTATTTTTCTGTATAACCTATATATATATATATATATATATAATGATTTTCCCAGAATCATATCTTAAATGAAAAGTACGCTTTTAACGATATGCATATAACTTGATTTTGATGCATGAGTATTTACATATACATTTCATGCATATGTTGGTGCCGAGGACGCCAGGTAAGTACCAGGTAGGTACATGCATAGTTGAGAACGAACAGTTGATACGATGAGATATGATGAGATATGATGTGATATGTTAGCTCATAAACCTGTACATATTGTTAGTGCTCACGCCCAGAGATAGGGACACAGTCTTTCACGTGTCGTTCACCTCCCACACCGCATGCTCGCCTTGGATCCAAGTTAGGTGTACAGTCTTCTCGTATAGACCACTTTTGAGTGGGTACGACATGTAGGTGACCCGCATTCATTCGCATAGTCTTCACGTGATTGTAGCACTAGAGCATTTATTATTGATACAGTGATGATGATGATGATGATATTGATGTATGTACATCGTATATATGATGATGAGATAGAGATGTTATGAGCTATATTTACAGCCGAGGGCTGAGGTGATATCTAGTAGCGATATGATTGTTGAAATGCATAGCATGGCATTATTTATGAGATTCAGATGGCATTGAAATGCATTGCACGACATATATTTAAGATACACTGAAAACGTTTTATGCTGAGAAAGTTGTGATATATATGTACGTATTATTTTCTGGGAAACTATATAGGTTTTACGGAGAGGGGCTAGACTTTTGAGAAAAGAATGATTTTGAAAGGATTTGTTTTGCTGACCCACTCCCTTTTGTTTTTCGCCCCTCCAGGTTCTAGATAGCTTGAATTCCTGAGTTTGGCAAATCGAGGATATTCCGGCATTTCTGACAGACCTGTTATATGTAGGGCACCGTTGGTGTAATTGAACTCATTTAATTCATGCTTGACTGCACTTACCTAGTACGCTCTGGATATGTATAAGTATTGTAATATCTCTAGCACACTATCATATCTAGGTTGCTAGAATTCGATTTTAATTAATTCGTACTTCGTTATCGATCCTTGCTTCCGCACTGTGCACTTGGCTACGTCACACTCACGTGACGGCCAGCACGCCCTACTTTCGGGTACGGGTGTGTCAGCTTTTAGGTTAGAACTTAAATTTTCTAAGTTAAAAATTTAAGTTTAACCCACACCATTACACATGGTCTAATAAAACAAGAAACCCGTATTTTTTTTTTTCATTTTAGGCTAACTATGTTTTACTCTTTTAAAATAATATTCTTTAGGTTTTAATTTTTTCACATTATATCCGATACTTTGAAATTATATCCATTTGTCTGTTTGAACGTCTAATCTTTCATTAAATTGATGATTATTTTTATCGATGTGGTTCAAGTGTGGCTTACATTTCAACCAAATTACAAGTTGTATGCTCACCAAGTCATTAATTTAATGAAAATTTTAGTATTCTATTCGAGCAAAGACATAAAATTAGTATAATTTAAATACTTTCTAATGTAAAATGAAAAATTTAAAATTTTCGTGACTCATGATAAAAATCTCTTCAAACTTGTAAAGCGTGAAAAAACCTCAATTTTCCTTGTTTCCTGAATCAAGAAGGAAACCCATTTTCCTCTCAGTCAATTATTATAATTAATTTTTATCACTTGAAACAAGCAAGCACATGTTAAAAGAAGGGAAAAAGATAACAAAACAAAAAAACAAATTGCACTTTCATTTCCATTTGATATGGGTTCTTTCTTGGACCACAAGAAAATGTAGTTTTTAAGTTGAAGATGAAGAGTCAAGAACTTCGAGAGGATAATAAGCTTTGATTATATTTTGGAATTGGTCTCTTGAATTTTATTAAATGATTTGGGCTTCTTCTTCTTCCTGAGTTGGAGAAATTTTTCAGTGTACCGGATGTATGGCTTGGTACATTAAATGTCATAAAACAATTAGATGAATACTAAAAAAAAAAAAAATCTATATGTTTCTAATATATAAGCACTTTATTAAAATCTCTGAGGAAAAGTGATTTCTACATAAGCAATGAAGAATGAATATTTTGACAATTTAAATAAGTAAATGGGGATGAAATATTCAAACTTAATTTTTTTTTTTGTTGGCATGAAGAAGAAAAATACTATTAGACCGAGAGCAGCTTGATAAATTCTTTCGTGCGAATCCTCGTGAATTAAACGAGGTAGGAGGCAGATTTTATATACGAAAACAAAATTTAGAACCCTAAGTCAATAATAACATGGGTGTAATAGTTAACTGTTTTATTGAGTTGGAAAAGGACTAGTACGACACAGGTACCCCACTACGGTAATGTCCTGTACTAATAATGGATAGTGTTACATTTTCTCTACATGTTTTTATATTATTGACACAAAATACTACCATAAAAATGTACGTGTGCCATACAACTTGCTCTAGAACATGAGAAATGATCTCAAGTCAACGGTGAGGGTGGGGGCCCATTTTCTTTGTTCTAGGGTCTGCTATTAACTTGGTCCAAAACATACATGCCCTAACACACACACACCCCCAAAAATCAGACAGCAGCCATAGCCAATATACCCCTATCGGTCAACCAAGCCAGGGATCTTGACCCTTGACTTTTGACACATTCTTAAACCCTGAACTACCAATAAATACATCTGAATGCTTAACTAGATCCAAGTTGTAGATGGGAGAACTTTGATAGTTGTCTATGCATGTGGCTGATTGTAATTTGTAGATCTGTGCGGACTCTATTGCAAAAAGAGTTTAGAAACCTAAACGCTATTGCGGAATCCATAGCCATCAACGGTTGATTATCACTCACACACATGTGGACACCTATTAAAAATCGAAAACGCAAAAATAGGAAGATAAGTTAAGAATCTACAACCACATTAATTCCAAACCATAAAGTTAGAAACAGTTCATATAACGGTAACCCTACATTTCATGTACCAAATTCTAAATTGCAGAACTAATACATTAGAATTCACCGGGGGACGGCAATGGTAGCTACATGAAATGACTGCTTACGACTCTTTTGCAATGCGATACAGCACAGAAGTGAAAGAGTCCTCTTACGCAGATGAGAATTAAGTTGAACAAGCACTAGGAGATCCATTGGAAGAACATGTCGGCGTGTTTGTTTCGTTCTCTTTAGCTACAACATCGGCCACAAAGATACTACCGGAGTCGCACCATCCCCCTAGAAGATCCCTATTTTGGCACTGCAATAACACATCAAAGTTTGAGAATTTTATTGGAAATTATAAGCAGAGCTGTTTTTGGTTTAATTGACCTGATCCTATCACTCCTAGGTCAATTGGATACAAACTTCTTTGGCTTGCTATTGTAGAAGAAAGACCTTAGTATTTAGATGGAATTTGTTTTCAATCGGGATCCTTGTTATTTTCTTCTTATGTTGTAAGATTCCAGGCAAGCTACAGTTTGCTGTGAGAGGACAGTATGTATTCAAGGCATGAAAATCATTAGAAGAAGGTAATACCTTGCTAAAACCAAGCCAGTTTGAGTCTCCTCTAAATGAAGATAACTTACTGCTATCTTTCCACCGTCCACATAAGACCTGCAAACAAAGTCGTAGGTTGGCGCAATGAGAATTCAGAGTAACAAGTCAACTATTAAGAAAGATTTCCAATGATGGATAAAAGAAAACCAGGTGCAGAAACGGGCTAAAGTAACCAATGTAATGCTTCTTTTTAGAAATTTATAAGCAATTGGGACAGATGAAAATAAAGCTCCTCAAATTCTGAACCCTCTTGAGTGTTTTATGGCTCATCTTAGAAAGCAACAATGAGGACTTCGTTCTTAGTTGTCTTTGCTTTCGGGATATTAGTATTTCAGTACGTATAAAACTAAGTTTGCCTTTCAAAACAACATAAATGCCTCTTACCAATTCTATAAAAAAATAATTAACTTTCATGTCAGTCTCGTCAGACGGTTTAGGGTGATCATTAAATTACCAACGCTTAGCAAAAATCATTCACCTGAAAATGAAGTTACCATGTAAAAAAAGGAACATTAAAAAGAAATTGCAATAACCTCATAGTCAACCCCTTGTACGTAGATGTAGTTGGAGTCAACTGAAGAGAAAGCAAGCCCAGTTATCTGCAAAAAAAAATTGCCATCTCCAGCAATTACGTATAATCCAAATAATAAAACAACAAAAATTTGGTCGCTTTTGAACAAAGTGGAAGTTCGTTATATTTAAAACTGAAAGTCCACTATTAAAATAAAGGACCAACGATTAGCAAATTAAGACTAAAAGAAAGAACGAAGCACAGATTTCTATTGTTGCACAATCCATACAATAGGTCGCAAAAGTTGAGGGAAAAAGTTAAAAAACAAATAAATGCACTGTGGGCTCATACACAAAGACAAGGCATCATATGTTAAAACATACAACTGACCTCATATTTGGAGCAGTGCACCCATCGTGATAATGATGACCATCTACATGAAATTAACACATACCATATATCCGGTTTCAGTTCTGACTCTGAGTTCTCAGTTTTGCAGAGTGTAAAAGAAGAGTTGAAACGAAAAACTAAAGTTTCAATTATTTTCCTTAGCTTCTGAATACCTACTGGAGCCTAAGGAAAGCATAAATCGTAAATCAACAAGAATCATGGACAACCAAAGATAACTAGAATAACCTGGATATTATTGAACCAAATGGTACCCACCTGCGAGGATCGTAGATTGTCACTGTACGATCAGCTCCTCCGACTGCAACATTCCCAGTTGAAGAACAGCACACAGCATAAAAGGCATCACCAAGGGAACCACATATTCGTTGTAGACAGCCACCATTTTCTTTCATTCTCAAGTCCCATATAGTCAGCTACAGTTATCCCAATAGATGCAGCTAAGCAATTCAAGCATATTGAATAATAAAGTCCATGAAACCATTCGAAAACCTAAAAGGTATAAAAAACAAAAGTTTTACCTGGGAACCTTCTGTGATTGCTAATATAGAACCCTCATTTCCATAATGCGAACTTGTTATGAAGTTCAATGATGACGGATACCAAAGTCTGTAAAATGGCTATGTTAACATAAAGGTCTGGAAATATATTTTTTAACATAAAATTAATGCAACAAAGTTGACTGAAAGCTCTATAAGGATCTTCGGTAATGGATATATGTTTTCTGTGTAGCTGCATAACCTAGGTTGAATATATCGGTGATCAGTCAGCCATTACGGTGAAATGAAAATCATAGGCAAAGTGCACAAAGAAAATCACATACGCACTCTGAATACATATCTCATGAACTAGTCATATACAATTGATAGCTCTTTTCATCACAAAGTATTTAAACAAATTATAATGGAAAATAAATATTGACTAAAAGAAGGGCTTGTACTTCAATTCTCTATTTTTTTTTTGTTCATCCTGGAATAATATGCAGTAGTAAATTGAACGACATTTTAATTCCTGGAATAATATGGTGACTCCAGAAACAACCGGAGGTGACAACATTTTACATTTCAAAACATTCCACAGGAATGGAACTTAGAGATATCAATGAAAGCAATTTCAGCATTTAGTATAACCATCTCAACGGATACCCAGAATTAAAGATTGATGAAAAGCACAAATGAGAAAACATATGCACACATGCCAGAACATAGCATTTTGAATGTCCCAGCTGAATCGATTTGTTCTAAACACAACAAGTGTCACAATTATATGGAATTTAATTTCTTTCAAATATAGACAATGGTGGATTTCAACTAGAAATAATAAATAACTATTCAGGAACCACATGTAACACTTACGTACACAATGTCCTGACATGAATATCCTGGTCATAAACATCAATAGTTTTGCAGAAGCTACGCGCAACGGCTGCCTGGAAAAGAGATGAGGAATGTGTATAGAGAAATATAAGTAGGAAAAACTAATCAGAGAACAAATCATAGTCTCCCAACTATTTGGGTTAAATGTTTACAAAGGAAAGGATACAGCAAGCACATCTGTCCTATTTTTCATTCTTATTAACAGGAAAGACGTCTCCATGTGACTTATAAATTTTCCTTGCACCTTTTATTGATCATGTAAAAATTTTAGTTGTGTGAAAATTGTATCTTGTAAACTCAGCTTCCCTGAATAACACTTTGGCCTACAAGGTTAAATCTGTTTATTTAATTTTACTTCAATACTGTAATGATTTCAATATGTAATTCTAAGATATTAAAGATAAAGATACTGGAAGCCTGACAAAAAGAAATTAGATAAAAGAGATAAAAAAAAAAGTCCCAATGGAAAAGTTCAAGAAAATGAAAGGTTTTTACTGACAGATGAGAAACCAGTACATACTAGAAAACAAGGCATCGTTTAAAAATTACTCTTAAATCTCAATTATCTATTATCTGTTGATTATAAATGTGAAACAAATAAAACACAAGAATATAGAATTAACAGAAGCAGAGTTGAAGATAACTAAAGTAATTGTCAATAATGAATCCAGACAACTTAATACTATTCATAACATGGTTCAGCTTTGGTATTTTTGGCTGATTGTTCACAAATGAAACGGCGTTTTGAAACACAATGCAAAAATTCAGATTAAGTGTCAAAAGTAAAAGTAAACTCAGTACCGTAGACCATTGTGCTGGACTGAAGGAAAGCCCTGCCCAACCACTTTCTCCAATGCCACAATCACGAGGCAATACTGAATAAGTAAGCGGCTCTACATGTGAGAATTTAATAGGTTAATGCTACAATTAGTAAGCCAAACACAAAATGGAACTAAAACCATAATATGCACATAGTTGAAACCCTTCACATAATTCAATTGGTGATGTACTATTCTACCTCACTTTCATATTAAAATGATGCAGCAAATGCATTGAATCAAGATACAAAGAGAGAAAAACTGATTAATTTGGCAAATTTTGATTGTTAATAACTTTGTAATGACCATTGGGCATTTTGTATACTAGCTCCTTGCACACGCTCCATGATTGCAGGGCTATCTCGATCTCAAGATCACAAAGCATATAAATGGGTAGTGACTCTTTTTTTCTTATTTTCGTTACACATATTAAGCATTTATTTACTCATGAGTGGGAAAAGGAGATTAAAATTTTCATGGCAGGTCCTTCTTCCCTTAAACTATGCATTAGTTGCTCAACCGTGGTTATTCATCGCAAGTTCATTTCCATTGCTAATATTCTTAAAGAGTAGATTAGGCGGTTGCTCAAATTAGGAAAGTTTAGTTAGTCTTCATGAAAAAAACGAAGCTTTATGCCTCTATCTTTTGATCCAATTGGTTGAGGGAAAACATGAATTGGAATGGGGCAATCGGGAACTTGCAAGGACACTGCAGTGCAAGGATTGAATATAAAGAAAGCTCCTTTCTGGGCCTTAATGCAGACCAAACCACTACAGGAACTAAACATTTTGATCCAATTAAGGTTGGCGGGGTCCTTCTCTCAATTGTAAAGCCACTACGATTGTGTTTCTCTCCATACCCCAAAGCCATGTACACAAAATGAAAAGAAAAAGGAACCTCTACATGGCACGTTTTCTCTCTCTCTCTCTCTCTCTCTCTCTCTCTCTCTCTCTCTCTCTCTATATATATATATATATACACACACACACACACACACACACAAAATGAAAAGAAAAAGGAACCTCTACATGGCATGTTAAATCATCTCCCAGGAAGGTCATCAACTTCACTTTTCTCTCTTTAAAAGCATATATTCCCAAATCCCCACAACAAGGGTAGAACCACAAATCAAAACTAAATGAGAAATTGTACCTTCACCAGTAGTATCTAGTTTTGATACAATAAGGTGACCATAAGAATCCACAGTTCCCAACATTGAATAGTCATTGCCTGCATTTTTACAAGATAACAAATGATGAGAAATTAGGGAAATTTCCAAAACCCATATTCTGAAATGATATTTGCACATTTTCTCTAGAATGCATTATCTAAAGAGTAATGCGAGAGACAGCATATTTATACCACATTAGTGCACCATCTCATGTGGCAAGTGATGCATACAACCAACATCCAATAAGATAAGTTCATTAATTGATGTGACATGCACACATAACTTGCCACACCAGATGGTACATGAATGTGGTATAAAAACGTGATCTCCCGAGCATTTTTCTAATCTGAAGCCAATTCCTAATCTAAGTTTGATATTCAATTCTAGAACAAGGTACACATCATTCCTGCTTTTTCATGAAAAGGGTCAAAATCCTAAAATAATAAATCAAAATGTTACTCCTACTCTTCAATTGGAATAACAAAAAGTATACAATACCCTTAAAAAAATACAGGTCAAAGAAGAGATATAAGCAACAGCACTATGCACCCTCTATTTTCCCCCGCTTATCCAAAATCTAACAATGATGGTATGGACAATCAATACAAAACGTGAGCCTAACCTAACAAGAAAAAAATATACCTCAGTGCAACAATCACTTACTCTCTGTTTCAGCAAGCACCATACTCTGAATTTCTGAACGATGCGGGCAGCGGTTAACCATAAAAGAATCCATAACCTTCAAGGATCAGAGGAATTATTACATAACTAACACAGAATATACTGATTACTGAATAGCCATGCTTCAATTCATGAAATTGCATACCTCCCTGAGTACAGGAATCAGAAGGCCTTCTTTCCCTTCACCGATCAGAGACTCTTCCAATGGAATCTTAAATGAAACAAAAAGAAGAATATTAAGAAAGCTTCTAGCTTAACCACCATACACTTTGACTAGTAACATATGATCAAATTATGTCATACCTAAAATTCGGAACACATTGTATTAATATTTGTTAGTGTTTTTATCAGCAATTTTGTTTCTCTACCATGGCAAGTTCCAACCCCGACTGATCTCAAACAAACATTTCGCAGTTGAACCGGGCTATCACACTCACGGTTCTTCAAAATTTTACAAATTTACATATCTAACTTTAGGCATGCCTTCAGATTTAGCATCTAGAAACAATCAAAAGTACCGAAATCACAGTCCCACAAATTGGCATACATTTACCAAACTTTCAAAAGATACTAGAAATTAGAAGGTTAAAAAATAGTCAAATTATGGCTTGTGAGATATAATACCTGAAGCTTATAAATTTGGCAGCCGGAGGCGATGTAGACCCAACACGAGGACCAGTCCTCGGCAGCCTGACAGAAATTAGAACAATTATAATAAATAAATACAAAGGGAGAGAAAAAGAGAGGACATCGGAAAGAGGTAGGGTTAGGGTTAGGGTTTGGGAGAGTACGCACATGGAGAGCGAGGCGAGTGGGCTGGAGGCTACCAGGAGAAGGATTCTCTATGAGAGAGGACGGCACTACTGCCTTGCTCAGACTCTTCGCCTCTAGCATCTTTCCTCGATCAAATTGAGAAGATAGGGTTTTGGATTTTGGGGTTTAGGGTTTTTGGGAAAAAAATAATAAGATGGCGCGAATTCTGTTATTAACGGCTACAGAAATTGGGAGAGAGAGAGTGTCTCAACTTTTAGCGGGTGGCTTTATTTGAAAGTGTAATGTCTTTTTTATCACGTCGGTCGTTATCTGTGAAAAGTGGTAATAGTTTTACGGTTTAGGAATAGTTTTTCTCACTCGCTCACAATTGAATCGATTCACATTAATGACAAATTTGATATCAAATTATTATTTAGTTCATATATAAAGACATAAAAACATATAAAATAAAAAAGTGTATTGTGTGTCAACGTCATTATTTTGGTTGGACAGCTCCAGGCATTGTGAGTTCAGTGCCTTAGACCACTATTATAAAAACGAGCATGGGCTAGGCGGATGGCTATGCGGTTCCATTGTTTAATTTTTTTATAGGATAAATTAGATTCTCATCCCTCATTTTTCCTTCTCTTGAAATCTTATTTCTTTTTTTCATTTTTGATCAATGTCCTTTGAATAATTTCCATGTCATTATTTAAATATTAAAATTATATACAAGTTATCATTGGTCAATTTTGAAAATGAAAAACTTATTAATCATTTCCAAATATATTTTTTTGCATTTTTTTTCATATGTTGTAATTTGTACTCTTTTTTTTAATTTGTATCAATATTCTTTTTAGTTTTAATTTGTACCCATATTTTTTTTAGTTAAGTTAAAGGGTTTTATAGGTAACTTCACTAAAAAAAACCGAGATTATGAGTTAGTGAATTTTCGAATTTGATTTTGTTTTTGGTTTTTTTTTTTGTTACATTAGTTTGTGATGATGGCAACGCCAGGATAACTTAATGTTTGGTGAAAAAAAGCTCTCAAGGTTATGACATTTAGCACTTTTTTGTTGCAGTTGCATCATAACTTCTTACCATGTTAAATAAAAGTTAGAGATACCATCCAAAGTGACATTGATTTCAAAAAGTAGTAAACAATGTTTGAGTCATATTTTAGGAAGGCTTCATAATCGAATCATAATCACTATATATCAAAAAATTATTAATTTATGTATTACATGAGATCTATATAATTTTTTTTATAATGTATTAACTTAAAAATTTAACGAATTGTTAATTGGCATGTTATTTCCAAGTCGGGCCCGACAAAAAATATTATATAGCCGAGGTTATTAGTTTAGCAGGTATTATAAATTATCGAAGTTTGACGGTTAGCTTTGGTTGAGTTTAAGTTTGAATAATAATATCTAAGCAAGCATGAGCACATTAGCATTCAACTTGACTCGCTCATTTACAAAAGCAACTTGCATAAAATAGTTTCATTTCTAAGTGATGTTTCGGTCCAATAATACAATGCCATATGGAGAAATATTTACTCACAGCCTAGCATTACTAGACCGAAACATTACAATGACAGTCAACTCGTTCCATGTCCATCCTCCTCATTTACACTCATTTTGATTTACCAACAAAATCCAGGAAGTCATCTATCCAACGGCTCCTGTACCCTCATACAACAGATCAACCTTGAAATCAAGGGATGCAAAACAGCTCATCCAGGATGCATCCATTACCTCTACACCCTATAGTGAAATACATACATGCCTCTGTTTATTCTTCATCCAACTAATTTGCTTCTTCAGATACTCCCCGTCTCCGTCCTCAAATATTCCATCCATGCAAGGAGATGAAGTCGGAACGTAGACTTCTAAAACTCTCTGTCCATTGGCACCATCTTCAGTAGCGGAGTTCTGCCGTCCTGAAACACACAGAGCAGCATTAATCACTTTAACAGAAAAAACAGAAAGTAAAAAAATTCTTGCTTTGTGTCTACTATAACCTATAGGTCCCTGCTTTGTATATAGTAAACGTTACCTTATTTCTTCTGCTCTTATCTGCACCATTGACTAACAAAATTTTCACAATGTCTCTGTTTCTACTTTGAACAGCAACAGGCAACGGAGTCCATCCATCCTGAAATACATTATACGACGTTGTTAGCAAGCTGAGAAACGAAAACAAAAAGGATTAACTGGGTATAGGCATTGGGAAATTTAAACAATAAAAAACAAAACTCACATTATCTGCAATATTGGCATCAACTTTATATTTGATCAATAACTTGACAATCCGCTTGGTGCCTACATGTACTGCGTAATGAAGCTGCGTAGCACCATCCTATAGACGATAAAGACAAAAACTCATTGTTCCCCTAAAGAAAAATGGATCGGGAGAGATATTAAAGAAAGTCTTATCCTTACCCTTTCTCTGACACGAGGACTTGCACCTTTTCTTAGCAGATGACTAGTTACAGCTTCCTTTTTGGCTATGATTGCAGTATGAAGAGCAGTTGTACCATCCCGTTTCACCAAATTATTGGAGGTTTACTAATCCAGGTACAATGCTACCAAATTGGAGACAGATATGGTGATTCAATTACAGATAAAAATCGCCTTATAAACAACGTCAATATCTGAACCATCTTCAAGTAGCTTGTCCATGAAAGTTGCCATCCCTGACAGTGCAAGTGTATGTATCGGGTTCCATTTTTCCTGAGTAATGAAAGTACGAAACACAATAAATGAATGTAGAAAGACAGGCCAGTCTCTTATTGCAAATACGACTTCCTATTTACAGTTGTGAGCTCGTAATGCTATAGAGACTAAGAAATAGTTCAGTTGCTCCATCTAGATTTTAGTAGTAAATTGTACTATAGGAGATTAGTAATTGTTGAACAAAAAAAATATAATATATGGAAAGATAGAGTCCATACAAATCGAGTCAAATTACAAGACAAAATAAAAATGTAATCCAGCCTAAAAGATAAGGATGGGTTTTACACAACATCCATAAAATAAAATAAAATAAATAAAAAATAAAAATTGTATTTCTCCCTACAAAAGGGGGAAGTAACGTGCAAGTATGGTCTCCTATGTTTTCTGCGAGACGTGGAAAAACTGCATAGTTGGTGGGAGAGTTTAAGGGAAAGTGGCAGGAAACATGGCCTCCATCTCCCCCACGTAAAAACTCTAGAGCTTTTCCTAGGATGCCTATAAATAGGCATCAGTTGCAACAAGAAGAAAAACACAAAAAAAAAAGAAAAAAGAGAAAAGGGACTCTGCAAATATTAAGAGAGAAATCAGAGAGGTGAACTGCTGCGGAAATTCAGAGAGACAAAAGCTAACAGAGAAGATAATACACGGCAAGGGAAAGGAACAAAGAATTTAATGGTAAAAATCCATCCTTCTAAATTTTTCTTTGTTTTGGTTTCTTTCGGTTTTGCAGGAAATAAAGAAGCAATTTGCTTCTCCAACCTCTCCTATTCCCCAACGTCCTCCTAAGTTGCAGCCCAACAAACGGCAACAAAACCACCACATCTCTCTTCCGCCGCCTCGTCTCAAACTAAGTGAAGAAGAATAATTTCAGCAAAGCATGTCAAAAAGAATGGAAACCAGCAGCAAGCATGGATCCCTACGGCAAAGAAAGCCTTCGTTGACCTTCCCCAAAGTCCGTAAAAAACAAAAAGCTGAAAGCAACGGTTGACGATTTTAAGCCTTCTGCGACGGAATCTAAAAAGAACGATGATACCAGCAACTATGGATGAGAATCCTGCAGCACCAACCGTCGATCAACGCCGAAGTCAAAAGCCCAGCCACAAGTCAACAAACCAACCTAGCATCGCCACCTATAGTAGTCAGATTCGCATGGAGGAACAACACCACCCTCAAGTGCCAACCGGTGGTTCTGGAACTCGCCAATGACGCAAGAAATGAGTTCGAACAAGGCAGTAGCAGTCGTCGACTTCCTCAAGGTCCAGACAGTTGCAACTTTTTCTCTCTACCCAGTTAGAACCCAACCTCTGCCCAACGGGAGTGTCATCTGTGGGCCCAGTGACCGCAGCGCCCCCTTCTGTGTCTCAACCAATGACAATAAAAGGCAGTCCCAGGTATCCAAAATATAGCGAAACGACACGGAGCAGCAAGCAAATCACGAGGGACGAAGACGCAGCCATAGCGTAGAAACAAAAAAAAAGGGAGAAAACTGCAGTCACCGCTTGGAGAAAGGAGACTCAAAGTGAAAAAAAATAAAACTTGATCCTAGTAAGGAAGAAGATCGTCAAGTCGTCGTTCGAGGAGCCAAAGAAGTGCAGTCCTGGTTCGTAAAGGGCAACCTCTACTAATCGACGTTCTTTTATTTTCTTCTCGTACAAATATGAGAAGTGAAAGAATGAACAAATATGAGAAGTGAAAGAATGATACAGATGAACAAAGCACTCCACTGTGATTCCAAGGACCGAAGCTGCTGTTTTGTTGTACGTCTTCTCTAAAGATCCCATTAAATTTGGGATAACAAACAACAAAGAAAGCTACAGTAGAGACTGGAAAATGGAGAAAGAAAGAAGAAAGAAAACATCCCGTTCATTACGTAGGTAACAAAAAAAAAAAAAAGCAGAAAAAGAGAAGTTGAAATTGGAAGTTGATGGATTTGGAAGTCAAAACTGTCCCCCGCGGAGAGGAAGAGAAAGTTGTTGAAATTTCAAAGTCTTCTTCTTGGGAGACTCAAAGGCATATATATAAAAAAAAGGAGTAAGATTTGATGTCAGAAGGCTTGGATTAAATAGGTTCAAAGTCCCATTCTAAATGGGGTTGAAATTTCCACATGATTAATAAAAAAAAAAAAAGAGAAAATGAAGCTTGGTAACAACTTCCCTTGGAAAAGACACTCACAAGAAAGGCAAAAAGGAAAAGCCATCTCAAAGACTTTTACAAGTTGATGTTAGGAACTCAAGAATATCATATTATTTCACAAAGAAATAATGTGGAGGGAGACTATCAAGCAGCAGCAAATAAGTGGTGTGTCATCCTTCCTCTCTCATGAATGAACAAGCAACGGCAGATGAATATATAGGTTGTTGTCTTTCCTTCATAAGTCTTCGATATACTGCTTATTTGGAATAAGAGTTAAGGCTCTCAAAAAAAATCCAAAAGACTTCGGAAGCTCTTCAACCAACCAAAAGCAAAAGGTGTTTACATACCTTTTCACTCAGTGTGGCATGAATCCCACCAGAAGAGAAAAAAGTTACTGTAGCAGGGAAATAAATATCTATTCCCATGTAAAGTCCTACGGGACTTGGAAGATTTCAAATTCACAAAGAATGAAAAAGGGCTTGCTGACAACTGCCCAAATCAAATAAAAAAAAAACTCACGTGATATCTCTATATACCACATCTCTCCAACATAAAATCATGTGGAAAGTCACTCACATAGCAACCTACAAGAAGGTCACTCACGTGGCATTCTAGAACAGTCATAGCTCCCCATTCAAATTTATATGGGCTCTGTAAGTGAATAACCCCGCGAATTTGAATTTTGACCAAGTATTAAATGGCAAGGAGGTGGAGCATTCTAAGACAAAAAGAAATATAAAGATATATCTTATGAAGATAATGTCGGCATCAAATTGGTATACACACATCACTTCAAATATCGTGATGCGAACCATCTTAGCACACGAAGATCGATGGTACTCCGCGACAAAATTCAAAATGGCACGAACCCGTATCAAATCTTAAATGGCATGAAGCCGTATCGAATATCAAAAGGTATGAAGCCGCTTCAAATGGCACGAAGCCGCAACAAGACTCAAATGGCACGAAGCCACATCAAATGCTCCAATGGTTTAAAGTCCTCGCCCGCACGAGCTAAAACTACACAAGGCACCAAATTCAAACCAACACCAATTCAAGGAACTACGAGTGACTTGATCCCTTAACGAGGGTACATAGGCAACCTAGGGCTTTACCTAGGTGCAGTCACAAAATCAAACAAACACCTAAATCCCTAAATTCCAATTTATTCATATTAGAATCAAAGGGTGTTCCTTTTCCCAAAGAAGGGTTGTAATTAATAGGCGCATAGCCTAGCCTAGAATGGGTCGAACTCAAATTAATAAAACCCTCTTCGGAAAAATGAACGAGGGTGAAATTGTGTCGAGTGAATTATTTTACAGATTGTGTACAATTTTTGCTCAACATGATTTTTGGCACGCCTAGTAGGACCCATTTCCCCTTTCATCTATGATATTGAAGATAATTAATGTGTTATGTTTTTGTTTTTTTTTTTGTACCAGGAAGCATGGCGCCACAAGTTATTGTTTATTTCCACAAGCTCCTTGCCACTGAATCCAAACTTGGACATGGTGTGCTGGTCGCCGAATCTCTTTCACCATTAATCAAGCACCAACTATCTACAAAATGGTGAAGACTAAGGTAGCGACCAAGACATGCAAGGCTGCTGCCAAAGTCATCAAAGTTGGACTGAAGAAATGTCCGTCCAAGAATGCCTTGAGGAACGCAAGGAAGAGAGCGGCACGAGCTCTTAGGAAGAAGATCGCTAGGGAGCGTTCCCTCGAAGATATCAAAACTATCTCAAAGGAGCTTGAAGTTGTTTCAGACTGCCTACCAAGTTTCCTGTCGTCACTCAAATCATGATTGGAACAATCCCGATTACTTTACCTACGACTGAGTCGGTCATGATGACCTATGTCGAGGAAGATAGAGAAATCTTGCCAATAGTGTCCAGAAATGTTCAACAAAAGGCTAAGGCCTACGAACTAGTCGAGGAGGGTGACAACATTCAATTCGAGGGGCCTATCACACGTGCAAGGGCCCGAGCATTATCAGTCCATTATCTCGAGAGTTTATCTACCATTGGAGACACTGTTGGAGGAAATGAATCTTTTTCCTAAGAGGAAACTCCTAGAGTAATGACTCAATTCCAAAGGTTGGAGATAAATGAAGACGTAGAATCTGAGAACATGCAAGTTCTGATGACTGGTGCATCAAACACAGAAGAACAATGGCTAGAAATGCAACGAAGGCTAGTAGAAAAAGAAGCAGAAATGGCAGCTTTGGTAACTGATAAGGAAGTTGAAATTGCGACTTTAGCAGCTCAGTTAGCCGTTCAAGCTAACATAAATAATGCTGGAGATAGAGAAAGGAAAGTAACAAAATGAGAAAGTTCCGATAGCCACAATTTTCGCCGAAAAAGTCCGTGCATTTCAAATGTCTTTAACGAAACCAATTCTTGGATACCGAAAGCCCTATCCAGCTCACTATGACACAGTGCCATTTCCCCAAGGGTACCAAAAATCGAGCTTTGATAAATTTGATGGTTTAAGTGGTTCTCCTCAATAACACTTAGCTCATTTTTACTCAGCTTGTGGGGAAACATCGCAGTCAGATCCCTTATTGGTTTGGCAGTTTGTTCAATTGTTCAAGGGGTCCGCTTTCACATGGTACACTCAGTTAGATCCGGGATCTATTCTAACATGGGATGACATGCAAAGAGCTTTTTTGGCTTAATTCGTCAATTTAAAGAAAAAGGTCATATTAATGGATTTGGCTCAAACGACACAAAGGCCTGAAGAAAGTGTGAGCGAATTCATTACAAGATGGAGGAGTCTTAACCTACAATGCATGGAAAAAATTTCTAAATTTTCGGCAGTGCAAATATGTTACAACAACCTCATCCCTGAGATTGCAACAATTATAACAATTGTGGAGCCTCGAACTTTTGACAAGTTAGTATCCAAAGCAAGTAATGTGGAGGAGCAAATGTCCCGGAAAAATGTGATTGGAAAGATGATCCAAGACTTAGAAAAAAGGGTTTAAGATAATTTTCTACCCTGATGTTTAGTGGTTTTCAACATTTAGTACATCAAATTTTTTTCATCCCAGAGTCATACCTAAAGTGTAAATTTTGGGACAGTCTCATACATCTGTTAGTCAAACTATTAGTTCTCCCGTTAAGTGATGACGTGGCACTCTGATTGAGTGCCACGTGTCATTAAAAATATTTAAAAAAATATTAAAAAAACTAGTATTTAAATAAAAAATTATTTAAAAAATATTTTAAATTTTTTTTCTTCTTTTCCCCTAATAAGAAGAAGGAAGAAGAAGAAGAAAAAAAAAAAGAAAAAAAAATTCAAAATCTGGGCAACAGAAGAAGAAGACGAAGGAAGAGGGAAGAAGAAGAAGAAAAGAAGAAGAAGAAGAAAAGAAGGAAAAACCGAAATCTGGGCAGCAGAAGAAGAAGAGGAAGGAAGAGGGAAGAAGAAGAGGAAGGAAGAAAAAGGAAGACGAAGGAAGAAGAAGAAGAAGAAGAAAAAAAGGAAAACCGAAATCTGGGCAGCAGAAGAAGAAGAGGAAGGAAGAGGGAAGAAGAAGAGGGAAGAAGAAAAAGGAAGAAGAAGGAAGAAGAAGAAGAAGAAGAAAAGAAAAAAAAAGAAGGAAAAACCGAAATCTGGGCAGCAGAAGAAGAAGAGGAAGGAAGAGGGAAGAAGAAGAGGAAGGAAGAAGAAGGAAGAAGAAGAAGAAGAAGAAGAAGAAGAAAAGAAAAAAAAAAGAAGGAAAAACCGAAATCTAGGCAGCAGAAGAAGAAGAAGAGGGAAGAGGGAAGAAGAAGAGGGAGGAAGAAGAAGGAAGAAGAAGAAGAAGAAGAAAAGAAAAAAAAAAGAAAAAGAAATCTGGGCAGCAGAAGACGAAGGGAAAGGAAGAGGGAAAAAGAAAAAGGAAGAAGAAGGAGGAAGAGGGGAGAAGAAGAATTTTTTATTTATTTTTTATTATTATTTAAATATTTTTTTATTTAAATACTAATTTTTTAATATTTTTTATTTAAATATTTTTAATGACACGTGGCACTCAATCAGAGTGACACGTCATCACTTAACGGGAGAACTATCAGTTTGACTAACGGATGTATGAAACTGTCCCAAAATTTACACTTTAGGTATGACTCTGAGATGAAAAAAAATTGATGTACTAAATGTTGAAAACCACTAAACATCAGGGTAGAAAATTGTCTTTTACCCTAGAAAAAAAGTCTAACACCAAGAAAGGAGATAACAAAAGAATGCCAAAGAAGGGAGATTCTATGGCAACATTTGTCAAAGTAGACAAGAAAAATGACAATGTAAAAAGAAAAGAAGAAACCCAAGGGACAAAGAGGCTTTCGCTTAAGGAGAGAAAAGAAGTTAAATATAGTTTCGATAATGAAGATGTTGGAACTATTTTTGACGAACTTCTTGCAGCAAAAATGATCACGCTTCTTGAACCAAAGCGTCCCGCTAAAGTAAATAAAATCGATGATCCAAAGTATTGTCAGTATCATCGACTCATCAGCCATACAATAGAGGATTGCTATGTCCTTAAGGATATAATCCAAGAAAAGATCAACAAGCATGAGATTGAGGTGGACTCATCTTCGAAACATCAGACGACAACATCCAATATGGTCGAAGGAAAATCAACACCCTCTGCTCCATTGCCAGAATGACAATCCCTATAAGATTTCATGTTGTAATGAAACCACAATTGTCCATGCTTATCCCAACATGCCTCGTTCCAGAAATCCAAAAATCCCAACTTTGTACGAGCTCATTACAGCACCAAGTTTTGACGTTTGCAAGGATTCGTCAGAGTCATCACTTGAATTTGAAGACGAGTGGTAAACCGTTAGTAAAAAAAGGTGAAAAAGACCGTTAAACATCTTTCTTCCACAAAGCGATCAAAAGAAAAATTAAGGAGTGTACCACCCTCAAAGGATGGAAAGAAAAAGAAGAAAAGTACTCAGAGAAGGCCAAGAGTCTTTCAAGACGATGAGTATAGGCAGCCTTTCAAAGCACCAATAACCTCAGAGACTACCTTCCTCCAAAACTTTTCAAGAGTAAGGGAAAATATGAAGAAATTGGAAATTGTTGTGCAACCTCATGTGAAATCTAGAATGATAATGAGGTGGATGAGATAACTCTACGCTCTGGTAAAAGAATCCTGTCTGCGGACAAGAAAGGAGAAAAAGAAGCAGTTGATTCAGTCAATCATTCCGATAAACCAAGTGCAAGAAAAGTTCCGGTCACTACCACTGCAGAGCCTGTGGTAGAAATTTCAACCACAAAAACAAGTACTTTTAAGAAACATGCAAGAGAAGTACTACAGTCCCAAGATGGCAAATACGACATCGTCAACCATCTTAAGCGTATCCCATCTCTCCTCAGTGTGTACGATGCCCTGAAAATGTCAAAAGAGTTTAGAGAAGCACTCATTATGGCTTTAAGAAGTCTTGAAGTGTTTGAATCAAGCTTTAAATCCGCAAAAGTGAATATGACATCGCCAAAGTATTGCGCTTGTTGCTTAGCAAGTATCACATTTGATGAAGATGACTTTATACTTGGAGATGAGTACCACATTCGGCCTTTGTACGTTAGTGGACTAGTGGGAGATACATCAATAAACCGAATCTTGCTTGATTGTGGATCAGCAGTAAACCTGCTTCCACTTCGAACACTTGGGAGCTCTGGGATGAATGTTCGTCAAATGACACCATCAATGCTAACTATTCAAGGCTTCAATCAAGTATGACAAAAAGCAATTGGAACGATAACGTTACAAATGGAGATAGAGGAGCTATACTCCGACGCCTTTTTTCTTGTAATTGATGCTGACACATCTTACAATGTTTTATTAGGACATCCGTGGCTTCATACATATGAGGTCATTCCTTCTACATTCCATTAATGCTTCAAGTTTTTGGTAAATGGCGAAGTCAAGAAAGTTCTAGATGACACCAACCCATTTAGGGGTGAAGAAGTGAATTACGCAGATGCAAAATTCTACAAACAGTCAAAAGTCACTTTTTCACGAAAAAGCGGTGGAAAAGGCAAAGCCGTCGAGGCTAGTCAAAATCGCAAGTTCTAAAACTCTGAAATCCGAAAAGTGGTTCTCAACCGCTCTTTAAAGGATCAAAGAGAACCTGAAAAAAAAGGCAATAAAGCAAATCCAAAATGCATTTGAAGTGCTCATGACCAGTTACACAAAGCCTCTACACAAAATTAACCAATCAATTCATGGGGGCAATTTGGTAGTCTTAACAAATTTGCAAATGAATAATGGTCGATATGGTTACATTGTTTAGCTCAAAAGAGATGAGTCTTCGTCAAAAATTCCATCAAAGATAAAAGCGAAGAGGCATAAAGCTAAAAAGAATGCTATCAATGTCACGGTGCACCAAGGAAATGGCATGCTCAAAGCGTTTATCTCAGAAACCAAGAACGAGTTGGAAGGCTTTACTGATAATGTTGGCTAGAGATAAGCCAAATAACAAGCCACCTCGAGTTTCTGTCTTCCAACAACTTGGTAAAATCACCAACTTTCTGCCTAAGAAATCTTATAAAAGCAAAAAGTGGAGAGTCAAAAGCCAAAAGCCAAAAGGTGACGATAAACTGAGACAAAAATGATGATGCACAAGAAAATGTACCAGACGTTGTTGAAGTTAGTATGATTGATAGCAAAGAATCTGATAACGACCCAGTTGCGCCTGTTAGACAATTCCTCACCCGCTTTCTTATCAAAAAGAAAAATGGGCAAAGCCGTATTTGCGCAAACTTCAGAACCCTCAACAATACACCTCCACTTCCAGAAAGTGAAGCTTATGGAATGGATGCAGAATCAAGCATAGAAGAGGTTTGTAATGTTGCTCAAGTAAATTGCATCACCATTGAGGATGAAAAAGACGAAAATGATGACAAATCAGCTGAGTTTATTGACAACGCTCAACCGGCACCACCCCAAATAGAAGATGGGGGGCAAGCCATTGTGGATGAACTTCGAGAGATTAATCTTGGAACAAATGACGAGCCCAAGCCTATATTTGTAAGCACCTTACTAACACCAGAAGAATTAGAAGATTACAACAAGATTACCGAGATGTATTTGCATGGGGCTATCAAGATACACCTGATCTAGACACCCAAGTGGCAGTTCACAAATTGGCTATATCAAAAGAAAGGAGTTATGTTAAATAGGCTCCACGACATTTTCGACTTAAGCTAGAAGTACAAATTAAGGCCGAAATTGACAAACTGATAGAAGTGGGGTTTATTAGAAAAGTTCAGTACCCTACATGGCTCGTCAATAACGTACCGGTAAAGAAGAAAAATGGACAAATTCGTGTTTGCATAGATTTCAGAGATCTTAACGATGCATGTCCGAAAGATGAGTTTTCGCTTCCAATAACCGAATTTGGTAGACGCCACAACCAGTTTTGAGGCTATCTTTCATGGACGGATTCTCAGGGTACAATCAAATTAAGATGGCACCTAAAGACGAAGAAGTCACGGCATTCCGCACTTCGAAAAGAGTCTACTACTACACTGTAATGCTGTTTGGACTAAAAAATGAAAGAGCCACATACCAAAGAGCCATGACAGTCATTTTTAGCGACATGTTGCACAACACTGTTGAATGCTACATGGATGATCTTGTCATCGAAACAGGAAAAAGGGAACGTCATTTGAATGACTTAAAGAAAGTCTTTGACAAACTCCGAAAACATCAGTTAAAGATGAATCCTCTAAAATGCGCATTTGGAGTGACATCTGGAAAATTTCTTGGCTTCGTAGTGAGGTATTGAGGAATCGAAGTTGACCCTTAAAAAATCAAGGCAATAATGGAAATGCCTCATCCTCGGAATTTGCGGGAGCTACGAGGGCTACAAGGAAGATTGGCATACATCAGGCGATTCATCTCAAACTTATCTGGGAGGTGTCAACCATTCACAAAGCTAATGAAAAAGGAAGTGCCTTTCGTGTGGGATGACGCATGTCAAAATGCTCTCAGTAGCATTAAAGAATATCTTTTGAAACCCCTAGTGTTGATGGTACCAATTAAAGGGAAACCTTTAATTTCGTATATCGCAGCACTTGAATGCTCACTGGGGGCAATGCTTGCACAAAGCAATGAAGAAGGAAAAGAAAATGCGCTTTACTATTTAAGTCGAACGCTTGTAGGGGCAGAGCAAAATTACACCCCTATTGAGAAGGTTTGCTTGGCTTTAGTTTTCGCTATGCAAAAGCTACGACGGTACTTACTGTCACACAACATTACTTTGATATCTAAAGCGGACCCACTCAGATTCTTAACGTCAAAACGAGTCCCATCCGATCATCTTGCAAAATGGTTTTTGCTATTGTTAGAATTTGAAATCAGGTATGTCTCTCAAAAAGCCATAAAGGGGCAAGCACTAGTTGATTTCTTAGCAACTCATCCTATTCCCGACAATATGGAGCTATGGAGCAATTTGCCGGATGAAGAGGTATTCTTGACATACATTTCTCAATGGCAACTTTACTTCAATGGAGCGGCAAGGAAAAAAGGCGCGGGGGTAGGTATTGTGTTCATTACACCATTTGGAGGCCTAATCCAGTATTCATTTTTGCTCATGGAGTTATGCTCAAACAATGTGGCAGAATACGAGGCACTCATCATTAATTGCACTTGAACTACACATCGACTGCCTTCAAGCTTATGGTGATTCTCAATTAATCATCAAGCAAATGAATGGTTAGTACGCCGATAAAAAATGAAAATCTAACCTTGTATCATGAAAGAGCAAAACACTTGGTGTCACAATTCCAAGAAATCAACATTGCTCACATTCCAAGGTCTGAAAATAATAAAGCCGATGCGGTGGCAAAACTTGCCGCATCTCTAACTCTCCATGAGGAAAGAGAAAGAAAAATTATAGTTGGAGAACGTCATTTACTTCCTTCGGCATTAGAGCGGATTGAAGAAAACCATGAAGTCAATGCGGTTACAGTTTCGGAAGTAGAGGAATATTCAGATTGGCGGCAATCTTTGATTGATTACCTTCAATATGGAAAACTGCCAACCAATCCCAAAGGCAGAGTTAATGTATGAAGAAGGGCCAACCGATTTGTGTATCTAAATGACACACTATACAAAAGGTTATTTGACGGAATACTGCTACGGTGATTGTCAAAAGAAGAAGTAGCCCACGCTCTCTCCGAAACCCATGCTGATATTTGCAGAGCCCATCAATCTGGACCTAAGCTTGCAACTCAGATGAAAAGACTTGGGTATTACTGGCCTACAATGGTTCAAGATGCAATGAAATACGTGAAATCATGTCGGGCATGTCAAATACATAGAGACTTCAAGCATCAAAATCCATTGCCCTCCACCCGACCATTTTGTCTTGACTATTCAATGCATGGGGTTTAGATGTGATAGGCATGGTAACCCTAAAATCGTCCCGCCAGCATCAATACATCCTAGCTGGCATAGACTATTTCTCGAAATGGGCTGAGGCTACACCGTTAAAAGAAGTGAAAGCAGAAGATGTTGCAAATTTCATAAAGAAAAACATAATCTATCGTTACGGGGTTCCATCCAAAATAATCTCATACAACGCTCTCTACTTCAAGTGTAGGGCCATGGTTAATCTTTGCAAAAAATACAACATCCAACAAGCCTTCTCCGCAAGTTACAATCCAACTGCCAATGGTCAAGCAGAGGTTTTTCAACAAGGTGTTGTACAACATCCTGAAAAAGATGGTAGCAAAGAACAAAAGAGATTGGCATGAATGCCTTCTCGAAGATGTCCCAACATGGGGTTTTACTCATTTCAAGTTGGAAAATCAGTCTCAAGATATAGTTATAGCCATACTGAACAAATGCTCATATGCGGATTTCAATTTTTATATATACTTGCACATACACACACATATACATATCTATTATATAATGCCATGATACGGATAATTAATCTTATGACAAAAGCAACTAAGCCCAATTAAAGGAGAAGCAAGTGTTATTACATAAGTGATTTTTTCGATAAGTCATCGACCCCTCAATAGTTCCGTAATACACATACATGTATATATATATATGATCATTTCAAACTCATGGGCAATATTGGGGAAAATATGTCTCTCTCTATACATGCTTGAATAAATACTCAAACATACCAGCCATTTTCGACTTTTGAACTTCACACCAACATCTTCAAGAAAAAAAAAAACATTGCTTAGTCACAAGTGGAAACCCCTCCTCTGAAGGTTTCAGTCATGATCTTCTTCATAATCCTCAATGGCATTCTATTACCTTTCCGCCATTTTTTTATACGTTAAATCGTATCAATGCATGATTATGTCACACCTTTGGGCAAGAAACATAAACAGCCATCTTTCGATAATAGATCATGTAGCCTTATTGTATAACAATCATGTAAAAGATTTAAGAAAACAACCAAGAATTCGAGTCTTTGGACAAGAAAACAGTCAACTTAATTCTCTTAAAATGTTATACCGTGAAAACATCTCAAACCATTCATACATTCCTCTCTTTGGAAAAGAATATTGACATGTTATGAGTTTTAAAATCTGGTTTACATAATCCTTTTCCTTAATTCTTTTTTACTTTGGTAAAAAGAAAAGATATGTAAAGTCTACACTACAAAATCTCGCTCAGATGTTTTTCCTGAACAAGTAAAGGTTAGTGCAGTAAATGTCATAAAAGACTTTATTGTTATGATTGCAACCATCTGTCGAACCCAAGTAACATTAGGAAAAAGAAGTCATAAACATTAGTAAGGTAAACCATAAACCCTATCAGTCATAAAATAATTATTTGGCCAAAAAGAAAAATTAAGCAATCTTTAACTCAGCCATTTCCAATAACCATGTAAACATATAGAAATGTCCAATTCCATGTGTTATTAAGTAGCATGACTCCTTCTAAAATAACATTGCCATCTTTAATTCACAATTAACTTAAAGTTTAAGTGGTCCAGATATATATTGTAATCATTCTACAATAATTGCAATGAAATCAACAACATCAATAATGGCCAAAATATTATAAGCACAGCCTATTATGTAGTTGTTCAGCACACATCTACCACGAATTGAACTAAGAGATATAGTGGAAGTATATCAACTTATATGCACATGGATAAAATTTGATACATACAGCAAACTTACCCAGGATTCTTCGTTGTAAATGTAAAATTGGGGTAAAGCCAAAGAAAATGTTGGTTCTCATACTTCACTCTCTCTTCAGTCGAGCTTTCCTCAGTCAGCACAGTGGACTCAGCATCTTTGAGTGCCAAATCAAGATCCCACAATCCCAGTATGATCTCAGTGTCTTGTCTCTGATTCTTGTAATTTCCTCCATCAATGGTTCAATGGAGGCGACAGAGTGTTCACTCAACTATGCATGTTTATATCACACTTTTGAGCAAGAGATATAAACTGCCTTTAATCCTTATATTGCATAGCCATCCTACAACGATCTTATCATGCAATAATTTCAAGTCTTTGGACAAAAATTTAGCCTGATCAAAAGGATGCTATACACTGATTAAAAACACCTAACAACTTATACATTCTCCTCTTTGGAAAAGAATGTGAACATTTCATGGGTTTTGAACCACAGTGCATGTATATAGGAAATTGGTTATTCCTTTTGAGAAAACCTTCATCTTTCTGAAGAAGCAATGATTAGTACAGATAAACAAAATCCAATATGATAAGCAATAAGAAAACAAGTAACCTGAGCAACAAGCCGTTGTACAATCTAAGCGGACCTTGCTCTCGCACGATCTCTCCCAATGTCCAGATGGGTTGACCCAGATGACAATGCCTTGCCGTGCAGTTGCAGCCTCGTCTTCGTTACGTCTACCGGAAACGTCGTTGCTGCCGCCATGGCCAAGACCGAGGCCAGTAAGATCTTCCTGAGGCTCTGCGATCTTCGCTTGGTTTCATCGTCAACAAGAGTAAAAACCTGAGAAATTGAATCACTCCATGCATTCTTTCCCAGACCAAAATTTCCATAAAATCCCACTTTGGTGAAGATTTAATAAACATTTGTCCAATGGTTAAAGTAGCATAATTAGCTGTTCCTTCAATCAAGCATCAACAGAACTAAGACACCATTGAGCAGACTGAGAGAGCGAGAATTTCAGATTGGGCAACATGCTTGAACCACCCATGCACGAGGGAATTTGAAGCTCCAATTCAAAAGAACCAAAAAAAAAACCCAACTCCACCAACCAACACAAACACAGAGAAGAGAAATACATATTAGTGGAAGAGTTATAGTGCCCACGATAAAAAGAAATAAACTGTCGCAATCACCATACAAATTTTTTTATACATTTACAGATAAGAAATAAATTGTCGCAATCACCATTTACAGATAAGAAAGAAACTTGTATTTTTCCCTTTCAAAAAGTGCATTCAGATCTTTGTGGTCCTTCACCAACTAGATCCATAGAAGGATACAAGTACTGTGTGAATTTTGTTGATGAATTCACTAGATATGTATGGATATTCCCATTGATAAAAAAAAATTGAAGTCTTTGCAATCTTTCAGAAGTTCTATAGCTTTGTTCATACTTGGTTTAGTTTTGATATTAAGTGTTTGCTAATTAATGGTGGTGGGGAATACATGAGTCATAGCTTTGATGAATTCTTAAAGAATAAAGGGATTGTAAATATAGTGTCTTGTCCATATACCCCTCAACAAAATGAAATTGCTAAAAGGAAACATAGACACATCATAGAGATAACTATAACACTGATGACAGCAACAACATTGCCTCAAAACTTATGGTTCCATGCTTGTGCACATTCTCTGTTTCTCATAGATAGAATGCCAAGTAAGAATCTAGGAATGAAGTCCCCTTATCAGAGGTTATTTGGCTATTATCTATAGTTACAGGGTTTAAAGATCTTTGGGACAGCTATTTATCCCTATATAAGACCGTATAATGAAAACAAACTTCAATCTAGATCATCTTTGTGTGTCTTTCTAGGCTATGCAATGGGATATAAGGGAGTGATTTGTTATTATGTGCAAACCAGTAAATTCATCATCTCAAGACATGTAATTCATGATGAAAGTCTTATACCATACAAATGTAATTTTAGGAATTCTAGAATGCAATTACAAGTTGAGACTCAATAATGCAAATCCTTTTTAGCTCCAGTAATAGTTACACTCCCATCACACTCAGTCAAGAAATATGCATTATGATATTGTGGATGTTACTTCTTCAGATTCTACAACAACGATTGATATTGGGAATTCAAGTTCTATAATACAGTCTAGTACAAAGTCATGTTCAGTGCAATCTACAAATTCTGAACACAGAAGTGAATTCAAAACAACTTCATCACCTCCATTTACAACCTTAATGTTACCTATCATAGATCATGCACAATTAGAGGTATTACTTCCACTTAATCCTCTTATACCTTCTATTCCATCACAAAATAACAATTATGTTCAAAAGTGCAAACCAGATTACAAAACAGGTGCTATTCCAAGAAAACACTATGCAAGCTACTTGGCTTCTTTACCTAAGCTGACATCACTCAAGATTGATGAAGAATCTTATACTATAAGCTCCTCTTTTATTGCAAACATTAGTGATGTAGCTTAACTAACTACATTTTTTAAGTGCAACAACAAAATGTGAATGGCAAAAGGCAATGCAGGAGGAGTTTGATGCATTAAAAAGTCAAGGAACATGGGTGTTAGTTCATCCACCAACTCACAGATACATAATTGGCAGCAATAGTGTATAAATTGAAGAAAAATCCATATGGGTCGATTGCAAGATACAAAGCTCGTTTAGTAGCACAGGGTTATACTCAAGAGTTAGGTTTTGATTACTTTGGAACATTCAGCCTTGTTGTGAGACATACCACAATGACATTGATTATATCACTTGCAGCCATCATCGATGGAAATTAAGGCAGCTTGACATTAAAAATGTATTTTTGCATGAGGACTTAAAGGAAAAGGTTTACATGAAACAACCCTAAGGCTTTGTGGATGAATCAAAACCTAATCATGTTTGCAAGTTAGTTAAGTCACTTTATAGACTAAAGTAGGCTCCAAGAGCCTGGAATGCAAAATTCACAAGTTATCTTCCAATAATGGGTTTTCAAATGTCACAGTCTGATAATAGCTTGTTTGTTAAATGTGATGGAAATGATGTCATTGCACTACTACTATATGTAGATGACATAATTTTAACAGGGTCAAACTTCACAAAGGTGCAAGCAGTAATTCAAGAATTAGGTGATGTGTTTGAACTCAAGGATATGGGGAAGTTGTCCTATTTTCTGGGCTTGCAGATTTAGTACAAAGATAATGGTGACATCTTTGTCAACCAATTGAACTATGCAAAAGACTTGATTCGTAAGGCAGGAATGGACACATGTAAGCCTACTTCAATTCCTTGAAAGCCACATACTCAACTCTTAGCTTCTGAAGGTGAACCTTTGACTGATCCTACTATGTATAGGAGCTTGGTGGGTGCTCTTCAGTACCTCACCTTCACCAGACCTGATTTAGCATATTCAGACTTGCCAATATATGAATACACCTACAAACGAACATTTTGGTTTTGTAAAAAGGATCCTGAGGTATGTTCAAGGTACTATACAGTGTGGATTGACATATTCAACAGCATCTGATAACTTTATCACAGCTTTCTTGAATTCAGATTGGGCTACTGATCCAAACACAAGGCGATCTGTTATAGGTTTTGTGGTATATATGGGGTTAAATCCAATCTTATGGCAATCTAAGAAAAAATCCTCAGTTTCTAGAAGTTCCACAGAAGTAGAATACAAAGCTCTTACTCACTGTGTAGAAGATGTAGTATGGATTTGATTACTTTTAAAAGACTTACATCAGCTTATTTCATAACCACCTCTACTTCATTGTGACAACCTATTAGATTTGGCATTATGTTCTAACCCTATATTTCACACTCATATCAAACATTTGGAACCCTATTTCACACTCATCAGAGAGAAAGTTCAAAAGAAGGATTTGGTGGTGCAGTATATCTCCACTGAAGATCAAACTGCTAACATCCTTACTAAGGGTTTACATGGACCAACACTTGTCAAACATTGTTACATCGAGAATACGGCTCGACACACCAAATGTAAGACCATCTCCAACCGGTGCTTCAAATTACCAAATGGAAGTGTAATAGTAAAAAAAATGACATCTCATTTTCAAAAGTCCGCCTCAAAATTCATATGCCAAATAATTATTTTAGTTTTTTTTCTTAACTTTTGAACTAGCCTTGCATTGATGCTTGGTATAAGAGTAGCTATTTATATTTCTTTTAGTATTTATTATGATTGAAAAAATTAATATATTAAAATGCAAAATAATATATTAGACACATCAGTAGGAAATGTAATTTTAACATGATGTTATACTCATGTCTACTTTGGAGATGTTCTAATAATACAATTGGTTAAAAACTTTTAAAAAAATCTAACAAATTGTATTATGACACTTAATATAGGAACTAGATCTCCTCCGGACTTAAAAAAATATGAGCCTAAGGATCAAATGATCCGGACGGTTGAAATTTGATCAAATGGCTACAATTATTATAACTTTTAAAGGGGCCTCTATTTGTAGCCGTTGGATCAAATTTCAACAGTCCAGATCATTTGATCCTTAGGCTCAGAATTTTTAGGTTCGAGAGGGGATCTGGGTCCCTTAATATACTGGGCTGTGTTTCCAGTGGCATGTTTTAGAAAAAACCCAAGTCACATCAAATCCTTTGACCATCATTCCACATAAGAAAAACTTTCAATTCCAATGGTGATGAGTTAGATGATATTATCGGCTGCAATTTCTGTTTTGTGGTTATGTTTTCATGTGACTCAAAAATTACAATGAAGTTTCTGTTTTGTGGTTATGTTTTCATAGAGGATTGACCATACTTGGATACTCATTAAGGAAGGACAATATTTGAGTCCTGAACAGTCAAGGCCCTTCATATTACCCAATTTATGTGGCACAATAAGAATTTAACATGAGCAATTTTTTTTTCTTTCAAAATAGAACCCAACCTCGTTCACTATTGGAAGCCCAAAGATTAGCGACGTCTTCTCCCAATGACAAAGGACTCCAATCGTCCTTCTCCCTCCCTTTCACATTACCTCTCCCTCTCTTTCTCTCGCTCAGACTACCTCTCCTTCTCACTCAGACCACCATCCACCTAGAGCAGGGATGGCGAGCTCCGAGCAACGACAACAAGTGGCAAAATTGAATAGAAAGGCCAGACAATTTTGAAAAACAAGGAATCGGGTATGTTTTCGAATAATTACATCTTACTTTTTCTCCATTCTCAATTTTTAATTTCAATTTTTATGATGTGAGCAGGGTTTTCTCTTATTAGGGCTTGCTCTTGTCATTGTTAATTTTGTTCGCATTATTTAAAAATTGAATTCAATTTTTTCAATTCTCCATTTTCTTTTCAATTCCAATGGAATCGAAGGATCCATTCTCTGATGCATTATTCGATAGTAGGTTATTTTCGTCCCTTATGTTATTGTTATTAGTGTTGGTATATCAAGGATTGCAACTGCATGAATTCTGGGTTTTTTGGGTTTTATTTTTTTGTAGTTTTGAGTATGTTTTCTTTTTTGTGTATATGAGTATGAGGACGAGGAAGAATGGCTTTATGCATGGAATGATATGATTGAGAAATATGACCTCAAGGGAAATAAGTGGTTGAATGATTTATTTGCTATGAGTGTTTAGTTGATATGCTAAAAGGTTTGGACAAAATGAAAAAAAAAATTGTCAAGATAATACATGTACTAATAAAACATCAGAAGGTCAAGCTTCAGTACAAAAAAGTGGAGCAATTGAGCGGGAGGGTCAAATTTTAGATGGTGAAAGTGTTGCAAGTGAACAGAAAGGTCAAACTTTTGATGGTGAAAGTGGCGCAAGCGAGCATAAGGAAATGATACAACTTGATGACGAGTGTAAGATCACAGCATGCAGAGTTAAAAGAAAAGCTATTGTTGGATGTCCAAGTAGTAGATACAAAGACCCGCTTGAAAGGCGTGGGAAGCCACAAACAAAAGCCACCAAATCTTCAACAAGAAAAGGCACTCACTTGAAAGCACATGTTCTAATTCGTCATAAATATGTTATAAATTATATATCATTATGCCTAGTTATACGGATTATGTTTTCATTTAGGATTTTTTTTTCATTATGAATATAATAGGATTGTGCTCCTTTTAGTGGCAATTCAAGTGAGTAACAGGTTATTCGACATGGATATCTTATGCTCAATGTGCTGACTCAAGTAAGATATCATTTTCATATGAATAAAGACATATAAAATAAAAAATGTAGCGTATGTAGATGACGTCATTTTGGCTGAACAACTCCAGGCAGTATGAGTTCAGTGCAATAGACCACTGTTCTAAAATCAGGCAAGGACTAGGCAGGCTAGGCGGTTCCATTGTTTTTAAATTTGTTTTAATTGAGTTAAAATGTTTTCTAAGTAACTTCACTCAAAATAACTCAGATTATGAATTAGTTAATTTTTGAATTTGGTTTTTGGATTTTTCTTATTTATGTTGCATTAGTCTATGATGATAGCAATGTTATGATAACTTAAGTTTTAAGTTTTCCAAATTCTTAATACAAATATTGTTATTATTTTCTAAAATGTAAGTAGAAACTTTTTATATGTTATAATAAATTTAATTAAATCTGTCTGTGCGTTAGATCAAAACCCGTTGTCCAATTAACACTTAATGTCTTTTACAACCTTGCACTAGATGGAGAAGGTGTGACCTGTGTCTTCCTTCTCGGCTTCTTCACCTTTGAAACGCGACGTATGAACCAGATCGTAAACGACTTATACTTCGTTGTCGTTTGAGGCAACTCCCATGCCATTGTGATAGTACACTCCTGAGGTGTGCTATTCACATACCCCTTGTTAATTTCTGTCCGTTGATCTTCTTCAATTCATCCGATCCGACGGCTGAAAATTAGAAGGGTGTGTGAGAAGTAAAATGAGGTGTGTGGATATCACACCCCTACACTCCTCTTTTAAGACATGCAATGCTAGTAAAGTTGCTTTGCTATTTTCATTTTCTTTAGGTCGATTTCAACTTAAGCTCGAGCTCGAACCACAAAAACTCTATTTAAATAAACGAAATTCATAGCAACACGAATTGATTAAAAAATATATATCATAGTAATACAACACATCATAGAGTACGTTTTGCGAAAAGCAACTTTCAAGGTAATGCTATTGAATATGCAGTTACACCGCAACTTCTTACCATGTTAAGAAAAGTTAGAAAAGCGATCCAAATTGACATCGATTTCAAGAAGAAATAAAACAATGATTAAGTCATATTTTAAAAAAGACCTCATAGTCGAATCATAAGCACTATGTATTGAAAAATTATTAATTTATATATTACGTGAGACCTATATAATATTTTTTTTATAATGTATTATCTTATAAATTTAACAAATTTTTAATTTAGCACGTTATTCCCAAGTCGGACCTGGTAAAAATATCATTTAACTAAGGTTATTAATTTATCGGGTACTATAAATTATCAAAGTTTAACGGTTAGCTTTGGTTGAGTTTAAGCTTTAATAATAATATCTAAGCAAGCATGAGCGCCTTAGCATTCAACTTGACTCGCTCATTTCCGAAACAACTTGCATAAAACAAGTTCATCACTAAGTGATGTCTCAGTCTAATAATATTATGCCATATGGAGGAAAATTTACTCATAGCATTATACTATCAGACCAGAACGCTACAATGATAGTCAACTCGTTCCATGTACATCCTCCTCATTTACACTCTTATTTTGATTTACCAAAAAACTTAAAAGAAACAAAATTTAAGAACCTTTCCGCTAACAAAATCCAGGAAGTCATCTATCCAACGGCTCCTGTACTCTCATACAACAGATCAACCTTGAAATCAAGGGATGCAAAACAGCTCATCCAGGATGCATCTATTACCTCTACACCCTATAGTGAACTAGATACATGCCTCTGTTTATTCTTCATCCGCTAATTTGCTTCTTTACATACTCTCCCTCTCCGTCCTCAAATATTCCATCCATGCAAAGAGATGAAGTCGGAACATAGACTTCTAAAACTCTCTGTCCATTGGCACCGTCTTCAGTAGCTTGGTGAGGTCATAGGACTTGAAATCTTTCCCATAACATAAACCCAGATCCAGTGGAGTTCTGCCGTCCTGAAATACACGGAGCAGCGTTAATCACTTTAATAGGAAAAACAGAGAGCAAAAAATTCTTGCTTCGTCTCTATATGTCGCTGCTTTGTATATGGTAAACGTTACCGTATTTTTTCTGCTCTTATCTGCACCATTGACTAACAAAATTTTCACAATGTCTCTGTTTCTACTCTGAACAGCAACATGCAACGGAGTCCATCCATCCTGAAATACAGTATATGACGTTGTTAACAAGCTGAGAAAAGAAAATAAAAAGGATCAGCTAGGCATTGGGAAATTTAAAAAATAAAAATAAAACTCACGTTATCTGCAATATTGATGTCAACTTTATATTTGATCAATAACTTGACAATCCGCTTGGTGCCTACATATACTGCATAATGAAGCGGCGTAGCACCATCCTATACACGATAAAGACAAAAACTCAATGTTCCCCTAAAGAAAAATGGATCGGGAGAGATATTAAAGAAAATCTTATCCTTACCCTGTCTCTGACATGAGGACTTGCACCTTTTCTTAGCAGATGACTAATAACAGCTTCCTTTTTGGCTATGATTGCAGTATGAAGAGCAGTTGTACCATCCTGTTTCACCAAATTATCGAGGGTTTACTAATCCAGGTACGACGCTACCAAATTGGCGAGAGATGTGCAGATTCAATTACAAATAAAACTCGCCTTATCAACAACGTCAATATCTAAACCATCTTCAAGTAACTTGTCCATGAAAGTTACCATCCCTGACAGTGCAAGAGTATGTATCGGGTTCCATTTTTCCTGAGTAATGTAAGTACGAAACACAATAAATGAATGTGGAAGGACAGGCCAGTCTTTAATTGCACATATGACTTCATATTTACAGTTCTGAGCCTGTAATGCTATAAAGACTAAGAAATAGTTCAGCTCTAGTAGTAAATTGTAAAATAGGAGGTGGGTAATAGGCTAATAGAAGGACCAGACTTCCATAAACTAACTTTCAAGACATTTTTACATATACCGTTGATATTTTCTTGACATTGGGAGCCGCATGCTTTTGTAAAATTGCTATTTCTTCTTGACCCAAGAGCTGTTCAACTTCTGCAATACAAATATTAGATATTAGATGTTTACCAGGAAATGAGATCCAAAAAAAAAAGTAGTATTACATTGAGGAAGAAAACGGTCAAACTGGCCTTTGAAGATCTAAATGACCAGAAAATTATAACAGACAGAAGAATTGAGTAATCTTTAGTAAAGCAAAGGATTTGCAAATATTGCAAGCTAACATGTTAGAAGTTAACGGAAATGTTCTCTTGCGAGACAGTTGCGTATGCCATTTTTGTCAAAATATCAATTGGAACACACCATGTCACTCTCTGTACAGATAGAACATTCCCCATTAAGGGCCTGCTTGCTATTTGGGATTAATTCTAGAAGGCCAAAACGGACTTGATGACAACCAAAAGTGCTTTTGACGATGTGCTTCGAGGGTTATAGAAGCGCAAAGCACTTCCAAGTTCCAACTACTAATTTGGAAGCACTTGGATTTTTGATAAACATCAATGTGTTCTAATAAAAGCACTTCTAATAACAGCCTTTATGAAACAAAAGTGCTTGTTTTAAACTTTTAGAACATCCATTGAAGTAAACAAACAAATATGAACATAGAAAATTAGGGGCACCAGAGCATAACCTTTCACAAGATCCTCTTCGTACTTGTTTGTTGTGGACTTATCAACAGCAGCCGCAGCAGTACCAGTAGCTGGGCCACCTTTTCCCTCTTCTTCCTCCCATTCACTTTGGAAACCCAATTCTTCTTCTTCTTCCTCCTCCTCGTCTTCGCTACCGCTGCCATCGTCGGGCGCTTCCCAAGTTCCCACCTGGGTCCGAAACGAAGCAGTCGGGCACGACGACCGGACCGAAAAATTCCTCAGCTTTGAGCGTCTCTGAGCGCCATGGAACCTAAAGCTTCCACTGCTTGTACTCCACGCTTTCAAGACGCCGGCTTTATTCAAAATTGCAAACGGGTTGTAATCTGTGGGGATGGAAATTGAATTTAGACCCGACAGTGCGGACATTGAGACCGTGCCCATTTGGACTTGGACTTGGAGGTTTATTCAAAATTTCACAAAATCCTCCTGCTTGAACTTGGCGGACTTGGCGGCGGGGTAATCGAACCAGAAGGTCCAAGAATGCGACTGCAGCGCTATTCCTTTTGGTGGCTTCGACGACACGGAACCTTGGTCGCCGAAGATCTCTCCTTCTTCGATCTCGTCGTCGTCCTCCCTCGGCGCAGGGTTCGCCTCGTTCTTCACGGTGCTGTCGAGAACGGGAGAGAGAGAGAGAGAGAGAGAGTGTTCCGGAAAAGGGGTCAGTCGTGGGAAAGGTTATGCGGAGAAGATAAAAATCCTTGTGGGTCCCATCTAACCCAATAGAATCTCCCAAAATTGTGAAATACTAAATACCCTTGAAAAAAGTCATTAAATTTCCCTAGAGATTTTGTTTGAACTCCAAATTTTGTTCCGCTTGCCTCCCGTATTCATATCAACGAGTACTATAACAAATGCGGAGGCATTTTGTGTCTTTCTTTAAAGCTGCCGATATGTTTACAACGATGATAGAGATGTTTGTGAGAGAGATGAGCTGAATCTGTAAGTAGATGAAGTTGAAGCAGTTTGTGAAGTTCTAGTGCTATCGGCACTGCTTTCTAATTAAAGAAAATAAAAATCAACTTTTGCAGGTGAGTTCTTTACTTTTCGTCAAAGCGTTGGTGAATTTTCTAGCGCCAAATGCTTCTTGTCTGTTGAGAAACTAGATATCTTAGGCCTTGTTTAGCAGGCAGAAATGTACTACTTATATAGCCGAATAGGATAATTTGTGTATCAGATAGTACTGACTAAATAGTCAAGCATTTGGCGTAGTATCAAATTGAGCAATTGCTTTACTTCCTTTCTACAGCCACCATCCTTGGCCCAAAATCATGTGCCGCAAATCATGCGCACTGGAAACCATACCTGCTCAAAATTTCAGAAATACAAAAGTGCTATGAGCCATTGGAACTTTAAGTATTGGTTAGAGGCAACAAGAAACATAAACTGTCACACTATCAAGCAGCAAGACGGCGGCATCAAATTCCAGTGCAAAAACAAGAACGTATCCGCAACACCAGGGGTTAAAAACAGACTAGCATACGATAGTAAACCAGAACAAAAAAAAAAATGATGCTTTGAGCCCTCAGACCACTACTAAAATTTCATAAACAGTAATCACTAAAAGCTCACCATTTACGAACACCATCAGATCATCACCAGAAATCATAATAATACTAACAATAATGAAGCAGCAGCAGCAGCCAAATGGCAATGATCAGCGTGGCGCAGAAACGGCAGCTTAAAGGGAAGCACTGTTTCACAAAATGAGATCCATCAGGGAAATTTTATTTGAACCCATACAACTTTTTTCTACACCCAACTTACACTTTACACCCATATTATTTTTAATTAAAGAATCAATCTCTCTTTAAACCCAAATTTACTATCTAAACTACCCTCACAAACTCAATTCAATATATAAAAATTTATCTTTACACCCTTAGAAAGCAAAAGCAAGAGGAGGTCATTGATCACTTCGTGAAGCAAGCCTCATCACTCGATGGCTCCGCCCTCGGCCCCCTCGTCGCAGAAGTCACCTTCCACCCTGCCCTTTTTGACTTTTCGGAAATTATCGTTGTCTCTAATGGTGTAGTCTCTGGGCAACCTCATTCTCATGATGTGGAAAAATCAAGTCAATGCCGCCGCCATGAATATCAAACTTGAATGTCATATAATGTGCACTCATTGCACTGCATTCAATGTGCCATCCAGGTCTACCAGGTCCCCAAGGGCTTTCCCAACTTGGCTCACCAGGCTTTGCAGACTGCAGATTCCTTTTGAAGTTTCATTAATTTAAAAATACAAACAAAAAACCGCAAAAACGAGGTAAATGGTTGAGGACTTCAGACCTTCCACAATGCAAAGTCTGCTGGATTACGCTTCCTTGAATCAACAGCAACTCGTTCACTAGCCCGATTGTGTTCCAATTTTTGTCCAGATAACTGGCCATAATTTGGAAATTTATCAACAGCAAAGAATACATCCCCGCCAACCAGATATGCATATTCGTTGGTAATAATCTGCATGATATAACAATCATTAGAGAGAAACTGCAGGCCTATAAAAATAAAACAAACAAGAAACCATCACAAAGACATAATATATAAGTAGACCTGGCATTCGTGTCGTGTTTCTCGTGTTCGTCTCGTTTTCGTGTCATACCCGATAGCTTAACGGGTCGTGTAATGTAACACCCGTTAAAATAAACGGGTAATATGACCCAACCCGAAATCGACCCGTTAATATTATCAGGTAATATGACCCGACCCGTTACCCGTTAAGAAAAATATTTTTTAAATCAATAAATAATGAAAATGAAAAACATAATTTGACCCTAAAAAATGTAAAACATAATACTAAATTAGTATATACATACCATATTATCACATAAATACTAATTCAAAACATTAATAAATAAATAAATAAATAAAACATTTTTCTTTCAAGTTTACATACCCCAAAATAAGAGTCTAATGAAAAAACATTAGTGCATACTACAAAATACAAATGTTCAAAGATATGCAAAATGAAGAGAGTTATACTTAATGAAAGTATCAATAAACTCTTAAGTGTTAGTCAATCTATCGTTTTGATGGGATACGAATTCTCTGAAACTAATTTCAACGATCACAACCGTCAAACTTGTTTGAATATGTTTCGAGATCACATCAGCAAAAAATCACAAAAAAACAAACATTCAGAGATCAAGTAACAGGACAAAACTTTTCGACGGTTATAAACAAAAAATCACGATTTAACGGTAATTTTAACTCTGATTTTGATGATTTTATACAACTACACTCTATGACCCTATATGAATACAATCAATGAATTCGATCTTTAATTTAAAATATTTACACAAGTGGATACCACAAAATCTTATGTTATACTTAATGAAAGTATAAATAAACTCTTAAGTGTTAGTTAATCTATCGTTTTGATGGGATACGAATTCTCCGAAACTAATTTCAACGATCACAACTGTCAAACTTGTTTGTATATGTTTCAAGATCACATCAGCAAAAAATCACAAAAAACAAACATTCAGAGATCAAGTAACGGGATAAAACTTTTCGACGGTTATAAACAAAAAATCACGATTTAACGGTTATTTTAACTCCGATTTTGATGATTTTTTACAGATACACTCCTTGACCCTATATGAATACAATGAATGAATTCGATCTTCAATTTAAAATATTTACACAAGTGGATACAACAAAATCTTATGTTATACTTAATGAAAGTATAAATAAACTCTTAAATGTTAGTCAATCTATCGTTTTGATGGGATACGAATTCTCCGAAACTAATTTTAACGATCACAACCGTCAAACTTGTTCGTATATGTTTCGAGATCACATCAACAAAAAATCACAAAAAACAAACATTCAGAGATCAAGTAACGGGACAAAACTTTTCGACGGTTGTAAACAAAAAATCACGATTTAACGGTTATTTTAACTCCGATTTTGATGATTTTTTACAGATACACTCCTTGACCCTATATGAATATAATGAATGAATTCGATCTTCAATTTAAAATATTTACACAAGTGGATACCACAAAATCTTATGTTATACTTAACGAAAGTATAAATAAACTCTTAAGTGTTAGTCAATCTATCGTTTTGATGGGATACGAATTGTCTGAAACTAATTTCAACGATCACAACCGTCAAACTTGTTCGTATATGTTTCGAGATCACATCAGCAAAAAATCACAAAAAACAAACATTCAGAGATCAAGTAACGGGACAAAGCTTTTCGACTGTTATAAACAAAAATTACGATTTAACGGTTATTTTAACTCCGATTTTGATGATTTTTTACAGATACACTCCTTGACCCTATATGAATACAATGAATGAATTCGATCTTCAATTTAAAATATTTACACTAGTGGATGTGGATATCACAAAAATTTATGTTATATACTTAATAAAAGTATTATTTTCGGGTGTAGATGTAATACTTAAACGACAAATGTTTTAATGTTTTGAAGTAATATTTATGTGGCAATGTGTGGTATGTGCATTTTTTTTAAATCTTATTAATTTTTCACTTCTACAATATTATTAATTTTTCACTAAAAAAAACATTATTCATGAGATTTGGAGGGTTTTAAAAATCTAAACGACCATGTAACGATTGTCTAAGGGTAGATGATGCAATCATGAGCATTTATACAGGGGTGTGGATTTTACTTCTTACACACCCCTTGTTAATTTCTATTTGTTGATTTTCTTCAATTCATCTGATCCGACGGTCGAAAATTAGAAGGGTGTGTGAAAAGTAAAATGGGGTGTGTGAATATCACACCCCTTTATATATGCTTGCACATTTTTCAGACTTATACATTAATGATTATGAATTTTATTTATTTTGAACTACCTTAAAAATACTTGAGGGTTTGTATAGTTTTAAAAATTCATGCACGCACCTTTAAAGCGTAGAGGATGCGATTAAGAGTGCTTGCATATTTTTTTCACATTTTTTGCACTTGTAAATTAATTATTTTAAATATTTAAATGTATTTGGTATTTTTTAAATTACTTATGTTTTTATTTTTAATGTGTTTTATAATTTTTAATCTCACTCTTTGCTCATAATATTTTATAAAATAAATAAATAAAACTTAAATTTTTAAAATTTATTTAGAATAATAATACAATAATAATTAATGAACAATATATATATATATATATATATATATATATATATATATATATATCCATTATATTTATTGTATTTTATAGTAAGTTTTTTTTAGTAATTAAAAAAAATTAAAATCATCAAAATAACTTTTTCCTTTTCGTGTCAAAACAGGTTACCCGCGTGTCACTCTCGTGTAAACCTATTAAGGACCCGTTATTAACGGGTTCTTAACGAGTTACCCGATAATGACCCGATTAGTTATCGTGTCGACCCGAAACCCGTTATTTTCGTGTCGTGTCATCGTGTCGTGTCAAAAACTGCCAGGTCTATATATAAGTATTAGAGCAAGCAGAAAACCTGTGTTATCAGATCCTTGATATGTTCTATGTGCTCAGAAACATATGGCTGATGGGTGGGCAGAAGGCACTGGATTATGCTCAGAAACATATGGCTGATGGGTTTATTGATAAATTTTAGTTTTATTCTTAATTTAATCTTGTACTTGATGGTAATTATGCATTAAGATAAAATAGACAATTCACATTTAGAATTTAAATTGGGTGTAGAAAGAGGTTAGATGAGTTCAAATAAAATTTCTCTTGGGCTTATTAACAAAGGTTGACTAAAAGTATCATTAAAAAGGCTGACTAAAAGTATCATTAAAAAGCCAACCATATACGAATACCACAATCATAGAATTCCTTCTATGAACAAACTGGAGACATGTATACCACAACCACACACACGCAGCAGGTAGAGAAATTATCGTATTATACAAAGGAAGCAAAAAATGAGATAAAACTGAAGGAACAGTTGTGTAAAGTAAGCACAAATCATGACTCATTACTATCTATCCCAAAAAAATACTGATTACTCTCACAAATCATACCCCGAGCAAACAAGGGAGCAACCTTACCCTTTCTTTGCAAAGAGGTTGTTTCCACGACCCATGATCTTCAGTCACAAAGGAGCAACTTTTCCGTTGCACCCCTAGCAATATTAAAGCCAAATGGAAATTAAACGGAAACAAAATATTTGTTTATATATATGAATACTGATAAGAAAGAGATGCACCAATTGCCAACATACCTTAAACATGAAAACTAATAAACAGTCATTTACACAACACCACTTGGGTAGTAAAAGTAAACAAAAAAATAGCCCTCAGATCTTATTATATCTTGAATCCAAATTCAAGAGCTCTGAGCTCTCGTTTTCATTTACAGGCACATCCTGAATGACATCAGCAGCAGCAACAACAACAACAAACGCCACCACCATAAAGAGTGGATGGTTACTCTTAACGGTAGATTAATATGAAGCAAAGATGCTCATAATGAAAATCAAAAGAACATCAAAGAACATGAGTCTGCATCATTGGGCAAAATGTGTAAGGCTGTACCACGCCATATATCCAAGACGCACCACTTAATAATTTCCAACTTGTTGCACAAACCATTCAGAAAGAAAAACAAACCCACAGACACTCTGAGATTGTCATTGTAAAGATAACCACATCACAGACAACATAACTATTTTCAGTTGACTGAGGTCTCATAATAATTGTTGAATTAGCATTTCAAGCGAGAGAGAGAGAGAGAGAGAGAGAGGATGGTGTTGATGTTGTCGACGACTAGTTCAGCAAAAATGATAGAAAAGGCTCCTAATTACAATCCACAGAAACTGAACATGGACTTATCGAGAATATGGTTAGTATTTTATCTGACTCATTTAGAAACAAACAATCAAGCTTGAAATCATCTGTTTTCAGTGCATCACTGTTTATTCGCCGAATTACATAAGCTAGTGTTCCTTATATATATATATATATATATAAAGGATGGTGCTATCCACACACCCCTTTTTACCTCTAACACACTCCTCTCAATTTCCGGCCCTCGAATCAAATGAATTGTAGAAGATCAAAATGACAACAACAGGTGTGTGGGAGGTACAAATTCTTGTAGTTTTACTGTTTGCTTGTTGTCAACTAAAATATTCCAGACAAGCATGTGTTTTCTGTAATGATGTTTTAATTATCTTACACTCGTGAAATTGCGTTAAACCCTAAGACCATAGTTTCTCAACAACAAACAACAAACATTTGCAACATGAAAATTCACCAACACTTTGGCGTAAAAATAAAATGAGAAAGAACCTCACCTGCAAAAGTCGATTTTTCTTTCTCTAATTAGCATGTAGTACCAATAGCACTAGAACTCCAGTTGGACTAAGAATACTAAACAGTCCAATTTTTCTTACTTGATAGTGTTGAGTCTTCAATCGAATAAAGGCTCCTTGACAAGAAGATTAACTTTTTCGTTTAAAAATTTGAGTACATCTTCTCTTCCTTCTTTTATCAGCAACTGCCTTAATCTCCCAAAAGTCACACCTGCTGGCCGAATCCCCTTCTCTATCATCTCTTCCAGTAAGACACAAGCCTTTGAAGCATTTCCCTTGTCACAATATCCATTTATAAGGACTGAATACGTGTGCATGCTCGGGACAAACTGCTTCAACTTCATGTACTTCCAGACTTTGAGAGCCATCTTCAACTCATCTCTCTCACAAAACATCTTTATCATCATTGTATACGTATCTGCATCTGGCTCACATAATTTGATCATTTTGCGAAAGACACTAAATGCCTCCTCAGTCTCTTCACGGTCAATCAAACTATTTAAAATGACATTGCAAGTCCTTGAATTGGGAGTAACACCTTTGGAATTCATATCATTTAAGACCCTGTAGACGTTCTTGAACTTGTTAGCCTTACAAAAAGCGCTGATCAAGGCATTGTACACAACCACATCAGCCCTTATTCCATTCCTTTCCATCTCCAAGAATGCAGCAACGGCATCTTCAATCCTGTTTTCAACCCCATATGTATGCACCAAAACACTATGAATAAAAGACGTTGCCGTACAACCACTATCATCCATGCCCCGAACAATATCAACAGCTTCATCCACCCTCCCTGCCTTGCAAAGAACATCAACCATGATACCATAAGTCACTATATCAGGATTGCAACCCGCATCAATCATTTCTCTGAACACCTCCCTCGCTTTAGGCAAATTCGGATCCTTCCCCCATCCGCCAATCAATATACTATAGGTCTTTGAGTCTGGCTCAAACCGATCCTTCATTGTATCAAAAACCTCCTGAGCCTTCCTCACATTCTTGGACTTACACAGAGCACTCAGAAGGTCATTGAACGCTGCTAAATTCGGAGCACAATCATACTTCTCCATAACATTAAACGTATAAAGCGCTTCCTCAACCTTCTGTGCCCTGGCATACTTCCTCATAATGATTCCAAATGTCTCCATATTCTGCATCCTCTTCGCCCTCATTGAGTTCACAAGCTCCCACATGATCTGGTACTGCCTGATCTTGGCCAAAGATTCAATCATAGCATGGTAGGCCTTAACACTATGCGTATAATTTCGCTGCTTCCCCGCCCACTCAAAGAACCGGTATGCAACCATACCGGCATTGTTGAATCTCGTGAGAACTTCCTCTACCATTTCAGGTGAAATTCGGATCCCGGTTTGGTCAAGGGCAGTATCAAGAGCAAGTGTTGGGCAGGACATCATAATTTTGCAAATTCTTTTTGTTGGGTTGGAAAATTCCCTCATGGGTTCGGTTGAACAATAATTCCGTGTCAATTTCATCAACCCAAAACCTAATCTTTCCCCACATTTTTGTAATTTTATGGCCATGTTTTTGGGAACCCGATTGAAAAATCAAGTCACCTGGATCATTTGAAATCTAAATTTAGTGAAATCAAACATCATTTAACTAATCAAATAGGGAACTATTATTAGCACTCCAAAAATCTCATTCTACAGTCCTATAACTGTATTTTTCTTTCTAATTATAGAAAATTTGGAGTGCAAAATGAGATTTTTGAGTGCCAATAACAATTTCCATCAAATAATGGGAATGCATTAACAAATAGGACCAACGAATTTAATTTTTGAAGATTGAAAATAAATTAAGAAAAATAATAAGACTTCCTGAAATTTCCTGCAATTTGATTTGCTCTAACATCTTCCAATAAATTAAACAAAGGAAATAGAAACTCTAGAGAGAGAGAGGGGTGAAGCAAACATACATATACCAAACCCACCAACCAATTCTATTCATTCACAGACAAATTCCATAACAGAAATACTACCATGCTTGCTTAAATAACATTACTTGGACCCCAAACACCCACACTGATACATATAAAGCATCCTAAAGATCTAAGGAAACCCCTTCCAGCACTTATCCAATGTTGTGAGTTAAATTAACACGTGTATGTAGAAATAGACAAATTCAATTCTCCTATTCAACTTGGAGAGAACCCAATGGATATGACTCATAATAGTGAGTAATGGACTCATGATAAATCCAGATCAGGAATAATTGGGGAACCTCTAAAATACCAGTAATATGAAAAGACTAATGGAACAACAGGAAATTAAGAAACAAATGCATGGCCAGATTGAACACAAGATTTTCAAGGCTAACTACTTTGAAATCTCACTAATCCTGGCAGCATTCCTCATAGCTAAATCAATCAAGGAGGCTTACAGAAGAGACACAAGCAACTGAAATCGACACAAACACCCCCAAAACATTTATTACAAACAGAACCCAGTAACGAATTTACAAAAGATATAAGGAAAGAAACGAAAACAGTACAGTCACTAAGAAAATGTAGGAAAACAATAGAGACCAGAATCTCGAACTTAAACCAAAATCCATAGTTTCCAATTTCCAGGCTTGCAATTGATACAAAACCAAAATCTTTTTCCTTTACCAAAAATTGCCAAATTTGTTTATCAAAAACTACAACAAGCACATAACAGACTTAAAAGATTCAATCTTTTCTTAGTTCTCCTACCAGCCAAACAAAATTAAACCCAAAAGAAATGGAGGAAACGAAAGAAATTAACCTCCAGAACTCCTCGGCAACTGTCTCTCCTTATTCGAGCTCGTGTCGTCCTCCCTCGGCTTATGGTTCGCCTCGGTCTTCACGGTGCTGTCGAGAACTGGAGGGAGAGAGTGAGAGTTCTGGAGAGGAGCGAGTGCCCAAGAAATGGACGATCTTGGGTTATGTTTGACGAGGGCCGGGCATTTGAAGAAAAAACCGACTAACGCCGTGGTTAAACCCAACCGCACCGACTTTAATTGATTTTACAATTGGTTTCCAACATTTTTAGGTGCATAATTTTTTTTAATCAAAATTAATATCTGAAATAATATAAATTGTTTGTTATTTATGAGTTATCGTGTTTTCATCACATAAAAACAAAACCTAATTTGTTTAAGAGTTTCTTTGGAGAAGAATGGTACTCGCCTTAGGCTTTTTCATTGCTTTCCTTTGAGCAATTACTCATATTAGTGCTATGTTATGTAGTTTTTGGAAGAGAAATTTGTTATGTATTTTCATCTTCTTACAAATTAAGAACTGATCCAAACCAACAGCCACTGCTGGTTAACCGATTTGAGCGGTTTTATACCCAGCTTGATCAATTTCGATTTACAATTTTAACCTAACCAACTAGGTCGTATTGACCCAAAATTGACCCACACCAACCCACGCCTACTGTCGACATCAACCCTAATTTTTCGTTTTCTTTGTCTATCCTCCTCTCTCCACCTCTTCTCCCTCCTCGTCCTCGCATTCTTTCCCTCTTCTCTCTCTCCTCTAAGGTTTTTAATTTTTAATATAATTGACATTTTGTTTTTTTTCAAAAAATTAATTTTAGTTTGAAATCCCTGGTCTATTCCTCATAATAACTGGAACAAAAATTATCAAAGAATAACAAGGTTGGGAGACAAAGAAAACGAAACAGACATAGGGAGGCATGGGGAGGGAGGTAAGGCCACATGCCCCCTCTCGCTCATTTTTTTTTCATTAAAATCATTCTATTAATCATATTAAAATAGTAAAAATCTTTTTTTAGTTTTTAAATGCTTCTCCTTCCTTTTTTTTTTTTACCTCACACACTAATGTCTAAACTTTGTTAAGTTGTATGCATTTGGTTAATTAGTATGAATGAGCATTAGATTGTCAATATAAAGCCAAAATTAGACAATAGAGTAATAAAATTAGGCATTTTGTAACTAATTTTTTCAGCATTTTGTAAAATAACTAGCTTTATTTGTCAAAAAAGGAGCTTAAATTTTTTAAGGTACCCCTTCTTAGTTAAATTTCTAGCTTCGTCTTGTAGGAGGTGTAAATTCAACATCAATAGGAAATTAAACACCATTTTTATTCATGTTTTTTGAATAAGACAGTTAAAGTTATAAAAAAAAAATTCATAATAAAAGAAAACTACAATGCCATTTTTATTGAACTGAAATTACAGGTTTTAAATGACAAGTTTAGATAATGAAAATCAAGAATACATTAAAAAATAAAATTCATTTAATCAGTTTATAAACTTCATTTCCCATTTCCATAATAAAGTCGGAAATATCCAAATGGGTTGTGTTTAATTGACATGATAGATTGAACACTGAATTAGGTATGTTCATCAGACCAGCATGATAAAAATCCATAAGATGTTTCCATGTACGACATGAACGTGCCCAATGCCTATTGGCACCACACATGGTAGACTCATTCAAGATTTTTATGAGTGTTATTCATATAAGATTTCCCCTTATATTGGCTCACATCTTTGGAAAATATGCTCGATGTGCTATGAACATATTATCATGCATGTAATAGGGTGTAATAAGAGACCTATTAAGTGTGGCCCTTCGGGGCATGTGTTGGGGCATGTGTTGGAAATTTTGTGGTACTTAAATGTGTTTTAATTTGGGCCTATCTCTATTTTTAGAAAAGTTCTGGCGATTTTTTGGTAGATTTAAATATTGATAAATAAGTTATGATTTCATGCATATCATGACCGTCGATTTAAATTTTCGTTGTCTTTAGTGTTAATGAAAATGTACTTGTAAAACAATTAACATCTTTGATCAAAAATCAAAACCCTAAGTTAGTCTTTCTAAAAAAGAGTAAGTGTTTAAGGTTTTCTATATGTAGAAAAGCTTTCCCATTTTTGGGAACAAATGAGGTATTTATAGAGGAGATGGCCGGCCTTTTAGGGTTGATTTGGTGAGAATATTCCTAAGATATTATGTAAATCATATTATCCCATAATAAATGTGAATATGATTATTTACTTGATAGGATTTAGGGATATCCTATCATTAAATATATTTGACATTTTCCACATGCAGTGGAGTTATGAACAGTCGTAGTCCACAGCCTACATATCCCAAGATGCTGAGCTACACCCTGCTAATTTAATAAAGGCAATCTCGTCTTTCTTGACTAAAAGTTTACGTGTCACCTCCAAGATTTTTGGGATTATTTTTTACTCTATAATGACTTTGTCACTTATCTAAGTAATGACCAGCAAGCCTTGATTTCGGTGCTCACTGGACATTAGAGTCGGGGTATCTCAGAACATTTGCTAGAGATCAAAGTGAAATAATATCAATGTATCACTCTGTCTTGTTCTCTTTACTTGTGTCAGATAAGGGAGATGATTACAGAAGAAATGAAGTGATAGAAACTTGTATAATTTCTTTTAGCTTTGAGCTTTTGTTGTTTAGAAGGAAAAAGCGAAGTTGTTTGCATGTATCTACAATGACGCAAATTCACTTTTTTATATAGAGGTTTTTCATCTGACATTATACAGAAAAATGAAACGCCTAATCAGGAAAGCAAAACATTATTCACAAAGTCTTCAAATGAATAACGAATTTCAATCATCATCTTCCAAAGTTTTCATGTAGACCATCCCACTACTTTTACAGTGGGTCATTCATACTGCTTTTACAATACAACCCTAATTATTTGACAAATCTACTTTATTTGACACACCCCGACCCAGAGGTCGAAGCGTGCTGGCCGTCACGTGTGAGTGACGTAGCCAAAACGTCAGCGGAAGAGTAATTATGCATGAAGTGCAGCAGTGAGAGTCAAAGTCGATAATGTACATACGATAAAGGGTAAGGTAGGATGAAAGTGAAGTAGTTAAGTATCACAGAGCCAACCCTAAGTGCAGTCTGAATTAAACAAAACGTTATAGTAATAGAAGAAATCCTACATAGGTGGTGGTCTGTCAGAACTGCCTCAGTGCCTCGATAGCCGTCCACGTCGCCGCTACCTAGAACCTGGAGGGGCGCAAAATAGAAAACGTGAGTGGGCAAAAATAAATACTTTCCAAAACCATTTCACAAAATCCGTATATAAACCCTCACTGTAAATCCAGTATAATTTCCCAGAAAATAATACGTATATATACTCATATACGAAAACATCGTTCGGAAATCAAAACTCATCATCAAATCTCAGAAATAAGCCATGTCGATATACCAACTCAAAGGCAAATAATATCAGACAGGTGAGATAATCAATATGCATCAATATTATCAAGTCAGCCGAAGTCACCTCTAGTGACCTGTACAGCTGAATCTATAGCTCATCAATCACAATCCATCACTATCCTGCACACGAGTCGGAACCACCTATAGTGGTTTGTACGACAGGCTAGGTGTATAAGATTACGCTCAGTGCTACGATCACGTGAAGGCTATGCGACGAATCGCGGGTCACCTACGAGTCGGAACCACCTTTAGTGGTCTGTACGACAGGCTGTGCATCTGCCTTGGATCTAAGGTGAGCGTACGGTGCGGGAGGTGAACGATCACGTGAAGGCTAGGCCATACTCTGGCGGAGCACAAACACCCGAGGTGCAGGTAATAGAGTTATATCACAGTCCATCATCATCTCAACTATTAACTATCATACTCACCTGACTTACCTGGCCGTCCACAGTGCCGGAGCATAAAGAATGCAATCATACTCATAATCATAAAATATAATTGGCATACAACATGGCAATTCAATTATGAAATCAATTCAATTCATAAATCATTCAAATCAAGTTTCTGGAAAAAACGACGGTCATATATATATATATATATATATATATATATTGAAAACAAAAGCCCACTCACTGGTAAGTCGACGGGTCGTATCCCCCCGAGCCTAGCGTGGCTGCGCTCGTCCTCTGTATACGTCTCACCTATATGTGAAATAACTGTAAAATCATTATTTAAAGCACATAACCAAACTACGGAAATAACTTCTCATACGAAGGTCAATTTTGGTATATGAATATACCAACGTGACCTACACGAACGTCGTGGTATTTTTAGAAAAAATTTAGGTTGTGGCACGCGCCAGGGAGCTCACGGGGTCACGCGCCCCCCACGTGCGTCTTCAACCTCCAGCTCGCCGGACTGGTTTTTCGGCAGCCGGAATCTGGGCAGGTTTTCAAACTCCTATATCTCACTCGTTTTTCATCATTTTTCGTCCATTTGTCTTCCTACATGCTCTAAATTTAGAGTAGAACATTTCTATAGCTTCAAATACCTTGAAAAACGGCTGGAAATTTGTTGGGAAATTCTTCCAAAATCGGCCGAGTTTGAAACCAACGATCTCGACGTCCAACACGTGCAAACGAGGTACTCCGAGACTCATGGGAAGATTCTAAGACTAGTGGTGATCTTGTTTTCGCCTAAAACATAACCAAGAAAAAGATGGTGAACAGTACCCTAATAATTAAGCTCGGGTTTTATGAGTTCTATAACGTTTCGAACCAAGCTAAGGCTACTACACGACTTACCAGGTTCCCAGAAGCCCAAACATGCTACCTTTGAAGTCGATCTGTGCCTCGATCGATCGTGTATGTGGTGTCCGTACTAAATATGGTGAAGGGAGGGACGAGAGTGTTCGAGAGAGAGGAAGACAGAAATCAGGAGCAGTGCACGTGTGTATGCATGCTGCATGTGTGTGTGTGTATATAATTATCCACCATCAACAGCCCATTTCTTTTGGGCCTAGTGCTCAAGATACCCATATCCCAAAATCAAACCCAAAACGCACTCATTCACGTGTAACCGAGGGTAAAACGTCGTTTCGCGTCGACAAAATATATAAAATTAGGGACGGGATGTTACAACTTACCCTCCTTAATAAAATTTCATCCTCAAAATTTACATAACACAAGCAAAATACTAATAACCATAGAATAAGCGCGGATACATATCTCTCATCCGCTCCTCTGTCTCCCAGGTAGCCTCCTCAATAGAATGATTCCTCCACATAACTTTTACTAATCGAACCGTCTTGTTCCGTAGAACCTTATCTTTCCAGTCTAAGATAGTTACGGGCTCCTCCTCGTACGTCAAATCAGGATTAACCTCCAACTGCTGCGGAGGTAAAACGTGAGACGGATCAGCAACGTAGTGACGTAACATCAAAACGTGAAACACGTCATGAACTCTGGATAACTCTAGAGGCAACTCGAGTCTGTAGGCTACCTCGCCTATCCGCTCGGTGATCTGGTATGGTCCGATATACCTGGGACTCAGCTTCCCCTTTTTACCGAATCGTACAACCCCTTTCCATGACGATAACTTCAAGAATACCCAGTCACCTACCTCATAAACTCGGTCTGTAGCATGTCTATCGGCCAAACTCTTCCGACGATCCTGGGCTGCTTTCAAGTTAGACTTGATTACTTGAATGTTCTATGTCGTCTCATTCACTATCTCTAGGCCCTCTAATACTCTTTCGCCAACCTCTGACCAACATAAGGGCGTGCGACAAGCTCGACCGTACAATGCTTTGAACGGTGACATTCCGATGCTCGAGTGATAACTATTATTATATGCAAACTCCATCAAGTCCAAGTGTAAATGCCACACATCACCAAACTGTAGTACAGAAGATCGTAACATGTCCTCAAGTGTCTGAATGGTCCTCTCAGACTGCCCGTCTGTCTGTGGATGATAAGTCGTACTATACAATAGCCTCGTGCCAAGGGCTTCCTAGAATACCGTCCAGAACTTGGATGTAAATCTCAGATCTCGATCTGAAATAATGCTGACTGGCACGCCATGATACTTAACTATCTTTGATATGAAAAGCTCAGCTAGTCGTCGCAGAGAAAACTTCTCTCGGACTGGGATGAAGTGTGCAGACTTCGTGAGCCGATCTACTATTACCCAAACGCCATCGTAACCACTCTGCGTACGGGGTAACTTATAGACGGAAGCCATGGTGATGTTCTCCCATTTCCACTGAGGAACGGGAAGCGGTTGCATTCGTCTGAACGGTTTCTTTCTCTCGGCTTTAACCTGCTGGCATACAATGCATCTACTCACGTACTCGGCAATTTCTCTCTTCATACCAGGCCAATAATAGAATGGCCGAATGGTATGATACATCTTGGTACTGCCCGGGTGCATCGCATAAGCTGAAACGTGTGCCTCATCTAGAATAGCCCTTTTTAGCTCTGCGTTATCTAGTACGTACATCCTGTTTACTTGAATGCATCTACTCACTCTAATTTTAATTAAAAATATTTCAAAAAAAAAGTCTCTCTCTCTCTCTCTCTCTCTCTCTCTCTCTCTCTCTCTCTCTCTCTCTCTCTCTCTCTCTCTCTCTCTCTCTCTCTCTCTCCTTTTATGAAATTGACAGTCAATGTTTAAAATTCTATGACATGAGATATAAATAGTACGCTTTCTAACTAGTAAAATTCTGCAAGTTATATGAAGCTAGTAGTATTTATCTTTACAATGTTAAAATAGGTCTAAGTTCAACTTCTCATTTTTGTTTTGTTAAAAGGGAATATAACAAAAAATTTAATGACCAAAGTTGGAAAGTTGTTTGTATTTTTCTTTCCATTAAGAGAAGTGGTCCAAGTTCGATGCTTCAATCCCACGGTGATTGAAACCAAAATAAATCAAGCAATTTAATGACCGAAGTTGTTAGTAATATTTGTCTTTACAGTGGTCTAAGTTCGAATCCCCTTCCCTTGTTCATCGAATAAAAAACAATTTTAACAACAAAAATTGGTATGGTCCCTTGATTGCGTTGATTTAATTTCCAATTTTGTGAAGGAGTCTTATCTCTATTGTGCTATATATATTCTCTTGAGTGTGCAATTCAGAGTGTATAGAGCTTAAGCCTAGAAAAACAAGTGTGTATACGCAGCTTTCTTCTTAAACCAGAAAACAACAATGTTTAGGAACAAGGTTAAAGTAGCATGGTTAGAAAGTGATAGGAGGACTATCATATTCCAAAAGAGGAAAAGAAGGCTACTGAAGAAAGTGAGACAGCTGACCACCGTGTGCGGTGTGAATGCCGTCGTCATTTTCCGTGGTCCACACGATAACAAGCCGACAGTGTGGCATTCCGGTCAAGTGACGGAAGAATCTCGAAAACTGATCGAGCATTTCGAGCCGGATCTAGATCTTCCATCAAGTTCTCTCTCTCCTCATGAGGGTGAAGACGAGGAAAAGATGATGATCAAAATAGGAGGCTTCAAAAACGATATGCACGGGATATGAATATGTCAAATAATGGTAACGTTAGAGGAAGTCCAAGAAATAATGGTATATGGCTTCCTTACGACATTACCAAAACCTAGAAAACTGCTTTTCTACTTGTTTAATGCAGAAAATAAGAAATAATTCATATAAAATAATCAGAAATAAATTGTACTTCTCAGTTTTCTAGTATTGTTTGTTGTTATGGTCCCTTTTTTTTATGGCTCATCGTTTTTAATTCTTTCTATCAGTATTTACTCATCTATTATGAATTTTATATTTTATTGTCTCATCGTTTTTAGCATTTCTTTCTTTTAATTCTTTTGTTGGTTGAATGCAAAAATGGAAAAAGAGCTATATATGTAATGATCTAAAGAAAGAAAAAAAAAAGAATTGTTGTATGTGATTAAGTAAAATACCGTTTCAGGTTATATGCTTATATTGTCGCTAACTCATTTGATCACTTTGCTTCCAAAGTAAAACATGTCCATCATCGGATCGGATGCATACAAAATCAGGAAAAATTGTTCCACAGCCTTAGGTGTCATATTCTAGTATGCATAGCAAAATATTGTCCGCTTTGGGTCTGGCCTGCACGGTTTTGTTCTTGGGTTATTGGGCCTTCCCGGGGGGTCACCCATATTGGGACCGCTCGCGCCCAAACTCGCTTAACTTCGGAGTTCTTATGGGATCCAAAGCTAGTGAGTTTCCAAAATGCGTTTTGCTATAGGAAGGTGGGCATGTGCATATAAGGCATAGATGATCCTCTCTCCTGTGAGATGTGGGATCTTACAATCCACCCCCTTAGGGGCCCGACATCCTCGTCGGCACACTTCCGGGTAGAGAGTGGCTCTGATACCAAATTGTCACATCCCAGTTTGCATAGCAAGATATTGTCCGCTTTGGACCCGACCCGCACAGTTTTGTTCTTGGGTGCTTGGGCCTTCCCAGGGGGTTACCCATCCTGGGGCCGCTCTCGCCCAAACTTGCTTAACTTCGAAGTTCTTATGAGATCCGAAGCTAGTGAGTTCCCAAAATGCATCTTGTTATAAGGAGGTGGACATGTACATATAAGGCATAGAGAATCCTCTCCCCTGGACGATGTGGGATCTTACATTAGGGGATCAAATTAATCTTAAAAACATAAACCATAATGTATGGCTAGGGCTAGTTTGGAATTGTCTAAATTTTTTCAGCTTCTTAAAAAAACTTGGGGCTTTAATTGTGTTTGGTAAATAAATAAAAAAGATTTTTTTTTTCAAAATTATAAGTGCAAAACGGCTGAAAGCAGAAATAGCTCTACACAAGCTTCTCAAAAAAAGGGATTTTCTTTATTGGAGGCATGTGAACAATTCCAATTAATGAAACCTTTATATTGAGAATCCTAACTCCATCTAGCACTATAGTTTACTAAACACTTACCTACTTTATTTCACAACTGTTTATTCTCACAGATAAACAGTTTTGAAAAAGGCATAACAAGCCCAAAGTAGCCATAACAACCTTAGTTACCTGCATTCTATGACATAAATTTGACAAAGTTACATATCTATGGTAATAGAGAAAATTCATAGATAAATTTTTTAAAATATGATTGCATAGCCTAAATTAGTGAATGGGAAAAGCCTAATGACAAAATCTTGTTTAACACTATAAGAATTTGATAGTACCAAAAAGGTTAATCTAATAATTAAATTTGATATACATACATTTCAGGTTTGATAACCATTTTGTTTTTAATTTTTAATATTGATTTCATGTGTTTTTTATAGAACTATATTTCATTCTAAAGGGTTAGAAATTGTATTAAAAAAATGCGATAGAGTTGAGCTAAGGGACAGAGTGAGTCGACCATAATAATAAGATATTAATCTCGTCATTCAAATAAAACAAACATGAGAGGTCTCACTTTTCAATGTAGAAAATGTCATAAGATGACAACACGAATGGTGGTTTCATAGAAGAGATAAAGGTAAGTGTATATAGAGCGAAACTACTGATTAACAAATCCCTTATTTTTCTCTAAAAACACCCTTATCTTACAGAGCGAAACGACAACTGTGTTTAGTCTTACAACAACTCCTTTATTAAAAGAGTGTGATCCTTAGGTATCGTATCTCCTCCTCTATAGTTCTCTCTAATTAGAAAAGTGAAAATTAAAAAGTAAAAAGAGAATGATAAGAGCATAGAGCTTTTCCGATATTGAGTATAATTCTCTTAACTGGGGTCGACATGCGGATAGCAATGTAGCTATTGCCGAACACATACTTTTCGCCATTGTCATCAAACTTCCTTCTTACGTATGATAACCATTTCGTTTCAATTTTTAGTTTTTGTTTTCACTTTTTTTTTTAACTGAAAGCTGAAATCTTATTTGATAATTATTTTAAATTAAAAAAAAAAACAAAAACCAAAAACTACTTTGTTGCAGGCCATTTGATAATCGCTTAATTTTTAGTTTTTAGTTTTTTTTTTCTTTTCTTTTTTAAAAACGGAAATCTTGTTTGATAACTATTTTCGTTATTCAGAAAAATGAAAACTGAAACTACTTTCTTGAGTTTTCAAAATTTAATTTGATTTTCAGTTTTCATTTTTTTAAACTAAAAGTAGTTACCAAGAACGATTTGAGTTTTCAGAAAAATGATAATTGAAAATCAAAAATTGAAAACAAAACGGTTATCATATGGTCTCTTTGGTTTACATCATTAGTTTTTATCCGCTCCTTGCTCCTTGGTCCTTGGGTTGTTTGGCCCTTAAAACTCTTTGTTGAGCACTGGTTCAATGAATGCGCCAAACAAGTACAAGTACATCTTCTTCCCAAAACTGCTTCGACAGTTTGGTCTATCAACTATTATCAAATTAATATAGGTGATAAGTTTACAAACTACATATTTCACACCTCTCATTAACACTTTCAGAAAAATTGAACACTGAAATAAAGGGAGTAACAACTATTTGAGAAAAAACACTCTGATTATTGAATATAGATTACGATTCTAGTTGTTGAATAGAGATCCCAAATCAAAAGTATCTGCTACATATGTAAATGGTAAAAAACATGCTAGCTAAAAAATAAAAATAAAAATAAAGCTGTGAAGTCAATCGTCCACTATCTCTCCAATTTGTAATTATTGGTATTTATTTTGGTTTGGACTTACAACACACAAATCAACATTCAATAAAACCCTTACTGATTGAGGATTTCCTTTACAGGGAAAAACGAAATTATAAACTTCCTAACTTTCTTAAATAGAAATATCAAAGCATGAGAAAATCCCGCATACAAAGGAACCTGCATACCAAATACAGACACAGGAAGAAACTGTTGAATTATAAGTCTCTAGCTGATTGAGTATTAGAAATAAGATGAGTTTAATGTGTGTATTCACTTGAGCATATCTGCCAAGTGTAAAGCCAAAAGATGTAAGGCCATGAGTGCCATGTGTTGATTGATCCATGTAATTAGGTTGATGAGTGACTAAGATGAAATGTAGTGTTTTTTCTGTGTGGTCCTAGAGCTAAGGCCATCAGTTAAATGTAAAGCAGAGTTAGTGCTCATTTTTCATATACTAGAAATATTCCTCTGCAAAACTTTTGCAAGAGAGAACAAAAAAAGAAAACTGTCGTTTCAACTTCTTCTATCTTTGCTTTGCTTCTATTCAGTTTTCCAGAAAATAAAAAAAAAACCCAGCAGAATCAAGTCTCACTAACATGGCCTCAGAGCTTGGTCTCGACTAGATCTGGGCGTGTTTCTGTGAACTCAAACATCACCGTTTCTGGACTCGGTGAAGTTTGCCGGAGTTTGTCTGTGATCTAAGAACTACGTGTTTCTGGATTCACACAAGCTCACGATGGCTGGAGCTGGGAGTGCTGAAGTTTGGACTCCGATTTTTTCAAGCGAAAATTATGAATTCTGGAGAATCAAAATGGTCACCATCTTCAAGTCATATGGGCTATGGAATTTGGTGGAAAAAGGGGTTATACTTCCCGATTCGAAGAAGAAGAAAAAGAAGACTGAAGAGGACTCAGATTCTGATGAAGGAGATGATGAGCAAATAGCTGCGATCTTCATGAAAGACGCGAAAGCTCTAGGAATTATTCAAAATGTTGTTTCTGATCAGATCTTCCCTCGAATTGCAAACGCAGATTCAGCTAAAGCAGTGTGGGATCTGTTGTACGGGGAATACCATGGAGGTGATCAGGTGAGATCTGTAAAACTCCAAAATCTTAGAAGAGAATTTGAATACACCAGAATGCGTGATGATGAATCATTGTCTGGGTATCTTACTCGCTTGAATGATCTGATTAATCAAATGAAAACGTTTGGTGAAACTCTGTCAAATGAGAGATTAGTTCAGAAGGTGTTAATTAGTCTCACTAAGATATATGATCCTATATGTTTAGTGATAGAAAACACAAAGAGTTTGGAGTCTGTGGATTTGCAAGAGGTTATTGCCATACTGAAAAGTCAAGAACAAAGGTTCGATTTACATTCTTCTGATGTAACTGAAAGGGCATTTTCTTCTCTTACTGTGAACTCAAAGGGACAGGGTCGAAACTATACTCAGTCTAGTACATTTAAGCCACAGAAAAACTGGAACCACAAGGGTAAGAAGTGGGACTCAAAGCCTAAATTTCAGCAGAAAACTTTTACTAATGTTGCACAGAATAGCTCTTCTTCTCAGATTATGGGTCAAGAAGGTGTAAAACCTCAATGTAAAGTGTGTTCCAAGTTTCATTATGGTGAGTGTAGATATAAGGGAAAATCCAAGTGTCACAACTGTGATAGATTTGGACATTGGGCCAGAGAATGTACTGTTGGAAAACCTGTTCAAAAGGCAAATTGTGCAAGTCAAATGGAGGTGACAAGAAATCTGTTCTATGCAAATTATGCTGCTGATGAGATCAAGGTTAATGGGGATTGGTATATGGACAGTGGCTGCAGTAATCACATGACAGGGAATATTGATCTCCTTGTTAATGTGAAGACTAATGTTGCAGGAAAGGTGCAAATGCCAACAGGTGTGCTGGTAAATGTGGCTGGAATGGGTTCATTGGCTATTGAAACCAACAGAGGGAGAAAATACATCAGAGAGGTTATGTATCTACCTGGTTTAAAGGAAAATCTGCTTAGTGTTGGGCAAATGGATGAGCATGGCTATTATCTTGTGTTTGGTGGAAGAATGTGCAATGTTTATGATGGTCCCTCTCTTGACTGCCAAATTATAAGTGTGAAAATGAAGGGTAATAGGTGCTATCCTTTATCTCTAATGCCAGATAAACAATTTGTACTGAAAACCAGTCTTACTCACTGTGCAAGAACTTGGCACAGAAGACTAGGACATTTAAATTTTGGTGGAATTAAACAACTGAGGGATAAGAATAATGGTTCATGGTCTACCATATCTAGAGGAGTTTGATGGAATCTGTGAAGGCTGTCAGTATGGTAAGCAGCATAGAGAGAGTTTCTCTAGTGGTAAATCACAAAGAGCTTGTGCTCCACTTGAATTGGTACATGTTGACTTGTGTGGGCCAATGAGAACTGAGTCTACAGGAGGAAACAAGTATTTCACGTTACTTGTAGATGATGCAACTAGGATGATTTGGGTGTACTTTCTTAAATTCAAATCTGAAGCTCTCACTTGTTTCAAGAAGTTCAAAGTCATGACAGAGTTACAATGTGGTCTAAAGCTAAAGTGCTTGAGAAGTGACAGAGGAGGGGAATTCACATCCACTGAATTCAATCAATTCTGTGACTCAGAGGGCATTCAAAGGCAACTAACTCTCTCATACACTCCACAACAAAATGGAGTTGTTGAGAGGAAAAATAGAACAGTGGTTGAAATGGCAAAGTCCATGCTTCATGACAAAGGAATGCCTTACTATCTGTGGGCAGAGGCTGTGCACACTGCAGTCTACATATTAAACAGATGTCCCACTAAAGCTCTTGATAACACAACACCTTTTGAAGCTTACAGTAAAAGGAAACCTGGTATTGCCCATCTGAGGGTCTTTGGCTCAGTTTGTTATGCTCACACTCCATCTGAGCTAAGACACAAACTGGAACCAAAAAGTACAAAAGGGATCTTTGTTGGATATGCAAAGTGTGAGAAAAGGTACAGAGTGTTTGATCCTATCTCTAAAAGACTTATTCTATCAAGAGATGTTGTGTTCGATGAAAACTCAGTTTGGGATTGGCAAGGAAGCACAGAAAGTTTTATAGCATTGTCTACTCATGATTTGGATTCTGGTGACTCATCAAGAAGCAAGAGTACAGAGAAAGACCTTCAAGTCTCAGATGATTTGCCATCTGGCATGTTGGAAGATACTACAAGAGGTATTGATGATGCACAGGTCATTTCCCAGTCAAGTGTAGGTATGAGAGACACTCAAGCATTTGACCATACTCCATTAAAATGGAGAAAGTTGGATGATGTACTTGCTCAGTGCAATCTGTCCATAATAAAACTAGAAAAATATGAAGATGCTGCAAATGATGAGTCTTGGATGGAAGCTATGAAGGAAGAGCTCTCCATGATTGAGAAGAATGCAACCTGGGAGTTGGTAGACAGACCAACTAACAAGCCTATAATTGGAGTTAAATGGGTTTTTAAAACTAAACTCAATCTTGATGGAAGTGTGCAAAAGAACAAGGCAAGACTTGTTGCAAAGGGATATGCCCAGAAACCAGGAATAGACTATAATGAAACATTTGCTCCTGTTGCTAGGTTGGATACAATTCGAATTCTCATTGCCTTGGCTGCACAAAAAAGTTGGAAACTCTATCAACTTGATGTCAAATCTGCTTTTCTGAATGGTGTTCTGGAAGAGGAAGTTTATGTGGAACAACCTATTGGTTTTGTGATTAAAGGGGAGGAAGACAGAGTATATAAACTGTACAAAGCTTTGTATGGTCTAAAACAGGCACCAAGGGCCTGGTATGGAGAAATAGATACTTACTTCTCACAGTGTGGTTTTAAGAGAAGTTTGAGTGAACCAACATTGTACATCAAAGCAGAAGGGAAAGACATTCTGATTGTGTCTATCTATGTGGATGACATAATCTATACTGGGAGCAACAAGCTAATGCTGGAAGAATTCAAGGAAGACATGAAGTGTAAATATGAGATGACTGATTTGGGTCTTCTCCACCATTTCCTTGGAATGGGAATAATTCAGACAAACTCAAGTATCTTTATCCACTAGAAGAAATATGCAAGCTCCTTATTAGACAAATTTGGCCTGAAAGAGTGCAAATCTGTGCTTACTCCACTTGTGGCAACTGAGAAGCTAACTAAGGATGATGGAAGTAATGCAGCTAGTGAAGAGTTATACAGAAGTATGGTGGGAAGCCTTTTATACCTCACTGCAACCAGGCCTGATATTATGTATGCATCTAGTCTGTTAGCCAGATTTATGCATTGCCCTACCAGTAAACATGTTGGAACTGCTAAAAGGGTGCTAAGATACATTAAGGGCACTCTAAATTATGGTCTGGAGTATGTGAAGGGTAAGAACTCAATGTTAATTGGTTTTTGCGACAGTGATTGGAGTGGCACTACAAAACAAAGTGTCATTAGCAAGGGTCAAATACCGTCGAAAAAGGCATTTTTCCGTCGCAAATACTTATTTCCGATGGTAAAAAGCCCTCGCTAGGCGTCAGAAATTCGTCCCATTGGAAATACTTTTGTTCCGACTAACCGTCGGAATTAATTCATTTTCGACACACATGACTCATTGTTAATAGTTATATTTATGTCGAAAATGAATGTTCAAAATGGCAAACTTATTTTATTTTTGACATGAAATTGTGGTCGAAAATACTTAAATGATCGTCAAATATACTTTCTAAGTGCTGACATCTATTTTTTGCAATGATTTTCTTACAACCAAAACATTGTGTCGAAAAATGTTTTTCCAACAGAAAAATGTTATTTACAAGAGCGCATAGTCATCACAATTATTATTCCAACAATTAAGAATTGTCAAAAATACGCACAAAAACATATTTGTGAGGATCAAGAGTCGTTGGAATTATATATTTGCAATGGTGTTACTTCATCGGCAAATAGTATTTCTGAACAATATCTTTTCTTGAGAAAACTATATTTCGACCAATGATGTTTATCGAAAATTGTATTTCTGGTCGTAAACTACCTACTTTAGTCTATCGCAAAAAATTATTTTAGACACAATAGGGTTATTGTTAAAACACCTCATCGGAAAAAATAAAGTAAGACATTTCAATGGGAATTGATGTAAGAAATATATGCTTTCTGGTAAAAATTCCATTGAGCATTGTTCAAAGAATATTTTGTATATATTATCACTAATAAAACAAACATATATAAGATCAATGTGGTAAAGCCAATACATCCATTACAAACTGAAGACATGTGTCTGAACATATTAACGCATATCACTGTCCTCAAACTCGAAAAATGAAAACTTGAATTCTTTCGAAGCTGTGCAGATAAAAGCATCTTCTCTTTTGTACATACAGTGTATGTAGCTCCTTCATTCACTCCTTCATATTTAACAAGACGAAGATCCTGAAATATTATGTGAATAAACCTTCCAACATAGAAAATAAATTCTGACTTTTAAGTTTAAAATGAAAGTAAATGAGTAACTACAACATCCACTAATTTGTTTAGCATTCACACCTTAATTGCAGCATGTTTGCAAAACTCATAGCGCAACATTTCCTCCTCAACATTTTCATCTAGTCCACGAACAACCAAGACATGAGTTTGACCTAATTACATATATACTTAGTGAAGTTCATGACAAATAATACTTAGCTACGCCAACTAAAAGCAACAAAGTAGACCAACCAGCTTCAGAGCACTCTACCCAAGCCTAGTATAACTAAAAATATCAGTAACTCTAACACCAGGTAAAAGCACGTGTACAACCACAAAATACCATAAAAGTAGCTAAAAAAGCAGTGAGCACGCATAGAACTTTGACACAGACACTTTAAAACATATAAAATTATTGACTATCTCCATATAAGTCCGTCTGTTTTTCCCAAAATTGCTTAATGGTATGCATTTAACATGAATACACTGAGGAAAAATGAATACATGCATACCTCAATTTCAGAGATTGAGCCATTGTTTCACCAAGCTCTTCATGCCAGGAGGAACAAAAGACTGAGGATGTTGGAACATGCATAACAGATTGAAGCATGAAGAATATACACAGGCTGGAGGGCTGGAAGAATAGAATAATGCAGATGCAAGGTGCGATCTGCAACTGATGGAAGAATAATAGGCAATGCTCACTTTCGGCTAGAATAATAAGAGGAATAGGTGGATTGCAGCTTTATGTAATCTTTGTTAATTGTTCCATGTTTCTTCATCATTGTATAGTTAATGAGTGATAGTAGTGTAGGTATCCCTCTCCATGCTTGGTAGGGTTTCCTCCCCGTGCCTTTCCTTCTTGTTGTTTTCTTTATATATAGCTTTCTTATTCTTGTAATACAAAACATTAATGTACATGAAATACATTTGAAAATCCACATGGTATCAGAGCAGGAATTCTAATCTCCTGTTTCTTCTTCATTTCCGCTGTTATTTCCTTTAAGCCAAAAATGGCTGAAAGCAATACTTCAGAAGCTGAAAGCTCCTTCGTTGCTTCAGATTCAACCGAAGTCGAAGTTAATCCCAATCAACGTCTCAGCTCGGTTTTGCTGAACGAATTCAACTACCTTCCTTGGACTCGTGCCATCTCACTTGCACTTGGAGGAAGATCAAAGTTAGGATATGTGAATGGCGCCATTGCTGCTCCTGCAGTTACATTTCCCGACTATGCAGCATGGCTATGTAAAGATCAGCTTGTCATGTCATGGCTTCTCAACTCCATGGAGCGTAGAATTGCTGAGATTTTCAGCTATTCAGAGTCATCGATACATCTCTGGAAACAAGTCCATGAGATGTATGGAAATCAGAATAATTCTGCACGTGTGTTTCAGCTCAAGAAAGATATCTCTAGTCTTATAAAAAAAGAGAAGAATTTTGTGCAACACCTGGGCAAACTTACAAGCATGTGGAATGAACTCGATGTTTATCGTCCTCACACCACTGACGCCACTGTGTTAACTAAAAGAGCGGAAGAAGATAAGATCTTCCAACTCTTGGCAAGCCTAGGTCCAGAATTTGAAGATCTTAGAAGCCACATTTTAATGAATGTTGAGCTTCCATCTTTCACGGGTGTTTGTGCTATTATTCAAAGGGAAGAAGTAAGGAAGAAAGTTATGAGTCAAGAGGCTAAAGTGGTCGTCTCCGAAACAAGGGCTTTTGTTTCAAACAACAACCGTCATGAGGGTAAATCCTACAAAGGAAAAAAACCTGAGTGCAGCTACTGTGACACACTTGGACACACCCGTGACAAGTGTTGGATCCTTCATCCAGAGTTGAAACCACAGTTCTCAAAAGATGCAAAGAGTTCGCATAGAAACTCGAACAACAGTCTTTTCAAAGCAAATCATGCATCCTCCCTTTCGACTGACGGCATGATGCACTTCACTGCCAATCCCACTGTGCTAATCAATGAATTCACAGCGTTTCTTAAAAACAAACAAGTGCACAACAATGGAGATGAAGCACCTACAGTAGTTGAAAAGAAGAATCCAGCCCTACTCAGAAGATTTTCTGACTTCCTTGCTGAACATGATCGTGTCTCTCCTCAAGACATCCCAGGTATTTTAAGTGCTTTTGTAACTGCCTTAAATGCCAGTAATGAACATGACTATTGGATAATAGATTCAGGAGCCACGGATCACATGACAAATCAGATTACCAACTTGCATGATTTTAAAAAAACAGCAAAACTCGATCAAGTGTCATTAGCTAATGGTGAAGGTGCCTCAGTTATAGGAAAAGGAAAAATCAATCTACTCTAAAAAAACATTGAGTCAGTAGCCCTTTATGTCCCCTCTTTTCCTTTCAAACTTTTATCAGTTACAACCATCACCAATTCTTTGAACTGTCTTGCCATTTTCTCTCCTCACAATGTTATCTTTCAGGATATCATCACCAAGAAAATGATTGGTAGAGGTTTCCTGTTGAATGGCCTCTACTATCTAGCCAAAGACACCGAAGATCCCAAGGTCTTTCAAGCCAGTTCGAGTATTTCTCAAAATCCACAGCTTTGGCATCAACGTTTGGCACATCCCTCTGAGAAAGTTATGTCTTTTTTGTTTCCAAGTCTATGTCAAGACAAGTTACATTGTGATGTGTGTCACTTGTCGAAATCTACTAGGCTGCCTTTTGATTCCTCGACCTCTAGAGCCAGTCATCCTTTCGAAATCATTCACTCAGACATTTGGGGTCCAATACTAGAGTCCTTTGATGGATATAGATATTTTGTAACCTTTGTTGATGATTTTACAAGGATAACTTGGTTATATCTTTTGAAATATAAGAGTGATCTCTATACTGTTTTTCAAGATTTCCATAAACTAGTTGGTACTCAATTTTCATCACAAATTCATATATTAAGATCCGACAATGGCACTGAGTATATGTCTCATAACATGTCTCAATACTTAAGCATTCATGGCATCCTGCATCAGACCACATGTGTTGGTACACCCCAACAAAATGGGGTGGCCGAGAGGAAGAATAGAGATCTTCTTGAGAAAACAAGATCACTCATGTTTCACATGAATGTACCCAAGAAATTTTGGTCACAAGGAGTTCTTACAGCTACCTATCTTATCAATAGATTGCCTAGCAAAGTCCTAGCCTTCAAATCTCCATATGAAGTCTTAAAAAATAGAAGAATTGACCTCTCACATTTGAGAGTTTTCGGTTCCATCTGCTTTGTCCATAATCAATCTTCTCATCGTGACAAGCTTGATCCCAGAGCAACCAAATGTGTTTTCATGGGTTACTCCTCTACTCAGAAAGGTTACAAATGCTATGACACAACCACAAGGAAAATTATAGTTTCAAGGGATGTGAGGTTCGATGAAAATAACCCTTACTTTGTCAAGAAACTGAGTGATGATCGCCAGGGGGAGTTCTTAAGTGACCTGGTTCCCTTGCCTAGTGTACCTCAACATCAAGAAATTCCCTCATCTCATGATCCTTCCCTGGTTTCTCAACATCAAGAAATTCCTCCATCTCATGATCCTTCCTTGGTTTCCCCAGAGTTGTCACCACTTCCAGTCTCAATCCTTGACTCTCAGGCCCCAACTCTTGAACCTCAGGACCAAATTCGCAGAAACCCTCCTAGAGCTCGACAACCTCCACGTCGACTACATGACTATGTCACACACATCTCTAGGTATCCCCTCACAAACTTTGTTTCTTACCAGCAACTCTCACCCTCTTATGCTTCTTTTCTCAGTACCTTGGATACCACTCATGAACCTCAAACATTTCAAGAAGCAAATACACTCACATCTTGGCAAAATGCAATGAGAGATGAGTTACAAGCACTTCATGACAATCAAACTTGGAGCGTAGTCAAACTTCCCAAGGGAAAGAAAGCAGTAGGCAGCCGTTGGGTGTACAAAACAAAGTTCAACACAGACGGGACCATTGAAAGATACAAGGCTCGTCTAGTGGCTCGGGGTTTCACTCAGACTTATGGCTTGGACTACAAGGAAACCTTCGCTCCAGTTGCAAAAATGAACACTGTACGAGTTATATTATCCGTTGCTGTGAACCATTCCTGGCCTTTTTATCAAATGGATGTAAAAAACGCCTTCTTACATGGCGAGTTGGAGGAGGAAGTGTACATGAAATTACCTCCTGGTCACCCTCAATCTCATGATCCAACCATGGTATGCCTGCTGCACAAATCCATTTATGGATTGAAACAATCTCCACGTGCATGGTATGCAAAATTAAGCTCAGTTCTTGAAGCATTGGGTTTTCAACGGAGTAGTGCCGATTCCTCCCTCTTTGTTCGCATTAGTCCAGCTGGGAAGCTAGTGGTGTTAATCTATGTTGATGATCTCATAGTGACAGGTGATAACGTTGAAGAAATTCATTCTCTCAAACTTGCCCTTCGCAGCAAATTTGCAATCAAGGATTTAGGCACTCTCAAATATTTTCTTGGTATTGAACTTGCAACCTCACAGAAAGGTCTCTTCCTCAATCAAAGGAAATACATTCTTGATCTCTTAAAAGAAGCTCACTTACTCGACTGCAAACCTGCACGCACTCCTTTGGACAGTAAACTTTGTCTTCATGATCACAGTGCACCCCTTGATACTCCCACTGAATATCAGAAGTTGGTTGGCAAGCTCATCTATCTTACCATCACGCGTCCGGATATCTCATATGCAGTGAGTCTTGTTAGTCAATTTATGCATGCCCCTACCGTAGCTCACATGCATATTGTGAAGCGCATTCTGCGTTATCTTAAAGGATCAGTTGGTAGAGGGCTCTTAATGCAAAAGAATGACAGCACTGCCATTAATGGTTATACCGATGCCGATTGGGCAGGAAACTCGCTTGATCGCAAGTCTACTACTAGATTCTGCACATTTGTTGGTGGGAACTTGGTAACCTGGCGAAGCAAGAAGCAAAGTGTTGTAGCTCGATCCAGTGCCGAGGCTGAATATCGTGCCATGGCGTCTACTGCGTGTGAGCTCATTTGGCTCAAACACCTTCTGTCTGATCTAGGGTTTCCCAACACAGCACCTATGCCTATGTTCTGTGATAATCAAGCTGCCATGCATATTGCCTCAAACCCTGTATTCCACGAGAGAACGAAGCATATCGAAGTAGATTGCCATTATGTTCGTTCTCAGGTTCAATCCAAAACCATCATTCCACACTACACACGCAGCCATGCTCAACTCGCTGACATTTTTACCAAGTCACTTCCTATGGTTCCGTTTCTGGACATCCTCTCCAAGCTTGGCTCAAGAAACCCTCTTGATCCAGCTTGAGGGGGAGTGTTGGAACATGCATAACAGATTGAAGCATGAAGAATATACACAGGCTGGAGGGCTGGAAGAATAGAATAATGCAGATGCAAGGTGCGATCTGCAACTGATGGAAGAATAATAGGCAATGCTCACTTTCGGCTAGAATAATAAGAGGAATAGGTGGATTGCAGCTTTATGTAATCTTTGTTAATTGTTCCATGTTTCTTCATCATTGTATAGTTAATGAGTGATAGTAGTGTAGGTATCCCTCTCCATGCTTGGTAGGGTTTCCTCCCCGTGCCTTTCCTTCTTGTTGTTTTCTTTATATATAGCTTTCTTATTCTTGTAATACAAAACATTAATGTACATGAAATACATTTGAAAATCCACAGAGGAAAAAAATCATGGATTCCCACTGGTTTCTATTCAGTGAATCTCCAATAATCGAAACAAAAATTAATCAAATTTTGCAATCTTCCGGCAACGGTTCAATCTCCTCCTCTTCCTCTTCTTCTTGAGTAGAATCCAACAATTCAATCTTCTGGCTTCACACGATCAACCCACAAACACAAAAAAAGATAACATAAACAACAAGAACAAAGACCAATATCCAATGGCCATTACCTGTTTGCTGAATATCCTAAAAGAAAAAATGCATAAAACACAAAACACAGAGATCACACAAAACACAGAGATCATACTACCCAAGCATTTTGTATACTATTTTCACAGATTCACGGCATGCAGAGATTCAGCAAACGCAGGCATCAAAGTGAGTAACAAGAGACATGCTTATACCTTTCTTTTTTAGATCCGCCGACCACGGGATTTCCGCTGCTCTTTGAGATACTCAGTTCATCATTTTTCTCGGCCTTCATCTCTGATTGAAGTCCCTTCTGGGTGTCGCAGAACCGAAGATTTATGCACTGAGAGTCAAAAAGGTGGAACTGGGCTCGGGTTTGCAGAAGTGGAGGAGTGTGAAATTTTTTTGGATGAAGGCAGAAATGGAGAGAAATGGAGAGATGGTGTTGGTTTTGATGAATGTGGCTCTAAGATTTTGACAACGAAATGAAGGATGGAGGGTAGGGTTTTGTTTCTGAATAGGAGAAGCAGAGAAACTGTGAGAGAGAAATGAGGAGGAGGAGAGAAAGCTAAACAGCGCTGAGCGCTGTCTTTGGACATAGAGCGTTAAGTTTTTGGGCGCCATGCCAAAATTTTGGCAGCCCTCCAAAATTTTAGTTTCCCGCCGCCTCCAAATTTTTTTTTTTTTAAATTTATGTATGGTTCTATTTATTTATTTATTTATTTTTTTGTCAAAATGTATGATTTTATTTGAATCTATTGTTTTGACAGAATACGCATTCTACCAGACTAGTTTAACGATCCAACCATCAAACTTTTTTGTATATATTCTAAGATCACATATGTCAAAAATCACAAAAAATAAAACAAATATTCAGAGATTAGGTAACGGGACAAAAAAATTCTATGGTTATAAATGAAAAATTACGATTTAACAGTTATTTTAGCTCTGATTTTGATGATTTGTACTGCTACACTCCCAACCCTTTAAGAATACAATGAACAGATGTGATTTTCAATTTAAAATATTTACACTAGTAGATACCACAAAATCTTAGGTTATACTTAATGGAAGTATCTGTTTGTTAAATCTACTGTTTTGACGAGATACACATTCTATGCAATTAGTTTCAACGATCCAACTGCCCAACTCGTTTGTATATAATCCGAGATCGCATACGTCAAAAATCGCAAAAAACAAACATTCAGAGATTAGGTAACAGAACAAAAAATTTCGATGGTTATAAACGAAAAATCACGATTTAAAGGTTATTTAGTTCTAATTTTGATGATATTTTACAGCTACACTCCTCGACCCTATAAGAATACAATGAATGAATTCGATCTTCAATTTAAAATATTTACACTCGTGGATACCATAAGTCTTATGTTATACTTAATGGAAGTATGAAAGTGTTTGTTGAATCTACTGTTTTGACAAGATACATATTCTACACAATTAGTTTCAACGATCCAACCGTCAAACATGTTTGTATATAATCCGAGATCACATACGTCAAAAATCGCAAAAAACAAACATTCAGATATTAGGTAACGAGACAAAAAATTTCGATTGTTATACACGAAAAATCACAATTTAACGGTTATTTTAGCTCCGATTTTGATGATTTTTTACAGCTACACTCCTCGACCCTTTAAGAATACAATGAATGAATTCGATCTTTGATTTAAAATGTTTACACTAGTGTATACCACAAATCTTATGTTATATTTAATGAAATTATAAAATAAACTCTAAGTGTTTGTTGAATCTATCATTTTGACGGATATGCGTTTTACGAAACTAGTTCAATGATCCAACCTCCAAACTTGTTTGTATATAATCCGAAATCGCATACGTCAAAAGTCGCAAAAAAAAAAACATTCAGAGATTAGGTAACGAGACCAAAAAAAAATTTGACAGTTGCAAACGAAATATCACAACTTAACGGTTATTTTAGCTCCGATTTTTATGATTTTTTTAGAGCTACACTCCTCAACCCTATAAGAATACAATGAACTAATTCGATTTTCAATTTAAAATATTTACACTAGTGATACCACATAATGTAATATTTACACTGGTCAATGATCTTTTTCGACGACAACTATATGCCCTCATAAATAAATATCCATTTCTGAGAGCCCTTGGTTGCCCTCGAAAATAGATAGTTATTTTTCACGGCCTCTAGTTCCTCTCGCAAATACACAATCACTTTCGACAACAACAAATCATCCTCGAAAATAGAGAAATTACTACCGACGATCACTTGTTGCCCTCAGAAATAAATAATTACTTCTGACAATTAAAACACGCCATCGTAAAAAATATAACCATTATCGACGAATACATATTTCGTCGTAAATAAATGTGGCGCCAGAATTTCCCTAAAAAAATTAGCTATTTTCGACGGCGATGCAACCCTTTTCTAAGGGCATTTTGCATGTTGAAAATAGTAAACCTCTTGTCGACATATTTCCGAGGGAACCTAAATTTTGGTCAAACATAATGGTTTTTCCGAGAGTATTTGTAGGCCCTCGTAAAAAGTTGGTCGCAAATGACCATTTTTGTTGTAGTGTGGATCAGTTGAGGACAGCAAGAGTACTTCTGGTTATGCCTTCTCTTTTGGCAGTGGAGTATTCTCTTGGGCATCTGTGAAACAGAACTGTGTGGCCCTTTCCACTGCAGAGGCAGAGTACATTAGTGCTTCTGAAGCTACAACACAAGCCATTTGGCTTAGATTTGTACTCGAAGACTTTGGTGAGTTTCAAACCGAAGCAACTCCAATACACTGTGACAACACCTCAGCAATCGCAATCACCAAGAACTCTGTGTTCCACCAGAAGACCAAACATATTAACAGGAGGTATCATTTCATCAAGGATGCACTGAAGGATGGTATCATTGACTTAGTGTACTGTCCAACTGAGGAGCAACTAGCTGATATCTTCACAAAACCTCTACCTAAAGATCGGTTCAATTATCTCAGGAGCATGCTTGGAGTGAAATCAGCTCAAGACTTAAAGGGGAGTGTTGAATTATAAGTCTCTAGCTGATTGAGTATTAGAAATAAGATGAGTTTAATGTGTGTATTCACTTGAGCATATCTGCCAAGTGTAAAGCCAAAAGATGTAAGGTCATGAGTGCCATGTGTTGATTGATCCATGTAATTAGGTTGATGAGTGACTAAGATGAAATGTAGTGTTTTTTCTGTGTGGTCCTAGAGCTAAGGCCATCAGTTAAATGTAAAGCAGAGTTAGTGCTCATTTTTCATATACTAGAAATATTCCTCTGCAAAACTTTTGCAAGAGAGAACAAAAAAAAGAAAACTGTCGTTTCAACTTCTTCTATCTTTGCTTTGCTTCTATTCAGTTTTCCAGAAAATAAAAAAAAACCCAGCAGAATCAAGTCTCACTAACAGAAACGCAGCAACATAAAAGAGAGACCATGTCAATTTCTCGTTGAGATGAATCAAGAGCACAACTGTAGCAGTGAACGCGAGCATGGCCGTCACTAGCGAGAAGAAAAGAAAGGCAAATCCTAAATGCAGCCTGAGCGGAAGAGAATGTTGGAAGTTTTGTACTCAAACGGAGATGTCAAGATCGAGAGAAACGTGACGAGAGAAGACAATGGGCTGATGAGCGAGACAACGCCTGTGATGATAAAGGTAGTGAACAAAGGAGAATGTCGGAGAATAGGAACACCGCCTGAATTGTAACCCCCGGGAGCAGTGTAGGCGGCTGCAAAGACCACAGTGGCCACTAGAGCTGCCACGGTCGAGCATGACTGAGCAGTGTCTTTTATCCATGTTTGTGCCGAAAGAAGTAGCTTTTCATGCTCCTTATTGAAGAGCTCCTCCGCTGTCAATCCCACGTTGTTGCGGTGCATGATATAATGAGGTGGCGTTATCTTTTCCACGCGCTACCAACAAAATGGTAAAACTATTAATGTAAGAATTAACCATTTCAATTCTTAGTCTATTTTTGTTTCCAATATGAACGAAAAGAGGCACAAAATGGATTTTTTTTTTGAAATTTTAATTTTTTCATGGGAAGACCCATTATATTTTAGGTGCCTTGATGAGTCCATATTATACTATATATTTTATCCTTATCTTAGTATTAATTTATTGGTTATTTTGGTGAGATTTTAATACTTTGGATTATATTTTCAATGTAGGACATTCGACTTCATCTGGAGTAAAAAGTGATCAAACGGGTGAATTTTAGAGTGATTCCAATTGGAGGATGTTTGTGAGTCTTTCAAGGTGATTGTGTCAAAGTTTCAGATTTTTCTACCGAACCGTTTGACCGTGGCAATGAAAAGAAGACCCAGCGCGCAACTTTCCCAGATTGACGTTTCTGGACGTTTTGGGTATTTTGAAGGTCAATATGGTGTATTTTGAGGAAGATTCCTTCTAATGATTTGTAGGAGATGTCTCAAAATTTAAAAAGATACCTTTTGGGACCAAATTGAAGTTGATTTGTCGGTCAAAATACTGGTTTTCTGAGAAGTCTGAATTCTAGTTAGAATAGGAAACTTTTTATTAGTTGTTTTATTATTTTATTATGTTTCCTAGTATTATTCTAAGACCTTTTCTAGGTAGGGTTTTATTTTCTACTAGTATAAATAAGGCTGTTTAGCCATTCGGGGAAAAAATATATTATTTTAGGAGGAGAGAACGCACTACTTTGGCTTTAGAGAGCTTTTGACGATTTAAGGTGTTTTCTATCCATGTTCTTACTTATATTTTGTTTTATGATTGTTCTTAACTAGTTTCGTTTGCTAGGGCGAGGGCACGGGCCTTAGCAAGAATATGTAGTTTCTTTTCAATTTACTTATGATGTTATGCATGCAAGTTTTGAATTATTAATCACCGTGTTTGAAACTATCTATTTGTCTTAGTGTTTGGCCACCATTGGGATATTTAGAAAAGTAATTTGATGCAATTTTGGCGGAGGGTTGTCCCTGGATTGGCGCTGGCTTCTTGTGGTTAATATGTGTAACCTCTTAGGATGGATGACACGTCTTAAGGGTTATATGGTTTCTCAAAGGGTTTTCATAAAGCTTAATGAGTCTTGCATGTTCACATTCGATGTGGACGCCACAGACGAGTTGCATGTGATATACGTTCTATGTTGGAGGTTCCAAGTAGGGCATACTTTAGGAAAACCTAACCTTCAAATATGCACGTGTAATTCATAAGTAATTGGAATAACTACGTAGGATTGTTAAGGTGACGGCAGAATCCTAGTGCTCAAATAGATTTTCAAAACTATTTTCTTTTGTTTGATTTACTTTCCCAAGTTATTCAGCTATTCAGTTATTTTTAATTAAATTAGTTTTTAATATTTTAGGTCATTAAATCATCATTTTCCAAACTTTGTTTTCAAATAATTAATTAAGATTTGGTTAACATAAAATTATTCATTCAATCCCTGTGGAGAACGAGAACAATCTTGCTTGAGCTGCTATACTACGATAACCTTGTACTCTTGCAAGTATTTTAAGTGTTTTTATCCCTACTTTTGCATGTGGTAAAAAATACCTATCATGCCTCATATTAATATTCAATTAATTATTTGCAACAGAATTATGTAATTTCCCGTAATTTTGGTAATTCAGATTAAACTATGTATGCCCAAGATGAATAATAGTTAATTTAAAATGAGAGAATGTTTAAGTTTGAATTTCTCGTTCCGTAGTGTAATATATAGATGAAGTTCATGTAAAAATATCACTTGTATTAAAAAAATGTGAGAGAGAATATAATTAAGGCCAGAATCACTCACCACCATCCAACGTAATTCTTCTTGCAATTGCAACGCAGGACCACTTACACGTTGAGTGTCAGGAGAGTAATTTGTCATATCTGCAGCTCGATGCAATATGGTATTTCCATCACTGTCAATCCTCGAAGTTAACCTCCACGTTATCGCTCTGCTTCTCTTCACAAGCCTAAATATCTGCAGCTGACGATGCTTAATCGACATATGCAAAATGTTTTGTTGACTGCGGATATCGTGCGCCTCAATCGCCTGAGGATGTACCTCATATATCTTTTTCACAAGAGGTAATATTCCGGTACTAGTTGCTATAAGCAGTGGCGTGTAGTTATAAATAGTAGATTTTTTTGTTTCTCTTCCATCACCACAAATAGCAGCAATATCTTTCTGTGAGGACACCAAGGAAATTGTCTTGTCTTTCTTTGGTTTCTTACTTTCTACCCACGAATAGTCTTTCTCCACGAGCAGACGAGTGAGCTCCGACAGTGTTTTTTCTTTTTTTATTTGCTTCAAGATCGAAAAGACTCGAGGCCATCCTGTGTATGATTGATCATGCATATAGATATATATATATATAGGAATTAAAATTATAATGCAGGTCTCCTCTATATATAGGAATTAACATCACTCCAACCTTGTGTTGCGGCAAAGAAGAAGAGGAAAGTGCTTAGACGTGCTTGCTATCCAACATGGATCGTTGGAACGTTTAGGTGTTTTCTTTCTTTTGTTTTCAATGTCTAAATTTGTTTATCTTTGTTTTATGCTTATGAGGAACTAAACCCCCTTTAGCTAGGGGGGATTCGAAACCATGTTATTGCTTGCTATATGATTTGATTACTTTTAATTGTGTTTCATAAGTTGTGATTTCAATTTACTTATCTTCTTGAACTATAACTTATTTATGTATGGTTGTTGAGAGTGCACGCTTAATCTTCATGCATAAATTGAATGCTAGGATATAAGGGAATTTCACCTAATCGTTATGAACTTATATTCACAAGTAGTAAAGGTTGTTGATCACAATCATGTTAAGTAAATTCTTGGCATAAGTTTCATGCAATTCATAGTAACAAGTGCCTCGTCAATGCTTATGGTTTTCATAGAACTTAATGATTCTTGCTTGTATCTCTTTTATGCAATTCATTGAGGGAACTTGTGGGGAATGCCTTGGGTTGTCGTATGCAATCATCCAATCCATTAACTTAAGGAAAATCTGAGAATTAATCTATGCAATTCATGGTTAATTTGGGGTGTTGAGAATTCATAAGTTATTGAAATACAATTAGAAATCATTTTGTATGCAAGCAAGACATGTGTGGAGAAGAACCCCTTAGCTAGCCTTCCATTCATTCATTTAAACCAAATTCGTTTTCAACCTTGTTTTGTTTTACAAAGTTTATTTGTTTTACTTTCAACTTCACCAAACCCAAATCCCCCTTTTACTTTCTTGTTTTAAAGTCTTTTGTTTACATTTTTAACTTTGTTTTTATATTTTTGAGTCAGTTTAGAGGTTTTAGCAAGCCCTCCTAATCCCCGGTTTAGAACGATCCCTACTTATACATATACTACAATTGATAAAAAGAGGGTTTAATTTGCGCGTTAACTAATTTTAGCGCATCAAATTTTGGCGCCGTTGCCGGGGATTAGCAACTTTGCTAAATCCCCATTGTTTCTTTTTATTTCTTTTTCGTGTGTTTTAATTTTAGTTTTAATGTTATTTGATTTTGTTTATTTCAGGTACTAGTTTATGACTCGTAGTTCTCAACCAGTTCGTGCACATATATCGGAGTTTGACAACAATTTTGAACGAACTTTGAGAAGGAAAAGGAAAGTACCAGAACCTAGTCCACCTAGTTCTAGTTCTGAATCCGAATTTGAAGAAAAGGAGGAGGAAGAAAAAGACATGGAGGTGGACAATCGAACAATCAAAGAACTTTCAGCCTCGGGATTGGACAATGCCGCGCCTCTATGCATCCAATACCCCGCAGCAGCCCGAGGAAAGACAGAAGAATTTGAATTGAAGTCAAGCTTGTTACACCACATTCCGAAGTATCATGGGTTGTCCATGGAAGATCCTAACAAACACTTGAAAGAATTCGAGGTGGTGTGTTCGAGCATGACCCCCGTCAATGTCGATGGGAGTATTTTAAAGATGAAAGCCTTCCCTTTTTCTCTCTTGGAAAAGGCGAAGGATCGATTGTACGAATTAGCGCCTGGAACCGTCACATCATGGGAAAGCATGAAACGGGCCTTCTTGGAGAAGTTTTTCCCAACTTCTCGAGTCATCCTCTTACGGAAAAGGATAAGTGGAATTCAACAAGAGCAAGGTGAGTCCTTTCCAACTTTTTATGAACGTTTTAAAAGTCTTGTTGCTTCTTGTCCGCAGCACCAAATGAAGGAAGAGCTTCTCCTTCAATACTTCTATGAAGGCCTTCTTCCACTCGAAAGGCAAATGCTTGATGCTTCGGCGGGAGGTGCGTTGGTGGACAAAACACCCATGGCAGCCAAAATACTAATTGCAAATCGTGCATTGAATGCACAACAATATGAAGGAATTGGCCAAAGGGACATGCCACGGCAACAAGTTCATGAGGTAAGCTCTTCATCTGATATTCAATCCCAATTAGCTAATCTCACTTCCATTGTGTCACAGATGGCCGAGGGGATGAAAGTGCAAGGACCTAGTGTTTGTGGCGTGTGTTCCATCCAAGGACACCCTTCTGAAAAGTGTCCTCAATTGATTGAAAATGGTGGATGGGAGAGCGCTAATTCCATTGGATTCCAAAATCAAAACCAACCGAGGAATGATCCATATTCAAACACATATAATCCCGGTTGGAGAGACCACCCAAATTTCAAATGGAGGGAGCCCCAACAACCTCAAAACCAAGGAGGCTTTAGGCAACAACCCCCGGGGTTCTTTCCCAAGCCATACGGCCCACCTCAAAACCAACCCCAATCTGCCCCAAACTCTTCAGGTACGTCTCTTGACAATGATACACTCCTTAAGTTACTAACTAAATTGTCTCATGGGCAAGAAGATCAAGCTAAGGCTATGCAAAACCGAGACAAAAGAGTGGACCATTTGGAGAAACAAATTGGGCAAATTGCCGAGTTTATGGGGCAGTTTCGTGAGCAAGGCAAGTTACCAAGCAATACCGTAGTGAATCCAAAGGGTGGTTTCGAATCTGCAAAAGCCATAACTTTGTGGAGTGGGAAGCAAGTAGGATCTGACCCCCAACCTTCCAAATCACATTCTAACGAGGTGGAGGAGTTGATAATTGAAGAGGAGGAACAAGGGAAGGCCACGACAAGGGTGGACACATCAATGCCGCAAGCTTTAAGTGGGCCTAAACTATCCAATTTGTCCAAGGAAGGTAAGAACGTGTCAAATTCAGTTCTTACTAATGTTTTTCCTTTGAATGCTCCTTTTCCAAATAGGTTTAAGCAAACAAAGAAAGAAGAAGCTGAAAATGACATTCTAGAGACATTCCGGAAAGTTCAAGTCAACATTCCCCTTTTGGACGCAATCAAGCAAGTCCCGAGGTACGCCAAGTTCTTGAAGGAACTTTGCACCACAAGAAAGAGGATTTCGACCAAGGAAGTTGTGAAAGTAGGTGAGAATGTGTCGGCCATTTTACAACGCAAACTGCCCCCCAAATGCAAAGATCCGGGTAGTTTTACGATTCCTTGTGTCATTGGTAATACTAGGTTTGAATCTGCCATGCTAGACCTAGGTGCATCAATAAATGTTATGCCATATTCAATTTATGCATCTATGAACCTAGGAGAGTTGAAAAACGATGGGGTAATCATACAATTGGCCGATAGATCTAATGCCTATCCAAAGGGAGTTTTGGAAGATGTTTTGGTGCAGGTTAATCATTTGATCTTCCCGGCGGATTTCTATGTACTTGAGATGGACAAATCGAACCATGAACCGTCATTGCCCATCCTCCTTGCAAGGCCATTTATGAAAACTGCTCGTACAAAGATTGACGTATTTAATGGCACTTTGACGATGGAATTTGATGGGGAAGTTATCAATTTCAATCTCTATGATTCTATGAAGTTTCCTAATGAAAATCATTCATGTTTTGCTATTGACGTAATTGATTCTTTGGCGCAGGACCATTTTGACAATTTGAAGGACGATGCACTTGAATTGGTCATTGCACAAGGAATGGATATGAAAAGCATTGAAACAACCACCAAGGAACCCCACGGCAAGAATGAGGAGTCCATTGCCGTGCCCCCTAGTGAGGAAGTCATGGAGATGGTGGCTGCCCTTGAGTCATTGCCATCACAATCCGGTAAATTTTTGGACCCTATTTTAAGTTCAGTTTCGACTAATAAATTGCTTCCCTCAGTTGTGCAGCCATCTACACTTGAACTTAAGCCGTTGCCTAGTCACTTGAAATATGTTTTCTTGGGAGAAGATGAGACATTGCCCGTCATTATCTCATCCTCACTCACGGCACAAGAAAAGAGCAAGTTAGTGAGGGTGCTAAAGGAGTACAAAACGGCTATTGGATGGACATTGGCCGACATCAAGGGAATTAGCCCAACAACGTGCATGCATCGCATACTTTTGGAGGAGGGGTCCAAAACATCTCGAGAGGCTCAACGCCGTCTCAACCCTCCGATGATGGAAGTTGTGAAGAAGGAGGTAATCAAGCTTTTGGATTGTGGAGTAATCTATCCAATCTCGGATAGTAAGTGGGTCTCGCCCGTTCAATGCGTTCCAAAGAAGTCCGGAGTGACAGTGGTAGCTAATGCCGAGAATGAGCTTGTTCCTACGCGCATTCAAACCGGTTGGAGGGTGTGCATCGATTATAGGAAGCTAAACGCCACCACAAGGAAAGATCACTTTCCATTGCCGTTCATTGACCAAATGCTTGAAAGGTTAGCCGGTTATGCTTTCTATTGTTTTCTTGATGATTATTCCGGTTATAATCAAATTGTCATTGCACCTGAGGACCAAGAAAAAACCACTTTCACATGCCCTTTTGGTACATTTGCATATCGTCGCATGCCTTTTGGTTTATGTAATGCACCTGCTACATTTCAAAGATGCATGATGAGCATATTTTCTGATTATGTTGAAAAGATCATTGAAGTGTTTATGGATGATTTTAGCGTGTTTGGTAATTCTTTTGATGGTTGCTTGCATAATCCTGGTTTGATCTTAAAACGTTGCGTTGAAACTAACCTTGTGCTTAATTGGGAAAAGTGTCATTTCATGGTTAAACAAGGCATTGTTTTAGGTCATATTATCTCTGAAAACGGCATTGAGGTTGATAAGTCAAAGATAGATCTTGTACGTCACTTACCCTCTCCGACTTCGGTTAGAGAGGTTCGTTCGTTTCTTGGCCATGCAGGTTTCTATCGTAGGTTTATCAAAGATTTCTCAAAAGTTGCACAACCTCTTTGCCGTCTCCTACAAAAGGACGTGGCGTTTGAATTCACCAAGGAGTGCACGACATCATTCAATCAACTCAAGTAGTTGTTGACCACGGCACCCATCATTGTTCCACCGGATTGGAGCCTACCTTTCGAGCTTATGTGCGATGCGTCCGACTACGCTTTAGGGGCTGTTTTGGGACAAAGGAAGGACAAAAAGCCACACGTCATCTACTATGCCTCACGGACGTTGAATGATGCACAATTGAACTATTCCACTACAGAAAAAGAACTTCTTGCCGTTGTTTTTGCTTTAGATAAGTTTAGATCACATCTAATTGGTACTAAAGTAATTGTTTTCACTAACCATGCAGCACTGAAGTACTTGCTCACCAAAAAGGAGGCCAAGCCACGGCTAATTCGGTGGATATTGCTACTTCAAGAGTTCGACATAGAGATTCGTGACAAGAAGGGAAGTGAGAACGTAGTGGCTGACCACCTGAGCCGAATGGTGCATAATGAGGAGGCTCTGCCGATTTTGGAGACATTCCCCGATGAACAATTGCTGTCCATAAAGGTTAGTGAGCCTTGGTATGCTGATTTGGTGAACTTTTTGGTGACAAAACGAATTCCAAGCACTTGCACTAGGCACCAACGTGATAAACTTAGGCATGATGCACGGTTTTATGTGTGGGATGATCCATATTTGTGGAAATTTTGCCCGGATCAAATTGTTCGTCGTTGTGTGCATGATTCTGAATTTCGTTCAATTTTAAGTTTTTGTCACACATATGCATGTGGTGGGCACTTTGGCACACAAAGAACTGCCCTTAAGGTATTACAATGTGGATTTTATTGGCCTAGTATTTTTAAGGATGCTAGAACTTTTTGCTTAACATGTGATAAATGCCAACGAATGGGTAACATTGGTGCTAAGGACCAAATGCCGCAGGTTTCTATCCTAAATGTTGAAATTTTCGATGTTTGGGGTATTGATTTTATGGGTCCCTTTCCTTCTTCGTATGGTTGTATATATATTTTGCTTGCGGTTGATTATGTGTCAAAGTGGGTGGAAGCAAAAGCCACCCGGACTAATGATTCTAAAGTGGTTGTAGATTTTATTAGAATTAACATTTTTGCAAGGTTTGGCATGCCACGAGTGATCATTAGTGATGGAGGGTCACACTTTTGCAACCGGACCATTGAGGCGTTATTGAGGAAATACAATGTCAATCATAAGGTTTCTACGCCTTATCATCCTCAAACTAATGGCCAAGCCGAGGTTTCCAACCGTGAGATCAAGCAAATCCTAGAAAAGACTGTTGGGCCAACGAGGAAGGATTGGAGTTTACGGTTAGATGATGCACTTTGGGCGTATTGTACGGCGTACAAGACACCCATTGGAATGTCCCATTTTCGGCTTGTCTATGGCAAACCGTGTCATCTCCCTGTTGAGTTGGAGCACAAAGCTCATTGGGCCGTCAAGAAGTTTAACATGAACCTCGATGAAGCGGGAAGTCACCGGAAGTTCCAATTGAATGAGCTTGATGAGATACGGCACGAGGCATACGAGAACGCAAGCATTTACAAGGAAAAGACCAAGGCGTTCCATGATAAGATGATTAGAAGCAAAACGTTCACAATTGGGCAGAAAGTGCTATTGTTCAATTCCCGTTTACGTTTGTTTCCCGGTAAGTTACGTTCCAAGTGGATTGGACCTTTTGTTATTACTAATGTTTTTGTTCATGGTGCAGTCCAAATCCAAAGCTTGAAAACGGGACACGAATTCAAAGTAAACGGGCATCGTTTGAAGCCATACTACGAGAACTTTGAGGAGCATACCGTGGATGACATTCCCTTACATGCCGTGGACTCCATTGAGAAGTGAATGGGCTCTTCGTTCGGCTGTACGACGTTAAAGCAAGCGCTACTTGGGAGGCAACCCATGCATGCAACAAAGGAAGACCTAGAGAGCACTCCAAATTCCAGATTTGCGTTCCTAAAACCCCTCTCTTTGTTGTTGTTTTCATTTATGCCATGATTGCTTAGTTGCTGTTTTGTTTGTTTGTTGATTATTTGTGTTAGTCTATGCGTGAAACATTGAGGACAATGTTTGATTTAAGTGTGGGGGGGGGGGGGGGGGGGTAACCAAAGTGTTTTGATGCAAATTCGTAGGGTTTTCTCACTCATAATTTCTAATGTTGTTTTTCACTGTTTTAAGCCTTTTTAAGATGTTTTGGTGTGTTTTAGTGTGTTTTGAGTCAAAAATCCGAAAAATCCCATAAAAAATTGAAAAATTGTTTTAAAAACCCAAAAAGAGTTGTTTTTGTGTGTTTGTTTGTGTCTTAGGGTACCTTCCAACACAATGATGAGGATTCGGTTTGTAATTGCATGACAGTTAAAGAAAGTTATAAACATAGATAAAAGTTTGATTTACTCTTTGGTTTATGCTTGGTTGTGGTTATAACTTATGAATTCACATGTAATCATAAAGGAAAAATTAGTTTTTGTAACATGCTTGAAGGAAGTAACTCAAACTAACGCTACAACCTTGTGAGACTTGAGCCTAAACGTTTATTTGGAGAGTTAATAATCTGTGAACTTGTTGGTTTTCTAAGTCGTTGCATGATCTCATTATTCTTTGCTTGATTGCTACTTAGAAGGCGTTTCATCGTTTAGTTCCAAATGCTAGAACTCATGCCCAATTCATTGAAAGCATGTTATTGATTTGCAAAACACATATTCAAGAAGAAGTTGTGTAGTTCCATACCCTCGTTCTTAAAGTATAGTAAGCATGATTCAAATTGAATTCCTTTGTGACAGAAATCAAGTGTGGGGGAAGTTTTTATTTTGTGAATTGTGTGCCATAGGCACGGGTTAAAAAAAAAAAAAAAAAAAAAAGTTGAAAAGATGTGAAAAAGAGTTCCAAAGTATTGTTTGTTGAAGTAAGGGTCCAAAACAATGAATTTGGCCCTAAAGAGTTGTCTAAGTCTTCCCTTTGTGTTTTTAAGTTAATTTCCGCAATCTAAGTGAATTCTAAGTCTTAATTTCATTACTTTGCTTACTAATGCTTGAAGAACGTTTGTTTTCCCTATCCTTTCTTTGTTAACCAATACCCCAAGCCCGTTGCAACCCTTAACTTCTTCTTGAGTGTTATGTGTTTCAATTTGTGGAGTTTGAATTTGGTATGAGCATATGGTGTCATTGGTTCTCGCATCTAAGTAGTAGCATTCCATTCATGAGATTATATCTAAACATGCTTATTAACTTCGGAAATTACGTTCTTTGTGATACATATATGTGAGCATTCGTTTTTATATCTACATCAATTCTCTCACATATAACTAGTATAGGGTGTGTAGTTAGAAAATCTGAGTGAAAATAGAGTGCATATCTTGTAAGGATTGAGGAAATTCTCTAAGGCATGTTACTACAATCAAAACATTGTTTTAATTGGTTCATTGTCAACTAGTAAGTAGTGACTATGATTAAGTATGTGCTTAAGTGTTAAATTGACTCAAATCTGTGGGAATGATAATCTTTAACATGTCATGTGCATTGGAAATCCCTGAGGCAAACGTTGGAAGGTTTAGGTTATGTTTGTTTGTTTTGTTTTGTTTTATTTCTTTGTTTTGCTCGAGGACTAGCAAAAGCTAAGTGTAGGGGAATTTGATAGGAGCATATTTATGCGACTTAGCTTGCTTGTTTTCTTGCATTTTGGTAATTATTTAGTATTTATAATAGTGTTTAAAGTTAAATTCGTGTGTTTGTAGGTTTTATGGGCTAAGGGTGCATTATGAGCCAATTTGGAGTAGTTTGGAGTGTTTTTGGGCCCAAGATGGATTACATATGATATGAGCAAGATGGATGGACGAATTTGAAGTCAAAAGAGGCGAGGAACATGCTAAAAATCTGGTGAAACAAATACAAGTTGCAAGAAGGGATAGGTTTCTAGAAGGATTGACCGAAACTTCACTCAAAACCGTGCCTACCCCAGAAATTCATCAATGCCGTGGGCATGCTTCACTTCCACCAGAAATTTGAGTGGATGATGCAATGCTTAACTCACCATGACATTTGAGTGGATGATGCAATGCTTAACTCACCATGACATGTGAGTGGATGACTCAAAACCTAACCCACCAACAATTCTCCACTCTTTGCCGTGTACACCTACTCACTTCCACCAGAAAATTGCATTGAACAAGTCCATCCCTTCCCTATAAATACCATGGCAGCAACCTCATTTAGATCATCCAGAAATTAACCATTCTCCAAGCCTTCCTTGCCTCTCCCTACATATCTAAACTCCTCCCATCCATTCCTCCATATAACCAACCCTTCAAACATCACTCCAACCTTGTGTTGTGGCAAAGAAGAAGAGGAAAGTGCTTGGACGTGCTTGCTATCCAACATGGATCGTTGGAACGTTTAGGTGTTTTCTTTCTTTTGTTTTCAATGTCTAAATTTGTTTATCTTTGTTTTATGCTTATGAGGAACTAAACCCCCTTTAGCTAGGGGGGATTCGAAACCATGTTATTGCTTGCTATATGATTTGATTACTTTTAATTGTGTTTCATAAGTTGTGATTTCAATTTACTTATCTTCTTGAACTATAACTTATTTATGTATGGTTGTTGAGAGTGCACGCTTAATCTTCATGCATAAATTGAATGCTAGGATATAAGGGAATTTCACCTAATCGTTATGAACTTATATTCATAAGTAGTAAAGGTTGTTGATCACAATCATGTTAAGTAAATTCTTGGCATAAGTTTCATGCAATTCATAGTAACAAGTGCCTCGTCAATGCTTATGGTTTTCATAGAACTTAATGATTCTTGCTTGTATCTCTTTTATGCAATTCATTGAGGGAACTTGTGGGGAATGCCTTGGGTTGTCGTATGCAATCATCCAATCCATTAACTTAAGGAAAATCTGAGAATTAATCTATGCAATTCATGGTTAATTTGGGGCGTTGAGAATTCATAAGTTATTGAAATACAATTAGAAATCATTTTGTATGCAAGCAAGACATGTGTGGAGAAGAACCCCTTAGCTAGCCTTCCATTCATTCATTTAAACCAAATTCGTTTTCAACCTTGTTTTGTTTTACAAAGTTTATTTGTTTTACTTTCAACTTCACCAAACCCAAATCCCCCTTTTACTTTCTTGTTTTAAAGTCTTTTGTTTACATTTTTTAATTTTGTTTTTATATTTTTGAGTCAGTTTAGAGGTTTTAGCAAGCCCTCCTAATCCCCGGTTTAGAACGATCCCTACTTATACATATACTACAATTGATAAAAAGAGGGTTTAATTTGCGCGTTAACTAATTTTAGCGCATCAACCGCCTCGCCACGAGCATCGCCTCTAGTACCATATATTGGGCCTCTGCATTTGGGCCTCATGAAAGCATTTGGGGACTTAGCCCATTATTCATGTATTGAGGAGAAACCCTATTCTATAAAAGGGACTACTTCACCTTCATTAGAGAAAGACTCTCAGCCCATTATCATGTATTGAGGAGCGAGCCTTTATTCTACAAAAGGGACTCCCTCTCCTTTGTTAGAGAGCACAGTCGCCAGCCGAGCAACTGCCTCGCCGCTAACATCGCCTCTAGCAAAGCAGCCTCACATCCATCATTTCATGTTGAGCACCGCCGCATGTCAAGTACCAGTTCTAGACGACTTCTAGTTACTTCGGCCCACACATGGACTGAATTTCAAGTCTCCAGCCAAAAGACTCTCTTGACTGAAGACTTGGGGGACTACTGTTTATACCATATTTAGGGTCTCCGTATTTAGACCTCGTATAAATACTCGGGGGACTCAAATGTAATTATCAAATAAATGGAGGGGCAAATATGTAATTAAGGAGGGAACCCTTAGTCTATAAAAAGACTCCCTCCCCTCTTCATTAGGGGGAGCCAATTTGAGGCTAACATGAGGGAAGGTTTAGGCCAAATGTTTAGGCTTGGCTGAGAGAGCAAAATAGGCCAAAGGCCTTCAGAAATATATCTACATCAGTGTGGACGTAGCCCATACATTGGAGTGAACCACGATACATCTTGTGTTATTTACTTTCTTGCAGATTCATGGTCGGATTTACGTTGTTCCAAGACCCACCCGGTTTTGTGCATCAACAACTGTCATGGGGTATTTGTCGATGGAATTCATGACCTTGAAAACAGTTGAGGATGAGTACTCGAAAGCAATGCTAGAGAAACAAACAAGCAAAGGTTCAGGGGCAATCAATTCCTGATCGAAAGTTTGATCTCAAGTTCTGACTGATTGCTCTCTTTCTTCTTGTCCTGCAGGCAGGAAAAAAGGACAAAAACAAGGACATGGAGAAAGCATGATTTGGGATACTCTTGCTTTCGACCCTGATGATATGAGGTACTCTTGCTCTGGTGTAGCTTGTTTGTAGAGGTATTATCAGGGGGAAAGAAAGCTGACTATTTCGAGAGTCTTCATTGGGAGTGTCCTCTCATATGTGAGGAAGGGTTGAACATTTTTGCAGCCGTGCCTGGCTGTGGAGGATGAAGGTCGACATATATAGGAATTTCCCCAACAACAAGTGGAAATAATGTTCTTTTACCCTTCTTGGTCACTGATAAGCTCATATTTATATATATTTTATATCAAATTCACTTGTCTTTTCTTAGTTAGTTCCTTATATTTTTGAGCAATTTACTTTGGTTTTGTGTTTATATAATTAAATTAATGAGTTGGAGAAAAATCATGTTATAATTCCTTGGTTTTAATTTAATCAGGTAACTTCTTGGAATTACACGGTGAAGCCACAAACACGTACACATACAAAACCAAGGATGCAGCTAATGTCATGCAGGGCATGATTCAAAAACTCAATCCCCACTCCCTCAACTTCAATGTGATTGCAATTTCGACGAAATCTGGACGGGCAGGGAATATAGGAAAAGGGCAACTGCCTTTTGTTTTGTTTGAAGGGATTGCCATATGAGAAATGCACGGCAATAAGGAGCAAGCAGAAAAGAAAGCATAAAATAGGGCAGCGCCCATTTAGTGAAAGAAGGCAGCGTCACAGAGGCACATCAAACACATGCAAAAGAAAAGTTAAAGGGGAATTGAAAAGCATATAAGCACATGCTGTGCAGCCAACGAAAGGCATAAAACAATTGGAAAATAATAAAGGGGCAGCTTGGTGAGCTGCACAGCAGAAAAAGATAGGCACAGATAAGCTAAAAAAAAAAAAGAAAAGAAAAGTCAAAGTCGGGAACAGCTAGAAGGGGGAGAGCACGGTAGGAGAAATATAAAAGAAAGAGGCAGTGGAAGGCAGGGAGAGGGATAGAAGAAAAGCTGCCAAGAGCAGCGTGAAAAAAAAAAATAGAAAATGCAGCGAATTGAGGGAAACGGAGGAATAAGGCAGAGAAGCTGCCAGACGGTGCAGGGTTTCGAGGAAGGCAGCCAGCGGAGAGAAGCTGCCTCGGGGCAGCGTGCAAAACCAGAATCTGCAGGAGGGCGCCAGAAAGAAAACAGAAGCTGCCGCAGGCAGCGAGCCAATTAAGGGAGAGCTGCCAGGAAGGCAGCGAGTTCATTAAAGCACTGCACAGTGTGCAGAAAAGCAGCACAGAGGCACGGACAGAAACGGTGGTTTTGCACAGCAAAGCACAGAGAGCAATTCAAACGAAGAAATCTTTGCACTATCCTCATTCGGTTTTATCCTCTCAAACTTATGTTTTACTTTTGTTTTAATTTAAGAATAATGTGTAACAAAATTTGTTTTGGCTAGAGGTTAATTCAAAGCCATGAATATATTTGTAATATGAATTGATTACCTTCAGTTGTGATTTCATGAGTTGTGAATTTAATTTGCTTAACTGCTTGATTGATAACTTATTCTTGTATGTCGATTAAGGATGCATACTTAGTTTGCATGCATGAATTTGATGCTAGAATATAAGGGAATTTCACCTAATCGTTATGAACTTATATTCACAAGTAGTAAAGGTTGCTATCCACAATCGAGTTAAGTAAATTCTTGGCAAGAGTATCATGCTTTTCATAGTTACGAATGCCTCGTCAATGCTTATAGTTTTCACAAAGCTTAATGATCTTTGATTGTATCTCTATTGTGCTTTTCACGTAGGGGACTTTTGAAGAATGTTTTGAATTGTTGTATGCGCTTTTCCGTCCAATTCAATAACTTAAGGAAAATTTCAAGATTAAAAAAGTGTTGTTCACGGTTAATCTGGAGTGTTGAGATTTACAATTTATCGAAAGAACAACTGAAAATTAATTTACGTTGCATATGTGTCATGTGTGGAGAAGAATACTCTAGCTAGTCTGTCACCCATCCGTTCACCTTAATTTCATGCTTTTGTCAAATTTGCAAGTTATTTAGATTTAGTTTACTTCTCGTCAAAACTCAATCCCCCATTGTTAAGTTGTATTATTTAGTTAGAATTTGCCCAATTTGGTATCTCTTGAGTATTTTGAGTCTTTTAATTCGAATTCCGTCCAAATCAGTCCCTAGTATCTAGTTTGAGTCTAACTACTTGTTTTGAGTTGTTTGAGTCTAGTTAAGTGTCTTTTTCCTAGTTTTGTATTTTTGAGTCTTGTTTAATATTTTTAAATCAATTTAGAGTAGATTAGCAATCCCTCCTAATCCCCGGCTTAGAACGATACCCTACTTACATCTTTACTACAATTGTCAAAAAGATGGTTTAATTTGTGTGTTGTTTACAACGCATCAGTCACAGCAATGCAGTGGGAGTTGCAAGGTTCACGTGTTCTAACTTTGTCGGATATCATTGGCAAAGTAGTCCGTGATATCCAGAAAGCTGATGTTGTGTGGGAAGGGCATCGACACATTCTATCCAGGAAAACCTAGCTCTCGAGATTCGAGGAGTAGTGTCTCTTCGATTTTTTAAAAAGTAAATCTGTTGAAGGTCTGGCTCTCGAAATTCGGATAGTGGTGCCTCTTCGATTTTTGAACAAGAAAATCTGTTAAGGGTCTGGCTCTTCAAAATTCGAAGAATGGTGCCTCTTCGATTTTTGAACAAGTAAATCTTGTTGAAGATGCATTCTCGGGGAGGATGAAAAAGTAGGCATTCTTGCAAGCCTGTTTTGCCATAGAGAACGGAAGTCGACACATATAAGGATTTCCCACTTAGCAAGTAGTGGTTTCATTCCTTTGCCCTTGTGTGTAATAGTAGGGTAGCTGACACTTCAAAATTCACGTACTGTTCTTTTACCCTTCTTGGGCACAACAATGCAGTGGGAGCTGCGAGGTTCACGTGTTCTACCTTTGTCAGAAATCTTTGACCAAGTTATCTGTGGTATCCGAGGAGCTGATTTTACGTGTGAGGATTGCCAAAATTTTTTTATCTAGGGAAACCTGGCTCTCGAAATTCGGAGCATGGTGCTTCTTCAATTTTTGAACACGTGGTCCTGTTGCCCTTCCTTTTATAGGGGTCCCAATTGTGTTCAAGGAGTACATTCATAGAGCTACTGCTTGTAGAAGTTCCCCTTCATTTTCGTATTTCTGAGATTTATTGTGCCTCATTTTTCCTTCGTCATTTCTGCAAATGGCTTGGCCATCCGACCGCCGTTTTAATTTGAATGCTGTGGAAGAGGCATCCATGTCTTCTCAAGACAACATATGGAATCCATCCTTCTTATCCCCTACTGGTCCTCTTACCATTGGGGACTCTGTGATGAAGAATGATATGATTGCTACTGTGGTGGGCATGGATCTTCTCACCCCCCAAAGATAATAGGATACTCTCTAAGCGGTCCGATGAGTTGGCTGTTCAGGATTCTCTGGCTTTTAGTGTTCAGTGTGTGGCTTCTATGTCTAATATGGGCCAATGCCTACTTGCTCGAACCTGTCAAGTTGAGTCATTGATGGCGGAAGTGGCAAGTCTTAAACAAGAGATCGGGGGGCTCAAGCATGAAAATAGATTGTTGCACATGCTTGCACATAACTACTCCACGAGCATGAAGAGAAAGCTTGACCAGTTGCAGGAATCTGAGGGTCGGATTCTGAGTGATCATCAGAGGTTTGTGGATTTGTTCCAAAGGCATTTACTGCCTTCGTCTTCTGGAGCTTTACTTCGTACCGAAGCTCCTAATGATCAACCTCCGGTGCCTCCTCCTTCTGGTGCTCTGCCGAGTACTGAGGCTTCTCACGAGTAACCTTATGAAGGCTCCATCCTCTTTGTTTGTTTTGATTTTTATGTATGTCCATGTATGTAATTTATCGAAAATTCTAATAAACAAGCTTTACTTTGTTTAGCATATTGTGTTAAATACCCTAAGGCATCCTTTGCTAAGTTCTTTGAATCTTTTCTTTTGTTGAAGTTTGCATGTCGAAACTTCATGGGTGGATTCTGTAGGTTACAATAGTGCTCCCCTAGTTTCCCGAGTGAGGAAAGCTTCTCGCTTGGGGATTTGGAAGCTCCAAGGTATTGAGTAGTCATGGAACTTTGGATTACCGAAGCGTAGTAGCATATGGTAGGAGTCCCCCAAGTCTTCGGGCGAGGAGTTGACGAATGAGGTGTCTTGCTAGTAACCAAGTTTTTGTCACTTTTTGCTACTGCTCAATTTTTTGGTGGAATTCTTTTTCGTTTCCACTAATTAGCCTGAGTCACTGCAATATAACACCATCTTCTGTAGCTCAAATTACAAAGCCATCTTCATGAAAGTTATTCCTTAACTCATTAACTACAACATATCCAAATTTGAGACCCATCAGAGTAGTACAACTCCAGAAATTCAAGTATGATCAGTGATTGTTCATTATTTGTCTGTTAACCCGTCAGACCTGTTGTGAGCTTCAAAACTCCATCTTCTCTTGCTCATATCAATATACTTTCTTCATCAAAGTTGTTCCTTATCCTATTTTCCATAACATATCAAAAATTCAGAACAAACTAACTGTTAAATATTTCCAGATCGTTGAAACATAGTAGCAGCATTAAAATTCTGCAGAAATCCGACCGTCTTGTTTGGAGCTTCAATACTCTAATTTCTGTTGCTTAAACAGAAAATGTTCCTTCTTGAAAGTTGTTCATCTGCTCAAGGACTATAAGATGTCCAAAATTCAGCTCCATTGAAGAAGAGGAGAAGTTGCAGAAATTTATTGATGATCAGAATGTGTCTAGTTCAATAAGTAAAGTTTGTTGAATGTAGGTTTTTGTTTGGGTGTATAGCTTGAATGGTTGAAGCTATTTTGAGGACATAAAAATTTAGTTTAGCTTCACACTATCTTGATCAAGAGTGTGTGAAGCTCTTGCATGTTTTAGTGTTGAAATGTTGTAGTGAAGCTTTGTGGGTGAAGCTTTTGTAGGTGAAGCTTTTTTGGATGAAGCTTTTTGGGTGAAGCTTTTTTTTTGGTGAAGCTTTGTGGGTGAAGCTTTGTTGGCATCATAAATTGATTTTGCTTCACACTATCTTGATCAAGAGTGTGAAGCTTTTAAGCTTTGTGGGTGGAGCTTTGTAGGGTGAAGCTTTGTTGGCACCATAAATTGATTTTGCTTCACACTATCTTGATCAAGAGTGTGTGAAGCTTTTAAGCTTTGTGGGTGGAGCTTTGTAGGGTGAAGCTTTTTGGGTGCAGCTTTTTTTTTTGGGTGAAGCTTTGTCGGCACCATAAATTGATTTTGCTTCACACTATCTTGATCAAGAGTGTGTGAAGCTTTTAAACTTTGTGGGTGGAGCTTTGTAGGGTGAAGCTTTTTTGGGTGAAGCTTTTTGGGTGAAGCCTTTTGGGTGAAGCTTTTTGGGTGAAGCTTTGTCGGCACCATAAATTGATTTTGCTTCACACTATCTTGATCAAGAGTGTGTGAAGCTTTTAAGCTTTGTGGGTGGAGCTTTGTAGGGTGAAGCTATTTTTTTTTTGGGTGAAGCTTTGTTGGCAACATAAATTCATTTTGCTTCACACTATCTTGATCAAGAGTTTGTGAAGCTTTAAGCTTTATAGTTGCCCCTCATTAATGAAGCTTTGTGTTCACCCCCTCCACTTTTTTTTTTGGGTGGAGGGAGGCGGGTGAAAACTTGAAATTTGAAACTCCCTAGCTTGTGTGGAAGTTTGAAAGCTTTCCTTGTGGGGCTCTTTCATGGTTCGAATTTTAAATTTTGAATTTCTTTGGCCATGTTGAACTATCTATATAAAAATGATAAGTTTCCAGTCTTTCCATTGCCTTCATTTGCTCATTTTGTAGTGATTTTTGAAGACATAGTGCTCTCTAGTTGAGAGTGATTCCGACAGTGTTTGGCATCATCTTCAGGTTGGTAGTCTTCTTTAGTAGATCAAATACTTCCATTCTTGTTGAATTGTTTGAGTATTCATGCATTTGGCTAAGAACATGATGAACTGGTTGAGCTTTGTGCCCTAGGAATTTCTTAGGTTTCGATCATTCACGTAGTGATAGAGTTTGTTTTTTGTGTGTTGTAGATGTCAAAGCTTGGAAGTCGTAGTGATGAGAGCTCCGCTAGCTCTAGCTTTAGGTTTGAGCTTGCAGTGTCAGAGTCTGCAGGGCATTTGTTAGAGCCTTGTACAGCAGAAACATTGAATGATCTTCAAAATTGTCAAGCCTTATCCAATATTGGTTCTGCCTCTTTCATGTCATTAGGTGAGAGGGTTGCTCTTGACGCCATACCTATCTTTCGCTTTGAGTTCACAACGGACCAATTAGATAAGAATTTGTTAGATAGCAAAGAGTAGCTTGAGGCCCTACGGCAGTCATGTAGTATACCCCGTAGTGTGGGAATGCGCTTGGTGCATTATCAAGAATTGCCCTCTGAGCCGCCTAAGGGTCATGTTATGTTCTATACCCAGATATTAATGACCTTAGGAGTGAAGTTACCTTTGCACCCGTGGTTGCAAATGATGCTATCTTTCATTGGATATGCGCCTGGGCAACTCAACCCTGTTTTTGGGATACCTTGATCGGGTTTTATATTATTTGGATGGAGTATGGGTTAAGTGAGCCTTCCTTCCGTTAATGGTGCTACTGTGCATGTCGGAGTGAGAGATAGCGTATTGTCTTTGGTAAGAAAAAGGAGCACTGCACTTGGAAAAACCGTTAGTGCTTCCTTTATAATGATTGGGAGCATGCGAGGGGTGTCACACCTGAGCGACGTGTTCTTAACCACTTCCAGGCTGTAGGTTGTAATGTATCCATTGTTCGCATTGTTTGCTATTTGTCGTGATTTCTTCTTGCTTCTAACATTTTTTTTATGCAGTGACGCAAAGCACCATCAAATTGTTCGGACGGAAGCTGGCTGATGTAGAGAAGGTGTTAAGGGTGCCTAAAGAGAATAGACATTTGGGCAAGCTACGACCTTTGTTTCAAAAGTACGGTTTCCAGCCTCTAGTGCAGGAGTGCCAAAGATGAGCAAGTAAATTGTATCTTTCATTTCGCCCCCTCTTTATTTTACAAAGCTGTATTCCTTACTTTGATTTTTCTTGTTTAGTGGAGGAGGTGAGCAAGAAAGGGGAGACTAGCACCAAGAAAGGGAAAGCACCCATGTTAGTTCATGTATATGACATTTTGTTTCACAAGGGAGCTCGTAAGCACTGGCTGAGGCCAGCCCCTAAACCTAAGTCGTAAGATAAGGTCCTCAAGATTGCTGCTTTGAAGAAAGCTGAAGTTGAGGCCATCGGGTGTGCTGTTGCCATAGTTGCAGGGGAAGAGAGGGTACTATTGCCTTCTTTTCCTACCATCGATCCCATCTTTCCTCCGACCATGGTGTCCACTGGCCAAGATGGTGGCTCTAGCTGCAGCCGCAAGAGGAAGTACAAAGAAGAGGTTGGCAACATCCATTGGAAAGACTTGAAAGTTGCCATACAACCAAATAGTTTTAGTATGTCAATAATTGCCTGGCAGAACGTCGATCCACTGTTGAGGAGCTTGGTGAGCCGCTGGCTGAGAACGAATCAGATCATGACCGGATGATAAGGCTATCTTCTTATGTAAGTGTTACTCTATCATTTCCTTACTTTCTCCCCTCTTTTTCTAGTAGTGACAATCATCTTGTCATGTAGGTCATGACTGAGTACGACGACAGACTACAAGAGGTCTAGAAATACAAGGCAAAGTTTAAAGAGAATAAGCAGCTCGTGAATGATGCCCAGAAGACAAGCAAAGCTCTAGCTGAGGTCATCCGACTCAAGGATGAAAACCTTGAGAGTTTGAAGAGGTGGAATGGTCAAAATTTGAGGCTTAAGCAACAGTTGGAGGTGACTAAGAAGTAGTTAGAGACAACTATCCTCGAGGTTTCCAAGGTTCAAGGGGAGTTGGATATTGCCTTCGTTGAGGTGCCTGAGCTGAAGAGGAGCATCCCGATTGAGAGGAAAGCTGCTGTGCAGGAGTTTTTATGGTCCCCGGCTTTTCATGATGCTTCTAAAGCTCACTGCCTTTGGGCGGCTAATTTTGAGAAAATGAAATTGATGGCCGTCCTTGAGCGTTACGACAATGGAATCATTATCCGAAAGTACCGTGAAGAGAGGAGAAGCACCAACAAAGAGGTGAAAACTTTGTCCTCGCAGTTGATCCTAGTAGTGAGGATGACTCTGATAATAAGACCAATATTGATGAGCAATCTCTGGGGAGTGAGGATAATCCTGGAGATGCTGAAGATGGTGGTGATGGCGATGGAGTTAGAACACAAAGTGATGTTGTCAGGGGTTCGGCCTCAGATGAGGAGGACTGGTAGTGCCCCTTTTTTGTGATGCTGTTAAGGGTTCGGCCTCAGATTAGGAGGACTAGTAGTGCCCCTTTTTTTCTGCACGTACTAATTTGTTTTTGTATGACATGTATTAAATTATGAGCTTGAGTGCTTTGGTGTTTATGGATGTTTGTCACATTGCACCCTTTGTTTTGGTGTTAATTGCCAAGTGTATGTACTATCATTGATGAATTCTTGGCTATGCTTGAACAAATCCTTTGTTTGGATATAAGCCATAACTTGGGTATGATTGAACGAATATACCGTGAAGCTATTCGTTTAATTGTATAGTCTTGTTGACAAATACTTAAACTTTATTTCATGTTGGAAGCATTCGTGTTAAAGCTTCAAATCTGAGCGTTTCAATGATAGAGATGAAAGAGAGTGAGGACCAAGTTGTTTGAATCACCTTTTTATTTAATTGATGCCAAATGGCCTTCATTACATAGGATGCCGACCAGCTGTAGCTCAACGCTTGTACAGTGTGAGTCTACTTGTAATAGTATTTCAAGTGATCAGCATTCCATGGATGGCCAAGGGTCTTGCCCTATGAGCTTCTAAGCTTATAGGAGCCAGGGTGACTGATGCCAATAACTTCAAACGGTCCATCCCAATTTGGGCTGAGTGTGCATTCACTCGGGACTCTGTCGCAAAGTAATCTTTTCTTTAATACCCAGTCCCCTACTTTGAAAGAGCGAGGTTTAACCCTGGAGTCATAGTAGTTGGAAATGCACTGCTTGTAAGCGACATTCATCAAGTGAGCCTGATTTCTGTGTTCCTCGACTAGATCCAAGTTGAGGGTGAGTTATTTATCATTTTCACTTTGCTTGTAATTCTGGACTAGGTATGTTGCTTGCTCAAGCTCAACTGGGACAACTGCCTCTGTGCCAAAAGCGAGTGAGAATGGTGTTTCTCCTGTTGAAGTTCGATATGAAGTGCGGTATGACCAAAGAACTAAAGGCATAAGTTCTGGCCAACAACCTTTAGCCTTGTCCAAGTTGGTCTTCAAAGTGCGCTTGATTATTTTGTTGATGGCCTCAACTTGTCTATTAGCCTGAGGATGAGCTGGGGAGGTGAAGCATAGATTGATGTTGAACTTAAAGCAGAAAGTCTTGAACCTCTTGTTGTCAAACTGTCGCCCATTGTCAGTGATTATAGCATTGGGAATGCCAAATCTGCAAAGAATGTTCTTCCATACGAAGTCCTCTATCTTTGCCTCAGTAATGGTTACCAAGGGTTCTACTTCGGCCCACTTTGTGAAGTAGTCAACCGCAACGATTACATAACGAACCTTGCCCTTCCCCTCAGGCATTGGGCCAATCAGATCGAGTTCCCATTGTGCGAAGGGCCAAGGGCTGATCATAAGAGTGAGAGGCTCAGGAGGGGAGTGGGGAATGGTTGCATAACGTTGGTACTTGTCACATGAGCGGGATACTTTGATGGCATCTTGGTGGAATGTTGGCCAGTAGTCTCCTTGGCGAAAAGCCTTGTGTGACAGAGACCAAGATCCGGCATGATCTTCGTAGACTCCCTCATGTATCTCTTGAAGGACAATTTCCGCCTCAGCAGGCGTAAGACACTTTAAGTATGGCAAGTTAAAACCTCACTTATAGAGTTGGTCATTTATGATCAGGTAGCGAGTAGACTTGTATCAAATTTGTTTGGCTTGGATTTTATCGTTTGGAAGTATGCCATGAGCAAGGAATTTATAAATCGGGGTGATCCAACTATCCCCTTGTTGTAAGTTGCACACTTCCATGACCATGGTGCTTGGTGCTGCTAATAATTCGACATGAATTTTTCTTCTAATCTTGTCTTCCACTGCTGAGGCGAGGTGAGCTAGGGCGTTGTTTGGCTTGGATTTTATCGTTTGGAAGTATGCCATGAGCAAGGAATTTATAAATCGGGGTGATCCAACTATCCCCTTGTTGTAAGTTGCACACTTCCATGACCATGGTGCTTGGTGCTGCTAATAATTCGACATGAATTTTTCTTCTAATCTTGTCTTCCACTGCTGAGGCGAGGTGAGCTAGGGCGTCTGCATGACTGTTCGCGGCTCGAGAGACTTGAGTGATCTGGTACTTGAAGTGCTTGAGCAAAAGTTGCGTTTGCACAAGATATGCTGCCATTGAGTTATCCTTAGCATCAAAGTTATTCATGACCTGGTTAACCACCAATTGGGAATCATTGAAGATATCAATTTGTTTAACTCTAAGGTGTTTGGCCAAACGCAAGCCTGCCAATAGGGCTTTATACTCGGCCTCATTGTTTGATGCTTTGAATTTGAAGCGAAGTGCATACTCTATTGCCACTTTGTTTGGGGTGATAAGAACAAGTCCTGCTCCACAGCCATGTTGGTTGGATGAGCCATTAACATACAAAGTCCATACTGGGAATGTTGGTTCTGCCTCCCGAGCTTCCGAGGTTAACAGAGTCAGTGCCTCAAGTGTAGGAGAAATGTTGGCAGGATATGTGAATTTGGTGATGAAATCTGCAACTTCTTGGCCCTTTTCAGCTGGCTTTGGTTGGTAAGAGATGTCAAACTCACCCAGTGTTATCGCCCACTTAATCATTCGTCTCGAAGTATCAGGACTTTGGAGTATTTGTCGAAGAGGATGATTGGTAAGCACGACAATGGAGTGTGCTTGGAAGTAAGGGCGAAGCTTTCGAGCAGACATGACCAATGCTAGAGCTAGTTTTTCAATGTTAGAGTACCGTGTCTCTGCATCTTGCAATGCCTTGTTGGCATAGTAGACGGGTCGTTCGACATTGCCATTTCTTCGAATGAGAACGAAACTAATTGCTGAAGGCGAAACAGATAAATAGATAATGAGAATGTCGCCAACCTCGAGTTTGGAGAGTATGAGAGCTTTACTCATGTACTCCTTGAGGTTCTTGAATGATTTGGCACACTCATCAGTCCATGTAATGTACTTCTTACTTCCTTTAAGTGCTTTGAAGAAAAGAGCACATTGTTTGTAGCCTTAGAGATAAACTTAGTCAAGGTTGCCACTTTGCCAGTAAGGCTTTGGATGTCCTTTGAAGTTACTGGTTCTTTCATATCGAGGATTGCTTTGATCATCTCAGGATTAGCTTCAATGCCTCGTTGGCTAATCATGAAGCCCAAGAATTTGCTAGAGCCCACGCTGAATGCACATTTGTTGGGTTTCAACCTCATTTAATACTTTTTTAGTATGGTGAAGGTTTCAGATAAGTTAGTGATGTGTTGGTCAGCATGTTTGCTTTTGACTAGCATATCATCAACATAAACTTCCATAGTCTTCCCAATCTGTTCGGCGAACATTGAATTGACTAGTCTCTGATAAGTCGCCCCTGCATTCTTTAGGCCAAATGGCATGACTTTATAGCAATATAGTCCCCTGTCAGTAGTGAAGGCTGTGTGTTCTTGGTCTGAAGGGTTTATGAGGATTTGGTTGTACCCTAAGTAAGCATCTATGAAGCTCAAGAGTTCACACCCTGCCGTTAAGTCGATAAGTCTGTCAATGAGAGGGAGAGGAAAACTGTCCTTAGGACATCCTTTGTTTAGGTCAGTATAGTCGACACACATTCTCCATAAGACCTTTTGAAGCAGGAGACTTTCCTTGGTTGGAGTTTTCTTGACAGGGACAACATTTGCTACCAAGTTGGGTAATTAACTTCGCGAACAAAACCTATGTCTCTGAGTTTCTCCACATCTGCCTTCATTCCTCATATCGTTCTACATCTTAAGATCTTCGCTTCTGTCTCACTAGCTTGGTCTTGGGATCAATACTCAAGCGATGACAGATGATATCGGGAGAGATGCCTGGCATGTCCTCATATGACCAAGCGAAGACTTTAGTGTTCTCTTGCAAAAAAGAGATTAGTGCCAATCGGATTGGTGGTGACAGGGTGGTGCCAATCTTCACTATGTGATCCAGATAGTCTTTGGAGATAGAAACATTCTCCAACTCTTCAGCAGGTTGCGCTTGCTGGGTGAAAGAGTCATCTCGTGGATCGTCCGGTTGATCATTGCCATTACGAAGGGCCAAGTTGGCCTCATCTAGGTTAGTTTTTGTGACTTGGCCATGTATAGAGAGGCTTTCCTTGGGCACAGGCAGATGTTGTTGCTTAACTGAAGTGTTGTAACATAACCACGCACTAAGTTGATCTCCTCTGAAGTAACTATTGCCATAGTGGGTTGGAAATTTCATCAACAACATATGTGTAGATACCATGGCCTTGAGATCATTAATGCCTGTGTGCCCAAATATGATATTGTATGCTATTGGGCAGTCAACCACTAGGAAGTTAGTGGTAATGGTAGCTTTGTAAGGGCCTGTACCAATGGTAAAGGGTAAGTGTATGCTCCCAAAGGGCTGCATGATATCACCGGAGAAACTTATCAGAGGAGAAATCGAGCGATCGAGTAAGTGTTCAGCCACATTGAGTGCCTTAAAAGCTTCAGCGAACATGATATTGACCGAAGCTCCCGTATCTACAAGGATTCGTCGAACATCAAAGTTAGCTATGTGAGCTTCAACGATCAGTGGGTCGTTATGAGGGTAAATGATACCTCTTTCTTCCTCAGGGTAGAAACATATTGGATCATAGTCAGGCTTTTGATACTTGCCCCCTCTAATGTCTTCCATATGAAACACCTGGTGGCCAGGTTTCAAAGTTCGTTCATTGTTTTTCATGGCCTTATTGGAAGATTCAGATATGGGAGTGCCACCGCTTATGGAATATATCACATTCACTTGGTGTTGGCTACGATTATCCCTTAGAGGGTGAAGGAGGAATTGATCAATTTTTCCTTCGCGTTCCAAAGCTTCGATATGGTCACGGAGGGTAAAGCACTTCTCGCCTTTATGATCGTTATGTTCGTGGTAACAGCAAAACACACATGTGTTCCTTGTGGGCTTGTAATACGGCGGCCTCGGTTTTAGCTTCAGCATCAGGTGAGCTATACTGGGGTAAATAGCCTCATATGTGGTGTTCAAAGGTGTGTATGTCTCATACCTTGGGGTGGCGTCTGTCCTGACACGTGTTTGGTCCACTGCATTGACTACCTGGGGGCGGCTATTGTCATGATAGTGCCCTTGACTTTTTTTACTGAAATGAGAGTGATGGGGATGGAAATCATTCCTTTTGTCTTGAGGTTGATACGTCTGCCGATTTGGCGAAGGATTACGCAAGGCATGAGGAGGTACCCCTGCTGTTTGGAAGGTACAGTCTTCTCATTTGGGTGGGTTTAGCTTCCACTCCCCACTTGCTGATAAGGGATGGTTGTAGTGGGTTTCTCTTGGTATGTCCTTGCCTCGGCAGAGGCATGGTTGTAAGCCTGCGCCATCACTTCAGAGTAAGTCTTCCAAGTGTTGGCATTGATCATATACTTGAAGAAACAGTCTCGTAAGCCTGTCGTGAAGGCTTTGAGGGCAGTCTTGTTATCTGCCTCGACACAACGAGAATACTCATAGCTGAAGCGACCGGCATACTTACGTAATGGCTCGTCATGGTTCTGGCAAATAGTGTATAAGTCATCTGCAGAGTGCAAGCGATCGGTCTACAAACTGTGTTGAGAAACAAACAGTTTCCTCAAATGAGTCTACTGTCTCAGGTAGGAGATGATAATACCAATTTAGAGCTCTGCTAGAGAGGGTCGAGGGGAAGAGAAGACATCGTTCTTCGTCAGTATGCATCTGGTATGCCATGGTGGACTCAAAGAGGTTGAGGTGTTCAATCGGGTCTTCCCTCCCAGTATAGAGTTGCAAACCGAGCTTCTGCTTTGTCTTCCCTTGAAGGGGGTGTCGAGGATCCTCCTTGTAAGAGGGCCAGGCCTAGGTTGGTTCTAATCAGGTATCTCAGCTTGTCGTTCGGCCTTCAATTTGTTTACTTCTTCAAGGAGTTGTAGGACAAGGGTCTTGGATGGAGTCGTGTACCACTGGGGTTTTCTTTCGTAAATCTCCATCGCCTCTTAGAGGTAGGAAAGTTTGATCAAGAGCATGTGATTTTTCTTTGGACTCGCCGTACTGACTTCTAGGGTATGTCTGTCGAAACATCTCTAAGTCCCTTATACCTTCATGTTTCTCTAGGACTTGCTGCCCCTTCCCCAAATTGGTAGTCAGCCTGGGCCGTGGTAGGGGACCGAGTCTCTTAGAAACCTTTAGGTCATTGATCTGTGAGATTACGTGGATGGGGTCATCTCGACGTTGCTTCAAGAAGTCTCGGCAGTTGTGATAAACAGCTTTCGATCATTCTGCCCCTTCTGCAAGGAGGTGCCTTCCCCCACTTTTCATGCTTCGGGTTGAAGCAACTGGGTTGAGAGAAGTCTCAAGCTGATTATCACATTGATGGGTAGCTCGATCCCTATCAGGGATACCCATGTTGGATATCGGTGACCCTCTGTGTTGGGGGGCATTCAGATGATTGTTGACTTCTGTAGGGACAACAAGCTCGTGTGTTTGAGCCTTCTTAGCCTCGCGAAGCAACTCAAAGAGCTTCTCATATTGCTTTTAGAGGATCTCATTCTTCATTGCTATCTTGCTGTTCTGAGCTTCAAGCTCATCGACTGTAGATTGAAGGGCAACCTTCTTTCCTTCTTTCTTTTGTTACTTAGCACTAGGTGGAAGATGGGTGTCGTTCCACGTGCTGTGGCCTCCTTCGCTTCCCATGTTAGAGAGGGATGCCTGATCAAATGAGAGTGTACGAACTACGGAAACCAGCTTGACAAAGCTAGAGAGAGTAGGAATAAGTGTCGATTCCCACAGACGATGCCAAATGTTGATGCACAAAATCAGTGAGGACTTTGGTACAACAGAAAGTGTTAGGTGTGTGACCTTCGCTAGATTGCTTCGGTCACTAGTGCAAATAAGAATGTAAAGATATAGAAGCAGGGAAGGAAACATAAGATGTACATGGTTCACCCAAATTGGTTACGTTCACGGAGTAGAGGAGTTCTCATTAATTGTGAAGGGTTCACATAAGTACATAGGTTCAAGCTCTCATTTTGTGAGTTCTAATGAATGATTTCGTACAAATGACATTCGGAATTATTGCGGGAGAATGATCCCTATTTATAGAAGAGTTTCTAGCTTTGTTCTCACATTGACCCGTGTTATGCTGTGATTGGCCTCTGATGTTGACACGTGTCGTGCTGTGATTGGCCTCTGACGTTGACATGTGTCGCATTGTGATTGGCCTCCTGATTTTAGGGAAACTCTTGTGGGTCCTTGACGGTAAAATGTTGACCGGTGCTTAGTAGTTTTGGGGTTGGTCAAGTATGGTACAAACAAGAACCAAAACTACTTTCTTGATTTTTCAAAAAACCAAAAACCAAAAACCAAAAACTAAAAACAAAAAACAAAATGGTTATCAAAAGTCCCTTAGATGTGCAACATTGGTTTTTATTCGCTCCTTGCTCCTTGGGGTGTCTTGCTCTTTAAGGTTGCGTTTGTTGCACCAGACTATTTCGGACTGGACTAGCTTCAAGGACTAACCTGGAAACAGGATAAAAATAGTGAAGTGTTTGGTGCAGTGCCAGACTAAGTGTCGGACTAAAATATTGGCCCAATTTTTTTGTTAATAGGAGAACAGGAAATCAAGAAAGAAATGCAACGCCACATTGAGCCAAATTCATTGTTTTCAATTTTTAGGATTGCAATCGATATGATATCAAAAGGTCCAGAACTCCAGAATTAAAACCCAAAATAAACAAAATTAAACCCAAATAAATAAAGAAATTTAACATCAAAACTAAACCCATAACTGGAAACGATGATGGGCAGTGTAAAACACACATTGTATATTCCTTTGAGAAAGAAACTTTGAGGCCCTAACAAAATTAACCCAGAACTCAAAATTAAAACAAAAAAAAAAGGAAATGAAAGAAATTAACATCAAAATTAAACCCAGAACTCCACACTGCAACGCCAAATCCATATAAGTTTTCCTACCACCAAACAAAATTAACCCATAACTCCAGAACTCATTAAACCAGAACTCCAGAAGGTCCAAGAATGCTCTAGAGTGTGGGACTGCAGAGCTATTCATTTCGGTGGATTCGACGACACCGAATCTTAGTTGTCAACGATCTCTTCTTCTTCAAGCTCGTCGTCGTCCTTCCTCGACGACACCATATCTTGGTTGCACAAAGATGAAGGTGGGTCACCGCCGACGGCCTGGCCATGGTGACGGCTCTGCAGAAAAAGGCAGAGCGTTGAGGGACTGGGGGGTTTAGCAAGCGAAAATGAGGATTGGATGTCGACCTGGTTTCCTTCTCCTAGTCCTTGCTAATACCAAGAGAAAGCATGTGATTAGGTTAAGAGCTTTAGCGAAACATGCAGGGACTCGTAGTCGAGGTGAGTCCCATTTATTTTAGTCCCACAACCCACCAAACGTAGAATTATAGTCTTACTTAAGGTAGTCCAAGCCAATCCCTCCTAAGGAGGTATAATAGTCCTTGATGAGCATTGGCTCAGTGAACACGTTTGGTCTATCAACTATTATCAAATTAGACTCTGTGCCATCTCTTTCCCCCAAAGTAAAGCGCATAACCTTTGAAACCTCATCTGTTGTCAGCCTCTTTGCTCCAGCTTGAGGTCGACGGTAGCCTAGCTCTCCCCTTCTCGTCCTCATCTATCTTCCTCGTCTGTCCACCCTATATTTTCATCCCTTTCGCCTATCTCTTCTTGTTTTTCGCCCCTTTTCCTCTTTCATTTTCTCCACCCTTATTTTCTTTCTTTCTTTCTTCCATTCTTTCCCTCTTTGTCCTCCCGATTTCCCCATCTCTTTTTTTTCCTCCAGCTCTACCACATTTTTTCCCTTCCAAGCCACCATGGTTGGAGATTTAGTTTTTCTATTTATGCTTTTAGCGTTCCTTTGCTTTCTGTTTGAGCTTTTTGTGGCTCGGGTTGCTCTGAGCTTGGTCTCAGTATTCCCTGAGTTTATCTCAGATTTGTTTTCTTTGCCTTGTTCCTCTCCAATGATCGCTCCTCACCGTGAATCTCCTACCATCTACCCTTGCTTCTTCACAGTATTTAAAGTGTTTTTTTTGCAATATTTGGTAGTATTATGAGAGTGTTTCTAGCGCGGGTAGCCTGCTTACCCCCATTTTCTGTTCATCCTTTTGGTTCTTTGGCCCTTTTTCCGGGTGGTGGTGACGGATCCGCGATGGTGATGCAGCTGTGTTGATGGAGGTGGCTGTCTATGGTTTTCGATTTGGTTGCTGCTATAGGCTGCTCACTTTGGGCCATTCTCATTGTAATTTTCGTTTATGGCGTTGGGCTTTTGCTTGGCTTTTTTGGACTCTCTTTTAGAGTTGTCTTGACCTTGTATTAGCTTTCTCTTTAATGAAATTTACTTTGTTTGTCCAAAAAAAAAAAACTATTATCAAATTAATATAGGTGAAATTCAACCAAAACAACTCTCCTCTTCGTGAGAGTTCCTTCTCCCCTTGTAAGAGTTTGTTTTTAACTGCTTCATCCCTATTCCGTCGCCAGCCCTGGCTGTGTCCAGGGTCGATGGCTGTCTCCCGTTTCTCTTTTTCTTCTTTTATTTTCTGTATGATCGTTGGCCTACTTTTTGTCCCCGTTGTTTCAGCTTAATCTACCTACACTCCTAGCTCTGATCCCCACTTCTTCCAGTCTCAGTTCCCCTTCACATCCTTCTTTCTCTTCCTTCACCATTCTATCCATCAAATCTTGCTCTATTATTCCTCTGTCTCACTCAATTTGGGTTATGCAGATCATTTTTCTTCATGCGACTTGTTGTGACCTCTCAAAAGGTGCGTACAGCTTCGGCTTCGGTGGAAACACCACCACCTTCCATGTGTATGCCTTTCTTGGCATTGTTTCTGGTGGGATCTCCTTCCCTATGGTTTCCTTTAATAAGTGGCTCAGACCACAATCTATGGCTCAGATCTCTTTGGGGCTTGATGGAGGCAGGTTGAAGCTCTCTTTTCCACCTCTTATGGGACATTGGTTGGCTGGATCTCTAGTATTTTCTGGGGATGGAGGTGCACGATGGTGGGTTTCGGTCAAAGGCGGTGGTGGAGTAGGCTGCTTCCGCTTGTTGTCTTTTTTTTGTTTTCTTGTTTGGGCCCAATTCTCTGTTTGGGCTTTGTTTTGCTTAGAGGCCTTATTTTTATTTTGTGTTGGACTTGTAATTGACCCTCCTATTTTGTAATAGTTGTTGGGTTGTGAATGAAGTCACATTTGTCCAAAAAAAAATTAATATAGGTGATAAATTTGCCACTTAATATTATGGTCTAGTGGTATTCCTCTTCACTTGTATGTGAGAGGTATTAGGTTTGATTCTCACCAAAGGTTAATTTGAACCATATTCTTGTTAGCCATTGTGAGGTTTAGCCTATTCTCCCACCCCTTAGTGTAGATCGTTTGTTAAAAAAAATATATATGTGATAAGTTTACAAGCTATATATTTCACACCTCTCATTAACACTCTCAAAAAAAATTGAACAATGAAATAAATGGAGTAACTGTTGAAATATAAGTGTGTGTGCTGGAGAAGTAGAAGTATAAGTGTTTGTATTTCTGTATTTAAATGTGAGCCATTGGATTATATACCAATTGGACAGCTGAGATGTAATCTTAGTTTAAGTAATGTATGTTGCCATCTATATCTATCTTATAAGGTAGATTACATGAATGGTGGAGATTGAATTGTGTAGAGAGGCTCTCTCTCTCTCTTCCCAACGGTTATATCCTCGCACATGTCTTGTGTGCTGAGTATGAATGAATGAGAAGTTTTGTTAGCTCAGCTTTGAATATTCTTTATACATTCATCTGTGTTTGTTAGAGACATTTCATCTTCTTCTTGATTCATCTCTGTAAAACGAGGTCATATTCCTCTTATTCTAAGAAAAGTGCTCAATAATAAAAAAAGTGCTCAAGGTGTTCAGTAGCTAAATTTTGCAACTCAGGTTCCTCCTACAACTACTATGTTCTATGTAAGTAATGCAGTTGACAAGAAGTCCATTGAAGATGTATGGTATGTGGATAGTGGTTGTAGTAATCACATGACTAGAAGAGAAGATGTACTGGTTGACATTAACAGAAACATAACTGTCAAAGTAGAAATGGGAACTAGACAGTTGGTTGATGTTATACGAAAAGGAAGTTTGGTAGTGGACACAAAGATGGGAAGAAGGTATATCAAAGAAGTGATGATTGTCTCAGGTCTTAAGGAGAATCTACTAAGTGTAGGGCAGATGATGGAGCACGGGTATTTTCTTATTTTTGGTGATAATAAGGCATAAATTTATGATGATTGTTCTATTTCAAATTTGGTTGCTAAGGTGCCAATGAGAGGAAACAAAAGTTTTCCCTTGAAATTTCAAACAGATTTGCATCTTGCATTAAAAGCAAGTGTAAATGAGTCAACCTTGATCTGGCATAAAAGAATGGGGCACCTGTGTCAATAGTCTGAAGCTCCTACAAGAGAAAGAAATGGTACTTGGATTGCCAGAGATCAAGACCATCAATAAAGTGTGTGAGGGGTGCACTCTTGGGAAACATTGCAGAGATTCTTTTCCAAGAGAGACAACAAGTAGAGATATTGTTCCATTGGAGTTGGTACACACAGATGTTTGTGGACCAATGCAAACCATTACCAAAGCTGGAAATAGGTATTTTCTCACTTTCATATATGATTGTACTCGGATGTGTTGGGTCTATTTTTTAAGATACAAATCAGATGTGTTCAATGTCTTTAAGAAATTCAAGGCCACTGTTGAATTGCAAAGTGGATATAAATTGAATAAGCTTAGAAGTGATCGAGGGGGTGAGTACACATCTATTGAGTTTAACAGATTCTGTGAAGAAATGGGAATGGAAAGGCAATTTACTGTGGCATACTCACCACAGCAGAATGGAGTAGCTGAAAGGAAGAACAGAACTATTGTGGAGATGGCTAAATGTATGATGTTTGAGAAGAATATACCACTGGAGTTTTGGGCTGAGGCAGTCAACACTGCAGTATATGTTCTAAATAGGTGTCTAACTAAGGCTTTAGACAAGAAAACTCCATTTGAAGCTTATAATGGAAGAAAGCCAGGGATCAAGCACTTGAAAGTGTTTGGTTCTTTGTGCTATGCACATGTCCCAGCATAACAAAGACATAAGTTTGATTTGACCAGTACAAAATGTGTGCTTCTGGGGTATGGAAGTTGTGAGAAAGGCTACAAGCTTTACAATATTGACTCGGGAAAAATTATTATTTCCAGAGATGTAGTGTTCAATGAGGAAGCTTGTTGGGACTGGAATGCACAAAAAGAATGCAGTATTTCAATCCCACTTACTGATACTCTCACTGAGAAAGAAAAGGAGACTGGAGGAACAAGGTTTATTCAAGCTGAGATTTCTTAAGATAATGTTGAAACACCAGAAGATAGTGAAGAAACACATGTTGGATCTAATTCAGGTCCACAGAATGTTGATCACACTCCTATGAAATATAAAAGTATTGCAGAAGTATATGAAAGATGCAATCTGTGTATCATTTAGCCTGAAACATTTGAAGATGCTGCTAAGGATGAAGCATGGCAGAAAGCAATGGAGAGTGAAATTGCAATGATAGAAAAGAACAATACCTGGGAGCTAGTTGATAGACTATCTGATAAACCAGTAATTGGTGTCAAATGGGTTTACAAAATCAAGTTGAATCTTGATGGCTCAATTCAGAAAAACAAAGCAAGACTTGTTGTAAAGGGTTACTCTCAAAAGCCTAGTATTGACTTTAATGAGACCTTTGCACCGGTTGCTAGGCTTGACACAATAAGGACATTGATTGCTTTGGCTGCACAGAAAGGGTGGAAATTTTTTCAATTAGATGTGAAGTTTGCGTTTTTAAATGGGGTATTGCATGAAGAAGTATATGTTGATCAACCTTCTGGGTTTGTGATTAAAAACAAGGAAGGTGAGGTTTACAGACTCAAGAAGGCGCTTTATGGCCTTAAGCAAGCTCCAAGAGCTTGGTATGAAGAAATCAATTCCTATTTCACTAAGGTTGGATTTCAGAGAAGTCCTAGTGAAGCAACTTTATATATGAAGACTACCAAATGTAGAATACTTATTGTTTCACTATATGTGGATGATATCATCTACACTGGAAGTTCACAAGATTTGTTGATGGAGTTCAAAACTGAAATGATGAGACAGTATGAAATGACTGATCTTAGATTGTTACATCATTTCTTGGGTCTTGGTGTGATACAAACTAATAATTGCATTTTCTTGCACCAGAAGAAATATGCAAAGACACTATTAGATAAGTTCGGTTTCAAAGATTGTAAATCTGTTGCTACCCCTCTTGTAGTGAATGACAAATTGTCTAAGATGGATGGTAGTGAACAAGCTGATGAGAATTTTTATAGGCAGATAGTTGGGAGTCTGTTATATTTGACTGCAACAAGGCCAGACATTATGTTTGCAGCAAGTTTGTTAGCAAGATTTATGCATGGTCATACTAGAAAACATATGGGAACTGCCAAGAGAGTGCTTAGATACATTCAAGGCACACTTGATTATGGTATAGCATATGAGAAGGGAAATGAAGCAATGCTTATTGGCTACTGTGATAGTGATTGGTCAGAAAGTGAGGATGACATGAAGAGCACATCTGGGTATGCATTTAATCTTGGTTCATGAGTGTTTTCGTGGGCATCAGTCAAGAAGTGTAGTGTTGCACTATCCACTGCATAAGCTGAATATGTTAGTGCAGCAGAAGCCACATGACACACCTCGACCTGAAAGTGGGGCATGCTGGCCGTCACGTGAGCGTGACGTAGCCATGTGCACAGTGTGGAAGCAAGAATCGATATAAGAATACGAATTGATTAAAACCAAACCACTAGCAACCTAGAAGAGATAGTGTGCTAGAGAGATATATTACAATACTTATACAGAACCAGAGCGTACTAAGTCAAAATGCAGCCAAGCATGAATATAAATTCGAATAACACCAAAGGTGTCATACATAAAGAGAAGTTTGTCAGAACTGCCGTACGATCCTTGTTAGCCACCAACGATACTCTAGCTACCTAGTACCTGGAGGGGCGAAAAACAAAACTGAGTGGGTCAGCAAAACAATTCTTTTCAAAACCATTCTTTTCTCAAAAGTATAACCCCTCTCCGTAAAACCTGTATAAATTCCCAAAATAAAAGTATATGCTCATATATATATATTTCTCAAAATCATGCTGAAAAGTGTATGTATGCCATGCCAACGTATCATAACTGAAACTCAATCATAAATCTGTGGAGGTGATCAAATGTCAGGTAATCATCTCGGCCCTCGGCCATATAAATATCTCATAATCAATATCAATAATAAACTCAGCCCTTGGCTTCACATATAGCTCATAATCAACTCATCACATCATATATATATCAATCCTGCACACACATCAATACCACCTCTAGTGGTCTACTCATCATATCATGTATATCATGTAAATATGCTCTAGTGCTACAATCACGTGAAGACTGTACGAATGATTCGCGGGTCACCTACGAGTCGAACCCACTCAAAGGTGGTTTATACAACAGGATTGTGAACCTAACTTGGATCCAAGGCGAGCATGCGGTGCGGGGGGTGAACAACACGTGAAAGACTGTAACTTTGGGCGGGAGCACTACTATCAATGTGCAGGTATATGAGCTCTAATCATATCACATCATTCGTTCTCAACATAACCAGTAATTTAACTTACCTAACACTTACCTATGCGTCAGCAGCACCATCGTACATAAATGCAATTACTAATGCATCAATATAATATATGAATACTTTGCATGGCATTTCAAATCACATAAACGTTCATTTTCATTTTCTGGGAAAAATAGTAATATATAGGTATATACGGAAAATAGCTGCCCACTCACTGATAGGTCGCTTGGTCGTAGCCCTCACGTCTAGCCTGGCTACGCTTGTCCTCAGGATAAGTCTCACCTATATGAGAATTTACTAAAAATACGTTATTTAAGCACATATATACAACTACAGAAATAACTTTTCATACAAAGCTCAATTTTGGCATACGAACATACCAACGCGACCTACTCGACGTCACGGACGTCGACATATTTTTAGAAAAAATTTAGGATGCGCCACGCACCCCCACGCGCCGTGGGTGGCATGGGTCTACGCGCCCCCACGAGCCCTTCTTCTTCCTTGGCTCGCCGGCCTGGTTTCGCCGGCGCCGGAAAATGTCGCCGGTTTCTGGGTTAGTTTCAAATCGTCTTACTTCCTAATTTCTTCACCATTTTAGCTCATTTTTCTTCCTACATGCTCAAAATTAAGAGTGGAACAAATCTATACCTTCAAAAACCTCGAAAAAGGTCTGAAATATTGTCGGCCAAAATCTCAAAAACCGGCCAACTTCGTTCTGTGCTATCTCGACGTCCCAACTTAGCAAACGATGGTCTCCGAGCCTCTAGAGGTCCTAACAAAGCTCCCTATAAGCTTAGATTGTCCTAAAAATCAACCATAATAAAGTTCATGAACAGTGCCCATTTTCGGTGCTTGATTTTCGATGTGAAAACGATGAAGTTCATACCTGAAATGGGTGTCACTGTGCTCACAAGGACCTCAGGAGTCGAATGGTGGTCTTGGTGTCTACAATCTGTGAAGTTTAAGGGGGTTTTGGTGGTCGTCCGTACGTGAGAAGAAGAGAGAGAGAAAGGTTTCGAGAGTGAAGAGAGAGAAAGTGACTGAGAGAGGAGAGATGGATAGTATCTAAGAGTAGAGAGGGAAAGAGATGCCACGAGTGAGAGAGAGTGATAAGGGATTGTGTGGTTCAAAAGCCACCAATCTAAAACAATAATTCCTTTGTTTTTCATTGGCCCCAAAAACTTAGTAAATTATGCAATTGGCCAAATCTTTAAACTCATGCATAAATACACACCCGTCACTCAAGGGCATATAAGTCATTTCACATTGTCAATATGGATTTTTTGGGACGGGTTGTCACACCATAGCACAAGCAATTTGGTTGAGGTTTGTTCTCTCGGATTTTGGTGAAGAATAGGTTAAGCCAACTACAATCTTATGTGACAATACATCAGTTATAGCCATAACCAAGAACCCCGTGCATCATCATAAAACAAGGCATATAAACAGGAGATTTCATTTCATTCGGGATGCATTACAAGATGGAGAAATCGATTTACTGTACTGCAAGACAGAGGAACAAGTTGCAAATATTTTCACTAAGGCTTTGGCCAGAGATAGATTTGAACTTCTGAGATAGAAGCTTGGAGTAATCTCAGCACAACACTTAGAAGAGAGTGTTGAAATATAAGTGTGTGTGCTGGAGAAGTAGAAGTATAAGTGTTTGTATTTCTATGTTTAAATGTGAGCCATTGGATTATATACCAATTGGACAGCTGAGATGTAATCTTAATTTAAGTAATGTATGTTGCCATCTGTATCTATCTTATAGGATAGATTACATGAATGGTGGAGATTGAATTGTGTAAAACGAGAGGCTCTCTCTTCTCTTCCCAACGGTTATATCCTCGCACATGTCTTGTGTGCTGAGTATGAATGAATGAGAAGTTTTGTTAGCTCAGCTTTGAATATTCTTTATGCATTCATCTGTGTTTGTTAGAGACCTTTCATCTTCTTCTTGATTCATCTCTGTAAAACGAGGTCATATTCCTCTGATTCTAACAGTAACAACTATTTGAGAAAACAACACACACTGATTATTGAATAGAGATTACAATTCTAGTTGTTGAATACATTTCAATAAATAAATAATAGCTCCCAAAATCAAAGATATCTGCTACATAGATATGTAAATGGTCAAAAACATGCTTAGCTAAAAATATAAAAAAAGCTGTGAAGTCAATCGTCCATTATCTCACCAATTTGTAATTATTGGTATTTATTTTGGTTTGGACTTACAACACAAATCAACATTCAATAATACCCTTACTGATTGAGGATTTCCTTTACAGGGAAAAACGAAATTATAAACTTCTTAACTTTCTTAAATAGAAATATCAAAGCATGAGAAAATCCTGCATACAAAGGAAGCTGTATGAGCCCAAATACAGACACAGGAAGAAAGGCAGCAACATAAAGGAGAGACCTTGTCAATTCCTCATCGAGATGAATCAAGAGCACAGCTGTAGCAGTGAACACGAGCATGGTCGTCACTAGCGAGAAGAAAAGAAAGGCAAATCCTAAATGCAGCCTGAGCGGAAGAGATTGATGGAAGTTTTTGTACTCAAACGGAGATGTCAATATCGAGAGAAACGTGACGAGAGAAGATAATGAGCTGATGAGCGAGACAACGTCTGTGATGATAAAGGTAGTGAAGAAAGGAGAATGTCGAAGAACAGGGGCACCGCCTGAACTGTAACCCCCGGGAGCAGTGTAGGCGGCTGCAAAGACCACAGTGGCCACTAGAGCTGCCACGGCCGAGCATGACTGAGCAGTGCCTCTTATCCATGTTTGTGCCGACTGAAGAAGCTTTGCATGCTCACTATTGAAGAGCTCCTCCGCTGTCATACCCATGTTGTTGCGGTGCATCATGTAATGAGGAGGCATTATCTTTCTCACGCGCTACCAACAAATTGGTAAAACTAACTATTAATGTATGAATTAACCATTTCAATTCTTAGTCTAGCATATTTTTGTTTCCAATATGAATAAAAGGAAGGCTCATTATTTTTATTTTTTTTTAATTTTAATTTTTGATGGGAAGACTCATTAGATTTTAGGTGGCTCATATTAACTGTAGAATATATTCAATTAATTATTTACAACAAAATTATGTAATTTCCCATAATTTTGATAATTCAAATTAAACTATGTTTGCCCAAGATGAATAATAGTTCATTCAAACTGAGAGAATGTTTCTCAAGTTCTCATTCTGTAGTTTATATGTAGATGAATTTAATGTTAAAATATTACTTGTATAAAAAACCGTGAAAGAGAATATAACTACGTAGTTTATATGTAAATGAATTTAATGTTAAAATATCACTTGTATAAAAAACCGTGAAAGAGAATATAACTAAGGCCAGAGTCACTCACCACCATCCAACGTAATTCTTCTTGCAATTGCAATGCAGGACCACTTACACTTTGAGTGTCTGGAGAGTAATATGTCATATCTGCAGCTCGATGCAATATGGTATTTCCATCACTGTCAATCCTCCAAGTTAACCTCGACGTTATTGATCTGCTTCTCTTCACAAGCCTAAATATCTGCAACTGACGGTGCTTAATCGACATATGCAAAATGTTTTGTTGATTGCCGATATCGTGCGCCTCAACCGCCTGAGGATGTACTTCAAACATCTTTTTCACGAGAGGTAATATTCCGGTGCTAGTTGCTATAAGCAGTGGGGTGTAGTTATAAATAGTATATTTTTTTGTTTCTCTTCCATCACCACCAATAGCAGCACTATCTTTCTGTAAGGACACCAACGAAACTGTCTTGTCTTTCTCTGTTTTCTTACTTTCTACCCACGAATAGTCTTTCTCTACGAGCAGATGAGTGAGTTCCGATAGTGATTTTTCATTTTTTATTTGCTTCACGATCGGAAGCGCTCGAGGCCATCCTGTGTATGATTGATCATGCATATATAGGATTAAAATTAACAATATAGTTAACTTTGTTTTCACCTGTTGAAGTACAACACCAGCCCAAAGAATAAAGTCTAGCCCATGATAAAGAACCAAAGGAAAATCCATGCAAATGCTAGAAACTTCTTGCATGGACATGTCGGTGGATCACTAGCTAGAAAGATCTAGCTATTTGTATAATTGTGAGGTTCTCATGCAAAGTCCATGTCGGTGGGCTAATTGTAGAAAAGCCTAGAACAATGCTAGGATGAAATAAGTCCATTCCACCGACTTCGAAAGTCGGTTTGGCAAGTCTATAAATATGTAATGGTGTAATGCAAGTAAGAACCAAGCAAGTAATCAAGCAAGTAAGCAACCAAGTGAGAGTTAGAAGTAAGAGTAGTCTTGTAGGAGTGTGAGTGATCTAGAGTTTGTCTCTAGAAAGTAAGAGAGAGTGTCATTGCTTCTAAGTATGTCTTTGAGAGTTTTTGAATGTTGTAATATTTTGTGAGTGTAATACAAATAATTTATTTACTTGTGTTGTCTCTCCAACACTTGTGTTAGAGTTGTGTACTCTAAATTTTTTCCTCAACATCACCATCATGATGCATAGTGTTTTTCTTTTCTTTCTCTTTACCGGATTTTTATGGTTAAGGTTGTACCGGGACCCCATCATGTTCCATATTTTAAGGCTTAAGTGGTTTACCAAAACAAAAAAAGGCTTAAGTGAAAAGAACTTAAAATAATTTTGGAAAGGAGATCTCATTTTTGTATCACATTTGTTTGTTATTCAATGTGACAAGTGGTGTATACATGTCATGTTAATTAATGAATTTCTCTCATTACATGCATCACTCGCCACATGAGATGGTACCCTAATAATTTTTGGTCTTTAGTTTTCATTTTTTTTAATTTTTAGTTCTCTAATAATTTTTTTTGTCTTTCCTTATCTATTTTCTACATCTCTTCCCATCCTTCCTTCACTATTCTATTTCCCACATTTCTGTGTTGGTCTCATCTATTTCTAATGCAATGAAAACTAAAAACTCAATAAATAAATGATTAGTAAAGGGCTAGTAACGCTTTCTAACTAGAGCTTCTCCAATGAGTTCCTTGCTAAAATTTAGCGATAGTTAAAAAAATTTCATATTCAATCCTCTAGTAGCTCTTAAATCTGGGAAAGGAAAAAGAAGCTCCTAATGACTCTAGCATTAATTACTACTATGCAAGTAGTATTTGAAACTAAAATTAATTTCTATTGTTTCATAGTCTTTATAATCAAAATAGGGACTATGATTGGAGAGGATGAACACATATGAACATGTTTTGTTAGAATATGGAGAAATTTTTAGTTGTGACGGGAACACAGATGGTACATCACGTGTTTTTATGTAAGTGGTGGAAAATTTTAATTTTTAAGTTATTAACATTTTAACACATATATCTCATCATTTATATGGGGACACATGGTGTACCACCTCGTATAACAGTCACACTGAGCATAAGTGTAGGTGTATACTGGTTAGTCGTTTTAGTTTAAATTAGTTTAGAAAATACTTATTGGAATTGACTGTCCTAGTTAATAAAGGATTAAAACTAGGAATTGATCCTAAATTACTCACTTGTATTAAAAATGGGAGGCAATCTTGGTTTCCTACAAAGATTCTAATGGGAGAATTGCAGAGATATATTGTTTGTCAATATAAATAGTAGTCACTGCACTCACAAAAAAATACTCTCATTATATTGGACCAAAGACATTGTTTGATTGAGTAGTGTGTATCTAGCAAAGAGAAGAAACTTACCATTGAAGTCGACTACAACTTCATCTTCTTTGATTTGTAAAGGTCAGATTTATTCTTACATGTTCATCATTTAGTCTATATAATTAAGAATTGAACAAAGCATACAATTCATAGGAGCAAAACAATAAAAGACAATAATATATTACGTTCGATTTATTATATTCGAGGTTTGAGATTTATTTACTTGTGAGCGTCTTCGACAAGCAAGCTGTGGGAAGCTGTGGAATCCATCTGCTCTCTATATCACCGTCCCCATTAACATTATCATCTTCAGAGAGGCCTGAATAATATATGTAATTAAGATAGAAAGGGAAGCAGAAATATGATCTCATCCTAAATTCTATTCTTGCACTCCATTAGCAGGAGTAAAACAACTGTTTTTACTAGAGTACAGGTAATTAGTATAGTTAAAGTGTTGTGAAATTGTTTAATCCGAATATCATGTACACTTCATTACATACTAGCTGCTAGATTAAAGTCCTCTGTTATATATGCATGTGGAATGAAGCTACGGAAAACATTAGAGAGAAATGGAGTTTTTATTTTTTTTTATGTTTTTAATTATTGTTATTTACTATACACATTATTGTATTTAATGTAAGCGGGGGAAATAATTGAGAGTTTATATCGATGCGGTATACAATTCCTCTTCTCTTAAATAATAGTATAGACACGTACATTTATGAATAAGCATCTTCCATAAACTTTTGCGATGGTAAACTTGGAAGGCAGATGGCATCTGGGCTAGCAATTGAAGGCTTGTGAAACCATGGTCTTCCCTTCTTTTTGCAAGACATGGGTACTTTTTCAGTAACCAAACAGCAGTTTCTGCATTATATATGAAAAGTGGAAACAAAAAAGAAGAAAGAATGTTAATCAAACAACTAAATGACTTATTATCGCAATTTAGCTGATTTTTACGAAAGTAAATATTATGATAGCCTCTTGCCACACATCTACCCGTGTGTCAATTGGTTATTTAATATTTTATTCTTTTATTAAAAAATTGTATTTACATGTTTTTTCAATAAAAATAAAAATAGATACGTCAAAAACTACCCTCCTGTGCGTGAGATAATTTCATTTTGGATTTTACAGTTTTGTCTCTTAGGCATTCCATAGTGAGCCGAAAAAAGTGAGTGTGATACTACTATATTGGACTCATATAGAATCATACTCTTGTAATGGACGGGAAAATTTGAGTGTGAGGCTAATATATTGAACTCACACTAGTGTGGGCCATAGTGTTATAGGTATCAAACTCAGGTTGTCTGATTCATATATTTAGGTTGCCTTATTACTAATTAAATTACATTCTTTGAAAATTTAAAGAGAAGAGGGGCATTTTTCAAAAGTACACAAAAATGACACTTGCGCAAACTCTAGACCACCACCCCACCACAAATATAAACAAGCCCAACTATATATATTAATTACTGTCTAACTTCGATGAATAATGCTATTTTGAATGTTGAGAGAGAGAGAGACCAAAATGTTGGTTAATGACAGCGATATGAAGAACGGACATGCGATCAACGAATCTGGTTAAGTGTTGCTCTATATTCACATCTTGTATGTTGAAAAAGTCGACCAACTTTGTGTGACCGTAAGAAGCTGCCCTGTAGAACGGCGTTTCTCCTAACTTGTTCTCAATCTCCACAATACGTCTAGAGCTAGCATCAACATCCGGCTCATACTCATTGTCTTGGTCAGCATCCCGTCTAGCAATTAGCTCTCTCCTAGTTCGGTTATCGTGGCTTACCAACAGCATCGCGGCTTTCAGGTTTCCCGACGCCGCCACCTCGTGGAGGATGGTGTTCCCGTGGCTATTCTCCAGCACCAAGGCATTCCGTAAATTCCGAGGGTCGTCGTTGGTCGCAGTCGTCACAAGTGAAATCAAGAATTCAAGCACGTCGCTCCGCCCGGCAAAGGCTACGACGTGAAGTACAGTGTCGTCGTTCGTTGTCAATGGACTGAATACCTCTTCCCAGTTTCCCTTATAGTACTGTTTCAGGCGTTCCCAGTTGTCGTACATGGCCCATTGATATGGCCTTTTTGTTCGACTCAGTGCCTCTCCCTCTTTTTCTATTTTCTCATCATTTTCTCTCTGTTTCTTCAACCTCTCCATCTCTCTCTCTTCCATCTCTCTCTCTCTCTCTCTCTCTCTCTCTCTCTCTCTCTCTCTCTCTCGTACAGTTTACAAAGTGATAGTACTGCATGTGACTCATTTGCTTCATTGATAGTCCCTATTCTGGCCTTTTTTCTGTACAATCGTCACCATCAGGCTAGATGGTAAGCTGCACATAGGTACGTTGCTTAATCAGGAAACAAAGTTAAAGAACAACTGCAAAGTACGATTATTAAATATGCAATTTTCATCAAAGAATTAGATGCTTTCAAACTATATAATTTCAGACGTTGCTTCAAGAAACAAAGTTAAAGAACAACTGCAAAGTACGATTATTAAATATGCAATTTTCATCAAAGAATTAGATGCTTTCAAACTATATAATTTCAGACGTTGCTTAATCAAGAAACAAAGTTAAAGAACAACTGCAAAGTTCTCTACGATTATTAAATATGCAATTTTCATCAAAGAATTAGATACTTTCAAACTATATAATGTCAAAAGCTGAAAAATGAGAGTTTTGAAAAGATTCAAAATTACCAGCTGTTTCTTCCCAGCCTTATGGTAAAGTGTGTTAGCATTGATCCTCATGGTTTCGGTTTTGAAGGCGGGTATCGCAGAGAAAGAAGATAAGTAATTATGATTCAAACCCAAAAAGAAGATTAGAAGTGAAGAAAAGTAAGAAAAAAACATAGCTAGCTTTGCTTTGTTTCCTTGAGAAGTTGAAAAAAAGGTGACAAAAATCTTCGTTTGCTTCGTTTCTTTTTCTTTTAGTTCTTGCTTTTTTAGTAGAGAGATCAAAATTTTAAACTAAATTTGCAAACCAAATAATATGTCACTAATAGGAAATAATCACGGTAATCAAAACTTAAGTAATAATCCAAATCATCACCATCCACAACATCATTTGGTTTACAAAATTTGGTTTGGAAATTTGGTCTCCCTAGCATTACCCTTAATTTTTTTAGGGGAGGATGATATTCTAGTCTTTAGTGTTGGCCACGATAAATTTTTCAGTGTGTCCGAGTCTAAGGTTGCCGGAGGAAATCTTAATTGAGTGAAAAAGTAATTAATCAAGGTTAATTTTGTTGACTTTTTGTATATTCCTATAATATCGGATTATTAATTTAGCATGATTTTATGTAAATTAGTTCTTTCCATGTCGTAAAAATAGGAAAAAACTTAGCTATGCGCGATATCATTGCCGCGTCTTAGCTATGTTTGGTGCGCCGTTGACCAACGAGCGACTATCGTCGTTGCTGACTATAGATTAGCAAGCGACTGTTGTCATTGCTATTCCTCCTTGAATTCAAAACGAACAACAAGCAACGTGTGTCGTTGCTGCCCAGATTTCTTTGAAATCAGTTTCAATCAGAAACCAGGCCCGGCCCAGGCCCAGTGCCATAGGGGCAACTGTCCAGGGCCCAAAACTGAAAAGGGCACCCAAAAAATTAACCCAAATAACTAGGTATAAAAAAAAGGAAAGTCCAGAGCCCAAGAAAGATGAAAAAAGGGCCCAGTACAAAAAAATAAATAAATAAAAACACATTAAAAGGACCACTCGGTCCATGTTTTGGGCATCACCATAGTCTGAAATATTGATAATATCGACAAAATATCAAGGATATTTCGGTTTTTTCGAATCACGGATATTTCGGAACATATCCATGTACATATCGTACAAATATCGACAATATCGGAAAATATCGATGTCGATAATTTCGCTCACACTTCCGCAATATTTTGTCAAAATATCGGTGTAATATTGCTAAAATATCGAAAATATCGATGTAAAGGAAGGGAAAAAAAAAGGAAAAAGAAGAAGAAAAAAAAGGAAAAAAGGGAGGAAAAAAAACACAAAGGGGATTTGAACCCCTCCCTTTTACTCCTCCAACACCTTAACCACCGTATATCACTTATGTTTTAGTAATAATATGCTAAAATATTTATATTTATATGAGTGGCATGTTAACAATTACATGCAAAACTATTTTGGGGATTTATCATTTGATGAATACTCTTCACAATAAACTTACTCTATACATAGAGATGATGAAGATAGTGAAAAATTTGAACCTCATAGGAAATTTATGTGGTACTAAATCACTCATGTATCTTACCATGCAATGTATAAAGTGTAAAATATTGTAGTAAATCATTATATATAAATGATTATGGTGTGTTTAATCTTTTTTTCATTAATTACAACATATTTTCTACACTCACAGTGTTTGCCAGCTCGCTGTATAATTAACTTAAATCAGTTAAATCCATCATGTAATGCATTTCCTTCTAATTTTTTTTATAAACTAATAGATAATTGACTAAATAAACATTCTCCAAAGTTTCAATAAAAATTTCCAAGTTTTTCTTACAATTTCCGTGGTTTTTATTCAATTTTTATCGATATCGATAATATCTCGATATTTCCATGTTTTTGGACTACCGATATTTCCGATATCATCGATATTTTAGACCATGGGCATCACAACCAACCAAAATAAATAAATAAATAACAAAAGAACATTAAAGGGACCACTCGGTCCCCACTAACCCTAATTCCCATACCCCTTTCCCAATATCCCCACCCCACTTCCCCCACTTCCCTCCTGCCGTCCTTGACCTTGACCCCTTTTCAACTGCAAGCTGCTGCAGCACAGGAGGTCCTTGTCCCTCCTCCTCAGCTCAGCGCCAACTCCAAGCCCATTCAATATTGGGCATTGGCTGCTGCAAGTGCAAGAGCATTCACTCACCACCAACCCTTTTGAGTTTTGAGGTAAACTAATTTTTAAAATTTGAATTATCAATTCATAATTTAATATAAAATTTTGTAAGTGAAGTGACATAGAATTATATGATAATTGATGTATAGAATTGTTGTTGTTGATGAATTGAATTCTTGACTAATTGAATTATTTGATTTCATTTCAAACCCAATTTTTAGGTTCAATTTTTATAATATGTTAGACTATGTGTTAGTGTTTTTATAATATATAATATGTATTGGAATGATAATTTTGATAGGAAATTTTTGTTATATCATGTGTAGGTAATTTTTGCAAACAAATTATCGAAGCCTTGTCTTTTAGGAAACAACTCTCTGGTAATATGAAAAGGAAAAAAAAGGCAAATGATAAGGAAATTGCCGAAAGTTTAAGAGGATCTCTTAATAAATTTTTCTCCACAAAGAATGAGTCAGTTGAAAATTTGAGAGAAAATGATGTTGGTGAAGAGTCACAAAATGTTGTTGGGGAGTCTCATGATCATGAAAATGGTAGTGATTTAAAAAAAAATGTTGGTGATGAGTCTCAAGACCATGAAAATAGTGGTGATGTGGATTTAAATGTTGATGGTGATCATATTGGTGTAGAGGAAAATATTGAATCTCTTGAACCTATTTTCCATTTCCGTTGTATATTTTCTCAAGTAATATAATTTCGGCGTGAGGGCCTAACCCCCCAGCTTCGACTGGGTTCCAGCCCTCATTAAATATATTTTTTTTAAACATATGTTTCTGTATTAAAAAAGTTCACATTTTGAGCTTTCGCACTGGGCACCCAAAAACTCAGGACCGGTTCTGTCAGAAACCCATAACCTAATCATCAGTTTGCCGTTGAGTCTGCTGCCCACCAGCGCACCGGTGCACACACACCAAACCTGAACCACCGACCCTCTGTTGACATCACCATTGTAATCACATGGCTGCCTAGAACAACCGCCTGCACTGCCTACATCCCGTCGACCCAGATCGTCTTCGACCTCGACCCGACTGCATCCAACTGCTGCAACCCAGTCGACCAGACATGTTGCCTCACATCGTCACAATCCGACCAGTTGTTGTAGCAGACAACGAACGCATCGCAGCCATTGCGCCGGAAAACGTGACCCACTGATCCATTCTTGCACGCGTTCTCACAGAAGAAAAAAAAGACAAAGAAAGAAAAAGAAAGAAAAAAAAAATAATAATATTGTTTGTTAAAAAAAAGGAAAAGAAAAAAAAGATAAAGAAAAAGAAAAAGAAAATATTTGAAATTTTTTTTCTGGCCTAGTGACTTGCCTGAGCTTGGTTTGATTGCAAATTTGGGCCTTATCCATCACTCTCTCGGGTTGCACCCAACCCACTTAGCGCAACGACATCAGAGACTCATTTCCATCCGAATCAATCTAACCGAACAAGACAGGAGAGTATGACCAATTGTAAGGCTTTACAAGTTTGTCCATCTGTTATGAATAATATGTGGATAATTGATTCTAGTGCTACTGAACATACGACTTGTGATTCTAGATAAGTACAAGCCTTAAAACCGTCCACCAAAACTTTCGTGAGTGTTGCCAACAGTAATGTTGCCTCTATTATAATTTGTTATCTATTGCTCAAATAATTGTCGCCCAACATTGTCTTGTGATTTTTTGGCCTTTTTGTGTGTTTTTAAGGACATTCATACTCGCAAGAAGATTGGTTATGGTGTTAGAAAGGGGAGGCTCTACTACTTGGAGCCGACATCGAACAGTACCCAAATGTTAACTCAAGTACTTGTCGTGGAAGGATCTCAAGATGACAGGAATAAAGTTTCGGAGGTTTGGTTGTGGCATCGTCGCCTTGGACATGTTTTTTTTATGGAGGTTGTTTCCTAGCCTATTTGTTAAGCATGATGTGTCTAGCTTTAAATGTTGTGTTTGTGAACTGTCTAAGAGTCATCGTACTTCATTTCCATCAAATTTGAATAAAAGTTAGACAAATAACTTTGCAGGAATATATATGCAAGGATGTTTTGGCAATTCATCATCATCTGGTACATCTCAAGAATCATCTAGCAATTCTGAAGGTATGATTTTCCCTACAGGAGGGACAATCATAAGGGTACTAAATGGTGTCTCTACTTTTAGTATGCTATTTCCACAACAAAGTCTTTATATGCCTTCTTCTAGCTCATATCATACGGGTCCATATCCTTATATTCCATCACCATAATGATTTCCACAATAGTTTCCTCCAAAAATGGGAAATCAATATAGTACTCTAGAGCCTCCATACTCAGGTTTGTCTCAACTTCAACAGGAGCAATTTCCTAATCTTTCAAATAATTATGGCTTTGTGGGACAAAATGGTGTTCCAAGGCAATTTTCTAGTTCTATTGTAACTACAGGAACTCAAATGGGAATGGAAATTACAGAGGCTCAAATGAAAATGGAAATTACAGGAATTCAAATGGTTCTAATGGCAGAGGTCAACTTTTGGTGGTAAGCAAAATGGTGGTTCATGGCAATCATGGTCTAGGAGTATTGAGACTAGATCACAAATTGTATTAGAATGTCAGATTTTTTCTGTTTGTACCATACTTGACAAACCCCGAAACTACTAAGCACCGGTCAACATTATACCGTCAAGGACCCACGAGTTTCCCTCCAACCAAGAGGCCAATCACAACGCGACACATGTCAACATCAAAGGCCAATCGCATCACGACACGTGTTAACATCATAGGCCAATCACAACATGACACGTGTCAATGTCAGAACAAAGCTAGAAACTTTCTTCTATAAATAGGGATCATTCTCCCACAATAATCCCTAATGTCATTTGTACTAAACTATTCACTAGAACTCACAAAAGGAGAGCTTGAACCTATATATTGGTGTAAACCCTTCACAATTAATGAGAACTCCTATACTATGTGGACGTAGCCAATCTGGGTGAACCACGTACATCTTATGTTTGCTTCCTTGCCTCTACGTCTTTACATAATTATCCACACTGGTGATCGGAGCAATCTAGCGAAGGTCACAAACCTGACACTTTCTGCTGTACCAAAGTCCTTACCGATTTTGTGCATCAACATTTGGTGTCGTCTGTGGGAATCGACACTTATTCCTACTCTCTTCAGCTTTGTCAAACTAGTTTCCACAGTTCGTACACTCTCATTTGATCAGGCATCTCTCTCCAACATGGGAAGTGAAGGAAGCCACAGCACACAGAACGACACTCTTCTTGCACCTAGTGCGAAGCAACGAAAGAATGAAGGAAAGAGATTTGTTCTTCAAGCTAAAGTCAATGAGCTAAAAGCTCAGAACAACAAGATAGCAATGAAGAATGAGGTCCTCCAGGAGCAATATGAGAAGCTCTTCGAGATGCTTCACGAGGCTACGCAGGCTCAAACACACGAGCCCGTTGCCCCTGTTGAAGTCAACAATCATCTGAATGCCCCCCCCCAAATGCGAAAGGTCACCGATATCCAACAGGGATATCCCTAATAGAGGGCGAGCTACCCATCAAGGTGTCAATCAACACGAGACTTCTCTCAACCCAGCTGCTTCAACCCAAAGCAGGAGAAGTGGAGGAATGCACTTCCTGGTAGAGGGAGCAGAATGATCGAAAGCTGTTTATCGCGACTATCGGGACTTCCTGAAGCAACGTCGAGAGAACCCTATCCACATAAGCTCAAAGATCAATGACCCAAGGGTCTCTGACAGATTCGGTCCCTTACCAAGGCCCAGGCCAACTACCAATCTGGGGAAGTGATCGGATCATATTTATATATACTTTACATCAAATTCACTTATCTTTTCTTAGTTAGTTCCTTATTTTTATGAGCTTTTTACTTTGTTTTTGTGTTTTATAAGAATTTATCTAGCAAAGAAAATAAAAATAGAATAAGTGAAATTTTAAGTGCCTAATTCGTCAAAACTATCTTACTCACTTATTTTCTTTGTTTATGTTTTCGATTCGGATTGGAGTGATTGTAATTGGGTTGGTTTATTTTATTTGAAAAATAAAATAAAAACAGAAATACAAAGGTGGAGGGCAGCGTTTAAAGGCAGCAAAGCTGCTTTGGTGGAAGGATAGAGTGGGTCGGTGCAAAAGAAAATAAAAAGCATTCAACGAGGGGGACTAATCTGCCATTATTTGGCACGAAAGTGGAGCAGCTGAAGAGATAAAAAGCAGAGAATAAGAGGAAGCCAGCTTGCAAAGCATAGAAAGAAATAAAGGGAAAAGAAGAAGAGAACGTGGGGTGTGGAAGAAAAGGTAGAAACATAAGCTGCATTTGGCAGCGTTTAAAAAATAATAAAGGGCAGCTGGGGTTAGCGCACCACAGGGAGGATTATAAGAAAGAAGGTGGCCTTGGCATACGCGAGAGCTGCCTTAGCGAGCAGCGAGAAAAGAAAAATAAATAAATAAATAAATAAACCAAAGGCTGCCTTGAAAGGCAGCGGACAGAGAGGAGGATAGGAACAGGCTGCCTCGGGGCAGCTGGGAGAAGACACGGCCAGAGGTGCGCAGACTTGGAGGAGGCGCAAGCCTCGGGGTGGAAAAGCACGGAAATCAGGAGAGAGCTGCCCTCGAGGGCAGCAGCGAGCAGCCAATAGAGAGAGCTTGAAAAACAGAAGCCAGCAAGAAGCACTTGGCAGGAGCTCGCTGAAGGGAGAAGGATGCGCGTTGACGGGGAGGATAGAACCGAGAGCTGCCAATCTCGGGGCAGACAATCAAGCAGTGCACCAAGGCAGCCATGCAGCGAAGCAGCTGTGCAGTGCACAAAAGCACTCTCCTCTTTCGGTTAAATCGTTCCAAACTCATGTTTTATTTTTGTTTTAATTTGAGAATAATGTGTAATTAAATTTTAGTAGTTAGGGAATGTTTTGAAGCCCCGAATATGATTGTGAATGTGTTGTGATATTTCGTTTGAATAACTTTTATGAAAGGATGAAAATTGATTCACTACTTATGTCATTGATCAATTCTTTTTGTGTTCCTATGGATGCATACTTAGCGAGCATATTAAGGATTTTAATGCTATGAATATATTTGTGCCTGCCCTTGTTGAATGAGGACCCACATATGTTCTAGAGTAGCACTTGTTAATTGTGGTTAACATGTGAATCGATTTCTAGGATAAGTAAGACAACGCCAGTACTTACGATGCCTTGTGATGTCTCAAACTCTTTTCATTCTTAATGATTTCTACTTGTTAAATCTATGAACACGCCATTCTAGATTGCATGCTAGGGACTAAGTTAAGTTGAAAACGCCATTCTCTTAACATACTACGTAAGAAAGAGTAATAGGTTGAGTTCTAACATTGAGCCAACTTGAGCATATTCATCCGGAAATAAAAGGAATTTAAATGAAACATAAGATGTTTGCATGATTATTTGGTGGTGGATAACATTTCCCCTAACTCGTTTTTCTTAACTTGTGAATTAAAATCTGTTGGCATTATTTAAAATTTGTTTCTGTTCAGTTTTGTCCGAATTGATTAAAATAGCAAATCAACTCCAAAAATCCCAAAAATTTGTGTGAGCATAGCTCGGTGTGTCTGGTTTATGTGTATAAAATTTCGTTGCATTTGGATAAGTGTAAGTTAGTCTAATAATTAGTATTCGGTGGCTGGTCAGTGGAGACAGCCACCCAATTTTTGTGACATTCTTAAGTATTTGGATAAAACAATTTTCTGCAGGAAAGACCCTTATTTTCATATGCTACAATCGACAAATTTTAGTGTTAATAAGGAAAATCAATAGGATTATTGCGTGCTACTTTTGTGGTGCGTTATAAATTCCTATCAGGAAGGGGCAACAGGTCCTAGAGAAACATGAGGGTATAGGGGACTCGGAGGTGTTCCGACAGACATACCCTAGAAGTCAGTATGACGAGTCCAAGGAAAAATCACATGCTTTTGATCAAACTTTCCTACTTCCAAGAAGCAATGGAGATTCACGAAAGAAAGCTCTAGTGGTACATGAATCCACTCAGGACCCCCTTGTCCTACAACTCCTTGAGGAAGTAAACAAGTTGAAGGTCGAACGACGAGCTGAGATACCTGATTGGAACCAACCTAGGCCTGACCCTCTTATAAGGAGGATCCTCGACACCCCCTCCAAGTGAAAACAAAGCAGAAGCTCGGTTTACAACTCTATACCAGGAGGGAAGACCCAATTGAACACCTCAACCTCTTTGAGTCCATCATGGCATACCAAATGTATACTGACGAAGAACAATGTCTTCTCTTCCCCTCCACCCTCTCTAGCGGAGCTCTAAACTGGCATTGTCGTCTCCCACCTGAGACAGTAGACTCATTTGAGGAGTTGAGGAAACTGTTTGTTTCTCAACACATTTTCCAGACCGATTGCTTGCACTCTGCAGATGACTTGTACACTATTTTCCAAAAGCTAGACGAGTCATTACGTAAGTATATCGGCCGCTTCAGCCATGAGTATTCTCGTTGTGCCAAGGCAGATGACAAGATTGCCCTCAAAGCCTTCACCGCAGGCCTACGAGACTGTTTCTTCAAGTACATGATCAATGCCAACACTTGGAAGACTTACTCTGAGGTGATGGCGCAGGCTTACAACCATGCCTCTGCCGAGGCAAGGATATATCAAGGTAAACCCCCTACAACCATCCCTAATCAGCAAGTGGGGAGTGGAAGCAAGATTCACCCAAATGAGAAGACCTCAACCTTCCAAACAGCAGTGGTGCCTCCTCATGCCTTGCGTAATGCTTCGCCAAATTAGTAGACGTATCAATCTCAGGGCAAGAGGAATAATTTCCATCCCCATCACTCTCATTTTAGTAAAAAGAGTAAGGGGCACTATCGCGATAACCAAGGGTATCGCCACGATAATGCCCACCCCTAGGCAGTTAATACAGTGGGCCAAACACGAGGTATGAGACATATACGCCTTTGAACACCACATGCGCGGCTATTTACCCCAGTATAGCTCACCTGATACCGAAGCCAAAGCCGAAACAGCCGATTACAAGTCCACGAAAAGCACGGGCATATTTTGCTGCTACCATGAACATAATGGTCATGACGGCGAGAAATGTATCATCCTCCGCGACCATATCCAAGCTTTGGCACGTGAAGAAAAAATTGATCAATTCTTCCTTCACCCTCCAAGGGATAATCGTAACCAACGCCAAGTGAATGTGATATATTCCATAAGCAGTGGTATTTATACCATATTTAGGGCCTCCGTATTTAAACCTCGTATAAATACTTGGGGGACTCAAATGTAATTATGCAATAACTGAAGGGGCAAATATGTAATTAAGGAGGGAGCCCTTATTCTATAAAATGACCCCCTCTCCTTTCATTTGGGAGGCTAAGTTGAGAGCCAATTTGAGGCTAACAAGGCTAAAATGTTTAGGCTAAGGCTTAGGCCAAGAGAGAGCAACACAAAGCCAAATGGCTCAAAATAGGCCTTCAGCCTTCAGAAATATATCAACAACAGTGTGGACGTAGTCCAAACATTGGGGTGAACCACGATACATCTTGTGTTATTTACTTTCTTGCAAATTCACGGTCGGATTTGTGTTGTACCAAGACCTCTGGTTTTGTGCATCAACATTTGGCGCCGTCTGTGGAAAATCGACACCAAAAGTTACGTCGGTTCCTCCTCAATTTTTCATCACTCCACCTTGAATCTGCAGAAACCAAACCCTCTCTCCATCACACCAAAAGCTTTTATTCAAACTTGCTCCTGCGCAGAAAAGGTTTTCTTTTTTGCATGTCTGCCCATTGGAAAGTAAAAAACCACCACACTTCCTCTGTTGCCGACTCTTCAACACACACCCAACAAAATTTGGCCAATGAGAAAATGGAAAGTCTGAGTGGTAGAAAATAAGTTTCTACGTCTCCATGTGTAGCGCGCAAACTTCTGCAAAAGGACATGTGCAGGCGCAAACTTCTACAGATAAGTCACAAAATGGAGCAGATCAAGGTGACCTTAGAGATCTGGAGCAAGAGGTTCAGCCTTGGTAATCACGGCTACAGATCCATGTTTTGCCACCTCAAGGGCATAGCGGAGCCCGGCAACTCCACTACCAATGACAGCAAAATAAAAAAACTTGGTGGAATCATCTCTCAAGCTCGATGAAGTAATTGTTCTTAAGGTCTTTGAGTTCTCCTTAATTAGAGATGGGGAAAAGTTACATCTTTGGATCTGCAAGAACTTTGATACCCCGTGTGACCATGAAAAGTCTTTCTGTATACATCCACTAAATGCAACACTGGTAATCCAAGAAGTCCTTCTACAACCTTGTCCCTTGATGTCTCTCACTCTACAGTGGAGTCTGCCACTTCCGGCGGGTATACAAGTTGCCATTGCAATCCTCTTATGGGTTTTAGAGATTGTTCTGACCAAGTATTTCAGCCACTCTTTCCTGAATCTGGGCGTTACTGGTTTTCAATGGATGAACCTATAAACCCAATGAGGAGAAGAGAGAAATAAATCTTGCTGGTTCTCTCTCATTCAAAACCAGCAGATCTCGGCAACCACCAGATCCCAGCCACCGTCATCCTTCGAAAACAGTACAACTCCTGTGATTATATCTTGCAGACAGAAAAATTCAGATAAAGCGGACAGAAACATCATGCGAGACGAAATGAAGAAACCTCGGGCATTTAAACGAGTCGCCGCTAAACCCAAGAGGCCAATTCCATCCAACCAACTAAGTAATGAAGACGGCGAAACTCGGCCGAGTCAATGTTCCGAATCGTTAACCGTTGCGGCGGTCAAACCCAAAAAACCCCAATCTCAACCTCAAACCAAATCCGACTCATCATTCCCAATCCCAGACATTCTTCTCGAGAAAATGACCATCTTGCCCTTCTCATTCTTCCAAATCGACGCCCTAGAGCTCGCCCTACGTTTGCTGGGCAAGTTTCTGAGGCGAGAGGATGTTGTTCTTCAGATTACTGAGGAATTCACACTTGTGTGACTGAGCTGAAAAGCTTCCAAGTCAGAAAACGAGTTCACGCTGTGTCTCAAATGCTCAAATACAACCTAATTTCAGTGAGTATCTGCTCGACTTTCCTTGTTTTCCTGCTCGACTCTCCTTGATTTCAGTGAGTATCTTTGGGAGCATCTCCAGTACAACCTCATTTCATGGAACAGTCTCGGATGACTGGTACATTTAGAGAGGAAAATCTTCAGTTCCAGCGTAGGATCCTTGAGAGATCTGGCCTTGGTGACTTAACTTTTCTTCCCGAGACAGTTGCAAAGGTTACAAATCAGAGAACAAAATCAGCAAGCTATGTACAGGAAGAAGAACGACGAAAATCTCGTCGGAGGCTATACCGACGCCGATGATTATTATGTACAGAGGACGTCGTGCGATCTCAACCGTGGGGGAGGCGCTGGGCAACTCAGAAGAAGGAGGTGGAAGAATTTGGTGAAGATGCAATTATTCGCATGTGGGATTTTGACTGTCAAAAGTAGAAATGAAATGATAATCAAGCTGATAGGTTGATTACAGCGAGAAAGTAAGGGCATATTTTGATTACAGAAAAAAAGGAGAGCAGTGAGCGAAGGCAAAGCACATCAGAAAGGAAAGAAAATGTTAGTGTAAGATAATAATTCCACTAGCCAGGCTTTTTCTTAAAGCACGGCATCTAGGATAGTTATCATTACCTATCCTCTGAAGATACATACAGCTCAGAAAAAAGAGAAAAGTGGAGAAAGAGGGGATGCATGCACACGCGGGCATCGTAGACATTATTTTGAATTTTTGCTGGTATATGTACTGTTATCACTATCTGTATCTCCGGTATTGTACCCAGTCCAAAAAAAAAACAAACAAAAAGAGGGGTCATTAATACCCCCAAATTATTCGACAAACTCGCCGCCATTATCACCAACCAGGTGATCAAAGTACATCTAGTACTCCAAAATTATTCGGCAAACTCGACACCATTATCACCAACCAGGTGATCAAAGTACATCCAGTACTCCAAAAATTATTCGGCAAACTCGCCGCTATTACCACCAACCAGGTAATCAAACTACATCTAATACTACAAAATTATTCGGCAAACTCGCCGCCATTATCACCAAACAGGTGATCAAAGTACATCCAGTACTCCAAAAAATTATTCGACAAACTTGCCACTATTATCACCAACCAGGTGATCAAAGGTACAACCCGTCCTCCAAAATTATTCATGAGCATCACTCATGTCAATCACCATCATACATGAGCATCACTCATATCAATCATACATAAACATTCATGAGCATCACTCATGTCAACATCCATGAGCATCATTCATGAGCATCACTCATGTCAAACAAAGCTTCAGAGCTTCAATTACAAAGCCTCAGGGCTACAATTACAAAGCCTCAGGGTTACAATTACAAAGCTTCAAAGCTACAATTACAAAGCCTCAGGGCTACAATTACAAAGCCTCAGGGCTACAATTACAAAGCTTCAGGGCTACAATTACAAAGCCTCAGGGCTACAGTTACAAAGCCTCATGGCTACAATTACAAAGCTACAAAGCTACAAAGCCTCAGGGCTACAATTACAAAGCCTCGGGGCTACAATTACAAAGCCTCAGGGCTACAATTACAAAGCTTCAGGGCGACAATTACAAAGCTTCAGAGCTATAATTACAAAGCTTTCATTACAAAGCTTCAAAGCTACAACGCTTCAAAAACAAAGCTTCAAAGCTTCAGTGCATGGCATACAAAAGCCACCTCCAGCCGAACAACCGCCACTTCGGCCCATACATGGATTGAATTTCAAGTCTTCAGCCAAAAGACTCTCTTGACTAAAGAATTAGGGGACTACAGTACCATATATCGGGCCTCTACATTTGGGCCTCATGAAAAATACTTGGGGGACTTAGCCCATTATTCATGTATTGAGGAGCGAGCCCTTATTCTATAAAAATGACTCCCTCACTTTCATTAGAGAACACTGCCCATTATTCATGTATTAGGAGCGAGCCCTTATTTTATAAAAGGGACTCCTTCACTTTCATTAGAGAGCACCGCCCACCATTTATGTATTGAAGAGCGAGCCCTTATTTTATAAAAGGGACTCCCTCACTTTCATTAGAGAGCACCGCCGTCAGCCGAGCAACTGCTTCGCCACGAGCATCGCCTCTAGTACCATATATTGGGCCTCCACATTTGGGCCTCATGAAAGCATTTGGGGGACTTAACCCATTATTCATGTATTGAAGAGAGAACCCTTATTCTATAAAAGGGACTCCCTCACCTTCATTAGAGAAAGACTCTCAGCCCATTATCATGTATTAAGGAGTGAGCCTTTATTCTATAAAAGGGACTCCCTCACCTTCATTAGAGAAAGACTCTCAGCCCATTATCATGTATTAAGGAGTGAGCCTTTATTCTATAAAATGGACTCCCTCACCTTCATTAGAGAGCATCGCCGTCAGCCGAGCAACCGCCTCTAGCCAAGCAGCCTCACCTACATCACTTCATGTTGAGCACCGCCGCATGTCAAGTACCAATTCTAGACGACCTCTAGTTACTTCGGCCAACACATGGACTGAATTTCAAGTCTCCAGCCAAAAGACTCTCTTGACTGAAGACTTGGGGGACTACTATTTATACCATATTTAGGGCCTCCGTATTTAGACCTGGTATAAATACTCGGGGGACTCAAATGTAATTATGCAATAACTGAAGGGGTAAATATGTAATTAAGGAGGGAGCCCTTATTCTATAAAAGGACCCCCTCCTCTTTCATTTGGGAGGCTAAGTTAAGAGCCAATTTGAGGCTAACAAGGCCAAAATGTTTAGGCCAAGGCTTAGGCCAAGAGAGAGCAACACAAAGCCAAAGAGCTCAAAATAAGCCTTTGGCCTTCAGAAATATATCAACAACAGTGTGGACGTAGCCCAAACATTGGGTGAACCGCGATACATCTTGTGTTATTTACTTTCTTGCAGATTCACAGTCGGATTTGTGTTGTACCAAGACCTCCGATTTTGTGCATCAACAAGTGGCACACCCATATCTGAATCTTCCAACATGTCCATGAAAAACAATGAACGAACGTTGAGGCCTGGCTACCAGGTGTTTCATGTGGAAGACATTAGGGGGCAAGTATCAAAAGCCTTACTAGGATCCAATATGTTTCTACCTTGAGGAAGAAAGAGGTATCATCTACCTTTGTAGGTGAAGCTTTGAAGCTTTGAAGCTTTTATGATGAAGTTTTGTAAATGAAGCTTTTGCAGCTGAAGCTTTGTAAATGAAGCTTTTGAAGCTGAAGCTTTGTAAATGAAGCTGTTGAAGTTGAAACTTTGAAGGTGAAGCTTTGATGGTGAAGCTTTGTAAGTGAAGCTTTGAAGCTTTAAAGCTTTGATGGTGAGGCTTCGTAAGTAAAGCTTTGTAAATGAAGCTTTTGAAGCTGAAGCTTTGTAAATGAAGCTGTTGAAGCTGAAGCTTTGTGAATGAAGCTTTGAAGCTTTGATGGTGAAGCTTTAAGGTGAAGCTTTGAAGGTGAAGCTTTGAAAGTGAAGCTTTGAAGCTTTGATGGTAAGGCTTTGTAGGTGAAGTTTTGTAAATGAAGCTTTTGAAGCTGAAGCTTTGTAAATAAAGCTGTTGAAGCTGAAGCTTTGTAAATGAAGCTTTTGAAGCTGAAGCTTTGTAAATGAAGCTTTTTGAAGCTGAAGCTTTGTAAATGAAGGCTTTTTGAAGCTAAAGCTTTGTAAATGAAGCTTTTAAAGCTGAAGCTTTGTAAATGAAGCTTTGTAAATGAAGCTTTCGAAGCTGGAGCTTTGTAAATGAAGCTTTCGAAGGTAGAGCTCTGTAAATAAAGCTTTCGAAGTTGGAGCTCTGTAAATAAAGCTTTCGAAGTTGGAGCTCTGTAAATGAAGCTTTCGAAGCTAGAGCTCTATAAATGAAGCTTTCGAAGCTGGAGCTCTGTAAATGAAGATTTCAAAGCTGGAGCTCTGTAAATAAAGCTTTCAAAGCTGGAGCTCTGTAAATAAAGCTTTCGAAGCTAAAGCTCTGTAAATGAAGCTTTCAAAGCGGGAGCTCTGTGAATGAAGCTTTCGAAGCTAGAGCTCTGTGAATGAAGCTTTCGAAGCTAGAGCTCTGTAAATGAAGCTTTTGAAGCTGGAGCTGTGTAAATGAAGCTTTCGAAGCTGGAACACTGTAAATGAAGGTTTCGAAGCTGGAGCTCTGTGAATGAAGCTTTCGAAGCTGGAGCTCTATAAATAAAGCTTTCGAAGCTAGAGCTCTGTAAATGAAGCTTTCGAAGCTGGAGCTCTATAAATGAAGCTTTGATGTTGATTGACATGAGTGATGCTCATGAATGTTTATGTTGATTGACATGAGTGATGCTCATGAATGTTGACATGAGTGATGTTCATGAATGTTTATGTATGATTGACATGAGTGATGCTCATGAATGTTTATGTATGATTGACATGAGTGATGCTCATGTATGATGGTGATTGACATGAGTGATGCTCACGAATAATTTTCTGGAGTACGGGTTGTACCTTTCATCACTTGGTTGGTGATAATATTGGCAGGCTGCCGAATAATTTTGGAGTACTGGATGTACTTTTGATCACCTAGTTGGTGGTAATAGCGGCAGGCTGCTGAATAATTTTGGAGTACTGGATGTACCTTTGATCACCTGGTTGGTTTATGCATATGGGGTCTATAAGTTTGTAAACTTTTTTAATCCGTAGCAATGTTGATCAACGGAGCTAGTTGTTCAATAAATTCCTAGATTGATACGTCTGCCGATTTAGCGAATGATTACGTAAGGCATGAGGAGACACTCATGTTGTTTGGAAGGTTGAGGTCTTCTCATTTGGGTGGGTTTGGCTTCCACTCCCTACTTGCTGATAAAGGATGGTTGTAGGGGGTTTCTCTTAGTATGTCCTTGCCTCGGCAGAGGCATGGTTGTAAGCCTGCGCCATCACTTTAGAGTAAGTCTTCCAAGTGTTGGCATTGATCATGTACTTGAAGAAACAGTCTCGTAGGCCTGCCGTGAAGGCTTTGAGGGCAGTCTTGTCATCTGCCTCGGCACAACGAGAATACTCATGGCTAAAGCGACATGCATACTTACGTAATGACTCGTCATGGTTCTGGCGAATAATGTACAAGTCATCTGCAGAGTGCAATCAATCGGTCTGGAAAATGTGTTGAGAAACAGACAGTTTCCTCAACTCGTCAAATGAGTCTACTATCTCATGTAAGAGATGACAATACCAATTTAGAGCTTCGCCAGAAAGGGTCGAGGGGAAGAGACGACATCGTTCTTCGTCAGTATGCATCAAGTATGCCATGGTGGACTCAAAGAGGTTGAGGTGTTCAATCGGGTCTTCCCTCCCGGTATAGAGTTGTAAACCGAGCTTCTGCTTTGTCTTCCCTTGGAGAGGGGTGTCGAGGATCCTCTTTGTAAAAGGGCCAGGCCTAGGTTGGTTTTAATCAAGTATCTCAGCTTGTCGTTCAGCCTTCAATTTGTTTACTTCTTCAAGGAGCTGTAAGACAAGGGGGTCCTGGATGGAGTCGTATACCACTAGGGCTTTCTTTCGTAAATCTCCATCGCCTTTTGGAGGTAAGAAAGTTTGATCAAGAGCATGTGATTTTTCTTTGGACTTGCCATACGGACTTCTAAGGTATGTTTGTCGAAACACCTTTGAGTCCCCTATACCCTCATGTTTCTCTAGGACTTGTTGCCCATTCCCCAAATTGGTAGCTGGCCTAGGCCATGGTAGGGGACCGAGTCTCTCAAAAACCCTTGGGTCATTGATCTTTGCGCTTATGTGGATGGGGTTCTCTTGACGTTGCTTTAGGAAGTCCCGACAGTCGCGGTAAACAGTTTTTGATCCTTCTGTCCCTTCCGCAAGGAGATGCCTTCCTCCACTTCTCATGCCTCGGCTTGAAACAGCTGGGTTGAGAGAAGTCTCATGTTGATTATCACATTGATGGGTAACTCGATCCCTATCAGGGATATCCATGTCGGATATCGGTGACCCTCCGTGTTGGGGAGCATTAAGATGATTGTTGACTTCTGTAGGGGCTACAAGCTCATGTGTTTGAGCATTCTTAGCCTCGTGAAGCATCTCAAAGAGCTTCTCATATTGCTCCTGAATGATCTCATTCTTCAGTGCTATCTTGTTATTCTGAGCCTCCAGCTCATTGACTTTAGCTCGAAGAGCAAACTTATTTAATTCATTCCTTCGCTGCCTCACAATATGCACAAGTGGGGGTGTCATTCTGTGTGTTGTGGCTTCCTTCGCTCCCCATGTTGGAAAGGGATGCCTGGTCAAATGAGAGTGTATGGACTATGGAACCTTCAGATCTACCCGTAATCCCAATCCCACCCATAATCCCTCTCTGCAACCCTCAGATCTTCCCCATCCCAACCCAATCTGATCGCTTTCTCCTTCTCTCTCCGTCCCAATCCCACCCATAATCCCCAACCGAAACGATGTCGTCTCTGCGCTCAGATCTGACCTTCTCCTCCAGAGTCTACCTGGAACCCTACTCCTCAATCGACGACGACCTCCTCGATCGCCTCCCAGACTCCCTCCTCCTCCTCGTCTTCAACAAGATCGGCGACATCAAGGCCCTCGGCCGTTGCTGCATCGTTTCCCGCCGCTTTCACTCCCTCGTCCCCCAGGTCGAAAATGTTGTCGTCTGTGTCTACTGCGTCATCTCCGACGATAATTCCTCCCCCTCCGCCTCCTCGTCTTCCTCCTCCGACAAGTCCCGGACCCCCTTCTCTGCCCTCTTCCGCCTCGTCCTCAGCGGCATTGTCAAGCCTCTGCAGGTGCTCGGCCAGTTCCTGGGACCTAACCGGTGATCCCCGAATGGGTTTCACTCCGTCGATGACCCAGATTCCTCCGCCGTAAGTTTTTCAAGTATTTTTGGGCTCATCTCGCGATATTATCCATAATATCGCGATAGTATCGCTATTATCGATAATATCGCGATATATTTACGATAATTACAGGGATAAGTCACGAAATATCGTCACCTCAAAAAACGATAATATCGGCGATATTTCGCCGATATTATTGATATTTTGGTCATTGGACGTAGCCAATCTGGGTGAACCACGTACATCTTGTGTTTGCTTCCTTGCCCCTACCTCTTTACATAATTATCCACACTGGTGACCAGAGCAATCTAGCGAAGGTCACAAACCTAACACTTTCTGTTGTACCAAAGTCCTTACCGATTTTGTGCATCAACATGTTCTAAATGAGGTCATACTGCCCCTAATTGTTGGAAAAGGTCAACTAATCCTAGTTCTATAGGAAACATTGTGAAATGTCAGATTTGTGGAAAGAAAGGGGGCATTGTGCTATAGACTGTCATCACAAAAACAACTTTGCATATCAAGGTACACCTTATTCTCTTACTTTAACTGCAATGCAAGCTCAAGCTTGACATCCATTTCTTCCCAATGATTCATAGATAGTTGATACAGAGGCATCACATCATATGACAGCTGATATAAACTCTTTGCAATAAGTAACATCATATGAAGACAGTGACAAAATTACAATTGGTAATGGGGAAGATCTGCCAATAAAACATATTGGTTCTGCAAAATTGGAAATGTTACCACACTCTTTAATTATGAGAAGTGTTTTACATGTTCCAACCATAGCTGTTAGTTTGTTATCTGTGAAACAGTTATGCAAAGATCTACTGGTTTATTTGTGATGACTAACTTCTATGTGCATGACAAGGTAACTAAGGTTGTAATCTACCAAGGAAGGAGAATTGATGGAGATTTGTTTCGAATTCCAGTGAAGTTGCTTTCAAAATGAGTAGTAACGGTAACTGATCGGACCATATTTATATACATTTTACATCAAATTTACTCGTCTTTTCTTAGTTAGTTCCTTATATTTTTGAGCTATTTACTTTGTTTTTGTGTTTTATAGAATTTATCTAGCAAATAAAAGAAAAATAGAATAAGTGAAATTTTAAGTGCCAAATTGGTCAAAATTACCTTACTCACTTATTTTCTTTATTTATGTTTTCGATTCGTATTGGAGTGTTTGTAATTGGGTTGGTTTATTTTATTTGAAAAATAAAATAAAAACAGAAATTCAAAGGTGAAAGGATTGGGTCGGTGCAAAAGAAATAAAAGGCAACCAAGTGGAAAGCTCAAAGTGGGATGGCGTGATGATGGTGAGGCAGCTGGAAAGAAATAAAAAATAAAAATAAGCATTCGGTGGAAAGGAGAAAAATTAGTGGAGAACAGCTGCCTTGGGCAGCTGAGGCGAGAAAGAAAGAAAATAATAATAGGGCAGCGTGCAGGTTTAAGAAGACAGAGATAAGAAGAAATTACGGAGGAAGGCTGCCTCGGGGCAGCTGAGGAGGGAGAGAAATCAGAAAGCTCGTGAGGTGCAGCTGGGCTGGCGTTAAGGCCTGGACAGCAGAAAAACAGGAGGTTTGATCCTCGGGGAGAGTGAGCTGCCAATTGGCAGCTTAAGAAAACCAAAACAGCGTGCCAACAGTGGGCAGTCTCGAGGGGAGAAGTAAGCTGCCATTTGGCAGCTTAGGAAGAAAATTAAACAGAAGCATACATATACGGGGGAGCAGGAAATTGGGAGCTCCGGGGGTAGAAAAAGAATAGTCACGGGGTCAAAAAGAGGAGGCGCAAACCAGGGGAAAATTTGCAAAGGCAGCAATTAAAAGCTGCCTCTTGGCAGCCAGAGAGAGGTCAAGCCTCGGGGTGGAAGAGAGGCGCTCAGGCCTCGGTGCAATCAGAAGAAGAAATCAGAGGCGCTGAGGCGCCATTTGGCAGCAGGAAAATCAGTGCCAGTGCCACACGGCGCAAGCAGCAATCAGGCAGAGAGAGTGCTCGCGGGAAGAAATAGCACGGGTCAGGTGCACAGTGCACAGATCCTTGCACATCCTCAATTTGGTTTAATCCTCCAAACTCAGTTTTATTTCTATTTTTAATTTATAAATGATGTATAATTAATTTGTTTTGGCTAGAGGATAATTCAAAGCCATGATTATATTACCAATTTGAATTGATACCTTCAGTTGTGATTTCTGAGTTGTGAATTTAATTTGCTTAAGTGCTTGATTAATAACTTATTTGTGTATGTCGATTAAGAATGCATACTTAATTTACATGCATGAATTTGATGCTAGAATATAAGGGAATTTCACCTAATCGTTATGAACTTATATTCATGAGTAGTGGAGGTTGCTAGTCACAATCGCGTTAAGTAAATTCCTGGCAAACGTATCATGTTGTTCATAGTTACGAATGCCTTGTCAACACTTATGATTTTCATAGAACATAATGATCTTTAATCGTATCTCTATTGTGCTTTTCACGTAGGGAACTTTTGGGGAATAATTTGAGTTGTTGTATGCTGTTCATCCAATTCAATAACATAAGGAAAATCTGAAGGTTAATTTAAGCGTACCTAATTAATTTGGGGTGTTGAGATTTACAATTTATTGAAAGAACAACTGAAAATCAATTTAGGTTGCATATGTGTCATGTGTGGAGAAGAACCCTCTAGCCAATCCGTCGCCCATCCATTCACTCTTATTTTATGTTTTTGTCAATTTTGTAATTTATTTAAGTTTAATTTACGTTTCGTCAAAACCAAACCCCCCCCCCCCATTATTAAATTATATTATTTAGTTAGTTTTCATTAATTTTAATCTTTTAATTCAATTTCCGTCCTTTTCATTTCCTAGTGTTTAATTTGATTGTTTTCATTATTTTGAGTCATTTAAGTGTTTTTCAAGTTTTTAGCCTAATTTTGTGTTTTTGAGTCTTGTTTAATATTTTTAAATTAATTTAGAGTAGATTAGCAATCCCTCCTAATCCCCGGCCTAGAACGATACCTTACTTACATCTATACTACATCTGTCAAAAAGAGGATTAAATTTGTGCGGTTTTAAAATCCCGTCAGTAACACAAGATTATGTGACTTTGGTTGGACAGAGAGTGAAATCTACAGATTGGCATCAAAGATGTGGACATCCCAGCAATGAAGTGTTATCTGCAATGATGAAGCAATCTAATATAGTTAGTTCATTTGATGATAAGCAATATCTATGTTCTTTTTGTATTTCTGGCAAGATGTCTAGGTTAACCTTCATAGATATGAAAGAAACTTGTATTTTTTTCCCTTTCAAAAAGTGCATTCAAATCTTTGTGGTCTTTCACCAGCTAGATCCATAGAAGGATACAAGTCCTAAGTGAATTTTGTTGATGAATTCACTAGATATGTATGGATATTCTCATTGATCAAAAAATAGAAGTCTTTGTAGTTTTTTAGAAGTTCTATAGCTTTCTTCATACTCAGTTCAGTTTTGATATTAAGTGTTTGCAAACTGATGGTGGTGGGGAATATATGAGTCATAGCTTTGATGAATTCTTGAAGAATAAAGGGATTGTACATATAGTGTCTTGTCTATATACCCTTCAGCAAAATGGAATTGTTGAGAGTAAACATATACACATTATAGAGACAGTTATAACATTGACGACAACAGCAACATTGCCTCAAGACTTGTGATTCCATGCTTGAGCACATTCTGTGTTTCTCATAAATAGAATGCTAAGTAAGTATCTAGGAATGCAGTCCCCTTATCAGAGGTTGTTTGGCTCTTATCCACATCTACAGGGTTTAAAGATCTTTGGGACAGCTGTTTATCCCTATATAAGACCATATAATGAAAACAAACTCCAACCTAGATCATCCGTGTGTCTTTCCAGGCTATGTAATGGGATATAAGAGAGTGATCTGTTATCATGTGCAAACCATTAAATTCATCATCTCAAGACATGTAATTCATGATGAAAGTCTTATGCCATACAAATGTAATTCTGGGAATTCTAGAATGCAAGCACAAGTTGAGGCTCAAGAATACAGATCCTTTTTAGCTCCAGTAATAGTTACACTCCCATCACACTCAGTGTCAAGAAATATGCATTATGATATTGTGGATGTTACTTCTTCAGATTCTATAACAACAATTGATATTAGGAATTCAAGTTCTATAATGCAATTTGGTACAGAGTCCTGTTTAGTGCAATCTGCAAATTCTGAAGACAGAAGTGAATTCGAAACAACTCCATCACCTCCATCTACAACCTCAATGTTACCTGTCATAGATCATGCACAATTAGAGGTATTACTTCCACTTGATCCTCAGATACCTTCTGTTCCATCACAAAATAACAACTATGTTCAAATAGTGCAAACCAGATTACAAAACAGGTGCTATTCCGAGAAAACACTATGCAAGCTACTTAGCTTCTTTACCAGAACTGACATCACTTAAGATTGATGAAGAATCTTATACTGGAGGCTTATCTTTTATTGCAAACATTAGTGATGTAGCTGAACCAACTGCATTTTGAAGTGTAACAACAAAATGTGAATGGCAAAAGGCAATGCAGAGGAGTTTGATGCATTAAAAAGGTCAAGGAACTTGGGTGTTAGTTCATCCACCAACTCACAAATCCATAATTGGCAGCAACTTGGTGTATAAATTGAAGAAAAATCCATATGGTTCAATTGCAAGATACAAAGCTCGTTTAGTAGCATAGGGTTATACTTAAGAGTTAGGCTTTGATTAATTTGAGACATTCAACCTTGTTGTGAGACATACCATAGTGAGATTGATTATACCACTTGCAGCCATCATCGATGGGAATTAAGGCATCTTGACATTAAAAATGCATTTTTGCATGGGGATTTAGAGGAAAAGGTTAGGCTTTATGGATCAATCAAAACCTGATCATGCTTGCAAGTTAGTTAAGTCACTCTATAGACTAAAACAGGCTCCAAGAGTCTGGAATGCAAAATTCACAGGTTATCTTCCAGTAATGGGTTTTCAAATGTCACAGTCTGATAACAGCTTGTTTGTTAAATGTGATGGAAATGATGTCATTGCACTACTACTATATGTAGATGACATAATTTTAACAGGGTCAAACTCCACAAAGGTGCAGGCAATAATTCAAGAATTAGGTGATGTGTTTGAACTCAAGGATATAGGGAATTTGTCCTATTTTCTGGGCTTGCAGATTTAGTACAAAGATAATGGTGACATCTTTGTCAACCAATCAAAATATGCAAAAGATTTAATCCATAAGGTAGGAATGGACACATGTAAGCCTACTTCAATTCCTTGTAAGTCACATACTCAACTCTTAGCTTCTGAAGGTGCACCTTTGACTAATCATACTATGTATTGGAGCTTGGTGGGTGCTCTTCAGTACCTCACCTTCACCAGACCTGATTTAGCATATTCAGTGAATGTGGCTTGTCAATATATGATACGGACGAATATTTGGTTTTGTAAAAAAGGATCCTAAGGTATGTTCAAGGTACTACACAGTGTGGATTGACATATTCAGCAGCATCTAACAACTTTATCATAGCTTTCTCACGTTCAGATTGGGCTGTTGATCCAAACACAAGGCGATCTGTTACAGGTTTTGTGGTATATATGGGGTTAAATCCAATCTTATGGCAATCTAAGAAAAATCCTTAGTTTCTAGAAGTTCCACAGAAGCATAATACAAAGCCCTTGATCATTGTGTAGATGTAGTATGGATTCGATTACTTTTAAAAGGCTTACATCAATTTATTTCAAAATCACCTCTACTTCATTGTGACTGTGAAATCCCGCCCCCGTATTTCACTATTTAAATAGTGTATTCCATATTTCGTAGTCACATGGTGTATATATATTTAGAAAATAAAAAGATTTTTCAAAACAAAAAAGTGAAGGGCCTTTTAGTACTCTTAAAAGTAAAGAGGAAGTTTAATAACAATTGATAAAATGAAAGTAATAATATAATTAAAATAAATAAATAAATAAAATAATAAAACAAAAGATAAAAATTAAAAATTAAAAAAAAAAGAAAGGAGGGGGGATGGACGGAAATGAAAGGAGAATGAAGAAGAAGGCTCGGCGAATGGGGAAGAGAAAGGAAAGACAAGGGACCAATGAGGGAGGAAGAAATTAGGGAAAGGAGGGAGGAGAGAAGGAGGGGAAACCGGACCCCCCTTCGACACATATCCCTTGCGACCCGACCGGAACCCATGGCACCAGATGGTTCTCCGGCTAATTTCCGGCGAATTATGCTGAGATACCACCTGGAAAACACTCCATGACCTTCCTTCTACCATTTCCATATCAAATTCAATGAGATTAGGCTCAGAATTGTGAAGAATTGCACCGATGGGTGCGTGGTGGTTCCCTGGCGACAATCCGCCATTCCCGAAGGTAACTCCATCAAACACCACCACCAAAAGGCTCCCCTCAACCATAGGAACAAAGCCCAAACAGTGGAGAGGGCATTGGAGCTAGTATGGAGGTCGAATCGAAGCCCACTATTTCTAGGGTTTCCGGCGGGTTTGAGTGAAATTGGGAGTTTTTTCGGACCAAATTGGCCTTGGTCACAGTTATGAAACTTGCTCTACTCATTGAGATCTACAAATCTGCAAATTTTGGTAATTTTTTAAAATAGTGGAATTTTCCAGCGAGCCGGGGCGGCCGGCTGCTGCGTGCGGCGGCAAGTGGACCGAGACCCCACTTGCCCTTCCTAGACTAATTTGGATACCCCGATTCCATATGTGACGTTTGATTGATGAAATCTCGTCATATGACTATAGTTTTGATAGAGACCGTCATTTGGACATTATATAAATCGACGATCTGACCGTTGGATCATTACCAAACTTTAATACATAATAGTACGTAATATTTGAGGATCATAGGAACTGACAAATTTTGAAAATGATTTACAGATCTTCCCAAATTAGATTTCTAAGTTTGTAAAACCAAACGTTGATAGCAACCTAATTCTAGCAATTGGCGAAGATCCGATTGTTGGATCGTTTCAAAATTTTAGAATATAGTTCTAGAAGATAAATAAGACCCTTGGGAAGTTACGGATCGGAAATCCATGGGCGGATGTTCCAGATTGACTTGTATAGGGTTGTGGACCCCACCGTTGACAGACTTGACTTTTGATCAATAAGTTACATGTTGATCTTAAATATTAAAATTAGTAATACAAGAGGCTACATAGGGATTAGTGGGCCTATATTGGTTAGTGAGTTATCCCAGATAGTAAATACCTCGGCTTGCGTATATGGGACGTCATATTGTGATATATATGTGTGTTTATTTATCTTCTTGATAACATGAATGATATGTATGATAAAGATTATGACAATGTGATCCAAAAATCCTATTAGAAGATTCTGTGGAACCTATATGCTTGTGTGACATATTAGTTGGTGGCTATGAGAAGTTGATGGTGTAGGTGACTACGTTGTAATTTATAGGGGCTGAGGTAGTGGTAGGTTTTGTAAGGGATTTACTGCAACATTTAGCAGTGGTACATGGATGGTCCTACTTGGTATATCCGCGAATGGGGGACCATATGCATTCTACGGGTGATGAGGATTAGATATACCTGGTACATTCGGTAGGTACTATATCCACTTGGATTCCGTTGAGTGATGGTCCTGAATCCCTTCTACTCCGCGATTCCGTTGAGTGATGGTCCAAAATCCCTTTTACTCCGCAATTCCGTTGAATGATGGTCCAGAATCGTATCCACATGGATTCCGTTGAGTGATGGTCCGGAATCCCTTCTACTCCGTGATTCCATTGAGTGATGGTCCAGAATCGTATCCAACTTGGGTTTCATTGAGTGGTTCGTTATGCATTGTACTCTGTGATTCCGTTAAGTGGTCCGAAATCGTATCCTGGTTTGGATTCTGTTGAGTGGTCTGGAATCCCTCTTGGTGTTTTGGTTCCGTTGAGTGATCTGGAACCCGATGTTGATGGATTTCATTGAGTGGTCTGAAATCGCATAATTTGACTTGTTGATTCCTTGGATTTGATTTCAGCTTCAGAGATGTAAGCTTTGGCCGAACTATGTCGCTCTAGCCTTGCATTTCGGCCTATGATATGTGTTATTGATTGATTTGATTGTTGAATGATGTTGGTTGTGATTGTTGTCATTATGATTAGACTTGTTAACCAATGTGGCTAGAGAATAATACTATGCTTCGTTGGTTCTTTGATATGTTACATGTTGTGGATTGAAGTATCATGTTGGAAACATTGTGATTTATATGATGGATGGAATGGAAATCTTGAATGTCATATGGGTTTGTTATGTAGCTCTGGACCTAGTAATTTCTGCTTGTCAAGTTTTAATAAATGATTAAGGAATGCTATGTTTTTCTGCTTGAACGTACTGTGATAAACGTCGAGGTGTAGTGAATGGTGAACTACGAATGGCTTGATCCATTTTTAGGATACGTAGGCAGATGCAGCCATAAAGTATACGAAAATTTCTACGCAATTCGAAGCTTGAGCTATGCTTTGTATATATTTCGGAGGCGGGGTATATTAGATATACGGATACTTGATGACGTCACGTATCAATCCTAGACGTATGTCGGGATCAGGGCATGACAGTGACAACCTATCAGCTCTGGCATTATGTTCTAATCCTGTATTTCACACTCATATCAAACATTTGGACATGGATTTTCACTTCATTAGAGATAGTTCAAAAGAAGGATTTGGTGGTGCAGTACATCTCCACTGAAGATCAAACTACTGACATCCACACTAAGGGTTTACATGGACCAACATTTGTCAAACATTGCTACATCGAGAATACGGCTCGACACACCAAATGTAAGACCATCTCCAACCGATGCTTCAAATTGCCAAATGGACGTGCAATAGTAAAATATAACATCTCATTTCATTCCAATCCATCAGCCAAAAGCTGATGTCATAAGAAGGCTTGGTGAGAGGCGTCAAAAGTCTGCCTCAAAATTCATATGCCAAGTAATTATTTTAATTGTTCTGCACTTAAAAAAAAAACAGAAAAGTAATATAAATATTAATTAAAAAAAACAGAAAAATAATATAAATATTAAAAAAAAATAAAAAACAAAAACCACAGGCCCTCATGCAGTGTGCACTTTTGTTGTTCTGCACTTCCAGTCTACTATAAGTTGTAACAGTGTCATACAACAACAACCCATATGAGAAGCTCGAAAAGATGAAAAAGAATTACCAACTACACTTCTATTTCTTGCCATAATTTCTCTCCTCTATTCACATGCTAATTTGGTGTCGAAGCTGCTCAAGCAGATCGCAAAAGCCTGAAATGCAGACAACGGATACCGGTAATCCATAGTAAACATATCCTTCCCAACTTTACCAAACTGAAGTATGACCTTGTCATGGTCAGACGAGGTTGGCTGTGGCGGTTGAGATGGCGTTGGCGCGCCAGCAGAAGGTGCAGCCGCTATTAACTGAAAGTTTTTGACAGATGCAACTGTCACCCTTCCCCGGAAGTTTAAGCACCAACACTGCAACTGTTCATGCCACCTTGGTGCCTTGTTCCGAAGAATTAATGGTCTTTCCTTTCCATCTTCTTCGCAATGGGCCCCAACTATATCAGAGAATCGTGCACTGCTAAACTCACTTGAATCAACAATTGATTTTGAGAAGGAAATGCTTCGGAATGAGTCCTCAAGGGAGCGTTGGAGAATCTCAGGCTGGCCAGGGACAATGCCACCAGGCTCAAGGGATGCTGCAGGGATTGAGTGCATGGTGCAGTGCATCCTTCGTGGCCCCCGTGTGCCAAGCACATTTAACTCATACGACACCTGTGCGATGTTGTAGCTGCCAGTGGGGAGCTTCGGAGAAACCTTTTTAGAGTAGAACCGACGGCTTCGCCCAGGTGGGGAAAGCTGAGCACTGTTGTAGGGAGGTTGGGTATCATAAATAATAAATTTGGTGCCTAGAAAATTAGACCTGAAAAATATGGGAAAAGGGGAATGGCAGATGAACGTTAATCTAAAGTCTCTAAACCAGATGTAATCAAAATTCCAAGGAGAGGAGAATAAGGACTTTTATATGTCACATATCAGTAAACTGATTTGTTTTTCAATGCTATGAACTGCTAAAATTCAAGAATCATGTCTACCAAATAAGTATAAATTGAAAAAATATGAACTTAGGAAGCACCAATTGTGGACGGCATGCAAAGCAGCAAAGATTATTCAAATGAGTGACAATTAAATGTGAAGTTGATGCATTACTGAATACTAAATAAGGGCCTGAAATAAGTGGGCTGGAATTGAAGGTGTATAGAGAACAGCAAATACATGGGATAGAACTTTTACTTAGAATTGTCAAATATGTGATTTTGCCCCCTAATATAAACAAGTTGATATTCGCAATTAAATTCCTACAGGCGACGCACTGTTAAAGCTTCAAAATATACCCCACGCTAGTAATGTCAAATGAAAATATGCTAGAGAAGATAATCTTAGAACAGTCTTCCTGAGCACATTCATATCATTTTAGTAAATAGAAGACAATCTTACAAGTTCCCTGCCCCAAAACACTTGATAGCAAGAAAACCCTTGCGATTTACTCAAAACTATACTCAGAATGCACTAACTTAAGTGTTATTCATGTTGAAATCTCATTTAAATTTTATGGTATAGCAATGAAATCATAATGCAACGAAAGAAGCAGAAATAGCAAGATGATTTCAATAAGAAAAAAGAACTGCTAATTATAAAGATTAACAGTTAACCATCTTAAAACTCTTTTTCATGTATATTATTCACACAAAACATATTTCTTACATAGTCACTTACTGCAAACCAAAGCAAAGGAACAATATTGAATCACATTGATGAACCCCCATATTAATTCGTTATCAATGCGGCAACATGTGAAAAAGAACAGAAATTAATTTAATTCAGACTAGATCCCTCAAATGTGTGCAATGATTTTAATTCTCGCAGTTTCAATTTCACACCAAAATTTAAAAAATTGTTTGCACAATGACGTTTTCCTTTTTTGGGTATTAAGAATGACACATCTTTTAAGCTTTTAAGTCGTGTACATTATTGGTTTTTTTATAGAGATGCTTATAAATGAATTTCAGCACAGATACGAACAGCTCAAAAGAAAGTTGAAGAAAGCCCACCTCAATTTCCCAATGTACTTGTTGCTTGATCTTGAAATATTATCAGCATCCATGGAGATCACATACTCTGTGCAAGTAGTTCTCCGCGTTCGCTTTGCAGAAAGAAGAAATTTCCCATTTTCAACAAGCAAAGCTGCAAGGGCATGGCATTGATCAAGAGAACAGCCTAAAATAAATGCGAACACACTAAAGCAATCAAGGAAAGATGTTCAAGGTGCTATTCAACCCTTGCTGATAAAGTTTTTGTTACATAAACCCTTTATGAGCGGCGGCAAGCAGGGTAAGGGCAGCAGGTTTACGTTAAAAAGAAACAACACAAAGGGAGAAGTAAATAATTCTTATTGCTGTATAAAGTGGGATAAGTGCACTGTATGTAATATTCATACGGCAATGGTCAACCACTTAGCATTAAAATAAGCTTCAGCCTTGCACATGCTATTAAGCTCAATGAAAAGAACATGTCTTGATACAGGACAGTGTGACTGACATAACCAAGTTAGAAGTTAGAAATTAGAACTAGTGAGGTATCACCAGACCTCTCCGCCTACCTAGGCTTTAGGGCCTTGAATGCACTAGTCATCATAAAATAGGGGCAAGATGCACAAGTAAATGACTTGCAAGAGCAGAATATAATAAAAATACACAGCAGGAGAAGAGATACTAGTAATTTATAAAACCCTGACCACTGCAATATTTATACCGTGATGGCAATGCAAAACCAAAAGATATTCACTAGACTATACACAAAAAGTTTGGAGCTGATCATCCAACCAACCACAGAACAGGAAATGTCAAAGTGAGTGTGGTACAATACATGTGCCAACAAAACCATCTAAAGAGAATCTTACCAGGACTAAGGCAAAGGAAAAGGTGGTAAGTTAAATTAGACTTGTCCCTCTTGATAAAGCACTGGATGGTTCCATCCCGAGATCCTGGCTGTGAAAGGCAAAAATTTCAACAATGTGTCAGCAATCAGATATCATAAATACCATCCTTCTTTTTAGGAAGGCATAAACATTGTACTTCAAAACTTTCTTTATAGGAAGGCATAAACATTGTACTTCAAAATAGAGCATCTAGGTGGATAAACACTGATGCAAATAACTTAAACAGAAACACCACAGTAACTACATTAAACGAAAAATATTTGGGCATTGTTGTCTTTGTCAACAAAGTCCATCATATAAGAAAGAACATAATGTGAACCTCTCACCTGCTTCAAGGCGACCGGGAAGGTAATCTTCCCACAAAATTCAGGACTTCTGACGATTTCCTTGCACATTTCCCTCCATGATCTGCACACAGCAGCACAAGCAACAACATGCTTGCGAGAAGGCCACGTACTCTCACTAGCCTCCAATCTTTTTATTACATCACGCAGCAGTTCAGGAGGTAGGCTAGCCCAACGGCTAGTTTGGATTACCAAAGGCTGGTCATGCGCCTCATGAACTGAACCATGAGATTTCCCCCTGTGATGACCAGGCAGCCTCACATCAAAACTTCGTCTTGATAAACTTCCAAACCCATCCCTTACATCGCGCACTATACTGCGGAATGACATTTACTCCGACGTGCCAACAGACCCAGATGTTAAGTATATTCCACTTCAAGTTGGGCTGGCCCCAAAATTATAAGTGCGGGTTCAGCTGCATATTAATCAAACTTGATTTAAATTCCTGCTGGAATGCTTAACAAAGAAAGCAATAAAAGGAAGAAGACTGACTGAGAAAAGCACAAGGGAAGAAAAGGAGATTCTCACACGACTTAAAGCAGCTAAAGTATCAAACTTTAATCAGTTACATCTTTTGGCAGGTTTTAAAGCTGCTCTTCCACAAACCAAACTACAACTAACTCAAACCAGTTTCAAATCAAAATCCCTATTTGTAATTTGTAAGTATTAACCAAATGAAAAAAAAACCTCAGAAAACAAAACCCAAATTACCAAATATGAACCCAAATGATAGATGTAATCTGAATAAAAAGAAAAAGAGTTCTAAATTTATGTTCACCTAGAAGTTAAACTTAAATCCTTTAACTAAGAGTTAGCTTTATAAGTCACACACACCGTGTATAATAATATATCTAAACATAGAGAGAGAGAGAGAGAGAGCAAACCCTAAAACCACCAAAGTAGAATTCCAAAGACTTGAGTGTGATAGCTTGGCAGTGATCAAAGATACATTGCTTCACAGCTAAGGCTTTCGGAGATCAGTGAACAACTTGCAAGGATGAAACCTTCTAGGAGAGGTCCTGCAAATCCAAATACTACAATCTTAGAAACGAGGAAAAAAATTAACAAATTTAGCTTACAAGCCCCAAATATTGAAGGCAAAAACCATCAAAACATGTTTTTTTTTTTTCTTTTCTGGTTTTCCATTTACTGAACTTAAAAATTAGATGATGTAAAGCCAGAAGAAGCAACAAAAATTATTATGAAAAATATACAAAAATTTTATGAAAAATAAACAAACTGGAGCAGAAAGCACATCAAAATGTGGAGCTGCAAAACCCTTGGATTAAAAAATGAAAATTTAGATGTCATCCATAAGAGATTTACAACCCACCAGCTGAACAAAACCCACATAAATGTTTCAAAGAATTAGACTTCTAAGACCCCTTTGGAGCAACAAAGTAAAAACCCAGAAAACTTTACCTTGCAAATCCAACAACCAGAGAAATGAAACCAGATGGGCCTGGAAATTTTCCCGAGAAACAAACAGAAAAAAACAGGTCCAGGAAGCTAAACAAACATCTGAGACAAGTGATATGATTCAGTACCCCTAAAAGGTACGATCCAAACACCAGATAATCAGAACCAGCTCACCATCTTCAACTCTCTCTCCCTCTCGCTCTCTCTGTGAGGTGGTCCGGACTTCAACTCTTTATTCAATCCAGTTCACCTACTAATAGCTTTATTTACTTAATCCAATTTGTTTAATGTTTTTTTTTTTGTCTGAATTTATTTAATTAACCCCCACTTGATAGAATGACCATTTTGCCTCTGACGGTTGACTTTTTTCCGTTACGCGACCAACGGCATATCCTACGAGATTCGGACGCAAACCGCTCGCTTCACCTTCGGCGTACTTTAGCAGCCACGGCTTTCGACCACACTTGCTTCTAATTTTATGATCATGTAATACAGTGCTTCTGGTGTACTTTATTACGTTGTAGACGCAATGGAGATGTCGATCTCGACCGTTGATTCTTTTGAAAAAGTCAGGATATAAAACGGTGCGTGCGTGTGGGGAAGATTATGAGGTGAGGCACGCTGTCATGATGGAGGCCTGTTGGATAGTAAAATGACGTTTGTACCCCTGTTGGGCTGTGGTGTGACGAGGTTGTCCCTTGTGGTTGGGACTCTACTTACTAGGATGCTGTAGCTCCTGCCACGTGTGTAGTAAGTAGATTTGTTTGGTGTGTTGCCTCGATATCATTTCGTGAAAGGGATACAGAATTTGACCAAAAATTAAAACAACAAATTTATTAAGATTTAAACTTGTTGACAAAATTTCTAATGCAATTGGATGTGTGTCAATTTTGTGTAAGAGTATCTAATTGTGTAGGTGGTTGAGTAAGCAAATTTGTTTTTATGAGACACGTAAGACTTGAAATGGGTAAATTTTGTTTACTTCAAAGTGAATGAGAACAACTTGTAAATGAGGTTCATTGTCACTCATTTTGTACGAATAGCACATTATTAAAACGAAACAACACGTAGCAGTGTATCTATGTCATACAAATTCTTCTTTAAGGTGAATAGGTAAATTTGGCTCCACGTCCCTTTTACACTAAAATACTCTATGTAATCTTTCAATTAGATTGCACTATATTTTTGCCAAGAACAAACAAATGAAAGATAATAAATAATATAATATAAGGTTGCCTACTTATTTTGCATAGTCCATTAAAGTGTCCAAATTTTTTCAAGGAAAATAAGTAGCTATAAGCCCATGTTGTACAATTTTGCCTACTTTACTTGCATACAATATTAGAGATGCTCAGGAAAACAAAACTGGATGGAATATGGAAAGTTGAAATTATAGATTGTATAAACATCTTCTGCCCCCATTTTATTGATTTTGTGAATTTTCGTTTTATTTTTGTGTTACAAATTAAGGAGAAATGGAAGATATAGAAGAGTGGAGGAAGAATGATGAGACAAATGTAGAAGAAAGATACATAGATTCAACTTGAAAGACTAGATTTGTTTTGTTCCTCATGGTTCAAGCCCAAAAAGTAAAAAGTAAAAACAAAATGTTTATCCAACAACCCGTAGCATTTGATAAATATTAAGTTGTAGTAATTCCAATAGTGCAAAATCTACAAGGTCATAAATAGATTTTTAGTATTAAGATTGGGTTGATAAATATTTTATGTTTTAGAAGACGTCAATAAATATTTTTATTGCCTAGTTGAAGATGAGAATTGGTTTTATTGATCTATGTTAAAAAATGAAATAAAAAATGACAAATGTTGATATATATGAAAAAATGAAATAAAAATTGACATATGTTGATATATGAAATTATTTATTTATTGACCTAAATTTTCTGAAAATTAATAATACAACAAATTCATTTTTGCTAAGGATGGTGATGTTTTGGAATGAGTGATGCACTAGATAGGTTAGTGATGCACTAGATAGGTTATGTTTTTAATTTTTTTAAACAAATGATATTATTTACACTAAAGGGGGAGGTGGTGGGCTTAGCCTCCCAATAAGCTATAAATAATGTGGTTTCAATTCGCTTTTAGCGAGAATCGAACCTAAGACCTCTCACTTACAAGTGAAAGAAGAATATCACTAGAGCTAGACAGTAGTACTAAGTGGTTTTAATATTAAAAATATTATTGGTAATGAATGCATATTATGCATGCCATATTGTTTAGAACCCAAAGAAAATAATAAAGAAAAGTTTACGTATCATATCCAGCGGCGCTCCAGGTTTTTGATTAGTAAATCAATGGCGGGAGTATTCACTTATAACCTTATAGAATTATATAATAATGTTGCAATTATGTTTTTCCACTTGTTTTTAATTATGTTTACAATAATGTTATATGACACTTTAAGTTTTCTATAGGCAAGTTGGACCCAGTTCTATTTATGAATTTCTTTTATCATGATTTGTGTGACATGATGTAGATAAGATTGCTAGAATATATTTAGGGTTTGTCGTTGTTGTATTTTTCTTTCAAAGAGGGCAAAAATATATCGTTGACTCACCCCAATTAGGCTTGGGCACGGTTCGGTACGGTTCGGTACTGGAGTGGTACCGAAACTGAACCTGTAGTAAAATTTCGGTACGGTTCGGTAAGGAATAAGACCTATTTTTCAATTTTTGTAAGAAAAAAACCCCAAATTAGTTCTTTGTCCAAAACTGATTTGGTACGATTCGGTACCGAACATAGAACCGAAACCAAACCGACTAAGTACCAAACCGAACCGATTTTGTACCGATACTGAATGAACCGAAAAAAAAAACCGAACCGACCGGGTTCGGTTCAGTTCTCGGTATTTTTGCCTAGGCCTAACCCCAATAGTTCAAAACATTTTTGTAGTAAACTTTGAAGAAGATGAATGTGATTTTGCTAATATATGATACCAGAAAAGTGTGTGTGTGTGTGCGCGCGCGCTCGCGCGCAATACCATGTCCGAGCTGCTTAATTTGCATCATCTAAAAGATCTTGTTATAGGAATAGATGCCGTAGTAAAGTCATTGTTCAGTTCAAGAAAGTTACACATGATAAATAAAGTAATTAAGAAAGGATAATACTAAAATTCCTCATGTCAGGAATGCACATATTTGTCCAGTAAATTTCAGTTAGAAATGTTTAATTTCTTATTTATCATCTAAAAATCATTCCTAAAAAAAATATTCAAATTGAAGATTGTTTAGTCATGTAAACATATATTACAAATGAATGGTTTATCATCAATTTTATCGCCTATTCGCTTTATGCGTATACAAGCATAAACGATCTCCAATTCAATTGATTTTTTTAAGGCATGATTTTTTAATGAAAACTATTAAATTAAATAGTTTCAATTGTGAAATTTATGAAACGAATATATATTATTCGCAAAAGGTATATATGTTATGGGTAATGCTAGAGATACTAAATTTTGTCAATCAAATAATGTGGATATTGATTATTCGATTATTACTTAATTATTAATTAACGTGTTTATTTTTTATTAATGACATATCATCTGATTTAAAATTTTGATATTCTTAACATTACCCGTATATTGTGTGAACCTCTGCACACAAAAAAAAATAAGAGAGAGAGAGAGAGAGAGAGAGAGAGAGAGAGCTCGTGCATGCACTATTCCTGTGGAATGTGGCATGGGAGTTGTCGGCCCCTCAAGTCACAAGAAAGAGTTGTTTTCAGATTATATATATATATATATATATATATATATATATATATATATATATATATATATATATTATAAAAGATTGAACGAGTCATTTTACTCATAAAGCTTAATCATCGTATTATATATATATATATATATATATATTATAAAAGATTGAACGAGTCATTTTACTCATAAGGCTTAATCATCTTATTACAAAAATAGCCTCTCTCCAACACAAAATGTGGTTAGAAAGAACACAGAGTACGCAATGTTTTTAAATTTCCTTCTAAAAAATACGCACACATACTTGATACTTCATATATTTATTATACATATGTCTGCAAAAATAGAAAGTCCAAAATGATAAGAACAAATCTTAGTCATATATAGGCTTAGAATTTTGCCCCATCTAGTTATAACTTATAACTGTCGTAAAAGTCTATAAATAAAGAATCTGTATATATATTCTCATAATATAACATTTTGGTCCTCTTCGTAATCATGTACATTACATGCATATTTAATTTAAGGATAATGTTGGTGTCCCTTCTGAGAAGTTGCTTGTCCACTCACTTACAAGTAACGAATTTTTATCGTCTGAACATCATAATTGGAACCATTTATTTATTTTTTTATCATCATCATCTAAGAATCATATCTATAAATAAAAAATAATAAAAAATAAAAAAATATAAAAAATAACATTTAATTTGAAGACTGCTTAGTCATTCATACATGTTAAACCTACTAATGATTTTGGTAACAAGCAACATCCTCATCAGTAGTGGAGCTACGCTGGGGGCAATGTCTGCTCACAACCCCAATAACTCAGTGCTCCTCCTTGTATTTTGTTGTCTTGACCTCATAATTAGTTCAAAGAAGACCAAATTTGATGGTGTAGGTGGAACGGTGCTAGATATTTTGCATACCATCCAATTGGAGGTTGATTTCATCAATGGGACTGGAGATACGAATTTTACTTCCTAATTCATCTTTTGCTTGCCAATTAGAATATTACACAATTCATTTAATTATGTATCTAATTAATTGTTTCAACAATTATCTTCTGATTAAGTCTTGAATTTGATTACAATTTACATTATCATACCTAGTATCAATGATGGAGTTTTAGTTTTTCAATGAATTGAATTGATCTAATAATTGAGCATTTGTAACACTCATGGAAACCGATCACATATATTTGATAATTTTTTTTTAATACAACGATATATTTACACTAAAGGGTGGGGGAATGAATTGGCTGTGAACTCATCATTCACGAGATTCAAACATAAAAACTCTAACTTACAAGTGAAGAGGAATCGAATTAGACAATAGTATTAAGTGAGACATGTATTTATACTTATAAGTGGGATAATTCATTAAGTTTTTTTCCTTGTGAAAAACTTATTTGTCATGACCCCATTATTACAAAATACTGGCTCCGCCACTGATCCTCATAATGAACTGTCTATTTGTTTTATATATATGAGTAGTTGAAAGATCTCAAAATTGAATAACTTTTACAAATATGATATTTAGATGATGCTAAAGAGTGAACAGTTCCGATTATAATTTTAGACGGCAAGGATTCGTTAAACGTAATGACACACCCCACCCCGAAGCAATGAGTGCTAGCCGTCACCGGAAGGTGACGTAACCAAAGTGTAAATGATGTAAGAATGTGAAGGTGACGTAACCAAAGTGTAAATGATGTAAGAATGTGAATGAATTAAAACCGATATAGAACTTAAATCAAACTACTAAACAGAGTGTGCAGAAGTGATAAAACCCATAAGATACAATGTTAGAGCATAAATAATAAATAGTGCAGTCGATGTAGCAAAAATACTTAATACATAACTGGGAAACAATTCCTACTTTAGGATGGAAATATATCAGAATCAACGAGAGATCCTCAAGTGCCACATGAATTCAACTATCTAAGACCTGAATGGGCGAAAAAATAGAAGGGTGAGTGGGCACAAAAATAAAGATTTATAAAACCATTTCTCTTTCCGAACATACTAACCCCTCACTATAAAACATGTATAGTTTCCAAAATATAGTAATACGTATAAGTATAAAAAATCTAATGCATGCCAAATGTAAGTCCAATAATATATCACATCAGAAAGCTCAACATCAATATGGATATGATCATGTGTTGTAATCCATGCTAGTATGTCAGTTGGAGTCACCTAATGTGACTTGTATGACTGCAGTTATCGCTCATCAGTCATATGCTAACACACGAGTCGGAGTCACCTAATGTGACATGTACTACAAGACTAGGTGTATAATTATCGCTCTAGTGCTACGATCACGTGAAGACTTGCGCTAAGCGCAGTCACCTATGAGTCGAAGTCACCTAATGTGACATGTACAACATAACTAGCACCTACTTGGATCCAAAATGAGCGTGTGGTGCTGGGAGGTAAACATACACGTGAAGGACTAGCCTGGGCCGAGGCTGAGTACTCACCTGGGGTGTAGCAATGATGAGCAATCTATAGGAAAGCATGCCATAAGATTCAACCAGTTCAATTCACCACATAACCTTACCTGGACTTACTTGCGCGTCCCGCATTCACCTTAGCATTTCAAAAACATTCACAACAATTTTTTGCAAGTAATATGCATATAGATATGCCATGATGCAATATCAAACTCAACCATTTCATAATATTTTAATATATAAAACATGGCATGCAATGCATAAACCGCTTAAAACATTTATGGAAACTATAAGGTATGGGTATGTGCTATCTACACACCCCAAATTACTTCTCACACACCCATTGTTAATTTCTGTCTGTTGATCTTCTTCAATTCATCTGATCTGACGGCCAAAAATTAGAATGGTGTGTGGAAAGTAAAATGGAGTGTGTGGATATCACACCCCTAAGGTATATACATAATATATAAAAACAAAATGCCCACTCACTGGTATGTCAAAGGATCGTAGCCCCCTAGCGTTGCTTGACCACGTACGTCCTCAGGATAAGTCTCCCCTATATGTAAAATTACTAAATAATTAGGTTAATAACATATATACGGAAACTTAAATAAAACCCCCATAGTTTGCTCAATTTTAAATATACGAAAATGATCTACTGGACGTCACAGACCTACACAAATTTTTAGAAAAGGATCATAGCCCCCTAGCGTTGCTTGACCACGTACGTCCTCAGGATAAGTCTCCCCTATATGTGAAATTACTAAATAATTAGGTTAATAACATATATAAGGAAACTTAAATAAAACCCCCATAGTTTGCTCAAGTTCAAATATACGAAAATGATCTACTCGACGTCACGGACCTACACAAATTTTTAGAAACCCAATTGGAGCCTGGACGCGCCGCCACGAGCCATCCAAGGCATGGCCAGACGCACCACCACGCATGGCCAAAGCCTTAACAGACGTCAGGAATATTCCATTAAATACTTAACAGAGTTTAACTGCATTACTTGACACAATTAGAATATTCCGTCAACTTTGACGGAATTTTTTCGTCATCTTTTCCGGAGGTCCTTTGTCACATCCCGGAGCCTCCTCATCAAACAATTTGGGCCGCACAAATTAAATATAACGGTTTCTATTAATTCATTTTTCTAGCCAATCACACACAACCGACAATCCTGATTTGACTTGCACACCAATCAGCGACCCATATTACTTGACGAGGAGGCTCCGAACAGTAAAGTCCGGAGCAGATCCTCTTCCCATATTTAGCACCACAAATTAGCGTTTTGTTTAGTTAAATAAATCTTTTTTTTTTTGTTTTGCTTTTCCTTCCTTGCCTTCTCTCCTAATTTGAAAAGAATAAAGTTGAAATAGATAAAGGGCATGCAAGAATGCCATTTGTAAGAAAAACGATCCCGATTATGGCCACCCCACACCATACAATTCGGAAGACTTTTAACACATTAATAAGCTGTTGGATGCCTGGCATGGATTATATTAATATGCTGATGCAAGTGATAGTTCTTATATATAGTTAAAAATATGATTTGACTTTTCATTTATAACACATTAATTAATCTATCTTTAACATGTAACTAATAGCAGTCAAGACTCAAGAGCAATTAGATTAAAAAAAATTAGAACCAAGTGGAAGTAGTCAAAACAGACTTAATGACTTTGAAATTTTATAATATCCACTTGCTTAAAGGAGATAATTTTTACACGCTATTTTAGTTTCTAACACAACTATTGTTATTTTTTTTACATCATATTAAATAAATCAAATGAAAATAACGACCAAAATTAAACACAGTTATATAAGAGGTTCAAAAAGATGTGTGTATAACATTTTTCTTATCATATGTCATTAAAAGAATGATATACAGGAGAATCATATGAATATATTGCTACATATAAGGGAGGTTTATTACGACCAGGGGCAGACAAAGAACCACCCGTTCAAATTAGATAAAGCAAACTAAGTCAAGAGGTTGGTTCAGTTTTTACACTAAAAGACACTAATCTTGGACTGAATTGAAGCAAACCACAATTGGTTTCATTTGGTACGTTTCTCCTATTTGAAAACCGACCATGTTTGTCACATCCCGTCCCGAATTAAGGTATATTTGAATCCCAGAGCATGTGAAATGATGGAAATGCCCTCGAGGCTTAGTGACTTGGATGTATATAATTGGTATGAAATAATTTGTCTCCCTAGAGTAATTAAATAGTACGAATCGTCATGCGTGTGTTGACGTGAATTTGGGTTGAATCGGATTCGTAACGAAATTGTTACGAACGTTAAAATAATTGGGCTAGGAGCGTGAAATTAATACCTATCCACCAATTACTTATTTTCCCTTAACTTTGGATCCAATTAAGAATTTTGGTGGATTTTATTGGTGGACCAACTAGTTAAGCTTAACTCTATAGCCCAATTAGGACCTAGGTCCTTTTGTTTTTGACCAATCTGGATCCCTTTCACGCACTCACGCACATGTACACCACCTTTCTTCCATCTTCTCGAACCATCTCTCTCGTATGTACAACCAAACCCTCTTTTGCCCAGATCTCTATCAAAACACCCCGGATCGAACTTGAGATTCCCATATTCATGTTTCTTTTGAGCTCTTGAAGCTAGTGATACCATTAGTTAGGTAGGCTAGCTTCGAAATAGGAGAATCCATAAACTCCGGTGAGGAGTTGAAATTTCTCCGACGTGTTTGTCGAGGTTTTACGAGATTTCAAGGCCTAAAATGTTCCTAATCAACTCAATAGAAACCCTAGACTAATTTTGGAGGAGTTTTGGACGTTGAGGCACTCGGGTTTAGTGAGTTGCAGGGATGGTCAAAATGTCGAGGTTTATTCCGACGAGTTTCCGTCATATTTAAGGCTCCAATTAGGTAAGATCGTGTTCTACTTGTTGAGAGCTTTTAAATTGGTATAAATTTCATGGAAATTGGTGTTGAAATGAAGAAGTTATTAAGATCTAAAAAATTTCCAGAAACTGGCGAGTACAGCAGCGGCCGGCCCTGGAATCTGGCAACAGATCAAAGAAGAAGGAGGAATATTTCGTTAACTTAACGGAATATTCTTGACGCCGTCAGGTAAATTTAACGACATATTCCAATATTTAACGGAATATTCCCTAACGCCGTTAAGGAATTCGTTAGTGTGCCAGGCATGTGCTTGCGTGTGGGCGACACGTTTGGCCGTGCCTTGGCCGGCGCGTGATGGTGCGTGGGTGGTCAGAATTTTTTTCTAAAAATATGGGGTTGTTCGTGGGGTTCAGTAAGCCACGTTGATATATTCAAACACCTCAATTGAGCAACGTATGAGAAGTTATTGCATAGTTTTGATTATGTGCTTAAAATAACATTAGAACAATGGTTTCTCATATAGGTGAGATGTTTCCCGAGGACGAGCACAGTCAGACGAGGCTCGGGGGTTACGACCCTGCGACATATCAGTGAGTGGGTTTTTGGTTTTATATATATGTATATATATATATATATATATATGCTTTACGTTTCCCAGAAAATGTGTTTTAAATGAAATTTCGCTTTAAATGCCATGTATATTGCATCATACTTTGAATTATGCACTAATAGAAATGTATAATGTTGCTCAACGCTATGGGCACTCAGGTAAGTTCCAGGTGAGTATATTTTGATGATAGTGATTATGGTGAATATAGTTATGATTGGTTGCATTTAGAGCTCATTAACCTGCACCCTGGTGTTAGTGCTCCCGCCTGAGGCCAGGGCACAGCCCTTCACATGATGTTCACCTCCCTCAACGTACGCTCACCTTGGATCCACGTTAGGTGCACAGTCTTGTCGTACAGACCACTTTAGGTGGTTCCGACTCGTAGGTGACCCGCGATTCATCACACAGTCTTCACGTGATCGTAGCACTTGAGCGTATTTATTTACACACAGTCCTGTCGTATAGACCACTTTAGGTGGTTCCGACTCGTGTGCAGGCATATTTGATGACCTATAGGTTCAGCCGTATAGGCCACATTAGGTGGATTCGGCTAATATATTACTTTTCATTGATTCACTTCACCTAGTTTACTTATCTTTATTACGCTGAGATATTGACATGGCATATATGTGGATTTTGCTATTTCGAGTTTGATTTCGATATAGCTATGTATTATATTTTTTGGGAAATTATACGGGTTTTACAGCGATGGGTTATTACTTTTGATAAGTGAAAGGTTTTGAAAAGCTTTGTTTTTGCCCACACACACTTTCTGTTTTGTGCCTCTCCAAGTTCTAGGTAGGAGTGCTTGTTGGTGGCTTACGAGGAGTTGACGGCGCTCCTGACAGACTATATCTAATGTAGGACTATCTCTGGTATTGTATAATTAGTACTTGATCTTTTGGACTGCACTTAGGTTACCTACGCTCTGATTATGTGTAATTATCCTTAAATATTGTCACTCTCACTTGCATATTTGCTTAGTGTAAATTATTTAGTTTGGTTTTTATTTACTTACATTTTCTTATTAGCACTTCCGTACTGCGCACTTGGTTACGGCCACAGTCTAAAATATCGAAATTATCGGCGAAATATCACCGATAATTTCATTTTTTTCATATGGCGATATTTTCACACATATACACATAATTATCGTCATAATATCGCGATATTATTGATATTTTTTACAAAATGGCCGAGGCTCCGTCGTCGGAAAACTGCAACCGAGGGCTTGCACTGAAAAGTTAGAGGCTTTGGCTACCTCTTGCTCAGACAAGGGCTTGCACTGCATGAGTTGAGCAATCTGCTCATCTAGATTCCCATGGGAGTTCGAAGGGATCAAATCCATCCTCTTCCCCCAAAACGCACCGTGTTTCGCAGATCAAGATGCCCCTCCGAAACCCAAACCCTAGATTTGCAGGAAACCCTCTGATCCCGTGTCCATCACGATTCACTGCTGCATCACACCCAGATCGAAGCTCGCTGCTGCATCATACCCAGATCGAAGCTCGCGTGTCCATCCTCTGCGCATCGCCGTGCTTCCTTCCCAGAGACGGAGGAGAGAGAATGAGAGTTCAGGAGGGTGGTGGAGATGCTGCGCTGGCATCGGGGTGGACAAATTTGGGTGTGCCTGGGTGTAGGTGCGATCGGGGAAATAGAGAGTGAGAGAACAAAAGTTCGAGAGAGAGATATAGTTGAGAACTGAGAGAGAGTGAGGGGTCAGAGAGAGACTCGAGAAAAGAGGGAGAGAGATAGGGTGAGGGTTAGTGGGCTGCCACGTGGCAGCGTGATGGAGAGTGAGAATCAAGATGGAGAGTTCAGATTAGATTAGGATAAAGGACTCAATTGCATAATTTATATAATTTCAGGGAAAGAGTGAAAATATAAATTAATCTGGGGGTAGGGTTTCACAGGATTGGAATTCTGCTTTCAACAGACCCGTGTCCATAACCTCACTTATGTATCTTACTATGCAATGTATAAAGTGTAAAATATTGTACTAATTCATTATATATAAATGATTATGGTGTGTTTAAACTTCTTTCATTAATTACTACATATTTTCTACACTCACAATGTTTGCCAGCTCGCTATATAATCAACTTAAATCAGTTAAATCCATCATGCAATGCATTTCCTTCCAATTTTTTGTGATAAACTAATAGATAATTGACTAAATAAATATCCTGCAAAGTTTCAATAAAAATTTCCAAGTTTTTCTTACAATTTCCGTGGTTTCCATATTATTTTTATCGATATCGATAATATCCCGATATTTCCATCGATATTTCCATGTTTCTGGACTACCGATATTTTCGATATCATCGATATTTTATACCTTGGTTCACGTGACGGCTAGCACGCCCTGATTTGGGTTAGGGTGTGTCAGTGTTAGTCTTACGAGTTTGATTCAAGCTTAAGCCGGGCTTGGGTACCATTGTACTCAACTTCGCTCAACTTGTTTACACCCCAAAAGGCAAAAGGAACAAATGAAATATTATTTGATCCATTAGAATCCAAAATTTTAAGAATTGTTTGTTTTTTTTTCTTCTTGAAATTGCTTGGCACAACTTATAAATTAAATAGGGTGACGCTATCTGCATATCAATTTTTACCTCTCACATACTCTTCTCAATTTCTGACTGTCGAATTCAATGAACTGAAAAAAGATTAAAAAACAAAAATTAACAAGGATACATTAAAAGTAAAACGAGATGTATAAATAATATTGTCCATTAAATAACACGAATGGATAATATTAATTACCAATGGCATGGTTTGGTATAAATTACTTGATATTGGAGTCAAGTGGGGTGGAATATATCTTTGCATTTGTCCGATATTAGGTATTTGATTATAAAACAACTCGGTGCTATCTTGTTACACGCTCAAATTATATAGATTCACGAAATCTTCAACGTAAAAGACTCAAATCTTGTATTTGAGTTTAAATATAAGACAAAAATCATATTTGGGTTTTGTCACGGGTACAAATTCCGTCTCCGCAACATTTTTTTTGGCAAAAAAAAAAAAAAAAAAAACTGAAGTGTGATTCAACTTTAGGTTTTAATATGAAATTTGGGTACAAGGTGGAGTTCATTTAATTAAGAAAAATAAAATTTGAGTTTTGAGTTCAATCATCTCTAATATAAAAACTTTAGAAATTAGAATCTCCCACATTTTTTTTCAATACCTTTTAAGGTTAAACATTGTTTCTTTTCTAAAATTTGATTAAGAGGCTTTGACCAATTGCCACATCACATTTTTCTATATTTTAAATTACATAAAATTAGTTTAAAGGCACATTCACTTCATCTTGTAACTAATTGCCTACAATCTAGGAAATTTAATTTTCCCTTTTAAACTCCTACGATTTAATGACTCTTTCTATAAAAAATAATAATTAATTAAAGTAATTTAAACTCCTACATTTTAATGACTCCTTCTATAAATAAATAATTCATTAAACTATTAAAGTAGTTCCTCATTATTAGTAAAAAAAAAGTACTAATGGTTTGAAAACAAACGTATCAAAAATTCAAATGTATCAAAACTCAAATGTACCAAAAATTCAAATGTACCAAAAACTAAATGTACCCAAAAATTTAAATGTACCAAGAAACCAAATGTACCAAAAATTCAAGTGTATCAAGAAGCCAAATGTACCAAAAATTCAAATACACCGTAAACCAAATCATCTTATTAGTAACCAAATGTACCTATATAACTAAACGTACCGATAACCAAACGTACCTAACAACGACTTTTTTTACATTCTATTTTAATTTACTAAAATAAATATTTTAGTAAAAAATAAAAAATAAAAATCTGAAATCATCATAATAAGATATGCATAAAAATAGGAGAAAAAAAATCATCATAATAAGAGATGCAGAAAAATAGGGGAAAAAAGAGAGAGAATGCAGTAAAGAAATAACATAAATATCCTTCTAATAAAATAAAATGAAATGTAATTAAACACCAAATTTGTAGAGAAAATGTTTTCAAAAAGAACAGATGTTTAATCTTTGACATTTAAAAATGAGGGGTCTATATCAAAATAACCCTATATAACTCAAAATAATTTGAATTTTGAACCTAGTATTTTCTCTTCCACTGCAAAGACTTAAATCCTAAAATTCAAAATTTAGAAACATGAGTATAAGAATATTAAGTCGTTGCATTAGTGGAGAAAATCAAAATACTCAAGCCCACCACCTATTTTGGACCCAACTATTAAAATATAGGTCTAAGTTTTAAGTCTTTTGTGACATCCCACATCGCCCAGGGGAGTGATCCTTAAATGTACATTCCCACCTCCAATTAGCATGAGGCTTTTTGGGAGCTCATTGGTTTCGGGTTCCATAGGAACTCCGAAGTTAAGCGAGAAGGGGGCTAGAGCACTCCCATGATGGGTGACCCACTGGGAAGTTGCTCGTGAGTTCCCAGAACCAAAACCGTGAGGGCGTGGTCGGGGTCCAAAACGGACAATTTCGTGCTACGGTGGTGGAGTGGGCCCGTGAAGTGATCCGCCCCGGGCCAAGATGTGACAATTGGTATTAGAGCCAATCCCTGGCCGGAAGTGTGCCAACGAGGACGTCGGGCCCCTAAGGGGGGGTGGATTGTGACATCTCACATCGCCTAGGGGAGTGATCCTTTTGGGAGCTCACTGGCGTGCGAACTCCGAAGTTAAGCGAGAAGGGGGCTAGAGCACTCTCATGATGGGTGACCCACTGAGAAGTTGCTCGTGAGTTCCCAGAAACAAAATCGTGAGGGCGTGGTCGGGGCCCAAAGCGGACAATATCGTGCTACGGTGGTGAAGAGGGCCCGGAAAATGATCCGTCCCGAGCCGGGATGTGACATCTTTGCAATGAAGATGTCTTGGGCAAAAAAGAAAAACAAAGACTTTATCTATCATTATTACTTTTGTTCTCGTACACTTTTAAATGATTCGTTATAAAATGACCAAATTATCATCGTTAGTTTTAAGGAACATGAAAAGAATACATACATATATAGATCTAAAGTATATACAACAAGGAGGGTTAGCGATTAATTAAGATATTAGTAAAAAAAAATTCCAGCAGCCTATTATTATATCAATAAATGAGTTTTATTGATTTTAGCAAATTAATTAATAAAATTATGAATTACTTATTATCATGTTCTACTAGTATTACTCTTTGTTTGTAAGTAAGATGTATTAGATTCGAAATTCGTTAATGAAGAGTTTGATGCCACTTTCACCCCTGAATGTCCAGTTATCGTTAATGTGGCACTTCAAATTGTCAGAGGTAATCGCACGAGCAACTACCCTTACCTTAACACAATTTTTTTTAAACTTTACAAACAACAGTGTTAGTGTGTTAGATTGTTAAATGTTCAAAGGAAAAAGAATTAATGGGAATCGAACCTGAACCAGAATGCATGAATATTGTTATTTTTGGTCATTGTGGTAAAGCGCCACGTGCCCTTAACACAGATTATACTCATTGCGACTTGTCACTCTAGTGGTAGAGCATCATCCCTTAACCTATGACCAAACTTTTGTAATCTTGCCCTCCTCTTGGCTCAAAAACTTAAAACTTACTAAAAAAAACACTATAATGAGTAGTAGTTGTCGTTGAAATCTAATTTGGAAAGCAAAACAGAAATAAAGAAGAACATAGTGCAATCTTATTAGGTAAACATGCATGTAGGTACCTAAAAGGGGAAAAACAAAGATAAATCATAAGAGTAGATTTGATACGCAAAGTTTATGATGATGTGATTGTGATTTAACACCAATTTCTCTAGTTAGTTGGAATACTTTTGGTCGCATTTAGGAATTTTAAGCGCACACACCTTGCCTTGTAAGTGGGTTTAAGCCTTTCATGATGGCGTTTCAATTGATAGTAGTGGTGGGGTTTAAATCTACATATAGAGAATGAAGATGTTTTTACAATTTTTTTTATGAAAAATCTCGATGGTACGAAGAAAGCTTTACTACGTTTAATTCTAGGGAGTTTTAACGAAAAGCTCGCGGTACTGTTCACTTTAACCAAAAACCACATTTTTACACTAAAAAGTCAAACTTGGTACTATTCACTTTACTCTTTATTTTGTCCTTATCGTTAAAACTCAAAGTTTTCAAGCCTTTTTCATTAGTTTTCCTTTAATTCTATGTATTCTTTTATTCGTAGTGCAACATTGTTGGGTTTAAAACTAGCTAATACTATACTGATATTTATATCATTTCAAGGTACCCCCTAAGGCCCTTTTGAATTTCGATAACCCTCTTTTCAGTGTCGGAACTAAGGATTCAAAGTAAATAAAGGTCGAAAATTAAATATAAAGCTTAGATAATTTCGTGGTTACACTTTCCTAGAATGCTAGTAGTTTTTTTTTTTTTTTGGCTAAAGTCTCTTTACTATGAATTTGGAGGAAATCATCAAAATACTGTTGAAATTTAAGATTATTTTAGAGGGATTATATTCACACATCCTAATTTATTTCTCTCACATCTTTTAAATTTTTTAATATTTTTTACACACGATTAACACTTGATAAAAATATTAAAAACTTAAAAAGGTGTGGGAGAAATAATTTGGGGTGTGTGAATATAATTTCCCTTATTTTATTGTTTGATTTTGGCCCGTTAGAATTAGGGTTTCATTTTCTTGTCTATTAAGATTAGGTTAGTTTTCTATATGTACAGTGCTTTGTAACTTGCATAAAAACCGGTCAGTCAAAATGTAATTAATTGAGTTACGTAGCCGCAGTAAGCTACTAGGAATAGCCTAGAGGTGAGGGTGTGGGTAAGGGGTGGGGTAGACCTAGGTCCTAGGTTCTGTGGTTGGGGTGGGGTGTGGATAATAAAAATAATAATTCTTATTAAAAAAAAAATGTTATGTAGACGCAGTATTTATCTGTTTTCAATTAATAAGATATTCTTCTTAGACCATCTCCAATGGTTGGGTTAAAAGCCAAATATTTTTGTCCGAAAAATTTAGAGCCTGTTTGGTATCTTATTTGAAATTTTTTTATCATTTCTCAATTTTTTAAGAACATTTCTTGAAAACAATTTTCTTTAAGACTCAAAAACTTGATTGGTTTGTGATTTAAAATTTTTAAATTTTACGACTTAAACTTGATTGGATTGGAGTAGAGACGAAAAAAGTAAAAAAAAAAAGGAGAAAGAAAGAATAAAAGAGAGATATATTTGGAGTGAGGGGAGAAGGAAGAGAAAAGAAATGAGTAAGTTTTGTAGCAGTCCTATTTAGAATAGGAATGTGATTGTGTAAATCCTAGTAGATTAGGAATGTATCTTATATTCCTATTAGGAGTAGATTACTTATTAAGTATTGTAATCATTATGGGAAATGGTTTGCCATTTCTACTACTATAAATAGAGGCACAATGGGGTGAATAAAACACACCTCACAATTAAATCTTTCTCTCTTCTCTCTAAAGTGGCCGGCCTCCCTCTCCCTCTCTAACCCTAGATCGCTCAATCAAATAGGCCTACAACACGTTATCAGCACGCTCTTGACGCTATGCTAAAGAAAGTTTATTCTTTAATCAGGGGAGTATTACGTTTTAATTATTCTTTTTGTGATTAATTTATTATTATTTTGAATTAATCTACATGCTATTAATTCAAATTTAATTTTTCTTTGTTGAACATGGTACAACGCATTGGAGACGCAATTCCGGCTTTCTGAGAAGGATCTTCTACAAATTCAAAGGCTTTTATAAGTTTTCTGCCAATCTGGTACGCTTAAAATAAAGTAAGATATTTGAAACGACCGTGAAGCATGAAAACATTCCCCATGATGCATGAACCCCCTATGTTTCTATTTTCCTTCCGATATATATATTGTATATGTTCATATATTTGTCAATTTATATATTTGTTTCATGCATTATGCAATTATAAAATGCTATGTGGAATATGTGAGTCAAAGAATCGAAAAAAAATTAGAAGCAATTAGGGTTTTTAACCCTAGATTCGAAACAAACAAAACAAACAAAGTTGGGTGATTTTTTTTTGCTGCACCACCGTGTGACAGACCTTGGGATGGCGTCTTAACGCCTTGGACCTTGCGCAACCCTCTGGGTTGCCATCTTTCTCGGACCCAACCAGGCCTCGGCCTAAGTTGTTTGCTCCACGGGCTTGAAGCCCCAGGTCCAAACTTGAGCCCAAACCCGCATGCCTGAAGCTATGCTGGGCTGGTCCCTCGTCCTGGCCCACACCAGCAGCTGTGCTGCTGGGCTTAGCCATGGTCTACATTTTCAATCAGCCAGCCCATATGGCGAGGCTCACCTCTGCGGCCCAAACTGAAACCCAGCTTCGCTGGGGTTTCCACGCTCCCACCTGCAAGCCTTTTGGCTTGCCTCATGTGTCTTACCCAGCCCAACACTCCAATCCTTTATGGCTAGGCTTCCCAAATTGAACCCGTGGCCTGCAGCCATGGATGCTTTTAGCAACCACCCAAGCCTAAACCAATTTGGGCTATATTTTTCGAATTAAATGCTAATTTTTTTTGCATTATAAATAATTTTAACCCGAATGTTATTATTATTTTTGCTTCTACGATTAACCCCGTTTGGTCTCAATCTATTGAATTAATTAAAAGTGACCTGCAGTCCATTAATCTGATAATGAATCCAAAATTACTGACCTGAAGATCACTTTTGGACATTAACGATTCAATAATTTATTTCTCTTCTTTGAACCGTTGACTCACTTTCGTAGTCCCGAAGCACTCACACTTGAGTTCCCGAAGAACCTCAAAATCCACTACACTTAGTTGTATATTGCATTCTGTGTTCTTCCAGGAACCTCTCTTTTATGAACTAAACGTTCATAAACTAAATCGAACCTGTAATTTCGAATTTAGTGCCTTTGAAACCCGAAGTTTTCATAAAACAATACACCCATGAAAACCCGACGTTTTTCATGAAACCATGTCTTAGAACTCGAATGTTCTAACTTTGATGCTTATGGATGATTCCTTCCCATAGCACCAATCACAATCTTGTTCCCTCCAAATTCAATGGATTGTCGAACCGTCACAAGTTTGATTTCCCTTATTTTGGACGTTTCTAATAGAAACCACTTTATGTGGGGTACAAGACGTGAATCTCCACTTGACTATTAAAGTAGCTGAGAAACCATTGAAGCCAACAATGGCATAGAAGAGCTGAATAAGCCTCCGCCATGATCTTCATTCGAAGACTTATGCCCGAAACATTACAAATGGAAATATCTCCCGAACGAGGATTCCATGGCTCTTTGGCTAGCTTCTACGGACTGTTTAATCATGAAAGATATTGCCCGAAGCACACCATGATTACGTCCATGAATGAGTACAATCCTGAAGTTTATAAATCCGATTGAATTTTGACTGGAGAATACTTTTCTCGTCCTTCCTTATTTCTAACTTGCTCCTGAAGCAACAAGTGTAGAAAGCGGAAGTTTACCAAATTCTCGGATCTGATTACTACCACAATCATATGATAGAATCAGGGTCTGCCAAGGTGTGGCATCATGCTCGAAGCGTGATCCTTGGCACCTAAGACCTAAAACTTCAAGAATAAGGGATAGTATTCCCGAACCTTAACCTTGCAGAATCTACTTCCGTCTCAAAGGAATAGATCATTGGTTATGCACCTGTTCGTGCCCCTACCAATGTTGTTAAGGAGTACCATTCTCGTAGTCAATATGTGAGATTAATTTTGCTCTACCAAACACCGTTGGAAGAGCATAATTTTGACATGGATGACCTTATTGGCCGAATCCCCTTAGTAAACCATTTACTTTGTGAACATTTTTTCATGTTCTTGGATTCAAGTTTGGTGTATGTTTTACTTATGGATAATCTTATTGATATTGTCCTCGAATATGAGTTAATTGAATCATGTTTCTTAGTACATGTGACCGATTCAATTAAACACGTGATTAGGTAGGAATGTAGGGAAGTTAGTTGTCTAGACGAATGCGTACTACGCACACTAACTTTATGCCTACATCACATCTCTAACAACGACTTCAAGTCTATCCAACCTGATTAAGAGCATTGGCACACTCCTCGTTGTATGAATGGTACTGCGTCACCATTTAAGGGACCTTAAATTCTCCCTGACGTTGAGTTTTTAAGGATATTCGAGATGACAATGATCATAAATGAAACCACTAAAGAAAATAGAGTGAAATATCTTTGCACCACCTCCAAAAATGAGCCTGAAGCTTTGATTTGGGGCCAATGGGTTGTCTCCCAACTGGGAACACGCCACATGTGGCCGGCCTAGAGCTGGGTGATTGAGCAGTTTCCTTGCTTTGGCATGACCTTTTGGGACACATAGGTCGAACAATGATGCTACGACACATCTCCTTACCCGAAGTAAGGATCTTGTGCCTACAAGCACACTTTGCCAAGCCTGCTCATTAAGGAAATTGATTTTCTATATCATTCCTCGCAAAGATACGAAATCACCTCATTTCCACAGTGGATTCAATGGAATATATGTGGACTAATCCAATCAAAATGCGGACCATATAAAGACTTATGGTTTTGATTGATGAATCGACAAACTGGTCACATGTTTGTCCACACACATTACTGCTAAACCTCTTGGCCGATTATGGGTTCACCACCCTACTTATCCCTTAAGGTCCTGGAGACTGGATAATGCCGGAGGGTTTATATCGACGGTTTTCGATAAAGTATTGTATGTTGTTTTGGGTTTCTAATTGAACATTGAATTCCCATGTTCACCCCAAATAGCCTCGCCTAGTGATCATAAAGCGCAAATTTAAATGATCGCTCGAATTTTGGTGAACATACCAAGTTTTCGGTTTCTGCCTAAGGCTATGTAATCCTTGTACGCAGTTATGTTGGTCCGCCTTGAGGCCCATTGCCACTCAACCTATATGACGTTACAGTTGGTTACTGGGTACGAACCTGACGATTTTCGTATTTACGCATTTGGGTGTGCATTCCATGTGCCAAGTTGCACCGCCGCAACGTACCACCATGGGTCCTCAGAGAAGGATGTGTATCTTTTGTCGATCATGATTCTCCTTCACACTAGCTCTCTTCGAGCCCTTGCATGCGATCTCTTTACCGCTCATTTGCGGGTTGTCACTTTAATGAGACACTTTTCCCGCCGTTAGAGGGAGATAAGAACGTCAACGTTCCTGTAGAACGGCGCGAAGTTGTGTGGACGTTGCCCACTATGTCTCATCTCGATCCCCATACCGCACAAGTGTGATAAGCAAGTGTGATGAATTCTAGATTTCAGAATGTTGCTCCAGACGCATTCCTCTGATCTAGCTAAAGTGACAAGATCATATACCAGCTGCAAATATGCCTGCAAGGATAGACGTACTTAACAGACGTCGAGTCAACATCCCTGGAGGGTGTGCCGCACCTGTTGGACGGTTTGGACGCCCCTGTTGGACGGTCCGGTACAACGGCGGATAGCCAATCAATCTGTCTTGGCCTGGAGCACGACAGATCATTCAGTTCGTATGATTCACTTCCCTAGAAGAGGAAGACACGGCACAACTATGAATCTAAACTCGATCGCTGTCTCAAATCATTTCCATCTCATGAGATTAATCCGGATTACTCCCGAGACATGAAGTTCTTGGTCCAGTATACTAGTTTGGATGAGAAAAATGGAATTGAAATGAGATTATCATCGATGATGTTTTCACTTATATGGTAGCTACCGACATAAATGAAAAGCGACGATATTGAACCGTGTTGTGTTGATTAAGTGACAACGTAGAACTGATTGGACAACTGAGATTACAATCTAGGTCAAATTCCTTACCAAAGTGTGTATTGGACCTGTCGTTCCTACACTGCCCAAGGTAACCCTATTGTGTTACAAGTGGGAAATGAAGCGTTATGAGATGAATGAAATAGTGCGATATGATGCACGCCTTACGGCGCAAGGTTTCTCTCAAACGTCCTGTGATTGATAGCAGCATTATGAAATATGGTTAGTGTTTTCTCCATGGGGATATAGATACGGAGATTTACATGTAAGTTCCCGAAGAATTACATGGACTGGTTCAAAAAATTCCAAAACCACGGAACACCCTCTTAACTTGTTTTGAGGTGTTCACTTAAATCCGACGGATGTGGTATACCCGTTTAAGTGATTGTTTGATCAGTCAGGGATATGAATTATGCCCTTGCGTGTTAAACTATGAAGTTTTATTCCAAATTGCTAGAGTTACAGTTTATGTCGTTAACACGAATCTCACTAAGACTCTGGAAGAGCTTGAGAAAATTGCCTCGCACCTGAAGATGGAATTTGAGATGAAAGATCTTGGGAAAACTCGTTTATGTCTTGACCTGAAGTTTAAGCGTTGTTCTGACGGTACCTTGGTCTACCAGTCGAACTACACTTTGAATGTGTTACCTTTGAGTATACCTTTGATCGTCCATACGTTATATGCAAATGAGACCCTTGAAGAGGTTATGGAATCCGAAATTCCATATCTAAGTTCAACTTTGCGCTTCGTTGTACTTAGCTCATTGTATTTAGACAGGACATCTCATTCGCTGTTGATCTTGGTAAAGATGTAGCACCGCGCCTACACGCAACCACTGATTTGGTATTAAAGACATACCCTGAAGGTATTATGAGGGCAAATCCCAACGCATCTTAGTGGATCCGACCCTCCTGATCCTCGAAATGATGCTTGCCTTGTTGTTATGCTGACGCTGGTTACTTATCAAACCCGCACAAGGCAAAATCCCCAAATGGTTATGTCTTTACCGTTAGGGACATCGCAATATCTTAGAGGTCCATGATATGACCTTAGTTGCGAAATCTTCGAATCGTTCCAAGACTCACCCCACTTCACTACGCCACAAGTGAGACATGGTTAGGAGTTCTTGTTGAGCATGTTCGTAGTACTTGCTGTGTTTTCATCCCTCGTTGAGTCTCGACAACGATTCATGAAGACTATGCCGCATGTATCAACCCGACCAAGCTTTGATACATCAACAAAGTCAACGCCAAGACATATTGCGTCTACATCTACATCAGCAAAGCATCAGGAGATTGAAGTCATGCAAGCCGATCCCAGACAACCTTGCCGACCTCTACATGACGTCACTACCGAAGTCAACCTTCCAGAAGCTTGTCCGAGGAATTGGTATGCCTAACTATTATATGCAATGCTTGTAGTTCTCATTTGGAAGTTATGTCAAACTCAGAGGGAGTATCCAGAAGTATACTCACTGGATCTTAATGTACTCTTTTTCCCTACGATTAGGAGCATTTTTCCCATTGGGTTTTTGCTACCTAACTAGGTTTTAACGAGGCACCCATCCTGGGCTGATCATACCCTTGTGAGCTCTTCTACTTGCGTCCAAAAGACGTATAGTTTTGACTTAATGCAACTTCTCACTTTTCTCCTTAGACTATGGGTTTTTCCCCACCTTGGGTTTTACCATAGTGAGGTTTTGTGAGTTTTACTTTTTATGCATTCTTCTGTTGATTTGAGACTCGCATTCGCCCATTGTGCCGACGACTTCATAAACTGTACCTGCTTCATCACTGAAGACCTGATGCGCCATTTACTTGAGTATTTACACACTCAAGGGGGAGTGTTGCAGTCCTATTTAGAATAGGAATGTGATTGTGTAAATCCTAGTAGATTAGGAATGTATCTTATATTCCTATTAGGAGTAGATTACTTATTAAGTATTGTAATCCTTATGGGAAAGGGTTTGTCATTTCTACTACTATAAATAGAGGCACAATGGGGTGAATAAAACACACCTCACAATTAAATCTTTCTCTCTTCTCTCTAAAGTGGCCGGCCTCCCTCTCCCTCTCTAACCCTAGATCGCTCAATCAAATAGGCCTACAACAAGTTTAAGTTTAAAAACTCTAAAAACTCAATTTTTATGTTTTTAAGGAATAGACTATATTTTTGAGTTAGTCTTGAGTTCAGTTTTTAAAAATAGTTATACCAAACAAGTTTTTAAGACCTAAAACTTGAAAACTGTTTTTGAGTTAAAAAAGTTGGATTCAAGTACACTGTTTGGTAGTGTACTTGAATCCAACTTTTTAAGACCTAAAACTTGAAAACTGTTTTTGAGTTAAAACTTTTAGGTCTTAAAAAGTTTTAACTCAAAAACAGTTTTCAAGCTTTTAGCCCAGAAACAGTTTTTCTACTCCAACCGTTTTAAGCCTAAAATTTTAGTCCGGGATTATTAAAAAATAAACTTAGGTTATTTTTTTCTTAAATTAAATTTTAAAAAAAAGATTATCGTAAATTAATTTTATGAACATTTTAATTAAAAAAATTTTAAATTCCGATAAATATTTTCACTCGGTTCGGTGGAGCTCACACCGATTTGTGGACTAAATTCTAGAGAGAATTTGGCCTTAGTTTAACATTTAACATTTAGCCCGAATTTTCTCTTTGCATAATACTCCACGACAGAAAATCAGAAAACATGGAACTGGACCCCGGGATGCTCAATCGCCGGAGCAGGGCCACGGCCATGAACTCGGGAACGCCGCGGACAAACTCCAAAATTCCGATAGTACGGCAAGTCCTGCAGCAGATGAGCAACCGGAAATGACCTTTAAAAAGTTGTTAGTCTTAGGGCCAAAGAAGGGAAAAAGAATTGATCCATATACCAAGTCAGACATGGAGAGGAGAAATTTTTAATTGTGACAAGAATACAAGTGATACACCACATATTTTAATAGGAGAAATGAGAAATTTTATTTTTTAAGTTATTAACATTTTAGCACACATATCTCATTATTTGTATAATAATATGTGGTGTACCGGTCAGACTAAAAAATCTCTCTAATGAGAGGTCATTACCTCAACCTAGGTCCTAGGAGTAACTGCTTTGCATTGGTCCTAGATTCCTACTCACAATATGATTTTCAGTACGAGGTAACCCTGTAAACAGACCGGATTACCCTAGTATCATGGGACCCTGCTTTGTTAGCGATGCTACAGGGAAGCCATCAAAACGACTTCATCCTGTCCTAACCCTCCATTCATCCACTCCCCTTGGACGAAAAGAAAATCATCTCATCTTTTTGTGCCAATAATACAACATCCATAAATAACAGAAAAAATTGTAAACAAAGCTTTTTGTACTATACTAATGATTTTGGGCTCTTTCGAAAGTGCTTTAAAATGACTATCAAAAGTGTTTTTGGATTTCAAAATCACTTGAGGTGCGTTTAGAAGAAGCTCTAATTATGTGTTTCTTGCAAGAAACACTTCAAATGCTTTTTCAATATTCACTTACATTTTTATTACGAATTGGTTCAAAAAACACTTCTATTAAAAAACGTTTCCAGTCATTCTAACAAGCACTTCCAAACACACCCTTTATAAATATCTTTATAGCTCCATAATGTTTGAGTTTATGCTCCAACCTATTATCTAGATAGACAAAAAATGACTTGTTACTTTAAATCAAATTTTGGCAACGTAAGGGCCTTGGGACTCTGTTTCCAGTGAAAGTGACGAAACGGAACTTCACGTATGTGTTTTTGGGATTGTTGAATCCATGCTACGTTTTCTTGGCTTTTCATAAAGATTTCTTAGGTATTTTTCAAGCGAAAGAGAACACACCATTTATTCGTGCATGTATAAGTTGATGTTATAAATCTGCTCTTGTGAGTCCTTGTCAACACTGATCCACTGAAACATCAACCAAATTATTCAAAATCTTCCCGGTCACGACAAAAACCCTTAGCCCTTCCCCAACAAATGCTTTTTGAAACCAATTTCTACAGCTCAACAAGCTCGGCAAAACTAGACTTCCAAGTGACCAACATAACTTAATTTTGCCAAAACCAAAACCACCAACTCTTCACTCGTCCTCCTTCGATGTGGAACACGTCCCGCTGCTGTTACGATTTTGTGAAACACCCCGACCATTTGGTATTTGAGACAAGGAAATGAGTCCTGCATAATCTGGTGAATTATATGGCCGTCTCTAAATTTTATAGGAGACCTGGGTTAAGAAAAACAGAACGAAAACTCCTACCTTCAAGTATGCAAGGAAATTGATGTAGTACAGAGTTGGCAGCAGATTTAGATAGTTTAGCGGACGTGAAAACACAGAAAACCTAACAAAACAAAAATTAAAAGACAACTGGACCCTCCGGGGCTGTGCACACTCAAATACTGACATTGATGTCCTCATCAGAAATTCATATTATGCAGAAAAGGTATCAATATGCACATTCATCCCAGCCAAGGAGCGGTGCACGCTAATTATGTGATTTTCGTGCGCTCAAGCCTGAACTGCGAGGGCAATTTCATCAAACTTGCCTTACAAAGGTGTAGTTAACAATGACATATCTGCATGTTTTAACCTCAAACAACAAGGCCTGCATGACATGGTTTTGAAATTTTCAGTAGTGTGCTAGTTTTGTTTATTTATTTATTTCATCTGGACTGTAATATGCTCAAATATATGCAACTTATCTGTAGAATGTATCTAAATCTATGAACAGCCGCTAATCGTCCTACTAATCAATGTCACCTTAGTCCACTAAACATGTATAAACACACAGAATTATGACCTAGATTACACATGCAAAAGTTTCCATTCGAAACAAACCTTGATCATGGAATGACAAATTTTCATAAGCTGAATGTAAATTAATATGGAAAAAGTACTATTTTCGGGTCCCTTAAACTCTTTTCGTCTATTTATTTGGCTTAGTGAGTTTCAATTCAAGATATTTTTCTGCATTAAGGTGCATGAGATTGACTATCATGATATCTAAATCCCAATTATGTCAGCGAAATTAAGACTATAAAAGGATTGCAACACCAGAGTAAAGAAATAGTTACGCACTCGTGATTTTACCACATGCAGTTCAACAATACACCACTTTTCAACAGAAAAAACACGAAACAACATATGTTCTTGCAGAACCAATACGCACTTATGTACAAGAATGGACTTCAAATATTATACATGCTTCAATATATGATCAAGATTAGTAATGTCAACATTGTTATCAGTATATGATCTGCTGTTGATAACTCAAAATTACATTCTATCAAAAGCCATTACTAAAAGCATAAAACTACAGCAGTAGCTAGCAAAATGACACTAAATTATTTCGACACGGTTTTGGTTTGTCAAAATCTTATATTCCATAAAAGACAACCACCTATTCCTATCCCATATTATTTACAAACCTTATGTTATGATTTACGAACAGATTTTTTTTTTCTCTGCCTTCAAATTCACTTGCCAATCACAGTTAATCCTCAATAATACCACATAGCAGCAATAACTTAAACCACATACCATAGTAGAAAACAGCACAATAATATCGAATTGCTTCGTCAAATCTGGCATGCACAGAAAAGCTCCGATACCAAACAGTGCCATCCTGCGAGGTGGTCCAGCAGAATCTCAGAGATCTGTTGCCAAGAACCTCCAAGGCAGATGTGACCACCACACTGTCAACATAATACATAACAAGCCAAGAGTAGCCTTATTGTTTATTTCTGCATTCAAATGTGATATGAGAACATTGTTTCAACAGACAAAATAGTACTTGAAGAGAACCAACTCAATGAACGAATAATTTGCAAAACTCAACGCGAAAAAAAAACATTCAAACTGATATAATCATGAGAATTTACTGATTCTAGCAAAAGATTAACAACATTATTCCAGAGGAAAAAGTTATGACATCAATTTGCCAATTACAGTACAGCATACATTTTGGATGAGCACAATCCCAATCAAAACAACTCACTTCTTCAGTTCCTGTATTAAGCAAAGATGTCTCAGCCATGAAAACACCATCACACGGTGAATAAGCTGGGCCCTCAGTCGAAAACTCTGGTAAATTCCTTACTTCTCAGTGAGTAAAAATAGTATCATTACGCCTTGGTGGTCTATCAGGAACTGAACCTGGCTTGAACTTTGAGGCCTCATGTTTTGCCAGTTCAGGAGGAACATGACTATTACTCTGAATGAGCATCTGCTTGAGATCATAAAATACATCTGTGTCATGCATAGTCAAGAATGTTGTGGCCACACCAGTCTTCCCTGCACGGCCAGTACGCCCAATACGATGAGTGTACTGTTCGATATTCCCAGGCATATCGTAATTAATAACATAGGCCACATCAGGTATGTCAATCCCACGACCTGCAACATCTGTCGCAACTAGAACATTGTATTTCTTGGTCCGAAAACCTTCGAGGCTAATTTCTCTCTGCTCCTGTGACTTCCCTCCATGCAAAGTGGTAACACGATATCCGTTCTTATCCAAACTCTTAGCAACATAGTCAGCATTCTTCTTGGTGTTAACGAACACAATAGCAGTCTTATCACCAAGTTCGTCAAGCAATCTCTTTAATCTCTCAAATTTCTCAGATTCCTTGCTCATGATCACATTCTGAGTGATCAAATCAGTTGTTTTTCCAGCCGTGCCAATGGTGACAACAACAGGATTCCTCAAGTACTTCCTAGCAAGTCGCTCCACCGCAGGCGGCATGGTGGCACTGAACATATAAGTGGTTCTGTATATCTTCTTCTCATCAAGTTCTTCGTCCTCATTCTCAGGTTTGAAATTGCTGGAGGGCATTGCATCTAAAACTCCCACAACCTGTGGCTCGAACCCCATATCAATCATCCTATCAGCCTCATCAAGCACAACATAATTGCACTGGTTAAGAACAGCATAACGCCTCTCCAAGCAATCAATCAAACGCCCTGGAGTGGCAATTACAACTGCACATCCTTGCCTAATTCTAAACCCTTGATCCTCGATGGACTGACCACCAACAATGGAAACCACTTTGATACCCAAGAATTGCGCAAACTTGTTGGTCTCATCCTCAATCTGCTGTGCAAGCTCACGAGTAGGCGCCATAACAACAGCATAAGGCCCTTCCGCCGCATTCTCCTCACTAATGGGAGGCAACCTCGAAATATAAGTCAACATAGGAAGAACAAAGGCAGCAGTCTTACCAGAACCAGTCTCGGCAATGCCAATAACATCGCGCTGTTGCATGCCAAGTGGAATCGCCGCCATCTGAATCGGAGAAGGCTTTTTGTACCCAGCCTTCTCCACAGTCTTAAGCAACTCCTCACTCAATTTACTCTCTGCCCAACTCCTCATTGGCCTCGGAATCCTTGACCCCTTATACGAAATGTTAAAATCCTCTCGAAAAATCCTCCAGTCCCTCTCAGTCATCTCTTCAAGCTTCTTATCAGTCCAATGGCGATCAACCCTCATGTCGAATGTGTCATACATTTCCGCAGCCTCCTCCTTGAGCCTCTGCGCAGCGGCCTCCTCAGGCCTCTCCTCGATGCCGTCCTTCTTCCGAATCTCCTCCCGCAGCTCCCTCTCGTACTTCACAGCAAGCTTCTTCTGCTCCCTTCGGTCCATCCCGGCCCGAAACCCTCGCCCAAACAAAAGCTGGGCCTCGTGAGGGTTTTGATACAGAGCATTCATATCCCGAGAAGTGTCCTCAGTGTTCTCCCAATCGAAAGAGAATCGGAACTTCTCGCTGGGCTTGATCACTCGCTTCTTGGGCTTCTTCGATCCAAGATACTGCTCTTTAATGGCTTCCAGCTCTTTGTCCCGCTCGCGCTCGGCCAATTTGTCTAACCGGGCACGCTCTCTAGCCTTGGCCTCCTCTTCGCGCTCCCTATCTCGGTCGCGGTCGCGGTTCCGCCGCTCCGAATCTCGCTCCCGGTCTCGTTCCCGGTCACGGGAGTATCGGTCCCTGTCTCGGTCTCGGTCTCGGTCCCTATGATCTCGGTCTCTGTCTCTATCTCGATCTCGGTCTCGGTCAGAACTAGTGGTGGTTGCGGGCGGTGCGTTGTCGGAGGAAGGGCGCGAGTGGGAGAGACTGGAGAGAAGATGGTGTTGGTGGCGTTTCTGGTCTTCGGTTTGTTCTTGGCGGCGTTGGAGGGCTAATTGCTCACGTTGGGCTTTGGTTAAGAAAACGGGTTTCTTGGGCGGCAGCGAGGAGGAGGAGGCGGCGATGGGAACGGCCTCAGCTGAGCGTTTCATTGTGTGAAAAATTGGAAGGGACTCAAGGGAAAGGAAGGGATTGCAGAGGGTTAAGGGTTTGAAGGAGGGGAAAACTGAGAAATTTGGAAAAACAGCCCAAATTAGGATCTTTGTAGAAATTCTAACCAAAGTTCAAATTTTTCTTCATTTGTAAGCAGGTGCTTGATTTTTATTAAAAACAAAATTGAAGGACATTATTATTAGATCATTATAAAGCCCTTTTTATTTAAATTTTTTAACCCATTGCCCTAGAGCTGGCATTTTGCATTCGATTCGTTAACTCGATCTGACCTGACCTGTTAGTATTAGTATTTGAATGAATGCTTAACGGATCGGGTCGCTAACGGGTGAACTCGTTAAATAATGAGTCACTTTGGGTCAACCTGTTAGACCCGTTAGCACTCGTTAACATCCGTTAGCACCCGTTAGTTGGGGATATTTTAGTAATTTCAATAAAGTCATAACAACAAAAAATAAATTCTATGAAAAAAATAAAATAAAAATAATTGTTAACGGGTGACTTGTTAGTTTAACGGGTCGGGCTCAGGTGACTCGTAAACTTAACTAGTCGGATTGAACTCGACCCGTTTACAAGTCTAATTGCCCCATTGAAATGTCAAACTCTAGTTACCAATGCACTACAAGCTATTTGGTATAGATAATAGGATAAATCTCAGTTTACTATCCTCATGTTTCGTGGTTTTTAACATTTAGTACATCAAGTTTTTTTCGTCCCAGAGTCATACCTAAAGCTTTAATTTTGGGACAGTCTCATACATCCGTTAGTCAAATTGTTAAGTCTGCCATTAACTGATGACATGTCGCTTATGTGGATAATGATTAAGCGCCACGTGTCATTAAAAATATTAAAATAACTAATTAAATAAAAGTATTTATTAAACTCTCTCCCTCTATTCTCCCTCTCTTTCTACCTCTCTCCGCTCTCAAACCTAGAACCCCTGCAAATCAAAACAACAAAATATTTCGATCAAATCATCCCTAAACCCAATCTTTCAACTCAATCCCCCACTCTCAAACCCTAAAGTTCAATTCTTTCAGATCAAAAGGAAAACCCAATTCTATTAGTTTCAAAGTTTCGGTAAAATTCAAACTAAAAGACAATGTTGAATTCAAATCAATATCAAATTATATATTTTTCTTTGAAAAATTGTTGATGCATTATGAAAATTAGTCATTCTCGAACCCTAAAATTGTTGATGCATTATGGAAAACCACCACCAACCCATGTCTCCCTCCGATGCATGATGTTGCGCGAGTCGTTGGTCTGGGTACAAGAGGCAGTGGCGGAGAAGCTAGAGGAATGCTAAAGCGGTCGTCCCCTTTTTTCCTTCTCTCGAGGTCTCCTCCTTTCAAATTCAGATTTCCTCCACTCAATTTCAAAACTGCTTCCCAAAATCTCAACTTCCTCTCTTCTCACTTTTCCATCAGATCCACATTTTCTTGGGAAACAAACACCTTGAGCCGACGCCACCTCCTTCTCCTTCAACAATGTCGAGGTTCATCAAACTCTTCTCTCATCTGCTTCTCGCTTTCCTTTTAGTCCAATTCACCATCACTGTCTCTTCTTCTGCTCCACCAGAGCCCTCACCGACTTCATCGCTGCAACCCGGCGCTGATTCACCTTCATCACCATCTTCATCCCCAATTTCCCTCCCTCCATCTCCATCTCCTTCGACGAGGGTTCGGCCGTCCTCGAGCTGCTTGTTGGCGAAGATGAGGCGTTGCTGGTCTAGGGGCATGCCCTCCTTGGCTTGGATCTTGGCCTTGACATTGTCGATGGTGTTGGAGGACTCTCTCTCTCTCTCTCTCTCTCTCTCTCTCTCTCTCTCTCTTTCTCTCTTTCTTCTCTCTGACTCTCTTTCTCTCTTAATTTCTTGAAAGATTTGACGATTGAATGTGTATGTGGTTTCAATAAGCTCTTACCTCAGTGGAAGATCCATGCTTTTGCACTGATTTCTTCATTTTAGCCAGAGCAAAATCTTGGGTTTTTTCATCTAAGCCAGTGAAGCAAGAGCAAAGAAGAGAGGTAGAGATAGAGAGAGTGTGCGGGGGTAGGTTTTTATTTATTTTATTTTTTTAATAAGTACTTCATTTAATTAATTATTTTAATATTTTTAATGACACATGGTGCCCAGTCATAGTTCACATAGGCGCCACGTCATCAGTTAACGGCAGTCTTAACAGTTTGACTATTGGATGTATAAGACTGTCCCAAAATTAACACTTTAGGTATGACTCTGGGACGATAAAAACTTAATGTACTAAATGTTAAAAACCACGAAACATGAGGGTAGTAAACTGAGATTTACCCTAGATAATATCATACATTATTATCATTTGTTGAACTCTAGTTACCAATGCACTACAAGCTATTTTTTATGTACATTATTACTAGTTCATTATGAGGCTTAATTCACTCGTCCATCTCATTAGTATAGATAATACCATTTGTTAAATAAAAATTAATTACAATTTTTTTTTATGAACAAACAATATTATCTACACTAAGGAGTTGGGGGTGGGCTAAGTCTCATAATGGGTTATTAATAATGTGGTTCAAATTCCTCTTTGACGAGAATTGAACTTAAGATCTCTCACTTACAAGTGAAGAAGAATACTACTAGACCGTAATATTAAGTAGCAATTACAAAATTATATCTTCTCTATTGTATAGTCTTTCTCCACCAATGTTTTCTATTGATCGGATGAGATCCTCTTTGTGGGGATCCCTTGCATCCTAACTGTTCATCATACATCGTGCGGCTAGTTTTCATCAGGTACTATTTATGTTTTATTTTTATATAAAAAAAATCAAATGATTTCTGACCGCACAATGTACGATGAATGACTAAGATGTGAGGATCCATAGGATCCCCACAATTTGGATTCAGATGGGATCCAAATCCATTTCCTCTTCTCGTACAACTTTTTTCATTTTTTTCTCTAAACACAACGCCTCCTAGCAACCAAAGCACCACAACAATAAAACTTGTAATTCACCCACACAGTGTTTTGTTTTGCATATAAACAAGGCATAAACTAGCTACATTATTAATAATGAGACTCTCTCAAAAGTGAGACTCTCCATGGTCTATCATCCACTTCATATTTTTGGCATAATGTTTTATAATGTTGGCACGAAAATTGGGCCAAAAACATGAGCTCTGTAAATGAAGCTTTCCAAGCTAGGGCTCTGTAAATGAAGTTTTCGAAGCTAGGGCTCTGTAAATGAAGCTTTCGAAGCTAGGGCTCTGTAAATGAAGCTTTCGAAGCTAGAGCTCTGTAACTGAAGCTTTCAAAACTAGAGCTCTGTAAATGAAGCTTTCAAAGCTAAAGCTCTGTAAATGAAGCTTTCAAAGCTAGGGCTTTGTATATAAAGCTTTCGAAGCTAGAGCTCTGTAAATAAAGCTTTCGAAGCTGGAGCTCTGTAAATGAAGCTTTTGAAGCTAGAGCTCTGTAAATGAAGCTTTCGAAGCTGGAGCTCTGTAAATGAAGCTTTTGAAGCTAGAGCTCTGTCATCGAGCTCTGTAAATGAAGCTTTCAAAGCTGGAGCTCTGTAAATGAAGCTTTCAATGCTAGGTCTTTGTAAATGAAGCTTTCGAAGCTAGAGCTCTGTACATGAAGCTTTCGGAGCTGGAGCTTTGTATGAATGTGTTGAAATGTTGATTGACATAAATGATGCTCATGAATGTTGACATGAGTGAATGCTCATGAATGTCGACATGAGTGATGCTCATGAATGTTTATGTATGATTGACATGATGTTTATGCATGATTAACATGAGTGATGCTCATGTATGATTTTTTGGAGTACGTGTTGTACTTTTGATCACTTGGTCGGTTTATGCATACGGGGTCTTTGAGTTGGTAGAGTTTCTTAATCCGTAGCAATGTTGATCAGCGGAGCTAGTTGTTCAATAAATTCATGGATTGATACGTCTGTCGATTTGGCGAAGGATTACGTAAGGCATGAGGAGGTACCCCTGTTGTTTGGAAGGTTGAGGTCTTCTCATTTGGGTGGGTTTAGCTTCCACTCCTCACTTGCTGATAAGGGATGGTTGTAGAGGGTTTCTCTTAGTATGTCCTTGCCTCGGCAAAGGCATAGTTGTAAGCTTGTGCCATCACTTCAGAGTAAGTCTTCCAAGTGTTGGCATTGATCATGTACTTGTAGAAACAGTCTCGTAGACTTGCCGTGAAGGCTGTAAGGGAAGTCTTGTCATTTGCCTTGGTACAATGAGAATACTCATAGCTGAAGCGACCGGCATACTTAGTTCGTCACGGTTCTGGCGAATAGTGTACAAGTCATCTACAAAGTGCAAGCAATCGGTCTAGAAAATGTGTTGAGAAACAAACAGTTTCCTCAACTCCTCAAATGAGTCTACTATCTTAGGTAGGAGACGACAATACCAATTTAGAGCTCTGCCAAAGAGGGTCGAGGGGAAGAGAAGACATCGTTCTTCGTCAGTATGCATCTGGTATACCATGGTGGACTCAAAGAAGTTGAGGTGTTCAATCGAGTCTTCCCTCCTGGTATAAAGTTGTAAACCAAGCTTCTGCTTTATCTTCCCTGGGAGGGGGTGTTGAGGATCCTCCTTGTAAGAGGGCCAGGCCTAGGTTGGTTCCAATCAGGTATCTCAGCTTGTCGTTCGGCCTTCAATTTGTTTACTTCTTCACAGAGCTTGTAGGACAAGGGGGTCCTTGATGGAGTCGTGTACCACTGGGGTTTTCTTTCATAAATCTCCATCGCCTCTTGGAGATAGGACAGTTTGATCAAGAGCATGTGATTTTTCTTTGGACTCGCCGTACTGACTTCTAAGGTATGTTTGTCGAAACACTTTTGAGTCCTCTATACCCTCATGTTTCTCTAGGACTTGTTGCCCATTCCCTAAATTGGTAGCTGGAATGGGCTGTGGTAGGGGACCGAGTCTCTTAGAAACCCTTGGTTCATTGATCTTTAAGCTTATGTGGATGAGGTTATCTCGACGTTGCTTCAGGAAGTCCCGACAGTCGCGATAAATAGCTTTTAATCCTTCTGCCCCTTCTGCAAGGAGGTGCCTTCCTCCACTTCTCCTGCTTTGAGTTGAAGCAATTGGGTTGAGATAAGTCTCAAGCTTATTATCATATTGATGGGTAGCTCGATCTCTATCAGGGATATCTATGTTGGATATCAGTGACCTCCGCGTTGGGGGGCATTCAAATGATTGTTGACTTCTGTAGGGGCGACAAGCTCGTGTGTTTGAGCATTCTTAGCCTCGTGAAGCATCTAAAAGAGCTTCTCATATTGCTCCTGGATGACCTCATTCTTCATTACTATCTTGTTGTTCTGAGCCTCTAGCTCATTGACTTTAGCTTGAAGAGCAAACTTCTTTCGTTCTTTCCTTCGTTGCCTCACAATATGCACAAGTGGAGTGCCATTCTGTGTGTTGTGGCTTTCTTCGATCCCCATGTTGGAGATGGATGCCTGGTCAAATGAGAGTGTATAAACTAAGGAAACCAACTTGACAAAGCTGGAGAGAATATGAATAAGTGTCGTTTCCCACAGACGGAGCCAAATGTTGATGCACAAAATCAATGAGGACTTTGGTACAACAAAAAATGTCAAGTTTGTGACCTTCGCTAGATTGCTTCGGTTACTAGTGTAGATAAGTATGTAAAGAGATAGAGGCAGGGAAGCAAATACAAGATGTACGTGGTTCACCCAGATTGGTTATGTCCACGAAGTAGAGGAGTTCTCATTAATTGTGAAGGGTTACACAAGTACATAGGTTCAAGCTCTCCTTTTGTGAGTTCTAGTGAATGTTTTAGTACAAAATGGCATTAGGGATTCATTGTGGGAGAATGATCCCTATTTATAGAAGAGAATTTATAGCTTTGTTCTGACATTGACACGTGTCATGTTGTGACTGGCCTCTGATGTTGACACGTGTCGTGCTGTGATTGGCCACTGACATTGACATGTGTCGCGTTGTGATTGGCCTTCTGGTTGGAGAAAAGTTCTTCTGGGTCCTGGACGGTGTAATGTTGACCGGTGCTTAGTAGTTTCGGGGTTGGTCAAGTATGGTACAAACAACTTCTATTCGAATTTCCAATTTTCATTTAGTTTGTACACTTAACTTGTATTTGATTTGGCTTGTAACTTCTATTTGGATTGTAACCTTAATTTCCGTCGTAAATCTTGATGCATTTAAATTATTATATAAAGAAAATCATGTTACATTACTTATATACAGATCAACAAATGAGGTTGGTTGAAGGGCAAAAGTTTTGTGAGTTTTGTGTTAATCTAACTTGAAACTATAAAGCTTCATTACCATGTTTATGTTTTCATGGTTTTCGTTGACTTGTAAAGACCAATACATCAACTGTGTATATTTTCTGGGCCTTGAATTCGGTTAGAAAAATATTAGATTTTGGTCAAACTAAGTGGCCTAAAACAAAGTGGCAATTACCATTGGCATACCATACCAACCAAATTATTTGGTATACCGATATTCGGTATACCGAAAGTTTGGTACGGTAATGGTAATAGATTTTTCCGTACCGAATATTTGGTATGGTAATCGGTACGGAGGTTTTGATACGGTAATCGTACCAAACCACCCCTACCACCAGCAATCACTTTCTTCACCAGTGAGTCCAACCCTCACTCATTTCTTCTTTAGCGAGCCCAATCCCAACCCCACCCCAAAAGTCTCTCTTCTCCTGCGAGGCCACTTGAAATCGTTCTTTTCGGTGGCTGCGTCGGTTCAAAGACGAACGGTCAAGGGAGAGGGAAAGCGACAAAGTTATGAGAGAAATGGGAGTTAGATGTTTGGTTACATGAATAGTGTGTATATCAAACTGTTTTAAATTGTATCTTATTGGACTATTTAAGAGAATGAGTAAATTGGGTACTCACGGTGAGTACCAAAGTATTATTCTTTTGGGAAGCTATAATTCGTATTTACTTCTTAACTTTACTTTCTTTAAATGATGTTGTGATACAAGCATTTGAGAGACTTGAATGAATTAAATTATATTTTGGTTTGTGCAATTGAAATGAGTGATTTCTCCTTCCCCAATTAAGCATTTAGCTTGGTCGTGTGGGTGAATCCACGATTAGAAACTTTGAGCAAGTTCTATTGCTCCTGGTTCACTACTTGGTATGCATTCTTTGTACTCTATAAAAAAAATGAAAACTAAAATAAAAAACGAATGAGTATCAGGTGTAACAGAACTATTAGTTACATGTTTATTCATTCGATCACAACCCCCCACACCCCCCCCCCCCCCGCGCCCCCAAAAAAAAAAAGGAAAACTAACGAAAAGACCTTGAAAACTTTGAGTTTTAACGATAAGGACAAAATAAAGGGTAAAGTGAATAGTACCAGGATTGACTTTTTAGTGTAAAAATGTGGTTTTTCGTTAAAATGAACAGTACCGGGAGCTTTTCGTTAAAGTTCCCAAAAAAAAAAGCGAGTTGCATCGTCCAATACTAATAGTCAGAATTTGGTTGTATCCCTTTGGCGACTATGGCTGTTGTTTCTACTAGTGGCAAGCATAAAGGAAAGAGTTCATAGGCCTAATGAGGTCTCCAACAGATTATAACAGTTGCAAATTAACAACATATACAATTCAAGTATTCCTGGTCTTGGACGATCGCATTGGGTTTTGAAAGCACACAAATTTTGCAGTGCTTTGCTCCAATTTGCAGATGAACAGGGGTCAATCCAAATTGCAAGCTACTTAATTTGTTGAGATCCAGTTAATTACCTATAAAAATTGTAGAAGTATTAATAGAAAATGAGAGGACATGTTGAAAGAAAGGAGCACAATGAAACAAAACAGAAAGAGTAATCACCTGGTAAAATAGGTAGACCATCTCGGGATAGAATGCTGACCGGAGTAGATGAGGGTTGAACGACCCATTGTAGAGATGATCTCAATCTTTCCCCAGACCACCCGAGTTCAGTTTTGTAGTGATAACTGATGTCTGATATGTGCATAACCTTGGAACGATCCAAGCTTCCTTCATTGCGTATTTGCTCTACGAGCTCATTGTGAACATTTACCAAACTCAAACTTTGAAGACATGTAAGATGATCGATTCCATTAGGCAATTGCTTTAACTCCATGCATTCAGTGATTACAAGTCTTTGTAGTGTTGGCATCGCTCCGCTCTCTATGATGATCGCATTCAATTTAGGCAACTCCATTATGTATAATTCAGACAGCTTTGGAAATCCAATGTGAAAGACCAACTGATTTCCGAGATATGCATTGTTCAGCCGAAGTATGCTCAAATTAGGTAGTGCTTGGATGTAAGGAAGAAAATCTTCTGTTAATCTGGACCAATGCAACCTTAATTGTGTAAGGCTGAAAAGAGAATGAAACCAAAGTGGAACCTTCTCTAATTTTCCAATTAGACCAAGTGCCTTCAGCAAAGGAGGTGCTGATGGCAATGCATCCAAGCGTAACACCTCATCCTCATTACTTGTATGGACAAAGAAGTGCTCAATCAGTTTCATGCCTTCAAGTGACTTGCACAAATCCTCCTCATCTGACTCTCTCACATTGGTTATGCTCATTCTTGTGAGTTGGGTCAACAGTCGAAGTTGTTTGACTAGCGTGCCTCCTAACTCGATAGCATCACAAACTTGTAAGCTCTTTAGCTTACATATGCCTTGAGGTACTTTTGTGCCATCAAAGAAATAATAAGACCTAAAAAGATCTTGAAAATTGCAATGATACATCAACAGATGCCGCAAGTTTTGTAACTTCACAACTCCTGCTGGAAGTATCCTGATTTTGGAATGCCTAATGTCAAGGGTCTCCAAATTATGAAGATTCCCTATGTCCCTTGGAAGCTCTTTCACTTGCGTTCCTTTCAAATTTAAATACTTCATGTTATAGAACTTCACTAATTGATCTGGGAGTTTGGTAATCGGGACATGTCTAAGATCCATTACCTTCAAGAGTTCGAAATCAGATGGCAACTTTTCAACTGAAGAAGAATCAGTCATATTAGGAGCAAAAATAAAGAATGTGCGAACCTTTGACATGTCTCTGTGTGCTTGTTTTCCATAGTTTGCTTGCACTGAGAGGCGACAGGGAGCCCTTTTATCTTCTTTTGTTTTTTGCTCATTATAGACAGTGCAGAATTTCTCAACTTCGGAAATTGAAAGAGCAAGTTCTAGTAAGAGGTCATGCATCTTTAAAGCTTTTGCCCTTCCATATGGTTCCCTCTTAACAACTTGTACCATGCATCGGCAAGTGAGCTCTGCTATGTAGCTTTCAGCCAGCTCTTCTGGCTTGGCCCATCCAACTTTTTCCACAAACCCCTCTGCCATCCATAGTCTAACAAGCCTGTCACATTCGATCACATAATCTTCTGGGAAAATGCACATGTATAAGAAACAATGCTTGAGTCGGTAAGGTAAATCATTAAAGCTTAGCATCAAGATTCTCTTGACTACTTCAAGCATTGGGTTGTTGGTTAACTCCCAATTAAAAGCAGTGTAAAAGTTTGTCCACTCAGACGCCAATCTTTTGGTTGACATGAGAGCACCCAAAGCCGCAATTCCAAGAGGTAATCCTTTGCATTTTCCAACAAGATCTCTAGCAATGTGTTTTAACTCTGGTGGGCAACAATTGTCAGGCACGCCAGAGAAAGCTTTCTTGGAAAAAAGAACCCAAGCCTCATTCTCCTTAAGAGGCTGAACATGATGAACATGGCATCCAAATCCAAATGAAACGTATGCAATGTCTTCTCTCCGAGTTGTAAGCATGACCCGGCTTCCATGTGTTCCATCTGGAAGTGCTCCATTTATCTGTCTCCAAAGATTAATATCCCACACATCGTCAAACACAATGACATACCTCTTTGGCTGCAAATAGTTGGCCAGCAATTCCACCATTTGTATTTGGTTCATGCTGCTCAAGTCTTGAGGAACACGTTCCATTGCAGATCCAAAAAGTTCTTTTATCAAAACTCTCAATAGACCTTCGATGTTGTAAGTTTTTGAGACTGTGATCCACCCGTAACAATCAAACTTGGCAGTTTGACTGTTGAAGGTGTCCGCAACCAGGCTTGTCTTACCCGAACCCCCCATACCAACTACTGAAATTACGGTCCTCCGAGGCTCTCCAGACAGCAACCATCCAACTAACTTTTCTTTAGCATCTTTGATTCCCACAAGTTCATCATCTTTGAAGAAAAGAGAGGACTCACCGTAGATATTGATTTGGCTGTGATCGCAATCACAGCCGTCCTCGCTACGAACAACACCACGAAGTTGGTTTCTTTCCGGAATAGCTTTGATTGCTTTGATGATGATCTTGTGCAATTTGGTGGCGATGCGATGTCTCTTCCAAAGATTCATGGGGAAGAAAATTGTTTGATGAAAGGCTCTTGTGTATGGACCCCAACATTTCTGCATGTTTCTGTGATATGTGAAATCATCAATGATGTCGTGAACATTGATGGAGACGTCCCTCACAGTTGCCATCCATGTTTCCTCTACTTCACCTAGAGCTCCGCTTCTTTCGGTGTCTTCCAAGAAGGCTTTCATGGCTAGCAGCTCACGCATGAGGTGCTGAAGTTCATCACCAACTCCTTCTAACTGAGACACATCGCTTTCGAGGATCAATCCTACTTGGCCGATCAGCAGGTCTACGGCAGCTGAAGCCATTCCCTCTTCTTTCTCTTACTCTCTGTATATATTTTGCTCCAAACTCGTTTTCTGCGTTATGATCGATTATCTCATCTGTTTGATCTATTATTCTGATATTATTGGTCCCCTTTGATCATGGCATGGGATTCCCTTTTTTACTTTTTTGGATAACAAGTCTCCTTCTTTCCTATGAATGCGAACAAAAGTTGACGAGTAATGCTAGGAGGAATAATTTGTAAACAAAATTTTATAAATTTAATGACATGAAAGTTAAGATAAGATTATTAATTAAGTGTTGATAAACGTACTCATTTCTTATTAATAATATATTATTTAATTTACAAATTTTATCTACAAATTTAGTACCTAGCATTACTCAAAGTTGACAGTAAAAAAAAGGGCATCTCTTTAGTCAGCCCAAGGAAGATGCAGCCATCAGACAAAGAAATGCTACATTCAATGTCGTTTTTTAAGTCTCAAATACCATTTTTCTAAAATTCATCCAAATAAAAACCATATGAACTTGGACAAATAGTGATCATTTTAGTTTTTTTTTATAATATTATGTTCATTTATTTTCTTCATTATAATTAATTTTTCTTAATAATTTTGAATTTATCTAAATTTTTTTTCAAAGACAATACATGCACGATGAATTAAAAATAAGACGATTTAAATTTTTGAAAAAATTTACAAAATAAACTCTACCAAGTATCCTTCAAATAACCTTATTTAAAGAATCCCTCATTAAAGTTGATTACTTCAAGCAATATTCTTTTAAATGGATTGCTTCTATTAGATTAAATAATTTGGAGAATGTCTTGACGTGTGAACGAATATTATTCTAAAAAGGAGTTTGAACAAATATTATTCGGGAAAGTATGAATGCGTTTCCTTATGGAGCAAAAGAGTAAGGGTTTCAATACTATTATTTTTCAATAAAAGTAATATTCTACCTTATTCTACATTAATTTACATCGAATCAAAAAGCAGTAGGTTGAAGAGGATGTCTCTAACCATTATGATTGTACACCACTTGCAAAATACCAAATACTTATATGCGTGTGTATGTGGAACGAGTGTGGGCCTAGCCAAATTAATGAGGAGCAGTTCTCGTCAATTGTTAATAAGAGTCTACGTATCAGCTTCAGAATTTTTTAGATTTTTTTTTTTTGTTCCATGCATCTTTAATAAAAATGGAAAGGGAATTAGATGATTACAAAGCTAAGATATATTGTTTGTCACCAATTAAATTATAAAATTGAGAAGTCCGTATCATTTGTGTCATCACTTGTTCTTTTGCAATCTTTGTAGCTGTAAAATATATTGTGAGTTGGAAAGTCGACTTCAAATGGACAACTACGAGAAAATAATGAAAAGATAACTCCAATTACAAGCAAACGAATAAGAATTTCTTGTGGCTACAACTCAGAAGCTGGACTGACATTGACCGATTGATATGAATGGAAAACGGAATCTGAGATTTGTGAGGGAGAGACAGTGAGTGAGACCATATGCGATGAATTCGTCAAGTTTCTGACTTTAAATGGCGTCGGTGAGATCTAAGTTCGGGAGATCGGAAGTTGACGAGATCGATTACTGTGTGCAAGGTCGACTGTTCTACTTCACATATGTTGACTCACGCATAGCATTAACATTTTTTTTAGGGCAAACTACATTTCACTCTCCATGTATGGAGTGATTTTCAAAATGGGTAACGAGATTTTAATTTTCTCACATTATTTCTTAGGATAGTGTTATCCCACACACTTATTTTTACTTCTCACACATTACTCTTCATTTTCGACTATCAGATCAAATGAATTTAAGAAGACCAATGACCAAAATTTAATAAGGGTGTATGAGAGGTAAAAATAGGTGTGTGAATAGCACTACTCTGTTTCTTAATGTTTTGAAATTGTATCGCTTTATGCCTTTTGTCTAATGAACTATTTGATTTTTTACTAAATTTAAATTGATGACATGATGAGCATGAAACTCGTAACTGAAATAACATGTAAACCACATTTGCCCCGTATTGACTAAATAACTCATCAACTTAACTGATAAATATTTAGAGTGTTCAAATATCCAATTGTGCAAATTGATACAATTTCAAAACCTTTGGATGCCTTTTTAAAGATTGAAACCTCTCGTTCCTTTTTAAAAATCACTTCAAACTTTGAGAGTGAAATATCGTTCACCCTTTTTCTACAGATGGTACATGAATTCTTCGTAATTAGCCAAACACCCGATATTTGCCTAACCAAACACCCCAAATTTCCTCTTTATCAATATCCAAGCACTCTTCTTATCTCTCAATAAAAAGCCAAGCAGCGCCCCCTCCATACATGTCCACCGATCACCGTGGCCTCGTTGGATCAGCCATCGTTCTCAAGCTCCAATACCAAGGCTACACCAAACTCGTCCTCTGCACTTACAGCACGGGTGACCTCACTCGCCAACCGCATCACCACCGATGCCGCTAAAAAATTCGAGTTCGTGTTTAAAAGTCGCCACCATAAATTTCATCGTTGCCAATCCCACTGAGATGTGGAGTTGACAACTGGATGAGGGATCGAGAATGGTGTCGACAGAGGAGAGAGGTTGTAAACACGAAATTTTCTAGCAATGAGTGAGACAAGAACACGTGTACAAAATAATATTTTGTATTAATTTTGGAGTTACAATCTCTTTTATAATTTGATCCTTTGATTCTATTTTCGTAAGTTATAGATTTGTCGATGGGCTATTGATCTAAAGGGCCGTCGAGGCTTGATCTTAGGATGAACAGTGGTGTAGATTTGTTGATGTTATTGATTCAAAGAGTCGTTGGGTCTTGATCTTAGAATGAACAATAGTGTAGATTTGTTAATGTTGCTGATCCAAAGGACCGTTGGGGCTTGATCTCAGGATGAACGAGGATGTTCTTCAAGGATTTGACGAAGAACGAAGAGAGCTTTCTTGATCCTTTAGGATTCTTGGGAATTTAGAGAGTTAGATGTTTGAAAGCTTTAGAGTTTCAAGGCTTCAAGGATTTGGGGAATTCTCTTCTAATTTGGGAGTAGAGAAGTGTATATGTGAATTGGTCCTTGGTCTTGTGATGGAGAAGCCTATTTATAGACTTTGAGAATGAATCACCACCATAAATTTTCTTGCTGAAGTAAGCGGATGATGTAGGTGAAATGAGTGGAGGTTGTAGATGAAGTAAGTGAGGTAGGTGAAATGAGTGGAGGTTGTAGGTGAATTAAGTGGATGATGTAGGTAAAATGAGTGGAGGTTGTAGGTGAATTAAGTGGATGATGTAGGTGAAATGAGTGGAGGTTGTAGATGAAGTAAGTGAATTATGTAGGTGAAATGAGTGGAGGTTGTAGATAAAGTAAGTGAAGTAGGTAAAATGAGTGGAGGTTATAGGTGAATTAAGTGGATGATGTAGGTAAAATGAGTTGAGGTTGTAGGTGAAGTAAGTGAATGATTGAGGTGAAATAAATGGAGGATATATATGAAGTAAGTGAATTATGTAGGTGAAATGAGTAGAGGTTGTAATTTTAATGCATTGGTCAACATTTATTTCACCGAAATTTCGATGTCTACAATTGCCCCCACTTCAGAGCGCGTCGTATACATGTGCTTGTCACGTGTAGAAGATGCATTTTGAAATCCCTTAATGTAGATGTTGATCCAAGGGCCGTCGATGCTTGATCTTGAATTGGGTTGGAAATTTCTTCAAGGATAGTCGGGGCTTGATCTTGAATTCGGTTGGAAGATTTTATGGTTTCCTCCAATTGTTGATTTTCCACAAGCTTAATCTTAAACCGGACTAGAGGGTTTTCTAGACTCCTCCAAATGTTGATTTTCCACAGGCTTAATCTTGGACTGGACTGAAGGGCTCTTTTTTTTTCTTTTTTTTTTTTTGTCAGACTTCTTCCAATGGTTGATTTTCCACATGCTTAATCTTGAACTGGACTGGAGGGCTCTTTTTTTTTTCTTTTTTGCCAGACTTTCTCTAAAGGTTTGAATTTACTCTTTTTATCTGGAGTTGAATTTGATTCAAGGGCGGTGGACACTTGATTTTGAATCGGACTTGTGAGTTCTTCAAGGGCCTTTGGGGCTTGATCTGGAATTTAAATAGGACCACGAGCGGTTTCAGGATTTGGACACATAGCAGGCAGGCAGAAGGTGGAGTGATGGTCTGTTTCTTTGTTCAATATTTCCAATTCATACTAAAGAGGGTTAGGGGATGAGGTCAGAGGCTGCAAAAAGTTTGCTCTGAAATATCAAGCAAGTTCGCGGCATTTCCATATGAACCCTGAGCAATTTGGTTAACGGTATGATCTTCAGAGGTGGAGGACACTTGATCTTGAATCAGACTTATGATTTCTTCAAAAGCCATCAAGGCTTGATCTTGAATTTAAATAGGACCACGAGTGGCTTAACCTAGCAAGTGAGATTTGGCTTTGTTGGTGGATGAATTAGCACGTGCAGTTGTTGCGTTTGCTAATTATCCACAAGCTTGATGTTTTGTGGTTACTCGCCTTATCTATTCTGCAGGCGGACGTGGTATTTTTTCTAGAAGCACATCAGCGGTTGAAGATGAGTATTCGAAAGCGATGCTAGGTAAACAATCAGGGAAGGGATTCCAGGCAGTCGATTGCTGACTAGAAGCTTGATTACAAGTGCCGATTGATTACTCTCCTTCCAAGTGCTGACTGATCGCTTTAGACCCTGATGATATGAGATACTTTTCCTTTTGAAGAAGTAGCTTTCTACATGTTTAATCTTGAACTAGGATTGAGGGTTTTTTCTGCTAGACTTCCTCCAAATGTCTGAACTTACTCATTTTATCTGAAGCTGAATTTGATTCAAGGGTGGTGGACACTTAATCTTGAATCAGACTTGTGATTTCTTCAAGGGCCATCGAGGCTTGTTCTTGAATGGAAATAGGACCACAAGCAGCTTCACATGGCGAGTGATCTCCGGCTTTGTTGGGGATGAATTAGCATATACAGTTGTTATGCTTGTTGATTCTCCATGGGCTTGATGTATCATTTTTACTTACCTTGTTTGTTTTTTCCAAACGGAAGTGGCGTCTTCTTTAGAAGTGTACCAACCGTTGAAGACGACTACTCGAGAGCAACGCTAGGTAATCAAGGAAGAGCTTCCAAGCAGTTAGTTCCAGATCGAAAGTTTGATTTCGGGTTCCGACTGATTGCTTTCTTTCTCTTTGTCTTGCAAGCAAGAGCAAAGGCGAGGGAAAGAACAGGTCGATTGCAAGATATGAGATACTCTTGCTCTCAACCCTGATGATATGAGATACTTTTGCTCTTGAAGGAAAGAAGCATAAGATTTTGATACTGGTGCAAACTCTTTGATTGAAAGAGGTTTCTGGCTGAGGAAATAAGTTGATTATTTTGAGTGACTTGATTAAAGGGGTATTCTCGAAGAGGAAGACAACTGAGTATGTTTAAAGGTTTGGTTGCAGATGCATTCCTAGCAAGGAAGAAGAGTCAGGCATTTTGGATGTGTGCCTTGCCATGGAGAATGAAGGTCGACCTATATAGGGAGGGGTGCAATAGTAGGTAGTGGTGCGGATGTGACCTTGACGCCCACGCTTGTTGGCAGAAATGTGTTAGTTGGAATAGTGAACTTCACGCGTTTTCAACTTTGTCAAATATTTTTGACAAAGTTGCACGTGCTATCCAACAAGTTGAAATTGTGCCTGAAAAGTGTTGACGGACATTATGCGGGAAAATATGGCTTTTGAAATTCAAAGAGTGGCGTCTCTTCGATTTTTGAATTAGTGGCTGTGTTACCTTTCCTTTTATAGAGGTGTCGATCACATCCAACACGCACACTTCGAAGATTATCCATTCGTGAAAATTATTTCTGGTGTATTTCTAAGATTTTACTCCATCTAGCCTCTGTTTTACCATTTCTGAAAATGACTTACCCATCTAACATTTGCTTAGATTTGAGTCTCAAGAGTGGTATAGGTGCGCCGTGTCAAGATAATATATGGCGCCCGTCCTTATCTTCCAATGGCCTTCTTACAGTGGAAGACTCTATGATGGGGGATGCAATAACGGCTATAGAAGTAACCAGGAACCTCTTTACTCCTGGAGATAATAGGCTGTTTTCAAGATGGCCCGATGAGTTGGCAGTCCAAGACTCCCTGGCTTTCAGTGTTCAGTGTGCGAACTCTGTGTCTAATATAGGCCAATGTTTATTTGCTCGAACCCACGAAGTCGAATCATTGATGGCCGAGGTGGTAACTCTTAGGTAAAAGGTCAGAAGGCTCAAGCGCGAAAATAGAGAGTTTCACATGCTTGCAAATAATTATTCAACGAGCATAAAGAGAAAGCTTGACCAGCTGCAAGAATCCGAAGGTCGGATTCAAAGAGACCATCAGAGGTTGGCAACCTTATTCCAAAGGCATCTTTTGCCTTCATCATCTGGAGTTCGATCAAGTATTGGGGCTCCGAATAATTAACCTCTGGTGCCTCTTCTTCCTGGAGTTTCGCCAAGTACTGGAACGTCACGCGAGCAACTTTTGTGAAGGCTCTCTCTTTTTTCTTTCTTTCTTTCTTTCTCTTCTTTTTTTTGTTTTTGTTTACATAGTTGTAACTTTTTTTTCCAGAGATATCAATGGACGGGCTTTTTTTTATTCAGTGTATTGTGCTAAATACAAATAAAGCACATATCTCAGTAAGATGTGTTACTTCCCTTTTTTTTTTCTTTTTTTTTTAGTGCCTGATGCACCATCCTCCCCTTACTTTCTATTTTTCAATTATTTTGTCACCACCACCCCTTTTCTTTTTTTTCTTTTTTTTTTCTTCTTGACTTGCTAATAGTTGCTAATAGTAGCATGCAATTGTGAGTGGTTTCAAGATGGCACAGCTGAGTTCCTTGGTGGGTGCTTGAATTTGCATAGGGTATCATTCATCTTTAGAAAAATGTGAGCTCCATCTTTGAATTGGCATGCAGGAACTCACGTTAAATGTGTTAATGTGACACTTTTAAACAAGAGGCTTTGTCCTTCAGCTTAATCCCACTCAGGACCCTTCACATGATGGCGTGCACCATTCTTGAAACTTTTATATTATTTTTTATTTTTATTTTTTATTTTGTTTTTGTCGGCCAACACCTTCCTTTTCTTTTCTATATATCCCTCACATGGTGCAGGGAGAAATGCAGAGGAGCTTGGAACAGCGAAGTCTGAAGAGCTTGAAGGTGGAGCACAGTTGTGAAGAGGTTGATGAACGAAGGAAAGCCAAAGAGCTAAGAGCACCATCCGTGAGTCTAGTGACCGCAGCCTACTCCATTGTCTCAGCCAACATTAGCGGAAGGCAGTCCTCAGGCATCAGAGACGTGACGAAGCGACACCAACCCAAGTGATAACTTTCAAGTCCAGTGACCGAGCTTGAAGATGGAGCACAGCCGTGAGGAGGTTGTCGCTGCGCAAGAAGAAGGCGAGAAGACATAGGAAGAAGCCGGATGAGTGGAGGAGAAGGCGGCGCTGCTCAATCTTAGAGAGAGACAAGCTGCCCATGCAGCAGCATGAAGATCTCACTAGAGGAGTGCATGGACAAAGAGCTCCACGAAGACAGAGACGGCACATGGTTTGGTGGATTTTTCGCTGGTAGATTAGAAATCCTTATCGCATTGCCATGAGCAGTTGAAGAAGTTGGCGTCATTGCTGAAGCCTGTGCCAAACTGATTGAGTCATCAAAGGGATCACGGCAGATGTAGGTGTCGCAAAAGCTGTGTGGGGGATAAACGAGAACACACCGCCTTCGAAGTCGAAGATGAACAAATCAGAGACGTTCTAGGAGCAGAGCAGCGCGAAGTTCCCACCTCCGAAGCCGAAGATGAAGGGGTCGGAGGCGTTCCAGGGGCGAAGCAGCGCGAACTCGCCGTAACTGGCTCGGTCGTTAAGGTCGATCAGGCACAGAGAAGCGGATGTCACCATCAATGCTACTGCAGATTGTATAAGAGCACTCTAACTCCCACTTTACAGAGAAGGAAGTCCTCAAAATTAAAACCATTATTCAAACCTTCAGCAGCAATGGGCCCACGTGGGTTTACAGTCGAGCTCGCTCGCATGCGAGGTGGTCTTTTTTACTCCCTTTGCCTTACCCAACAACCCAGTAACAAGGCAGAAGTTCACACCCAACAGAGAGAAAGGCACCATTTTTTTTATTCTTGAGCTTAAGAGGGAGAGTAAATAGAGACGGTGGGGAGGTTCCACACGGCGAGGACTTGGATTTGGTCCCAAGTGACGCTGCCCTTCAAACGCACTATAAAGCTGTTGTTTTTGTACGTCTCGTTGAGTTTCTAATGGAGACGACGAAGCCGGCGATCAAATTAGTAAAATCGGGGCTGGCAACGGCTCACCAGTGGACGTGCTGTGGAGCATGTCAAAATCTGAGACCTTGAATGAGCAATCGTCGATTATCCGAATTGATCCGTGGAGCTGGTGCTGGAGCATTTTGAATTCGGTTTCGGAGTTGACAATGGGGCTGGTTTTTGGCTCGCAGATTGGTGACCACTTAATGGGCCTGCAAATCTGCTTGTTGGGCTTTGTAAACTGAATATGGTGCGATCGAGGACGTGGACCAAGGCATCCAGAACTGTGCACCGCAAGTTAGAAGATTGAGGTCTAGAGGGCCCAAGAGGCCATCCCAGTTGTTTGGGCCGAGAAGGAAAACATATATATATATATATATATATATATATATATATATATATAATTTAAGAAACTGTAATTTCTTTTGTAATGAAATTGACTTTCATTAGTCACATTTGATAAAACCCTTTTTTTATGTGACTGTACTCGAAGTTTTGAAGTTTCAAGTTGCCTACGTACTCTTTCAAAGAAGAGATCAAGTCATAACTTAGCTCAAATACAATTGTTTTTTTTTTTTTTTGATGATGTGATTGTACTCGAAGTTTTGAAGGTTCAAGTTGCCTACGTACTCTTCTAAAGAAAAGATCAAGTCATAACGTAGTTCAAATACAATTTTTTTTTAATTTTATGATGTGACTGTACTTGAAGTTTTGAAGTTTCAAGTTACCTACGTACTCTTCCAAAGAAGAGATCAAGTCATAATGTAGTTCAAATACAATTTTTTTTTTTTGGTGTCGTACGCAGTTTATGCTCTTGCAGCCCAGGAGCATGTCTTTTTTTTAGGCATAGTACCGCTTCAAGAACTTGCCATTTATAGGGCCAATCCTCAAGCTATCTTCTTCTATGATTAGGTAGGCACCATTGATGTAAACCTCTTGTGTCACATAAGGCTCATTCCTCTCACCTCTTGTATCATGTAAGGCTCATCCCACTTTGATGTGAGCATGCTTTTTGTCTTGTGAGTTGTGATGATAGGCCTTCGTAATGCAAAGATGAGATCTTCTACTTGAAAAGAACGGGGGCAAACTTTCTTGTGGAAGACCTTGGAAAGTCGTGCTTGATAGCACTCCAAATGTTGTTGAGCTTCGAGTCTTCTCTCGTCCAATGCTTCCAACTCTTGAAGATGCAACTTTGCATTCTCTTCATCAGTCAGAACTTCTTGTATAGCCATCCTTAGTAAGGGAATTTGGCTTTCCAGCGGCAAAACAACCTCCACGCCATACATGAGCGAATATGGCGTAGCTTGAGTAGGCGTCTGGTGCGTTGTCCTGTATGCCCAAAGCGCTTCGCTTATTCTCTCATGCCAGTCTCTCTTGGTTCTACTAACGACCTTCTTCAAGAAGTTGCATAGAATTTTGTCGAATGCTTTTGCAAGGCCATTGGCTGGGGCATGATACATGGAAGACTTGTGCTGCTTGAACTTATATTTCTCGCAGAGCTCATTCATGAGTAAGTTGTAGAACTGTTTTCCGTTGTCCGTGATGATGTAGCGAGGCACACCATATCGGTGGATGATATGCTCATTGATGAAACAGACGACAGTTTCTTTCTTGACTTCTCTTAGGGGTACAGCTTCAGCCCACTTAGAGAAGTAATCTGTTACAGCTAGGATGTAAGCTTCTCCTACAGATGACTTTGGCGCGATCGGTCCTAAGACATCCAATCCCCATGCATCGAACGGCCATGAAGCAACTGTAGGGTGTAGTGGTTCAGGCGGTTGATGTATGAAGTTGGCATGGAATTGGCAGGCTTGACACCTTTTGGCGTGTTCCAGACAATCTTTCACCATACTCGGCAAGTAGTAACCCATTCTTTTGAGCTGGAAATATAGCTTTGCCCAGACTGATGTGCCTCGTATACACCTGATTGTGCTTCTTCTATGACTTGATTAACTTCTTCCTCACCTAGGCATCTCAAAAGTACTCTTTCAGAATAGCGTCAGTAGAGTGTTCCTTTGTAGTAAAGGAAGTGAGGTGCTCATCGATGTATTTTAGAGCGGTGTCTAAGATCATCTGAAAGCTTTCCATGCTCCAAGTAGTCGATCAGCGATTGTCTCCACCCTTCAGCGTCGACTAGAAGTACTGAGATGACATTTGTATCATCCAGTAGCACTTCAATAACTAGCGGGATTACCCACATTTGGCAAACTGGCACGTCTGCAGCTTCGCCTTCTCCTAATGTCATACTCGAGGTTAAGTTGGCGAGAGCATCTGCCATTTGATTTTCCTTTCTTAGCACTGTTCTAATGTCATAGCCTCGAACTTTTGTAGCAGTTGAGTTTCCAGTTGGAAGTATGGGACGAGATCATCTTTCTTCACCTAATATTCAGTTAAGAGCTGATTGATTATGAGCTTGGAGGCGCCATACACCTCAAGGGTTGTGATTTCCATGTTAATCACCATTTGGAGCATGATGATCAGTGCCTGGTACTCAGCGACATTTTTGGAGCATAATTCACTAAGTTGGAAGGGAAAAGGTAGTATTTGCCTGTGCGGCGACATGAATACTACTCATGCTCCCGCTCTGTCGAAGAACATCGTCTGATTGTGCGGATCTGTCGAAGAACATCGTCTATGTTAGGAAAATGTCGATGTAGAACACCTCCTCATCAGCCAGGTCATTTGAGATTTTCCAATCAACTATAATTGGATAATCGGCAAGGAAGTCTGCTAGCGCTTGTCTTTTGACGGCTTTAGCTGAGACGTAGATGATCTCATATTGATTGAGAAGCAATACCCATTTAGCTAGTCGCCTTGTCAAAACTAGTTCGGACATGACATATTTGACTGGGTCGGCTTTGGCAACCAAGTGGATGGTTTAAGCATGCATGTAATGTCTTAGCTTCTAAATTGCGAACACCAAGGCAAGGCACATCTTTTCTATCGGGGTGTAGTTCAACTCAGCACCGATGAGAGTTTGACTGAGGTAGTAAAGCACTCATTCTTTCTGGGATTCATTTTATTGTGCCAAAAGTGCTCCTATTGAACTTTCCTGAACAGCGATATACAATATGAGCGGCTTTCCGGGGCACAGGTGCTCCTAAGACAGGTGGACTTGACAAATACCTTTTTTTTGGTTTCAAAGGCACTGTGGCATGTTTTGTCTCATGTGAATGGAACATCTTTTTTCATGAGTCGACTGAACGCTTGACAATGTCATGTCAGGTTGGAGATAAATCGTCTGATGAAAGTAAGTCGTCCTTGTAGACTTTTCAACTCGTGTTGATTTCTTTGCCCATGCATGCTTTGAATGGCCTTGATCTTTGATTGGTCCACTTCAATACCTCGATGCTTGACAATGAAGCCGAGGAACTTTCCAGAGGTAACGCCAAGTACACATTTCAACAGGTTCATCTTAAGGCTGTATTTTTGCAGCCTTTTGAACACTATTCGCAAATCCTTCAAATGATCTGATCTCTTTTTTGTCTTGACCACCACATCGTCTACCTAACATTCTACGTTTTTGTGTAGCATGTCATTGAAGATTTTCTGCATTGCACGTTGGTGTGTAGCTCCAACGTTTTTTAGACCAAATGGCATCACCTTGTAGCAGTAGATACCTTTTGGAGTGCGAAAAGCTGTTAGCTCCTCATTTTCTGGAGCCATGCGAATTTGATTGTATCCAAATGAGTTGTCTATGAATGACTGTGCCTCATGGCTAGTGGTTGCGTCCACCATGATTTTGATGATTGGCAAAGGAAAGTCGTCCTTTGGGCTAACATCGTTGAGGTCTCGGAATTCTATGCAAACACATATTTGTCCAGATTTCTTAAAGACAATGACGATGTTGAAGATCCACTTGGGGTATTGCACCTCTTGGATAAAGCCTTCCTCGATTAGCTTGTCAATCTCGGCCTCTATTTATGGGATGACCTCGGATCGATAACGCCTTTGAAACTGTTTTATCGGTCGCGTTCCAGGCTTGACTGCAAGATGATGCACTGCGATGATAGGGTCAAGGCCGGGCATTTCTTTCTATGTTCAGGGAAAGACATCTTTGTACTCTAATAGTAGTTGGTAGTACTCCTCTATCTCGTCCGCACTTAGCAGCGCACTCACGAAGATTGGTTTGGGGTCCTTTTTCATTCTTAAGTTGAGCTCCTTAAGCTTATCAACCATGGCTTGCCCCCCATCTTCGAGTTTTGGTGGTGTAGCAGTGACATCTTCCTCGGGGATTTCCTGTTCTTTATCTTCCTAGATTGTGATGTGGGAGACGTCTTGAACCTTCCCTAAAGTGTCGTCATCTGGGGCTTGTTAGTGTGAAGATTGGCCGGTGTGGATGACTATGCACCTTCTTACCTTCAGTGGTCCATTTGTGTCAACCTCCAAGATTGCTTGGTGCTTCATCCTTGAAGGAATTGAGCTTTAAACATCGCTTTTTCTGCTAACCCGTCGAGCTTTTCTTCCTTTGGCGTTGTCTACCTATCAAGAAAGCTTCTTGTTGTCTCTTTCAAAAGTTGACCGACAAGGAGGAGAGCTAGCTGTGTTGCTTTGCTTCTTAGGTTTTGACAACCTATCAAAAACAGAGCTTTGGGATGTTGGCATGTTAAGCCTCTTGAAGACAGATTTTCGGTTTTGACTACCAATGCGATTAAGTGCTGACATTATGGGTCTTGAGCGATTCGTCTTATTGAAGACTGATGTCCAGGGGGTGGGTTTAAGCTCCTCTTTATCTTGTTCAATGCTCACGTTGATGTGTTGAGCGCTAGCATTTTTCGCTTTGCTTGAAATCTTCATTAGTGCATTTGGTGTGAAGCCAAGTCTAGCTTTGTTGCTGTCAACTCTGTAACCATGCTCTTTCAACTTCTTTTGAGTCTCAGTGAGGTCACATTCTTTGTCATTTATGGTGTTTGAAACCTTCTTCCCAAGATTCGACGAGGAAGTGAAGTCATACATGGCCTTCAACATGAGTTTGTAGGCATTTGGATCAAAACCTTCTTCAATCCTCTTGGTTGGAAGAAAGCTTGGTTCCACCCCTTTTGGTAGAGTTTTTATGAAGCCTTGTGGTAATCTTGCAACCTTAGCGTCGTCTAGCCGTGTCAGAGGTAAAACTACATTCGTCTTGAGTAACTTTATATCATCCTTGTTCCGCTGTGTGTCAACTTTTCTTGCTCTAGTTTTGAACATGGATTGACCCTTTTTTCTTTTCGACATCAAGATGTATCGGAAAACAGATGTGTTCGGTCCTTTTGATGGCATCCTACTCCATTTGGTTATTGCATGTTTAGCAGGCTCATCATCGTTTTTGCTTGAAGATGGCACGGCTTGCCATTCCTGCCTTTTAGGTGTTGCTTTGCCCATAGATTTGATTTCTTTTGGAAGAGCTTCGGGCACCATGTCTTCTTCCATATAGAACTTGGCATCTGCAAAGTGTGCTTCGGCTTCAATGAATGGCTTAGTATCACCTTAGATCACCTTCACTCATTCTCGGTAGAATTTTAAGCATTAGTGGAGGGTGGATGGCACTACTCCATTCTTGTGGATCCAAGGCCTTCCTAAGAGCAAGTTGTATGAAGTTCTTGCATCAATCACGTGGAATATCATGCTTGATTTGAGTTTACCAATGGTCATCTCCGCTCGGATCATGCCTATCGCTCTTTGTCCTCCTTGGTTAAAACCCTAGATTAACAGACGGCTTAGGGACAATTCATTCATCTTGATGCCGATTGTGGTCATTGTTGACTTTGGCATGATGTTTATGGCCGATCCACCATCCAAAAGCATACGGTTGACTTTGTGCTCCCTTACGTACCCCAAGACGAAGAGATGGCGATTGTGAGCCTTTGATCCCAATAATAAGTCTTCATCAGTGAAGTTGACTACGTCACGAGCAGTACAACACGTGGCATATTCATGTGGCTGAAGCTTCAAGCCTTCGTCTCTGCTTTCTTGCACCTTGTGGTCATCAAGACTTACCAAAACCGCTACTAGTGCTTTCCCCATATCTTTGGGCCATCGTAGTGCCTCCTCGATGTTAGAGTGTGCCAGAAAGCTTTCTTTGGGTGTGAGGGTAATGTTTTCCTCGATGGCGATAGCTTTGCCTTTTGAGGGTTCCTCCATTTCTATTTCGACCATATGACATGCAGCGGTAGTGCACTGTTGGAAGAAGTCGTTCAGGAAGTATTCATGTAAGGAGATAGGAATACGTGACTCTTACTTCATAGGTTCCCTAGCGTATGTTGGCTTAGTAACTCTTACGCTTCTTTTGGGCTTCCTATTGTTGCAGCAGCGGTGCTTTCTTTCTTCATCTACCTTTGGCCTTGTGGCTTGTGATTTTGGCTTGCTCGTCGTTTTGTAGGTCACCAAGGTACATCCTTCGTCATCGTCAGTAGTGCATCTTGGTTTTTTACCCCTAATGATGGTTGTACAGAAGGTGCCATGTGACTTGAGCATTGACGAAGATGGCCACGCGTTACCTAAAGAGGTATAGGATCAAAGAATCCAAACACGATCGTAGTAATGTGTGTTTCAGCCGCTTCTTCTAGGTTGAGTTTGATTTGCCCTTGCTGTGCCAGCTTCATGATGAGTTCCTTGAGTATAGAGCACTTGCCGACATAATGACTTACAATATAATGGTACTTGCAGTATCTGGGATCGTCAACTCGATTCATCTATTCCGAACGCTTGCATTCAGGCAGTTCAATCACCTTCTTCTCTAACAAGTCGTCTAGCATTGCAGCCATGTCAGAGTCTATAAAAGGGTATGTCTTATCTTCCAGTTCCCTCAAGGTGTTTTTGTATTTATCTTGGGTGTGAGGAGGCTCACATCTTTTCATCTCATTCGTTTTGTTCTTAGATGAGATCTTGACGGGTGCGAATGAGGTCTTGATAGGAGTATTGTTGATAGTAAAAGCTTCTTTGGCAGACTTCTTCCCATGTTTGTCCATCTTCAAAGTAAACACCTTGTCCTTCTTGAAGTCGGTGATTGGCTCATTTTTTCCATGATAGACAATGCTCAACTCCATGTCGTGGGCGCGAGTGGCTAACTCTTCGAAGGTCCGCGGTTTGATGCCTTAGACGATGTAGTGTAATCTTTATTGCATGCCTTGGACACACATCTCGATTGAGGAGTTCTTCGATAGTCTATCTTTACAGTCAAGGCTTAGGGTACGCCATCTGTTGATGCAGTCAACGACTGGCTCATCTTTCCTTGCTTCGTAATTGTCAGTTTTAACATGTTTACAGTGCGTCGGGTGCTATAAAAGCAGTTCAAGAACTCCCGCTCTAATTGCTCCCAGCTGTTGATAGACTCAGGCTCTAGGTCCGTGTAGCAGTCGAATGCATTCCCTTTTAGAAAGCAGACAAATTTCTTTGCAAGGTAGTCTCATTCCGTCCCCGCATTGTTTCAAGTTTCAACGAAATGGGCGACATGCTGCTTTAGGTTTCCATTTCCATCAAACTGCATGAACTTTGGAGGTTGATAACTTATCGGCATCTTTAGGGAGTCAATCTTCTTAGAGTAGGGCTTCGAGTACAACATGGAGGTATGTAAGCTCTCTTCGTACTGCGTCTTGATTGTGCTTGCGATCATCTCCTGCAGCTGTTGGATAAAGAGATATCCCATGAGCGCTGCTGCTTGGTCTGGCTTCTCATCGAATTTTTCTATCGGAGGCTTATCTTCTTCGTCAGTTTTTCTTTTTAGTGGATCAACCTTTAGGTCAACTTTCACGTCGTGCTACGCGTCTAATTGGTTGATGAGTGCGACAATTTGCAAGTCTTTCTCCTCCACAGTCCGTCGTGCTGCTCCTTGATTGAAGTCGCTCTGGTGGTCGTGATTTGCATAGTTGTGTTGCTGCTTGAGTCAGCATCGGAAAGCAAGGACTCAGAGTATTTCTTTGGGCTTTCCTCCCTTGGTGCTCCTAGTGAGGCTAGGGTGATCATGGCTCGTGCCTCAGGTGCTCATATTCCTTTGGCAAAGTTGATGCAGAGGTGAAAGATATGGTGGAAAGAGCTCTTGCCTTGCTTCGAGTTATGATGCTCAAAATGTTACCACTTGTGGTGAAGACGATCTAGTTCTTCGCGTTGGTTGCGGGAGCAACTTGAACCTTCCTTGATGCCATTTATTCTTGAAGTGTGCTTTGGGCTTCTTGAACGGAGAAAGAGATGAGAGGTAGAGATGGTCCCACTGGACGTGCCAAATTTGTAAACACGAAATTTCCTGGCAAAGACTGAGACAAGAACACATGTACAAAATAATATTTTTGTATTAATTTTAGGGTTACAATCTCTTTTACAATTTGATCTTCTGATTCTATCTTCGTAAGGTATAGATTTGTCGATGGGCTATTGATCCAAAGGGTCGTCGGGACTTGATCTTGGGATAAACAGTGGTGTAGATTTGTTGAAGCCGTTGATCTAAAGGGTCGTCAGGGCTTGGTCTTAGGATGAATAGTGGTGTAGATTTGTTGATGTTGTTGATCCAAAAGGCCATTGGGGCTTGATCTTAGGATGAACAAGGCTAATCTTCAAGGATTTGACGAAGAATGAAGAGAGCTTTTTTGATCTTTGGGGTTTTTGGGAATTTAGGGAGTTGGATGTTTGAAAACTTTAGAGTTTCAAAGCTTCAAGGATTTGGGGAATTCTCTTCCAATTTGGGAGTAGAGAAGTGTATATGTGAATTGGTCCCTTGGTCTTGTGATGGAGAAGCCTATTTATAGATTTTGAGAATGAATCACACCACAAATTTTCTTGGTGAAGTAAGTGGATGATGTAGGTGAAATGAGTGGACGTTGTAGGTGAATTAAGTGGGTGATGTAGGTAAAATAAGTGGAGGTTGTAGATGAAATAAGTGAATGATGTAGGTAAAATGAGTGGAGGTTGTAGGTGAATTAAGTGGATGATGTAGGTAAAATGAGTGGAGGTTGTAGTGAAGTAAGTGGATGATGTAGGTGAAATGAGTGGAGGTTTTAGGTGAATTAAGTGGATGATGTAGGTAAAATAAGTGGAGGTTGTAGGTGAAGTAAGTGGATGATGAAGGTGAGTGGAGGTTGTAGATGAAATAAGTGAATGATGGAGGTGAACTAAGTGAAGGTTGTAGATGAAGTAGGTGAATGATGTAGGTGAAATGAGTGGAGGTTGTAATTTTAATGCATTGGTTAACATTTATTTCACCGAAATTTCGATGTCTACAAAGGTGCTATTAGTATTAGATAGCATGAGGGAATGAGGAAGCAGAAGTTATTCGTGTTAGACCTAGCAATTCAGATTAACCCTGCACGAAATAACGGATTTCTTGTCAACACATTAACTAACCAATTCGTTATCTTGCCTTACTAAGTTTATATGCGAGTAACCCGTTTTAACCCGTTAAAAAAAGTTAGTTTAATAGTGAGATTAAAAAATTCCAAAGCAGCTTAAAAATACCGAAGCACATTATAAAATATATAATAAATACAAGTGTGAAAAATGTGAAGAAAACAAAATATGCAAACACACGTGATCGTATTCTCTACGCTTTGGCAATGGGTACATTGTCGTATGAATTTTAAAACCCTACGAACCCTCACAAACAATATTTTTAGAGAGTCCAAAATAAATAAAAATTCATAATAATTAATGTACAAGTATGAAAAAAGTGAAAAGAATATATAAATACTCATGGTTGACTCTAGTATGCTCTCAAGTACGAGAGGGTAAACTAATACCTCGACAATTTTTTAGTATGCTCTCTTATGAGAAACGGTATTGCCGGGATATCCAGATGTGTACGGCTATCCAGTGCAACCTAAGTATATGTTTCCAGGAATTAGCCACTTTAGTTTTTATCAAGACTTAGCTAACTAAAGGTTTCTGAGCCCTTGGCCCAACCGTGGGGATCCGAGCTTCTTTATCGGGAGAAGAATAAGTGCCGTACGTTCTTTGAACTGCTACCCACGAATTTTCACACAACAATACATGTTTGTTGTGACAATTTAGCAATTTTTGTGTTCACATGGAACTCTCTCATGATGCGCTAGGCAACTAAAGGGGTTCGTGGCCTCAAAAGTGCAGTACATTTCTTGAATTATTGCCCACAAATTTCCACACATTTGCATACTTTAGCTGTGACAAGTCAGCAATTTTCGTGCCCACACATAACTCTATCTACAAGTTACGCAGCTCAAGGGATTGGTGACATAATGTATAGCTCCATGATTAGCTGCCCACGAATTTCCGTATAATTACACACGTTTGTTGTGACTAGTTAGCGATTTTTGTATCTGCACATAGCCTTATCATGTTGCGATATAGGCTACACAGCTCAAAGGATTAGTGACCTCATATTACAAGTACAGTCCTACTTTCTGGCAGCTCCTGAGAGACTTCATCGTGTCAAATGCTTCAGCCTTGTGAAGTACAAGATCTCATAAGCTCAAACTACATAGCCCATGGATGGGGGTGTCTGCTTAGCTTTTAAACACGAAACAGTATACCCTAATTTTTCGACTGTGTCAGTGGTGAAACGGTTTGGCTAGTGAGGTCGCGCTCGACGTGAATGCAGGACGAGTTTGGTGCAGCCTTCATCTTGGAGCTTGCGGACGATGCCTGATCGGACGAGGACACACTTGTCCGTGGACACTCATGAATGGCGGTGCCTACTTGGCTTCTTGTTGAGAGAGAAGATCTTGGAGCTTGCGGACGATGCCTGATCGGACGAGGACACACTTGTCCGTGGACACTCATGAATGGCGGTGCCTACTTGGCTTCTTGTTGATAGAGAAGATGAGTGCTTGGGTAATGAGAAAGAGCATATGTGGTGTTTGGTTAATTACGAAAAATTGCTTAAAGCGGTACCTGTTTAGATATTACTAGAAAATTGCCCGCGCGCTGCTGCGGGGGTTTGAAATCGTAATGTAGGATAGTCATGAATCACCAGATTATATTGAAATGTCAGTAACCTTAGAATAAGATTTGATGGTGCATAAATCACCATTATCTAAATACTCACCCTTCCCTCTCTGTTTCTCTCCTCGTATCCCGACGACCCACACACTCTCTCTCTTTCTCATTGTCACCTTCGAAGCTACCAACTCAAAGACCCTTGCGTCGACATCGTAAGGCATCCCCTTCTCCCCCAAACGCTCTCTGTCCATCTCTCTCTCGCTGACGACATGGTCTGATCGACCCCATTTCAGTTCACAAAGAAAGGAAATTAAAGTGTCCCTCTAACTCATTCAGTCGTTCTAACCCTAAAGACTAAAAATTTACCTCCTACGTAACAGAAGGGCAGATATTTGAGCTTTGATGGGCAACATGGGCATTTTGGCTCGCAAAGTCTCTTCCACAATCTACAACTGCATCTCATTGCAGGACTCTAGAAGAATATTTTTAAAAAGGGTGAGGATACATGTGATAGTCTATTTAGTTCGTGGTTTTTGACAAAGAGAATTCATTAATTAAAAACCCTTAACGAAATATATAATCAGAAGAAATAAAAAAAAATCATAAGAAAAAATCAAAGAGAACTGCGAGGGTGAAGGCAAACATACCCAGTTGCAATCCAATGATTTAGCTTGGAAAAAAATTTCACATCAACAAAAAAGTGAAATTTAAAACCCTATTGAATCAAATGAAGAATTTTCTAGAGTGCAAAAGTTTGTGCCTATAATGCAATCCGACAAAACATGTAACAGCAACCATCAGAGAACTGAAAATTTACTAATAAAATTAACCAAAGACTAATTTTGAATAGGCTGCCTTATTTCAGCTCTAATATGGGAAACAATCATCACCTCCATCTTCTCTTCAGGAAACAAAAACCCATTTTTGATGCCTAAATCACAAATTAACACTATACCATATCAAAAGCAAAGCAAATTAAACCAAATCGCCCTTAATTTAGATCAATGTCCCAGAAAATGAAACTTAATCCAATTTCTCACAGCCCTAGCACAATTCAATAAACCAGTGAAGTATCAAACTTTAGACATCAAAGGAGGCCTAAAGTCTTTGTATTCAAGCTCCAGTCAAGATCCACATCAAAGGAGCCCTAGCACAGTTCCATTTATTCAAGCTTTCTGAGTATCATTTTTAACACAGGGAATGAACAAACTAAAGCTACTAAACACTGAGAAACTAAAGTTATTAAACCCTGAGAGAACCACTCACATTGAACCCAACAAAATACCACAAACAGAAACTCAAATCAAATTTGTTTAAAACCCCTCCCTAAGACTCTGAACCATCACTTGGTCTACACATTTATCTGGCTATCCACTAACAAAAAGCCACGATGCAGACACCAATAACCAAAATCAAAGCAATGCGAAAAAAATAAACAAAATGACATTACAATAAGAAAGAACAAAATGATAAATTTGATCGCAGTCAGAAGGGGGTAAAAAGTGTTGGAAGTTGAACCTTGCACAAATCAATCTTGGAGAAAACCAGAAACACTGCTTTCGGAATTTGAATTGTTGGAAGCCAAAACTTCAGGCTTTAGCATCTTCCATCTTCATCATAGTTAATGTTGTCTATAATGAGACAACAAAAGGTCATTAAATTTATAAATAAATAAAAAACACTAATAAAAATCATACTATTTCAACTAAATGTATATCCGAACCAAACACACCAAATGCACCCTAACAATATCTATAACTATAGAAATAAGGAACCAACAGATTTCACTTCAATAGCAAAAAAGAAAACTGACCTTTGCACAGCGGCAAAGAGAAAATGTACAAAACAGAACACCACCAACTATTCAAAAAAGAGAAAAATAAAAAAGTAAGATCAATAGAGTGACTAAGTAGTTTGAATAGAGTAACGGCTAGATTAATATCAAAGCATTGTGTCATTTGCAACGACATATATACTTCTTAAAGAAGATTTATTTATTCTGTAATAAGGTGAAGGGGAAGCTACTTTGAGCATATCAACTCATCCATGACAAACCCGCTGCATAAATGAAAGAAAAGAAGAGAAGCTTTTTATTTTTAACTAAAATAAATTGGTATCTCAGGTTGAATAAGTCCCTAAGAATTAAGTGAGAGTGAGTTTATGTGTGGAGCTAAAGCTTTATGTATATATAAGCAGACCTCTCTTCCTCTCCCTTTTATTACTTATGGTGTATATTATCCGACTAATCTGTCACTTCTCATAATTATCAAGAGGCAACATGTATATAATACATCACATGTATCATCTATTTGACAGTTTGTGTTTCAAATGAATTGAAAGGTATTGTATGAGAATATCTTGCCTAAATGAAATGAAACAAATTTCAGGGTGATGAACTATTGGCCACTGTACACCTATCTTGTAAGTTCCATAAATTTTTTATCACCACCCCTCCTTAGTACCGTTGCAAGAAACTCCATAACCTGTATCCTCTTTTAGAAACAATGGGAGGAAAGCCCTAGTGAACACTAAGAGTTTGGAGAAAAATTATTAATATTACTTGACAAAGTAAGAATCTTGATTCATCCATTCAATAACTAAACTCATTCAAAAAACATAAAACCCCAAAAAAAAAAAAAAACCAATAATCTATGGATATCTAAAATGCAAGCATATAATATAACAAATGAATTTCTCAATCGAACTCATATGCTTCAGTTTTTCAAGCAGAGAACCATAAAATTAAGAGAAACCAAACCAGAAACATGAGCAGAAGAGTGACTACTTGCCAGTGTGAGTGTTGAGCATGGAAAAATGCGTTTTTGTTGAGAGTGATAAGAGGGCCTACAAACAGTAAAATTCAACATAAAACCAAAGTCAGGAGAATTTTACAGCATTGAATTGATCCTGGATAGAGGGCTAGATAGAGAAGGAGAGGAAGAGAGGAGAGATGGATTACAATACCTTGCCTCAGCATAACACACGCTAGGGGGTTAGGAGCGAGTGGCCAATTATTGCCTAATTTGATAGAATATGGTCGAAACTAAGCTCACCTACTCTCTATAAACTCGCCGGAAAACATAGCAGTCGGGGTTTGAACTGAAAATCACAAATTTGAAACTATTGGCAACAGAAAAATTACCCCGAAAGAAGGCTTGAAATCAGCAGGAGCTCCATCTTCATCGCCAAAGTCATTATCGAGCTCACGGGGTCCTCCACAATACCCATCCCTGGTACAGATGATCAGTAAATCCAAAAGCTGCATTCTCGTCAGAAAACATAAATTTAAAAAAAAAGGAAAAAAAATCACTAATAAGAAAAAGGCAGAAAAAATATGCAGGGTATTCTTCCCTAAGGCAATAGATCTAACATTCTTGGAAAGAAAATTAGATCACGAATTGAAAAAAAAAAGTGAGAGAGAGAGAGAGAGAGAGACGAACTCAATAACCAGAAAACCAAACAGAGAATACAAATTCAATAATCCCAAAAGTTATTGAAATCAAACCTATTTCAACTCTAATATAATCCAAAATACCATATTCGTTTACCTTCAGTCAAGCGGGCATTGGAAAACATCGCAGAGTCCGGTGGTGCAAGGAGATTAGGATTCAAACTAATTACTATAGAAAGAAGATGAATCAGCAGGGCTTTACAGAAAAAAACCCAAAACGCAAAACCATTCAAATTTCAAGAAAAAAAAAACAAAAATAATGGAAAATAAATATAAACCAAGCAAAAAATTAAAGGACTCTCATATCTTCCATAAAAAATTAAGGCGAAAACCAGAGAAGCATGAAGATAGGAAGAGATTGAGTCAATCAAGTCAGTGGAATCCTCACAAAATTCCTCACCCAATCGGGTCACTGATAACCTCCCTCAATTTCCTCCCTCACCATGTGCAACACTGGCACATCCCTCACCTACTCCCTCAATCCCATCGAACCCAGGCACACCACCACTCTCTCTTATATAATAGAAATTAATCCAACAGAAGCAAAAGGAAATATGAATTGCAAAGGCAGCATAATAACAAAATTAAAACTTTTAAAAGGAAAATTCAGCAGCTTTGCATGCGAAAATTGAAAACAGAGCAAACTAAATGAAAACTTAAATTAAATTGTTACCTTGAAGGCTTGAAGGAAGGCTTGACGGGGATTTGAGGGAGAGACTCGGAGAGGGAGAGAGAGAGAGAGGTGATGTAGTGCGGAAGAAAAGGTGGAGAAGAAGTCGAAAGGCAACGAACCCTACGAACAAAATGACCCTTCTAAGTTCTCATAATTACCCTCCCAACCCAGCCCAAAACTTTAAGAATGGCACACACGTTCCCTTAAACCTACCCCCCCCACCAAATGGCACAGCCTACCAGTATACTTCTCCCTTACTTTTTCTCCATAAACCCATACCTCCCTCCCGAAAATCCTCTACCCTACCCCATACTCCCCCCATCTCTCTCTCTGCAACAGACCAAATTGCAGAAAACCCTCTGAGCATCAAATCGATCTACCCCCAACCCAAGTAACAAAATGACAAAAATGCCCCTAATATTGTACGTTGGATACAATTTAAGCATGTTCAAAACCTGTAGCTCTTTCAAAATTTTTCTAAAAGAAGAAAAGGAAAAGTGTTCACAAATATTGTGCATCCAATATACTGGTTTCTTGTCTACCTTCTCCTCCTAACCCTTTTATCATAAACCCATCTCATTCTTTCCCTCAGAGACTGGAAACCCAATCCTTAACAGTTCATATCTTTGATCCTTTGCAGCAGTCCATGATGACATCTTCTATAGTTCATTTCTTTTCTGGAGAGAGAAACAACAAACTTCATACTGGATCATATTTTTTAGAGAGAGAGAGTTGGAAGTATTTTTCAACAGCGGAGATCAATCTTGGGCATAAAAAGAAAAAAATAGAAGCTTCACTACTAAAACAACAATTAATTGAAACCATTGAAGGGGAAAAAATCAAAAGTGGATAAAACTTAGAATTCAACAAAGATTGTGTTCCCAATCTAAATACATTATAAACACCAGCACAAAATAAAACCCAGGTCTCCTTCAGCACTAAAGCTCAGTTCTTGTGGATTTTGGGGAAAAAAAAGGTCCAAAACTTAACAATCCAGATTAGGGGAAACAATTAAACTGTAAAATTAACAACAACTAAACAAATTAACGAACTGAAAACCCACAAAAAAACCCAAAAAAAAAGCAACTGACCTTAAAACAAAGAACAAACATACAGAACAGAGAGTGAATCTCCAAAATGAGAGAAAATGAAACAAATAAGGGAATAAAGAGAGAGATGAATCCCCCAAAAAAGGGACCTAACGTACTAAATTTTTTGAAAATCTAATCTAACATTAAAGAATCCAATTAAAAAAGCGAACTTATCTTTAGAAATCCAGGTATGTATCGCAAAAGCTGCCACACACCACCCTCAGTAGCCTCTGTTCATGACCTTTCTCTCTCTTTGAGCCTCCATTAACCCATTAATTAATTAAAGGACCTAATGGACGGCAGAAAATGGTAGGGGGAGACAGGTTAGGACAGTGGGAAATGGACAATTTTTTTTTATTCCTTGAGTCCATCATTTTGTAAGTGGTTTGCCAACTCCTTAATTTAATAAGATTAGTTTAAGACTTTGTGAGCATGGGTGCTGCATGTTGATAACAAAACAATTTAAAAGTTGAGAAACCTAACCCACTTATCTATTGTATTAAACCTTAAAGACACCTCCCAACATAAACATAAATTAAATATAACTCAAAAAATACAAATAACATAAATAATAATCAGCAAACAAAAACCCTAAACATTCAGATTTTTGAGATGAAACCAAATTTGCACACAATAAATTCAAAATCGCATCAAAGAAAATCAAATGCTAATCCAAAACCTACATTCTCATTAGAAAAAAAAAAGGAAAAAAAATCACTAAAAAGAAAAACCCAGAAAAATAAAAAGAACTTGAATACCTAAGAAAGTGTGGAGCTGATGAGCTGGTTGCGGTGGCACGTCGCGCGAGTCGTACTCAACTGCTATGAGCTGACTCAGAGCAGATTTGTATGGTATTTTGGCGACGGTCCACTATGGGCTCTCGTACAATGCATGCAACTACTACAAACTGGAAAGAAGATCAAATGAATACCAAAGTAGCTAAGCCGCTAATGAAATGATACATAGTTTGAGCCAAGCTTAGCTTGCTTACTGGTGAAAGCACACCAAATGGATCACATGCCAGGAGGATGACATTTTTCTCATAAATAAGATAAAAGTCAGTTCTTTGCAAAACCAACAATTGCATTTACCAAAAAATGAAATAAAAATAAAACCCAACAACCAAAAAAGAGAAGCATGTGCAGTGGCAGTCATGTAAGAGTTCAGTTCAGAATTTCAGATTAACCCATTACATCATTTCTGTAAAAAAAAAAATCCAATTATGGCATTATCATTGAGCAAAATTAATATGTTGGCAGTAAAACAAATCTTATGAAAATGGTGTGTGGATTTATAGCTAACCAAAGCATTGATTATAAAAACTGTGACATCTAACTGATCAAAACAATAATCTTTACATTGATAACATACAAATGCAAAGGTGATATTAAGTTTTTCAATTGCTTCCCAAAAAAAAAAGCATTTATAACTTGTAAGTGGTCTTGCTAACTACACCTTAGGTTAAGTCCCAAAATTACGATATTTGGATATATGATAGTGAAACTGTAACATTGTTCTTTGCATCCAATTTCAATTCCTTGAAATATATGAACACACTAAAAATTGAAAAAGCTTACTGCTTTTCTCATCCAACAGCCTTATTTCTTCTAGCAAGTCGAGACTTTCTCTGTGCTCCAGTATTCCTGTGCAGAGTTCCCACCTTAACTGCTTTGTCAATGATGGAGTATGCCACTCCAATGAGCTTCTGAATAGAAAGGACCTCTTTGGGTGCAACATCTGGCTTCTTCTTTAGCCCATCCAGAGCTTCCAAAACCTGGTAAAGGTAGCCAAGAATTAATCAATAGCAGGTAAACGCGCCAACTCTGTCTTTCAAATTTTATCTTCTCCATTACTTTCCAGCCAAAAGAAAAAAGAAAAAAAAGGAAACTACACACATTTAATAAAAAACAGAGATCACTTCCAGAACCTGTTGGGATAAAAATGGCATCACACTGCCGGATAAAACACAAATGTTTGTGGCTACCAATACAATATGTGGAAATATGTATACCAGCCCAAGCATCCTTACAGTAGCACATAACTAACATTTTTCTTTGACTTTACCATATGTTTTTTCAAAGATGATGCTCCAAAGCACTAAGCAAAATAATTTCTCCGGAACAACTTGCACCCACACAAAACACCAGACACCAATCCATGGAATATCGAACCAGCCTCTGAAGTGGACTCACAGCCATATACCCTGAAAATAGTCAAGAGAAAGATGTAGATTTTCTCTTTTGATTTAACATTGTGCTTTATATGGTTACTAATAAATCAATGATATGATACAAAAACCAAAATTTTACACCAAAAATGGAAAAAAAAAACTTCCACCCAATAACACGACTGGGATTTTTACAGCTGGGTTCGAAAACCCAATATTTGAAATGAGAAAAGTTTCAAAATTTTCACGGTTAAATTATTCAATAACCCAAGAAATTAAATTGCTCACCTTGAATACGGAGGTCAAAAATATGCAAATATTATACCAATCATACAGAAATTGAGAACAAACTCAAAGACCTATACAAAATCCCCAAAAAACTACAGCCACGCTCAAAATCCGAACCCTAAAAACCAAAACCACAAAGAGAGAATCGTCAGAAACCCTAGAATATCCAAATTCGAAGAGACCCATAGCCCCTAGCTAGTCCAATCCAGCAAAAAAAATCATAAACCAATCAAAAAATTAAAGAAATTGAAGGAATATTTTGGAGAAACATGTTCATTTAAGCAATATCATTAGCATGCAATTAACAAATTAAAGGCGGAATCATGCTTGCATATACTTAAAAACAAAACATTAACCATGAATGTTCAAAGCCTAGTAGATTGGTGAACCTTTAAACAACTCAAAACAAAGTGAGTTGAGATTTATACCTTTGTAGATTCCTCTTTGCTTAAGCAAAGGCTAATCACCCAAAGAGAGGGCCTTCATTCCTTGCATCTTAAAACTATGGATTTATATAGAAAGGATAGGTTCTCTAAGTTCTCAAAATTGAGAACCTCTAAGTTTCTACACCAAGGTTTTGATTAAGAAGAAATGAGTGACCTTGGAGGAGCTAGAGTGCTAGCTAAAACCCTCCAAGGGGGCCGGCCATTTCTAGAGAGAAGGGAGAGCATTTCTTCTCTCCAATTTCCCCAAAAACAACCCCTAAATGAATTTTGGCTATAAAGTCAAATTTATACCTTAATTCATTTGAGTGGCAAACTTGTAAATAAGTCCAAGTTCACTACCCTTACATTGTGGCCGGCCTTAGGGATATTTTTGGAGTATTTGGGCCTTTGTAAATCATTATTCATTAAGTTGTCATACAACTTAAGTTAATGGACTCGACGTTCGAAGCCCATTGGGCCTTAAGGTCCAAAACTATCCCGAGGTCTTTAACGAACTTATTCGTTTGATTAATAATCATATTAATTAATCCTTGCCATAAATAATTAAACCATTTAATTATTCTTACTCATTTCCGTTGAATCTTCAATCTTTACCTTACACGGTGTACGATCCATTAGGTTCCTTTTAGCGAGGCAGTGGGCGATTCAAACTCTTTCAAATCGATTGTGAATTTGAAACTAACTTTCAATTCTCCCTTTAGTGTTTACACACGTTTAGGGCTTCCACAAACCATGAGTGACACCTAGCAGCATATCATGGTTACCCAAGCTAATCAGAAGAGGTAGAGAACCTATTCAGTTTAGGATTACAAATGCAATACGGTCCTTCTCTAATACAATACTCTTGACCACATTGTTTGGCTTGATAGTTTATTCATGTCTACTATCCAATGTGAATCTCGTGCTTATATGATTACCTTGAATGTGATCTGGAACGGATTCCAACATCTCGTTCATACTCTGGCCAGAGATTCTAAATCATATCATAGAGTATTCTCCCTCAACGGTTTGAAGGTTAGAGATCCCTTGTTGCGCATTCACTTGTCTCCATGACTAGATAGCTTGACCCCAACCATGTCGTGGACACTCCAAAGGAATGCCATTTGACACGATCAAAAATCAAGGACCTAACCACAAGACAACTATGATGCCTCAGGTCAAAGGACTAATTTGCATTATCCTAACCATGAGTTCTCACGTGACATGAATATGAGAACTCGTCGTTGATCGTGTTCAGTGAACTCATTCTCTATTGAGCACCTACGTACTTGTCTTGGTGTCACTCACACAGATGACTCGAGACTAGTCACTATCCCTGAGAGAAGACATAGCACGTACTGATCTTAACGGACTGTCAATGCCCAATTGGCAATCCTATGATCAGGAACGTTTAGGATGTGTCTACGAAAGAATGGTCTCATGAATCTAACTTTTTAGATCGCATTCTCCCAATCACATATTCCTTGGACTTTATCGTTTAAGCATATAACATTTATATGAGACCGCTCAAACAATAATCTTTGCCCTTGATATTAAACTAGATTAGTTTAACATGTGAAATGTCCGTAAAGTATCATCATATGATTGGTTTTAGGGCACATTTCCAACAATCTCCCACTTGCACTAGAGCCAATCAGTTTGGTCATCAGTGATGATACCTCTTCTGTAGTCATTTCAAAAATGGCTTAATAGTAGGCCTAGACAATGGATATCTATATGTTATCCATAGAAGCAATCTTGAGATTAACAACGTCACCATTATACATGATTCTCAATCATGTGGTTCAGTCTCTCATATGAGTTCGGACCTTGATGAGACCTTGATTCCTTGGCTTGAGCTATCGCCCCATTAGTGTCGTACACTTTCTGGTTGGAACCGAATAGAGAGTTCATAAATGAACTTTCCCATCCAAACAACATTGTTGTAAGCTTCTATATGGCAATATATTTTGCATTCATAATGGAACACACTAAAGTCATTACTTTAATGTTTCCATCAAAATATCTCTTTAGTCATAATAAAGAGATATCTGTTTATCTCTTCATTCATAATGAAGAAACATCCAATGATGGATTAGATTCATAATCTAATACATTTACGCTTCCATTACGTTACTCTAATTCTTCCTCATTCTTTGAGGAATCTATCCTTTAGTATTTCTTAAATACTTAAGGACTCACTTGACAGTTGCCATGGTTCTGATCCTGGGCTTGCACTGATATCGTTTTGTACCGTTCTAGGTACAACTCATATCAATGTTTTCATACAATATGAAATACATAAATCACCTTTGTGCGTATGCATAAAGGATTCTGTTTACGCATTATTTCTTTGGGAGTCAAAGGGTACATTCCCTTTGAGAAGAACAATTTCCTAGTTTCACTAGAATTGTCATTCTAAGTGAAGTTTATCATCATATGAGAAACTTCCTAGCATCTCTTGTCTATTATAGACTATATCTCCCATATTTATTCTATCGTTTATAGAATGTTTAAAGTCATTACTTTAATGAAGAAGTATTCATTTCATTTCCAAAAATTAATATATCATATATATATTTAATTTTAGGAATATGATAAACTCCCACTAATCTTTTGTAAACAAAAGATTCATTTACATCTTTATGAGAAATCAAACGATTTGATCTTTCATAAGACGGTTATAGCTCCTACTAGCTTGCTAAGATCCATGATGGATGGATCTCTACAACTTACATGTCTTGTGATACATTATCAAGACTATCTTAATAATGGTTATGGAAACCCATATTATGTCCAAACATTAAATCACCATTTAGTTGTAGCTAGCAATCCTCGAATTAATTGAAACTAAGACTATATCAAAGATGGTTTCTTCAAAGTCAACCATACTCTTTGAGTGTAGTCACCTTAGGCTACCAATTAGCTATTAAGGTTTCATTATTTCGAGTCAAATGGTATTTTACCATTTCCTTGAGTATATATCGTATATACACTCAATGTAGTCATAAGGATTTTCATTCTTATTTCTTTCGAATTAAGAGGTACAACTCTATGACATAGTCATAAAGTTCAAACCATTCAACTAAGACGGTTTATAAATCCTTCTCGACTACCTTGGAGCTTTTGGTATAGGAACTAGGTTGTTATATTTGTTGATCATTTTCTTGTCTCTCAAGGAACCCATTCTTTGAGTTCTATGTCTCGTTCATTTGCGTTTAGGCAAATCATATTGTAGGATTACAATGAACTACCCAACAAAACAACATTTGTTAGTTGGTTTATAGAAGCGATATCCAAAGGTTAATTTAAGGATATCCCACAAGATTGTTATCAAACAAATATTGCTCATTAGCACACAACCCCAAATCTTTAACATACTTAAGATTTGTCTTTCTTTCCAACTGCATCTTATGGAGTCATGAAAATTTTGGAAGATCTTCTAATTCACAATCACATTGTTTCAGAAGTATATATATCCTATATATGGGTATTGGATAATAATCAACGAACTAAATCATATTTGAGTACGTTCTTCTTCTAATGGAGAAATTTATTATCTTATGATGCCAATTTCCTTGATATCTTTCAAGGAAACTCATCTAAAGTGTTATCTTTCCTTGGATCAAATCTAAGGAGGTAAATACTTTAGACGTCTTACTCATCAACTTACATTTCTTGAATTCTTTGAAACATTTTGCAAAGTATTCGGACTTGTGTTTATTCAAAATAAACTATAGTCCAACCGAGAGTGATCTTCGGTGAATGTCATACAACATGAGTAGCATTATGTTGTGGATAAGTGCCACTAACATCTAAGTGAATTAACCTCAACAACTTTGTGATTCTTTCTTCTTTCCAAAAGAATAAAGATTCGAACATTTCGCCTCTATACAATTTTAACAAGAAGGCATTGGATCCGGATCTAACGATCCAAAGCATCCATCCATAACCAACTCGTAATTTATGTTTTAGAGGTATCACAACTTAGTTGGGATTAGTCACTACCTTGCAACCTTTTGGGTTTTAAGCATCGTTATATTCTAAACAGTTAACACTACCACATTATATCTACTATAGAGACAATTTAATTAGATTACAATAATCTAATCATTCTTTATATGGCAGTTCATATGAGGAAGTAAGTACAATCCGCTTTCGCAGAGATCTATATTTTATTCACTTTCCGAATGTGAAGTACTTTCTCTTCTCTCATTAATCTTCTACTTCTTATTAGCCACACTTTTACAACGATTTGTAAAACTTAGTTACTAATACAGAATCAAGCATTCAAGTAGAAGAACCAACTGTTATGAACAATTCAAGAACATTTTACAACACCTTCAAAAGATGTGTTCTTGACACTTTGCAAGACATTTCTTGCAAATACCCCTTCCAATGTCCATCCTTTCATAAAGAAAGTTTGTTCCCTTGGAGTTAAATTTTATCTTCTTCATTTGACTTCTCCTTTGACTACAATAGTCATGGTCCCTAAACTCCCACTATCTCTCTTGAAACTTCTTTCAATTGTGTTTTACACATCAAACAATTTGGAGAGCGTGTGGTTATTGTTCACCATATAGTTTACAATAAACTTAGTGAACGATTAGGATAGGAACTCAAAGGTGAAGTCCTTATCTAGTTTCCGTTTCGTTAAGTGTTTTAACACTTCAACATACAATGATTCAAAATCATCATAAGTCCATGTTGATGGACTATTTTTGTCAACCAACCATTATGTTCTAAACATAATTACAAACATTCAAGAGTTGTTTAAGGCAACTCTCATTTCTTCATACAACGATTTGTAAGTGAAGAATCATGGCACATTAAGTGTCCATGCCCTTGTGCTTACTTCAAAAGTTCCTTGTTTATGTAACAAAGAAACAAGCACTAATGTTTGCGTTGATTAAGGGTTGTTCAAAGCAACTCTTATTTCTTCATACAACAATTTGTATTTGAAGAATTATGATAATTAAATTGTTGTCCTCTTTATGATAGACTTATCTATCATGTTCTTCCAATGATACATTATCAATAGGAAGATTGTGAGGATGAGACTACTTAGGCACTTTTACAATCCATTCAAGACATTCTATGGGATTGTGGTACCAAGTTCGGAAACTAAAGTTTTCGGCTTTTCTTTGTCAAGTATTGGATAGCGTTTGCAAATATATTGGTAAACAAATACATAACGAATATAAATAGATTGATTTTATGCTATTTGATCCGGGTCTTTAAATCATAATAGCACCACCCACTATTTTTGGCAAATTCCATATCCCTCATCGGAATTCGAGAGTTTTGGAGGAAACTCTTAGTAGGTTATGGGAGACTCACTATTACCAAGCCCACCTCACGATGATACGATGTTGGCTAGCATTAATAACAATGAGAGAGTACGCTTACTCATTTACATCTTTATGTAAGAACCCATCTAATTTGGCCTCTAGAGAACGATGCCTCACAATGATATGATGTTGGCTCCATTGCACTTAGTTAAGTCATTCCCACCATGCGAGTTCAAGTTAGGGGTTCAAGAACAACCTCACGATGATACGATGTTGGCTATTCTCGTTGCCTACCTTTCACAACATCAAGTATGCATATAGAATCCTCCCTGAGTGTAAGCATGCACTTTGTACTCCCCCATGATAGGGTGAAGCCGGTGTACACGTCACAAACGTTTGGACCTACCACGGTGGAAGGCCACGAAAGAGTGTTCAAAGCACTCTCACGCTTATCAACTTAATATTGGTTTGGTTGAGGGTTTTTAGGTCTCATCATATATAAACATACATTTTAATCCAATTAAAACATTTTTGGTCCTATCACAACTATTGGTCCATATGATTTATTTAGTTGTATATAATACTCCCACTAAGCTTTTAAAACGGTTTTTAAAGCAAGAGTACATGATACTACTAACATAAGGTTTGCATTCATTGATGGACTATATAGTTGCCTTAGGGCCTTAGGATGACTATGAACCTTTTGTTTAGATCCAACACGAGCCTTGTGTTGAATCTCGGACTAGGGATGGTGATTGATTTTAGTTACGCATTTAATCACATTAAGGCGTGTTGTCTTAGGGGCGTTGGACCCAACTACTTCATTTTCATGCATATCATATAAAGCAAGAAATAAGTACTTCAAAGTAAAGAAGAGCTTATGCTCTTTTACAACAATTGATCAAATCAAATTACTTTAAAGTAAAGAAGAGCTTATGCTCTTTTACAACATTTGATCTAATCAAATTACAACCAAAATCTAATCTACACATTCCCATGGTTCAAACAAATTTGAAACGGACTTTCACATAGCTCAATTATCGTAGGCTTAGGTTCATAATCACCCTTTAATTAATTAACACTTTAACTAATTAAATTGAATACAACATTTTTCATTTGGTTTTTGTATCCATAAAATTGATTTAAATGAAGCTAAACAAAATGAAAATCCAATTCTCATTTAAAGAGACAAAACAATTTTTGTTCTCTATTTAATTTGGGCCAAAATGTAATGACCTCAACTTATTTGGGCCATTATGCAATTAACCTCAACATTTGGGCTATTTTGCAATTAGCCACAACTTTTGGGCCATAGTGCAATTAACCACAACTTTTGGGCTATTTTGCAAATACTTAAACTTTTGGGGTCACTTTGTAAAAACACAAAAGTCCAATACTTTATGTAATCACAACTAGAACCCAAACTTTTCCACAAATGTAAAAACTTCATTAAAGGAGCAAAACAATTTGTCCTTTAGCGTTTTTGGACCTAAACGTAAAAACGTAAACTTTTGGGCCAAAGTGCAAATACACAAAAGTATCAAAACTTTATGTAATTGCATAAAGCCCCAAAAGTACTCCCACTTGAGGGAGTGGCCGGCCTTGGGACAAGGACTTGGTGTGATGTGTGTGTTGATTTGTAAGTTTAGACATAAAGCATGCATGTGGTGTGTGAAAGGGATTTAATCCTTACACACCCATTATTATCTCTTACACCATTTCAAAACAAATATCTAACATATTTATATATGAAAAAACATAAAACAAAAACTTTATGAAATAAATCAAAACTTTGAATCAAAACACTAAACCTTTTTGTTCTTGGCTAAAATGTCAAGAACAATGAAGAACACTCATGAAAAACTCAAAATTTTTCCATGATGATTTTTCACCCAAACACATCCCAAAATCATTTATACTTAAGGGAAATTTCATATAACCAAACTAGGGTGCTTAGGGGTTCCAAAAGTCACTTGAAAAACATTTTAACAAGACAAACAAGAACCCAAAAAATCACCCTTTTAATTTGGCCGAAAATCCCAAAATTCTTGGCACCAAATTTTAGCTTCAATATTCATGCTCATATGAACTACATCTACAACATTTGAGATGCCAAATTTTCCAACAAAATTTACATTCATAAAACAAGAATAAAGCTTGTAACATTTTACAACTTTTAAATCACATATTATGAAATACAAAACCCAAAAGGATTCACCAACTACTAGACCTAGGCTCTGATACCACTTGAAGGAATATTTTGGAGAAACATGTTCATTTAAGCAATATCATTAGCATGCAATTAACAAATTAAAGGCGGAATCATGCTTGCATATACTTAAAAACAAAACATTAACCATGAATGTTCAAAGCCTAGTAGATTGGTGAACCTTTAAACAACTCAAAACAAAGTGAGTTGAGATTTATACCTTTGTAGATTCCTCTTTGCTTAAGCAAAGGCTAATCACCCAAAGAGAGGGCCTTCATTCCTTGCATCTTAAAACTATGGATTTATATAGAAAGGATAGGTTCTCTAAGTTCTCAAAATTGAGAACCTCTAAGTTTCTACACCAAGGTTTTGATTAAGAAGAAATGAGTGACCTTGGAGGAGCTAGAGTGCTAGCTAAAACCCTCCAAGGGGGCCGGCCATTTCTAGAGAGAAGGGAGAGCATTTCTTCTCTCCAATTTCCCCAAAAACAACCCCTAAATGAATTTTGGCTATAAAGTCAAATTTATACCTTAATTCATTTGAGTGGCAAACTTGTAAATAAGTCCAAGTTCACTACCCTTACATTGTGGCCGGCCTTAGGGATATTTTTGGAGTATTTGGGCCTTTGTAAATCATTATTCATTAAGTTGTCATACAACTTAAGTTAATGGACTCGACGTTCGAAGCCCATTGGGCCTTAAGGTCCAAAACTATCCCGAGGTCTTTAACGAACTTATTCGTTTGATTAATAATCATATTAATTAATCCTTGCCATAAATAATTAAACCATTTAATTATTCTTACTCATTTCCGTTGAATCTTCAATCTTTACCTTACACGGTGTACGATCCATTAGGTTCCTTTTAGCGAGGCAGTGGGCGATTCAAACTCTTTCAAATCGATTGTGAATTTGAAACTAACTTTCAATTCTCCCTTTAGTGTTTACACACGTTTAGGGCTTCCACAAACCATGAGTGACACCTAGCAGCATATCATGGTTACCCAAGCTAATCAGAAGAGGTAGAGAACCTATTCAGTTTAGGATTACAAATGCAATACGGTCCTTCTCTAATACAATACTCTTGACCACATTGTTTGGCTTGATAGTTTATTCATGTCTACTATCCAATGTGAATCTCGTGCTTATATGATTACCTTGAATGTGATCTGGAACGGATTCCAACATCTCGTTCATACTCTGGCCAGAGATTCTAAATCATATCATAGAGTATTCTCCCTCAACGGTTTGAAGGTTAGAGATCCCTTGTTGCGCATTCACTTGTCTCCATGACTAGATAGCTTGACCCCAACCATGTCGTGGACACTCCAAAGGAATGCCATTTGACACGATCAAAAATCAAGGACCTAACCACAAGACAACTATGATGCCTCAGGTCAAAGGACTAATTTGCATTATCCTAACCATGAGTTCTCACGTGACATGAATATGAGAACTCGTCGTTGATCGTGTTCAGTGAACTCATTCTCTATTGAGCACCTACGTACTTGTCTTGGTGTCACTCACACAGATGACTCGAGACTAGTCACTCTCCCTGAGAGAAGACATAGCACGTACTGATCTTAACGGACTGTCAATGCCCAATTGGCAATCCTATGATCAGGAACGTTTAGGATGTGTCTACGAAAGAATGGTCTCATGAATCTAACTTTTTAGATCGCATTCTCCCAATCACATATTCCTTGGACTTTATCGTTTAAGCATATAACATTTATATGAGACCGCTCAAACAATAATCTTTGCCCTTGATATTAAACTAGATTAGTTTAACATGTGAAATGTCCGTAAAGTATCATCATATGATTGGTTTTAGGGCACATTTCCAACAGAAATATCATACCTTGACCGAAAACTAAAACAAACCCAATAAACCCACATGGAAATCCTACCAATATCAAATTGAATCGAAAACCTTTCCAGCATCATATTACAAACCAGATAATGAATCAAGCAAAATCCAAAACTTGGTTTCATCAACATACAAATAAAAGGAAACCCAATTAAATCCACATTCTAATTCCACAAAAATTCTACAATTTTGCCCCAAATTAGACCAAAAGGAAGAGAAACAGGGGAAAACCCATATACCTCCCACTACGAATGAGCTCAACCGTATAATTCCAGACAGAAATCCTAATCTCATCAGAGCTCAAAACCCAAAACTTTGGGCAACTGCCGAGAGCAACCGCATGGTGATCGAGAACCGAAGGAACTTTTGTCCTCCGAGGGAATCGGGAGTGAGAGAGAAGTAGGAGAGGGAGAGGGAGAGGAAGGGGAGGAGGGAGTAGAGGAGGGTCAGGTAGATCAGTGATAATTTGGAGAAGATGGAGTCCTTATCTTCTCCGATGGATTTTCTCCAAACAGTGGAGATGGCAGCGGCGGTACGGGCCTGCTCTCGGTGAGCTTCTCAGCACCGGCACCACTCAGGTTGAGTGAGAATCTGATAGTCCAAGTCTACGGGTTCAGTTGGTGGTGGCGATTCCTCGCGAGCTTCTTGTTGGGGTTTTATCAGAAATTTGTGAATCAAATTCCAAACCGAACTCAATAACCAGAAAACCAAACATAGAATACAAATTCAATAATCCCAAAAGTTATTGAAATCAAACCAATTTCAACTCGAATATAATCCAAAATACCATATTCGTTTACCTTCAGTCAAGCGAGCATTGGAAAACATCGCAGAGTCCGGTGGTGCAAGGAGATTAGGATTCAAACTAATTACTATAGAAAGAAGATGAATCAGCAGGGCTTTACAGAAAAAACCCAAAACGCAAAACCATTCAAATTTCAAGAAAACAAAAAAAAAACAAAAATAATGAAAAATAAATATAAACCAAGCAAAAAATTAAGGCGAAAACCAGAGAAGCGTGAGGATAGGAAGAGATTGAGTCAATCAAGTCAGTGGAATCCTCACAAAATCCCTCACCCAATCGGGTCACAGATAACCTCCCTCAATTTCCTCCCTCACCCTGTGCAACACTGGCACATCCCTCACCTACTCCCTCAATCTCATCGAACCCAGGCACACCACCACTCTCTCTTATATAATAGAAATTAATCCAGTAGAAGCAAAAGGAAATATGAATTGCAAAGGCAGCAGAATAACAAAATTAAAACTTTTAAAAGGAAAATTCGGCAGCTTTGCATGCGAAAATTGAAAACAGAGCAAACTAAATGAAAACTTAAATTAAATTGTTACCTTGAAGGCTTGAAGGAAGGCTTGACGGGGATCTGAGTGAGACTCAGAGAGGGAGGGAGAGAGAGAGAGAGAGAGAGAGGTGATGTAGTGCGGAAGAAAAGGTGGAGAAGAAGTCGAAAGGCAGCGAACCCTACGAACAAAATTACCCTTCTAAGTTCTAATAATTACCCTCCCAACCCAGCCCAAAACTGATGGGTTTTTTGTAAATAAGGTGAAATCAAGGGTTTAGAGTTTAGATTTTAGGATAAAATTACCCTCCTAACTTTTAAGAATTACCTTCCAACCCAGTCCAAATCTGATGGTTTTTGCTGTAAATAAAGTGAAATCAAGGAGCATTTTATTGACTGTAGCCATGAACAGGCCAATTCCCCTCCAACTTTAGACTAAAGTAATTGGTCCACCTCAAAATGTCATTATCAAAATTCAGTATCTTTGGTCCTGACTAGTTAGGACTGATCATGTACTGTCTTTAAAAAAGGGCAAATTACATTTCACACCCTCAAGGTTTAAGGCTATTTTTGAAATGGACTGCGAGGTTTCAATTTTTTTTTAAAAAGTGCCCACCAAAGGTTTTGAAATTGTATCAATTTACACATTTTGGATATTTAATTGAACGGTCAAAATATTTATCAATTAAGTTGATGAGTTTGTGGTGAAATGTGACTTACATGTCACAATTATAGTTTTCACGATCACCATGTTGTAGTATATGTGTATGTGTGTCTTTGGGTCTGTGTATGTGTGTCTTTGGGTCAAGCCCAACAATAATTAATTAGGCATGAGGCCTAATTAATAACATACTAACGGAGGCGGGCCTACTTGCCACTTGCTTAACTAGTCCTACAAATAGATCATCGATATCACAGTATGCAGCATGCAATACTGACACCCCGCTGCTATATTAATAAACAAGTAATGGATTCCCGAGAGTACAAAATTACCATTTGCCCCTCTTTGGAAAATGTGCGCAAACCGTCCAATTTACACCTCATTCATGCTCAAGTGCTCGTAAGGATACATACTACATAGAAAGACGTGAAAAGGGACAAAGCATGACTAAGACTTAGATGTTCACATAGGATTTCCACTTAGCTCGTCAAGGCATTTTAGAAATTTCCGAGTGTCAAGGATACAATACGATTAAATTTAGGATAGGATGTGACAATCTACTACTGTTCATGTAGGATTTCCACTAAACCCTTCAAGGACATTTTAAAACTTTCCCAATGTCAAGGAACACAATACGATTACTTTGGGACGAGATGCAACATATAGTTTTTAGAGACTTTATAAACTCCAAACAATATTTTCTCTAACTGTGAAAATATGAATGTAATATCAACGATTTGAACCATTCATCTCTCTGCAACCGCTAAAAGATCATGTTTTCAAAAACGAAAATCTATTTCTTCTCAAAAAAACAAAACAAAAATTGAAAAAGAAAAAGAAAAATTCGGTGAGAAGAATGGAGCGTGAGCATAAACGACAGTCAACAGTTAAATTTAAATCTATGATTTATGGGATTATGGTGCCGAATTTCTAAGTTGACATCTTCATAAAAGTTGTAAAACTTCTCATTACGAGCGTTTGTTCATTTTTTTTATTTTTATTTTTTACATTTTTCACACTTCTACATTAATTAAAAAATTATTTAAAAAAAACCTTAATACAACAACTGTAATATGATTTAATTTCACTTATGTGAGATTAAATTCATACCATTGGATTATTTGATCTCACTTAAAAGACAAATGTGTTTTTATATTTTGAAGTAATATTTACTGGAAAATGTGGTATGCAAATACAGATTTAGTATTAAGATTTTCATTTGATTATTTAGTGAAGTAAAATATATTTTCTTTAACAAGTAAAAGGTAACAGGTCGGATTATATTACTTATTAATATTAACATGTCAAAATCAGGTCGAATTATATTACTCGTTAATTTTAGCGGATTTTACATGACACTTTAAAATATGGAGGATGTCACGATAAGAACACGAGCACAAGGTCTAATTGGTCACACTGGTTCAAAATGAAGATGGAGGAAGAACGCTTTTGTTTGGCCACGGGTTTAAAGGAAATATTGGTTGTTTGGTTACAATGACAACAAAATTTTGGGAGAAAACTAAAATGACAGGTTTTTAATATTATTGGTCCACACAGATAGGTCAGCCAATTAAGTGCTGAAAGGTGTTTTAATAGCACAAGAATATCCAACATTAAATCACGTTTTGGGCTCAAGCTATACTCATCATTGTTTAACTAAATTTGGTTTGCACGACCATATGATTAATCTTGTGATAGAGGGTGCATCCTCTCATTTTACGTTTTGATCTAACGGTTTTGTATTAACGAGATTTTATATTATTTTCGGGAATTTATATTAATTTATGTAAATTTTAATTAAACTAGTTACAAAGAGTAAAGTTTAGAAATTAATTATTTAAAATTCGTAGACCGTTTGAGGTCACAATTTATATTTTCGAATAGAGCTCAAGCCCACAAACGCGTAGGCGCAACCCGTTCGTGAAACGGAGTTATAACAAAGAAATTAGAGACGTTTTAGTTTTTTTTAATAATAAATAAAAAAAAATTAAAAGAAAAAAAAAGGACTGGATGCTGCTAGATAGCAGCAAAAAAGAGGGGAAGATGAGAGATGTGGAAAAGAAAAGGAGGGAAGCAATGGTGAATCAGAAGAGAGAGTAAGGAGGGGAAGGGAGAAAAAGGGGGAGTACCGGATAACCGTTGACCCGGTTCTTCTAGTGACCCAACCCGGTTCACCCCCTCTGACGGTTTTTCGTCGATTTTTCCTACGAACCATGTCAAACAAACACTTGGGAACCACTGCATGACCTTCCCTCTACCAATTCCACCCCAAAACTTAATGAAATTTGACCTTGAATTTGTGACCCATCACCGGTGGGTGCGACGGTACCATGGCTTTGATCCACCATTTCTGAAACGTTTTCTTTTGATCACCACCACCTATATCATTCTCTTGAGCCCACGAACAAAGCCCAAACAAGTTTGGGAGTGGTGGAATTGTTTTGGAGTTGAATCAAGAACACCCAAATCAAGAGTTTTTGGCGAATTGAGGGCAATTTCAGATGTTTCCCAACCGAATTAGACTTCGGTCCAGGTATGAAAGTTGTTCCTCTCATTGAACTCTACTCGCCTGTAAAATTTGGTAATTTTTAGAATTAGTTGATTTTTCCGGCAAGTCAGGGTGGCCGCGCTTGTCGGCAACTCGTGGGCCAAGACCCGACCTACCCATCCTAGGCTAATTTGGATGCCTTGATTCCATATTTGACATCTGATTGACAGAATTCTATTACTTGGATATAATTTCGTTTAGGTCCACCACTTGAATATTATAGCAATCGACAATCCGATCGTTGGATCTTCACTAAACTTTAATACATTATAGCACATAATATTTGAGGACCATAAAAATTTATGGATCAGGAATCCGACGTACGGATCTTCCTAAATTAGATTTGTAAGCTCGTAAAATAAAACGTCGACTGCCACTTAAATTAGTGATCGGCGGAGATCCGATTGTTGGATCGTAATGAAATTTTAGTATGATGTTCTAGAAGCATAATGTGGACATTGGGAAGTTATGGATTGAAAATCTGATAGGGGAATCTTCCGGTTTAGATTTCTAGGGTTACGAACCCTACTCTCGACTGTGATCGACGGTTGGCTTTTTAGTCAACTAGCTTGAGTTCTTCTAGCGTGTCAGTTATCTTAGAGTGTTGTTGAGATTCCATGGAGCTTATTTGGCTTAGCGTGATGACGTGTCCTTCTCGTTTGACGCATGTCTTGATTTACATAATAGTGGCGCCATATTGTGTTATACTTGGTTATTATAGGTGATTTATATTGAATCATTATTTTATTTTGTTGCCATCGATCTACGTTTATGAATTGTGATTTGATTGTGGATTGAAAACATTTACGATGTGTGATTTGATGAGCATACTTGAAATGTGATTTGATTGTATGTTTGGCATAAGGTGATGAAATGTGAGGGCTAGTAATGGACCCATTGTCATGGGGTTTGTTGCTTCGATATTTGTTTCACTTCTCATTTCCTTATTTCATTTCTTGCTGTTGAGCTTCTGTATTTTGAGTGCTTGTTTCATGTCTTGTTCTTCAAGCGTTGTTATATTCCTTGGACTTCCGCTCGGTTCCGTTGAGTGATTTGAAACTGGGTATCCGCTGAGGTTCTGTTGAGAAGTTCAATTCCCTACTCCGTCTGGATTCCGTTGAGCGATGGTTCAGAATAGTATTCTTTCAAATTCCATTGAGTGACGGTCTGGAATCCCTTATACTCCATGATTCTGTTAAGTGGTCCAGAATCCCTTTGGTGTCTTGGTTTCGTTAAGTTGTCTGGAACCCGGTGTTGATGGATTTTGTTGAGTGGTTCGAAATCGCATCATTTGACTTGTTGGTTCCTTGGATTCGAGTTTAGCTTCAGAGATGTAAGCTTCGACCGAACTGCGTCGTTGTAGCCCTGCATTTCGATGTATTGTATGTGTTATTGTTTGGTGAGATTATTGGATGATGTTGGTTGTGATTGTTGGCATTATGATTAGACTTGTTAATCAATATGGCTAGAGAATATAATTATGCTTCATTGTTTGTTGTTTGAAATATTGCATGATATGCATTGTGGTATATTGTGGAGACATAGCGATTTATGTGATGAATATTCGAGTGTAGTGAAATTATGAACTACGAATAGTTTGATCCCTATTAAGTGTACGTAGACAGTCTAACGAGGAGGTTAGATGCAACCATAAAGTATACGAAAAATTATTACACAGTTCGATCTCAAGTTATGTTTTGTACATATTCTGAAGGCGGGGTATGTTAGATATACGAGTATTTAGTGACGTCAAGTGTCAATCCTAGATGTATGTCGGGATCGGGGCGTGATGGTAACAAAACAAGCCGAGATCAAAGTAATCAAACAATAAGGTACATCAATGTATTGAATTATATGCAATGCGTGCTGAACATCTTGAAAACTTACCAACTAAACAGCATTACCGAAAAAGTTCCTACCAATATTTATTCAGTGATAGGTAATCTCATGATTAAAGTGTTTATCAACAAGGTCCAAAGCTGACTGACTAATAAAGTGATAGGCACAACTCAAAATAACCTATTCGGGTTCGAAGGTGAAGATGACTTAGCTTTTGCAAAATCAGCTGGATCCTTGAAAAACATCTTCCTGTTTTACTTATTTTGTTGGGATAGACGAATTAAGGGAAAGATTCTGAGTCTATCTCACTAATTAAGTTGTCATAAGATGAACCAGATCTATTGCTTGGAATGATTTGTTGCTAAAAACGGTTGTCTCTGATTGTACATGGAAGGCCAAGGTGGAAGGTTGACAGGAGAGCGACCATGGCCATGAGACTGAGGATCCCTTAGAGACTGAGTGTCCCAAAGGCAGTGGCGAAGCAAGCAATTGTCAGGGGGAGGGGCAAATTTAAAAATGTGCAAGGTTCAAAAAATGGCAGCAACCAAATCCTTTTATCTAATAATGTCTTCCATAATTTATCAATACAAACAAATTACAATTGTTGCCAGTGAAGTTTCATGTCATGAAAACTTCACATAATAGGCTTATTATAAATAAAGGCATATACATCTTTCTCAATATAAATGAACTACTATCACTTAACAATTATCCCCCATTTTGTTACGCAATGGTATTTTCACAATCTTCATAACAGAAAAAGTTCTCTCTTCACCAAAGTGGTTGCAACAATAACACAAAGCCAATGTAAGAAAGAGAGGGCTTTCTTTTTTCTTTTTTTTTTTTTTTTTTTTGGTGTTTTTTTTCTAAATGCATCACGATGCATGCACAATGATCCAATAAGATTCACCAAAGGACTAGCATGTTGAAGAAATTGGCATCATTCTCATTTCCCTTTGCTATGAATACAAGAGCTAGTTGTAGTTGGTGTGCAAAACAATGAACATAGAATGCTTAAGGATATTTGTTCAAAATCTTTGATTTTATACCATTTAGCTCACATTTCATATTACTAGCTCCATCATGTCCTCATGACTTGAACAGACTCAAATTTGTTGTAGCAAACAATCTCTCTGTGGCCTCATCAACCAAGCTATCAGTTGTGGATGAGACATGTTGAACACCCAAAAACCTTTCAATTGTTTCTTATTTTTTGTTCATTTAACACAATACCACCGCCATTTTCTCTTTAGTTAAACATCACGCGATCCATCAACCAAAAGAGAAAACAATGCACATTCCATATCCTTAGCGGTTACATTAATAATTTTAAAAACAAATGCATGGACAAGATCTTTTTTAATATCGAAAAAAGAACACTTAAAGATTCTTGGGAGCATTCTCAAACACAACCTTCCTAACTATCTCATTATGATTAGTAAGAAATTGCATAAGCTCCACATAATTACTCGTATTGCTTGATTTCGACGATACCTTGTCACAATACCCATCTTGTGCAATCAAGTGCTCCACTCAATAAAGTGTGATATTTAATGCGAGCTTCATCGGTTTGCTTTATCACAAATGTTTCAATGTGTTGTTTTTGTGTCATCAAATCTCTAACTTGTTGTAAAGCTTTATTATGAAGACTTCCAACACCTCTCTCGTGATCTCAAAAAATTTCGGGTCCTCCCCAATTTGTAAACCCTTTTTCAGTGAAAACATCACTTCCAGTACTACTTGCATTATCAAAATCACATTTGAAAAGATAACAATAACAGGAAATGCAACATCTTTTACTAGACTATACTCCACCCACTCAAAATTATCAAATCAACAAGTGATAAGACATTGACTGTAACTAACTTTCCTTGGAGTGACGTAGGATTTAGGTTGACAAGGTTCATTTTGGATATAGTATCTAGTTATTGCTTCGCGATAATTAGATGAATAATCAAGCATATGACGTTTGTGTCCAATGTCTGCAGGAAGATTAGCCAATATTTCATCCAACTTAGTGTCCTTACTTTGTTGTGAACTATTCGGAATATTCGACAGATGACTATCCGAAATATTTGAATGAGGATTTAAGCACTGTCTCTATGATATCATTCTATTACGAAACTATGTAATAAAAAAATTATTTAAATTTTAATCTTACAGTAGACTATACTAATATGACTAATAACTAATCAAACTAATAAATATTTTGCCCGATAAATTGTGTTGGGCAAACACTTTTTGGTAGTAATGCTGTAACAACTCGTCCCGGAAATTTTTATTCGACGTTATGAAATGACTATTATGTCCTTGAGTTCGGGCGAATGTTATGCTGAGATTATTAATTTTGGGCCAATTGGAAAATTATCCTAGTTATTGAGGGCCAATGAAAAATTAGGAAAATAATTGTTGTGATTGGTGGTCTTGGTCCACTTCACCACCGACACTTCTTTCTCTCTCTTCATCCTCAGATTGTCTCTCTCTCCTATCTCATCCCTCACGAAACTCTCTCTCTCTCTTGTTCTTCACGCACGGCATAAACACACCCATACCAAAAACCTTGTAGATCGAAGAAACAAATTACATATTCGTGATCGTGAAGTCCATACGAACTCAACCATACCATTTTCAGGTAAGAACTACGACGATTTCACGACCAAAACTCAAGGTTTATATTTGGCACTATTCATCAACTTTTTATACGTTGCGTTTTAGGAGAATCGAAGATCACAAGAGTGTTTGTTGGGTCCTCTAGATGCTCGGAGACGTTCGTTTGACAAGCTTTGATGTCGGGATCATCGAGAACAAGGAAGGCCGAATATGTGCAAATTTTCCAACGAGATTCTCGTTGGTTTTCGAAGTTTTTGAAGGTATAGACTTGTTCTACTCTCAATTTAGAACATTTTGGTGAAAATTTCATGAAGAATGGTTGAGAAACGAGTGAGAAATCACACACGGAAGTTTTCCGGTCACCGGAAAAACCAGTCCGGCGAGGACCACCGGAGAAGGCGCGTGGGGCACACGCGCGGTGCGCGTGGGGGCGCGTAGCCCGTGCCTTGTCCTGGCGCGTGAGGGCGCGTGGGACCTCCTAAAAATTTTCTAAAAATATAGCGACGTTCGTGACGTCGAGTAGATCGATTTCATATATTTAAACCCTATATTTGGACAATCTATGAAGATTTTATTTACGTTTCCGTTTATGTGTTATTAAACTAAGTTAATTAGAAATTTCTCGTATAGGGAAACGTATTCTGAGGACGTATGTGATTGAGCCAAGCTAGGAGGCTTCGTCTCGACTACGTATCTGTGAGTGGGCATTTGCTTTTTATATATATACCTATATACTCGATTCTCCCAGAAATCAAACGTAAATGAAAAGTATGTTGAAATAAGATATGAAATATGTTTTGATTGCCATGCATAGAATTTCATGAATATTACGAATTGTTGTATGATGCATATACGTGAAATGGTGCGGTGGACGCACAGGTGAGTATCAGGTGAGTATTATTATTGTATGATGATGTTGAGATATGTTGAGCTCATAACCTGCACCATGGTATTAGTGCTTATAATATTCACCGCATCGTACGCTCGGCTTGGATCCAAGTAGATGCTAGTCGTACAGACCACAAGAGGTGGTTCTGACAGGCCAGTCGTACAGACCTTTAGAGAGGTTCCGACTGGTGGGTGACCTTAGATTATGTGCACAGATGATTGATGAGAAAAGCACTAGAGCGTAATATTAACCATTAAGTCGTACAGACTACATTAGGTGGTTCCGACTTATGTGCAGAAGGCCGTACAGGTCACAGTTGGTGACTCCGGCAAGATGAGATTTTGAGCTCTAGATTCAGCCGTACAGGGCTATTAGAGGGTCTCCGGTTGATTACTTTCTTTCACCTGATTTGTATTATGTTAATGCATTCATACTAAACTGTTGAATTTGGCATGGTACATTCTCTATTGAATCTGTTATGAGATTGATGATAGAAATGATATGAGCTATATTTACAGTCGAGGGTTGAGATGATAGAGATGCTATGAGTTATATTTACAGCCGAGGGCTGAGATGATATATAGTAGTGATATGATTATTGAAATGCATTGCATGGCATACATTGAATTACTTTAATAACGTTTTATGCTGAGAAAGATTGAGATATATATGTACGTATTATTTTCTGGGAACTATACAGGTTTTACGGAGAGGGGCTAAACTTTTGAGAAAAGATGGATTTTGAAAGGAACTGTTTTTGCTGACCCACTCCCTTTTGTTTTTCGCCCCTCCAGGTTCTAGATAGCTTGATTTCCGAGTTGGGCACATCAAGGATCCATCGGCCTTTCTGACATATTTATCATCTTGTAGGACACTGATGGTGTAAATAACTCTTTTATTCATGCTTGACTGCACTCGACCTAGTACGCTCTGATTATGTACAAGTATTGTAATACTTCTAGCACACATTCATATTCAGGTTGCTAGACTTCGTATTAATTAGTTCGTACTACGTTATCGATCTTCACTTCCGCACAACGCACATGATTACGTCACACTCACGTGACGGCCAGCATGCCCTACTTTCGGGTAAGGGTGTGTCAACTTGGTATCAGAGCTCTAGGTTGCAGTCTTGCATATTTGGTGGATTTTCTAATGACTTGATGTCTTCTGTCAGAACTATGCCGCCTCGTAGATAGCCATATCGTTCAGATGAACCTAGTTTCCCCGATATAGCTCAGTTGGGGGGAAACTATCGTTAGTATTGATCAGTCTGTAATTCGCCTTTCTCAGCGAACTCTTTGGGGTCAGAGTATAATTTAAAGTTGTTTACCTTTAGGGGTAATGATGGCCATGAAGGGTTTTGAGCGTTGGCTCAATTAGATTGAGAATACTTAGGCGGATGTAGAGCCAGGGGAGTTTTCCCGACGATAAGTGGATAGAGACCACTGTTTGGCTTTTGGACGCAGAATTGGCATCCTAATGAGAATAGGAAACTTACGGGTGAAAGCCCGAGGAGATTACAGACTGATAGAATTTTAAACGGTCATTCTATAAGAGATTTATATTCCAGCATACCTAGACCGTAAGACGCAAGAGTTAGCGGATTCGAAACAGGAGAAGTTATCTTTAACGAGTACTAAAGGAAGTTACTAAATTGTCTCGTTATGACTTAGAAATTGCTACTATTTCAGTTGAGATGCTTAGACGCTCAAAGCTGGATATTAGGAAGAAATGGCGTTCGATGGCGACCATTTACCCTTACAATGCTTATCGGGAAATTCTACGAGACTTTGTTGAGGATTGCGAACTCTGAGAACGTGTCTGGTAATAGTGAGAAAGAAGAAGGAAAAGATAATAATCAGAATAAGGATAAGAATAAAAGTATGGGTAATCGTCTCAGAGACTTCGTTAGACTCAGGATTTTAAGAAATACGAAACCGGTTCTAGTTCTTCCAGCGAAGGTTTTAGCTCCACGGGTCATAGAGGACTTGTTAGATTTCTCGGAGGTTTCAGATTCCAGAGGCAGGGGAATTCTAATAGTGGAAATTCACCTTTGTGTCGAGATTATGCTTCAAGCTGACGTGATTGTTTTACGAATAACATTCAATAATAGGTGGATATTCGGAGACTTGGGATAGATTGAATTGGCTTACTCAGGAGACTTCAACCAGAGAAAAGATTCAAAGAAATTTAGCAAAGGATACCTTACGGTACTTAATACAATATGCTAAACGAAATAAAGTTTGTTTATTGAAACTCCGATAAACTACATATGTGGACAAACATGAAAATCAAACACAGAGGAGGGAGTCTTCACAAGGCTACTCGGGAGGAATCTCAGAAGTCGACGGAGCTCCAGGAAGACGAAGCGCCAGAGTTGGAATCTCCGGAGCCGGAGCACTTGGTGCAACTCCAGAGGACGAAGGCAACATAAACCTCGGGAGTAACGCCATGAACCTTTCATGATCACTCTGGATCCGACCGTCCGACTCCTGCAGCTGGTCCAGCTTTCTCTTCATGCTGGTCGAGTAGCTAGTTGCGAGCATGTGCAACTCCTTGTTCTCGTGCCTGAGTCCTCTGACCTCTTGTCGAAGACTAGCCACCTCCGCCATCAGTGACTCAACCTGACGAGAGCGTGCAAGAAGGCGTTGGCCCATGTTTGAAACTGAGCCTGCACTTTGGACGCTGAGAGCTAGAGATTCCTGAACAGCCAACTCGTCTGACCGCCTGGATAGCATCCTATTGTCTCTAGGAGTAAGAAGATTTCTGGCAATCACCGTAGCGGTTATTTCATTCCTCATCATTGTGTCCCCGACTGTAAGAGGACCATTGGGGGATATGAGGGTGCGTTTGGTACGCGGGACGGGACGGGACGAGGCGTTCCGTCCCGCGTTTGGTACGCCTAAAATGAGTGGAACGAGGCGTTCCACGGGACAAGTTTTGGATGATTTTTGGTTCCACCTCCCCCCCATGGAACGGGGTCGTTCCACGTCTGTGGGACAGAAATTTTTAACATTTTAGGACAACAATGCCCCTTGTCTTTTTCAAAATTTACAACATCCGTCCCGTCCTGTTCCGTCCCGTCCCGTCCCGTCTGCGTACCAAACGCACCCTGAAGGACGGATTCCAAATATTGTTTGGAGAAGACGAGTCATCATCTTCTCCGACATTCAAGTTAAGGCGACGGTCGGAAGGGCAAGACATTTTTAGAGGGGTTGAGGAAGAAAAGAGCGGAAGGAGTAAGATTAAAGAAGTACAAGAAGGGAGTTTTTACGGGAGGCAGTTTAAGTGTGATGTGAAGCAGAATTAACGCCTCTATAAAAAGAAGCAGATCAAAGAGGAGCTCATCACAGATCGAAGAGGCAGCCGGACACCTTTCTCAAAAGCTGGACGCTCCTTTCTCAAAGGCCGGATTCCTGTCTCAAAAGAGTCGTTCCTCTATCAAAAGTCGGAATTGCTCAGCATCACGAGGCGATCAGCTTTTCCAGTTTGTCGTCACTCGTCACATGCACTGTCAGCTTTGCGGAAATTACAGGCAGCTTTGTCAGAAAGCGCGTAACTGGTACTGTTCATCCATCCACCGGCTGCCGACAAATAGTGCGAGAATAGTTCCGGTTGTGAAGAAAAATTTCTATAAGTTCTACCTTTGCCTTCCACAGCAAAGGCACACCCTCTCCACCTCTCTTCCTTTCTTCATCTCCGAGAATGTATTCCCAAAGAAAACTTTCGAGTTACTCAGTGTTCTTCATCCCTTGGAGCACCTCAGAAAACAGATCTTCCAGAGCAAAAGTATTTCATATCAATAAGGTTAAAAGCAAAAGTATCTCATATCACGCTTTCTCCTCACCTTCATCTGAAGAACAGGGAGAAAGTGAGATCCTGATTGCTTACCTAGTCTTGCTCTCGAGTACTCATCTCAAACCCCTCCCAGCTCACTTCAAAAATAAACCTGTGTTGAGGTACTTCTTCAAAAACAAAAGTATCTCACAGACGAAGCAGGAGGAGTCTGAGTTGCATGCAGATAAAGGCGGAGTCTGAGATAATCCAAGAACTAAAGAAGATGCACATCTGCATGGAGACCTGAGTACTTGAAGCATGTGGAGACAACATGCTGATTCATCCTCAACTAAGCTGAGGATCACTTGCAAGAAAACCCTCCAACCAGTTCAAGAATAGGCCTGTGGAAAGCTACTTTTTCAAAAAAAAAAAAAAAAAAAACAAAAGTATCCCATATCACCCCTCCTCATTTTCCTTTTCTTTGTCCTTGTTGTTGAATGAGAAACAAGTAGGAGGAGAACAATCAGCAGGAACTCGAAGTAAAACTTCCGATCTAGACTTGATTGCTTAATACTCTGATTGCTTACCTTGTCTGTCATCTCCTTCGGCAGATCTTCTCAATCAGAGACTTAGGGAACTCATACACTATGGTTGGTATCGCACTGGACCAAGCTTGAAACTACAATAAGCTTTGAGTGAAGATGATACATTACCTTGTGCGTCAACATATGTTCAAGATACCACTCCTACCTAAGGAACGAAGGCAACGTAAGATGATACCATACTTCGGCACTTAAAAGTTTTCGTGATTACTCAGTGGCTTAGATCTTGCAAGTTCCTAATGTCATTTGTAATAAATCCTTCACTAGAAATCACAAAACGAGAACTTGAATTTATGTACTTGTGTAACCCTTCACCATTAATGAGAACTTTTATACTTTGTGGATGTAGCCAATCTGGGTGAACCACATACATATAGTGTTTGACTTCTTATCCTTACCTCCCTACACACTTATCTACTTGCGTATATACCTTTAACTCTATGTTATTATAAAGTGTATATATATATATATATATATATATATATATATATATATATATATATATATATATTCTCTCGTCGTCTTATGTTGCCAATGTATTTTGATTTATGTGCTCTTTAGTGATAACATGATTGTATTAGACACGTTTGAAATATAGTTTGGAGAGTCTTTGCTTAACACTTGTTTGTCAGAAAAGTTTTATGATTAAGCGTTAAAGTGTGAGAGTTCATAATATGAAATGGTTTCATTGATAATTGTTACCAAGGGGAGGTAATGCATGAGTACGGTAGAAATTTAATCAGATAATTGTGTATTTCCCGTTGGGGGGGCATGATGGTAATATTACACCCTCAAGAATTTATTATTTACTTATCATGACAACAGAGTTGTCGATATCGCGGGCTGCAGACCGTAATATCAAGAACTTATTCGTTGGATTTATTAAGCAAGTAAATAGATAGATTCTTTTATATTAGTACTTATGTGTTTGTAATATTCTACCAAGTATTATCTAGACATAACCCTAGAATATTATGTACGTATTTTTTGTTTTTTTTTGTATGCGACATGGGAACGTAGTATGTTCAGTTTTATTTATCCGTACAACAACTCTAACTTTATGTTGTTATATGTACGTACTTTTAACGGGACATTAGTACATATAAATATTTTGACGTTTTGTTTTGCGAAATTATTATACTATAGTATTGTACTGAATAAGAAGGAAAGGATGAGTTGGAGGCATAACAAGGAATTAATGCACTCTGAATCGCGACGGAGCAGCATTTTTCCCTTTTTTTACAATCACTCTGACTTGATTTCTTCATTAGTACCTATGTTTGTACATCACTGTCTTAAGTTTTAAATATTAAATGATTTTAAATTTCGAGGACGAAATTTTTATAAGGTAGGTAGATTGTAACAACCCGTCCCGGAAATTTTTATTCGACGTTATGAAATGACTATTATGCCCTTGAGTTCGGGCGAATGTTATGCTGAGATTATTAATTTTGGGCCAATTGGAAAATTATCCTAGTTATTGAGGGCCAATGAAAAATTAGGAAAATAATTGTTGTGATTGGTGGTCTTGGTCCACTTCACCACCGACACTTCTTTCTCTCTCTTCATCCTCAGACTGTCTCTCTCTCCTATCTCATCCCTCACGAAACTCTCTCTCTCTCTTGTTCTTCACACACGGCATAAACACACCCATACCAAAAACCTTGTAGATCGAAGAAACAAATTACATATTCGTGATCGTGAAGTCCATACGAACTCAACCATACCATTTTCAGGTAAGAACTACGACGATTTCACGTCCAAAACTCAAGGTTTATATTTGGCACTATTCATCAACTTTTTATACGTTGCGTTTTAGGAGAATCGGAGATCACAGGAGTGTTTGTTGGGTCCTCTAGATGCTCGGAGACGTTCGTTTGACAAGCTTTGATGTCGGGATCATCGAGAACAAGGAAGGCCGAATATGTGCAAATTTTCCAACGAGATTCTCGTTGGTTTTCGAAGTTTTTAAAGATATAGACTTGTTCTACTCTCAATTTAGAACATTTTGGTGAAAATTTCATGAAGAATGGTTGAGAAACGAGTGAGAAATCACACACGGAAGTTTTCCGGTCACCGGAAAAACCAGTCCGGCAAGGACCACCAGAGAAGGCGCGTGGGGCACACGCGCGGTGCGCGTGGGGGCGGGTAGCCCGTGCCTTGTCCTGGCGCGTGAGGGCGCGTGGGACCTCCTAAAAATTTTCTAAAAATATAGCGACGTTCGTGACGTCGAGTAGATCGATTTCATATATTTAAACCCTATATTTGGACAATCTATGAAGATTTTATTTACGTTTCCGTTTATGTGTTATTAAACTAAGTTAATTAGAAATTTCTCGTATAGGGAAACGTATTCTGAGGACGTATGTGATTGAGCCAAGCTAGGAGGCTTCGTCTCGACTACGTATCTGTGAGTGGGCATTTGCTTTTTATATATATACCTATATACTCGATTCTCCCAGAAATCAAACGTAAATGAAAAGTATGTTGAAATAAGATATGAAATATGTTTTGATTGCCATGCATAGAATTTCATGAATATTACGAATTGTTGTATGATGCATATACGTGAAATGGTGCGGTGGACGCACAGGTGAGTATCAGGTGAGTATTATTATTGTATGATGATGTTGAGATATGTTGAGCTCATAACCTGCACCATGGTATTAGTGCTTATAATATTCACCGCATCGCACGCTCGCCTTGGATCCAAGTAGATGCTAGTCGTACAGACCACAAGAGGTGGTTCCGACCGGCCAGTCGTACAGACCTTTAGAGAGGTTCCGACTGGTGGGTGACCTTAGATTATGTGCACAGATGATTGATGAGAAAAGCACTAGAGCGTAATCTTAACCATTAAGTCGTACAGACTACATTAGGTGGTTCCGACTTATGTGCAGAAGGCCGTACAGGTCACAGTTGGTGACTCCGGCAAGATGAGATTTTGAGCTCTAGATTCAGCCGTACAGGGCCATTAGAGGGTCTCCGGTTGATTACTTTCTTTCACCTGATTTGTATTATGTTAATGCATTCATACTAAACTGTTGAATTTGGCATGGTACATTCTCTATTGAATCTGTTATGAGATTGATGATAGAAATGATATGAGCTATATTTACAGTCGAGGGCTGAGATGATAGAAATGATATGAGCTATATTTACAGCCAAATGCTGAGATGATAGAGATGCTATGAGTTATATTTACAGCCGAGGGCTGAGATGATATATAGTAGTGATATGATTATTGAAATGCATTGCATGGCATACATTGAATTACTTTAATAACGTTTTATGCTGAGAAAGATTGAGGTATATATGTACGTATTATTTTCTGGGAACTATACAGGTTTTACGGAGAGGGGCTAAACTTTTGAGAAAAGATGGATTTTGAAAGGAACTGTTTTTGCTGACCCACTCCCTTTTGTTTTTCGCCCCTCCAGGTTCTAGATAGCTTGATTTCCGAGTTGGGCACATCAAGGATCCATCGGCCTTTCTGACATATTTATCATCTTGTAGGACACTGATGGTGTAAATAACTCTTTTATTCATGCTTGACTACACTCGACCTAGTATGCTCTGATTATGTACAAGTATTGTAATACTTCTAGCACACATTCATATTCAGGTTGCTAGACTTCGTATTAATTAGTTCGTACTACGTTATCGATCTTCGCTTCCGCACAACGCACATGATTACGTCACACTCACGTGACGGCCAGCATGCCTTACTTTCGGGTACGGGTGTGTCAAATGCTGCCTCACAGAGTATGCTATCAGAGTACTTTGCAAGTATACTACTTATTAAATGGCTCAATACTTTCCAATGAAATAAGCAATGGGAGGAAGGAAAGGGGTGTGTTTGGTTATAAAGATAGAAATTTTTTGAGAGAGTGAGTAGATGGTGTAATATTATTGAACCATGTAATAAGTTCATATATTTAGGTTGGTCAATTCCCAAATATTATTCTGCTCATCTTAGGTGCTTTTTTGCTCTTCCAGAATTTTTCAAGCTAAGAGTATTTATTGCTACCTTGCAAAGTTAACTATATATGCACCACTATGTGAATTTACGCTTAATCCGCAAAGTTTAATCATTCATAATTTTTAGCGCGCTTCCGCTCGCGAATTTAGCAAATACATATCTATTTGATAGCACCCATGTAGATATACATATGCAATACAAATTTAGAATACTACTAAAATAAAGTCTTAGAAAGAAATAGAAACTTTAGCACCCGATTGGTAGCTACAAAAAAGATGATCATGACTGCTCCAAATGGTCTTCATTAAAACTTTTATGTGTGAAATGCGTTTTATTGATTCAATCATTGAAGCAAATTCTCTTGAATCCCCTCCCATCTATATCACATTTAATATTATACGACTTCCTGCTTGTTTTCTTGTTTTTGATCACTTTCTTTGCTTTTTTGTTCCTCTTTCTTCTTTCCCCACAAAACGCTATAGAGACCCACAATCAGCAATACACCCCCTCCAATACTGCAACAATAACTAAATTCAATCAACAAAATAATCGTATTCATTTTACTCATATATGTAATCTGACATCAACGATTAACAAGTATCGTTAAACACATTATTGATTGTCCCAACTTTGATTTGAAAAACGAGGATTCAGTAAGTATTACGCCCTCTGTGTTATCGTTTACTTTCTAAATCTCAGTATTTCTTCTTAATAAAGTTTTATTTAATCTAAAATTCTTTATTTTCAAGAAATATATAGTACTATTTGATCAAGAAAAAGGAAAAAGCGAGAAATTTAATCAACCCTTCTCAATTTTTATATATACTTTTGAATACAAGCGATATTCTATATTAATCTACACTATAAAAAATGTGATATGATGAGATGAAAGTTGGTACCTCTCAAATCTGTGACATGATGTGATGATATTTAAGAAATTGAGATAAAAGTTGGTGCCTCTCAATCTTGAAAATGAAATTTGAAATATAATAATAAATAAATAAATGTCTGATAAATATAGATATGGACCTTCCCCAGTAGATGGCTTCTTTCCATATCAATGCTGAGAAGATGGCTGTTATAATAAGTGATAACGGAGTGAACATTGCAGTGAAAACTGGGCCTTTCTTCTCTATAGCCCAAACTTGTAGCCAATAAGTAATCCCAGTTACAATTACGCCCTGTCATTACCAATGAATTTTTCATTGTATCTGTAAGGATGACTTATAAATGAAAAATAAAAATAAAAATAAATGGTTTAGATCACAAAATAAAATAAAAAACATTGCAAAGGCCCCAAATGCATAATTAGCACCGTATTAAATTACTAACTAGTTAATACTTGAGCAATATTCTCCATACATACATATATATACATGTTTATGCATGTGTGTGTGTGTGTGTGTGTAAGTTTATATTTGTGCATGCCCATGTATATATATATGTAATGCTGGAGAAATATGTATGTGATCTCATAACAACCCTCTGAATACTAATAGGCCAAAAATGAGTCTTATCCTATCTCTTTGGAGGGAATAGGAGCCATACACAACCCAAGAATATTTTCAAAGAGTACCTGTTTATGAATTAATTGAGCCACTTACATATACATATGTTGTATTAGATATATGGTCCAAATTGAGCCACTTATATATTATATGTTGTATTAGAAATAGAGGTGTGTTGTCCATACAGTTATTTTTACTTCTTACACACTCTCTTAATTTTTGACAATCGAATTGAATGAATTGAAAAAAATTAAAGAATATAAATGAACAAAGAGGTATGTGAAAAGTTAAAAATAAAAATTTAAAAAAAAAACATGTGAATAGCGCACCCCTAGAATGATCCAAGGAATTTAAATGGCATGCAATTCTCATTGTGATTTAGTTATTAAAACAAAAGATCTTTGTGATATTGTTCCAAATGTTAATTGTTATTTTATTTATAATGCAGTCATTTCATGCATAGATAAAAGTGATTATTGGACGCTACTTAATAATGCAATTCAATGATATTCTTTTTTGCTTGTAAGTAAGATGTTTTAAGTTTGATTCTCATTAAAAGCGAATTTGAACTACATTATTGCTTAGCTCATTGTGAGACTAAATTCACAGTCTCCCTCTTAGTGTAGATAATATCATTTGTTCTAAAGAAATTATTATTTTAAATAGTAATTTCATGCATACACCTAGTGTATACAATGATTAAACCACTTGTTCATTCATTGTTAGATTATCCATTAAATGAAGAAAAAAAAACATATACGTGTAAAAAAAAATTCGTGGTTGGATAAAAAAAAAGGAAAACTAATGAAAAGGGCTTGAAAACTTTGAGTTTTAATGATAAGGACAAAATAAAGAGTAAAGTGAATAGTGCCAGAATTGACTTTTTAGTGTAAAAATGTGGTTTTTCGTTAAAGTGAACAGTACCGAGAGCTTTTCGTTAAAGTTCCCTAAAAAAAATGATTAAAGTACAGGTGCTGATCGAAAATAATAATTTCATGGATACAAGCGGTGTATATAATTACTTTTTCACTCAATTTTTTTTTTCTTTTTCATTGTTATTAGTTAAATTAGAGAAACGTCGTGCAAAATGCATACGTGTTGTATGCAAGAACTTATATGTGGGTGGATATTAGTGACTTACACAATAGGCCACAGAGAGAAGATGAATGTCCCATCCAATCTTCCAAGCTGATGGGTTTCTCTCAAATGCAATGGCCCAGAAAGCTGACATCAAGCAGCTAAAGAAGCATTGGAGAGTGGTAAGCCTCAACTTTGCCGGATATTGCTTGATAATGGGACCCTAGAACACAAGCACTAGTTAACAAGGCAATAAAAATAATAATAATAAAAAAAAAATTTAAATTTTTGAATTTTAACAATAAAGTCAAAATAAAAGGTAAAATAAATAGTACTAAGATTGAATTTTTAATGTTAAAATGTGATATTTCGATAAAATAAACAGTACTGGAAGCTTTTTTTTAAAAAAAATTTTAAAAAAATCTTACAGATAAAATTGTTCTTTTACAGACTTATGCTGTCGGGCTGACTTATTCCAAATTCACTGTCCCGTAAGAAAACTTATTTTTCTTAATGATATCTACTAAAGAAGAATTCCACTTCAATACAGTAGTTAAATATACTGGTGGTGATTAGATGCGCATGAGGTCTTGAGTTAGAATCTCTCGTGTGCAGACAATAAGTAAAGCTAGTGGTGGGGATGAGATGAACCTGCAGAATCAGCCACAGAGACCATGCAGTATTGGCTGAGAGCATGATGAGGGAACCTTTTAACCACTCTCCTCCTGTGGAGGAAGATGATGAAGAGGAGTCTGGAATTTGCCTTTGATTTGATGGAACCCAGTTGAACTTTATGGAAGGCCCTTTCACTAAAGCAAACACCAATGCTCCTGTAAGGCTTGTGACAGAACCCAACACCTTGGCCACTCCATACAAACGTTTCATAGAAATACTTTCCATCCTGCACAAAAATAGTTGATTCAAAACCAAATTTCTACTTCAATATTTGACAAAAGTAACTGTATACATACCTTAATTAACAAGTCAAATATTATATATAGTTTAATTTAATTACCTTAATAAAACCGCCATGACAAAAGTGATTGCAGGAATTAAAGTGGTGGTGGCTGCAGCAAAGGTTGCAGAGGTGTAGTTGATTGCAACATAGTAGAGATTTAAACTCAGGGTAATCCTAAAAAAATTAAGTATGAATGATTGTTAGAGAGCATATGTAATATTAGATTAGAGAACTTGATTAATTGAAATGTTGATAAGAGCAAAAACTAATTAAACCAAGTTCATACGTACCCAGATAAGGAAACTAAGAAAATCTTGCAGAGTAAGGTGTAGGAAAGAGGAGCTTCTATTGAACTGAAAATTCAGAAAAATTCAAAATTCAAAGACAATATAACACTAATTAAATGGAAGAGTGGGACTAATTAGGAGGAGTAATTAACTACCTTTCAAGGAAGAAAGCAAAGGGAGCCAAGGCAAGGGAAGCAAAAGCTTGACGATAAACCACAAAGACAAAAGGGTTCATTCCTTTAGAAATTGCTGCCTTTGAGAACAAGGCCATACCTGCGTACACAAATTGTATGAAGAGCATTGCAATATAAGCCTTATGACTCTCCATTACTAAACTCTTCATTTCATCTACGGCATTGGCCTCCAATTTGAGAAGCTCGGATTTCCATATATATAGGCAACGATGCTTGCTCTAGAGTCGAAATTTGCTTTTGCTCCAAGAGGCTTTCAATCTGCTTTAAGTCCCTATTGGCTATTGCTACTTTTATGCGCGCGCACACACATAACAAGACTGAGGTGTTAGAATATCGAAAGGAAAATTTTGTTTACCCCATGAATAATTTTATATTTCAGCATACATCGATGGACATTTCATCTTTAAACATAGTTTAGTAGAAACAATTTTTCTATGCAACTAAGATCAATAAAAACATTTTTCTCTCTAACTAAGGTTAACACAACATGCTAAAATTTCTTTCATTTACTTCTCCAGTACAAATAAGAAAATTGGATTAATGGTCCCAAAACTTTGTATCGATTGGAGCTTTGGTCTCTAAACTAAAAATTTGTGAGTATTGGTCCCTGAATTTGTTATAATGTGGAGCAAAGATCTTTTTGGCTAACTCTGTTAGAATTTTCATCCAAGATAAAGGGTTTAAGGGACATCAAATGAATGGAAGTTCTAACAGAGTTAGCCAAAATAACAATTGCTCCAAATTTTTGGCACTTTTTCAATGCAATATTAAGTCCATGCTTGTACCAAGAGTGGCATGGTTTTTTGCAACTCCATCACCGATTAGGAGTTTCTTGAGCATTTCTCCACCTAGCCAGAAAATTTTACCACCTCTAGGAAATTTTTTTCTTGAGCATGCTCCACCTAATCATGTATTTGAGCAGACATTTTTCACAAAATGATTGATGGTAGACAAACTTAGGGACCACTTCTATCGATTTTTAATGTCAGAGACCAAAGTGTGGAGTTATGCCAATCTCAAGAATAATTTTAGCTAAAAATCCAAAGATAAATGGCTAATTGATTGTGGAATAAACCAATAATATTGCAGTTCCAAACCAAAAATACATATAATTCAATATTATTGGTGTAATTAAGATAGGCTTGGATAATTCCACATTTCCACTATTAGGATCGTGAGTGAGGCCTGCTAGAGAGATCTTAGGTCTTCCAATCAATTTTAAAAGATCATTGTTAAGCATCCATCAGCCTGCTGTTGAAAACCACTCAGACCAGTACAATGGTTGAGTGGATTATGAATTAGACAAGATATCAGCTAACTGAAAATTTGGTGGAACCTTACCATTTGTTAATGTTGTAGGGTAATACTTGTACGAATATGCATTTGGTCCAATGATGAGCTTATTTTTTCAGTGAGATTAGTGAACACTATTTTCATAGACAAACATAATGAGCTTATTTTTTCAGTGAGATTAGTGAACACTATTTTCATAGACAAACAATCCATACGATTCTCTTATTAAAATTCTTGTAGGAAACCAACTTGTCTCCTTATTTTAATATAAGTAATTTAGGATCAATTTTCAGTTTCATTTTTTTATGAAGTAGGACATCCAAACCTCTTCGAATAAGGCTTTGTAAACCAATTTGAACTCAAACATCCGGCCAAAATACACCTGCACTTATGCTCATATTCTAATAACACTTGTGTCTGCCTTATCAAGTAACCTACTTGTCCATCTACTTATAATTGACGTATCCTAATCATATATATATCATAATCGAATCATGCCTTCTCTTTTATTATCATCTAAAGATAAGATCTATAAAAAAAAAAATTAAAAAAAAAACCATTCAATTTGGAGATCGTTTTTTCCTTCATGCATGCCAAAAAAATTGACGATTTTAGTAAACTAGTTACATCCTCACATAAACTAGTTATTTGTTTGATGCGTGTATATATATATATATATATATATATGAATGGATAAATGATTTCAAATTTTTTTTTATGCATAGATGATCTTTAGATAATAATTAATAAATGGTTTCAAATATAATATTTGTAACTGAAAATTCATCAGCTGCAAAATGGGTGAACAAGTAAATTTCCCCAGCGAGTGAATACAATTATCTCATCAATTTCATAAGTAAATGGTTTATCCTGGTTTTTGACCATATAGGATTGGTTTCTCCGTATTATCAAAAAAAAAAAAAAAAAAAAAAAGGCTTCTATTGTAGTAAAAATAAATAATGGTTCTTGAATTATACTGAGCTATATACGTACGCATTCCCATTAGGTTTCCTCCAACTTGGGTGCTGTAATCCAAGTGGTAGGTTCTTTGCATGGATGACTTCTCGATTGCCTTTTCAAGGACCTTCTTTACAGAGTGGGTATAGATGGAAGTTTCGCGTTGGTGTTATTGGCTGGGTGCTTGGCAGCCGGACGGGAGAAATGAGGAGAGAAGCCCTTAGTGGTGGGCAGTGGAGGGGTGGCCGCTGGTGTTATTTTTCATAAGTTCTTTGATATGTTTATGAGCTTGAAGGCCTAAGACCTATAGGGCAAGCAAATGCTTAGCCCATTAAGGTCTAGTATATGGTCTGCTACGATGTAAATGGTACAATGGTTATATGGAGTTAAAAGTTCATGTGTTGTTCTCTTATCAGATGTGGTTAATTTATGTTTCTACAGTTATGAACGTTGTGGTCATGATCATAAGAAGATGTTGATAATGGTGACGATGATGGTGTTGGGGTCAATGGCAGTGGAGATGTGGTGGTTGTAAGGATAGAAGGTGGTGTAGCGGCAATGGTGGTGGGCATGTAAGAGTAGTGGAGGTGATGTTGGCGTAAAATGTTGAGTTGTTTTATTTTGTTGTTCTTAAGCACTCATTCATAAAAACGTCCCATTTAGAAATCACAACTATTTATATAGAATTTAAATTTAGAATTTTTCTTAACACACCGATGGATTTGCACTAAGGAGTGAGAGAATTAATTTATATCAAATTCGTCATCAAACATATGATCTCTCACTTAAACCATCTATGACTCATGGGATAAAGCTTAAAATATAAGATTTAAACCCCCTCTAAACCATCTCCAACCATTGGGTATAAGCCTTGGAGAGAAAATATATCTTTGGCTAGATTTTCCCCAGAAATTAAGCATGGCTTAAATTATTCTAGACTCACCAAAATGTCATATTTCAAACTGTTTTGGTTTTTTACTTCTAATCCAATGGCTGTAATCAAATGAGATCAAATCTAATGGTAAAAAAAATAATAAAATTAAAAATTAAAAAAAAATTAATGGCCCAAAATTAAATCTAACGTCTAAAATAATTTAAAGAAATTATTAAAATCAAACTTCACTTAAAAACCTATGTATTTGTATGATTTTTAATTATTTATCAGAATTTAAACATTTTTAGGTTAAAATGTTCATAAAAATAATTAGGATAATCAACGTAAATTTTATTTTCAAAAGTTACCGAAAAATAAAAATAAGCTAAAATCATTATTTAACAGTTTCGGGCTAGAATTTTAAGCCATAATCATTGAAGGAGAAAAGTAGTTTTTAGGTTATGGCTTAAAATTTTCAAATATTATGTCTTAAAATTTTAAGCTTTATCCCCAAGAGTGAAAAAGGACTACCAGCAAATGGTAATAGTAAGTGCCTTAAACTTAAAAATTAGAAGTCCCAAATTTGAAGTTCTTTTTCACACAAAATTCTAAATGTCTATGTTTATGAATTCAAATTAATAAGAGAATTAGTGCATGTCAATTTATAAATGTTGATCTTTCTCTGAATTCTAAGTTTGCTTTTCTCATCTAGATAGAGAAAAGTCTAACTTCTTTTAATTGTTTTCTTATTTTAGATTCATCTTTAATGATGTGATCAAATGGAAGCTTAAAGAGAAGGGATCTCAATTTTTTTATAAAAATGAGAATTAGTTGTGGGGTCCACACCACATCAAACTTTAACGATTAAAACTGTCTATTTTTCAAGTTGCACCTCATAGATCATCCTTACAAAATATTAACCAAATCAGAAATATTTAAGACATCTAATTGGGTTTAAAAAAAATTAACGAATACTATGTTATATAAAAAATAATGAAATTTTATCTTGATAATTAAATAGGTAAATAATTTCGGATTGAATTAAATTTTTGCAATGATGATATATGAATTGAGACTTACAAAATAAAAAGTTTGGATCGTTAAAGCTTGATGTAGAGTGGGCCATACATCTAAATCCCTTTTTTTTCAAAAAAAAAAGAGAATTCATTTGCATAAAGGGTCTGGTGATCAAATTTCTATTCATCCCTCAACTTAATAGAAAAATTGATAGAGTCAACGAAAAGAACAACACTGGACGTAATTTGGGAACAGGAGCAACTATTACTAGAGTCTCAAACAAAAATGCAAGTCGCGGTATAGTTCAGACCATTTCTACAATTTAGTTAAGAAAAAGTATAAAGATTTATCTCCAAAAACCAATAACTAGGATAGATTTTATTACAATTTTGAAAAGAAAAAAACATTTGACTCTCGTACCTATTTTTAAAAAAAAATAAAGTAATGCTACATTATTATTTATTTGTATCATAATTTTATACCATCTCAAGTGTCATTTTAAGTGGACAGCTATATCATTTAAAATAATTTATATATTTATTTAATTAAAAATAGTTAGAAAACCCAAAAGAAAAGAAAGAAGAGAAAAAACCCAAAAAATCTAGGATTGTGAAACCCTTCTCCCTTCTCCCTCCTCCGTCGTTCCCCCACCCTTTCATAGTTACCGTCTTCCCCCAAGAAGTTTTCGATCAATGCTCCTGCATGTTTCATCCGCGGTCTACTTTCCCTGTTTTGATTATTAACAAACATCTATCACTATTTTTTCATTGACTCCTTTAATTGGTCTGTATGCCTTTTCTTTTTCTTTTTTTTTAATTTGTTCTACATTATTGTAAATTAGGTTTTGCTAGTTGATTTAAAATTATTGCTGCAATCGGTTGTATTGTATAATTATTGAAGTAACAAGGCTTTGTCCTCATGAAGCTCTCAATCAATGCTCCTACATGATTTAGACTTTGCTACAAGCGTTGATTGAGAGCTCCTTGTGGAAGACGGTGACTGTGAAAGTAGGAGAAGGAAGGAGGAGGGGAAGTGAGAAGTAGTTTCACGTTCCTAGGCTTTAGTGTTTTTTCTTTCTGGGTTTTTCAATTGTTTATTTAATAAAATTCAAATTATTTTAAAAAATGTAGTTGTCCACTTAAGATCCCATGTAAGATGGTATAAAAGTCTGGTATAAACACGGACGGAGCCACCTTGGGCTCAAAAGGCGGATGCCCCAACTCATTTTTGTGAATGTACTCTTTCAGTTGTTTGTGGTATTAGTATATTAACTCTTTCATGTGCTACTTTCATTGTTGAAAGAGTATTTTCGACCATGAAATTTATGAAGATCGATTGTGAAATTGTATGAGAGACTAATGGATAAATTATAACATGGTTATTTTTGTAGAGAGAGATGTTTGATGGTATTGGTAATGAGGTTGTCATATAACGCTTTCAAAACATAAAAACACATCGATGGATATTGTGATATGTTGTATGAAAAGCCTTATGGACTAATATATAAGTGTTTGTTTAGTATATTCTTGAGTTTTTTAACTTGTGACTTTATTATTTAAGGGTACTCCCATCTATGTAAATCTCTGACTTTGTCCTTGGATACAAATAAATAACAAGAATAGCATTATTGTAAAAAAAAATAAAAAATTGTAAGATTATCCTCATAATATGATACGGTATTTGATCAGTATATTTTGGCAATTCGCTGCCTATTTGTGGAAGGCACTGTTCTACCGTGTTAATTTTGGGGGAAATAATTTCTACATTCTTTTTCTTTTCATGCACATCATAATTATTTTTAACATTTTGAATTGAATAGATAAACATGAATGTACAAAAAGAAAGAAAAATGTGCAAAAATTGCTTTCTTTATTTTGAAAAAGGTACTCTTAAAAACAATGTTAATTGTAACTAATTTTAATAATGACATGATATTGTCTGAGGACAGGTAGACATAGTATCAAAGAAAAAGGACTTGGATCCTCTCCCGAGCCCAAGGAGAGGATCTTCCTGACCAAAGATCCAAGGTCGTTAGATGAAAATTCAACGGCTACAAACAGGGGGATCCATTTAAAGTTATAATAATTATAGCCGTTAGATTTTCATCCAACAATCTTGGGTCATTGGTCAGGAGGATCCTCTCCTTGGGCTCAGGAGAGGATCCAGGTCCAAAGAAAAAATCTAGCTGGCAGTACACCCTAGCACAGATATTTGATTTGAGATTTTTCTGGCAAACAGGTATCCGTCATTGTCTTCCATTTCAGATCCCACTAATGGCTCATGCTTGTAAGGTATACTTGAGTACCCAATAAAAAGGACATATATATTTCATTAAGAGTGTGCTATCCACACACTTCAAATTACTTCTCACATACTCCTTGTTAATTTATATCCGTTAATTTTCTTGAATTCATACGATTTGACGGCCGAAAATTAGAAGAGTGTGTGAGAAGTAAAATGGAGTGTTTAAATATCACACACCTTGCACGTTCCACAACTTAGACATAAACATTTACTGATTTGCCTAAATTTATGAAACGATGACTTGTAAAGAGCGACTAAAAGAGTTGATTATTTCAATCATTGATTTGCATAATAGAGTGGCCGTCGCGAAAATGTTCACATTTATCTTAATTATTACGCGAACATTTTAATTAAGCATCTGATGCGTGTATGCGTTTAGAATTATTCTCATATCTTTTACGTCCTAACTTTCTTATGTATCAGGCGTCTCACTGATCAGTTGACCCTGTTGGTTGGCTGGCTGATGGCGGGCAAAGCTTTAGAAAAGATGGGTAGGCTTCTTATGCACTTTGTCTTTCTAATTTCAATACCATATTTTGTGTTGCAGTTCTTACTATTAATTTGTCTGATTCTTAACCTAGTAGGGTTAGCTCAAGAAAGGGTGGTGGGGTGATAGGTACGTAGTTAGGTTGATGTTGGAAACCCTCCAATATAAACAAACAAACTAAAAAAATTTGGTTCGGGAGAAATATTTTAATGTGTCAAAAACACGGTTTAGTATACTAAGTTTTATAATACAATTAGTTGGGATTTTTTTTTTCAACTTTTCAACCAATTATATCGTTACACTTAGTGTATCAAAGCATGTTTCTAGTATATATAAAAATCTCTTTCCGTCAAAGAACAAATCATAAACAACAATAATGGTAGTTTGGCTTTAATATTGAAGGCCAATATCTGTTGCTATCCACACATCCTTCTTAGCAATACTTATCTTAGCTTGTTATAGATTAGTTCATTTTCGACCAAAAAAATGATTAGCTCCTTTATAACACATTGAATCTTTTGGAGTCTAGCTAGTGCTCTCCAATAGAATGGTAGCTATTTTTTTGAAACAAAGTCTCGTGGTCCAAATTCAACCTCTACACATTAATCAAATTGCATAGATTTAATGGTGGCCTAAAAATTTGAAGATCATACGTGTAAATGTTCAAGCCGACTAATACTATGCATACATATATAATTCGTGATATTATGAGGATTTGTTATTTGTTCATGTTGCGTCTTGATAGAATTTTTAGGTACCTACGCAAAAACGTTAAAATCACACAAAATACTTGCAAGAGAACAAAGTTGTTGTAGTAGAAACGGCTTAAGTAAGGTCGTTTTTTGTTGGGATTGTTTGAAACAATTAATGAAAAGCCCTAATCCTAGTTAATTATTTGAAAATAAAGATTGGAAAATGTTGATTTTGAATTTAAAAGTAATAAAAACGAATTTTAATAAAAGTAATTTAGGAAAAACAACTAATTAAAAAAAAGGAAACAAATCAAAGAGAAAAGGTTTTGAGAAACAAATTTGGAAAAACACTAGGGTTCCGCCGTCCCCCTACCAATCCTACGTAGTTCTTCTAATTTCTTACGAATTACACATGCATATTTCAATCCTACATAATTCTTCTAATTTCTTACGAATTACACATGCATATTTTGAAGATTAGGTTTTCCTAAATTATATCCTACTTGGAATAACCAACATAGAATGCATATCTAACATGCAACCCGTTCGTGGTGTCCAGATCAAATGTGAACATGCAAGACTCATTAAGTTTTGTGAAAACCTTTTGAAAAACCATATAACTCTTAAGACGTGTCGTCCAGCCTAAGTAGCTACACATGTTAACCACAAGAAGCCTTAGTCAATTTTAGGGACAGCCCTCTGCCAAAATTGCATCAAATTACTTGTCTAAATATCCTAATGGTCGTGAATCACTAAGACAAATAGATAGTTTAAACAGGTGATTAAGTACAATCCAAAACTTGCATGCATAAATTCATAAGAAAATTAAAAAGAGACTACATATTCTTGCTAATGATCATGGCCTCACCCTAGCAAAGAGAATTAGTTACGCATATTCATAATAAAAATCACAAAGTCTTTATTAAAAATAGAAAAAGAATGAAAACACATTGAAAATATGAGTCTTGAAATCTCTAAGCTTTGCCCAAAATCTTCTCTCCAAAAACTGCATAAGAGAGAACCCTAGGGCCGGCCATAAAGGCTTATTTATACTACTCTAATTAAAATCCTCCTAGTAAAAGGTCTTAGAATAATACTAGGAAGCCTAGTAAATTGAAATAAAATAGGAAACATAATCCTAAATTAACTTGGTAAATTCGCCCAAAAATCTGCACAGCCACGTTTTGGACCCAATTCAGCTCCACCCAAAATAACTGGATTTAAAGCTTGAACTATTCTAAACACTTTTCTAGAAAGCCACGAACCCATATGAGGTCATCTTGGGCTCCAAAACTGCATTTAAGCCTAAAAACGTTACTTTGCAGTAATGCGCACTGCTCCTTTAATAAATCACCAGAAAATAATAGCTTGGTAGAAAAATTCCAAATTTTGAAACGAACACACCAAGAGACACACAAACGTTCTCCAATTTGAATCACTCCAAAATTCATCTGTTTGGTCACGTTTTTCTCTAGAGAAAGTCGAATGTTCTACATTAAAAATATAAAGTAAAGTATAAAAATTCTACCAAAATAATTATCAAATTATACTCATAATAGGGTAAAATATATAATATGATATTGACTCATTACGTCTCACTTATTTATGAACCTAATTAAGATCGATATTGGGTAATATATATATATATAGACACACACACATACCATTCAAATATTGAAGTATGCTTAAAATTTGGGAAAATTGCTTTTGATGATTCTTGTATTACATATGGAACCCTACCATGCATTATGTAGCCGTGGTGGATCAAGTGGATCTATCTACTAATAACGCTATGCTGACATCTGTCCACTCGTTTCGTCTATTTGTTACCCTTACAGGACATGCATGTTTCCTTTTTGTTTTCTGTAAGCTAGGATATGAATGCTTTAAAATGGCCTAATGATCATGATGTATGAATAATAATGAAAAAGAAGAAAATCATGATGTATGAATAATAATGAAAAAGAAGAAAATGAGAGAGAGAGAGAGAGGGAGAAAGACTTCAGCGCCCGGAATAAAAGGGGCAGGAGAGAGAAGAAAGAACAAAAACAAAGTGCATGATATTGATAGAAAGCTTTCCAGATTACCATTAAAAAAACAGAGTGCATGATATATTTATATCCTTTTACTTTGAAGAACTGAGTTGTATAGTGGCGCAATATTTGTACATAATATCGTCTGTCTTTTTCTTTGATAATTTGGATTTGGTAGAGAATAGTAATAGCTTGACCATGATAAAATTTATATGGGGCATATCTGTGAACCTTATCTGGGAATTTACAGTACATATACACAAAAGCACGTTTTTTTTTTGCCGTATTTTTGGGAGACAAATTGGCTCAGATAATGGATGTACATAAAGGAGAGTGTTGTAAATATGGTGGATGACCACACATCACATGCAAAATCATTGTTCATTGACATGCTAAATTTGTCTAAAGCTTTGTCTATAAAATGGATGATAAGAAGGAGATAATGAGGTGATGAGTTCAAGGGTAGAGATAGAGGAAAGAAGAGGAATGAAGAAAAGAGAGAAGAAAGAAAAGAAGAGAGAAGAAGAGAGGAAGTAATATAAAGAGTTATCTTTGTACTCCTACTATTCCAAATTATAATAAAAGCACTACTGCTGCTCCGAGGATGTACTCCAGTCACACTGACTGTATAGGAACCTCGTAAATTTTGTGTCTTGCTTATTTATTCCACTGCACACAATGTCGATTTTACAACACGTTATCAGCACGAGAAGCTCTCGTGTCAGTGGAAAGCACAACGCCACAAATCTTGTTCACCTATGTCGCCTGGAATCTCACAGATAAGAAAATCTTTTCATTTCATCTTAAAATATTTGTACTACTGATTTTCTTGAAGCAAATATGTATATGTTGTTGTATAACTGTATATCATCATTTGCAGAAGCAAAATGGTACGGACTCAAAATTAGTAGAAAATCTGATAGCCATGGAAACAGCCTCGGAACTCCAACTTGCGGACCTCGGATTGAAAAACGTTCTTCTTGAAAGTTGTCCATCCTCCCAGTATCTACAACATATTAAAATTTCAGAAAACTTTAACGGTGCGATCGTCATATATGTCTGAAATACCAAACCAGTTTCCAATTTCCGCAGAAAACTGGACAGCCATCTTATGAGTACCAAAACGCCATTTTCAGTTGCTCAGATTGAAACCGTTTCTTCACGAAAGTTGTTTGGTATCCTCTTATCCATATCATACTAAAATTTGAGCTAAATCTAATGGTTTGATCTTCTTATAAGTGGCAGACAAAGAAAAGGTTTTGGAATGGTGAGTTGCACCATTTGAAAAGAAAAGAAAATTGATGGAAACTTAATCATCACCCTTTTCTATTATTGCTTTATTTATGTGAATGGTGTTGGTTTAAAATTCATTCCCAAGTTTTATTTACTTTAAAGCAATTTATTTATCATGGACGGTTTTACCGTCTACTGCTTTAAGTTTTGATTTATGTGAATGGTGTTGGTTTAAAATCCATTCACAAGTTTTATTTACTTTAAAGCAATTTATTTATCATGGACGGTTTTACCGCCTACTGCTTTAAGTTTTGATTTATGTGAATGGTGTTGGTTTAAAATCCATTCACAAGTTTTATTTACTTTAAAGCAATTTACTTACCATGGACGGTTTTACCGCCTACTGCTTTAAGTTTTGATTTATGTGAATGGTGCTGAATCAAAGCCCTTATCACAAGCTTTATTTACTTAAAAGCAATTTATTTACCATAGTTGGAATTATTGCTTATTGCTTTAATTTAATTTATTGTACTTCTTTTGTTACGATGAGTATAACAAGGACCCGAAGTTCCTTGATCAGATTAGAACCTGCAGTTTCTTTATCCTCATCATATAAAAATGATTGGACCAGAAGTTCCATCATGCAAAAAGATTGGGCATGAAGACCCTTGATCCTCAGAGATCAAACATGAAGTTTCTTGATGAGTACTTTAAGTTTGAAGAGCCGAAGTGCCACAACTTAATTGTAATAAAAACCATGAAAGTACAAATCCATATGCAATTAAATAAGGACTAGAAGTTCCTTGATGTATGTAAATGATAATATAATACATGTTTGCTGGAGAGCTTACATCTCGAAGTTTTGATGATTATTGCATAACTTTGGGCATTGATGTTGAACATCATGTTCCTCGTGTCCGTACTCAAAATGGTTTAGCAGAAGCATTTATTAAACGGATGCAATTGATTACCCGTGCTCTACTCATGAAAACGAAATTGCCAAGTTTTCTACATGGAAACATGCCATGTTACATGATACATTATTAGCTTGGTTGAGACATGTTGCCAACCAATACTTCTTAGTATAACTCGTGTTTGGGCACTAATTAAACATTACACGTTTACAAGTTTTTGGTTATGTTATCTATGTGCCTATTGCAATGCCACAAACGTATTAAAATGAGGCATCATTGCAAATTAAGAATTTATGTTGGATTTGATTTATCATCCATCATCCAATATTTTGAACCCTTAACTGGGGATATATTTACCGCATGATTTGCGGACTATAATTTTAATAATACAGTTTTCCCATCATTAGGGGGAGAAAATAACATCGTTGTAGAAGAATGATGAGAAAATACCGTTCCAGAAGAACAAAGAGAATTTGTCTTATTTTGATTCACGAAGAAATCAATGAGAAAATGAAGTAAGAATAATTGAATGATGTAACGAAAGTGATGAAATCACATATATTTGCTGCAAATGTGCCTACAAGAATTGATGTCCTTATTGGACAAAATAATGTGGCAGCAAATGATTTATCTGTTGCACACCTGAAGCGTGGCAAACCCTTAGACTCAAAAGGTTCAGTCCTTCGAAAGAAGAAGAATATAGCACTACTGAACTATTGCATTCCCGAAGCATAACTGTTGCATGCCAGAAGCATGACAGTTGTCGCATGGATACACGTCCCAGATAGGACAATCCGCGGACATGGGAATTTTGATGTCTCATGCATGAAGCATGATAGACGTATAGACTCCAATAACTCAACTCCCGGAAGTGGAGATTAAAATCCAAGCTCTATAACGCTCAAGAAAAGGTTATGATCCGCATTCTCTAAATTATGACTATCCTGGAAGAGATAGTGTAATTCCCTTAAAGAGGCAATGGATATCCAAAGAAATGAAAAGCTTTTTATGCATGCGCATGCACATGAGAATATGGGATCACGAATTGATGATAACCAATGGTAAATTTGGTTTTTATAAGTAGCTACTAAATTTCATCAATAAGCTGTGTTGATAATGAGTCACGTTCTTTTGTTCGTCGACGAAAGGAAAAATTATTGGCAAAAATGGAGAAAGGCAATTCCATTACAATTTTGTAAGAACGTGGAAACATGGATCTATATATATTTGAATATAATACAAATAGCCAAAAGATGTTGAACCAAATAGGTTACATATGGGCATTTGTAATACAGTGAAATACACTCACATGATATGACACAAGGTTGTAAATGAGTTCATATGAATGGAGAATTATATACGAAGGGTTGTGAGTCGCCCACATCATATCTCTATAAGTAAATCCCTCAAGTATACATAGGAGCAAATTGCTCTGTATAAATTCCAAAAGAAAATGTGTCATGAAGTGTAGAAAACCTCTGAAGGATTCAGATTGCTTGAAGTAAGTCCTAGAAGGATAAAGCATAAATTATGTACTCAGTACCAATAGATGGTATAAATTGCCTTAGTGAGTACTATCATTATGATATTGTTGCAACATACTAAAATCTCTTGCAAGAGTCAATGACATTAAATTAGAACTTCTGAAGAGTCGATGACATTAAATTAGAACTCCTGAAGAGTTTATGATATTAAATTGGGACTCCTGAAGAGTTAAGAAAGATTATAAAGTGTTGAGATAAATATTGTCTTGAACTGCAGAATTGAACAATATGCCAACATGAATCTTATCCGTGATATTTATGATATTACAGAATCATATGGATTGAAGATTATGACTTGAATACTCAAATGATTTAGACACTAAGAATGATCATTTATCTTCGAGAGGGTAAAGATAAATTAATATTTGGTCCAGAAGTACCATATCTTAGTGAAGAATATGTTTTATTGTATTTGGCACAATATGCTAAACGAAATAAAGTTTGTTTATTGAAACTCCGATAAACTACATATGTGGACAAACATGAAAATCAAACAAACACAGAGGAGGGAGTCTTCACAAGGCTACTCGTGAGGAGCCTCAGAAGTCGACGGAGCTCCAAGAAGACGACGCGCCAGAGTTGGAATCTCCGGAGCCGGAGCACTTGGTGCAATTCCAGAGGACGAAGGCAACATAAACCTCGGGAGTAACGCCATGAACCTTTCATGATCACTCTGGATCTGACCGTCCGACTCCTGCAGCTGGTCCAGCTTCCTCTTCATGCTGGTCGAGTAGCTAGTTGCGAGCATGTGCAACTCCTTGTTCTCGTGCCTGAGTCCTCTGACCTCTTGCCGAAGACTTGCCACCTCCGCCATCAGCGACTCCACCTGACGAGTTCGGGCAAGCAGGCGCTGGCCCATGTTTGAAACTGAGCCTGCACTTTGGACGCTAAGAGCTAGAGATTCCTGAACAGCCAACTCGTCTGACCGCCTGGATAACATCTTATTGTCTCTAGGAGTAAGAAGATTTCTGGCAATCACCGTAGCGGTTATTTCATTCCTCATCATTGTGTCCCCGACTGTAAGAGGACCATTGGGGGATATGAAGGACGGATTCCAAATATTGTTTGGAGAAGACGAGTCATCATCTTCTCCGACATTCAAGTTAAGGCGACGGTCGGAAGGGCAAGACATTTTTTTTAAGAAGGTATTGAGGAGGAAGAGTTCAGAAAGATTAAGATTGCAGAAGTGCAAGAAGAGAGCGGAAAGAGTAAGAGTGCAGAAGTGCAAGAAGGGAGTGTTTACAGAAGGGAGTTCAAGTGTGAGGTGAAACAAAATTCGTGCCTCTATAAAAAGAAGCAAATCAAAGAGGCGCTCCTCAGAGATCGAAGAGGAGCTCCTCGCAGATCGAAGAGACAGCCGGACACCTTTCTCAAAAGTTGGACGCTCCTTTCTCAAAGGCTGGATCCCTGTCTCAAAAGAGTCGTTCCTCTATCAAAAGTCGGAATTGCTCAGCATCACGAGGCAATCAGCTTTTCTAGTTTGTCGTCACTCGTCACATGCACTGTCAGCTTTGCGGAAATTACGGGCAGTTTTGTCAGAAAGCGCATAACTGGTACTGTTCATCCATACACCGGCTGCCGACAAATAGTGCGAGAATAGTTCCGGTTGTGAAGAAAAATTTCTATAAGTTCTACCTTCGCCTTCCACAGCAAAGGCACACCCTCTCCACCTTTCTTCCTTTCTTCATCTCCGAGAATGTATTCTCAAAGAAAGCTTTCGAGTTACTCAGTGTTCTTCATTCCTTGGAACACCCCAGAAAACAAGTCACACCAGAGCAAGAGTATCTCATATCATCAGGGTCAAAAGCAAAAGTATCTCATATCATGCAATCTCCATGTTCTTTCCTTTGCCCTTGCTTTTACCTACTAAGACAAGGATAAAGAAAGTAATATGTCGGAACCTCTACTCAAAATTCCGCTGCCAAGCATGATGAGTCGCTGAGAAGTGATGTTCTGAAGGACCATCTAAATGTAAGGTTTGCATTCAACTCCTGCATCAGAGGGCAAATACTACAAGAGAAGATACCACATATGCATGGAGAAAAATCAGGGAAAATACCACTTCTGAAAGGGGAGCAAGTAAGGCAAATGAAAATGATACATCGATTCTCGTGGAGAATCAACAAGCGCAACAAAAACGTGCCGATTCATCCCTGACAAAGCCGAAGATCACTTGCCACATGAAGCTCCTCATGATCCAATTTCATTCAAGATCAAGCCTCGACGGCCCTTGAAGGAATTACAAGTCTGATTGAAGATCAATTGTCCACCACCCTTGAATCAAATTCAACTCCAGAGAAAAGGAGTAAATTCAGACCTTTGGAGGAAGTCTAGCAGAAGGCCCTCCAGCCCTGTTCAAGAATAAGCCTGTGGAAAGTTAACTACTAGTAAAGCAACTCTGTTGGCTACTCTTCTCGCTAAGAGATCAAAATAGAATGATCAACGATCAGCCTAAATGATTTGAAATCAGGGGGAGATACTCATCACGGGAGCATCCAAAAACAGATTAAGATTTTAGCGAGTCAATCAGAAACTTGTGGTCATCCATGGGGGAGTGTTGTAAATATGGTGGATGACCACACATCACATGCAAAATCATTGTTCATTCACATGCTAAATTTGTCTAAAGCTTTGTCTATAAAATGGATGATAAGAAGGAGATAATGAGGTGATGAGTTCAAGGGTAGAGATAGAGGAAAGAAGAGGAATGAAGAAAAGAGAGAAGAAAGAAAAGAAGAGAGAAGAAGAGAGGAAGTAATATAGAGAGTTATCTTTGTACTCCTACTATTCCAAATTATAATAAAAGCACTACTGCTGCTCCGAGGATGTACTCCAGTCACACTGACTGTAGAGGAACCTCGTAAATTTTGTGTCTTGCTTATTTATTCCACTGCACACAATGTCGATTTTACAACAGAGAGTAGCTAGTAGAGAGAAAGAAAGCCTTTGTTATATATACCAAGTGATCGATCATCGACAGTACTTGAAAGCTACCCACGATACCGTCTCCTATTAAAGAGTGGAGTGGTGGAGATGCATAAAATACATAAAAGCTTGTCTAGCAACAGCATTGGATGGGCATCTAAAAGATTATGCTTTACATGTTCTCACTTTCTCTTTATGGATGTAAGAAATAAAAAGAAAACCCTAACCAAAATATCTCCATCCACATGCAATCATGCACTTCTTTCACTTTTGTCGAATAAATAATTCTAGCGTTGTTTAGAGAGATTCTTGTAACTCTTGTTTCTTAAATTTAAATCCATCTATCCTTAAACATTCAAGTAAAACCTGAAATTTTAAGTTGTTGACATGTGGAAAAATAAGTCACCTATTATTACAAACTTATGCCACAATATCCTAATTATGTTACAGATCTATGCCACAATACCTTAAATTTAGGGGAAACAACATTCCAAAGATTGTATCATGATGTTTTTTTGGTGCCAAAAACGCTTCCTATTCATATATGTGTGTGTATTTTTTTCATAGTATAGTGTTTTTTTATATGTCGAAATAGCATTACTCATTTTTCATTTTTTTTATTCAATTAGGGTTTGTCGAGTATTGTGAGGTAAATGATCTTATATTTCATAAGTCATTGTAAACATAGGGTCTATGACACACCCCGACCCGAAAGTGACGAACACCCAGGAATTTTTTGAAAATTTTTTGGACCCCGCACGCGCCATGCCAATCACGTTGGTATATTCAAATGCCAAAATTGATCAACGTATGAGAAGTTATTTCTAAAGTTCCGTTTATGTACGTTAAATAACGTTTATTCAGTTACTTCTAATATATGCGAGGCCTATCCTGAGGACGAGCGTAGCCAGGCTAGACGTGAGGGCTACGACCCGACTATTTATCAGTGAGTGGGCAGTTTGTTTTCCGTACATACCTATATATATTGGTATTTTCCTAGAAAATGAATTTAAATGATGAAATGATTTGGGATGCCATGCAAGTATCTATTTATTTTAATTATGCATTAGTACTTGCATAAAATCGTGACGGCCAGCACGCCCCACTTTCGGGTCGGGGTGTGTCAGTCTATATGTAGAATCTAAAATAATTCATAAATTCCATCTGGAAAAAGTAGCAGGAAAATAAATTATAATCTTATACAATAGAAGCCATTGTTACCAAAGAATTTCTTACATAGGAAATGTTCTATTGTTAAATTGTTTAGCAACGATGTTTATTACTATACGAGACTGAATATGAATCATTGATAAAGTTAATTCTTACTTAAACGTACTTGATACAAATTGACAATCTAAACACACACACACATGAATAGGTACATGGTGGTTTTTTTGATGGGCAAATACATACATACATAAATAATTGCTATTAGCAGCTTGTAATAATAAAGTTATCTCTATATGGTTATGGGGGGGCGGATTCTTAGCATCATTTTTTTCATAATTTTTACACTTTTTTTTTTGTAGCCCACTCTATGATGTACTTAAACAATCCGAACTGTCTGTCTTTTAGGTATTTCCTCAAAAATCGTGTCTGTTAAAAATTACCTAAATTTGGAACAATGTGACCCTTGGATTAAGAGTTTAGGGTTTGTAGAACCGTATTCATTCATTTTCTTCACTACAAATGAATGTCTTAAGGCTTTTTTATTTGTCTAATTTTTTGCAAGGATAATCTATGAATGATATTCTAAAAGATAGATGGCTCAGATCATTGAATTACATTATCGAGGGGGTTGTGAACACGGAAAATTCCCGAAGAAGAGAGACAACGGGGACAGAACGCGTCTACAAAATAATATTTGTATTTGATGATTTTGGGTTACAATCTCTATTTGTTCCTCTAATTCGATCTCCGTAAGACTTTGATTTGTGGGCTTGATCCAAGGGCCGTCGAGGCTTGATCTTGGATAAGCAGGGGGAATTCCTTCAAGGGTCGTTGGGCTTGATCTTGAAGTTTGGCAGATGAACGTTTCTTCAGGGGCCGTTGGGGCTTGATCCTAAAGTTGGGCGAGGTTTCTTCAAGGGTCGTTGGTGGCTTGATCTTGAAGTTGATGGACGGATCTTCAGGGGCCGTCGAGGCTTGATCCTGAAGTTGGATGAACGTTGAACGACGAACGGATCTTCAAGGGCTTTTGGGCTTGTTCTTAAAGATGGATGAACGACGAATGACGAACGAATAACGATGAACGGTGGATGAGCTTCAAGGGGCTTTTGGGCTTGATCCTTGAAGGTGGATGAGTGGATCTTCAGGGGCTGTTGCAGCTTGATCCTAAAGGTGGATGAACGGAGCTTCAAGGGAGAATTCCTTCAAGAGCCGTTGGGCTTGATCTTGAAGTTTGGATGATTTGTTGATCCAAGGGCAGTCAGGGCTTGATCTTGGAAGAACGATAAGCCAAGAACAAAGAACGAAGAGAGCCTCCTCAATTCTTCGAAAACCTGGATGCTTGAGAGCTTCGGAACTTCAAAGCTTCAAGGACCAATTCTCTTCCAATTTGGGAGTAGAGAAATGTATTTGTGAATTGGTGAATGAATTGGTGTGGAATGGCTTCCTATTTATAGAATTCCAAAACTTGATTTTTGGATTTAAATAATCAGATGAATTAAGTCGTTTCTGCCAGGTGTTGACACGTGTCTTGTTTGATGGCTTTTCTGACTCTTTTCGATTTTTCGTTGAGTCATACACTACGTGTAAAATTTATGTGACACGTGAGCGTTGAAATTTTAATTATTGGTCAAACATTTATTTTACCGAAATTTCAATGCCTACAGGGGTCTCCCAAAAACATGTGTCAAAAGTTGTGTAAAAAAAATAGTGCTACAGATCCGCTCCCATGGTTATATTATGTATACCTGTACCTATTTTAATATTGCATAATGTTCTACAATCAATTAATACATATATAAGGGTGCGTGTGTGCATGTTGTAGCTAGATAGAAAGTATAGTACATGCATCCACATGCATCTATGTTTCTATATATATGGAATATGGTACTCAAGGTTGAGAACTAACATGACGTGCTAATTAATAGGCCATCCAAAGATTTAAGGTCACTTTCTCGCAAAAACGCATGTGTTCTTTGTGCAATACTATTGATAAATAGCAACTGCCCTAATGCCTATTAAAAGTGACTTGTAAACCCTACCACTCAACTCGATCCTAGTCACTTTATCCATGAACATTGATTATCAACATACATGGTTTGTGAACATCGCTATTCTTCATACACGAAGATTGTCCAAGCAATCTGCTAGCTAGGGTAACATCTCTTTTGAATATGTAATGCTTCGTAGGGCTATATATTCTCTTTAAGAACGAAGAGAACTCCATATCTTTTTGCTACTGCTATGAACTACTTGGGAACTTCAGGGTAGGGTACGTGCACCAATCGTAAAGTACTAGGGTTTTGGCATCTGGATTTAACTTTCATGCACGTAGACAACTTTTTGATTTGGAAGAGCAGAAACGTAACCAAAAAGTTGATTTGTCCGTCGTCATCACCGTCTAAAGCTTGGGTATGAACCATGGGATCCCAGTATATTATTGCGGGCTTTTTTCTTTAGTCCTTGATTGTGGGCGGAATGTGTGTCCACCAAAATTAGGCTACATGTTCTATTATTAAAAGCTGCTTTTTTCTGCATATACCACTTTTGAAAAAGCCCTTAATTCTTTCTTATGAAATATCGTTGTGGTGATAGTAATTGACACAAACAAGGTGTGAGCTTTACAATAAACGATGGGTTGCAGAGTCTTTGATGATATTTTCGTCACTCCAATCATTCATTAGGGGTGGGCACTTTAGTAGGTCGGCCGATCAATTCAACCTAAACGAGTTAGGTTTTAAACTTTAAAAATATAATTAATGATAAAATTCCGGTTGCCCCATTCACTAGGGAGATTGAGTTGGTTGGAACATTTATTAACTCGATTGAAGCAGACCCATCCACATTTAAACAATTCTTTTTTTTTATTTAAAAAAAAATTATCTACACTAAAGAAATGAGATGGTAGGGTAGCAATAATGTGGTTCAAATTCGCTTATAGCAAGAATCGAACTTAAGACATCTCACTTACAAATGAAGAGGAATATCACTAGACTGTAGTGTTAAGTGACCACATTTAAACAATTCTTAAGCATATATATTAGATAGATGTATAAATAAGTTATTTAGTGCCAAAAAAATTTCATGGTCTTTATGGTGAGACCCTAATTTAAATTGACCCCAAAGGAAACTTTAACGAAAAACTCCCAGTACTGTTCACTTTAACGAAAAACTACATTTTTATACTAAAAAGTCAATCTTGATACTATTCATTTTATCTTTTATTTTGTCCTTATCGTTAAAACTCAAACCGAAAAATGAAACTTGAATATTACATAATATGCAGTGATTCTACAAATACTAAGTTCACATAATTTAGGCCTAACGTAATATGGACCTTGGATATTTGTCACTCCTAACATAATATGGACCTTGGATATTTGTCACTCATACTCACAATAGAAATATGAAAGAATAAAAAAAATTAGGCACAACTCGTGGAACCTACCCAGCCAGCCCGCTTAGAATGGTTTCGGTGGATTGGATTATTTGCCCGGGTGGCAATGTGTTCAGCAATGCCAACATGGACATATTGGGTTGAACAACTGATTTGAGTCTAATTCGAGCTATACCTCACCATAGACCTAGCAAACTTGTCGTGTGTATCGTGTTTGTGGCATTTTTTTGTCAAACGCATTATTCTATTAGGACATGTTGTGTTAATTGAATTATCTTAATGGGTTTAAAAATTCAACCTCAACCCAACTCATTAAACTTATAGAAAACTTCATTTTAATCCTTGGCAAAGATAACTTTTAGATAAAAACTATGAATAAGATCAAAATCTAATTTTAGTCTATTGATACATTAATAACCTCATTTATTATTTATATTTTTATTTTTTAATTATTTATCTTTTTCTTTCTAATTTTAATGTATTAATTTTATTTCATTATAATTTTTATATTCATTTCATTTATCGTAATATATTTTGTTGTGAACATTTAGATAAACTAATTTTTGTTATACAATATATTTCGATGTATTTTATCTTCTTCATTTAGGTATATTAAATTCATTATAATACATTTCGGTGCATACATTTAGGTACACACATTTTGGTACATATATTTCGATATAAACATTTAGGTACATTAATTCAATATAATACATTTCGGTACTAACATTTCAGTGCATACATTTCGGTACACACATTTAGGTACATCAATTTAATATGAATAAATTTCGGTGCATATATGTAGGTACTTAAATTTCGGTACTAACATTTAGGTACATTAATTGAGTCTTTCAAGTTTGAAGAATGTTAAATAAAATTAATAAATTAAGAAACTCTTTTTGGTCAAAAAATAAATTAAAATTTGTGTATTATTAAATTTAAATATTTAATGGGAGACATTAAATAAAATGCACATTAATTATTTTGAATTAAGGACACATTAGGGACTAAAATCAATATTCAATCTAACACCAAGTTTTTTATTAAATTTAATCTTATTAAAGATTAAAGTTCAAAAACCCTTAAAATTAACGAGTTACCTAACACAATCGGTTTGCACCCATTAAGAACAGTATATTAATAAATAATCAAATACAAAAATTTCAGACAAATTATTAAAATATTAACATTTGTAAGTTCCCTTTGGTTCGCTATACAACTGCAAAATTATTGACATTGAGAGAGCTAAGAGTTAGTTTAATGTGTTAAAGCAGGTTACATACAAATAGACTTGATTTAACCCCTTATTTTAACAAATGCTTGATGAATTACGTACAAATAGACTTGATTTAATCCGTTATTTTAACAAGTACTTAATGGGTTGACCCGATAACTATTCGGCCCATTAAGCCTCGACCTGAAATCTAATTTTTGTTTCAGCTTGTCATGTCATGCATGAATTTACCAAGTGTACCACACGGTTTTGTTAGAAATCATATGTGCATTCGATATGGGAGTTCCCAAGCAAAAACTATGCAAGGTATGCCCAAGCCCAAGATGAGTAAGGCCTAAGACGTGAGCCGCACATTAGACAAAGGTCTCATTTTTAAGAAGGCCTTCATATTATATATACCATATTTAAAAAGCCCAGGATATCAAAACCAATAAGGCCCTGTTTGGCACACCGTATAAGGCACCGGATAGTACTAATAATACGGTGTACGGTGTTTGGTGCCGTTTGGATTAAATAGGCACCGGATTAAATAATCTGGGCCCACATTTTTTACACGGTGTTTACCTGCTTGCTTATCCCATCCAAATTCACCGTATAACTTAGTCGGCCTCGTCTCACTCTCGCTTCCTCTCCGCTCGTTCTCGCTCTCGCTCTCGGTTCGCGAACTCGACTCCCTCTCTCTCGCCTTCTCTTGGCATCGTCGTCCTCCCTGTCACCCTCTCTCACCATTGCCGTCCCCGTCGCTTTCTGTCGTCGCCTTCTGCCATCCTTCCTTCCCTGCAACTGTCGTCGCCTTCATCATCACCTACTCGCCATCCTTCCCTGCAACTGCCATCGCTTTCTGCGGCGGAGAGATGATTTCAATTTGCTGTTTGAATTTATTTTGGATTCTTTTGCAGTCAGGGAAGAAGAAGAAGAGAGAGGGAGGGAGTTTGGGGGTGCGGCAGAGAGATATGGGGAACAATTATTCAGGATTCTTCTTTAGTCTGTAGTCGGGGAAGAAGAAGGGAGAGAGAGGGAGGGAGTTTGGGGGGTGCAGAGAGATCTGGAAACCAGATTTCAGTTTTTATTTTTTTTATTTTTTATTTTTTTATTTTAAGTTTAATTTTATTTTAAGTTTTCCTCCTATCCGATATAATACCAAACACTGTATAAATAATACGGTCATTAATACGATACTGCACCAAACGCTCAACTAATTTAGTCAGTACTATCCGGTGACTACTTATCATATCCGACAGAAACAGTCAGTACAATCCGAGCTGCCAAACGAGGCCTAAAGGTTTTGTATGCATGCAGCCTCATGTCACACTGAACCTTCACTGCAGTTTGGGTATACTGGCATATTGGCCGTATGATTGAATAAATCGAACAAAAATAACAGATGTGATTGAACATAGGTTTGTAAAAGGTTAAAAATAATGTGTTTTATCATTTTCCTAAAAAAGCAGATGAAAAAAAAAATTATTGCATGATAGTTCAATCTCAAGGGTAAATTTTTTAGTACTTTTGGAATTGTACATCACTTACATAAGATGCCTTTACTAGTTAGAACTTAAATACTTCTTCTGAAATTTAAAAGAGGAATACCTCTACCTCTAGATCAAGTTTATATTTCTATTAGTTTTATCTAAATTTACGAGTGATATTCTACACTATTTATATTAAGGAGAGAGAAAAGAGTTGAACATAAAACACAATAAATTAAAAAAGAAGATCCTAACCACCAGATTAATCCACCGCCGCCAACATGACTTTATTAGTTAGACCAAGTCTTAGTTTCCATGCCATGTTAAGGGCCTTAGTTTATCACATAATGTATATAATTTAACCCCCATGTGTTCATCATTGAGTTTCACGCGTTTATATGGGCTTCATGTGTTTTCACAGAGCCATAGAAATAGGCTTCTTATTATTTATTTTCCGTCTCTTTCCTGTCGACAGTTTGTATGCAATTTAGGACATATTTATTTATAAAGAACGAGAATTGAAATCATTTTAATTATTGAGTTTTTAGCGTTTATAAAAATATAAGTATTCTTCTTGAGAGTTGGAATCAATTTAATTCTTGAGTCATTTAGTATCACGGTCTGATGGTATTCTTTTTCACTTATAAATGAGAGGTTTTGCCTTCGATTCTCATCAAAGACGAATTTGAACCATATTATTGCTAACCCATTGTGAGAATGGATGGTTCGGTATGGGATCCCATACCGAAACTCTTGTCCCGATTCCTAAACCGAAATTTTCGGGAATCCTAATTTCAATACCAATCCCAAACCAAATTTTCGAGAATCCCAATTTTCAGGAATCCCGAAATAGTTTCGGGATTTCGGGACAAATCGGGAATCCCGAAATGGTTTTAGGCTTTTGGACTAAAATTTGACATATTATGCTTTTGGGCTAAAATTCAACCTTTTATATTGAAAAATTGACATATAGCTAGGCCCAATCTGCCAAATCAACAGTACATGTACATTACATCTCGGATTTAATCCATATAGAATGTTTATACAGTCATTCATAACGGTAAATATGGAGAAGCTGGACAAGGCTAGAAAGGAGATGAATCCTACTCGGTTGAGGCAAACAGAATTACCTTGTCCTTGATGTCCTTGTGGCATTGGTTTGTACACCTTCTCTGTTAACAATAACACACCAACAAAACAACATTTGAAACATCATCAATAATGTTGTCTGCCTAATACCCCAAGTAATTCTCATAAAAAGACAAAAAAAATTATCTTGCTTAAACTTTGATCAACATTCGTAAATATGGGTCGCTAAAGTGACATTCATTTTATTAATAATGGCTTCCTACTAAAAGAGAATAACCTCCACATATGCTAAGAACCGTCCAGTTCACAACAAAAAAAAAGGTAAGGAAGAATGGACTCTTTCACTCAATCCTTGAACTAGTTAGACATGCAAGAATAGATGGACGGCATAGATTAATTTGAAACAATCCAACAATTTAAATTAACCCTAACTATAATTAAAAAAATAATATATATTATTATCTATGTAAATAAATATATATATATATATATGTATATATAATAATAATTAAAAATATATATTTTCGGTTCGGTATGGGAATACCGAAATATTGGAAAGACAATCCCAATTCCCATACCGAAATTTCGGTATTTTTTCGGTATGGGAATACCGAAATTTTGGGAAAATCGGTTTGGGACATCTTTGGTTTGGGATCGGTATTTTTTTTGTTTGGTTTGGGAATTTTAGGAATTTTTTCCACCCCTAATTGTGAGGCTTAGCCCACTCCCTCATCCCTTTAGTGCAGATAATATCTTTTGTTAAAAAGAAATATAGGTAAGAAAATCATTTTGCTTCTAAACTTTCCCTTTATGTTTACTAACACACAATGAATTTAAAAAAATGTTAATTTTTTCTTAAAATCAATAATCAAATACTTAAAAAATCAATAAACATATCAAATAGGAAGTGATCCTTTTTTTTTATTTAAGTCTTTATATGATTGGCTACCTACCCTTAATTGGGTAGGGTGTAACTATTTTGACTCCATTTAAATTGCTCTTCTTATATGTTTATTTGTTTGTTTTGCAAAATAAAACTTCAATAAAGAGAGAGGTCACTTGACAACCAAGTCTAGTATAATCAAAGAGTAGCACATTCACAGCCACACTAGGAATACTTATTCTATCCCAATTATAAAACCCATCAACTTTTGAGATGCCTACATTGTCCGCATGAAACGTCGTAGATTTGAAAAGACATCAACATTACATATAACACGAGCAGAAGACCCTGGCACCAATTCATCGTGTTCCCTATCTTGACTTAAGATCTTTATTAATTTTGTTTCGGAATGGCTGTAAGCCTGTAAGGCACTGTAATTTTGGATGGTATTTAACAACCTAAGGACATGGTCGTCGTGTAAACCAAAAGGAGAACATTTTCAGCTTCCAGATATATTCACTGTAAACCAAAAGGAATTCTTACTTAGACATGGTTGGTTCAAGCTTAGCAAGGAAAAAACAAAAGCAAAGGCACATGGTTTTGTTCAATCTTTAAGTTACTAACTTAATAGAAATAGAAAACCTAACCTTATTAATTTGAATGCACTTTAAAATGGAATCCCGCATGACACAATGAGACTCTTATAATTATTTTAAAAAGAAATGTTAGGACATCATACTTTTTATTTTTGTACCACATTGGTATACCATTTGATATGACAAGTGATGTGTACATGACACGTTAATAACATATTTATTTCATTATATGTCAATTGTATACATCACTTGTCACTTGAAATAATACACTACTGTGATAGAAATATGTGGTATCCCTCTAGCATTACTCATTAAAAAATTATACTTAAGGGCATCTTTTTTTTTCGGTCCCTACTTATGAATGGTGTGGTTAATTAGGCCAGTTTTCTAGCAGTGCAAGGTTACACTTAACCGTATGTGAGAAATATTATCGTTAAGTCACACAGTCACACTATGTGTTAGCAATTAAGTATCAAACTCGCCAATAATTCAAAATTAAAAATTAATACTGTAACGATAATCACACCTATAGTTAAACAAAAGAGTTCACTTTAAACATTATACTTACAAATGAATATGAATATTATGGCCAGACCATTATTAATCTTCATGAATCAAAGAACATAAACTCATATTTGTATTGAAAGCAAGAACTAGAGAGAGAAAGTAGAGAGAAGAGAGGGAAAGGATATCTGAATATATTGATTTCTTAACATGTAAGTAATACAACAATCTGTCTTATACAGACAGTTACAAAGCTATTAATCTAACTAACTATTGTGACAAGTGTCACAATCATAGACCATTGAACACATACTTTAACATTCCCCCTCAAGCTCATGCTTTGAGCAACCAAGCATTAGGTTGATACAATGTGTTCGAAATAGAGGACCACTTAAGCCTTTGGTCAATATATTAGCAAACTATTCTTTTGAGGAGACAAACTGCACTGATAACTATTTCTTGACTACCCTTTCTTGGACAAAATGCACATCTATCTCAATATGCTTAGTCTTCTAATGTTGTATTGGATTAAAGGACAATGCAAAGGCAGACAAATTATCACCGAGCAGAACATAAGTTGCAGGGAAGAGAATATGCATAAATACAAGAAGTTGCTTAATCTAATCCAATTCAGCAGAAGTTATAGATAGAGCTCTATATTCAGCTTAGGTAGAAGACCTAGACACAGTTTGTTCTTTCTTTGATGATTAGGAGATCAAATTGTTACATAAAAACACAACTAACCAAGTAATGGACCTCTTGTCATTGGGATCCCCTGCCCAATCAGCATCACTAAAGACCTTGAGTTGTAAATCTCCTCTAGTGTAAGTGACACCAACATTCAAAGTTCCTTTTAAGTACTTGCCAATCTGTTTTACAGCAGTATAATGAACCACCATAGGATTCTGCATAAATTGGCATACCTGATGTACTGAAAATGTAATGTCAGGCCTAGTAAAAGTGAGGTATTGTAAGGGTCCTACAATACTTCGATATGTATCAGGATTTGCATAAGGATTTCTATCATCTTTAAGAAGTCTATTATAGGAAAGGTAGGGTGTATCACAAGCTTTTGCTTCAAGCATTTTAGTTTTCACTAATAAATCTCGAATATACTTAGTTTGAGACAGAAATAAGCCACTTGCATTCTTGGTAATTTGAATTCCCAAGAAAAAAAATGTAGTGAAACCAAATCTTTGATATCAAATTCAGAAGTAAGAGCATTGGTAACCTATTGGAACTTGTAGCATTCCCAGTGATGATTATATCATCCACATATAGCAGAAGAATCACAATCTCATTATCAACATATTTGACAAACAAAGAGGAATATGAATATGTATTGACAAATCCCAACCCAGGCAAAAACTTAGTAAATCTATCATTCCAAGCTCTAAGAGCTTGCTTCAAGCCATAGAGTGATTTGTGAAGCTTGCACACTAGATTAGGATGAATGGAATTCTAAAAACCAGGTAGTTGAGCCATGTATACTTCTTCTTCCAAAATACCATGCAAGAAGACATTTTTGACATCCAATTGTCTAAGATCCCAACCAAAATTAGAAGCAAGAGCAAGTACTAACATCACAGTTATAGGCTTAACCACATGGTTAAATGTCTCACTATAGTCTAAACCAAGTTTTATACTAAATCCTTTAGCTACCAATCAAGCTTTGTGTCTTACAATGGAACCATCAGAGTGTCTTTTGATTTTGGAAATCCACTTGCAAACAACAAGGTTCTTAATGGATGGTTCTTCTTAATAATTTCATTTTTACTTCTGGTTTGCATTGGATGCAAAATGATAGGAGGAATGGACAACACTACTTGAAAAGTATTAGGATGAAACTCATTGTTCTCATAATATAGTGTAGTACTTTGGCTCAAGTGCCACAAGGAGCTGAGGTGAAGATTCATTTGCACTAGTAATGGACTGGGAACTAACAGGTGAATATGTTGGTTTTTGGATGAATATATGGTGTATGAGATGGAGTTAGAGTTGATACGTGTAATGATTTAGTAGTAGGAATGGGTGATGGTGACACAATGACATTGTATTGACCACAGATATAGGAAGAAAAGATATATTGGAAACTGGTGAAGTAGTTTTAGCAATGGTTGATTGTGTCAATAAGTCTGCATATGAAAACTGTTGTTCATAAAAAACGACATGCCTAGATATATATCCTTCTCTTAGACACTTTGTACTTAGATGCATAGACTAGAAAAACACATCTAATGGTTTTGGATTGAAGCTTGGTACTGTTGAAAAATAGACACAACCAAAGATTCTAAGGTGTGAAATAATTGGAATAATCGCAAACAATAATTCAAATGGTGACATTCTTAAGAATAGCAGTGGGCATCCTATTTATAAGATAGGTAATAGTTTGGCAAGCATAGGACCAGAATTGAGATGGCAGTTTAGTTATTTGTAATAATGTAACAGTGGTTTCGATAATATGCCTATGCTTGCGTTCAACTAACCTATTTTGTTCAAGTGTGTATGGACAAGACTTGTGTACAATTCCCTTGTCCATTAGAAAAAATTGAAGCCTATGACTAATATACTCACCCTATCTATCCTCTGCAAAATCTTAATTATAGTATTAAGTATGAAGGAGTATAATGCAATAAAGGTAGAGTAAAAATCAGATTATTACCAATGGAAAATTTCAACAATGTATGTTATATTAATTAATAAAGATTACATAATATTTGTAACCATCAACAGATACACAAGTTGCAAGACCCCACAAATCACTGTGCACAATTTCAAAAGGCTTAACAGACTTATTGACATGGGTTGGAAATGGTAGTTTGCTACATTTACCTTCAAGGCAATTATGATACAACATAGATGACTAAGATTTGGTACTAGACACATTAGCTTTATTTAACATAAAGGAAACACCATTGTTGGTTGGATGACCTAAACTATGATGCCAAATATGAGATTGAACAAGTTGTCTAAGAAAAACTTTTACAGATGATTGACTTTGTGAAGTTCCAGGCTTTGCATAGGCAAGGGAATGAATAAGGTATAGTCCATTACTGCACATTCATTTGTAGAGAATCGTCCATGTGGCCTTGTTCTGAATCCAAAAATAAAATGCATCAAGGATAAGCCAACAGTTATTATCAAGGTAAATCATACGCACTGATAGTAAATTTTGAGTTAACTTAGGAACATATAATACAGAATTCAATTTGATTGGATGTGCTGGAGTATGAATAATGGAATTTTCAATATGAGATACTTGTAAACCTTCACCATTAGCAGTTTGTATAGTCTCATTGGTAAGATAAGGTGATGCCAAAGATAAATTGCTCATGTCAGCAGTCATGTGATTGGTTGTTCCTGAATTAGTTAAACAAACTTGTGGAAGTGCTGATGCAGTAGTAGATTGAGGTGCATGATTAAACACAGTGTGTGGAGTATGTATAGGAAATTGTTGTGACTAACATGCAGATTGTTGTGGTAACCCTTAATATGAAAATTGAGACTGAGAATGCTACATGTGAAAATTTGGAGGTGCAGAGGGAAACCCATATGCTTGATGAGAAACCTGAGATTGTGATGAACTAGTAGAACCAATGTAGTTAGGCCATTTTTCATTGTAGAAACAGAACCAAGTCGTTAGGCCATTTTTCATTGTAGAAACAGAACCAAGTCCCATGATTAGTTTTACCACATATCTGACAATTTTGCCTATCTGGAAGTTTTGCACCACAAAATGAAGCAGTGTGACCTTCACTGTTACATAACTGGCAAGTAGGAATCAAAGTTGTAAATGAATGACCAACTTAAGTCATAAGAGGATGACCAAGTATTCTAGGTGCAGAAGTAGGAAAAACGTGTGCCTGATTCGAGTACACAAGTCTGGGGTTGTAAAATCTTGGTCCTTGATACTTGCCCTTACCCTTATTTTTATTCCTATGATAAGGTTTGTAACTCCAGAAGCATATTGTGATTGACCATTAGTGTTACCATAAGGTTGTTGTGGCTGTGATGGACTTTTAGATTTAGAACTAGTAACCATGGCAGTCATGAAAGATGCATTAGAAGAATTCTCAACAATAACTTCCTCAGCAAGTAACTGTGCCCAAAAATCTTTCAAAGAAATCACACTTTCACGACCTCTTAAGACACATTTGAAAGCGTTGTACTCAACAGGCAAACCATAAAGTGCTAGTATGACAATATCCTTATCTTGAAAGAACACTCCAGCAGTAAACAAATAGTCTGTAGCTTCTTTAATTTTATGTAGATACAGAGAAATTGAATCTAACCCCTTTTTAATTGTATGTAAGTTAGATTTCATCTAAAAGATACTGGCTTTAGAGATAGTGAAAAATTGCTCCTTTAAACGAATCCAAAGATCTCTCGAGCTTTGACTACCAATAGCACATGACATAGCTATAGGAGAAAGAGTCATAGTAATCAAATCACAAATTCATCATTCTTAGCAGAAGTATAAGAGTTAGAAGAATTGATACCAGATTCACCAGTTTGAGAGATATGTTGAGATGGACAAGGGTTCGAACCATCCACAAACTCCATAATGGCATTGCTTTCCAGCAAGAGTTGCATCTAAAATTGCCAATTGTGGTAGTTGGAGGCATCAAGCTTGACATTGACAGAGGTAGAGATCAAAGAAATAAGAGGCATAACTAGATATTGAAGCAACTGAAGCTAAGATGCAGTCATCGTTGTTCAATCAAGATTGCAGATTCTTGAAACTAAAGTCCAATTTTAGTGAGAGATTATCACAAACACTTGATGAGCAAAAATCACACACAATTTGAAGAAGAATCGATCAAAGTAAACGATCGACAACCAAACCCTAGAAAAACTCAAAAAAGACAGAAGTCTGAGTCTGATCAAAGAATCTGAAGACGAAGAAGTCAAAATTGACAGAAATGGAAGCAAGAAGGATCGAAGATCATGCGTCAACAAGAAAGGTGAGTGATACCATGTTAATCTTCATGAATCGAAGAACATATACTCTGTAATCTTTGTATTCAAAACAAGAACTAGAGAGAGAAAGTAAAGAGAAGAATGAGAGGGAAACGATTTCTGAATGTATTGATTTCTTAACATGTAAGTAATACAACAATCTATCTTATATAGACAGTTACAAAGCTATTAATCTAACTAACTAAATCCCTAAGATTTTGACAAGTGTAACAATCATAGACCATTGAACACATACTCTAACAGTAATGATGGTGGTAATAATATATAAGATTTGAGATACATAAACATACATAACTTCTGACTTTATAATTCGAAGATGAAAACATAATGTTTATCTTGTTTGCACATATGTACATGATCCCATAAACAATAATAGTCTAATGATAGTCTTATACATAGTTAAACTCAGAATGATAAAGAAATGTGAATGAATATTTCGGCAAAAGTTTAATAGTGCAATGAAAATTTTCCCATTACATAAAAGTTTTAATATTATTAGTTTAGACACTTAGTATTACGGTCTAACCGTAATCCTCCTCGATTTACGTTTATCTTGTTTGCAACATATGTACATGATCCCATAATAATTATGGTCTAATGATAGTCTTATACGTAGTTAAACTCGGAGTGATAAAGAAATGTGAATGAATATTTTGACAAAAGTTTAATAGTGCAGTGAAAATTTTCTCATTACATAAAAGTTTAAATATTAATATTTATTAGTTTAGACACTTAGTATTACGGTTTAATCGTAATCATCTTCAATTTATAAGTACAAGCATCTTCAAAGTAGATGTTAAAAATCCTAAGTGGACTGTTTTGACAAAAACAATGTGGTTTTCTGGTTCCAAAGGAGATGCCAAAATCCTACATGGATTGATTCTCCACTTTGCTATCAAATTCGAAGGCTGTAAGGATATAAATAGTGGCTAGGATTGTGTCACTTGTCACAATATTGTAAGCCTTAGTTAGTTTGTTTGTTAGAGAGTGTGTTCTCTATATAAATACATCATCGTAATAGCTTGATGATTAAGAAAACAAAAAATAACAGTTCTGCAGTTTCTCTCTCTAAAATCTTTCTCTCTCTAGTTCTTGAAATTCCGATCTTTTCTCTTGATCTCTCACTCTCTACATTAACATGGTATCAATCGCCATTGTTGTTTACGCTGTTTTCTCTGATCCTTTGGCCACTTCTGCTTGACTTATCGATCTTTGATTCTTTCTGATTGCTACATTCTTGGACGAATTCTGGTATTTTCTTCCTTTATGATTTCTAAGGTTTCTGGATTTCTTGATCTTCTTCTTTATACGATTACAAGATTGTGGACACCAGGTGTTTGTGATATCTCCTCTATTAATTTTCCATCTCAATTCTGCAAATATGGTTACTGCATCTCAATTACAAATTCTACAATCGCATATTACTGGTCTTATATTTACAATTTCTATGTATGTGAATGTTAAGCTTGATGATTCCAATTACTTGAATTGGCAATTCCAGATGCAATTGTTGCTTGAGAGACATAATATCATGGGATTTGTTGATGGCTTCACTCTTTGTCTGTCTTGCTATATTACTTGTTCTGCTACTTCCAATGCTCTGGTGTTGATGCTAAGAATTTTTCTACTCAATCTGAGAATGAAGATGACATTGTTTGGAAGATACACGATCCTGCTCTTATGCAGTTGATTACTGCAACTTTGTCACTTGTTGCAATTTCCTGTGTTATTGGAAGCACAAGGGCTTATGATCTTTGGACCCGGTTAAAGGAACAATTTTTTGTTGTCTCTTGGATTAGTATTTTTCAGCTCAAGTCGAATCTTCAAACTATTAAGAAAATTGATCATTATGTGTCTCAATATCTACAAAGAATTAAGGAAGCTCGAGATTACCTCTCTGCTGCTGAAGTTACTCTTGCAGATGAAGATATTGTTATCTTAGCACTCAATGGTCTACCTCCTGAGTTCAATACTTTTCGCAGTGTTATAAGGGGTTGTGAGAGTGTTATTTCTCTCCAAGAATTCAGGCTGCAACTTCTTGCTGAATAATTGATTGTTGACAGCAATATGAATTCTCAATTTATGTCTGCCATGGTAGCTAATAACTCTGGTAATTCTAAATTCTCTACATCTCACCATCAATCTAGTGGCGCTAATCCTGGTTTTTCAAGTCATAATTTTGGTTCCTCATATGGGTATCGCTCTTTCCACAATAACAAGAAAGTTAAGGAAAATATAATCAAGGATATAGGTATCCTAATCCTAATCCTAAACAGTAGTTTCCCAATCATGGTTCACTTTCTGCACCTGTATTTTCTGGGGTTCTTGGACCTTTTCCATCACAGTATCTTGGACACTCTTATACACAATAAGTTCATTGTCAATTGTGTAATCAGGTTGGCCACACTACTCCATTTTGTCATTCAAAATAGTTGGAAAGACATGGATGCCAAATCTGTGACAAGACAAATCATACTACCTGGTATTGTTTTTCAATGATAAAGGTCACAACTTTGGTGGTCCACACTATCCTCAAATGTCAAACAATGTTTATGCTCCTTCAGCACCAACTTTTTCTCCTCAGTCCAATATCCAAGCTATGCATACAGTCTTTTCTCAGTCATCTTCAGCTACCACACCTCATCATCAACCACAAATTTGCCTCATTGACTCGGGGGCCACAAACCATATGACTACAGATCTCAGTAAATTTTCTTTGACATCTCCTTATCCTTCTAATCAAGGTCTAAAATATCAATAATATCCCGATATTTCCATCAAAATTTCCGTATTTTTGGACTACCGATATTTCCGATATCATCGATATTTTAGACCTTATTTGTGATTACATATTCAGCCTGTAATATTTATATGGTCATTAAGATGTCTGCAAGGCTTGCAAGCTAATATTTATTATCTAGGATAAATTTTTATATTTAAAAAAACACCAAGGGAACCCCTCCCATTTTACTCCTTCAACACCTTGACCACCATATCACTTATGTTTTTGTGAAAATATGCTAAAATATTTATATATATGGTTTTTTTTTTTTTGAATTCTTTTTGCAAGAAACAAATTTGCACATGACAATGAATCTTTGACAATTTCTTTTCAAGTATCTACTTTGAACTACTCACCACGTTCACTCACCTAACTAATTAGTTGTAGTCATATTTCTATATATATGGACAACGTCAACCAATCTTGGATCCATATGGGTGGAAAGAATCTGAGACTCAATCTTCAAATGATTTTGATTATGGACAAAGTCAACAAATCTTGGATCCATATGAGTGGCATGTTAACAATTACATGCAAAACTATTTTGGGGATTTATCATTTGATGACTACTCTTCACAATACACTTACTCTACACATAGAGATGATGAAGATAGTGAAAATTTTGAACCTCATGGGAACTCTATGTGGTAATAAGTCACTCATGTATCTTACCATGCAATGTATAAAGTTTAAAATATTGTACTAATTCATTATATATAAATAATTATGGTGTGTTTAAACTTATTTCATTAATTACTACATATTTTCTACACTCACAATGTTTGTCAGCTCGCTATATAATCAACTTAAATCAATTAAATCCATCATGCAATGCATTTCCTTCCAATTTTTTGTGATAAACTAATAGATAATTGACTAAATAAACATCCTGTAAAGTTTCAATAAAAATTTCCAAGTTTTTCTTACAATTTCCGTGGTTTTTATTCAATTTTTATCAATATCGACAATATCCCGATATTTCCATATAATTTTCGTGTTTTTGGACTACCGATGTTTCCGATATCATCGATATCGATATTTTAGACCTTGCTTCTAATGAGATAGTGCAAACTGCTAATGGTGAAGGTTTAAAAATATCACATATTGGTAGCTCCATTATTCAAACACTGTGCAACCACTAAAATTGAATTCAATTTTCTATGTGCCTAAACTATCTCACAATTTGTTATCAGTTCATCGCATTTGCCTTGATTACAATTGTTGGTTAGTGTTTGATGCTTATTGTTTCTAGATTCAGGACAAAGCTACATGGAGAATATTGTACAAAGGACAATGCAGTAATGGACTCTACCCTATTCCATCCATTTTCAATCATGATTCACTTGCTTCTCACGGCAATTCTAAAGCTTCTGCATTGCTTGGACAGCTTGTTAGCTGTAATCTCTTGCACAGTAAGTTAGGGCACCCCTCAAAATATATTGCCTCCATAATGCTAAATAGGTATCAAATATCTTTTACAAAGGATATTGTTCCTATGTAATCATAGTTGTTTAGAGGGCAAGTTCGCTAAATTGCATTTTCAGTCTAGTGAACACAAATCTGTAATTCCATTTGAAATTGTACACAATGACCTTTGGGGTCCTTCTCCATGTAATTCCATTGATGTATACAAGTACTATGTAACTCTTATTGATGAGTGCACTAGGTATTGTTGGTTTTTCCCTATTGTTAATAAATCATATTTCTTTGAAACATTTGTTGCCTTCCATTCCTTTATGCAAACTTAATTCTCTGCTTGAATTAAGACCTTGCAAACTGATGGTAGTAGGGAATATAGTAGCTATAAACTTTAAACATTTCTTCACAGTATAAGGGATTATTCACCATAAGTCTTGTCCATATGCCCCAAAACAAAATGGCTTCACTAAAAGAAAACATAGACATATTGTTGAAACCACTGTCACACTGTTACAATCTGCAAAATTACCTTCTTCTTTCTAGACCTTTGCTTGCCAAGTTGTTGTCTATCTTATAAATAGAATGCCTACACCAGTTTTGAAATTTGAAATGCTTTTTGGGACTCCTCCTGTTTTGGCACATCTTAAGGTGTTTAGGTGTTCTTGTTTTCCTCTGTTGAGACCTTACATTCAAACAAAGTTACAAGCTAAAACCATAGAGTGTGTTTTTCTTGGGTATTCATTTAAATACAAAGGATTTATTTGTTTTGATGCGTTAAAGGGTAGGTTCTACATTTCTAGGCATGTAATGTTTTATGAGTCTAGATTTCCCTGCACTCATTTGTCTTTATTACATAAGCACAAACCTGTGACATCTCTTTTCTCTCAGTCATTGTTACCACTTCCAATTCCAAATATGGACAATGTTTTAGTTCAATCTCAGATAACACCATTATTACCACCACACCAGGGAGTATTATCACCAACAGTCTCACCTCCGCCAACAAACTATTTACCCACTGAGATAATATCTTCACCATCAGTTCCTTCTGCATTACCTCACATTTCACCATCATCACCAGAAAGTATCTCTTCTCAATCCATTATTGCTACTACAAGTCATACTCCTCAACTCCTTATGGACTCTGATTTTAGTCATGATCTACTTCAAGTGGTTTTACCAATTACTCCACTCAATATGCATCATATGCAAGCTAAAAGCCAAAATGGCATCATTAAGAAGAAGGTGTTTTTGAGCCAAGTAGCTGAATTTAGTGATGTTGGTTTAACTTTGGTGGAACCTACAACCTATAAATCTCCAATGAAGGTACCAATTTAGTTTAAAGCTATGCAGGAAGAAATTGATGCATTGAATAATTAACATACTTAGAGTCTTATACATTTGCCTCCTCACAAGAATCTTGTTAGCTGCAAATGAGTTTTCAAACTAAAAAAGAACTCAGATGGGACAGTGACTAGGCATAAAGCTTGACTTGTTGCAAAGGGGTTTAGTCAAGAGCCTGTCTTGGATTATGGTGAAACTTTTAGTCCCATGGTTAAACCAACCACTGTGAGATTAGTTCTTGCTTTGGCAGCTCACTTCAATTGGCTTCTCAGACAATTGGATGTCAATAATGCTTTTTTACATGGATTGTTAAATGAAAAAGTGTAGGCTCAACCTCTTAGTTTTGGTGATGCTGCACATCCTGAATTAGTTTGTAAACTTCACAAGTCACTGTATGGGTTGAAACAGGCTCCTCAAGCCTGGAATGACAAATTTACAAGATTTCTTCCCTCTCTTAGGTTTCAATCCACATATTCTGATTCTTCTATATTTGTTAAGACTGTTGGCAGTGATATTGCGGTGCTTTTACTTTATGTCGATGATATTATCAACATTGGCAATTCTACTTCAATTATTCAATAGGTGATTCACTCTTTAACCTCTGAATTTGACATCAAGGACTTGGGAGAGCTCCATTATTTCTAGGAATTCAAGTTACTAAAACTACCTAGATGTTATTTATGTCTCAGTCCAAATACATTCAGGATTTGTTGCAAAAAGTTGAGATGGTGGATTGTAAGTTTTGTGACACTCCTTGTTTACCTTTTCAATCGGCTAATTAAAGATAATGGTACTCATTTCAACAATCCAACAATATATAGAAGTATAGTTGGAGCATTATAGTATCTCACTTTCACTTGACCGGATATTGCATTCTGAGCTCATCAAGTCTATCAATTTATGCAATCTACAATGATGTCACATTTTACAGCAGTTAAGAGGATTTTGAGGTATCTAAAGGGGACATTATATGTTGGCATTTCTTATACTCGAGGAGATTTAATACTGAAGGCATTTAGTGATGTAGATTGGGCTAGTGATCCCAATGATAGGCGATCAACTACTAGTTTGGTTGTATTCTTAGGAAACAATCCTATTTCTTGGTCCTCCAAGAAACAAAACATTGTTTCTCGTTCCTCAATAGAAGAAGAATGTAGAGCTATGTCTACTACATCTACTGAAATGGATTGGATTCAACAATTGCTGGAATTTATGCATGTCAAGTCTGCTGCTCCTTCTATAAGTAATGGACAATGACCCGTCTCACTGAAACTTACTTGGTATTAGAGTGAGTTTTTAGATTTAGACCCCAATTATTGGGATCATTTACAAACATGACCAATGTAGCTCCACGTACGTCTGGCCAACTCCAAAGTGGTCCGACGTGAAGGGACATGTTGAATAAAGTAAAAAGTCCACATCGGTCATCTTACAAAACAAACCATAATTTATATCAAACGATTCCACTTCCAGTTGCATCAAGGCATTTTGCATAAAAACCATGCACTATTGATTAATTGTACGCGTGATTAAATGAGGACAATATTGATACTATTAGTGTCTTATTTGAAACTTTAACTCTAACTAGAGTCATATTATCTTAATTACGTATCCTCCAGAGGTGTTACCATCCTCAGTGCTCCAGCTGCACATAACCTTCTAACCATTTCTCTAATTTCATTTTTACAGCTACAAAATGGAAAATTTTATTCGCATAAAATCAAGCTAACCTCCATGCTCAACCTAAATAAGCTATGGCTATGGGGGTTATGTATCTATGGTGGTGATTCAAAACATTTAATATGTAATGTGATTGGTTGGGTGACTTTGGTCCCACTTTGCTTGCATAACGTCTCTGCTATCCATTTTATTTCTTCTCAATAATTGAGTCGTTTTTAATTTATTCGTATGAATCACAAATAATTGAGTTGCTGAGTTGATACTCCCCTCTATCTCTCAATACGTCCGTCTCAAGTATTTATATATCGTTATTTTAACTGATGAAATTGGAGGATTGGAACTTTGAATTTTTTTTAACATTGAAAAAACAATAATAATTCAATAGATTAACCATGCACACCTGAAGTCTTGGTTTTGAGTTTCCCTTTTTCTACTATCGCTTCTATTAAAATAAAAATACAAAAGATCGAGAACGGGTTAATTATCGGAATCGGTTATGAATCCTTACCGGTCAGCTAAACATATGTCCTTTTCATATATAAAATCTTGGATGAATGGAAGCACGCAAAAGTCATTTAATTAACGTCGCAAAGTGTACGTATGATTACTTTGAAGCCTTTTAATACCAAGTTGATGAACTTTTTAAAACCTGAGAAGGAAAACCTGCATGTTAAATGCTATTGCTACCTAGTTATTTCTTTCGATTTTTCTTTACTTAAAAAAAGGGATATTTACAAAGGCTTAATATTGCAATATGTAACAAAAAAAACTACGTCACTACGACAAGACTAGTCTCAACTAAGTATTAATATTGTCGCTACGACAAGACTGGTCTCAACTAAGTATTGATATCATCTTAGACAATGTTGTCCTCATAAATCTTGTGTCTAACATGAGTTACCTTGGTCAATAATATATGCTCAAAAAAAAGTTTAAAATAAAGGCAAAATCTGTCCAAAAACGGTGACATTTTGGTGTAGGTCGCAACCTAACCCAAAAAGTCAATACTTTCTCTCATACATGTATAAACTTTTTTTTTTTTTTGTAAAATGTATACACATTTTATTAACTTGCAATGGCTTTAATTCAACACTTCGAATTTATGACATTATTAACAAAATTAAAAAAAATTATGATCATTATTAATTTTTTGGGTGACTTATTATATACAGGAGGAAATAAAAGCTTGTCAATGGCCGACTTCTGCATGGCCCAGTTGCCCACGTGGCCTCACAGCGCCAAAGTTTCTCCTAAAGTTGATGATTAACTTCCATAACCAAGGGCAATTTGGGCATTACAAGTCAATTGATAAAAAAAATCTGAATTATTACAGAGACAATCGCACGGAATTGATTAGGTCATTTCCCTAATAGAATAGTGCCTGCATATTAGTTAAAATGTCAATGGGTGCGATGTTTGATGGGTTGGGGGCAATTCAGTCATTGCAGCTACGTGTGCGCCCAATGACCACTGAATTCCAAAACCGAACCCCCCCGAGAGGGCAAGCGGCAATAAGCAAAGCTGACCTACAAATGGGCCAACTTATTATCCTCTCATCGCTATCCGCAGCTGTTGCCACTCCTACTGATAAATGTGTGATCAAGTCGAATATATATTATATATAATATTAAACAATCTAATTAGAGCGGCTTGTTCTGTTTTTTTGAATTTAGGTACAATAACGATTGTTTAAAAAGTAAAAAATATTACTATCTTTCATCACACATGTTGACATGTTACGGTGTTAAAATATATATTCAAATTATATTAAATTAGATTTGTATATATATTTGAATACGATTACGTAACATGTAAATATATATACAAGTACATACACAATAAATTTGGGATACAATCAAAAAATATTTTTGTATTTTTTTAGTTGCATTTAAGCTTAATGATAAACTATATTATTACTTGAATGTATATTTCGAATTGATAACTTGAGTGATACATTTTTGTATTTTTTTAATATAGCGTAGGTTATACCTTGCTGGCACTCGTATAATTACTAAGAACATGTGTGAAGGGAACCAAATGAGTCTGTGATGGACATTTTTAACCAACAACAACCAAAAAAATAACCGAAGATTCCATAGCTTATGTGTACAATTAAAGTTTGATAATTTTTAATTGTTAAAAGGAATGGGTTATTGAGATTGACAGGCAAAACCCACCACAACATGTTAATTAATTCCAAAAAATGAAACATAGATATATAATCCCACCTTCATAGAACCCAAGAGAGAATTTCACCTTTCTCTTGTCACATATTTCTCAGCTCTAACTGCGCTAAGCATATGCCTGCGGTTCCTGCGGCTGTGCCTGACAACTCATCAACTATGTTCCCATCTGGCGGGAGCTCCGGTGTCGAAGCGGCCCACACGGCAGAAGTGGTTCCTGAAGGTCCTGAAGGAAGTCATGAATCCGAGACGACAAACGTGCTGTCAAATTCAGTTCAAGTGGAAAACAAGGGTGACCGGAACATATCTGGAGGAAACCGGTGGCCTCGACAAGAAACGGTGGCGCTTCTGAAGATACGGTCTCAAATGGATGACGCCTTTCGCGACTCTTGTCTCAAAGCTCCATTGTGGGAAGATGTTTCAAGGTGAACTTTTCATCTTCTTGACCGAAAAAGTAAAAGCTAGCTAGTTATATTGTACATGTTTAACTTTAATTATGCATCTCAGATCGATCGTCGCTCCTTTTCTTTTATTTTAATGTTGTTTTGTTCTTTCTTTTATTATTGGTTTTTGGGTTGAAAACGAGGCCAGAGGGTTCGAGCTTTGTCCTTAGAGTCGAAGTAAATGCCTTAATCGCTAAAGCTACAAAGTTCAACAAATTTTGAACACCTTTGAGAGAGATTTTTCAGTGTGATTAGTACACAGCGTGGTATACCACGTGTCACTATATAAATTGTGAGATATGTGTGTTAAAAAATTAATAACTTAAAAAATAAAACTTCTCACCACTTATATGAAAATACGTGGTGAGGCACCAGTGTTTCGATCGCAATGAAAAATTTATTCACCTTTGATCCATAAAAATTTCATACGTACTTTTGCAGGCAATTCTAGGTATAGCTAGTTTGTTTATTTGTTTTCGGCTTACAAAGTGGTTTTGTTGATTTTTTAAGAATTCAATTTCATATTTTGCAAGTGTAATTTGTTTTCGCTCCCTCTAATTTATTTATTTGTTATTATTTGACAAAAAGAAAGAATGATCCATATTATGACATGGGTTGTCATGGTTTTTCTCATGATGCTAAAGCAATTTAAAAATGCAAGGGTAGCAGTAGCATGCAAGATGGAGATGAAAACAAATTTTGTTGTTTCATTAAGGAATCTTGGTGATCTTATTATTTTAAATAATGTGTCCATATTTTGTAAATATTCTTTTTTTCCCTAGTTACTGAGTTTACGAGAGATGATCATAAAAAATAAAATTAAAGTTCATGAGCTTTTTTCCATCTAATTTTTTTTTTCTTCTCTCTGTAGAAAGCTAGGTGAGCTTGGTTATTACCGAAGCGCTAAGAAATGCAAGGAGAAATTCGAGAACGTGTATAAGTACCACAGGAGAACCAAAGAAGGCCGATCTGGTAAACAAGAAGGAAAAACGTATCGATTTTTCGATGAACTTGAAGCTTTCGCTCATCAAAATCATCACCATCCATCAACAATACAACCAAAACCTCAAGTAGTACTGTGGCCAACCATGAACAACAACCATCCAAACAACCCTAGTCTTGTAGTTCCTCATGTCACTATTACTGCTCTTCCTCTTTCTTCAACACCAAGCATCCTGACCCCAACCAGTGGCTCTCTCCCAAATGGTCCTCAAATTTCACCACCACACATTACAATATCACCTCTCAATCTCTCTCATCAGAATATTAATGGGTTCAAGCCAAACTTGGCAACAAACAATCTTTTTTCGAGTTCTACTTCCTCGACTGCCTCCGACGAAGAGTTTCAAGTTCAACCACGCAACAAGAGAAAAAGAAAGTGGAAGTACTTCTTCAGAAGGCTGACCAAGGACGTGCTGGAGAAGCAAGAAAAGCTGCAGGAGAAATTCTTGGAAGCAATAGCGAAATGCGAGAACCAACGAATGGCGAGAGAAGAAGCTTGGAGGATGGAAGAGATGGCGAGGATGAGTAAAGAACATGAAATTTTAGCCCAAGAAAGATCGTTAGCAGCAGCAAAAGATGCCGCGGTTATTGAATTCTTGCACAAGGTTTCGGGACAACAAAATTTGACTTATATGCAAGCACTTGAGGCACCATCATCCCAGCCTCAGCCAATGTCAGTACTAATGCCACCACCGCTGCCAGCTCCGGTGGCAGTGACCAGAAGTAGTAATTTTGAGGTTCCGAAACTGAATAAGGGTGAAAGTCCATTTCCTACAGGGTCCACAAGATGGCCAAGAGTTGAAGTTGAAGCTTTGATAAACTTGAGGACATGTCTTGACGTGAAGTACCAAGAAGCCGGGCCTAAAGGATCTCTTTGGGAGGAGATATCGGTGGGGATGAAGCGGCTCGGATACAATAGGAGTGCAAAGAGGTGCAAAGAGAAGTGGGAGAACATCAACAAGTACTACAAGAAGGTGAAGGAGAGCAGCAAAACACGCTCTGAGGATTCAAAAACATGTCCATATTTTCACCTGCTGGACATCTTGCACAGTAAAAAGAACAATAAGAATGATGCTAGTTATGTGGAGAAGGCCATTACTGAAACAATGCAGCCGTTGATCAAGGTCCAGCCAGACCAGCCGGTGATTGAAGATATTGAAAGGGAAAACGGGGATCGAAATGGAGACGACGAAGATGGAGAGAGTACAGAGGAAGAAGATCGGAGTGATGACCAGATGGAGATGGTAACCAACGACAAAGATTCATCAATGGACATGGTAGATTCATGATACGAGTGAGATAGAATAACTAAGTTTCTTTGTTTTAATTTTCAGATCCAGTTGACGTAAAATGTCAATCCCAAAAACTGTCCCAACACGTGACAAAAAAAGGGATACTGTATTATTTTTCTTCAGGTCTAAACTGATCTCAGTCCAGTAATTAATCATCAAGTGGGTTTGCACCAAAAGAATGATCCTCTCTAAGTGGATCAGGTTTCAAGGGCAGTGTTTTAAGGTTGAAAATTTCGAAAGCATACACCTATCTAGTTGCATGTTACAATACATAAGGTCCTAAAATAAGGGACTGTAACTTTAGTGGAGATTTTTTTTTACTTTTTTTTTACAAGAGGGTGGAAATTTGTATCAAGTCACACAATGAGATTTACAATTAGGTATTAAACTCCTTATTTATAAGAGTCGAATATAAGACCTTCACTTACAAGTAGGAAGAATACCACTAAACAGTAATATGAATGTTGATTTTATTTTATTAGTGGGATTAGATGGTTCTCTATGCATTATTTACCTTTAGCTAATTTACATGATATAATATCAAGATTAAAAGAAAAAGCTATATACATATAATTGTTGTATTTATTTTTAAGTATTTTTGTGTTAATAGGGGATGGAGATTCCTCATCCTCATGGTACATAAACTAAAGAAAGCAAAGAAAGTTGTATTTTTCCTTGTGTGTTCATGTAAAAGGGAGGAATTAGTGGAAGGGTTATTTTCCATTTGAAACTTGGAATAAACAAACTCCACGATCAGACTAAAATACTTGTCCAAATAGCTTGGCTTTGCCACTAAGTGCGAGTACGTACTAAGCTTTCTTTTTTTTTATATGAGGGTTTTGATTGGCACTGCAGAAATTAACAATTTTGTTACTCGGCTTGGATATATAGTGCACACAAGTTCATATGATCTAAAAACGAAGGGGACAGAGAAGTAAGCCCTTTCCACTTTGCAGAAGGTGGCTTCTTACAGCATGCCAACATCAGCTAATCCCATTCCAATTGAAGACCCTACCACCATATTGAAGGAATCTTCAAAGTTATATAAAAATTGTTTAGATTATCAATTGTATGTATCCACATCTTTTGACTTTCCCACTTAATCGTTTCCTTGATTTATACATTCAACCTACTCATCCTTCAACTTGAAGACGATTCTTCTTAATTAACAAGGGGTGGTAATCAAGAAACAAAAAACAAAGTATTCAACAGATGTTAGGGTTGAAACATATATATAATATCTCAAGAAAACTAGCATTCATTGAATATTGGTTACTTAGTACTACGGTTTAATAGTATCCCTCTTCCTTTTTAAGTGAAAGGTTTTGAGTTTGACTTTCCGAATGCGAGTTGTAATACTAAACTATTATGGTTGACAGATTGTGTATCTAAACTTACCTCCCACCTCTTAGTGTAATATCATTGTATTTACAAAATTTTCATTCATTGAAGCGAAACAAACTTTCATTCTTTGCAGCGAAACTTTAATGTGAAAATAAAATTGTATTAAAATGCACAGATCAGTCTATTTTCTCTTTTCAAGAAAACTAATTACAGGCACGTCGTACTAGTAATTAGGTTTAGTTCCAAAAAAAAAAAAAAACTAATTTTGGTCTTCATCCACTGGCAGGTGCTTGCCAATTGAGAGGGACAATAAGACCATCTCCAACCAAAAGGTCCAGAGTGTCGAAAATAGCTTGAAAAAGATTTCCAACCGAGGGCTAAGCAGAGGACTCGTGGACCCCGCTAAAAAAAAGGGCCAACTAGCTGGCCCAGAGCAGCCAGATTTTAAAAAAAAAACCCAACAACTATAGCTACTGAAGTCAGCTAGCCATTATTTTCATTTTTTTTTCAGTTTTTTTTTACAATTTTTTTTTTTACAAAATTTGTTTAAATAATTTAAATTTTTTTCCCTATAACTTCCTAAACCATTAAAATTACATAATATTAAGTAACGTGAAACAACATTAAACAATATTAAACAACATTAAATAACATTTAACAACATAAAAAACATTTAACAACATGAAACTTAAACAACATAAAAAAAATATTTAACAACATGAAACTTAAACAACATTTTTAAAAACATTTAACAACATAAAACTTAAACGTCTACTCCATGCTATTTTTGGCCCCAAAATGTGCAAGATGATCCTATTGTAAGCACTTATTTTTGTCACAGGAACATATCATTCTATAGCACCTCATGTACTCATTTATAGATATACTACCAGTTCTTGGATTGAAAGGCAGATTAGGCCCATCATATATTTTTGCATGAGCCCTTATTGACCTATTTGGATCGTCTTGGTCGTCATCGGACTCTCCATCAATATACCCATCTTGCTCATCCTCCACAATCATATTGTGTAATCTGATGCAAGACATCATGATGGAGTCCAAATTTTCTCAACTCCACCCTTTTTCCGGTTCGCTGATGATCTTCCACCATGCTTGAAGAATACTGAAAGCTCTCTCAACATCTTTCCGGTATACCTTGGTGTAAGGTAAACAACTTTTCGGCATCATTCCAAGGGTTTCGAATTGTTTGGACAAGTGTTGCCCACTTTGGGTAGATGCCACCTGCCAAGTAATACCCCATATTGTACTAACGACCGTTGATGTAGTAGTCAAGTTGAGGTGCTTTACCTTCTGTCAGACTATTGAAAAGGGGTGAACGCCCAAGAACTGTAATGTCATTTTGGGATCCAAGGACTCCAAAGAAAGCATGTCAGATCCATGTGTCATACGAGGCAACCTCCTCTAACACAACAATTGGCTTTCTCGACCTTCCACATAAGCCTCATGCTGACGTCACTTAGCCGTTGGATTTGAATTTATGTTGTTTTTAAATAATAAATTATGTTTGGCCCTCGGTTGGAGACCCTTTTTTTGTGACAAGGGCCCTCGATTGGAGATGGGTAAGAAATATGGCCATGCACTGTTCATTAAAAAAATAATTTATGGGAGGGCCAGAGGGCTCCTTCAGTTAGAAATGGCCTAACTTAGTCAGCTATTCGTTGTTGTATATGGATCTTTATCAAATCAACCACACATAAAAATTACCTTAAAGAAGCATGATAATTTTTTTTTCGTTCTTGTTAAATTTTTTTTTTATCTTTAATGTTATTTATTGTTATAAAATAGAGAGTCTGACATCGGAAACTTCAAAAGATAAATTACAACTAGTTCTACTCCTAATTATGCTGAAATATTTTCTAATAAAACTCAACTTATTGGACTACATAGGTGGTTAAATTGGGACAATATTGATTTGGTTAGTAAGTAAATCACTTATTCGACTCTGAAATTTTAATATTTATTCTTTAAAAAATAAAAAATAAAATAAACTCCTATTGAATGATAGGAGAAATTCGAATATCTTAATTAGTTCTAATAATAAAATATAATTAATTTCTCGACAACAAACTTTCAAGTTGATGATCCTCAATTTTGAACGAACTACATTGCAAAAATGCATGCTTATAAGAAATTATTCGAATGTGTAAAATAAACTTGATCAGTGTTCAGATTCACAATCTGAAAAAATATATTGTAAAGATGAGTTATCGGTGCAATTGTATATATTGCGTTCTTATCAAAAGAGGATCCCTTACGCCTTCAAAGACCACTCTTTCTGTTTTAGCAGCCGTTTGTTTTTCTTTCCAATATTTTTGAAAGAAACAACATAACATTATTGAAACCAAAAAACAAAAATTAGAAGGTTAACTTAAATAAATACATTCTTCAACACAATTTTGAGAAGACATATTGCAACGAAAAGCAATAAAAGATATCAACCAAAAATCAACAAAACAAACTGAAATGAGAATGATTTTTTTTGGGGGGTGGGGTGGGGGGGTGGGTCTGGTCTGAAGCTCCTGGCTCGCCTGCGCGTGTCTAACATTGTCCAAGTAAATAAACTCCATGCAATTCTAAGCACCTTTTCTCATATCACATGATCCATGGCACTTTCACGTTACCCTCCACTAGAGCAACATGACGTAGGATACAATAATATATACACACACACACACACTTTCAGTGTAGGAAGCAATATCGATCATCGCAAATCTTGAGCCAAGTTCGCATTAGGTCAAAACAAAGGTCGAATTTTGAAGTCATGTTTTACGTATATTAATTGAAAAGGCAATATTAAAACGGCAATGCATATAGCACACGGAATGCATTCTGATGATGGTATATGTTGAGGCTTGGAATCTAGATCATTTTTATTTTCTATTAAACAAAACTTAGCTTATGATTTTTTGGTACAAGATAACTTATATACATATATATAACGATACATTTACATTAACAGTAAGAGAATAAATTATTATTAAATTTGCCACTTAAAAGATTTGAATATAAAACTTTTTATTTACTAGTAAAAAAATATTATTAAATTGTAATGTTAAATAAAATAGTAGTTTAACTGAAACTGTAAATCTCCACCTCAGTTTGATCCAAAATTCTTGAGTTAAACTCTTACGATCTGTCAAGGGTTTTAGTTTCTGAAAAAACTAGCAAATTAATAATTGCCCCCAATGAATAGAAATAGTTGTATTTTGTCATGATCGCAGATAAACATTAAACATCGGAGTCAGACACGACAGTGTCAGTTGGCCACTAGTTCGTTACTATTAATTTCAACTGGTGGAACCTAATTTTTTTTTTTTTTTTATCAGACTGGTGGAATCTAATTAAAAGAGGCAGATTGTCTGCTCTCATTTTACCGTGTCATTTTTATTTTTTCTTATTTGTGCAGTTAGTTAAGTCACGTCAATTTTTTATATTCTTATTATTTTTTATTTTATTATTGATATAAAAAAATTACTATAAAAAATTAACGTGATTTAACTGTAACCACACAAATAAAAAAAATATAGTAAAGGCACGGTAACAGAAAGAGGGCAGACAATGTGCCTCTCAAATTCAAAGGGTGTTCTGTACAAGCAGAAATTAGATGCTTTGCTTGTTCTTTGCGTCTTCTATTTCTTTATTATTTATTACTTGCACATTACAGACTTACAGTAACTTATCATATCATATGTATAACCTTGTGACGTGGCAGAAATTTTTCAACATACACCAAGTATTATAATATAAGTAGTTAAATTTTTTTTTAAATATCTAATCACTTGTATTATAATATTTAGTTTACTAAACTGTATTTCTAGTACACTGAAAAAAAAATTCTTGTAAATCTACTAATTCCAGCAATTTAAATACAACCTACAATTATTTCTTTCTAATAATTTGGTCAGCACATCCAAACAAGAACTTGTCATTTTCACCATCAAGAAATTGATAATTTTATTATGTGAAAATTCTAAAATACCGTAATGTATGACATTTATGGAATTTAACGGTGAAGTATTCTAAAGAATTCAACCGTACATATGCTAGATTGAAAAGAAAACCATCTTTATGTTATGTAAATATTAAAACTTTGCTTCATTAGGGTTTGATTTCAAGACCAGAAGTATCACTTCTAGTTCTAGCTAGGTAAACTTATTTCACATACGAAACCCACCAGTGAAAATCATAAGACTCTTTTGCATAAAAGTACCTCAATCTGCAGTAAAGTGAAAACCCGCTCTAAAGATATTGTTGATGTCGTAACTTTTTCTCCTTTTTTTTTTTTTTTTTTTTTTGATAAGATGCTGTCACTAAAGTTTTAAGATGAGGAAATACTTTTATATGTGCATGTATATTGATGGTAACATTTGCTTTTATGTCTTATACTGTAGCATCGAGTAGCAGAATATTTATTCGTGCACATCCATATGGCCAGTCCAATCAATTTGTGGGGCACATGGTCACCATGCATGTATATTCAAGAAACTTATGGTATTTTTATATATGATGCACAAAGTGATATCGTTTATAATGAAAAAAGTTGATGTTTTATCATAAAACTAATTGATAATATAGGGAGAATTTAATTTATCTTTACATTCTCAAACGCTCCGCTCGTAACAAATTTTTAAGTCAAACACGTGGACAACACGAATTGGGTGATGTGGAGCACGTGTGGCCATTCAGTTTCACACGTGGACCAACCTAGTCTGATACCATGAAAAAAGTTGAGGTTCCATCATAAAACCAATTTGCATATGGAAAGTAGTCCAACTTCTTATAAGCCCTTACAAAGTTTCTCCTTTCACCAATATGAGACGTTTAATTTACCTTCACATTCTCATATGCCTTTGCGTGTGGCGAATTTATACACACACACACACGCGTTGTAGCGCCGTATTAACTTTCTAAATGGTTAGTGTCTGAACCTTGTATGCATACATATTGGATGTTATACTAATAGCGTAAGTGGGTTAAATTGTTAAATATTAAAGAGAAAGAAATTCAATGGAGATCAAACTTGCACCATATTGCATAGGCATTATTACTTTCCATCACTGCGATAAAGTGCCATTTGCCAACTCCTCTTTATTGTTGTGTAGGCTAAAATGTAGGATCTCAAAATTCCTTGAAGTGAAACATATACTCCTCACAAGTTTCTCTCATTTAAACAAGGCTAGTGATTTGTTTTCACTTGTAAGTAAAAAAAATCTCAAGTTTGTCTCACATGATCAAGTACACATAATATTTGTTTTGAATTCAATCCTAATTGTGACTAACTCATTGGTTAGCTTAACCCAATTCACCTTCACTTTAGAGTGCGCAATAAAACCGGTGACTCAAACATCAAGCAAACCAATTAAGTTAATGGTAATCTTATAACCAGAAAAATGAGTTCATCATTTAACCGATCATCTTACACGAATTAATTTGACTCAATTTCCATGCCGCAGTTTATTACAGCAGATATTGATCGAGTTGGAGCTCCCAACAGTAGCGAAGTAAATTAATAACTACATAAGTAATTAAATAAAGGAGAAGGTAGAGGAGCTCATTGAACTATGATCCTTGATCCTTTCGTGGTACTGACATTGATTCATCAATTAAATTGAATGGAAATTAAACGACTTCGACGTTTACAGAAAACCAGTGTAAATATATAAAGGCTTAAGAAATATGAAGATTCCTTCTGGTGGGATCCCTATAAATATGAATGCATGTGGATGTTGACATATTGTGGACATATGGCTCCTGTTGTAAAAACGGCTAGCAAATTGTCCCCTCCTTTTAAGCTGTTGTGCACTGTACAAAGCCGAGCCCTAAGTGAGCTTTCCCTAATCTTCTTGTTTATCTGCAACACCATTAATTAATTTAATATATTCCGAATAATGTTATACTTATTACATTATTGTCACCTCTCTAATAGAGGTAGTGTCTATCAACACATGTGGATTTCATCTCTACTAGAGAGATGATACAAATGTGATATAGAAAATGTGGATCCCAACCTTACCACATATTTGTACCATTATTTGTATCATCCTTCTAAAAGAGATGAGATCCACATATGTTAGTGTACCCGATCTCTGTTAGAGATATGGTACAAATAATAGTGTAAATATAGTGTAGCATTACTCTTTTTGTTCAATGCCTTGACATAATACATACATATACTAGCCCTTCTATGGATTCCGCTACACTGTTTATAAAGCGGGATGGATAGTAGTATTAAATGGTTCGTGATCACAAATTAACTATACATGTAGCAAGATATGGTTAATAACGTGTTCGCAAAACAATCAATACGGGGACGCTATCTTATCTCACACTGCCTAAATAGTGGAGTGGAATACTTTCCCTTGATTTCATTTTAATGATTGGGTTTAAAATATTTTAAAATTTAAAAGTACATTCATTCATTCTCCGGCCTTGATATTGATAAACTTTTCAGAATGAGTATGGTCCACCATTAAAATTATTAATATTGTTTCAACTTAAGTACTTATAAGTTAGTGTTAAGTATTATTTAAAAAGATCTCGGTAATGTTAGAGGTGATCTTATATATTAATTGTAAATTTTTTTGTCATATACTCAATGTGAGTGACCATAAATTTCTTAACAAGTAAATTGAAACATTTCAGTTTTCTTTGGAGAAGTATTTACATAGCATGGTTGTAAACTAGTGTAGAGTTCCATCTAATAATATAAGGACGTGTCTACACCATATTACTAGCACGGATTAACACAATAGCGATGTACCCATACTATATATTCTATAGAAAGACTTCATTTTAATCTTTTGAAAAAGTTTACTTTTGGATTAGAACTTGTGTAAAATTATAATCTAATTCTAGTCCTTTTACTCAATGGTTAAGTCAACATACAGTTAATCAATGGCAGACTAAATAGTCAGGGCAAACTAAATTACAACCTCTTCCTCCTACTTCTTCGTCCTCTATTTTTCTCTATTATCCTTGTCTTCTATTTCTCTCTTCTTGTGCGAGTCTTTGTTGTGCGTACCAAATGTCAATGAAATGCCTCAATTGACAAGCCTTTGCAGTTTTCAACATTGCTGTACAATTTCCTATAGTTATCCTCGACAAGCCTCAACAAATCATAATAATTGTTGACATATGTTGGCAAGAATCGACAAGTTCCTACTAGGTGCTCGACAAAATGATCAAATGAAGTTTTTTTGGCATATTTAAAAAATCCTGACTCCGCCACTGCATTTTTCACCTCACATTTTATTTGTATTTTGAGATTTTGTAACTTTTTTTCTCCCTGTAATAGTAATACCATGTGTTCACAGATTGTATTGCATTTAATCTTATTTTTCTTTTGATTCATCATAATATGTTTTGATATAGACATTTAGGTACTCTAACTTTTTTTTTTTAAATCGGTACACTTTGTGTTCTTTATTTAGTTACATTGTTTCATTTTATATATTTCAGTACAAAAATTTAGATACTTTAATTCATTATAATATTTCGCTAATACATTTAGATACATTAATATATATTTTGTTACAGATATTTAAGTACAGTATAATATATTTTAGTACATACATTTAGGTCAATCGTTTAATATAATTTTTTTTTAAATATTTTTTTTTAGTAAATCGATATTTTTACACTAAGGGGAGGGGGAGCTTGGCTAACTACATAATGGACAACCTAATTTGGTATCGGATTTGTCATCCACGATATTCGAACCTAAGACCTATCACTTCAAAGTGAAGAGGAATATCACCAGACCGTAGTACTGAGTAGCTTTTAATATATTTGGGTTCATTATGTCTTTGCATTTCTATATGTGTCACGAATATGTTTCTGAAATGTTTTCTCATTTATAATTGGATGAAGTTAAGCATAAAATCAAATATTGACGAGGAGAAATTTTTGGAATGAAAATACGCATTAAATATATAGTAAAAGGATTAGAATCAATATCTAATCTAACACTAAATTTTTGTTAGATTTCAAACTTATTTAATGATTAAAGTTCAAAACCCCCTTTATTTTGTCAATAAAAGTTTGAACTGAAAGTTAGTGTTTATATAAATAGACGGTCTAGGATTCTCTCTGAATCACTCTTTGCGGATCTCGCCCTGAATAACTCATTATAGCTGTTCCCACACATCCTGAGGCCAGAAATTATTTTTGGCTTCTCTTTTTTCTTTGTCGCGTGGGGCGATAACAACCTAGAACCAGCAGCCACCCATCCCTTCCGCAAAGTCATTTCCCACCCCCTTCAGCTACTCAACGATCCTATCCCTCAGCCACCCCACCTTGCAGGCGGCCATCGGACTCTTCGTCGCCGGAAAAATGTCCTTCTCTTTATCTCTTTCTTTCTCGAAATACGGGCCGGTTCAAGGAGTTTTAGCAGGCAAAGATTAGGGTGTGGTAAAGAAAGTGAAAGAAGAAAGGGAAATAATAATTAAATTCTAATCACATGATATGAATCAAACGGCCAAGATGACTTGGTCCGCAAGATTTGAAGGCATAGATCCGGAGACAAATGAATACTCTTGTTTGTTAATGTCTGTGAAAGAAATTAAAAAAGTTGATGCGCTAAGGAAAACAAACAAAAAAAAAAACAAAAAAATAAATGCATCCAGAAAGATCAAAGACTAATTTATAACCATTTACTCACAATTTACACCACCAACCCCATGAAAAAGAAAACCAAAATGAAAATTACAACACTAGTTGAAAACTGTCTATTATTTCTTATGGAACTCGAAGTTGATAAACCCTCTTTATCTCTTCCTCGTGACCTTATTATTTAGAGAGAAAAAAATAAATAAATTATAAATAAACATATGATAACTTGATGCCTGACTGTAACTCTCCTCTTACCAGTCACCACTCACCTTCACCATTTGCCTCTCTTTTAAATTTCTTCCCAAAATTCAGGACCCGCCACATTGTGTTTGACCTACTCACCCGTCCGAAAGCCCTGCAAAATCTGACCCACTTTCTTTGAATCCATGTTATGTTGCCCTTTTTCTCAAGTCATGACTCAGTCATTCAGCTGTTGCTGCACCCACTGGAGCTGGTTTGTTTGCCACTATCTCATAGTTCCCATCTCCTTCATCATCATCATCATCCTCCTCCTCATCCTCCTCCTCTTCATCCTCCTCGTCATCATCGTCATCACCGATATTGTTCTCTTTATCTTGCTGATCATGATGATCCTCCCCTTGGTTCTGTTGATGATCAGTGCCCATCATCAGTCCCTGATGATCTTGCTGCTGCTGCGGCGGTGGCTGAGGTGGCCATTGCTGCTCCGGCCTCACCATCAGAGGTACCGAATTTTCGGGCTTGAATTGGCTCAAAGAATTAGTAGTACTAGTACTATTGACATTGTTCTGATCAAAATTGTTCCTCTCTCTATACAAACTATCTAGCAGGTGAAAGTAGGGACATGTCTTCGAATCCTCAGGCCTTCTCTTGTTGCTTTCCTTCACTTTCTTGAAGTACTTGTTAATGTTCTCCCACTTCTCTTTGCACCTTTTTGCGTTCCGATTGTATCCGAGCTTCCTCATTCCTCCCGAGATTTCCTCCCAAAGCGGCCCTTTCGGTCCATTTTCTTGGTACTTAGAATCAAGGCTGGTTCTCAGCTTGATCAACGCTTGTACCTCCACTTTCGGCCATCTTGATGAGCTCGGTGGCATCATCAAATTATCGTTCTCCACGTTGTTGTTTGATTTCGGAACAATGTCAAAGTTCGTCACCTTCTGTTGCGGCTGTGCTTGTGGTGGTGGCGCAGGCTGCCGCGGTGGAAGAGGAAGTGGTGCTGGTTGTAACGGTAGTAGCTGTGACTGGTTCGGCGTGCTTTGGTTTTGGTTTTGATTTTGGTTTTGCTGCTGCTCGGATACCTTTTGCAAGAATGACATGACCGCGGCGTCTTTGGCTGCCTTGATTGATCGTTCTTGAGCTAGAACCTCGCGCTCTCTATTGATTCTTGCCATCTCTTGCATTCTCCAAGCTTCTTCTCTTACAATTCTTTCTTGTTCACGCTTCTCAATGGTCTCCAAGAATCTCTTCTGAAGATCCTCTTGCTTCTGGATCACATCCTTCATTAGTCTCTCGAAGAAGTCCTTCCATTTCCTCTTCTTCTTCGCCCGCCCTTCCAACTCCTCGTCAGACGAGGTGGAGGAAGAGGTGGAATTGGAAAGGAGGTCAGTGGGTATGGTTGGGAAAGACGTTGGAAATGCAGTGTGCTGCTGCTGATGATGATGACTGAGATTGCTTGTAGGGTTTATTGTTGTTGGTTGAGGCGGCGGAGGTTGTGGCGGTGGTGGAAGAACTATAGGGTTTGTTGGTGGGAATGAACTGGGGAGTGTGAGGTTATTAAGCGTTGGTGTTGCAATGCCTTGAGAGGACACAGTAGGAGTTGTAGGGTGCGGGGTAGCTGACGATGGAACAGTAGTACTACTATTGAGATGAGAAATGGATGGGGGAGGGTTAGCCATTGCCATTGTTGTCATTGTTGCCGCAGCTGCCGCCGTTGTAGACTGATGAGGCTTAGGTTGATGATGAGTAGTAGTACTGCCCGGAGTCGGAGGTTGATTTTCGAGGGCGTTTAACTGATCGAAGAACCGATAAGTCTTGCCTTCGGACTTGCCGGTGCGGCCTTCTTTGGTTCTTCTGTGGTACTTGTAGACGTTCTCAAACTTCTCCTTGCATTTCTTGGCGCTTCGATGATAGCCAAGCGCTGCTAGCTTGCTGAATGATATGATAACAACAGTTGCACAAAAATCAACACACACAAAAATTAATAAATTAAACATATTAACTGTTTATCTTGAATTCAGCAACAAAAACAAAGCATTTACACATAAAATTTTGAAAAATTATGATCAATAAGTATATAAGAAATTAACATCCAGCTAACGCTGGCAGGAATATTTCAGATATATATATATATATACACACACACACATGTAAGAAGAAAGACAAGAAGGGATTCATTGATGAAAGACGGTAACCTCTTCTGGAAATTGTATGACCCAATTATTGAAAGAATTGATTCCGTTTGTCTTAAATTTCTCTGTATTTTTTTGTGGAATTTATTATTATTATTCCCATTGTTGATTCCGTAATTTCTTGAGATAGACCAAGGAGAAGTAGAAATTAAAACCAAATGAAAGACACAAAAAATGAAAAAATAAAATAAAATTACCCAAAAGAGTAATTAAACTAAGTGAAGAACTTGAAATAGATCATAATTAAGCAAACAAAACAAAATAAAAATATAGTACAAAGAGATGAAAAATTCTATCAGTTCTCCTCAGATCTCAACCCCCTATGGATCCAAAAGAGCTCAAATTCTCACTAAAATCAATCAAGAAATAAAAATTAACAAAAACAAATTACCAGTAGATAATTAGCTAGTTTTTATAGATATGGTAATTAAAATTTAACCTGGAAACCTCTTCCCACAAAGGACCTTTAACACTTGCATCACGAAACGCCACGTCCATGTCAGACCGTATTTGCAAGAGAGCTAAAGTCTCTTGGCGCGGCCACCGATTGCCACCGAAGCTCCTCTCGCCACCTCCTAACAATTCCTCTTGACCACCTCTGAACGTTTCTTCACCTGAATTATTATTCGAGCCATCGCCGCTGCCGCCACCACCTTCGGGCGCTGCCGCAGCTGCGGCCGCAGCATCGCGGCCGATGGAGCTCCCTAAGACACTAGTAGATTCTCCCAGCATAGGACCAGCTGGTCTACTTCCCCTTTTTCTTCTCTTATTACTCCCCTCTAGCTATAACAAAACTAACAATTACGACTTACAGCAGCTGATGGAAGTTTATAAAAATATATCACTCACACGAGAGGGAGAGAGAGAAAGAGAGATGGTGAATTCTGTACAGAAGGGTTTTAAGAAGACGGATGTAGGGTGAAGTTAATTTATTTCGGTGGGATCTGCTTCTCGATCTCAAGGAACTTGTTTTTCTTTTCCCTTTTTATTATGTATATACATATATATCTCCTTCTTTTTTTCTTTTTTGCTGTGGAATCTTTTTTTTTTTTTCTGTGTAAGTTGGTAAAAAGAAACAAAACATTATTGGATCATTTTCCTTATTTAAAAAAATGTATTATTGCAGAAGGAAAAAAAAAAATATATATATATATATAGATATATAGATATATATATATATATATATATATATGTATGTATATGTATGTATGTATACGTAGAAAGAGATTATTCTTTTTTCGGTGGTAGTGTTACAACAGACATTTTCTAACAGCTGCGCAAAGAGACGATGATGATAATAAGTTGGTTTTTGTGTGTCCCAGCTAAATTTAGTTAAAAAGCCGGCCCATCTAGGTCAGCTTTTTTCTCTTTTTTTTTTTTAAAGGATTTTTTTTAAAATTTTTGTATTTATAATCAAGATCGTTCATATATAAATTATTCTGTAAATTTGTTTTTAAAAAAAATAATTAAAATTATTTAATCATAAAACTGTATAAAAATTGATGAAAAGAATAAGTAAAATAAAAGGAAAACTAACGAAAAGTCCCTGAATAGTGACAGTTTTAATGAAAAATCCTTTTTGAAGGTATAATGAATAGTGACAGTTAAAGGTAAAAAAGTGGTTTTTCGTTAAAAGTAAACAGTGCCAGGGGTGTTTTATTAAAGCTCCCTAAAATAAAAGCCGTCTCGTTTAGGTCAGCTTTTTTCTCTTAAGGATATTTTTTTATTTCTATTTATTTACATATTTTTTAGGCTCAGTGGCCGTTGGGTACAATTGGGTTAAAATTACTATTTTACTCCCAACGTGAGTCCCATTGACCTTTAATCATTGAAAGCTAATCTGGTGACGTATATTTTATTGGATCAGTACTATTGCAGATCTAGGTTTTGTTTATGTAATTCAGAGTTTTTTTCACCTAATTAGGTAATCGTGGATTTACCAGAACACCCTTGGTTTAAAAGAAATTTCAAAGAATAGAAAAATTATTGGCATGATATTGTTGACCATATATTTTAAGGTGAAGGGAGTATTCGAAATTGATTCTTTAATTTAGCAAAATTGCTAGTATTATTACATATTTGTATCATCATTTATACTATTTTTCTAATAGAGATGTGATTTGTGGGCATTATTTTTATAGAAAACTTCATTTTAGTCCTTGGCAAAGATTACTTTTTGATTAAAACCATGAGTAAGATCAAAATCTAATTTTAGTCCCTTGATACATTAATAACCTCATTTATTAATTATATTTTGATTTTTTAATTATTTATCTTTTTCTTTTCTAATTTTTAATGTATTAATTTTATTTCATTATAATTTGTATTTTCATTTCATTCATTGTAATATATTTTTGTTGTGAACATTTAGATAAACTAATTTTTGTTATACAATATATTTCGATGTATTGTAACTTCTTTATTTAGGTATATTAAATTCATTATAATACATTTCGGTGCATACATTTAGGTATACACATTTTTGTACTAACATTTCGGTGCATACATTTCGGTACACACATTTCGGTGCATACATTTAGGTACATACATTTCAGTACTAACATTTTGGTGCATACATTTCGGTACACACATTTAGGTACATTAATTTAATATTTAATACATTTCAGTGCATATATTTAGGTACATACATTTCGGTGCATATATTTAGATACATACATTTCGGTGCATATATTAGGTGCATATATTTAGGTATATACATTTCGGTGCATATATTTAGGTATATACATTTCGGTGCATATATTTAGGTACATACATTTCGGTGCATATATTTCGGTATACACATTTAGGTACATTAATTTAATATTAATACATTTCGGTACTAACATTTAGGTACATTAATTGAGTCTTTCAAGTTTGAAGAATGTTAAATAAAATTAATAAATTAAAAAACTCTTTTTTGGTCAAAAAATAAATTAAAATTTGTGTATTAATAAATTTAAATATTTAATGGGAGATATTAAATAAAATACACATTAATTATTTTGAATTAAGGACACATTAGGGACTAAAAATCAATATTCAATCTAACACCAGGTTTTTTTTAAATTTTAATCTTCTTGAAGGATTAAAGTTCAAAAACCCCTTATTTTTATTAGACGTATAGTACAAATATGTGGTAAGTATAGTATTACTCGTAATTTAAGAGATGAGAAGTTTCGAATGTGGCATGCATAGGTAAAGACTCAACATTCTATTCACGAAGATATTAGACAACATATGGTCAACCATATTTTTTTCACTACATATAAAGCGAGATTTATGTGGAATCCACTCTTGCAAGTAAATTTCCTCGATTTTGTTGAAACATCCTCATATATATTCTATGTGAATCCAGATATAATATACACTAAATTAATAACAATATCAAAGAGGAATTCAAACTTGGTTTTTAGTAGGCCTGGGCACGGTTCAGTACGATTCGGTACCGGAGTGGTACCGAAACCGAACCTGTAGTAAAATTTTGGTACGGTTCGGTTCAGTCCAAGTGTAGGTTCGGTTCGGTCTAAGTGTAAGTTCGGTTTAGTTTTCGGTTCGGTAAGGAATAAGACCTATTTTTCAATTTTTGTAAAAAAAAACCCCAAATTAGTTCTTTGTCCAAAACTGATTTGGTACGATTCGGTACCGAACATAGAACCGAAACCGAACCGACTAAGTATCAAACCGAACTGATTTTGTACCGATACCGAATGAACCGAAAAAAAAGAACCGAACCGACCGGGTTCGGTACAGGTTCGGTTCGGTTCTCGATATTTTTTGCCCAGGCCTAGTTTTTAGGCGAAGGAGCGTACAGATCTAGCAAACTTGGCTGAACTAAATTTTTTGTTGTTTGTAATTTTGTTTTGGTAAAAACTTATAAATGCTCAAAAAAAATTAACAAATGATATTATCTAAGACTACTAAATATTAGTATGTTAGTAATATAGTATATTATGTAGTATTATTCTAAATTTAAAAAATTAATAAGAAAAATGCCCCTAATAATTTTCAACTTGTTGGGTGGAAGTATAACTGTAGAATATGTCGCCTAAGGGGCCTCTTGTGATTGTGACAATCAAAGTTTGACAAAAGTATATTCTTGCAAATTGAGCAAAGAAAATAATTTCTTATCATGAAGAAAAAAATTTATAAACTAAATAACATGAAACTGATAATTTGATTATTACTTAAGCGTTGATAAACATGCTCATACCTATTAATGACAAATAATTTAATTTGCAATTTTAGTCTGCAAATTAAGTCACCTTATTACCCATTTGTTATCTTAAAAGAGACATTTAGGAGTGGGATCCACTGTTGGAATTAGTTGAATTAATCTTTCTTTGGTTAGATGTAGGCCATTTTATTAGGCCAAAGCCATTTATGAAAAGGAGTAAATGGGGGCCAATTTTTCAGTTGGGTTATCGACCTACCACAATAAATTTTGTGGAATTTTGGACGGCTGTGATCTAATCATCAACGATGATGCGGAAATAATTTGGACATTTTTGGGACCATTAGCTTGTGATTTAATTCCATGTGTTCTCTAATTGTGTCATGATCAAAGCATTGTAGCCACACATACACATTTTGTGCCACGACTTTCCATACTATTACTATGGTTACGTTTCTCTATCGTATTTTAAATTCCACTTAGAAACGGAATGTGACTTTTGCTTTTTTGTTATGAGGTTGTTATGATTTGCAAACTGGTTTTCTTAACATTAATATTTTTGACCATTCATGCATTAAAAAATTATAATTTTTCGGAATATCTAATATGTACAATAACTTAGAGTCATAAGTTCTCATTACAATTAAATATGACAACATCACATATTACGCTGTTAGATAAGCTTCAAAATCATCGTAAAACGTGTGGCTCAAGAACTTGTCTACATATGTTACATTCGTGAGATGTTATACTTCTGAAATCTCTTCTATTAAGTTTATTAAAAACGTTATTTATTAATATAATTAATTATCACGGTTAGCAATTATGCCCTTTTACCGTGTCAAACAAATAAAACATTCTTGTGCCATTATCTTAGCCAAAAGGTCAAGAAATGAGTTTTGACCTAGTGGGTTGCAATTATGGGTAGTTTTCTTTTTCGAAAAATCCATGAAAATTCATAATACTCTTTAAAGTACATGGTGGACTTTATGATCAACTGATGTTCTTAAAATAAAGAGAAATGCAAAGTAGACGCTCTAAAAAATGTTATTTTTAATGAACTTTTTCTTATCTCATATTTTTAGATAATATTTTATAATATCAACACAATATTTAACGTTAAATTATGAGGTGACAAAAAGTTCATGAATAGTTTCACGTTGAGAGAGTCTCCTTAACATTTCTCTAAAATAAAATGTATATTAGAGACAAGAATATGATAAAAGATCATACATGGTTCCCTAATACAACGTTTTTCTTTAAGATCTGAAATAAATTACAATGAATATTATCCACCAATCTTTAACTTTTATCATCGATCCTATATTCGGTTTAATAATTTTCCGAATTTAGCATATACAATGGATTTGGGAAAAATATATTGGCATAAAAAGCCAAAGTGGAAAAAAAAAACTTGTATGGAAAGGAAGGAAAGGAAAAGGGAAATCGAATTTTTGAAAACATTACAATTTGCAATCAATTCCGTAACTCAATTATTGAGTTGAAAAAACAAGTGGATTGACCAACCCATATAATGCAACGAGGTGGGACCCCCTTGAATCAATAAGCCGTTTAATGCACAAATCATCGAAGATGAACTTTTTATGTTTACACACTATGATTAGTGAGTTCAAATTTTTTGTATTTATTTTATTTGTGGAAATATTTTCTAACGTGATAACACGTATCAATTAATAATAAAATTAGAGAAATTCTAACCAAAAAAAAATCAGAGAAAACCAAAACACAAAATAAATGTAAATTCGCCTTCACTAGTAAATAAAAATGGAAGTAAAAGCCCTAAAGAACGTGAAGATTGTGTGATGAGGGTAACTTTTTTGGGCCAACCGAATAGCGTAAGAGATTGGTAAAAGCGATAAGCAAGGATAAGGGGAGGGGCATATTGGTAAAATGAGTCTGAAGGGGTGGAGTAACACGTAAGGTAAACGTGAAGGGATGAGCACCGTCTATTTTTAATCCTTATTTCGGACAGGGGTAAACCTTACGTAACTGATAATGATAAAAATTGGTTACAGTCACCACATGTTATCATTTGTTAAAAAAAATCACTTTTAAAATATAATTTTACTGGCACTAACTAGTTTTCCATTTTCTTACAAATTATAAGAATAAGATATGAATAGCCACCCTACCACTACGAACTAGTTAATAGTAATTTTTTTTTAGGGTGAACCGTCAATTTAGTTTTTAAATTATTAATACAGTGAAAATTAGGTTTTTAAACTATTTTTTTGGTAAAATCAATCCTCAAGCTAATACAAATATGCCAAATACATCCCTAATATTATATTCGAACTTATTCTATTCACTTTTTCGTCAAGTTAGGTCATGTTACTTGCATGTGATACACTTTAGAGAGCAGATTGGAAAAATTTCATACTTTAAGGACTTATTTTCTTCGAAGAAATAATGTATAGAGTTAATTTCGAAGGGTAAGTTAGACCTTAAATTTGCAACCTATATGTGACATTAAGGGCTCATAGGCTAGAAAATAATAGTAATATCATCTAAAATGTGTCATGTGACTTAAATTGCTGAAAATTAGATAAAATAGGGATGAAATTAGCAGTTTTTAATGAATTTCGAGACTTATTTTACCAAAAAAAAATAATTAAAGGACCAAATTTTCACTAAGGTGATAATTCAGGGACTAAATTGGAAGTTTTCCCTTTCTTTTATTCTAGGTGTGAGTTTTAAGTTTGACTTTCATTACTCTTGAATATGAGTTTAGTATCAAATTAGGCATGGGTTGTTGCTTACTCCAATCTCTCATGCCAAATATTGATAAATAAAAAATGATAGGATATTCATGAATTTTTTATTTTTATAAAGGGGGTAAAACTCACCTACACCAAATCACAATGAACCACTCGTTTGTATTGAAAATCACTACAAATACAATTCAAACTTTGAACCTTCTCAAACCAAGTAGAGACTGGGTGCAGCTAAATTAACTGATCGTGTCCACACCAATTGACTTGTGGTCTAATGATCTTTGGCCGCACATAATTGGAGTAGGTCTCATATCGACTAACTTGAATGACGATGACTATTCTTGATGGTAATTCAAATCCATACCTAATTATTATAGTATTGTGATGTGTAACTTTATTTGTAACAATCAACCATGACAAATCATATCTTTAAATGGCGATAAAAAGATTAACAGTTCTAATTATGAAATTTATACAATGAAGTATGTTACTCGCAAGTGAGTAATTCATACACCATAATAGGGTTAACCTCCACTTAAATATCAAACACATAAGAAATACATATAAGGTATATGAATTGAATTTGATACCTCTTCAACTAAGCGAAAACAACTACTAGTTAAATAAAACTTGCTGCAAGAGATCCTGTCCTCTAATAGTTATACTATAATTACATAGGATAATACTGATAGTAGCACACTTGACGGTTGTCCACAGTACGCCATAATCGACTAATGAGTATGTCAAATCCAGTTATATATATAATTATTTTGTACTAGAAAACAACGATGAGACACAATCGCCATCGATTGTGCACAAGTTGTACACAAATTAATTACCAATTGTTAACTGTCATTATCTGGCCTCGTCGATCAACAAATAGTAAACTTGTTAATTATATTGCTTGTATTACAATTAGGAGCTGGATTGTGTGCCCTCCCAGTTATCATTCATTTTCATTCTCTTTTATTTGAGCGGTTACGATTAAGTCATGTCAATATTTTATATTGAATTTTTTTTTATAAAGATAATAAGACAAAAGGCAATAGAAATTTAAAATATTGACGTAGCTGAATCGTGACTGTTCAAATAGGAGGGGATGAGAAGGGAATGGTATCTGGGAGGGCAGACAATCCAATTCCTTATAATTAGGGCATTAGATTTACTGGGTTGTATATACATACACACACACATATATATAGAGGGCCTGCTTAGCTGGCAGAACATATATATCTGTAAAATCTGTAGTTGGATAGGATCTTTAGATAACAGATGCCTTGTGCAACTTCTCTAAGCTGGCTAGCTGGAGATCGAGCGAGATGCCTTCCTCCACTATGCCCACCACTTTGTATTTTACGGCCTTACACCTACTACGTACCTCTCTCTACCATTCTGTATTTACAGCTTTTACAACGCAAACACACAAACACTCTCTCTCTCTCTCTCTATCTCTCTCTCTCTCTCAGAGGAACTCACATGGTGCAAACACATCGTTATCGTAATTATATAATGACATGTGCAGTGATAATGTACTTGTACTGTATAAATCAGTATAAAACTCTAGAGTCGAGTTATCATTTTTACCAAGGAATGCATGATGCATGCAGTAGTGTATAGCAGGCTGCAGGCATTACGGTCATACTATAAAAAAGAAGCAACCTTTTATGAATAATCAAGATTCATAGTCTTACAAGATAAGAATTTGTACGATATATTAGGTATGGTAAAGAGAATATTAATGTATATACATGCACGCGTATACCTCACTTGCTAATATTGATAAAATGAATTACTATTTTCGATCGTACTTGTCTTCTACTGCAACAACTTGTAGGAAAAACCAATCTTGGTGACTTGTGAAAGCCAGATATTCTGCTAGCTGCAGAACTTTAGGCATAAAATGTAAGAAACCGAAAAAAATACAACAATTTAAATGAATAGGAACAGAACCGTTTCGATATGATCCAACCTTTGCAGTTTGTGCCGCCTGGGTTAAAATACAACATTGTAATTGTAATTGTAATATATATATATTTTTTTTTCTTTTTCTGGAATCGTATCGATTACCTCACTTTTACAAGACAAACAAATGCCTCGAACTAGGAAAATGTTTTGGAGCATTATCATCATTATTTTCGTTTTCCTTTTATTAGATGTAGGAAATTATTTAAATATATCTACTGAAGCCTTCAAGGACTAACCAATCGATAAGTTAATACAGTGTTAATTATATGTTTGAGTGCACTCCACAATGTCATCTCCTGATCTGACTGTTTATCGGTAATTATTTGAAGGCAACCCTTGCGAAAATTAGCCGAACCAAAAAACATTAATTAAATATATATAGGGAAACCTTCAAACACCAACCGATTAATAAATTAATACGGCGCTAATTACACATTTGAATCCACTCTACAATGCCGTCTGAACATCTAACTTTTTTGTCAGTAATCACTTCAAAACAATCATTGCAAAAATTAGTCAAATAAAAAAAACTTAATCATCTATCTATAATACAGCAAATAAACGAACACAATATTGCATATTAATGATGAAAATTTGCACAACAATATCAAAAGATGATTTTTCGATTTGACTAATTCTTTTGCAAGAGTGAAACTTATATATGTGTATATATATTTGAATATTTGACAGGTGATATTTGAACCAATATATGTATATAAAAATGTATTATATATAAGAAATGATAAACACGTATTTATTTTAGGGAGCTTTAATAAAACACTCCTGACACTGTTTACTTTTAACGAAAAACCACTTTTTTACCTTTAACTGTCACTATTCATTATACCTTCAAAAAGGACTTTTCATTAAAACTGTCACTATTCAGGGACTTTTCGTTAGTTTTCCATTTATTTTATCATTTTTGTTTTCTTTCATTTGATTTTTTGACTCGATAACCAAAGATAAAGACGCGTGTGTGAAATAGCTGACTTGATAACCAATGATTAAGAAGCCTGTGTGAAATATCTGACAATAATACGAAGAAATATGTATGTAGAGCTGGCTGAATTTTATAATTTACAGCCCATTTGAATAAATAAATAAATAAAGTTTACACTTTACATGTGGACAAAAGGGTTTACTTCACATGGGTGGACATGTGATGTGAATGTACACACATACTTCTGTCTACCATGTGGTTTAACCCCATGGATTTTATCTGTCACCAGCTAAGCGTGCCACACCCAATTGATTCTTTTTTTTTTAGGCCAACTCTTTCTTATTTGTATTTTTTATTTTTCTACCCCCTTTCTTTTTACCTTTTTCTTAAATTAATAACAAAAATTATGCATCACATATTAATTTTCAAGGAGCCCACCAAGAACAATTTAAGACCCATGTCACTCAACCTCATGGAATTAATGATTTTTTTTTTCTTTCTCTTTTTATCTTTTTTTTTCAACTTATTAATTTTCCATGTGGGATCTAGAGGTAATTACTTGAATGTGACCCATCAACAAAGCTAGCTAGCTGGAGTAATGTTTTTTTTAATGGTTCCTACTTTTATCACACTTGATTATTTATTGATGTTGAATTTTCTTGAATACTACGGAGTATTAGATATTCTGAATGTTTCAACCATTAGATTTTTGTCATAGATATTATTTGTCACTTTTCTGTTTGAGTTGTACCATTTCATCTTTTTTCTAATAGTAATTAAATATATATTTTTCTTCTTTTTTCTTCAAAAGAAAAAGAAGGTATAAAACTAATGGTGAAAGAAACAAAGCAATAAGCAAATACGTGTTACAATGATTAATTAGTTGTAATAGTGACCGCCGTTGTTCTTTACCAACAATGTTTGATTAATAATTTACTATATGTAACACTTTCTATTAGAACCTTCCTTGTTGTCCAACCCATATCATAATATTCCTTGAGAATCGTTTAAGCATATAATAATTAGACCTTTTGAGTTTAGAAGTAATTAAGTGTAGATTATTACTTGAAAGATGATAGCTAGTGGAGTGAATTGAAAGCCATTGCAGCATATATTGCAACCATGTGCCAAAGATTAGCATACTTAATCATCTTATATATAAAGCCAATGGCTCAATAAATAGTGTTTTTTGGTGTCACAAACTTTTACTAAAAAATAAAGGGATAAAAATGCTCCTCAAACAAAAAAACTTCAAAAGCAATAAAAAATAATGCATCAAATGTGGCAAGGGTATTTTCGTCATTTTAATAGTATTTTTTAATAATTAATTTTTTGTGCTTTTTTTTAATTAGTAACTCACAATAGGCTAACAATAATGTGATTCAATAAGTTGTTCATTAAATATTATTTCTCTATTTTAAACACATTCAAAACATCTTAAAAGGCGTATAATGTCGATTATAAAAAAAGTCTTTTACACGCGGAAAATAATGTGATTAAATTAGTTGTCAAATGAGTTTTTTTTTTTAACAAACAATATTATCTACACTAAGAGGGAGGGGTGGATTTAGCCTCACAATGTGCTAGCGAGAATGTGATTCAATCAGTTGTTTATTAAATATTATTTTCTCTAAATGTAAATTCAATAGAGACCGATTTTATTATATGGATTCAGCTGCTTTAATTGGTTTATGAGGGGTTTCTTCTAGCATGATCTAAGATTATTCATTTACTTCAAATATTTGACTTTCCTTTTGTCAATTTACGCATATAAATACATTTAAAACGTGTAAGTCGTGCGTAGCACGCCGTGATTCAAAAAATGCCTTTTGCACGCGCGTGAGCATATGCATGAAGGCTAGTGTTTTATTATGCAAAGCAAACCCAAATGCTGCAAACGTTTATATTAATTTGGCACATGAAAGCATGTGCATGCAAATAACTATTCCATGTTGCAGTGGAAGATCCTAATTGAAGGATTCTAAGAAATTTGTATTTTCATAATGAAACTTGTAGCTCAAATAGTTATAATTATTAATCCCAACAAGGGAAGATTTTAATCAAAGGACTAGCACTTGTAACTCAAGTTATTAAAAACATTCATTCTAGCAATGGAAGGTCCTAATTAAAGGATTACATTTTGGGTGGGCAAGAGGCTTGTCGATAAGTAATTAATCCGAAGTAGCATAATATAGAAGACAGTGCTATTCACACACTAATTTTTACTTCTAACACACTTTTGTTAATTTTTGGTTATTGATCTTTTTCAATTCATTGATCTGATGGCCGAAAATTGAGAGAGATGTATAAGCAGTAAAAATAAGTGTGTACATATTTCTTCAATTTATTCGATCTAACGATCAAAAATTTTAAAAAATGTGTAAAAAGTAAAAATGGTGAGTAAATATTACTACCCATATAGAATTTGGTTGTATTACTCGAAAAATGGCTTGTAGGTATTACAAATTTACAACCCATATAGAATTGGTTGTATTACCCTAATGCAATAGAGAGGCTCATTGAGGATGGGCCCCATGTGGGCCAAAGGAAAGCACCCAAAAAGCCCATATTGGGCAAGAAAGAGTGGAAGGGCCCCATGTAGCCACAAGCAACAAGTTAACAGTGGGAAAGAAAGGGAGAGTACCAAGGGAAAAATCACGTTCTCACGTCCACTTCTTTGCTTTTTTCCGCCCTCTGTTACCCACGTCCATTTCTTTGATGTTAGAGTTAGACCCAATTGGATAACAGGATAAGCTTTTCCCAACACGCTTTAATGTAACACTGTTGCTTCTGTGATCATTTTGTTATATTATATCTTTCCAACCCTAGCTCACGAGGTTGGACCAACAAAAACATAAACATTCCGATTATACAATATGTCTGGATGACATAGTTAATTTTTCATACAATTTAATGGTATAACACAAGTTCATTGATAGCACCATTCTCACATTGAACAATTGCTCGAAAACGTAGTTGTAAATTGCTAGGAGAAAAACTTGGCTATTCCAGTTGTACGCCACCAAGAGTCCCAAAAAATGGTTTCAACTAAGTTTTTCCCTAGGTGATGCATAAAAAATAATTTATGGACTGTATGTGGTGGTGGATTAGTCTCACTCTTCAACCTAGTGCGTCCTAAGTTTACCCTCCTTCCTATTTTTATTGAAGGGGGTCAAATGACATGAATCTAACTTAGCAATAGCAATGGCACCGATTTTGTAGCCAAAACTTTATAGGGAAAGGATACTCTTAATTATCCAACAGCAACAACCAAAAGAGGTCTTAAATTTAGCCCATAAAGGAGTAGGATGAGAAAACTTAATACACTCACATGATAACATGCATTTTTATCAACCTTTAAAGTGAGATGATGCTCAATATCTCGTTGGTTACTGTTGGATTAGTTTGATTTGATTTAATTAATTTGAGACATAAATTTTACAATTTAAATTAATTTAACGACAACCAATGAGGTGATGAGCCTCATCCTCACTTTAAAGAGTGAGCAAAAGTATTATTCCCTTGAGTTATATTAATTGATCATAGTAATATATTTATAATAGTTTAAAATAGAAAATTGCCATAATCCATTGAATATATAAATTGAAATGTGTCGGCCCTATTCTCTGGTCTCTGGTCCAGATAGAGAATTTTATACTTTTTCTAGTGAATATGCATCATCCAAAATTTGAAATCCACCTACTTGAAGAAGAATAGATGTATACACAAACCTCATGAAGGGCGGTGTTATTCACACATCTTTTTTTACTTTTCACACTTTTCTCAATTTTTGGACAGAAATTAATAGATGGTAAGGCAACTGTAAAAATGAGTGTATGAATAGCATCACCCATGAAGTTCTCTTTCACGTATGGACCCCTCCTGCTTGGCTCCTGCAGTGAAAATCAATGAATTCCAGTCATTTAATAAACAACAGACTTGATGATTCCTGCAGGGTCGGCCCTAAGAATTTTGGGGCCTTAGGCGAGTTTTCAAAGTGGAGCCCTAGAGTTCTTTGACTCCTGACCCTTTGTACATTGACATGTGTAAAAAAAATCACTAAATATATGAAAAATCTATTTCTACATCAAATATTATTAAAAATTAGAGTAAATGACAAAAAACTACCTCAAGTATTGGTGTCACGACACTTTCATACCCCATCTTTTAAAGTTGACAATGTCATACCTCATCTTACGAAATTGTGCCAATGTTATACCTTCCGTTAATTGGCCGTGAATTTTTCAGTTAAATGCTGACGTGGCTTGATCCGGGACCCACTTTTTATTAAAATATTATTAAAAACTAAAAAAATCATATAATATTTTTTAAATATTAAAATAGAGTAAATGACAAAAAACTACCTCAAGTATTGGTGTCACGACACTTTCATACCTCATCTTTTAAAGTTGACAATGTCATACCTCATCTTACGAATTTGTGCCAATGTTATACCTTTCGTTAATTGGCCGTGAATTTTTCAGTTAAATGCTGACGTGGCTTGATTCGGGACCCACTTTTTATTAAAAAATTATTAAAAACTAAAAAAAATCATATAATATTTTTTAAATATTAAAATAATAAAGAAAAGTAAAAAAAAAAAACAAACTGATTCATCCCGTTCCCCCCTTTCTTTCTTCTCTCTCTTCTCCCCCATTTCTTCTTCCCTTTTCTAGAAACCCAGAAAACAGAAGAACAAAAAAAAAAAAAAATGCATTTTGTCTTCCCCCCTCCCCCCTCTTCTCCCCCATTTCATCTTCTCCCCCTCTCACCCCCTCTTCTTCCCCCTTCTGCAACCGAGAAAAAAGAACAAAAAAAAAAAAAACACCCAGATCCCCGATTCCGAAAGTGGAGAACTGGGCGCAGAGAAAAGGGGGAATGGGTGTGGAGGGAAGAGTGTGGGTGCGGGGAGAAGAGGGGGTGGAGGAGGTGGGGAGGGGGGAAGACAAAATGCATTTGTTTTTTTTTCTTTTTTTTTGTTCTTCTGTTTTCTGGGTTTCTAGAAAGGGGAAGAAGAAATAGGGGAGAAGAGAGAGAAGAAAGAAAGGGGGGGGGGGAACGGGACGATTAGTTTTTTTTTTTTTAACTTTTCTTTATTATTTTAATATTTAAAAAATATTATATGATTTTTTTAGTTTTTAATAATATTTTATTAAATTTTTAATAAAAAGTGGGTCCCGGATCAAGCCACGTCAGCATTTAACTGAAAAATTTACGGCCAATTAACGGAAGGTATAACATTGGCACAAATTCGTAAGATGAGGTATGACATTGTCAACTTTAAAAGATGAGGTATAAAAGTGTCGTGACACCAATACTTGAGGTAGTTTTTTGTCATTTACTCTATTTTAATATTTAAAAAATATTATATGATTTTTTTTAGTTTTTAATAATTTTTTATTAATTTTTTAATAAAAAGTGGGTCCCGGATCAAGCCACGTCAGCATTTAACTGAAAAATTCACGGCCAATTAACGGAAGGTATAACATTGGCACAAATTCGTAAGATGAGGTATGACATTGTCAACTTTAAAAAATGAGGTATAAAAGTGTCGTGATACCAATAGTTGAGGTAGTTTTTTGTAATTTACCCTAAAATTAATATAAAAAAAGATATACAAACATTACACAAATATTACCCGCCTTGCGTTTTTAGATGCAAATGCACTTAGTAAGTTTACATAATCTAATTTTTCAACCAAATCAAACCGAAAGAGAAGCCCCTATCCAGTATGCCAAATTCCAATCATTTTTCTATTGTTACAATGTTACTTAGTACATTCAATATATGAATGAATGGTTGGATTACAGAGACAACATATAATAGCTAGGGAAAATACTGGAGTGAAGAGGATATTAATTTTCATATATGTACCTAGGCAGACGAGGCGGATTTGAATAATTTATTATATATTATATAAACTAATTAATTTGAACATGTAATATCATTTTTCAAAAATGTGAAAGTTTTAGCCTTTGAGGTACATAATAAAAATATATGTGGTGTGATCTTAAAATAGAGTAATAAAACCCTATAAAAATAAGGGATGTTTAATAAAACACCCCCGATACTGTTTACTTTTAACAAAAAACCCTTTTTTTTACCTTTAATTGTCACTATTCACTATACCTTTAAAAGTGGCTTTTCGTTAAAAAGAAAGTTTTCAAGCCCTTTTCGTTAGTTTTCCTTAAAAATAAACATAAAGGTGATATTTAAGAGAGAAGCAAAAAAAAGTAAAAATAAGATGTGGAGACTATTTAAAAGGGAGAAGACGTGAAGCTATAAAAAAAGATGGTGTGACCATCTTAAGTAAAATTGTGCAACTAAAATGATGTTAGAAATAAGGTTGTCTTCTTCCTCGAGCGAGGCCGACCCCGCAACAAAAGATTTCCAGATTTCGGCGTTTACATATAAGCCCGTATAGCTTCCGCCCATTCCCGTCCAGACCTGCCTAACTTCGCCTAAAAATTAGGAGTCCTTCCAAAGTGGGGGCCTGGGCGCCTACCCCGGCTACCCTTAGGGCCGGCTCTGGATTCCTCTTCCTCTCCTACCGTATATTTGCCAGTAAAGGATCTGTGCTTCATTTACCTGGCTAAGGGGCCATGTCTAAAGCTTTAATGCATGTCTACCGAGTAAATTGCAGTAAATTTAAATTTCAACTTCTGAGAGAAAGCAAGTATTAAGCAGGTCCCAGTTAGTGACAACCACAGTAACAAAGCAAAGAACCTACTCTTTCTCATTTGCAACAACAATGTCTGTCAATAAATATTAGGGAACGTACAATAACTAAATTTACAGGCTAACATCTCAGCAAATAAATTCTCAATGAATTGGCACTGATTGAGCTACGGATACCTGTTATTTTGTCGACAGGCCGATTGATAAGGCGGAGTAGTGGTTGCACCAGCACTGCCAACACAAGTTGTTGCGAAGATATGACACTAATTCGTGTTCAGTTCAGACGTTTTATAATCTAAGCACATTTTACACACATTCAGCAGCAATCCACCTTGAAAGCAACCTATTCAGGACTACCATACAGAAGCTTAGCTCAAAACTTCATACGAAATGTTTCCGCACTTCACATTTACTGCTACCAACGGACTTTCTTAAATACAGCTACTGTTCTCTGAGCCAGACCAGCCAAATAAACCAAAAACAAGGAACTCGACCATATACAAAATGAAAACAAATACTTGATGCAATCAACCGCTGTAATCCTACAAAGATTTGTTTCCTCTTTATCATAATAGCAAGCACTTAGAAGTTAGACATTCTTTCTTTCACGCTACTCCCTGTAGCTTCATGAACCGAGTAAAATATTAATCTTCCATAGTCGATTACTGTTACAAATATTGACATATCCCATAGCAGCATCAGATATATCTACATCCATTACACTGCTTTTATATTTTGATTTTGCTTAAATGAAGTTAACAATCTCTCTTGAGCTTTCAATCGTCAAAGTATGATGCACTAGTTACATAGAGTCATTGATTCTAGCACTCTCTACAAAAAAATTAAGACATAATAACAATTAAGTTAGAGAGCTACTGAGCAGGACAAAAGTATAAGTCAGGTAGATCAATGTAAATATCAAATAGATGAGCCTACACTGGTCTGAAAAATATTGAACGCTGACTGACAATCTAATTCTCTAAACGAAGGTCAAGCATGTTGATATTAACATTTAATGGAAAATACCGGAAGATAGATAACTGAACTAGAATATTGTACACAGCGATTATTAAAACGTGAGACTAACTGGCCAAGAGTTGCAACTTACGTAAGTATCAATACATCTGCGTCCAGCACACACTGCATCCTTCCCCAACTAAGCACTTGTTTCCCTTCTACACTTTGGCGTGGTCAACTGAAAATTCTTTTCAGAGTATATACTAATATGGAATCTGGACACTGAAAAAGAAATGAAAATTTTTGACCGGTTTCTAACAACAAGATTCTAATCTGAACCTCCAAACCATTAACTTTCGACATATAAACTTCAAGGCACCAAAGGTTACCACGTCTACAGTACATGAAGAAACATATAGAATCAAAAGTTACTAATTGGTGTATGCTTTTCGCAGATGATATAGTTCTAATAGATGAAATGGGGGAGGGAGTGTGAAGCTTAACCTTTGGCGAGAAGTGTTGGAATCTAAATGTCTTCGCTAGAGTATATGGAGTGCTAGTTTAGTGGAAATGGAGGTCCTAATGAGATAAGGGCGAGGGTTGGAGATCAGGAAGTACCAAAGAGTGAACGTTTTTGTCACCTTCGATCTATCTTGCAAAAGAACGGAGAATCGAATGGAGATCTCAACCATAGAATATAAGTTGGATGGATGAAGTGGAAGAGTACATCAGGGGTGTATTGTGCTACCGTTGTATGCCAATAAAGCTCAAGGAAATTTTTTATAGGGCGGCAATAAGGTCAGCAATGTTTTATGGCACAAAATGTTTGGCGGTCAATCATCAACATGTGCAAAAAATGAGTGTGGCAGAGATAAGAATGCTTTGTTGGATGTGTGGACACACGAGAAAGGACAAGATTAAGAACAAGGAAATCCGAGGTAAAGTAGGAGTGGCCGTAAATGAAGATAAGATGAGAGAAAATTAGTTAAGGTGGTTTGGACATGTGAAACAAAGACATACAAAAGCTCCAATTAGAAAATGAGATGATAGAGGCTCATGGCAAAAAGGGTTGAGAAAAACTAGGAAGACTTAGACAGAGACTTTAAGAAAAGACATGAAATATTTGAAGCTAACGGACGACTTGGCGCAAAACCAAGCATAGTAATGTCCTAGGATTCATACAGCAGACTCCACTAAATGGGATACGGCTCTGTTTTTGTTGTATTAAAAAGTTACCGATTCACAGTATGCGAGTATATAGCCATCATTAAGTTCTTGTAAACGTAATTCTCTAATTTCAAGCTTAGTAGTCTTAGACCATAGCCTATCCACATATCATCCAGGTAACAAAATTCTATTACTTCAATTGAAGGTGGAATGGTTCCTTACTACTGGTTGCTCGATACGTATTAGGTGTTGCACAACCTCTCACTTGATAAAAGGGTATATTTTTTGGAAAGGTCATATACAAATCAGCTCCAATATTTATTTTCAGCCAGATACAGATTTCACTTCTCTGTTACTGGTTATGGAGGCATTGAGAAAATGAACAATGTCTATCACTGATTAACTCAATTAGAGGTCCCTCGGTTATTTCATGCACCAACAGCACTTCAAAATTCACATTAAACAAGCTAATCTCAGGTTCCCATTTTCTTCCTTCACAGTTAAAGCATTTTGAGCTAAACTACCATTGCTATGCACAGCGTATCAATTTATAATTTGACTACACCAATACCCGCCCTTCCATGGTGTGAGGAATCTCTTCATTTCTCATCAAGTCCAATCATGCACTGACCACTGCCCAGCAAAGAGAGTCACAAAGTCAGGAGGAGGAGCGCACCTGACATGAGCAATGAGTTATTTGACAGGACAATGGCAGGGCGATCTTGACGGGAATGAGATCCTTCCTCACAATAACGGGCTAAAACCCACAGCTGCAGCCTGCTCTGTAATCAGCACAGATTTAGTTCTTAGTTCAGCAGAAACTTTGTCTTGAGCATCTCCAGGTTAAGTTGTTAACACAATGATCAATGCAGAAAGATAAGTAAAGACGGAAGTAACAGCATATTATTGATAAGCAAATCTTCAACCTCTAGTAATAATGTTCTGAAGGTTTCTTATCACGACCAAACATTACATTCTAGCCAGTCTTTACAGTTTATACAGTACACTGCCTGATTCTAGTATCAGAATAATAGTTTATACCTGCAAATTACTTGTGGTTATCATTGTACAAGTAATATGTGATACCAGTCTCAAAAATAAACTCGTAAACTTGAAGATGAAATACTGCATGCCATTTTAGACGTGATAAACTCTTGGAAATGGGATATAGGTAAGTTTCAATTTCTACAGAAGAAAAACAAGATTACTTGTGCGAGGCCAGAGCCTGCAAAAACTCACACACACATATATGAAGCATTCTGGTATATCTAATTCCTACATAGATAAACCGTCTATAGCTCTTGGATTTCAGGAATTTTATTGCATTCACAATGATGTCAAAGTTACAAAATTCTCAAATAAAATGATGCAAAAAATTGTGATGCTGAAGAAAATAATTCCTAGCTAAATCAACAGGAAGAAAACAAACTGTAAGAATCCAGTTTTGCAAGCTGATCAGGTGGTATGGACAGGGAGTGGACAAACATCTTAAACATGCAGTGTAGACTCCACAATCAATGTTTTAAAAGGCAAAAGCGAAGCCAAAGCCTTTCATGGATAGCCTCACCTAGGCGATAGGTACCTAAAATTATTATAATATATATATATATATATATATATATATATATATATATATATATATATATATATATATATACACACTTGTAAAATGTAGTACTTTGTAAAACAATCAAGCAAGCATGCCAAGCTATCAAATATTTGACTATTATTATTATTTCTCTAATTCACATCATAAAGTCATAATAAACCAATAGAAACTAAGTTAGAAACATAAAATTAGCATGCACTTTATAAAAACCCAGCACAAAACGACGTCTTTTGGGTTTGGGCTTTTTGAAAAAAATAAAAAAAAATTCAAACGCCCAGGTGGGGCCTCGACAACGCCTCAGGCGCCTAGGTGCACCTCCGAAACGCCTAGGCTAGTCTATAGCCCATTCCCGCTGGGGCAGAGGCGTTTTCTTGATATCCCCACCCAAAAAACCGCCTAGGCTAGTCTCAACACTAGTTTTTCAAAATATTGCTCCACAAAGAGAATAAAAGAGACCTACACGAATTATAATGTCTAATTGAAGCTTTCCCATCTGAGATTCAGAATAACTAACACAATCCTAGACTAGTACAAGTATCACAGACTACAACTTGAGGTGACAAGAAAAATACAACAGCTTTAAACCAGAAACTCATAATCCTTGACCTTAAATCTGAGGATGGGCTAGCGTATCTATAGCATGCAGTAATATGAACATGCATGAGGAAAACAAAGCTTGCGGTAGCAGTTGTTTCTAGCATTGTACATGACATACATACATATTTATGGAGGGTACAGGATGGACTGCAGAACCTGCTCCTGTGGACTTCCTAATTACAAACCTACTCTTTTTGGTTATTATATAGAAAATAATATTACTTGGGACATAGGGACATAGACCTAAACCTAAAATCATGTAAATCACTAGTACAAATTCTTTTGAAAAGAAAAAAAAACAATAACAATAACAATAACTGTAACATTGAATAACAATATTTGTAAGCTGCCAGTAAAATATGGAAGATCAAAAGTAAAAGAAGACAAGAAAATGAATGCCAACATTCATTTGAGAAAACCAAACAATAATACAAGAGATAAAAAGCTGATGAAATACGGAAAGCACCAGCATACAATAGGCTATTAAGACATTGTTCATACAGTTTTCAATAAAAGGTCTCAACCATAGGAAATTGCCATTTTACCATATGCAAAATACTGAAAACTAAACATTGATACTGCCAAAATCATAAGTTTTAGAGATTACATCCAGGTAGGCCATTCCAAGAAAGCTCCCCCAACCAATATGTGATACTTGAACCCACTGCAGCTTACCGAATTTGAGAGAATCAACATTGCCTAGATGTCCCACTATTGCAATAAATGCTGATCAGAAGAGCCACTTAACTTAATCCAGCACCCATTTCCTTCTGTTTCAATTCTAATATCATACGCTCATTCTCAAGTTTCATCCTCTCATTTTCCAACCTCAGCTTTTCCAGTTCATGGTCCCTTTTCTTGCTAAATCTTTGCCACTTCAAACGCTGCTTCTCCAATTCTAACATCTCAACTTGAATTTGTAGCTTCTGTTCTTCTAACTGAAATGAACGCGATTCAACCCACTGCTTCTGTAACCAAACAGCTTTTGTACCATCAGGTAAAACTTGATTCATATCAGGTTGGGGAATCTGGGGGTGAGAATAAGAACTTTTGTTACAGTCTTGGGAATTCAAAGAACTCCCAAAGTTAAAATCTTCACGGCTGTGGCCTTGTCTCAACCTCTTTACAGAGTCCTCTGAAATGTATATTCCCCTGTTATCTCCACCTAAAGCATTATTTTCCTCAAAGTCTTCATGCTCGTCATTTTCCATATCTTGATCATCTTCATCAAGATCATCATGGTGGTGCCTTCTCAGATCATCGTTGTCAGGATCATCTCTTTTAAGTGCCCTTTGTAAAGATTTCTGCAAGGCTGGATCGTGAGGCAGATGCAAACGATTTCCATTATGATATGAACACATCTCCTCATAAAACAAGTGCTTCGAGCTTAATATTTTCCTAACATCGTCTTTTTCTTTCTCTGCTAGGTACTCTATCACATCCAAAAGCGCAGGGTTCTCAACAACCTGGCAAGAGGTGCCCCTCCCGAGCATATCGTTAAGTTTCTTATACCTTTTGTTAAGGTCATTGAATTTATCCTCACACTGCTGCGGAGAAACATGATAACTTCTTTCTGCCATGACCTTGGAAACAGATTTCCACTTTCCCTTCTTTTGTACAACAGAATACTTCCTTCTTCCCCCGCTACCGCAATCTGAACTTGTATCCTCACCTATATATGACACAGCAGTAATCAGAAGCTTCACCATCTGATCAGTCCACTTCACACGCTGCCACGGTGACCCCTTCTTCCCTTTACTAGCTTCAGGGTGACCATCAGCACCATCTTCCACATAACTCGGCTCATCCTCATCACTTGCCGAGTTCTTGCCTCTCTCCCCCTTATTGTAATCCACCATGGAAATGGTTTGATCACAGTGATGCATGGTTCCCATTTTGAGCGGAAAACCTTCGGGAATTGATGGATGGACCAACGACCCTTGACGAGGATGAGGAAGGTGATGGTGTATGGTGTGTGGGTGTTGGGTTTGGGGATGACCCCTCATTGATCCTTGCAAATCAAGCCCACCATATGAAGCCCCGCCCGGAACCATACCTCCTCCTCCTTGTGATAAATGCCCTTCCATTCCTTAATCCTCACTATTAACAACAATCACATCAACAACTTCTTCATCCTAAAACCATATTCTATATCTATTTTCACACGCCTAAAGCACTCAGAGGTAAAAATCAATCATCTTCCTTATCAATTTTTAAGCTTTTCGAGCTTTTTCTACCCCCAATTCAACTACCTGAAGCTACTTACAGTCTTACACCATCAAAGTATATATATGTCCAATTCCCACAAACACCATAACCAACCAGAAACCCATTTCCTAAAATCCAACACCAAGCACAGATTTTTACCAACTGAACAACAAATTTATCCAAAACCCACCAACAAAAAAACTACTCAAATCAGCAGAATTCAAGGCAACAAGTTCCAGAAAACGAAACATCAATCTTCAAAGATCAAAAACACAGAAGCAAAGCAACTTATCTGCAGAGAGATGCCCACACAAATCTGAGAAGCTTCCAGTAATCGAGCCAAGATTCCTGGGCGGAAGATGACGAAGAAACAACTACTATCTGGCTCACACGGACATAAATAAATAAAAGGAATGGGGGTTGGAACTGTGTAACGTTATACCCCCTATATAATAAATAATAATAGTACGACCACATGTACCAATTTTTTATTTTTATTTTTCAATTTGTCGGGAGAGTAGTGATTTCACACGTCTTTTTTACTTTTTATATACTTATACAAAATTATTTATTAAGAAAATTAATTCACTTACTAAATTGTTTTTTTTTTCATTGATATTTTTATACTAAAAGGAGGGAGAATTCAGCTAAATCATATAATGAGTAGTCTAATTTGGTATTAAATTATCTTTTTACGAGATTCGAAGTTCAACCTCTCATTTCAAACGAAGATAAATATTCCAGGCCATAGTACTATTTTAACCTTACTTGTTTCAACAATTCTCTGACGTTGAGTTCCTTCTTGTATTTTGTATTGGGAAGAAGCCAACGAAGTGATTTGACTTTGATAGGTTCAATGTATGGGATGATTCGGGGATGATTCGGAGGCCCATTGGTCACAAATTCGATAAAACCCATTGTCACTAAACCAAACAAAACAATATAAAAAAAATAAGTAAATTACATTCTGCACCTTTAATTTGGAAACAATTGCAAACTTATAAATCATCATTAAAATATTGTAATGTCATATAGAAATTCTTGAATTAGTTGTAAAGTCATATACTAGTTAAAGATATTTTAAATTAACCATTAAGTGATGACACGGTGAATATAAAACTTATATTTTTGTTGACATTGTTGTCAAATATGCACCATGTGGATAAGAAGCAAAATAAAAAAATTTAATTGATTAAAAATTTGGATTACAATTAACAAAGACAAATTTATTCATTTAATTAAAAAAAAATCAAAGTCCTATTTAACGTTCTTTCGTGTACTATCTCTTTTTTTTTATTCACATAACACAAATTTGATAGTCGCGTTTGGATTTGGGATACTTTGATGTAATCATTTGTATTTTCTATTCGTGTGTTGAATTAGAGGTGCAACTTGAGTAAAGTCAACCGAATCCGTTTATACCCAATTTGATTTCAATCCGATCAGGGGAGTTACAATGAAGTAAAAACTCGTCCAAACCTAACTTGACCTCAAACCAATTATTTAGGGTTGGATTGGGTTGATACTTTGCCCACTCATGTCAACCCATGTGACATCCCCCATCGCACAGGGAGTGGATCATGTAAGCCTTATATGTATATTCTCATCTCTACCTAGCACGACGCCTTTTGGGAGCTCACTGGCTTTGGAGTTCATCGGAACTCCGAAGTTAAGTGAGTAGCGCGCGAGAGCACTCCCAAGATGGGTGACACACTGGGAAGTTCTCGTGTGAGTTCCTAAAAACAAAACCATGAGGGCATGGTCGGGGCCCAAAGCGGACAATATTGTGCTACGGCGGAGGTCGGGCTCGGGATGTGGTGGACCCCAGGCGGGGATGTGACAACCCAAACCTGATTTCTAGCCCAAATTGTTCATGCACATATTACTCGTCCCACTTCATGTTATATAAGCTAGGTACAATTTTGGGAGGGCTATACTTAAGTTAGTTGTTTGGTTTTCATTTGAACAATGAACGATAGTATTGCTTTTACATTTCTATTAGTTAAAACTTTGGTATTGTCTTATAATTTAAATTCAACTTTTCATATTTGAAAATTTACAAATGTGTCCCACCCTGATTGGTTTATCTTTTGTATGGACGATGACATGTAATATTAAATTTCAAATAGTTTGACGTTATATGGTTACTTGAGATTTACCTCATAAAATAACATGTAACTGGACTAAACTTTATAAAGTTGGGCAAACCCAAACTCAACCCTAGTAAGCCCAAACCAATTTAAACTTGAACTTGAATAAACCCGCATGAATCGAAACCTAATCTAAACCTGACCTAAAAATATTGGTTTATGATAAAAAAAAAAACATTTTGGTGTGTACTTTTATCTCTTGAAAGGTGAGAGTTTTTCTCTCTACATGAGAGGTCTTCTCACTGAGTTGTGAGTGGTAAAAATTTCGACGAATTGCTTGGTTACAGTGGGCCTTGTAATCAAAGACAAATTGTCCAGTCTGTTTTACAATACAATATTTAATATAATAAATAAGCTCAGTCCATACAAATTGCCCCCAACATAATAAACCCATTCGAAGAAAGAGCGAAATACAAAAATGGCGAGTGAGGAAGAGAGCGCCGTGAAGGAGCCGTTGGATCTGATAAGGCTCAGTCTCGACGAGCGCATCTACGTCAAGCTTCGCTCCGACCGAGAGCTCCGCGGTAAACTCCATGTACGTTTCCACGCCCTATCTATCATGTCTCTCGCTCTGCTGTATATTAGGTTTTCTCTGCTTTCTGGGTTTTTCGAATTAGGGTTTTAGATTGGGCAAAAACAAAAAGTAATGAGAAAATAAAATTAGGGTTTAAAGTATGCTACCTTAGTGTTAACAGCTGAATGGAAATTACATCCGATATGATTCAAGGTTTGATTCTCCTCTTTATTGTCTCGAACACCAATAACAAAATTGTGATGCATGCTCAATGATTGTCTATTTTTGCATTTGCGATAGGATCTCGAGTCTTTTCTTTTTATTTGCAATTCTATGTTTTTTCTTTTATATTTTTCTTTCGATATTGCTTTTGACACTATGATGATTATGGCAATGATAATGGTGGTTACTATTGCAGTTTATAACTTGTATAGCTTGCTTTTATCGAGAAATTATACTTTCGGTTAGCGAAGGTAGGAAAATTGTGTGGCTTTATAAGAAATTTGTAGCTATTTTTATGGTTTTTTAGAGGGTGAATCTTCTCTTCTCTTGATGCTGAGTCAAATTTTAAATTTATAGTATGTGAAGTCAGTGTCAGTCGGGCACTTTTATTAGTGAACTCATCTTTATTGAACATATGAAATATACAACAATATCTCTGCCTAGTTTAATGCTAAGCTTCCAAATATATGGTCTAGCCGACTCATCCTAGTATGAATAAGTAGATCTTGGGTTATCTGTGGACTTTTTGATGAAGCAATGTTTCTTACTTCTTAGCTAGGATTGTAATTCTTGTAAGGGTTATGCTAAGCTAATCACTGATGTTTTCCAAATAATGTATCTTTTCCACTCCACCTTTGTTTCCATGGTTCTTGAAAGTACTTTCTTTAGAGTCACTAATTGTTAGCTGCCTCTGTTGTAAGGAAAGGCGTGTAAACAAACAGTTTTTTTTTATATATTTTTTATCAAACAATGAGTATGTCAAGTGATATTTGCTAGCATAGTATTTGTGGTTATAAAGCTTCCTGTCCGATTCTGATTTTGTTGTTAAAAATCTGGCTTTTGCAGGCTTATGATCAACACTTAAATATGATTCTTGGTGATGTTGAAGAAATTGTTACATCTGTGGAAATTGATGATGAAACTTATGAAGAGATTGTCCGGGTATGTAGCTCACACTCTGTTGTCTTTTTCACTAGTTTATATAAAACAAAAGATTTTGTAAATCAATTTAACTTGGAGTGCTGTTTTCCTAGAGGACTAAATTGCATAAATAATAATAAAAAAATGCATAACTTTGGGGTAGAGCTGCTGTAGTGACTGTACCCTAAGATAGGTCCAGAGGTAACAATGTTTACCACTTATGTGGATGCTCAGTTAGATATGAATGTTTCTGCATTACCACTGTGGACATACGAAAATTTGGAAAACATCTGTCTATGGAAATTTATGCTAACATGATCACGTCTGCTCCTGAATGCGTTGTGTTTTGTTCTGTCTTTCATTTATCTCATCGTTAAAAGATACTAAACTGAAGTTAGTATGGGTTATGTAAATATCATGCCTTTTTTCCCTAAGATCAAAGTGTAACTTATATTTGGTATGTTTGGTTTCTCCTTTTTCAATTAATAACCAAAGAAATTGCTTTTAGCATTGGCATCATCAGTGAAAATGGGTTCTTGTTTAGTCTTGGCCGTCGTTGCTTTGATCTTGTATTACATTTTTGGCCGACAACCATTTTTTTTCTTTTTCCAATGCAGACTACAAAGCGGATGGTTCCCTTTCTCTTTGTCAGAGGAGACGGTGTCATCCTTGTTTCACCTCCTCTAAGAACAGCTTGAGTTAGTTACTTGTATTGGGAAATCAATTGTTGTGACGTTTACCAAATCTATCTTATGTTATTCCGCTTTTAGATTTCTGAATGAACGAGATTTCTTGAATCCCGAGCTACCAAGGATCAGAATTTTGGGGCTCTTAGATGGAACTCTTATCTATGGCTTGCTAGGTAATTTTGGGGCTGTAATATTGCTTCACGAAATGTTTTCTTGAGGTCCAAGCATGTGTTTTTTTTTTTCTTTCGAAGCTTTGTTATCCGATTTTATACTTGACAACAAAGTGACGAACACAACACTTCGAACAAAACACTTCGCCATCCTTCTCTCGGTCTCCCCTTGGCAGCTCGGAGCCTCGAACCTGGTCTATGCTGCAACGGGGGCTGGCCTCCGCCCTTCTCTTTTTCTTTTCTGTTAATTTGATGGATTTCTTTAATTGTGTAGAGTTCGAAATCTGAGAAAATAAGGAAAGAAAGTAGAGCAGTTCTCCAGAATATAAGACGACAACCTTGTTAGAGTTGTAAGCATCAACAAATTATTGTACGCTCTCTTTACAAACTTCATCTAATAGAGGAGTTCGAATGGATGAACAATTATGTGATTTACTATGAGAGAACCAGAATTCCAAGTTTCATTCCTTTCCTTCAGCTGCATAGAGTGCCTTGATTTCCTCAACATCGTCGTAGCTGCCGAGGAAGATCGGAGAGCGCTGGTGTATCTTGGTCGGAACCAGGTCAAGGGCCTGTCAAGATGGATGTTAAAATCAATTAACAGTCAATTCAAAATCGACTCACAAATGAAAAGAAATTAATCCTGCCTTGGCTTGCAAGTAATGTTTAATGTTCTTCTGTTAACTATCAATCTTAACAACTAACAAGGTGAATCGTTATTTACAGATGTGATTTAAATTGACAGTCTAACAACATAACATATTCGACTAACAATTTTAGTAATAGATTGCTCGATTAACAATTCGGTTTGATAATTCTTCGAAGTTTTCTGCAGTTACGAGAAATAGTCTATATTGCACAAAGTATACTTTGTTGGCACAAAGCTTCATGACAGAGTGTGGAGCAGAGTTCTATAATTTCTGCCGGCGGTTGCCTATTCCAGCTACCCTCAGGGCCGACCCTGATTTCTGGCATGAATCAGCTTTATACACAGAAAACTAGCAAGCTATTTAACCATTTTCATTCAATATATTAACGAATAAGAAATGTGCGAGAGTCAATACCCGTTCCTTGCCAGTGAAGGACTGACCGCCTGCTTGTTCCAACAAGAACGACATCGGGAAGACTTCGTAGAGAACCCTAGTTAACACAAGTTAAACCCAACGCGTCACTTAAGTCCATAAACTTAAACCTGAAGCTACAGAACATGATACAAAGCTTCCATGACTGTTTCAAATGAAAATGAAAGCTGTAATTGTGCTTGACATACCGCAGTTTCCCGTTTGGGCTCTTCTTATCAGCAGGGTACAAAAAGATACCGCCATACAGCAATGTCCGATGAACATCAGCAACCATGCTGTTAACCATGACGATAAATCATAACTATCACTACTTACTGAACGAAACAGAACAGCATCATATGTCGAACACAAGAACGGGATGAAGGATCAACATTCAAACTCAAGAGAGGCAGATGGTTCATATAGAAAAACCAGATTAAATTTCTACGATGAGAATCCACGGTACCTTCCAATGTATCTTAGCGACTTCGGGGATGAACCATCTTCCGGGTACTTGCACTTTTGCACATACCTGAAGCCAAAAGGTCAGAAATTTGCAGAACATCAAAATAAGAACTATTAATTGAGGTTGACATACTTGGCCGTCGGGCCATCCCAATTTTTGGCATTCCCTTCATTCACTGAATAGATCTTTCCTTTCTTTGGAATCTGGGGAAAGAAGAAGATATGTACTGAACGTTGGACACTCCAAAGTAAGAAAAACAAATGCTAATTACAAAGATAACACATCTCATTTACTACATTCTCATCAAAACGACATATTCACTATATATATGCGCGCACAAATGCACACAAAAATTTTGGGACAATAGACGAGAATGTAGTACGTTCTCAAGTAGCACACGAATTATCATAGCAATATTCAGATATAAAAGAGGTTGAATTCCTTCTATGTGTTACAGCAAGAGAAATACTTGGATGTCTGGGTGAGTTAGTATGAACTCCCCGAGAGAAGGATCAAGGGTGAACCCATGAGCTCCAGTTCCAGTGCTTATCACCAACTGTAAAACCATTACATTCCCAAATAGTAAAAAGCAGTGTCTTGCAAATCTGGACTGCAGGCAACGAAAATCCACAAGAAGGGTGGTGTTTTGTATACCGTGCAAGAGCTTCCGTACATGCAGTAGCCTGCTGCAACCATATTCTTTCCAGGTTGCAAGACATCGTCAAGAGAAGGTTCACCATCTTTTACCACATAAATCCCAAAAATCTGATAAGACAAATGTTTCGCACCATAATACTGAGTTATTCTGGAACAAATGATTCAATTACATAGATTTTGTCAGTAGTCTTTTGATGCAATAAATAAATAAATAAGAAGAATGAGGGATTGTACCGTTCCAATGGAAACGCCGCAATCAATGTTAGACGAACCATCCAGTGGATCGAACACAACACAGTACCTGCTCCAGTACGAGTTCAAAGCATTGTTCAGACAGACAGCCTTCAGTTACACGTCTCAAAAACAAACATTCATTTGAACAAGCTCTAATAGCAGGCATAAAGCATAGACAATTACTTTCCACGCAATTTTGGCTCCACGAAAATCGCCTCTTCATCTTCTTCTGAAACAAGAATAGACTGCCACAAAACCCAAATTGTTAGCAATATCGGTCCTTCAAATCCATCTAACGCAAACATTAAAAAGGAAAAATTTGATGACTTACGGTTCTGCCACTGCTAACCAGAGCCTTAACAAAAACTTCATTTGAAAGAACATCCAGTTTCTTTTGCTCTTCACCCTATAACCGAAAAATCGAACAATTTCACGTTATAGAATAACCCCAATAGAGTATGTTCAATATAAACACATCAAATTCTTACCTGAACATTGGTCTCTCCAGCAAGCCCGATAAGTTTGGCCAGACCAGCCTGCCCAAGTCAAAAAATTCCAGTTTAAAATCCCCATTTCCACAGAGCCAGTTAATTCCCCAGAAACAGAGAAAAGCCATGCATGCAAAAGCTACAATACCAAGTTAAGAATGGAAAATATTTTCTATTGTATTCGAGCGATATTCCAATTTAATCTAAACTACAATAGCAAGATTCGAACTTGGGTGGAGAGCATGACTACACTGCTCTAATCAAATTGACCGCGTCATGGCAATGATTCGAAAACTTTCATTCCAAGAACAAATTAAATAAATATCAAGAACCAATTTGGCATTCAATATAATCTTCGAGGAAAATGATACAATAACAGAGAGAGAGACCTTGTTGACTGCAGAGCAGACAAACTTGCAGCCAAGAACAATATGATTGAGCAAGATAGTGAAGTCACCGCGAGACTCAGGGCGCTTGGACTGCTCATTCAGCACAAACCTCGTTATGGTCATCAAGTCCGTCTGATAAGCATCGGCTGCGTGATCCATTTTTTTCTCTGCTGTCGTTGCTATTCCTCCACCAAACGCACTGTCACTTAGAACCTCCAATAACAAATCCCCAAACAGCTGACCAAGGGCTAATTATATAGAGTTTGGTTATTCTCACTCTCCCTCCATCCGTTTTTTTAATGAAATTATGGATTACAAGTTTGTCTATTTATAAAATGAGGTGTAAGGACCTTAAAATATATAATAATAGTCATTTAGTATTATGATTTAGTTGTATTTTTTTATATTTAATTTGTAAGAAATTTTAGATCGATCCTCGTTAATAATAAATTTGAACTATATTATTACTAGTGAATTGTGAAGCTTTACCGGTTCCTGCTCAGAGGCGAATGGAAAACTATAAGGAAAAAACAGGAAGGAAAAATGTAAGGAGAAAAAAAGGGTTGGTTTGGATTGGATTGGATTGATTTGGATTAGAAGGTGGTGGTGGTGCTGGATTGAAGGGCTAATGGATTGGGGAAGGGAGGCTAATCCGGCACTAATGCAAGTTTCGGAAGACACGTGGATGGGTTGGGATGGGAGAGTGAGGTATGTGGTTGTCACTAAAGATAACGCCTATCGTCGTTTTCTTTCTGATTCGGCGGTTACCAGGTTTTTGTCTCTTCTTTCTCCATCATGGACGAAAGGGACGAGGTTGTCTTCATCTCAAGCTAACTATTCACACTTTTCTCAACAAGTTGCCTTTTTGCACGGAGGTACTATTCTTTATGCAATAAGTAAGTATGACATCTTCCTTCTTTTCTTATGCAATAAGTAAGTATGACATCTTCCTTCTTTTCTTTCTTTTTCTTTTATGCAGTAAGTGAGAGATTCTAGGTTTAATTAACGTCAAAAGTAAATTTGAACTATATTATTATGGTTAGTCATGTGTGAGGCTTAGTCTAATTCTCCACATATAGTTTAGATAATACCATTTGTTAAAAAAAATGTACCAAATATTCTAAATTAAAGTTCTAAAAGATGTTAGGCGCTAGTCTTGAGGTCGGCTGAGGCCTAGATAATTTTATCTATTTATAATAATCATAATTATTCTCGATCAATTTCACATTTTGAAACCATCGTATAATGTCATCTATACTATTGAAAGTATTATTAAACTCAATAAATAGAATTACTAGATTGCAAACCCTGAAACTCAAGTGAGAGGTAGGATATAATAGAAACGCATAGTTTGTAGAGAATAATAGAAGCGCATAGTTTGTAGAGAATAATAGAGTTTCACAACTTTATTGTTCTTTATTCAATAAATTTGGGATTTGAAATAGCTAAATATATGAAATTCAAGAAGAATAGGGGAATAGCTCTGCAAGTGCATGAGTGAAAGACGATATTTTTAATTAAAAGTGAATGATAGGTTTTAATTTAATGTCATTGGTTTGTGATAAATGACCATTTGAAATATTAAACTTAATTTTGGGGTGGGATTTGGATGAAAAGATAGATAAATGATTATATTTGTGTTAAATGTTGAGAAGGGTTACAAAGCAATAGATATAGGTGTAATACTAATCTTGTTTTTTCAATACTAATCTTGTTTTTTCAAGTCAGGGTAGGCCTAGGACTACCCTATTTCTCATGTGCCTCTGCCAGTGCGTATAAATAAGTCCCTTGTTGTACTAAAAAAATACATAATTGTGTCGGGTTTACATAAAATTACAAAATAAAATGATATATATGTTATAGAGTATTAAAACATATTGAAAACATGGGAAACAAGCATATGAGTGTTTTGTCTAAGTGAGAGTCACAACGTAAGCGAGTGCCTAATTGATTATAGGCGGAGATGGACACCTAGGGGGATAGGCATGCGCCTAAGCAAGCCTAGATGCTTTTTATTAGTTTTCAAATGCCTAGGGATAATGGTGGTAGTGGTTAGCCGCCTAATGCTTAGGTGGGGATCTAGGCAAAGCTAGGTAGAAATTTTCAGAGTGTCTAAATTGTTTATATTTTATGTTACTCTAAAAATTTAATTATGCAGAAAATTAACTAAATTAGATGCAATAACCATTCGATTAATGTTGTAAAATATTAATGTTTAATAAAAGAATATTGTTGAAATATCAAGACTGTAACAACATTGTGTAATTCACCAAAAAAATCTGGCGATCTTCTCCTCCACATGTTAGTCTTCCATTTTTGCAAACATGATTCATTTATTTATAATATATCATTAGATGATTAACAGATTTCAAATTTGACTAATTTTTAATCGAGTGGTTCATAAAAGGTGACTTAAAATACAAATGGTTCATATCATCGTACAACAATAAAAAGTAGGAAAAAGATCCGGAAGAGACAGAAGGAAGAGGGAACGCGCAAGCATTACATGTCTGGAGCCTTGACTGTAGACCTGTAAACGGGTCGGGTTTATCGGGTTTGGGTCGGGTTGAACTCGACCCGTTGAGTTAACGGGTCACCCAAACCCGACCCGTTAACAATTTTTTTTTTGCATAGAGTTTATTTTTTATTGTTAAGACTTTATTAAAATTACTAAAACATCATCAACTAACGGGTGCTAATGGGTCTAATGGGTTGACCCAAAGTGACCCATTATTTAACGGGTTGTTAACGGGTTCACCCATTAGCAACCCGACCCGTTAAGCATCCACCCAAATACTAATATTAACGGGTCGGGTCGAGTCAGATTAATGGGTCGGGTCAAAAATGCCACCTCTACCTAACTGAACTATATGTCATTTTGGGAAAAGTGTCGTTCTCTCTCCGTGAGAGCCCTTCCCTCTCTGTGAGGGTTGTTCTCACCTTTCTGTGTGAGTGTTTCCCGATCTGCAATTCTCTGGTGCCGCCGATCCTAGCTCCGGCTGGGATCGGTGGGTTTTCTTTTGTTTCTTTCTCCCTCTCTTTCTCCTCTTCTGTCCGCTGTTTCCTTCCCTGGGTTTGATGGCCGATCTGCAATTTTCTCTCCCTTCTGCTGTCTCTCCTCTCTTTGCATCCAACATCCCAGCTTCCGTCACTCTTTACCGCGATTTGCTGCGGTGTTTCGAGTTGGTGTGCGTTGATCTGGTACTGGCATTGGGTCGGGTGTTCCTTGCACCCCCACCTTCTCTTTGCTGTCTGCCCTTGTTGGCAATGTTGTTCGTGGTCTGCCATGAACTTCTTTCTCTTGGCTGCAGGTTCTCTGGGGTCTGTAGCTGTGCTGGGTGTGAAGTTTGGAATTGGCTGCTTGTGTTGGTGAGGCGTGGCTTTGTTTGGGGACCGAATTTGACTGGATCGACATGCACGGCTGCTTTTTTGGTGGTTGTAGCGGTGGTTTGGAAGTTGGTGCAGCGGTGGTTTGGCGGTTGTTGCTGCGGTTCTGGTTGTTTTTGTGTGTTTCTTGTGTTGGGCTCAACTTTTGGTTGGGCCTCTGTTAGTGGTTTGTGTTTTTCGTTCCTAAGCCTCTGTGTTGTACATGTTGGGCCTCTGTGTTGTAGTGTTTATTTTGTTTGTTGGTGGTTTGTATGTATCCTTTGCTCCAAAAAAAAACAAAAAACTATATGTCCTTTTGTGTTAATTTACTACAGAGTACTATCAAACTGACTAAATGATAGGTGATCTTATAAGAAAGTTAATTAACAATAATTGGGTAAATTTTAGGGGTTTTTTTTTAATGAAAATTTTCTCAAAAAACAAAAATTTAGTCAAAAACACCTAATGATTCACTTTTTAACCTTTACGTATAGAAAAAACAACAGCCTTAACAGGGGTGGGGGAGTGGGCTGAGCCTCATAATGGGCAACTAAAATAATGTTGTTCAAATTTACTTTGACAATAATCGAATCTAAGATCTCTTACTTACAAGTAAAAATGAATACTACTAGACCGTAGTACTAATGATGGGTTTGGATAAATTTTAAAACTAATGTAGCTCTTTTCATTAATTTTCCACAAATTATAATGGAAAATAATTTCTAGACATAATTTTTCACTTCTTCACACACTTTTATCTCACCATTAGATTAAACAAATCAAAACAAAATTATTGACCAAATTTAACAAAAGCATAAATTAAACAAAAATGCTATACACATTTGTACCTCATCTTTATTAGATATGAAACCCGCATTTGTTGATAATCCTTCTTCTATTAGAGATATGATATGGTATAAAAAAAAAATGAGGGTGTGCTATCCACACACTATTTTTTATTTCTCACACATCTTTTGTTAATTTATGTTTGTTGGTCTTTTTTATTTCATCCGATTTGACGGTCAAAAATTAGAATGGTGTGTGAGAAATAAAAAGAGGTGTGTGGATATCATAGAGATGGATTGTATGCCCTCCCCTTCCCATACCATCCCCATGCCCTGCTGTTTTGTGCAGTCACGGTTAAGTCACGTCAGTATTTTATATTAATTTTTTTAATAGAGATAATAAGACAAAAAGCAAAATGAATATAAAATGTTAACGTGACTTAAATGTGGCCGCACAAACATGAAGGCATGAGGAGGTTTGGTCAGGAGGATCCTCACCTTGGGCTTAAGAGGGATCCAATTCCACCCCCCTTAATGTGGTTAGTAGTAGAGCATTTACACCGGAACCAAGACAAGTAGGAGTAGGTACCTCATATAGGAGAAATTTTTAGTTGTGACGGGAACACGGATGATACACCACGTGTTTTTATGTATGTAGTGAAAAATTTAAAATTTAAAATTATTAACCTTTTAACATACATATCTCATCATTTATATAGGAACACGTAGTATACCACCTCGTGTGACGATCTCTCCTCGTATAGAGAGAGAGAAAGAGTGGATGGGTTGCCTGCGAGGGGAGTGAGAGAGAGAGATCACACGATTCACACCCGACAAAGTTGAAGTAATCAACTTAGAAGATGACAATGCAGCTCGAGGTAAAATTGCTCCCAATTTCAGCATGCATTTCTTTCTGGTTGGGCTCAAAGCTCAAATCTTTTTAGGGTTTACAGTAGACCTGGCATTCGTGTCGTGTTTCTCGTGTTCGTGTCGTTTTCGTGTCATACCCGATAGCTTAACGGGTCGTGTCGTGTAACACCCGTTAAAATAAACGGGTAATATGACCCAACCCGAAATCGACCCGTTAATATTATCAGGTAATATGACCCGACCCGTTACCGGTTAAGAAAAATATTTTTTAAATCAATAAATAATGAAAATGAAAAACATAATTTGACCCTAAAAAATGTAAAACATAATACTAAATTAGTATATACATATCATATTGTCACATAAATACTAATTCAAAACATTAATAAATAAATAAATAAATAAAACATTTTTCTTTCAAGTTTACATACCCCAAAATAAGAGTCTAATGAAAAAACATTAGTGCATACTACAAAATAAAAATGTTCAAAGATATGCAAAATGAAGAGAGTTATACTTAATGAAAGTATAAATAAACTCGTAAGTGTTAGTTAATCTATCGTTTTGATGGGATACGAATTCTCCGAAACTAATTTCAACGATCACAACCTTCAAACTTGTTTGTATATGTTTCAAGATCACATCAGCAAAAAATCACAAAAAACAAACATTCAGAGATCAAGTAACGGGACAAAGCTTTTCGACGGTTATAAACAAAAAATCACGATTTAACGGTTATTTTAACTCCGATTTTGATGATTTTTTACAGATACACTCCTTGACCCTATATGAATACAATGAATGAATTCGATCTTCAATTTAAAATATTTACACAAGTGGATACCACAAAATCTTATGTTATACTTAATGAAAGTATAAATAAACTCTTAAGTGTTAGTCAATCTATCGTTTTGATGGGATACGAATTCTCCGAAACTAATTTCAACGATCACAACCGTCAAACTTGTTCGTATATGTTTCGAGATCACAGCAGCAAAAAATCACAAAAAACAAACATTCAGAGATCAAGTAACGGGACAAAGCTTTTCGACGGTTGTAAACAAAAAATCACGATTTAACGGTTATTTTAACTCCGATTTTGATGATTTTTTACAGATACACTCCTTGACCCTATATGAATACAATGAATGAATTCGATCTTCAATTTAAAATATTTACACAAGTGGATACCACAAAATCTTATGTTATACTTAATGAAAGTATAAATAAACTCTTAAGTGTTAGTCAATCTATCGTTTTGATGGGATACGAATTCTCCGAAACTAATTTCAACGATCACAACCGTCAACCTTGTTCGTATATGTTTCGAGATCACATCAGCAAAAAATCACAAAAAACAAACATTCAGAGATCTAAGTACGGGACAAAGCTTTTCGACGGTTGTAAACAAAAAATCACGATTTAACGGTTATTTTAACTCCGATTTCGATGATTTTTTACAGATACACTCCTTGACCCTATATGAATACAATGAATGAATTCGATCTTCAATTTAAAATATTTACACAAGTGGATACCACAAAATCTTATGTTATACTTAATGAAAGTATAAATAAACTCTTAAGTGTTAGTCAATCTATTGTTTTGATGGGATACGAATTATCCGAAACTAATTTCAACAATCACAACCGTCAAACTTGTTCGTATATGTTTCGAGATCACATCAGCAAAAAATCACAAAAAACAAACATTCAGAGATCAAGTAACGGGACAAAGCTTTTCGACGGTTGTAAACAAAATATCACGATTTAACGGTTATTTTAACTCCGATTTTGATGATTTTTTACAGATACACTCCTTGACCCTATATGAATACAATGAATGAATTCGATCTTCAATTTAAAATATTTACACAAGTGGATACCACAAAATCTTATGTTATACTTAATGAAAGTATAAATAAACTCTTAAGTGTTAGTCAATCTATCGTTTTGATGGGATACGAATTCTCCGAAACTAATTTCAACGATCACAATCGTCAAACTTGTTCGTACATGTTTCGAGATCACATCAGCAAAAAATCACAAAAAACAAACATTCAAAGATCTAAGTACGGGACAAAGCTTTTCGACGGTTGTAAACAAAAAATCACGATTTAACGGTTATTTTAACTCCGATTTCGATGATTTTTTACAGATACACTCCTTGACCCTATATGAATACAATCAATGAATTCGATCTTCAATTTAAAATATTTACACAAGTGGATACCACAAAATCTTATGTTATACTTAATGAAAGTATAAATAAACTCTTAAGTGTTAGTCAATCTATTGTTTTGATGGGATACGAATTATCCGAAACTAATTTCAACAATCACAACCGTCAAACTTGTTCGTATATGTTTCGAGATCACATCAGCAAAAAATCACAAAAAACAAACATTCAGAGATCAAGTAACGGGACAAAGCTTTTCGACGGTTGTAAACAAAATATCACGATTTAACGGTTATTTTAACTCCGATTTTGATGATTTTTTTACAGATAGACTCCTTGACCCTATATGAATACAATGAATGAATTCGATCTTCAATTTAAAATATTTACACAAGTGGATACCACAAAATCTTATGTTATACTTAATGAAAGTATAAATAAACTCTTAAGTGTTAGTCAATCTATCGTTTTGATAGGATACGAATTATCCGAAACTAATTTCAACGATCACAACCGTCAAACCTGTTTGTATATGTTTCGAGATCACATCAGCAAAAAATCACAAAAAACAAACATTCAGAGATCAAGTAACGGGACAAAGCTTTTCGACGGTTGTAAACAAAATATCACGATTTAACGGTTATTTTAACTCCGATTTTGATGATTTTTTACAGATACACTCCTTGACCCTATATGAATACAATGAATAAATTCGATCTTCAATTTAAAATATTTACACAAGTGGATACCACAAAATCTTATGTTATACTTAATGAAAGTATAAATAAACTCTTAAGTGTTAGTCAATCTATCGTTTTGATGGGATACGAATTATCTGAAACTAATTTCAACGATCACAACCGTCAAACTTGTTCGTATATGTTTCGAGATCACATCAGCAAAAAATCACAAAAAATAAACATTCAGAGATCAAGTAACGGGACAAAGTTTTTCGACGGTTCTAAACAAAAAATCACGATTTAACGGTTATTTTAACTCCGATTTTGATGATTTTTTACAGATACACTCCTTGACCCTATATGAATACAATGAATGAATTCGATCTTCAATTTAAAATATTTATACTAGTAGATGTGGATATCACAAAATTTTATGTTATATACTTAATAAAAGTATTATTTTCGGGTGTAGATGTAATACTTAAACGACAAATGTTTTAATGTTTTGAAGTAATATTTATGTGGCAATGTGTGGTATGTGCAATTTTTTTTTAAAAATCTTATTAATTTTTCACTTCTACAATATTATTAATTTTGCACTAAAAAAACATTATTCATGAGATTTGGAGGGTTTTAAAAAGGGAGCTTTAATGAAAAGGGCTTGAGTTAAGTTTAATTTAACCAAAAACCACCTTATACTATTATTTAACCAAAAGGGCTTCATATTTAATCATAAGGACAAAAACAATCTATATTAAGCTCCACAAACATTGAATACACGTGGGCTGAAATAAAAGCCCAAAACAAAATATTATTTGTGACGACCCGTCCCGACGTACTAATTATTTAGAAGGTGGAATGACGGAATTACCCCTTCGGGGAATTTAACACGTGTGTTTGTGTGTGTGTGTATTGGACCACACACATTATTTTTCACACCCCCCACCGACACCCTACACTGTCTCTCTCTCTCCCCTCAGACTCTCTCTCTCTCCTCTCTCACTGATCTCACTCTCTCTCCCTCGCCAAAACCGTACGGACTCGCCCAAAAGCACCCAAAACCTCACAGATCGAAGGAACAAACTACATATTCACACTCCTGAGGCTCCTACGAGTACGTTGACACCCATTTCAGGTGAGGTTTCGCTCGTTTTCACGTCGTTCTCACGATGTACGATTTTGGCACTGTTCATGAACTTTTCATACGTTGTGTTTTAGGCAAAACTAAGCTCACCACGAGTCTTAGAAGGTCCCAAGGAGGCTCGGAGACGTTCGTTTGCTAGGCGTTGACGTCGGGATCGTCGAGAACCGAGGTGGCCGGTTTTGGAGAATTTCCCGACGAGATTCTCGTTGGTTTTCGAAGTTTTTGAAGGTATAGACTTATTCTACACTTAATTTAGAGCACGTAGGAAGAAAAATGAGAGAAAATGGTGAAGAAATGGCCGAGAAAAATGGAGTTGCAGGTTTTTCGGCGACGGTGGCCGGCGCCGGCGGAGCTCCGGCGAACTCGAGGAAGAAGGCGCGTGGCGCGTACGCGCCTGCGCGTGGGGGGCGCGTAGCCCCGTGTCTGTTCTAGCGCGTGAGGGCGCGTGGGGTCTCCAAAAATTTTTCTAAAAATTTCTCGACGTCCGTGAAGTCGAGTAGGTCGATGTGGTATATTCGTATGCCAAGAATGAGCTATGTATGAGAAGTTATTTCCGTAATCGTGTGTATGTGCTTAAATAATGTAATTATAGTGATTTCTCATATAGGTGAGACATACACCGAGGACGAGCGTAGCCAGGCTAGACGCGGGGGCTACGACCCGGCGACCTATCAGTGAGTGGGCAGTTTTTACCGTATTTCCTATATTTTAATATTATTTTTCCCAGAAAGAAATAAATGAACGTTTATGAGAATTTAATGCCATGCAAAGTATTCATATATTATTTTTAATGCATTAATGATTGCATATTCGCATGTTGGTGCGGCGGACGCACAGGTAAGTGCCAGGTGAGGGCATGCATTAATGAGAATCGATAAACTAACAGTGATGAGATTGATGAGATGATTATGAGATATATGTGCAGCCGAGGGCTGAGATGATTATGAGATATATGTGCAGCCGAGGGCTGAGATGATTATGAGTTATATATATATATATATATATATATATATATATATATATATATATATATATATATATATATATATATATATATGCAGCCGAGAGCTGAGATGATTATGAGATTTATATGCAGCCGAGGGCTGAGATGATTATCTGACATTTAATCACATCAATAGTTTATGATTGAGTTTCTGTTTTGAATACTTTGGCATGACATACATACTCTTTTCAGCATGATTTTGAGAACCTACGTACATTGAGTATATATTTTGATTCTGGGAAATTATACAGGTTTTACGGTGAGGGGCTATATGATTTGAGTAAAGAATGGTTTTGAAAAAGGAATTGTTTTACTGACCCACTCAGTTTGTTTTTCGCCCCTCCAGGTTCTAGGTAGCGAGAGTTACGAGTTTGGCACTTCGAGGACCCCCGGCTTTCTGACAACTTTATTCATATGTATGGCACTGAGGGTGTAATTAAACCCTTATTATTTATGCTTGACTGCAGTTGAACTTAGAACGCTCTGATTATGTATAAGTATCTTTTTATGCATCTAGTACACTATCGTATCTAGGCTGCTAGTGGTTTTGTTTTTAATTAGTTCGTTCTTAGTTTTCGATCCTAGCTTCCGCACAGTGCACATGGCTACGTCACACTCACGTGACGGCCAGGAGGCTCCATTCTCGGGTGCGGGCGTGTCATTTTTCCTACACTACCCCTAACGGAAACCTCATGATGTCTGCTAATTCGGTTAAAAATAAAACTTTTCTTTATTTACAAACATGCCATTCTGTCAGCCAATTACTTATGTCTTCCTGTTATGATTTTTTTGCTGTTGGTTTTTTCTTTTTATTTTTTTTCTTGTCGTCGTTTTCTTGTCGTCGTCCCCTCTTCCTCTTGAAGGGACGTCTATTGTATAGGCTTGAGAAACCCAATCAATTCCAACTTTCTTTTATTATTTACATATGTTATATATATAGGGGTATGCTATCCACACATTCCATTTTACTTTTCACACACTCTTTGATAATGTCCGTTGATCTTCTTCAATTCATCCGATCAGACGGCCGAAAATTAAAAGGAAGCTTTAATTAAAAATACTTTTTCAAACTTTTTATTAACCAAAAACCATTTACTAACTTTATTTAATAAAAATGACTTAAACTTAATGAAAAAGGACAAAAACTAGAAAGAACAACCAAAACAAGAAAACCTCACGTGCAAAATAAGAAATTCATTTTCCATCCATGCCCCTGCCTTCCGTCAGCCCACTTTTGTTAGAATTAAACTTTCATTTATTTACAAATATGCCTTTACCTCATTTATTTACAAATATGCCATTTTCTAGAGAATTCGTCAAAAAAAAAAACTTTTTGTCAGTCGATACCAATTAACCCCCAAATAATTAATTATCTCCAATTCCTCACCTCGCATCCCATCAAATAAATTAAAAAATAAATAAATTTCACAAATCACTACAAAATAATGAACTTTAGATTCGAAAATGACATAATTTCCTCGAGTGTATCACCAAACTTCTACACAAATCACTACAAAATAATGAAGGTTAAGGGAAGATTTCTTGGATCAGTGAAACTTAAAGTGCGAGACTCATATCAACGTTTATGATTATGTTTTTTTTTTTTTTTGGAAAGTAGTTTATGATTATGTTTGGTCTGAATTATGTTTGGAAGTCTCATGCAATTGCCTTGGATCTATCTTATTATAAAATTGAACTCATGTGTGTGTCGTTTGAGAAATAATCAGTGTTTAGTTTACGAAACAGTGATAGTACTAGTGTTCCGTTTAATAAATAGTCAGTGTTTAGTTTACGAAACAGTGATAGTATTAGTGTTCGTTTGATAAATAGTCAATATTTAGTTTACGAAACAGTGATAGTACTAGTGTTCCGTTTGAGAAATAATCAGTGTTTAGTTTACGAAACAGTGATAGTACCAGTGTTCCGTTTGAGAAATAATCAGTGTTTAGTTTACGAAACAGTGATAGTACTAGTGTTCGTTTGATAAATAGTCAATATTTAGTTTACGAAACAGTGATAGTACGAGTGTTCCGTTTAAGAAATACTTAGTGTTTAGTTTACGAAACAGTTATAGTACTAGTGTTCCGTTTAAAAAATAGTCAGTGTTTAGTTTACGAAACAGTGATAGTGTTCCGTTTGAGAAATAATCAGTGTTTAGTTTACGAAACAGTGATAGTACTAGTGTTCCGTTTAAGAAATAGTTAGTGTTTAGTTTACGAAACAGATGTAGTACTAGTGTTCGTTTGATAAATAGTCAATATTTAGTTTACGAAACAGTGATAGTACTAGTGTTCCGTTTAAGAAATAATCTGTGTTTAGTTTATGAAACAGTAATAATACTAGTGTTCCGTTTAAGAAATAGTCAGTGTTTCATCTCATTCTATCAAATTCACCAAAGTAATAAAGATAAATAATAAATTTACTTACATCCACTTAGGCCCCCGCGTAGGCCTCCCCGGCCTAGGCTTTAGGCCTAGTCCGCCACCCGACTAGCGCCCGAAAGTCATTTACAACCTTGAGAAATAGTGTATTTTCTTCAGTTTCATAAATAGTGTGTAATTTTGCGATAGTTCCAGCAATAGTGTGCATTATTTTTTGTTCAAATTCAGAATCAGTGTGAGTTATTTTGTTCTAGTTCAAAAAATAGTGTTTATTTTGTTACTTTCATAAATAGTGTGAGTTTTTTTTATCACTTTTAGAAATAGTTTAGGTTATTATGTTGTAGTTTTAGAAATAGTCAATGTTTAGTTTACGAAACAATGATATTACTAGTGTTCCGTTTAAGAAATAGTCAATGTTTAGTTTACGAAACAATGATAGTACTAGTGTTCTGTTTAAGAAATAGTCAGTGTTTAGTTTACGAAACAGGCATAGTACTAGTGTTCATTTGATAAATAGTCAATGTTTAGTTTACGAAACAGTGATAGTACAATGTTTAGTTTACGAAACAATGATAGTACTAGTGTTCCATTTAAGAAATAGTCAGCGTTTAGTTTACGAAACAGTGATAGTACTAGCGTTCGTTTGATAAATAGTCAATGTTTGGTTTACGAAACAGTGATAGTACAATATTTAGTTTACGAAACAGTGATAGTACAATGTTTAGTTTACGAAACAATGATAGTACTAGTGTTCCGTTTAAGAAATAGTCAGCGTTTAGTTTACGAACACTTTTAGTAATACTATTTCTTAAACTTAACACAAACTATTTCTTAAATTAACACGGTTACTATCACTATTTCATAAACTGAACACAAACTATTTCTTAAATTGAATACAGTTACTAACACTATTTCTTTAACTTAACAATGACTATTTCTTAAACTGACAAAGGTACAATCACTATTTTGTAAACTGAACACTGACTATTTTTTAAATTGAACATGATTACTAACACTATTTCTTAAACTGGCACGGGTATTATCACTATTTCTTAAACTTAACACTGACTATTTCTTAAACTGAGACGTGTACTATCACTATTTCCTTATTTCGTAAACTAAGCACTGACTATTTCTTAAACTGAACACGGGTACTATCAGTATTTCTTAAACTTAATACTAGTAATATCATTATTTCTTAAATTTAAGACTGACTATTTCTTAATTTGAATACGGTTACTAACACTATTTCTTAAACTTAACAATGACTATTTCTTAAACTGACAAGGGTACAATCACTATTTCGTAAACTGAACACTGACTATTTCTTAAATTGAACACGGTTACTAAAACTATTTCTTAAACTGACACGGGTATTATTACTATTTCTTAAATTTAACACTGACTATTTCTTAAACTGACACGTGTAGTATCACTATTTCCGTATTTCGTAAATTAAACACTGAATATTGTCTTAAACTGAACACAGGTACGACCACTATTTCTTCAACTTAATACTAGTAATATCATTATTTCTTAAATTTAAGAGTGACTATTTCTTAACCTAACACAGGTACTAACACTATTTCTTAACTTAACATGGGTATTATTACTATTTCTTAAACTAAACACTAATTATTTCTTGAACTGAACATGGGTATTATCACTATTTCTTAAATACTTCTTACCTTTTTTTTTTGCTAAAAAAATTATAATGAGAATCTCGACAACAATTTAATTGAAGTTAAAACACATCGTTGAATATGATAAATGTAAACTTTCTCACATTATGAAAAATGACAATTATAAATGTATCATCAACAAAATTAACTAATTAATTATTTTCTCAACAATGTGAGTTTGAATGTGTATAGAAAGAAAAAAAAACCAAAGCCATTGCGCATCGTAATGAATTGGTTACATTGTGTGCATAACACTGAAGAACTCTTCTTCTTTGCATGTTTTGTTGCAGAAGATAAAAGAAATTTAAAAAATATGGGGATCAATCGTTTTCTTCGATCCAATCTCAGAACCCAGGTATCAAATCTTAAATCCCAAACACCCATTTGGTTTTTTTGGGATTACATCTTCCTGTGTGTGTTTTCTGATTGACAAAGACAGAAGAACAATAGAATATTACAAGCAACTACATCATATCGAATCAAAACTCTGTTTTAACTTCTTCCGACTTCTTAATGTCATCCCAAAAACCAAAATTGCACTCTTCATCTGAGGATCGGTAAGAGATTTGAACAAACATCCCGTATCTTAGCTATGGGGCCAAAAAGAGAGCAGTTATTAGTAATTAACAAGAATTGAAGAATTGAAAATGATTTCCGATCTCTTTGTTCCTTCGCCGGACCTTCTTGCCCATTTCTCTGAGATCGTTGTCGACTATCAGCAGTTGGTTCCGTCTCGTCAGCTTTGCATCCTCTTCTCCCTCCGATTATTCTGTCACCATCTTCTCTTCTTCTATGCTTGATTCTTTGAACAGGAACAAGAAGAAAAAGAACCTAATTTGATCAAGTTCCAAAAGCCCAAAAATCCCTAGCTGGATAACAGAAAGCAATCAAATCAAAACTCAGTTCTTGACTAAACTAACGGAAAACAAAAATAACATAACCCAAAAACGTCAGGGGCAAAATAGAGAAATTAGTACGTTTTTTTGGTTGGGCCATTTTAATTGAACTTGTTTAATATTGAGTTTTGTACTAACCATTAAATAAAGTTATAGGATGGTTTTTCATTAAAACTTAAAGTTTTCAAACCCTTTTCATTAGTTTTCCTTTTTAAAAATCTAAACGACCATGTAACGATTGTCTAAGGGTAGAGGATGCAATCATGAGCATTTATATAGGGGTGTGCTATCCACACACCCCATTTTACTTCTTACACACCCCTTGTTAATTTCTATTTGTTGATTTTCTTCAATTCATTCGATCCGACGGTCGAAAATTAGAAGGGTGTGTGAAAAGTAAAATTGGGTGTGTGAATATCACACCCCTTTATATATGCTTTCACATTTTTCAGACTTATACATTAATGATTATGAATTTTATTTATTTTGAACTACCTTAAAAATACTTGAGGGTTTGTATAGCTTTAAAAATTCATGTACGCACCTTTAAAGCGTAGAGGATGCGATTAAGAGTGCTTGCATATTTTTTTCACATTTTTTGCACTTGTAAATTAATTATTTTAAATATTTAAATGTATTTGGTATTTTTTAAATTACTTGATGTTTTTATTTTTAATGTGTTTTATAATTTTTTAATCTCATTCTTTGCTCATAATATTTTATAAAATAAATAAATAAAACTTAAATTTTTAAAATTTATTTAGAATAATAATACAATAATAATTAATGAACAAAATATATATATCCACTATATTTATTGTATTTTATAGTAAGGTTTTTTTAGTAATTAAAAAAAATTAAAATCATCAAAATAACTTTTTCCTTTTCGTGTCAAAACAGGTTACCCGCATGTCACTCTCGTGTAAACCTGTTAAGGACCCGTTATTAACAGGTTCTTAACGGGTTACCCGATAATGACCCGATTAGTTATCGTGTCGACCCGAAACCCGTTACTTTCGTGTCGTTTTCGTGTCGTGTCATCGTGTCGTGTCAGAAACTGCCAGATCTAGTTTACAGGTTAGATTTTTTCTGTTAGGGTTTACATGAAGGGCCAGAGTGATGTATTTGCTGACTGCAACTATAATTTCTCGTAAAGAATTTCAGTTTGGATTTTTGCTTTTTTGTTTTCGTTTTTTATATGATAAAATTTGTAAATAAAAACTAAGTTCATTGCTCTGTTTGATTGCTGAATTATATGAGGGATTGTAACTGAAATTTTTTGTCTTATTTTATTGTAATTCATGCTTTGGTTTCAGAAAATGTGTTGTTATCCACATACCTTTTTTTATCACCCATGCAACACTGTTAATTTCTGTCATTTAATCTTATTTAATTCATTGAATTCCTAGTCCAAAAGTTAAAAATAATGTGTGGAAGGTAAATAGGGGTGTGAAGATAGCACCATCCCTTCGACAAATGAGTGAAATTTTTAGGCCTTTTTGTGTGATTATGCCTTGCTATCTGAAAAAAGGCTGAAACTTTTTGGCTTTATGTAAAGTTAGCTTTGTTTACATGAAAAGGACCTAAACTTCTGGGTTTTTTTTGTAAGATTATGCTGTGTTTTTTCTGAGAAAAGACTGAAAGTTTTGGGCTTTACGTAATATTATGCTTTGTTATGTTAAAAAGGACTTAAATATCTCGGCTTTTTTTCTAAGATTATGCATTGCTTGCTGAAAACGACCGAGAATCTTGGCCTGGAATTCGATGCCAGATAAGAAGAAAACACGTAAGAAAGCGGAGGGATCGAATGCGGATCAAGTTGGTTCCTTCACTAAAGTGGCTCAAAATATTCAAGATGTAAGCATTCCTTTTTTTATTTATTTATATTTATTCCTCTTCATTAATCTCTGGTTTGTTTGTAGTTAGTTAATGTGACTTGTTTGATCTGAATATGTTGTCAGGAAAATATGATGCTAATGCAACTTTATTCCACCACCAGGAGTGAAAAGGTTGTCTTTTTATCAAACTGTTTTGTTTAAACTGTTTTGTTTTTTGATGATTTAGTTTGTTTAATTACTTCGTTATATTATCTTCTGAATGCGCTGACAGAATGCCGAGATGCTGGTTAAACTTTTGGAAGACAGCGCGTATCCTTTTCTTTTGTGATCTATTTGGTAATTTTTCTTTTTCGTTTTCGTCTATCATTTCTACCGTTTGGGGGACTTAATTCAGTTGCGAAGTAAATCTCTGAACAACATTGTTGAGTTGGAAAGAATCAGAGAGGAGAACAAGGTGCATCTTAAGGAGGAAAGGGTAAGTTCAACTGACGAAATCACAAATGCGTAGGCTTTCGCTTTTTTATATTCAAACGGAGGATGTAAACGTGTATTATTAAACTGGACGTTGTTTGATGTGTACATCTGTTCATTCATACAGGCTGTGGAGGCCAAGAAGCCAGAGACTCGGAAGAAGGACGTAGAGAGGAAGCCAAGAAGCCAGCCAGAAACTCAGAAGAAGGACGTACAGAAGAAGAAGAAGCCGGAAGTTGTAAACAAGAACGGAAGAGAGGAAGCCGGCTCCTCCAGACCTGGTAATTAACTTGACATTCCTAACGTTTGAGATTTTGGCATCTTCGTTCTACTGTACCAACATTCCTTTTGACATTTGGTAAATGCCTACAGCTTTGCATCCTGCTGCTGATGAAAGAGACCGAGCTGCAGAGGAGGCTCGCAAGGAGACAATTCCCTGCGCTCGCTGTGATGGCCCGAACACAACGTTTCTTTGCTTCAATCATGGGGATCTCAGGAAAGACAAACGTAAGTGCCATGATTGTAACAGAGCGTGGGTTGTAGGTGCAAAATTGAGATGATATTAATAGGATTGGGACAGTACGGTAGTACTAAGATGCCAACAAAATCTCGAACGTGAGGAATGTCAAGAAGCTATTGACTGTTAAGGACAAGGTTCACTATATAAGCTATGTAGGTAGTTTCGAACTTTTATAGGCAAAACTGTAAAAATGGGAAATAAAAAAGAAGCTTATAGCTTTTAACCTTGCAACAAGGTTCAGGAGAAGGGATTACATATGTAACACATTAAGACCAGGAAAACTTGCTACTGTATAACAGCAGTAATGCAGTAAAAATCATTACAATAATTTCGACGACGAGACAGACTCGATGTTTGTTTATTGAGGTCCTCCCCAGGAACTGATAACCTCCTCTACTCCACAACAAAGGTGATTATATAAATGAATTTTACAATTTGGATAGACAATAAACTTGCACAAGATCTTTTTCCCCCTCCCTTCAATATGTTGACGAATCAAAGATCGAATTGATTGCTGAAGCTGCGGCATGTACAGAGGACGCCATCGACACCGTCCACGTATTGAGACTGACGAAAACATTAGATGAACACTCTTCGTATCTTAATGGTGGCACTTCAAACCACAAGCTCATCCTTTTAGCTCGCAATATTAGTTCTCCTGCTTCAGCAATGAAAGTACGACAAACGATACCCAAATAAGATTCACAAACAACTCAGACTATGCTAGGCGGGTCACCTACCCAATTGCAGACAGCACGGGGCCAGCGCGTTCTTATGCAATCCACCAGAGGTGCATGCTGAGCAGGCTCCGGCTTAGCAATTTCTGTGACTTTCCCTCCAGATTCATTACCACTAGAAGCTGAGGTCACTACCACATCTGTCATGTATTCTTCAGGAGTCCACCTTGGAGGTACCGACACCCTCAATTTTGTCAGCCTAGGTCTTTGAACTGGAATCTCGCCTCCAGAGCTTGTCTGGCTTCCATTCAGGTCAGATTTTGCAATTCCATTAAAATGGTAAAGATCAAACACCTTCTTACCCATCAATCCAGTTGAATCCTTCAGGCCTCCTAAGCTCTTGTCCAAATCCAAAATGACCTGCCAGAATTCGCTCCATACGATAAATCCTGTGCTGCAGAGGAGGTCAACCTTCTCAGTTGGAAGTTTTACGTTAGTTTCCCTAAGGACTTGATGAAAGCCTTCCACACTAATAAAACCACCACCGCCACTCTGATCTTGTGCATCAAAAGCTTTCCGAATCTGTGATTCCCTTCCTTCCAGTTCATTCTCATCTTGGACAGTGGTATCAAGAGAAAAAAGAACTGTATAGTGAGACTCGCTTCCAACTACCCAGATTGGCCATTTTGGACTTTTCAAGTACTGACCAACCTTACAGAAATTTAGGGATTCTAAAAGAGTGAGGAATCCAACTTCCACAGTTTTGGATATGCCTTTTAAAGACATGCCACCACCCAAATCCATCTTTCCATCGAAAACATTAGGGACTGCCTGCCCGCAGAGCAATAAGTTCACAATTTCCTGTTCCATAACATACAAGGTAGAACAATGAAATCATAATGCAAAGTTCATAAAGGGAACAGCAAATGGATCAAGTACTGAAGCACTGGGCCAAAAGTGGAACTCATTCCTATGGATGTGTACCTGTGAGGCATGGCCAAATGGAGCAGTGACAAGGGGTAGGCTGGGGTCGTCCCTATCAGATTGAACCAAGTCCTGCAGTAGAGAATGTTCAATAAATTAGTTTAGTAAAAATAAACAAATATCACTGCATTACTGAATTAAAGTGTACGGTGTTCAAAAGAGCTTTCAAGCTTAAAAAACATACCAGTCCTCGAGAAAGTAAAGCAGAAATAAGGAACAGCAGTGCCCCCATACGACTTTGAAAAGCAGGAAGCACTGCTTGGAGCCTCTGAAATGCACTTTCTTGTGTTGTGTATGTGCTAACTCTTAGCACTTTATGCAAATCAGTAGCCGATTCAATTGAAAGACCTTCAAGTGACTTGGTTATTACCTGTCAAATGAGATCTATATTGGTCAGCAGAAATATAAAGGCTCAAAGTTTAATTCAAACCAAATCCATATGAGTATTCTGCAAGTGCATTATACATTATACCTATCAGGAGAAAAGAAAAAAATAAGTGCATGAATCACTAGCTCCAGTTCACTTACTTCATCATTCAGTCTGTCTTCAGACCTCTCAGTTTCTTCTCCAATAACACTCAAAGTCGCAATCACGGCCCTTTTGTTGCTTCCACATAAGAACAATATCTCACCCATACTTCTAATAAGTACTCTGTCAAAAGGACGAAGTGTTGGTTTCAGCAACATGAATTCCCATGAGTCAACTTAATCAATCATGAAAAATATTATCAAATTACCAACATGAATCAACATAGGAAAAATATTATCAAATTACCAACATGAATCAACATAGGGTCAAATAATTTTCATACAGCGACGATGCAAGAAGATGGTGCTTAGAACTTTCAGGGAAATTTTCTTATAATCCTATTTCAAACCGGGTTGAGACAAGACCCATATCAGCCAGTCGTCTTTTTCTTCCTTTCAGAATGATTTGGAAATATAAGGTTTCACTCAAGGTTATTGTTTTTGGATCGGTTGGTGGTACATGGGAAGGTTAACACCAGCAATTTACTCCAAGGACATAGGCTGGCATCCTTTTTATGCCCAGATTGGTGTATTTATGCAAAGAGTTAGGGGGAGAGAGTGGATCATGTGTTCTTATCTTGCCCTTTTAGTTGTAAGTCAGGGTGCTTTTTATTTAACCAGATTAAAGTTTGTTGGTTGGTGCCAAAAGACGTTTTTGTTTGTTTGCTGAGAAATTAATCATTTGGTGGTGAAAGGAAGGCTAAATCAATATTTGGGTTGTTTGGGGTTGGCTATTATTAAGGCTATTTGGTCAGAAAGGAATCAGCGGATCTTTGAATATGTTGGGGGGATGGAAGTGGAAGAGGTGTGGGAGTAGTTCAAGTTTTGGGCAGCACTTAGGGCTTCTGTATCTCGTCTTTCAGGTGAGATTCTGTATCTCGTCCTTCAGGTGAGATTCTGTATCTCTTAGTCTTTACGAATACCTCTTTATCCAATACTATTCCAAATAGAAAAAAAAAACCATATTTGTGCCAAATTTCAGAGAAAAGAATATAATAATCCTAAAAGCAGAAGCCTTGCACATAAAAAGTCAAGGTATAATGTGAAAGCGTAAAACCAATTCGAAAGTTAAAAGATGATTTCTGAAGAGCGCAAGGAGATAGTAAATATTACAAAAGTTTAACATACAAAGGTAAAGTGGTTACAAAAAGTAAGACTTACTAATCATTAGCCTTGCACATAAAAGCAACCGAAAAACATTTTTGCGCATCCTATAAAAATGCCATGATTTCTCCTAATACTTTAAGTTATGCAGCACCAAAAGTTAAACAATATTTTTCCAGTGAAATTAGTGTATGTTTACAAAGGAGGGAAAAGTTTGCAGTGTGTGCTTAAAACTCAGTAATGTGCAACGGAAATGAGTAAACCAAAATGGATGAAGAGGAAGTGGCTGTTGCTTGTGCTAATTACAATATGAATAACTTAATGCATAAGCATGTTCAACCATCATATAAATTACCATGCAATGATTAATCACCTTGCTTTTGCATCTTCAGTTAGAGAGGCAAAATTATTCGATGCAACACACGGACTATTAGACGGTGTCCTTGAACCAGTATTTTGATGCATGTTTGGTGCAACTTTACCTAATTCAGCTGGGTAGAAAAGGAGGCATTTGAGAACAAATGCCTGCACAACCAAACAGAAAATACCATTACCAGTCTCAAAGAGAATCATGACATGCCTGTCAAGTCAATAACATTTTTAAAAAGCACCAAGAAATATTAAATAATAATACTAATAAATTGAAGAAACATCAATTAAACCTAGGGGGTGGGTGGCGGCAAAGACATATCTTATTACAATGACAGAAACATATCTCAAAAACATCACATACTAAAAAAGAGAAGTCTTCATATGACACATAAACACTTGAAAAATAAAAAGAAGATAGAAAGCTCAATACAATCTTTTTGTTTCCCCCCACCGTAATTTCATTCACATCAATAAAATTGAGGAGTAAAAAAACTTTCTTATGAGAATAGCATGAAAAAAAAATTAGAATATGCAACAAGTGAACTACTGCCTAAGTTTTTAACAACCTTCTTATAAAACATGAAAGAGCATCATCACTCAGTTTTGCTAATTTTAACTTCTGTAACCAGAAAATAATTCTCAAATAAGAGTTCCAGAATAGAGTTAAATTGAATTAAATTCTTCATAATACAAAAGGTGCCCTTGACATTGCATGTGCAGAGCAAGACAATTTTGAGCAACACAGTAACACCACATATTAAAAGAAACACATAACATATTATGTTGAGAAATCAGGAAGTTACTTGAATAGCTGCTAAAACGCCACAGGGCCCACCTTCATGCTGCACTAGACCCATAGATGTTTCTGGATCAGGGCTAAACCTATAAAAAAAAAAGTTTTTATATTAGCCAAACAAGTGAAACAACCAAATTTATTTTTCAATACTATAATAACAGTAAACAATGGAAATCATATAAAGGATGTGATGAAATTCAAAGTGAGAAGAGATTTCAGTAAACTTTTTAAACATGGAGGCAAAATTTCTAACCAAGTGAATTTAAATACGTCCATAACTGGTGTCTTAAAGAAGTGGTTCCGATAACTTATATTATGGTGACATAATTAGATGATGCATAAAGAAATCTAAGTTTTGAGCATAGAAGCATAAAACTACGACGATACAGAACTGTTGAGTTGACTCAATAAATTTAAATTGATTGTCTTCTGATGAATAGATTATAAAGTAAACCAATTGCATGTGGATTAGTAGGAGTATGACCAGATATGAAAGTTTTTATCTCCATAACCTGAAAAAGCTAATAATAATCCCTTTCTCTGTTTGTTTTTGTTCTTTTCTTCCGATCATCATTCCAATGACATACTAAAAACAAACAGGTAGGCCATAGTTTCAGTGAATTGAGTTTTGAAGGTCCAGTATAGAGTTTCTGCTAGCTAGCAAAGAATAACTAGAACACAAGCTTCCATCCATTCAGTGTTAGCTTAGAGGGCCCCTTAAACTTTCAAAGTGTAAAGATAAAAATGAAAGACAAATACTCCAGAAATGCATCGCCATGTTTTTGTCAATATATGTCCCTATTAAATTATCAGCAAAATCATAAAACATTTCATGAAGATGTATTAATATCCTTATTCTTAAGTTCCTATCTCTGTCCGTGTAACGTGAGTCCAACCATATACATAACCAATGCCATGGCCCAACACCCATACTCTATTTCAAATATGGATCCAGATATCCAACTGCTTGGATAGAATGCAAACTTTTATATAGTAAACCTGGCACATCAAAACTTTTAAAGCTTTACTAAAAGTCTACAACCATGTCAGCTTTTTCGTGCTATGTGGATCTTTACCCACTCATTGCATAAGCATGTGATGTGTGCCTTCGGGAAAAGTAACAAATGTAAGAAGGCGACCAAATTTTTACCATTATACAATAATCATCACAAGTAAGCTTAAACTTTTTATCAACCTATATATTCCCACACCGTTTGTTATATGTGGATGGACCCTGCCACCAAAAGCAATCAAAGACAACTTAAATCCATCAGAATTGGGGATTTCACTTCTTTGCTATCTTTTTCTAAGGGAATGTGTCATTATCTTCCTCTAAAAATACTTTTTTCATTCTTTTAAGAAGATTGTAGATCAGTTACTAGAAGGTGGAGACTCTGGATCATATGAATCTAGAATTAAAACCCAGAATCTTATGATCTCCACCATCTAAATCACATACTAGAAGGTGACCAAGAAAATTGCCCCATAACTTTCACAAAGGGAGTCGCAGTCCCAGTCCACTGTTTACCAAAAACACAAGCCTCCGCAAAGTCGTGAGACCATGTATGGGAGTTGATTCCTGTTCAGTGCAGGAAGGTCAAGAAAGGAAGGCTGGAATGCCAATGGGAATTTATTATTGAATCCAATTCACCCAACCCGATAGTACATACCCCTGGGAGATAAGAATCTTCTAGGCGTTTAGTCTGGATGCAACACAAAGCCAAGAATGAGGTGGCAAAAAATTTGGTTCTTTTGTATATTTAAGAGTTAGTCCATCTCTTTCCATACTTTCCAACCTGCTTCTCTGATTTGGATGGCTAAAAGAAAGAAAAAGCTTTATGGAGTTAATGTCTGCCAGTTTTTAAGGTAATTTAGAGTGAGCGTAACAAACAGATTTGGGAGAATCACAGTGGGCATAGAGAAGAGGTTTTATCTTTCATGACAACACAGCTCCCACCCCTATGCCTGATTCATCACATTCCACATTTACTCCCTTCTGGCTTTACCTTTATGGATTCTCGCCTTTGATGTTTTGGTTCTTTCTAATCATGACTCTTTTCATGTTTCTTTTGTTTGTGTCCGGCCAGTTGTGTGTGCGTTTGTAAGGCGTATCGAGCCTGATTCCACCTAGTGGCAAATTCAACCAACAGAAAAACCAACCTATCTCTCTTGCTATGTTTCTGCATTATGACACTGATTAAAAGACCCGCTAAAGTCATCAATTTTTTTTTATATAGCTGCTTACTTTTGAGAAGAATATCGCGGCTTACTTGCATATAAAATGCAAATGAAATGTTTTGAACATAGAAAACAAGAACCCTAGTCCAGTCTACAAGATTATAACAAACTCGAAAGTCGGATGTTGTATGTGAACTCAACTCACTACAAAGACAAATCTTTTTCTAATTCCCAGCCCCATCCCAAATGAACCGTCCCACTGCTGCATCAAAATACAAAAACTTCACAAGAAAACCCAGAAACTTCAGCCATGAAGATTAGTTATTAGACCACAGTTACAAATAGAATGTTATACACACCTTATACCCTGATTACTCCACTGCGCAAGAATGCCCTTGGTAACCTCGGCCCCGAAAACCATCGAAAACAGCTGCTTTGCATCCTCTTCGCTCAACCCCTTTCCCAAATTCACTTGCTCCAAGCTCAATTCCTTATCTTTCGTCACCACCTTTGGCACCAAACCCGAACCGGAACCCGCAGACCCAGACAACACCTTGCTAGGTGAAGCCGAAGGCGAAGACTTCTTGGCGACCAGCATTCTCTTCTCAGCTGCAGCAGCCATGAGCTCTCGCTGAAGTCTCCGGGTCCTCACTTCCGACGGCTCCTCAGCCGGAGCTCCGGCGGGTCCGTCCCTGGGCTTGCTACGCTTGGGATCCGGGGGTGAATTCTGCATACTCATCCGTAGTGCCATTCGAAGGTCCTCCTCCTCGTGATTCGCCATTAGAACCCTTTAGATCCAATGCTCGACAATTAGGGTTCCGATTCCAAATCGCACAACAACTTTTGAGATTTGAGGAAGAAGGAGAGGAGGAATCGGAATTGGAATTCAAAACCCTGGATGGGAGGGTTAAACGTTACAAAAAGCCAGACATGGAAAAGAACGGAATGGAATTTATGAGAGACAACGAATTCCAGCCCATTTACGACGCGAAACGGTGAGTATAAGGTAGCGACAACAACCGTGTATGAAATTACGATTTAGGGTCTTCGAGTTTCGTGTTACGGTTGATAAAATGAGGATATGTTTGTCAATTAGTATTGGTGGATAGGATAAACGTTACATTGACGTGGCCGGTGATACCTTTCCTTTCATGGGAGCAAAGCAAAAGCCGTTTCCTGTTGGACGAATCTTTTTCCTTTTCTGTTACAGCTCGAATGCTATGAATCAAGAGGAAATTGTTAAAATTGTCTTTTAATTTTAATTTAATTAAAATAATAGTTTTTTATTTAAAAATTCATGATCATTGGTCTCTTAACAGACGTGCAACTATAATTATTTTTCGTCAATTCAGTCAGAATTCTGTCAAATTGAGTCATGTTGGAAGAATTATTAATTTGATTAAAGTTGAGGGACCATTGCTCTAATTAGATTAAAATTAAGAAATCATTTTTCTAATTAGATTAAAATTGAAAAATTATTGCTACATTTTTCTCATTTGATTTTCTGTATTTGCTTTTTGGGAAATTTTATTTAAACCCATTAAACCTCTTTCCATACCCAACTTAAAAATTTTGTCCAACAAACTTACCATTTTACCCTCAAATACAAAATTTACGTACTTGAAAAAAATTACACAAACATGTAAACCCACCCAGAAGTGAAGGATTGAAGATGATGAAATGGTAAAAAGTAAAAGTGGTTTTTTTACCTCTGGCTGAAGAGACCGAGTAAGAAGCAGAGAAAGCTGAAGAGGAACAAGGAGACATTCATGGCTGAAGTAAAGGCTGAAGCTTTAACTCAAGTCCTGGAAATTCGATTCCTACCAGACCAGGCTGGGATTCAGGAGATGGAATCAAACAGCGGGAAAAGGGGGTAAGGATGCTTAATCCTGCTCCTTTGTCTTTGGGCTTGGAAATGCCGACATGCCATTTAAACAAGAAGAAGAAGAAGATTAAAATGTTTTTATCTTCCGGAATTTTGTTTTGTTGTGCCTCGCTTGGAGCTGACGTCGGAGACGTATGATATTATGAATTTCTATTTTGGATGCAAGTCCAGAATAGCACAAGATTCATAACCCATCAGTTGCCATGGTTACTAGTACCTCTCTCGTCGGATATTGGGAGCAGGGTCGTTGAATCGTCGCGAGCGACGTAGTGGGGGTGGGGGTGGGTCATCATGAGCACCGTGGTGAAGTCGCCAGACCTTCAAGAGCGGCTGCGTCGTCGGGTTGTCGCAATCTGCGTCGTGGATTGGTCGTGCCTTCCCTTCAGTTTCATCTTTTCAGTTCTCCACCCTCCGGCAATCCCTTTTCTGAATTCCGGCAACCCACCCAGCCGCCAATTGTGGCTCAGGGCCATTTCGACCCACCCATTTCCCAGTTGTACTATCTTTCTACACCCATCTTTTCTTTAGGACATAATTGGAATATAAAATTTAACAAAAAAATTAATGGGCGTAGAAATAGGTTTATTGGGTCCAAATAAAACTTCCCTTGCTTTTTAATTCAGCTTTACGTGCTTGTCCCGCAACTTAATTTGACAAAAGTGTTAATGAAGTTAATAAAAAAGATCATAACTGCACGTTTTAATTAATTAAAAGACAAACAATTACTTCAATTAAGTTAAAATAAAAAAAAAATTCTTGCAGGACTTTTTTTCAGAATTCCGTGACCGTAGTCGTAGTCGTCGTCGCGCGGTTAAAAATTATTTAAAATTTAAAATTAAATATAAATAATCCTAACAAAAACTGAGCCCTGAACGGCCACGAGATCCCGATCCCAGGACAAAATAAAAAGACATTGCTGCGATTTCCTCGTGAATCAAAATTCATCATCTTCTCTTTCTGCGTTACCAGTCGCCGAACCCGAAACCAAGAGACCCATTTTACAGCTCCACTTTCTCGGTTCCAACTTCCACTTCCATTTCCTCCCCTCTTCTGCCCGTTGCAGCACTCCAGAGCCGACCTTCTCTTCGATTTACAAGGTAAAGCTTTTCTTTTTTGCATCCGCTATTGAACTACACTTGGTATCGTTTCCTTTTTTATTTGTTCTTATGCAGGAAATCTGAGAGCTTTCATGGTTCCTTTCAATGATTTTGATTCTACTCGGTGGGGTTTTAATTATTTTGATTTTCCCGCAATTCTTGGATTGCATATTAGTAATAATTTGGAAAACATGGAAGATTACAAAGGAATTCCTTGGTCATTCCATTTTAACAAGTAATATTAATGAGATTTTATGAATGCTTTGCTTGCTTTTGATGAAGAATCCAATGGTCAGATTGTGCATTCGTGAATTCCATTTTTGCTTTCCTGGGCAATGATATTAGTTTGATTGTTAACGGGAAACACACATAAAAACTGAATTTGAAAAAACATGGGTTGGTTAATTGATTCTGATGCATTGGTCCTAATCCACCAAGTCTCATCATCCGGGCCATTGAAATTTGATCCAACGACTACAAACAGGGACTCACTTTAAAAGTTATAATAACTTTAGTTGTTGAATTAAATTTCAATGGCCCGGATGATGGGACTTGGTGGATTAGGACCAATGGATCCGGAGAGGATCCATGTCAGTTTACTTGTCCTATTTATTGTGGCATTAACAATATTTGATGCATTGTTGCAGTTGCAATAATGTGTTTGTTAAGGTTAAGGTTACCCGTCCTGGTATAAACTTTAAACAATTATGTTTATTTATATATTTATTTATTCTCTCTCTCACCTATATATCTTTGTATTGACTCTATAAGGGGCGGACATGGAACCTGTTGATCAAAAGATGTATCTTGAGGCGTCTTGCCAGCCTAAATGTGTGAAGCCTCTGATTGAATATCAGGTGATGTACTTCTGTATACTCTCCTGGGTGACTGTTAAAAAATTCTGTCTGTTACAACGTTGAGTATCAGGAATTGGCATTTGTATGAACTTACAGTGGGATCAGATTAGTATTCATTAAATTACTAGCTTACTTCTAAATGGTATTAACTCGTTGGCATTGTGTTCTACCTTTTTCTTTTATCCATATCCATGCTTCCTTCTCTTCACGCGATGAAAATTACAACTAGAAAAGCTTCCAGAATGAAGTGTCCTGTCAAAGCTTCAAACATATATGTTCATTAGTGGAAGCAATTTGTTAATAATTTATCAAAAGTGAAAGTTAGTGATAGTAAGTTGTTAAGCATAGAAGACTAACTAACAAAGAGTAATTGTGCAAAGTTTATAGCATGAAAAAATAAAGATTAAAGAGTCTGTCCAGGATGGGACTGCGAAACTGTTACATTTTCGGATTATGCACATGAAATTAGTTCGTCTAAGTAAAGGGAAAAATTATAGAACATATTCTTAGAAGGGGTTTATTTATTTATTTCTGAAGGGTGTGGGCTACAGGTGTTTTTAGATTCAAACTTTACTCAAGGGATCGTGTTACAGACTATGAAGTTCCAATCAAAATCTATAGCACTTGAACCTGTAGACATTTGGACTTGCTATGGATATTGAATCTCGCATTTTTGGAACTTATTGCACTGTATGTTGCTCTGTGAACATTGTAATTCCGTCTCCAATACCGCAGTTATGCAGTGAATAGCGATTGCCAACATTCCAAAATTCTCTAGCTACTTTAACTATCATGCTAGATTTAATAAACTGCTCTCGCCTGTGCTTACAAAGAGTAGATGGCAAGGCAGTTGTTTCTATGGAGCATCAGTTATTGCTCAACTTTAGAAATTATGTGAGTTATTGCTCAACCTTAGAAATTATGTGGATAAAAATGTCTTCCTAACGGCTTGATTTCTAACCTTAGAATAAGAATATTGAATTTTCATTCGACACAGACTGAGGATCTGCATAAGCTGCAATATCTTTTCATGGCCGTGTTTGAATCTCTTTTTTTTAAACAGATTAAATTAAATTAAATATAACTGTGTAAGAACATCTCCAACTCTTGATTTAAAATTTAACATTTTAATTAAAAAAAATTTAGGTTTTAATCTAGAAACACATTTTAAAAAGAATTTTTTTACTTACTTTAACCGTTTGATTTAAATTTAGACTATTAGATCTTTTTTTTATTATTGAATTTTATCATATTATATTTTAGTCATTGAGTTTAATGAATTTATAAATATAATACATATATATGGGCCAGCCCCACTAAACTTAGAGAGAATCCTAACTTAAATTTTCCTCAAATAAGATTTGAATTTATAAATATAATACTTATATTTTTATAATGTCATCAAGCTAAATTGAATAGTTGTGTTTGAATATTGTATTTGGTTTATTAAATAGAATGTGATTTAATGCATTGTAATCTTTATAAACATATTTATCTATACAATTTATAATTCCTCTACAATGCGCATGCATAATTTCTAGTTTTTTCTAAAGGGAACAAGCAAAGTAGAAATCCTAGGATCTCTACTCTCATACCATGCTAATTTAGGCTTATTTTGAGATTTTAATTGTTTGATATTATTCTTCTCATCAAAGAGGCACATACATATATATATATATATATATATATATATATATATATATATATATATATATATATTACAGGCTTGATTTAAGGTAAGAGGACACAATAATATTTACCCTAATTATACAGACTTAAACGGGAAACAACATCATCCCAATTACACATAAAAGTCAACTCACTCGCCAAACTATGCCTCTTCAACTTGGTCTTTGACTCTTTTGGAGGAACTTCCACTTTCACTGGGTCCTGCTTCATTACTGTATTGTTCACGTGTAAGCTTAATCACCTCTCGTTGTACAGTTTTTTATTCCTCAAAATCACAATTGGCAACATCCTCACACAAAGAAATGCTTCTGTTGGAATATTGTTTCATCGTTTGGTTGAGCTCTTCTTCTCTATCTTGTTCATACACTGGACAGACTCCGCACTTCTTCACCTTCAAGCATGTCTTGCTTCCGATAGCATCTGTAGTTGTTTTGAAATGAAACCGAATCTGATCCCAACATTTCTCCTCCCGATGATAGGTCTTAAGGCTTTCACTGGTTAGAAATGACAACCAAAGGTGATCTGACGCTACGTCGTTGAACGGAAGGTTATGGGAGGGCGCAGGTTTGTCTTGATAGGTGTGGTTTGAACCAAAACTGAAATAACATGAAATTGCATGCCTATAATGTCCTCTCGATGTTAGTCCACTAGTGGCAGCAGAAATATTTTGACTAGTTACAAATTGAGCGCATAAAGCAAACCCCACCACCTTGCCATTGCATGAGTGCGAAGGTAGCTTCTCAATCACCGAATCTCCCATGCTTTGGTTATTGAACCACTCGGGAATTTCACTTCCAGGAATTACGGTTTGGAAATATTCCCCAAAATGAGGGAGCTCCTGCACAAAGGAACAACGTAAATAAATGTACACAACTAAAGAGACGAGGGAGGATAGGAGAAAGAGAAATACCTGAATGATTCTCTTTAGCATTGAATACATTATGGCATTGCTACCTTGATCTCCAACCAAACTTAAGCAATTATCCGCGAATAAATTTAAACCGCTGCTTAATGGAATGGCTGGCAGTTGTTGAAGCCTTTTGCAGTTCTCCAGATATAAATACCACAGCTTAGAAAGCCCACTGATGCTTGCAGGAAGGCTAACAAAATGGTTTCTGCTAAGATATAGTCCTTGTAAAGAGGACAAGAAACCAATATCCTCGGGAATTCCTCCTTCACAAAGATTGCAGTCCTCTAGATCTAAAGTCTTCAGCTTAGAAAGCCCACTGATGCTTGCAGGAAGACTAACCAAATGGTTTCCGCGAAGATTTAGACTTTCTAAAGAAGACAAGAAACCAATATCATCGGGAATTGCTCCTTCACATAGATTGCAGTACTCCAGATTTAATTCCTTCAGAAAGCATAAATCTTTCAACGAAGCTAAGACCACACTCGCAGGGTGAGAAATCTTTGCTGGAAATTCGCCAAAAGTGAAGAAGGAACGCCATGATCTAGCTGGTGGTGCATTACATCCAAGAAAATTTGATGGTTCCAAATTTTTCACTGAAACCAGGGAGGATTCCGTCTCTCTCAAAGCACTTCCACTTAAATCAATCCCCTCCAAACTCCTACGTATAACTGAGGAAGACATTTCCTGAACAGCAGTTGGGCTTAAAGAAAGCCTCGAGAAATTTTTCATTTCTCCAACAAATTCTGGAATCTTTTTCAGTTTTGAGCAGCCAGAAATATTAAATACTTCAAGAGATTCCATTTCTACCTTGTTTGGGAGACTCTTAATACTTTTACAGTCTTTAAGATTTAAAAGTCTAAGCCTTCTGAGAAACGCAATGGATGAATGAATCTTAGCTAAATTTGTACAACCTTGAAGAACCAGCTCCTCGAGATTTTGAATACCTGTGAAATCTGGGGTCCTTGTCAAGTTGTGCGAGTAACTAAGATCGATAGACTTCAAATTGCCCAAGCACTGTAGAAAATAGAAACGGTACAATAGTTCATGTTCAGAAACTACAATTATTGTAATTGACAAAGTAAAAATCAATTGTCCAATCATCTACCTTTATTCCATCCCAAAGGTGATCAATTTTGCTATGCTGCAGACTAAGTATTGTAAGTTCATCCGGTTGAAAAATTGGTGGGAGACATTTGGAGGGATACCAGCTCCATTTGAGAACTCTTAAAGCATTCGGAAGATACTTGGGGCCCTTTGAAAGGCTCACATTATGAATGTCGAGCAACCTCAGCTTACACATCTTAGTGAATGCTTCAGGATTCCAGTGTGCCTCTTCAAGTTCACTCAAGCGTAAGACTACGCCTTCAATTGCCTCTGATCCCTGATAGATAAGATTAAAGGAATAGTTAATTTCGTAATCAAGTCTCTTATCATGTTAAATAGTGTTATAGTGTCCTATCCAAGCTTTGGTATTTTCATTTTCACGCAACTTCTTACCGTATTCTTTGCGAGCACGTGCAAGATATCATTAGGAAGCCACAACCGACTACGACCACCTGGCTCATCGTAAGACTCTCGTCGAACAATCTCCCATGCCATTTCTTGTATCAAATCATGCATATGCACGTAAGAGTTTGAAATACTTACGAGAGATTTCTCAATAAGAACTTCGATCACAATGCGAGCGCCAACAAAGCCAGAGTTTTCTAGTCTTTCAATTACTCGCTCCTTTTCACAAAACTTATGGAAACATGCAATGTCAAGGAAGATTCTCTTCTCAAACTCATCTAGTGCATCATAACTTATTTCCAATGTTTTCAAAATTATTCTATCAGGAGCTTGCTTCAGTTTATCTAGTGCACTCTTCCATTCATCTCGACCTCTTTTGTACAAAAAAGACCCTAAAGTTTTAAGAGCTAATGGAAGACCACTTGCATAACTGATGAAACAATTAGACAGTTCTAAAAAATCTTCTTCCAACTCATCATCTTTAAAGGCTTTCCAACTAAAGAGAGAAAGAGCTTCATGTTGGGTTAATGGCTTAACCTCACATACCATCTCTATACCATGTTCAACTAACAAACGTTCATCTCTAGTTGTAATGACGATTCTACTCCCAAAACCAAACCACTCTTTTTGTTTGACCAACTTTTCCAGTTGGTCTAATTGATCCACATCGTCGAGTATGAGAAGAACCTTTTTATTACATAAACACCTACTTATCCTAGTGATTCCACTATAAGCATTCCAAATTTGTATGTTATCATCCCCTAAGATTTCAGAAAGAAGCTGCTTTTGTAGATGAGCTATACGGTTCTTAGAGCACTCCTCCCTAACATTAGGAAGAAAGCTGCTACCTCCAAAACCATGAGAAATTCTATCGTAAACTAATCTAGCTAGGGTTGTCTTACCCACTCCACCCATCCCCCATATCCCTATAAAGCGAACATCGTTTGCATCTCTATCCAAAAGCAAATCTATTTCCTTCAGTTTAGAATCGATTCCGACAAACCTCTCTGAGGAATCTAACATTGACAACGTAGGATGCACTTCCTTCCATAGTGTATTGACGATTCTTTGGATAAGCTCTGTATCATAGCTACAAGAAGAACAAACAACGTGAATAAAGAATCATCACATCCTAAAATAAAGTGCATGGTAACGTTGAAACTCAATAGTAAAAAACTGTTCTTCAGCTATAAACGTCAGTTGTTGCCTCATGCTTACCTACAAACGTTTGAATTCCACCCTGCGAAATCAGCCACCCTTTCTAACGACTTTCTCCACTCATTTACCTCCTCCATGTGTTCTCGATAATTTTCTTCATGTTTCGCAAAGGCTTCGCCAAAACTCCCTCGTTGATGGCGTACATCAGAAGGTTCCACGCCATAAAAAATGGGAAAAATTCTCTTTTCCTCTTTCATACAACGAACAATATGAGTAAGTTCTCGCAAACACCAACTTGAAGAAGCAAAGTTTGTGGAAAGAACTATGACTGCAGACCTTGATTGGTCAATTGCCTTCAGGAGCTCTGGATTGATATCTGTCCCTCTTTCAAGTTCTGGTTCGTCCCTGAAAGTCTTGATTCCTCGCGCCTCCAACTGTTTGTATAAATGATCTGTAAAACCCCGGCGGGTGTCTTCGCCTCTCAAACTCAGAAACACATGGTATTTCCATGGAAAAACTGCAGGAGCAGAAGCCCGGGCCATTTGGCTGCTCAACGCAAATCGGAAGTGTTCCAAGCAATCAGCTCTAAGCACAGAAGTGACACTTCGACACGCCGACGATACGCCCCAGACACGGGTTGGACACGGTCAAGACACCGGTCAATGGGTTGGACACACCTCCGACACGGGTTGAATTATTTTGAGGCAGTTTTTGAAATATTGAAATATTTGGGGCAATTTGGAAATACAAAAACTGAAGCCTAAACTTCAGTCTCTAATCTAATCTGCGCCTCCATCCTCTTCTCCCACACTTTCGAAGCGGCGGATGATCTCAAATCGTTGGCTGGTGGAGCGAGGAAGGAAAGGAAGAGAGGTCGAGGTGAGAGCAGCAAAGAAAGCAATGTGAAGGAGAGAGAACAAAGAGGATCTGATGGAGATAAGGAGAAAGGAGGGAGTGGTGATGGTGTTGGTGGGAAGGTTATCATATATAATAAATAAATAAAAAGTAGAAAAGAAGACGACGAAAGCAGTTGGGAGTGTCATCTATGAAAGTGATGGTGTTGGTGGGAAAGGTATCCTATATAATTTCCAGGAAAGACTTAAGGATGTTTCGTTCTGGCATTCTTTGCTTTGTTTAATTGAATGACTGACATGGTGAGTTTGTTTCATTTGTGTTAGTGTTCTTTAGTATTGACAACTTCTTTTTTGTTTTTCTTTAAACGATGAAACACCGAACCAATCAACGTAAAAAGGAGGTAGAGAGAGGCTAGCTTCGTGTAAGCGACGAGGAAATTTCCAATTGGTTTAAGTGTGTTAGGTGAGAAACTGAAATAGGAGAGAACGATGTTTTTGTTGATGTTTGTTAGTCAGATTGGACTCGATTCAACACATCAAAGCACATGCTGTCAATTTTTTTTTTCTTTAATTTATGGGCCCCTCACCACTTTTCTTCTTCATTTTCTGTCAAAGTCGCACTGTTTATCACTTCCGTCTAGCACACACCCATTTCTCCTTTGGTTGTAGCTTAAATCTTTCTCAGCCTCTCTCCACCACAGATACCACACCCCAACCACCAACATTTATTTATTATTTTAAGTTATGTTTTTTTTTTCAATTTTTTTGTAATTAGTTAAATAGGAGTTTTAAAGTCTTCTTTTAAAAAGATAAATATATTATTAACATTTTTATTAAATGGTTGGTGAAGAAATAAGACACACTGAAAATATCAGTACTCTTTTTTTTTTTCTTCTTTAATTTATGGGTATATTACATTACCTCTCAGGCTGGCTGAAATTACAATCGCATGCAACATTTTTAAAACAATGAGAAAATTATAGCAATTGGCCTTAACTTGAACCCAATTAGAGTAATGGTCCAGCAACTAAAAATTCATGATCATTGGTCTCTTAACACATTAAAATGTTAATTATGATCTTTTTTTGTCAACTTCGGGATTCCGTCAAGATGAGCCAGGCTGGAAGAACCGTTGATACAATTAGGTAAAAATTAAGAGACCATTTATACAATTTTTCTCATTTATTTTTTCATATTCTCCCTTAATTCAACCTCTGAAACTCAGAAACACATGGTATTTCCATGGAAAAACTGCAGGAGCATAAGACAGGGCCATTTGGCTACTCAACGCAAATCAGCAGTGCTCTAGGAAAGACTGACGATGTTGCGTTCTGCCATTCTTTGCTTTGTTTAATTGAATAGTTTGATTTTAACAAAAAAAAAATTAAAATAATCTAACGCGTTTCTTCAAATGAATTTCCCTCTATCATTCCACCTGGGAACTACTTTGTCTCTTCCTATCTATTCAGTTTACACTACTGCCGTTGTCAGTTGCCACCAAATTGTTTCTTTCTATATTGTAAGAGCATGTTCAAGGAAATGAGATATAAATTAAGACAAAATTCGACATTGTCACGTTGACAACCTTAGCTGACATTAATTTGTACATCCATTTATTCTTAGATTTATATGTGGTACTTTTCACTCAAATTTAGATTAAGTCCCTAAACAAAAAGTTCGTTAATTGGGGTCTTAGAATTTAGCAAATGTGCACTATTGGACTTTTTGTGTGATTTTCGTCAATTGTATGTAAAATAACATAGAATTCACAATTAGTCCCTAAACTTTGACCCTAATTTAGATTTGGTTCTCAACAAATATTTAGAATTGATACGTGAGATCTACTTGTATACCATATCATCAGCTTAATAAAAAAAAATTACAAAAGTTAGTGGCAGAAACCAATAGTGCACACTTTGTTAAATTTATTGAACTGATGTCTGTTTCTGAAAGACCTCACAAACCTTCTTTGTTATACTATGAATTTGCACTCTTATTTTTATATATATATGTAATATTTATTATATTTTAATTGCCATATTTTTTTTAAAGATTTGTTGTGTCGCTGTATTATCCGGTTGTGAGAATTCTAGAGATTTTCTAATCACGTCTGTTCATCATATATCGTGTGGTCAGAAATCGTTGTTATTTTTTTATTTAAAATTAAATATAAACAGTACTTAATAAAAACTGATCACACGATTCACGATAAGCAAATATAATTGAACATTCTCCTCGAAATCTACAAAGATGATCCAGTGAGGATCTCTCTCAATACGTTGTGATTGGCTCATATAATGTTGTGCTGGCAACAATTGAATAGTGTGATTGTTGTCGGTGGAGAGGTCACCTTTCGTTGGGATGCATTGAAAGATGCAGACCATGTGGAGTGTTACGAAAGAAAAGCAAAAGTAGGCTTGCTTTTTTCACTTTGGGAGCATTTGACTAGAGAAGCTAGTGGATGAAAGGTTATTGATGCTTTTGGCTTTTTTTTAATGCAAGGAAATGCTTGCATTGGGGTATGCTCGCCATGTGAGCGGGCAGGCATCAGGGAAGCATCTAAAGAGATGGCTAGAGCATTTGGCTCTCTCATGGGCACAGTTGAGAGAAATCAATAGTGAAAGGTCTGGGATAGAGTAAGGTTCTTGGGAAACTTTTCTAAGTGAATGTACAAAATATTTAAAATTAAGTTATGTTGATTTAACTCATGTGTAACTTGTGTTATTATTTTCATAAGTCATAATAAAGAACAATACCTGCTAAATGCTATTGTTGCTATTAATATTAAATTTTCCAGTTTCTACAACTCATTGTCGTTTACTAATATATTATGTTCAACATGTGGCAAAGAAAGTCTTCTTTTAAATCTATATTATATATGTTACATTATCCCATGCAAACTCACAAACACAAAATTGGACATTATTCAATGCAACCAAACATCCTTTCAAAAGCCTCAAAGAAAAGCAAAACCGGAAGGGATGATTTCGTGTTCCACAGGATCGAATAGCATTACAACGAGCCTTGAATCCACTACCTAGAAAATAGAAATGCTAGAGTTTAATTTTGAGAGAATGCATGAACTAAAGCCTGCACAACATATAATCATGGACCTCAGAGTAAGTAGATCAAGATAAAATTAGCTTTAGGTTTTCAAACATTATTCTCTATTATTCTTCTCCCTTTTGGAGGTGGTAATATATATACAATCATATCTCTTGTAGTAATAATTAATGACTCCTAATCAAATTAGAAAATACAATAATAATGGACCAGTTCTTCCTATCCATTATTTCTTCTAAGAAATTAATTACCGAGTTATTGACAACTTCCTTTTCGTTTTTCTTTAAACGAAAAAACTCCACACCAATCAACATAAAAAAGGGGTAGAGAGAGGCTAGCTTCGTGTAAGAGACGAGGAAATTTCTAGTTGGTTTATGTGTGTTAGGTGAAAGTGGAATATGAGAGAGGCTATTTTTTAACTTTTGTTAGTCTTGGACAAGATTCAACGCATCAAAGCACAGCTGCCAATTATTTCTTTCTTCTTTAATTAATGTGTGGTTTAGGCGTCTTAGGTGAAACACAAAGAGGTGAGAAAGAGGCCTTTTTTCAACTTTTGTTAGTCACTTTGGACGTATCAACATATCAAAGCACATGCTACTAATTACTTTTTTTTTTTCTTTAGCTTACGGGTATATTGCATTACCCCTCAGTTTTGCTTGAAATTACAATCTCATACATTTTTGAAAGATAAAATTATAACAATGGACTCTTAACTTTAATTCAATTAAAGCAATGGTCCTATCAACTAAAAATTTATGATCATAAGTCTCTTAACTCATCAAAACGTTAGTTATAGTTTTTTTTTTCAACTTTGTCAGAATCTCCTCAAGATGAGTCATACTAGAAAAACTATTGATATAATTGGGTAAAAGTTGAGAAACCATTTCTGTAACAATCTGTTTCCAAATTTTACAGGTTTACAAATTCGAAAAGTGTTTTTCTTTTTGGGAAACACGAAAAGTGTTTTTCTTGAAAATTACTATTTTAATTATTTTATATGATTTTATTATTGTATATTATCTAAATTATATATATACTAAAAGCCTAACTTTCAATATAATTCCCGTTGTGTCCTTTAAGACTCAATTCACTGTTACTTACACAGTATATATCCGTTTTTGCCCTCCCTTATTTTTGGTTATTTCATGTATGCCTTTGTTATCCACGTGTTGATGGTGGATGCCTCTCGAACACTCCAGTTCTGCATGCGTTCAATTAGATCTCCTCTGGAATTGCTGCCACGCTTTAGAAGAGATGGCGTGGTGCTGCCACGTTTTAATGGAGATTGATAACCGAAAGGGATGAATCTCTTCATTTTCCATTGCTCTTCAACTTCCGACTACAGAAGGAGCTCAAGCTCCTCCTCACCGACCCTCCATCTGCCTCGATTGCTGCAAGCAAATACTGTAACAAACATCACAGACGCAGAAGACGCATAAAAAGAGAGAGAGAGAGAGAGAAACCATGTCTAAACGTCAGAACGACCTCCATCTCCTTCTTTCTTTTCAAGACGGGGTTTCGGAAACCCCTTTTGGTTCTCCTTCCCATTCGCCAGGTATATATAAACCTCCCTAATTATTTTGAAAGTTAGGCTTTTAATATATATAATTTTCTCTATGAATCTTGAAAAATCCACATGGGTATCTCTCAAGTCGAAAAGTTATGGGTATCTCCCAATTCGTTGCTAACCCAGTTAATTTTTTATGCTCTATTTGCCTTCTCTATAACAGGCCTTGGAAATTGATAAAGAATAAATGGTTGATTTACTGAGAAAAATAATAAGTGAACAAAAATTGAAGGTATGAACCTCAGAGTGTTGTTTTTGGTAATTAGTTCTTGAATAATCTGTAGTAAAAATCTTAGTTGTTGAGTTGCATGTATGAAAATTTGGCCCTTTGTTTGAAATTTGGATGGTATGATTCAAATTTTATTGTATTTTGTTCAATTTCCAGCTTTGAACTCAAAGAAAGAAGTGGCTATCATCGTTCAAATTCAATTTGAAATCGTATTTCTGAGCCTGTTGTTTTATCACTGATCAGGTAAGGCTCAATTCTTTCGAATTTGTCTTAATTATGGATTGCATCTGCTGAAGAATATTTGAGGCTAAGCTTAATACTAATCAATGTAGCTTCAAGTAATTTTATTTTCAGTCTTCAAATTAAGACTAAAGATTTAACATCTGCAATATAGTTTCAATTGTTAAAGATAGTAGATTGAGTTTCTTTGAATCATGTTGTGTTGGTTTTTGGCATTCAATTTTAGTTTTGAATGTGACTTTTATGAAAGAGAATAAAATGCCATTCCATCATTAATAATTTGTATCAAACTCACCTTTTCATAAGACTCGAACTTCAGAGCTCTATGAAAAATAAAACTGTACAGTACCATTTTATTTATGTTTGATTACATTGGTTATTATTACTAATGGTTACGTTTTATGCATATTGTAGCTTTCATTTTAACTTCCCTAAACTTTCTTCTATTTTCCCTTTCTTACAGGGTTTTATTTAAAACAAACTTATACATCCCAACACAAAGGGAGAGAGGAGGCAAAGGCTGGCATTGTTGATAACGTAAGTGAATTTGAAAATAGGATTTCTGATAGTTTGCTAGCTGTAGAGTTATTTCTTCTTCTCCAAAAGTTTCAACTTTTTACATACACATTCACGGTTTCTCCATTTCTCTTTTCAACTACTGAAGCAAAGAGATAGTGTATGTCTACCAAATTCAGAAAATCAATAATGTTTTACACAATTCTTTCAAACGGTTAATTGTTGTGCTATATCAAATTAGTTGGAGAGTTGAAGATAGAAATTTTAATCGTGTCAGTAATTCATCGTGTTCAATTTTCTTGCTTTGCCATTTTTATCCACTTTATTACTTCTTTTGATGCAATCTGAATTATATTATTTTTCATCTTCATCAAGCACTTCTCTTTGGAAAGAAGCGTGTTTGGTATTCAATCCACCATTTAAATGGGAAAGAGGAAGTTCCCCTGTCACATGGTTAGAGCCGTAGAGGTAAATGATTCTTTTTCCTTTGATCAAGTTTTTGGTACTTTACCTTATGTCTAATGGCGTTTGTTGCTGTTTGTTTGTGTTAACTAATATTTTTGAATCCCTGGTAGTATTTTTATACTCTTTTGGAAAGAGAATGTTATTTCATCCTGTGTTTTTTTTCTCAAAAAAACCCATGCTTTGTTAATTTTTAGCTTTTCTTTGCTCACTAAAATAAGCCATCTTAATTAATTAAGGTCTCTTGCTACTGTTTTTGTGATAATATAACCATCTTTATTTCATCTTCTTTTTTTCATTACACTTTGACTTCATGTTACTTTTTACAATTGGTCTGTACTTGACTGAGCCATAATAAATTGTCCATAACTCACTTATATGCATTCTCGATTTTGATAATTACTCAAATGAAAGTTGTGATTAGTTTTATTTTATTGTTTTTATTTTATTTAATATGTAATTTTTTTAAAGATATGCAGGGGAAATTCAAAGTCAAGAGGATGGGGTAAGCACACATTAAGTTTTTGTATCTCAATTTGATCGTTTGATTTCGAATGCTGATTGTCTCTCTCTTTTCCTTTCCCTTTTGTTTATAAAGAATCAAACTGTTTGAGTTGCTAACAGTGTGGATCAAGTTGTGGTAAAAAGGTCCTCTGCATATATGATGATTTAATATATGACCAATTTAGATCTTCCATTAATTGACATTTCAATTGAATTTTACTTTTATATAATTTACTTCACATAATGTTAAAACTATTTTAATGGTTTTAATAGGATGATATAGAACAATTATATTCATTTTCTTTGACCTTTTTTTTTTTTGCAGCTCATGAAATACTGTTCTCGAGCCTTGATGCTTGACCAATAAGAAAATGAAACACAAAAGTTCTATATTACATGTTAGTTTTAATCCATTACTAAAAATTGTACTTTTTTTTTCTTCAGGAAATAAACTTTATTAAGATAAGGAGGATTGAACAATAACATGAAAAGTTGAGAATGAACAGTCGAATACCGAGTTGATTCTACTACTACCACCCAACAAACCAAAGTGTTGAAATTTATTGTTCTTCAGGGAGGTAAAGCTGCTATCTTTCTATAAAATATGTTGGATTTTTTATTTGCGGTTTTTTTTTCTCTGTTGGAAATATTGGTATTTCTGTTAATTGTTGATGGGTAGCTTGAATTTTGTTTCAAGTTGTAGTAATTTCCGTACAAGTTTACATTTTTGTGTAGAATTGGTGCAACTTTTGATGTTTGTGTGGTGTTATTTTGATTGGTTGTTGGCTGAAACTTGGTTCCTTTGATTTTGTTATGGTGAAATTGTTTCCCTCTCTTTACTTGATAAAATTATGTGTTTTGGATTATGGTGCTTATTTTGATTCTTATCTATGACTGTTGGTGATATAACATTATAGGCTTTAGGTAGTAGGTTATGTAGTCTTAAAGATAACTGAGTACATCCTAATAGTTGCATCCCTTGGTTTGTGATTTTGTTGCTTGATTACTGAGGTTTATTTTTCGGTGCTCTATGCTTGGTTCTCACATTTGAGTCATCTCACCAAATCATTATACAGATTTTCGCCTGAAATTTTAGCTTTGGAATAGGTAGTTGGCAATCTCTGCTTGACATTGTCGATTGAGTCACATCACCTAATCATTGGAGACTTCTTTTCATTTGGTCGAAAAAATCATTGGAGAGTAGTATTTCCTATTGAAATTAACTTTGGAATATAGTGCTGCTCTGCATTTGTAATAGATGAAAACTGACGAGTGCCAAGTATGATAGTGTAAACTTGAATAAGTTTGAGTTTTGTCATACCACATAGCGAATTTATTATGTTAAAAGCTTAAAATTTTCCATTCCAGCCTAATTGAATTTTCTTCTATTTTGAATTCGATATAAATGCATTAAGACAACTCCAATTTCATGTGTTTCGGCTAAATTATGATTATTATTATGACTTTCTACATAATTTAGCTATCTTCTAATTTCTTGCTTTTAAATTTAATATACTTAACTAAATTTAAGTTACGTGTTGGTAGCCTCATTGACATTTATACTCCATTTGTCTTATCCATAACAGGCCTTGGACATTGGTAAAGAACAAATGGTTGATTTGCTGAGGAAGTATGAATCACTAAAATTAAAGACATGAGCCTCAAGAGTGTTGTAATATATTGTACAAACATGTATCTTTTGTTTTTTTATTGATCATAAAGATGTAAATATTTTTTGATATAGAAATAAATATATTTTATATGTTTAACATAATTTTAGACCCGCGACGTCGCGCGGGCCAAGTAGCTTGTGTTTTCTAATTAAATATTTTATATTATTTTATTATTTTATTTTGTGGCCCGTGGGGCCCACACCCCACTTCCCTCCCTTCCCCCGTGTCAATTCTCTTTCTAATCTCTCGGGAACTCTCTGGAACACTCTCCCTCGTCTCTCTCCCTCCTCCCTTTGCAACAACAACAACGACCCGAGGCACCACCTCGCCTCGCCCCTCCGGCGAGCTTCACCGCCACCAACAACCATCACAGTCTACCCTGAACCTCCCCCTTCCCCTCGTCCCGCTCTCTCTCCTCTGTGCTCGAGACACAGCTGCAGCAATGGCAACCACGGTCGCCATACTTCCCGGCGAGATTTCACGGTGCTCCGACCTGGGTAAGCCTCGGGATGCTTAAGATTATTTCATTTTCGTCATGGTGGTTTAATTATAACCTAGAGTTTTCGATTTAAACGTCGGATTTGCACAGGAACAGAGAAGGCAAGAAACTCACTTTTCCGGATAGGGTCCGACGGCTTTTGAACCGTTTTACGATCGCTTCCCGGCCGCGGAAGGGATAAATATTGGTATATTTCTACTCCTCTCCTCTGTAGCTTCAATTTGGTATATAATATGTCTAGGTTTTGTTAGGTTTTGGGGTTGATCGGAACGTTCTTCTTCGTGGAGTCCTTTTAACTAAATTTACAACGGACCCGTTAGTGATAGAATGGTCAAATTCACTTACCTTGAAATCCTTGACATCTACCTAACAATTTGAATGGCACACGCACTACAAATAATGGCATCTCGATTGTACTTTACGGGCATGTTTGATACACATGATCGATTTGGCTAGGACTAATTGTAGGGAATGGTTTGAATTGGTTTGGCTCGGGCTAATTGTAGAGAATTGCTTGATACGCAAGATCGATTTTGATAACAGATAAAAGTCAGAAGTTGAAGCTTCGATTTTGACGTTGAAGCTAAAGGCGAGATTCATCATCCTTGTGCGGTTTCCTTTCCTTGTGTCTCAAGTTAGGGGTTTGGATTGGTTCTATTGAGGCCCGTCATTTTGGTCCTCATCCGTTTGGTTCAAGCTGAGATTGGTGTTACATGTGCATAACAGTTTGGTGTTACATGTGCAGAACAGTTTTGCTTTTAACCCAACCATTGGAGATGATCTAAAAGAGGTAAACTCAAATGCAAAGAGAATCTTACAAATGCACAACAATAAGAATTTCGTAAAATTGCTAGCATCCTGCAACTACGTAGCAATACACCAACACTCTTTGAAAGTTTAGAACCTTAAAATTTGAACTAAAATTCCTTTTATGTTGGAACAAGTTTAGAACCTTAAAATTTGAGTTTTACTTAAATAATAAAAAAAAACTAATGAAAATGGCTTGAAAACTTTGAAAGTTAATAAAAAATCATGTAATAACTTTATTTAATGATTATGACAGAACTCAACACTAAACCAATCCAATCAAAATGGCCCAAACATTGAGTTTCCCATTTTACCCTTGATGCCAAGCTCTACCGGTTCAATAACTCTTTCCCTTTCTCGATCTCTCTTTCTATTCTCTGCTATTATTTTTATTTTCAATTCAATTCCACTTCCTCCATTGTTGCAATTGAATCTCTCTCTCTCTCTCTCTCTCTCTCTGGATCTCTCCACCCAACCTGTTTTTCATTTTCAATTCGAATTCCACCATTTTTTGAATCAACTGAATCAATTGAATCCGATAGCACGGGCGAGCGTCTCAGCATCGAGCCTCTGGAGCTCGGTTTCTCCTGTGTCAATATAACATGCTCTCTTTCTCGTTCGATTGGTTTCTTGTTTAAAAGATTTGCTTATTGCGATTTCGTTTCTGATTTCAATTTACGGTTCTGTTTTTGTTATTGAATTTCTGCAATCGAATAATGATGAAGGTGGAGACGACAGCAACCGGGAAGCTGGAGCTATTGTATTTGTTTTTGTTATTGAATTTTCGGCATTGAAATTCTTGAGTGAGGAAACCCGAAATTTTTTGCTAGCGGACCAGCATATGAAATAAATAGGATTTTTTTTCGGAATCAACAAAGAGTGCGGGCTTGCTGCTCCCCTAATTGTTGTAAGTACAACAAAGAGGTTTGATGGAGGAGTGCCATTTTTTTGAGCTTTATGTATGGCTTTATCATCGGCAAACTTTGTGAAAGGAGAAAGGCAAAGTTCTAATTAGCATGAATTGCTTACTAGTGAAAGGCATGGGAAATGAAGATAGATTTAAAATTATTAAAAAAAACCCGGCGCGCTGGATTCGCACGTCCATAACAGATATTGTTTATGAAATTGAACAAATTATACTATTTATGAAATTTAACGGTATTACACTATTTATGAAACTTAACGGTACTACATTATTTATGAAATTGAACGGTACGATACTATTAATGAAACCAAACACTATTTATGAAACTTATCGGTGCTACAGTATTTATGAAATTGAACGGTACTATACTATTTATGAAACTGAATGGTACAAGACTATTTATTGGTCTAGATTCATAAATAGTGTATAGTTCTTGATTCAATTTCATAAATAGTGCCTAGTTATTGAGTACTGTTTCATATATAGTGTATAGTAGTTGGCACAGTTTCATAAATAGTGTCTCATTCTTGGTTCAGTTTCATAAATAGTGCCTAGTTCTTGGTCCACTTTCATATATAATGCCTAGTTTTCGATCATGTTTCATAATTAGTGTCTAGTTCTTGATCCATTTTCATAAACAGTGTATAATAATTGGTACAGTTTCATAAATAATGTCTCTTTCTTGGTCCAGTTTCATAAATAGCTATTCCAGCAGTCATTACGACAGAATAACGTCAAGGTGGGTAGTCTAGTTGAACTTGCAAGATTGCATTTGGAAGTGATTAATTTTTAGTAATTGGATGATGGCTGAGACAATCCTTTCCTCTAAGACGACGGACATCCCCGATGGTGTAAAGATCAAAGTCTACGCCAAGATCATCGAGGTTGAAGGTCCACGCCTTATGCCTAGATCATCGAGGTTGAAGGTCCACGCCTTATGTACTCTGAGTTTTGTTTCTAGTGATGAACATGAATTGGGTTTTCTGATATTAGAATTTGTGGTGTTACTAAATTTTGATATTTGAGTTTTGTTTTCTAAGTTAAAAATTAACGTGTGGTTTAGTGTTATTTGGCTTTTTGAGAAACTACAGCAAATTACCACACTATTTATGAAACTATAGCAAAATTACTCACATTACTTCTAAAACAACAGCAAATTACCACACTATTTATGAAACTACAACAAAATTACTCGCATTATTTATGAAACTATAGAAAAATCACCACACTATTTATGAAACTACAACAAAATTACTCACACTATTTTTGAAACTTTAGCTACACTAATTCTGAAACTACAGCAAAATTACCACATTATTTATGAAACTACAATAAATTACTACACTATTTATGAAACTACATCAAAATTACCACACTATTTATGAAACTATAACAAAATTACTCACACTATTTATGAAACTACAGCAAAGTTACCACATTATTTATGAAACTACAACAAAATTACTCACACTATTTCTGAAAGTTTACCCACACTATTTCTAAAACTACAACAAAATTACCACACTATTTATGAAACTACAACAAAATTTCTCACATTATTTTTAAAACTACAACAAATTACCACACTATTTATGAAACCACAACAAAATTACTCACATTATTTATGAAATTATAGCAAATTACCACATTATTTATGAAACTACAACAAAATTACTCATATTATTTTCTAAAACTACAACAAAATTACCCACTTTAACAACCTGTCCCTCAATATCTATAGTAGAAGAAAGAAAAAAGATATGGTGAAAGTTATAATTCATACATGATTGTGTATACTATTTGCTATAATTATACAAGAGGTTTGTCTTTGGGGATGGATATCTTATGGTAGCTTATTGCCATTGTAAAAATATCGAAACAACCCTTTCTAATCGATGGCAATAGAAATTGCCAACATGTTCTTGTAGGCATTGAGGAACATGTGTGGTGCAGCTGCCAGGGTAGGGTATGAGATGGCCAACGCTAATGAAGGACCATCGAGACAGCAGAAGCAAACTTCTCTATAAGATCATCCTTAGATCAAGCACCTCTGGGCTGAAGACGGAACCATTGTCATACACCATCTGGACAACAAGACCAAATGAGAATGGCCTGATTCCAAGCTTGGCAAGGAGGGCAACCTCAGAAGAGCCAACCTTATCTCCCTTCTTGATGAGTTCAAGGGTAATGATTTCAACATTACCTTTGTTAATCTTGGTGGGGATGTTGAGCACTTGTAATGTGAAACATACCAAGTCAGAACTACTAAACCCACAAAAAATCGTGAAAGATTATTACACACCCGGAAGAAAGAGGTCTGAGATGGGTCAAGACCAGTGTTACCAGGAGGAACCACCGAATCAATTGGAGCAACCAAACCAACACGAGCAGGGGCTCCAGCCTATTTAATTCAAAATAAAACACACCTAGGAATTAGATAGATATAGTAAAACACATAAACAAAATGGGACAGATTGGAAAACTAACAAAAATTATCATGAGGCAAACTAAACCCATATAAAATATGAAAACTTGATAAATAATCATCCAAGTCGAAAAAATATGCCTCCTGCTAAGGTATACTAGAGAAGTAATTTTTTTTTTTTTTGCTAAGGTATACTAGAGAAGCAGTAACTCTAGATTACTCACATTCAAAAACAGCAGAACCTTCATAATTTTACTTTTATGGATGATTCAACAAATTGGGTTTCACATTGATCATAAATACACTAAATTTCATACCAATTTGAAATCTACACAACAAACAATTGCATATAATAGTTTCCTATAACACAATAAGCATCTTACATCACTACAACAACTAAAACGCATTAAAATTGATAATATCATGAATTCGAACCACGAAAATGGAAATCGAATTCGGTTACCTTGTACTTGCCAACCTCTGTGCTGACTTCCTTCAAATCACTGTTTGTGAAAATCAGATGGACGTTGCCCTAAATCCCAAAAACAACAACAAATCAGAAAACCAACGAATACAAACAAATCAGCATCCACAAATGGAGCCAAAGAACGTACCACAGAGGGGGGACGAGTTGAGGTAGGCATTGTTGCCCGTCTTCGCCGCATGGATCTTGACAGACCTTTTCATCATCGTGTTCTTCCTCTTCAGAACAACGGAGTCTCCGCGCAGCCCCTTGCGGATGTTTTGGAGCTGCTTGGAGCCGACGTTGTCGGCGGCAACAATGAGGACCTAGCTATACTCGTCGAGGAGGGAGCAGAGCTTGGAATCGTAGGCGATCTTCTTGACGGCCTTGGAGGGTTTTCTTCTGTTAGGGGTACTTTTGGAAACTTATTTTTATCTATGTTGAGCTTTGTAATCCAGGCCAAGGTATTAAATATCGATGATATCGTTAGTCCAAAAACATGGAAATTTCGATGGAAATATCGGGATATTATCGATATCGATAAAAATTGAATAAAAACCACGGAAATTGTAAAAAAAACTTGAAATTTTTTATTGAAACTTTGCAGGATGTTTATTTAGTCAATTATCTATTAGTTTATTACAAAAAATTGGAAGGAAATGCATTGCATGATGGATTTAACTGATTTAAGTTGATTATATAGCGAGCTGGCAAACATTGTGAGTGTAGAAAATATATAAATATTTTAGCATATTTTCACAAAAACATAAGTGATGGTGTTGAAGGAGTAAAATGGGAAGGGTTCGAATCCCCTTGATGTTTTTTTAAATATAGAAATTTAAAAAACATGAAAATTTCGATAGAAATATCGATGACATCAGAAATATCAGAATATTATGGATATTTAATACCTTGATCCAGGCCATGTAGAATTTGAAGGCCTTGTCGTTATGATTAATTTTGAGATGCTTTTGGTTTAAAAAAACTATAAGGTGATCTTTGGTTAAAATATTCTTAATCCAAACTATTTTCATTAAAGCTCACAATAATTAAAAGAGGTCCATCAGAGCCGAATTGAGTATTCTCTTGAAAGTTATTGGACCGATGACCAAGAAGGTGGAAAATAAAAAAAAGGTCCACTACAGCTTTTCTAATTTTCTTAGAAACCCAGACAGACTATGCGTACCGAACCCTAGTACGCTTTTTGTTTTTCTCGGCCTTCCAAACGCACCCACACACCCACCCCCACCCCAAAAAAAAAAGAAGGGAACTTTAACGAAAAGCTCTCGGTACTGTTTACTTTAACGAAAAATCACATTTTAACACTAAAAAGTTAATCCTGATACTATTCACTTTACCCTTTATTTTGTCCTTATCCTTAAAACTCAAAGTTTCAAGCCCTTTTCATTAGTTTTTCTAAAAAAAAAAAAAGGGGTCGGTCTCGATTGTAATCCATTCGAACCCGATCGTTTTCCTCCGCAATCTGTCGATTTCTGTTGCTTCTACTCCTTCCATGCCGCCCCAAGTAAGCTCTCTCTCTCTCTCTCTCTCTCTCTCTCTCTCTCTCACACACATATATGCGTGTGTATTTTGTTTTGTGTTGGTTTAGGATCAGATTATTGCGGTACTGCTCTATGGTTGTAAAATCTGGATCTATTTCTTTACATTTCGAAACAAACAATAGCTAAATATATATGTTTGTGTGTGTGTGTGTATGTGTGTTTGTATAATCTGTATTGATTGTGATTCTTGGTTTTGCGATTAGGATTTTGGAAGGGGGCTTCGATTAAATTGTTGAAACAGATTATAATTTGTCGAAACCTCGATGGGTCGGAAGAAGCCGACTGCTCGCGACGATGAGAACCCGCAACCTACTGCGGGTGCAAAGTCGAAGAAGAAGGCTGTGGTAATTGAAGACGATTAGTATTCAATGGTCAGATTATGCATATTTTGTTTTCCTGGGCAATGATATTAGGTTGATTATTAATGGGAGGCACGCACAAAAAATGGATTTACAAAAACATGCTCTGGTTAATTCATTCACTTTTTTTCCGCTATTTTGGTTTCAAAGCATTTTCGTGCTGGGTTTGCATCTACTGAATACGTTGGTTTCAAAGCACTTTTTTTCACTTTCAGACATTATGTTACTGAAGGGGTGTGGGTTATGGGTGTTTTTAGATTCGAACTTTACTTAAGGGATCAAGTGTTACATAGACTATGAAGTCCCAATTAAAATCTATAGCACTTGAACCTGTTGACATTTAGACTTGCAGTGGATATTGAATCTCACATTTTGGAACTTATTGCACTCTATGTTGCTTTGTGAACATTGTAATTCCGTCTCCAATACCGCAGTTATGCAGTGAATACGTGGATTTGTAATCAGCGGAATGATTGCCAACATTCTGAAGGTCTCTTGCTACTGTAACTATTATGCTAGATTTAATAAATTGCTCATTGTGCTGGATTTAGGAAACTGCTCGAGTCTGTGCTTACAAAGGGTAGATGACTAGGCAGTTGTTTCTATTGAGCATCAGTCATTGCTCAACCTTAGAAATTATGTGGATAAAAATGTCTTCCTAACATCTTGATTTCTAACCTTAGAATAAGAAGATTGAATTTACATTCGATATAAACTAAGAATCTGCATAAGCTGCTATATCTTTTCATCCACTAGTGACTAAACCTGTACAAGAAGGGACTGCAGAACTGTTTCAGTTTGTGATTGTGCATGTGAATTAGCTAGACTAAGAATAGGGATTTACCGGAGTATATTTAGAATCAAACCCTACTCAAGAAATCAAGTGTTACATGGACTTTGAAGTCCCAATAAAAATATAGCGCTTGAATCTTTTGACATTTGGATTGGTTCCAAGTAATTATTGCGCTTTACGTAGCTTTACGAGCATTTTAATTTCATTTCTATTACCACAGTTATACAATGAAAACCTCAACTTTTGTTGCTTAAGACATAAAATGATTGCTGATTTTGGTTGCTTAGTCTTTGTTTGTAGGTCTTTATCTTGTTAATCTTCATTTACTCCATTTATCTCCTTTCTACCTTTTGTATGTTCGTTTTCTGTCATTGTAACTTTCCAATTTGTGTTCTGCATAAATTTGTTTTCCTAACACTTGTATTAATTTAGTACCTTTTTTCTTTTAGTTTTCATTTTGAAGATATTGGGGATACATAAAGAAGAGAAATATGGCTGCTACAGTGCACTTTCGAAACCCAAGACTTGTCCAAAACTTTGCTCGGAATTTTTCTCTATGGTCAATGAAGAAGGACCCATATCTTGAATCTGCTCTGTCAAAAAATCGCCGATGGATAGTGAATAATCAAATAAAAAACATCATCCTTAGGTGTCCTGATCAGGTAGCAACAGTGACATTCATTCAGAAGAAGTTCAAGACACTTGATCTTCAAGGAAAGGCTCTCAATTGGCTCAAAAAATACCCATGTTGCTTTCAAGTCTATTTGCAAGGCGATGAGTATTTCTGCCAGCTAACTAAACGGATGATTTCTTTGGTAGAAGAGGAAGAATCTGTCAAAGATATGCAGGAACCTGTGTTTGTAGAGAGATTAGCAAAGTTGCTTATGATGAGCTCCAATCAAAGACTAAATGTTGTTAAGCTTAGTGTACTGAAGAGGAACTTTGGTTTCCCAGATGACTATTTAATTAGACTTGTGCCAAAGTATTCTGATGTGTTTCGGATTGTTAATTATAGCGGGCGGCGGAGTTCCATGGAGATTGAGCTGGTGTCTTGGAATCCAGATTTGGCAGTTTCTGCTATAGAAGCTTCGGCTCACAAGCAAGGAACTGAGCCATGTTTCACATGCTCATTGCCTTCAACTTGGCTCAAGTCATGGGAAAGATTCCATGAATTTAATGCGACTCCTTATATATCACCCTACTTAGACTCCACAGGCTTTGTGGAGGGATCAAAGGAGATGGAGAAGAGGACGGTGGCTTTGGTGCATGAGTTGTTGTCGTTGACTCTATGGAAGAAAGCATCCATTATGAAGCTGGCACATTTTCGGAGGGAGTTCAGTTTGCCCGAGAAATTGAATGTTTTGCTGCTTAAGCACCCCGGCATTTTCTATGTCTCAAATAAGTACCAGAACTATACTGTCCTTCTTAGAGAAGCTTATAATGGGCAAGAACTGGTTGATAAGGATCCACTGGTTGTTGTGAAAGAGAAGTTTGGGGAACTTATGCAGGAGGGGCTTCATGAATATAACCGCAGGCGTCATTTGGTAAATTTAGAAAAGAAGAAAAAGAGAGGCATGATTTTGGGTAGATCAAATGAAGGCAAGGACGTGAGCTCTGAGATGTCTGACCCCGAGGATCAGGGAGACAGAGGAGGGTTGTTTGATCCAGAAGAACGAAAGCGATTCTATAAAGTTCTCTTTGATGACGGTGCCCCATGACAATATCACTGAGGCTGGATTCCCAGTCCCCACTGCCTCAAGTCAGCTATGGCCATCACCGTCTGTACATCTGGTTGACATTGTATATAGCCACTGTTTTACAATCCGTCTTCACAATGGAGATTGCAATCAGATGCAATATCGAATAAGCCATGGCGGTGCTTTCTATGTTTCCATGCATTGTGGGTTTGCAATTCGGGCTTGGTCGTATAGATGTTGTAATATAACAAGTCCTGCTTTATTGTGCTGGCCTTGTGATCTGAAGACGTTCTAGCCGGGAGAGGAGAGCTAGAATGGGCGAAATCACAAAAAGTGGTGGAGAGTTGGAATTAGGAAATTAGGAGTATGCTCAAGCTGGCTGAGAAAAAAATCAACCCGATCAGATGTTGGTGAAATTTTTTCAGTATTCAAGCCGTTACTCCACATGTTATAAAATAAAATGAGTGGAGGGACGCGAAAAACATGTATCATTTTCTTCATTTGTATTATGACATGGGCAGTGCCGATTGAAGACCGGTACTTGTTTTTGTAGATGTTGAATCTATCGAGCAACTTGGGAAGGCTTGGTCTTCCTTCACCGCCAAGTTATTCAAACTTTGTCTGTTGTACTTCTAAGTAACTAATTATTAGGAGCTGCAATCAGTAATTCATTGACAATGTGAAATTAGTTTGTGAAACTTGCAGTAGTTGGACTAGAACCAGACGACCAGCCACCCAGTTTGGTCCCACTATTGTAAGGGTAGTTTTTACACATCCTAAAAGCGAGTTCCACATTTCCCACATCAACAGTTTTCATGGAGATGGAAGACATAAATTGATGTGATTTTGAAACCTCGAGGTGTTATGTGAATTTTTTTAAAACTATGATAATCACTCTTAAACGTGAAATGCATATAAAATGTAAACCTGAAAGAAAACAATTTAAAAGACTAAAATTAGCCGTTGATCACTTAGTTAGTACCACGCAACTGCAACAACAAAAATCTATCTCCTAAGTGAAGTCTGTTGCATGAATTTTAAAACGTCAATACGCTCAATTTTGCACCAAGTCTTCCGTTAACTCCAAATATTCCATGTATTTTCTTAAAGTTTTTTTTTTTCTTTCAAGTCTTCCTAATTTTTTCTCTAACCCTCTTGCCTTGAACTTCTTTTCTCGTAATCGCATATTTTAACCGAAGTATCTATAGGTCTTCGGTTCACTACGGTCTAATAATATTTTTCGTCACTTATATGCAAGAGGACTAGTTTGACTCCCGTGAATAAAAGAATTCTTAAATTCAACTCTTGTGAATTGTAAATTTGTAACTAAATTTGACTTCCGTGAATAAAAGAATTTTTAAATTCAATTCTTGTGAATTGTAAATTTGTAACTAAATTATTTTAGCTGACACTTATAAATTTGTAACTAAATTATTATGATTGACACGCGTTTCGTTGTATTAACATCAGTGGTGGACCCAAGCCCAAAATGAAGAAGGGTCGGTGGGCCAAGACTAAATAGTTGGCAAGTCCTGAGAGACCCATTCAACAGCTCCCCACAATCTCAGGGCGTGGTTCCCAAATTCCAAATTCCAACTTCCATTTCCTCTCTCGGCTGTATGTTTCTTTCTCTTGTGTCTTGGGATTTGAATTACAGCCATTGCACAACTCCGGAGCCGACCTTTCTCCTCGAACCACAAGGTATAATTTCTTCTTCTCGGACCCCAATTAATTAAATTTGTAAAACACAACTAATTTCATTGATTATTGTTTTTTGTAAATTTAATTAATTTATTTTGTTTTGCTGCTTAAGCACCCCGGCATGTTCTATGTCTCAAATAAGTACCAGAACTATACTGTCCTTCTTAGAGAAGCTTATAATGGGCAAGAACTGGTTGATAAGGATCCACTCGTTGTTGTGAAGGAGAAGTTTGGGGAACTTATGCAGGAGGGGCTTCATGAATATAACCGCAGGCGTCATTTGGTAAATCTAGAAAAGAAGAAAAAGAGAGGCATGGTTTTGGGTAGATCAAATGAAGGCAAGGACATGAGCTCTGAGATGTCTGACCCCGATGATCAGGGAGACAGAGGAGGGTTGTTTGATCCAGAAGAACGAAAGCGATTCTATAAAGTTCTCTTTGATGACGGTGCCCCATGACAATATCACTGAGGCTGGATTCCCAGTCCCCACTGCCTCAAGTCAGCTATGGCCATCACCGTCTGTACATCTGGTTGACATTGTATATAGCCACTGTTTTACAATCCGTCTTCACAATGGAGATTGCAATCAGATGCAATATCGAATAAGCCATGGCGGTGCTTTCTATGTTTCCATGCATTGTGGGTTTGCAATTCCGGCTTGGTCGTATAGATGTTGTAATATAACAAGTCCTGCTTTATTGTGCTGGCCTTGTGATCTGAAGACGTTCTAGCCGGGAGAGGAGAGCTAGAATTGGCGAAATCACAAAAAGTCGTGGAGAGTTGGAATTAGGAAATTAGGAGTATGCTCAAGCTGGCTGAGAAAAAAATCAACCCGATCAGATGTTGGTGAAATTTTTTCAGTATTCAAGCCGTTACTCCACATGTTATAAAGTAAAATGAGTGGAGGGACGCGAAAAACATATATCATTTTCTTCATTTGTATTATGACATGGGCAGTACCGATTGAAGACCGGTACTTGTTTTTGTAGATGTTGAATCTATCGAGCAACTTGGGAAGGCTTGGTCTTCCTTCACCGCCAAGTTATACTTCTAAGTAACTAATTATTAGGAGCTGCAATCAGTAATTCATTGACAATGTGAAATTAGTTTGTGAAACTTGCAGTAGTTGGACTAGAACCAGACAGCCAACCACCCAGTTTGGTCCCACTATTGTAAGGGTAGGTTTTACACATCCTAAAAGCGAGTTCCACATTTCCCACATCAACAATTTTCATGGAGATGGAAGACATAAATTGATGTGATTTTGAAACCTCGAGGTGTTATGTGAATTTTTTTAAAACTATGATAATCACTCTTAAACGTGAAATGCATATAAAATGTAAACCTGAAAGAAAACAATTTAAAAGACTAAAATTAGCCGTTGATCACTTAGTACTACGCAACTGCAACAACAAAAATCTATCTCCTAAGTGAAGTTTGTTGCAGGAATTTTAAACTTCAATACGCTCAGTTTTGCACCAAGTCTTCCGTTAACTCCAAATATTCCATGTATTTTCTTAAAGTTTTTTTTTCTTTCAAGTCTTCCTAGTTTTTTCTCTAACCCTTTTGCCTTGAACTTCTTTTCTCATAATCGCATTTTTTAACCGAAGTATCTATAGGTCTTCGGTTCACTGCGGTCTAATAATATTTTTGGTCACTTGTATGCAAGAGGACTAGTTTGACTCCCGTGGATAAAAGAATTCTTAAATTCAACTCTTGTGAATTGCAAATTTGTAACTAAATTTGAATCCCGTGAATAAAAGAATTTTTAAATTCAATTCTTGTGAATTGTAAATTTGTAACTAAATTATTATAGCTTACACCCATAAATTTGTAACTAAATTATTATGATTGACACGCGTTTCGTTGTATTAACATCAGTGGTGGACCCAAGCCCAAAATGAAGAAGGGTCAGTGGGCCAAGACTAAATAGTTGGCAAGTCCTGAGAGACCCATTCAACAGCTCCCCACAATCTCAGGGCGTGGTTCCCAAATTCCAAATTCCAACTTCCATTTCCTCTCTCGGCTGTTTGTTTCTTTCTCTTGTGTCGTGGGATTTGAATTACAGCCTTTGCACAACTCCGGAGCCGACCTTTCTCCTCGAACCACAAGGTATAATTTCTTCTTCTCGGACCCCAATTAATTAAATTTGTAAAACACAATTAATTTCATTGATTATTGTTTTTTGTAAATTTAATTAATTTATTTTGTTTGATTGTTTTTGTGCAGGAAATCTGAGAGCTTTTTCGGTTCTTCTCAATGTGAGTATTTCTGGGTTTTTAATAATTTTGATATCCCATAAATGTCAGATTTGCAAATTTTAAAAATTTATAAAAATAAAATGGAAGATTTTTGTACTGTGATTAAGAAATCACAAACCCAAAGGGATTCCTTGGTCATTTTAATTAGTAATAATTAATAATATTGGATACTTGATTACTGTATGCTTTCTTTTGATGAAGTATTCAATGGTCAGATTGTGTATTGTGGGTTGGTTGGCACCTATGAAGCATGGATATATGATACGACATGACACGGTGATACATAAAATCTCTAAAAACTAGAATACGATATGTCATGGATAAGGGATACGCGACCAAACTAAAGTATATGTGCTTCATAGGTTGGCACCAGCCCCCTTCGTGTTAATGATATTAGTTTGATTTGTTTAGTAAATGACTATGGTTTGTAGTTGTAGGATGATTGTTTACTTGTCCATTTCATATGTATCGTTCATCAACAATATTTGCTCAGGCATTGTTGTAGGTCTCATAGCTTCTGAGTGATCCTGAGGTCAAGAGTTCGAGCCTCTCTCACCCCAATATTTTTCCCACTTAGTGGGAAAAGGCTTTGTTGTTGTATTGTTGTAGTTGGAAGAATGTGTTTGTTATTTTTTTTTTGGTCGGAACAAGATTGTGTTGGTTAAGGTTATCTGTCGTCGTGTAAACTTTAAACAATTATGTTTATTTATCTGTCTTTTTGTTTACTTTATAAGGGCGGACGATGAACTTGTTGATCAAAAGAAGTATCTTGAGGAGTCTTGCCAGCCTAAATGTGTGAAGCCTCTGATTGAATATCAGGTAATTTTACTAGTGTTATTAAAAAAATCTGTTTGTTGCAACTTCTAGGACCAGGAATTGGCTTTCGTATGAACTTAAAGTTGTATCTGATCATTTATTAAAATTACTAGCTTACTTTTAGATTCCTTATTTTGCTTCCCAAGATAGTCATGTCTACTTGTTTGTATTATGTTGTACTTGTACCGTTGGCGAACTTCTTGCCGCAGTTATGCAGTGAAGGCGTGGATTTATAATCAGCAGAATAACTGCCAGCATTGGAAAATCTCTAGCAACTTTAACCATCATGCATCAGTTATTGCTCAACCTTAGAAATTATGTGGATAAAAATGTCTTCCTAACGCTTTGATGTCTACCCGTTATTCACCCTTTTCCCTCCTTCCATGATTAAGTGCTTTCTACTCTCTGAGTTGTCAATAATTTTGAGTTACAAGATTAAGTTGTTGAACTTTTTCTTCCATTTGTGTTTCCTTCTTCAAAAATTAAAAAGGAAATGGAATGCCATGATTATCGGAGGTCTTCGTTTTGATATACTTCAGCGGGTAGGGGGTTTTCACGTATTGTTTTGAATGGACTAAAATTTGGTAATTGTACTCAAATTATTTGAACCTTTTTATTTGTTGTAGGCATGTGTTAAGAGGGTTGAAGGTGATGACACTGGAAACAAGCATTGCACGGGGCAGTACTTTGACTACATATCTTGTGTTGACAAATGTGTAAGTCTCATTTCATTTCATTATACTGTAGAAATTTTTTGTTCTCGCTCAGATGATGATCATTGCCTTCTGCAATGCAGGTTGCACCAAAGTTATTTCAAAAGCTCAAGTAACGGAGTCAGAGTTCTACGGTCTCCCCATCCTTTAATTGTTACTCTTTTACATTGGATATGAATTTTTTAAACCGCGCCATGACGTTTGCCTGTTTTTGTTTCCAGCAACATGATTCAAATCTTGTCGAGAGGTCTTGAATTAGAATAAAAAGAAGATTTTGTGAGTTGGTTAATATGGCATGCTGTTTTTGGATTTCATATAGCTAATAAGGTGAATTTTGCTAGTCTAAGTTTAATAGCACAGACCTCTTGTCATCCTGCCATCGACATTTACCATTCTACTACAATTATTGATTGATGGGTGAAGCGGTATCAGTCGTGCGTGGGCGGATGACGCGATAACACTGTTTATCTTTGTGCGCAGTCTGTGATGTATGTCCGTGCAATATTTTGACAGCCGAGGTTGAAAGTTTTGTATGTCCTTGCAATATGTGATGTATGTCCTTGCAATATTTTGCTTCATCCCCTATACATTCAGCTTCCTTTTTCGAACAAAATTCCTAGTGCTGCCTTAAACTTAAGTGCAACCGAGTGTATTGTACAAACAATAGAAGTACATGGGTTGCTTTTCACGGCCATGGCGGCGCCGAAACTCTGGTGTGTCGACAATAGTGCAGAGTTTCCGTGGTGACTGATAAGAATTCTTCTTGCCGTGTTGGAATGATCAATCGATGGCTTTTTCTTTCTTGGTAAGTATATGACTTATGCTTTGTGGATGAGTTGAAGGATCTGGGCAGCGGGCAGGCATGGGGAGAGGAAAGGGACGAAGGTGTGTGATGGTTGAATGTCTTTATCATGTTCGAGTTTTAATAATATGTTTTTTCCGATGAAAAAAAATATTCATATCCGAGATTGCATCTCTCTTTATTTATTTATTTTAGCAGATTAAATTAAATAAAATATAGTTTTGTAAGACCAACTCTAACTTTTGATTAAAATCTAAAATTTTAGAACAATAATTTTAAGATAATTTTTTTTCTTAAAGTAACTTTTTTTAATTATATAATTTAATTTTGGGTAAATTACACCATAACCCCTCAAGTTTGAGGTCTATTACAACCCCATACAACATCTTTAAAATATTTCACTTTCATACATTAAGTACTATTTTATTTTAATTTCATACAGCCGTTACATTTTCCATCCATTGAACCGTTAAATGCTGACGTGGCCGCCACATATATGCCACGTGGCTGCCAAATGTCTGCCACGTGGCAAATAAAAATAATTTTTAATTTAAAAAACCTAAATTTTCTCAACCAAAAAAAAAAAATTGGGTAAATTACACCATACCCCCTCAGGTTTGAGGTCTATTACAACTTCATACAACATCTTTAAAATATTTCACTTTTATACATCCAGTACCATTTTATTTCAAAATAACATCTCCGTTAGATTTTCCATCCATTGGTCTGTTAAATGTTGAAGTGGCTACCACGTGACAATTTTTTTTTAAATATTTTTAAAAACCTAAATCTTCTAAAAAAAATTTAAAAAAAAAAAAAAAACCTGAAATCGTCTTCCCCGACTCACCCCTTCTTCTATCCATCATCACCCCCCCCCAAATCCCACTCGAGCCACCCCTCTCTCCCATCCCCCATCACCCACCCCCAAAAATTCCACCCGAGGTTAGATGGATCTACTACAAAATGGTACTGAATGTATGAAAGTGAAATGTTTTAAAGATGTTGTATGGAGTTGTAATAGACCTCAAACTTGAGGGGGTATGGTGTAATTTACCCTTTTTTTTTTTGTTGAGGAAATTTGGGTTTTTTAAATTAAAAAAAATAAAAATTATTTTATTTGCCACGTGGCAGACATTTTGCAGCCACGTGGCATATATGTGGCGGCCACGTCAGCACTTAACGGTTCAATGGATGGAAAATGTAACGGCTGTATGAAATTGAAATAAAATAGTACTTGAGGTATGAAAGTGAAATGTTTTAAAGATGTTGTATGGGGTTGTAATAGACCTCAAACCTGAGGGGCTATGGTGTAATTTACCCTTTAATTTTATAAATATTTTAACTTAAAAATATTTAGATTATGATAAATGTTAAAAAAATTACTAAATGCACATCATGAAACTCGTGTGACACTAAAAAAGAATATAAAATACATAAAAGAAATTTTTTTACTTACTTTAACCGTTAAATTGAAATTTGGACTATTAGATCTTTTTTTTACTATTGAATTTGATCATACTTGATTATAGTCATTGAATTTAATGAATTTATAAATATAAAACTAAAAAAAATACACATATATAGTGGGCTAGTTCTACTAACTCAGGGGACATTTTAGCCTAAATTTGCCCAAAAATGAGTTTTAAACTAAAACTCTTATTTGCGTTGGAACAAGTTTAAAAATTAAAATGTGAGTTTTTACTCTAAAAGTCTGGTAGGTCTAAATATAAAAAAGCTAATAGCCGAATTCAGTATTTTCTTGAAAGTTTTTGGACGGATGCCCAAAGTGGTGGAAAATTAAAAATAAAAGCCCACTACAGCTTTTCCAATTTTCTTAGAAACCCAGACTACCCGTACCCAACCCTAGAAACCTTTAAGAGACAAATACGCTTATTTTTCTCAGTCTCTCTCCCCCGGAAACTCTCTGTCGCTCTCTGTCTCTGTCTCTCTCTATTGTAATCCATTTGAACCCGATCGTTTTCCTCCGCAATCCGTCGATTCTGTTGCTTCTACTCCCTCCACGCCGCCCCAAGTAAGCTCTCTCTCTCTCTCTCTCTCTCTCTCTCTCTCTCTCTCTCTCTACACACACACACACACATATGCGTGTGTATTTTGTTTCGTGTTGGTTTGGGATCAGATTCTTGCGGTACTGCTTTATGGTTGTAAAATCTGGATCTATGTCTTTAGATTTCGAAACATACAATAGCTAAATACATGTGTGTGTGTGTACATATGTGTGTATATGTGTGTTTGTATAATCTGTATTGATTGTGATTCTTGGTTTTGCGATTAGGATTTTGGAAGGGGCTTCGATAATTGTTGAAACAGATTATAATTTGTCGAAACCTCGATGGGTCGGAAGAAGCCGACTGCTCGCGACGATGAGAACCCGCAACCTGCTGCGGGTGCAAAGTCGAAGAAGAAGGCTGTGGTAATTGAAGACGATGAGTATTCTATTGGAACTGAGCTGTCCGAGGAGTCTCAGGTGCAGGAAGAGAAAGTTGCTGTCACTGGAAAGAAGGGCAAAAAGGGTAATTCAAAAGCTTCAAAGAAGGGCAGGGATGAGGATGACTTTGACGACGTGGGAAGGGGGGACGAGGGCGAAGATGAGTTTCCCCAAGTTACTTTCACTGGAAAGAAGAAGGGAAAGTCGAAGAAGAGTGGTGGTAATAGTGTGGTCAGCGCTTCAAGTTTTGGGCTGCTTGGAGACGAAGAGGATGGTGTTGATGATGAGAAATCCGGGTTGACTGGTAATGATGAGGAGGATGCTCCAGTTGCGAGTTTTTCTGGCAAGAAGAAGGCTTCGAAATCATCAAAGAAAACTGGTGATACTTTGTTTACTGGGTCTTCTTTTGATGCGATTGGGGATGAAGGCGAGAGTGATGGTGAGGTTGTTGATGGTTCTGTGGATAAGAATAAAGAATATGATGATAGTGAGAATGAAGATGAGCCTGTAATTTCTTTTACAGGGAAGAAGAAGCCATCCAAGGGTGGAAAGAAGGCCGAGAGTGTGTTTGCAGCAGCTAGCTTTGATGTTCTCGATGATGCAGACGAGGATAAGGATGAAAAGAAAGATGACGACGACGAAGTTCTTCAGATTACATTCTCCGGTAAGAAAAAGAAGTCCTCAAAAGGTTCAAAGAAGAGCGGTGGTAATTCTTTTAGCTCGGCCCTACTTGATGAGAGGAATGATGAAGATACTTCAGTATCCGAACCAACTAGAGTTGGTGATGACACAGTTGATGATGGAGATGCATCTGTGATTACATTCACAGGTAAAAAGAAGTCTTCTAAAAAGAAAGGTAATGATGTTTTTACTGCATTGAGTGAAGATACAGATGTAATTGAACCAGAACAACCAAGTACCGAAACTAGTAAAAGTAAAGCTGATGATTCTAAAACTAACAAGAGTAAAGAGGTTCCAGAAACTTCAAAAAGTAAGAAAAAGAAGAAGAAGAGTGGAAGGACTGCTCAAGAAGAAGATGACTTGGATAAGATTCTTGCTGAGCTAGGTGAGGGTCCTACAACATCGACACCAGCTGAGGCTACTGTGAAAGAAGAGAAAGTTGAGGTTCAACCTGATCTGGTTGCCCCGGTTGATGCTTCTGGTGAAAAAGAAGGCGAAGAAGAGACTCTGGAGTCTGCTGCTGCAAAGAAGAAGAGAAAGAAGAAGGAGAAGGAAAAGGAGAAAAAGGCAGCAGCTGCAGCAGGGACTGCTACTGCTCCTGTTGTCAATAAGGATGATAAACAAGAAGAAACCCAAATTGAACCCACAGAACCCAAGAAGAAAGAAGTGAAAAGTAAAGTAGCAGATAAGAAACTTCCAAAACATGTGAGGGAGATGCAAGAGGCTCTTGCTAGGCGACAGGAACTGGAAGAGAGATTGAAAAGGGAAGCAGAGGAGAAACAGAGGAAAGAAGAAGAGGAGCGGCTTAAGCAGGAAGAACTTGAGAGGGAAAAGGAGGCGGCCAGGATTCTGAAAAAAGAAAGGGAAAAGGAGAAGCTACAAAGGAAGAAACAGGAAGGCAAGATTTTAACTCCGAAGCAAAAAGAAGAACAACGCAGGCGGGAGGCAATGAGAAGCCAGATACTTGCTAATGCAGGGGGTTTGCCTCTCCCTACCACAGACAATGAGAAAAAGGCTAAACGGCCTATGTATCAGAAAAGGAAGACAAAAGCAGCACCCATTCATGCAAATGGTGCAGCTTCTGCGAAGCCAGTGGAAAACCTAGAAGAGGGAGACCAGCAGGACACTATCCCCGAGCCAGAGTCTGAGGAATTTGACAAGGTTGAAGATGTAGAGTCACTGGATCTGGAGGAAAAATCTGAAGTTGCTGAATCTGTTAAAGAGAATGGAGTGGAAGAAGAAGAAGAAGATGATGATGATGATGATGATGATGATGATCCTTGGGATGTTAAGAGCTTTGATGATGTTAACCTTTCTGTTAAACGTGGATTTTCTGATGAAGAGATTGACTCTGAGCCTGAACCTGTTACAAAAAAAGACATAAAGAGTGCAGGTGCCAAGCCATCAGTTTCTGCTCAGAAAACCGTTCCTTCTCAACCAATAAAATCTCAGGATGGTGAGGATAAGAAAAAACAACCTGATAATGACATTGACAAAAGTAAGAAGAAAAATGTTTCTGTTAAAAAAGAAGCGCCAACTTCTAATGCTGACCCTATAGAGAGTGGAGATAACCTTCGTTCACCTATTTGCTGCATTATGGGCCATGTTGATACTGGTAAAACTAAGCTGTTGGATTGTATCAGAGGCACAAATGTTCAGGAAGGTGAGGCTGGAGGTATTACTCAGCAGATTGGAGCAACATATTTTCCTGCTGAGAACATCCGTGAGAGGACCAAAGAACTGAAAGCTGATGCAAAGCTGAAGGTCCCTGGTCTGTTGGTCATTGATACCCCCGGGCACGAGTCATTCACTAATTTACGGTCACGGGGCTCAGGTTTATGTGATATTGCTATATTGGTTGTTGACATTATGCATGGCTTAGAGCCTCAGACAATAGAGTCACTCAACCTTTTGAAAATGAGGAATACGGAATTCATTGTTGCTCTAAATAAGGTGAGGTTTATGGTCAATTCTACTGTCCAGATCTCTACTACCATTGGCTCATAAATGTTTAACTTTTGTTTTCTGGAATATCAAATTGTTAGGTGGACAGACTCTACGGGTGGAAAACCTGCCGCAATGCACCGATTGTGAAAGCAATGAAGCAACAATCTAAGGATGTACAAAATGAGTTCAATATGAGGCTCGTACAGGTCTTGTGTACTGCAACTTTGTCTTTTGTTCACTTTATATGTTTGACCTTTTGTGTTTCTAAAATTTCATTTGTTTGTATGGTTTGCCAGATTATCACTCAATTCAAGGAGCAGGGTTTAAATACTGAATTGTATTATAAGAATAAAGAAATGGGGGAAACCTACAGTATTATTCCTACAAGTGCCATTAGGTGTGGCTTGTGGAATAGCCTTATCTTTTAATTTTTAGTCTCTACTGCGCAGATTTTTTTAGTAATTTGCTCTCCACTGTGTCCTGAAATCCGGGTTTTGAATATTGCAGTGGTGAAGGAATTCCAGATTTGCTATTACTATTGGTTCAGTGGACGCAGAAAACTATGGTTGAGAAACTCACATTCAGCAATGAAATCCAGGTTTGATATATTTTCACATTGTTTCCAGTAATGAAAGTGTGCTTAACTGTTTATATGTGAGTTGATGGGGGGCTGTTCTTGTGAACCAGTGTACGGTTTTGGAGGTTAAGGTTGTGGAAGGCCTTGGGACAACAATTGATGTTGTATTGGTTAATGGTGTGCTTCATGAAGGAGATCAAATAGTGGTTTGTGGCATGCAGGCAAGAATCTACAACCTTTTCTAAGACAATTTTTTTGTAAAGTCTACTTTTATAAAACTATTTTCAGTATTTGCTTTAGAATTGCTTGCAAATGATTGCAGGTAACATGTGATGTGTTTTACACATAATGATTATTATTGATATCAATTGTTTTTGTTCTTTTAGGGACCTATTGTTGCTACAATTCGATCTTTATTGACACCACATCCAATGAAAGAACTTCGTGTGAAGGTAGGTTTCTATCTTTTCTTTTCAACTTTTTTCTGCTTTTTGTCATGCATTTGCAATTAATTATTTAGTGATTCTGACGTGAGAATGAAATCTGTTGCTCCCATTGTAAGTCCACTGAGGAATAAGTAGAACAGCATAAAGTGCTACATGCACCTATTAGTGGTTGTTGGCTGATCATGTATTAAAGAAATGAAAAATATTGATATTATCATAAATAGAAGGTTGAAAATTTGATATAGGCGAACAAGTAAGACACGAGGTACAGGTAAATCCCGTACATCTAAAGAAACAGCAGCCAAACTATTCTGGTGAATCCAAATACATCTCGTGAAACATCAGCCAACATATCTGCAAAATACTCGGTGGAAAGTGAAGCCCACAAAGATGCTAAAGTGAATCCTACCCCACAGTGGATCTGCTTTGTGGTGCATGCATCCCTAAAAATGTCCTGTTCTATGTTAAAAGAACCCTAGGTATTGCCATTGGGTGCGTTTCCAAAAAACAGTAACATTGCTTAGTTTCAGGTTCAGGTTAAATTGTTTGCCTACGATAGTGTCTTTATGATTTAAGGGCTGCAGTGCTGCATTGCTGCATTGCTTTGGACTTTTCTATGTGATTACAAGCATTGCATTGTTCTTCAATGTTGTTGATTTTTTTTTTTAATGTTTTCTTTTTGTAATTTTTTAAAAAGCTTTTAGATAAGAGTGGCGCTATTCCCACCCCACATTTCCTATTTTCCCATCTACATTTGAATATTATTTATCCCAAATGGACCTTTACATAATCGTACTTTAAAGGGAGAAAATATGTAAAATTACATAACACAAACAAATAGAAGAAAACAAAGATATTGAGGCTAATATGGCTGCTAATGGAACCAGGTAGTTTTCTAGAAGCGTGGAAGAGAGCCCAGACTGATGTTTGAATGCTCCTTTTCTAGTATAGACAAGTAATTTAAAGGAAATGGAATTAAGTAATAGCTACAGAAGTAAAGTAGGCATGTTTGGCTGAATCAAGTAATAGCTATTGGAGGGAAGTCCAGCCTGTCCAGATATGGTGCTGCCTGATTCACAAGTATCTTTTAAAAACTTGATGGGGATGAGAAAGGAGGTGAGGGCATTTTGGCAATGCAAAGAGTAGACTGATATCTTATAAAACTTGATGGGGGTTAAAAACTATGGAGGGTGGGTTCAGTGTCATTTTCAGATAATTGTTCTTGATAAAACTAGTTTAGGACAAAATGACGCTTGTAGGAATTCTACATAGTTTGGAATAATGGTTCATTTCGGATTCTCAGTTCCGATAACTATTGAATACATCTAGTTTATCAAATATTTGATTTCTTTTCGTGGTACAAATTGAATTCAGTGGGATCTACAAATTGAATTCAGTGGGATCTATTATTCACTTTTTTTTTTGTCCATAAACAACATTCCATGTTGGCATCAGATGATGATTCTATGGATCTTTATTTCAGGGAGCGTATCTGCATCATAGTCAAATCAAGGCTGCACAGGGTATCAAAATCGCAGCACAGGTAATTTTATGATGAAATCAAGGCCAATCCAGTTGTATCTATCTGACCTCCTGTTGTGAGATTTTATTGATTTTTTATGTTTGTTTTATGCAGGGTCTGGAACACGCTATTGCTGGTACTGCTCTACATGTGGTAGGGCCTCATGATGACTTGGAGGATATCAAGGAAACAGCTATGGAAGACATGAAGTCAGTTTTGAATAGGATTGACAAGAGTGGTGAGGGAGTTTGCGTACAAGCATCTACTCTAGGTTCCTTGGAAGCATTGCTAGAGTTTTTGAAAACACCAGCCGTTAACATTCCCGTTAGTGGTATTAGCATAGGCCCTGTTCATAAAAAGGATGTCATGAAGGCCAGTGTAATGCTTGAAAAGAAAAAGGAGTTTGCCACCATCTTGGCATTTGATGTCAAAGTTACACCAGAGGCCCGAGAAATGGCAGATGATTTAGGTGTGAAGATTTTTATTGCTGATATCATCTATCACTTGTTCGATCAATTTAAGGCATATATTGACAATATAAAGGAGGAAAAGAAGAAGGAATCTGCTGATGAAGCTGTCTTTCCTTGCGTGCTCAAGATTATGCCCAACTGTGTTTTCAACAAGAAGGATCCAATTATCTTGGGGGTTGATGTTCTCGATGGCATTTTGAAGGTATTATTATAAGCACTCCATTTGGTTTACCTAGCTCTTTAGTGGGATATGATTGTTTACCAGCTTAATTTGTCTCTCTTTTTTATTTTCTCTTATAAGTTCTTTATTAATTCTTTTGTTTAGATACTTGACATTTAAAATATCTGATAAGAGACTTAAAATGGGATGTTGCTACAAGTAGAAGGACAGTATGTAATTTTCAAGGACTTAGTAGGGTTGTTGGATGTATAACGTAGGTTGTGGAAACAATTTATTTGAAAAACTGTGACAAAGTGTTCCCCAGGAACCTGCTAAGGTTCGCTGGGAGCTGCTAAAGATGTAACTTTGCAAGTCTGGTACATTGATTTAAAGGATTTGCAGTGCTAGCTCTCTCAGTTTTTCTAATCTTCTTTCCCTTCATCACCGATTGAACTACAATCCCATGAAAATTAGGTATACTGCCCAAAAAATCTTATTGTTTTATTATATGCTCTGTGCAGGTGGGTACTCCAATTTGTATTCCTCAAAGGGATTTTATTTCTATTGGACGCGTTGCATCCATTGAAAATAACCACAAACCTGTTGATATGGCGAAGAGGGGGTCGAAATTAGCCATTAAGGTATGAATGTGTGATAACGCTTGACATACGTATATATGTGCGGACGCACTACACATGTTGCTAGTCGGTGTTGCATTTCTGTGACCTTTGATGTTTGTTTCTGCTGCTTTCTCGTCGTGGGTAAATTTGTCCTGTCAAAATGGCTTATTTCCATCATTTATGATTAGTGTGTTGTAGATACTTGGGTTTTTGTTAGATCAATGATTTTTTGTATGAGAAATGCCTAAGCAAATCTAAACATGGATTGATATTAGCTATCATTACAACTGTAAGTGCTATAGATGGATTTTACTATAAATTTTTAAGGAACTACGCACACATTTTTTTATGTAATATAAATTCTTTCACATGGTTCAGGAGTCATTTAATAGAATCTTTGTAATTTGACTTAATTCCACGGCCCATTGTCTATAGTTGTGAAATAACATTGCCTTTTAGCCATCTGTGTTGGGAGGAAAAGGATGATTGAATTTGTAGGCATCAGTAAAAACTCCCCTATGAGGTTCATGTCCTTTGAGGTTTGATTCCTACGTTGTTAATTGATATTTAAATCCGAGTGGAATTGTTCTGATTTTGTAACTTGCTCTTTCTGATTTTGGAAAGTTCTTTGGTGTACTACTGGCCTTTTCTTTTACTGTTCTTTAATGGTTTTAGAATTAAGCCGTCTCTGATGATTTCTCTATGGTGGCTTTTGGCTGTGCTGTGTATACCATGTGGAGGGGAAGGAAGTTTTGATTTCATAGACATGTGTAAATGTCCGTGTGTAATCCTCAGGTCCCGAACAAGTACCATAAGGGATCATTTGAGTCCATTGAGGTTTATGTCCTGCCATGCCAAGTGATAATCAAATCTGAGTGGAAGCTTTCTGATGAAGTGCTGTACTGATTTTGGAACTTGTTCTTTGGTTCACTACTGGTGTTGGTTTTTACTTTTCTTGAGGGTTTTAGCATTTTGCCATTGCTCATCTTTATTTTATGGGTGATAGGGTTCTTGTCTGCTTCAGAATTCTCGTGGTATTGGTGAATTTTCACGTTCTTGCAGCTGTGTCTTTGTTTCGTGGTTCTTTTCTTGAGTTCGTTGTCATTGAATTCTATGAGATGATATACTGGCCTGATTTACTTGGATTTACTTTTTGGTGTTTTTTTTTCCACCATTCCTCTGTGAGTTTATCATATTGCCTGTATCTTGCTCTTTATATTCTGGGTGATCTGATTCTGATCTGGTTCTTACCTACTATTGCTCTTCCTTGGTGATTGTGTGCTAATTTTGTCATCTGGATTGCTTGTTATTGCAGTTGTGATCTTGCTTTTAGTTTGTTTGATTTTTTTTTGTTTTTCTTTTCTGTTCTTTTTCTTCCGACCTTTTTTTTTTCTGTTCTAGAGGACCATTTCTTAATACTGTTGGTCCTGGCTTTTTGTGTGTTTTGTAGCTGTTCATTTATAGTTTGTATTTCATTTGGAGTTTGTTTGCATTTCTTCTGATTTTTCTCTTACTCTCTCTCTCCAACTTATTCTTTTTCAATGCTGAAAAGAAACCTTTACACATAATTGTCCTTATGCTTATTGCAGCTTTCTTGTGTTTTTGCAGATTATTGGGTCAAATTCCGAAGAGCAGCAAAAGATGTTTGGTAGGCATTTTGAAATTGATGACGAACTTGTCAGCCAAATCTCAAGGAATTCGATTGATGTACTGAAAGCAAATTACCGGGTAAGTCCCATTTTCTCATACAGTTTACCTTTCGGACGATGTAATGTGAACCATCGTTATTAACTGTAATTTAACTATGCAGGATGAACTGTCAATGGAAGAGTGGAAGCTGCTTGTGAAATTGAAGAAACTTTTCGAGATACCATGAGAAAAGCTAGTGCTATATTCGAGCAAATTCTTTTACTACACAACACTCAAGAGGCTTGACCGACTTCAGCGGCAATCAGAAGGGATACCAAGGTTCGTTGCGGATCTATTTTTGATTGTAAGCGGCACATATACCTTTAGGCACTCAAATTCAAGTGCAATCATATGTGAAGGGGAAGAAAAAGTTCCGGTTAGCGTTTCCATGAGATCACTTGTCCGAGAGTCTGCATTGCAGTGCGCAATCATATGTGAAGGGGGAGAAAAAGTTCCGGTTAGCGTTTCCATGAGGTCACTTGTCCGAGAGTCTGCCGTTGCATTTTTTTGTCCATGTAGTGTTCATACTTCCTTTTGCTTTTTTGAACCTTAGTTTCTCTAGAGTGTATGATACCACCCTGTGCCGTGGCAAAGTTGATCCAAGTCGATATTGATGGAAGAAAATGTATTTTGCCCTCACGCGACCGCTGCTTTGGATGTGTAACGTTGAATTTGTTCAGTCCTCTTGGAAAACCAACAGGAATGATCTGAAATTCGACATTAAAGATGAACGCTGTTGGCACGAATGCATGCCATTGTTGTTTTGCAGGCGGTATATTTCAAGGAAACCTCAAATAGCAATTACTCTCTTGGTGGCTTAGTTTGTTTCTCTATGGTTTGATCCTCTAGGACCTCAACGTTTTTGCCTCGTGTTTTTGTACCCGAATGACCGTACTCTGGAATACTAGAATTGTGTTCTGACCCTCTCGGTGCTTCCTCTGTTTTTTTTTTTTTTTGTTTTTTTGGGTTGACTGGAAACTTCATTGCTAGGGAAGAAAGCCAAATTTACAACTGAAGCCTACAAAGAGGCAAGCAACATCCAGCACAAATATAAAGACATTCAGCAGTGAAGGGAGGTCCAGTAGGATAAGACGCTGCAATAAATGCAATACCAGCGGTCCGCCGTCATATTGGCCGAACTTGGGATCCAATACCAGCGGCATGCTCGAAAGGAATCCCAATGTCGCCTTATTTTGGCCAGGGAAGGGAAAGCCTCCCAGCATCCAAGTGTGGATGGGTCAGCTGCAGCTACACTTGAAGCCTTGATTCGGTTATCTTCTAGCTGCCACGAACAGTCCCTCCGAGTTTCGAGCTACGACACCGGCAAAACCAGCGCCATTGGTGGCTGTCCAACTAACATCCACGCTCAGTTTAATAAATGGAGAACAGGGAGGAGACCACCTGACCGTGGGCTGATCACTTAGGTCCGGTAATTGGTTCACCGAGGGACGACGAGAGGCCTCGATGAACGAAGTAACAGGGACAGAGATAGCAAGTGTAATCTGCTGCGGACCAATTGCCTTGTGGCTGAATAACAGGTAACACCTAGCCTTCCAAATGTGCCAGCATGTAAAGGCAACTTGTGACAGGAACCTATTCATTTCCAGCCTCGACCCAAAGTTGGAGTTGATGAGTGATGACAGCCAATTCGCCGAGGTGGATATTCCGTCACGGCTAACTTTGTAGGTTAAGGGTCCCCCAAACCAAATAGTCTCCACCCATGGGCATAGTAGTAGTAAGTGCTCAACGGATTCCTCTTGAGCATTACGGATAGGGCAAATTGGTGAGGGTGAGGACTTCCGCCTATATGGCTCCGCCATGGTAGCCAAAGCCCGCTGGAGAGCTCGCCACATAAAACTACGAACTTTTGGAGGAGTCTCCATTTTCCAAATAAATTTCCGAATCCGGTATCTTCTCGGTGCTTCCTTTGAATGCGTTCCTTCCATACTTTGGAATACTAGAATTTTAGATGAGACTGGAGAGACGATGCATATTAAATGAATAGTACTGTTTAGTACGTGTTAAGCCAAAAACATCATTAGGGGTGAAAATTGAAATGGTGTTTCTCATTTCGACCTTAAAATTTTATGAATTTATGAATTCAAACTTGAAAGTTTTTTGAATCTGAATATTTTCAAAAAAATTGGAATGTATTTAGATATTCAAGAATTCTGAATTTTTTGAAGTGTTCAGAATGTATTTTCTGAAATATTCTAGCTTTTCATAGTTGTTCCTAAAAATTATGTCTTGTAAAGTTTTGTGGTTTATTGTTAGTTTTGAATACCTTTTATTCATTATTTTTGTATTAATTATATCATAAAATTAATTGAATTTATACATAGGTTTATCCCAAATATTAAAAAAAAAATATACATTGTATGTACGGAAAAGTTTGAGTATATCAAAATCTTGCAAATATATGAATTTCAGAAATTTTCTAGATTATTTTGATTTCGAAAATTCTAATCCGATTTCAAAATTTTGGAATGTAAATTAAAAACATTGTTACCAATTCGATCCATCCAAAAAATCATTTCTAAACATAATTAATGGATAAACCACAAGATGTAGATGTTGATATGGGAGCAATCACATAGATTTGAAGGGAGAGAGAGGTGCGCGACAACAATTTCAACTTAAATTTCTTCTTAAATTTCATGGTTGATTCTATCTAGCTAATTATCTAGGTGTGATTAGCTACCTCTTAACGAGATTAATTAAGCTTCTTGCAAATTGATTCCATGAATTGTTACTTAGAAGTAGATGCCATCCATGCTCTAGGATTCATGTACGTGGTTTCTATGTTAGTTTCCAAAGATCGTATCGTAATGAATTCTTTTGTGTTTAGCCAATGTAAATAGATTTCATTGACGGTTAACTTTTTTTTTGTTTTCATTGACGGTTAACTTGTTAGAATGTGTCTGGTACTCGAGATAGGGTTTAGGGTTCAAGGGTGAATCGGGTGCTCTAGTGTTTTGTTTAGCCAATACAGAGTTGCAATTGGGCTTGAGTTTGATGGTTAGAATTAGATCAATTTCTTTGGGACGATATATATTGTGTGCTTGTTTTCTATACTATCTTAACATCTGTACACTTGTGAACTAATATTATTTTATTTTTGTCTCTTTTAGGGACCTATCAATCGTTACTACAATTCGAGCTTGAAAGAAGTTCGTGTCATGGAGGAATTTGCTCATGATGCTGTCTTTCCCTGTGTGCTCAAAGTTTTGCCTAACTGTGTTTTCAACAGGGACGATCCAATTTTCTTGGGGGTTGATCATTGATGTTCTTGAACGCATAGCCAAGGTATTATTCTCTGCTTTGCGCTTGGTTTACCTTGTTCTCTTTAGTGGGATATAATGTGTGTGAGGTTTATGTTTATCATGGCATGTAGTTACATGTTGTCCATCTTAATTTGTCCCTATTTTTTAGTTCTTTTAACAGTAACAAAGTCTTATCCCACTAGGTGAGATCGGCTGTATGAATCTTACAACACCAGTGCGCTCGGTTTTGTGCCAAGTTAAAATTGGATGTTGTCCCAAGTAGAAAAGGGTAGTCTGTAATTTTTACCCGAAGAGCTTGTCGGGTTTTTGAGTGTGTAATATAGGTAGTGGAAACAATTTATCTGAAAAATAGTGCGAGTGTTCCTCTGGCGCATGCCAAGGTTCTTTGGGAGCTGATAAAGATGCAACTCTTGAATTGATTTACAGGAATTCTAGTGCTAGCTCGTTCAGTTTTTCCTAATAGTTTTTTAATCGTGTCGTATTTGAGAGTTTTTTTTTTGTTTTTTTTTTTTTGGTTTAATATAAACCTAGATAGTTCTTGGCAACTTGATTGGGATTTGTGGAAGTGTTGTATTATCATTAAGTGTTCGTTGATTATGCTCAGCTCTCTTTTTATTATATGCTCTGTGCAGGTGGGTACTCCATGGTTGGTAGTTTGTTCTACATTATAGCTACTAGGCCTGATATTATGTTTGTTGCAAGTTTGTTCTCAAAATTCATGCATAATCTTTACAAAGAACATTTTGGTACTACCAAAAAGGTACTAAGGTACATTCAATGAACCTGAGGTTATGAAAATTAGTATGTCAAAGGCAAGGAGGTAATGATAATTGGCTACAGTGTTAGTGACTGGAGTTGTGACAAGAATAACTTGAAGAGTACATCAAGATATGCTTTCTCCTTTGGAAGTGGCATTTTCTCATGGACTTTAGTGAAACAATTCAATGTAGTATATTACCCACTGTAGAGGAAGAGTATATATATATATATATATTAGTGCATCTGAAGCCACTATTCAAACAATTTGGCTTAGGTTTGTAATGGAGGGTTTTGGAGAACTACAAATTGAGGGAAAATACTTCTACTACATGACGAAGAATCTTCTGTTTCATCAGAGATCCGAATACATAAATTGAAGATACCACTTCATCAAAGAAGCATTGCAGAACAATATCATCAATTTGGTATATTGCAAATCAGAGGAACAACTAGCATATATCTTCACCAAGGCACTGCCAAATGATCGATTTTGCTGTCTTAGAAACATGCTTAGAGTAAAATCTGCAACAACCTTAAAAGGGAGTGTTGAGGATTAAGGATTGTTGCGAAGATGAACGATTGATTGCAATGTATTAAGCTTTGTTCTTGAGTTTCTATTTAAGGGCTTGTTTACGTAACCGTAATCAAATATAGAGGAATTAAATTGAGGAGGAATTGAATTGAGTAGGAATTGGATTGAGAGGAATCAAAATCCAGATTTCCATAAAAGCTGTTTACTAAAATGTGTTGGAATCTAAATAGAAATAGTATTGAATCCATAAAACTGTTTACTAATTCAACAGAATCGAAATATAAATGATTATAATTACTAAAATACCCTTATCACAAATCAAATATTTTATATGCTTTTTAAAAAAAAAATACAATTTGATATTATACAGTAGTAAGAAAAACTCATTTATCTTATTTGGCTCTGCAACTGCATCATCTTCTTGGTTTTTCTCCCATTTTTCCACTCATCCTTCATCTCTCTGTTACCTCCCCGGAAAGATCATTTTATGAAATTGGACAGAAAGATCATTCCTCTTCTCCTTCCCTTGTTTTTATTTCCATTTTTTTCTCTCCTCGTTTATTTTCCCCCTTTTTTTTCCTCTGCTCCTTCATCTCTCTGCTACCTACTCCGCCTTTGGTAGGGGTTAGAATTTAGAGAATGGATCTTCAGATCCGGGTCGCGCCGATTTGAATGATTCGTCAGAACCTTGGAATTGTGCAATGGTGCAGCGCAGTTAAACTTCTGACGGCGGCTTGGAACTTCACTTTGGTATTGTGCATGTGCAAATGGTGGTGCAGGATGCTGAAGCGTTTTAAGGGCATTTTGGGTAAGAAAGTGTGATTCCAGATGAAGGCTTTCGAGATGGGATTTCCACCTCCATCTCAGTAATCTAATTCCTCCAAATTCTGGAATTGTATTCCTATTTTTTAGTGGACCCCACCATGTTTTCATTCCCGTAAGGATAAGTAAACACTCGAATCCTTTCAATCGGGGAATGATTCCTTTCATTTCATTCCATACCCGATGGGTAAACACGCCATAAGTTCTAAGAATTATAGTTCTAGTGTAATAGATGGCTAGGATTATAACATCTTAAGGCATTAGTACAAAAACATACTTGTGCGACGGAGCAAATTACATTGTGCAAGGTCAATTTGCACAATGTTGATAACTAAGCGTCGCGCAAGGACATTTTGCACGACGAGACTTTGCCCGACGAAGACTGCTGTCTCGCAAAACTATTTTGTGCAACGATGGTGTACATTCATCGCTCAAAATAGTTTCGCACGACGGGGTATATGCATCGCACAAGTTTTTGGCGCCAAACCAAGACTTTCACCGCCTTTTTTCCCAACATTGCGCAACGAAGGTGTTTCGTCGCGCAAAACTATTTTGTGCGACGGCAGTCTTCGACGCGCAAAGTAGTATGTGTTTTGTTTTGTTTTTTGTTTTTTTTTTTAAATATAACTTGCATTCGTTGCGCAAAACTATTTTGCGCGACGACAGTTTTCAACGCGCAAAGTAGTATGTGTTTTGTTTTTTTAAATATAACTTGCGCGATGTGACAATGGGGTCGTTACACAAACATAATTTGAGCGACGCACCAACCAATGCGTTATGCAGAGACTGTTTGTGCAACGCACTAACCAATGCGTCACACAAAGAGTGTTTGCGCGATGAACAAACTGCGTTGCACAAAAGGGTTTTTGTGGTCCACTTGTGTAAATATTTTAAATTGATGATCAAATTAGTTCATTGTATTCATATAGGATCAAGGCATGTAGCTGTAAAAAATTATCAAAATTGGAGTTAAAATAACCGTTAAATCGTGATTTTTCGTTTATAATTGTCGAAAAGTTTTGTCCTGTTAATTGATCTCTGAATGTTTGTTTGTTGCGATATTTGGCGTATGCGATCTCGAAGTATATACAAAAAAGTTTGACAGTTGGATCATTGAAACTAGTTTCGTAGAATGCGTTTCCCATCAAAACAATAGATTCACTAACACTTAGGGTGCGTTTGTTGCACCAGACTATCTCGGACTGGACTAGCTTCAGGGACTAAGCTGGATTGGCTTAGACTATACTAAGCTGGACTCACTTAGTGAAGTATTAGATTAAGAAGAAAATAATTTCATAAATTTTAATATTATATTTGTTTAATTCATATAAATTATATTATATTATTAATTTATCTTTTTCTTTTTGGAAATCTCTTCCCATCTCTCAAAATTTCTACCATTTTTTTTTCTTCTTCTTTCCCACTCTCTCACTCCCATTTCCCTCGTTTTCTTCCCTTTTTTCTCCGGCCGACCATCTCCCTCATCTCTCTCTTTTTCTCCCCCATGTTTCCCTGTTTTCTTCCTCAAAGGAGGATCTGTGCATTTTGCTCTTGATTTGGACCGAAAGACCTGCAGGTCTTTCTTCTTATTCCTCAAAGTAGAGAGAGCACTGCAAATTCGATATCACATATCAAATTATATTTATGTTTTACAACTCCAAATTTGATTTTGTTTTTTCCTACCAATTTCTGGAGAAGAGCACTACAACCCAAGGTAATAGATTTATGGGTTTATCGCAGATTTTAATATTTTCTGTAATTGGGATTTATAAGCTTTAATATTTGAATTGAATTGTTGTTTATGGTGGATTAAACTTATTGGAAGCTTAACTGGACGAATTCATCGCTGAAGCAAAGTGAGGGTTGGGTTCGTGGGACAAAGATCATCGAGTTTCTGATTTGATGATTGGAGAAGAGGTTGTAGCTCATGTATGAAGGAGAAGGCAAGATTTTGTGACTGGGTTCGCGGGATGATGGAGATCAGCATCGCATGCTTGCAGACGTCGCAAGCACGAGACTGGACTAGCAATTCTCCAGTTTTTAGGGGTTTCACTAAGAACAGTTAGTGAAGCTTTTAGTTGGTGGGAGTCCAATTTAGTGTCATTAAAGGCTGTTCTTATTTGCACCAAACACATGCTAGGACTCCTATCTAAGGCAGTCTAGTCCAGTGAGACTTAAAGAAGCCAAACAAACGTGCCCTTGGAGTTTATTTATACTTTCATTAAGTAATAACATAAGATTTTGTGGTATCCACTAGTGTAAATATTTTAAATTGACGATTGAATTAGTTTATTGTACTCATATAGGATCAAGGAGTGTAGCTGTAAAAAATCATCAAAATTGAAGCTCAAGTAACCGTTAAATTATGAATTTTCGTTTATAACCGTTAAAAAGTTTTGTCCCGTTACTTATCTTTGAATGTTTGTTTGTTGCGATTTTTTATGTGATCTCGAAGTATATACAAACAAGTTTGACGGTTGGATCGTTGAAACTAGTTTCGTAGAATGCGTATTCCATCAAAACAATAGATTCACTAACACTTGTAGTTTATTTATACTTTCATTAAGTATAACATAAGATTTTGTGGTATCCACTAGTGTAAATATTTTAAATTGACGATTGAATTAGTTTATTGTATTCATATAGGATCAAGGAGTGTAGCTGTGAAAAATCATCAAAATCGAAGTTAAAACTATTGTTAAATCGTAATTTTTCTTTATAACCGTCGTAAAGTTTTGTCCCGTTACTTGATCACTGAGTGTTTGTTTGTTGCGATTTTTGATGTATGCGATCTCAAAGTATATACAAACAAGTTTGACGGTTGGATTGGATCAAGGAGTTTAGTTGTAAAAAGTCATCAAAATCGGAGTTAAAACTACTGTTAAATCGTGATTTTTCATTTATAACCGTCGAAAAGTTTTGTCTCGTTACTTGATCTCTAAATGTTTGTTTGTTGCGATTTTTGGCTTATGCGATCTCGAATATATACAAACAAGTTTAACGATTGGATCGTTGAAACTATTTCGCAGAATGCATATCCTATCAAGTTGAATGGTATGTATATTTATTAAGTAGCTTTAAATTTATTTATTTTGTACGTATAACACTTAAGAAATTGAATGGTATGTATATTGATTAAGTAGCTTTAAATTTATTATTGTAGTTCGGATCAGGTTTTTGTTAGAAAAATATATTATTGTGGGGTTTATGAAAAAAAAATTGAATTTGAAGGGAGTAAAGTCATATTTTCAATAAATTTTATAATAATTTTTTTAAATATAACTTGCGCGACGATACGGTGGGGTTGTCGCGCAAAACAACTTTGCGCGACGCCACGATGAGGTTGTTGTGCAAAACAGCTTTGCGCGATGTCGTAATGTATACATGCGTCGCGCAATGTGTTAAAATTTTGGCCGTGCAATTGTAAAAATAGGCCTTTTTTTTTTCAATTTTTTCCAAATTTGGCTGTTGAATTGGTTGAGAATTAATCTCAACCGTTCATTCAAAATGAAACCCTTTCTTAGTCTCAGCGACCTCACAATCCTCACCTTCACTTTCAGACTATCTGAGTCTGAAAGACTGAAACTCTCCCCCGACCCCAAACCCACCTCCACTCCTTAACTCTCTCTCTCGACCTCCACTCCTTAACTCTCTCTCTCGACCTCCACTATTTCACTCTCTCCCCCTTACCTTCACACTACATCCAGTCTTCCAATTTCCTTTTGCATTTGACAACTTCCTCTGTCTTCGATAATCAATTCAGCCACATCTGCTTCCTTCTACTTCTCTCTTCATTAAGGTAATCTTCTTGTCTTCATCTAGTAATCTTGATGTGGTAAAGTCTGTTTGTGGCTTCAATTCGTTTTTAATTTGGGCATTTGAATTCTAGGGTTTTGGATTTCGGGTTCTATTTTGTTTGAAATTTGGGGTTTTTAATCATATGGTTCTTCTATAATTTGTTTATTTCCTCCTCGAAACTAGCAGACCCGAGCTCCTTCATCTCCTTCTCGAACTCTCTCTATGAAATTGGGACGTGCAACCAAGCACAGAGAGCCGATACAACATTATCATGCACTGATCTTTGATTTAGTGAATGGAAACCATAATGGTTCATTTACCTTGATTTATGGTTGCTCTTAATCTTTGTAATGAACCTGAGATATAATTTCTGTTTCTGGTGTATTCCTTCTGCACTCATTTTTTGTTGAAGCTCCATCCACAGTAATAACCCTTGTATGCAGAGCAGATTAAACCCTTTGTTCATGTTTGATTTAGATGGTTGTAACTTATGTGTTACTCTTAATGAAACTATATGAATATGATTTTTTTTAAGATATATTGCAGTATGAGCGTCCTTCTTCCTCTTCCAATTACTGTGTATGTTCCCAAAGAAAGAGTGCGAAAGGAACCTCTCTCGTCAAGGACATGAATTGAATTTTATAGTATGGTTTAAACCTTGTGCATGTCACAGTTGGCCTTCCCTCAAGATACTCTAGCTACTCTTTCCCTGTTGTGTTTTTCTGATTCTTACTATCTGTATTTATTTGACTGCTATTTAGGCAGTCAAGGTGCTTCATATGATAAAACTTTATGAGAAACCAATTTGTGTAAACGAGGTATTGAACTGTGTTTTCATAGCTTATCATTTTTGACATATGTAATATCATTTTGATGGTTTGTGTCAATTGTTCAATTGCAGGCATCCCAAAACGGAAAGAGCTTGGACGTTGGGGAAAACAGATGTAACTGTAATTATCTGTCAATGCAAAGCAAAGCCAAAGTAAGATCTTTGTGCCTTTTTGGTATATATGGCTTGTTACAGATAGAGTCAAGTGGGTCTCAGTAAGGCTGTCATTGTCGTGCTTCCCGTGTGTATAATTAGGTGCATACGGACTGTCAATGTTCATGTGAGATAGACCATGATAATTAAAGCTTTCTTAGTTAGATTGTAGGTATAGAATTTAATAATTGCACTAAGAATATTGTCAATGTGTTTGAAGATAACCTTTGGATAAACATCAAGTATATATCTACTTAGACTTGCTTTCTTACATGTATTTTACAACAAATAAAAATATGACAGATTAAATTGATTTTCATCATGTTAACTTGCGTACCGTGTTGTATGGCCACTTTGTTTGCTGCACTTATTTTAATAATAAAAATATAAAACAGAGCTTCGTTTCACATAGAGAAGTCATCACGATTGCGACCAAAATAATCAAGATACACATAAACGGAACATCTGATCCCATTGGTTTAAAGTATAGTTGACATCTTTAATTAGTATTGTTTCTACCGTTGCACTATTGCTTTATATATATGTGAACAAATGCAAGAAAGGATATGATATTACTTTGGTTGCTAATTGATTAGTTTTAAATGCAAGAAAGGATTAGTTTCTAATGTTATATTTTTATGGTTCAAAAAGTGTATAGATGTTGCAGTTGATCACTCATCGTCGGAGTGTGACCAATGCACCTCCCACATTAATAGCATCTACTGCTTCAGCCGTGAGTGCTCCATTGATTGGGGAGCCTACACCCTTTACTAAGGCTACTCCTATGGCGTCCCAGGTGCTTGCATCATCGACGTCATTAATGTCGGTTCAGCTGCTCAGTGCACGGCAGACTCACTGGCGCTGCCGCAATCCGGAGCCTTCTGATCACATTTCTGCGGCATCCATAGTCGAGGTGGGGGCTCCCAGCTAGGTAGTTTTTTCTAATTCTCACTACGTTGTATTTTTTTTCATTTTAAAACTATTATTTTTATGATTGTAAAAAATTGCTGGATTGTGAAATTGTGTTGCGCCTTGTGAATTACTGTTATTTTATTGTTTTCAGGTTTTGGGAAATGATATACTATTAGGGGATGTTTTGCCGAATTTTATGTAGAAATTTAAGCTTAGGTTTTTCACCTTTTAATTTTTTTTGGGCAGCTAAGAAAACCACTATAGGGCCTAATCAAATGCTGAAGTCAGCACAGAGCATACGTTTGTCCGCATCCTTGATCAAGATTGCGTATGACTCGCGACATCATGGAGCGGCTACCTCACAGCAGCATAGTAGCGTTGTTACTAGTTGTGGTTATGTTATTCGGTGGTGTTGTCATGTGCAGTGGGAGTCTTGGGCACAAATTCCCAAGGAGACGAAGAAACTGGTGCGAGACAAGTTGTCGGTTAGTATATTAGTTTTTAACCTTTTATCATTTTTTAAATTTTGTTTTCAAATATTATAAACCAAAATATATTATCTTAATATTATTAAATTTCTTACTATTATTTTATTATTTTTCATATTTGTAGGTCAATTATGATCTTTAGGACATATCCCCTTAGGCCATTGCCTACTTAGAGGAGACCTTAGCAATCGGGTACAAACATTGGAAGAGCAATCTTCACACGCATTTTAAGCTATGGGATGATCCGGAGATTGCTTGCCTAAAGGGTTGCCCAGCTGAGTTGGTGGACCGGCCGGAGGATTGGGAGTGGCTCCGCAAACATTTTACAGACCCAAAATTTGTTGTACGTACATAATATTTTAATAATAATTTAATACTGTTTTAGTTATTTTTTAATAATTTCTTTTAAATAGTCGCACTAACATGTATATTATGTGTTTAACAAAAGAAATCTGTTGCTGGCAAGAAAGCTCGAGAGTTAAAGACACTTCTCCACCATTCCGGTTCGATGCCCTTTTCGTATAGGCTTGAGATGCGACGTCAGGTAAAAGTATATTAATTTTGAAATTTATGCAATTTATTTTTTTATTATTGATTAATAAAATTTTCTTAATGTATTTTTCTTTAGGAGGGTTCTTCCCAGAGATTGACATGTTCAAGGATGTTTACGTTCGACCCGGCGATGAGACCACTAAGCAGCTTCATGTAAGTATATGTAATTCTTATTATTCTTATATTTATGAATCGTTCAAATATTAATTATATTTTGTTATTAAACATTATATGTTTTTTCTTTATTATTACAGGCGACTATGGTGGAAAAGTGCACTGCTGTTCTCCAAGAAGCAACATCGTAGCTTCTCCCAGAGACCCCGATCGAGGATGTCACTGTACCCAAGGATGCAGGTCTTCAGATCCTGACTGAGGACCTGGATCAAAAGCTCGATCGTCATCATGGCAAGGTTGTTAGGTGTATAGGGAAGGCACGGGTTCGTGAGACGAGTGCCTCATCTTCCAGATCGACCACAAGAGAGGTCAATGCCCTGACGAAGGAAGTGGCAACCCTAAAATATCATCTTGCGGCCTAGGGCGAACAGATAAGTATGATTGTACGAGCCTTGCAGATGTCCGACTTCCAAATCCCGATGCCAGCACCTGATCTTGCTCCACCTTCGGCCTCCCAGCCACTTCACCCAGTCGATACCCAGTAGCCTGATGTATCAAACCTAGAAGACTACTTCTTGTAATTTTTTCTTATGTTCGAATATCTTGTATGTACATTTTGATATATTTTATAATTAAATAGTTTTTATGGGTTTATTAATTACTGTTTATAATTTAATTACAATATTTATAAAAAATTAAATAAAAAATATTTTTACCAAAAAAAAAACAATGGTTTGCGTGACGACAGAACCTGTGTTGCGCAAAGTCTTTTGTGCAACGCAGTTTACTACTTCGTTGCGCAAAATGTCTTTAAGCGACGCAGATGTTGTCGTTGCGCAAAGACATTTTGCGCAACGAAAGCACATGTGAGGAAGATGAGGATTAATGCGATGATTATGCAAACACTCAAATTAAACCCTCTTTTTGACAATTGTAGTAAAGATGTAAGTAGGGTATCATTCTAGACCGGGGATTAGGAGGGATTGCTAATGCACCTAACTGACTTAAAAATATTAAACAAAACTCAAAAACACAAAACAAAACTCTAAAACAGAAAGCTAAACTATAATAACTTAAAACACACTAGAATAGTCAAAACAACACAAAACTAGCAAATTGAATAAAAACAGATACTAGGGATGGATTTAAACGAATTTGGGATTACAAAGACTCAAAATAATCAAAAGACATCAAATTGTACAGATTATAACTAAAGAATACAACTTAACAATAAGGGGTTTGGTTTGCACGAAAATTGAAACTAAAACTAAACAAACTTGTAGAATTAAACAAAGACATAAAATTAAGGTGAATGGATGGGTGATGGACTAGTTAGAGGGTTCTTCTCCACACATGACACACTTGCATACAAACCAATTTTCAGTTGTTCTTTCAATAAACCATGAATCTCAACACCCTAGATTAACCGTGAACAGCACTTTTTTAACCTTCAAGTTTTCTTTAAGTTATTGAATTGGACGAAAAAGCGCATACAACAATTCAAAACATTCTTCAAAAGTCCCCTACGTGAATAGCACAATAGAGATACAATCAAAGATCATTAAGCTTTGTGAAAACTATAAGCATTGACGAGGCATTCGTAACTATGAACATCATGATACTCTTGCCAAGAATTCACTTAACGCGATTGTGACTAACAACCTCCACTACTTGTGAATATAAGTTCATAACAATTAGGTGAAACTCCCTTATATTCTAGCATCAAATTCATGCATGCAAACTAAGTATGCATACTTAATCGACATACAAGAATAAGTTATAAATCAAGCAGTTAAGCAAATTGAATTCACAACTCATGAAATCACAACTGAAGATAATCAATTCATATTACAAATATGTTTATGGCTTTGAATCAACCTCTAGCCAAAACGAATTTAGTTCCACATATTTGCAATTAAACAACTATAATTGAATTTAAACATGATAAACAAAAGTAGAAGACACCTAGAACGCTCCAGCAATCCAATGTCTTGAATGGTTAGCACAGCTCCAAGTCCTCCTCCTTTCTTGCAAACATGCGGCACCAAGGTGGGTGTGGTGTTTGGATGGTCTAGGGGATGTGACAGAGATTGGATAGGTTGAGAGAGAATGGAAGGGTAGTAGGGGATGGATAGGAAAAGAGGTGGATGGAAATGGATGGAGGAAGAAGGAAACTTGCGGCAGAAATTGTGTTGTTTATGGAATGTGAATTGGTGTCTTTGGCCTTGATGGAGAAGCCTATTTATAGGCTTTGAGAATGAATCACTACCATCCATTTTGTTGGTGAGAATGAATCACCACCATCCATTTTTGTTGGTGAGAATGAATCACTACCATCCATTTTGTTGGTAAGAATGAATCACAACCATCCATTTTTATGCTCCCCATGCATGCAATCCATTTTACCCCAAAATAGCTCCAAATTGCACCAAAATGCACTTCTTTGCTAACTTTGTTATTTAGAACCTACAAACACACGAAAATAGCTTAAAACATTCTAATAAGATGAAACTAATTAAGTAAATGCAAGGAAACAAACTAATAAAGTCACATAAATATGTTTCTATCAAGGATCCTTGACTTGTGCGGAGCATGTGAAGCTCCAATGGTCATCTTTGTTTTCCTTGCTTCTCGAATATTTTTTCACACTTGGAGTGTAGTAGATTTCAATCAATGAAATAGTAGGAGCAACGTACTCCATTCTTCTTCCTCCTTGAGCTCTCTGTGATATTTTACTGAAATTAATCAATGAATTCATCATTCAAACAACATCATAAAAAAGTGATTTATTCATAACATTTTTTTCAATATGCACATTTTTACATATATATTTTTATCTTTAAATTGAATAAATTAAAAAGAAATGAAGGGAAATAAAAAGATAGATGCATGAGGAGTGAAGTGTACGAGATTACTTCTCATACTACAAATATGCGTTTCATTTCTTTAAGAAGTTACATCTCACTCCCTATGACCATCTTATCTTTCATTACACAAAACCAAACAGGAAAAAAAATAAAATAAATAAGAACCAAAAACAAATAACGAAAAATCTTGTAGCACAATATTAATGGGCGTTATATCAACTAGGGTCTCACAGCCCCCTTGAGCCAATCAACTTGGTTAATCCAAAGGTAATAGCCATGGCCATCCAACCTCCAACCAAAACCCTCATCACTGATCTCATAACTGGTGCCTTCCCCAACTTGGCCCCCAACCACCCAAACACCACCAAAGCCAAGCTCACAGCCGCGGCCACAACTCCTAACCTCACCTTATACCCCCTTATAAACGACGCTGCTAGTAATGGGACCATTGCTCCCAGTGAAAACGCCAGTGCTGATGCAGCTGCTGCTTGTAAAGGGTTGGGCAGACTCTCCTCATCATCTCCATCGCCACCATCATCTTCTAGCACGTGTACTTCTTGGTTCTTTTTCTTTTTCTTATCGTCCCTTTTCATTTGAGCCACCTCTATGTCCAGCTGGGAGTACACGGAGACAAACTCTCCAATGGCCATGCTACATGCCCCGGCTACTAGTCCAGCGAACCCGGTTAGTATCATGGCCTTAATGTCTTGTCTCACAGCTCCAACTCCCATCATTAACGACGCAGTTGAGATTAATCCATCGTTGGCACCTAGGACGGCGGCGCGGAGCCATTGGGAACGTTTGGAGTAGTCAAACTCCTTTTGGTCTAGGGTTTTTTGGTGCTCGAGGTCGTTTGTGGTCATTGGAATGGCACACTTGCCTTCACTTAGGGATGATTGGCTGTTTGGCGCCATGGAAAAATTAACGGGAGAATCGGATAATGAGGAATTAGGGTTTATGGGTGTGTTGTGGACTGAGGAAGAGAGTAGAGAGATATTGGAGAAGTGTGGAGGACACATGCACGCTCTCAACAAGGGTATTTATGGAGGGAGAAGTTCAATCATGGAGATGGAGGCAAAGGTGGGTACACTAATTGAAAAAAAAATTGAAAAAAGCAAAGTGTGTTTACCTAGTGCTATTGCTTTCATTATATAAGATACCACTATAAACATATTCTTTGCTTCATTTTATTTTAAATAGAAGAAGATGAATACTTGAGATTTAGGAATAAATATTAATATAAGAAGATGAGTTTATAATTTGACTAATTTCACCAAAAAATTATATATAGGGCGGGGAACAAACTCTTTTCGAAAGAATATGTAATTTAAAAGCAGATGGGATATATATGTCCGTAAATTTCCTTGTTCTGTAATACAAGTTATGATGCTTAAACTTTTGATGATGCGCATCTTAGTAAATGTTTATCACCCTAAACTTCTGTGAATAAATGCTCTATTTCTTCGTAGCATGAAAATAGAAAAGTGTATATTGATGAGTCAATATTTTACTCTAATCTTAGTAATAATTTATTGATTATTTTGATGAGATTTTGATACTTTGAATTATATTTCTAATGTAGGATATGCGACTTCCTCTTGATTATAAAGTAATCAAACGGATGAATTTTAGAGTGATTCCAATTGGAGGATGTTCATGGGTCTTTCAAGATGATTGTATCAAATTTTCCAATTTTTCTACCGAGCCGTTTGACCGTGACAATGAAATAAAGGCCCAGTGCGCAGCTTTTCCAGATTGACGTTTCTAGACATTTTGGGTATTTTGGAGGTTAAGATGGCATATTTTGAGAAAGATTTCTTCTAAGTTTTGTAGGGGACGACTTAAGCTTTCAAAAGAGACCTTTTGGGACCAAATCGGAGTTGATTTGGTAAGTCAAAAGTCTGATTTTCTGAGAAGTCCGAATTTTAGTTTAGATAGGAAACCTTTTATATTTCTGTTTTATCTTTTTATTATGTTTCCTAGTTTTATTCTAAGACCTTTTAGGGGGCGTTTGTTTGCCCTCACTAAAGGGTACTGGACTGGACTGGACCCAGTCCCATGTTTGTTCCTGACAGGGACTGGGTTTAATGAGACTAAGTCTCACTAGCCTAGACTAAATCAGGGACTAGCTGGTCTTAGTGAGACCCCTAAAAAACCATGGGACTAGCTAAGACTGTCCCCTTTCTCCTCCTCGTCTTGCTCCTCGACCACTCACATTCGAAAGCCATTGGACTAGATGCTTTTCACAACCAATTTTCATATAAAATACCAAATTGAAGAATAGATTGGAATAGACAAGGGAGAAAAAGATGGAGAAAAAGAGGGAGAGAATGGGGGGTAAGGAAGGATTAGAGGGAAAAAAAAGGATAAAAATAAAATATTAATAATTATGGATTAAATAATATAATATTAGAGTTTGTTAATTATCCTGCTTGTTAGTCCGACACTGCACCAAACGCTTCACTAAGCTAGTCCAGCTTAGTCTAGTCTAAGCCAGTACAGCTTAGTCCCTGAAGCTAGTCCAGTCCGAGACAATCCGGTGCAACAAACGTTAGGGTTTTATTTTGTAGTAATATAAATAAATATCTTTAGCCATTAGGGTTTGGAGAAGGAGAGGAGGAGACGCACTACTTTAGAGAGCCTTTGACAATTCAAGTTTATTTTCAAGGTGTTTTCTTTCCATGCTCTTAATAATACTTTGTTTTATGATTGTTCGTAACTAGTTTCTTTTGTTAGGGCGAAGCTACAAGCCTTATCAAGAATATGTAGTTTCCTTTCAATTTACTTATGATATTATGCATGCATGTTTTGAATTATTAATCACCGTGATTAAACCATCTAAGTGTCTTAGTGATTCGTGACCATTAAGATATTTAGAAAAGTAATTAGATGCAATTTTGATTGGAAGGTTTCTTGAAATTGACGCTAGCTTATTGTGGTTAATAATTGTAATTCCACTTAGGATGAACACCACGTCTTAAGGGTTGCATGGTTTTTCAAAGGGTTTTCATAAAACTTAATGAGTTTTTCATGTTCATATTTGATCCGAACGTCCGGACGGGTTGGATGTTAGATATACGTTATATGTTGGAGGTTCTAAGTAGGACATATATTAGGAAAACCTAACCTTCAAAATATGCATGAGTACTTCATAAATAATTGGAAGAACTATGTAGGATTGTTAAAGTGATGGCAGAATCCTAGTGTTTCTTTAAATTGATTTTCTTTAAATTGGTTTCTAGTTGATTTATTTAATTGTTTTGAATTTAAATTCGTTTTTTTATATTTTAAAATCTCAAAATCAACATTTTCCAAACTTTGTTTTAAATAATTAATTGAGAGTTGGTTTTAAACACAAATTATTCATTCAATCCATGTGGAAAACGACTTTGCTTAAGCTGCTATACTACGATAACCTTGTACTCTTGCAAGTATTTTTGTGTGATTTTAACTTCTTTTCGTAGGTGTGAAAAAGCCTATCATATACATACACATCAAAAGATAAGATGATAAGCACAATTGTAATAGTTACATCGACTTAAAATATGGCTGATTTCAAACTACTGAAAGCAAATAAAATCGAGACTGAAAGCAAATAAAATCGAGATTACTTACAAGCACCACATGCATGCATGATCTTGAAGCTTGATCTCGACCAACTTTGTCTCTAACACAATTGTACAATAAGCTTCAAATATCTGAGATTAAAACGGAAAATTTGGCGATTAGAGCTAACAGTAGAACATAATCAGCAGACCGGAAGAGATTAGCGATGAGGAAGAAGATCAATACAAAGAACAAACAACTTTATCAACATCATATTTTAAGAGGAAACGTAAGACTTCCAAGGCAGTTACACCGGAAACAAGTCCACATGCAAAGCATGACACTATCAAACAAAGACAAAAAGAGGCAACACAAATCCCCGTAACCTTTTTTTCTTACAAATATGAAAGCAGAAGCAATAATTCAGGCTTTCCCTTCCCTTTCTATCTTTTTCTATTTCTTTCGGTTATATTATTTCTATTATATTAGTTTGTCTAGTAATATAGCTTCTTTTCGTGTAGATTAGCTCGTCCATGGGCATGCATAAGCACACGTATACCTTCGTATTTGGTGCGATTTTGAAGTATAGCTAGCTAGCCATACCTAAATCACCTGATTCCGTAGACATCAAATATTTGGTGGGATTTGTTTATGTAAGCTCGTAAGTATGTGCTGTAATCACCAAAATTTGTGCCATCAAGAAAAAAGAAGCTCCAATCCGTAACCAAAATTTGTGCGAACAAGAAAACAGACCTAAATCACATGATTCCATAAGCATGCATATGAAATAAATTTGCGTGAACTAAAGTGTAATGTTCTCTAAGCAAACTGTTTGAATGATTTGATATGATAATCGATCGGGAATCTTCGTTGAGCTGCCATACGGATGCCAATGTAATCAGAAATCATCAAGGTTTAAGTTCTCAATCAATCCTTTGGTGGGAATTCTTTTAATCAAATTCTTTTGTAGTATTTTTCTTTCTGGCGTTTCAAGAGGTTTCAAAATCGGGATAATTAACTCTCCGTTTTGATAAAAAAAAAATATGGTGAAGGCCTAGCTAAAACTCTTGGGGTCGGTTTTCAATCATGCATGCCACAATACACCAACTTAAATATCAAGTACAAGGTTTTGGTTTGATTCCTGACGCTAGTAAATCACACGATGGTAGTAAAAAAAAAAACTAAAATGACACTGAATTTTTTCCCATCTTCCGAAATACTAAACTACGTTGATTTCGCTGCTAGCTAGTCCTTTTTTTTTTTTTTAAGTACGAGGATTTGGACCTTCATATATCTTTTAGGTCAGAATTTACTAAATTTTGATAAATAATTAAAAAAAAAAACCTACTAAAAAGATCACCAATGGATTGCTGAGGAAGAAAGCACCGAGTGTGGAAAAGAGAGTGGGTATTAGATAATATAAGAAAAAGGAAGGGAGTGTGTATTCCATACGAATGCCCCCACCATCTTGATTTTAGATTCAGTCAAAAAAAAAAAAAAAAAAAAAAAAAACGAATTAGAGTTTCCTTTATCTTCTCACCCTTTTCTTTTCAGCGTCCCACACACTACCACTCAAATCACTAGTTGTTTTTTATAATGCTAGACACCAAAATTTTATATTGAATTTTGTAAACCAAATGATATGGTTGTTAATTGAATTATTATTTAAGTACTGATCAACGTGCTTATTTTTTATTAGCAATACATCATTTAATTTGAAAATTTGGTCTACCTAACGTTACTCTTGTTTCTTTTATGCTCGTTTTGGAGCAATAAATTGCTTTTGTGCATAGATGCAAAGGCGGCTTTGGAAGAGAGTGAAAAGTGCAACCGCACATGGCCCATAATTTGAAGGAGTTTTTAAAAACTTTGTCATGCTATATATTAGAAAAATTTATCTTTACTTTAGACTTTAAATCTCATTATGCACTACTCATTAGTGTAAGTTTTTTCCTTTTTAATATAAAAATTTAAAGTGCACAATGAGATATTTGGAATGCCAATAGCAACACCTTAATTTTTTTTTTCAATTTTATTATATAATAATGCTATACATTCAAGTGACACTAAAGTTAGAGTTTTAGAAGCTTTTTTTCCTTATTTAGTTGTTTAAGATTGAACTGTTTTTTATTATTTAGTGAACGTTATGTTTGTAACTCTTTACTTATTTTTTAATACATTTTTAAATTTATAATTAGTGAGTCTTAAAGTTTGTTTTGATTTAATTATTATTTTTGAGCAACAATTCATTGTCCTACTTTTTTGAAAAACTTTCTTAAAGAGGTGCCCTTTATAAATTTTGCACAGAACCTCTAAAATCTCAGAAATCCTGTACTAAACTTTCCATGCAAATAAACTTCGAAAATATGTGCATATTATTTTCACTTTTGTTAGTGGAAAACCCAATTGTTTTGTCTACTAGAAGCCAAAATCTCCCCGATCATGGCCACTCAACAACTTTGGATATTAGGTAGCAGAAAATATCTTTTAAAGTAGGGTTTCCAAACAATTTAGTCTCCATGTTTTTTGTTTGACTAATTTAGTCCTCGTGTTTGTCTCTGTTAGCCAATTAAGAACATTTCATTCAATTTCTTGTAATAAAATTCATAAGAAAAATTATATGAGATATAATTACTCTTTCTCTTTACAGAAAAATGCAAATCAATGAGAAATAATACATATAATAGATAAAACTTCCAATCTGAAAAATGATTAAGGTTGTGACATAAAAAACAGAGGGGGTAATGTTAGGGAGGAGGTCGAGGAGTTGGGAAGAGAATGATTTTAATTTTTAATTTTCGTTCATTTTTAAATATTTTAAATCAAATAAATAATTTTGTAAATAAGTTTATAATAATTTATGACTTTTTAAAAAAAAAATATCCTTAATTGGCTAATGAAGATAAACACAAGGACCAAATTGACCAAATTGAAGACACAATGACTAAACATAGGGACCATTTTAACATTTAAGCCTTTTGTTTTTTAGTTGTCTAGGATTAATTAGGATATATAACTCACTATATTCGATGGCATCACTGGCGGAGCCACCTACAAGGCTAAGGTGGGCTGTAGCCCAGGGAGGTTTTTTTGTAAGTGTAGTGTTATCTACGCACTTATTTTATTTCTCACACATTTCTTTTAGTTTTCGACTTTCGGATTGAATGAATTGACAAAGATTAATGACAAAAAATTAATAAGGGTGTGTGAATAACACTATCCTTTTTCAAAATCATGCTTTAATGACTTATGTTAATGCATGTAGCCTATATAGCCCAATCAATTCGAATACAAGTTATTATTTCATGTATATTTAGTAGATGATAGGTAATAAATAATATTTTTATGCTAAAAATAATAAATTAGTTCTATCTTCCCTCCCCCTTCTATCATATTCGTTAAAGAAAAAGACCATTTATCCTATGCGATTTAGCTTCCGTACTTCTTACTCGAGACAATAAAAAGAATTTTCTTTTAGTTCACAATTAAATCTCTATTTCCGCAATTCCTCACTTTTCGTTGCGATTTTCCAATGAATGTAACCTTTGATACATTCTTAATCACTTTATTTACTAATTCTTGATTTATTTAATAGGTTAATTATTTATATGGTCCTTGAAGTTGTTGGTTAGGGTTATGATTTAAAGAATTGTTTATATTCTATTGTTGTTCTTTTATATTGATTATTATATAATTTTATATAAGAAAAAAAAATAAGCATATGATTTTATGGTATTAATTTTAGCTAGCCCACCCAAGAAAAAAATTCTAGCTCCGCTATTGGATGGCATACGATTGAATGAAGAAATTGGACGCTCATTTTCATTTTTTTGTTCAAGTGATGGTAGAAAATGGATTAGTTATGAATAAAAACTGATTCCTCTTAATTCTCAGAAAAATGGTAGGATTTGAACAAGATTATTCAATCATCTATCTTCACTTGAACACAAAATTGCAAGTGCGCAAAGAATTCTTCATTCCACTCACTGAATCCAGACAACAATTGGGGCCTAAGGGAATTATACTGGAATATACGCTTAATATTTCAGCCGTGTTCTTCATTGCTGTCGTAAGCTAGTCTGGATAGGCTTTGGGTGTGTTGACTGCTATATCTTACACTACAAGAATGAGGGAAAATTTGAACCCGGAATATAATGGTTGAAAAGAAACGGTAGTCTAATCAGCAGAGCATCCACCACTCGCAGTTCATTAATTCAAATACAAAATCTCTTCTTAACCATAAAATTAATGAGTGTTAAGTTGACTTTATATATAAATCAATGCACAAAATTATCAATTATGTGTATGGCCTTAGACAAACTAAACGAATGAATGTAGGCTCTAGAGTTTTCCAGCAGTAGTGGCGGAGCAAGCTATACTTGTGATATAATATAGTACTAAATATAAATATAGAGAGTCCCACCTGCATGGGACTTTCATGTTATGTCTCAAAATCACTAAAATCTGTTAGATGCAAGCAAAAATTTCTCCTAAAACCGCCTTGAGAGTTGCACTATATATTCGAAGTTGACCACCCATAAGCGTGGAAACCTAGAGTACTAGACTAAGAGAAGGAATTCTTCTGTGCGGACGCCTATATCGTCTGGTAGTAAACTAACAATGGGTGGGAACCAGATTCAAGGGTTTCACTACCTTCTGAGCTGCTGTAGAAGAATTTCTTCTCTTTCAGACACATTACCGTAACATTAGTGGTTCGTGTGGTGGCCGATTTGAACGTTATCGTAATTGGAGTTGCATATGGAACGAGTAATGGTGAATTGCTATGCTGGCCAAAAGGAAAGCTAATCCAAGTCTTGTCACTCTTTTTATTGCCCCAATTATGAACTCTGTGTGTTTGCTGTTGGGGATGGGGATTTACACTTGCTTCAACCACTGGGGACTACTGTGGTGGTGCCTGATGTTTGTTGGGGAGATATCCATATCAAATTGAGTTGGATTCTATTGGAATACACCTAAAGAGGGGAGTTCGTATCGTAAACCTTTAAACTTATTAGGGTTAAAAGTGAAAGAATAAATTAGGGTAAATTACAAAAAACTACCTCAACTATGGGTGTCACGACACTTTCATACCTCATCTTTAAAACGTGACAATGTCATACCGCATCTTACGAATTTGTGACAATGTCATACCTCCGTCAATTTTTCTGTTAGTTTTTCTGTTAAGTGCTGACGTGGCAAGATATGGGGACCACTCACTAATACAGCTGGATTAAAAAATAAATAAATATATTTTTAATAATTAAAAATTAAAAAAATTACATTTTTTTATTTTTATATTAAATCTCTCTCTCTCTCTCTCTCTCTCTCTCTCTCTCTCTCTCTCTCTCGCCTCTCTCTCTTCTCTGCCCAGAATCCATTCCCATCTCCCTCCCCAACCACCCCGACCCTTTCGCCGTCTGCTTAACCGCCTTCGCCGTCTGCCTTAACCGCCATGCTCTTCCTCCGCGAGGTCGCCCCTTCTTCCTCCTCCGCCGAAGACCACCGCGACTCCAGATATTTCTGGATCGTCAACGCCGTCGCAGTCTGCGTCGCCCTCTACCTCCTCGCCCACGACTTCATCCCAGACCCTTCGAGCCTCTTCTCTCTAATATTCTCCATAATTCTCCTAATCCTCCTGGCGTCGCCGCTGGTAATTTCGGCGTACGCGTTTTTCACCGCGTGGGCCTCAAAGCCGGATCGGGTCGCCTCCGAGTCGGGTCCGGATCCGTATACCCATGCAGACGAGCCACTTCTGAGGCAGATGGCGGCAGACGACACGCAACAGAAGCCTGAGGCGGCTGCGGCGTCGGAGGAGGTGGAGGCAAAGAAGAGGCCGGTTCTCGGGGAAGACCACACGATTTTCGAGGCGATGAGGACGTTGGATTTCTGGATTTTGTTTGTGTCGTTTTTGTGCGGGGTGGGGACCGGTTTGGCGGTTATGAACAATATGGGGCAGATTGGATTAGCGATGGGATACGTCGACGTTTCGATCTTCGTTTCGCTCACGAGCATTTGGGGGTTTTTCGGGCGGATGGGGGAGGAGAGATGAGTGCGTGTTGGGTTGGGGGGGACGAACTGGGTTGAGTTGGGGCATGGGGGGTTGCACGGAAGGGGAATTGGAAGGGGTCGGGGTGGTTGGGGCGGAGATGGGAATGGATTCTGGGCAGAGAAGAGAGAGAGAGAGATTTAATATAAAAATAAAAAATTTAAATTTTTTAATTATTAATTATTAAAAATATATTTAATTATTTTTTAATCCAGCTGTATTAGTGAGTGGTCCCCATATCTTGCCACGTCAGCACTTAACAGAAAAACTAACATAAAAATTGACGGAGGTATGACATTGTCACAAATTCGTAAGATGCGGTATGACATTGTCACGTTTTAAAGATGGGGTATGAAAGTGTCGTGACACCAATAGTTGAGGTAGTTTTTTGTCATTTACTCAATAAATTAGTATCAAATTCGCCATTTGCAAAATTCAAGTCTAAGATCATGTTATTTATAAGTGAAGATGAATATCAATAGACTCTAATAATTAGCCAAAAATAGAGAAGGGTCATTGTTAACAAGATCATTCATAGTTTATCTCACCCTCGTACATAGATAAACCATATATGTTCATCTATGCAGATGTTTTTACCGTGATTTCATACTCATCAATATGATATACGTCACTAAAATATGTAGAAAATAACTATTCACATGCGGGGTAATGCTAAAAAGATCAAAATTTTAAATCAAATGACGTGGTGGTTGATGATTGAATTATTACTTAAGTGTTGATTAACGTGTTTATTTCTTATTGGTGACACATCATATGGTTTGCAAATTTGGTTTAAAATTTGATCTCCCTAACATTGTCATTCACATATTACCCATATACAAGCATAATGCTAGAGAGATCAAATTTTTTAAACCAAACTTGCGAACCAAATATTGTGGTTGTTGATGATTGGATTATTAATTACTTAACTGTTGATTAATGTGCTTATTTCCTATTGGTGACTCATCATTTAATTTGCAAATTTGGTTTCCTAGCATTATCTTTCACGTATATACTAATGCTGCCCACCAAGTGAACTTATTAGCTGTTAACATTGTGACACAGGAGGTGACCATGAGTGAGACATGAAATTAAACAAGAACTTTAATGCAATAATACTGGGGATGAAGATTTGAGTTAAGATACGCAATAGGCCATGTATAATTAGTACGGAACTTACCATATCTTAGAATTGAATTTGAGACCTTCCACAAACATGTGAAAAAAATACCACCAACCGTGTCCTGCTAGTAGCATGGAATTAAACAAGATTAGTGAAAAGTGATCATGATATACATTATCATATTTCCACTAGTAAATAAGATTAGTATAGACTGTAATTAGTGATGGGATATGTGTATATATGTCCTTTTTGCAAGAGGGTATATTTTGAAGTTGGTCAAGAGATAATGAAAGAGGCAATTGCTGAGAAGCTTGACATCAAACAACTGATTGCTTTCCCAGGAGCAGCTTCTTCAAACACATTTGGCATTGTAGACTTAGGCTGCGCCACCAGATCAGCCGTGGAACTTCAACTCCAATCCGAATTAGGATGACAAACTTGTCAAACAATGTTCCCCGAATTTTCGGTTTAGACACTACATGTGTGATTAGTAGCGAGCTGCTAGTCTGACTCTTAAATCTAAATAGATTTTTCTTTCAATAAATTCAATGGAAAAGTTTCACGTGGACTAGGGAAATGTTCGACGTGCAGGTTTTTTATGTTGCCTACAAGAACCTCGCCGACAAGCTTCCTGAATTAGAGAGTGGTTGGAGTAGAAATTTTTAGGGGCTCTTAAATTAACTTTGCAGTCCTTTTAACTAAATTTACAATGGACCCGTTAGTGATAGAATGGTCAAATTCACTTAGCTTGCAATCCTTGACATCTACCTAACAATTTGAATGGCACACGCACTACAAATAACGGAAAGCTTTCCAAATTGAAATTCATGCCCCCTTCAATGAGTGCCTAGGAACTAATGGCATTGAACAAGACATGGAGATAAGCATATTAATTTTCAATTCCTTGAATCAATGTTGTGTTTCCACGATGGATAGAAGGTCTGGCATCTCGATTGTACTTTATGGGCATGTTTGATGCACATGATCGATTTGACTCGGACTAATTGTAGGGAATGGTTTGAATTGGTTTGGCTTGGACTAATTGTAGGGAATGGTTTGAATTGGTTTGGCTCAGACTAATTCTAGGGAATTGTTGATACTAAAGATCGATTTTGATAACAGATGAAAGCTAGACGTTGAAGCTTCGATTTTGATAATAGATGAAATCCAGACGTTGAAGCTAAAAGCAAGATTCATCATCGTTGTGAGGTTTCCTTTCCTTGTGTCTCAAGTTAGGGGTTTGGATTGGTTCTATTGAGGCCCGTCATTTTGGTCCTCATCTGTTTGGTTCAAGCTGAGATTAGTGTTACATGTGCAGAACAGTTTGGTCAATCAACCACATCCTATAGCTTCTATTTTTCGGTTCTTTTTTCCTTTTCCTTTTACAAGATAATTCACAATCAAAGATATCCGAGTATGTAACAAATTCAAATCAATTGTATTTGGGGATCCCATCATTTGGTCGGTTCGAATTGTAATAAGAGCTTCTTCCCCCATTGTAAAAGCACTAAACTTGATCCATCAAATTGAAACAACGAAAATTGCGTTCATTTCGGGTAGCTTCGGTTTTGGGTTGGAAATTAGTTGATTTGCTACAGGCGGTACCAAGCGAACTATGGTGTTACACCCGCCCCTTTGTAATTAAATTAATTTTAGAAATTCACCCCTAAAGCTTTTACAAAGGTTCATTTTGGTCCCCATCCCCCTCCCTTTTAATTTTAAAATTGTTTAGGTCTTAAATGGTGAGCCCATTGGGGCCCACCTTTGTTTTCCTCTTCCCCCCCCCCCCCGAGTCTCTCACCTCATCCCTCTGTTCTCTCTCGTCCTCCCTCCTCACTCTCCTCTCTCTCTCCCGTATCTCCCTCATCCCTCACCCTTCCCGTGAACGCATGCACGCACGCCATCACCCCACCCTCATCCTTCTCCATCCCTCATCTCCTCCCTGTTTCTCTGTGACGCTGCAACGAACAAAGAAGGAGACCCGAGAAACCCTCCAGCGAACTTCCTTCGTTCTTCCAACGAGGTAAGCCCCGATCGACTTCCTTTTTCACTCAATTCGCGTTTGGGTTAGAAATTAGAAGTTAATTGGTGAATTTCTCTGAGTTTTAGGTTGAAATTAGAGCGGGGGTGCACACACCCATTTTTCCGGTGAACCCGTGCGGGTCGAGGGGATTTCCGACTAGCACCGGTCGATTCACGGCAAGAGAAGGGTATAAACCTCTTCCTCTTTTTCTCTTCTTCGTTTTAGTATGGAAATCGGGGCCTAGAACCCGGGTTGTTGTCAGCCGAAGCTGGGAAGCCCCGGTGTTCTCCTCCGTTCGAACCCAGGCCTCTCAGGCCGCATGAAAAACCAGGCCCTTTGGGCCAGAACCAAACCCCCCATCGGGCCTTAGGCCCGTTTGCCAACCCAGCCCAATTAGTTTAGTTGTTTATATTTTAATTTCTGTTTTAATTAATTAAGGCCTTGGGCCGTAGGGTAGACAAGGGCCTTTGGCCCGTTTATTTGTAAAACCCAGAAACCCTTTGGGTTTCTTTAGCTTGGGCTGTGAAGGATAGAGCCTTTGGCCCGTGACCCTTAAACACAAAACCCTAACCCTTATAGTTTTTAATTTGAATTATATTAAAACAAAAGGCCTCGGGCCTTAATAGTTGGGGCCTTAAGCCCGTGTAGACCAAACCCAAAACCCTATTAGGTTAAACCCCAAAACCCAAACCCTATAACCCTTTTTGACCCAAAACCCAAAACCCAACCCGGATCCAACCCAACCCAGTTGACCTGGGTAGACCCAGTGACCCGTGGACCCTGACCGTTGAACGTTGACTTTGACCAGTCAACGGTCAACGTTGACTTTTCGGTTGACTTTTGCGGGTTCCGTCCAGGACCCCTCCTAGGCTAATTTCGACATCCTGGACCCGCTTTTGAAGTCCGTTTTCCCAAATAAATTCGTTTGAATAGAGTTTGACTATATTGAACCATTTATGTGCTAGGTGCATATATTGTGGCTTTACTATATTCGCTAGCTACGCAGCATTGGATGGCTAAGTACTGTGAGTGGACCCCTTTCTAAAATAATTATTTTCATTTTAATAAATTACTTGTCTGCTAAGCTTGAGTATAGAATATTGTGATATGATGCTTGAATATCGAATGTTGTGATGTGGTGTTCAGATTAAATAAATATATGTGGCATTGATCTGATATTACCTAGTGGTCCACGATTCCGCTACGGGATGTAGGGATAAGGCTCTGGTCCATCCCGGGCGACGGTTATGGTGTTGGCATAGGGCCTGGAGTGTGTTTCCTCTGACTTTTGTGTACAGGGACGGGGAGCTGGCATTGGGCCTGAAGTGTGGTTTCCTCTGACTGTCTGTTCAGGGACGGGGAGCTGGCATGGGGCCTGAAGCGTTATATTGGACATTCACTAGCGATTAGTCTTATATGAATATAGTTATAATATATGAGTTATGAGTTGAGATATGATTATTGTTATGGCTGTGATTGAGATATTGCAAATGTATGATAGGCGTAGGAAAACTTACTTATATATCATGTTTTTGTTTTCTAAATTAGGGGTTAGTATCTTGATAACTATTTTCTTATATGTATATCAAATTGGTCCACTCACCTTTGTTTTGCGCCCCCTTCAGGGCTTAGATTCGAGGCGTACAATTACGGCATCAAGGCACTTCCATTTCGGCATCTTCGAGTCCTCTAGGTGTAGGACCCCCACTTCTTTTGGTCTTTATTAAATTTTATAATCTTTCTTTTAGTATTTTCAAATTAGTTGTATGCTCTGAACACGTTCCTTAAATACCTATTAAATGTTCTAATTAATTATTATTTCTTGTCCTTATGCATTTTAAATGGCTTACGTCACCCCTCGAGTGTCGGCCAGCACGTGCTCGTCCCGATGTCTACAGGACATCGGGACCGGGCCGTGTCATATGGAATGAGTATCTGCTTCAACAAGGAAACCTTAGACACCCAATTCAATACCTAGCTGATAATCCAAAACAATCTAAGGTTAATTACTAGCCAGAGGCGAGCTACTAGAGAAACATTGTCTCATGATTTGTTTAGTGTTGTTTTCACTCTTAACATCTAGGGATGTGCAACGGTTATGGCGGGCGGGTAACTGCAGTTATTTATCCATAACCGTTTAAGTCATTATCCGCATAACCATTTATCCGTTGGGTAATTGCATAAACGGTTAAATTCATACTCATAGCAGTTTATAAACGATTAACCGTACCTATAACCACGTACTCATTTAACCATAACTGCATTTACCCGTTTACCCGTTTTAAACCCGTATACCTTTTTTTTATACCTATTTATCCATTTTTTTTACCCATCTACAAGTTTACATGTTTTTTTATATCCATTTATAGGTACATTTAACATTCATTTCGTATTTGAATCTTTTAAGCCCTCGTACCATTCAAATAATTGAAATTATAGTTTACGAACGATATTTTTAGCTGTTATCAGTGAACAAGAATTTATTTGTTTACTAACAAAATACCTCTCGAATTCTTGTGTACAAGATCTCCATGGATATGAAGTAATAGTCCTCAGCACTTGTAAATTGCTTTTCCATCATGATAACTCAGGGATCTGATTCTTGGGATCCAAGTACTCTACTCTGATAGGCCAACTTCTTTGTGTGATTCAAACCTCAGTCATTTGGTTGAAGCTTTATATGTGCATATAGAAAACACTGAAACAAGGCGATGAGAAATGCATTTGAAAGATCCGGGAAGAGTCGTACTTTACGTCCAAGTTTTGTTTACTATTGACCCGGGGAAGGTTACGTCCGGCGGTAGCCAACAAATAATCCGCCGTGAAACTCCGTGATGGATACAAGTTTAGCTGTCATCGACAACTAAAAATGGGCAACAAACCGACTATTATGTCAGGATAAGAGAGAGGGCAGCGAGGAAATAGATGAGCGGCGGGAGTCTGTTGAACAATTTTAGGGTTTTTTGTTTTTTGTTGTTTTATTTTAATTTTACAATTTTACACCAACTCAAATTGACACACTCGACCCGGGAAGTCCACTAGGATTCCAAATTGAGCTGTACTGGCTGATACCTAGATGGTGACGAAGCCATAAGGTGTATTGATGTGGAAAATGTGAATAAATTTAAACCTAAAAGTGCCTAAATACAAGAGTGTGCTATGAGCGGGAGTGAACCCATTTCACACATGATGGAAGAGTATAAGTATAGTACAATAAAATAAGGTGAGAATTATACCACCTATGGCAATCGTCTACACCAAGATTTGCCAATAATCCTTGTCGATATGAAAGCTCAGCTACTAAAACCTAGAGGGGCGAAAAATAAAGGTGAGTGGGCCTAAAAATAAAATTTTAATAAAAACCTTTGAAAACGTTATAACCCCCCGCCGTAAAACCTGTATAGTTTCCAGAATATCATACTACGTATAAGTATGAAAACATATGCATGCCAAAGGTAAGTCCATGAGTATATATATCACAGCAGAAAAGCTCAATAGCAATAAGGATAAGATTAAGTGCTGTAAAGTATAATAACATGTCAGTTGGAGTCACCTAGTGTAACCTGTATGACTGAGCCTATCGCTTATCAATCTATGATAACACAGGAGTCCGAACTAATTAGTGCAGTCTGTATGATAGGTGAGGTGTAATAAATAATGCTCTAGTACTACGATCACGTGAAGTTGTGCGCTATGCGCGGGTCACCTAAAAGTCGAAACTGCCTAATGCTGTCTATATGATAGGCTAGCACCTACTTGGATCCAAAGCGAGCGTGCAGTGCAGGAGGTGAACATACACATGAAGGCTGTGCCCTGGCTCGGGCGAGAGCACTAACACCGAGGTGTAGCAATGATGAGCACTAAATGAACATAAGCATGCCAATAATATCTCAACCGTTTCAAATAATCATAACCTTACCTGAACTTACATGCGCATCCTGTAAGATCGTTTGGCATTTCATAATTTCATAACAATGCAACATTTTAAAAATGTGAATTTAAAAAAATGCCCTTAGAGGCTAGAACGTTGACTTTCATTGACCATTATTTCGGGACACTCATGAGCTAATATTTTACCGTATTCTCGGAGTACTCGACGATATGAACGCGTAGGCGCAAGTGAAATCAAATTTGGAGTTATGATGAAGATTTTATGGATTTACGAACGTGAAGGGCAATTTGATAATTTCAATTGAGGAGATATTTTTGTGTCTTGTGCCCCCCCCCCCCCCCCCCCCAAAAAAAATATTTATGGAGCTCTCTCTCTCTCATTTCTTTTCAAAGACTCTTCTTCGCCTAACTCCTGATCGGACCATATTTATACATATTTTTATATCAAATTCACTCGTCTTTTCTTAGTTAGTTCGTTATATTTTGAGCTATTTACTTTGTTTTTGTGTTTTATAGAATTTATCAAGCTAAGAAAATAAAAATAGAATAAATAAAGTGTTAAGTAATAATTTCTTCTAAACTATCTTGTCTGTTGAATTATACTTATTATTTGGAAAATAATATATTTATATATTTATAATATATTTATATATTTATATATATATATATATATATTTATTTATTTATATATTTAAATATAATGTGATGGTGGGTGTGTGATGATAGTGCACATGCAATGAGGGCCTCGGCACCAATTAAAAAGAATAAGGCAGCGCCTAATTTGAAAAGCAGCGGTCAAAAGATAAGGAAAAGCAGCTAGAACGTGGACAACCAGGAGTCGGTGGAATAAAAATAAGAAGGCAGCAATGATGGCTGCCATTGGAGAAAAAAATGGGAGAAGCACCGAGAGGGATATAGAAGCCTCGGAAGGGAGAATCCAAGAGTAAGCTGCCTTAGCGAGCAGCTGAGAAAAATAAATAAATAAAAGAATAAGGGCTGCCATTTGAAGGAGCCAATTGAGCCATTGGAGAGAAAGACTGCCTCGGTGGGCAGCGTGCGAGAAAACCGAAGGCAGCGGGAGGCCTCAGACGTGAGGAGGAGGGAGCTCCAGAGAGCTCCTCGGACGGAAAAAGTTTCAGGAGAGAGGCGAGAGGGCTCTTGAAGCTTCGGAAAATAAAAGGCAGTGACCTCGGAGAGGAAAAAAAAGAAAGCTGCCTTCTGGTAGCTTTGTGAGAGGGCTGCGACTAGGCAGCTTCCTTAGGAGCTGCTTAATAAGCAGCGGGGCAAAAAGAAACCTGAAGAAGGAAAAAGACGAGGGAGCTCTCGCTGCCATTGTGCAGCCAGAAAAACAGTGGCGCCTCGGAGAGAATAAAAAGCTGCCAAGGCAGCGTTGAAGCGGGGGGGATTAGCACAGCTGGCGAGAGGGCAAAGGCCCATTGGTTTGGAGGTGGAAGAAAAGCCGCTGCAAGCAGCTCAAAGGGAGGACGGACGGACCAATCAGGTAGCGTGAGAGCACACGGATCAAGGGGGTACGGAAGAAGGCAGCAAGCTTGAAGTCAGCAGGCCAATCCAAGAAAAGCTGGCAGGTGCCAGCGATTGGGAGAGAAAGAAACAGACGGTGCAAGAGGCAGAGAAGAGGGAGCACAGTGCACAGCGGTGCACAGATTTTTACTACTCTTCAACTTCGGTTTAATCCTCCAACTCATGTTTTATTCTGTTTTTAATTTATAAATAATGTGTAATTAATTTATTTTGGCTAGAGGATAATTCAAAACCATGATTATATTTGTAATTTAAATTGGTAATTTTAGTTGTGATTTCTGAGTTGTGATTTAATTTACTTAACTGCTTGATTAATAACTTATTTGTGTATGTCGATTAAGAATGCATACTTAATTTACATGCATGAATTTGATGCTAGAATATAAGTGAATTTCACCTAATCGTTATGAACTTATATTCATAAGTAGTGAAGGTTGCTAGTCACAATCGCGTTAAGTAAATTCTTGGCATAAGTTTCATGCAATTCATAGTAATAAGTGCCTCGTCAATGCTTATGGTTTTCATAGAACTTAATGATTCTCGCTTGTATCTCTATTATGCAATTCATGTAGGGAACTTGTGGGGAATGTTTTGGGTTGTCGTATGCAATCATCCAATTCAATAACATAAGGAAAATCTGAAAGTTAACTAGTGCAATTCACGGTTAATTTGGGGCGTTGAAATTTACAACTTATTGAAAGAACAACTGAAAATCAATTTAGGTTGCTTATGTGTCATGTGTGGAGAAAAACCCTCTAGCCAATCTGTCGTCTATTCATTTACTTTTATTTTATGTTTTGTCAATTTTGTAATTTATTTAAGTTTAGTTTCCGTTTCGTCAAAAATCAATCCCCCCATTATTATAATATTATTATTTAGTTACTTTTTATTATTTGTAATCTTTTAATTTTAATTTCTTTTCATTTCAATTCCTAGTTTTTATTTTAAATTGTTTTTATTATTTTGAGTCATTTTAAGTGTGTTTCGAATTTTTAGCCTAGTTTTGTATTTTTAAGTCTTTTGATTTATTTTAGTTTATTTGTTAGTTCTATTTTAAGTTTTTCTAGTTAAGTGTTTTTATTTTTGTTTAGTGTTTTAAACTTTGTTTTTACGTTTTTAAATTATTTTAGAGGTTTTAGCAAGCCCTCCTAATCCCCGGCCTAGAACGATACCCTACTTACATCTTTACTACAACTGTCAAAAAGAGGGTTTAATTTGTGTCGAGTTAATTCTCGCATCAAATTTTGGCGCCGTTGCCGGGGATTAGTAACTTTGCTAATCCCTTTATTTTTTGTTTGTGTTTATTTTTATATTTGTGTTTTTGTTTTATGTTTTTATTTATATTTGTGTTTGTGTGTTTTACTTTTGGTATTTGATTTATTTTTCTTTCTTTGATTTTAGGTATAATTGGAGTAAGATATGGATTTTGATAGTATTCAAGCTCAATTGGCAAATCTTACTTCTCAATTGTCGCAGAATGCCGAAAGGACCTCAATGCCAAATGTCTCTACATTTGATGTGCCCTATGGGCAAGGATATCAAGCTCATCAGTATCCTCAATTTTCTGCATATGACGATAATTGGGGATATCAAAGCCACAGTCAATCAAGGGGCAATATGTATTCCAACGCTTGCAATTCGGATTGGAGAGGTTATTCAAATCAAATGTGGGATGAACCTCAACATTTTCAACAAAGTGGATATTGGCAGCAAGACGAGTTCTATTCCAGACCTATGCAGCCACCACAGTATCCCCCACAACAATTCCAATCGAATTCAAGTATGGCCGTAAATTATAATGAAATTCTTGAAGGACTAATTTCTTTGACGCAGGGCTCACAAAAAGAAGAACAATTGCCGTCATCGGAAGAGTTCTATCAATGGCCATGTCAACCGTCACAGCCACCACAAGAATATGCCCAATTCGATTCAGGTACATCTCTGGATAATGATACGTTTAATAAGTTACTCTCCTCTTTGAATCAGGGAGTGGAAAATCGAATCCAGGAGATGCAAGACCGGACCAACAGAGTGGACGAATTGGAGAGGCAAGTTGGGGAGATTATGGAAATCATGGCCGAGATTCAAAATCAAAGTGAACTCTCCAACTCACCTATTGAAAATTCAATGGCGGAAGTTGAAATCGATGAAGCCATCTCTTTGGAAGGTGACGTGGAGGATGAAGTTAACTTGGACGAATCGCCGCTGCAAGCAGAAGAGGAAGAGGACGACCTGGGCAGTTTAGAAGAATTCTTGTCTCAAACCCCTGAAGTCCCTATGTTGTCCAACTTCGGTAATGTTGTTCCAAGTGAAATTCATTCTAACATTTTTCCACCAAATGTCTCTTTTCCTTGCAGATTTTTTCCAAATAACGAAGAAAGTGAAATAGACATTGTGGAAACTCTTCCAGAGGTGCAAAGTGATATCTCGATTCTTGGTGCACCAAAACAAGTTCCCGAACCTTGCACACCAAGAAAAGAGATTCAAGACATCGAAGTGGCTGGAGAATGCGTAGAAATTCAAGAATACATCCAAGAGACTGTGAAGGAAACAAAGGCCCAAGAAATTGAGTTTGATGACACGGGACAGGCCACAACCATCATAATAAACTTGGCCCAGTTCAAAATCCCGGAGATATCCAAAAACGTAGTTTTTGTCATTGAGTTTGCGTCGGAGAATGAAAGTAAGCCATCTTCTCCATTTTTAATTTTGTTTTTTACTAACAATCTGATTTTTATGATTCAGGCACCCACTCGTGAATTCAGACCATTGCCGGATCATTTCAAGTACCACTGTCCGTTCAAGGATAAAGCCATGCACTTGAATAAAGAAGGGAAGCCTAGGAATCACCCACAATCAGATTTGCATTCCTAAACCCTTCTATTTACTGCTTTCATTTTTGTTTTGTTATTTTGTTTTTTTTGGTTGATTTTTATTTAGTTTGAGTTTAAATAAATTAAGAGCAATGTTTATTTTTAGTGCAGATAAACAAAGTCTTTTTACTTCAATTTACATATTTTAATTTGCTTAAAATAAACCTAAAAAAATAAAAAAAAATAAAAAAAATATTAATAATAATAATAATAATATTAGTAATATATATATATATATATATATATATATATATATATATTTAAATAAACATTAAAAGCATAAAAAAAAAAAAAAAAATTTACAATAATGCGAAAAACTAATAGCAATCATTGGTTTTGGTTAGGTGGCGCCCCAGAGGTCGACGGAGCTCCGGGAAGACGAAGAGCCAGAGTTGGAATCTCCGGAGTCGGAACGCTTGGTGTTGCTCCCGAGGACGAAGGCAACATAAACCGCGGGAGTAGCGCCATGAACCGCTCATGATCACTCTGGATTCGACCGTCCGACTCCTGCAGCTGGTCCAGCTTCCTCTTCATGCTGGTCGAGTAGCTAGTTGCGAGCATGTGCAACTCCTTGTTCTCGTGCCTGAGTCCTCTGACTTCTTGCCGAAGACTGACCACCTCCGCCATTAGCGACTCCACCTGACGAGATCTTGCAAGCAGGCGCTGGCCCATGTTCGAAACTGAGCCTGCACACTGGACACTGAGAGCCAGTGAGTCCTGAACAGCCAGCTCGTCTGACCGCATAGACAGCAACCTAGTGTCTCTGGGAGTAAGAAGGTTTCTTGCAACCACCGTTGCGGTTATATCGTTCCTCATCATTGTGTCCCCGACTGTAAGAGGACCATTGGGGGATATGAAGGATGGATTCCAAATGTTGTTCGGAGAAGATGAGTCATCGTCTTCCCCGACATTCAAGTTTAGGCGACGGTCGGAAGGGCAAGACATTTTTAGAGGGGGTTGAGGAAGAAAAGAGTTCGGAAAAATTAAGATTGCTGAAGCGGAAGAAGAGATCGGAACGATTAAAAGTGCAGAAGTGCAGGAAGAGAGCGGAAGGAGTAAGATTAAGAAGTGCAAAAGAGAGTGTTTACAGAGGAAGTGTTTGAGGGAGTTCAAGTGTGAGGTGGAGCAGAATTAGCGCCTCTATAAAAAGAAGCAAATCAAAGAGGCGCCCGCTCCTCAGAGGTGAAGACGCGTCCTCACGCAAATCGGAAAAGCTGGACGCTCCTTTCTCAAATGCCAGAGTCCTGTCTCAAAAGAGCCGTTTCCTTTCTCAAAAGCTGGGCTTGACTCAGCAATCACGTGGCATCACGAGGGCTCAGTTTTTCCAGTTTGTCGTGACTCATCACGTGCAGCGTGGAGCGTTGTGAAAACCACGAGCCGCACCCGGTTTTGAACCCCGGTTTTCAAAAGATCATCATTCCAATTTGTCGTCACTCGTCGTATGCGCAGTCAGCTTCGCGGAAATTACGGACGCGTTGTCAGAAAGCGCGTAACGGGGCACTGTTCATCCATCACCGGCTGCCGACAAATAGTGAGGGAACAGTTCCGGTTGTGAGGGAAAATTTCTATAAAGTCGACCTTCGCCTTCCACATCAAAGGCACACCTTCACACCCTCTCAACCTCTCAACCTCTTTTCATCTCCGATAATGTCTTCCCAAAGAAAGCTTTCGAGTTTTTCAGTGTTCTTCATCCCTTGGATCACCCCAGAAAACAAACCTTCCAGAGCAAAAGTATTTCATATTAAAAAGGTTAAAAGCAAAAGTATCTCATATTATGCTTTCTCCTCTCCTTCATCTGAGGAACGTGGAGAAAGTGAGATCCTGATTGCTTACCTAGTCTTGCTCTCGAGTACTCATCTCAGACCCCTCCCAGCCCACTTCAAAAATAAAACTGTGTTGAGGTACTTCTTCAAAAACAAAAGTACCTTACAGACGAAGCAGGAGGAGTCTGAGGTGCACCCAAGAGCAGATGAGTCTGGGTTGATCCAAGAGTTCAAGAAGATGCCACACCTGCGTGGAGACCGGACTACTTGAAGCATGTGGAGACAACGTGCTGATTCATCCTCAACTAAACTGAGGAGCACTTGCGAGAAGGAGGCCCATCCAGTTCAAGATGAAAGCTGTGGAAAATCAACAGTCATGACCAATGACCACCTATTAGTTCTTTTCGTTGTCTTTTATTTTCATTTTCATTTTTTTCGTTTACTTTATTTTCTATATTTTCTTGCGTGCTTAACTGATTTATTTCTTTTCTTTGCAGGAACTTTTTGAATATTTCCGCCCTTGAAGTTGATTGCAAAATTTACGCTTGGGGGTCATCGCTTGGTTTTCTGCAAATTAGAGAAGTTTTCAGTCCCTTTGCTTTATTTTGTTTCGTATTATTTATTTATTTTATTTTTATTTGCATTTTATTGTTTTCTGACATTGGGGACAATGTCTAGTTTAAGTGTGGGGGTATCAAGATAAAAAATGACCAAATTGAAATTCTTTTGTACCTTCGTCTTTGAACTGGTTTCATTTGTTTCCATGTTGTTGTTTTTGTTTTCTTAATTAGTTTTGTTTTATTTAATTTTTTCGAAAAAATTAAATAAAATCCAAAAATATTGTTTTATTTTCCTTATTGTTTTAAATTAGATTTTTATTAGTTTCCCGACCCAATGATATAACTGGATGAAATTTGAACCATGATTATCAAGAACTTAGTTAACATGTGTTATGTGAAATTTCTTATTCTCTTGTTAGTATTGTACATGTTTGATCATCTTTGAAAAAACCAAATGCACATAGCCGTGTTGATGTGAAACTAAAGCATGATTTAAAGCTTCATATGTGAATTTAGTGACCATATACATCCTATGTGAGTTTTTGAGCCTATTGAAAGTGTGTGCATTTTTCATACACTCCTATTCTTTCATGTGTGATGAACTTATGTGAGATACATCTCTAGAACTTGCGTAACGATCTTTCGAAATATTTGTCATTGATTGTATGAACTTGAAAATGATAGAGGCATTAGGTTCACCACCATGGCCCAAATAACCATATTTCCCAAAGAAAAAAAAAAATGATATCATTAGATTACCTATTTGAGCCGTATATGTTGAGCCTTTTATTTCTTATCACCAGATATGTCTACCCTTATACCTCAAAGCATGTTTCCTTACCCTTTCCAAGCGAGCAATTTGAGATTGTCTTATGAGAAATATTTGTGAAGTACTTGGAATGAGTTTGGCAAAAGAATAAGAGTGGGGGTTTTTCATGTTTGTTTTAAAAAAAAAAAAAAAAAAAAAAAAAAAAAATTTGAGAAAAGAGAAGAAAAGAAAAAAGAAAAGAAAGGTTGTATTCAAAGAAAAGAAAATAAAAAGTTTAAAGTTTCAGTTTAAGGGTGTGGTTGGAGGTGTTAAAAGAATCATTGGAGAGCTTGAGTTCTTATAAATCTCAACAAAAGAATCGCTTGCGATGTAGCTTGGAACTTGTGTTTTCCTATTCTTTCGTTTCAATAGCCCTATCCATAAGCCTCATTACATCCAATAAAAGTCCTCTTGATTTAAGTTTTGCAATTATGATTGTGGAGAAGTGATTTTTATGCAAGCTTATGGTAGATCTTTCACATTTGTTTCTTTGAGCGAAACACATTAAAACTAAACACATGTGTGATTGAGTGCATATCCCGTGAGAAGGTTGCAGGTTTGCATATGATGATTTTAAAAATAAAAACTTGAAATTGCATTAGCATGGCTATCTCACACACTACACTTCAAGGATGATTTAAAGATTACTGCTAATATTTGAATAAGGAAGATGAGCTTGAATTAGCTTGTTTGGTGCTAGCTATGGTTCTTGCTGATTTATGTTTTCGAATGAAATTCTATGAGGGTCAAATAAGGGGAAGCTAATGTTTTTCATGTTATTACTTGTTCTGTTTTCTTTGTTTTGCTCGAGGACTAGCAAAAGTTAAGTGTGGGGGTATTTGATCGGACCATATTTATACATATTTTTATATCAAATTCACTCGTCTTTTCTTAGTTAGTTCGTTATATTTTGAGCTATTTACTTTGTTTTTGTGTTTTATAGAATTTATCAAGCTAAGAAAATAAAAATAGAATAAATAAAGTGTTAAGTAATAATTTCTTCTAAACTATCTTGTCTGTTGAATTATACTTATTATTTGGAAAATAATATATTTATATATTTATAATATATTTATATATTTATATATATATATATATATTTATTTATTTATATATTTAAATATAATGTGATGGTGGGTGTGTGATGATAGTGCACATGCAATGAGGGCCTCGGCACCAATTAAAAAGAATAAGGCAGCGCCTAATTTGAAAAGCAGCGGTCAAAAGATAAGGAAAAGCAGCTAGAACGTGGACAACCAGGAGTCGGTGGAATAAAAATAAGAAGGCAGCAATGATGGCTGCCATTGGAGAAAAAAATGGGAGAAGCACCGAGAGGGATATAGAAGCCTCGGAAGGGAGAATCCAAGAGTAAGCTGCCTTAGCGAGCAGCTGAGAAAAATAAATAAATAAAAGAATAAGGGCTGCCATTTGAAGGAGCCAATTGAGCCATTGGAGAGAAAGACTGCCTCGGTGGGCAGCGTGCGAGAAAACCGAAGGCAGCGGGAGGCCTCAGACGTGAGGAGGAGGGAGCTCCAGAGAGCTCCTCGGACGGAAAAAGTTTCAGGAGAGAGGCGAGAGGGCTCTTGAAGCTTCGGAAAATAAAAGGCAGTGACCTCGGAGAGGAAAAAAAAGAAAGCTGCCTTCTGGTAGCTTTGTGAGAGGGCTGCGACTAGGCAGCTTCCTTAGGAGCTGCTTAATAAGCAGCGGGGCAAAAAGAAACCTGAAGAAGGAAAAAGACGAGGGAGCTCTCGCTGCCATTGTGCAGCCAGAAAAACAGTGGCGCCTCGGAGAGAATAAAAAGCTGCCAAGGCAGCGTTGAAGCGGGGGGGATTAGCACAGCTGGCGAGAGGGCAAAGGCCCATTGGTTTGGAGGTGGAAGAAAAGCCGCTGCAAGCAGCTCAAAGGGAGGACGGACGGACCAATCAGGTAGCGTGAGAGCACACGGATCAAGGGGGTACGGAAGAAGGCAGCAAGCTTGAAGTCAGCAGGCCAATCCAAGAAAAGCTGGCAGGTGCCAGCGATTGGGAGAGAAAGAAACAGACGGTGCAAGAGGCAGAGAAGAGGGAGCACAGTGCACAGCGGTGCACAGATTTTTACTACTCTTCAACTTCGGTTTAATCCTCCAACTCATGTTTTATTCTGTTTTTAATTTATAAATAATGTGTAATTAATTTATTTTGGCTAGAGGATAATTCAAAACCATGATTATATTTGTAATTTAAATTGGTAATTTTAGTTGTGATTTCTGAGTTGTGATTTAATTTACTTAACTGCTTGATTAATAACTTATTTGTGTATGTCGATTAAGAATGCATACTTAATTTACATGCATGAATTTGATGCTAGAATATAAGTGAATTTCACCTAATCGTTATGAACTTATATTCATAAGTAGTGAAGGTTGCTAGTCACAATCGCGTTAAGTAAATTCTTGGCATAAGTTTCATGCAATTCATAGTAATAAGTGCCTCGTCAATGCTTATGGTTTTCATAGAACTTAATGATTCTCGCTTGTATCTCTATTATGCAATTCATGTAGGGAACTTGTGGGGAATGTTTTGGGTTGTCGTATGCAATCATCCAATTCAATAACATAAGGAAAATCTGAAAGTTAACTAGTGCAATTCACGGTTAATTTGGGGCGTTGAAATTTACAACTTATTGAAAGAACAACTGAAAATCAATTTAGGTTGCTTATGTGTCATGTGTGGAGAAAAACCCTCTAGCCAATCTGTCGTCTATTCATTTACTTTTATTTTATGTTTTGTCAATTTTGTAATTTATTTAAGTTTAGTTTCCGTTTCGTCAAAAATCAATCCCCCCATTATTATAATATTATTATTTAGTTACTTTTTATTATTTGTAATCTTTTAATTTTAATTTCTTTTCATTTCAATTCCTAGTTTTTATTTTAAATTGTTTTTATTATTTTGAGTCATTTTAAGTGTGTTTCGAATTTTTAGCCTAGTTTTGTATTTTTAAGTCTTTTGATTTATTTTAGTTTATTTGTTAGTTCTATTTTAAGTTTTTCTAGTTAAGTGTTTTTATTTTTGTTTAGTGTTTTAAACTTTGTTTTTACGTTTTTAAATTATTTTAGAGGTTTTAGCAAGCCCTCCTAATCCCCGGCCTAGAACGATACCCTACTTACATCTTTACTACAACTGTCAAAAAGAGGGTTTAATTTGTGTCGAGTTAATTCTCGCATCAAATTTTGGCGCCGTTGCCGGGGATTAGTAACTTTGCTAATCCCTTTATTTTTTGTTTGTGTTTATTTTTATATTTGTGTTTTTGTTTTATGTTTTTATTTATATTTGTGTTTGTGTGTTTTACTTTTGGTATTTGATTTATTTTTCTTTCTTTGATTTTAGGTATAATTGGAGTAAGATATGGATTTTGATAGTATTCAAGCTCAATTGGCAAATCTTACTTCTCAATTGTCGCAGAATGCCGAAAGGACCTCAATGCCAAATGTCTCTACATTTGATGTGCCCTATGGGCAAGGATATCAAGCTCATCAGTATCCTCAATTTTCTGCATATGACGATAATTGGGGATATCAAAGCCACAGTCAATCAAGGGGCAATATGTATTCCAACGCTTGCAATTCGGATTGGAGAGGTTATTCAAATCAAATGTGGGATGAACCTCAACATTTTCAACAAAGTGGATATTGGCAGCAAGACGAGTTCTATTCCAGACCTATGCAGCCACCACAGTATCCCCCACAACAATTCCAATCGAATTCAAGTATGGCCGTAAATTATAATGAAATTCTTGAAGGACTAATTTCTTTGACGCAGGGCTCACAAAAAGAAGAACAATTGCCGTCATCGGAAGAGTTCTATCAATGGCCATGTCAACCGTCACAGCCACCACAAGAATATGCCCAATTCGATTCAGGTACATCTCTGGATAATGATACGTTTAATAAGTTACTCTCCTCTTTGAATCAGGGAGTGGAAAATCGAATCCAGGAGATGCAAGACCGGACCAACAGAGTGGACGAATTGGAGAGGCAAGTTGGGGAGATTATGGAAATCATGGCCGAGATTCAAAATCAAAGTGAACTCTCCAACTCACCTATTGAAAATTCAATGGCGGAAGTTGAAATCGATGAAGCCATCTCTTTGGAAGGTGACGTGGAGGATGAAGTTAACTTGGACGAATCGCCGCTGCAAGCAGAAGAGGAAGAGGACGACCTGGGCAGTTTAGAAGAATTCTTGTCTCAAACCCCTGAAGTCCCTATGTTGTCCAACTTCGGTAATGTTGTTCCAAGTGAAATTCATTCTAACATTTTTCCACCAAATGTCTCTTTTCCTTGCAGATTTTTTCCAAATAACGAAGAAAGTGAAATAGACATTGTGGAAACTCTTCCAGAGGTGCAAAGTGATATCTCGATTCTTGGTGCACCAAAACAAGTTCCCGAACCTTGCACACCAAGAAAAGAGATTCAAGACATCGAAGTGGCTGGAGAATGCGTAGAAATTCAAGAATACATCCAAGAGACTGTGAAGGAAACAAAGGCCCAAGAAATTGAGTTTGATGACACGGGACAGGCCACAACCATCATAATAAACTTGGCCCAGTTCAAAATCCCGGAGATATCCAAAAACGTAGTTTTTGTCATTGAGTTTGCGTCGGAGAATGAAAGTAAGCCATCTTCTCCATTTTTAATTTTGTTTTTTACTAACAATCTGATTTTTATGATTCAGGCACCCACTCGTGAATTCAGACCATTGCCGGATCATTTCAAGTACCACTGTCCGTTCAAGGATAAAGCCATGCACTTGAATAAAGAAGGGAAGCCTAGGAATCACCCACAATCAGATTTGCATTCCTAAACCCTTCTATTTACTGCTTTCATTTTTGTTTTGTTATTTTGTTTTTTTTGGTTGATTTTTATTTAGTTTGAGTTTAAATAAATTAAGAGCAATGTTTATTTTTAGTGCAGATAAACAAAGTCTTTTTACTTCAATTTACATATTTTAATTTGCTTAAAATAAACCTAAAAAAATAAAAAAAAATAAAAAAAATATTAATAATAATAATAATAATATTAGTAATATATATATATATATATATATATATATATATATTTAAATAAACATTAAAAGCATAAAAAAAAAAAAAAAAATTTACAATAATGCGAAAAACTAATAGCAATCATTGGTTTTGGTTAGGTGGCGCCCCAGAGGTCGACGGAGCTCCGGGAAGACGAAGAGCCAGAGTTGGAATCTCCGGAGTCGGAACGCTTGGTGTTGCTCCCGAGGACGAAGGCAACATAAACCGCGGGAGTAGCGCCATGAACCGCTCATGATCACTCTGGATTCGACCGTCCGACTCCTGCAGCTGGTCCAGCTTCCTCTTCATGCTGGTCGAGTAGCTAGTTGCGAGCATGTGCAACTCCTTGTTCTCGTGCCTGAGTCCTCTGACTTCTTGCCGAAGACTGACCACCTCCGCCATTAGCGACTCCACCTGACGAGATCTTGCAAGCAGGCGCTGGCCCATGTTCGAAACTGAGCCTGCACACTGGACACTGAGAGCCAGTGAGTCCTGAACAGCCAGCTCGTCTGACCGCATAGACAGCAACCTAGTGTCTCTGGGAGTAAGAAGGTTTCTTGCAACCACCGTTGCGGTTATATCGTTCCTCATCATTGTGTCCCCGACTGTAAGAGGACCATTGGGGGATATGAAGGATGGATTCCAAATGTTGTTCGGAGAAGATGAGTCATCGTCTTCCCCGACATTCAAGTTTAGGCGACGGTCGGAAGGGCAAGACATTTTTAGAGGGGGTTGAGGAAGAAAAGAGTTCGGAAAAATTAAGATTGCTGAAGCGGAAGAAGAGATCGGAACGATTAAAAGTGCAGAAGTGCAGGAAGAGAGCGGAAGGAGTAAGATTAAGAAGTGCAAAAGAGAGTGTTTACAGAGGAAGTGTTTGAGGGAGTTCAAGTGTGAGGTGGAGCAGAATTAGCGCCTCTATAAAAAGAAGCAAATCAAAGAGGCGCCCGCTCCTCAGAGGTGAAGACGCGTCCTCACGCAAATCGGAAAAGCTGGACGCTCCTTTCTCAAATGCCAGAGTCCTGTCTCAAAAGAGCCGTTTCCTTTCTCAAAAGCTGGGCTTGACTCAGCAATCACGTGGCATCACGAGGGCTCAGTTTTTCCAGTTTGTCGTGACTCATCACGTGCAGCGTGGAGCGTTGTGAAAACCACGAGCCGCACCCGGTTTTGAACCCCGGTTTTCAAAAGATCATCATTCCAATTTGTCGTCACTCGTCGTATGCGCAGTCAGCTTCGCGGAAATTACGGACGCGTTGTCAGAAAGCGCGTAACGGGCACTGTTCATCCATCACCGGCTGCCGACAAATAGTGAGGGAACAGTTCCGGTTGTGAGGGAAAATTTCTATAAAGTCGACCTTCGCCTTCCACATCAAAGGCACACCTTCACACCCTCTCAACCTCTCAACCTCTTTTCATCTCCGATAATGTCTTCCCAAAGAAAGCTTTCGAGTTTTTCAGTGTTCTTCATCCCTTGGATCACCCCAGAAAACAAACCTTCCAGAGCAAAAGTATTTCATATTAAAAAGGTTAAAAGCAAAAGTATCTCATATTATGCTTTCTCCTCTCCTTCATCTGAGGAACGTGGAGAAAGTGAGATCCTGATTGCTTACCTAGTCTTGCTCTCGAGTACTCATCTCAGACCCCTCCCAGCCCACTTCAAAAATAAAACTGTGTTGAGGTACTTCTTCAAAAACAAAAGTACCTTACAGACGAAGCAGGAGGAGTCTGAGGTGCACCCAAGAGCAGATGAGTCTGGGTTGATCCAAGAGTTCAAGAAGATGCCACACCTGCGTGGAGACCGGACTACTTGAAGCATGTGGAGACAACGTGCTGATTCATCCTCAACTAAACTGAGGAGCACTTGCGAGAAGGAGGCCCATCCAGTTCAAGATGAAAGCTGTGGAAAATCAACAGTCATGACCAATGACCACCTATTAGTTCTTTTCGTTGTCTTTTATTTTCATTTTCATTTTTTTCGTTTACTTTATTTTCTATATTTTCTTGCGTGCTTAACTGATTTATTTCTTTTCTTTGCAGGAACTTTTTGAATATTTCCGCCCTTGAAGTTGATTGCAAAATTTACGCTTGGGGGTCATCGCTTGGTTTTCTGCAAATTAGAGAAGTTTTCAGTCCCTTTGCTTTATTTTGTTTCGTATTATTTATTTATTTTATTTTTATTTGCATTTTATTGTTTTCTGACATTGGGGACAATGTCTAGTTTAAGTGTGGGGGTATCAAGATAAAAAATGACCAAATTGAAATTCTTTTGTACCTTCGTCTTTGAACTGGTTTCATTTGTTTCCATGTTGTTGTTTTTGTTTTCTTAATTAGTTTTGTTTTATTTAATTTTTTCGAAAAAATTAAATAAAATCCAAAAATATTGTTTTATTTTCCTTATTGTTTTAAATTAGATTTTTATTAGTTTCCCGACCCAATGATATAACTGGATGAAATTTGAACCATGATTATCAAGAACTTAGTTAACATGTGTTATGTGAAATTTCTTATTCTCTTGTTAGTATTGTACATGTTTGATCATCTTTGAAAAAACCAAATGCACATAGCCGTGTTGATGTGAAACTAAAGCATGATTTAAAGCTTCATATGTGAATTTAGTGACCATATACATCCTATGTGAGTTTTTGAGCCTATTGAAAGTGTGTGCATTTTTCATACACTCCTATTCTTTCATGTGTGATGAACTTATGTGAGATACATCTCTAGAACTTGCGTAACGATCTTTCGAAATATTTGTCATTGATTGTATGAACTTGAAAATGATAGAGGCATTAGGTTCACCACCATGGCCCAAATAACCATATTTCCCAAAGAAAAAAAAAAATGATATCATTAGATTACCTATTTGAGCCGTATATGTTGAGCCTTTTATTTCTTATCACCAGATATGTCTACCCTTATACCTCAAAGCATGTTTCCTTACCCTTTCCAAGCGAGCAATTTGAGATTGTCTTATGAGAAATATTTGTGAAGTACTTGGAATGAGTTTGGCAAAAGAATAAGAGTGGGGGTTTTTCATGTTTGTTTTAAAAAAAAAAAAAAAAAAAAAAAAAAAAAATTTGAGAAAAGAGAAGAAAAGAAAAAAGAAAAGAAAGGTTGTATTCAAAGAAAAGAAAATAAAAAGTTTAAAGTTTCAGTTTAAGGGTGTGGTTGGAGGTGTTAAAAGAATCATTGGAGAGCTTGAGTTCTTATAAATCTCAACAAAAGAATCGCTTGCGATGTAGCTTGGAACTTGTGTTTTCCTATTCTTTCGTTTCAATAGCCCTATCCATAAGCCTCATTACATCCAATAAAAGTCCTCTTGATTTAAGTTTTGCAATTATGATTGTGGAGAAGTGATTTTTATGCAAGCTTATGGTAGATCTTTCACATTTGTTTCTTTGAGCGAAACACATTAAAACTAAACACATGTGTGATTGAGTGCATATCCCGTGAGAAGGTTGCAGGTTTGCATATGATGATTTTAAAAATAAAAACTTGAAATTGCATTAGCATGGCTATCTCACACACTACACTTCAAGGATGATTTAAAGATTACTGCTAATATTTGAATAAGGAAGATGAGCTTGAATTAGCTTGTTTGGTGCTAGCTATGGTTCTTGCTGATTTATGTTTTCGAATGAAATTCTATGAGGGTCAAATAAGGGGAAGCTAATGTTTTTCATGTTATTACTTGTTCTGTTTTCTTTGTTTTGCTCGAGGACTAGCAAAAGTTAAGTGTGGGGGTATTTGATCGGACCATATTTATACATATTTTTATATCAAATTCACTCGTCTTTTCTTAGTTAGTTCGTTATATTTTGAGCTATTTACTTTGTTTTTGTGTTTTATAGAATTTATCAAGCTAAGAAAATAAAAATAGAATAAATAAAGTGTTAAGTAATAATTTCTTCTAAACTATCTTGTCTGTTGAATTATACTTATTATTTGGAAAATAATATATTTATATATTTATAATATATTTATATATTTATATATATATATATATATATTTATTTATTTATATATTTAAATATAATGTGATGGTGGGTGTGTGATGATAGTGCACATGCAATGAGGGCCTCGGCACCAATTAAAAAGAATAAGGCAGCGCCTAATTTGAAAAGCAGCGGTCAAAAGATAAGGAAAAGCAGCTAGAACGTGGACAACCAGGAGTCGGTGGAATAAAAATAAGAAGGCAGCAATGATGGCTGCCATTGGAGAAAAAAATGGGAGAAGCACCGAGAGGGATATAGAAGCCTCGGAAGGGAGAATCCAAGAGTAAGCTGCCTTAGCGAGCAGCTGAGAAAAATAAATAAATAAAAGAATAAGGGCTGCCATTTGAAGGAGCCAATTGAGCCATTGGAGAGAAAGACTGCCTCGGTGGGCAGCGTGCGAGAAAACCGAAGGCAGCGGGAGGCCTCAGACGTGAGGAGGAGGGAGCTCCAGAGAGCTCCTCGGACGGAAAAAGTTTCAGGAGAGAGGCGAGAGGGCTCTTGAAGCTTCGGAAAATAAAAGGCAGTGACCTCGGAGAGGAAAAAAAAGAAAGCTGCCTTCTGGTAGCTTTGTGAGAGGGCTGCGACTAGGCAGCTTCCTTAGGAGCTGCTTAATAAGCAGCGGGGCAAAAAGAAACCTGAAGAAGGAAAAAGACGAGGGAGCTCTCGCTGCCATTGTGCAGCCAGAAAAACAGTGGCGCCTCGGAGAGAATAAAAAGCTGCCAAGGCAGCGTTGAAGCGGGGGGGATTAGCACAGCTGGCGAGAGGGCAAAGGCCCATTGGTTTGGAGGTGGAAGAAAAGCCGCTGCAAGCAGCTCAAAGGGAGGACGGACGGACCAATCAGGTAGCGTGAGAGCACACGGATCAAGGGGGTACGGAAGAAGGCAGCAAGCTTGAAGTCAGCAGGCCAATCCAAGAAAAGCTGGCAGGTGCCAGCGATTGGGAGAGAAAGAAACAGACGGTGCAAGAGGCAGAGAAGAGGGAGCACAGTGCACAGCGGTGCACAGATTTTTACTACTCTTCAACTTCGGTTTAATCCTCCAACTCATGTTTTATTCTGTTTTTAATTTATAAATAATGTGTAATTAATTTATTTTGGCTAGAGGATAATTCAAAACCATGATTATATTTGTAATTTAAATTGGTAATTTTAGTTGTGATTTCTGAGTTGTGATTTAATTTACTTAACTGCTTGATTAATAACTTATTTGTGTATGTCGATTAAGAATGCATACTTAATTTACATGCATGAATTTGATGCTAGAATATAAGTGAATTTCACCTAATCGTTATGAACTTATATTCATAAGTAGTGAAGGTTGCTAGTCACAATCGCGTTAAGTAAATTCTTGGCATAAGTTTCATGCAATTCATAGTAATAAGTGCCTCGTCAATGCTTATGGTTTTCATAGAACTTAATGATTCTCGCTTGTATCTCTATTATGCAATTCATGTAGGGAACTTGTGGGGAATGTTTTGGGTTGTCGTATGCAATCATCCAATTCAATAACATAAGGAAAATCTGAAAGTTAACTAGTGCAATTCACGGTTAATTTGGGGCGTTGAAATTTACAACTTATTGAAAGAACAACTGAAAATCAATTTAGGTTGCTTATGTGTCATGTGTGGAGAAAAACCCTCTAGCCAATCTGTCGTCTATTCATTTACTTTTATTTTATGTTTTGTCAATTTTGTAATTTATTTAAGTTTAGTTTCCGTTTCGTCAAAAATCAATCCCCCCATTATTATAATATTATTATTTAGTTACTTTTTATTATTTGTAATCTTTTAATTTTAATTTCTTTTCATTTCAATTCCTAGTTTTTATTTTAAATTGTTTTTATTATTTTGAGTCATTTTAAGTGTGTTTCGAATTTTTAGCCTAGTTTTGTATTTTTAAGTCTTTTGATTTATTTTAGTTTATTTGTTAGTTCTATTTTAAGTTTTTCTAGTTAAGTGTTTTTATTTTTGTTTAGTGTTTTAAACTTTGTTTTTACGTTTTTAAATTATTTTAGAGGTTTTAGCAAGCCCTCCTAATCCCCGGCCTAGAACGATACCCTACTTACATCTTTACTACAACTGTCAAAAAGAGGGTTTAATTTGTGTCGAGTTAATTCTCGCATCAACTCCCTAAACTCCTTTTTTTTTGGAGCTCTCTCTCTCTCTCTCTCTCATTTCTTTTCAAACACTCTCTTCTTCACCTAACTCCCTCATCTCCCTGTCAGCCTTTTCCCTCCCTCATCACCATCTTCTTCTCTGTAAACGGGGAGGCTAAAGAGCCTGGAACGAACCACGCCAACTTCTATATTTCATTCTGTCACATCTCAGATCGGCTCCGCTGTAGCACGATATTGTCTGCTTTGGGCTTACCATTTTTTGGGAACTCGGCAGGAGAACTTCCCAGTGGGTCACCCATCTTGGTACCGCTCTCACCCAAACTTGCTTAACTTCGGAGTTCCAATGAACTCCGAAGCTAGTGAGTTCCCCAAAGGCCTCGTGCTATAAAGAGGGGAACATGCACATATAAGGCACATTACCCCTCCGTTGGTCGATGGGATCTCACACAAATAATCTCAAACAACTCAAATATGAAAACTAGAATTTGAGAGAAAACCCGACAATCTTTACCTTGATTGTAATTCTACCAATAGTGATAGTTAAATCTATCACTTTCTAAAGCAAATACAGATACAACTACCGTCATTAATATAACAGAAACTTCTCCTACAAATAGTAAAGACTTTGAAGTGCAGCAATGGTGCACCCAAGGTATTTCACTTGAGCAGAGCCAAAACAGTCAGATTATATGGAATTTGAAAAGCACAAGTGTTTCGTCTACAATACGAAATTAAACCGTATAATATTACACTACTAAAAGAGTAAACTCAAATGCTTGATCCCTGTTTAGAGCACGTAGGCAGTCTAACGAGGAGGTTAGATGCAGCCATAAAGCATACGGAAAAAAAAAACTATTACTCAGTTGGATAGTGAGTTGTGTTTGGCCCATATTCCGGAGGCGGGGTATGCTATATAGGGTTTTTGGTGACGTCACGTATCGATCTTGGACGTATGTCGGAATTGGGGTGTGACACCATCCAGTTCAAACTCTCAATCATTTCTTATGGTTCTCCATCAGATGTTTTTGTGTCAATTTTAGAGTCTAGACTCTAAACACAATGGCACCTCAATACAGTAAGCTTGGGTAATTACATATAATTGTAAGAAAATGTTGTACTTGAAGAGTTCTTTGTCATTATAATTTCTTTCGTTTAATATAAAGTTATAAATCTATCGCCTTTAAATTCAGAAATAAGTGGAAAATGAATTTAAGGGTGATAGTAGACTATTCACCACATTTGATACATATTATATGCATTGTTTATGTTGTTAAATCCAAGATAACTGCAGAAATGGAACCATAGTATGGTCGCTTCTTTCTGACTTATGTCATTTTTCTATAGCTTTCTTCCTTGCTTTTGGATTTAGGACTTAACATCCGTGAAACACGTCTTCTTCACGATCGATGGCTACTCTTTAGATGTATTTGTGGTGGATGGATGACCTGTTGAGGTAGTTGTCTTTTACGATATAACGTGTTTATCGTCATTCACTTTGTCCTTTCTACTGTCAAGAGTTTTGTATCGTGAAATTTTGCTTGTTATTGTATTATTAATTAGTAATGTCCTATACACGAAACGTTGGATGACTTTCTTAAATTATATGCTGCTACAATATGCTTCTTTTTATTGGCCGTGGATTTTGCTATACTGCAGACTGTTTATGTGCTTTTTTTTATATGCATGGATGAACACGTTTTAGTCCGTGTTTATCTACGATCTGTTATATGAATTGCTGATGTGATTACATGTTAGTTTTATACTCATTTTTAACAATTATGCATCGAAGTTAATCTCTTACTTGGAGTTCACATTTTTGGCACATGATGACAACAAAAAAATAGGAATAGCAAAATAAATTAGATGGTACATTTCTTGGGTAAAGTTTGGTTTTTATGCTGAGTTCTCAACTAAGTTTTGCTTATTATGTTTCCGGATATGAGTTTTAGATGTTTTTCTTTGTTTTTTCTCTAATTGTTTAATTTTTTTTTTTGGCTATTTAGCAATGTAATTTAAAAGGTGGAGGCGGAGGCGTAGGCGGGCGTTCCATGGATAGCCCCGCCTAGGCGTGAGGCAAGCCTCACATGACCTAAATAACTTAATATATATGGCATATATAATTATATATAATATAGTAATACTTTGTAAAACAAATATAATTATAACTAAACCAAAGATAATATCTTCTTCTTCATTACTAAGTCTAGTTGTACTTGGAAATTATGTCATATAGTCTTAAAATGTTATAATTATTTATTTTATTGTAAGCAATTATAGTGAAATAAGATTGAGTGGCCACAATTATAGGGAGTTTGAAAGGAAATAAAGCGGAATGTCGCAATTATAGGCAATTCAAAAGGAAATAAAGGTTGAGTGGAGCCATTATGAGGAATTTAAAATGAAATAAAGATTGAGAGGAGCAATTATTATAGGGAATTTAAAGGAAATAATGGTTGAGTGAAGTATTTATAGAAAATTTCAAGAGAAATAAATCTTTGCTAATCAAAATGCTAGGTGATAAAATCTAAATGAGTAATCATTAATTAAAAAAAAAAGAGTTAGAGTTAGACTTTGTCACCAAGTTTTAGAGAGAGAAGTTTTCTCCTTCTACTTCCTTGAAATTAGAACGGCACACAGAGGAATGGTAGAAACAGAGGAACGGTAGAAATAGACCTGGATTGGAAGGAAAAAAAAGGCCTAATTGAACAGAGGCGAAAACCCAACAGCCCCGCCTCCGAGGGCATCTAGGCGGGCCTCGAGGCTATTTTTTTAAAACACTGGTATTTAATGTGAGAAAATGGCTTCAAAATTGGATTTTCCAATTTCTAGGCAAAGGAAAATAGGAATATAACACCAATGGTGGTGACAATGGAGAATCCCTTCTTTGATGTGGAAATCGACGGTCCATGTGTAGCATTCAGCCTAGCTTATAAGAGCATGGGTCAAAATGCAGAATGAATGGCATGGGTATTTGTTTAATTTATCAAGTTTTGTACTGAGGTACAACTTCCTCCCCATTTCACATTTTATATGATGATTAGTATATATGCGTAGGATAGTAAGTATGTAGTAACAAAATTATAAACGTTGTTGTAATTATGTGCAACTAGAGTTGTAACCCCGCAGCACCGCTCGGGCTTTTTTGCTTGTTTAATCTATAACTATATATATATGGATTACAGACCATACCAAAACTGAAAACACATTGAATCACTGTTCATAAGCACAGTGCACCGACAATTTTGCCCTTGTTTAATTTTTGTTATTGCATGTCTGCCACTGTCTGAGAAAATATATACACATATTTTTCCTCCCTTCTGGCCCTTCCTCTCGCTGTTCACTCCACGACTCATCACTGTGGGCGGTGACAAGTTTGTCATTTCTGGTGACTACAAACCAGCTAAAAACAAACCCTCTCTCACATTCAATCTAACCCTCAAATCTATTTCTAGAAATTCTCAACCGTGTTCGATTATTAAGTTTAAGTTGGTGCCCAAAGTCTAGCGAGTTGTTTCCGGTCGAACGTTGGCGATCGGACCTTGCTGTTACAACCAGTCGTTCAACCTTCGTCTCAGAAACCAAAATCACCCGTTGCATGCCTCGATTCGTTACAGTTCGAGGTGAATCAGAGGTAAATTGTTGTCCAGTGTTTCCTGCAAAAGCTAATACGTTTATGGACAAAATTTCTTTGAAAAATCCAGTTTCCGACGAGATTCCTTAATCCTCAATTCCTAAACCCAAATCCAATCAATCTCTTCGACCTTTACTTAGGAGTGATTTCAATTTTCACTCCATCCGCAATTTTTTTTCTTTTCAATTTGTGAAATTCAATCTGAAATTATTAATGTTATTGTTTTTTTTGCAGAGTAGCCGCCAAAAGCTTGAGGATTCAGTTCGAGAGCCTCCGTAGGTATGTTTATTTTCATATAAAATTGGAAAAGAAAAAAAAAACCCATTGTTTAAAGAATTTACTTTATGAATTATTCAAGAACAAGTCACAGAAGCATTTACTTGCTAATGAAATTAGCTTCTAATCTAAACCTCAGAGGGGACTCAAACCTAGAGTTGTTCTCTTCTTGCTTTAATCTTTAAAGCTAGGAATTAGGACTCTTTGTAGCATGAAACAAATTTCAAGTTAAAAATTTGTGACAATCACATCCTGCAGGGGAGAGGTACTGGAAATCGACACTTGGGTTTAAGCACCAAGGAAGAATGGTATGAAGCGAGACTGCTTTTTTTAAATTAAAAGGTAGGAATCGTTTAGACATCCCCCAAGTAAAAGGCACATGAAATATGGTATTGATTTTAGATAAATAAAAATTTAGCTGTAAATTGTTGGATTGTTGTACATAGATGTACATATTGTATAAAATCCAATATTGGACACATACAAATGTAATTGTTAAATTTGTGATATCCCTGGCAAAGACTTCCTCTTTCCCAATGGCCTTTTGTTTTCTATTTTTGTCTTTGAGCTTCTGCTTCATGCTCATTTTTTAGTATATTGGTACCTATCAAATAGAAGAACTCACATTCAATTCTGTATTACTAATCAAAAGATTTTAAAAACAACATAGGTACGAAAACTTTGAGATGCATAAATGCTCACAGCCTTAAATTTTAGTGAATTTTATTTTGCACACAGAATAACAATCACATTTGGGAGTGAGCAATCATAGGACCAAAACTGAGCTGAGAATGAATTGGATTACAACTACGAAGATGATAGTCGTTGTATGCAAGTTTTTGAGAAAATGGTATTGAGAATCTGATAATTTGGAAGTGAGTAATCATTGGACCAAAACAAACCGGAATCGTTATTTACGACAGCATTTCTTTATTTCAATTTTAGGCCTTTTCTAGCTTAGAATATTTCTTAAGAACCAAATGTAGTTTTCGTTTTTAGAATATTGTCATTTAGTTTGCTGAAAATATTTAGGGAACTAAGTTCATATGGTTCTCTCACCTCTGTGATGCTGAGCTGATCAGATCTTATGACGAATCAAACTATTGTTTACTTGCAAAGATGTCTTTAACTTTCAATTGGCTTTTGCAGTACTTTTGGGACTAAGCTGAATTTGATATCATTAAGCTCAAGACAAGATTTAGTCCATTTCCATCTCAAAAAGCAGCAGATGACAATTAAACCACCATGCATCAGGTAACATTCACGCTCAGATTGCATGCAATTGCTATCTAGACCAAAAGAACCTACAGGAGATCATTACAAACTCGGGGTAGATTGAAAAGAGTTTAGGTCTGGCGGGCTTCTACAGTTTAGGGAAGAATACCAAGATTTACATTTTGTTTAACTCCCTATATAAACAAGTGCATTTTGTTAGCAGTATCGAAAACTATTGTATTCTCAGGAGGTTTTGTTGATTATGTAACTGTGAATTTTTGGCATTTAGAGAGTTTTGGAGGTCTTGCGAGTTATGGTATCATGCGTCGTATAAGGCTAAGAAGTCACCATTACATCCTCTATCTCGAGCCAATATTTAAGTTGGTGAGTAAGCCGTAAAATGGGAGTGTTGTGCAAGTTAATTAAGTTCTACATATTGATTTTAAGGCTAATTATGTGGTGTCTTGTATAAGTACACACCATTATATTCTTTCGAAGAATAAACCAGTTTTTATAGCAGCAGAATGATTGCGAACGTTGAAAAATATCAAGTAACTTAAACTATCATGCTAGATCCTAACTTTCTAATCTTTGCTTGCAAAGAGTTGATGACTAGGCAATGATTTATATTGAGCACCAATTATTTGCACCCCTTTAATTTCCCTCCTTCCATAATTGAAGTGTTTTTGACTCTCTGTAGTAATGATTTACAAGTAAAATTGCTGAATTGTTTTTCTTCCATTGTGTTTTATTTTTCAAAAATTAAGATAGAAAGGAAATGCTATGATAATTTGAGGTTTTGGTTTTGATATTCATGTGTACTTTAGCAGGTACAAAAATGGAGATTTGGTTTTGCAGATATAATCATTAGTAATGCTTTTATGGTTTTCCTTTATGTTGAGAAAATTGGGATTCCTCCCAAAAGAGTTTATTGCTCATATGGTTAGGAGTACTTAATAGGAACTTTGCTTTCTTTATCAGACACTAGAGGAATAGTGGAAGCAAATGAATTTATGAGGGTTGGCTTATAGATGGATAGCTTCCTAATTTGTATCGCTACCATGTTTTGGTGTTACTATTGATTCTTCATTCATCCATTCATGGTAAATCAATTTGAAATTTCATTCATCTCCTACAACCTATTGTTTTGTCCGTTTTACTATTTAGGTTTGTCGAAAATTTGCTCAAAGAGCAGACTATCAGTGTGATTTGAGCTGTTTGTAAATAGTATCCTCTCTTTGTAAATAACACTTTAAAATCAGAAAGGACTTTTCCTTACATTAATATGTTGCAGGTTCCAAGTAGAACTGTTATATAATTCACTTGTTACGTAATTTTCCGTACACTGCTAATGTTTTAAAAGAAACTAGGCACTAGTTGGGTGGTTGACTGGGGCCTAGTAGCCTAGGCGGATCTTTAATTTTTTATAACATATAAATATACATGCCTACTTATACATAATTGTATTGTGGTACATAAGTTGCTAAGTAAAATGACATACATATTGTAAAGTATTAGGACGTATTGAAAACATGGGGAGCAAACATATAATGACTATTCATCTAAGTATTTAACAAGTATCTTACAAGTATTGAAAAAATAAAATGCAAAATGAAAATTATCTATTTTTCTTCTAAGTGAGAGTCGCGATCTAGGCGGGTGCTTAGGTGATCCTAGACGGGTGCCTAGGTGAGTCTAGGCGGATTGGGCACCCGTCTGAACTCGCCTAAACACCTGCCTAGATCGTGACTTTTACTTAGACATCGAGTTCATGGACGATTTATGTTACAACTTGTGGTAGAGTCATCGAGTTCATGGTAGGATCAAGATTAGCAGTGTTTAGGATGTAGTAGTAGGTATAACACCGGTTATGATGGAATCGGTGATGGCAATTTCACCACGGAGGGGTGACACATTCTCCATGGGAGGGGTTCAGAAATTATCTATATACTAAAACCCGTTGGAAAAATACTGTTTACCAACAGTAAAATGGTGGAATTACCCTCAATCAGCTTTCTTTGCCCCGTTGCTTTTTCCTTATTGGCACAGTGAAATTACGCATTTTTCTATGTTGGCCACACATCCATCATCATCTGAACTTCAACTTCGACTGCAGCTTCTCGATTTTTCCATCTGTTTCTAGTTCTCTCTTTCTCAGAATATCGGAGGTATAAATTGGCTGCCCAGAAATTTTTTAGTTAATTAATTTCAACAGGTATCTAAGAAATTCTTAGTATGAATAGTGTCTGTGTTGAGTCTCTGAGCATCTTGATTTTTTATATTTAATGATCTTTGTAGTGTCTGTATATTTGTGCATCCATGCATGAATATGATTTCTTTCATTCATTGTTTCTCATATCCGAATTTAAATCTTTTTTTTTTTAAATTGATCTGGGATGTTGATAAATTGGAGCTCTTCTGGGGTCAGATCCATTTTGATTTGGGGATCTGATGCGAAGAAAATGAAATAAAATTTGGGTTTTGGATTGATGTGGTGTTTGGTTTTATTTCCTGTTATCAGTGCTTACCACCTGTTTGAGAAAATGTATTAAACATTTTTTTGGACTTTTTTATTTCTTCAGATTATCTATATGTTTCGAATGTTTTTTGGTTTGTCATGTGTATAAAAATGTGAAATAGACTACCTGAGGTAATCAATTTGAACATAGCATATAGAACCTTTTGAATTCAGGTTGTCTTCTTTTTCCTTTCATCTTTTTATTTATTTATATTGGGATTGGTTACTTATTATTATTTTTTTCCAGATTAGAGATTTTAATCTTCTGCACTTCAAAATTGAAGCACGTTGTAGTACAGAGTATACAATTCCTTCCTGGCTATGAGGTTGGTTATTTGTTTATTTCTTTGTTCCACTTTTTTAGTTTAGGGTTCTTTTTTATTTGACTTAACTTTGACTTTTGAAATGGTCCCTGCTGCTACTAATGAAGATTTTTCAAGAGGGTTTTGCCTTTCTGAAGAGTTACTTTCAAGGATAAAAATGAGTGTTCCAAAGAAAGCTAGGAGTTCTGGTGATGAAATTGAACTTATCTTCTTGGTAAGGAGTCTTCATTTTTTTTGGTTTTTAAGATGATAATCATTTTTTTTTGTTTTTAAGATGATAAAAAATTATTTGTTTTCTTATTTGGTCTTTTGCCAAGGGATTGAATTGCTTTTGCGACGGAGACATTTTAGAAGAGAATGAGACTTTCCACGTAAGATAGAGATGATCAAAACTATAAATGGATGTCTTATTATCTAATTAGGTGCATTTTGTATTTAATACATATAATTGTATTGGTAGGTTTGGAGTACTTTCTCTGCATGCTTAGGGTAAATTGTTTGCCTATTCTGGGAGCAGCTATTCCGAGGTTGATTGATAGGGTGAATATTGAATCTGTCGACATTAAAGGGACTTGGTTAGTATGGCAAAAGTTCTGTTACTTTATTTTCACGGAACTAAGAGAATAATTTTATTTTTGTATCAAAGATTCATTCATGATCACATATTTATGTGCGCAGGGTGTTTAATTGGTGATCCAGAGCAACAATTTGCAATGTGCTGTGAATGTTTGCAGATGTGCTTCAACGTTGAGGTCAATTAATTTCTAAACTCATGATTACATTGACTAGCCTAATACCTAGGTATAATGCGAAAGAGTGCAGCCTTAACCACACGTGTGCATAATGTTGTTTTAACGAATCGAAGCAACTGCTGACGACATTGTTGTAAACTTTGCTTCTTCCTTTATTCTTTTAACGTTGAGGATTATTTGGTTGTTTTATACAATCGAAAGTTGGTCATGAAACATGTGTGATACATTTCTATACAAGTTTCGGCGGGGCACCCCATAGAAAACAATTTTTTTGTTTGTGTAGCGATGTAGTTGAAAGCTACCATATTTTCTGTTTATGTTGAGCAAAACTATGATCAAGATCAGCTATATCCATAGAAAACAAATCATCCATTGTGTCCTTATTTGTTATGCTACTTTTTTTACAGTTTCATAGAAAGCAAATTGAACGCTTTCACTTTTGGAAGCAACTAAACTCTTTTACCAAATCAAAATCTCTTTTTCAAGTTTTAATATTTCACTTTAGTTTTTTGTTTTTGTCTTTTTGAGACATGTTACATGAATGCATTTATATAGTGTTGTACTAACAAAATATAAATTTTCAATTTCAGATCGAAATGAGTATATATCCAATCCAAAGTTTGGATCCATTTGAAGCTAGCAAAAAATTTAGAGTGTGTTAGCAAAATGTGGAGACAAAAAGTTTTCAAATCTGATATTCAGTTTTCTCATTTGCACTATATATTGGTTGATGCACTGGTAAGAAAAATATCTACTTACACTATTCAAATGTAAATATTAGTTAAATAATTTTTGAGTATAATGGATGTTTGGATGCATAAAAATCTTTTTTTGTTCAAATGTCCTTTTGAATGGATAATCAAATCAATATAGATTTTGTTTTTATCCTTTGCTTTATCAGTTTATCTTACTTATTTGAGCTAAACATAAATCCCAATATTGCATAGTAAAGCCCTGAAATTAGAACACAATTTCTTTACATGAAACTAAAATTTTCTCTAATTGAGATCTCTCTTTTTGTTCAAATTGTGTTACAAATTTTGTGTTTTTTTTTTCTTTTAACAAGTGGACTTAAAAGAGATCAAGTATGCAGGGAATTGGTAAGATCAACATATAAGAGGTAGAGGTCAACTCTTTCTCTCATGTTAACTTCTACTGTGATCTTTTTGTTATTAAATTTTGGTGGAAACATTGTTTAGTATAAACCTTATCACAATACAATGGGAAGATGGATTAGAAATATAGATGTATTAATTTGATTTTCTGTTTACTTTAGCGATTCTGGATAATGATCATGAATGTTGGTGATATAGCATCTTTGTTTTTTTTTCTTTTATACCACAATAATGCATATTGTTTATTTCAAGCATGTTATTGTGATAGCTAAATGATTCATATTGCAGAAGATGCTTAAAAAATTATAGCTTTAATTGATCACTCATCTTTAATCTCTCTCCCTCCCTCTCACTATTGCAGTAACTCCCGTTGTATTCTGTTTACTTTTATTGCTGCTGGTCTGCAAGTAAATCTTTACTTTTCATACAAAGTTTGCATTTTTCTATTCCTGTCACAATTATTTTACACTATGTTTTCTTTCAAGTTTGTGTGTGAGTGCATTTTCCACTGATCTTTATGTTGAATTCTCACTGAGTTCCGATTTTGATCACAATATTCTTTGAATTTTCTCCTCTGTCCTATGTTCTACTTATTTCAACTTCCAATTTCTCCACATTAAATGTTCATGGTTTAAGGGCATTATTTTATTTATTTTAACAAAATTGCAGACAATACTTCTTCCAAAATAAGAGAAAAAAATGGGTGATTGTCTTCAAAGCACTTACGAAAGGCAGAAATATAATATATAAGTATATCTTTTGTATGTTTACATTTTAAATTTTCCAGATTGGGTAATGAATATGATTAAATTTATTCCATCGGCTTAAAATATAAGTACTTATGATTAATATATAAGTACTTTTTGCTTAGCTGATTTATCATTTTGTTTTCCAGTCATTTTTCCCCAAAGTTTCTTCTTTTTCAGCTTTGAATTTAGTCCCTCTCCGTGTACGATTCCAGGGAGAGAAAGAGAGGGGGTTGAGCGGGATTTTGGGGGTAGGGTTCTGAGGGAATTGGCTGCGGCGACAGGGAGAGTGCGATTCGAGGGAAAGAAAGAGAGAGGGTTGTGTGGTTATCAGTCCTCTTTTACCTCCCTGATCCATTAGCTTTTTCTCTTTTGTGCTTTTTTCATTGTCATAGACTCTAATCTCTCTCTCTGTTTTTTCTCTCTCTAAATTGGTAAAAGTAAATTCCATTTTTGTATTCATTGAACAAAACCCAGAGAGGATTTCTCTCTCAAATCAGTGTTCTTTGATTCATTTCGTAAAAACCCTTTTGGATTTAGAGTCAGATTAAGGGTTTTGATTTGGGCAGAAGCCATGGCAGCTCCAAAACCAGAAGAGATAAGCCATCCAGCAATGGACCAACTCCAAGGCTTAGAGTAAGTCATTGACTGAAATCCCTTTTGGGGTATGTTTATTTTTCATCTTTTCTAATTTATTATTCATCTTTTCTCAAACCCAAATCTCGATTTTTTTGTTGGGTTTTAAAATTTCCCCAATTTGGTTCTCATTTTTTGTATTGAAAACAGGGAAAACAATTGCTTTGGGTTTCCAGCACTACATTTTGGCCTTGGGAACTGCTGTGATGATCCCCACTTTCTTTGTTCCTTTGATAGGTGGTGATGATGTGAGTGATTTTGTATACCATTTTCATTCAATTCTTATATCGTTGTGGCCTTTGTTTAATTGGAGAGTAAATTCAAGTAAATTTTGTATATTATTAAATCTTGTTAATTTCTTAAAAAAAGAACTAAGTGTCAGTTTCGCATAGCAAAAATAGTCAAGATTGATTTTTTTTTTTTTTTTTTAATGTTTGTGTATTTTATATGGACTGATATGGATGATGAATGTGCTCCTTATTTGACTTAATTGATTTGGGTGACAAAGTGAGAGTAGTGCAGACTCTACTTTTTTATCCAAGGAATCAGCACACTTCTACAAACATTATTTTGAACCTGATTACCAACCATAATTGGAGGGTTTACACATTCGTGGTCCGAATAATATCCATAATTCATTATTCACGGTTGATGAAGATTGAGGACAATCATGCGGTATGTTCAATTTTTATCTCACTTATGCATTTAATTTGGCTTTGTGCAACCTGAAATGTGTTCTTTTGTTGACACTTGATAGAAACCAGGCTGAGTCCATTCTTTCCCCTGCATGAATGCATGAATAAATGTTTTAGATTTTAATCATTGTGACTGGAAACATGTGCTTCTGTATAGATGATTTAGTGATGAATTTCATAGAGTTACTATGTAAATCCTTGCCAAAATTTCATTCAGCTACCAATTGCTTAGTTTGCATTCCTTCATAATATTGCTGACAAAAGTTTCTCAAACAGCTTTAACAATCTACCTTACTACTAATCTGGTAGTTTCTGAGATATATGTTGGCAATATGCTGATTAGTATCTTTTGTTCTCTCCCCTTCCATCTCTAAGAATGAATGTTCATATATCTCAATTTCAATTTTCATTTTTTTTATTTTTTAATTTTTAATTTTTTTTTTAAGCCACACTTCATTTCATATTCAAGTGCTTTCTTCAATTTTTATTTGCACTTTGGATTGAGTAACACAATTATTCATATTCCCAATAGATAAATTGTCAGCCATCACACTGAACAAAAAGGCTGGTTTCTTCAATTTTTCGTTTCTTTTTCCTTCGCTTTAGAACAGGAAATTGCATTGTCACTTGGGCTTTGCATTGTTATGCAAAGACACACTGCAAACAATTTTACTTTTTATTGTAAGAAACTTGAGTTATTTTCAAATGTGAAAATAATATACATTCTCTTATATTCCAACGGGCAACGAGAGAATAATCTTTCTTAAAGGAAAAGAATAGATCCTATGTTAGGAAGATACAAAGGTTGAGTATTTGCCAGACAAAATTGTGGGCATTCTTTTTTATTTTTATTTTTAAATTTTCTGAGGGAGAATTCTTACTTCTTTTTATTCATAGAAAATTGTTGCTTATTTATTCTATGGAAATTATTTTTAAAGCCGAGTAAAGAAGAATGGGGGACAATACTCATTGAGTGTGAAAATTTTAAGCATTGAAGAAGCAGAAGAGGAAAGATTTAGACTTCAAAAACTCAAAGGGTTGCAAAATGTGGTGTCTTCCTTTCTCCTCCTTTTCTTTTGCTGTTTGGTACTTTTCTAGGTGATGGGTTGGTTTCGAATTTCTAAGTTTAAAGCGGATCAATTTTTATTTCTTGGGTCAGTATCAATTTTAAATTTGATTTGAAGTTGTATTTTGGGTCAATGTTGATTTTAAATTTCAGTTTGAAGCTCGATTTTCTTGGGTTAATGTGAATAGGAACTATGAGCCTAGAACTGCATTAGTTGCTTTACTGAATGGAACAATACAATTAGTGGATAGTAATTCATATGATAATTTTAAATATCTAGATGATTGATGTTTTGTTTTTTTAATAATTTGCAATTTTTATGGTGTTTTGGTATAAAATGCATATTACAATCAGTGACACTGATATTGGTTAATTGGCTCTAATCACTTTCTTGGTTAAACTGATTGGAGTTATATGGTTGCATAATTGGTTATATACTGTGGTCTGTTTGTTATAGGAAACAAGGCTTTATACATTCAATCAGTCAGACTTTTCAACTCAGCTCTCTCTTTCGTCTCTCATATGCATTTCATTTAATCTGCAGCAAATGCTGGTGCAAGTGCAAATGCAGATAAACAAATGACAAAGAACTGTTGAAAATATATCCTTACACCATGAAATTTTTTTGTTAAGGTGTGGATTATTTCTGTTCCTTTTTGGATAATTAATTGTGTTGAGCTTATGGATTTATCTTTTATGAAGTGAATTTACTCACATCTTTATCAAATGGATTTACCTTTTTGTAGCATTCTTCATTTAAGTTTCTATGGGTTAGTACAATTTTTCATTTGAATTTTGGGTTCCTTTGATGTGATTTCATTCTATCTGAATTATTCATTTAATTTATGATATGTTATACAGGATCTCCATATTTGCTCATACTCATTATGCTTTTTTTTTTCTTTCTTTTTTTGCAGATTTACGAAGTACGGGACTGGGCTTTCAAGAAGCACTAAGCGTTTGCATGTTTCAAGTAAGCCCAAAAGTTTTCTCCTCCTTTTTAAGATCTTCAATTTTCCCCATTTGTTATTAATTTTATGTTTTCTGATTGTATTTGTTTTGATTCAATGGGATAGTGAGGTAAAACTACAACTGCTTTTCTTCAATTGTGCTTCCATTAGGCATGGATGGACTGAAAGATATGAGACAAATATGTGGGACAACAGCTACAAGAAGGAAGGGAAAACTAGAAAAGGAAGGCAAGGTTGGTCAATAAAAGCAAAACTCCATTCTTACTATTTGTTTGGATTCGGAATTGTTTCTTTTTAACTAAATTTTTTTTGGTCCCTACTGAAATCTGACTCTGCTATAAATTGTCATTGGAATCTGACTTTTGCTATTAATTCTGTACCTGTCATGTGGTGTGTTGCTGTTGGATTTCATTCAAATAAAATAAAATAATGCAGTTTATCATGGTATGTCTTTTCTCTACAACAATAATTTAGGATTTTAGTTTAAACTATCACTACGTTGTTTTTTATTTGGCATTTAATTTTCGTTAATTTGGACTGCAGGTGGCTATGAGAAGTGCTGGCCATGAGGTTTTATTGCACGAATGGATGATGAACATGACATGGAAATTACTACATGACAAATTAATAGAATTTACTTTCATTTAACAAAACTTTATTATGGTGAATAATATTCATAATTAAGATCTTTCATTATATATTTTATTTCTGTTCGCGTTCCAGTATTTTATACATTCTTTCTCACTCAGGTACACATTGATGGGAAAGAGGTGGCTCAAAAGCGAAGAAACATGGTGACTTTGAGGAGGAAGCGGAAAGAGGAGAAAACGGTGGCTCAAAAGGGAACAAACATGTGGACTTTGAAGAGGAAAAGAAAAGAGGAGAAAACACGTACATTCTCCTTCCTTTTTCTTTCAGTGTGTTTTTGGGTGGAGGATGTGAGAGATTGTTGGTGTTTGGCTTCTATGGCTATGTTTGACCGTGTTTGTATTGATATTGTTATTCCTTTCAGGTTTGAGAGATCAACAGAGAGCGTAAGAAACAGATGAAGGGAGGAGATTGAGTTGAATGATCTTGGTCAAACAACAATCGCAATTGGAAGCTCAAGAGTAATTGTTTTTATGTTAGTTGAATGTAAGAAATTTTTTTCATTTGTTATTTCACTGTTCGGCCTTTGTTCTTATAAATTAGGGATTGATAGATTGTATTTCCCCTCTCTATTGGTTCCTTTCTGCCATTTCTTTTTCTCATTGCTTCTGAAGAAACGTAACTGCAGGTTTATTTTTCCATTTCCAAGCTTCTGTTATGGTTTATGCTGTTGTATTTTCTCTTTTTAATGAGGCTTGATGTGTGATTAAACTAAATTGTGTTTTGGGTTTGCGTATATTGCTAATTTCTTTGGATTCTTTTTGTCAAAGTTTGTAAATTTCTTAAAAAATATTTTTGGGTTTCTGAAACTAATTAATTTGATCAGTGTGATTTTTTGTGATTAGGAATTTAGGACCTCGGTAACTTGATTGATTAGGAATTTGTGGGTTTATCTCCTAATTAATTTTCAAATTTAGTGCATATATAAGTCCCTTTCTTAAGAGGTATCTATTTTGATAAGAAACAAGACATTTCAATGTGTGGTTCAAACCGTCAGATTCATAAGTCCAGATGTAACTATATCCTTCAAAAGGCTCGGCTAACTATGGTTTTACCGTTTGATTATTATCTTGAACATTTTGGTATTTACTCAAAAGCACTATATACTCATTTTCTTAGTTAGTTGACTTAGTAGTTTCCTATTGGGGTTTGATCTAGCAAACACACACCCAAGGCTGCGTATGAAGAAACTTGGTAATGCCAAAAAATCTTGGTGCATTCCTCCTAATTGAGATCTGCTTGCTTACTTAATCATTCAGTGTGGTATGTTTGTTTACATTTTAATTCCTTTTAATTGTGGCCGTAGCACAATTACTTGAATATACAGAAATGAAAGGGATGGTTTCTTGCGATATCTGTGTCCATATGGATTGTAGCTCAGTGTAAAAAAATGATGTGATGCCTGCCAGAAATAAAAACTCTTTGAGCATCCTAATTTGTGGTGTCTATATGGATTATAGCTCAATGTAATAACGACTCTTTGAACATCCTAATTTGTGTGTGTGTCTGAGAACAATTGATTACTACAAAGTATAGAAGTAATTCTTTCTTCAGTGAAAAATAAAAGGAAATTTTTTACAAGGGTTTACCTTCTGTCGAAATTGAGCATGTTTGAGAATTGCTAATGGATCTAGTATGTCTGGAAATTTCAAGAATTTAGATCGTTGGAGGGCGAAGTTGGTTCCTTGACGTTTTGAGGTATATCATTATACACCTTCTTTTTTTTTACATTCAAAGCTTAATCAAGGGGACATCCTTATTTTTGGACTTTCTCGTCTCTGAAACAGAGAGTTAGACCTCAATTGGTTGTGGATTCTCTAATTTTTGTGATGTTTGATGTGTATTTTTTGGTTTTAATGTTTTATGGATTTTTAGAATTTAGATTTGGGCTAAACTATTTTCACAGATTTTTATTTTTATTCATTTCTCAGAGAACTACTATTGCTCAAACAATATGGAACTAGCCGAGTAAGAAACAAAGGCTCCACATCATTATTTGGTATTCTTTATATGGTTTCTATTTCCTTGCTTAGAAAGAAACAATTGTGGAACTGGATAGGAACCTTCATTCTTTGTCATGTAACTTTTTAACAAAACACTGCCAATGTTGTGGATGACATTATTTTGCTTTGCTGGCTGCTAATTTGTTGTGTTTAATTCTTCTTTGTAGCCGACTGTTGTACTCATATCTGTGTTTCATTTGGTAAACTTTTTTCTGTACTTCACGTGAATGTTTTGGAATGGTGAAATTTTTGTGATGGTTTCATACTCTATGTTGTCTTCAATGCACCATCAAATCTTATTCTAAGATTTACTGTTTGAATATGATTCGTTACATTAATATGTGTAGCACATGGTATTTTTAAGCCCTAAAATGACTAAATTATTAATTTTTACAAATTTTCTTATGAGAAAACTTTCTACATGTTTTCTCACTCTTCTCAGTTTATGATAGACTTTATACTCCTTTCATTCAAACTTTCTACATGTTTTCTTACTCTTCTCAGTTTTTGACAGAACTTTATACTCCTTTCATTCATTAATTTATGAATTGGGTTGTTTTTCTTTTGTGATTTCAGTATTTAGGTCTTTATTGACTGCACAATTTGATGGTTTTTTACTATTTCAGAAGTAATTGATAGAGTTCGATGTGATTCTACTAAAGTTGGAAATCGTTGTGTCCTTAGAGCAAGCAAGTCTACAGATATCCATTTTGTTTTGATTCGGGCACCTTCTACCAGACTGTATAGGACACAAAAAAATGATTTGATTGCGCTGTTATGAATTTTTTTTATTTTTTATTTTTTTTATGGTGGTATCATTTTCTCAACAAAATAGAAATCACTTAAATAAATAAACCACTTAAGCAATGAATCTTCAATGAGAACTTAATATCTTTTCAGCTTGGACAAACCAGCAGGTGTTTCTTCACAAAATTTACTTGCCCATCTCTTAGATGGACATAAAGAAAATCAATTGTGTGTCTCTTACTTTTTTTGGTTTAGCTTTAAGTTATGATTTCTGATACCGTAATGAGTTTTTTTTCTCATAATGCATATGAAGACCTTTGACTCTATTGGTTCTATGTTTGAACTTTGAAGACAGAAAAACTCATTTGTTGCTTTTGCAGTTTGATTAGTAGTTAATTAGAATTGGCTAATTTTTGCTCACTTTGTTGGTTCTTCTTGTATATAGAATTTGTATTTGCTCACTTGGTTCTTCTTCATTTTTGCTCAGACCGGCTCACTCAACTCTCTCTCTCTCTCTCTCTCTCTCTCTCTCTCTGTGATTCTCTCTGATTCTGGGCTCCATAATGCCATTTTTGCTTCTGAAGAAACCTAATTGCGGGGAACAAGCAAAGCAAATCCTAGGATCTCTGTTCTCATACCATGCTAATTTAGGCTTATTTTTTGATATTATTCTTCTCATCAAAGAGGCACATATATATTACAAGCTTGATTTAAGGTAAGAGTACACAATAATATTTACCCTAATTATACAGACTTAAACGGGGAACAACATCATCCTAATTACACATAAAAGTCAACTCAGTCTTAACAATCCTTTCGCCAAACTATGCCTCTTCAACTTGGTCTTTGACTCTTTAGGAACTTCCACCTTCACTGAGTCCTGCTTCATTAATCACCTCTAGTTGTGCAGTTTTTGATTCCTCAAAATCACAATTGGCAACATCCTCACACAAAGAAATGCTTCTGTTGGAATATTGTTTCATCGTTTGGTTGAGCTCTTCTTCTCTATCTCGTTCATACACTGGACAGACTCCGCACTTCTTCACCTTCAAGCCTGTCTTGCTTCCGACAGCATATGTAGTTGTTTTGAAATGAAACCGAATCTGATCCCAACATTTCTCCTCCCGGTGATAGGCCTCAAGAAGCCTGTAACTACGTAAAAAGGACAACCAAAGGTGATCTGACGCTACGTCGTCAACCCAAAGACGATGGGAGGGCGCAGGATTGTCTTGAAAGGTGTTGTTTGAACCAAAACTGAAATAACATTCAATTTCATGCCTATAATGTCCTCCAAATTTTAGTCCACTAGTGGCAGCAGAAATATTTTGACTAGTTACAAATTGAGCGCAAAAAGCAAACCCCACCACCTTGCCATTGCATGAGTGCGAAGGTAGCTTCTCAATCACCGAATCTCCCATGCTTTGGTTATTGAACCACTCGGGAATTTCACTTCCAGGAATTACCATGTACAAATCAGGGGTTTCCGGGAGCTCCTGCACAAAGGAACAACGTAAATAAATGTACACAACTAAGGAGACGAGGGAGGATAGGAGAAAGAGAAATACCTGAATGATTCTCTTTAGCATTGAATACATTATGGCACTGCTACCTTGATCTCCAACCAAACTACAGCAATTTTTCGCGAATAAATTTAAATGGTGGCTTAATGGAATGGCTGGCAGTTGTTGAAGCCTTTTGCAATTTTCCAACGCAAAATACGTCAGCTTAGAAAGCCCACTGATGCTTGCAGGAAGGCTAACAAAATGGTTTCCGCTAAGATTTAGTCTTCTTAAAGAGGACAAGAAACCAATATCATCGGGAATTCCTCCTTCACAAAGATTGCAGTCCTCGAGATCTAAATACGTCAGCTTAGAAAGCCCACTGGTGCTTGCAGGAAGACTAACCAAATGGTTTCCGCTAAGATTTAGTTCTCGTAAAGAGGACAAGAAACCAATATCCTCGGGAATTGCTCCTTCACATAGATTGCAGTTCCCCAGATTTAAATCCTTCAGCTTAGAAAGCCCACTGATGCTTGCAGGAAGACTAACCAAATGGTTTCCGCTAAGATTTAGTCTTTGTAAAGAAGACAAGAAACCAATATCCTCGGGAATTGCTCCTTCACATAGATTGCAGTTCCCCAGATTTAAATCCTTCAGCTTAGAAAGCCCACTGATGCTTGCAGGAAGACTAACCAAATGGTTTCCGCTAAGATTTAGTCTTTGTAAAGAAGACAAGAAACCAATATCCTCGGGAATTGCTCCTTCACAAAGATTGCAGTACTCCAGATTTAATTCCTTCAGAAAGCATAAATCTTTCAACGAAGCTAAGACCACACTCGCAGGGTGAGAAATCTTTGCTGGAAATTTGCCAAAAGTGAAGAAGGAACGCCATGATCTAGCTGGTGGTGCATTACATCCAAGAAAATTTGATAGTTCCAAATTTTTCACTGAAACCAGGGAGGATTCCGTCTCTCTCAAAGCAATTCCACTTAAATCAATCCCCTCCAAACTCCTACGTATAACTGAGGAAGGCATTTCCTGAACAACAGTTTGGCTTAAAGAAAGCCTCGAGAAATTTTTCATTTCTCCAACAAATTCTGGAATCTTTTTCAGTTTTGAGCAGCCAGAAATATCAAATACTTCAAGAGATTCCATTTCTACCTTGTTTGGGAGACTCTTAATACTTTTACAGTCTTTAAGATTTAAAAGTCTAAGCCTTCTGAGAAACGCAATGGATGAATGAATCTTCACTAAATTTGTACAACCTTCAAGAACCAGCTCCTCGAGATTTTTAATACCTGTGAAATCTGGGGTCCTTGTCAAGTTGTGGGAGTAACTAAGATCGATATACTTCAAATTGCCCAAGCGCTGTAGAAAATAGAAACGGTACAATAGTTCATGTTCAGAAACTACAATTATTGTAATTGACAAGGTAAAAATCAATTGTCCAATCATCTACCTTTATTCCATCCCAAAGGTGATCAATTTTGCTATGCTGCAGACTAAGTATTGTAAGTTCATCCGGTTGAAAAATTGGTGGCAGACATTTGGAGGGATACCAGCTCCATTTGAGAACTCTTAAAGCATTCGGAAGATACTTGGGGCCCTTTGAAAGGCTCACATTATGAATGTCGAGCAACCTCAGGTTACACATCTTAGTGAATGCTTCAAGATTGCAGTGTGCCTCTTCAAATTCACTCAAGCGTAAGACTATGCCTTCCGTTGCTTCTGATCCCTGATAAATAAGATTAAACAAATAGTTAATTTCACAATCAAGTCTCTTATCATGTTAAATAATATTTTAATGTCCTATCCAAACTTTGGTATTTTCATTTTCGCGCAACTTCTTACCGTATTCTCTGCAAGCACATGCAAGATATCATTACGAAGCCACAACCGACTACGACCACCTGGCTCATGGTAAGACTCTCGTCGAACAATCTCCCATGCCATTTCTTGTATCAAATCATGCATATGCACGTAAGAGTTTGAAATACTTATGAGAGATTTCTCAATAAGAACATCTACCACCATGCGAGCGCCACCAGCAAAGCCAGAGTTTTCTAGTCTTTCAATTATTTTCTCCTTTCCACAAAAAACATGGAAACATGCAAAGTCAAGGAAGATTCTCTTCTCAAACTCATCTAGTGCATCATAACTTATTTTCAATGTTTCAAAAATTGTCCTATTAGGAGCTTGCTTCAGTTTATTTAGTGCACTCTTCCATTCATCTCGACCTCTTTTGTACAATAGAGACCCTAAAGTTTTAAGAGCCAATGGAAGACCACTTGCATAACTGACGAAACATTTAGACAATTCTAAAAAATCTTCTTCCAAGTCATCATGTTTAAAGGCTTTCCGACTAAAGAGAAAAAGAGCTTCGTCTTGGGTTAATGGCTTAACCTCATATACCATCTCAATACCATGTTCAACTAACAGACGTTCATCTCTAGTTGTAACGACGATTCTACTCCCGAAACCAAACCACTCTTTTTGTTTGACCAACTTTTCCAATTGGTCTAATTGATCCACATCGTCGAGTATGAGAAGAACCTTTTTATTACAAAAACACCTACTTATCCTAGTGATTCCACTATAAGCATTCCAAATTTGTATGTTATTATCCCCTAAGATTTCAGAAAGAAGCTGCTTTTGTAGATGAGCTATACCATTCTTAGAGCACTCCTCTCTAACATTAGCAAGAAAGCTGCTACCTTCAAAATCATGAGAAATTCTATCGTAAACTAATCTAGCTAGGGTTGTCTTACCCACTCCACCAATCCCCCATATCCCTATAAAGCGAACATCGTTTGCATCTGTATCTAAAAGCAAATCTATTTCCTCCAGTTTAGAATCGACTCCGACAAACTCCTCTGAGGAATCCAACATTGACAACGTAGGATGCACTTCCTTCCATAGTGTATTGACGATTACTTGGATAAGCTCTGCATCATACCTACAAGAAGAACAAACAACGTAAATAAAAAATCATCACATCCTAAAATAAAGTGCATGGTAACGTTGAAACTCAATAGTAAAAAAACTGTTCTTCAGCCATAAACGTCAGTTGTTGCCTCATGCTTACCTAAATTCCTTTGAATTCCACCCAGCGAGATCAGCCACCCTTTTTAACGACTCTCTCCACTCCTCCATGTGTTCTCGATAATTTACTTTATGTTCCGCAAAGGCTTCGCCAAAACTCCCTCGTTGCTTGCGTACATCAGAAGGATCCACGCCATAAAAAATGGGAAAAATTCTCTTTTTCTCTTTCATGCAATGAACAATATGAGTAAGTTCTCGCAAACACCAACTTGAAGAAGCAAAGTTTGTCGAAAGAACTATGATTGCAGACCTTGATTGCTCAATTGCCTTCAGGAGCTCTGGATTGATATCTGTCCCTCTTTCAAGTTCTGGTTCGTCCCTGAAAGTCTTGATTCCTCGCGCCTCCAACTGTTTGTATAAATGATCTGTAAAACCCCTGCGGGTGTCTTCACCTCTGAAACTCAGAAACACATGGTATTTCCATGGAAAAACTGCAGGAGCAGAAGCCCGGGCCATTTGGCTGCTCAACGCAAATTGGAAGTGTTCCAAGCAATCAGCTTTAAGCACAGTCGCACCGACACTCCAAAACTCCGAAGTATCGACTTGGACACGCCGACGATACGCCCCCGACACGGTCAAGACACTGGTCAATCTTTGAGGCAATTTGGAAATAGAAAAACTGAAGCCTAAAACTTCAGTCTCTAATCGAATCTGCGCCTCCCTCCTCTTCTCCCTCACTTTCGAAGCGGTGGATGATCTCAAATCGTAGGCTGGTGGAGCGGGGAAGGAAAGGAAGAGAGAGAGAGAGAGAGCAATGTAAAGGATAGAGAAGAAAGAGGATCCGACGGAGAGAACAAGAGAGAAAAGGGCAAAAGGAGAGAGGGTCTCTGGTTCTAGAAAACTGTGGATGTGGTGGCCTTGGAGTCCACGACACAGTTATAAAAAAGTTGTTTTCTTTATATTTACTAGGCACACACAAAGTGTGTAAGAAATTTTTTTATTTTTGTTTTTGAAATATTAGTACTGAGGAAGACAGTGATAGAGAACGTGAGAGTTAGAAGTTTGTTTAATTTTTATCTTTTTATTAGATATATGTTAGAATTATATGTAAGTGAGGCTTTAAAAAAAAAGATAAAATTTGGTGAAATTACATTTATGACCATATTTCTTATTCATGTTCTGTTTTAATTAGAAGATTAAACTGATAATTTTATAGAATTTTAGTTGACAATGAGTGTTTTATTAATTAATAGAGATAAATATAAATGATGTTATTTTTCATAATGTGTTGGTTGTTTAATTTGTTATTGAGTATAAATATTTTGTTGCTTTAATTACGATATCTGTGTTGTTTTAATTATTATATTTGTGTTATTTTAATTATTATGTATAATGAATGATTTTGTATTATTATTATTATTATTATTATTATTATATATATATAATATTTATTATATGGCCGTGTCCAGCCGTGTCCTTTTTTTTAAGGAGCTTATCTTGTCTCATTGTCGTGTCGTGTGTCTGTGTCCATGTCTACGCAAACCTAGCACAGAAGCACTGAAAGTGATTTGTCAAATATTTTAAGCAGTAGATTCTCTCATCCCATTTCCTCCTTTCTTTTCATAAGTTACTTTTTATTTTATTATTTTTATATAAAAAAACTGATGAATTACTACTGAATAACTAAAATGACGACAAGAAAATATGCGTTTGATATTAATTGGTGAAAATAAGACGACGAAAGTAATTGGAGCGTCACCTTTGAAAGTGATGGAGTTGTGGGAAGGGCATCATAAATAATTGCTGTGATTGCCTCGTATAATGCTCTGAGCTGGCAACAATTGAACCGCGTGGTTGCTGGTCGGTGGAGAGATCACCTTTCGGTGGGAGCATTGAAAGATGCAGACCATACAAAAGAAAAGCAAGACTGGACTTGCTTTTCTGACTTTGGGAGCATTTGACAGGAGAAGTTAGTGGATGAAAGGTGATGTCTTGGCATCAGAGAAGCATCCAAGGAGATGGTGAGAGGACAGGCATCAGAGAAGCATCCAAGGAGATGGTGAGAGCCTTTGGCTCTCCCAATGGGCACGATTGAGACAAATCAAGAGAGCTAGAGTAAAAGGTCTTTGAAATTGAATTATGTCGTTTTAATTTATTGTAATTTGTACTGTTATTCTCATAGTAAAAAATAATATTTGCTAAATGCTACTGCTGTTATTAATATTACATTTGGAAAATTTCTACAACTCACTGTCCTTTACTAATATATTATGTTCAAAATGCGGTAAAGAAAGTCTTCTTTTAAATCTATATTATATGTTATATTATCTCGTGCAAACTTACAAACACAAAATTAGAAATTTCTAATGACCAGAAAACTTACAAACACAAAATTGGACATTATTCCTTGCAACCAAACATTCTTTCAAAAGTCTCAGAGAAAAGCAAAACTGGACGTTTCCCGCTCCCAGAATGACCACAACGTGCCTTGAATCCACTACCTAAAAAATAGAAATGCTAGCGTTTAATTTTGAGAGACTACATGAACTAAAGCCTGCACAACACACAGTCGTAGATCAAGATAAAATTAGTTTTAGGATTTCAAATATTCTTCTCTATTATTCTTCTCCCTCTTGGAGGTAATATATGTACAATCACGTCTTTGGTAGTACAAGCAATAGTTCATGACTCCTAATCAAATTAGGAAATACAATAATAATGGACCAGTCCTTCTTGTCCATTATTTCCTCCAAGAAATTAATTACCGAGTTATTGACAACTTCTTTTTCATTTTTCTTTGCACGAAGAAACACCAAACCAATCAATATAAAAAAGGAGGTAGAGAGAGGCTAGCTTCGTGTAAAAGACGACGAAATTTCCAATTGGTTTAAGGTGTGTTGGTGAGAAACTGAAATAGAAGAGAAATAGGCTTTTTTTACTTTTGTTGGTCAGATTGGACCTGACTATTCTTTTTTCTTCTTTAATTTATGGGTGGTTTAGGTGTTTAGGTGAAACAGAAATAAGAGAGAAAGAGGCTCTTTTTTTGTATTTATAACTTAGTCAGACTGGTCAGATTCAACGTATCAAAGCACATGTTGCCAATTATTTTTTCTTGTTTAGTTTATGGGTATATTGCATTATCCCTCAGGTTTGTGAAATTACTGGCACACCTCGATCCAACACTCGGGGCGTGCTGGTCGTCACGTGAGGGTGATGTAGCCAAGTGCGCTGTGCGGAAGTACTAGAGTGAAAATGTGAGGAAATAAAAACTGACCAGAATAATTTACAATAAAAAGATAAGTGAGTGAGAGTGACGAAAATGAAAGAAAAAACACAACATCAAAGTTCAAGTAACCTAGGTGCAGTCTAGAACAAACAAGTACTAAGTAAACGATAACCAGAGAAATCCTACATGGATGGTGCTCAGTCAGAACTCCCCTCGATGCCTCATTCGCCACCAACGGTCATTGCTACCTAAAACCTGGAGGGGCACAAAACAGAAAACGTGAACGGGCAAAAACAAAGCTTTTCCAAAACCATTTCAATATCAAAAGTACTAACCTCTCTCTGTAAAACCCATATACTTTCCTAGAAATAATACATAATCATATACCAAAACGTGCTGGAAAACGATAAATCCTGAATATGCCATGTCAAAATAGCCAATCAAGCAAGATATGCATCAATAAGGTGAAATGAACCAAATCACAATATGCCGGCTATATCAACACATCAGCCGAAGTCACCTAACATGACCTGTACGGTTGAATCTATAGCTCCTCAACCAATATCCTGCACATGAGTCGGAACCACCTATAGTGGTCTGTACGACAGGCTGGGTGTCTATAAATACGTTCAGTGCTACGATCACGTGAAGGTTGTGCGACGTATTGCAAGTCACCTACGAGTCGAAACCGCCTATAGTGGTCTGTACGACAAGTTGGCACCTGCCTTGGATCCAAGGTAAGCGTGTGGTGCAGGAGGTGAACGCTCACGTGAATGCTAGACCCTAATCTCTGGCGGAGCACAAACACTGGGGTGCAGGAATATGAGATGTATACCAATCTCATCATCATCCTAACCATCACTAACAAATATACTCACCTGACTTACCTGAGTGTCTGTGGCGCCAATCAATAATCATCACAAATAATAATAAATATCAATGATATTCGACATGGCATTTTAATTCATAAAACCATTTAAAAAACATAATTTCTGGGAAAAATACCAAATATATATATATATACACACACACTGAAAACAAAAGCCCACTTACTGATACGTAGAAGGATTGTATCCCATAAGCCTCGCGTGGCTGCGCAGTCCTCTGGATAGATCTCACCTATATGCGAAACAACTATAAAACCGTCAATTTAAAGCACATAACCAACATTAGGTAATAACTTCTCATACATTACTCAATTGGGGTGTTTGAATATACCAATATGCTCTACTCAATCCCACGAACACCCCCATATTTTTAGAAATTTTTTCTGATGACTCACGCGCCTTCACGCTCCGGCCAAGGCACGGCCACACGCGCAGGCACGTGCTTGGCACACGAACGGAATCCCTAACGCCGTTAGGGAATATTCCGTTAGAAACCAAAATATTCCATCAACTTTAACCTAACGGCGTTACATTCTGTTAGGAATATTCCGTCAACTTTGATGGAATATTCCCTTGTCTCAGACCTCCAATCACCAAAATCCGGCGCCGGCGACCGCTGCGTCGCCAGATTCTGGAAAAACTTTAAACCTTTGTTTCTCATTCATTTCTTAACCAAATTTCACAAAGCTTATGTCAAAATGAAGCTTAGGATAAGTAGAATAGAAATATACCACTTTGAAGCTCCAACGTCGACGGAATCTCGCAGGAGAAATTCCACGAAATTCGGCTAGCCAACTTCAAAACTAGCTATCTCGACGTTCAAAATTCACTAAAATTGTTCCCCGAGCTTCGTGAGAGTGTTTTAAAACATCCTATGATCTTATAATCAACTGAAACCTTCAAGATCGCGAGTGCATGAACAATACCTTCGACGGAGTCCACAGATTCTTAGGGTTTTCGAGGGTTCCAAGCCAAACCAAAGGTATACCTAAACTCACAAGCTTGCAAGGAGTCTAAAAATGCCAACCAAAAGCTCGATCCGTGGCCAAAGGTGCGAGATGTATGTGAGTCCGTACTTTTTTGGTGAAAATGGGAAGAACACTCGAGAAGGAGAGAGAGAGAGAGGGATAACACAAAAGGAAAGATAGGTGTGCACGTGTGCATGTGAGTGTGTGTGTATATATTTTTAACCAATCACAATAATCCAAGCCCAAGCTCTCATTGGGTCCAATTATGTAGGAAACAACCCAATTGGCCCAATCGTAGCCCAAACACACACACACGACTACTAACGAGTAAGGGTAAAAACATCATTTCAGCTATCGATAAAATATTTCGGGGCGGACTGTCACAATTACAATCTTATACAATATATTTTAAAATATTGATAACAATGGGTTCTCGACTTTAACACAATTAAAGTAATGATCCATTAACTAAAAATTCATGATCATTGGTCCTTAACTCATCAAAATGTTAATTATGGTCTTTTTTGTCAATTTCGTCAAAATTCCGTCAAGATGAGTCATGCTAGAAGAACCATTGATAAAATTGAGTAAAAGTTGAGGAATCATTTCTCCAATTGGATTAAAGTTAAGGGACCATTCCTACAATTTTCTGATTTGGTTTTTCATATTTGGCCTTAATTCAGCCTCACATGCGTGACACGTGACTCATTTTGACGGATTATAACGAATTTGATGAAAAGAAAAGGATCATAGCTGCACATTTCAATGAGTTAAAGGACCTTTGATCCCAGATTTTTAGTTGAGGGATCATTATTCCAATTGGGTTAAAGTTGAGGGACTATTGCTATAATTTACACTAAACCATTTCAATTACATACATTTAGATCGGACTTTGAAATATTTTAAAGAAGCATGAGATCGGACTTTGAAATATTTTAAAATGTAAGAGATTGTAAATGAACACAAACATGAAGGGCAAGATGTTGTATGAGATGCGGAGGGGCTTCCAACGGTTAACTCCTCCAAGCGGTTCATTAATCACAAGTAGTTCTTTTTTTCTTTTCTCGATCTCTAAACCATAGAAGAAATGAAAAATGAGAGAATATGAGATAATACGAATTGCCATGTTCTAGATAATCCTCACAAGTTGACAACATACAGTTTTTTCAAAAATAATCGTTCTTCAAATGAATTTCCCTCTATCTAACCATCTGGGAACTACTTCTCTTCCTATTTATTCAGTTTACACTACTGCAATTGTGAATTGCCACCAATTTGTTTCTTTCTGTATTGTAAGAGCATGTTCAAGGAAATGAGGTATAAATTAAGACAAAATTCGACATTGACAACCTTAGTTGACATTAATTTGTATATCCATTTATTCTTTGATTTAGAAGTGGTACTTAAATTTTCACTCAAAATTAATTTTAAATCCCTAAAAAAAGTTTGTTAATTGAGGTCTCAGAATTTAATAAAATGTGCACTATTGGTCTTTCAGTGAGATTTTCGTCAATTGTATGTAAAATAACATAGAACGCACAATTAGTCCCTAAACTTTGACCCTAATTTAGATTTGGTCCTCAACAAACATTTACAATTAATATGTGAGATCTACTTGTGTGCCGTATCATCAGCTTAACAAAAGAAATTTACAAAAGTTAGTGGCAGAAACTAATAGAGCACACTTTTGTTAAATTTATTGAACTGGCGATAGTTCCTCAAAGACCTCACAAACCAGAACCAAACCTTGTTAAATTTGATTAAACCGATTACTATGTTATATTATAAATTTGTATTATTATTTTATATATATGTAATATTTATTATATTTGCTATGTTGCCATATCGCTTGGTCTGTGTCACCGTAACCATGTCCGTATCCATGCAACCTAGCACTGAAGCACTGAAAGTGATTTGCCAAATATTCTTTACTCCAAATTGATAAGTATATTGAATAACTAAAATGACGAGAGGAAAAGATGCCTTTGATGTTAATTGATGAAAAAAAAATGATACATTGAGTAGAGAAAAAGACGCGAAAGTAATTGGAGCGGCACCTTTGAAAGTGATGGAGTTGGTGGGAAGGGCATCATATATAATTGTTGTGATTGGTTCATATAATGTTGAGCTGGCAACAATTGAACCGTGTGGTTGCTGTCGGTGGAGAGATCACCTTGCGGTGGGATGCATAGATGCAGACCATGTGGAGTGCTGCGAAAGAAAAGCAAGAGTAGGCTTGCTTTTTTGACTTTGGGAGCATTTGAGTATGCTTGCCCAATGAGAGGGCAGGCATCAGGGAAGCATCCAATCCAAAGAGACGGTGAGAGCATTTGGCTCTCCCATGGCCACGGTTGAGAGAAATCAAGAGAGCCGAGAGTGAAAGGTTTTTGGTGAAAGAACTCTTGGTTTAGAGTGAGGCTCTTAGGAAATTTCTGTGAGTGGGTGTACAAGAAATTTGAGATTAGATTATGTCGATTTAATTCATGTTTAACTTGTACTATTATTCTCGTAGTAAATAGCGATCCCTGCTAAATGTTACTGCTACTATTAATATTAAACTTTCCAGTTTCTACAACTCACTGTCCTTTACTAATATATTATGTTCAACAAGTGGCAAAGAAGAACTTCTTTTAAATCTCTATTATATGTTACATTATCCCTTGCAAACTCACAAACACAAAATTGAAGATTTCCCAGAAAGATCAGAAAACTCACAAACAGAAAATTGGACACTATTCCTTGCAACCAAACATCCTTTTAAAAGCCTCAAAGAAAAGCCAAACTGGACATTTCCCACTCCCAGAATGATTACAACGTGCCTTGAATCCACCACCCAGAAAATAGAAATGCTAGAGTTTAATTTTGAAAGACTACATGAACCAAAGCCTGCACAACAGATAATCATAGACCTCAAAGTAGCAGATCACAGCTCTAAGTTAGTTTGAGTTGCTGCGGTGAGTTCGATTACAGTTAGATTGCTGTTAGCTTTGTGCAGTGAGACCCTCGGGTGGCCAAACAAATATATGGCATCTAACTCGGTTTGTTGATCAAGATGGCAAGGCAAACATAAACTTGGTAATTCATATATGCAAAGAGAATCATACAAATGCACAATAATTAAGAATTTCATAAAATTGCTAGCATCCTGCAACTACGGATGCAATACACCGATACTCTCTTGCGTGCCCATTTCTGAAAGTCAAGAGACATCAATGCATTGTATTGTAATCAACATGCATGGGTTCCGAGCCCCCAGCTGCTCTTCCATTCCATTTTTCTGTTCTTTCTCCTCAATTAAACTCCTCTGTTCTTCCTCTATGGTATTCTGCAACTCATCCACCTGCAACAACATAAAATACACCCGCAAATTACCTCACTTTCTTAAAGCGTTCTAATTCTACTGCTTAATGCACACAACATATCGGGAATTCAATATAGCTCGCATACCACGTGCAGGAGCAGAGCAAACTGCTTCTTCCTCAGCTCCAGCGTCCGCGAGCTTGCGGTGTTCTCCGCATCCAATGCCGCAATCTCCTTCTCCAAACCTGATATGATCTTGAGCGTGTCTCAGACTGCGGCGGCTACGTAGCTATCAATTTCCTGATCGACTCACACTCCTCCTTATGCCGTCTTTCGATCTACTCTCCTGGAGCTGCTTCTTCAGCATCTCAATGTCAATCTTCGCCTGCACAATCTGCCAATTAATCTCCTCCCTCAGCTCGTCGAAGTTGTGCCTCTCCCGGAGATTCGCATCCACGAGGGGCCTTGCTCTTGAGGAGCGGAATCTCGAACGTGTTGAGCTCCTGGAGGAAAGCTTGGGCGAGCTTGTCGCGGTCGGCGAAGTTGTCTCGTTCTTGTCGAGCTCGACGAACCGGGAAGTCAACTTCTTCTGGAACTTCTTCAACGGCGGTTCGCCTCTCGTGGTGGTGGTCCGAGTCAGAAGTCTGTTTGATGATGACGTCATCTTCGAGCGGCCCGAACGCGCAGTTCGCCGCCACGGCCTCTCCCCGCCCTGAAACTTTTCTTCCTTTCGCCAGCATCGGAACTGACCGGAGATTATGAGGCCGGCGGAAATTCGATTTCGAATTTGACAAACCCTAATCTAATCTCCAGAAAGAAAAACCCCGTTCACAGCGGAGGATCCAGCTTCTTTTTATGGAATCCAACGGCAAAGGAAAATGTTTGTTGTTTTTGCTCGAGGTTAATTGGACGGTGGGACGTGCTTCACGGTTAAACACTGCTACACCGGATCCAGAATACACATTTATCACACAATGAGAACCAAATTCTAGAGGGAAAGAAGCAACTGTTATATAATTCTTTTTTTTTTAACTGTTATATAATTCACTTGTTACGTAATTTTTCACACTGTCAAGATTTTAAAAAACGTTAGAAGCTAATTAGTGGTTGACTGAGACCTAGCAACCTAGGTGAATTTTTTATTTTATATAACATATAAATATAAATATCTACATATATTTAAAAAATACATAATTGTATTGTAATACATAAATTACAATATAAAATGAAATATAGATTATAAAATATTAGAACATATTGAAAACATGAAAATAAACATGTAATGACTATTCATCCAAGTATTTAACAACTATCTTATAAGTATTAAAAAAACAAAATGAAAAATAAAAATTATCTATATTAAGCGATTCCACACGATGTCTAGGCGAGTCTAATTATACAGACTTAAACGGGCAACAAAATGCTCCTAATTACACATAAAAGTCAACTCACTCCAACAATTCTTTTGCCAAACTATGCCTCTTCAACTTGGTCTGTGGAGGATCTTTCACTTCACTTGGTCCTTGTTTGGGCCCAAAATAACAGTTTGGGCCGAGGAAAGTATTTCTCGGCTTGAAAGAAGATATTTCGGATGGTCGATTCGTGGGCCGACTAGGCTGGGTCGGCTGGATCTTAGCAAGAGAAAGATTTATCTCAAATAGAGATAAGGGAAGCGAAATACATATGTAGAAACAGAGTCCCAGTACAGTAAGGAGTCTCGGTAGGAGTCCTAGCTAAGGAAGGAGTGGCCGAGGTAGTTGGATATGGGTAATGAGTCTCAATTCGACTAGAATTATGATTGATCAGAAGAGGACTCAACTCCTATAAATACAGAAGCAGTGGCATCGTGCAAAAGACCTCTAACTCAACACACAAACCTGTACTGCGCAATTTCTCGCTCTACGCGAAACCTCTCAACTTCCTTGAGATTTTTATCTTCTTTTTCGCCTTCACATCTTCAGTTTGGATAAACAGCACTGTGAAGGCAACCGGTAAACACCTTCAGTTTGGATAAACAACACTGTTGCCGTAAAACCAGCCGTCCGTGAAGCACCTTCAGTTTGGATAAACAGCACTGCGACAGGGTCGACGGGTTATCTATCCAAGTCTCGGCCGACGAGGGTTTTTGGATCCCCGTCGACAGAGGTCATCTTACCAGCCATCTCAGCGAAGTGAGGTGTTACTATTACTTAGGCTCGGTGTTTTAACGCCGAGTGATTTTATGATCGCATATTCTCGAGTGAGTTTCAGAGTTCGGCACTTAGACGGCCGAACCACGTTCATTGTCAAGACCTTCATCCGCTTTGAGTATTTGTGCCCTTATACTCTAGTATCGATTCGGCGTGATTTTACCTTCACCAAAACGGTGACTGTCGCCGAATCAGATGACGACGAACCGTGAACTTTGTAATTAGTAGCCTTGTCTTCAGGCTTGAGGACCTAGAAGCCGAGACGTGTTCCTTTCTCGGCCACAGTTACAAGACACAGAAGTCAGCCACGCGCATCCACACCACATCAAGACAATTTTACTTATCGATCAAGCTCGGCCGACGAGTTGGCACACCCCGCACACATTCGAATGACTTAGTTAGTCTACTAGTTACTCGGCCTGCGCGCCACGTAGGCTAGGTGATTTTTGTAGTCAACATTTTGGCACGCCTAGTGGGACCAAGTGCTAAAACTACGAAGTTAATGCCCGTTGAGACTCGTTCGGTGAAGAAAAAGACAGGAATGGGAAATCCACCACCGTAACAGTAACCCACAACACGGGTTCCGAAAATTCATCGTAGGCACACACTAATGATGCCGCGACACCTGATCCACGCCGAGAAAGGGGAATACTTCTCGGCGAACCCCCTCATAACACAAGAGTTCTCACTAAAGTCATAAAGGACAAACAAGTCGAAGGAATAGTTGAGGACTGTGACGAGGATGGGGGTGACGCTACTGACCCACCATCCAGATCGTTTTTAAGGAGACGCTTGGAAGAGCAATCTCGGCAATTCGAACAGACATTCGGCCGAGATATACAATCAATCCTGGAAGAAGTACGGGGGCAAAGCGCCATGCAGACCAAGTTGCTTGAACACTTGATCAACATTACCCCCAATTTAGGATTGACCGATCGAACGCGACAGTTCCTGCCCAAACCCAACATAGCAACTACGTCAACGGCCGAGGCTAGATCTACTCGGTCTAGAACAATTGATCTGGAAAAAAGGAGCGGATCAACCAGCACAAATGACTTTAGGGTTGGCATGACTGCCGTGAATACCACAGAAGTGCAGCGAATGATTGATTCGGCCTTGAGAAGAGGGCCGAAATTCCCCAAGTTCATTCATCCGTACCCGGAGTATGTCGAGCATTTCGAATACCCGAAGGGATTTAAGATCCCAAACTTCAGTCTGTTTGCGGGAGAATCTTCATTATCTTCTCTTGAACACGTGGCTCGCTTCACTGCCCAATGTGAGGATGTTAATAGTGATCATCACAAGCTACGGTTGTTCAATTTTTCATTGACTGGACTGGCATTTGCATGGTACATTAATCTTTCTTCAAATTCGGTCCAAAGTTGGGAAGAGCTGGTCGAGAAATTTCATGAACAATTCTATCGACCAGGAATGGAGATGTCAGTATCTTCGTTGGCTAGGATGGCACAAGCATCCGATGAGTCACCAATGGAGTACCTCTCCCGGAAGTAGAATTCGTAAGAATCGCTCTTAACGGCCTTGATTTGGAATACAAGAAGAAGTTCCTGGGAGCCAATTTTCGGGATATGTATGAATTAGCTCAGCATGTGGAGCAGTATGAGTACCTGCTCCGAGAGGAAAAGGTATTAAAGTCCTCGACCAGGGGTACTGTATACAAGAACCCTTCGGTCAGTTACGCCTCGACCGAAGGGGACAACTCCCAATATGTCAATATAGATGCAGCTGAAATTGTCATTGACAAGCCATACGTATGCAAAGCTTTGGCTCAGACCAAAGATACGAAAGCTCGCGTGGCTCCTAATAGCAGTGGTGAGTTTATTTTTAAGAGATTCGTTCTTCTCAGTAATCAAGCTTTATCAAGTGATTTATCTGCTTAATTTGGGGTTGGGGTTGGTTTTTTCTATCACACTAAGCACTTAATTTCCTCTACTTCAAGCATACTGCAAAGTCCTCATGAATGTGCTGTTGACCCATCTGGGTTGATCATGTCTTCACTGATCATGATTGCAGTTTGTCAAGGATTCTGAAATTAGTAAATTGCAACTTTTTGGTTAGTGTTTAGGGTTTAGGAAACGATGGTTTTTCGGATTTTGAGGCTTTTGTATCCAGGCTGCAAAGCCCTGTGTACTCAAGGTGAGCAATTTCAATTTCTAGGGTTATTGAATTGAGAGTTTTGTTTGTTTGTTTTAAATAGGGTTTGGTTTCAGGAGACGGTGGTTTCTCAGATTTTGAGGCTTTTGTTTCCAGGCTACGAATTCCTGTGTACTCAAGGTGAGCAATTTCAATTTCTAGCGTTATTGAATTGAGAGTTTTGTGTAGTTTTTCATTATATTGAAGTTGAGTTTGGTATTTTGTTTAGGTTTTATTATATTATTATCATAAGCTTCTTTGAGATTACTGTAAACACGAAAATTTCTGAAATAAGAAGAACACGTGTACAAAATAATATTTGTATTTAATGATTTTGGGTTACAATCTCTTTATAATTTATCCTCTGATTCTATCTTTGTAAGATATGGATTTTTTGATGGGCTGTTGATCCAAAGGGCCGTTGGGGCTTGATCCTTGGATGAACAGTGGTATGGATTTGTTGATGTTGTATTGATCCGAAGGGGCCGTTGGGGCTTGACCTTAGGATGAACGAGGATGATCTTCAGGGATTTGATGATGAACGTTGATGTTGTGTTGATCCGAAGGGCCGTTGGGGCTTGACCTTAGGATGAACGGGGATGATCTTCAGGGATTTGATGATGAACGTTGATGTTGTGTTGATCTGAAGGGCCGTTAGGGCTTGATTCTTGGGATGAACAGTGGTGTGAATTTGTTGATGTTGTGTTGATCCGAAGGGCCGTTGGGGCTTGATCTTTGGATGAATGAGGATGATCTTCAGGGATTTGATGATGGACGTTGATGTTGTGTTGATCCGAAAGGCCGTTGGGGCTTGATTCTTAGGATGAGCGAGGATGATCTTCAGGGATTTGATGATGAATGTTGATGTTGTGTTGATCCGAAGGGCCGTTGGGGCTTGATCTTAGGATAAAGAGCGTTTCTTCAAGGGTCGTCAGGGCTTGATCTTGAAGAACGGAAAACGAACTTCAAGAGAATTCTCTTCCAATCTGGGAGTAGAGAAATGTGTTTGTGAATTGGTGAATAAAAAATGAATGAAATGGCTTCCTAGTTATAGATTTTGAGATGGAGGTGAAGTGAGTGTGATGATGGAGGTGAAGTGAGTGGATGTTATAGGTGAAGTAAGTAGATGATAGAGGTGAAATAAGTGTGATGATGGAGGTGAAGTGAGTGGATGTTGTAGGTGAAGTGAGAATAAGTGTGATGATGGTGGTGAAGTGGGTGTGATGATGGAGGTGAAGTGAGTGAATGTTGTAGGTGAAGTGGGTGTGATGATGGAGGTGAAGTGAGTGGATGTTGTAGGTGAAGTGAGTGGATGATGGAGGTAAAATGAGTGGAGGTTATAGGTGAAGTAAGTGGATGATGGAGGTGAAATAAGTGGAGGTTGTAATTTTAAGGCTTTGGTCAACATTTATTTCACCGAAATTTCGATGTCTACAATTACAAGATGTTATTGGACACATTACTGCAATAGAACAAAAAGTGGATGATTAGAAGGCTTGAAAACAAGTGTGAAATTACATTCCAAATATTAGGTAAAAGCATGTTAACAAATCATCTTCAAAAGTTGTAAATATAATATAATTATTATTAAAGTTTCATTTTTGGTACTTCCCTAATCCTGTGATTGAGTGCAGGGTATATCCGAAACTGAAAAAGCTTATGTACACAACTTTCTTTATGTTAACGACATACCAGTTCTCATAATGGATGCTTCTAAGCATCTTTTTGCCGTAAGTTTTATATTTTTCGCCACATATAATCTTAATATTTTTGAGTTGTTACATGAAATTTTTTATCAACAAAATAGTGTTAGTTTTTACATCGTTTCAAAAATTATGATCAATTTTTTTCTACACTTGCCTTAGATCAAGTTTTGTATGGTACTTTGGTCACTGAACAAAAAATGCCACACGTGTATGATCCTGCTAAGAATGAGAAACTTTGTGTGTTTTTAATTGAGAAGGCGTTGGGTGCCCGTCCAGAAGGGGGCGAAGAAATACTACGAATCTTCAATATACGTTGGGTCCAGCAAAGGTAATAGGCATACAAAAGATTTTTTTTACTTTGAAAATTATTTTATAAGTAATGAATATGGACATTCTTTTAGACATTCAAGCTGCGGGTTTTCAAACTGTACAAAACATGTTTGATTCTACTCAAGTCATAGTCTCCAAGGAAGAGAAAGAGAAGGATCTGAATGGAACGCAAGGCACAACATCGAACAAGCAATCTTCCTTTTTGACATTTATTTAAACTTAACACCACTTCAATAGAAAACTAAACTTTAATTAGAGAAAGAGGAAGAGGAAGCATAGAAGGTTGTCACTACTCTAATGATTTATCGACAAAATCCTCAAATCCAATTCTCAATTCTCAATTTTCAGTTTTTTTTTTCACATCAATTAATTCCAGTAATTTTAGGGGTTGAAGTTTTTAGGTTAGTGATTTTTTCGCACATAAATTTTCTTTCTAATCATTTTGGGTAAAATAAATAGATATGGGTCTTCAATAAGTTATTTTTATAGTATTATAGTTTTATTTCACAATTAAATGACATCTTGCTGTTTTTGATAGGTTTCTTCTCAAAACTTGCATTGCATATTTTGTTTACAAATGTTCGGTTTAATGTGGTGATAAAATATGCTATGATTACCACCATAGTCCAACTGATGGCTTATTAATTTGGTAAATTATTTCAAATTTAGTCTCTGCAAACCTCAGGAAGTCTAATATTAAATTGTAAAAGCTGGACTGTGGCTTAGTTGGTTCTACTTCTGCATTTCCTCTTCATTAAAATGTTTACTTACCTTCTTTTAAGCGTCTTTATTTAGGTATCTATTTTTTAAAATGAATTTTAAAGATGTTTTAGAAATTGGAAAGAGCAGCAGTTTGAGAATGTAGTATGGGAACTTTGCTAAGGAATACTCGAAAGGAAAACCGACAATGGGTTAGCGGTAACTCCTTTTTTAAATCATATTCTATTCCATAATATTACACTATTGCGTCTGAAATAGCAACATTTATTCGGTGTTACCTAGAAAGTTTGTTGTTGTATCATGTCATATGTTTTTTTTAAGTTACATATTTTGTAGGTATCCAGTTCGAGGAAATGGCCCTTAGTTTCTAATTACTGAGCTAAAGTTTATGCTCAGTCACCAAAGTAGAAATGACTGCTTCTTCGTTCAAGGCTGTGTTGAATAAAAATGAATAGGGTTATAATTAGGATAGCTTCTCTCACCACTTACATTTACTTTGCCACATTGATATTTTTGTATTCTATTATCTAATTATAAAAAATTTACTTATGTTGTATTTGTTTTATAGAGAATAAAGTTGCATAATTTTTCATACAGTTTTCCATCCCGCAGCAACTCGCGGGTACAATTTCTAGTATTTTCTATATGTCCGATACAATCTCCCAGATCCCATATAAGCCTAACAAAGACGATGGTGAGGTTGGGCTCTACCAAAAAATGCTCCATCCCAAACACATACATGCCAAGGAGGAATCAGATTGAATTTGGATTGATCTGATGAGGAGCAAGTCTAAGGTGAGTATTGAATTTTGTGTGTTGTATATTCTTTATAAATGAACAAAGTACAAGAGAGCAAATATATATGAGCTAGAGGGAAGAAACAAGGACCTCATACCCCTCATTAATTTACGCCTCAAGCTAACCAAACAAGTAAGGCTCACAAGATACACATCCCTTGAATTACGGTGATTGACAACAAGAGACAAATGGTGATACCCATGCTCAAGATGGCAGAAGACAGCCACTCTACCCACTACACCACACTATCACTCTAAAACTAGGTTAACAACTTTGTACAGTGGACATACAACTTAACCCTAGCTGACATACTTCTTCCAATACTACCCCTCAAGCTGGATCAAAGGGATTAATTAATCCAAGCTTGAACAAAAGACGGTGAAAGTCAGCAGATGTCAATCCTTTGGTGAAAAAATTCGCAAGCTGATCATGGCTGCATGTATAGTGAGTATCGATCACCTTGGATTGAACTTGATTTCGAACGTAGTGACAATTAACTTCAATGTGTTTAGTCCTCTCATGGAATACGAGATTCAATGCAATATGCATCGCAGCCTGATTATCACAGTATAGAGACATGGGTTGCTGATGAGGAAAACCTAAGTCTAACAGAATGCTTTTGAGCCAAATAAGCTCACAAGCAATCGACACCATAACACGGTACTCTGCCTCAGCGCTAAAGCGTGCAACTACACTTTGTTTCTTACTTTTCCAAGTAACTAGGTTGCCTCCCACAAACGTACAGAAACCAGTCGTAGACTTGCGATCGAGAGAATTTCCTACCCAATCATCATCGGTATAACCTGGAATGAGAGTACGATTATTATTGTGCATAATAATTCCTCTACCTATGGAACCTTTGAGATAACGAAGCACACGATGAACAATCTTCAAATGATCCATGCTTTGGGAGTCCATAAACTGGCTAACAAGGTTGATGGCATATGATATATCAAGACATGTGATAGTCAGATAAATAAGTTTGCCAACCATTCTTTGATAATAGCTTAAGTTAGGAATATGATCATCGTGAGTTTTCAACTTTAAGTTGCTATCCAAGGGGGTGCGAGCAGGCTTGCAATCTGTCAATTTTGCTTCGTGAAGAAGATCCATAACATACTTGCGTTGGTTGAGGAAGAAACCCTTGTGAGAGTGCGCCGTCTCGATGCTCAGAAAGTATTTGAGAGTGCCAAAGTCTTTGATAGCAAACTTATTGTTGAGATACTGTTTAAGACCATTAATCTCTGACAAATTATCACCTGTCACAATTAGATCCTCAACGTAAATGAGAACAACAAATTTACTCACGGAGCTAGAGTGAACAAATATGGAGGAATTTGCAATACTTCAACAAAAACCAACCCTTTCCAGAACATGACTGAGCTTAGCATACCATGCACGTGGACTTTGCTTGAGGCCATAAATGGATTTATGAAGTTTGCACACTAATTCTGGGTTGTTTGATTGAGGATGGCCTGGAGGAAGCTTCATGTAAACCTCTTCTTCGAGTTCATTGTGCAAGAAAGCATTTTTAACATCCATTTGAAAAAAAGGCCATGCATTGTTAATTGCAACTGATAGTAACACCCTAACAGTGTTCCTTTTCGCTACAGGAGCAAAAGTTTCCTTATAATCAATCCCATAGGTTTTTGTAAAACCTTGAGCAACCAAGCGAGCCTTATTCCTTTCTATCGTGCCATCTGAATGAAACTTAGTTTTGTACACCCAACGACTTCTCACTGCCTTTTTTCCTCTTGGAAGTTTCACTATGGTCTATGTGTTATTTTCATGGAGAGCTTGAAGCTCTTCTGCCATAGCACTTCTCCACTCACTGTGAAGATTGGCTTCTTGAAAATTTTATGGTTTACGAGCCTCATTACTGACACTCAGAAATGTAGCAAAACAAGGAGAGACTTTGCTATAATCAATAACATCAGTTATGGGATACCTGGCAGTGTAGGTCACATAATCATACAGCTTGGATGAAAATTTCCTTTCACGAGTAGGATTGCGACGAACTGGAGGAGATTGCGCTGTAGGTAACTGAACAACATCATGGTTAGGATGATCACTGGAGGATGTAGGTTGAGTCTCTGATAAGGAAGGGGCATCATCTTCAAGATGTACCATCAAGTGGAGATTAACATCATCCGGCATATGAACACTAGGAATGCATGGTGTATCTTCTCCATTTGGATATGGAATTGGGAATAAATCAAGCAACTGCTCCCCCTGTCTAGAGGGATCCAGTGATTGTGAGAAGTAAATGACATGTTCTTCAAATTTAACATCCCTTGACACAACCATTTTTCTAGTTGTTGAATTGCTGCATTTGTAACCTTTTTGGGTGGATGAATAACCTAAAAAGACACATTTGGCAGCCCTTGGGTCTAGCTTGTCACAGTTTTGTGCTTGGACGTGAACAAAACATGTACACCCAAAGACTCTCAAATAGGATAGGTTGATCCTTCTGTTTTTTAAGACCTCATAAAGTGATTTAAAATTCAATACTTTACTAGGCAATCTGTTGATGAGATATGCCGCAGTAAGAACTCCTTGGGCCCCAATTTTCTTGGGCACATTCATGTGAAACATAAGAGCTCTAGTCTTCTTAAGTAGATCTTTATTCTTCCTCTTGGCCACCCTATTTTGTTGGGGTGTTCCAACACAACTTGTTTGGTGTAACATACCATGCGTGCTCAAGTAGTGTGACATGTTATGAGACATATATTCAGTGCCATTACCTGATTGTAAAACATGAATTTTTGAAGCAAATTGTGTGGTTACAAGTTTGAAAATCTTGAAAAACTTCCATCACTTCACTTTTAAATTTCAGAAGATACAACCAAATAATCCTTGTGAAATCATCTACAAAAGTTACAAAATATTTGTATCCATCAAAAGACTTTAAGATTGGTCCCCAAACATCGAAATGCACGATTTCAAAAGGATTACTAGCCCTAGACAAGGAGGGAGTAAATGGTAATCTAGTAAACTTAGAGAAATGACAAACATCACAAGGACTTGTAACTTTGCACAGGTTTGGAAACAAGGTGGATAGGACTTTTTCAGAAGGATATGCTAGTCGTTGGTGCCAAAGTTGTTGATCTTGAGCTAGGCTTTAAGTGACTTGAAAAACCTTGGGAACTTGAATATGCTTGGAAAGATAGTAAAGACCGTTTAAGAAAAAACCTTCACTAATCGTCTTCTTGGTGACTACATCCTGACATATCACATTTTTGGGAGAAAAATAGCAAGACAATTCAATGAGTTTGTAATCTTGCCAACAGATAAAAGTTGAAAAGGGAATGAGAAAACATAAAGAGCCTCAGACTCGATATTGCTTGAGATCAAATCCAATCTCCCTTTTCGTACAACCATAGCGTTTTTGCCATTGGCAACTGATACTTGAGATGGAATTGAAAGTTTTTCAAAATTATGCAAGTTTGTAGACTTGTTAGTCATGTGATCAGTGGCTCCAGAATCTATAATCCAATAGTCATGCACATTACCAACGTTAAGAGCGGTTGAGAAGGAATACCACGCCTTCATTTCTAGCCAGGCAACCAGCAAATTGTCCTAATAATGCAGTTTGATTGTTGTCACACTGATTTGGTAGTTCTTCACTATCTCCAAGACCTTGTTTTTTGTGAAGAAACATGGCAAACTTATTGATCAGTGCGGCTGGATTAGTGGTGAACTTTAGAGCTCCCTCAGAAGAAGTTGTGGCGACATGGTTTGCCTTGTAGGAAGAGTTGTACGAGCCTTTAGAGACACCTTTGTTATCCCTTGGAAACTTTGGTTTTAGTTATGGATGAAGAATTCAGCATCAGTCTCTTGAATGCTCACCAGCATCACAATGGCTACATTTTAAGCCAGTTTTCTTCCCTTTGTAGCTCTTCTCCTCACTAGGTTTATGATTAGAAAAATAAGCCCTAACTTCTGGTATGTTTGCCTTTACTTCCAAGGTCATGACCTTCTTTCGAACCTCTTCTCTTTGAATAGTGGCACACACACTTGAAAAAGAAGGCAGATCAGGATTCATGAAGATATGGCTTCGAAGATCTTCAGCTTTAGGGCTCAGGCTTGCTAAAAGTTGGAATATTTTATCTTCCTCGACTCTCTTAGTTAACACAGCAACGTTGATGGTGTGTGGTTGATACACATTTAACTCGTTCCACATAGTGGTCAACTTTCCAAGATGTTGCACAAATGGCTTCTCTTCCTATTGCAAGCTAGCAATGTCCTTCTTCAACTGAAACACACGAGCCACATTGTTTTGATTTGTATACATTTCTTTGAGATTTTTCCAAAGAATCATGGAGGATTCAGCATACTTGAAAATTTCAGCAATCTTTTAATCCATGGAATTGAGTAACCACAACATGACCAACTAGTCTTTGCATAGCCAAGCATCATACTCTGGTGAGGTAATCTCAGACATTAGAATAACACCATTGACATATCCAAGTTTTGATCGTCCTCCCAGAGCAAGGGTAATTGCTCTCTCCCATGGAAGGTAGTTAACCTCATTTAGCAAAACAGAACTAAGACGTTGATTTGGATTAATATCAACATCTGAACGTGGTGATGATGGAGCAACATAAGAGATGTCTCCTTCCAAATTCACGGAGCTCTCTTCAGCCATGATTGAAGGACAAGAAACTTACAAATTTCTCAAGGAAAACACTCCATAGAGACATGCCAGTTAGAGTCACTGCTCTGATACCATATTGAATTTTGTGTGTTGTATATTCATCATAAAATAACAAAGTACAATAGAGCAAATATGTATAAGCTAGAGGGAAGAAACAAAGACCTCCTACCCCTCCTTAATTTATGCCTAAAGCTAACCAAACAAGTAAGACTCACAAGATACACATCCCTTGAATTAAGGTGATTGACAACATGAGACAAATGGTGATACCCAGGCTCAAGATGGCAGAAGACAGCCACTCTACCCGGTACACCACACTATCACCCTAAAACTAGGTTAACAACTTTGTACAGTGGACATACAACGTAACCCCTAGCTGCCATACTTCTTCCAATAGTAAGCAAGAACTTGATGAAGAAAGGGATGAAGGGAGAACCGAACTTCTGACTTAAACAGCTCACCAAAAAAGGTTACAACCTCGGGGTGGCCGACTAGGTTTCTTCTCAGATGCGGACACTCGGATTACGATATCGGCTGGGATAAGATACTGCTTCTTCAGTTTCTCTAGCCACGAAGAAGTCATGATGCTGGAAGTATTGTTTGTTAGCTGATTAAAGTCTAAACTGTGTTTTCTTTATTTTAGAAAATGTGAATAAATCTGTTAGAGATCAAGGGCTGAGATTAACTAAACTTGTGCTAGGCTCAAATGTGAGCATGTGTCAAGATTTCATAGGATCTTGTAATGAATGGTTGGATGAGCTCATAGGCTTTCCTAGATTTCATCCCCCTTAACTATCATGTAAATGTTGAAGAGAGAAATGAACAGACATAGAGGAGTATTCTCAGCTCTCTCTGAGAATTTCGATCACTCTCACTATCTCTTATCTCTTATTCTCTAAATCTTCTTCCCTTCTGTGTAAATTGCTGAAAACTTAACACACCATAACCTGAGATTATAACATGGTATCCAGAGCCTAGGTTCGATTTCGAACTGGGCGTCGACTTCTGTGAAATTGAGTGAGAAAATCTAACGTGAAAACTCTCAATTTCATTCTGATTCAAGCTGAAATGGCTGGGTCTGGAAACAGCGATTTGCGAGCTCCTGTTTTTTATGGAATGAAGTTCGAGTTTTGGAAAGTGAGGATGGTCACCATTTTTAAATCGTATGGGATCTGGAAACTAGTTGACAAGGGGATTGCTATTCTAGAATTAAAGAAGAAGGGAGAAAAGAAACAAACAAAGAAGGAGAAAGACGAGGAAGATTCATCCTCATCGGATGATGATGAAGGAGATGATGACGAGTTGGACGCGCACATGGAGGATCAGCTCATGAAAGATGCTAAGGCACTGGGCATTATTCAGAGTGCTGTCTCGAAGGAGATCTTCCCTAGGATCGTGAATCAAGAGACCTCAAAGAGCGCCCTGGGATCTACTCCAGGAGGAGTTTCGAGGCGATGAACATGCAAGATTTGTCAAACTTCAAAGTTTGCGTCGTGAATTTGAGTATATGAGAATAAAGGAGAATGAATCTCTATTTGTCTATCTTACTAGATTGTTTGAATTAATTAATAAAATGAAATCCTATGGTGAGATCCTCACTCACCAAAGAGAAGTTCAAAAGGTCTTGATTATCTTGTCTAGTAAATATGATCCAATCTGTGTTGTGATTGAAAGAACTTCTGATTTGAACATTGTGATTGTGCAAGAAGTGGTAGGATCCCTTAAGAGTTATGAACTTAGGTTGAGTAGACATGAGGATGAAACTGCAAGCACGGACCATGCATTCTCCACCATGGGTCTTGTACCTAAAGCACAGAATAGGTCATTCACACAGGGAAATCATAGTAAGAAGAAGAAGAATTGGAAGTCTAAGCCTAAGAAATGGGAAAATAATTCTCGATAGCCTGAAAGACTGGGTGAGATCACTGTGGGAACTAAACAAAAGTGCAAGACTTGTGACAGGGCGCACTATGGAGAGTGTTGGTTCAAAGAAAAACCTAAGTGTCATAACTGCAACAGATTTGGACATGTGGTGAAAGATTGTCATCAGCCAAGGAAAAACCATGCTGCTAACTATTCGGATCATGTTCAAGATAATGCCATGATGTTATATTCTTTCCATAAGGCATCTGTGCAAGAAAACAGTGGTGTTTGGTATCTGGACAGTGGTTGCAGTAACCACATGACCAGTACTGAGTCATTGCTTATCAACATTGACAGAAGTATAAGGTGTAAAGTGAAAATGGGCACATGGGACTTGGTTGACTCAATTGGTAAAGGTACACTGGTTGTGGAGACCAAAAAAGGCACAAGGTTCATACCAGAAGTAATGATTGTACCTGGTTTGGATGAGAACTTTCTCAGTGTAGGACAAATGGTTGAACATAGCTATTGGTTGATGTTTGGTGACTTTATAGCCTGCATATTTGGAGATAAGGATCTGCAAGATCATGTAGCCACTGTGAAAATGAAGGGAAATAGATGTTTTCCACTAATGTTTGAATCTGTGGATCATATTGTAGCAAATATTGCTACTACTGAAGGTAACACGTGGAAATGGAACAGACGATTTGGACACTTAAACTATGTCAACTTGAGAATGATGCAAGAGATGAGCATAGTGTATGGTCTACCCTATCTAAAGGAGTGCAATCAGGTGTGTGAAGGGTGTGCTACTGGAAAGGCTCATAGAGAGGCTTTTAACAGAGAACAGAAATGGACGGCAAGATTTCTCTTAGAACTTGTGCACACAGACGTGTGTGGACCAATGAGTGAGACTCTTAAGGGTAGCAGGTACTTTCTTACCTTCATCGATGACAAGTCAAGAATGTGTTGGGTTTATTTTCTGAAGTGCAAATATGAGGTATTCATGATTTTTAAATTGTTCAAGGCCATGGTTGAATTACAAACTGGTTACAAACTGAAGAAACTCAGAAGTGGCAGAGGAGGAGAGTATACATCTTTGCAATTTGAAAGGTTTTGTGAAGATGTTGGTATTGAAAATCAACTCATTATTACTTATTCTCCCCAGGAAAATGACATTGCTGAAAGGAAGAATCGCACTATAATAGAGATGGCAAGAACCATGCTCTATGAAAATAAATTACCACTCAAGTTCTGGGGTGAAGCAGTTCACACTGCTGTCTACTTACTTAATAGGTGTCCTACCAAGGTGATAGGAAATTATAACGCACCACAAAAGTAGCACGCAATAATCCTATTGATTTTCCTTATTAACACTAAAATTTGTCGATTGTAGCATATGAAAATAAGGGTCTTTCCCGCAGAAGATTGTTTTATCCAAATACTTAAAAAGATGTCACAAAAATTGGTGGCTGTCTCCACTGACCAGCCACCGAAAACTAATTCTTAGACCAACTTACACTTAAACCAAATGCAACGAAATGTTATACACATAAACTAGACACACCAGCAATGTTCTTTATTAATGCCTTAGCATTAGTTGGTGTCTTATCCATGAATGCTCCTCCACTTGCTGCATCAAGCATTACACGATCAGTACCACACAATCCCTCATAAAAATATTGTATTAAAAGATGCTCTGAAATTTGATGATTAGGACAAGATGCAACCAAATGTGTGAACTGCTCATAATAATCTCCAAAGGGCTCTCCATGTTGTTGTCGGATTGCACATATGTCTTTTCTTATACTTGCAGCTTTTGTGGCCGGAAAATATTGCTCCAAGAATGCTTGCTTCACCTGATTCCATGTGTTTATTGATCCCGGAGGTAAATTGTAAAGCCACTCCTTTGCCTTAGCTTCTAATGTAAATGGGAATGCTCTCAACTTGACTTGCTCCTCATTCACATTTGCTGGTCTCATTCCTGAACATACTACATGAAACTCCATGAGATGCTTGTTGGCATCCTCTGTTGAGAACCCATGGAACTTAGGCAAATAGTGAATCATGCCGGACTTGAGCTCACATCCTCCTTCTTCATTTGGATATGTGATGCACAATGGTTGTTGATCCGTGTTTGGCGTTGCCAACTCCCTCAGAGTACGGTTATCAGCCATGTCTCCTTGTGGTTTTTCCTCCTCTATTGAACTCAAATGTGGTGGAGACGATGATGATGGTACGGACACCAATGCTTGATTCTGTTTGATTTCTCCTCGAACCTTTCGAAGTATTCGTTCAGGCTCAGGATTGTAAGAAGCTAAATCAATGTTCTCAGACCTTCGAGTCTGCATATACGACAAAGAGTACCTGAAATAAACCCAAAACCAAAAACACTAAATAGACAAGAAATAGAAAATAATAAAAATAAAAAAATAAATAAAAATAATAATAAAAATAAAAATAATAATAAAAAATAAAAAATAATAATAATAAAATATAAGCAATTAGAAATAACAATCCCCGGCGACACGGCGCCAAAAATTTGATAGGAAATTATAACGCACCACAAAAGTACCACGCAATAATCCTATTGATTTTCCTTATTAACACTAAAATTTGTCGATTGTAGCATATGAAAATAAGGGTCTTTCCCGCAGAAGATTGTTTTATCCAAATACTTAAAAAGATGTCACAAAAATTGGTGGCTGTCTCCACTGACCAGCCACCGAAAACTAATTCTTAGACCAACTTACACTTAACCAAATGCAACAAAATTTTATACACATAAACTAGACACATCGAGCGATGCTCACACAAAGTTTTGGGATTTTTGGAGTTGATTTGCTATTTTAATTAAATCGGACAAAATAGGATAGAAACAAATTTTAAATAATGCCAATAGATTTGAATTCACAAGTTAAGAAAAACGAGTTAGGGGAAATGTTATCCACCACCAAATATTCATGCAAATGTGTTATGTTTCATTCAAATTCCTTTTATTTCCGACTGACTGCCTGCTTGGCAGCTTCCTTCGCTGTGTTCTCCACTTCCGTCCAACCAAAGCCTGGTCTCTTGCCTCACGCTGCCCAGCGGCAGCTCCTGTTTTTTTTTATTTTTTATTTTTATTTTCTTCTCTCACGCTGCTCTTGGCAGCTGTTCTTTTCTCGCAGCTTGTGCGCTGCTTCTATATGTATCCTTCTTGTAGTTCAGTTACATCCCCCTTTCTCGCTGTATGATCCCTTGTAGGTATATAGAAACTACGAGCAAGGACCCGAGGAGGTTTGGGCAGAGGAGTTGCTTTCGGTGACACCACTGTCCTTTTTTTTCTATTTTTCTGAAAATGGCCCCCTTTGATGCCGTTTGTCTTCCACTTATCTGCCTTAGCTCCTTCTTTCCAGCCCCGCAAGCCCACTTTTTATCATTGGATGCTGCCTTACATTTTTTTATGCTTTCTTTTCTTCTTTTAAATCCCTCGTGATCCTTCATTGTGATCCCCCTCAGCTGCAACCTTTAATTTTCAGCATGACTTTTCTTAAGGTACAAAAAAAATCAAATAAGTGAGCAAGGCAGTTTTTACGAATTAGTCACTTAAAATCTCACTTGTGTTCTTTTTCTATTATTAACTAGACAAATCATATAAACACAAAATCAAAGTAAATAGCTCAAAAAATATAAGGAACTAACTAAGAAAAGACGAGTGAATTTGATGTAAAATATATATAAATATGATCCGATCACAAGGCACTAGAGAACAAGAATCATTTTGAAGAATTTTGTGGTAGAAAACCAGGGGTAAAACACTTGAGAATCTTTAGGTCTGTATACTACACTCATGTGCCAACACAGTTAAGACAGAAACTGGATGAAACTGGACAGAAAGGTTTATTTGTTGGATATGGGACAAGACAAAAGGGCTACAGAGTTATGATTTGAAACATAACAAGATCATTGTCTCAAGGAGTGTTATTTTTTATGAAAATGCTGTGCTTAATTGGGAGAGTATGTAGACTATGCACATCTCAGTACCCTTCTCGGGAACTAATGAGGGTGTAAGCATAACTGAGATAGAAAATGGTGTGTGTGAAGAAACTAACATTGGTTCTTCTGAGTCATCTTGCTCAAACACAAAAGATGAGTATGTTCCTAGTGTACACAATGGTGCTCCTAATGCTGGGAATATGGAGGGTGAAATTCAACTCACAAAAACTTATGACAACACACCAAAGAAGTGGAAAAATCTGAATGAGGTGTTTGTTCAGTGTAGACTTAGTGTCATTGATCCTGAGAACTACAATGAAGCTTCTCAAGATGAAGCTTGGAAAGAAGCAATGAATGATGAGATTACTATGATTGAGAAGAATGGCACTTGGAAATTGGTTGATAGGCCAAGTGACAAACCAATTGTTGGGGTAAAATGGATTTTCAAAACCAAACTAAATCTAGATGGGACTATAAAAAAAACACAAGGCAAGATTAGTTGCCAAAGGGTACACTCAAAAGCCTGGGGTTGATTTTAATGAGACTTTTGCACCTGTGGCTAGATTAGATACTATAAAGACCCTCATTGCTTTGGCAACACATAAAGGATGGAAACTATTCCAGTTAGATGTGAAGTCTGCATTTCTGAAATGGAATCCTTGAAGAAGAAGTGTATATAGATCAACCAGATGGATATATTGTCAAGGGGGAAGAACACAAGGTGTATAAGTTACAAAAGGCTATGTATAGTCTAAAGCAAGCTCCTAGAGGTTGTTACATCAACATTGATACTCATTTGCTACAGAGTGGTTTTGAAAAAGAGCTCAAGTGAGGCCACTTTATATGTAAAGCATAAGGATGGACAGGGAACTCTGATTGTCTCCATATACGTGGATGACATAGTTTACACAGGTAGTTGTCCACAAATGATTGAAGATTTCAAATGTGATATGATGAACAAGTATGAGATGACAGACTTAGGCTTGTTGCATCATTTTCTTGGAAGTGGAGTAATCCAACAAGAAGGGAGCATTTTTATTCACCAGAAGAAGTATGCACTGAGTTTACTGGACAAGTTTGGTTTGAAGAACTGCAAATCTGTCTCAATTCCTTTGCCTCCCATTGATAAGCTAAGAAAGAATGATGGGAATGAGGCTGCAGATGAGGAACTGTATAGGAAAATTGTTGGCAGCCTTCTATATTTAACTACAATAAGGCCTGATATCATGTACTCAGCATGTGTACTTGCCAGATGCATGCACTACCCTTCCACCAAACATCTTGGCACTGCTAAGAGGATCCTAAGATATGTACAAGAAACTGTGGACTATGGAATCAAGTATGAAAAAGGGAATGCAGCCCTACTCATTGGCTTTTGTGACAGTGATTGGAAGGGAGATGAAGATGATATGAAGTCCACATCAGGATATGCTTTCAGCTTTGGCAATGGTGCATTCTCTTGGGCCTTTGTAAAGCAACAGAGTGTTGCACTCTCAACTGCAGAAGCCGAGTATATGAGTGCCTCAGAAGCTACTACTCAAGCTACATGGCTGAGTTTTGTGCTGCATGATTTTGGAGAAGAATTGATTGAACTAACTCCTTTGATGTGTGATAACACATCGGCAATTGCAATGTCAAAGAATCTTGTATTCCATCAAAGGTCTAAACATATCAAGAGGAAATTTCATTTCATCAAGGATGCAATCCAGGAAGGAACAATTGATTTTCAATACTGCAAAAGTGAGGAGCAGTTAGCAGATATCTTCACCAAAGCTCTTGCTAAAGACAGGTTATGTGCTTTGAGGGACAAACTTGGAGTAATCTCAGTGAAGACCTTAGAAGGGAGTGTTAGCTGATTAAGGTCTAAACTGTGTTTTCTTTATTTTAGCAAGTGTGAATAAATTCGTTAGAGATCAAGGGCTGAGATTAGTGGGCTCTTCGAGAATGGGAAAGTTTTCTAATCCCAAGGGATGTCGCACATTCATCTGGTAAAAGATTTACTACCGAGTCCGACGGGCAAGCAGTCTCCGAGCATGTTGGTTACATCCATTAGGGTGTCAAGGTCGACACTGTTAATCCTAAATGAGTAGCCATAATCTTGCACCTCACGGTTGGTGTTTACCGAATCTAGAGCGGTCATCATCGCCTATGCTCGGTATATCTAGGAAGAGCACACCCTATCCTAATCAAGGAAAGTACCAATGTGCGAAACCAACTGGAGTAATGTTAACAAAAAAGGCTGAGGATCCTTCGAAGCAAATTCTTGATTCCTGGGAGAAGCTAAGGATTGGGGGGAAGATTCTGCAGAGTTTTGTCTCTGGAAAAAATGGAAAATGAGAGTAGATTTCTTGGGAAGTGGATTATATACCCCCCCCCCCGAGTAGCCTATAATGGCCGTAAGAGACATCGCGGAGCACGAGGCGTGGGAACGCTTGGTACGAGCAACAGATAGGACAAAGTCGATCAGCCATAAGCAACTTCATGATCAAGATAAAGCCCTTAACCAAGGAGTTGAGGGACTTGTTAACACTGGGCCCATTTAGGCCGTCCATTGACATAAGCCCAAGAAAGGGCTAGGAAGCCCAAAGCCTAAGAGGTTCTGAGCAGGCTCACTTGACCACTCAGGCTAGCCAAAATACAGCACAGACTAGCTGACCGAGAAGAGCATGTGGGGACGCTGACAAGCGACATAAAGGTAGTCGGGGCAGTGTTGGGCAAGGTAACCGTGATCCGAGTAGGTGAAAGGCTTAGTAGTCTGGTAGAGGTGGGATGGAACATTAAACACTGGTTTGAGAGGTCTCACAGGGGGAGAGGCTTATATAAAGGGTTAGTGACCTCCATTATGGACTCCATAATATGGAGGTTGGACAAATAAGAGAGAATATAGTGAATGTATTAGCCGAGCACAATATAGCCTTGATATCAATAGATTGTGAAGGAACATAGTGGATGTAATCTAGTTTTGAATGGTGAAGCACTTACATCTTAAGGTCCAATTCATTAGCCCACTTAAAATTATTTATTTAAATTTGTTAACCTTACAATTTTGAGTGTTAACAGTTAAGAATCCGAAGCACAAATTAAATTTAAATAAATAAAATGAATCTAAAAATTAGGTAAACAATTCTTTTTATAAAAACAAAACGAACCAGTGTGGCAAATTAAGTTCGAGTCTTCAACAACAACAAAACAAACTTTGAATACAACGATGGAAAGTAAAAAGCAATAGCATACTTATTACAAATATAATGCAAATAACAACTTAGTATCAGGTACAACAGCATAGTACAGAATTCGATTGGAAAAGAAAAACACACTACAACAAGAAAATTGCTAAACTTAAGCGTGACTAATGCTCCCGCTATTCAGCGCAAATATCTGTATCCAACGAATATCAGGCGATAGTTTTGTGACTAGTTAGGCATGTATAAGTGCCTAGTAGCTGGAGGTTTAGTCAGGGGGTGACCTTTAGTAAAATTGTTTTTTTCTTTATTTTTTTATAAAGTTTCTTAAGTTGTTGTTTTTTTTTTTTTTTTTTGGAAAGCCGTCTAATTAGTAAGAGAGCTGAAGAACTTCATCTTTGCTTAATCCTTCCACCACATTCCGTATACGATTTGTGACTAGCAGTTCTGGATCCCTAGTTGTAACGATGATTCTGCTCCCCAGACCAAACCAGTCTTTCTCTCCAGCCAACAAAAATATTTGGTCTGATTGGTCCACGTCATCAAGAATGAGAAGAACCTTTTTATTAAGCACACAACTCTTGATCATATTCTTTCCATCGTAGACGCTCGAAACTTCCGTAATATTTTTCTTCAGAATGGATGACAAAAATTTCTGTTGCAGATGAAGTAAACTCTTTGTTTTGGCAACCTCTCCAACATCTTCAAGAAAGCAGCTAACTTGAAAATTAGGGGAAATTCTGTCATAAACTAGTCGAGCAAGGGTTGTATTACCTGTCTCATGAATCCCTTGAATACCTATAAAGCGAACATCTTTTGCCTCATCATTTAAAAGTAAATATAGTTTCTTCAGTTTATTGTCAATTCCACCTGACTTGGGCGTGGAATTTCCCAGCTGTTTGAATGTGGGGTTAACTCTCTCCCACACGTACCAGACAATTTCTTTGATAAGATTTGTTTCATATCTGTGACAAGGACAAAATTATCAGACAGTAATAATATCAATATTATTAAACATATCACAAGTAAATAGAGGAATTTAGTAAGGGCTTTTTATTGACACCCCATAATTTTGTTGATTGCACCTCACTTACTAAAAACATCCCATAAATGATTTTTAAAGTAAAAATTAACTTAATACAACCACTTAACTTGTCCAAACTACCATTTCACCCCACACTACCTACCAACAATAAGTTCAACACCAAATAAACATCCTATTCGTCGTCTTCACAAAGTAGTCTTCAATAACTCGTCTTTGTCTTTAGTACAAAAATAAAATGTTTATTCTCTTCTGCACACCGAAGGTTTCGTCTTTGTCTTCAAAAACTGGTCTTTTATTTGTTTATTCCTTTCTGCACACCTAGGGTTTTGTCGATTATATGGATTTCAGGCTTTTAATTTTTTTTTTTTAATTTTGAAGAATTAGGTTTCCTAATGACCTTGGAAAAATCAGATAACTAAAGAGCAAGAGAGAGTAATTCTATAGTTCGAAAAAATAAAAGTAATATAATTTCGAAGTGTATGCATATCCTACATACAAGTTCTTCTTGCTGGATCATGTATTGAAAATCACAATTATTTCAACATACCTGATTCTTTTTTAACTTGTAGTGTGTTTAGAAAATAAAACTTTATTTTAAAAATATGCAAGTTCTAAATTCATTTTCATTAGAACAAATAATGGGGTGTATAGTCAATAAATTGTGGAGTGTCAATACAACAATGCATTTGGTAATACCAACGTTACCTTTTTTTTTCACTTAATTACCTGAACATTGTTTTTTGTTCGTGCCAATACACTGCTCGAATTAAATTTTGGGCTAAATTAGCAAATGTCATAAAATTTGTCATCAATTTGTTAAAAATTAATCAACGGGTTACTGTACGATAATTAGCTAAATGGTACGTGAGTACTAGGTGGATTGGTTGTTTTCACTACTTTTAGGCGAAAATGTCCTTTAAAAGTGGTCACATGACTCTTCCAAAAAAAATGGTGAGAGATTTGACGGTTGTGGCATTTAGATATAAAAATTAGGAACCAAAAATAAAAGAAAAAGTCATGTGGCCAAGGGAAAAAAAATAGAATCGTCTATTTTGCAAGTTGCACTTCATAGATTATTTTTTGTAAAATATTAGTCAAATTGAAACTATTTCAAGCATGAATTCAAAGAAAAATGATGAATATTATGCTCAAAGAAACATTAAAATTGTATCATGACAATTAAATGGGCAAATGGTCTCCAATTAAATTGATTTCCAAGGATGATCTACAAATACAGACTTAAATATATATATATATATATATATATATATATATATATATATATATATATATATATATATATACCAACTTGGATTGTTGAAGTTCAATGTGGTGTGGGTACCACAACTAATACTTTTTTTTTCAAAAATAGGATTATCTTCCCTTAAAAGCCTTGATTGTTTAAATATAGCCAATATAAATTTTTTATTTATTTTTATTAAGGGCAATGCTAGGGAGAATAAAAGTATAAACTAAATTGACAAACTAAATAATGTGTCACCAATATAAAATAAGCACGTTAATCAATACTTAAGTAATAATTCAATTATTAACAACTACATCATACTTTACAAAATTTGTTTAGAAATTTAGTCACCATAGATTATCCTTATATTAAACTAGATCAATAACATTAGTGGGTTAAAAATTAGTTTTTAAAGAATAAAGTAATTGGTGGGAATTAAATTCACAACAGAATGAATTGACATGAATATTCTTTTCGCCACTACAATATAATGACATATGTGCCAATACAAATTTGTGCATGGTAGAACTAAAATGCAACATTAGTTTAAATAGAATTTGATTTTCCTTTTATCTATTCAAATTAAAAGGGGTGAATATAAAAATAGAAAAGAGGAGCATTAAAGTCATTTTCTTTCAAGTATTTACCTGTCCTCCTTTAACGTCCACCCGGAGAGATTACCCACCTCTCCTAAAGCATCTTTCCACAGGCGCACATTCTTGCTCTCTTTCCCGAACGTTTTTTCATGGTCCGTGAAGGCTTCAGCAAAACTCCCTCTTATATGTCGTACATCAGAGGGATGCACATGAAAAAAAATTGGCAAAATGCTTGTCCCTTTCTCTTTCGTGCATTTAACAATATGTGCAAGTTCGGACAAGCACCAGGTGGAAGTAGCATACTTTTCCGAAAGGACAACGATTGCAAACCTCGATTCTTCAATTGCCTTCATGAGTTCTGGATTAATATTTGTCCCTTTTTCAAGCTCTGGGTCGTCCCTGAAAGTTTTGACGTTGGCTTCCTGCAATTTTTCATGCAAATAGTCTGTAAAAGTTGTGCGGGTGTCTACTCCCCTGAAACTCAAGAACACGTCGTACTTCCATTGACGAGTTGTGTTGCTGCCGGACGCCATTAGAAAGTGGTTTCAATCGAATAATCACCGAGAGAAATGTAATTTGCAAGTTATAATATTGTATCTCCAAACTAATGAGTTATAAAGAATACAAAACAGGTGGTATAAATATTTATGCACGGCACCAAGGGAGGTGAAGGTTCTGAAGGAGACTAGAGTGCAGAGAGAAGAAAAACTTGGTCTATGCGCGTGTTAGGTGAAGCTGATGACTTTTGGGGAAAGAGATACTTCTGACTTTGGGGAAAGCGATTGAACTGGGAAACGCGCAGTGGATATTTGTTTTTGACACGGTTCTAAAAAACGCTATAGGCTAGTCGGGCGGCAAACTAGCGCCTAGCGCCTAAACGAATTTAAATTAATTTCTTATATATCTTATAAGTAAGTGCATATTGACACTTACAAAAAATTATAATTGTATAAAATTCATGAATACAATAATAAATAAAAAATGATAAAATGCAGAACTAGTATCCAAAGTTCAAAATTTAAAAACCCACATATATGCCATATTAGTTAAGATATTTTGAATGATTATATCTAATTTTCATAAAAATAAAAATAAAAATCCAATGTGTGTGGTGTGAAGAGGTGCATGCATCCTCCCCAATTTCAAAAAGCACCACGTGTGTGGTGTGACCCTTACCCTCCACTCCTAATCCCTATCCCTCACATCAGTCAAAAGGCTTCTTTTTGACGCCTTGAAAATCAAAAGCTTATATTCATTTTTATTCTTTCCTTTTTATCATCGTCATCGTCATCTTCATCGTCATCGTCTTCTTTCCTTTCCACTTCTTTTTTTTTCTTTTTGTTTTCCTTTTGTACATTCTCCCTTTTTTTCTTGTTTCCTCTTCTTCTGTTTTGCGCTATAAGTTCCTCTTCTTCAATGAATTTCAAAAAGCAGGAGTCGCAACAGCTAAGAAAGTTGTGGTGCACAGAGAGAGGGAGTCGAAGCGATCAAATTTCTTCCCAGGAAACCTCCACTCTGCCTAGACTGCCAAGGCCGCCTAAGAGCTCCCTGATTTTTCTTAATGATTCGGACCTAATCGCATCGGCACCAACACGCCCGCCTAGGCCCTTTTTTAGAACACTTAAGCACAACAGACAAGATTGTGCACATCAAACAGTCACAATTTTAGTGTGCCAAAATCAAGGTTCTAAAAGACGCTAAGTGCTAGTCAGGCGCGTGTCAAGTTGGAATTTCGCGCCTAGGCGGCTAGACGGATTTAAGTAAATTTAGTATATATCGTACAAATAAATATCTGTTTATACTTTAAAAAAAAATCATAATTTATTGGAGCACATAAATTGTAAAATAAAATGACACATAGATTATAAAGTGTTCTAACATATTGAAAATATGGCGAATAAACATGTAATGAGTGTTTATTCAAGTATTCAACAAGTCTCTTAAATTTTATTGAAAAAAAAATGCAAAATCAAATTTATTGATTTCCTGTTTAAGTGAGAGTTGCGACTTAGGAGGGTGCCTAGGTGGGTCTAAGAAGTTTAGCTAGGCAGGTGCCTAGCGGGCTAGTCGGACGCCTAAGTAGGTCTAGGTGCACTTTCTTAATTTTCAAATACTTAGGAATAAATCGGGGCGATGGCCAGCCGCCTAGCGCTTAGGTGGGGAATTTTAGAATAATGGCCGAAACACGGTTCAATACACCAAGTGTCGTAATACAACTAATTGAAATTTTCTTTTTAATTATCCAACCACTTTTCTTATGACACTTGGTGTACTCGGCCGTGTTCCCAATACACTGAAAAATCTCTCAAGACAAATTTTTTTTAGTATGCTGAAAACGCAACTAATTGTACATAAATGTTATTATATCATTGAACAAAAATATTTGGCAAGAATAAATAATCAACTAATTGTCTTCCTAGAAGGCACTACGCACAAGTTAATAATCACAAACAAATTCATCCAAAGAAATCGACACTTGGTCACTTAGTACTACGGTCTAATGATATTATTAAATACATATAAATGAAAAGTCTTAAATTCGAATATCAGGTGCACAAGCAAATACTAAAGGCTTCTTTTTTATTTTTATTTAAAGTTTTTTTTAAGAAGATAGAATTGCGAGGTTTCTCAAGGAATCTTTACTGACATAGTTGTAGTACATGTCTTGCAATGAAATTTGTAAATTTCGATAGCCAAATACAATTATGATTATCGTGATTTTCAAGTTTGATCACTGCATTCGCCACAATGTTTTAGCTTTCTCGAAAATATATGTCACGAGTATATGCAAAAATTTGCTTAATAATATTATATATTTACTGTCACCACTTCTATCCAAAATGCAGAAATCTTTACAGGCATATATAGTCGTTTTCTATTTGGTATGGCAAGTTCCTATTGTTAGAGTGCGAGTATGAATATGACATTGGAATCGCCATAGTGTATGAATTGATATGGAAAAGTCTTATTAATAAGCTTGGAGTAATTCTATTTCAACATTTAATTTTCCAGAGTTTTATTTTCTGGAACAGAGAAATAAATTTCAGCAGAAACACAAGATTGAATTCAAAAAAAAAAAAAAAAACCTGCATGCGCTGTGTATGTGTGCATGTGTGCGTAAATAAACATACAAGTAAAGGGAGCACATATATGTGTGTATAGGTAGATGAAGTCGCATGTTCTATGTGTATATGTGTACCAGTCCCCAGAGAAGCAAGCAAGCATATACATGTAAAGTGAAGCAGCAAGCACTAAGCAAACATGCTATCCCAAGGCGATATATATAAATACATGCAACCCCAGAAGATATACCTTCGTGTCTGCCTTCACAACAGCCTTCAAACATGCACTTGCAGCCACTCTTTTCGTCCAACACCGAGCTTGCCTCACGGCAGGTGCAGAGAACACGGGGCAGCAAGGAAACAGGACATTAAGTTGATGCAGCGGCTGCGAAAAAGACTATGCAGTGCCCTATGTGTGTATGCGTGTGCGAGTGAATACGTATACATATAATGGTCTCAAATGAAGCTGAGCTGCACGTAGTGCAGAGACTGTGCGGTGACTGTGCAGTCCTATATATGCATGATGATCTCCCAGGTGGAACAGATCCGCATATGCAAACGGTAGTGTGATAACGGTGTAAATGATGGCCTCCAGAGAACCAAGTGAAGACAGTTCGCGTGCTCTGAGCAAACAGTGACCCACGTGAAGAAAAGAACGCAGAGAGGAATGGTGCGGAGGCTGTGCAAATGAAAATGGTGTTCCAGACTCTGTTAACCATCATATACACCCATAGAAAATACTCACAAAAGCATAGTTGTCCGTCCCCACATCCCCATTTTCACGAAGGGTCTGCCAACAGGGATGATCTCCCAGAGCATTTGACCAATTCTTATGACCCCATGAGGGAATTAAAGAAATTTTCGAAAAAGAAAAAGAAAAATATATATATATATATATATATAATTAAAAAATTAATAATGATAAAAAAAAATTAAAAAAAAAGGGGAGGGGAAGTAACACATCTTAGCAGGGCATATGTTTTATTTAGCACTACACTGAATAAAATAAAGTCCGTTTATTAATATCTCCGATAAATTATTAAAAAAAAAAAAAAGGGTAGAGCCTCCACGGAGGTCACTTATGTGAAGCCTCAGTACTCGGCAAAACCCTAGTGGAGGGAGGCACTGAAGGTTGATTATTCGGGGCCTCAATACTTGTTCGAACTCCAGATGACGAAGGCAAGAAGTGCCTCCATAATGCATCCTCAAACTTCTGACGGTCACTTTGAATTCGACCTTCAGAGTCCAACAGCTGATCAAGCTTTCTCTTCATGCCCGTCGAATAATTATTTACAAGCACATGCAACTCTTTATTCTCACGCTTTAGCTGCCCGATCTCTTGACTAAGAGTCACCACCTCGGCCGTCAATGATTCAACTTGGCGAACTCGAGCAAGTAAGCGTTGGCACTAAGAGCTAGGGAGTCTCGGACGGCCAACTCATCGAACTGTCTTGAAAGCAGCCTGTTATCTCTAGGGGTGAGGAGATTCCTGGCTACCACCGTAGCTGTTGTTGCATCCCTTATCACAGAGTCTTTAACCGTAAGAGGGCCATTAGAAGACAAGAAGAAGGGGTGTCATATGTCACCCTGACGCGGCGCACCTGCATCATTCCCAAGATTTGAATTGTTCCCAAGACTCAGATATAAACAAATGTTAGATGGGCAAGCCATTATCAGAAACGGTAAAGGAGAATGGCTGGATGGAGTAAGATCTCAGAGATATGACAAAGATAATTTTCACATGCGGGAATTCTTCAAAGTGTGCGTCCTGAATACGATCAGCACCTCTATAAAAGGAGAAGCGACGCAGCCACCTGTTCAAAGGTCAAATGCACAACACTCCCCAAAATTCCAAAAGCCGGGTTTTCCCGCCTAAAATCCATTAACTCTTTTCGGACTCAATCTTAACTTTTTTCAGATATCACGTGCAACTTTGTCAAAAAAAAATAGCTGACAAAGTTGAAAATGCGTGAAGCCAACTGTTTCAACCACCACACTACTGACAAAGAAGAAAAACACGTGAGGTTCTACTGTTTCAATCACCACACGGCTGACAAAGTTGAAAAACGCGTGAGGTGCCACTATTTCAACTACCACGCCAACATGTTTCTGCCGACAGGCATGGGTGACAAGTCCACATCTGCGCACTACATACTATCACACTCCTTCTAATAGGTCACCCTTACCCTCCATGGCGAGACACACATCCAAGATGCCCAATTCTTCCTTCTTGCAGAGAAAATGTTTCAGCGACCAAGCCTTTCAAAAAACTCAGTTCTTTTCCTCCCCGAGAACAATCCTTCAATCAAGCCACTAAAAAGGATCAGCCCATTTCCTTAGCCAGAAACCCCATTTCAATTAAAAAAGTCTGCACCAACATCAAAATCTTATGCTTCTTTCCTACAAGAGTAAAAGTATTTCATATCATTAAGGTTGAGAGCAAAAGTATCTCATATCATGCAAGTCGCCCTGTTCTTTCCCTAGCCCTTGCTCTCGCCTGCAAGACGAGGAAAAAGAAAACAATCAGTCGGAACCTGAAATCAGACTTCTGGTTTGGAACTGACTGCCTGGAACTCCTTCCCTGATTGCTTACCTAGCCTTGCTCTCGAATACTCATCTTCAACATCTTGTGCTTCCAAGAAGATGCCGCATCTGCAAGGAGAACAGATGAAGCAGGTGAAATTGATACATCGAAGCATGTGGAGACAAGCGCAACCAATATATGTGCCGGTTCATCCACTACTTCTTCAAAAGCAAAAGTATCTCATATCATCAGGTCAAAAGCAAAGGTATCTCATATCATGCTTTTCCCCTGTCATTTTCTTTGTCCTCGCTCCTGCCTGCAAGACAAGGATGAAGAAAAGCAATATGTCAGAACTTCCACTCAAACTTCCGCGTGATATATCAAGATCGTGGAGAATCAATAAGCATGACAACTGCAGGTGTTGATTCGTCCCCAACCAAACTAAAGATCACTTACCATACCAAGTTGCTCGTGGTCTAGTTTCTTCAAGATCAAGCCACCGACGGCCCTTGAAGAAATCACAAAACCGATTCAAGTTCAAGTGTCCAACACCCTTGAATCAAATCCAGTTCAAGATCAAGTCTGTGAAAAATTAAAAGATTGGAATAAACCAGAAAATCTTCCAGCCGAATTCAAAATCAAGTCTTGACGGCCCTTGATCGACGTCTACATCAAGGGATATCAAAACGCATCTTCTACACGTGACAAGCACATGTATACGACGCGCCTTGAAATGGGGGCATTTGTAGACATTGAAATTTCGATAAAATAAATATTAACAAATACATTAAAATTACATTTGTAGACATTAAAATTTTGGTGAAATAAATGTCGACCATTGCATTAAAATTATAAAATCCACCCGTTTCACCTACATCATACACCTACTTCACCAACAAACGAAAAATGGACGGTGATGATTCATTCTCACCAACAAAAATAGACGGTGGTGATTCATTCTCACCAACAAAAACGGACGGTGATGATTCATTCTCACCAACAAAACGGATGGTAGTGATTCATTCTCAAGGCCTATAAATAGACTGCTCCATCAAAAGATCAGGGGGGAATTTTTGACATACATTTTCTCGACTCAAAAATTGGAAGAGAATTCACGTCAAACAAAAGCCTTGAAATACTCAAAACTCTAAAGTTCTCAAGCAAACCCCGAAGGATCAAGAAAGCTCTCTTCGTTCTTCGTCAAAATCTGCTTCAAGATCAAGTGCTCGACGCCCCTTGAAGAAGTGTTCATCGTTCATTAACCGTCCATCCAAGATCAAGCCCTGACGGTCCTTGGTTCAATCAAATCCGCAAACCAACATCTTACGGAGACCGAATCAAAGGATCAAATCATATAGAGATTGTAACCCAAACAAAGTCATTAATACAAATATTATTTTTTGTACACGTGTTCTTGTCTCGTTTGTTTCAGGAAATTTTCGTGTTCACAATAACATAAGATTTTGTGGTATTCACTATTGTAAATATTTTAAATTGAAGATCAAATTCATTCATTGTATTCATATGTGATTAAGGAGTGTAGCTATAAAAAATAATCAAAATCAAAGTTAAAATAACCGCTAAATCGTAATTTTTTGTTTTATAACCATCGAAAAGTTTTGTTCAGTTACTTGATCTCTGAATGTTTGTTTTTTAAGATTTTTTGCTGATACGATCTCGAAACATATACAAACAAGTTTGACGGTTGGATCATTGAAATTAATTTCGTATAATTCGTTTATCATCCAGTTCAATGGTGTGTGTGTGTGTGTGTATATATATATTAAGTAGATTTAAATCCATTTATTTTGTAAGTATAATTGACTGGTACATGGAGTAGTACATCACGTGTCATTATAAAAATAGTGGGATATGTGTGATAAAAAGTTAATAACTTAAATAAATAAAAAATTTGTCACCACTTCTATTAATTTTCATTTTTTCCTCTCTTTTTTGTTCCATTTTCAGCTTTTCTTATAATTTTCATTTTTCTCTCCCTTTTTTTTCAAAGGGCGGTAGCCTGCTAGTAGTAGTAGCAAGCAAAATACCACTAGGTCGACTCCCATCTTTCCCTCTTTTTTTCCTCCCTTTTTCTTCAAAGGGCTGCAGGAAAGGAATGGATGCATATTAATTAATATGGGTTTTATAAATTTAATATATATATATATATATATATAATTATTATAGTTAATTTAATATATATATATATATATATATTTATTATAGTTTTTAGGGGTATACAATTATTAAATTAATATATATATAATTATTATAGTATTTTTTTAGGGTTATAAAATTATTAAATTAATATTCTGCTTATCGTGTATGTCACATCCCGGCTCGGGCCGCCACCACATCCCGGGCTTGACTACACCATAGCACGATATTGTCCGCTTTGGGCCCCGACCACGCCTTCACGGTTTTGTTCCAAGGAACTCACGAGCAACTTCCCAGCAGATCAGCCATCCTAGGATTGCTCTAGCCCAAATTCGCTTAACTTTGGAGTTCTTACGGAACCCGAAGCCAGTGAGTTCCCAAAAGGCCTCGTGCTAGGTAAAGATGGGAATATACATATAAGGCTTACAGGATCCTCTCCCTTGGGCGATGTGGGATGCTACAGTGTATCGTGTTACCCACGTGTATACCCGAACCAACCCGTTATCTTAACATGTGCTTATTGGGTTACTTAATAACGACCCGATTCGTTATCGTGTCAACCCAAACACCTGTTAATTTCGTGTCGTGTCGTGTCGTATCGAGTTATCGAGTCGTATCAGGAATTGTTAGGCCTACACTCGGGTAGTAATATATGAGTACAAGATTTGAAAGATGCATGACAAATGACACGCCCCAACCCCGATATCCCCAAATATCAGAGTAGGCATGTGTTAACTGACACCCGAGGGTGACGAAGCCATTTTATTTCTGAACACAATAACCCCCTGTTTTGAAAGCATATATATACTACTACGTAATAAGTTTCCGAAAACTCTACTATGCCATAAAAAAAACCTCCATAAAATCTATATGTAAACCTAAGGCATCAAAATTGTACCATCACCGCCCGAAGGCAAAACCATAAATCTCAGTAAAACCATACTCTCTAGGGGTACCATATTCGCCCAAAGGCAGTACCTGTCCATCACCCGAAGGTGAAGCTGTACGAGAGTTACGCCAGTGAAGAAACTTGGTAAGTCCCATGTCACATCCTAGACTCGGCTTCGCTGTAGCACGATATTGTCCACTTTGGGCCTCGGCCACGCCCTCACGGTTTTGTTTCTAGGAACTCACACGAGAATTTTCCAGTGGGTCACCCATCTTAGGATTGCTCTCGCCCGAACTCACTTAACTTCAGAGTTCATCCATCTTGGGATTGCTCTCGCTCGAACTCGCTTAACTTCGAAGTTCCGATGAACTCAAAAGCCAGTGAGCTCCCATAAGGTCTCGTGCTATAGGGAAGGGAGCATGTACAAGGCACATCACCCCATCTCCGTTGGTCGATGTGGGATGTTACAATCTACCCTTCTTAGGGGCCTGACGTCCTCATCGGCACACTCGCACCACACGGCAACGTGGCTCTAATACCATTCTGTCACATCCCAAACTCAACTTTGCCGTAGCACGATATTGTCCGCTTTGGACCCTGGCCACGCCCTCATGGTTTTTTTTTTTTGGAAACTCACATGAGAACTTCCCAGTGGGTCACCCATCCTAGGATTGCTCTCGCCCGAACTCGCTTAACTTTGGAGTTTCGATGAACTCTGAAACTAGTGAGCTCCCAAAAGACCTCGTGTTATAGGGAGTAGAGCATGTACATATAAGGCACATCACCCCTTCTCCGTTAGTCGATGTGGGATGTTACATCCCATCACTCGAAAGTGAAGTTGTACGACTCTGAGTTACACCGAAGAAGAAACTCTATAACATCTCACACCGACACTAGCAGTGGCTAATGAAGCTATCTGACACTGCTTTCAGCAGTGAAGCTGGGGGTATAACATATATCTCACTCCTCTTCGTCACCATGTCCTATGGCCATAGACATCAAATACTCATGTTGTGTGGATGTGCTATATGATAACCCACTAGATATATATATATATATAGATATATATATATATAATATCCCAAAACATAACTCAACTCTATGCCAAAGTATCAATATCTTAAGGTTCAAATACTCAAAACCTCGTACAATAATTCACAAAACTATATCATCGTAAATCCACTAAAATTTGTATATATAAATAGATAGTTAAAAACCCTTAATATAATGTAGAACTAAAATATCCAAATTATTCACAAAACCATTTAATTAACTAATGAAGTATCCCAATAATAAAAGTATGCACTTCAATAAAAAATATTTCAAAACATATGCAAATTTAAAATAAGTTATGCATGCAACCTTAAGATTTACAAAAATATAATTTTATAAGGGATCCACTCACATATTATCCTAGCATATTCCCCACTAGGTGCCTTAATCCATATATGTACCATTATATTTGCCCCAGCCTCGTCGAAAGATTCTGCTAGAACTAACGGTTTCTGCCGCAATCGCCATTAACCTTAATAATAACCGCCTTCGTCAGAACAGAATTTGAAATTGATCACAATGGTTTGATTCCTCCTTAATTTCACGGTAAAAATGACCAAAGAGGTCATCAGATTTCTTAGGCTTGAGCACAGACACACATCGGGGTTTAAAACCCTCGAATCTTGATCAATTTCTAACATGCAGAGCACGTGAAGGTTACCTGATGTTCACCGGAAATAAAATCGAGTTCATGGAACCTCAACTCGATGGAACTAGTCGGAGTTCATCGCCGGCAATCTGGAGAATACGATCAGAAAGAGTGTAGAGATTAGAACTTCCCATTTCTAACCAAATTTCAACTCACAAAGATTGGAAAGGTTACCTGAGATTGATTTGAGTAAGATTTTACTTAGTTTGGAAATCAAAATCATTGAGTTCCAACTCGAACTCATCGAAGACTTCACCGAGAATGAAGGCTCGAGTTGAACACCTTCCAGACCTTGATCCTCACATGCAACAGGATATTATGATCGCCAGCTTTCATATAATACGGATTTGGGAACCTAGATTTGAGATTTGAATAGAAAACGAAAGAGTTATAGATGTGGTGTACGGTAGTCTCGAGAGAGTTCACAGAAAAATGTTAGAGAGAGAGAGAGAACTCACGGTGCAAGAAGCAGAGGAAAGAAAAGATTGGGCCGGGTCTTTGGGCTGGTGATGGCATAACTCAAAACTTTGGGCTGAAATACCATAGCCCCAATCCAATGGCAAAGTTGTAAATTACGCCAAAATTTGGGAATGAGTTATTACAACAAAGCATTGATGCAGTTGATCACTGCAATTCTATCTCCTGCTGCAATTTCCTGTGCAATTGGCAGTACTAGCTCCAAAGATTTATTGCCAAGAATCCTATTGGTAACCTCTATCTATCCATCAGTTTGGAGATGTGCGCTAGTACTTCAATTCGAAGTGGCCCCAAACATTATCCACAAGGTAATATCTAGAAATAGCTCAAGAACTTGGTGTCTTGACCGGAAGTGATGGACTAAGGTACTCCATGCAATCGAACAACCTCCCTAGAAAAACAGTTTGGCTATGTTTGATGCATCAGCGGTCTTTTTGCGTGCAATGAAATGAGCCATTTAGGAGAACTTGTCAACCACAATAAAAACCGAATCCACTCCTATTTGTTTTACGGGTAGTCCAAGAAAAAATCCATAGCAAGGTCCTGCCATAAGTCGTTGGGAACATGCAACGGCATGTAAAAGCCAGTGTTTTGGACTTGCCCTTTAGAAACCTAACAAGCATAACATTTCCACATAATCGCGCCAACATCCTACTTCAACTTTAGCCAAAAATATCTTTCCTCCAAACTTGCTATTGTTTTATCACAATCGAGATGACCGCTTAATCCAGCATCATGCAAATCTCGAGTAAGCTTATCCTGTAAGAAAAAGGTTGAGAATAAATCACAACTTTGAACATAGGAAGTATAAATCACACGCACACAATATAATCACAAATTCAAACATAAGAATCACAACTTCAAAACGATTGAAAATAAATATAATACGTTTGTGAGAGCATGAGAGTTGGAGAGATGTCAAAAGACATGGGGAGTGTGAGAGATACGGAAAGAGCCGAGTTTGAAGCGGGGGAATTTTGAAGAGAGTGAGAGACCTTTAATTTATTGAAAGTTGCTATAAATGGATAGCTCTCGACCTCGGAAAGAACATATGCCTTTGATCGGCGAACTATTTTGTTGGGCAAGGGTTTTAATTTTTAACACTTGTCTAACTTATGGTTTGTATGATGAACCATTTTGTCGGGTAAGGGTTTCAGAAAGAAAAAAAATGCCACTAAGTGAAAATTTTGGTGGAAAATAAAGTTTACCCGACGAAAATCTAAGCATTTCGTCGGGTAAACCCATAATTTAGAGGGAAATTCGATTTTTTTCGAAAAATTTCAAGAGAAAATTTGAGCCTTACCAGACAAAATTTGTATTTGACCCGACGAATTTTATCAACATTGCACTATGAAATATATGATTTTCGTCATGTAAAACTTAAAATTTTAAAAATTCCCAAACTCCGAAAAGAAAATTGTAATAGTTAAAAGATCATCGAATTTAATGTTTAAGTGTATTCAATATAGGTATCAACTTTCAATTAGCATCTATGGAAAAATCACCCAAAACAAATGTGGTACTGTCGTTAAATCATGTTTCTAAGTTTGTAACCGTCCAACCTTTTGTCCCGACCTGTTAGAGTAAATATGTTTCTATTTAAAATATATTTATATTTTGGTTTATTACAAGCATTAAATATAAAACGTAAATTGTTTTTAAAGATGAGATTCCAAGATAAAGTTTGTCCGTTGTGATTTATACGGTTTGGTCTCGTCCGTTTTTTAATCTTCCCTTTAGTTTCCTACGGTTTTGCATCCTCATAATAATTCTCTTGATTTCTAACCATTAAGCACCCCAACGTTTATTGTCTTATATATATATATATATATATATATATATATATATATATATATATAGAGAGAGAGAGAGAGAGAGAGAGAGAGAGAGAGAGAGAGAGAGAGAGAGATAAATTGATATAGAAGTAATGCAATTTGCAAAAAGTAAATAAGGAAAAATTATAAGTTTTACATAGATTGATAGCAACATATTGAAAGGGTGCAAGTTTGAAGGTTCTTCTATCATGCAAGGAAAAACCTTATTAGAAGAAGGTTCTAGGCTGTTTTATTCTGGGGATGACGTGGTATTTGTGAACTGCTTGCACACTTTGGGCAGAGCCTCAAAACGTCTTAAAGAGAGCAACTTAGTCTGCAACTCATCCCAAGAATCATTCATCACTCAAGGCTTTTACATTTTTCGGGTAATTTCATTCCTTTCTTTTGCAGTTTACAACAATTTTAAGACGCATTCAATCTACCATGCATTATAAGGAAAACTCTGCTTCTCAGGCAAATCTTGTTGAAGAGCAATTGATTGCAATGATATCAGAAATCAACCAAGTTGACAAATTCGAAAGGTGGTGGGTAGACACTGGCGTTTCTCGCCATGTTTGCTATGATCGTTCCCTTTTCAAGACCTATTCTATGGCTGAGGGAAGGAAGGTGTTGTTGGGTGATTCGCACTCAACTTATGTTGCTGGTACTAGAGAGGTGAAGTTGAGGTTCACTTCTGCAAAAACCATGATACTAAAAGATATGATGTATGCTCCAGCGATAAGGAAGAATTTGGTCTCAGGCTTTCTTCTCAACAAGGCTGGATTCACTCAAACCATTGGAGTAGATACATATACTCTTACTAATAAAATGGGGTTTTTGTGGGAAAGGGATATGCTACTGATGGAATGTTTAAATTGAATGTTGATGCTAATAAAATGTCTACTTTTACTCACATGTTGTCTTCGTTTAATACTTGGCGTGCTAGACTTTGTCATGTTAACAAACGCTTAAGAACATGAGTAACTTAGGCTTTTTACCCAACTTATCTTTGAATGATTTTGAAAAATGTGAATATTGTAGTCAAGCTAAAATCACTAGAACTTTACATAAATCTGTCAATAGAGAATCTAAACCACTTGACTTAATTCATTTTGATATATGCGAATGTGATAGAGTGTTAACTAGAAATGGAAAACTTATTTTATTACCTTTATTGATTATTGTTCGAATTACTATTTTGTCTATCTTATGAAAAATAAAAGTGAAGCTATTGACATGTTCAAAACTTTCTTGACTGAAGTTGAAAATCAATTTAATTGTAAGATTAAAAGATTTCGTAGTGATAGAGGACAAGAATATGAATCCACTGAATTTGTTAATTTGTTTAAGTCTCGTGGAATTATTCATGAAACTACTGCTCCTTATTCTCCTGGAATGAATGGTAAAGTAGAAAGAAAAAATCAAACACTTTGTAAATTGATTGCTACTACTTTACTTAGTTCTGGAGCTGCTTCTTATTGTGGGGTGAAATTGTGTTGACTGTATGTTATTTGTTAAATAGAATCCCTAACTCAAAAACGAATATTTCTCCTTATGAAATTTGGAAAAATAAGAAACCAAATGTGTTGTATTTCAAAACTTGGGGTTGTTTAGCTTATGTTCGTAAACCTAATCCAAAAAGATCGAAATTGGCTAGTAGAGCGTATAAATGTGTTTTTATTGGTTATGCATGTAATAGCAAAGCATATAGATTTTATGATTTAAAAAACCATGTCATAATTGAGTCACTTGATGCTGATTTTTATGAGAATAAATTTTAATCTTCGAAATAGTGGGGTTTTAATTCTTCTAAAATTGATGAACCTACTATTGTAGAACATAGTGAATCTGCATTCGAACCTAGGAATAGTAAAAGAGCTCGAATAACTAAAGATTTTGGGCCTGATTTTCATGTATATAACTTACAAGAATATCCTAATACAATTCAAGAAGCTTTAACTTCTTTAGATGCAGATTTGTGGCAAGAAGCTATAAATGATGAAATTGATTCCCTGGAGTCAAATCAAACTTAGCACTTGGTGGATCTTCCACCTAGTTGCAAAATAATAGGTTGCAAATGGATTCTTATAAGAAAATTAAAACGTGACGGTTCAATTGAAATTTTTTAAGCCTGACTTGTTGCCAAAGGCTATAGACAAAGAGAAAATATTGATTTCTTTGATACCTATTCACCAGTGACTAGAATAACATCTATTCGTGTGTTGTTTGCTTTAGCTTCTATTCATGATCTTGTTGTGCACCAAATGGATGTTAAAACAGCTTTCTTAAATGGTAAATTAGAGGAAGAAATATATATGGATCAACCAGAGGGTTTTATTATTCCAAGACAAGAAAATAAAGTTTGCAAGTTAGATAAGTCACTTTATGGATTGAAACAAGCTCCTAAACAATGGCATGCAAAATTTGATAGTTTGGTTACTTCAAATGGTTTTAAAATAAATAAAAGTGACAAATGCATCTATTATAAGTCTGAAAATAATTTGTGCACTATAGTATGCCTATATGTGGATGATTTGCTTATTTTTTGTTCGAATATTCATGCTGTGAATAATGTCAAATCTTTGTTATGTGCTAATTTTGATATGAAAGACTTGGGTGAAGCTAGTGTAATACTTGGTTTCAAAATAACTAGGTCTGAACATGGATTTTCTTTAGATCAATCTCACTACATAGAAAAAATGTTAAGAAACTATAATTATTTCGATTGTAAACCCCCATGTACTCTTTATGATCCTAGTGTAAAACTGTTCAAGAACACTGGTGACAGTGTTAAATAATCTGAGTATGCGAGTATTATTGGTAGCCTTCGTTATGCTACTGATGGCACTAGGCTTGATATATCTTATGTTGTAGGAGTTTTATGCAGGTTTACTAGCAAACCCAGTTTGGAGCATTAGCATGCTGTAAAAAGGCTTATGAGATACCTTAAAAGGACAATGAATTTTAAATTACACTATGAGAAGTTTCCCGCTGTACTAGAATGTTACAGCGATGCTGATTGGAATACCCTTTCAGATGACTCTAAAGCTACTAGTGGATATATTTTTAGTATTGGTGGTGGGGTTGTATCATGGAAGTCGAAGAAACAGACTATCTTGGCTCAGTCTATTATGGAGTCAGATCTAATAACACTAGATACGGCAAGCGAAGAAGCAGGATGGTTGAGAAACCTATTGTCATATACCTTTTTTATGGGAGAAACCAATTCTAGCAGTTTTAATCCATTGTGATAGCACAACAGCAATAGCAAAAGTGAAAAACCATTATTATAACGGGAAAATGCAACAAATACGTCATAAGCATAGCACTGTAAGAGATTATCTCTCTAATGGAGCTATAAGAGTGGATCATATACGGTCTCAAGAAAATTTGGCTGATCATTTGACGAAAGGACTAGCACGAGAAAAGGTTTGCAAAACCTCGAAGGGATGGGACTAAAGCCCATAGAAAATTGAGTCATTTGTGATAGCAACCCAACCTATAAATTAGAGATCCCAAGAAATAGGTTTAAAGGGTAATAAAAAGTCACAAGTGATATGAGTGAAGTCTTGCTAATTTTAATTTGGAATAATATTCCATGTCTGTCCCTAAGAAACATGACATCCTGAAGTGATTTTAGGTTGAGATTTTTTTTCTTAGACCTTATTAAGAGAGATTTTTTTTTTTCTCTTAATAAGGTCTAAGAAACATGACATCATGAAGTGAGGCCGTTTCTTATGAAATATTGGGCAAGTTTCTAGAGCGTTCACTATATTGGGATACAAGCACATGGCCGTAATGTGCTGGCTTTGTAAACTTCACCTTAATAAAGTTATGTATGTGGTGTTGTCAGAGATAGAGTTCAAAACTATAAGTTACTCTAGTATAATCTGGATAACTAACACTATGTATAGGTTCAAGTTGGGAAACACCTTTACTTATGCATAGCTTTATAATATGTTGCTTGATTTACAGTTTTTAAACAAAAATAAGTGGGAGATTGTTAGAGTAAATATATTTTTATTTAAAATATATTTATATTTTATCTTATTACAAACATTAAATATAAAACGTAAACTGTTATTAAAGATGGGATTCCAAGATCAAGTCTATACACATAACTTTGTCCGTTGTGATTCGTACGGTTTGGTCTCATCCGTTTTTTAATCTTCCCCTTAATTTCCTACGGTTTTGCATCCTCATAATAATTCTCTTGATTTCTGACCATTAAGCACCCCCGACGTTTACATACATACATACATACATACATACAAACATACATACATACACACACATATATATATATATATACAAATTGTTTAAGGGGAGGGATCCCCATTTTTCTAAAAAAATAGGGACACGCTCCCCACCGTTGGATTTAACTTTAATAAAATTGTGTGATTAGATTGTGTGGCCTATGTTTTAATCTCAACCACACAATTTTATTAGAGCCAATCTAACGGTGGGGAGCGTGTCCCCATTTTTTTGAAAAAATGGAGATCCCTCACCTTAAGCAATCTGTATATATATATATATATATAGAGAGAGAGAGAGAGAGAGAGAGAGAGAGAGAGAGAGAGAGAGAGAGAGAGAGAGAGAGAGAGAGAGAGAGAGAGAGAGATTGATATGGAAGTAATGCGATTTGCAAGAAGTAAATAAGGAAAAATTAGAAGTTTTACATAGATTGATAGCAAAATATTGAAAAGGTGCAAGTTTGAAGGGTCTTCTATTGTACAAGGAAGAACTTTATCAGAAGAAGGTTCTGGGCTGTTTTATCCTGCGACGACGTAGTATTTGTGAACTACTTGCACACTTTGGGCAAAGCCGCAAAACGTCTTAAAGATAACGACTTAGTCCGCTACTCATCCCAAGAATCATTCATCACTCAAAGCTTGTACATTTTCCAGGTAATTTCATTCCTTTCTATTGCAGTTTACAACACGACCCCTACTCCAAATACTACAGATTTACTGCCGACTTCTATCCCAAATGCAGAAATTTTTATAGACATAAAGTCGATTTTTATTCAGTATGCCCAGTTTCCATATTTTTGGTGCTAAATTGAGTCGGGTTGCTATATTCAATTTTTTATTTTTGGGTTTAACAAAAACGAACCGTATCAGAACAGTATGGAATGGTACTTGTACGGTTTCAAATGCCCACCCCTACTAATATTAATTCTTTTTCTCCTTAGTTCTGGAGAACAACTTATGTGACATATGTCACCATCACCATGGCGCCCCGACATATGTACAAAAACTTACACATGTCATAATTTTATTGACACAGAACTTTGAGCACTGTACCCATGATATATAAGTCATTCTTATATTTTCCCTCGTTTAAATTAAATCATAATTTTCCTTTCAAATAGTGCTATTTTTCCATATTAAACGAGATAAGCTTAAATAATAAAGAAGAATAAACACATTTCATCATTCTTTCTTCACATATATGAAACACAACAACAGCCATGATTTTGTTTCATTGATGGAATGAAGGAACACGATAAGACGAAGATAGGAACTGAGAATGCATGTCTAATGAATCACAGCTCTACAAATTCAACCGAACAGCAGGCAAGATCTTCCCCCAAACGCTAATCTAAATGCAATAACAACAAAATTCCAACTCACATTTCTCACCAAAAAAAAAGAAAAAAAGAAGAAGAAATTAGGGTCAAATATATATATACATGCATCCATGAGAACCAAATCCTAGAGGGAAAGAAGGAAAAAGTGCCAAAGTAGAAAAGACTAGACCTTACATTAATATGTTGCAGGTTCCAGATATAATTGTTATAAAATGCACTTGTTACTTCATTTCCGCACACTGCTATAATTGTTATAAAATGCACTTGTTACTTCATTTCCGCACACTGCAACATTGACATTGGATAATGGAGATCAAAGAGAAACCACAACCACAAGTGAACACTCAAAGATAAACAACTCGCCACTCTAAGGAATCCATTGAATAGATAAGAGTTTATGGATAGAAAGAAAAACACTCTTCAATAAACGAAGTTTAAAAGTAATTGTTAATTTCTGAATCATTCTTTTCCGTGTAAAACTTTATTAGCCTATATAGATTAAAACACATGTAAGTTACTAACCTGGAGACGCCATGGACGAGAGCTTGGTGCGCAAAGAGTCTTCTACGTTGTACTGATCCTTAGCAATCAAACCGTATGGGGAGTTTGTGAATATTGCGTGTATCAGCAAACGCAGGGACCTTTACTTATATAGACATGTTAACCTAATAGGCTTAGCCCATCATTGAGACCTAATAGGTAACTGAATATGTCTATATCTCCTTAACCAATCAGGATTAGGAACCCCTTTAGCAAGAATAACAACTTAATATTACATTCCTTTTGCAACCGGTGAAGTCTAAGTTAATTCCCTAATCCTAACTTGATCCTCAAGTAACTTACAATGATTGTGAGACCACAAAATCTTGTGAGAATCGGATTTTACTCCAACATTCTCCCACTTGGTCGAAACAAGCATTGTACGAAACTTAACTTAAGAGAAACCAAATTAGCATTACTTTAATGGCCATGGGAATCACTTAAATTCAACGTTCCTTATAGCTTCTGTCAATTAGCATAATCACATAGAACTAACAAGTCTATTGGACAAGGGTAACGTCCATAGTCTTCATAATCACATATGTGAGCATGGTTAATCACATGAAACATCAATAAGTGAGAAAATCGAAATATAAATATCAGACTTGATGTCATACATTGATATTTTAATTTCTAAGGTCCTTCTTGATCAGACCATATAAGTCTGCTTAATGCTTCAAATGAAGCCCTCCAAAACTTTAAAAAAAGAATGAAGAATAATGACTGAAACTTCATGTCCAAAAAACCCAGTCAATGCTAGCATGATGACTGGTGTAACTGTATCAGAATACCTCAGTTTTCTACCTTTAATGAAAACAGTTTCTGAAAACATTCTTCATATCATATTGTAAATGCTTGTGACTTTAAAGCATCAACTTAACCTTTTACTTGATAACTGCATTCAAACAGATATATAAAACAATCAACAAGTTCATAATAAAATAACTAAAAATGCTTCAAACTTTATAATCCAAACTCACGAACCAACCAAAACTAATAATCTTAGTAACTTATTTCCAGAATCAATGCAAGAGAACTAACTAAAACATGAATCTCCCACTAATTCAGTGCATCAAAATCGAAAACTAAGCCCATATTTTTCACATGCACATGGAACGCTGCATTAGGAAGAGCTTTATTGAGTGGATCCGCCAACATTGACTTAGTATCAATGTAATCAATTTTAACTTGCTGCTTCTTGACTTCCTTGCGAATCATCTTATACTTGAGATCCAGATGTCTAGTTCCATTAGACCTTTTGTTGTTCCGAGCATGGAAAACAGCAGCTTTGTTATCGCACCATAACTGAATAGGCCTAGCAATCGATTCGACCACATTCATGCTAGATATGAAGTTCTTTAACCACACAGCTTGTGAAGTGGCTTCATAGCAAGCTACATATTCAGCATGCATTGTAGACGTTGCAACTTCCCCTTGTTTTACACTTTTCCAAGACACTGCGCCTCCAGCGAGCATGAAAACATAGCTAGAAGTCGATTTGAGAGAATCTGCACACCCAGCAAAATCCGAATCTGAGTAGCCAACCAACTCAAGATTATTGGTCATTCTGTAGCAAAGTTTATAAGTCTTAGTCCTTTTCAAATACCTCATGACTCTCTTTGCAGCCATCCAATGAGTAAAACCTGGATTAGATTGATATCTAGATAAAACGCCAATTGCTTGAGCGATGTCGGGTCTAGTGCACACTTGTGCGTACATGAGGCTACCAATAAGAGAAGCATAAGGTCTTCCAGCCATCTCTGCCCTTTCGGTTTCAGTTTGAGGACATTGAGATTTACTTAGCTTGTCTGCCTTTGCCATGGGAATGTCACAACCATTGCAATCCTGCATTTCGAACCTTTTCAAAACTCGTTCAACGTAAGCCTTTTGAGATAAGCCAAGTATTTTATTCTTTCTATCTCTGGTAATTTCTATCCCCAAGACATAAGATGCCTCTCCCATGTCTTTCATCTCAAATCTATTAGACAAGAAAAGCTTTGTCTCATGGAGTAGGGTAAGATTTGTGCTAGCTAACAGAATGTCATCTACATAAAGGACCAAGATTACGAAATTCCTCCCACTGAATTTTAGATATATGCACTCATCGGATGGGTTCTCAATGAAACCATAATCTTGTATAACTTGATCAAACTTCAAATACCATTGTCTTGAGGCTTGTTTCAAACCATAAATGGATTTCTTGAGCTTACAAACCAAATTCTCTCTCCCTTCTTGAATGAACCCTTCCGGTTGCTTCATGAAAATTTCTTCATCCAAACCACCATTCAAGAATGCAGTTTTTACATCCATTTGGTGTAGAAACAAGTCGAAGTGAGCTACAAGTGCCATTATGACCCTAAATGAATCTTTGGTAGAAACCGGAGAAAATGTCTCATTGTAGTCAATTCCTTCCTTTTGAGCGAACCCCTTGGCTACTAATCTAGCCTTATATCGCTCTATGTCTCCCTGAGGATCTCTTTTGGTTTTGAATACCCACTTACATCCTATAGCCTTGCACCCCTTTGGTAGTTGTACTAACTCCCAAACTTCATTCTTACTCATAGATTCAAGCTCGGACTTCATGGCTTTCAACCACTCTTCATTTTGAGAACTAGTCATAGCCTCCTTGAATGTAATTGGATCATCAAACTCTCCCAGATTAAACTCAGATTCGTGAAGATAACAAATAAAATCATCTGATATTGCATGCCTTCTAATTCTTTGGGATTTTCTTAAAATGACTTGGTTTTGGTCATCGGCATTATTAGCAGGGACTAAGGGCTCACTCACTTGGATTGGCACATCATGGTGATCATGTGCAATTTCTTGTTGCTCTCTTTCCACGTGAGCATTAGGAAGTGGACTTTCTTCACTTGCTGCCATGATGGGGTTAACCACAACATCTTCTTGTACAACAGTTCCTTGTTCATTATTTACTTCTGTTTCCTCTTCAAAACTGAAACTTTCAATCTCTAAATCACCAACCGACTCTTCTATAAATTTAGCTCTCCCGGTTTCAATAATTCTGGTGGTGTGATTTGGACAATAAAACCGATAACCTTTGCTCCTTTCGGGATACCCAATGAAGAAACAACTAACAGTTCTTGGGTCTAACTTTTTCTCCAATGGATTATAAGCTCTTGCTTCTGCCTTGCAACCCCAAACTTTTAGATGAAATACACTCGGTTTCTTCTTGTACCATAATTCATATGGAGTGCTTGGAACAGATTTGCTAGGAGCTCTATTTAAGATGTAGTTCGCTGTCCTTATAGCCTCACCCCATAAAAACATTGGCAACTTTGTATAGCACATCATACTCCTCACCATATCTTTAAGAGTTCTATTTCGTCTTTCCGAAACTCCATTCTGTTCAGGTGTTCCAGGATTAGTGTACTGTGCTACAATGCCATTCTTTTCCAAAAACTGTGCAAAAAGTCCAGGACGACGACCAGCTTCATCATACTTGCCATAGTACTCCCCGCCTCGATCGGATCTAACAACTTTGATCTTTAAGTCCAACTTGTTTTCCACTTCAGCTTTATATATTTTAAAAGCTTCAAACGCAGCAGATTTTTCAGCCAAAAGATATATGTAGCCATACCTTGAATAGTCATCAATGAAGGTGATGAAATATTTAAAACCATCATGTGTTGGTGTAGGAAACGGACCGCAAATGTCGGTGTGAATAAGTTCCAACAGATTTTGGCTTCTAATTGCACCCTTCTTTTTGGCGTTAACCATTTTTCCTTTTATACATTCAACACAAACATCCATGTCATGATAATCAAGTGGCGGCAAAATTTCAGTTTTTGTTAAAGTTTGCATTCGTTCCTTTGATATATGTCCTAACCGTTTGTGCCATAACTTGGATGAAGTTTCATTGGTTGAGATCCTTCTTTTAATTCCCACGGTATTCATGGAGACAAAGGGAACCTTGCAATTTAGCTTAAACAAACCATCAACAAACAAACCACTTCCAACAGATTTCAACTTATGATAAAAATCGAAACCATCTTCATTAAAATTCGGAAAAATTTTATTCTTGACAAGTTTGCCAACGGAAACCAAATTCCTCCTCATGGAAGGTACATAAATAACATCTTCTAAATCTAAAATAAAACCAGAATCCAAAACAAGTCGAACTACTCCAATGAACCCCACCGGTACTCTTTCTCCATTTCCTACGAACACGCTGACTTCATCCTTGTTTGGCACCCTCTTGCTTATGAACCCCTGCAAGGTATTTGTAATATGCACAGAAGCACCACTATCAAGCCACCAAGTATCAGAAGGAACATCAACCAAACTAGTTTCAAAGCAAACAAACACAATGTTCTTACCTTTAGCCTTTTGCTTCTCCAACCAACGCCTATACTTTGGGCAATCCTTCTTCAAATGCCCAGCAAATTTCTTACAGAAAAAACACTTCAAACCATTTGGCTTGGTTGCTGCCTTGAAGTTGTTAGACCCTTTAGGTTTGTACGAGGAGTGTTTGGAAATTTCTTTGACTGAATTTTTAGCATGGGTGTGGACTAGATTAGCAACCTTGCTTTTCTCTTGTCTTATGTTCTGCTCTTCGTGAACACAAATAGCTATAAGCTCATTTAGATCCCACTTTTCCTTTTGAGCATTGTAGGTGCTCTTCAATTGGGAGTACTCTGAAGGCAAAGAGTTGAGAGCCACATGAACCAAGAATGGATCACTAATTGCAACATCCAAAGCATTCAACTTAGCAGCAATATCAATCAGCCCCAATATATGCTCCCTCACACTTCCATCGACAAACTTGGTTGCCATTAATGAGTTCATAAGGTTTCCGGTTTCAGCCTTGTCGGATTCCTTGAACTTAGCTTCAATTGATAGCAAAAATTCCTTAGCACTATCCGTATCAGCAATACCACCTCTCACAGTGTCAGACATTGCCCTTTTCATAATGAGAATTGCCATCCTATTTGCCTTATGCCACTTCTCATACTTGTTTTTAACCTTAGTCGAGTCGTCCTCTTCAGGAACATCTGGTTCTTCCTCTCTCAAAGCAACATCTAAGTCCATGAGACCTAGAACAATCTCTATGTCTTGTTTCCACTTTTTATAGTTGGTCCCAGTTAAAGCTTGGATCGAATTGAAATTCAAAGAAGCATTGACAGCTGAAGATTAAACAAACAATACATACTTAATCCCCATAAACTTCAAAACATAATTAACTTACACCTACGGGCAAGAAAGTTAATATGTATGTGGCACTAAAATATATAGTTATAAGAATTACTTTCATGAAAAATTTTCCACACTTACGAGCAAGAAGAAAACCTTCCACAAATTCTTACAGTATATATTCCATACCATGCTATTGTCTAATTGAACCAATTAAAATAATCCACACTTACGAGCAAGAAGATTATTGTAATCGTTATAATTAAAACAACACAATTTGATCAATAGGACTTTGGATTTAGAGACCACTCAAATCAATTAAGCCGCTACGGCTTGCTTAATTGATATCAAACAAGCGACACCTAAAAACTTGATCAGATATTACTTTATGCATGTCAGATTATTAATCTTTATATCAGACATGTCTTACTAGAATCTGGAATCAATCCACCATGCAAATATATGTCCAGTTTCAATGTTTTCCTTATATTGGCAATCTGGAAATTAGCACGGCATCCATGCACAACAAAATAATATTGTAAATCCTTTATCCAATTTTCATGCCAAAAAATTGAAAACATAGCAGCCATCATGCGTAATTATTTGAAGGCAAAACTGAATCAGAAAACTGAAAACTATAACATGATGAACGACAGAGAAAAGAACTTTACCGAGTTTTCTAATTTTAATTTTCTTCTAAGGTCTTAATCATACAAGCTATGCTCTGATACCACATGTAAAACTTTATTAGCCTATATAGATTAAAACACATGTAAGTTACTAACCTGGAGACGCCATGGACGAGAGCTTGGTGCGCAAAGAGTCTTCTACGTTGTACTGATCCTTAGCAATCAAACCGTATGGGGAGTTTGTGAATATTGCGTGTATCAGCAAACGCAAGGACCTTTACTTATATAGACATGTTAACCTAATAGGCTTAGCCCATCATTGAGACCTAATAGGTAACTGAATATGTCTATATCTCCTTAACCAATCAGGATTAGGAACCCCTTTAGCAAGAATAACAACTTAATATTACATTCCTTTTGCAACCGGTGAAGTCTAAGTTAATTCCCTAATCCTAACTTGATCCTCAAGTAACTTACAATGATTGTGAGACCACAAAATCTTGTGAGAATCGGATTTTACTCCAACATTCCGTACATGAGTAGGGTTTTTAAATAGTCTAGGCATGGAACAACCTTCCATGAATAGGTTAACTATCCTTATTAAAGTTCATACATGAACAATGACTTAAAACTATGCATGAACTTAACTTAATACTAATCATGACTTGAATGAAAATATGAACCATCTTTGAATTAAATATGATGATAGCAATAATTAGACGAGTCTAAATTCGGTGTCATACGCTTCCGCTGCTTGATAACTTGTCCCCGAGTTTTGTTTAGTCTTCCTCGATCTTTCAAATGTCCAACTAAGATTTTCCACTTCATCCAATTTAACACCAATAAATTTGTTTAGTCTTCCAAATATTGCTAGTTTTGCCGTATTAAAAGAGATCAACTTAAGCTTAATTAACAAAGAAGAATTATTAGACACATTTCATCATTCTTTTTCTTCAGTTATATGAAACACGACAATAACCATGATTTTCTTTCATTGTTGGAATGCTTAACAAGAAGGAACGATAAGACGACGACAGGAACTGAGAATGTCTAACGAATAACAGCTCTACAAATTCAACCGAACGGCAAGCAAGATCTTCCCCAAACCCTAATCTAAATGCAATAACAACAAAATTCCTACTCACATTTCTCACAAAAAGAGAAGAAACTAGGGTCCAATATATCCATCCATGAGATGAGAATTCTAGAGGGAAAGAAAAAAATGTGGCAAAGCAGAAAGGACTAGGCCATACATTAACATGTTGCAGGTTCCAAGTAGAACCGTTATATAATACACGTAGTTACTTCATTTCCGCAAACTGCAACGTCAAAAATGGTTGAACTTGAGCATTGACAGAAAAAGTTGTAGACCAAACATAAACATTTACAGTCTCCACCGAGAAATATGCTAAGGCTTGAAAACACCATGAACCCATCATATTTTCAAGAGCTCAAGGAAAAGATGCGGATGATCTTTGATTTCTTCCCCAAGACTTGGGCAGATTGTTGTGAAGTCATTCAAAGTTACGACACAGGTTTTTGTATAACGCCACAAACATATTTTAGTTTTATCTAATTCCAAAACCCTAAGAGCCATATTTTGTACATTGTTTGGCACACATTAAGAACATAGATGATTTTCTCTACCAGTGGTTTTAGTTTCATGATCCAATGGTACTGCTTAGGGATTCTTTCAATGAATTTCTGTTTGTTAAAGGAAGCTGCTCTATTTTGGTCACCAGAGCAAGTCAACAAGCTATTACGTAGAGGGAGAAAAGGTGTGGTTGTGCATTTAATTAGGTGAAGATATGGCTACTAAACACTAGTTACGTTAAAATGAAATTATAAATTGCCTCACCTCCAACGGGCGGGTAACAAATCACCTTACGAAATCAGAAAATGATTTTTTTAATTTAAAAATCAGGAAATTCAATACAGTACTAATAACTGCAACTAGGAGTGAGATTTAATAGGCACAAGACTATCAGTCATATTTCAATCTTTTGTTAACTGATTCCTTAGTAGAGATTGATGAGCTTCCACTTGATCCCGCGCCATCAAAATGCTTAGTTGTTCGCTTCATATGGATGGCACTCTCTGCATTTGCTGATTCGGGGAGAGCACAATGAGGGTCTTCCATAGGCTCATAAAGAGAAATGCCGTTGTTGGAGTTGTTGTGGTCTTCTGCTTTCACCAAGCGCACCCCACACTTCTTCAGCTTCATGCATTTGTTGGTTTCTGGCCCCGAACAAAAGGTCTTGAATGAAAACTCAATTTGATGGAAACCTCCTTTCCAATAATTCCTAGGATCATAGCCTTTAAAAGAAAGATAGAGTAACCAAAGGTGATCTGACTGAATTTGGCCGGCTTTATGATAATAAACCCCTTTCACAAGCAAAGACGTTTTGCGACTCCTCAATCCGGTTACTGTCGAAAGACATTTAATTCCACATGCATGGCTTTCTAAAGAATCAATTTCAAGGGCAGCTGGGTTTTCTCGTGGTGCAAAAACAACACATAAAGCAAACCCCATCAACTTGCTTCTAGTTGGATGTACATCATTAGGCAGCGTCACAACTACTGAATCTCCCACTCTTTGAATATTGAACCACTCTGGCATTTCACTTCCAGGACTTACAATATTGAAACTGTGAACGACGAAAGGAGGGGTTCCCTGTAGCATAGGAACAATTATATCAGGAAAAACAACTTTTAGAAAGATAAATGGAGAGCGAGCAAGGGAGCAAGCGAGCTAGACAGTACCTGAAGGAATTGCTGTAACATCAAAAATATCATGTTATTCCTCGCTTCATTGCCAACCAATCTGTAGCAATTAACTGCTCTGAAAAAAAACCACCTTAATCTACTTATATTTGGTGGATGCGGCAGCACTTTTAAACAAGTATAATCATCAGTTGTTACAGTTAATTCTTCATTTGATGGGAGGTCTGGTAATTCTTGAAGACTTTTGCAACTGTCCAAGTTCAAAAACTTGAGACTATCAAGCCACCTAATGCTTGCAGGAAGGCTAACGAAGTCATTACCCCGAAGAACCAAGTCCTCTAAAGAGGGCAAACAACCAATATCATCTGGGATTGCTCCTTCACAAAGATTGCAGTCACTTAGATCTAATTTACTCAAAGAATACAAATAATCTAAAGAAGTCAACACAAAACCCATGGGTTCAGGGTTTTTTGTTTGAAATAAGCCAAAATGGAGGAACGAATGCCTTGATTTAAGCAGTGGCCCTTTACATCCACGTAGAGATAGTACTTTGAGACTCTTCATAAGAAAGAGAGATGACGGTCGCTCTCTTATTGCAGTTCCACTCAAATCAAGCTCCTCCAAACACTCAATTTTCTCCCAGTTTTCCGGAATTGTCTCAAGTTTTGAGCATCCAGATACGTTGAGATTTTTAAGAGACTTCAGACTACAAATGGCAGTAGGAAGACATAACAGACTTTTACAATCTTTGAGATCCAACGAAATAAGCCCAATTAGATGATCAATCGAAGAAGGTACATCCTCAATAGCGGTCTCATCTAAAGAAAGAGTTGATAACTTTTTCATGTTTCCCACAAATTCAGGAACCCTTTTGAGTTTTGAGCAGCCAGAAAGAACAAGAACTTCAAGAGATTCCATTTCTAGAGCACTTGGAAGACTCTTAATACCATTACAGTTTCTAAAATTCAAAATTTTAAGCCTTTTAAGAACTGCAATGGATGGGTGAATCTCAACTAAATTCGTACAAGATTCAAGCACCAGCCTCTCAAGATTCTGAATACCTGTAAAATCTGGAGTCGCGGTCAAGTTTTGAGAGTGACTAAGATCGATATATTTCAAGCAGGACATGTTCTGTAGAAAATATAAAAAGATCACACAGTCATTAGCTGGCAAGATATAAATAAACAAAAAACATGAAATGTATAACGTCTTTTATTCAATTCTCTAACCTTCATTCCACTCCAAAGCCGATCAATTTTGCTATGATGCAAACTAAGTTCAGAAAGTTTGTCCGGTTGAAAATTTTGAGGGAGAGATTCTGAAGGATACCAACTCCAGTCGATAAATCTCAAGGCGTTGGAAAGATATTTGGGGCCAACAGAAAGGCTCAAATTATGAAGTTGGAGAAACTTTAGATAACATATCTTAGAAAAGCTTTCAGGATTCCACTGAGCCTGTTCTAATTCAGGCAAGCGTAAGGCAATGCCTTCGATTGCTTCTGTTCCCTAATAAACAAGAAGAAAGGGAATGTTAATTTCATAAGCAAGTTTTATACATATTCAAATTAATTTGGCTGCCATACAGAACGGATATTTGTCTTACTTACCGTATCCTTCATGAATATGTGAAAGATTTCATTATGAAGCCACAACCTACTACGTCGACCAGGCTCTTGATACGATTCTTGTCGAACAATTTCCCATCCCATTTCTTGTGTCAAATCATGCATCATCACATACCCATCCAAAATACTTAAAAGAGATTTCTCAGTGAGAACATCTATCACAATACGAGCACAAAAACCACAATTTTCTAGTATTTCAATTACTCGTTCCTTGTCATTCCCAGTATGAAAACATGCAACATCAAGAAAAACTTTCTTCTCCATCTCATCAAGGCCATCATAGCTTATTTTCAGAGTTTCAAAAATTACTGCGTTAGGAGCTTTCTTTACTTTATCCAATGCACTATTCCAAGCATCTTGGCCTCTTTTATACAAAGAAGATCCCAAAATCTTAAGTGCTAATGGATGGCCACCAGCATAATCTACAAAACACTTCGATAGTTCCACATAACCATCATCTGGCTGATCTGTTTTGAAGGCTTTCAAACTAAAGAGATGAAGAGCTTGATCGTCATCTAGTCCCAAAACCTCATATCTTTCATCTATACCATGCTCGATTAACAAACGCTCATTTCTTGTTGTAACAATGATTCTGCTTCCCGGACCAAACCAATCCGTCTTTCCCGCCAATATTTCTAGTTGGTTTAGTTCATCAACATCATCAAGAATGAGAAGAACCTTTTTGCTAGATAAAAGGTTCTTTGTCATTGCACTTCCACTATAAACATCCCAAACTTGTGTAGTTTTTTCCTTCAAAATCAGGGAAAGAAGTTGATCTTGTAGATGAGCTAAACCAGATTTCGAAGAACGCTCTCTGATATTAGCAAGAAAGCTACTAACTTGAAACTCATGGGAAATTCTCTCATAAACTAGTCTAGCAAGGGTTGTCTTACCCATCCCACCCATCCCCCATATCCCTATAAAGCGAACATCATTTGCACGAACAAATAAAAGCATATCTATATATTTCAATCTAAAATCAATTCCGACTAAGTTCTCTGTTGAACCTGAGAGTGTGTATGTAGGATGCACCTTTTTCCATATGGCTTCGACTACCTCTTTAATAAGCTCTGTTTCATACCTACAAGAAATTCAAGTAGAAATATAAAAAAATTAATCACCAAAGAAGGTAAAAGGAACACAACATCCGAGAACATATTGTTCATGTTAACTTTGCTTACCGATCGTTTGAAGTCCACCCTGCGAGATTACTCACTTTCGTTAAAGCAGCTCTCCACCGATCCAGCTTCCATATGCGTATGTCAGTAATGTCTCTTTCATGCTTTGCGAAAGCTTCAGCAAAAGTCCCCCTTTGATGTCGTACGTCAGAGGGATCAACATTGTAAAATATTGGCAGAATTGTCCCCCTCTGTTCCATGAAATCAAAAATCATTGCAAGTTCATCTAAGCACCAAGTTGAAGAGGCATAGTTTGGCGAAAGAACAACAATAGCAAACTGAGATTCTTCGATTGCACTACGAAGCTCAGGAGAGATAAATGTCCCTCTTTCAAGTGCTTGGTCGTCCTTGAAAGTTTTGATTGCACGCCACTCTAATTTGTCATAGAGATGGTCTGTGAAACCCTTGCGGGTGTCTTCACCCCTGAAACTTAAAAACACATCATATTTCCATCTGCGAGCTGCAGGAGCAGATGCGGAGGCGCTTCCGTCGAGCAGCTCCCTTCCAAACCGGGACCAGTCCCTCCTCTCCCTTCTTTCCTCCTCCAAGAAATTCATTGCTGAGTTACTGACAACTTCTTTTTCGTTTTTCTTTAAACGAAGAAACACCAAAACAACCAACAAAAATGGAAGGTAGAGAGAGGCCAGCTTCGTGTAAGAGACGAGGAAATTTCCAGTTGGTATAGGTGTGTTAGGTGAAACTGAAATAGGAGAGAAAGAGGCCCTTTTGACTTTTGTTAGTCAGATTGGACAGATTCAATGCTCCAAAGCACATCCCATGCTATCAATTATCGTTTCTTCTTTAATTTATTTATTTTTGTTGGATAGTTGACTTCATTTGGTTGAACAGATTCATTGTTATCAATGAACAAAATCTGTGTACTCTTTAGCCCTTAATTTGTTGATTAAAATGCAATAGGTTTGCTGAGATTCCGAGATGGTCATCAGGGAAAGAACGATTCACTCCATAGGATGATAACATACGAAGTTACAAGAACAAAAGATTCCAAATAGATACAGAGACATATCCCTTCTTTTAATCTTTTCTGGAGTGCTTCCTTCCTTGTCGAAGCTACCACTTCTACTCGATCCTGCCGCATTCCTGGATTCTTATGTTCACTTACCAGAGGCAGTTTGTATGTTTGCTGATACGTCACAAATCACAATGTGGAATGTGCACAGCCTCACGAAGAGAATTGTTGTTGTTGGACAGGTTCATTGTTCTGTTGAGGTCTTCCACATCTTGCTCGTACACTGAACGGACTCCACATTTCTTCACCTTCAAACATTTCTTGTTTCCAACAGCACGTCTGGTTTTGAAACCAAACTTAATCTGACAGCTTTTCTCCTCCAAAAAATTATAGTGCTGCCTAGACAAAAGGACTAACAAAAGGTGATCTGATACAACCTGGTCTAGACGATTATAAAAAGACACACCCTCAAACTGAGAACCAGGAATTTTCCATTGACAACAAATTTCATTTGCATAAGTTTGCAAATAATCTACTTCACGAACAACAGCTGGATTTTCGTGAGGTACAAAGACAGCACACAAAGCAAACCCCATCCACTCGCTATTACCGGCATGCAAAGGTAGCTTTTCAGTTAGTGAGTGTCCAACACTTTGATTAGTGAACCACTCAGGGATTTCACTTCCAGGAATTATAATACTAAACCGGTCAACAAAATGAGGGATTTCCTGTACGATTCAAATTAACCACTCTATCACACAACTATGGAGGAAGATAAATAGAGAGAGAGAGAGAGAGAGAGAGAGAGAGTACCTGTAGGAATCGCTTTAGCATTGAATATATAATATTGTTTGAACCTTGATAACCAACTAGTCTCAAGCAATTGACAGAAGAGAAGACAAACCGGCGTAATCTGCACAGCTCTGGTGGACCTGGCAACATTTGTAAGGAAGTACAATTGTCCGTTTTTAAATATATTCTGCTGTTTAACGGAAGGTCTGGTAATTGTTGAAGCCTTTTGCAGTTGTTCAAGTTGAAAAAACTAAGCTTAGAAAGACAACCAATGCTTGTGGGAAGGCTAACAAAATTGTTTCCTCCAAGATTTAATTCTTTTAAAGAGGACAAACAGCCAATATCTTCGGGAAGGGCTCCTTCACAAATGTTGCAGTCACTTAGATCTAGTTTCTTTAAAGAACGGAAATCTTTTAAAGAAGCTAACACCAGATTCACTGGGCTAAGACTCTTCCGTGGGAATAAGCCAGAAGGGAGGAATGAGAACCGGGGCTGAGGTGGTGGACCATTACATCCATGAAAGGATGATAGGTCGAGATTTTTCATAGGACCGACCGAGGAAAGTGGCTCTCTTATAGAAATTCCCGTTAAATCAAGTTCTTCTAAACTATCAGTCAAACCTTTAAATGATAAAGGCAGTTCCTCAACAGCAGTCCCACCTAAATAAAGCTTTGATACATTTTTCATCTGTCCACCGAATTCCGGAATCTTCTTAACTTTTGAGCAGCCAGAAAGATCAAATACTTCAAGAGTTTCCATCTCTACTTCACTTGGGAGAATCTTAATACTTTTGCAGTTTCTAAAATTCAAAATTCTGAGACATTTGAGAGATGCGATGGATGGATGAATCTCAACTAAATTTGTGCAGCCTTCAAGAACTAGACTCTCAAGATTTTGAAGACCTGTGAAATCTGGAGTCCTTGTCAAGTTCTGCGAGTAGCTAAGATCGATAGATTTCAACTTTCTGAAGTACTGCACAAAACATGAAAAAGGTAGAAAATCAGACCACCGTCCAAAAAGCCTTACAATGTATTCTAACCAAAAAGATAAAAAATTGCTGAATGAATACTATTCTATACATATATCTACCTTTATTCCATTCCAAAGGTAATCAATTTTGCTATGGGGCAAACTAAGTTCAGTCAGTTCATCCGGTTGAAAACCTGGCGGCAGAAATTTAGAGGGATACCAACTCCATTTGAGAAATCTCAAGGCATTAGGAAGATAATTGGGGCCAATAGAAAGTCTCAAATTATCAATGTCAAGCAACTTTAAATTACACATCTTAGAGAAGGCTTCAGGATTCCAGTGTGCCTCTTCAAATTCACGCAAGCGTAAGACAATGCCTTCAATTGCTTTTGTTCCCTAATAAACAGGAACGAAGGAAAAGTTTATTCCACAAGTCTCATAGTACTGTGTAACATTAAGGTTTTATACTGCTATCCAAACTTGATATTTACGAATAACTTCTTACCGTATTCTTTGTGAGCACATGAAATATGTCATCACGAAGCCACAAACGACTTCGTGCACCTGGCTCTTCAAAAGACTCATGGCGAACAATCTCCCATGCCATGTCTTGTATCAAATCGTGCATACAGACACTCTTGCCAGAAATAGTTAAGAGAGACTTCTCAACAAGAACATCTATCACAATACGAGTGCAAAATCCACAACTGTCTAGTACTTCAATTACTCGCTCCTTGTCAGACCACTTATGGAAACATGCAATATCAAGGAAAATTCTCTTCTCCATCTCATCTAGTCCATCATAACTTATTTTTAGCATTTCAAAAACTGTTCTATTAGGTGTTTGCTTCAGTTTGTTCAATGCACTACTCCATGCATCTGGATCTCTTTTATACAAAAAAGACCCCAAAGTTCTAAGAGCTAATGGAAGACCTCCAGCATACTTAACGAACTGCTTAGAGAGCTCCAAATATTTTTCCTGAGGCTCATCTTCTTTGAATGCTTTCCAATTAAAGAGCTGATAAGCTTCATCCTCGTCTAATTCTACAACTTCATATTGTTTCTCTATGCCATGTGCGACCAGCAAATGTCGATCTCTAGTGGTAACGATGATTCTGCTCCCTAAACCGAACCAGTATTTTTCTCCAACCAACTTTTCTAGTTGGTTTAAGTGATCTACATCATCAAGAATGAGAAGAACCTTTTTGTTACCCAAAAAACTCTTTGCCATAGTAATCCCGCTATAAACATCCCAAACTTGTACATCCTTCTCTTTCAAGATTTGTGAAAGCAGTTGCTTTTGTAGATGTACTAAACCATGTTTTGCATAAATTTCTCTGACGTTAGTAAGAAAGATGCTAACTTCAAAGTTATGAGAGAATTTTTCATAAGCAAGTCTAGCAAGGGTTGTCTTACCAATCCCTCCCATCCCCCATATCCCTATAAAGCAAACATGATTTTCCGCTATATCCAAAAGCAAACATATTTCCTTTAATCTAAATTCAATCCCGACTAACATCTCCGAAGAATCTAACAGTGTCAATGTAGGATGAACTTTGTTCCACACTACTTCCACAATTTCTTTGATAAGTTCTGTTTCGTACCTGTAATCCTTTGAAGTCCACCCTGCAAGATTAGCCACTTTTGTTAAAGCATCTCTCCACCCTTGCACCTTCTCTATCTCTTCCCTGAACTTCTCCTCATGTTTAACGAAGGCCTCAGCGAAACTCCCCTTTTGATGTCGGACATCCGAGGGATCAACATCGTAAAAAACTGGCAGGACGGTCTCACTCTCGTCCATGGACTGAAGAATCTTTGTCAGTTCAACCAAGCACCATGTGGAAGCAGCATAGTTTGGCGAAATAACAACAATCGCAAACCGTGATTGTTGAATTGCCATAAGAAGCTCAGGATGAATACTAGTTCCTCTTTGAAGTTCTGGGTCGTCCCTGAAAGTTTTGATTGCACGCCACTTCAATTTGTCGTAGAGATGGTCTGTAAAACCCTTGCGGGTGTCTTCACCCCTGAAACTCAAAAACACATCGTATTTCCATCGACGAGCTGACGGAGCAGATGCGGAGGCGCTTCCAACGGTCAACTCCTCCAAGCAGGTCATTAATGACGAGCAGTTTTTCACTTCTTTTTTCTTTTCTCAATCTCTAAACCAATCAAGAAGGAAAAATGAGAGAAGACGAGATAAATGGAGGTGAGAGTGAGATAATACGAGTTCCCGTGTTCTTGATAATCCTGACAAGTTGACAACTTACAGTTTTTTACGCGTTTATTTCAATGAATTTCCCTCTATCTTACCACCTAGGAATTACTTTATCTCTTCCTATCTATTCAGTTTTACACTGTTGCAGTTGCTTGCCACCAATTTATTTCTTTCTATATTGTAAGGGCATGTTCAAGGAAATGAGGTATAAATTAAGACAAAGTTCGACATTGACAACCTTAGTTGCCACCAATTTGAATTGGAATTTTGCATTGGCACTGGTATTGAAATTTTACACTGGCATTGGAATCTTGCATTGGCACTGACATTGGAATCTTGCACTTGCATCGATGGAATTTCGTATTGGAGTTGGCATCAGAAATTAGCATAACAGAGCTTGCATCCACATTTGGTGGCAAACTCATGTCATGTACCGCCATGAGTGGGGGTATTGGAAAATATTAGTCTTAAGGTTATTACATTGGAATTTCGCATTGGCACTGACATTAGAATCTTGCACTTGTATCGATGGAATTTCGTATTGGAGTTGGCATCATAAATTAGCATAACAGAGCTTGCATCCACATTTGGTGGCAAACTCATATCATGTACCGCCATGAGTGGGAGTATTGAAAAATATTAGTCTTAAGTTTATTTTAATGTTTGATTTTTTGGGCCTAACCATTTAGTATTAGAGTTTCGTTTCCAGACCTATTAAACAATCTCCAACTCTTGGGCTAAAACCTATTTTTAGCCCATAAAATTTAGGTTTTAGCTCAGAAACAGATTTTTTGCTCCAACCTTTTTGGGTTAAAAATTTAGCCCCACATCATTAAAGAATGAATTTAGGCTAATTTTTTTTCTTAAAGTAACTTTTTAAAAAGAAAAAAAATTATGTAGACTATCCTAATTTAATTTTATGAACATTTGAACCTAAAAATATTTAGATTCCGACAAATATTAAAAAATCACTAACCGACACCATAAAACTTGTGAAACACTATGAAAGAATATGAAACACAGAAAAGAATTTTTTTTTTTAATTACTTTAGCCGTTGGATTTAAATTTGGACCGTTAGATTTTTTATTTCACTGTTGGATTTCATCAAATTAGATCTTAACCGTTAGATTTCATCAACTTTATAAATATAAAATTAAAAAAAATATACATAGATGGTGGACCAGCCCCACTAACCCAAGGGAATCCTGGGCTAAATTTGGCCCGGAAATGAGTTTTGAGTTTCAACTCATATTTGCCCCAAGGGTTGGAGCAAGTTGGGGTAAATTTAGAACTTAACATATGAGTTTTACTCCAAGCGTTGAAGTAGGTCTTAGGGTTATGCCAACTTTCTATATATATGACACCTTGTAACTCTATAGAAGAATAAATTAGTCATAATGTAGTCTCTTTGGGTTATGTCGCCGTCTCAGCATCTTGTTTATTTATTATATTTTTATTATTTTGTAGTTTTGTTCGTCGCACACTCTAATATTCAACTTATTCATGATCAGTTTTGAGTTTGACTAATAATGTCATTAACTCTGGATTTTGCAAGGTGAGACATATTCGTCATTAGTTTTGAGTTTGTTTTTTTTTTTCCTTCTTCTCCTATAACTTCAACATAATGGGATTCTATTGCTAGTGCCAAAACTCGGATGGAGTTTAGGCACGAGGTTCAACATGCATTTGCCTCGAGTTTTGTTTTTGGTTTTAGTGCCACAAGATGGCAAGAGAGAGAGAGAGATAATAGGCGTGCCACTGCTGGAGGCTGCCAAAAGACAGTGTTTGTGTTTGAGTATGTGCGAAGGTTGCATGTTAATATGACTTCCAAACCAAAATATTGTGCATTGAGTAGGGGACGCTGGTTCTGTTAAGTTCTTTTTGTGCCTCGAGCAAACGATGACTTAATATTCAGGGTAGCTTCGTGTATGTTTGCCTATAAGTAAATAAAATCGAAATAGAAACTTAAACGAAAACAGAATGTAATTATTTTATGATGGAGTCAAGTTACAAATGTTCACAAAAGTAAAATCTAGGCCGATGGGCCGAGCTACATAACTTGAAATGTAAAGTAATTGGAAATGTAATCAGTAAAACTTCAGCAAAACTCAAGTCACGAAAGGCAAAATAATGCTAGAATAGCCCACCGAGATCCCTAGTGTTAGATTGGACTTAGTGCAAAACACGCACCTCAAGGAAATCAGAGTGGTTGGAATTGCACATCAAACGAATCATACCACAAAGTGGCAAAGTGGTAAAATTTTAAGATCTTATGGATTGTATGCAGTGTTTGCTTCAAAAGAAGACTTTGAGGTTGTAGTTGAAGAGCTAAAAGAGTTTTGCTGAAGAGCAATTAGGTTTGTGTTAAAAAGAAATTGGGTTGATTGAAGAATCATTCAAGGTATTGTGTAATCGTAGAGATTGAATTTGACGAAGGTCCTCAACTTGAAGGTCCCTGGTTCTATTTATAGGCAATGGAGAAGGAGCAACCTCGATCATATCTCTAGGTTGAAACATGGGTAGATTGTTCATTTGGTGCTAACAGTGACTGTAATTCCTAGTAGGTGGTTTCCAACTGTGTCTTGAGGCAGTTAGACGATCGCAGTAATGACCTCAGCATGTCAGACGACGCGTACGTATGCATTTAAGTGGACAAGATATTCCAGTCTTTGGTCGTTTGCCTCGCAAACATGCTTCTGAGGGATTTTTGTCCAATGCCTCGGAGAAGCTGGAGCGAAATGAAATGGTCATCTGAACCTAGTTTGGATTTAGAAATTGGTGGACCGAAGTTCTGTAACTTTTGTGTAAATAAAAATAAATAAAGCACAAAGCAGGCTTTATTTTTATTTATAACCCAAACATGTATTATATTATGTACGGTTAATAATGTATGACTGGTTTTCTGTAGTGTGTGAGATAGTTATCTTCTTTTATTTTTCATTGATAACAATGAATCTGTTCAACCAAAAGAAGTAACTTTCCCCCAAAAAAAAAAATATGGCTGCATGTGCAGCGTTGAATCTGTTTAATCTGACTGACGAAAGTCTTCTCTCCTATTTCAGTTTCACCTAACACACCAAAGACAAAGTGGAACTTCCCTTGTTCTATTAACTCCTGCATTTATCTCTCTTCTTTTGTTGATTGGTTTGGATTTTTTTGTTTAAAAACAAAAAAAAAAAAAAAAGTGGAAAACTGCTTGTAGTAATGAACTTCTTGGAGGAGGAGAAGATGGAGGAAAGGGATTGGTTCCCTTTTCAAAGGAGGATAAATGTTCCTTCAGTTCGTCAATGGAAATATGATGTGTTTCTGAGTTTCAGGGGTGAAGACACCCGCAAGGGTTTCACAGACCATCTCTATGATAAATTACAGTGGCGTGCAATAAAAACTTTCAAGGACGACCAAGGACTTGAAAGAGGGACCATTTATCGTTGTTCTTTCGCCAAACTATGCCTCTTCAACTTGGTGCTTAGATGAACTTGCAAAGATTTTCCAATGCATGGCAAAGAGGGAGACAATTCTGCCAATCTTTCACAATGTCGATCCCTCTGACGTAGGACATCAAAGGGGGACTTTTGCTGAAGCTTTCGCAAAGCATGAAAAAGACATTATTAACATACGCTAATGGAAGCTAGATCGGTGGAGAGCTGCTTTAACGGAAGTGAGTAATCTCGCAGGGTGAACTTCAAACGATAGGTAAGCAAAGTTACCATGAGCAATATATTCTTAGACGTCGTGTTCCTTGAACCTCCTTTGGTGACTATTTTTTTTACTTGAATTTCTTGTAGGTATGAAACAGAGCTTATTAAAGAGGTTGTCGAAGTCGTATGGAAAAAGGTGCATCCTACATACACACTCTCAAGTTCAACAGAGAACATAGTCGGAATTGATTCTAGATTGAAATATTTAGACATGCTTTTATCTCTCCATGCACATGATGTTCGCTTTATATGGATATGGGGGATGGGCGGGATGGGTAAGACAACCCTTGCTAGACTGGTTTATGAGAGAATTTCCCATGAGTTTCAAGTTAGCAGCTTTCTTGCCAATATTAGAGAGCATTCCTCGAAATTTGGTTTATCTCATCTACAAAGTTTTGATTGGTTTATCTCATCTACGAAGTTTTGAAGGAGAAAACTACACGAGTCTGGGATGTTTATAGTGGAAGTGCTATGACAAAGAAACTTTTATCTAATAAAAAGGTTCTTCTCATTCTTGATGATGTTGACCAATTAACCCAACTGGAACTATTGGCTGGAAAGATAGATTGGTTTGGTCAGGGAAGCAGAATCATCGTTACAACAAGAGATGAGCGTTTGCTAATTGAGCATGTATTCATGAAGAATACGGTAAGTACAAGAAATACCAACCAGGGATAGCACCGTAGTTCATTTCAACATATATATAAAACTTACTTATGAAATTAACCTTCCAATTTCTTCTTGTTTATTAGGGAACAGAAGCAATTGAAGGCATTGTCTTACGCTTACCTGAATTAGAACAAGCTCAGTGGAATCCTGAAAGCTTCTCTAAGATAAGTAATCTAAAGTTTCTCCAACTTCATAATTTGAACCTTTCTGCTGGCCCTAAATATCTTTCCAATGCATTCGGAGTGCTTGATTGGAGTTGGTATCCTTCAAAATCCCTCCCACCAACTTTTCAACCGAACGAACTTTCTGAACTTAGTTTGCATCACGGCAAAATTGATCGACTTTGGAGTGGAATAAAGGTAAGAGACTTGATAAAGGCCATTACACACTCTTTTGTTTATTTGTGTTTTCAAGCTAATGATTATGTCACCTTTTATGTTTTGTACAGTACATGTCCTGCTTGAAACATATCGATCTTAGTTACTCTCAAAACTTGACCGCGACCCCAGATTTTACAGGTGTTCAAATCTTGAGAGGCTGGTGCTTGAATCCTGTACGAATTTAGTTGAGATTCACTTATCCATTACAGTTCTTAAAAGGCTTAAAAGTTTTGAATTTTAGAAACTGTAATGGTATTAGGGGTCTTCCCGGTGCGCTAGAAATGGAATCTCTCGAAGTTCTTTTTATTTCCGGCTGCTCAAAACTGAAATGGGTTCCTGGATTTGTGGGAAACATGAAAAAAGTTATCAATGCTTTCTTTAGATGGGACTGCTATTCAGGAAATACCTTCTTCAATTGATCATCTGATGGGGCTTATTTCGTTGGATCTCAAAGATTGTAAAAGTCTGTTATGTCTTCCTACTGCCATCTGTAGTCTGAAGTCTCTTAAAAATCTCAACGTGTCTGGATGCTCAAAACTTGAGACAATTCTGGAAAATTTGGAGGAAATTGAGTGTTTGGAGGAGCTTGACTTGAGTGGAACTGCAATAAGAGAGGCACCATCATCTCTCTTTCGTATGAAGAATCTCAAAGTACTATCTCTACGTGGATGTAAAGGGGCCCCGCCTACATCATGGAATTTGTTCCTTCGTTTAGGCTTATTTTCGTGAAAGAGCCATGACCCTATGGGTTTGGTGCTGACTACTTTAGATTATTTGTATTGTTTGAGCAAATTAGATCTAAGCAATGACTAAAATATTGATAATATCGGCGAAATATCGCCGATATTATCGTTTTTTAAGAGAGATCGATGTTTTCTCACGTATCCCCCTAATTGTCGTCAAAATATCGCGATATTATCGATAATAATATCGCGATATATTCGATATTATCGAAACAATTGCGTGGCTCCGTCATCGGAAAGGCAGCCGAGGCTGCGCCGTCGCAGCTACCCAGATCTCTCTCTGCAACCCAAGATCTGCGCCTCAACGACGCCGATTCAGCCGCTGTTGTCGAAGTCGCGGCGAAAGAGCTCACGGAACGGATCGCAGTTGTAGATCTGGAACCCGTGGTCTATCCCCACGGCGAAGCAGGCGTGGTCTTGGTTGAAGCAGACGTGGAACAAAGACGGAGGCGAGTGCGGCGCCAGCGGGGCAGGCTCCGGGGGGAGGAGGAGAATGGGTGGATGTTGTGGAGGTTGAGGTTGGGGTTTGGGGGCGATTGGGGGTCGTGGTGGTCGTTGCTGGAGTCAACGACAAAGGTGCGGTTGTCGTCGGTGGGATCGGTGAAGAAGGCGGAGGCGGAGTTGGGGTTAGGCCAGGAGGGAGGCGAGAAGGCGAACAGGGTGGCCATTGGAGGAGGAGGCTCTATGTTTGTGCAAACTGCAAACCCAGAAAAGTGAAAAGATGAAGAAGAAGATGGAGCGGAGAGATAAAAGAGAAGTTCAAAAAGATGAAGAAGATGTAGAAGAAGAAAAGTCTGAAAAGATGAAAAGATGTGAACGGGCAGCAGGGAACTTGGGAAAGTAAAAAAGTATCTGAAAAGATGCTTAGTTTGGCGTGGTGAAGTGCACCAGCCTCTGCCTTATCACAAAATAAAGGGATAAACAATAATTACACACTATCCCTTAATAAATAAATTATATAAATTATTTAGATAATATTTTATTATTATTTTTTTTTTAAAAAAACAACACCATATTACACTCTTGCATTATATTATTTTATTATTTTTCTTTTTATGATCAGAATAAGATAATCTTATATTATACTCTTATGTTTGCCAGCTCGCTATATAATCAACTTAAATCAGTTAAATCCATCATGCAATGCATTTCCTTTCAATTTTTTGTGATAAACTAATAGATAATTGACTAAATAAACATCCTGCAAAGTTTCAATAAAAATTTTCAAGTTTTTCTTACAATTTCCGTGGTTTCCATATTATTTTTATCGATATCGATAATATCCCGATATTTCCATCGATATTTTATATCTTGGATCTAAGTGATTGCAGTCTTTGTGATGGAGCAATCCCAGATGATATTGGCTGCTTGTCCTCTTTAGAAGACTTACGATTTTGTTAGCCTTCCTACAAGTATTCGATGGCTTAATAATCTCAAGTTTTTAAACTTGGAGAGTTGCAAAAGGCTTAGACAATTGCCAGACCTCCCATCAAATGAAGAGTTAACTGTAACAGTTGATGATTGCACTAGCTTAAAAGTGTTGCCACATCCACCAAATATAAGAATGTTGGAACCTAGCAATAACATGCCTTCTCATCTCAAGTCTACAAGCAATCATACCCTATCATGTCTTCTCAAGTCTACAAGCAATCATACCCTAGCATGTCTTCTCATCTCAAGTCTATAAGCAATCATGATTACAAGTCACCATCTCTTTGATTTAAGGCACTTAACTTGTTTGAACATCACCCTAAATTAAGGAAACCCCTAGGTTTAACCCATGGTTGCTTGTAACAATTTGTTTCTCTTGCATATATATATATATATATATATATATATATATATATATATATTGCCTTGTACATTCAGATTTATTCATGAAATATAAAACACTTTGAAACCAAATTCTACTTGGTATCAGAGCAGTGTCATCCTTGACCTGTCACTGCCCATGTTGCTTCCGCTTAGTGTTCATTTAAATTCCTGTAATGACTGAGGAAAGCTCGGTCAATCTTGAGGGAGAAAACTCTCAAGTTTCTCCCTCAAATTTTTTGGATGCTGAAGTCAATACCAATCAGCATCTATGTTCGATGCTGTTGAATAAGCTTAACTACCTCCCTTGGTCTAGGGCAATCTCACTTGTTCTAGGAGGGAGGGGAAAGTTAGGGTTCAGTAATGGAAGTGTTGAAACTCCAGATTCTCCCTCTCAGGCCTATGAAGCATGGCTGTGCAAGGATCAACTTGTCATGTCCTTGTTACTCAACACTACGGAGAAACATGTCGCTGAGATATTCAGCTACTATGAATCTTCACAAGATTTGTGGAAATTTGTGAAGGATATGTATGGGAATCAGAATAATTATGTCAAGGTGTTTTAGTTGAAACGAGATATTGCTTGCCTCCAGCAAGAAAAGAAGTCATTTGTCCAACATCTTGGCAGTTTGAAGACTATATGGAATAAGCTTGATACCTTCCTTACACCACGTATCATACTACACTTCTTAAAAGAGCTAAGGAGGATAAGATCTACCAACTGCTCGCAAGCCTCAACTCAGAATATGAGGATCTTAGGAGTCACATATTAATGAGCATGGAGCTACCATCATTCAAGACTGTTTGTGCCATGGTACAATGTGAAGAAGCAAGAAGAAGGGTGATGAATTTGGAGCCTAATCTCAAGCTATCTGAAGCTTGAAGGTATGTTGCGAACCATAGGAACCATGATACCAAAATGTACAAAGGAAAGAATCCACATTTAAAGTGTAAGTATTGCAATGCTTCTGGTCACATAAAAGAGAGGTGTTGGGAGTTACACCCCGAACTCAAGCCTAGGTTCAAAGACAATAGGATGATGGCCCCACGATCCCCATCAATGACTTATCTCAAAGCTCAGCATGTTGCTAATCACGCTACCAGCTCACCCACTCATGGCCTGATGGATTTCATAACTAATCTTGTTACTCTTATCAACGAGTTTGCAGCTTACTTGCAAACCAAGAATCAGGGAGAAGCTCCACACAAACGTCAAAGGGTGAAGGAAACAAACAAACTGCACTTCTTGGACAGTTTGTAGGATTTCTTGCCGATCATGATCATGTTTCATGAGATGCAGTCCCAGGTATCTTCAAAGCATTCTCAACTGCACTACAAACTAGTTTTAATTGTGATTGTTGGATAATTGACTCGGGTGCCTCTAATCACATGACAAATAAAGCCTCAAACTTACATGAGTTTCAAGTCTTGCCAAAACCATCTCATGTGTCAGTTGCAAATGGAAAAAATGTCTTAGTCATGGGAAGAGGAAAACTAGGTTTAGTCTCAAATACCATAAAGTCTACTGCCTTATACGTACCCTCTTTTCCATTTCAGTTGATGTCCGTAGGACAACTCACTAACACTCTAAATTGCCTAACTGTTTTCTCACCCACAAATGTAATTTTTCAGGATGCTCTCACCAAGAGAATGATTGGTGAAGGATTCTATCAAAATGGTCTCTACTATTTTTGCAAGAAGCCTCTTTTGTCAAAAACTTTTCAAGTTCAACCAAGTTCTTCCAAGGACCAACAACTTTGGCACCAAAGGCTAGCCCATCCATCCGAAGTTGTTTTGTCAAAACTATTCCCAAAGTTTTGCCATCCATTGATTAAGTGTGATACTTGTCATTTTTCAAAGTTTGCTAGGTTACCTTTTGGAACCTCAATGTCTAAGTCTAGCATACCTTTTGAACTTCTTCACACCGATGTATGGGGTCCTACTATTGAATCAATGGAAGGTTACAAATATTTTGTCATATTTGTGGATGATTGTACTCGTGTCACTTTTCTTTATCTCATGAAAGCCAAAAGTGAAGTTTCAATTATCTTTCAAGACTTTCATTCACTTGTCAAACCAATTTCACTCAACGATTAAAACACTAAGATCAGATAATGGCACTGAGTTTTTATCCAACACCATGGTTAAATACTTGAGCTCAAAAGGAATTGTACATCAAACTAGCTATGTGGGAACCCCACAGCAAAATGGGACTGCTGAACGGAATAACTGAGATCTACTTGAAAAAACTCGTGCATTGATGTTACACATGAACATTCCAAAGAGGTTTTGGTCCTATGCAATTTTGACAGTTACATACTTCATCAACCGACTCCCAAGTCGAATTCTAGGATTTAAATCTCCTTGTGAAACTTTAGAAAATAGGTCTATCACCCTGTCTCACTTAAAAGTATTTGGCTGCTCATGCTTTGTCCATGTACAGCCTCAACAACGTGACAAATTGGATACTAGGGCTGCAAAATGTGTGTTTGTAAGGTACTCATCTACATAAAAAGGGTACAAATGCTTCAATCCCCTCACTAACAAGTGTATTGTCTCCAGAGATGTTCTTTTTGAATAAGACACTCATTTCTTTCAACCATCAAGGCATGTTCCTGGTGAGGGGGAGTCTTTGCACAACTTGTTTCCGTTACCTATGTGCATTAAACAGGATGATATATTTCATCAAGACATGACACTCGACTTAGTGAGGGTCAAGTTGATGTTGAGCATGGCTCGAGTCCACATGTCTCCTCACAAGAAGATGTTGAGCATGGCTCTGAAGGTCAAGTTGATGATGTACAATTATCACAGACAACTCAAGGTGCACGAAGAAATCCTACTCCGACAAGAAAGCCCCCAGCGAGGCTATTGGACTATGTCACTTATGCCTCAAGGTACCCTATCTCTGATGCATTACATTACTCAAAGTATTCGACTTCTCATCGTGCATTTCTCACTGAAGTCTCTAAGATTGTTGAACCAAGTACATTCCAAGAAGTTACTTCCTTGCCACATTGGCAACTAGCTATGGCTGAAGAGCTAAATGCCTTGGAAGAAAACAATACCTGGAGCATTGTCAAGCTGCCTCTAGGAAAGAAGGCTGTTGGAAGCAGGTGGGTTTACAAAACCAAACTCAAGGCAGATGGTTTAATAGAAAGACATAAAGCTAGGCTTGTGGCTCGTGGCTTCATTCAGACATTCGGGGTTGATTACAAGGAAACCTTTGTCCCAGTGGCAAAAATGAATACTATTAGGGTATTACTCTCGATGGCAGTTAACTGTGGATGGTCTTTGTACCAAATGGATGTAAAAAATGCTTTTCTCCATGGAGAACTTCAAGAAGAAGTCTACATGCAACCCCCACTGGGTTACACTCAAATGGAAAAATGAATGGTTTGTAAGCTCCATAAGGCAATCTATGGACTCAAGCAATCTCCAAGAGCATGGTATGCCAAGCTTAGTTCTGTCTTAGAAAATGCAGGGTTCAAAAGAAGCAATGCTGATTCTTCGTTATTTATTCAAAGTGGTTTAAGTGGCAAACTTGTGGTTCTAATCTATGTTGATAATCTAATAATCACCGGTGACAATGAGAGTGAAATCAAAGCCTTGAAACACTCTTTACACCACCCATTTTCCATCAAATATCTTGGGAGATTAAAGTACTTTCTTGGCATTGAAGTGGCCACATCTCACAAAGGGTTGTTTCTCAGTCAAAGAAAGTATGTTGTTGATTTACTTACTGAGGCTAAGTTCACAGATTGCAAGCCTGCCATCACACCTGTTGACAACAAAATGAAGATTACTTCTACTGGAGAACAACTTCCCAGCATCAGCTACTACCAAAGATTGGTTGGTAAGCTCATTTACCTCACTATCACACGTCCAGACATCACCTATGTTGCCAGCTTAGTTAGCCAGTTTATGCATGCTCCCACGGTGCAACATTTTCACCTTGTTAAACATATTCTTTATTATCTCAAAGGTTCATTGGACAGAGGCATTCTTATGTCTAACAATCAGTCCACAAAAATCAGTGCTTACACCGATGTAGACTGGGCAGGTAGTACAATTGATAGAAAATCTACCACTGGATATTGCACGTTCGTTTGGGGAAACCTCGTGACATGGAAAAGTAAGAAGCAAACTGTTATAGCACGATCTAGTGCTGAAGCGGAGTATCGAGCAATGGCAGCCATAGCATGCAAACTGATTTGGCTTAAAAGCTTGGTTTCGGATTTAGGGTTCTCACATCCAGCCCCCATGTCTCTCATGTGTGATAACTAAGTTGCCATACACATTGCAGCTAACCCTATTTTTCATGAAAGAACCAAACACATTGAGGTGGATTGCCATTTCATCCGAGCTCAAGTTCAAACCTAGGTCATTCAGACCCAATTCACTCAAAGCCATGATCAATTGGCTGACTTATTCACTAAGGCTTTACCCTCTTCTCAATTACACAAGCTTTTGAGCAAGCTTGGCTCGACTACACTTCACGATCTAGCTTCAGGGAGAGTGTTGGAACCTAGCAGTAGCATGCCTTCTCATCTCACATCTACAAGCAATCATACCATAGCATGTCTTCTCATCTCAAGTCTATAAGCAATCATGATTACAAGTCACCATCTCCTTGATTTAAGGCACTTAACTTGTTTGAACATCACCCTAAATTAAGGAAAAGCTTGTCCCCCTTGTCCCCAGGTTTAACCGATGGTTACTTGTAATCATTTGTTTCTCTTGCATATATATATTGCCTTGTACATTCAAATTTATTCATGAAATATAAAACACTTTGAAACCAAATTCTGCAAAGAAGATTAAGGTGGTTTTTTTTCAGAGCCGTCAATTGCTACAGATTGGTTGGCAATCAAGCCAACAATAACATTATATTTTCAATGTTAAAGCGATTCATTCAGGTACTCTCTCTCTCTCTCTCTCTCTCTCTCTCTCTCTCTCTCTCTCTCTCTCTCTCTCTCTCTCTCTCTCTGTGTAAAAATCTGTTTTTGCTGATATAATTGTTTCTTGGGTTACAGGGAACCCCTCCTTTTGTCGTTCATAGTTTCAATATTGTAACTCCTGGAAGTGAAATTCCGAAGTGGTTCAATGATAGAACAGTGGGAGATTCAGTAGTTGTGGAGGTGCCTAAAGATGTACATCCAACTAGAAGCAAGTTGAAGAGGTATGCTTTATGTGCTGTTTTTGCACCTCAAGAAAACCCAACTGCCCCCGAACTTGATTGTTTAGGATGCGATGCTTGTGGAATTAAACGTTTTTCAAGAGTAGATCGATCGAAAACATCTTTGCTTGTGAAAGGGGTTTATTATAAAGCCGGCCATCTTCAATCAGATCACCTTTGGTTACTTTATCTTTCCTTTAAGGGCTATGATCCTAATAATTACTGGAAATGTGCTTTTCGTAAATTTGAGTTTTCATTCAAGACCTTTTGTTCGAGGGGAGAAACCAAAAAATGTTTGAAGCTGAAGAAGTGTGGGGTGCAGTTGGTGACTGAACAAGATGCACAAGACCTCAACGACCCCTACGAAAGTATTTCTCTTTACAAGCCTATCGACAACTCAGCAGATGTACAAAGTTCGATCAGCATGGAGAAAATAACTGAACATTTTGATGGGGCAGGGTCGAGTGAAAGCTCATCTATCCCTGCCACCGAATCACTCCAAAAAGGATTGAAATATGACTAACCGTCTTATGCCCAGTTAACCATTCAATTCCTTCAAACGGTACTTGAAAAGGTAAGAATGTAAACATTATAAGTATATATATATATATATATATATATATATATATATATATATATATATATATATATATATATATATGTACGTACTGATTGAGACATATAAAGATGAAACACAACAATGCAACTGAACCACGTACTGCAGTGTTAGCATGCAGTATTAATAACCCTAGTTTCTGTATAATGCATTCTGTCAGTAGACAATGAATGCATAAAACTTACTTGAAGGTGTAGCCATGGTGATAAAGACGTGATTAAGATCTTCCTTTCTCTTGGAAACGGAATGGATCTCCTTGCTGTCGATAGGACAAGCATTAGCATTAAGAGAACCATATATATACCCGAGAAAGGGGATCAAAACCCTAGTTATAAGGATGTAACTGCCCCTTCCTATCATGGATGCAGTTACTTTCAGTTTCCCATTTCCTTATAACCGTTCTCTGTATTGTTTTGTACAATATCTATAGTTTTCTCACCGTATATTATACATTGATCAACATGTATAAACTTCATTATATTATATCTCCTTATACAATATTATTTCATGTCTTCATTACATGTCTTGATTCATTTCTCACATACAAGTTCTAACAAAGAATACTTTTCTGTGGAAGAAATACTTTTCTTCCTTTTTATAAAACTATTTTCTTTCCATTTTCTTTTAGTTTTAGAATGAAACTGAAATTCTGAAACAAGTGAAAGATCAAATCATCTCCGTCCTTAAAATTGCGCAGCTCGGAAGAATGGCTCCTGCTGTTTTGGAATCTGATCAAACCAGTGTGCGTTGTGTTCGTAGGGCGAAACCATGAAAGAAGCTGTTGCTGGCCAAAGGTATCAGAATCTGGCTGTTGTCTGCTGACTAATTGACTGAGAACTATACATACACATATATGTATATCAGTATATGATTGATAATCATGATAATGATCATGATTAAAGAGTTTTAACCCCAAACTTCTTTGTTGAAATCAACTCACCTTGATTACGTTTACCAAACTGTATTTAATTTGGTTGCTAAGAAAAATGTAGCATGATTCGAAATGAGCTGTAACTGTTTGGCTTAATTGATTGTGAATTTTCTCTGTGAGTAATCTTCTTCAATTCAAACAAGCCCGCAGCAGGGAGAATTGAACTCAAAAATGCGTTTTGAGTTTAAAAAGCTTGACTCGAGTTGGATGCAAAATATGCCAGTAGTGTCTAAAAATCTTGTAGTCTGAGTAAATAAATTGACTAGAGACCCGACTGTAATTGTCTAGAAAACTTTGCAGATTACGGATAGACATCATCACTTGCACAAAAAACGAATCGTCCGAATACAAAATATGGGAAAGTAACACAACCTCTGCTTCTAGTAAAAACAGGCTTAATTAGTGAGGCCAGCCAGTTAGAGCCAACTTACACCTCGTGACATAAAAAATCAGCTAGTTGGATCTACTTCAAGGCATCGTAAAGATGAGCTTTGCTCTCCTACGCATGAAAGGACGACAAACAATTAGTTGATATTTAAGAGAAATACTAGTCTGCTTTAGGCAGTTATGTCTTGTAGTTGTATGTGACACGCTTAGCACCGACTTCACTTGTAATGTAGTAGAGTTTAGATTATTATTACACCCAGCTTGTTTCATGTCAAAATATCTCTACATGAGCTTGTGTATCATCATATATAAATGAACATTTGATAGTCTATGTTATATTGTCGAGATCTTGTGTTTATCATAACTTTACAATAATTGTTTCATACAGTACTTATTTTTCATACCATACGTAGTATGAATTTTGAAAACTATATGGGTTTTACATTGAGAGGTTAGTATTTTATGGAAGACAAAAGTTTTATTAAACCCCTTTTTTTTTAGGGAGCTTTAATAAAACACCTCTGACACTGTTTACTTTTAACGAAAAACCATTTTTTTACCTTTAACTGTCACTATTCATTATACCTTCAAAAAGGACTTTTCATTAAAACTGTCACTATTCAGAGACTTTTCGTTAGTTTTCCATTTTTTTTACCCACTCACAACTTTCTATTTTACGCCCCTCCAGGTTTTCTATGGCTGGATTTCTGTGGCAAGTGAGGGTTCTCTAGTGGTTTTGACATTCACACCAATCAATGTAGGAATTCTTATTCCTATAGTTTGTAGCATTATCCATTCTACCTAGGATGTGAATACTCTCACTTTTATTACACTTGCATTGCGCTCTGACATTACATACTCTATAATACGGGTTCATCCTCACTGCACGCACTCTCACTATTAGTTTTAATAGAAAACTTCATTTTAATCCTTGGCAAAGATTACTTTTTGATTAAAACCATGAGTAAGATCAAAATCTAATTTTAGTCCCTTGATACATTAATAACCTCATTTATTAATTATATTTTGATTTTTTTAATTATTTATCTTTTTCTTTTTTAATTTTTAATGTACTAATTTTATTTCATTATAATTTTTATTTTCATTTCATTCATTGTAATATATTTTTGTTGTGAACATTTAGATAAACTAATTTTTGTTATACAATATATTTCGATGTACTGTAACTTCTTCATTTAGGTATATTAAATTCATTATAATACATTTCAGTGCATACATTTAGGTATACACATTTTGGTACTAACATTTCGGTGCATACATTCAGTACACACATTTCGGTGCATACATTTAGGTACATACATTTCGGTACTAACATTTCGGTGCATACATTTCGGTACACACATTTAAGTACATTAATTTAATATTAATACATTTCAGTGCATATATTTAGGTACATACATTTCGGTGCATATATTTAGATACATACATTTCGGTGCATATATTTAGGTATATACATTTCGGTGCATATATTTAGGTACAGACATTTCGGTGCATACATTTCGGTATACACATTTAGGTACATTAATTTAATATTAATACATTTCGGTACTAACATTTAAATATATTAGTTCAATATAATATATTTCGGTACTAACATTTAGGTACATTAATTGAGTCTTTCAAGTTTGAAGAATGTTAAAAAAAAATTAATAAATTTAAAAACTCTTTTTTGGTCAAAAAATAAATTAAAATTTGTGTATTAATAAATTTAAATATTTAATGGGAGATATTAAATAAAATACACATTAATTATTTTGAATTAAGGACACATTAGGGACTAAAAATCAATATTCAATCTAACACCAGGTTTTTTTTTAAATTTTAATCTTCTTGAAGGATTAAAGTTCAAAAACCCCTAGTTTTAATTAGTATTAGAGTTCGGTTTTAAATATTTATTCATACTTTTTACACATAATCTACCATTTATGGCTTCATCAATTTTCATACGTCTATTAGCAGGCTTCAATTTTGGGTATCATCCTGGATATCCGGATCCAGGTGTTTACCACTTTGCTTCCAAAAATTGGCACAAGTTAGAATTCATGCATGCAACCAGAACCCAACAACTAAATTATAATTTAGTTAAAGACCTTAAAATCCGATTCAAGATCAAGTGTCCAACACCCTTGAATCAACCTTCAAGATCAAGCCTCAACGGCCCTTGGAGAAATCAAGACTTGATTCAAGATCAAGTGTCCAACACCCTTAAATCAACCTTCAAGACCAAGCCTCAACGGCCCCTGGAGAAATTGCAATCCTGATTCAAGATCAAGTGTCCATCACCCTTGAATCAAAACCAGTTCAAGATGAAGCCTGTGGAAAGTCAACAAGCACAACAAATGCACATGCCGATTCGTCCCAGCAAAGTTGAATAAATCCCAACCCAATCCAAGATCAAGCATTGACGGCCCTTGGATCGACGTCTACATTAAGGAAACTTCAAAACGCACCTTCTACACGTGACAAGCACATATATGCGGCGCGCCTTAAAGTGGGGGCATTTGTAGACATCGAAATTTCGGTAAATAAAATGTTGACCGATGGTCAAAGTTTTAACCCTCATGTATTACATAAATTTTACACGTAGCGTGTGATTCGACGGAAATAAAAAAAAATTCCAAGAAGTTGTCAAACAGGACACGTGTCAACACTTGGCAGAAACGACTTATTTCATCTGGGATATTATATTCAAAATTAAGCCTTGGAGAATTCTATAAATAGGAAGCCATTCCATTCATTTCATTCACCAATTCACAAATACATTTCTCTACTCCCAAATTGGAAGAGAATTCTCTTGAAGCTCGTTCTTCGTTCATCGTTCTTCGAGATCAAGCCCCAACGGCCCCTTGAAGAAACACTCATCCACCTTCGAGATCAAGCCCAACAGCCTTTGAAGAAACTTTGCCAAAACCTTTGAAGAATCAACAAGCACTTTGGTCACGTATCGATTCTTCATCCAAGATCAAGCCCCAACGGTCCTTGGATCAACACAACTGTTCTTCAAGATCAAGCCCAAAAGCCCTTGAAGATCCATTCATTGTTCATCCACCTTCAAGATCAAGCCCCAAAAGCCCTTGAAGATTCGTTCATCCGTTCTTCAAGATTAAGCCCCAACGACCCTTGGATCAACACAACTGTTCTTCAAGATCAAGCCCAAAAGCCCTTAAAGTTCCATTCATAGTTCATCCGTTCTTCAAGATCAAGCCCCGACGGCCCTTGAAGCAACCTTCATCCACCTTCCAAGATCAAGCCCCAACGGCCCTTGGATCCACACATCTGTTCTTCAAGAATCAAGCCCAAAAGCCCCTTGAAGTTCATCCATCGTTCATCGTTCATTGTTCTTCGTTCGTCGTTCATCCATCTTCAAGAACAAGCCCAAAAGCCCTTGAAGATCCATTCGTCATTCAACGTTCACCCAACTTCAAGATCAAGCCCCAACGGCCCCTGAAGATCCGTTCATCCAACTTCAAGATCAAGCCACCAACGGCCCTTGAAGAAACCTCACCCAACTTCAAGATCAACCCCAAAAGGCCCCTGAAGAAACGTTCATCAGCCAAACTTCAAGATCAAGCCTAACGGCCCTTGAAGAAACTTCCTCCTGTTCATCCAAGATCAAAGCCTCGACGGCCCTTGGATCAAGTTCTCAAATCAAAGTCTTACGGAGATCGAATCAGATGATCAAATAGAGATTGTAACCCAAAATCATCAAATACAGATATATTTTGTACACGTGGTTCTTGTTCTTGTTGTTTTTAGGCAGTTTTCGTGTTCACAAATTTGGCATGCCCAATGGGACAATCTCTACCTCTCATCTCTTTCTCCGTTCAAGAAATTCAAAGCACACCTCAAGCCAAAAGTCTTCAAACAAGGAATAAGTCATCGACGCTATCTCCATGGAAGAACGACTTGTTCAAATGAAGAAAATGATTGCAACGATGACAAGAATCCTTGAAGAGAGGGACTTGAAGATCGATATGCTTCTGGACAAACTGGGGGCAAGGCATGATGAAGGATCTGTCTCTGGCTCCAAGAAAGGTGGCGACGAAGAAGAAGAGCCTCTGGTGGAAAAGGTTGAAGAAAACCCAAAGCCAGATCAAGTAGTGACGCTCATAGTATCCCTCTCCATCAAGCAGTTGCAGGAGATGATCGCCAACACTGTCAAGGCGCAGTACCAAGGGAGCTCAAATACCTCCGGGTTGTACTCAAAACCTTACTCCAAGAAGATTGATGCCCTGAAAATGCCAAAGGGCTATCAACCACCTAAATTCATGCAGTTCGATGGAATGGGGAACCCGAAACAGCACGTCGCCCACTTCGTTGAAACTTGCAACAACGCAGGCACTGAAGAAGACTACCTTGCCAAGCAGTTCGTGCGCTCGCTGAAAAGTAATGTATTTGATTGATACAACGATCTCGAGCCCGAATCCATCAACAATTAGAGCGAGAACTCCTCAACCGCTTCTATAGCACCCAACGCACGGTCAGCATGCTGGAGCTGACAAGCACAAAAAAGTGGGGGGACGAGCTCGTCGTTGACTACATCAACCGATGGCGCACTCTGAGCCTCAACTGTAAATATAGACTCTTGGAGCACTCTTTGATCGATATGTGCATCCAAGGCATGCAATGGGGATTGCACTACATCCTTCAAGGCATAAAACCGCGGACCTTCGAAGAGTGAGCAACTCGCGCCCATGACATGGAGTTGAGCATCGCCAACTATGAAAAAAAGGAGCCAATCACAAACTTCAAAGAAAAAGTGTTTGCTCCGAAGGTGAACGAGACTGGGAAGAAGCCCGCCAAAGAAGCTTTTACCGTCAACACTGCCCCCGTCAAAATCTCATCTGCACCCGTCAAAATCTCGTCCAAGTACAAAACGAGGAAGATAAAGAGATGAGAGTCTTCTCGCACCCAAGACAGGTACAAAAACACCTTGAGGGAACTAGAGCAGCAGACGTATCCTTTTCCAGACTCCGACGTGGCTGCAATGTTGGATGACCTATTGGAGAAGAAGGTGATCGATTTACCCGAATGATGATGGCCGGAAGAAATGAATCGCACCGACAACCCAAGATACTGCAAGTACCACCGTTTCGTCAATCATCCGACGGGAAAATGCTTCATGCTGAAAGATCTCATCATGAGGCTGGCCCAGCAAGGGATCATCAAGCTGGATCTCGACGATGTGGTAAAGTCAAATTATACCACCGTCACTTCCGGCACATTTGATTTGAAGTCTTCATCGCCGCCGCTGGGGGCATGCTCCAAATCAAGTAAAGCTGAAGGATGGATTCATGTCGCTCCAAAGAAAAGGCGCATAAAGCCTACGTCTCCACCACAAGTTTGCCAACTGGAAAGGGGGCAAAGCAGTTTTTGTCAACCTTCAAAGCAACGGGAAAGTGTTGAAGATGAGGAAATTTCGACACAAAGATCGTTCATGCGCAAACTCTTCTTCCTCGAAAAATTATTCAATTACTCGGTCAAGGCTCCTTGCTATGGAAATTGCGAGGAACGCTTCTCCAAAATGGCTTGACAAATCTGCGCCTGCTTCTTGTTCACACGAGCCTAAATTGCATGGACAGCTGCTCCTTATTCGCACAAGCCTAAAATGCATGAACAGATGCTCCTTGTTCGCACGAGCCTAAACTGCATGAAAGGATGCTCCTTGTCTGCAAGAGCCTAAACTGCAAGACACAAAGGCTCCTCGCCGGCACGAGCCCAAACTGCATGGAAACATCAACGCTCCTGGTCTACACGAGCATAAAAGGCAACACCGACGCTCCTGGTCTGCACGAGCATAAAAGGCAACATCAACGCTTTTAGCTTGCACGAGCATAAAATATGACACCAACGCTCCTGCACGAGCCTAAACTGCATGAAACGATGCTTCTTGTCTGCAAGAACCTAAACTGCAAGACACAAAGGCTCCTTGCCGACACGAGCCCAAACTGCATGGCAATATCAATGCTCCTGGTCTGCACGAGCATAAAAGGCAACATCAACGCTCCTGGCTTCCACGAGCATAAAAGGCGACACCAACGCTCCTCGTTCTCATGAGTCTAAAAGACGACAACAAGACACTCATTGCCTGCATTAGCTAAAACTGCAAATGGCACCAAAAGAAAATACCAAAAAAATATGCATGTATTTGAACTACGTTTTGACTTGATCTCTTTCTTTGGAAGAGTACATAGGTAGCTTGAATATTCAATTTCAAGTTCAGTCGCATCAAAATAAAAAATAAAAAAAAATGTTTTGTTAATGAAAGTCAATTTCATTACAAAAAGAATATATACATATGTTGTTATTAAAAAAACAAAAAAAAAATGAATACATATGTTTTTATGTATTTACAAAAAAAAAAGGGAAATTAAAAGCCAAGGCCCACAATGCTCAAATGGGAGGTCTTCAACCTTCACTCTGCACCAAAATGCAGAACACCAGGCCCTGGCCCAGTCTCTGTACCATCTGGGCAGCCCATCTTCCTCCCCCAACAATCTCTTCGAGTTCTTCATCAGCCATTCGGATTTCAAGCTCGATCCACCCACGTCACATCAACCCCATCACCTCTAAACATCTTCTGCTCTCACCTCCGCTGCTTCTCAAGCTCATTTGCCAGAAGAAGGGCACGCTGTTCAAGCCCGAGTCAGATCTCAAACATCTACGGGTCGCATGCGTACTCGATCTCAATGAGAACATGAAACCTGGCCTGAGTTCAGAGATGAACTTCGGACTGTTCAAACCCGGCAAATCCGGTCGTTTTCCTGAATAAATCAAATGTGGAGAGAGATTGTTGTTATGTGTCTAATCACGCGTGCGAGTCAACCTGCGTAGATGGATTCAGAAGCCGGGTGGGTTTATATTCTCTGCAACCAATCGACTCCACCGCCCGCTCTTCTAGAAGCGTCTATCGAAGAACTTTGACGGCAGCTCCCACTTCCAAATTGAGCCAACGGAAGACAGCCGTCAGCCACGCCTCATTTTGACCTCCATCTAATCTTCTTCTTCCTCCTCATCGCTCGCCGTCAGGATCCGCATCTTGCTCAACGCCTCCCACAGCTAATATCCACATTATCTCCCCTAGCTGTTTCTGCCATAGTTTACATGCTCGTCGACCATGAGGTTTATGCTGCAGAGTTGGAACGCACATTTATTACTATGGAAAACTAACGAAAAGTCCCTGAATAGTGACAGTTTTAATGAAATGTCCTTTTTGAAGGTATAATGAATAGTGACAGTTAAAGGTAAAAAAGTGGTTTTTCGTTAAAAGTAAACAGTGTCAGGGGTGTTTTATTAAAGCTCCCTTATTACTATTGTCGTCTTCATCAGCTACACCTTCATCTGAAGCTTCATTCTGAAGCTACAACAAGCCAAAGCAAACTTGAAGATCTCAGTGACGGCCTTGTTGCTGTTAGTAGAGAGTAGCGAGAGAGCTACTTCAAATTCGAACCCCTCGCCTGATTCCCTAACGAGTTCTCCTCTCTGCCTGTTTGTGAGCATGTCCACTCTTTATTCTCCACCGAGTCGGTTGAGGTGGAACGGATAGATGTTAGCCTGCTTGAAAAATCCAAAAGCCCTTCACAGCCATTCCGGACCCTTCAATTCAGACCTTCAAAGTCATTGCCACAACCTGTCGTGGGAGCCGAAGCGACAAACGAGCAAAAAAGTACGGAAACGAGTCTACGTCTGCCCCGAGACCTCCTGCGTGCACCACAACCCAACTCGGGCTCTTGGCGACCTGACGGGGATTACAAAGCAATTTTGTCAAAAGCACGGCAAGAAGAAGTGGAAGTACGAGCAGTGCTCCAAGAAATACGCAGTCCGACTAGAAGATGTGCATGAAGACCTGCGACTCCTCAGTTTCTTCTTCACCATCTTCTCCTCCACTCCACCGACTGCAGAAGCACCAAACTCTCTTAGCTGCACAGCTCATTCATCATCTCCGCCGCTGCCACTCACCTCCATCTTCATCCTACCCTGCCGCAGCTTTCGATATGGTTGCTCTGAGTTGTCAAGCTGACCAGCCATGGTGCACTCCTTCCTCTTCTCTACCACCACAGCAGCTGCGCAATCACCAGGCTGTCCTCGGCCTTCTTTCCACCATTTGCTCCTCGCCAGTGCATCACCTGGCCACCATGGTCAAAGTCGTCGAAAAAATTTCATAACCGCCGTCAAACGACTAGCCGATCATGAAGCTCAACGCTTTGCTTGCCTCAAGCTTCGTCTCCGTCGACTCCTGAAGCGCGTCGTCTTCGTCCTTCCTGCAAAATTCCTTAGTCGATCGTCCAAATTTATACAGAAAAAAATATAATAAAAAAAGAGGATGGTGGAGAAAAAAATTGCTGGCACACGTGAAAATGGATCTGGGTGCATGGGCACCATGTGAAAGCAGAGGGAAGAAAAGAATTAAAAATAAAAATAATAAAAATAAAAATAAATAAATAAAAAAAAGGAAGAAAGCAAAGTTATTGGTGGAGTGATGATGATGCTGGCAGAATGAAAAGGAATAAGAAAATATAAAATTAAAAAAAAAAACAGTGCATGTGATGCATCCCGCACCAAAAAAAAAATTAATATTTGGTCATGATGGTGCAGTGTGTATGTATATATATGTATGTACATATGTATTACACGGTGTATTATTATTAAAAAAAGAGTTGAAAAAAAAACATTTAGTGAAATAAAGTCCATTTTATTTATTTCTCTAAAATTTTACATAAATTTACATTATACATGTAAAAAAAATGGGTACAAGAAATATGCAAACAAGCAGGGACTCTTCAAAGACGGTCACGAGAAGCCTCGTTACTCGGCGAAGCTGCAGAAAGACGAAACGCTGGAGTTTGATTATCCGGAGCCTCAACACTTGGCGAAGCTCCAGACGACGACGGCAAAAGATGCCTCTAGAACAAAGCCATAAACATCTGATGATCACTCTGAATCCGACTATCAGATTCATGCAGCTAGTCAAGCTTCTTCTTCATGCTCGTCGAGTAACTATTGGTAGTAAGCATGTGCAACTCCCGATTTTCATGCTTAAGCCCTCTGACCTCCTGCTTAAGACTCGCCACCTCCGCCATCAGGGACTCAACTTGACGGGTTCGAGCAATAAGCCGTTGGCCCATGTTCGATACAGAGCTCGCATACTGGATGCTAAAGGCCAATGAGTCCTGGACAACTAACTCGTCAGACCGCTTGGAAAGCACCTTGTTGTCTCTGGGGGTGAGAAGATTTCTAGCCACCACTGTAGCTGTTATGTCGTTCTTCATCACCGAATCCCCAACAGTAAGAGAACCGCTTGGGGATAAAAATGATGGGTGCCATATGTTGTCCGGAGAAGACATCACAGGCTCTTCCTCGGCATTCAAATCAAGACGACGATCAGATGAGCAAGACATTTTCCGAAGGTTTTGAAAAAGAAAAAAAAGAGGTCGGACAAATCAAAGTCTCAAAGGTACAAGGGGAAAGCTTCGACAAGTAGCAACTCTCAAGTGTGCTTTGGGAAGCAATCGATGCTTCCATAAAAATAAGAAGCAACGAGGCTGCCTGCTCAAAAATTGAAGAGTCGCCTACTCAAAAATAGAAGAGGCGTTGTTCAGAAATCGAAAAGGTGCTCGTTCAGAAATCGAAGAGGTACCACTTTTTCAAAAGCCGGATTCCTTGGATCAATCTGTCGGCACCCTTCATGTGCAATCTCAACTTCGAGGGAGTCACAGGAAAAATTAGAAAAGGCTCAGCACTACCCTCCAAATTTCAAAAAACGCTCGTTCAAAGATCGAAGAGGCGCCGCTACCCAAAAAATCAAAAGTTGGATCAATCTGTCAGCACCTTTCACGTGCAATCTCAGCTTTGAATGACTCACAAGCCAAAATCGAAGAGGCTCGGCACTATCCTCCAAAATTCAAAAGCTGCTTGTTCAAAGATCGAGGTTTGTCGCCACCCTTCACGTGTTGTCCCAGCTTTGAAGAAGTCACGGACGAGTCTAAAGAAACGTGTGAATCAAAATTACCCGATGTCGCTGACATGGGTAAATAAACAGCCTCACTACCAGCTATTGGGAAAAGTCCTATATCTATCGGCCTTCGTCCTCTACGGTAAGGCAGACCTGCAAAAATGCCAAGCTCTTCCATACCTTCGAAAATCCATTTCCAAGGAAGCTTCCCAAAATACTCAGTATTCCGCATCCCCTGGAATGCCTCTGCAAACAAGCCACACCAGAGCAAGAGTATCCCATTTCATCAGGGTCGAAAGCAAGAGTATCTCATATCATGCTTGCCCTTTGTCCTTGTCTTTGTCCTTATTCTCACATGTAGGGAGAGAAGAAAGAAGCAATCAGTCAGAACCTAAGATCAAACTTTCAATCTGGAACTAACTGCCTGGAAACCGTCCCTGATTGCTTACCTAGCATTTGCATTCCACTCCTGCATGGCAAACAACTGCAAGAGAAGATGCCACATGCAAGGGAAAAAACAGGGAAAATGCCGCTTCTGCAAGGGGAGCAAACAAAGCAAGGAAAATGACACATTGAAGCATGTAGAGACAAGCACAACAAAGCATGTGCCTATTCATCCGCAGCTTATTCAAAAGCAAAAGTATCACATATCATCGGGGACTAAAGCGATCGGTCGGCACTTGGAAAGATTGAACAAAGAAACAGATCAACATCTTTACCTCGTGCCTGCCTGACAAAGTCGAGAATAATGCAACATGGGCTGTACAAATGCACATGCTGAATCATCCTCAACTAAGCCAAAGATCGCTTACCATAAGAAGCCGCTCATGGTCCGACAACTTTCAAGATCAAGCCCCAACGGCCCTTGGAGAAATCACAAATCTGATTCAAGATCAAGTGTCAAACACCCTCGAATCAACCTTCAAGATCAAGCCGCAACAGCCCTTGGAGAAATTAAAAGCTCGATTCAAGATCAAGTGTCCATCACCCTTGAATCAACCTTCAAGATCAAGCCGCAACGACCCTTGGAGAAATCACAAATCTGATTCAAGATCAAGTGTCCAACACCATTGAATCAACCTTCAAGATCAAGCCTCAACGGCCCTTGGAGAAATCAAGACCCGATTCAAGATCAAGTGTCCAACACCCTTAAATCAACCTTCAAGATCAAGCCTCAACGGCCCTTGGAAAAATCAAGACCCGATTCAAGATCAAGTGTCCAACACCCTTGAATCAACCTTCAAGATCAAGTCTCAACGGCCCTTGGAGAAATCACAAATCCGATTCAAGATCAAGTGTCCAACACCCTTGAATCAACCTTCAAGATCAAGCCTCAACGACCCTTGCAGAAATCAAGACCCGATTCAAGATCAAGTGTCCAACACCCTTGAATCAACCTTTAAGACCAAGCCTCAACGGCCCTTGGAGAACTTGCAATCCTGATTCAAGATCAAGTGTCCATCACCTTTGAATCAAAACCAGTTCAAGATGAAGCCTGTGGAAAGTCAACAAGCACAACAAATGCACATGCCGATTCGTCCCAGCAAAGTTGAATAGATCCCAGCCCAATCCAAGATCAAGCCTTGACGGCCCTTGGATCGACATCTACATTAAGGAAACTTCAAAACGCACATTCTACACGTGACAAGCACATATATGCGGCGCGCCTTGAAGTAGGGACATTTGTAGACATCGAAATTTTGGTAAATAAAATGTTGACCGATGGTCAAAGTTTCAACGCTCATGTATTACATAAATTTTACACGTAGCGTGTGATTCGACGGAAATCGAAAAAAGTCTGAAAAGTTGTTAAACAGGACACGTGTCAACACCTGGCAGAGACGACTTATTTCATCTAGGATATTATATTCAAAATTAGGCCTTGGAGAATTCTATAAATAGGAAGCCATTCCATTCATTTCATTCACCAATTCACAAATACATTTCTCTACTCCTAAATTGGAAGAGAATTCTCTTAAAGCTCGTTCTTCGTTCTTCGTTCTTCTTTCATCGTTCTTCGAGATCAAGCCCCAACAGCCCCTTGAAGAAACATTCATCCACCTTCGAGATCAAGCCCAACAGCCCTTGAAGAAACTTCGCCAAAACCTTTGAAGAATCAACAAGCACTTTGGTCACGTGCCGATTCTTCATCTAAGATCAAGCCCCGACGGCCCTTGGATCAACACAACTGTTCTTCAAGATGAAGCCCAAAAGCCCTTGAAGATCCATTCATCGTTCATCCATTCATCCACCTTCAAGATCAAGCCCCGACGGCCCTTGGATCAACACAACTGTTCTTCAAGATCAAGCCCAAAAGCCCTTGAAGATCCATTCATCGTTCATCCTTTCTTCAAGATCAAGCCCCGACGACCCTTGAAGCAACGTTCATCCACCTTCCAAGATCAAGCCCCAATAGCCCTTGGATCCACACATCTGCTCTTCAAGAATCAAGCCCAAAAGCCCCTTGAAGTTCATCCATCGTTCATTGTTCATCTTTCATCGTTCTTCGTTCATCCATCTTCAAGAACAAGCCCAAAAGCCCTTGAAGATCCATTCGTCATTCAACGTTCATCCAACTTCAGGATCAAGCCCCAACGGCCCCTGAAGATCCGTTCATCCAACTTCAAGATCAAGCCACCAACGGCCCTTGAAGAAACCTCACCCAACTTCAAGATCAAGCCCAAAAGTCCCCTGAAGAAACGTTCATCCGCCAAACTTCAAGATCAAGCCCAACGGCCCTTGAAGAAACTTCCCCCTGTTCATCCAAGATCAAAGCCTCGACGGCCCTTGGATCAAGTCCACAAATCAAAGTCTTACGGAGATCGAATTAGAGGATCAAATAGAGATTGTAACCCAAAATCATCAAATACAAATATATTTTGTACACGTGGTTCTTGTTCTTGTTGTTTTCAGGAAGTTTTCGTGTTCACAAAATTATTGTGTAAACAATTTATTCGTTTTCTGATTAGATGTTTGGGCTTATATTCTAGTAGAATCACTTTTATTTATTTTGCATCTCTTTTGGGTTGAGTAAGAGTATGGACTGAAATTTTAAATTGTTGGATTCTATGTATTTGGGCTTAAAATTGTCCATTTATTGATTTGTGTCCTTTGGCCAATAATTAAATAATTGTGATATTTGAAGTAAGGATTATCGTTTCCATGATGTTCTAAAGTATCTTGTAATATAAGTTCTTAATTTATCTTCATGGATGGAAAGTTTGTCCCAATAAGCAATTATAACCTAATTAAGTAGGATTATCCCAAGAAGGGAAATCTATTCAACACAAATCCCTTCTGGGAAGAGTTTGGAATTTATTAGTAATTATAAAAGAATGGAAAGCTATTCAACCCAAATCCCTAATGGAAAAGAGTTTGGAAGTTATTGAGAAAGTAATTATGCAAGAATGGAAAGCTATTCAAGGGATATTTCTTATGGAATGCATATCTACACCAGGATGCTTTTAACCTAACATTCATTTCATGGAAGATAAATTTAGATTTAGTCCCTCAATTTTTACTCTAGCTTGGAATTGGTCACTCAATCAAAAGTTCGTTAATCAAGATCTCTGAAGTTAATAAAACTTGCAACATTGAACTGAAAAACCACCCAATTGATTGAGGATTTACTTTTATGGGATAACTCTCGTGCTTAGTTTTGGCGTATGATGTTTTTTTTCCTTTTTCTTTCTATTATAGATTGGATTGAAAGACCCGATAAGTTTTTATACCCAAACTCACTATTTGTATTGTATCCTCTTGTACGATGTCCTTTTTTTTTATCGATTTGATCAATATAACACATTTCTCTTAAAGGGATAGAGTTTAACTTACCGCTCAACAAATAGTGTTAATTTAAGGATTATGCATTGCTCACTCCACGTGGTAGCTTTTTGTTGCATTCAAATGTTAGTATGTAACTCAACAAATATTGCAACGTAAGCGTAATCATATTTATTTTTAACAAATATAATTTTTTTGCGTCTAAATCCTTCTTACATGAAATTTAAATTAGTTTGAAGTAAAATACAGTTCATATATTATCTAGAGAGCGTTCCCTTGCCTAATGAGAATAATAATGGTAAAAAATAAAACTAAAAAACACAACAAAAGTTACAAATATTTGCGGTTCAAGTACACAACTTCAACTTCCTTCTCAAACTACACCACATGCATCGCGTTTGTGATATAAATACAACTAAAATGGCCCCCCTTTCTCTCCACTTGTTACTCAGCAGATGCTGCTTCCCCAAGTCCACCCTACTACCCAAAATCAAAACCAAAACCAAAACCAAAAGCACTTTTCTCACTTTTACCAACCTTCTCCCTTCTCCTCCTTTGCTTTCAACAACCTGAACTCCGGCCACCGCCCTCCGCCACCACTCGCCACCAACCCAAAAAAACGACCAAAAGATAAAAGAAATGGATTCCAACAACATCAACAGCAACTTCGGCGCTGCTTCCAGACCGTCCCCGACATCATCGACTGACATGGAACAGATGTCGGAGACCCCTCAGCGCGGCTCCCACCACCGCCGGGCCCACTCCGACACCTCCTTCCGCATCCCCAACTTCGACGACCTCCTCCTCTTCGACCCCTCCGACCTCGACCTCTCCTGCCTCCCCTCCCCAACCCTCCTGCCACGTGGCGGCAACAGCAGCAACAACAACATCCCCATGTCCCTCGACTCCGACGACTCCTCGGAGGGCCAACCACCCAACCCCTTCTCCTCCACCCCCAAGCCCGCCGCTTCCTCCGGCTCCACCGCCACCGCTGCCCACCTCCGGAGCCTCTCCGTCGATTCCGACTTCTTCGACGGCCTGGGCCTGGGGGATTCCGGCAGGGAAGTGAGCGGGGGGCAGAGGTCTGGGTCCCACCACAGGCACAGCAACTCGATGGACGGCTCGTCTTTCGATGCGGACTCGTCGGTGATGACGCTGAATGGCTTCAAGAAGTCCGTTGCTCCTGAGAGACTTGCTGAGCTCTCTCTGATTGACCCTAAGAGAGCCAAAAGGTTGCCCCTTTTCCTCTACTGGATCATGTTTTTGCTTTCCGTTGTTTTTTAGGGTTTTTTTACTCTTCAAATTTCGATTAAATTGCTTGCAATTGAGTTATTTTGTACTTATCGCAAATAAATTGATATTTCTATTCTCCAAATTTTTTGTTAGAAATTACATTTGCTTAAATTTTGTGGTTGAAGTTTGTGTTGGGAAAGGAAAGATTTTTCAAATTTTATTTTTATTTGTGTGTGTTTGTTGAAATTTTGGGGCTATTTTTGTGGATATTATTTGATTAAATGAGAAATTGATGCTTTTTAATTATTTGGTTTTGTAGGATATTAGCTAATAGGCAATCGGCTGCGAGGTCAAAGGAGAGGAAGGTGAGGTATACGAATGAGCTGGAGAGGAAGGTGCAGACGCTTCAGACGGAGGCAACCACCCTCTCAGCTCAGGTCACTCTGTTACAGGTATAATACCTAAGACCTTGACTTTTGTAGCTTTGTAGAATTAGAAGTTTCATTTGGGCAAGACTTTTCGGTACTACATGCTAAACCAATGGATCCCACAGCTTGGCTTGTTATGAAACGGATATTTTACGCATGTTCGTTGCAAAAATGGTTTTTTCTGCTTTGCTATTTTTGCCATGAAGTTAGTTTCATTGTTTATTTAAGTCCGTGGTTTGGTTTGGGTGCATGGTTGATTTCATAATGTTTTGGTGTGATTTTGGAATGATCCAGGATACAAAAATGTGCCGTAATTGTTTTTAGAATGTGATTTGTTTAAGTGATGGTTTAACTTTGATTGATCCTTATTTTGGTATGATTTTGAACTTACATTGACAACCCAAGAAGGAAAGGTACATTGTACACATTAATAATGTGTGTTCATTGAGTTTTGGTGGCGGTAAGTTGCTCATGTCAAAATCTACGTCATTGCATGCTTCCATGTAATTATCTTTCCAATAAAACCTAAGCTTGACATGCTTAATCCTAACATGCAAATAAACGTTTTTTTTTTTTTAATCATGTGTTCATGGTGTTGTTTGTAGTGGGAAAAGGCTTTGTTGTTGTTGTTTGTATGTGTTCATGGTGTGAATAATCACCTACAAAAACCACCATTACATGCTTACTATTTGTGTATGCCGTGCTTCGGTTTTTTTTATTTTTTTGTGTTTTATCTCTTTTAGGGTTTCTGCTTCTGATTGCATTATATTTTGGTGTCTCCAAAATGGAACCGGCTACATATGTAGAAGGATGTAAATTGGGAGACATTTTTAAGGGAAAATGGTGTTATAACCAACAAAAAATACTTTACTATAAAGTGTAAATAGGGAGACATTATTAATGTTCGAGTTGGGAATAAGGTAAGTGCATTGGCCTGTTATCTCTGCAAGTCTTTTCAACTAGTGAGCTGTATCCAAGTCATATCCAGACATAACAGGCCCCTATATTAGATGATGCAGGCTTCCTTGGTAGGTTTCTTAAACGATTCAAGCTTAATATTAGAAAGTAGGTTCCAGGAACATAAGAAACTTTGTCGCCAATGGCATGGTATTGAACCGTGAATGCAGTAATAGATGCATACTAGCCGAGGAGAATTGAAAAGTCATAAGTTACAACCACACTTGAGCCCTCGTAGATGTCTTGGGATGTTTTTCTTAATTTGTTTGATTGGGAAGAAATCAAACAAGTTTGCCACAGTTGAACAGCATTTTAAGGGTCGTTGTCTGGTTTTGGACCCTTGCTTTTTGGCAGAGTTTAAAACCAAGCTGTTTTTAAAGGGACTTTGTTGTGTTACCCTAATCTAAACTTATAGCATGTGTCCTTGGAAAGCACAGCAAGTTTGTATAGCACATAGTTCAGGTAATTCAGATGTCTCAGTTTAGGATTTTTCTCGGAGTGTCAGATCCGATATCAAAGTAATTTTTTTTCCCTAAATATAGGCGAATGATTTTAGTTTAACACTTAACAATATCTCAGCATCCTTATTGGTCGATTTAGCAGGGAGAAAGGGTACTAACCAAGATGTTCAAATTTGACATTTTCTTGAATTATATTTTCTTCAACAAATTAGACATTGTCACCATGGTTCCTGAAGATGCAGTAAATGATATGCGTGTTTGTGCGGCTGTCTAAATGATGGAAATTTGTATCTGTTATTGCTTAGTTTTCCATGTGCTGTATTCTTTGGTTACGGGAACTATTCATGTCTACTTTGATTTGCAAACACTTTGGACGTGCCACATGACTGCATATTTCATGTCTCTGCCCTTTAATAATTGGTTGGTTGTTAATGTTAGGTGTTCAATGTTTCTGGTAATAGCCTCTTATTGTATTCCTACTTCAGCCCTCGTTTCTGTAAATAGTCATAGTCATAAGTGATTTGATTTCTTCACGAGCTTTAGTAGTTTACCTGTACAACCTTAAAACCAGAGTTTGTCATGTTGTGTCTTCCCAAATTATTAAGTTAGTTGGATGTTGGAGTCGCCACAAAAAATTAACTAGAAAGGTAAATAAAGCAAAGGTTACAATCACAATACAAAACGTTCTTGTTGTGCTTATACAACGTATCTATTGTGCAGAGGGACACTACTGTCATAACTGCTGAGAATAAGGAGCTCAAACTTCGCCTACAGGCTCTGGAGCAACAAGCACAGCTTAGAGATGGTATGAATTTCATTTCATAAGTTTGTGCTAAATTTTAACCATCAGTTCTTGTAAAATTATGTTATAGTTTCCGTTTGCTTTATTTTACACCTACAGCTTTGAATGAGAAACTTAAGGAGGAAGTGCAGCGGCTTAAGATTGAAACCAACCAAATCCCACCCGGGGCTGGGAATGGAAACCCATTCTACCGAGGGCTTCCACCTCAATATGGTCAGACCCAGCACCACCAGAACCACAACCAGCAGAACCAGCACCAGCAGCATCACAACCAGAATGTCGCCAATGGGCAGGCTCGCCCGAGCTTTATGGACTTCAACGGGAGGGCATAGAAACTCTCGAAGAAGTCATTAACCACAGTTTAGGTATTTCATAATGTTTTTTGAATTAGAAGAGGTAGTAAATCTCATCAGATAGCTTCTTGTACAGACTGCAGACATACAGGTAATGCACATGTATGTGGTACAGGACTGAAGGCTGTGAAGATTGCTGCTCACCAGTACACACAGAACCCCACAGTACCCTGTATCAGTTAATTAAAAACTACAGATCTACTCTTATGTTATTATTTCTAGCAGATTAGAATATCATCTTAGAGTCCAAAACTTTCCGGAACACGTTTTTACCGTCGTTGTACCTATCGAACAAGCAACCTCTAGGGTTTAAACGGTTGGTTATGCATTGCTTATAAGTTTATAACATCAAATGTTGTGCTAGTCCCCTTTGCCAAGCAATGCCAATCTGCCTTCCCTCTGTTATGGTTGATTCCGAAATTGTTTATTGATTTTATTTTCTTCTCTGTTTTTTGTGGTCTTTTCCACTTTTTAAGTTTGTCTTCACTACAAGGTATACTTACGAGTGGCGAGTCTTATCTCATTTCGTCGCCTCTTTAGAAAAATTTTAGAAAAATTAATAAAAATATATTGAAAACTTTGAGTTTTAATGATAAATACCAAATAAAAGAAAAAAGTAAATAGTATTAAGATTAACTTTTTACGGTAAAAATGTAATTTTTCGTTAAAATAAACAGTACTAGTACTGTTTCGTTAGAGTTCCTAAAAAAATTCTTGTACATGGGGTGCCACAGTTGCCGTATCCAAGCCAACCACATTATGACGTATAGTTTGTTTGGACACCGCCACCGTCATATCCCGGATCGGGATGGAACAAAAACACCTTATGTATGGAGCAATCCTTCTCTTCGCTCGACTGGACTGCGTCCGAGAGTGGCGGTGGGATCGAAGGGTGGGGCGGGTGGGCCATAAACGCGGATGGAGGGTTTTGGGTTTGGTTGTATTGCTGACGGAATTTTAACTGTCGCACATGAGAATTTCTCTGTGTATGAGTGGAGGGTAGAAAATAAGGGCAATGTGTTGTGTGATAAAAGGAAGGATGACAATAATTGTGTTTCTTGTCAAAGAAAGAAATTATTTCGTGTTAGTTGATGACTAAAGAATGATTTGTGTCGTTGTCATATGTACTAAGTCCATTAATAATGATGGGAAGGAGAAATATCACATGCAAGTTAGGTAAGGGTTACATGTTCAAACCTTCTTCTATATTTCGTTAACAAAATTCCAGTTATATAACTAAGTATATTGTATCATGTACGTAAACTACTAGACAAGAAAACAATTATTACTATTATTATATACAAAATCATATAGACTGGTCCCTCATTATGTTATCGTATATAATACAGTACTAGTTATGTTCCTCTCAATCGATGTTCTAGATTTGATTTCTTTCCACACACTATTCTTTGGATAACGTAAAATAAAAAGCAAGTGGTGAATTACTCTAGTTGTTAAATTGCCCCTTATACTAACAAAAATATTGCACAATAAATGGACTAGATAATATGTAATATGCATGTCATATGGGTTCTGAAGGATGAATTGGATATGGATAGTTCCAATAAGATTTCATTTTTGAACAAAAAAATTATTTTTTTGTTTTATTTCATCCTCTATATTGTGATATATCATGAGACCAATAAATTGATTCGAGATATCGCTATCAACCCCTTGGCCTAAAAAAATTAATCTTTCTCAACAAAGTCGGTTGATTGGGATAAATTTGTATCCTTTAGAAACCATACATGCACATTTTAATCCATATGGTTTAACAAAAATCACGGGGAAAAAAAATCAATGTGTAGATGTAGATTCTAGCACTTTCTTTTATTTTATTTTTATTTTTCATATATAAAGGATAAATGCACTCTTAGGAATCCTAAAAATGATTGTTATGATGTATCATGTAAATTCTTTTAAATACAAAATTAAAATAATTCTATGTGGTGGAACAAAATATCTCTCATTTCCCTCTCGAATAAATTCTTCTTTTTGGTTTCCAAAGAAATGTTGTTATGTTGCCTTGTACGGTGCACATTGAATCCGTTGACATTTTACCGCAGTGTCAAAAAAAATCATGCTCATGCATACTTTTACAAGTTCAATCCTCACCGATTTTTCTTCTCCCATAAAATATTTAACCCATGGTGCGAGCTAAGGTTTTAAGCCTAGCTCTATTAGTTTAGGTGACCTACTGCGCAGTTTGTTACTAGTTGGATTTGGGTTGAGTTCAATTAAGAATTTTTCACCGTAGTGGCCCATAAAATAACAATTTAATCCCTCAAATTTTAAAAACACCGGAATTGCCTTCTTTTTTTTTTTTGGTGAACTAGAAATCGTATTACTAAGGCAAAAAATAGGCTTAAAATGAGAAATTAATTTCTTTCTCGTATTTAGTAAGTACAAGAATTCTTCAACAAAAAAAAAATTAAGTACAAGAAAATATAATGTAATAAATACTAATTAGTGTTGGAAAAAAGGGGGAATCTCAATATACCTGCAATAACATCACATTCAATTTTTTTTCCTCGGAATTTATCATATCAAGAATTGAAAATATCAATGCTGACATATTATGTCCTAGTTTCTTTCTCAATTTTGTCACATATTCTAACGGGACCTCAATATTATCTTCGTTTTCAATGTGGTTTCTAGTGTCATCATTGTAATGAACTTTGTCAAAATTGATAATGTGTGTGACATGTTACCAATTTTTTTCAAACGCACATCCATGTTGATGTGGTCCTGCCATTTTAAAATCTCAATGCTCACCCAAAAACTTGCAAAATTGACATTAGTGGCCATCTGTGAACTTTTCTGCAAAATGGAGCGGAATGTGTAGTACAAGAAACGAGGATGGCATGAAGTGTTTTTGAGATTGGGAGACCAAATTAACAAGTTTTGCTAAGTTCAACATTGTTTTTACAATCATTTTGATTTGCTTGTGTTTTACGAATTGGCAGTGATTCTCTCACTCTCAACTTTTTCTTTTGCACCTCACCGTATTTTTGCTCAATCATTCTGTTTGGACCCGATTTTACAATATCGGCCCGCGCAATCAAGACCATTGAATGGGCATAATTCCCAACCGTTGGATAAGAAGTAAAGATAATTTTACTTTTTAAAGGATAATATTGTGGTTTTTATCATAATAATTATCTTTTAATATGAATTATCTTGGCATATTCTTAAACGAGATAGATAAGGATACTAAGACATAAAGATGAACCTGGTTTGTTTTGGAGGTTTGATTCAAAGTTCTATGGAGATTAGGATTGGTCGAAGTTTAATCTGATTGGGTTGAGGAGTTCTAATCGAAATGTATTTCTAGCCCGTCCATGAAGGTTCTTGCTGCTATAAATAGAGATGAAGTACAACATTCAAGGGACCTCCAACTCAACACACAAATCTGCCCTGCGCAATTTCTCGCTCTACGCGAAACCTCTCAACAACCTTAAGATTTTTATTTTCTTTTTCGCCTTCACATCTTCAGTTTGGATAAACAGCACTGTGGAGGCAACTGGCGATATCTTCAGTTGGCATAAACAGCACTGTCGTCGTAGAATCAGTCGATCTCGGAGCACCTTCAGTTGGCATAAACAGCACTGCGTCGAGGCCGGTTGGTTATCTATCCAAGTCTCGGTCAAGAAGGATTTTCGAATCTTTCCCGGCAGAGGTCATCTCATTAGCCTTCTTGGCGAAGTGAGGTGTTACTAGGTTACTACATTCGGCACATTGAAAGCCGAATTTGATATTGAACTTCGTAAAAATAGCAGCCTTGTCTTCAGGCTCTAGAACCCAAAGGCCGAGACGTGTTCCTTCCTCAGCCGCAATCGCAAGACGTAGAAGTCAGCAGCGCGCTCAACGCAACATCAACACATTTTACTCCTCGGCCGAGCCTGGCCGACGAGTTGGCACGCCCCGCACACATTTGAAGTAGTTTACTAATTACTCGGCCTGCGCGCCACGTAGGCTAGGTGATTTTTGTAACCAACACATTCTCTTTTACTTTATTAAATTTTATATGTGGTCAAATATTCTAATGAATAGTTTTACTCATACATTTTAAATTCAAAACAACTCTTCTAAATTATTGTTATGGGCCATATTTTACTTGTTTTGTGCAGTTCTTTTGGGCTTCTAGGAAAATCATCTTCAAATCCCCAAAAAGATAATTTCTTCAAAATTTACTTTTTTGAAGTTCTAAAAATAAAATAAGAGAAGTTTTGAATCCCATGCATTTCTGTTTAATTCTGTCTGCAATTAATTAGCGTTCGGCGATGAAGCTTCTCGGTTCAAATCCATGGCGTGGCACTGCCATTTCTAGGGTTTTTGGTTCCCTGAACTACTCAACCAATACTCTGAACTCCTCCTCCTCCACCACATCTCCCACATTTCAGCCTCTGCACCATAGGATTCTGTTCAATGCAGGCCCTAGGGTTTCCATTCTCCCAGTACTCCATCAATGGCTGAAAGAAGGGAGAGACGTGGAGCAATCAGAGCTCCGAGATTTCATCATTAAGCTCCGTCGGTCCCGCTGCTACAACCTCGCCCTGGAGATCTCAGAGTGGATGGGCGACGAAATGAATTTCGATTTGCACCCTGGAGACATTGCGATTCGGCTGGATTTGATCTCGAGAGTCCACGGAATCGAGCGAGCCGAGAGGTATTTCGATTGCATTCCGAATGAATTAAGAGTTGTTATTGTGTATGGTTCTCTCTTGGTCAGCTATGCAAAGCATAAATGTTTGGAAAAAGCCGAGGCTCTTTTCGAAAAGATGAAGGATTTGGGGTTTGTGAAAGGGCCATTTACTTATAATGTAATGATGAATCTGTATTCTGAGGTGGGAAAACATGGAAAGGTTGATGTTTTAGTGAAGGAGATGGAGGAGAAGGGCGTTGAGTATGATATTAGGACGTTGAACAACCGGTTGCATTCGTATGCAGCCAATTCGGATGTAGACCGGATGGAGAAGCTTTTGATGAAGATGGAAGCTGATCCGACTGTTATTGTGGACTGGCATGCTTATGCTGTTGCAGCGGGCGCGTTCTTGAAGGCTGGACAGTTGGAGAAGACATGGGCATTGCTGAGGAAATCGGAGCGACTCATTACAAGTAAAACAAGAAAGTCTGGTTACGAATTTTTGATGACTTCACATGCTGCTGTTGGTAATAAGCATGAGATGTATCGAATTTGGGAATTGTACAAAGATGTCGTAGGATTCTACAATAGTGGGTATCGCTGTATGATAAGTTCGTTGGTGAAATTGGATGACATTGAAGGTGCTGAAAAAATTGTGGAGGAATGGGAATGTGGAAACAAACTATTTGACATTCAAATACCCAACTTGTTGATCAATGCTTACTGCAAGAAAGGCCTTTTGGAGAAGGCCAGATCATACTCAGAGAAGCTTTCGGAGGGCGGGAAGGAGGATTGTAGAACTTGGGGCATATTGGCTACCGGATATCATATGAATGGTCAGATGGCAGAGGCAGTGGAAACATTGAAAACGGCAGCAAGCTTGGCATGTCGACTAGGGTGGAAGTTTGATTGTTCAACTGTGTGTGCATGTTTCCATTACTTGAAAGAGAAGGGGGATGTGGAAGCAGCACATGAATTGTTGAGATTATTCAGAGAAATGGGTCATCTTCCAACAGATTTGTTCGATAAAATTGGAAGTTATATTGATGGTGGTGAACCTCCTATGGAAAGGATTGATAAAATTCAGGACCGCGGGATGGATTCGACAGTTTAGCTCAACAATGTGGTAGCAGCTGCACTGTGTGAGGGCTACCAGCTGCAGATTATGCTCGAGCTATTGTGAGCAAGCTTAAAAAGTAGTGCTTCTAAGTCTGCTTTCTTGGTTTCACGTTATGCATTGATAGTTTAGTGTTTATTATCTTCCATATGCACTTCACGTTAATGTTTCGTTGTTCTGTTTTGCACTGACAGTAAGGTCTATGGATGCGAAAATAGGAGCACCTGACACGCCCCGATCCCGATGTCCTCGGGACATCGGAATGAACACGTGATGGCCGATACTCGAGGGGTGACGTAAGCCATTTAATTAAAGTAAAACACGAGAAAATGCTCACAAGCGTGCATAACAAGGCTAATATGAGAGTATGAATAAATATAAATTAGCAGAAACATAATCACTCTAAAATAATATTCAACTGCCAACATTGAAATTAGCAAGATACAACAGAACATGTTCAGAGCATACGTCTAATATAGATTACAAGCGGAAATTAAGATAGAGAAGTGCTATTACACAAAGTGTTGAAACAGGAAGAAGATAGCACAATATCACTGGTAGGGGAACGCCTCATAGCTTAGATCGTAGTCCTCGTTCCTACCTCCTGAAGGGGGCGCAAAACAAAGGTGAGTGAACCAGTTTGATATACATATAATAAAACAGTTATCAACATACTAATCCCCAGGTTTTATGAAAACACAAATATCAAGATAAACATAAGTTTTCCAAAACATAGCATGCCGTGCAATATTTCAAATCATAACTCAATATAATAATCACTAGTGACAAATGTCCACATATCCCTTCAGGCCTTATGCCATCTCCCCGTCTCTGAGCATACAGTCAGAGGAAAAGTACCTCCAGGCCCTATGCCATCTCCTCGTCCCTGTGCTAATAGCCAGAGGAAAACCACTTTAGGCCCTATGCCAGCGCCATAACCGTCGCCCGGGATAGACCGGAAACTATCCTTACATCTCGTAGCGGAAATTGGGACAACTAGGTAATACAAAATCATCGAACATATAATTATTGAAAAGCAACTTCATAGTATAAAATCATATATCATCTATACTATAAAGAAGGGTTTAAAACGTATTCTAAACATCATATCATCTAGCAGATATTATATAAAGAATACGGGTTATAAGAAAAATAGTAATAATTCAAAGTAATCTCAATAAGCACGATATCTCATAAAGCATTTCATAAAACATACTTAGAAACTCATGCTTTTCATGCGTGCAATTCTACTAAGAAAACATGTACTTTAGAAGAGGTCCACTCACAGTACTGCACTAACGAACCCTGACTGTTAGTGAAGAAACAGTTGCCACAATATATGCACCTAAGCACATAAAGGGTTCAATTCAGTCAAACTTTATTCAAACGAATTTATTAGGGAAAACGGACCTAAAAATGGGTCTAGAACATCGAAATTAGCCTAGTAGGGGTCTCAGACGAAACCCTTTTGGGTTCTTTAAACCAAGGCCTTAGGCCCGTGACCCTAAAGCCCAAACCCTTTAGGCTAAACCCAAAACCCTTTTAGGCCCAACCCGGATCCAACCCAAACCCAATTGACTCGACTCGGTTTGACTCTGACCCTGTTTAATTTTGACTCGTTGACCCGGTTGACCGTTGACTATTGACCCGGTCAACGGTCACGCCCTCACGGTTTTGTTTCTAGAAACTCACGAGCAACTTCCCAGGAGAGTCGCCCATCCTGGGATGTGGTGGCGACCCGGGCCGGGATGTGACAGCATGAAATTCACACGAGCTTTTTATATTACTTAAGGATTGTATTCAGTAATCCTTATGACCAAACAATGGGCAACTTGCTTACTTCTTGAGCAATAGTTTTATGATCCCGACAAGAGTTTTTGAGGATGTTATGCCTGAGCGTCAAAGAGCCTTACACCGAGAAGGCCGATGGACCATAAGATAGAGCTGGAACCAGAGGCTTATTTTGCCACTGTATTTTGTTCAACCTTTACAACAGTCACGTAACCAGTGTGTGACGATGTAACTTGCATGAGTTTTGAAGCGTTGCAAACTCATTCTTGAAATTTCAACTCATTAAAAGAAATTTGATGATTCATTGTGATGTTGTAACTTGTTATCATGACAGCCGATTTTTTTTATAGAGATGATAACAAAAAATATAATCAGTTCTAATTATGATATTTGCACGATAAAGTAAAGTGACAAGTAGAGGGCAAGTGGCTTATAGCTTAATTCATTAAGAACATTCACTTTTGCAGTCAAGGTATTCTGTTTGAATTCCCTCTTCGTAGTTTAATATAGATATTTTATTATTTGTGAAAAGAAAAGTGACAAGTAGAAGGAAAATGAAAATGAGGAAGTATTATCTTAAAAAAAAAAAAAAAGGTTTTTTTTTTTTTTTCTGGTGCTTTGTACTTTTCATCAAATCTCACTTTACTTTTTACACTTTATTTTGTCTCATTTTATCATCTACACTCTTCCTTCATGTCTCACTTTACCCGCTTCAGTCTTTCACTTTAACACACGTACTTTTTCTCAATATCTCAGTTTACCCTATGTCGTCATGTAAGTTAAAAGAGTTGTTAATTGTGCTAATATGGAATGGACAATTTAGTCTTTTCAACCATGTTGGTTTTGTGGCATGTGACATGACATGTTAGTGTAAACATGGGTAATGGGAGGTGAGTTAAACTCAAAGAAGGATTTGATTCCTCCAGATTAAGAGAAAAAAAAATATGAGAAAAGAAGGTTGAATTTCAAGATTCACAAATTAATTTCAATGTTTTGAATTCTTTTGCAAAGATTCTTAGGGTTTTGTCGTGGGAATGTCTACCTTTATCGCTTACCTATTCTTTATTTTTATTAATTTAGAGAAATCAAATACTGGTTGGAGTTTAACCCACATCCTTGCACGGTCTTACAAACACCATTGTAAATACTAAATTATTCATGCCACATTAACACAATTAACAACTATTTTTAACTTATTTGAATAAATAGGATAAAGTAAGACATTGAGGAAGAATGAAGGTGTTAAAGTTAGACAATATAGAACGTAGGGGTAAAAGTGCTTTATGTAAGAAACACATATCTGGTGCTTCTTTCAAAAAACACTTACACATATCTGATTTTTTTTTCTTTCAAAAAGCACTAAAAGTGCTTTTGAAACCCAAAATCAATTTTATCAAAAATGTTTTCAGTCATTTTAAAAGTATTTTCAAACAAACAAATAGAGTATAAGAGATAAAAGTAAAATTTGGTGAAAAATACATGTGTCATAGCAAAAAAAAAAAACCAAAATTAGAAATCAAAAGCTCATTTTCTATCGTGTGTTCTTTGTGAATGGGCTGCCAATATGTTATGGATAACTTTGCTTTGTTCACTATTTTGGGCTCCAATGAAAATACCTTCAGAACAAAAACAAGAAAAGGGAAAGAAATTCAAAACCCTAAACCCCAAATTGTCGTTCAAGTTCACTCCCCTCGAACAAAAAAGCGTCGAACCCCAAATTTTATCTACAATTCTCTGTGAAATTAATTAGGGTTGAAAGATGAAGTTTATTGGTTCGAATCTATGGCGTGGCAATGCCATTTCTAAGGTTTTCGGCACGCTATTCAACTCAACTGAGGCGCTGGCCTCCGCTTCCGCCTCCGCCTCTGCCTCCGCACCACACCCATTTGTGCCTCTGCGCCGTAGGATTTTGAGGTCCGGAAACCCTAGGGTTTCCATTCTTCCGGTGCTCCATCAGTGGCTGGAAGAAGGGAGAAACGTTGAGCGATCAGAACTCCAAGATTTCATCAAGCGGCTCCGAAAATTCCGTCGCTACACCCAAGCCCTGCAGATTTCAGAGTGGATGAGCGATGAGCTGAACCATGATCTGCATCCTGGAGACATTGCAATTCGGTTGGAGTTAATTTCGAAGGTCCGCGGCCTCGAAGAAGCGGAGAAGTATTTCTATAGCATCCCGGAGATATTGAGAGTGGTTCAGATGTGTGGTGCTCTCTTGTTCTGCTATGCAGAGCATAATTGCTTGGAAAAGGCCGAGGCTCTTTTCGAAAAGATGAAGCATTCGGGTATAAGAGGGCCATTGCCTTATAATACAATGCTGACACTATATTCTCGAATGGGTAGACATGGAATGGTAGATATTCTAGTTAAAGACATGGAAGAGAGAGGCGTTGATTATAACATTCACACGTTGAACATTCGGTTATTTTCCTATGCCGCCACTTCTGATATCAATCGAATGGAGAAGCTTTTGATGAAGATGGAAGCTGATCCTCTGGTGTCTGTCGACTGGCATGGTTATGTTAGTGCAGCCGAAGCATTCTTGAAGGTTGGACTATTGGAGAAGACATCAACATTGCTGAGGAGAGCGGAGCAACGCATGAACATTAAAACGAGGAAAATTGCATATGAATACCTGATGACTTCATATGCTGCTATAGGTAATAAGGATGAGGTTTATCGAATTTGGGGATTGTACAAAAGTATTGTAGGATTCTACAATAATGGGTATCGGTGTATGTTGAGTTCGTTGATGAAGATGGATGACTTTGATGGTGCCGAGAAGATTCTGGAGGAATGGGAATCTGGGAACCAATCCTTTGACATCCAAATACCAAACTTGCTGATCAATGCTTACTGCGGGAAAGGTCTGTTGGAGAAGGCCAAATCATGGGCAAACAAGCTTTCAGATGGAGGAAAGGAGGATTGTAGAACATGGTCCATTTTGGCTACTGGATACTGTACGAATGGTCAGATGGCAGAGGCAGTGGAATCATTGAAAACGGCAGCAAACATGGCATGTCAACCAGGGTGGAAGTTCCATAATTTAACTCTGGCTGCATGTTTTGAGTACTTGAAAGAGAAGGGAGATGTGGAAGTGGCACGTGAGATATTGGGATTATTGAGAGAAAGGGGTCATATTCCAACAGATTTGTGTGATAGGATTGGAAATTATATTGATGGTGGAGACCCCGCTGTTCTGGAGTAAGGTGAAGGGGGATATCATATGGAACGAATTCATAAAGTTCAGGATGGAGAGATGCATGCAATAGACGGACAGTACAAGTCAACAACAAGGGTGGAAGACAAATCATTATCTAACATTGTGAAGAGGTATTTATCTGTAGTATAGCATCCTTTTACAATGGTTTTATCATCTTCTTAATGCTCCAGATGACTCTGTAATTGGTATCTCCAAATTACATGTAATTTGCTTGAGAAAAGTGACATAAAGAACGACAGGTTGCCAGGGCATCGTTTATGATGTTAGATTGAAATCTACATCTGCAATATCTTGAAAAACTATGTGGAGATCTCATTTTTGAAAAATAAAACACAAATGCAAAAGCTGAAAAAACTTGGTAGTAAGAGTCTTATTTGCTAACAATGGCTAAATTCTGTTTCTTGCTTGTGTGGTTCGGGGCAGCTGTTGTTTTTGCTGCATGTCTATCTTGTTGTTGCTTTTGCCAACAGGTTGAAATTGGTCAATTCTCCTTATTTACGGGCGTGCTTTTCCATGGATGTCAAGAATCCGTTGATATCCTGTTCTTTAAGTGCCCTTATGCGATGCTCAAATATGTGACAGAAATCTTGTGTCATGTCTCAGCTTATTTCTTTGTATGCTTTTTCTTAGTCGCACAATCTTTGATACTGTGCTTGGTGTTCTGTTTGTTATATTTGGAAAGATGGAAACTGCATACTTGTCAAGAATGCTTCTGCCGTTTATGCTCTATTCTGTTGAAACCTTCAACCCCCAATATTACCCTTGCTTCTGGTTGTTATACCAGTCCAGGAAAGTCTATTCTCATTTGGTTTCACTTTACGTTTTGATAGTGTACTGCAGTTAAAATCTTGGTAGGTGCTAGCTAGTTACATTACGTTTTGATAGTGTACTGCAGTTAAAATCTTGGTAGGTGCTAGCTAGTTACATGCGACAGCAAAAGCAATGATTTTGGCAGTCCAAAATCACCCTCAGACCACATGCACTCCTCATGTGTGAGAGAGTGTAGTAGGAAGTGATGTTTAGACTTCCAAAAGTATCAATCTCACATATGCACAGTGGCTAGAGGTTTATTTTTTCCCTGATATGATAATTTATGTTTTAATTGACTAAACAAGCAGACAACTTAGTCACGTTTTTCACATGGTGTTCACAAAAATATCTATAGTAAAAATTCATGAAACCTTTGTGAAAGTGCTCTTCTTTTTACCAGCTGAACAAGTAGAATGAACTTCAAGATCTTTTCCAGTTTAATCATTATGTACAACCGTGAACACTTCAACATTAAAATGTATAAGATACTTAGATGCTGCCTTTTATACTAACAACGGATTTGAAAGGCATACACAGCCATGGAAACTGAAAAGTGGTAAGGTTATGCAGGTGCAGTAGTTTTTTTGGCAATGGTTACCGTATAGATTGGTCAGACAGTAGAGGAAGCAATGAAAAGGGCAGCCAACTTTACACGTGAACCAGGCTGGAAGTTGATAATTTAACTTCTTTGGCTGCATTTCTGGAGTACTTGAAAGAGAAGGGAGATATGAAGGTGATACATAATATTTTTATGATGGTGAACTGCAGGTTCTTGGGTCCTTGAGAAGGTGAAGGGGCTAATTATGTGGAAGGTGTTCACAAATTCGGGATGAAGAGAAGCAAGTTGCATGTAGCAGCTAAAAAGATATGTAAATCTGTGAAAGGTACTTTGTTCTATCTAAATGCTTTAGCTTCAGTAAGTACATGGTTAGCAAAATGCTATACAGCACGGACCAGGGCATGGTTTGTAAACTTGTTGTGTGTGAGTAAAATTGGAAATTGTTGAGCCACTTGATTACCATAACAAGGATTTCATTTTTATCTAATGTATGCATTGCGTGGATAACTTCGGAGTAACCTATGTGTCTGACATGCCTAAGAACTCTCTCAATTGGGAAAGTAGTCTATGTAGTTTGGATTATCTGCAAGCATCTTCTTGTTTGGGTTTTCTTCTACTGTTGCTGTTTTTTTGCTTAGTGTCCTTATTCTTTTAGATTTCCTCTTTTTTTTTCTTTTTTTTTTAAAGGTAGCCTTTTAGTTTTACTCTTTCACTACCTTACAATCTAAGGAATGTCAATGGATGAATTGATATCCTCCCCGGATCTCGCAGTCCAAAGTCGATGGAACATTGTAATCCAGGCTGATCAAAAGAAGGAGAGAGAGATTTGGACCTTTATTTTTTGTGAGGTGGCCAGTGTGATGGATTGATGGGGATCGTAAGATTTGAAATGAGTGGTCAGGATTACTCGATCCTTTAGCTCCGGATTGCAAGATCCGGTGAGGATCTCGATTCATCAAAGCATATATATCCAAGTCATTTTTCTTATATAATATAGAACATAGGTGGCAGTGACCAGGTACAGCACTTACCTTGTGCACAAATCTCAAAAGGACAAGAAAGTGGGGGAAAGAAGAATGAATGTGGAAGTATCATTGGGAATCTATCCTGGCTTATTGTGACCGGCATTCCTACTTCTTTTGGCTTTGTTTGGTAGGTAGGATAAGTGTTAAATCAATCCTATATTTGGTACTCAAAAGGTGGAGAATCTGTGTTTACCTAGGAAAACTAATCCATTCAAAACAATTGAGATAATTAATCCAACCACTTGGACCTCGTGACCTCGAACCCAGGACTTGTAGTTGGTGAACAGGTTTCGGCTCAGTGGCTCAATGTGCGGGATTGGACACGGGACTGGACATACAAAAATATCCGATGTTAGTCAACCATTGGACTAGTGCTATCCTCTCCAATCCGATGCAATCCAATTTCTGAGCCCCATACAAACATATCCGATGTTAGTCATCGAGAACAGACCCTTTATTTTTGAGTCGTTAATCTATTATGTCGAAATTAATATGCAAATTAAATTACTAATCAAACATGACAGCAAATCAAATAATTAACTAGACATACAAGATGTGTCTAGTTTGTTCTTCATTAACCTTAGTGAATGTTCCACTATAAAATTAATTGGCCATTTTTTGTTCTTCATTATCTCAATGAAGGTTCTACACAAATTGGGTGACGTAAAGCATGTGTGGCCCTTAGATTTCACATGCAGGATGACCTGCTCTGATACCACGAAGGAAGTTGAGGTTCATCAGAAAAATCAATTGTCAATATGAGAAGTAGTCAAATTACTTATAAGTACATGTAAGATTCATTCTTTCTCCGATGCGGGATTTATACTCAACACACCATTTCGCGAGTGACATATTTCAAGCTTAACACGTTAGACAACACAAATTGGGTACTGTGGAGCATGTATGGCCATTGATCTTCACATCTGGGACAATCTGATCTAATACTACGAAGAAAGTCGAGGTTTTACCATAAAACTAATTGGCAATATAAAAAATAGCTCAATTACTTATAAGTATATGTAAAGTCCTTTATTTCGCCAATGCGGAATCCATACTCTCAACATTGAACCAAAATACAAGTGCGAATATATAATAATAGTCTTAGTAAAATATGGAGATTTTGTAAGAATAATACATATAAGCTAGCAAGGGCCGGCAATGTAATTTTCACTATCACTCACAAATGAAGACAAATTAAGCTTCCGATTCTATTTATGTCCCATTGTCACGGATTAGTGTTAAATTAAGAAATAGATTAGCACTAAGCCTGATTAAACAAATAATAATCAGCCTTTCATAGAAAAATAGAAGAACAAGAAGAAAAACAATGGCCTTCCCAAAGTACCAATTAAGGAAGAAACAAAAATGCTAAAACAAAAGCTCATGAAACATCTAACGTTTACTTAATTGCTGGAGCTAATTACAATTAATGGGTGCCATGTTAAAGCACCTTCATTGCGAAGCATGATTTAAGAGTAATTAGAGTCAAAATATAGACGATCATCTGATAATTTTTCGATTAGCCAAAACTTGCAATGGCTCTCTTCATCTTGATCATCCTGGCATTGCTGTCCATTTTTGTTTTTTCGGCCTTTTTCGTGCTGCAATCTTGGACCTCGTCACCGAAAAGCATGGAGGACATCCCGGGCAGCTTGGGTTGGCCAATTGTGGGAGAGAGCTTCTCATTTATTTCAGAGTTTTCAAGTCCATCTGGTATATACAGCTTCATGAACAAGAGGCAGCAGAGGTAAAATCGATTACATTTTTTGAATTCTGTAACGAGAAAATGTATTTCCGAAAGGGAAGTGATTTTCACTCTCTTTGTTTCCTTGGGAATCAAGGGACAGAAACAAGGAGAGGATTCAGAAGGAGAAAACACGAGTGTGAAAATCACTTGCTCTTTCCAAAATATCCGAAAGAAATCTATATGTGATATTTCAGTAAGTACTAAGCTTGGTGTGTATGTAGGTATGGAAAAGTCTTCAAGAGTTTTGTGTTGGGGAGATTTACTGTGTTCATGACTGGGAGGGAAGCCAGCAAGATTTTGTTAGCAGGAAGAGATGGGATGGTTAGCTTAAACCTATTCTACACCGGGCAGCAGGTGCTAGGGCCTACCAGCTTGCTCCAAACAACCGGCGAAGAACACAAGCGCCTTAGGCGGTTGATTGCAGAGCCCCTATCGGTTGATGGCCTCAAAAAATATTTTCAGTTCATCAATACTCTGGCAATTGAAACACTAGAACAGTGGCCTGGACGAACTGTACTGGTTCTTGAAGAGGCTTCTACAGTTTAGTATCGAGTTACCAAGCGAACGAGCAAATTTTTCTTTTCTACATTCTTGACTTTAGGCCCGTTTGATAATCATTTCATCTTTTATATTTTTGCAGTTCACTCTCAAAGTGATTGGCAACATGATCATGAGTCTGGAGCCTGCTGGTGAAGAGCAGGAGCAATTTCGGTCAAATTTTAAACTCATCTCTTCCTCCTTTGCATCCTTACCATTTAAGATCCCTGGGACGGCGTTCCATAGCGGCATTCAGGTATCAGTTCTTATATAGTTTTGTACAACTCTGTCAAAGATGGAAGGAGTTTTTGGATTCGTCTTGAATACATTGTTCTCTTTTATCAGGCACGGGATAGGATGTATGCGATGTTGGACTCGACCATTTCTAAAAGAAGAAGTGGAAGAGGCGGCTTTCAGCAAGATTTTTTAGAATCGCTGATCATGAAACATAGCAAAGGAGAAGGGGATGAAGATAATAAAGATAAACTCACTGATCAACAATTGAAGGACAACATCTTGACTCTGCTGGTTGCAGGCCATGATACTACAACTGCTGGGCTTACATGGCTTATTAAATTCCTCGGAGAAAATCCTACTGTTCTGGAACAACTAAGGGTAATGTATCTTTGCCATCTAGGCATCGTTTGATTGATATTTGATTTCCGCCGAAGACTAAAAACTAAATGTTGTCAAATTTGCAGGATGAGCACAAAAAAATCGAAGCAAACCGAGACAGTGGAGCAAATCTAACATGGGATGAAGTTAACAACATGCCTTACACTGCTAAAGTAATCAGCGAAACTCTTCGGAGAGCCACTATTTTGCCTTGGTATTCAAGAAAAGCTGCCCAGAATTTCGAGATTGATGGTACAACACTTTTGACTCCAAAAAACCAGATTACAAAAGCAGCCGTATTTTTCTCTGTATAAGTATGAATATGTGGCTCTAAATCACGAATCCACATTACAGGATACAAAATAGAGAAAGGTTGGTCTGTCAATTTGGATGTTGTCTCCATTCACCACGACCCGGAAGTCTTCCCCAATCCTCAAAAGTTCGAGCCCTCCCGGTTTGATGTAAGTCCTTCCACATACAACCAATCAGACGTTGATATAAATAAATTCCTGAAACTATTACATTGCTAAATAATTGTTAAACAAAATGCAGCAACCTCTAAAGCCTTTTAGCTTTCTCGGATTCGGTAGTGGACAGCGTATGTGTCCCGGACTCAACCTGGCAAAGCTCGAAATCTCAGTGTTCATTCATCATCTGGTGTGCAGATACAAGTAAGAAGCACAAAAAAAATCTTTCAATCCAATTAGTAAGATGCATAGGATAACAATATATAATCATCCAATGCAGGTGGAGTCCTCTGGAGAAGGATGATTCAGTCCAGCCAACACTTGTAAGGATGCCAAAAAACAAGTACCCAATTGTAGCTGAGCGACTTTAAAGCGTGGATCCCAAGGCACTGATTACAATAGCAATCATTATATTAGTCCTAGCTAGATGTGTTATGCAATAATGCCTCAAAATTCCAATATCCAGAAGCTGTTCTGGTGGATTAGCTCATCCATTTCAAATCTTTTCCTTTTGGCTCTGAAATGGTGCACGACATGAGCTGGGTAATATGTTAAATCACATTAGAATGTGAGCATACAATCCGAAATAAATTTGTAATGGGCGGAGATGCCTGAGATCTTTTAAAGACTGATGCAAGCTTTCATTTTAACATGTTACATCACTCGAGCCAAATACGTAGACAATACACTGAGTAATGTGGAGGCACATTAGGCCATTGCGCGCCACACTAGAATAATCTGATATGCTACAAGTACTGTACAAAATACTACATAAACTGGTAGAATGACGCCTTCCTGACGCCAAAACAGACTGCATATCTCCACCAATGAAATGAGACTCTTGACGAACAATTTTCCCTTCACATATCTTGCATCAAATCATGCATCGCGGCACAGTTGTAATTGGTAATAGTTGAGAAAGATTTCTCAGCCAAAGCATCTATCAGGCTACAAGCATTGAAAAAATAGCACTCGAGTGTTTCAACCACTCACTCAGCCCATCATAACATGTATTACGGCTTTTTAATACAGAAAGGAACTCAAATTTTAAGAGCTAACGGATGACCAAGCCAGTACGTGACGGAAAGTTTAGACAGTTCCAAGTAATCTTCTTCAAGTTCCGTCTTCTTACAAGGCTTTTTTTATTAAACAGATATAGTGATATAGTTGATCTTTGTTCTCGGGCCAAATCTAGAATGTCAACGTCATGTCTGATAAGTAGTTGTTGATCTCTCGTTGTAACGATGATTTTACTCCCCGAACCAAACCAGCCTTTGTTTCTAGCCAACATTTCTAGTTGGATTGATTCACTCACATCATCAAGAATGAGAAGAACCTTCTTATTGTAAAAAAAATATTAAAAAAAAAAAATCTATATCATACCAGCTCCTTGATCATCATCATAAACTTCTTCATAATTTTGCTTCATGATTAGGGAGAGAAATGGCTTCTGCACATAAAAGAGCCCGTTTGATTTAGAAACATCGAATCCAAACACTTATGAAGCCCTCGCGGTGTCTTCACCCCTAAAACTTAAAAAGACATCGTCTTTCCATGAAGCAATTGGAAGTTGTTCCAAGCAAATCCAATCCAAACACTTAAACAGTTAACAAGACGTGCAATTCTACAATGCTTTGAAACAATATGATTCTAAATATATAAGACCAGCTCCATAGTAGGTATTCCGCTTCACTGTTCGTGTAGCGGGATATGTTATAAAAGTCCCGTCAATAGCCACGGGATCAGCGCAGCACACCCACTGCAAAGGCAAATGCAGACACCGATGCAGCAGTCTCTGCCTTTTGTTTCTTACCATAAGATTTGATGCTGCAAGATAATCTGTCAAACCCAAGTAAAGAACATGAAACCAATCTGTAGCCACCTTGAAGAACTATATGCCACATGTAGCAGAGGAAAGATGCTGAAGTACTTTTTAGTGCCTAAAAAAAGTGGTTTCACAAGGAGTACTTGCATAACCCGTCAAGTAACGGTTGAACAACTTAAAAGCAATGCCCTGATACAGGAATTTCATTTTCATATGCACTATGACGACATAAATCCAAAGACTACAATCTATGCGATCCAGAAGTTCAATCAAAACTACAATACAATAGCTCAATGCAAAGACTTAAATCACTTGTGCTGCCCGCAGGAACAATTCTCAGTTCCCACATCAGCTGCAAGACATGGAGGCTGAACTTTCTCGTCGTACCAAGTTGAGCGCTTTTCAACTAGTTCATTTAAGAAATCGTCCAACTTTTCGATACTGACACTCGGCATCACCACAACATGTGCAATATTTCCTTGGCAAGCCAACTGCCACTTACGAATAAACTCTTCATCCTTAGGCCGCTCAAACACCACTGTGCTACTTAGCTCATTCAGCATGGCACTGATTCCAGCATCACGAAGGCGGTCCTTCAAGTAGTGAGCGTTTCTAAGACATTTCTGGACTTCTTTTTGGAACCCCGTGTAACCCTTTTTGTTAAGCGTGTACCATAAGAAAATAGGAGCATGACCGTTTCGGCTTCCCATGATTGTCGCATCCCTCGAAGCTAGGTATTCTACATTCCTTGAAAGGGCATTAATGTGCTCCAGCCTTGTTATCTGAACACCACAAGGCATTGGACATCCTACCAACTTGTGACCAGAAACGCTGACACTTCCAATAGGCTTCTTGAACGAAACTTTTGGTGCCTGCTCGTCACCAAGCATAGTGAGAAACGGGGAAGCATTGATCCAGAACAGAAAATATGGTGCATATCATAATGAGGAAGCAAAACAAAATATTACTACAGCTATTTCAGACTAGCTTTTTGAATACAAGCGAACTCTAATCCCATTGTACACTAACCGAGTTGGAAACAAACTTATAAAAACAATCATCTTCGAAGTCACAAGATGATTCAGTAAAAGTAGACTGCGAACATTAATTGATCCTACCCAATCAAAGATATCAGTGTCATTCAACTAGCCAAACTATGAAAAAGGATTATAGATTCTCAAGATCAACTATTAGAGGCAAATCAAGGCTCTCTCATTCTCAAATGCTGAGAGCAGATCAATCGGATGAGCAGGCTTTCGCGAGCGTAAATTATTAGCAACAAAAACATCCCCAACAAAGTATGCAATGGGGAAACTCTCTGTACGAAGCACCAAACAGTAGTAATTAATGGGAATAAGGCTAAGAGACATGTTCCCATGTACAACAACAAGAAGAGTTGAAATCAGATGACATACAAGTTTGACAAAAGGCATCATAAGTCCAAATAATGCTCCGTCGCAATGAATATAGAAACGATCTTGCTTGAAGCCACATTCTTCAAGGGTCTTTATGACAAGATCCAAGTCATCAACAGCTCCTTTGACAGTTGTTCCTGCAAATCAAGCAACCCAATAAATCAACCAACCAACCAACCAGAGTCACAGATTTGCATATAGTATATGGTTGAGTTCAATTTGTGTCCAATGCGTTTCTCAAATGTTACACATACCTATATTAACATTGATGATGGCCGGTTTATCCTGGTGAGCAAGAAGTTTGGTTTTAAAATCCGCACAATCAATCTCACCAGAGATCAGACAATCAATCTTTTCGCACTCCATTCTATACATTCTCGCCGCTTTAAATATCGAATAATGCGATTCTCGAGAAGCATACAGAATTCCATCTGGAAATACTTCTCTCCTGCAAGAATTCAGTTGCATTATACATCACATCCAAGTGTTTTAGCTTTATCATTAGCTTAGTGTGCAGATAAATTAAGAGCAGATTCACACAAACAATTAATCACACACTTGACATACCCAACTAAGACTCCATGAAGGTTGCCTTCCGTGCCGCAATTGGTGATGTACCCCCAATACTCATTCTTTTCAATCTCCCACAACCGAGCAAACCAATCGAGAACACCGACCTCGAACTGCCTCGAATGCACACCGTAGTTGCTCTCGATAAACGGATCACCCAAATTGTTGATGGAGAAATGCTGAAGCTGCGCCAGAGCACCATAGTCGAAGTCCAAATTGTACGGATAACCTGCATTTCCAATCCCAACCAAAACCCACCATTCAGATTCAAGATTTTCGCTTTCATTTCAAATTTGAATCGAAAAATCGCTCAAACGAAGGTTACCGAGATGGTGCTTGGTCCTCTCGACGAGGGTTTTGCGGTAGCGAGCGAGGACGCCGGCCATGTAGGCGTCCTTATCGCCCGTGAACTCGTCGTTGGGTTCAGGCTCCGTCACGGCGAGGCAAGTGGTGTGCACGTTCCGGCCGAGCACCATCTGCTTCTCCCGGGTGCCTTTGTGGTCCTCAGCCAATTTTCCAATGAGATCGCAGTCGGCGGTGCTGGTTACGACCGGAGGCAGAGGCTCCGTAACCACGGCCGTCGGATCGAAATCCTTGGATAACATCTCCACCGCCACAACTCCATTCTCGTGATCCATGAAATCTCTAATGCTGAAAGATCGAACGGTCGACAGTTGGAGGAGCTGAAATACAGAAGAGGGGGAGGAGAGTTTGGAAAATGGGAGGGAGGGAAGAGCGTTGGTTTCTGTTTAGTATTTATAGCCGTTATTGGCGGTTGTGGTTTGTAATAAATATCGAGGAATTTTAGAGAATCTGTTCTGTAATATTTTGCCACGTATGAAATAATCAGTCTACGTACTCTTATTTTTGCTAATTAAAAAAGGGATGTGATATCCACACACCCCTTTTTACTTTTCTCACACCTTTTTAGATTTCGGCCGTCGGATCGGATGAATTGAAGAAGATCTAACGGACAAAAAGTAATAGGGGTGTGTGAGAAGTAAAAAGAGGTGTGTGGATAGCACACCCCTTAAAAAACTAGGACGCGTGTGCCAATTAGTTTTTTTTTAAAGAGTACTCTTAGACCCACTCCAGTATTCTATTTTTCCACCCACATGATAATTTTACCAACCATAAAAAATTAAAAAATTAAAATGTTATTTCCCCACCCACCATTATTCCCAAAATAACCATAATATATATTTTTAGTTCGTAAACTACTAATTTCTGTAAAAATGGTTAAACCAAACTAAGTTTTCACCAATATAATCAAGTTAATTTGAACTCCTTATTTTATTTCTTTTACTAAAAAATTGTTATCAAGAACTTAACTAAATTAAAACCATTATTTGTGTTACAATGGTCACTTTTTAGTTCGTAAGCTACTAATTTTTGTAAAAAGTTTTAAAAAGGGGACCAATAGGTAGTTAAGTTGCGGCAGTCCATCTTTTTGGAGATCGGAAAGACTCACAGAGGCCTTTCAGCCCCTCTGATCATCATCATGTGATTAACCAGCACAATGAGTCAAATTCAGGACAAGTTGTGTGGGAAAGGGGTCTAGAATTCTCCCTAACCACTAGGATAGTTACTAATCAATTAAGAACTACAATTCCTAACACGTCCAAATTTGATTACATTTGTTTTAAGTGTTATTTCTCTCAAATAACACTTGAGAGAAATGTGTGTTTGTATTAAAAAAAATGACGTATTATTTATAAACTTAGGTGTAACCAAATGACTAATACGTTAATGTTTCTCTTTTGCATTTAAATTTGGTTTTTTTTTTCATTTTATATTTGATTGAAATATCGCTAGAATGAAATGGAAATCATTACCATCTTTGATTGTATCCTAAACTCAAATCATTTGGTGTTCTAATTCTCTTGCGACAAACAAATGTTTTATTGGATTTCGACTAGAGATTTAATTAACACTTTGGAAATTCGGAATGATGAAGATATTCATTTCCTATGCTCAATCATATCCATGGGTCGGTCTACCAATCTCAATAATTAAAAAAAAGGACGATGTACGGGAATGTTTCTCTTTCACATTTAAATTTGATATTTTTTTTCTCATTTGATATTTGATTGAAATACCGGTATAATGAAATGGAAATCATTACCATCTCTGATAGTATCCTAAACTCAAATCATTTGGTGTTCTATTTCGGAATGATGAAGATATACGTTTGCTATGCCCAATCATATCTATGGGTCGGTCCACCAATCTCAATGATAAAAAAACGACGACGTACGGGAATCGTAGATAAGAAAGGGCCCACTGGGGGAAATGAATATTCACCAAAAAAACTGAATCACGTGGAACGAGTTCTGAATCTAGGTCTTGTCGTTTAGACTGTGTTGGAGCCACGGAGGACTAGATTTTTTGCTTTGTTAATTTGTTGTAGCTGTTACAAGCGTTCAAGAGTCGGGTGCAATTGCTTGTGGCCACGCACGTTATTTGCGAGGACCATTCTCGGGCCACCGCAATTGTTAGGTCGGTGCAGGTGAGGGGCCGCCGCAAGCTATCTTCCATGCGGGTGATCAACATTCTAACACGTGGTGCGAAGTCGACGTTTGAGCATGCCTACTCTTTTGGGTTTTACGTCAGAAACCTGTTGGACGAAACGCTCGGTTCAAGCGATCGGAAATTTGTCAGACCGATCGTTCTTTGTAGTTGCTCGCTGCGTCATATTCTAGGAGAAATTTTTCATTGTGATAAAAATAGTGAGTTATCTGTATTAAAATATTAACAACTTAAAAATTAAATTTTTTTAACACTTACATAAAAACACGTAGTATATGATAGGAATTTTACCACTTGCAAAAGTAGGGATAAAATCACATAAAATACTTGCAAGAGAACAAGGTAGTTGTAGTATAAACGGCTCAAGTAAGGTCGTTTTCTACAGGGATTGAATGAATAATTTGTATTTAAATTAATTCTTAATTAACTATTTTAAAACAAGATTTGGAAAATAGTGATTTTAGAATTTTAAATAATAAAAACGAATTTAATAAAAACAATTTAAGAAATTAGCAAAGCAAAGAAGAAATAAAGAAAGCATTTTGAAAACCAAGTTATAAAAACCTAGGGTTCCACCGTCCCCTTAACAATCTTACGTAGTTTTACCAATTACTTATGAATTACACATGCAATTTTGAAGGTTAGGTTTTCCTAATTTATATTCTACTTGGAACCTCCAACATACAACGTATATCTAACATGCAACCCGTCCAGATGTTCGGATCAAATTTGAACATGAAAGACTCATTATGCTTTATGAAAACCCTTTGAAAAACCATGCAACCCTTAAGACGTGGTGTTCATCTTAAGTGAAATTACAATTATTAATCATAAGAAGCCATCGTCAATTTCAGGGAACCTTCCAACCAAAATTTCATCAAATTACTTATTTAAAAATCCTAATGGTAGCTAAGCATTAAGACAATTAGACAGTTTAAAACGGTGATTAATAATTCAAGTATGCACGCATAATATCATAAAAAATTAAATAAAAACTACTTATTCATGCTAAGGCTCAAGGCTTTGCCCTAGCAAACGGAAATTAGTTACGAACAACTATAAACAAAATATTATTAAAAATAAGAATAGAAAACACCTAGAAAATAAACTTGAATCCAAAAGTTGTGCGTTCTTCTCCTCCTCCAATGTTGCGTAGTGAACCCTAATGGCTAAAAGCCTTATTTATACTATAGAAAATAAAGCCCTAAAAGGTCTTCTAAAAATTAGGAAATACAATATAATAAGATAACTAGGAAATACATTCCTATTCTAACTTTGGAAAATCTGCTCAGCCACAAAGAATATCACGTTTCTGAATCTTTAGGGCTCCAAAACAGGCCCAAAATGGCTAAAATTAAAGCTTGAGATATCCCGAACATAATTGCAGAAGGACTCGAACCCAAAAGACATCATATTGGACGCCAAAAAGCCCAAACAAGCCCAAAACGTTAGCTTGACAGCACTGCGCGCTGCTATTTTATTTCATCGCCATAAATAAACCGCTAGGTATAAAATTATGAAACTTTGACACGATCAAGTCAACAGACACATGAACATCCTCCAATTTAAATCACTCCAAAATTCATCCGTTTGGCTACTTTTTGCTCTAGAGGAAATCGAATGTACTTCATTAAGAATATAAATCAAAATATCAAAATTCTCACAAAATAACGACTAAATTAATTCTAAGAATAGGGTAAAATATGTAATAAAATATCGACTCATCAGTATACCATCCGTGTTTCTCGTCATAACTAAAAATTTCTCATATAGTAGGCTATCTTTCATGTTGATGAATGACACGTAGTGTGGAGTTGACGTTTGAGCAGCCATACTCTTTGAGGTTTTTCGTCAGAAAGTTGTCCGATAGAGTGCTTGGTTCAAGCAATCGGAAAGTTGTCCTACCGTAGGCTATCTTCTTCATTGATGATCGACATGTAGCCTGGAGTGGACAAAAAAAAATCGTGCATAACTTTATGTGGACAAAAAAAAATCAAAATAACCATAAAACGTTATTCACATGCATGCAAGTAGACTGATACGATATCCCCAATATCTTTGCATCAAAGAAAGCTGTCCTCCATGTGCCTCCGTCCATGAGTTCAACCATGGCTTCTGTAACTAATCGGCAAACATTTTCATCTGTTGCACTTCTGAATTATGTGGTGAAAAATCCTAATAGAAAACTAGATTTTAATCCTTAAATAAGACGAAGTTTAGAAAAATGTCTCATAAACGAATAAAAATTGAATTAGCTTTTATTTGTTGATATTTTGCATCACCAATTTATGGTAAATAGGAACTTAAAACCTTTATCACGTGCAAATTATCACATCTTGCCCATATAAAGATATATATATGCATGTTCTGTTAAAGCAGAAAATTTGCAGGGGACTTTGTGAAGAAAAATGGAGCACAATGATCAAGTCTGTTATATCTTGAGCTTCCAAGATGCAATCGGGCGTTTAGTTTGAGGAGGATTGGTCAGAGTTCTCCAAGTTCTACTCTATTGACTGCAGGTGTTGGCTAGTCTTGGATATCAAGGGAATTCAAGACTCCACATTATATCATATGTAACAGAAGATGCGGATACATTAACCCTCCACTGGCGTCCATCAAAATGAAGATTTAAGGAATATAATTACATTTACATTTTACTATTTCCTTTATTGCTTTTTTTAAACAAAGGTAACACAACCAATATACAGAGATGAAGGCCTAATTACATATTAAACACAACATAAAACATAGACCTCCCAAAGTAACATAAAAAGGGCCCAACACAAGGTTTGGAGCATAGGAAAACCTAAAAGAAAGAAATCAAGCAGGCTGCTACCTCTACCTCTGCTGCACTCCACCAGCGGACACAGAAGAACAAACCTGCGAACCTGCACCCCTTGCAGACGCTGGAGATCAAACCAAATAAAGCACCAGAATCGAAAAGAGAGAAGACTAGTCCATGTTCCTCCAGGCACCACAAAGATCAGATATGCAGCCACGAACGAAAAGAAGCCAATGGGAATATGCAGGTCACTAGCAACAGTGCCGAAAGTGGCAAAGACAGGGAAGGTGGTGGTGTGTATACGCGATCCGATGTTGTACACACCTTCCGAGATGGCCACAGAAAACTGTTGAAAATTGAAAGAATAGGGAACGAATTTACCAGGTAAATGTAGAAGCTTTGAGTGATGAATGATTATTGGAATGAGTTGCGGACAGAGTCGCTATCTTTAAGATGTTTTACAGCTCCGTCCAAAGTGTGCAAGTAGTTCATAAACACCACACCGTCCGTAAAATCAAACAATCCATAACATACTTCTTTTAATTAAATTCTTCCTTGCACAACAGAAGAACCTTCGTGCGAACTCACACCCTTTTGATATTTAGCTTCGTGTAATCATAAACTAGTGCGAGGAATCTAGGGCGGTTCCTTTCCATGAAAAATGGGGGGTCAAAGTGACAAGGCACGGGGATCGCGTCACCTTATGACACTGATGAAAGTAATTTTTGATGACTAGGAAATATACGAAGATTATTTTTCTGTTTTAAGTTTGCATGGGAAAGGAAAAAAAAAAAAATATATATATAAGGAATTGTTAGTGGCACTTCAAATTTTCTATATTTAGAAGAAAAAAAATACACTTATGGAGAATGTAGAATGAAATTTTTGAAGTACCAATATCAGTTCCACATATACACTTATGAAAAAAATACACTTATCGAGACGAAGAGAATGGTACCTTTTTAAACAGCTAACTCGCCGTGGTTTGGCCGAAAAATGGCTTGAAAGTTGCTGACTCGTTTTTCAACAGAAACTTTCGAGCTGTTTTCTGGCCAAAACACTGCGAGTTAGCTGTTGAAAAAGGTACCATTCTCTTCATCTCATCGAGAAGTATGATTTTCGTTTTTGAATCACTTGATTTCGTTGAGTATTGAAGAAGTTACGAACGTTTAAAGTTTACCCAGTTTTCGCCGAGTTTCCGGCGAGTTTTCAAGTTTTCGCTCGGACCAGTCAACTTTGAGGCTATTTTTCGGCCATCTCCGGCAACCATTGGGCTCCCAAATAGGTATAATCTTATTGTACACTTTCCTATCTTCATTTTGATATATTATAGGTCGAATTTGGTTAAGAAACGATTGAGTTACGAAGCTTTGAAAATTGCCCAAACTTCCGGCCAAAAGCTCCATCGGAAGGACCAAAATGATGGATGGTGGACAATTTCAGGGACCACTTTTATTGATTTTGAATCTTAGGAACCAAAATGGAGAATTATGCATATCTCAGGGACTATTTCGGATAAAAAACCATTAATTATTTTTGTATTGTATTGGTTGTAATGGCAGTGTCCGTAAACGGGAAATTTTGCAAGGACCCAAGGCTTGCATCAGCAAATGATTTCTTCCTTTCCGGGCTTCAAATTCCAAGAAGCACAAAAGAAAACCCGATGGGTCCAACGGTGACACCTGCAAATGTGGACCAAATAGCACGACTAACACTCTCGGCATATCCCTAGCTCGCATAGACTTTGCACCAAATGCTCTAAAACCCTCCTCACACTCACCCTCGTGCCACATAAATCCTTTTTTCTCGAGGAAAGTGATAATTAAGACTTATCTTGGGGTTTAATTATGTGATATTATTTATCTCACCAATGAGAAAAATATATATTATATAAGATTGATTTACAAGGGAATAAACATAAATAGTATCTACCCTAATTACATCCTGATTACAAAAACCCAAAGATGCAACTAACTAACTACAAAGGTAACTCTCTCCAACACTCCCCCTCTAGTTGGTGCATAAATGTCGTTCATGCCCAACTTGACGAGCGAGTTGTAAAACGTTTAACTCACAACAACTTTAGTTAAGATGTTCGCTAATTGATTCTCTGACTTTACGAATGAGAATTGAATAATATTCTCACCCAACTTTTCCTTAATGAAGTGTCTGTCAACTTCCACATGTTTCGTACGAGCATGTTAGATTGGATTGTGTGAGATATCAATGGCTACTTTATTATCACAGAACAAATCTGATGCCGACATTGAAGGACACCCGAGTTTCGCGAGTAATCTTTGAAGCTATAATAATTCGCATACTTCTTTTGCCATACCCCTATATTCCGCTTCTACACTTGATAAAGCAACCACTTTCTGTTTCTTACTCTGCCAGGTCATTAAATTCCTCCCACAAATATAAAGTATCCAGATGTGGACCGTCGATAAGTAATATTCCCTGCCCAATCTGCATCGGTATAACCTTCTATCCGACAATGACCATTCTTGGAAAACATGATGCCTCTACTCGGGGAGGACTTTAGGTATCGTAGAATGTGTCCAACCGCACCCATATGAGTATCACTTAGGGAATGCATAAATGGACTAACAACATTCACTGTATATGCAATATTAGGCCTAGTGTGAGATATAAATAAATTAACCTCCCAACTAACCTTTGATAACAGTCTCTGTTAGTGAGGACTTGATTAGGTGCACGACAAGATGGTGATTTTGGACTATGGGGGTGTCAGCTGGTTTACAATCAAGCATTTTGGTTTCAACTAACAAGTCCAAAACATATTTTCTTTCAGATAGAAATATACCTTGTTTAGATCGAGCTACTTCTATACCCAAGAAATATTTCAATCCACCAAGATCTTTCATCTCAAACTCGGTTGCTAAATAATCTTTCAATCTTGAGATTTCCACTTTATCATCATCAGTAACAATTAGTCATCAATTTACCCATTCATCATTTCAAGAAAAATGTATGATAGAAATTGCTCTGCCTTAACACATACTTCCTCATAGCCATCCGGAACCTACCAAACCATGCTTGAGGTGATTGTTTCAATCCATACAATGCCTTATGCAATTAGCACACCACTCCGGAGGTTGTGAAACAAATGCATAACTAGGTGGAATATCCATATACACTTCTTCCTTAAGATTGCCATGTAAGAAAGCGCATAGGTTTTGTACCTTCTGATTGTTGCTTGTAGTTTGCTCTCCTTCCTTGAAAGGCTTGGTTTGGAATCGCCGGCAATGGAATTACTTCGTCTTCTCTTCCGGCAATACTTCGTTGCTTCTTTTCTTTCTCTCAATTTCTGCAGAGTACCTCTTCCTTTCTTCCTCCCCCGTGTATTGCAACTAGTGACTATTTATGGGCATCCAAGGAAGGCCCTAGAATTTTACATGAGGCAAAGTGGAGGCCGTGTTCTTCACCACTTTCTCTTAACTTCTCCCACCAATTGTATGCAATCCTCCACGTCCTTTTGTTGCAGAAAAATGGGGAGCTCATATTTTGCACGTCATCTTCTTTTGTGTAAAGAAACACATATTTTCTTACTATTTTTTTACCCCTTTTTCTGTATGTAACCGATTGCACGTCCTCTTTTGTTTAGGAAGCCATGTTTTTCACGGCTACTTCCCTTGTAGAAGCAATTTTTTTATTATTATTAATATATTTTCCTTTGTGAAAATATATGGCTCAACAAAAGAGATAATAAAATTATACCTTAAAAGTGAGACATATTAATTCTATAGTCTATTTATATTATGGTACATGCTATACCACTTTGTGTTTCGAATGAACTGAAATCTCTCCAAATAATTTGGTATTTTCACATCTTCCAATGCTTCTCTTTTCTGGTTGATATGCATGCATTTATCACGTGTTCTTGAGTTTCAGTGTTTTTTCGTGAGTCGTCTATGTTTCAGTTGTTTTATATTTGTTTATCTTAATTAGATTCGGGTCCATTGATAAACATTGGAACAATATTAAAATATTTGTATAGATCGTGTGTCGTCACTTTGGCCACCATTGAAACTCTTTCACTCAGGAAACGAAGAAAGGTGGCAACTCATTATAAAATCTATTGGTACCATGGGAAGTAGTTCAATTTACTTATAAGTCTATGTAAGGTCCTTTATTTTATTAATGTGAGATTCATTCTCTACACGTCTCCTCACATGTAGCGAATTTTCAAATCTAACATGCAGACAACACAATAGGGTGATGTGGAGCACATGTGGCCGCTTGGCTTCACACGGGTGACAACCTATTCTGATGCCATGAAGAAATCGAGATCCACCACAAAATTAATTGGCAATATGACCCATGCAAGGTCCTTCCCATCAATATGTGGTCATATATTTTTTACCTCACCTCCTAAAACAACCCTAATACTAATAGCCATTTCCACATAGTGTGGGACTAATTGAATAGGGGTGTACTTTTGCACATCTTTTTAGTTAGTTCTTTGATTTTCCTTTAATTTGTTCAATTCAAAACTAAAAAAATGTACACAATAAGTTAAAAAAAAAGAGTATAAATTATTTCTCATTACCTGCTTCTGATCTGAGGGCTACTATAAACCGTTCCAAGGAAATTCTCAAGTATATATGTTTAAGTATGACCGTATATTTATGTGTGTGTGTGTGTCTATATATATATAACAGAAGTAAGACCTTGTTTTATGGTCGTGATTAACACTTGCGATCACCACATAAAACTAGGGCTAATGTACTTCAGTAGTTGGAGAGTTTAAATTTTCCACCCACTGATTATTGTCTTCATTATTCTCCCAGAAAACATTAAGATGGAGTTTAAGCATTTGAAACTACGGATAAGGAAGGAATTAGGATATTAATATCGAATTAGAGTCTAATGCAACTTTGGTCGATATCCACTAAACATTTTCATCAGCCAATTAATTTCCTTCTTCCAAGTACTAATATTCATCAAGTCACTAAACACGTGCTTATAAATAGAGATTAGCAGAGAGGAGTGCCTCATACAGTTTTATCATCTTGCTGTCATCAAATTAAGCAACTCCTAAACCAAACGAAACAACTAAGTTGGAGGCAACCTAATTAAGCCAGGTGCGATGAAAAGTGTTCGTTTCTTCTTAAGCACTGTGGCCACATTGGCATTCGCAACCTTCCTTGTCTCTGCCTACGATCCCAGTCCTCTGCAGGACTTCTGCGTAGCAATTAATAACCCCCAATCTGGTGTGTGTGTATATATATTAGCATATCATATTATTCAATACCATGTGTCTCCATATTTATGTAATATTATCTTTTTTTTCTCTGTCAATTATACGTTTTTGCACTGCATAGTTTATATGCATGAAATTTTTCATCTGCATGCATATACACATGTATAGACACGTAAAACTGGTATATACATATGTATATAACTGATAGGATTTTTACCACATGCAAAAGCAGGGATAAAAACACTTAAAAATACTTGCAAGAGAACAAGGTAGTTGTAGTATAAACGGCTCAAGCAAGATCGTTTTCCACAGGGATTGAATGAATAATTTGTATTTAACCTAATTCTTAATTAACTATTTTAAAACAAGATTTGGAAAATGTTGATTTTAGAATTTTAAATAATAAAAATGAATTTAATAAAACCAACTAAATAAATTGAAAAAGATAAACTAAAGGAAATAGTTTTGAAAATAAAGTTAAAAACCTAGGGTTCTGCTTTTCCCTTAACAATTCCATGTAAAGTTACCAATTACTTATGAATTACACATCCAACTTTGAAGGTTAGGTTTTCCTTATGCATATTCTCCTCGTGATATTCAAGCAAGAACATATATCTAACATGCAATCCGTCTGTGATATTCAGATCAAATATGAACATGCAAGACTCATTAAGTTTTGTGAAAACCTTTTGAAAAACCATGCAACCCCTAAGAACGTGATATTCGCCTTAGATGAAATTACAATTATCAATCACAAGAAGCAATACTCAATCCTCTGGTGATATTCTGACCGAATTGCATCCGATTATTTATCTAAACATCCTAATGGTAGCTAAGCATTAAGATATAGAGACAGTTTAAAACGGTGATTAATAATTCAAAGTAAACATACATAATATCATAAGCAATTGAATAAAAATTACATATTCATGCTAAGGCTCAAGACTTTGCCCTAGCAAACGAAAATTAGTTACGAAGAACCATAAAACAAAATATTATTAAGAACAAGGATAGAAAACACCTAGAAAATAAACTTGAATTCAAAAGTTGTGCGTTCTTTTCCCCCAATGTTGTGTACCCCAACCCTAATGGCTAAATAGCCTTATTTATACTACAGAAAATAAAACCCTAAAAGGTCTTCTAAAAATTAGGAAATACACTAGAATAAGATAACTAGGAAATACATTCCTATTCTAACTTTGGGAAATCTGGCCAAACACAAAGAATATCACGTTTCTGGATCTTCAGGGTTCCAAAACAGGCCCAAAATGGCTAGAATTAAAGCTTGAGATGTCCCGAACATAATTGTAGAAGGCCTCGAACCCAAAAGATATCATCTTGGACACCAAAAAGCCCAAATAAGCTCAAAACGTCAATTTGATAGCACTGCACGCTGCTCCTTTATTTCATTGCCATAAAAAACTGCTACGTAGAAAATTATGAAACTTTGATACGATCAAGCCAAGTAACTCACGAACGTCCTCCAACTGAAATTACTCCAAAATTCGTCCATTTGACCATGTTTTGCTCCAGAGGAAGTCGAAAGTCCTATATTACGAATATAAATCAAAGTATCAAACTTCTCACAAAATAACCACTAAATTAATACTAAGAATAAGGTAAAATATGTAATAAAATATCGACTCATCAATAACAATGCATGTTACTTGTACCATATTATATCATCGTTTTACTGGTCACACCTCTATTAAAGGTGTGTCCCATGAATGTAGATTACACATGTTTAAGACCATCTCCAACCCTGGGCTAAAAGCCAAATTACCCCCCAAAATTTCCCCCCAAACTCACTCCAACCCAAGGGGAAAATTCGAGCTAAATGCTAAATGCTAAACCAAGGCCAGATTCCCCCCAGAATTTAGCCCAGAAATCGGTGTGGGCTCCACCAAACTGAATGAAAATATTTATCGAAATTTAATTTTTTTTTATTAAAATGTTCATAAAATTAATTTACGATAGTCTACATATTTATTTTTTTTTTTAAAAATTAATTTAAGAAAAAAAATAGCCTAAGTTTATTCTTTAATAATTTTGGGCTAAAATTTTAGGCTAGAAAGGGTTGGAGTAGAAAAACTGTTTCTGACCTAAAAGCTAAATTTTTCGGGCTAAAAAATTTGGCTTTTAGCCAAGGGTTGGAGATGGTCTAAGAGGGCTAGTCACTAAAAGCTCATTTGGAAGTACTTTTAGGATACGTGAAAGCGCTTTTCGTGATTTTTTTTTAGAACCAATCCTTGGTGAATATGCAAGTAAATTTTATAAAGGGGTTTTTGAACTTTAATCCTTCAAGAAGATTAAAATTTAAAAAAAACCTGGTGCTAGATTGAATATGGATTTTTAGTCCCTAATGTGTCCTTAATTCAAAATAATTAATGTGTATTTTATTTAATATCTCCCATTAAATATTTAAATTTATTAATACATAAATTTTAATTTATTTTTTGACCAAAAAAGAGTTTTTTAATTTATTAATTTTATTTAACATTCTTCAAACTTGAAAGACTCAATTAATGTAACTAAATGTTAGTATCGAAATGTGTGTACCGAAATATATTATATTGAACTAATATATTTAAATGTTAGTACCGAAATGTATTAATATTAAATTAATGTACCTAAATGTGTATACCGAAATGTATTAATATTAAATTAATGTACCTAAATGTGTATACCGAAATGTATTAATATTAAATTAATGTACCTAAATGTGTATACCGAAATGTATGCACCGAAATGTGTGTACCTAAATATGTGCACCGAAATGTATATACCTAAATATATGCACCGAAATGTATGTATCTAAATATATGCACCGAAATGTATGTACCTAAATATATGCACTGAAATGTATTAATATTTAATTAATGTACCTAAATGTGTGTACCGAAATGTATGCACCGAAATGTTAGTACCGAAATGTATGTACCTAAATGTATGCACCGAAATGTGTGTACCGAAATGTATGCACCGAAATGTTAGTACCAAAATGTGTATACCTAAATGTATGCACCGAAATGTATTATAATGAATTTAATATACCTAAATGAAGAAGGTACAGTACATCGAAATATATTGTATAACAAAAATTAGTTTATCTAAATGTTCACAACAAAAATATATTACAATGAATGAAATGAAAATAAAAATTATAATGAAATAAAATTAATACATTAAAAATTAGAAAAGATAAAGATAAATAATTAAAAAATCAAAATATAATTAATAAATGAGGTTATTAATGTATCTGTAAACACGAAAATTTCCTGAAGGAACAAGAACACGTGTACAAAATATATTTGTTATTTGATGAATTTTGGGGTTACAATCTCTATTTGATTTGGTCCTCTGATTCGATCTCCGTGAGATATTGACTTGTGGATTTGATGGGCTGTTGATCCAAATGGCCGTTGGGCTTGATCTTTGGATGAACAGTGATGTGGATTTGTTTGTGTTGATCCGAAGGGGCTGTTTGGCGCTTTGATTCTTGGGATGAACAGTGATGATCTTTAGATGTTTGATGATGAATGTAGAACGATGAACGATGGATGAGCTTCAAGGGGCTTTGAGCTTGATTCTTGAAGGATGAATGTATTGATTCCAAGGGCCGTCGGGGCTTGATCTTGGAGGGCGGATGAATGTTGCTTCAAGGGCCGTCGGAGCTTGATCTTGAAGAAGATGGATGAACGATGAACGATGAACGAAGAACGATGAACTTCAAGAGGCTTTTGGGCTTGATTCTTGAAGAATGGATGTGTGGATCCAAGGGCCGTCGGGGCTTGATCTTGGATTAAGAATCGGCACGTGACCAAGGTGCTTGTTGATTCTTCAAAGGTTTTGGCGAAGTTTCTTCAAGGGGCCGTTGGGGCTTGATCTCGAAGAACGATGAACGAAGAACGAAGAACGAAGAACGAAGAACGAACTTCCAGAGAATTCTCTTCCAATTTGGGAGTAGAGAAATGTATTTGTGAATTGGTGAATTGAAATGAATGAAATTGGCTTCTATTTATAGAATTCCAAAACTTGATTTTTGGATTTAAATAATCAGATGAAATAAGTCGTCTCTGCCAGGTGTTGACACGTGTCCTGTTTGACAGCTTTTCGGACTCTTTTCGAATTTTCGTCGAATCATACAATATGTGTACAATTTATGTAATACACGAGTGTTAAAATTTTGACCATTGGTCAACATTTTATTTACTGAAATTTCACTGTCTACAAATGCCCCCACTTCAAGGCGTGTCGTATACATGTGTTTGTCATATGTAGGAGATGCGTCTTGAAGTTTCCTTTCTGTAGACGTCAATCCAAGGGCCGTCGAGGCTTGATCTTGGATTGGGCTGGGATCTCCTTCAAGTGCCGTCGAGGCTTGATCTTGTATTGGGTTAAGACTATATTCAACTTTACTGGGGTGAATCGGCACGTGTATTTGTTGTGCTTGTAGACTTTCCACAGCTTTCATCTTGAACTGGTTTTGATTCAAGGGTGATGAACACCTGATCTTGAATCAGACTTGTGATTTCTTCAAGGGCCGTCGCGGCTTGATCTTGAAGGTTGATTCAGGGGTGTTGGACACTTGATCTTGAATCGGGTCTTGATTTTCTCCAAGGGCTGTTGGTGGCTTGATCTTGAAGGTTGATTCAGGGGTGTTGGACACTTGATCTTGCATCGGGTCTTGATTTCTCCAAGGGCCGTTACGGCTTGATCTTGAAGATTGATTCAAGGGTGTTGGACATTTGATCTTGAATCGGGTCTTGATTTCTCCAAGGGCCGTTACGGCTTGATCTTGAAGGTTGATTCAAGGGTGTTGGACACTTGATCTTGAATCGGGTCTTGATTTCTCCAAGGGCCGTTACGGCTTGATCTTGAAGGTTGATTCAAGGGTGTTGGACACTTGATCTTGAATCGGGTCTTGATTTCTCCAAGAGCCGTTGCGGCTTGATCTTGAAGGTTGATTCAGCATGTTGTCTCCACATGTTTCAAGTAATCGGATCTTCATGCAGGTCTGGCATTTTCTTTTGCAGTATTTTTTCTCTAATGCAAAAATTCCCATGAAAGCAATTGGAGATGCCGCTCCAAAACATTCAATGTGGAGATTAGCTATGCTGCAAAAATTCCCATGAAAGCATCAGAACATCACTTCTCAGCGACTCATCATGTTTTCCAGCTTCCAACATTAGTTGAAGATGACTGCTCGAGACTCCAAGTGGCGGCTGATCGCTCTCTTTCTCTTTGTCCCGTAAGCAAGAGCAAGGGTAAAGGAAAAGCGTGCCATGAGATATCTTTGCCTTCGACCCTGCTGATATGAGATACTTTGGCTTTTGAAGAAGTACAAGTTGATTTTTGAACTGGGTTTGGGAGCCTTTTTACTTGCAAGCGATCCTCAGCTTAGTTGAGGATGAATCAGCACGTTGTCTCCACATGCTTCAAGTAGTCCGGTCTCCACGCAGACATGCATCTTCTTGAACTCTTGGATCATCTCAGACTCTGACTTCATCTGGATGCAACTCAGACTCCTCCTGTTTCGTCTGTGAGGTACTTTTGTTTTTGAAGAAGTACCTCAACACAGGTTTATTTTTGAAGTGTGTTGGGAGGGGTCTGAGATGAGTACTCGAGAGCAAGACTAGGTAAGCAATCAGGATCTCACTTTCTCCACGTTCCTCAGATGAAGGAGAGGAGAAAGCGTAATATGAGATACTTTTGCTTTTAACCTTTTTAATATGAAATACTTTTGCTTTGGATGATTTGTTTTCTGGGGTGTTCCAAGGGATGAAAAACACTGAGTGACTCGAAAGGTTTCTTTGGGAAGACATTATCGGAGATGAAGAGAGGTTGAAAGGTTGAGAGGGTGTGAAGGTGTGCTTTTGCTGTGGAAGGCGAAGGTAGAACTTATAGAATTTTTTTTCTTCTCAACCGGAACTATTCTCGCACTATTTGTCGGCAGCCGGTGATGGATGAACAGTACCCGTCACGCGCTTTCTGACAAAGCCGTCCGTGATTTCTGCGAAGCTGACTGCGCATGCGACGAGTGACGATACGTCTGGAATGATGATGTTTTTTTTTTTTGAAAACCGGGGTTCAAATCCGGGTTCGGCTCGTGGTTTTCGCAACGCTCCAAACTGCATGCGACGCATGTGACGAGTGATGACAAACTGGAAAAGCTGATGCCACGTGATTTCTGAGTTAAGCCCAGCTTTCGATAGAGGAACGGCTCTTTTGAGACAGGACTCCGGCCTTCGAGAAAAGAGCGTCACTCTTTGATTTGCGAGAGGAGCGCTTCTTCGATCTCTGAGGAGCGATTCTTCATTTTCTTCTTTTTATAGAGGCGCGAATTTTGTTTCACCTCACACTTGAACTCCCTTCTGTAAACACTCCCTTCTTGCACTTCTGCAATTTTAAATTTTCCTGATCTCTTCTTTCTTAACATATTCTGAAAATGTCTTGCCCTTCTGACCGTCGCCTTAACTTGAACGTCGGAGAAGACGATGACTTGTCTTCTCCAGACAACATTTGGCGTCCGTCCTTCATATCCCCCAACGGTCCTCTTACAATCGGGGACACGATGATGAGGAATGAAATAACCGCTACGGTGGTTGCTCGAAATCTCCTCACTCCAAGGGACAATAGGATGCTTTCCAGGCGGTCAGACGAGCTGGCTGTTCAGGAATCTCTTGCTCTCAGTGTCCAGTGTGCAGGCACAGTTTCAAACATGGGCCAGCGCCTGCTTGCCCGATCTCGTCAAGTGGAATCGTTGATGGCGGAGGTGGCTAGTCTTCGGCAAGAAGTCAGAAGTCTCAGGCACGAGAACAAGGAGTTGCACCTGCTTGCAACTAGTTATTCGACCAGCATGAAGAGGAAGCTGGACCAGCTGCAGGAGTCAGACGGTCGGATCCAGAGTGATCATGAAAGGTTCATGGCGTTACTCCCGAGGTTTATGTTGCCTTCCTCCTCTGGAGTTGCACCAAGCGCTCCAGCTCCGGAGATTCCAACTCTGGCGCTTCGTCTTCCCGGAGTTCCGTCGACCTCTGAGGCACCACCTGAGCATCCTTGAAGAGTTTTTTTTTCTTTTTCTTTTTTTTTTTCTTTTTTTTTTTTTCGTACAAAATATATTGTAATTTTATGTACAATTTTAGAGAAATAAAATGGACTTTGTTTGTATCGACGCATTTTTTTCTTAATTTTCCTCTTTTTTTTTTTTCTTTTTTTTTTCTTTTTTTTTTTTTTTTCCTTTTTCTTTTTTTTTTTTTTTTTTTTTTTTTCGATGCCGACACATACACACAGCACCCAGGCACTTTTGGCCACCATCTAAAACACCAATCATTATTATATTTTAATAATATATTTTCTCTGTGGTGCTGGAAGCACGCTGTCCACTTTCTTGTTGATGGGATTAGAAAAATGACTCCATTTTCTTTAATTTCTGTCAAAAGTATCCCTTTTCTCCATTTGTTTTTTTCATATTATTATATTTTAATAATATATTTTCTCTATGGTGCTCGAAACATGCTGTCCATTTTCTTGTTGATGGCATCTTGGATTAGAAAAGTGACTCCATTTTCTTCAATTTCTGTCAAAAGTATCCCCTTTCTCTAATTTTTTTTTTCTTTTTATAGTGCTCTGCACTTGTCTTCGTGGGTGGAATACCCAAGTCGAGTCTGAAAGAAGACGAAGGAGGATGAAAGTCGGAGGCTTGCAGAGGAGGCCGAAGACGGAGAGTGTGCATGACTGGTGGTGATGCGGCACAGATGAGGGAGAAGATGAGGAGCTGCAAGAACACGCCTTTGTCCTTGAATGAAGGAGATCTATTATGCTCGACGCTAACACGGTGGAGTGTTCGGTGGGTACGAAGATGACGAGGACTTGCTGCAGTGGGTGGCGATGATGGCAGAGTAAATGGTGAAGCGAAGCGTCGAGCTTGGCAAGGCGGAGTCCAACTCGGTGGAGAGGAAAGCTGTAGCTCGAAGGTGGTGATGGCACGGTTCTACTGCAGAGAGATGTGGTGAAGTGAGGCTGGCGAGAAGGGTTTTGGTGATGGTGTGGCGGAGATGGCGGAGTGCAACCGTGGTGGATGACAGGTGCAGAGGAGCAGTGCTGACGTCTAGACTGCATGGTCCGAGATGCTGACGCGGGGAGGAGATGGCGGAGCTAACGGTGTCGAGCTCGTCACGTGAGCTGCAGCAGACCACCACCTCCGTCTCCAAATTCACGACCTCTCCGTCGTTCTGCACCGTGAAATCGAACTTTTTCGCCTTGTCGGTGGCGAGCGTGTTGATGAGGCCGTTGTTGCTGGAATTGAGGAATGCGGGGTGTTCTCGAAGTTGACGTCTCGGGAACGTGGGGTATATCATACCTCCCTCGTGGCCTGCTTACTGTTCGATGTTGAGGGCTCTGCTCGCTAATGGCGTATCCGTTACGGTCTGGAACAGGGCAGCAGACAGCAAGCTTGTGAAGGGAGAAGAAGGCGATACTAATCAAGCTATTCGGGGAGGACACACTGCTACCCACAAGCATAGCCTCAATTCCACCGGGGCTAAGAACACGCTCGGTCTCAAGCACTAGTAGCGCAGGGACAGAAACCTTATCGAGATCCCTGGAAAGGACAAAATCGAATAACTTGTCCTCATAGTCAATTTCATACACAAACTGTTTAATTGAGCGAGAAGAACCAGTGTTTGTAAACACCACGAGCATTGGGAAATCCCAAAGCTTGCAATGCCAGCACGGCCGAGGCAGAATCTTCTCCTATAGAGAGAGCTTTTGTACCGTATTTCAATAGCTTCTGACCCATGAGCTCTCTGACCACACTGACAGTCAAATTCACATCCCGCTTGTACTGCTCCGAATCGTAAGACCCCCAGAAGGGGTTCAGGAACCGACTCTGGAAATTGAACTTCTCCGGGGTCAATTCGACAGGGGCGATGCGGCCCAGTTCGGCGGCGCAGTCGCTGGAGTTCACAAAAAGTGAACATTGTCATGTAGGTCTCGGACAAAATGTGGATCAATGGTATGATCGACATAGCCGCGGCGATCAAGAATGCCCGGAGAAACACGCGCCGGGCCAAAGACCCATGAAGGATCTGCATTCTCACGCCCTTCAAATCCATGATTTTCTTCGTTTCGACGATTCGGGCCTGGAGGAGGTGGGGATCCAATGTGCTGTCGGCTTGGGCCTTTGAGATGTCCTCTTCTAATGGGCTTGAGGCTTCAAAAATTGGGCCTGGACTTGTATGTGAAGTCTTATTGCATTTATTGCTGTTTGGGCCGAGACTCATACACATACCCTTTTTTTTTTTCTTTTCGTTGTAAATACATAATAACATATGTATTTCTTTCTTTCTTTCTTTTTTTCTTTTTTTTTTTTCTTTTTTTTTTTAAATATAAAATATACATAAAACACATGTATTTATTATTATTATTATTTTATTTTTTTTGCTTTTCTAATAAAACATTAGTTTTTTTTATTTTTTTTATTTTAATGTGACTGAACTCAAACATTTGAATATTTGAGATGCCTACGTACCCTTCCAACGAAAGGGATCAAGTCAAAACGTAGTTCAAAGTACATGCATTTTTTTTTTTTTTTGGTGCTGTTTGCAGTTTCAACTCGTGCAGGCAAGGAGCATGGCACGGGTTTGTCAAGCCATTTTGGAGAAGCGTTCCTCGCAATCTTTGTAGCAAGGAGCTTTGACCGGGTGTTTGAAGAAATCTTCCGGGAGGAAATCACGCATCGTGATGGGGATGGGCGATCTTTGTGTTGAATTTCCATCATCTTCAACAATTTCCCGTTGCTTTGGAGATTGGCAAAAGCTGCTTTGCCCCCTTTCCGGTTGGCGGACTTGTGGTGGAGGCGTAGGCTTCATGTGCCATTTCTTTGGAGCAACATGAATCCATCCTTCAGCTTTGCTTGATTCGGAGCATGCCCCCAGCGGTGGCGTTGAAGACTTCAAATCAAATGTGCTGGAAGTGATGGTGGTATAATTTGTCTTTACCACATCGTCGAGATCCAGCTCAATGGTTCCTTGCTGAGCCAGCCTTACGATGAGATCTTTTAGCACGAAGCATTTTCCCGTCGGATGACTGACGAAGCGGTGGTACTTACAGTACCTTGGGTTGTCGGTGCGATTTATTTCTTCCGGCCATCGGCATTCGGGTAAATCAATCACCTTCTTCTCCAATAGGTCGTCCAGCATTGCGGCCACGTCGGAGTCTGGAAAAGGATATATCTTCTGCTCTAGTTCCTTCAAGGTTTTTTTGTACCTGTCTTGGGTGCTAGAAGGCTCTCCTTTCTTTATCTCCCTTGTTTTATACTTGGACGGGATTTTGACGGGCGCAGATGAGATTTTGCCAGGGGCGGTGTTAATGGTAAAGGCTTCCTTAGCGGGCTTCTTCCCAGTCTTGTCCACCTTCGGAGCAAACACTTTCTCTTTGAAGTTGGTGGTTGGTTCCCTTCTTCCATGGTTGGCGATGCTTAACTCCATGTCATGGGCGCGGGTTGCTAGTTCTTCGAAGGTCCGCGGTTTGATGCCTTGGAGGATGTAGTGCAATCCCCATTGCATGCCTTGGATGCACATCTCGATCGAAGAGCGCTCTAAGAGTCTATCTTTGCAGTCGAGGCTAAGAGTGCGCCATCGGTTGATGTAGTCAACGACTGGCTCGTCCCTCCACTGTTTTGTGCTTGTCAGCTCCAGCATGCTGACTGTGCGGCGGGTGCTGTAGAAGCGGTTGAGGAATTCTCGCTCTAACTGTTCCCAGCTGTCAATGGATTCGGGCTCAAGATCGGTGTACCAATCGAAGGCGTTACTTTTCAGTGAGCGCACGAACTGTTTGGCAAGGTAGTCCCCTTCAGTGCCCGCATTGTTGCAAGTTTCAACGAAGTGGGCGATGTGCTGTTTCGGGTTCCCCCTTCCATCGAACTGCATGAATTTAGGTGGTTGATATCCCCTTGGCATCTTCAGGGCATCAATCTTTTTAGAGTAAGGCTTGGAGTACAACTCGGAGGTATTTGAGCTCCCTTGGTACTGTGCCTTGACTGTGTTGGCGATCATCTCCTGCAACTGCTTGATTGAGAGAGATCCCATGAGCGGCGCTGCTTGGTCTGGTTCTAGCTTTTCTTCAAACTTCTCCACCGAAGGCTCTTCTTCTTCGTCACCACCTTTCTTAGGGCCAGAGCCGGATCCTTCATCATGCCTTGCCCCCAATTTGCTCACTAGCATAGCAATCTTCAAGTCTTTTTCTTCGAGGGTCTTTGTCATCATTGCAAACATCTCCTTCATCTGAATCAGCTGTTCTTCAATGGAGGTGGCGCCTTTGTCTGAAGCCATTGCGCTTGAAGTGTGCTTTAGATTTCTTGAACGGAGAAAGAGATGAGAGGTAGAGATTGTCCCACTGGGCGTGCCAAATTTGTAAACACGAAAATTTCCTGAAGGAACAAGAACACGTGTACAAAATATATTTGTTATTTGATGAATTTTGGGGTTACAATCTCTATTTGATTTGGTCCTCTGATTCGATCTCCGTGAGATATTGACTTGTGGATTTGATGGGCTGTTGATCCAAATGGCCGTTGGGCTTGATCTTTGGATGAACAGTGATGTGGATTTGTTTGTGTTGATCCGAAGGGGCTGTTTGGCGCTTTGATTCTTGGGATGAACAGTGATGATCTTCAGATGTTTGATGATGAATGTAGAACGATGAACGATGGATGAGCTTCAAGGGGCTTTGAGCTTGATTCTTGAAGGATGAATGTATTGATTCCAAGGGCCGTCGGGGCTTGATCTTGGAGGGCGGATGAATGTTGCTTCAAGGGCCGTCGGAGCTTGATCTTGGAGAAGATGGATGAACGATGAACGATGAACGAAGAACGATGAACTTCAAGAGGCTTTTGGGCTTGATTCTTGAAGAATGGATGTGTGGATCCAAGGGCCGTCGGGGCTTGATCTTGGATTAAGAATCGGCACGTGACCAAGGTGCTTGTTGATTCTTCAAAGGTTTTGGCGAAGTTTCTTCAAGGGGCCGTTGGGGCTTGATCTCGAAGAACGATGAACGAAGAACGAAGAACGAAGAACGAAGAACGAACTTCCAGAGAATTCTCTTCCAATTTGGGAGTAGAGAAATGTATTTGTGAATTGGTGAATTGAAATGAATGAAATTGGCTTCTATTTATAGAATTCCAAAACTTGATTTTTGGATTTAAATAATCAGATGAAATAAGTCGTCTCTGCCAGGTGTTGACACGTGTCCTGTTTGACAGCTTTTCGGACTCTTTTCGAATTTTCGTCGAATCATACAATATGTGTACAATTTATGTAATACACGAGTGTTAAAATTTTGACCATTGGTCAACATTTTATTTACTGAAATTTCACTGTCTACAGTATCAAGGGACTAAAATTAGATTTTGATCTTACTCATGGTTTTAATCAAAAAGTAATCTTTGCCAAGGACTAAAATGAAGTTTTCTATTTTATAAAAGCACTTGAAGTGCTTCGCGCAAGAAACGCATAATAAATACTTTCATTTCTTTGAAGTGCAGGCAGTGTTTGTGAATGGGAAATTCTGCAAGGACCCAAAGCTTGTCACAGCAAATGATCTTTTTCTTTCCCGGCCTCCAAATCCCGAAAAGCACTGCGAATCCAGTTGGTTCGACAGTGACAACGGTGAACGTGGATAACCTAGCAGGACTGAACACTCTCGGCATATCCCTGGCTCGCATAGATTTTGCACCAAATGGCCTAAACCCTCCTCACACACCCTCGTGGCTCCGAAATTCTTGTAGTATTTGAAGGTGCACTCTACGTTGGCTTCGTCACGTCAAACGCCGATAATAATCGGCTAATCAGCAAAGTGTTGAACAAGGGAGATGTGTTTGTGTTCCCGATTGGTCTCATTCACTTCCAACTCAATGTCGGGTACGGAAACGCAGTAGCGATCGCCGGACTTAGCAGCCAGAGTCCAGGAGTGATCACCATAGCAAATGCAGTGTTTGGCTCCAAGCCTCCCATCAATCCTGATGTTCTAGCCAAGGCCTTCCAAGTGGACAACAAGCTGGTTGATTATCTTCAGAAACAGTTTTGGTACGACAATTGATAACGAAGAACTATCTGTGAAAATTAAGGCGAAAAAGGCCACTAGGAACGATCCATGTATGCCTGGTCGGATGTGCCAATTAAGTTGGCCAATATATAAATTGAATAAGATGGTTAATGCTTATGTATACCTAATCCTTGTGTGAATTTTGATATGATACGATATTATATAAAAAAAAATAACGAAAAGTGCAAAAAAACTTCCATTTTCATGAAAAGTTTTTTTTTAAAAAAAATAGTGAATAGTACTAGGAAAATGTCAAAATGTGATTTTTTGTTAAAAGTGAACAGTACCGGAAGTGTTTCATTAAAACTCCCATGGTATGTTCTAATGTGCACTCTGTCTCTTAAATCTCTTTTAACTTTGACAAGTTAAGGAAATTCTTCCCATACCTCATATTTCAATGATTCGGAACAATTTACATTTGGATATACTTGCATTTTCTTCGTTGGTGATGGGTTCATTCCTCCACTTGCAAGTAATGTATATTTACCGTAAAAACCTTATAATCGGAACCGTTCAGCTTTCTAATCTTCACGTCAAGATTATCCTTTCAAAGATTCATTTGAATAAGATGGATTAATCATCCAAATATATCAAATAAATAGACGATTCATCATTAATATATTATACATACCTATATTATTGATTCATATGACAAACATAGGATTTATCAGTAACTGTGACAGGCCTTTGTACCATGGCGACCGCGGCTTGCCAAGTTATGAGCTTTATCCTCTACATTATGGGAAGCATGTGTTTGTTGGAGTGAGTGCAAGGCTCCTTACGCGTCCTGCCGAAGGACGAAGAAATGCTGGAAATGAATGGAGTGCGTCCTAATCTCTCCTCTTACTTTCTCCTACTCTATTGTCCTACATCACCTCCAAAAATGCAAGCTCCAACTAACATTTGTGTTCCTTGGTCCCATTTAAATACCCTTGAGCTCCCAAGAGCATAACCAAAACGATTTCGGAGGTCAGAGAATCACACGGCATCAACAAAGGGATTAATGGAACTCCCAATACATTCAGGAATCTAACCTCAAACAAGCGCTAAGGGCTCAAGTTCCTTGACTTCAATCCAAAAATTGAAAATTCCAGCCTTGCAAAAATTCGAGTATCGCGAGAACAGTAACCAAGCAAACTGGTCAGCTGCTAACAACAGTTACGGTTTCCTGCAAAGTAAACAGCAAGGGTCATTGTCCAGAACCTCCACAGAAGCGGAGTACAAAGCTTTGAATTCGGCTCATTTTAAAAGATTGACATTAGTTTTATCTGCCCCTTCAACTCATTGTTATGATAATCTGTCCACTATTGCTCTCAGCTTGAAAGACTGCAGAAATTATAAGATAACACTAATATTGAAGATCAAAGAACTGGCTTCGTGCCTGAATAATCCCAAACCAATAAAATTGGCTTTGTACCTAAAACTTCAACTTAGAGAGACAGCTATAGTGCCTTAAGAAGTATCAAATCAGAACTGGCTTCGTGCCAAATAACATTTCTACAATTTCAATCAAAGAGGCTTCGTGCCAAACTAATCAACAATCATTCTTCTAAACAAAAATTCCACCATAACCCAATTCACCAAATGAGCAGAAAAGAGACAAAGAAAATCTTCAGAGAAAAACATAACCTCAGGAAAAGATCTTGACTTATACATTGGATCAAATATGTGGGATGCACGAACACCAGAACGAAACTCTGCAGACAAAGTCGCAATCTTGAACCCAGATGAGAACACCGAAGAATAGATCAAACGCGTTAGCCATTTCTGGTTCGTGATACCATCATAATAACAATGGTGTGGATCATGATGTTTGACAAGAAATGCAGAAATGAAGAAACAGAGGAAGAAAGAAGAAGGAATTGGTATATCTTGTATATTCCCAATATAATGAACCGTACAGTTTTAGTGATATATCCCACTATTTATACAACTGAGAATTACTTAGCTCCCAAGGCACTTAGGTAACATACAAAACCGACTAGAAAACCAAACTAACCTTCTAACGAGCTCCATAAGGTGACCTAACCAACACTCATCTAAGTGTAAATCTCTACTGTGCATGTCTTGATGGGATAATACATTATGAAGTGACTTGTCAAGCTGTTCAACTGAAACTCCAGCCCAGAATTTTAAAATTTAGCACAATTACTCGTACAATATGATGAACTTTTGATATAAAAGAAATCAACTGTGCGTCTTGGTGAGCAGAAACTTCCCTAAATTATATTACTTGGCTCTTCTTTTTTCATATCCTTGTTGCTTAGAATAATGTGTCAAATAGCTACATCTAGATCAGTCACAAGCTAGTTATGGTACAAAATGGTAAAAAGAAGAGAAAAGTAAACTGCATAGAGACACACATACAAATATTTACTGCCATACCAGCAATAAAAGACCAACGACACTAGTGCTATACTTAAGTTATACAAAAGTATCAAATAACATCATTATGATGTTATAAGAAAGTTTCCCATTATTACCTGTATCGAAGCTGGTTAAGTTCAAATCGTAGTTTCAGTGCAAACACTAACACAAGCACACTAACTCGGAATGTTTTCATTCTTCTACTTAGAGACATTACTTCATCCTTAATCATAATTAATTGCACGATAATTTAACAACAACAACAACAAGAAAAAGTATTCTTTCCCTTGTAGTTTTTCTTTTTTTCGGCTGCTCTGTATTCACCATACAAGTAATTAGTGAGACTGGATACATAGAGAACGAAGCAATTCGAACGCAATAGTTGGAACATAAAATTCTATTGATTTGTATCAAGAAATTCACTTAATATAATAAATTCTACGAATTTCAACGCTGATACAACATTGGGATTCATTAATGGATAAACACCAACGACCAACCTGTACTTGACATCAAAAGCTCTGATATTTGCGCTGAACCCCATCAAGGAAATGCAGTGAGCGTGGCCTCAAAAACGAAACCCCGGGAAAGCCCATCGCCACTTCCGGGAACCCCATCAATCCACCGCCACTCGGCTTTCCCGGCACAACGGTCCCACAAAGCCAATCTCCCAATTCTCTTTGCCGAAAAACAAACCTTATCGCCGCCCCCAAACACCTTGAACTTGCTCGACTCTTGAAAGCACCTGAACATCTCCACCGGCATTCGGCCCGCCTCGTCCCACTCCAAGCTATCCAAGTCCAGCCGCAGAATCAAAATCGTCGAACACGAAGCATTGAGCGAGAAAGACGACTTCAACCCACCAACCATCAGCACCTTGTTTCCATTCCCCCGAACCAAACGGGGTCGCTTCAGGATGTCGAAGACGTCCCCCCATTCGTGCTTTTCGAGCCGAGTCCACGTCTGCGAGGTCTTAAGCTTTGAAATTGTGCAATGGAACAGCTTCCATTGACTCCGCCATGGCGAACCCACATCGCAGAGGGCGTAAACCGAGTCGAACACCAAAATTGGGCTTCTGGGTTTTGAAGGGAGGTTCGATGAGAACTTGAGCCACTGGTTCGAACCGGAGAAGTAAAGCGCAGCGAGCTCAGTGAGGACCATGACTCGGGTTTGGGAGTCAACGAGGACCGAGCCGTGGCGTGACCAGGCCGAGCCGAGCTGAGGGAGGACTCGGAACTGGCGAGTCAGAGGGTTGCAGACGACGAGTGACTTGGTTGACTCAGGCGGGTCGGGCGAGTCGCCCCAGAGGTAGACGAGGCCGAGGGAAGATGCGACGGGGTGTGGGGAGCGGAAGGGGAGGAAATCGAGGGGGAATCTGAGCCATTGGTTGAGGTCGGGGTCGAAGACGTGGAGGCAGGATGGGGGGGACAGGTGCCGGTGGTGGGGAGGGCGGAGGGCGAGGAGGTTGAGGGGCGGAGATTGGGTGGAGATGAGGTGGAGGAAGGAGGGTGAGGTGAGGAGTTGGTTGAAGAACTTCGAGAGTGAGCGGCAGATCATGATCTGACGGAGGGGAAGGCTCGAGAAGATCTGGTGGAGCGTGTCCTGCGGGAGAGCGTCCATGGCTTTTTGCGGTGGGCTGCCGGAGTACCGGATAAGAGGAAATGCACAGATCGAAGACTCAAGAGTGAGACAGAGAGAAACGCAGTTGAATCAAATGGTGGATTGTGGGCTGCGTGGAAGACAGACGCACATATTGGTTGTTGTAATAAGAGATTTGCAAGTGTTTTGTCCAAAACACAAAAATAAATAAATAACTAAAAATTGTTGTAAGTGTTGAAACCATTGGCAGTCAATATTGGCAGTTGAAAACATTACCTGATGAAGCCATCGGCTATCTAATGAATGCCCACATAAGTTTATTTGTCAATACCCACACAAATATGATGAAGACTTTGGAAACAAAATTTTACATTTTTAAAGTCATGAGTTGTAAGTTTCAAACCTTTAAGAATTTGTACGTATGGATTCGCTCTATAAATAGAGCACTCACCTGATGTTAAATGATATAGAGAGAATACAGAAAATAGAAAGAAAGAATTTTCAATAACATCATCCATCCCTCCCTCTTTTACTTGCCATCTTTTATGCTATAATTATAGTGTGATATTTTACCTCTGATTTGCTCCACTCACTATAAAGGTTATCTCTCTAACTTTTACATTTTTATAACACGTTATCAGCACAAGTCTCTAAATATAATCATGTCTCATTTACATCCACTGAAAGAAATCATTCTCTCATTTCTCTTCGCCGAACGAAAAAAAAAAAGTTTCCTCTGAGGTTTTTCCTGTTCATCTTCTTCATTTGCCTCAACTGCGCAGTATACCCTCGCGACAAATTGTTTGCTCCATGCCTGCTTATAGTTCTCCAACTAGCAGTTACATACCTCTTTGATTTCTTGTTTGGTTTAGAGATTGATTATTAACCCAGTATTTATGTTAATTTTACTGCGATCCAAGATGGTGCGGTACAATCGCCCATCTTGAACTGCAAAATTAACCCTACTGCGATCCAAGATGGTGCGGTTTCATCGCCTATCTTGGACTGCAGATATGTTTTTACTGCAAGTTTTAGGTGGAGTGGTATAATCGTCCACCTTACCCTGCATATTTAATTTTACCTGATGTTTAATTTCATTGCAATTTTAGGTGGAGCGGTATAATCGCCCACCCCTGCTTTGCGTATTTCAATTTATCTGCTACTTAAGTGGTGCGGAATCATCGCCCATTCTATGTTATGAGAGTGGTGCGGTACAATCGCCCTCTTCATTCATCTGGAAAATCTTGAGCTAGAAGTTTCGAGTGCTTATCATTTTGGCCTGAAGATCAAAATGAAAGAAATTTGTAAGAACCAGAAGTTCTAACACTATATTCCTCCAGGAATACATATTATTGCAAGTTCTTACACATCTCATTTTCTTTCAGAAAAGAAAATGACGAACTTGGCGAAGCTTGAATATGCTGCCCTGGACATCACCGGAAAAAATTACCTTACCTGGGTACTGGATACCAAAATTCATCTGGAAGCTGGGAATCTTAGAGATACCATCAGGGAAGAGAGTCGGTCATCCTCTCAAGATCGGGCGAAAGCCATGATCTTTATTCGCCGACATCTTGATGAGGCACTAAAAAGCGAGTACTTAACAGTTGAAGATTCGTTAGCTCTTTGGAATGCCTTGAGAAACAGATACAATCACCAGACAACGGTGATTCTTCCAAGAGCTCGCTATAAGTGGACTCATTTAAGGATCCCAGATTTCAAATCAGTGGCAGAGTACAATTCTGCGTTGTTCAGGATTACCTCTCAGATGAAGCTCGTGGGGATACTATTATTGAGGAAATGTTGTTGGAAAAGACTTTCAGCACATTTCATGCCTCTAACGTGCTCCTGCAGCAGCAGTATAGAGTGCGAGGCTACACTGAGTACAACCAGCTGATATCTGTGCTCTTGGTAGCTGAACAGAACAATGAGCTACTAATGAAAAACCATAATTCCCGACCTACTAAATCTGCACCATTCCTAGAAGTGAATGCTGCTTCCCTCGAAGTGAACGCCACATTCTCTGGTGGCGATAATCATAAACGAGGACGTGGCAACAAGCGAGGTCGATGGAACAAGAAAGGCAAGAACCATGGTGGTCAGTTTCACAACTAAGTTCTAAGGCATAATTCAGGCCCAAGTTTTAAAAATGTGAATCGCCACAAAGGCAAAGCTCACATGAACAGTGCCCCTAGGAACTCTGATGGAGCTTGCCATAGATGTGGTGGCAATGGGCATTGGGCGCGTACCTGTCGTACGCCAAAACATCTGGTGGATCTGTATCAAGCCTCCCTCAAGGAGAAAGGTGTCGAGACTAATTTCCTCGACCATGCTAGACAAATGGATATACCTGATCCAGTGTCTGACTTATCAGGGCAGTTGGACACAACCCACCTAGATGTTTCAAACTTCATTGTGGAAAGAGGGAATGAAGTTTACCGGTCCGATTAAGTCATTTGTGTTTAATGTACTTTTATTATGCTAAACTTGTAGTGACATTTCAGATTCAATAAAAGTAGCATGTAAATTTCCTGTTATAACTTGATTCTGATTTCCTTACTCAGAAAGCATGGATAAAAACTGTGGTTATTTTCAGAACATGAGAAATGGCAGAGATATTTGTCTTGCATACAGCGCAACCACACATACAATACTTCGTGATTGAAAGTATTTCACAAGCTTAATGTTTACAAGAGTAGGGGTAATAACAATATCAGGATCTTCAGATGTAATTGAAGGCTCAGGGAAAGCCCAGATTGTGTTACCAAATGGAACAATATTGTCCATACATAATGCATTGTACACAACTCGATCTACTCGAAACTTGTTAAGTTTCAAAGACATACGTTTAAATGGATACCACATTGAAACAAAAAGTGCAGAAAATGTGGAATATCTATGCATTACCTCCGATGATACCCAGAAGCGTATATTGGAGAAGTTGCGTAGTTTGTCAAGTGGATTGTATTATACATACATAAGGAGAATTGAATCACATACTATCATAAACCAGAAGTTCATTGATTCAAAGGTTTACATGCTTTGGCATGACCGTCTGGGTCATCCAGGATCCACCATGATGCGTGGGATCATTACCAACTCTAATGGACATCCATTATTGAGCAGAGATATTGCTATCTCAAATGATAACCCTTGCAAGGCTTGTTCTCAAGGGAAATTGGTAATTAGACCATCACAACTAAAGGTTGATGCTGAATCCCCATCATTTCTGCAAAGAATTCATGGGGATATTTGTGGACCTATTCCACCATCTTATGGACCATTTCGATATTTTATGGTTTTGGTTGATGCATCTACCCGATGGTCACATGTTTGTTTCTTGTCTACTCGAAATGTAGCTTTTGCGAGACTTCTTGCTCAGATAATTAAGTTGCGAGCACAGTTCCCAGATTATCCTATTAAGTCAATCCGACTTGATAATGCAGGTGAATTTACGTCTCAAACTTTTGATGATTACTGCATGACATTGGGCATTGATGTTGAACACCATATTCCTCATGTCCATACTCAAAATGGCATAGCAGAAGCATTGATCAAGCGGCTTCAGTTAATAGCTTGCACTCTGCTTATGAAAACCAAATTGCCAGTCTCTGTCTGGGGACATGCCATTTTACATGTTGCATCATTGGTTCGATTGAGACTTATAGCCAACCACTAATACTCTTCAGTCCAACTCGTGTTTGGGCATCAGCCAAACATTTCACATTTACGAGTTTTTTGTTGTGTTGTGTATGTGTCTATTGCACCACCACAACGCACTAAAATGGGACCTCAGCGTAGACTGAGAATTTATATGGGTTTTGATTCACTATCTATCATCAGATATTTGGAACCCTTGACAGGTGATATGTTTACAGCACGTTTTACTAATTGTCACTTTAATGAAACAATCTTCCCGTCGTTAGGAGGAGAAAAGACCGTTCCAGAAGAACGGAAAGAGCTGACATGGGTTGTTCCCACCTTGTCTCATTTTGATCCTCGAAGCATTCAATGTGAAAATGAAGTGAAAATGATCGTTCATCTTCAAAGTATTGCTAATCAAATGCCAGATGCATTTAATGATGCTATGAAAGTGACAAAATCACATATACCAGCTGCAAATGCACCTGCAAGAAATGAAGTCCCTGTTGGACAAAATAAAGTGGCAGTGAATGATTCATCTGGTGCACACCTGAAGTGTGGTAGACCACCAGGTTCAAAAGATTCAGCCCCTCGAAAGAGAAAGGCAAGGGCACAGCTGAATCCAAATGAAATCATTCATGAAGAGAGCATGAATGACAAATCCACAATTCATGATTCTGGACTTCCAGAAAAAGAAAATGTCCTTAATGAGACAGATGTCCCTGAAGAGACAGAAGTACATGAAAGCAAAGAAATCTCCATAAATTATGCTTGTACTAATGAATTGTGGGATCGAAATGAAATAATCATTGACGATATGTTCACATTCGCAGTAGCCACTGAAATCATCTTAAGTGATGATCTTGAGCCCCACTCTGTTGATGAATGTAAACAGAGACATGATTGGCCTAAGTGGAAAGATGCAATCCAGGCAGAATTAAATTCCTTGGAAAGGCGAAGTGTTTTTGGACCAGTAGTCCAAACCCCGCTTGATGTAAACCCTGTGGGTTACAAATGGGTATTCACAAGGAAACACAATGAGAAAAACGAGATTGCAAGATATAAAGCACGACTCGTTGCACAAGGTTTTTCACAAAGACCTGGAATTGATTATGAAGAGACATACTTTCCTGTAATGGACGCAATTACGTTCCGTTACTTAATAAGTTTAGTGGTTTCAGAAAAGCTTGACATGCGACTCATGGATGTCATCACTGCGTATCTATATGGAGAATTAGATACTGACATATACATGAAAGTCCCAGAAAGACTTAAGTTGCCTGAAACAAGTAAGAAACCACGAGGTATGCTCTCGATCAAATTAAGGCGATCATTGTATGGGCTGAAACAATCTGGACGAATGTGGTATAATCGTCTCAGTGAGTATTTGATCAAAGAAGGATACATTAACAATGTCATTTGCCCTTGTGTGTTCATTAAGAAATCCAATTCTGGATTTGCTATAGTGGCAGTATATGTTGATGATATGAATCTAGTTGGAACTCCTGAAGAGCTCAATAAAACTGCTGAATATCTGAAAAGCGAATTTGAAATGAAAGACCTTGGAAAAACAAAATATTTTCTCGGCCTGCAGATCGAGCATTGTGCTAGTGGAATTTTAGTCCACCAATCAGCTTACATTGAAAAAATCCTGAAGTGATTTGGCATGGACAAGGCTCATCCACTCAGCACGCCAATGGTCGTTCGTTCTTTGGACGTTAAGAAAGATCCATTTCGTCCAAAAGAAGATGATGAACTGGTCCTTGGTCCAGAAGTACCATATTGAAGTGTAATAGGTGCTTTATTGTATCTAGCACAATGTACTAGACCATATATAGCTTTTTTAGTTAACCTATTAGCAAGGTATAGCTCTGCTTCAACAATTCGTCATTAGAAGGGTATCAAAGATGTATTGCGATACCTTCGTGAGACAATAGACATGGGTCTCTTCTACTCAAAGAACTCCACAAATGACCAGGTCCTTGTTGGATATGCAGATGCTGGTTTCCTCTCTGATCCGCATAAAGCCCACTCATAAACTGGATATGTGTTCAAGAATGGAGATACAGCAATCTCATGACACTCAACGAAGCAAACATTAGTTGCTACATCTTCAAATCATTCAGAAATACTTGCTTTACATGAAGCAAGTTGTGAATGTTCTTGGTTATGATCAATGATTCATCATATCAGGAATTCATGTGGTCTAACTTCGAAGACAGACAATCCAACTGTCATCCATGAAGATAATGCAGCGTGTGTTGCCCAAATGAAGGAAGGATTTATCAAGGGCGATAAAACTAAACACATATCTCCAAAGTTTTTCAGTGCACATGAGCTTCAGAAGGCTAAAGTTATTGAAGTTAGACAAATTCGTTCCAATGAAAATCTGGCAGACTTGTTCACCAAGTCCCTACCAAAGTGCACGTTTTAGAAGTTAGTGCAAAGTATCGGATTAAGTTGACTTACCAAACAACTAAGTTTGGAGAATGCGGAATCAGGGGGAGATACATCTCAGGGAGAGCATCCATGATCCATGCATGTTGTACTCTTTTTCCTTTGATTAGGATTTTTCCCACTGGGTTTTTCCTATCAAGGTTTTAACAAGGCAACATATGCATATTTAACACTATATCGACAATCCAGGAACAGTTGTACTCTTTTTCCTTCACTATGGTTTTTTTTCCCACTGAGTTTTTCCAAGCAAGGTTTTAACGAGGCAACTGATGTTGATATGTGGGCATCCAAGGGGGAGTGTTGAAACCATTGGCAGTTGAAAACATCACCTGATGAAGCCATCGGCTATCTAATGAATGCCCACATAAGTTTATTTGTCAATACCCACACAAATATGATGAAGACTTTGGAAACAAAATTTTACATTTTCAAAGTCATGAGTTGTAAGTTTCAAACCTTAAGAATTTGTACGTATGGATTCGCTCTATAAATAGAGCACTCACCTGATGTTAAATGATATAGAGAGAATACAGAAAACAGAAAGAAAGAATTCTCAATAACATCATCCATCCCTCCTTCTTTTACTTGCCATCTTTTGTGATATAATTATAGTGTGATATTTTACCTCTGCTTCGCTCCACTCACTATAAAAGTTATCTCTCTAACTTTTACATTTTTATAACAATAAGTCTATTTGATTGAACAATCTAAAGTTGAGAGAGAGATGGGCCGGTGGTAATTAGACAGAAAAGAGAGTGATTTAATTGTGAGGTGTGTTTGATTCACCCTATTGTGCCTTTATTTATAGTAGTAGGATAAGCAAAAAAAATTCCTTTAGGATTACAACATTTAGTAGGTAATCTACTCCTAATAAGAATATAAGATACATTCTCATATCTATTAAGATTTACACAATCACATTCCTATTCTAAATATGACTGCAACACTCCCTCTTGAGTGTGTAAATACTCAACAAACCCTCGCATCAGATCTTCAATAGATAAGGTAAAATAATTGATGAAGTCATCGGCACAATGGGTGATCGTGAGTATCAAATTTAAGAAAGTATGCATTTGTAGTAAAACTCACAAAACCTAGCTATGGTAAAACTCAAGGTATGGGGAAAAACCCATAGACTAAGGAGAAATGTAATATCCCTTACCCAAAATAACCTAACTCCTATTGGGCCCAGCTCTTTTATGTGATAACTTAAGGCCTGAGTGTGTTTTAATAATTTTTTAAGCCCAAAATTCGGCCCAAACGAGTGGGTGTTTTCCCCCACACATGACTCCCTCATTCTTTCTCATTTCTGGTTGTAGAAACTGGATTGTCTCTCTCGAATTTCCTCTAAACTTCGTGAGCTCCTCCCCCGACTTCACCCAACTAGGTCCCTGCATGCATGATGCGTTGTAAACAACACTCAAATTAAACCCTCTTGTTGACAATTGTAGTATAGATGTAAGTAGGGATCGTTCTAGGCTGGGGGATTATGAGGGATTGCTAATCTACTCTAAACTAATTTAAAAACATTAAATAAGACTAAAAAACACAAAACTAGGCAAAAGACACTTAACTAAACTCTAATAACTCAAAACACACTAGAATGACTCAAAAGAACTCAAAAGAACCAAATTGACTCAAACTAGACAATAGGGACTGATTTGGACGAAAATAGACTCAAGGAACTAACTAAACACAAATTAGGATAGATTCTAACTAAATTGACACTACTTAATGATGGGGGGGTTTGGTTTGCACGAAAATTGAAACTAAAACTAAACAAACTTGTAGAATTAAACAAAGACATAAAATTAAGGTGAATGGATGGGTGATGGACTAGCTAGAGGGTTCTTCTCCACACATGACACGCTTGCATACAAACCAATTTTCAGTTATTCTTTCAATAAACCATGAATCTCAACACCCCAGATTAACCGTGAACAACGCTTTTTTAACCTTCAAGTTTTCCTTAAGTTATTGAATTGGACGGAAAAGTGCATACAACAATTCAAAACATTCTTCAAAAGTCCCCTACATGAATAGAAAAATAGAGATACAATCAAAGATCATTAAACTTTGTGAAAACTATAAGCATTGACGAGGCATTCATAACTATGAACAGCATGATACTCTTGCCAAGAATTCACTTAACATGATTGTGACTAGCAACCTCCACTACTTGTGAATATAAGTTCATAACGATTAGGTGAAACTCCCTTATATTTTAGCATCAAATTCATGCATGCAAACTAAGTATGCATCCTTAATCGACATACAAGAATAAGTTATAAATCAAGCAGTTAAGCAAATTGAATTCACAACTGAAGGTAATCAATTCATATTACAAATATGTTCATGGCTTTGAATCAACCTCTAGCCAAAACGAATTTAGTTCCACATATTTGCAATTAAACAACTATAATTGAATTTAAACATGATAAACAAAAGTAGAAGACACGTAGAACGCTCCAGCAATCCAACGTCTTGAATGGTTAGCATAGCTCTAAGTCCTCCTCCTTTCTTGCAAACATGCGGCACCAAGGTGGGTGTGGTGTTTGGATGATCTAGGGGATGTAGTAGAGATTGGATAGGTTGAGAGAGTATGGAAGGGTGGTAGGGGATGGATAGGAAAAGAGGTGGATGGAAATGGATGGAGGAAGAAGGAAACTTGCGGCAGAAATTGTGTTGTTTATGGAATGTGTTGTAGATGTGAATTGGTGTCTTTGGCCTTGATGGTGAAGCCTATTTATAGGCTTTGAGAATGAATCACTACCATCCATTTTCTTGGTGAGAATGAATCACCACCATCCATTTTTATTGGTAAGAATGAATCACAACCATCCATTTTTATGCTCCCCATGCATGCAATCAATTTCACCCCAAAATAGCTCCAAATTGCACCAAAATGCACTTATTTGCTAACTTTGTTATTTAGAACCTACAAACACACGAAAATAGCTTAAAACATTCTAATAAGATGAAACTAATTAAGTAAATGTAAGGAAACAAACTAATAAAGTCACATAAATAGGTTTCTATCAATGCACCATCGACCCACTGTGAAACATTTCACCATTAGCACCGTGAGCTTCGAGCTTTGAATTCTAGCCTCAGATAAGATTATTCCGTTTTCTTTGGATTTCTAGGACTGCATATTGGTGTTGTGTTTCTGTGTGTTGAATCAAAGGCTAAACTCTACTGTTTCGCTGTGTGTGCATTTTGTGTTGGTTTTTCCAGAACCCGACATGAAAATCTAGCGAGCTTGGGGACCAAACTCGGCCAATCTCAACACTATTTGAGTTTACTTGTGGTAAAATCTTGTTTCCCTTCTCTCTCAACATCAATTTTATGAGTTAACTACCTATTTTTACTTAGTTTTAGGTCCAAATCGGAATCGGGGCAAATCCCGACCAAACTTTCCGATGTTCCCTCTCATGAGTCTGGTGACTCACAATAGAATTCAGGTCAATCTGACCCATCTGTAAACCAACCCATTAAAATATTTTTGTTATATTAAATTTTTTAGCCTAACAATTTATTTAACTTGGCTCAAACCTTAACAGGACCCAAGTCCATAGTTCTAAACCCATATGGAACTAAGCCTAAATTCTTGGGCCCAAAACCAATACTTAAACCCAATAATTTTTTGGAGGCCAACTTCTGGGTCCTATTAAATTGGGACCTAGGTCCATTTAGTTTTAGTTGGACCTCAGACTTAAATTGGGTAAGTCTAAACTTTGGGTTGTATTAATCAAACACTTAAGCCCAATTATTTAAATCTAATCTTATTGGTGTTTAGGTACAAATGTGGGAGGTGATCCAGTCCATCCTAATTCAAGTGGCTCTCTGGTAGTGGAATACTTGTGAGTGGACCCCGTCTAAAATGATATTTTTATAAAGTTTAAGGTTGCATGCATATTTTATTGCAGAATTTTTATATGCTCTAAATATATTTACGAATTGACATATCTTTGAGATTTGGATATATTAGTTTTACACTGTATGTTTTATGAAATTGCCTATTTTGATATTTGGATAATTTATTAGTAATTGAATTACTTATGGAATATATATTGGATATGTTCAGGTTTATTATACATTAAAGGTTATAAAATGTTGGATTATACGTATGATTTTCAATGGTTTGTGAGAATATAGTTTTATGAGTTATTTTACGGGTTTTTGGAACTTTTGGATCTTGATACTTTGGCATGAGATTTGAGCTATGTTTTTTTATTTATGAGATAAAGTTATGAGATTTTGAGTTATATTTTGGGTATATGTATCTAGTGGGTTATCATACAGCACATCCACACAACACGGGTATTAGACGTCTATGGCCATAGGACACGGAGATGAGGAGGAGTGAAATATATGTTATACCCCCAGCTTCACTACCGAAAGCAGTGTCGGACAACTTCATTAGTCACGGCTAGTGTTGGTGTGAGATGTTATAGAGTTTCTTCTCCGGCGTAACCCAAAGTCATACAGCTTCACCTTCGGGTGATGGGGCTTACCATGTTTCTTCACTAGCATAACCCAGTGTCGTACAGCTTCACTTTCAGGTGATGGACAAGTATTGCCTGCGGGCGGCTATGATACCCCCAGAGAGTACAGTTTTACTAAGATTTATGGTTTTTGCCTTTGGGCAGTGATAGTACAGTTTTGATGCCTCGGTTTTACGTACGGGTTTTACAGAGGTTTTTCATGGCATATTAGAGTTTTCAGAGAACCTATTACATAGTACTATATACGTTTTCAAAAGAAGGGTTATTATGTTCATAAATAAAATGGAATTTGTATTATTAGTATTACTATTTAAATTATGGTCCACTCATCTTTTCTGTTTTGCACACCCTTCAGGAGCTAGTGACGAGGAATACGACCCAAGCTTCGAGACTTTTCCCTATCAGTGATTTCTGCAGTCTTCCAGTTGTGTATGGATTTCCTTTAATGTTGTAATATAATGTGATATTTGCACTCACTTTTTTTGTTAGCTATGTGCTCTGGACATATTGTGCATCTTGTTTTTAAATTTGTATTTGTGAACTTCTGTTGTATATGTGTGTTCCCAATGATTTTGTGATCCTTGTTTCCTAGTATTTGCATATTCTTTATCCTGATAGATTTTTTTTTGCTTTCGTCACTCTTGAGTGTCGGCCAACACGTACCATCCCGGTATCATTAAGATATTTTGGATTGGAGCGTGTCAAGAAAAGTGAGAAAAATGCATAATATCTAAAACAAACGTCAAATAAGACGAAATTAGTGAACTCAATGGAGTATGATCATCGCAGGATGGGTGCCTTGTTAAAACCTCTTTAGGTAGCAAAAACTCAGTGAAAAAAATGCTCGTAATCGTAGGAAAAAAGTACATTAATATCATATGAGTATTCCTCTAGATACTCCCCCTGAGTTAGACATAACTTCTAAATTAGAGAACTACAAGCAATTCAACTCAGATAATTTACGCGTACCGATTCCTTGGACGAGCTTCTGAAAAGTAAACTTGGGCAATGACTTGGTGAAGAGATCAGCCAGGTTGTCCTGGGAATGGATTTGGTTGAATTCAATGTTCTGATGCTACTGCTAGTGGTGTGAGTAAAAGAACTTCGGTGTTATGTGCTTAGTGTTGTCTCCCTTGATGTATCCTTTCTTTAACTGCTCGATACATGCTACATTGTCTTCATAGATCATCGTAGGAAGGTTAACGACTGATGTAAGACTACTAGCGCTTCGAATATGTTTCTTAACTTCTTTCAGCTAAAAACATTCACGCGATGCTTCATGCAGGGCAAGAATCTTATCATGATTCGACGAAGTCGCAACTAGCGTTTTCTTGGTAAACCTTCAAGATATATCAGTGTCTCCAATGGTAAAGACATAACCTGTTTGAGAACGTGCCCTATGTGGATAGATATCCAGCATCTGCGTAACCAACAAGGCGAGAATCAACCCGAGGACTAAAGGGGGCGGAAACACTCGGAGATTCGCTAATATAGAACAAGCCCAAATTTGTTGTACCTTTGAGGTAACATCAAATGTCTTTAACACCATTCCAGTGCATGCATGTGGGCACATTGCTTTATCTTGCCAAAAGATTAACAACGAATGAGATGTTGAGTCTAATGCATTGACCCAAGTAAAATAAAGCCCGAGTTCAAAAATCTCTTCCTTATCTTTTTTTGGATGGAAATGATCTCGTTTAACATCTAGAGTCCGAACGACCATTGGTGTACTCGAAGGTTTCACTTTATCCTCATTAAAACGACGCAACACCTTTTAGGTGTAGTTCGACTGATGTACTAAGATTCCATCCAAACAATGCTCGATCTCTAGGCCGAGACAGTATCGAGTTTTCCCAAGATCCTTCATCTTAACTTCCGATTTCAAGTGTGTAGCAATTTCCTCAAGCTCTGTGAGAGTTCTAATAAGGTTCATGTCGTTGACATAAATTGCAACAATTGAAAATCCAGAATGTGACTTATTTATGAACACGTATGGGCATAATTTGTTGTTTACATAACCTTGACTTGTCAAATATTCACTCAGACAGTTATACCACATCCACCCGGATTGTTTCAATCCGTAAAGTGATCTCCTCAACCTAATTGAGAAAGTGTTCTGTGGTCTAGAACTATTTGAACCAGTCAATGGAAGTTCTTCTGGAAGTTTCATGTATATTTTCATATCCATATCCCCATAGAGATACGCAGTTACCATGTCCATAAGCCGTATATTTAGTTTTTCAGAAACTACCAAAATGATAAGGTAGCTGAATGTTATAGCGTCTATTATGGGGGAATACGTCTCCTCGTAATCAATCCCATGGCGTTGAGAGAAACCTTGCACTACGAGGTGTGCTTTGTATTACATTATGTCATTCTTCTCATTACATTTCCTTACGAAAGCCCACATGTAGCCAACGAGCTTCACGAGTGATGGTGTAGGAACAATAAGTCCAAACACTTTATGTTTCACGAGCGAATCGAGTTTGACCTGGATTGCTTGTTTATTTTAGTTTGACCAATCAGTTCTACGTCGGCACTTATCGACGGAATGTGGTTCAATGTCATCGCTAAGCATGATGTCAGTAGCTACTGAGTACGCAAGTGCATCGTCGATGATCATTTCATTCTTATTCCAAACCTCATCCAATATTGCATTGTGGACAGAAATCTTGCGATTCTTGGGAGGCCGACATGTTTCGTCTTAAGCATCACCATAATCTAGAATAACCTCATGCATTGGAGCAGATGAGTGAGCGATGGTTGAATTCAAACTAGGGTCATTAGTTAGTGCCATTTTCCTCTTCCGGGGTTGTGAATCCTTTGAACCAATGGGTCAGCCATGCTTCAGGGTCGGAGCAGATAATTGGCTAGTCGCTAATGTACCTTGTCGCATGGAGGGTGCGGCCTCCCTACTTTCAGGGACGGTCCGGCCTTCCCAAGCAGGTTGTTGACATACGCGGGGTACATCTATCCTTGCAGGTGTGTTTGTATCGAGTATAAGTGATCTTGTTACCTTTGTTAGATCATTAAAAGCATCCGGCATACTTTACACAATGCTCTGAAGATCTATAATTCATCGCACCTCAGTTTCAGACTGGGTAATACAGGGATCTAAATGAGACATAGTGGGAGCATACCACGACAATTCGCGGTGTTCTACGAGAAAATTAGCATGCTTATCTCCCCTAACGACGGGAAGATTGTCTCATCAAAGTGACAATCCGCAAAACATGCAGTAAATAGATCTTCTGTCAAGGGTTCTAAGTATCGAACAATTGATGGCGAATCATAACCGACATAGATTCCTATTTTTCTCTAAGGACCCATTTTGGTACGTAGTGGCAGCACTATTGACACATAAATGGCGCACCCAAACACCCGTAAATGCGAGACGCCAGGCTCGTATCCAGTGACCAACTGTAACGATGATTGTGGTTGAGTAGCGGTGGGCCTCAGGCGAACTAACATAGCTACATGCAATATTGCATATCCCAGGCAGATACCGGCAGTTTGGTTCTCATAACCAAAGTCTGAGCTATCAATTGAAGTGCGTTATGAAAGCTTCTGCCAGGCCGTTTTGGGTGTGAACATGGGGTACATGATGTTCCACATCAATCCTTACTGACATGCAGTAATCGTCAAAAGTCTGTGACGTAAACTTTCTAGCGTTATCCAGTCGAATCGACTTAATCGGATAATTAGGGTGGTGAGCCTTTAGCTTAATGATTTGAGCTAGGAGTTTAGCAAACGCACTGTTGCGTGTGGACAACAGGAAAACATGTGACCATCATGTTGATGCATTAACCAACACCATAAAATATCTAAATGGTTCGCAGGTTGGTTGGATAAGTCCACAAATGTCCCCTTGAATCCTCTGAAGAAATTTAGGGGGGGTCGTGAATAATTTTTGTATGTGAAGGTTGAGTATTCAACTTTCCTAAAGAATACGCTTTGCATGGAGGGAGTCCAACATAAGGATGTAACTTATACCCGTGTGAACATTTGAGGATATGGTGCATCATGTCACGTCTAGGATGCCCCAAACGGTTATGCTAAAGCAAAAAAGTTTCCAGGAACTCAGGCATAGGGCTGGCCACACTGTGGGCTTCTATGCCTCGAACGGTTGTGATGTACAACCCACTCGGCAGACGTTCTAACTTCTCGTGAATACGCTTTTGGCCATATTTGTACGAAGTGATACAAAGAAATTCAAAACCATTATCTTCAGTGGTTTCAATATGATATTGACTATCTCGAATATCTCTAAAACTCAGCAATGTTCTTCCGGAACGTGGAGAATATAGTGTCTCCTTAATGATTAAGATAGTACCATTGGACATGATACGGGCCTTTCTTTATCCTTCAATCAAGTTGGATGGGCCTGAGAGAGTTGTCAAATGAGCTTTCTTGGGTATTAAGTTAGTAAAATAGTGTCAGTCAAGCAATATGGTGTGCGTGGTTGCACTATCTGCCAGACAACTAACTTCCCCACTAGACATACCTAGAAATAAATTGATTGAATTGGTCACATGTATAAATATAAGTCCATTCATCCAATTAAGCGATTCGAGAAAATAATATCCATTCAAATAACAATCCATAATTCAAAACAAACCAAAACTAAACAAATTATTCCAAATACTTAGAAAAATTGTTCAAAATTAAACCATAAACCTAGAAAATAGGGGATAAAGGTCGGCCACTCCTATTGGGCTCGACCATTAGAGGTAAACACCCTAAAAACATGTCTAATTTATTCATCCATAGGAGTTGACCCCTCTTGAAAATTTGATATCTCCATTAATATAGTAGCATCTTCCGGATGATCCACATGTACAAAGACTCAAGATGAGAATGATACTTGGCAATAGCTTTAAGGGAAGATCGGCATACGCGTGACCAATGATCCATTTATCCACATTGGTAGCACAAGTTCAGTTCAGTAAAAGCAGATTAAATGGGGGCTTTGCTCTTGTTCTTGATGTTTGGGGCTTTAGGGGCAAGTGGTGGACGTTGCTGGGTCACATTTCCTCCCTTAGGTGCAACACTCTGTTCACCTTGGGCCCGTGCTGGGCCTTGTCACCCATTGCCACGGCCACGACAATTCTTTCGTCATTTATGGTTGCTAGAATAAGTCGCATGAGCTTCAGGTTGAGCTTGATGATTCTTCATCAAAAGCTGGTTTTGCTTTTCAGCAAGAAGTAAAACAGAGATAAAATTCGAAAACTTGGTGAATTTTTGTGCGCTATATTGTCGCTGTAGGACAATAGTGGTGGCATGAAATGTCGAATAGGTATTCTCCAGGAAATCTGATTCGGTTAGTTCCATTTTGCATAATTTCAATAGCGAGCGGATTCTACAAACTTCAGAGTTGTATTCATTCACGAACTTAAAGTCCTAGAAGAGAAGATGCTGCCAGTCATGTCTTGCTTTAGGCATGTATGTGTCTTTCTGATGATCGAAACGGTCGACCAGAGCAAGCTAGAGGGTGCATGGGTCCTCATCAGTGAGGTACTCAGTCTACAGTGCATCATGGATGTGTCTTCAAATGAAGATCATTGCATTAACCTTTTGAGCTTCGTCAACAGGTTTGTCGGCAGTATGTGCCTTAAGGGTGACTCTAATACTTTTTGCAGTTAGATGGAGCTTCATGTCTTGAACCCACTTTAGATAGTTTCTTCTAGAGACTTCTAAAGCGGAGAAATCGAGCTTGTTCAAGTTCGACATGTCCTTAAAACGAAAGGAGAAAAACATGATTAGTCATATGGTAAGTCATAGACATATATTGTAGAACATACAAGGTTTATAGACATGTATTGGTTTAATTTATGCATGAAAACTACAGGTTTCATGTGGTATGTTTTGAATGAAAACTTCGGGTTTCAAAGGCACTAAATTTGAAACTATAGGTTCAATTTATTTTATGAACAATTAGTTCATAATTAGTGGTTCCTGCAAGAAACACAGAATGCAATATACTAATTTAAATATAGTGAATTTGAGGTTCTTCGGGAACTCAAGTGTGAGAGCTTCTTTACTACGAAAGTATGTCACGGTTCAAAGTATAAAAATAAATTATTAAATCGTTTATGTCAAAAAGTGATCTTCAGGTTAATAATTTTGGATTAATTATCAGATTAATGAACTGCAGGTCATTTTTAATTTTCAATAAATCGGGTCATACAGGGTCGATTGTAGAAGCCAAATGTATTAAAATAATATTATTGGATTGAAAATATAGGCTGAAAAATATTTGGGTTGGGTGCCGTGAGTGGGCAAGGCCCTAAGGCCTCTGGGGGTGGACTACAGGTCACGAATCCAATTAAAAATAGGCCCAAAGGCCTTACAGGAGTGGGAGGAACCCCAATCGCAGTTGGGTTCTTTGTTTGAACCGAAAGGGGGTAAAGGTTATGGGCATGCCTAGAAAAACTGGGATGCAAGCTTCGCACGCGTGGGATAAGGCCTAGCCCCATGGGCTGGCTGACGTGGGCTTGTGGGAGAGGACCCAGCCGACTGGGTTGGTAGGATCGACTTCGGGCTGGGGCAATAGTTAGGCATATGCAAGCATAAAAGCTTGCGAGCTGGTGTGAGTAGGGCTACAAGCCTATGGTGAAGGAACCCAAACCAGGCACATGACCTAGTTGTTTACACAATGCCACGGTGGTATGGTGGGTGTGCTGCACCCTATCAAAGTTCTTTTTTTTTTCTTTCTAATCCCCTAGGGTTTTGGGAAACCCTAAATTTGCTTCTAATTTGATTTTATATTTTGACTCACAAATTCCACATAACAATTTAATTGTGCGATGCATGAAACAAATATATATATATATTGACAAATATATAAATATATACAATATATATATATATATATATATATATATATTATTCTAAGGAAAATATAAACATAGAGGGGTTCATGCATCATGGAGAATGTTTTCATGCTTCGTGGACATTTCAAATATCTTCATTTATTTTAAGCGTACCTAATTAGTAAAAAACAAATATAAGTCTTTGAATTTTGCATAAGATAACCTCCTCCTACGATGCGTCAATTCCTCAGTTTATGGCAAGAGCATGCTGATAACATGTTGTAGGCCTATTTGATTGAACAATCTAGGGTTTAGAGAAAGAGGGGGCCGACAACAATTAGAGAGAAGAGAAAGTGATTTAATTGTGAGGTGTGTTTGTAGGATAGGCAAAAACTTACACAATCACATTCCTGTTCTAAATATGACTGCAACAAAAATAGATTTTTTTATTATCTAAAATGGTCCTTTTTTTTGTCAAACGATAGATTTTGTTAAATTATATGTTAGTTTAGCTATTGACGGGGTTTGAACCCACGTTATCATGCAAGGGTTCAACACCTTTCCAACTCTTTATTTTAGTCTCTGAGATTTAAAATCGATAGATGTGGTTCATGAGATTGTACACCGTTAATCATTTTGGTGATATTTTTGTCAAATCAACCTCTCTTCTTGAACTAATGGTTCCAAGGACCACTTCTATTAATTTTAAATCTCAGATACCAAAATGAGGAGTTATGACAATCTTAGAGATTATTTTGGCTAAAAAAACTTTACTTTCGCAAAGTGTGGAGTTATAATGAAGAAGGTTTTCATCTTCAATTGATTATGTTTTAGGTTTGAAATTATTTTGAGAAAGCAAAGGATTAAAGTAAGGGAAATATTTTACTCACCACTCTAAAGTGAAGGTGATACTCACTATCCTCTAGTGACGGTGATGCTCACCATCTCATTGATTACCGTTGGATGAGTTTGATTTAATCTATCCAGTTTTTAAAACTTAAATTAATCCAACGATATTTAATGGAGTGGTGAGCATTACCGCCACTGTAAGATGATGAGCAAATATGCATTCAAGCATTACGTCATTTTGAAGTTGAACATTATTAAACCAAATACTTTAAGAATGAAGAGAGTGGCCAAATGAGCTAAAGTATTTGCTACAAAGTTGGAGGTTCGAACTTGCTTATTTTAATTAGTAAAGTTTGGAAGAGTAGTAGTTATTTAGTACTACGGTATAATAATATTCATTTTCACTTGTAATTAAGAGGTCTTATGTTCAAATCTCGGAAACAGAGAGTTCCCCACCAATTTATTCATGCACCTCTTTCAGTCTTTTGTCTATTATATTATTGTATAATAATAAAAAGTTTGGAGTTATAATATTATTTTGGTTGAATTTAGCATTAGTCAATTTAATTTCCGTTCCTAAACTCTGATAATTGTTGCTCATGTTCTTGAATTATGTCATCTATTTTTATTCCACTTCGTCAAAATATTGTTCTTATATTTGGTTTGAAAATTTTGGGGGCCGATCGACATGGTCGTCTAAGATAACAAATGAACCCTCTACTAAATCTTAGGAGAACTAAATGAACTACTACTAATGGCTCATAACATATATAAACCACTAAGGATAGATCAAAATCAACTTTGATGGCCTTGTCCTAAATTTTGGAGTCATTACAGATGATAATGGGGTTGCTCTTTTAGTGGGTACCAACTAGATTTGTAGGACAATGTCTCAAGTGTTAAATGTCAAGCCTCTAGCCTTCGCTCTTAATTGAGGGTGGAGAAAAGTGAAGTTAAACGGGGATATCAAGATTGTTGTTGATCGTATATTTAACCTCCATGGACACTCATTACTTTATTTAAAGACATTCAGGTTCTCATTCCTCTCTTAGCGGAAGTAAACTTTGTCGCGGACGTGGTGAGTATATATATATCTAGGACATAAAGTTCAAATTTCTCAGTTGTGGAATAAAGATATTGTGGGACATGATTTTCTTTTGTCGGAGTATGGTGGATCGAAATGTAAGCACCTCTCTAGTCCGGTCATGGAATAAGTGGGTTCTATTGGGTTGGGCCGTACAAATGGTGGGCAAGGCTCATAAGTCTTGTCGAGAATAACCATGCTTGCTTTGCAAGATACAGAAGCTTGTTCATACGAACGAGTTTCCTATATTGTGGAGATTTTTACAATTTAGGGATTGACTTGAGCCACAAGTAATCACAATCCTATAAGGAAAGAATATCTATTGCTAGATATCTGCTGGAATTTTTCCAGCTTTATTCGAATTCATTACCCTAAAATGACTCTCTCTCAATCACTATAATACACCTATTTAGGGTTCATCAAGATAATTCTAATATTGTGCACTCTACATAAACACCGCTCTTTCGCTCTCTAGCCCACTACTGAAGTTCTAAGACCTTTACTGACTTGACCTCGAATAGCATTTGATTGGTACCACATCGATGCCAAGGAATTCACAGTTTGTCTCTCTTTTTTTTTGAAGGTGACCATTCTTGCACTCCTTCATTCATGGTAGCACACAGATTTGATTCCACACGTACCTTTATATGTGCTTGATGCCTTTTATTTTGAACGTTTTGGTGTATCATTCCCTAAGCACTTCTATTTGTTATCTCTTTACCGTACAAAATAAATGATTACTAATTTTGTAAGCACTTTATAAATAGAACACTTGCTTCCAGCTTCCATTACATGAAACTGGACAAAATATGTCAAATGCTTCTAAGAATTGGATATGCTGCTCACAGTGACAGATGTACATTGGGACCAAGGTGGTCCCTAGACCATCTTATATGTGTGAATGTCTTTTGAAGACTTTTCGAAATGTCTAGTTTGCGTCATTTTGTGATCACCATGTGTTTGATGTAATGCTTGCTAGACACATCTCGACAACACTTGGCATGTTGCGTTGAGATCATTCAAATTCTCTTGATAGCACTCATTGGTTTGCTTCTACACATATTGATATGTGTTGACAAATGCGCAATACGGTTCGAATGACGAAAAGCCCACCAAATGTACGACGAAATGTCTCAGTGAATATATTAAATTTTTTTTTCTTTTGCAATTCGCTCTGTTTTTATTAAAAAACTTAAAACTTTCAACACAGAAATCTCACTATGCTCACGTACTAGAACCAGCACTGGCTGCTCACATTAAAAAAAACAATATGATAATCCTCTATAAAATGTGAGTTATTGGACGAAAGGAGAAACAAACAAATGAACACATCAGGCCAACTTATCACACGGAGGATTGCATCCATAAATAAATCTATAGCAGTGGAGCTTCGTCATAATTATAGCATTGAGTTTTTGTTTTTTTTTCGTCACTGCGTGTAAACAGCAGCAGACCACATTTACCACGTGACCCGCAGCAAATTGTGCCCAAAGCGCTGGGCATTTCTTAACTACAGACAACATTTCAACCATATCCACTCCACACTATTTAATACTAGCAAAGGCCACACACTTAATGTGTGTGAGAATTATTATTTTTATTTTTCTCAAATATTATTTTTTAATTTTTTATGGGAGGAGTTATTTGATTTTCACGGGATTGAGCATTCGAAAAAATAAGAAAAGTTTGGCAATTAAGAAGAGAGAAAGAGAGGATATGATAGAAGGAATTTCAATTGCGTTTATATTTATTACGGTAATAATTTGTTTCAAGCTTTTCTCAATTATTTTCATTAATGGACTCTTGAATTCTCAAAATTTCTGTCACTCCACCCTCTCAGGGTAGAAAACCTATCGCTCTCTTGGCTGTGCTACTCGAGGATCTGAGGTATGCCCAAATGGAATTATATGAATATGTAGTTTACATTAGATAATATATAAAAAGGGGAAAATGTTTTGTCTTGACTTTAGGAAGGTGGTCTTTTCCTTTTCAATTGTCTACTCATTCTCTCTCTCTCTCTCTTCTCTCTCTTCTCTCTCTCTAGCCAAACGACATTCTTCTGTCCTTCAAAGTTCAAACTCGCCTTCTCCTTCTAGAACTCCACGCTGCTACAGTGATTTTGTATGACGAAATTGCCCTTTGCTTCCTCGCGAAATCTTATACAGGTCCTATTCTTCCTTCCGGATTCCACCAACAGCCAAATATCCTCTGCTGATCATCGACAGCTCTCCGAGCTCGCTTTCTCCTCCACCTCCTCCGTATTTTCATGGAAAACCTGCTGACTTGACCTTCTCCTATGGATTTGACAGAGGGCGTCGGAGAGAGCTCCTCGCCGCCGAGAAGCTTCGTCGGCTTCAGTAACTACGATGTCCGAAACGATGTCTACAACCGCTTGGTGGAGAGCGGCCATGAAGACGCTCTGACTCTGCCGGAGTTCCGTGGACGCTTGGACGCGCACTTCAACCGCTTGCCGGCTAGGTATTCCACTTCGATCACTTTCATGTATTTTCATTTCTTTTCATTTTAACTAACTTCGGCTATTGATTTGTTCTGGAATCGGTTTTTTCGGAACAGAATATTATTATATTATTGAAGTATGAATCGTTGTGAAGCTCTTAGAGTCACAAATGATGATCCAAACATGATTGATTTCTTGAGTTAATATGCTTTCGGTGAAGTTTTTAACGTTTCAGCACCAATAAGTTTGTGCATACGTTTGAGTGTCGATTTTGTGCTGTAATCTTTGTTCTGTATGCATATGACTATTTCTTGAGCTGGAAATGTTGTGTGTGCGTGTTGTTTTCTTGCTTATTATCTGTAAGAATTAGTCGGTTTGACTATGTGAGATATGCAATGTGTGTTTGGACGGAAATTAGTCACGCACAGCGCAGTCAATTTTTTCCGATTTTTATTTGAGCTGGAAAGTATTCTTCTTTTTGGAAGTACCTTTCCGGGAGGCACGAATTTTCCTTAGGTTTGTCAAGAAATGTTATTTCAAGGCAAACCTTTCCAGACCCTATGTCATAATGAAGATTTGTTTAAAATATTACCGGGAAAAGTATTCACTAGATTTTCCAATATATTTTCTACTGCAGAACTTCATAAGAGCAATAGCAACATGTTTCATTGTCCTTTTGATGGCGAGGGTGATGAGCCTAATTCTACGTTATTTATTTATTTTACTGATTTTGTTCTCTTCACAGTTATGGACTTGATGTTAACTTGGATAGAGTGGAAGATGTCTTGTTACATCAAAAGCTTCTTGCTTTGGCAAAAGACCCAGAAAAGCGGCCTGTTTATCATGTCCGTTTCATGGAGGTACTAACCATCATTTGTTTCAGTAGTTTATGTTTGGAATCTTGTTCTGAACTAGAATCACTTTGAATTCCAGTTTTAAAAATCTTGTTCTGAACTAGAATTACTTCTGATTTCTAGTGCTAAACCAAGTATTAGTTTATTTCCTGTTGTTATGAAAAGCCACATGTTAGAATGTCTTTAACAACTTGTATTCACATAATCTTTGTATTCCAGAAAATGTTTAAATTATTTGGATGAATACTATATTTCCTTTTAAGCCCACAGAAGGATGGGGCACCAGCGACTTCCTTGACAATGACTCACAATGTCCCAAACCGTGGTTAGGTTTGAGAAATGATGGAATAATTGGGAAAATGTTATCCTTAAAAGGTATAAAGCAGCGGTTGCAACGTTGAGGAAGGAGGTATAATTAACAGAAACGGTTCTATGCTACTACTTTATTATGACTCTGGCTTGCACTAAGTAAAGGGCTTCAGTGGAGACGAATATAAGGTTGGTGCATGGTTTCAAGTTCCAAATATGGTAGGACTATAAATTCCTTGCCTACTGATGCAAACTTGTGCGCTTTAGGTTTGAAAACTTGGGTATACACCACAATTGTCCAAGACAGCCGAAATGAAAAAACCAAATTAATTCTTAAAAACCAAATTCTAATCTAGCCTTTTTTTCAGCATATTCACTGTAAACTTTGTAGGTTCATTTAAATTTTTTATCTCCAATTGGTTACTATTTGTTGCACAAGTTCGACTTCTGATCTTCAATATGTTAGTAAGTTACCATTACCTAAGTCCTTAGTCTTAACCTCAGAACTAATATAATTTTTTTGGGTAATTAATGATATAAGTTTTCTTTTAATAAGATTTTCCACATGGTTAGTCTCAGAATAAAATAAAAAGTCATTATGTCATATTGTTAATTAGAACAAAATAAAAAACTGATTAGCTAGTGTGATTTAGTTTACTTAGCATTTCAACTATACCTTCTTTTAGTCTGATACGATTTTTACTAGCTGTTCCATCGGAAACATTTTTGGGTTCTGGGAAAAAAGTTGGAATTGTTATTTCATGATGTTGTTGACCAGGATCTGGATCAATCACAATGTGTGGTAATGTGTAATCTTGTTGCATATACTGACTGTCACTTTACCTAAAGAAGCCTTCACTACACTTGAAAAATATGATTTTACAGAATCTTATAATGCAGCAGAAGCTTTGCTGCTGTTCCAATGTGTAATCAGTTTCTTTTCCCCTTCTACTTTATTTATCACAAAGTTCCTCAATGTTTATGTTAATCTTCTTATGGTTCATTTGTGTACTTGTGATCAGAATACTTCTACCAGGACAGACGACGAAGATGATGATGGTCAACAATTTACAAGTATTGCTTCAACCCCAAGGCCATCGTGTGATGAAACTAATGAAAGAGCTGCTCTATCACATGGGTATTAATCATATTATATCTGTGTTGTATTCGGTATCTAATTGCTTAAATATTTTGCTGTATTTTTTCCCAACAAGGGTTCAGTGACTCTGTGGATATTGATCTGTGGACCTTTGGTGGTCATTTATTTATTTCTTATTTACTTCATTTCTCTGAGTAGAACTAGGAATTGTGCGGTTGACTTTGAACCTTGCTCTAAGCTCGGGGACCTAAATTTGGATGTTAGAAAGAATGCTGAGGACATGGACGGAAGACATCTGACGGAGTGTTCTCCCACAAGGTACTTGACAAAATTTTGTTGGCTTGTTTTCTGTTTTAGAATAAGCACTACTGTAGTTCATCATAACAAGATTTTTTACTTTCACATGCCCCATTTTAGTTCCCTCACACGTTTTCAGTTTTTAATATTTGTTTGCTCTTCTTCAAGGCCCACCTCTAAGATAAAGACAAAGGATGGAAGAACAAATAAATATTAAATTCAAACTTCAAAGAGTTTGTGGGAGGTAAAATTTGGGTTGGGGGGGGGGGGGGGGTGGTGTTCAATTTTCGCCAGCACCTTGGTTTACTTGTTTACTTTATTTTAGTGAGCCGCAAGCTTTTCTTTGGACTCTAATCAATAATAAATAAAATGAAAGGGCTCAATAGAAACATAATGCATATTGAGAGCAACGACAACGAGCCATAATGGCTTTGGTCTCTATTCCCTAATTATTTTGAGTAACCCTTCATAGGAAATCTTTATTTCGAAGGTTGATTGGTTGTCACCCAATCAGTTTTTTTTTCTTTTTCTTTTTCCTTAAGAATTTAATGGAATTCAGTGGTTGCTAGGAAAGTTAACTTTAACCTTGGGCTTTGGCTTATGAAATCTTGGCTTTTTAGTCAAAATGGTCTATGAGATTGGCATAACGCCTCACTTTGGTCTCTGAGATTTAAAATCGCGAGAAGTGGTCTCTGAGTTTGTCCACCATCAATCATTTTGATCCTTCTGTTAAAAATATCCATTAAATAAGGATAAAATTTTTGTCAAATCATTTTGGCCCATTGTTTATTAAATTGAGGGTATTTTTGTCATTTTGGTCCTTATTTAACATAATTTGTCACGGAAGGACCAAAATGATTGATGGTGAAGAAACTTAGGGACCACTTCTATTGATTTCAAATCTCATGAACCAAAGTGAGAAGTTATGCCAATCTTAGGGACTATTTTGGCTAAAAAGCTTTAAATATTTAACACTAATAATTGCTTCAAAGGAAGTCAGACCTTTCTTTATTTCCTAAGTGCATAAATAGTAGAAAGAGTGGGAAATAGATGTGTTGAAGAGATATGAATTGGTTAAGTTATCGAAAAGATATGAATTGGTTAAGTTATGGAGCAGATTGTTATGTTCAGTAAAGATAGTTATTGTTTTGCTTCATTTGAATTCTCATATTTTCCATATAAATTTTCGAGGATTTTATAGGACGGCAATAAGGCCAGCGTTGTTGTATGGTACGGAATGTTGGGCGGTGAAGCACCAACATGTACATAAAATGGGTGTAACAGAGATGAGAATGTTTCGTTGGATGTGTGGGCACACAAGAAGGGATAAGATTAGGAATGAGGAGATTCGAGGTAAAGTAGGAGTAGCCGATATTGAAGGAAAGATGAGAGAAAATCGGTTACGGTGGTTTGGACATGTGCAACGAAGGCCTACTAACGCCCCGGTTAGAAGATGCGACTACGGGACAGAAGTTCAGGGCCAAAGGGGTAGAGGGAGACCTAGGAAGACTTTGGAAGAGACTCTAAGAAAAGACTTAGAGTATTTGGATTTAACGGACGACATGACACAGGACCGAGCACAATGGCGTTCTAGGATTCATATAGCCGACCCCACTTAGTGGGAAAAGGCTTTGTTGTTGTTGTTGTTGTTGTTTGGGATGATGAAGAGTGAGTTAATATTGAGATGTGCACTGAAAATATTGTTATGGGTCAAGCATCAAGTATTTTTAGCTCTTAGTAGTTACTAGTAGAATAAGTATGTTGCCTTTCTATAGGCTTTCAGTATCAAAGTTTTGGGTGGAATTTTGTGAAGCTCTCTGTCCATAGGTTGGAAGACACTTGTATATAACTTACTTTCTTCTTGCTTTAATGTGCAGTAATTTTTTTTTTTAATCAAAATTTTATTCTGATAATTTTTTTGTATCATATCAAACAGAAATTAGACAAACATTTTGTAAAGCTATAAAGAATATGTTGACAAACAATTACTGTATATGATATGTCATGTGCATAAATGGTAGACATGATACATAGAAGTGTATATGTAAACATGAAATTGTATGCATATAAACTGACATGTGTATTAAGTAATATGCTAAAGGTCTTATTTTCCAAAATAAAAATAGAAAATAAATTTTCTATTTGCTGATATTAGCTTTATCAACAATTAGCCTAAAGTATAGTTTTGTTTCAAACTACTGGATTTGATAAAATCGGAGTTCTTTTGCATTTATTTTGCATTTTGTTTGGCAGTGAACATAATCCCTTTTGTTTTTATATATCCATATATTGGAGAGATTACATTTATACTTATGGGCTGGTTTTTCTCCACTTTTAGGGATCTATCAATTTCTAACATCTTATTAGATTGGGGAGCCGTTATAGGGTAGTTTTTAGAGTTCCATTACACTGTCTAATTTGGATTTATTTATTCTTTATGAGTTGAATCATTTTGTTGGTGGACCAGTTGTTCACAGGGTCTTGTACTGTGCTTTTGAGTTTGTTTAATGAAACTTTGTTTGCCATTTGAAAATACATTTGTACTTGTACACAAATGATATTGACCATTGGGCTGTATAACGCAGGCAAGATATACCACATGTTCCCATTCATGAAGTAATATTTTCTACTATTGACAGGCCTAAGCTTCTTAGCCAGGTACGACTGAGAAGCTTTAAGTTATTTGTTTGTTAACAAGTTTGGTATTACCACCTGGAGTTTTACCAGGATTTCAGTTTCAAAATATTCTTAGAATCTGAATTCTGAAAAATAATAAGAGTTTGAAGCTCGAAAGTGTGCCGATTGTTTCCTTGTGTGTTTGCAAATTAAAGCTGAAGGTCAATTTTGTAGACTAAGTCCAACTATTCAGTGTGTTAAATATAAAAGGGGTCATATACGATTAGTATGGTAGGATAGTGGCAAGCTTATCTGATACTGCACTTGCATTCTGGATCATGGAGTTGGATTCAGCATTCATTTTTCAATTAATAATCAAAAGGATCATCTGATTCAATAACATCAAGTGATAGTATTTCTGTAGTTTTACTGTTTTAGTGTTCACATGTACAGATTTTTTTCAATTTTAAAGGGTATTTAATATTTGATAGCTTCATACCTGTGAATGTGTGCTCAATACCTAATTTTTATAACTCCAACCACCGTCATTGTTTTTATTCTTTAATGACACCCTAACTTGTCGTCCTGTATAAAGCTATCTAAAAAAATCGGTTTACTTGGATGTATACTGGGGTTTTGTTTTGGCCTCTTTTGGGTTTATTACTTGTTTGGAGAAAATATGATATAGTCATGTGATGCTGTAATGGCCTGGTATTCATGCCTTTTGGTTCTCCATCATATCTTTTTGTGTCAACTCTAGAGTCTAGACTCTAAACACGATGTCACCTCAATACAGTAAGCTTGGGTATTAAAGATAATTGTGAGAAGACTTTGTATTGGAATAGTTCTTTGTCATTATGATTTGTATCTTTTAATATGAAGTTATAAATGTATGGCCTTCAGATTCTGAAATAAGTGGAAAATGAATTTAAAGGTTGCAGTAGACTAGTAATTCAGTACCTGTGATACATATTACAGTTTATGTTGTAGAATCCAATAGAACTCCAGAACTGGAACCATACTATGGTTGCTTTCTGACTTATATCATTTTTCTCTAGCTTTCTTCGTTGCTTTCGGATTTAGGACTTAACATCCGTGAAGCACATGTCTTCTCGACAACTGATGGCTACTCTTTAGATGTATTTGTGGTCGATGGATGGCCTGTTGAGGTAGATTTCTTCTACTATATAACGTGTTTATCGTCATTCACGGTGTACTTTCTACTGTCAAAGTTTTGTATCTTGAAATTTTGCGTGTTAACTATATTACAAATGCGTAATGTCCAATACATGAAACATCAGATGGCTTTTCTTAAAATATATGCTGCTACATTACGCTACACTTATTTTTTGTTTGTTTCTTTAAAGTTCTCTTTTTGTTGGTTATGGATTTTCTATACTGCAAGCTGTTAATGCTTTCGTTTGGTATGCATGGATGAATGCTTTTTAGTCAGCCCTTATCTTTGATCAATACTATGGCATTGTTACAATGACTTTCACTTTACGGAACAATTATTGTATCTGATGCTTTCCAGTGTTTTTGTTATATATACTGAGTTTTATCAAATTAACTAAGTTGAAAAAACTACGGTTTTTCCAAGGAAAATGTCTTAGGGATACATCAAGGGGAATTGCGATTATATTTCTTATATGACAGGGAACTGTGCTGAGTTCAAATGTTGCTGACTTTGCAATGTTGTGGTCAGGATGCAGATGATCTATATGAAGCAATGGAAAAGGCAATTGCGAGAAGTGAGGTAAATTGCATCACATTGTTAAAATAATCGAAGAATAATAAGATAGTAATATGTATCTGTTGTTTGGTAATTTAGGGATCATGGTCAAAATCTTCACATTCTCATTCGGCTGTGGAGAAAGCATTATCGGTGAAAGAAAAACTGGGAAACTGGGAAATAGACCGAAGATTATTAAAGATAGGAGACAGAATTGCATCTGGGTCATGTGGAGATTTGTAAGATGTGTTTTATTTCTGGAATTCCTTTATTCGTTTATATTCCCTTCTGCTGCTTAACTTTATATTGCTGTTCATTCTCAGGTATCGCGGAATTTATCTTTGTCAAGATGTTGCTGTTAAGATTTTGAGATCTGAACATTTGAATGATGCCCTAGAGAATGAGTTTGCTCAAGAAGTGGCAATTTTAAGGTGAATAATTTTCTAGCTTTATCCTCCTTTTGATCTTGGCTGGTTCCTGCTAGGGAATTCATATGCTTACCAAATCTATTGAGATCTCTTCTCCACTTGTGAACTTTTGAAGATTTTCCCGTTATTTTCTCCTAATGAATTTAGATTATAAGGGATAACATTCATTGTTCTAATTCTGGTAAACAGTTGGTTCAAGTAGAACAGGGGTAGGAAAAGGGATTTTGGAAGGTTACAGCTTAGTTTCTTTCCAGTTGTTTAGCAAATCAAGGTTCCTGGAAGTAAGTTTCCGAGAGTTTGGCTGCACTTTCAATCTTAAAAGAAATCATTTTTTTTGGAACTTTATTTTCATCCTCTGCATCTATGTGCTAGACTGTACATGAACAATTCCTACATTCTCTGGGTGGTTTTCTTTCTGCACCCTTGTGAACAATTCCACACTTAAATTGATTATGGACAATCTGAACGTAGCAAATTTCCTAATCTTCCAAATCAAATGACCAGTTGTGATAGTTCCCCTAAATATCAAACAGATCCTATGTGCCCAAAATTACGTTCCTACTACCACTCTTTTTATTCCTCTCTTCTTTTGGGGTGGGGGCACATCATCTGGAAACATGTAATAGAAGCTACATGCTTTTCAAGGGCATATATTTTATTTCATCTTGATCAGGTGTACGTTAGCATGGATTTTCCTCGGTACAAATTTCAAAATAAATGCCAAGATATTGTATGTTACTCATTCTTAAATACTGATATATTGTGTCCGTTTATCATGGCAGAGAGGTCCATCATAGTAATGTTGTGCGCTTTATCGGTGCATGTACAAAGTCTCCACATTTGTACATAGTGACAGGTATGGAACTCTCCTGTTGGTTGCCTCCAACAGTTACTATACTTTTAAGTTAGCTTCTTTTTGTGATTTTGTTCACTCTGTATCAGAATCTTACATTTGGAGATGCTTTTAGAAGCATTGCAACTAAGAAAAGTAGGAATAAGCATCAGATTGTTTTATACTTTTTAATTTTATTTTCAGTTTTCTAAGTGAAGCATAGTAGATTCCACGAAATGAATTTACAGCAAAATAAGGGGACACACAAACACAAACATACATTTTCCTTCTTAAGAGCTATCCCTTTTTACCATTCAAAACATACTTCATAAAATATCTTTTATGGAACAAAGGATCATTCTTTACATAAAATCAATGAAATCGGATGTTCCCTTCTTAAAAGGTATCCCTTTTTACCATTCATCAAAACAGACCTTTGTGGGCCCAACCATCAATGCAATCCTTTGATCCAAACTGTTCATTTTTACGACCTCATTCAAGAATCATTCTTACTAAAAATCAATGAAACCGGATGGTTTACTAAAAATCAATGAAATCGGATGGTTTCCACCGATATCGGTGGAGCCAACTAAATTTACATTATTTTTTATTCGGTTCAAGAGAAATATTGATGGAACTAAAAATATCTTTTTTTGTATCATACTTATACTTTGCTGATACTCTTAAGCATTGGAGGAGCTAATGCTTCTTCTCTGAGTATGCAGCATTTGGGAAGATTTTCTTGTGCGTTCTATATCTTAAATTTTTCTTTAAGTTGTTTGGATGTCATGCGTATTGGAACTACCAATTATATGTAATGTCAGCCTTTGGCAACTTGTTGCATATTATGAAGCTTCATGAGGGTTAGGAGTAGAAGGATGTAGATCATTCGTGAGATAGAGTTCGTTTTGGGATTACCTTTGGGTGTTGTTTGTTGAGGGTTTAGAAATAGTTCTTTGCAGGGTACCTTTTGTGGTTAGTAAGTTGTTGTATTGTAGATTTCATCTTGATTTATTTATGTAAAGCTTTTATGTTTTTAGATGCATTTGTAGTTGTAGATGAGTATAATTAGTCCAGTGACAACTGTATTGTACTGTTCTTTTTCTGGTAATGAAAGTATGTTTTTTTCATTAAAAAATAAGAAAACTATAGGGATTGAGATCTATAACATAAGAAGCTCTGTCATGAGCTCTTTCAATATTTTCATCGAATGGTTCAGGAAAGAAAAGCTACACTTGTTATTTTTCTTCTCTTTTGCAAAAGAAGAAAAATGTCTTGTTTGTAATGGATGCTAAAAATTATGTCATGAGTACATCTTTGTTTGGTTGTTTGTTTCTTTTTGGTTTTTTGATAAATCCATGTAGCTCAAGACAGCAACTTCATAAAGAAGGTAAACAGGATTGGGATGGCACTTCAGAGAGGATAAACTAGGAAGTTCTAAATTTATGAGGCTGGTTCACCATCTTCCAATTAAGAATGAAAAAGGCTCAGATGGTGATTGTAGGTCTCCAATTTCATTTGGGAAGTTGCTCCAGTTTCAAGTGTTAATCACGGCCATTCATCATCAGGTTACCTTAAAATGGCACCAAGAGCTTGGGTACATTTTGGTTGGCAGTCGACTATTTGGTTCAGGAGTTTAGCTTCATTAACCCTGGCTGTTTTAACACAATTCTCTCCTTCAATTGGTCCAGTAATCATGTTGAAATTAGTTATTGATCACCTGAATAAGTCAGAATGGTACCAAGGCTTAGGGCAGTTCTGTATGTTAACGTGCTTTGGAAATTATGGGCTTTATCCTTTAGATATGGCTACCACTCTTAATCATATATTTCATATGCATATTATTGTACCTTTACTTTTGTTGTCTGATGTTTACACAGCTACATGTTCAAGTAGTAAGTGCCTCTCTGCTTCTACTATTGGAAGTTGTTTTAACTGCACATGCGTTTAACCTCCCTTTTCCACTCTTCTGTCGTTTTTTTTTCCCTATCTTATGAAAATAATTATGAAATTCATTTGGTTTTTTTCTTCTTGCAGAGTATATGCCTGGTGGAAGTCTATACGATTATTTGCATAAGTATCATAACATCTTGAAGCTTTCAGAACTGCTAAAGTTTGCAATTGATGTCTGTAAAGGAATGGAGTATTTGCATCATAATAACATAATTCATAGGGATCTGAAGACAGCAAATCTGCTAATGGACAATAACAATGTAAGAATTAAAGGTTATTGTTCGCTTGTTTGGCAGCTTCACTTTCTGCATAAATGCAACCTAGGTTTGGGAAGAATAACAGCATATTTGTGATAACTGTATTGATTTAATTTGTGATTTTACATGCATAGTTTTAACTTACGTGACAGGAAAACAGTAAAGTTCAACAGATTTGTTTGTAATTTTTTAAGAAGGGCTATAATGTCTTTAGTGGATCTAGTGCTACTTTAGTTGATATAAGCTGTGGTTATTGGACCGACTTGAGTAACCAAACCATGAATTGTGTATATGAGGTAATTGTTTGATTGGGTTGATTTGGGATCAACAACCCTGCATGCATTGTGCTTTGAGATATGAAGTTTGATTGTTTGAAGAAGTATATCTGTGTTTCAAATATTCCACTCTACCAAAATTCTCTTGGACACACTGAGTTGATGTCTTCCAAATTTTTGTCAATGGTGAAACTGATGCTTTCAGGATAACATGAATGGTGCAATATTTATATGTGTTTAAAGATGTGAATACAATTCTACTTTCCATAAGCGCATTGATATTTTCTAATAACTATAAGTAGAGTTCGTTGTTAAACTTGGCATGTTTTTGTTTTTGATAATGGGTTACCAGTTAGATTTCCAAGTAATAATGGTTGAAATCTCTGCTCTCATATCCTTGCAATTCTATCATTTTGTTTAGAAAAACAAATAGGTTTTTGTTCCTTTAACAGTTGAAATCATTTTCTTATTTGTCTTTAGGTTGTAAAGGTGGCAGATTTTGGTGTTGCTCGGTTTCAGAATCAAGAGGGTGTAATGACAGCAGAGACTGGAACCTATAGATGGATGGCACCTGAGGTCTGATTCTTCTGGTTTAATATTTTCCTTTCTATTTCTTCTTTCCAATTTTATTTCATAGGAGATCAGGAATTTTATGTAAGTTCTTGACAGTCTTCTTGAAAACTATTGTCAACTCCTAAATTGTTGAACTTGGTTCGGAAACTGGTCCTTTGTCTTGATCTATGGATTGATTAGTTTATCACTAACAATTACCAGCTACCAGCCATACAATATCCCCTTTGTTTTGGCAAGCAGGCTATGGTTAATTGAATTTCCTATTTTGTTAATCCCATTTCGGATGTTAACATTCCGGTTTTCTTACTGCGTCATTACTATAGAAAATGCACCATAGTTCAACTACATTAGTTTACATTCTCATTTCAATATTTTATTGGTTTCTTGTATTTTGCAAGGTTATCAACCATCAACCATATGATCAGAAAGCAGATGTGTTCAGTTTTGCAATTGTACTTTGGGAGCTAGTAACAGCCAAAGTATGCTTCCTCTCGTGTGATACACATTATCAAACTTTTTAAATCGTTTTTTTAACTAGTATGATTTTGTATTGCAGGTTCCATATGATACCATGACTCCATTACAAGCTGCCTTGGGAGTTAGACAGGTTTATGTTGATTCATATCTGTTTATAAATAGATTCATGCAGACATGTTTGCTACAGCCCACATTGTATTTGCTTCTTAAGAAGTCCTGTTAATCCTTACACTTCATGTTTGTTCTATCGGCCGCCATGTGTATTTGCGCCTAATAGTTATGTATTGTTTTGACATTCTATTCCCCAGGGGCTGAGACCGGAAATTCCCAATAATGGACATCCTAAGCTTTTGGAATTAATGCAGAGATGCTGGGATTCATTTCCTTCCAATCGGCCTTCCTTCTCCGATATAACAGCTCAACTTGAATCTCTCCTCCAAGAAGTCCAGGTAGGACACCCTCCCGTCTTTCTTGATGTTTGGTTCTCCCGTGTTCTCTGAGCCTCACACTGAAATAAAATGCATGAAATCTCAGGAAATTTCGGAACCTTCCAATGGCACTTGAGTCATGACACGACTCGGAAAATTTCTGAAATCCCCGAAACTTCTCTTTTTGCAACATTCTGACCAGCTCATTTTTAGGCATTTGGGATATGGATGAAGCTTTGGGTTTTTCGTCTGTTTCTCACATGAATATAGAGGTTATATTGTACGCTCAAGGAAAAGAGAAATTTACAGAGATTGCCCAACACACTGTCAATAGTGCGTGATGATCTGATTTCCTGTCTCTTGTAAAACTCATCTGCAAGCAAAACACCCAGTTAAATGTCATTGTAAAATGTTGTCCTTTTGAGAATGAGATGTGGACGCTTTGCTAGATATTCTGTATGCTTATATGTAGGGGTGTGATATCCACACACCCCATTTTACTTCTCACACTTTTTTTAATTTTCGGCCTTCGGATCGGATGAATTGAAGAAGATCATTGGACAGAAATTATCAATGGGTGTGTGAGAAGTAAAATGGAGTGTGGATAGCACACCCCTATCTGTATAGTGATGGTTATGTCGGATGAAGAGCTTGGTATGGATGCAATCACAAAACAGAGTATCTTTCACTCGAGGGGGTCGAGTGGTACATTCTGTCGGCATGAACGAGTTAAGAAAGGTAGTTTGAAGAGGAACAGATTGTATTGCAGTGCGTTGCAGTTGTCTAAACTAGTGCAGACTCTGCGGTTTTCAGCTCGGAATCATTTTGATATGGAGTCGAACATTTGGAAGCTCAGAAAATATGACAGGTATAGGGGTTTATTTTCTCAAATGTTTCTGCCGATCCCGACTCGATGTGCTTGTAGCCCAGTCCAGTTTTCTCAGTTTCTTTTTAATCGCGAGTATGTTGTAACTGGTTGGTTTTCGGTTTCTTGGAATATGTAAATCGGGTGTTAGAGAAATTAATTCATGTTTTTAGTGTCTTGTTTACGAAGGAGAAATTGATGGGAAATATTGTCATAAAAACACATTGAGACATTGTCCGAATTGTTAGCTTACTAGTAGCAGAATTCTGTTGATCCAAGTGCTTCGCACGATGTTCGCATGACAGACTTCTTACGAAATCTGATCTCCCTCGGTTTTTTTTCTCGTGCACACCTATGTTTACTTATACTTTGAATCGAAAGAAAATCAAGAGAGAATATAAGAGCATCTTTGATTAGTAACTACCTGATGAGAACTCTTGGTTCAAATGATACTTCCAAATGATACCAGGTGCTTGGTTCAAATGATATTGTTCGTAATCGAGCATAGTTTGATACTTCCAAATGATTGCACGTTCATTCTAAAATGATACGAGTTGTTCATGAATTTTCCGAGGTGAACGTACTAAGCTTATATTTCAGCTCATTTTTCTAAAATATTTTGTTCAGCCTCAGCTCTTTTTACTTACGACTCGAGACTAAACACTCCCAAAACAAGCCAAACATGAGTTAAACTCGAAACCATTCGAGCCTAATCACAGGCCGAGGCACAGCCTTAAAAACCATTCGTTTTTAAATTTTAAATAACTAAAGTTCGTTTTGGTCCATTTAGTGACTCCGCCTGGCATGGTTCAAATTCAAGGTCGTGGGCTGGGCTAGGTTTAAGTTTTATTTGGTTGGCCCAAGCACGGTTTGTTTATTAAATGGGCCGGCCCAAGCATGACCCAAACTCTCGTGAGTCAACTTTAAATGGGTCAAGTTAGGCCGGGCCGGGCGGTTTAAAACCTCTAGTAGTTGTGTATTTTTATAAAGGGATATTCATATTATGTTTACACAAAATACAAATTTAACTATATTCAGCTTTCTCTCTCTCTCTCTCTCTCCAAAAAAATAAAAAATAAAAAAAACTCTAACTATATATTCTACTTAACCTTGAACAACAAGCGAACAAAAAGTCTTAATCACATTCAGGGTTAGTTCGGTATTGTTTTGCTTTAAAAAAAAAACTGTTTTTTTATGCTGTGAGAATAAACATCTATAAAATGAGCAGTAAAGTGTTTTTAGCAAAAAAAAAAAAAAAAAAAAAAAAAAAGCGAAGCCAAGGATGGAATGAGTGTTGGAAAGCATGTCTGATTCGATATAATTCCCGCACTGAAGTAAGCCAGAGACAGCATCCTTCTGAGGTCGATAAGATTCGCGAGTTTGTATTCTCTTACAATTTGATTGAATTTAAGCCTCTTTCAATTTTGATTGAATTTAGCGTCCACTAATTTCTCGACTGGGAGTGATCGAGTTGGGAGCCTCGGTGATGAGGAAATACGTTTGATGCGCAGAAAGGGGGGACGGAGAGGGAGGGTAGGATTGCCGTATTAAAAATGTCATTAATGACTACTATTCACTCGTGCTTTGGTAATAAAAAAAATTTAAAAATCGCTTTTTTTGCTTTGAATGACAATGATTTTGGATTTAAAAAAAAAATTCTAGGTTTGCTTGAGATACCAAACATAAATTGGATGCGATGATCACTAGATTTTGGTAGGGCCAAAAAGGCAGGGAGAGACGTAATCATTGGGTATCAAAAAAGACTTTGGGTCTACCAAAGTCAGAAGGAATAATGAGCTTTCGGAATTTTGTGGACTTTAATGATGCCCTACTTGCTAAATAATCTTGGAGATTGATTCAGGACCCAAACAAAACTCACTATGGGCTAAGGTTTTGAAAGCCCGATACTTTCTGCACTGCTCCTTTTTGGACGCTCCATGTGGGGGTAGGGTGTCTTGGGCTTAGACGAGTCTTTTGATGGAAGAGATTTGCTACGCAATGGGGCTTATTGGCAAATCATGAATGGAAGGGAAGTGCGCATTTGGATTGATCGATGGATTCCTTCCCTTCCCGGGGGGCATCCATCTCCGAGCGGCACTGTCCAGGTTAGCAGGAATACCAGAGTCAACTCTCTGATTTGCCATGCGACATGGGAGTGGAATATTGATTTCCTTCAACCCTTCATCCCAGTGGAGGAGCACGATGCGATATTGGAAATGAACATCAGGGACTTTGCAGTAGAGGATAGGCTGGTGTGGCCTTATGAAAAAAATGTATATTCTCCGTGAAATATAGGTACCATAAGGCCCACTCGATGACTGCTCCAAGAGTAAATCATCGCTTTACTTCTTCCGCAACAATCCCGAAATTGGTATGGAAAGTTATCTGGAAGTTGGAAACCCCTTTTAAGATTAGAAGCTTTATGTGGAAAGCACTTCACAGGGCTTTGGCTATAATGGAGGACTTGTTTAAGCATAGATCCTCCCCTTCCTCAATCTATCCAATATACCATAACCATGAAGAAACCATTGAACACCTTTTCCTTCTCTGCCCATGGGTGGAGACCATTTGGTTTGGTGGGGTCCTAAACTACAAGATTAATCAGAATGGTATTACAACATGGGGTAATTGGCTCCTTGCTATTACCAATTCCATGACTAGCTCATCAACGGATGTGGAGAGGATGCTATCAATGGTTGCTTTCATATACCGGTAGATTTGGAAGGCCAGATGCAACTTTGTCTTCAATTAGCAGCTAATCGCTCCAAGATAGGTACTTTTGGCTGTTTTCATTGTCGCTGGGGCTTTCACAGATGCTTCACGTGCAATTGTTATAGGAGATCATCCGAGCATCAATTCTTCTTCTTCACCTGCTTGGTGGTTTCTTCCAGGCCCTGCGTTCATGAAGATTAATGTCGATGCTAGTTTGACGGCCTATACTGCTTCGGTTTGCTGGTGCGGTAGTTCGGGACTCCGATGGTAAGTTCGTGGCTGCCCGAAGGTATAGCCTTCACGCTTAAGTGTGGCAGTTGCTGAAGCAATGGCCATTCTGCAAGGTTGTCAGCTGAGCAACTCTTTGGGCTTCAATTCGATGATCATTGAATCTGATTCACTAGAATCTATCTCTTGCTTGAGGAATGTTCTAACAAATGGCAGTTAGGAGACCTTTCCTACTTTGATTAAAGCAAGAAAATTAGAGAGTCATTCCAAGATTGTCGCTGGTCTTAGATCCTAAACCAGCCAACATGGCAGAGGATCTTCTGGCGTCGCAAAGAAGTAGGGAGATGTGCGATTTCACTTGGGTCGATCGACCCCCATCTTCCCTTGTTCATATACTAAACAATGATGGGCTTCCTTGTCCTCCTTAAATTTCTGTTTTGTGGTAGTGCAAGGGGCGACGCGTTAGCATTGGTTGCAGCGTCCTTTGAAATTGTACCTATTTGCACTGACCGACTTTATTTTCTTAGCTAGTATTGGCTTGCCTCTTTGTAGGCTTTGGTTGTAAGTTCTTTGGCATCTTTGCCCTGATAATGCGATTTTTAGTTAACCCAAAACGAAAAACAAAAACATATGTTGGAGCCGAGCTTTGATTGAATTTACTATATATTATAAAAATTGAGTAAAAGTGTAAAATTTAAAAGTTTTTTGTTGGGTGTTATAACATTTTCTAAGCCCATACCATTGTGGGCCTTTCTTTCACATTTAAATGAAATTTGGGCTTGATTTTGCCATTACAAAAATAAATAAATAAATTATATTTTTTTATTTAAAAAAAAATGTAACACGACTTATCACTTAATATACTACAATTTAGTGATATTCCTCTTAACCTATAAGTGAGAGGTCCTAGGTTCGTTTCTCGTCAAAGGAGAATATGAACTACATTATTATTATGATAGATCACTGCCTAGTTGGGCGCATAACTCTTACCTGATTTTGCTAGATGATTTGGCCTAAATTGCGGTAGAACAGTATCCCCTAGGCCGATTTTTTAGAGCAGTGCTCGAGAGTATGGGTCTTCCAGGTATCCAAGAAGGTCCCATGTGAATTACAACCACTCGGTGAACTATGTTTGTTTGAAAATATTTTTACACACCATCTTTACCTCCCGCACATCTCTACCTTTTCTTTTTCTTATAATTAGATTGAACAAGTAAAAAATGAATCTAAGACTAAACTTAAAAAGGGTGTGCAGAAATAGAAAATGAGTTTCGAAAATCACTTCAAATTTCCTTTTAAGTTAACTTTCTCTGTAATGATATTATGGTTAACATAAAGATAAAGAATTAGTATTGCACTCCCAGGTTTAAAAGAATAAAAAATTGAATCACATTATTGCTAACTCATTGTGCGGCTAAGTCTACCCCCTTCTCTTAATGTAGATAATACAGTTTGTTCAAAAAATAAAAATAAAAATAAAAATTATAGTAGTGAAACCTATGTGTTTTGCACAAGCAATATTTTTTTTAGAGAGACTTTGGATGCGGTCCCTAGCTATGAATATTCTTTAACTGAAACCTTGTTGGTTTTCAATTTTTGATCCAAGTCCTTGAAATTAATGTGATATTTTATTTCTATGTACGTTACTATATTTTTTAAATTAAAAATTAAAATTTATAGTTGTTTATATTAATGAGATTTTAAATAAAAAACCATAATTTGTGGGATTAAAAATATTAAAATATAAATATACTATTTTGTGTGTGTGTGTGTGTCTATATATATAAATGGGTACATTCATCAAAATTAACCAAAAAAATATTGTATCAAAACATGGGTACATTCTTCAAAATCACAAAAAAAAAGAAAGATATTAGGCTTAATAAAATTAGTAAATTTCTTCGATTAAACTTAACATGGATACATTCTCAAATAAAAGAAAAAAGAATGTACCCATATAAGTTTAAAAATGGATTAGAAAAAAAATTTGAATAGATTATATATATATATATATATATATATATATATATATATATAAAGGGTACATTTTTACATATAACAAATTAGTGTATTGAAGAATGATTACATTTTAAGATTAAAAATTTGAAAAAAAAATTACATGAATGGTACATATAATTAGCATGGGTACATTAGCAAAATTAAAAATGGGTACATATAAATAAAAAAATATGGGTACAAATACAAATAAAGGGTTTAGGAGTGGTTAGTTTAATTATCGCAACTCCTCGAACAAACTCATTACAGTATTACGCGTGGTTAGTTTAATTATCGCACACATATTAATCATAGATGTTTACATCTTATGATTCCATTAAGTGATAAACCTTTGACTTTGTAACTAACTAGTTAATAGATTCAACATCCAATTGTAAGTGAATAAAGATGATTTCTTCTCCATTTCCCCATGAGTGACAACACCAACATGCATTAAAATGGATTAGTTAAGTATAGTTTGTTTACTTCGCAATCGTAGGCTCCCGATTTCATATCTTCTTCCGTGTTGTCCACATGTTGTGTTTGTTTCTACGGCAATTTCAACCACTGACTTGTATAAGCTTGAAAATTTTAACATAAATTTTGAAAATATAAACTGACATTTGGCCCTCCACTCTAGGTTCCACGTGAGGTGACGAGAACATCGGCGCAAATTGTTGGTTGCCGACACTTTATTACAATCCCTCGCAATTTTCAGCCAACCATAACAAGGACCACCAAAAAGATAAAATGTATAGAGCAAAGAATTCTCTCGCCTTTTAATGCAATATGGTTTGCATTTTTTATTATTAATTTCTTCAAAAGCAAAACTAAAGTTATTAAAGAGATATGAGAAAGGTGTGTCGAGCAGTCAGATTACATGTACATTTTGAATGCTCTTACAAAATAGTTGAATCTCTCAGTTAAATAATTTTGATGAATTGATTTGGACGAAACAATTTAACCAATTTTTTTTAAAACAATTCATAGAACTGTTGATCATGGTTGGTTTAAATAATTGAAAAGTCAATTTTTAGCCATAGGAAAACCCGAAGAAGTGCAAGGAGTTTCGAACATGAGCTTGAGCTTACCAATAGTCAAACCGTATCCACATTCAATTTCTTATCAATCATCAAATCATTAATTCCTTCATAAAAAGGACAACAAAACAAATTTATAAGTCTTGAGTCTTGACTCTTACACATGTTTATATATGGATACAAATGTGTTTACGTGCCATGGTGATGTAATCAGAGACGGTTGCTTATTGTGACCTCTATCATTAATTGGTAATAAACATGACCATGCTTAAATTTATAGTCATAAAATTATCATAAACTTAATACTCAATCAATGATAAAAGCACCACACAAAATAGGTTCATAAAATTTGATCACTCAGAAATGAATATAAAATTAAAGGAAAATTAACGAAAAGTCCAAAAAAAAAATTTAGTTTTAATGAAAAATGACAAATAAAGGTATAGTGAATAGTACTAGAGAAAAGTAAAAATGTGTTTTTTCGTTAAAAGTGAATAGTACCGAGAGTGTTTCATTAAAACTCTCTAAAATTAACCGACACTAATTAAGATAATCTCGATGTCAAAGATCGAATCAAAAGTAGAATTAGCTACCTAATCCACATGCACATTAAGATTATATTAATTAGGTCATAACGAAATGGTTTACGTTGATTAATTACAACTATGTTGAATACGACAGTTAAGATAGAAAAGCCGAGTCCTTTCATTAAGGAGTAAGGATACCCGATGAGACGATGTGACTGGGAATTTAACTTAGGGTAATGCTAGGTAGATTAAATTTAGAAACAAAATTTTGAAAACTAAAGGATATAGAAATTGATGATTGGTTTATTACTTAAACGTTAATAAATGTGCTTATTCATAGTAGCGACACATCATTTAGTTTACAAATTTAGTTTCTAAATTTAATATCTGTAACATTACTCATTTAACTTGAAGGTTTTTATATGCTTTTTGAAGGAACTTGAACATAAAGCATGTGTGTCCCCGTGTGTGTATGTATTTACAATTTTTACATGGAACATGTTAAACGCATGCAGCAGCAGATTCAATGCACGGGAATGATGACGTGCATGCATGCACGCACTCTGAAAATGAAACAAAAAATCAATTATGTGATAAACTCTTTAGATGTAGCATGGTTCATTACGGAACTTCGTACATATAACAAGTATTAGCAGTGAACTTCGTACATATAAATTGTAAAGTATTTTATTGTGTCTTTGATGTAGGACTTTATTTTCCAACATTATATTAAGGCTTCATGTCTAACACGCAACAAATCAGGTGCAACGCTTTTGGTTAGCCGCGAGGCTATAATTTCTGAGTACTTATCTTTTCAACGTTGAAAGAGGTTATAATTTCGAATCTCTGGAACTTATTGATATTCAACAAAAGTAAAAATAGGACTTACTATAATTGCAAATAGTTGTATTACAAATACGTACAAATATATATATATATATATATAACATTAAAATAGAAAATTGACATGTCGAATTCTGATTTGTTTACATAAAAACAAAAAATCACTTAGTATACGAAGAGCAAAACATCTTCCATTATTTACTAGATATCTAACAATGGGCGTGCTACATACATTAAATTTGTACACCAAATGGTATGGCACATTCTACATTATATAAATTCTTATTTATTAGTCAAATTCCAACTTGAATCAAGGTACAAATTTGATTGGTGCCACATCACTTAATACAAAATTTTTGTGTGCCCAGCTTCATTCATCCAACAATATATTGATTAAGGGAGAAGGCGGGATAATCGACTTTAATTGTGGACCTCAAAAAACAATTGTCATCATTTATATAAACTAGGGATTGTTTTAGATTGAGAGTCTTTTTTTTCCCAAGTTTTAAACCTGATGATGATATGGGCTAAGTTTCTTCTAGGTGAAGATAAAAGGACTATTCAATCTTTTTTTTTTTTTGGTGAACTATATTCAATCTTATTGCTTCACTGTCATATTCATCTTTAAATCTCCTTTTTTCCAGAATCTTATCCACTGCAAGCTGGAAAGAATTTGTCACGTGTTTTATTTTGTTATATATTTGACTGCATGTTGATGTAAAAAGACAAAGTCCCAAGGTAAATCAGAATCTTCAAGTGGAAGGGTTAAAACAACAACTGACATCGCAGAAGACAATAACAAGAATCCAATGTTATGAAAAGATGAAACAAAATTGTAGCTAGGGAAATTCCACCTAATAAACAAGCTGGATTAAGACTCCGTAACTTTTAATATATTGTTTAAACTCAATTTGAACTGGAGAATGACTTGCATGCAGTGGCAGAGTCATTATTTTGTAATAATGGGGTCACGAGAAATAAGCTTTTCACAAGGAAAAAAAATTAAATGAATTAACCTAGTTATAAGTATAAATACATGTCTCACTTAATACTAATGTCTAATACTATTACTCTTCACTTGTAAATAAGAGTTTTTAGGTTTAAGTCTCGTGAATAATGAGTTCACAGTCAATTCATTCCCCCACCCTTCAGTATAAATATATCGTTGTTTTAAAAAAGTTACCAAATATATGTGATCAGTTGCCATGAGTCTTACAAATGCTCAATTATTAGATCAATTCAATCCATTGAAAAGAAAACTAAAACTCCATCATTGATACTAGGTATGATAATGTAAATTGTGATCAAATTCAAGACTTAATAAGAAGATAGTTACTGAAACAATTAATAAAAGACATAATTAAATGAATTATGTAATATTCTAATTGGCAAGCGAAAGATGAACTAGGAAGTAAAATTTGTATCTCCAGTCCCATTGATGAAGCCAAATTCCAATTGGATGACATGCAACACCTACACCATCAAATTTGGTCTTCTTTGAACTAATTATGAGGTCAAGACAACAAAATACAAGGAGGAGCACTGGGTTATTGGGGTCGTGAGCATACATTGCCCCCAGTGTAGTTCTGCTACTGCTTGCATGCATCTGTTTTTGACATCACAGTATTATCTCGAACCTATAATATAATGATACGTTCAATTCACACTGTATTATTAGCGAGGGTGGTGATTGTTCCGTTCAATGCGAGTTCTTCACGTCCCCAAAGTCATTATATATAGTTACGGACTCTGAGTTATACATATATATTTGTCCATTCCACAGTTGGGGGAAAAGTATTGTAACAGCTCACGGGTACATAAAAAAACCCCTTAAATTTTTCATCAACCCTAAATCTTGAGTAAAAAGAAACATGCGTGTTTTGACGCAACTTAGCATGGCAGCTAAATAGAACTTTGGTTTATTAGGAGACGAACTGTGAAATAAAATCGACAAAAAAAAAAAAAAAATTATTTGCAAGGTGGAAAGTTTGCTGGTGGTTTGAAGACATGACCTTGCTTTCTATTTTATAATGTTATCCTATCCACATATAATACAAGAACGCGCGTAGGGTAGAATGCCCCAGTCATTCATAAGACTTTAAGGATCTCAGTAACTTGTAAGGCCCCGACCATTTGGTAAGATCTAGATTTGACTTATTGTGTACCCCACTGTATCAGCCTATGTTCCCATTAAATTCATGATCAATACCAAACATTTGGATCATATATAGCACTTTAAAGAGAACAATTATTGAACTAACTTCACTTTCTTCAATTCTTTTAAGGATACTCTCAAATGGAGATTCTCTACTGATTATTCGTCACTTCATATTTTTAGCACACTGTTTTATAATATTAGCACATGAGTTATGCAAAAAAAAAAAAAAAATTGAGATGATAGAAAGTCTATAGAGAATCTCACTTTTGAGAGAGTCTACTTAACATTTCTCTTCTTCTTAGTGAAGGTGGTGAAGGTGCATCCTATACTTCATAAAAAAAAATTCATTTTTGGTCGGCACTCGAAACTAGGCCAAATCCTATCTGCTCATTATTTTTAAAAGTAATTAATATGCCTTTCAAAATTAAGTCCTTTTTTTTTTTATAGAGAAAGACGATATTCGATATTCATTTCAAACAACATAGAACAAGTACAATTTGAGAACAAATTGAGGATAATGTGCACAGTGGGCCTCAATAAAACCTTTTCGGGAGCTTTCAACTCGGTCGATGGAAAAAGAGTGTCCCGCACAACGAAAGGACCTATCCTCAAATGTCAATACATAAGTAAATTACAGAATATCCCTAAGCAAATCAGGGGGATCTTCTGCCCAAAAACTTGTTAGCATTTAACCATTGTTGTGCAGTGAACGTCAATTGTGCGGCAAAACATGTGACCATGACTTCCACACATGAAACCAGCCTGAACCATTAGCTGAAAATGTCTCCAACAAAGTGGATCCCGTAAAACTATGAACACAAGATCAAGGTAACTCGACGCCAATCGTGGTATACAAACGTCGTGCAAACTCTATCCTAGTGAAACTTAAGAAGACCTAGGAACCCTAGAGAGAAATTTTCCTGGAAGACCAGGACTAAACTAAGAAAACTAAAATAAACTAAATTAAATAGAACTCGCCCGAAGCGAACAAAATGAAAGAACCGAGAAGGGAACCACAATCCGTCACATTCGGCCAGTGGGAATGCCGGCTTCCACACACCAAAGACCTCAAGAGCAGCTACCAGGAGCACAGTTAATGCATCCACCGAAGCCATCGGGGAAGGTGACACCATCATGGAACCGAGTTGGCGAACGGAATCCAACCCACTTGTAGCACAGATCTAAAACCCACACCAAGAATACAAGCACCAAATCAAAGAAAATCTTGAAGAGGCATGGCCTGGGTCAGGGTATGGGACATAGATCTATGGAGGACTGGACCTAAAAAGGTGGGAGAAAAGCAATGGAGGGGAGGGGAGGGGAGGTTGGTAGAGGCCGGGAATGAGGGGTCGAGGTGGGACGAAATTCGAATATGGCGGGGCGAAGGATGGCTGTGATGGGGAAGATGAGGGGTAAAGAGGGAGGAAGAGCTAGGAGAGGAAGGGGAGAGGCTGCCACCGGCCCCCAGCCATAACCAGACACTAGTAGTAAATTTGTTCTAGAATGTCACTCAATAGGGATATTTTTATTTTTCAAAATTGAGTCATTAAAACAACTGAATATCTTTCACTAGTATTGTAAGTGGTATATACTTCCCTTAACGATGAGTGAGAGATTTTGAATTTAATTTTCATAAAAAAAATCATTGCTAAACTCTTATTGGTCCAAATGTAGCTAGGAAATGCTTCAATCTACCAATTATTTGATATGTCGAAGATTAATTTGGTTGTGAATGCCATTGACTGAATATATGATCTGAATCATTTCCTATTTATGTGATTTGTTCGTTCTATTTGCTAGCGTTATATATGATTTGACTCCTAACAAGTGGTTAATTGTAGAATTTTGAACAATCTATATCGCGCAACGGTGAATTTGTTTTTCTCTTTATACTAGTGAGAATTTTTTAGCGTTTTATAGTCCCTTTGATTCTATCCACGATGGTCTACTGGAAGCCGATTATATATATAGTAAACTAAGTTTTATCAATAAAATTACCACTTTTAACTTGTTTTCTTAAAAAAAAAAATAGACAGCATTAACTTTTAGAAAAAGTATTTGACATTTTATTTTTGAAAAAAGTAATCGCAAATTTAAGCCATGAAATATGGGAAATAATTGAAGAAAATATATAGATCACTTAATTGAAAGCTCTCTAATCCACAAAATCAGGAAATCCATATCATTGAAAATTAATTAAACGACTGAAGTTATTATAACTTTTAAAATGAATTCCTATTTGTTGACGTTGAATTAAATTTTAAAGTTCCGAATTATTTAATCTTTAAGCTTCTCTTTTTAGATCAAGAGAGGATCTGTACTCCAAGGCCACGCTTTGTAGTGTTCTTAACTTGATATTTCAACTCCCAAGATTAGAAAATAAGAAGAAGACAAACTGAGCCGTGTCAGGGCAGAGTTGCTTGAAATAAATTACTCACTTTAACAGTAACACTTGAGTTATGTTGAGTGATGCAAATTAATTTTTTTTTTTAAACAAGCAATATTATTTAAGAGGGAATTGATTTAGTCTAACAATAAACTAATAATAATATAATTTGAATTCGTCTTTGACGAAAATTGAATATAAGTTCTCTTACGTACAAGTAAAAAGAAATATCACTTGATCATATTACTAAGTGACCAGCAACAAGGTTTTAAGTCTGAAGAAATTAAAGTTAAATTAGTAAGTTCTTCATGAGACTTATATATCCAAATAAAATTTGGACTGAAAGATAGTTGTTATTTGTTTAAAATAGACCACTGCTTAGAGTCTTTTAACCCCCAAGATCCGGTAAAAAATCATTTTAAATCTCCTGTTGGCATTCATTTATGAGGGTGTGTGGACTTCTCATACACTCCTTGTTAATTTCTATTCGTTGATCTTATTTCATTCATCTGATCCAACGACTGAAAATTAGAAAGGCATGTGAGAAGTAAAATGGAGTGTGTGGATATCACACCCTCATTTATATTGTCATTGAATTTTGTTTTTGTCGAAAAGTAATTGTTACATAAGCTGCTCCAGTCATTCTGAGCTTTTAAACATTTTTAAGATGACTTAAATGTTAAAATAGTCCACATGTTTTAGTCATTGGGTTAATTTAGTCTATGTGTTTTTAATTTAGCCGATTTGGTCTTGTATTTATCTCTGTTAGCTAATTAAAGACATTTCCATCTAATTTTTGTATTATAAACTTATTTGTAAAATTATAATTTATTTGAGTTAAAATATTTAAAATGAAATAAAACTTCAAAATTAAAGAAAAAATTATTCTCCTCCCAATTCTCCAACCTCATCTCTAACATTTAGCCACTCTCTTTTTTATGTCACAACCTTAATCATTTTTCAAATTGAAGGTTTTATTTCTTATATGTGTTTATCTCGTTGATTTGCATTTTTTTTTTGTAAAGAGAAATGATAATTATTTCTCATATGAATTTTCTTATGAATTTTTAAAAATAAATTGAATGAAATATTCTTAATTAACTAACATATATAAACACGATAACTAAATTAGCCTAATAAAAAAATACAAGAACTAAATTAACCATATATTTATACCACAGGACCAGACATTTAAGCAAAGAGTCCACGAAACTTACTTTTTCCTAAAATTGTGAGCTATTCAGATTTCTTTGCACTTGCAGGGTACATGACATGTGATATGAACACTATTTTTCTTTATATATTTATTTGTTCTGAAATTTTTGTATTTTATAATTATTAGCTCAATGAAAGGGTCAAACTAGTGATATTATTTTTTGTGATTAAAAGGTGGCCAAGCATGCAGTTCACATTGAATGCTGACGTGATTAAAAGGTGGCCAAGCATGCAGATCCATTAGTCTGTTAAATGCTGACGTGACTATCACATTTGTGTTAATGTGGCTGCCACGTGGCAAAAATAATAATTTTTTAATTTTAAAAAAAATGGAATCTTCTAATTTAAAAAAAAATACCCTAGAAAATGCAAGCGCACCTCCCTCCCCCTCCTCCTCCTCCTCTCTTCTCCCCCATCTTCATATTCTTTCCCCTACCTGTAACCCCGAAAAAAAAAAGAAAAAAAAAACCCTTTCAATTTGTCTTCCCCTCCTCCTCCCTCTCCCATCTCCCTCATCTTCATCTTCTTCTCCAACCCCTACCTGCAAAAAAAAAAAAAAAAAAAAAAAAAAAAAACCAAATCCCGTCTACTTCGCCATCACCGGGTTCGTGAGGTGAAAATGGGAGGAATGGGTGGGTCCCGTGGGGAGTGGGTTTGTTGTGGGGATGGGGAAATAAGGTTGCTAGGTTTGGGCACAGGGAAGGTGCAGTGTAGGCACGGGGAAGCAGGTGGAGGGGCGGCGGGGAAGGGTGAAGTCGCGGCGGGGGAGGGGGGAGGGGGCGGGGGGCTCTGATCTTCTTCTTCTTCTTCTGGTTCTTCTCCTTCTTATTCTTCTTCGTTCTTCCTTCTTCCTCTTCGGTTTTGGGTTTTTCTCTTTTTTTTAATGGGGTTAATATTATAATATTGTATAAAATAAAAAATTATTGCCACGTGGCAGCCACGTCAGCATTTAACAGACTAATGGATGGAAAATCTAACGGATGTGTTATTTTGAAATAAAATGGTACTAGATGTATGAAAGTGAAATGTTTTAAAAATATTGTATGGAATTGTAATAGACTTCAAACTTGATGGGGTATGGTGTAATTTACCCTTTATTTTATGTTAGTGTATTTTTTATGTTTTTCGTTAGGACTAATTAGACTACTTTCCAGTTTGTTTTAGAATTAGGTCTTTATAAATACATGTTGTAACTTAGTTAGTTCAAAAATAAAGTTTAACAAAATGTAATCTTTTGGTTATGTAGGCATTTTAACAATTTGTAGTCTTCTTTATTTTGTGTTTATGGAACAAGAGAATTTGTAATAATTTTTTCTTTTTTCTCATTCTTTTTTTTTTGTTAATCAAAAGTTTAGGGGTGCAGGAGGATATCCCATCCCAGGATTTCTCATTCTTCTTTCCCATCCTTTGATTTGTTAACAATACTCACATATATTATTAATTACGTAATAGTGCTATTTCTTACCATGTTTTTGTACCACATTAGATGGCATCTGATGTGGACAGCCACATCATCTAAATTAATTAGCATTTAATTTCAAAATGTTAATCAATAATTAATAAAAAGATTGTTAATTAAATGATAATTGTGGTATATGAGGAGTCTTCTTCTTCCTTCTCCGTTCCATTCTGCTTCTTCTTCCTTCCCATTTCTTTTTTCACGCCAATTTTTTATTATTAATTTCTGTTGACTTTCATGATTACGGTCAAACTTTATTGAATTTACTCGTATACTACAATCACCATTGATTTCTATCTTGAGACTCATGCCCCGTAGCCCCAATCCTCATTCCCCTTCAAGTAATTCTGTCTCCAATCTTCATTGGTATTCCATGGTTGTTCACATCATGATTTTTTTTTTTTGGGGTGGTTTAAGAGAAAGGATTTCATCTGATTATTTCATTAAGTAATGCCTATTAACTTTCATGCGAATTAGGAGTCAAAATCAAATTTGTCTATCGGATTAGGGTTCATACCCAATTAAGTTACTAACACCAGAGGGAGATCTTGAAGTCTGCAATTTTCCTTATTTAAGTGTTTAATTCATAAGAAAATTGAAATTAAATGATGTAGCTTGTACAGCTCATCTGTCACCTAAGATGGTAAAAAAAAAGTAGTATAAAATTGTGGTATGAATAACATTATTCTTAATTACATGGAACCTCGAGTGATGTTAAAGATGCCACATATATACACCACATCACCATATAATGTGGCAAGTGATATTACAACTAGCTTCCAATAAGATAAACACATTAATTGAGGCAACATGTAATTATCACTTGTTAGAACAAATGGTACATCCGTTGTATATGTGATTTCTCTAACATTATTTGGAAATCTAATTATTAAGAGAATAAAACATACAGATGTGTGAGAAATTACGGAAAATTTGGGAAATCTATTTATTTTATTATTTTTATGATCACCTCTCCATTGGAAGGTTGAAACAAACGACATACATATACCATCTCTTTCGACAAACAGGAAATCAAATACATGAAACATGAGTGCCCTACAACTGTCTAATATTACAAGGAAAGGAGAATATGAACCTTAACAAATATCGCATAAATAAAACACGTTACATCAGCAGCTGCGTGGAAACTCGTTGTCTTTCTCTTCTTCGTCTTTGTATGGTGATAAGGCGCGCTGTTTGACTTCTCTTCCTTTACCTGCCAAGATATATATATTATTGTTACTTGTAAGGTCTCTGTCATTGGTCTATTTGTTACACATGAGTACTACTAAATATCCAGAAACCTTAATTGAGTAATGACGATATGCTGGAAATGCATTAAGCATGCATACACCAATATGGATTATTAGCCAAAAAAGGAAATAAACACTAGTGTATTATAATTTTATAGCTAGGGATGTTTTTTGTCAAATAATTTGGCGATTGGTTGCAGTTTGTATGGATTATGATATAAAAACATAGAATGGGGAGGCTTACCAGCTGGATGCAACTAAGCTCTCAATATCTAGTAGTGGTGAGGCGGTGGGGGTGATGAATAGATGTAAGCGGGTGGTGGGTGAACTGCTGGAGGAGTTGGTGGCTTGTAAGGTTTAATAGGTGGTGGTGGTGGTGAGTGAACTGGTGGTGGAGGAGACTTGTGGACTGGAGGGGGTGGTGGGGGAGACGTGTAGTGGTAAGGCTTCTTAGGTGGAGGTGGTGAGTGAACTGGGTGGTGAGGCTTCTTGTGTGGTGGTGGTGGTGGTGGGGATTTGTAATGGTAAGGCTTCTTTGGTGGTGGGGGTGAGTGCACCGGGTGGTAGGGCTTCTTGGGTGGTGGTGGAGGAGACTTGTAATAGTAAGGCTTCTTTGGTGGTGGGGGGGAGTGCACCGGGTGGTAGGGCTTCTTGGGTGGTGGTGGAGGAGACTTGTAATGGTAAGGCTTCTTTGGTGGCGGGGGTGAGTGCACCGGGTGGTGGGGCTTCTTGGGTGGTGGGGGAGGAGACTTGTGATGGTGGGGCTTCTTGGGTGGTGGTGGAGGAGACTTGTGATGGTGAGGTTTCTTGGGTGGTGGTGGGGGAGATTTGTAGTGGTAAGGCTTCTTGGGTGGTGGTGGTGGAGACTTGTAGTGGTAAGGCTCCTTAGGTGGTGGTGGTGGAGACTTGTAGTGGTAAGGCTCCTTAGGTGGGGGTGGTGAGTGCACTGGAGGAGGAGGTGGTGGAGGGGACTTGTAGTGGTAAGGCTTTGGTGATGGTGGTGGTGACTTCGGATGGTAGGGATGCTTAGGTGGTGAGTACACTGGAGGAGAAGGAGAAGGAGGTGGTGGTGACTTGTAATGGTAGGGAGGAGAAGCCGGTGGTGGTGGTGGAGATGAGTATGGGTAGTTAGCTGAAGTTTCTGAAGGCAATGTGAGAGAGACTAGTGCCACCAGGAGAGTGACCACAAGAGAGGTCACTTGTGAAGGCCCCATTTTCCCCATCTTTGTTAAGAATGGGATTTTGGTTTTCTGCCTCTTAAGCTAAGCCTCCTCACCCTTTATATAGCTCTGGTCTTTACCTTTGACACCACGGTAATCATGCCAAAATTCACTTGCAATTATTAATTACCTTAGTTAAAAACAAGATTAATTTTAAAATAAGACTAATGGGACCAGACTATTTGAATAGATTATCAATTAATGTTTGGATGAAGGAGGCCTTTGACTGAATATTGTTAAGCCCTGCCCTTTTTATAATATCTTGCTTCATAGAATAGATGGTCCATTGTAAACGTAGATAATAATAAATAAATATAGGAGAAAATTGTAGCTATGGTCTCTCAAATTTAACACAATTAGAGTAATAGTCATTCAACTAAAAATCCATGACCATTGGTCCCTTGATTCATCAAAACGCACATTTATAATCATTTTCATTAACTCCATCATAATTCCGTCAAAATAAGTTATGTTGGAATGACCATTGCTACAATTACATTAAAGTTGAAGTACCATTACTCTAATTGAATTAAAGTTGAGGGTCCATTTCTCTAGTTGGGTTAGAGTTAAAGGACCATTGCTACAATTTTTCTCATTTGGTTTTTCATATTTACCTCTCAATTCAACCTCATTGCATGGAACGTGACTCATTTTGATGGACGTTCTAATAGAATTGAAGAAAGTGACTATAGTTGCACGTTTGAAGGAGTTAGGGGACCAATAGTGATAAATTTTAAGTTGCGAGACCATTACTCTAATTTGATTAAAGTTAAGAAGACATTGCTATAATTTTCTCTAGATACAGAGATATAATTTTCACACACTCTCTTACTTGTGGTGCACATCTTTGTTTAATTTTAGCATTTAAATTGAATAAAGAAAAAAAATTAAAAAAAAACAAGAACTTGCAAAAATCATTACCCATTTCCCTAAACCTATCACCTAAGGTGTGATTATTTTTACTTTCATAAGGTTTAGTTTAAGGTAACTTTAACGAAAAGCTCCCAGTACTGTTTACTTTAACGAAAAATCACATTTTTACACTAAAAAGTCAATATTGGTACTATTCACTTTACCCTTTATTTTGTCTTTATTATTAAAACACAAAATTTTAAAACCCCTTTCATTAATTTTCCTTTAGTTTAATGCAACAAGAGCACGTGGCAGAAGGGCTAGCTAGCAATAGATGGAGCTTTATTTCTGGGTTAATAATTTAAACAGAAAGTCTTCCCTGAATTTGTTTATGAAATATTTTTCATGATCGACATCTTTGAAAATATGCGTGGTTGCCTAACTTTATATGGTTCTTTCTGTTCAGATGAGGGACCAGTCGGCTGCGAGACTCAGATCTCTCTCTCTCTCTCTCTATCTCTCTCTCTCTCAAATAATACAGACTTTAGTACGTACTCTGTCACATTCACAATTTATAGCTTTTAACTAATTGACTCGAATATCTCTGACTGTGAATGTTTAAGATACAAATATTTACGATCCCATTTGCCAAATTATACAGGTTTTAACTAATTATTCATTTCCAAATACGAATAATCTTTCAGTGTGCATTGAGAATGCTAGCTGGCTAGATTTGTCTTGCTAGTTGTTCCAAACAATTACAACAAATTAAGAAGGAATAAAGAATGAAAACAAATAAATAAAAGATGCTTAAATGCTTAATTAAGCATGTTTAACTAGACTTAAACCTCATTATATTGATCACCCCAAGAATGTGAAATTCCTGCCCAAGTTCCACCTTCCCAAGTTTACCAAATAAAAAAATCCGCTTTACATCAATCAACATGCACGGTGAGCTGTTCAGATAATATTTTTCTTTTTTGTACAATCATTAATTATATTGGAAAATGATCCGGTGAAAATCCTTTTTCTAGGGATCCTAAGTATTTCGTGATTTTGACCGTTTATCATACATCGTGCGGTCAAAAATTATTTTCAAATTTAAAATTTAAAATTATATATAAATAGTAACTACGAAAATTAACCGTACAATTTATGACGAACAATCACGATTACGGAATTCTTAGGATCCCTAGGAAAAGGATGTGTGCCGGATCCTTTTCCAATAATAGTAGTACTTACTTTCCAAACAGCAGTAGTAGGGATGGCTTTAACTAGCGAAGATCTGATTCGTTGACACATTTGCGTCCTCATACAAAAGCACATTCATTAATTTTGATGTATAACGAGAAGAGTTTTCAGTTGAATTTATAATTTTTGAAATTGTCATAATTTTTCATTTTAATTTTTTAGATTGAAAAATTGATAGACATTGTTTCTAACTTTGTCCATCATCAATCATTTTGGTCATTCAGTAAAAAATTTGTGAACATAATCATTGAGTTGTTACGTAAGCGACCATGTAATTACCTTTTTAAATGTATTTTTTGTCAAACCAAACCCTTTTAACCAAAATAGTTCATTAGATCGACATAACTCTTTACTTTGGTCCTTAACAATAAAAACTGATAGAAGTGGTCCTTCAGGTTGACAATCATAAATCATTTTGTTCCTTTCTTGAAAACTCTATCAATATTCTTGTTAAGTGAAGGAAAATGCACTTTAAAAGAGATCACATAGTCGCTCATGTGAGTATATTGATAAAATTTTCACAAAATGATTTACGATAGACAAACTCAGAGACCACATCTATCGATATTCATTGTTAGTAACCAAAATGAGAGATTATACCAATCTCGACCATTTTGGTTTAAAAAAAAGTTAGTTTGACAAAATACTATGGAAAATGTTGTTTTGTAGTCGCTCATGTGACAATTTAAAGATGGTGTTGATAGATTTTTCACGGATGAATCAAAATGATTTACTGTGAACAAATTCAGGGATTACTTCTATCAATTTTCAATTTTTGGGACCAAAATAAAGAGTTATACCAATCTCTAAGACCATTTTGATTACAAAGCTTAAAACTAAGGATAATGCCACAAAGACCAAATTTATAGACAAAATTTGTAAACTAAATGATATGTTACTAATATGAATAAACACGTTTATTAACGCTTAAGTAATAAATCAATCATTAACTTTCATGTCCTTTAGTTTTTAGAATTTTGTTTACAAATTTAGTCTCTCTAGCATTACTCCAAAACTAATGAATATTTTGGTGTAATCCTTACACCATTTAATAACTTACTGATCACAAGTGGCACTCTACCACAGTGGTAGAGAGGAATGGTGCCCTTGCAGTATGACGTGGATTTGAATCCTGTCGATTTCTTAATTTAACATATAATCTAACAAATATATCATTTGACCAAAAAAAAAAACGTATAAAATATATCACATGACAGACTTACAATGAGAACGACACAAACTAATATTTTCTTGGTGACCTTTTCCTTTGTTTTCTGTTTATGTTTTTTTTAGCTTCTATAGTCACCATACCTTTCATTTGTACAATAACACCGAAGTTGATACCAATTCGAAAAATTGTCTGAACCAATGAAATGAAAAATTTAATTGTTAAAATGATTACTCGTTGTTATATAATCTACGCCGTTATTTGATTTACTTCGAAATAATTTACTATTTCATATGTTCTTTGTTTTGTTGACAAGTACAAAGCTAGACCAACGGTTGACCCGTTAAAATAGTTCGTGAAATAGTTGGGTTTCAGCTGAATGTTAACAAAAAAAAAAAAAAAAATCGTTACCGGATGAAACGGTTGACTCGTTAACACAACGAGTCATTTCAGGTCAACCATTTTTACCATAAGCTTATTGGCGGAGCCACGTTAAGCTTTCAGTGAAAAATAAAATTTGACATGTAATTTTTATTGATTTTCGAAGGTAGTTCACCATATATTTAGTCACTGATCTAAATTCTATTGGTTTGATTGTATAAAATTATATACTACAGCTTACATACCATCTTTTTTTCTTACATTTTTTTTTCTCATCAATTATTGTATATGTACAAGTTTGGATTTGTTTGAATTTAAATACGTATTTGTTTATTTTTGGCTGACCTTGTCAACATTTTCTTTAGCTAACTGATACTGTGAAAATATAGTATTATGTTTTTTTATTTATAAAGATTTAAATCTTTAAGCTAACCCACCCGGTAAAAAATTTCTAGCTCTACCATTGCCTAAGCTAATGAATTGAGTTTGAATGACCCATGTAGAAATCAATTAGTGGTGAATCTAACCCAAACTAAACCCAACTATTTGCCAGCTCTAATTGTAATTCGGTAATCCTCATTTCTATCAAATTTCTCAAATCAATATGAACAACTAATTAACATCAGCCGACCCCAACACGTATATCTTTTACAGTCACAAGTGATAATAGGAGTGTTAGGTGAAGACTGAATCTAGCTACGTAATCTCCTTTTAGCACGCAGATCTCAGTAGTAAAAACATAACGTTGCCTTTGACTGCTTCTCAAGATTTCTCTGTAAAAAACAAAAGGAAAAGGCAACCATGCATGCACGTTCTTATGTTCATTCTTGTATTTGATCCAGCTTTAACTTGCAACTGTTGTTATCCTTTAACAAAATTTTGATACGTATGGTTAAAGATTCGTAAAATTGTTTTTTTAAGTTTTGAAGAGGACAAGTATGCTGTATGCACAAGAGGCAACTTTGACATGGAGAACATGAAAGGAAGGTTCTCGACCAGTTGTACTTTTGTTTTCATTTTATATCAATTATTTAAAGCGAAATTAACCCATTTCATGTGGAAACCCTTGGAAACTTGACAGTCAGCTTTCATGTTGTAGATTTCATGGTAGCTAGCTAAGCTAGATGGAGTCTAAAAATTTAACTCAATGCGCAATGTAGTCAAACCAATTTAAAATACTAAATATTTCTGGCTCCTAATGATCTCTTTGAATCACTACTATGTCTTTCATATCCAGAACAAAGCATCTATATAAATAAATAAATATATATATATATATATATAACTAATTATAATGGGAGTAAGTAAGATGTAGAAAGGAAAAAGTAGAGGCACTGGAATTTTCAAAGAATCAAAATTGAGATGGGCAGATTAGTTGGCATGTGATTTGAGACAAATCTAAATCTAGAAGCTTGTAAGATGAAACGAGGTGGAGAGTTGAGCTGAGTACCAAGAAAGCGGAGGAGCATTTTGGTTTTGTTTTTTATTTAACTTTTGAGAAAGCTAGGCTTGGTTTCTTAAGATTGAGTAGAAGTTCCTCTTTAATTTACTTAATAGTCGATTTACAGAACTTCATACTTATGATCAGAAATTTTCATATTATAAATCACTTTATAATTAAAGAGCTCATCTCTACAAAAAATTAATTAAATCTAAGATTATTTAGTCAATAAATTATAACAAGCAGATAGAAGTTTCAGAAAAAAAAAATTTATTTTATATAAAATAATAGATATATAATTATTTTACATAGTTTAGTAACAATCTCATATTTAATTGATTTTTTTTTTTTGCAGAGATGATATTTACACAGTAATTTATAGTATGAATAATTTCGATCATAAGGATGAAGGTCCGTGAATCAGCTACAATGTGAATTGGGGAGGAACTCCTCCTCAATCGTTAAGGAACGAAGTTTATTTTCGCTAAAAGTTTATTTCCTGAACATATACATGTGCACCGTATAAACTCACCGAAAGTTGGTCCTGTATATATTATATTTCTTTTGTTTCCCATACTTCCTTAATTTCTTTGTATATTCCTTGTTTTCTTCTACTATGTTTTTGTTTGCCAAGTTGCTATTAAAAAAAATGCATTATATGGAATTTACCTTAATTTGGCTGTTTTCTTATATCGTTTCTTGGGGGTGAGAGAATATGCTAATTGATTCTGTAAAGCCAAGAAGAAAATGTGAAAGATCTTCGAAGAAAAATACAATGTTTTCTTTTTCATTGTGGAATTCTGGGTTTTGGCTCTTTATGCTCCCTGCTCAGTCCCTCTCCTTGAAGCTCCAAGTTTGTAGTTTTCTTCTTCGTCTTCTTATCTTCATATGTACTCCATTTTTTTCCTTGAGTTCCACTCTAATTTAATGTATGGATGCGGAGATTCCATTGATACAAAGCTAATTTCAATAAACTTACTATACGGTTTCTATATGTAAACATTTTTTTAGTAGAAAAAATACCCAGATTTGGGGGAGGATATAATTGTCGTCGGTGTGAGAGTAACTGCTCTATAGTTTGAGAACATAAAATAAATCGTCATATTCTTACCAAATTTTGTGTTTAGAATGTGGTATAGCTTTTAGGTTAGATTAATCTTAACAAATGGTGACTAAAGCCTACTTTTCTTGTATTGATCATTAATGTGCCCAAACCTGCGGCTTCATAAAATCCATTACGTTTAGGGTTTGGCTACTTAATGATGTTAATTTTGACCATATAGTGTGTAATGTACATAATGCGGTACGATTTATTTCAAGTTTATTAATCAAAGAAATAATATTATCTCTAAGACACCGATGTGAAAGGGAAAGCATGAAAATGAAATTTTCGTGGATAGATTTTATATATATATTTATATATTTATTTATTTATAGTATCTGAAAAAATATATAAGCCATCCAAGTCCAAGAGAGAGCCAACTTGTTAGACAAAGGTTTTTTTTTTTTTTTTTTTTTTGGACAAACAAAACTATATTAACCAGGCAAGAGATGCCCAAAAATACAACGAAAACCAAAATACCGGCAATCAACCAAACAATAAACAGGAAGTACAAAGGTTAGAAGACCCGACACTCAAAGCAAGGGTCAAAGTTACAAAACAGAATTGACAAATTCCATATGGTGTATGAAATTCACCACTCGGGTCCATACGTATACATGTCTGGTCTAAATATTTGTTGGTTAGTGGAAGATTTTTGGGTCCAGACTTTATTAATGTGAAAGAGAGACCCCCATGCTTTCAAACTTGATGGATGTTGATGGCATTCAACAAACTAGAAAATATGGTTTTTCTTACATGCAACGTGTCATTTCTCATTGTTCTAAAACGAGAATCTGTTACAAATCCTCCAGGACGTGGCACATTTCGACATATGTTTTTAGCAAGCTAATATGTATACCAATGTTTTATCTAAAAACGTTATAAGATTGTAGTCTTTAATTTTGTTGTAATTATTACCTGTCTCAAAGTGTGTTGTATACGAATAGGAACTTTCAGACATCCCAATCGGTTGCTCTACATAAATTTATGGTCATAAAGAAACAGATAGTGATTCCTTGATGAGTCTTTTTTTTATATTTTTTTTATTATATATATTTTTTTTTATTTTTACAAACGATATTATCTGCACTAAAAGTGAGAGAGGTGATTGTAGCCTGACTAGCAATAATGTGGAACCCTTTCTTGTTATAAACAAATCGAAGTATAGCATATATACAAGAACTCATATGTTTATGTATTGATGTAACCTACCTACATATATGTGATATTGACTAATTAACTTTCGACATTTTCATAGTAGTTGTGGCCATTTAATCGGAGGATGTATGAAGTTTAACTCATATAATTGTAAGTACAGATTGTTATGTCCTCGATAACTAATAGTGACAATCTCATTAGCAATGATATGTATGTCAAATTGCAATTCAACAGGTAATAAATATTGAGTTGTTGATGCATCTCTTTTTCTTTTCTTTTCTTTTTTTTACTTTTGTATGTATTTATTTATCAATAGATGCATCTGTCTCTTTTTTCTTTTTTTTTTCCTGGACAGTCATCTCTCTCTTATTCTCTGGATTTTGTTTCTAAATGTTAACGTATGTATTTCTTTATGGATTACAAAAATGTTAGGTGTTGAGCATATTTCTAAGAAGTTAGGCATATGGTTTGAAGATGCCATGAAAAGGTTGAAAGCTTAATGAGTTGATGTAATTGACATGCTGCATGTAGTGCCAAGTAGTTTAGTCTGGAATTTCCCCTCTTATCCTTCAGGAAGAAATTTTTCATTGTGACGGGAACACGGGTGATACATTACATGTTTTTATATAAGTAGTGAAATTTTTTATTTTTTTAAGTTATTAACTTTGTAACACGCATATCCCATCATTTATAAAGTAACACGTGATATACTTCTTCATTTATCAGTCACAATGACAAATCTCTCCCCTTCAAGACAACGAGATCAGATCAGGCGTCCATGAACAAAAGTATCCAAAGTTGGACATAGTTAATGGACTTTTCTTTAACGTTCTTTTGTTCTGATTCAAGGAATGGGACCATGAAGGCTTTCGATCTTTGTTTCCCTAGTGGACGACATCTCACGTTTCAAATTTTACCTACTCAAAGAACATGCCTTAACAAGGGATTTCCATTTTTTTTTAATAAGGATTAGTTGTGGAGCTCACAGCATATCAAATTTCAACGATCTGTACCGTTTATTTTATAAGTCTCAATTCATAGACCATCCTTACAAAAATTTAATTCAATCCGAAACTATTTGCTTATTTAATTCTATGAGGTGCAACTTAAAAAATAAACAGTTTGAATCGTTAAAGTTCAATATGATATAAGTATAGGGTAGATAATCAAGTTATTCTAAAACCAGGAAGAAATAAAGCCTTAATTTTGAAATAAGTCAAGTGAATTTTTTTTTTCTTGCGTCTTCACTTGTAATAATTCATGCAGATATCTAGTCATGCATACATTTTTGTTATACAACGATATCAGGGACGAAAGCCTGAGAAAGTTACACAAATGAGCCGAGAAGAGTTTGGTTTCGAACTCGCAATTTATAAGAATCAAACTTAAGATTTCTCACTTAAAAATAAAAAAAGATACTACAAACCGTAATACATGAATTCATACATACATTCTTAGTTAACACAAAATTAATGATTAATGTCTATTTAGGTGTAGAATAGACTTCAAACTAATTTCATGAAAAAATGTTTTCAGACAGTCAAATTTTGTCTTCAGGAAACAGAAAACGACGATCAATTAGCTCATGAGCTCAAAAATCCAAAGGAAGAAAGAGGCCACATTGAAGAAGAAACACCCAGGACGACTTGGAATTAGACCAAACGAAGACGATGCGTCTATCTAATCCACAACTTTCTCCTTGCAGGCATGCAGGCATGCAGGCTTGCAGGCTTGCAGCAACAACTCAATGATCTGGTCCCTGGACAAGCTGTGGGGCAATTTACACTTTGGTACAATTTGTATTTACAGTTACCCCCTTTTGCCTTTTTCTTTTTTACCACAACTAGTGTATATTCAGGTAAGAGTCACATTGGCACCAAATAATTGCTTAGCCATTTTCCTGGTTTATAAACTCAAATATCCTTTTTGCCCTAAACTACCTTTTCCCCTCCGCTTCTCTTCCAGTTCCAAAAGGATGATAGAATCACACAAAGGAGTAATGGCACCAAATGAAACCCTCCAGCCCACATGGGATTAACCACTCAGACTTGTTCTCCGACCAAACCCTCGCTCGTTTTATACCACAGACTAGAGTGTGTGTGTAAAATCAATGCTAAGAAGAAAGCATCCTTGCAAAACAATGCCGAATGTTGTGCCAATTTGATGGTAAATCGAAAATCATTTCATTGCCCACTTTTAGTTTTCTCTTTCGTTTGGGTCTAGTGGCCTATGTCACCCGTTTTTACTTAGGGCTCGTTTGAAATTGCTTCTATAAAAGCTAAAAACGTTTTATGATGTGATTGGCAAGAAAAAAAAATTAGAAATGCTTTTGGCTCGTAATAGTTTTTTTTTTTTAGAGAAGCACCTGTTATGTGCTTCTTCAGGAAGCACTTTTAAGTGTTTACAACAAAAAAAAAAATCAAAGGGTTTACAACAAAAGCAGTTATAGTATAAGTGCCTTTTGAAGAAGCAATCAAACAATCATTAATCACATGATGGGATAGAGGCAGCGGTGTATCCCCACGGTGTGCTAATGCCAAGAAGGGTGGGGAGAAGCTCTAGCCCTAGGAGCATAGGATTATGGGTTAGAAGCTTTCATTGAAGAGGCAAAGGTCTTTGCAATAATTGAGACAGAGTTGAAAGCCCATGTGATGTAATCGGCAGCCCACTATCTAGTGCTTAGCATTGGGAGGGACGATATAGCATAAGCCTCAGTCCTTCACCGTAGTCCAAAAAGGAAAGACTCGGATCAAATTTCAAACACCAAAAGACATGACACCATGCACTGTCTATTCTCATCATGCACTGTCTTTGCTCTTCTACAGTTCTACAGGCAGTGCAACCTACAATAAAAGACAAATTAAATAGGGTAGTGATCTTCACATTCCCGTTTTCTCCTCCTGCGTTCACGCTCACCTTTTGTTTCTTTCGTTTAATTCTCCTTTGATTTATCCAACCCTAAATACAAGGAGAAAGAGAGCATCTCCATCAGTAATTTGGCGATCAAATGTTGAAGATTTCACCACTTTGATTAGGGTTTCATTCGTTATCTCCTTATGCATTCATCTTTTGTTATTTTAATTGATTCTCCTTTAATTTATCCAACCCTAAACCTAAGAAAAAAGGGAGTTGTACGAGGAAAAAAAAAAGAGTGGGGAAATCACTTCCCAAACAATATCTATAACGGAAGCCTGCAAATCATGCTAAAAAAAAAACTAGTTTTCAAGGGGACTGTGCCTCAGCAGCTAGCCACTTCTATAAGACTACAAGCATTTCTAGCTCTATAACCCAACTCTTGGCCCATTAGGATTGCAACATCCAGATTGCTTCCAACTACTCTTGTATGGAGGCAGTTCATTTCAAGTTGCACTTAAATGCTTACGCCACCTAATTTGGTGATCAAATGTGGATGATTTCACCCCTTTGATTAGGGTTTTATTCTTCTTCATATGCATCTCCATCCCCAAGAATGATTCCCAATTCTGAATATGGAGAGCAACTTTCATGGGATAGGTACAACACGATGCGCAGTGCCAATGACGTAGTGCCATTTGAAGTGTCTCCACAACACATTGTCATTGGCACGGGACACTACAGTGGCAAGATACTCCGGCCATGGAAGTCCTCCAGAGTATGGAAACTAACTCTACTAATTTTGCGGTAGTCTATATATGGTAAAATGTCAAAGGGAAGATGATATTCAGAATTAAAAACATTCCATCAGTAAATTTCGTAGACCATGGAAATACAAAACCAGATCTCCGTTAAATAGAACTACTATAAAACTGTCTGAATCCGCTACCTGGAAACAACACCGTGCATCACAAGTGCTTACAGTTAGTGCGTGCCCAAGCCTGAGCAATTAACATTGTATATTCTTGGTACAATGTGGCTACCACTACAGAAAGGAGAACATATATGGAATGTATAAGAGCTAATATAATCTTGATTACGTCAACGCAGATGTTTCTCATTACCTAATCCCTATCACCTCTTGTTACGTCCAGGTCCAGACCTGGGACCTGGGAACCGAGAAAACTGCAGCCGCAAGTAATTAGAATCTGGAACGTGTTCATCCATTTCATAACCTGCGAATGCAACACAAATGTCAGCATCTTCCAGCATTTCAAAAATCACTAGCATGGGAAATTATAATGAGCAACGCAAGCTAGTTCTACAGGATCTAGAGCATAGAGGTATCATAAACTCCTATCTTTAATTACAAGAAGCCATCTATAACATTTTTGTGAACTGCCTCATCCTCTTTACATCTGCTATGCATGAAGAATTTTAGCATAAATTTACCATTTACATGATTGAATAAGGTACCATAGAAATAGCAGTTACAAAGTTAAAAAGGAAACAAATAAAAACAAAAGGAAGAAACAAGCTTTCTTTGAAACTGATAGCCACCAAGGTTGATGACAAGAAAAAGCAATCACCTTGCAAGGCACTCAGAGCAGTTGCTGCACAGGCTGGATTTTCAAAATCCACAAAACAAAGAATAAGAGGGTCCCCACCACGCTGCATTATGGACAAACCGGAATATTAGTGTGAAGACAGATTATAAACTTCCTGAAAGTCAAACCAAGTAGCACAACGAGAATCTCAAGTCAGAGTGAACAATAAAAACAGAATGAATAAGAAAAGTAAGTGTTCACAATAATCCACGCCCACATACATGTTTGGACTCTTTGCTCACAAGCCTCACTGCTTTGTACCCCACAAAAGGACGAAAGATATCTTGGAGTAATGTAAAGGATGACGATGGAAAATTTATTGAGTTAAGCAATAAGATTGGAAACGGCAAAATGCAGTAACGCTTAAGCATAATAGAAAGTTCATAAAGGATACGAGCTACTTCCCTCCTTGTGCTGTCAGGAGGAAGTCCTTCAACATATAAAGTGCTGGATGCATCCAGAGGTAAAGGAACTGTTTCACGTCCAGGCCTAGCCGTTGCATCTACTGGGAGCTGATTAGCAAGATTCATATTTCGACCATTTGTTATTAGATCAGAAGACATAGCTCCAGGACGACCCCTCATAGAATGATCAGCCATTGGAGGACCTGACATTCCACCACCAACAGCCCTTCCCATTCCAGCTCCACCAAAAGTACTCGCTTCTCCAGAAGTGTATGAAGGCATTTCCTTTAAAAAAAAGTAGGATAATGTTTTAGTACAAAAACATGGAGCTGTACCACAAACAATGAATAATAAGCATAGTTTCAAATGCTTAAGAAAGTCACTGCATTCTGAAGATAGCGGTCATATGCTGATCCGATTGATCTGCTATCCTTTACAGTCCTAGGACCGCCAATATCATCCTCTCGTGCAAAATAACCATGCATCTCTTGACCTGAAGACAGGTTGACAATACAGAAAAGTAAGGACCTCTCTGGTGATGTTTTCCAAAACTATTAATATTTTTGTATTTTAACATTAGAGAATGCATCTGGTAGAATAGTTTGAAAACCGTTTCTTAAAACGAAAACATTGAAAATGAATTCATTGTTAGTATGAGAAAAGATTGAATTAAAGAATTTGCCATTAAGCTGCAATATTTGAAAATTAGCTCCAACTAAGTATTATAACCAAACACATAACTAATGTTAACACATTTTGACAAGATATGCTAATGAATCAAACATTTATTGTGAGTTAGAGCCCTTTTAAATGGCACAAAAGTGAAATTGACTTGTTCCATGGACGTCGCAAATATAACCAAAACCATTGTGAGTCCGAGCCTTTTAACTGGAACATTCATATCAATCAAACATCCAAGACCAAATATACATCCAATACAAGTACAGTATAACCATTCCAGATTTAAAAATAAAATAAAGTAATATAAAGCATCACCAAAAAGAGAGATAAAGAAACAGATACAAGTACAGTATAACCATTCCGACACCAAAAAGAAACTGATACAACAAAATAAAGCACCATCAAACATCCAACATCAGCTCTATATGCCATACAAGTACATAAAACCATTTTGACACCACAAAGAAACTGATACAATAAAATAAGGCAACGTCCAACATCCAATATCAGCTCTATATCCGATACAAGTAGCATCTTCCATTTCTCCATTTTACAAGTTCAACAAAATTCTTGTCGACTCCATTTAACTTGAAATGATACCAAATTCTATCATTCAAAATTTATCACGCAAGAATTATTCACGTCAAACTTATTATCCACAACCAAATGTTTTCACATCTGAGACAGATGACAACATTGAGAAGAGAGAGAGAGAGAGAGAGAGAGAGAGGAGAAGGGGGGGGGGGGTGTTGAAGAAGAAGAGGGTCCACATAGGGTTTCGAACAATGGCTCTCAGACAGGCTGTGGGAGTGGGGCTAGAGTACAGGTTTTTAGGGTGTAGAGAGAGTGGAAGAGACGAGATGTAAAGGAGAAAGACAAACGTGAAAAGTGAGGACCAACAACAGATGCTCTGAGGAAGACTGAGATACTCATTCCAGTTGAAAGGTTCCTTTCTGTGTTTCTAACTATTACCATGTTTCACTTTTCCCCTGAAAACAAAATAAATTGGGGAAAAGTTGTTTCAGAACTAGAAAAATAAAAGTTGAGATCCTTTTCAGAATACATTTCCGATGTTTGACAAACTTAATGCACCGAACGCATATTTTACCCTTTATGAAAAAGGAAGACACTGAGAAAACATTAACAAACAGACATAATTCAGCTGTAAATATTACAACTATTGAACAAGAGAAAAGGCATAAAAAAGGAAATGAAAGAACATAAATCAAGAAACCAATTGAGAAGCAATAGGGGTATGTAGAATATACCCCATCTAGCAGTTAACAAACAAGGTGGTGATGAACTTGTAAAACTGCTTTCAAGGTTCAAAAGTACAAAGAAAACATACCAATCGAAACATCTACATAAAACTATACAAGGCTATGCTTTTGATCAGTGACTACGAAGTTATAACAAGAACAATTCAACAGACAAATAACTAAATGAATAAAAAAGGGGATTTGGTTATCAAAATTTATATCAATAATATGCATCATAAATATGTATGGATAATCTCATTACCATCATTATTGAAAAAAAGCATTAGATTGGAAGACTGGCCACACTTAAAGAAAGAATCTACTTGATATCATTTCAGAGGTTTGGGATTTCGTTGAGTTGGGAAAATACCCATTCTTAAGTACCGTGTAATGTAGTACTTTTCATTTTGCACATAGGTCCCAACAACCACACTGAACCAGGTTTTCTTGGGTTCAGTTTATTCAGAATGGACTGAAAGAAACATAAGAGCGACAAACTGTGATTTGGTTACAAAGAAAATAACAACAGAAATCATCTGCTAGTAAAGCTTTCTTGAAAGATACATTATGATATGAAATCATACAAGTATGACTGTTGACCCCGATTGTAGCAAGTGTAAAAAAAAGGCTAAACTATATTATATGCTTCATGAAGAACCTGAAGATGTAAGAACATAAACAGAAGCAAAAAAATTTCATTTTTCAGAAAAAAAAGGAAAAGAAAGGCACCTAGCTACAAAACCAGAATCTGCATATCTGCAGGAATAATTGGAGATAAAAAACAAGCAGAGTCATCAGACAACCGAACTAGAATCTTTGTCAACGATAGATACTCTTCACACAAAATTCACCATTTTGAGCATAATTATACAGTGAAACCCGAAAACCCATCAAGAACTACTAAAGTAAAAACACTTATAGCACAAAAATCAGACTTTGAGCTAAGTTTGCTTGAGCAGTGTGCTCCCTCTTTACACCCAAGTTCGAATCCTCCACTTCCCATAGTTTCGATTAGATTATAATATCGCTCGAATAACACAAAAAAGGTCACAAATTTAAATTGTTTGACAACTAAATCCATAATGCAAAAGAATCCAATCACAGTTCCATCCAATCAAAGAAAATAACTATGAGACACAGCCACAGAGGACGTACCGTAGTCCGAACGAGGTCGTTTATGCACGCCGCCAGAGGGACCCAGTTGATGCTGCTGCTGCTGCTGCTGCTGCCGGTTCCAGAGGCCGTCCCCCATTTCAGTTTTCCTGCAAATTTCCAAATTCCAGCAAAAAAATTAAGCAATTATAACTAAAAATTTGATAAAAGCCCTAACTTGATTGAACCTTTTCGGCGATTCGAATTCGCGAAACCCTAATTTGGTCAAGCTTTTTCCCGCAACAGCTTCAGCTTCTGTGGTTTTTTTTTAATTTTTATTTATTTATTTTCAGAGACCTGCTTTGCTCCTGCGAGTGGTTTTTGACGTCGATACTCGCCGACGACTCAGATCGCGTGTTTATTCATTAGATTAGTTTTGCTGCGGGAAGCCTCATTGGTTCCCCTCGGCAGTCCGACGGGGATTTTGCCACGTGGATCAATTAGTACACTTGGACAGGCCGGATTGCTTTGCCAAGTTAAGGAGCGAGTCAAATTCCCGTTGGTTTAATCGGACACTCAACTCCGTTATTCCAATCCGTCAAATGAGACAAGGCTTCTCTTTTGTAACTTTGTTGGGCAATAGACAAAGGCTTCTAAGTGGCAAACGTTTGCGTTTCTCTTTCACGTGAAAGTATCATGATGCTCGAGTTTATTTTCTACTCGTGTAAATTGTCACATAACATTTCGTGTTAATTGGGTCATGAGATTTAACTTTTTTACATTATACCTTTAGATTTTAGAACTGTATTAATTATGCATTTTGTTTAACAAATGTTTTGAATCTTCATTAAATTGATGACATTGTGAGCATGGAACACATAATTAGGTTGACATGTAAGCTATGTTTGGACCAGATTGAGAAAAAAAACCCATCGATTTACTGAAAAATTAGACATTCAAATAGACAAAAGATGTACATGTGCAGTTTGAGAAAATTAAAACATAATGACCCATTTTGAAAAACACTTGAAACGTAATCCAAAAGTTTATATCACTTCATTTTTTATTTTATTTTATGAAAAGTAAATTTCATTACCAATCAAAACAAATACAACAAAGCCCATAACAAGTTAATCACAACAAACGACCACAAACACACATAAGAAAACAGCCCAAGAACCTTAGAGCCCATCACACACACAAACTACATAGAAAAACCCTAGAAATGCCGCCACTAGAAACCCGCACAACGGTTTGCCTCCCTCCACAATCACCAACGATCACGCCATGAAAAAAACCCGATATTGGTGAAGAAAGAGGCCATATCATCCACCATGGACCAGCACAAGGATCGCCACCATGAGACCAATGAAGCACGCATGGGTAAACCCACGAGCATTATCGCCGACAAGGGCGAACAACGGAAAGGACCAACAAGGGCGATCGTGTGGACACCCGAGCTAAAACTCTACACACCCTCCCATATATTCGCAACAAATTGCGGTAAACAGAGGCAGTAACCTATCAGAGATGATGGAGCCAAAAGAAGAATATGATGGAGAGGGATGGATCAAGGAAGGAAACGAGTGTTTGGGGGAAAAGGGCTGAGAATGGTGAGAACAAAGGCAAAAGTAGGGAAGATGGAGAGATCATGAATATTGCAAGGAGGGGGTGGCAAAATTGCAGGCATCAGGAAGAGCTAGATAAAACTGAAAACAAAGTAACCACAAAAACAAACTACACAGGAAAACCATGGGACTGTCACCAACCCTAGCCTAAGCTAGGGCCGATGCCGACGCAGATCGATGAGAACGAATCATATTGTAGCGAAGTACATAAACATAAACTGTTACTCAAAACCAAAGCAAACAACAAAACCTCCGCTGCAACAAAAATTACACAGAAGCTAGCTAGTTTCCGAATCAGTTAACAATAAGGCTCAATCCGGAAATGGAACTAGAAACAGAGGTAAGACTTGGCGGGTTTGGTATCTCTACCGCCCCTAGCAGCATCAGTTCGATCGTCTTCATCGAAGGGCGAAGTGCTAGCTCATCTTGGATGCACCAAAGTCCTACCTTAACCATCCTTCGAAATTCATTCTTGTCGACATCTTCATCCTTCACTAGCTTATCCAGTTCGTCGGCTTCCAAACAATAGTATACCCAATTCTCAAGGATAATTTGATCCTCAGGTATGTCCATATTCAAGCGTCTTCTGCAGCATATGATCTCCAATAACAGAACCCCGAAGCTGTATACGTCCGCTTTCACTGTTATGGGAGCGTTTCTATGCCATTCAGGTGCAACATAACCCCGTGTTCCTCTTAACCCGGTATATGTCCTGGTTTGATCAGGCTGCAGGAGCTTGGCAAGACCAAAATCAGCAAGCTTTGCACATTTTTGGTCACTCATTAGTATATTTGCCGGCTTGATGTCACAGTGGATGATCTGTGTGTCACACTCTTCGTGTAAATAAAGTATGCCTCGAGCTACATCGAGACATATTCCAATTCTTTCCTTCCAAGTTGGTCTTCCATCCGATCGGAAAATGAAATCTGCAAGTGAGCCATTGGTCATGTACTCGTAAACCAGTAGCCTATTTGATCCGTCATGACAGTAGCCAAGCAATTTAACCAGATTTTTGTGATGCGTCCTTCCGATTGTGTTCATCTCATTTCGGAATTCCCAGTCTCCTTGATCCCCCAACTTCTCTAGTTTCTTGATGGCCACTACTCTCCCACCATTTGATGGTATGACCCCTTTATAAACTGTCCCAAAGGATCCTTTGCCCACTTGATCACTAAAACCTTTGGTTGCCTTTTCAAGCTCACAATATGTATATGATCGCAGCGCCACATCTTCAACAAACCCACCATTTTCTGACTTCGAAATCCTTCTGTAATCCGCAACACTATATCTATAAATAACAAAACCAGTACTTGCTAGAATAACAAGTGCAAAAGTTAGCATTGCAATACCGCTGATAAAGATTCCTGTTCGAAGTTGTTCTTTTCTTGCTTTGCTTACAGTTTTCGTCCCTGAACTCTCAGTGACAATTTTGATCAGGGTTAAGCCACTTCCGCCAGTTCTTCCAAATATTAGCGGAAACCTTTGTTTTTGGCACATCTGGTCAAGATAAACTGCAGATTCACAGTTGCAATCTCTCAAGCAGTCCTCTCTACAAGCAGTCTCAGTAATGTTGAGAACAGAATATGGGGTGTTCTCCCACACAAGGCCATCCCGATCAGCAATGGAATATGTAATTCCGTTCTCGTCCGGGCAACCAACGGTACTTACATTCCTCCTGCAGCCTAAATCCCTTTGGCGTTGATCAATGAAAACAAAACCAGGAAGACAAACACAAGGTGGATCCTGATCAATGGCAACACAATATGCATTTAACCCACAGCGCCCCAGAGGAGCGCACTTATCATAAGATGATGACCACTGAACTGACCATGAATCGTTCTGAATCAAAGCATGGGAGTATAACCGGAGTATACCATCAAAGTCAATCGTCATCCGGTACATACCTCTGTCAAACAGCTGGTTCTGATTCGTATTGTTCCATATTTTGTAATTGGTGGAGTTGAGGAGATATAGCTGCCCATTGTGATCAAGGTTGAGAGACACATTGTCTCCAGCCCGGAATGTCCCAGTATTCCAGTAAGCATGATAAGGTTGTAATACAATCGGGCCCTCCGGGTACTGCACTAGATTCCCATCACGCTGCATCCGAAGTCTAAACCTTCCGCTTGCGTGATTTGTGTCCGAGATGCTGGAGACCATCTTGTTTCCAGCCAGCAGTCGCTGGCCAGGTACAATGGTATCGGTCGGAGTATCAAAACTCTGCCAACTGATCTCTGAATTCGAGTTGTAGAGGACAAAGTTACCAGAATCGAGCATGGAAGCCGAGGCAGCAGGCTCATAAATGTTCGAAATGGTTGCTAATACAGCTTGGTTATCTGGCGCCATGACCCTTATTCCTTCACCACTCAAAAGCAGCTTTACATCATTAGAGAGTGGCAGCGGAGCATCGCGGTTTGCTGTCCATACGATTGTTTTCTGCTGGATTTTCGCATACCAGATGCCTACGGCCAAGTTGTTGCCGTCGTTGTAAAATCCAAACGCAAACTGGCCCGAATTTGACAACCAGTGTGACTTATTATCGGCATATAGATAAGCACCGGGGCTAATGATGCCAGTTCCTTGCTGAGCAGTTGCAAAAGAAAATGCAGTAATCTGCAGAAGAAGAAAGAGCAGAATTGCAGACATTTCGTCTAAGTTTTTCGTGTGATTTCGAGAGAGTTAAGTTTTCGTAACGGCTTTAATCCTGTATTTGTATTTAAATTTGAGAAAGAAGATATTCCATTCCACCAGGAAGTCAATATTCCATGTGTTGAATAGTGGGTGCCGTGCAGTTCATTGCTCGTGTTGAACAACAATCCAGGTTCTGAATTGGTCATATTCCACATGTTTTTCTACACACTTTTTATGACCAACGAGAACTGACAGTTTCTTAAAAGGACACAGTGACACGACACAAAAACGACACGAAAATAACGGATTTCGAGTCAACACGATAACTAATCAGGTCATTATCGGATGGTTCTTAACGGGTATACACGCGGATAATACGTTTCGACCTGTTAAGAAAAATAAAGAGAGATTATGTTCACACACCCTAAATTACTTCTCTCACACCTTTTTAATTTTTTAATATTTTCTACACACCACTAACACTTGATAGAAAAATATTAAAAAATTAGAAAGGTGTGGGAGAAGTAATTTGGGGTGTGTGAATATAATCTCCCAAAAATAAAATCTAATTTAAAGTTTAATTTACTAAAAAAATTATTATAAAATACAATAGCTATATTGTATATATTGGTATATTCTATATTAAATATATATTTTTGTATTATTATTCTATATAAGTTTAAAAAAATTAAGTTTTATTCATTTTTTTTAATGAGAGTTTCTTATTATTATTGACACACCCCAACCCAATCAGGGTGTGTTGGCTGTCACGTGAGGTGACGTAGCCAAGTGCGCTGTGCGGAAGTGATAATATAAAAATGTGAGTGAATAAAAACTAAACTAAATAATTTACACTAAACGGATAAGCAAGTGAGAGTGACGATATTCAAGGATAATTACACATAATCAGAGTGTAGGTAACCTAAGTGCACTCCAAAAGATCAAGTACTAATTATACAATACCAGAGGTAGTCCTACATTAGATATAGTCTGTCAGAACCGCTGTCAACTCCTCGTAAGCCGCTAATAAGCACTCCTACCTAGAACCTGGAGGGGCGCAAAATAGAAAGTGTGAGTGGGCAAAAACAAAAGTTTTTAAAACACATTAACTTTCAAAATGTTATAACCCCTCGCTGTAAAACCCGTATAATTTCCCAAAAAATAGAATATATAGATATATTGAAACCGAACTCGAAATAGCAAAATCCACATATATGTCATGTCAATATCTTAGCATAATAAAATAAATAAACCAGGTGAAGTAAATCAATGAAAAGTAGTATGTTAGCCAGATCCACCTAGTGTGGCATGTATGGCTGAACCTACAACTCATCAAATATGCCTGCACACGAGTTAGAACCACCTATAGTGGTCTGTACGACAGAACTGGGTGTAAATAAATACGCTTAAGTGTTATGATCACGTGAAGACAGTGCGATGAATTGCAGGTCACCTACGAGTCGGAACCACTTATAGTGGTTTGTACGACAGGATTGTGCACCTGACTTGGATCCAAGGTGAGCGTACGGTGCGGGAGGTGAATATCACGTAAAGGACTATGCCCTGGCCACGGGCAGGAGCACTAACACCGGGGTGCAGGTTAATGAGCTCTAAATGTAACCAATCATAACCATACTCACCATAATCACTATCAACATAATATACTCACCTGGAACTTACCTGAGCGTCAAGCAACATTATACATTTCTATACTAATGCATAAACTAAAGTATGATGCAATAGACATGGCATTTAAACAAAATTCCATTTAAAACAATTTCTGGGAAATGTAAAGCATATATATACGTATATATATAAAACCAAAAACCCACTCACTGATATGTTACAGGGTCGTAACCCTCGACCCTCGCCTGACTGCGCTCGTCCTCGGAAAACGTCTTACTTATATGAGAAACCACTGTTTTACGTTATTTTAAACACATAATCAAAACTATGCAATAATTTCTCATACATTACTCAATTGGGGTGTTTGAATATACTAACGTGGCTTACTCAACCCCATATTTTTAAAAAAAAATTTTGATGTCCCACGCGCCCTCACGCACCGGCCAAGGCACTGCCACACGAGTCACTCACTCGCAGCACGTGCCTGGCACACTGACGGATTCCTTAACGGCGTTAGGGAATATTTCGTTAAGTTAACAGAATATTCCTCTTTCTCCTTCGTTAGTTCGCCGAAGTCCGGCGCCGGCCACCGTTGCTATCGCCAGTTTCTGGAAATACTTCGAACCTTAATATCTCACTCATTTCAACACCAAATTCCATGAAATTTTCACCAAAATGAAGCTCTCAACTAGGAGAATAAAGTCTTACCACTTTGGAGTCCTAACACTGACGAAAATTTGACAGAAAAAGCCTCGATAGCTTGACCACCCCTACAATTCGAAGAACTCGAGTGTCCCGATGTCCAAAACCTTCCAAAAGTCCTATATAAGTTTCCTGAAGTAGTTTTAAGACCTCCTAGAGCTTTAAAACTCCACGAAACACTCGCGATCACCACGGAGCAAATTGCACCATTCACCGGAGCTCGAGTATCTTGAGTTTCCGGTCCTCACGTCCAACCAAAGGTATGGTTCGACTCCTGAGCTTACAAGGAGTCCAAAAATAACATCCACAAGCTTGATCCGTGATGTTTGAAAGGGATTTAGGTGAATGACCGTACGACGTGTATGGGCAGATGAGAAAGATCGAGAAAGAGAGAGAGAGGGTCAACGTGTGAGTGTGTGTGTGGTGATCTAGATTGGGCACACACACCTAAAATCTCTAAGTTCTAATTGGGCTATCCAAACTTAAATTGGGTCCAAAGAGTTCGCAAATAAGATAATTGGTCCACCAATAAAATAAAGTCCACCAATATATTTTAATTGGTTCCAAAGTTGAAGGAAGAAAAGTGATTGGTGGACAGATATTAATTTCACACTCCTAGCCCAATTATATTTTAACGTTCATAACAATTTCATTACAAATCCGATTCAACCCAAAATCGTATCAACACACTCGTGACGATCCGTACTAATTAATTACACTAGGGAGACAAGTTATTTCATACCAATTATATACATCCATGTCACTAAGCCTCGAGGGCATTTCCTTCATTTCACATGCTCGGGATTAAAATATACCTTAATTCGGGACGGGCTGTGACAATTATTAATAGGATAAATTTTACTTAACATGTTGTTGTCCAGAATTAAAATCAACTAGTATAGTATTAGTTTAGGCAATAAGACATCCCTACAAGTATGAAAAATGTGAAAGAATATATAAACACTCGTGATTCATCATTCCTCAACGAGTAAACAATGGTTACACTTACATTATCGTTTAGATTTTTAAAACCTTCCAAACCGTCATGGATAGTGTTGAGCAAAATTTGTACATAACATGTAAACAAATAATTTACTCGACATAATTTCACCCTCGTTCATTTTTCGAAGAGGGTTTTATTAACTTGAGTTCGACCCATTCTAGGCTACGCGCTTATTAATTACGACCCTTCTTTTGGGAAAGGAATACCCTTTGATTCTAATATGAATAAATCGTAACTTCGGGGTTTAGGGTTTATTTGATTTTGCGACTGCACCTAGGTAGAACCCTTGGTTGCCTACGTACCCTCGTTGAGGGATCAAGTCACTCGTAGTTCCTTGAATCGGTGTTGATTTAAATTTGGTGCCTTGTGCAGTTTTAGCTCGTGCAGGCAAGGAGTGTGTAAGGCCTTGTGCAGTTTTATCTCGTGCGGGCGAGGACTTTAAGCCATTGGAGTGTTTGATACCTTGGCAGTTTTAGCTCATGCGGGCGAGGAGCATTTGATATTTTTTATAGCTTCGTGCCATTTGAAAATTGATGTAACTTTGTGCCACTTGAAATTTTGTTGCGGCTTCGTGCCTTTTGAGATTTGACTCTTCCTTCGACTTTGTGCCTTTTGGGATTTGATATGGCTTCATGCCATTTGAAATTTGATGTGGCTTCGTGTAATTTTGTAGAGACTTTGCGTCCTTTTGTAGTAGCTTTGTGCTGCTTGTAGTAGTTTTGTGCCGTTTGAGTCTTGTAAATTTACAGGGAATATTTGTAATGAACCCACTATTACTTTGGTATTTGATTTTGTCTTGGTGCCGTGCGTCTCGGTCGTCATAAATTCATGAGTAATATGGCAGAAGCCATTCTTTTTTTCTTCAGAGTTCCATGTAATTTGTTTTCCCATTTAATCTGAAGGAATGGTATTGCTCCAAATGAGCAATCTTCTCATGAGATGAAAGTAAACCTCCACATGAGTAATCTCCACATGAGTTTTTTTTCTGTGGCGTCATGCTTCTTTTTTTTGAATTTTACAGCCACTTGTTGTCCACTTGCTCTCCATGTGGTGCTTTAAATAAAGCTGTGAATCAAAGAGTGGGAACAAGACCCTGTTTCCCTTTGGACTTTTCAACTTCAGTTTTCAAATGCCACGTGAGTGGCCCTCCTTATGGTGATGATGCATCAGGATCTACCACCCTTTATGGTGATGTACTTGGAGAACTTCCCTTTTTTTTTTAGGGAACTTTAACGAAAAGCTCCCGGTGCTGTTCACTTTAACGAAAAACCATATTTTTACACTAAAAAGTCAATCCTGGTACTATTCACTTTACCCTTTATTTTGTCCTTATCGTTAAAACTCAAAGTTTTCAAGCCCTTTTCGTTAGTTTTTCTTTTTTTTTATTATACCAAGTCTTCCTGACAAGAGAATTTTTTAAACAAATGGGACTTTGAGCCCTATTTTTATATGTGACTTATAAGGCTCCACGTGAGCCAATTTTTTTTGTGAGCCAATTTCCACAATTTAACTTGGGACAAGTTTTGTGACTTGTTAAAACCCATTTAAACCTTTTCTTCTTTTGACTTTTCAACCCCAAATAACATAGAATTGAACAGAGACTTTCCCTTTATTTTCCATATCTTTCCACATGCTTTTAAGACTTCTGAGTCATCATCTCCACGTGAGATGCACCAAAACTTGTGAAATAGTGAGACTTTGAACTTTGTCCTTTCCCTTAAGTAGCTTTTGAGGGGAAAAAAAACTGAAACTTTGAGAAAAAGTGAAGCCACCCCCCTTTTTCTTTATATTTCTTCTCCTTTGAACTTTCAACTTCTTTCATGAGGTTTTTTTAAGAGAGATTATATTCACACACCCCAAATTACTTTTCTCACACTTTTTTAATTTTTTAATATTTTTTACACACCACTAACATTTGATAGAAAAATATTAAAAAATTAAAAAGATGTGAAAAAAGTAATTTGGGGTGTGTGAATATAATCTCCTTTTTTAATCTCATTGTTTTCTGACAACACACTTTTCTTGAGAACTTATCCTCTTTTCCATGTGAGCAAGTTCCCCCGTGAGGCTTTATTCGTTCCTCCTCTAGCGAAATAGCTTCAAGAGTCCTCCTTTTCTTGACTCTAAAATTCCGGTGATTTTCTTCTAGAAGCAAAGAGCCATTCCAATGTACTTGGGCTCCCGAGAATTTCGTTACATCTCAAACTTCTATTTGGATTGGGTATCCGTTGATTTCAGAGTGAGGATGGGTAAGGTTTGCTAGATCTCAAACTCTCTTCCAAATTTCTTCAATTCTCCATTATTTCCCCTAAAATCGCAAAACCCTCTCTCTGCGTAGGTCGAAGGCTATCTCTTTTTTTCTTGCTGCTTTGTTCTCTTGCTCATGCTTCTTTTGTAGATTGGAATTTCAAGGTGGAAAGAAGGAGAAAGTAAAAATCAAGTGAGGACCTCAGACCATATGTAGGAATTCTTTTTTTGATGATGTGCATGTCTTTTTGGTTGATGTTCAATTTCTTTAATTGCAGCAGGCATTTGCCTTAGAGTAAAATTGGGGAATCATCCTTTCTGATTTGCAGCCCTGAGCCTTGAGTTTGTTGATAACAAGTATTGATTCATGGCTCCAAAGGTGAGAAAAGCTACAACCTGAGATTTATAGTAACTCGTAGTACTTGCCATATTTCAAATGGGTTTTGGTACAAGAGCATTTGCTGGAATTTGTTGCACATTCTTTTGTTTAGTACTTCTGTTTCCACGTATGGTCTTGACAGTGGGCGTTTGAATACCCCATTTTGTGTTGTGTTCCCATTCATATTTTATCTTGCCATATTTTCTTGTTAACACCAAGTGGTGTTTTTTCCCCAAAATGCTTGCAAACTTGGGATGGCAAATGTTCAGAAGGCTTCGAACCTTTTTTTTTTTTGGTTCCCTAAGTCTTGAACTCTTTTAAATTCAACTTTTCATGGTAGAGAAGTAAATACTTGGCCAAATATATCAGTCACATTTCAAAGTTTTGGTCAACATTTTTGACCCAATATTTGGCCAAAAAAAAAATTGTCCACATCTATATCCTCCAAAAGATGTCTTCTTTACTTTTATTTGTCTTCTTCCAAGCATGAGTCAATCTTGCTTGAACTTTGTTTTTAGTTTGTCTGATGGCCACGTGAATGGCCCTTGTCTCTTTATAAAAGCCAACTTTGGGAAGACCCACCTGCACCTCTTCCTTTCTTCACGTGAAGGATTTTGAAATTTCAAGCATAAGTAAGTTTATCAAAACAAACTTTGCTTCCCCCTTTCTTCATATGTTGTAGCCGTGAGTAGTACCAGGTAGAACAACTTGCTTCTTTGCTGTCTTTCTTCTCTTGGCACTGCACTTGATACTCTGGCGGGGATACATACCATTTAGACTTGAGTTAAAATTTCACGGGGTGGTCTAGGCCACCTCGAAGAAATTTATGGGATTCTAGATTATTTCTGCTGTTGTCGGAAATAAAGGCCAAAAAGGCCAAAAATTGCCGAGCAAAACATGTCATAGTCTCCACGTTCATTTTTCTTGCGTTGTAGTTCATTGTTTGCTGTGATGCCGATGGCTCCTCTCTTTCTTGTCTTGATGGGAACTTCACGGGATGGTCTATCCCGAAGAAATTCATGGGAATGACGTTAGTGGTGGCTGCTATATTTTCTGGACTTGGGAACTTCACGGGATGGTCTAGGCCATCCCGAAGAAATTCATGGGATTCTGGCAGCGGGGGAAAATAGAGCTTTTGTGTTGTTTATTTTTCTCCTTTTCAGATTTAGACAGAGCTTTTGGTTATGCACCTTTTTCGTTACTTCCATCTGCAACACAGCTTTGAACCAAAGAAATAACATAAATTGACAGAAACTTATTTCATACCTGATGATAAATGTTCTTCCTTTTGATCTGAATGCACGAATGATTGCAGCAGTTTGTTGTTTCTCCAAATTTCTGCAGAGTTTCTTTCTCCTCCTCTTTTCTTTTCCTTCTTGTGGTTGATGCCTATTTATAGGCACTAGGGAGGTTCCAGAATTCAACGTGGGGGAAGATAGAGGCCCCTCTTTTCGCCACTTTCTCTTACTGACTCCACTCTTTCTTTTTTGCAGGAAACGGAGAGTCTCTCCCTGTTTTGCACATTCCCCTCTTTGTAGGGAGATATATATTATATATATTTTTATCTATTTATTGATGGATGTTAAATTGCATATAAAGCCCACCCTCATTTTTTTTGGGCTAGATTACATATTTTGTTTTGCTTTGTAACTTGACCCAATTTGTATGGGCTTTATATATATATATATTTTTTGTTCAACAGATAGTGTATTTTATTTGAGTGTAAAAGTAATAAAATTAATAATAATTATTGTAGAAGTGTAAGAAATATATATATATATATATATATATATATATATATATATATATATATATATAATCACTCGTAGTAACAAGCTTTACAACTTTTGTGAAGGGGTCAACTTCGAAATCTGACACTATAATCCATAAACCTTAAATTTGTATTTAACTGTCGATTGTCATTTAGGCTTTATTTTTTATATTTAATTTTATTTTTAAAATTTTATTTTTTGAAAACATGATCTTTTGGGGATGTAGGAAGATGAACAGTTCGGATCTTTGATATCAAGTTCCGATATTTACGGTTAATTGAAATATGAGTTGATATTATATAGTTTGTAGAGACTATAAACACCAAGCAATATTTTCACTAACGTTAAAACTCTGAACATAATATCAACGATCTGAACTGTTCATATTCCTATATCCTCTAATAGATCATGTTTTCAAAAAAGAAAATCTGAAGAAAAAAAAATTTGGTGAGAAAAATGAAGCATAAATGTAAACAACAATCGACGGTTAAATTTTGATCTATGATTTATATGATTATAATGGCACATTTCAAAGTTAAGCCTTTTACGAAAGTTGTGAAGCTTGTCATTATGAACGTTTATATATATTTTTCACACTTTTACGTTAATTAAAAAAACTATTAAAGACTTTACTTAAAACAACAGCCATAGGATAAATGAGAAGAAATTGCTACTGTAGAAAGCCTCACTAAAAATATCATCAATATAACTCTTTAAGACAATATAACAAGCCAAAGTTCCAATACTGTTTCCCATGGTGATTAATGAAAATTGAAGAGTTTGATTGTAAGAACATGTGTAAGGTTCCAAATCTTGAAACATAACTCCGTTAATTTTGCAAATTTTTTAAACATTTGATATTTTGTAATGTTCTAATATTTTTTTTATTATGCTCTTATTTTGGATATGTAAATATGTAATACCTGAAAGACAAATGCGTTTTTATGTTTTGAATGTGATAATATGGTATGTATATACTTATTTAGTATTATGTTTTTCACTTGATTATTTATTGGTTTAAAATATATTTTCCTTAATGGGTAATGAGTTGGGTCATATTACATGTTAATATTATCGGGTCGATTTTGGGTCGGGTCATTTTACCCGTTTATTTTAACGGGTGTTACACGACACGACCCGTTAAGATATTGGGTATGACACAAAAACGACATGAACACGAAAAATACGACACGAATGCCAGGCGCAACGAGAGAGCCAAAATTTCATGCAACATGGGGCATCAATGTAAAAGAAATTACACGGATAATATTTATAAGGTTACTAACCAAAACATCCTAATATTATACACACACACACAGAGCAATCAAGAGTCGAACATAACAAAGGAAAACAAATTTGAAAGGGTTATTAAAGTTAATAGGAAAAATGTTTCAATAAAAAATATGCAAAGTAAGAGGTAAAGCAAAGGAGAAACCAAAAAAATTTATAGCCAATAAATTTTATAAAACTTACACTATGTTTAGATGAAGAAATATAAGATTACTAAAGAATTTTAAAATGACGGAAATTGAAATGACGGGATTTTATTTTCTAAAATTTGTGAATTTTCTTGTTTGGTTAACCCTAAAAAAACAATGGAATTGAATACCGAATTTGTTATTTTTAAACTCTCAATCATAGAAATTGAGAAATAACACCTATTTATATGGAATTTAAACTTGGGAATTGGAGGTTCCAAATTCCAAGTTTTTTTCTACGCACAAATTCTAAATTTCTATGTTTATGAATCCAAACAAGAGTGACACGCCCCGACCCGGAAAGGTCGACGCATGCTGGCCGTCACCGTGAAGTGACGTAACCATAGGGGTAAGTGATGTAAAAAGTGCGTAGGTTTAAAACGTACATAGAATTTATTAAAATTTGAAATAGTGACAGAGTGCACAAACGTGGGTGTGGCCCACTATAGTTATTCAGAGCTTAATGAGGAAACGACTACCGAAGGGTAGTCAAGCAACTAAAGTACGCTTATTACACATAGTGATAAGTTCATACGTCAGAAGCGGAATGCTGAATGTCAGAAACGGTCAAGGTTCCTTGAATGCCACGAAGAACAGCTATCTAGGTCCTGGAGGGGCGAAAAACAAAGTTGAGTGGGTCAGCAAAACAAACTTATGTGAAAACGTTTTGTTTTGAACATACTAACCCCTCGCCGTAAAACAATTATAATTTCCTTTATAAAAACATATTATGAGTGAATACGTACGTATATATATATATATATATATATATCCACAATACTAAATCAAGTATAAATGATATATACTAGTCAACTCATGATGCTGCATTTATATAATCATATGAGTAAGTTCGTACGTATATGTATATATATCCTCAATACTAAGTCAAGTATAAGTGATAATATACAATTCAATTCATCGATGCTACAGTTATATAGCCAAGTGACAAGATTATAAGGCAATATCACTAAGTACTCATCCATTATAAAGCAATATCGCTAAGTACTCATCCACTATAAAGTAATATCACTATATACTCATCCATCTAATGCTGGCACACAAGTTCGAACAGATAACTCTGACACGAACAGGACTGGGTGTAATCAATACGCTCAAGTACTACGATCACGTGAAGACTGGTGCAAAAGCACATCACATACAAGTCGGATTGCCTAATGCAATCTACCCGACAGGACTGGCACCTAACCTGGATCCAGACGAGCGAACGGTGCAATGTGAACATACACGTGAAGGACTGGCCCTGGCCCTGGGGCAAGTACTAACACCAGTGCAGCAAGATGAGTATGTATATAAACATGTATAAATGTCATGGCAATTATATCTCAATCGCATTTCAGCATTTATCACTATTATACCTCAATTATCCAATATTTAGCAACATATACGTAAAGTGAAGCATTTTATGAAGTTTGGAAACCATAAATACGTATAGGTATAAAAACAAACTGCCCACTCACCTGGAGTCTACACCAATCTCCCTAGCATAATCATCGAGCCGTCAGAATGAACGACGCCTAGAACAATTATTAAATCACAACTTAGAATTTGAATTGATTAAATATATAACTTTGTATAACGTTTTCTACATAATCTGATCCGGAAGATCCGTATATCAGATTTCTGATCCGTCACTTTTAAAGATCCACATTATATCTCTAGGACATTATCTCAAGGTTTCATCACGATCTAACGGTTGGATTTCGGCCAGTTGACAAAAACCTAGTGGCGGTTAACATTTTATTTTTCTAACTTACAAACCTATTTCAGGAAGATCCGTACGTCGGATTTCCAATCTGTAAGTTCCTACATTCTTCAAATATTACGTTTTACCACGTATCAAAGTTTGGTGACGATCCAACGGTCGGATCGTCGATTTATATCATTGCCTACACGAGAAGTAATTAATTGACTTAGTTTAATACACATAAACGGGAACGTAAATAAAATCTTCGTAGATTGTCCAAATATAGAGTTTAAATATATGAAATCGATCTACTCGACGTCACGAACACATACGTATTTTTAGAATCCGATTTTGACCATGCACGCGCCCCCACGCGCCGCCACAAGGTGGCTGCGCTGGTGGCCACGCGCCTGCGAGTACAGTGTACTCGTCTTCTTCGCGGGTTCTGCCATTTTTTACAGATTTTCGTCTAACTTCCAGAGCTTCAAACGAGCTCGTTTCTTAACCAAATTCCATGATTCAAAAGCCAAATTAAAGTTAGGAATGTAGAGAATAGATCTATATTCACAGAAAGTTCATATGTAGTCCGTGTGGTTCAGAAATTGGGCCTGAAAGTAGTCAAACGACCACGGTTACATTTTTTTTTTCCAGAAACTTATATTTTCCTTCCAACTTCCAGAGTCGATATCTAACTCGTTTTTAATCCATTTTTCATGAAATTTTATATCAAAATGAAGCCCTCGACATGTAGAATCACGTTATATAAGTTTTAAAGCTTGAAATTCACTAGATTTTTTCCAAGAACGTTCGATAGTTCGGCTTACCTAAAAACTCGTCGATCTCGGCCCTCCGACGTCCAAATCCGTCCAACGAATTACTCCGGGGTTCCTGGGAGCATTTTAAGACTAGTGGTGATCTTGGTTTCCATTAAAACTCAACCATTAAAAACTTGATGAATAGTGCCATAATCGGGAATTGATATTCCTACGTGAAAACGTTCGAGTTTTTACCTGAGGTTGATGTCGATGGACTCGTGAGGTCCTAAGAAATCCAAAGGTAGTCTTGGATCTTCGAAACTTTGAGGTTTGAGTGGCTTTCGAGTTTGCTCCGTATGAATGGTAGAGAGAGAGAGAGTTCCGTGAGTTTGAGAGAGAGAGAGAGTTCCGTGAGTTTGAGAGAGAGAGAGAGTCAATGAGATTAGTGAGAGAGAGAGCTTATGAGATGAGAGAGTCTGAGTGGTATCCAAAAGAAAGTGGATTGGGGTTGGTGAATGATTACGGACGGAGGGATCGGAAGTGGAATTGGGTTGGTGTGTATAGTGGAATAGGTTTGGTGAGGTATAAATCTTACACATATTTTCTACTAATGTAAGTTTATATTACGATAGTTAAATCGAACTACGCTTAATATAAGGTTTTCATATTATTCTACGAGAAGGGTATAGACGTCAATATACACGTACGGGGAGAATTTACACAGAAAATTTGGGACGGGTCGCCACAATCTACCCCTCTTATAAAAATTTCGTCCCCGAAATTTAAAATCATTTGTTATACAAAACTTAAGATTGGGATGTACAAACATACGTACTAACGAAGAAATCAAGTCATAGTGATTGTACAAAAAGGGATAAATGCTGTTCCGTCGCGATTCAGAGTGCATTAATTCCTTTTCATGCCTCAACTCGTACTTTCCTTCTTCTTCAGTACTATACTATAGTATAATAGTTTTTGCAAAGACAAAATACTGAAAATATTTATATGTACTATTGTCCCGTCGAAATTACATACATATAATAACATAAAGTTATAGTGTTTGTATTGATTTTAAAACTGAACATAGGATTTTTCTATATACCTATTTACTTGCTTAACAGATTCAACGGATAAGTCCTTGATATTACGATCTGCAGCCCGCGATATCAACAACTCACTGTCGTCATGATAAGTAAGTTACAATTTCCTGAGGGTGCCATATTACCATCATGCTCCCATTGGGAAATACACAAACAACATCTGATTAGATCTCTACAGTGCTCACGCACTACCCCCCTTGGGTAACAACAGTAATGAACAAGTCCATATTCTGAACTCTCACAATTTAACGATTAATCATAAAACTCTTTTGACAAACAAGTGCTAAGCAAAGAATCTCCAAACTACGTTTCAAACGTGACACAACCAAGATCTAGATTTGTAACCGCAGTTACAAGCAGTTCTAACAAAATAAGTGTCTAATTCGATCATGCTATCACTAAAGAGCACATAAATCAGAATACATTCGCAGCATAAGATGACAAGAGAGAATGTATATATACACACTTTGTAATAACATAAGGTAAAAGGTACATACGCAAGTAGATAAGCATGTACGGAGGTAAGGGTAAGAAATCAAACGCTATAAGTATGTGGCTCACCCAGATTGGTTATGTCCACAGAATATAAAATTCTCATTAATGATGAAGGGTTACACAAGTACATAAATTCAAGTTCTCGTTTTTTGTGATTCTAGCGAAGGATTTATTACAAATGACTTTAGAGACTTGCAAGATCTAAGCCACTGAGTAATCACAAAAACTTTTAAGTGCCGAAGCATGGTATTATCTTACGTTGCCTTCGTTCCTTAGGTATGAGTGGTATTTCGAACATATGTTGACGCACAAGGTAATGTATCATCTTCACTCGAAGTTTATTATAGATTAGGAGTTTCGTTTCGGTTTCCTGCTGATTGTTCTCTTCCTACTTGTCTCTCATTCAACAACAAAGACAAAGAAAAGGAAAATGAGGAGGAGTGATATGGGATACTTTTGTTTTTTTTTTTTTTTTTTTTTTTTTTTTAGTAGCTTTCCACAGGCCTATTCTTGAACTGGTTGGAGGGTTTTCTTGCAAGTGATCCTCAGCTTAGTCGAGGATGAATCAGCACGTTGTCTCCACATGCTTCAAGTAGTCCGGTCTCCACGCAGGTGTGGCATCTTCTTGAACTCTTGGATCAACCCAGACTCATCTGCTCTTCGTAGCAACTCAGACTCCTCCTGCTTCGTCTGTGAGATACTTTTGTTTTTGAAGAAGTACCTCTACACAGGTTTATTTTTGAACTGGGCTGGAGGGGCTCGAAGATGAGTACTCGAGAGCAAGACTAGGTAAGCAATCAGGATCTCTCTTTCTCCATGTTCTTCAGATGAAGGGGAGGAGAAAGCATGATATGAGATACTCTTGCTTTTGATCTTAATGATATGAGGTACTTTTGCTTTTGATGATTTGTTTTCTGAGGTGTTCCAAGGGATGAAGAACACTGAGTAACTCGAGAGTTTTCTTTGGGAATACATTCTCGGAGATGAAGAAAGGAAGAGAGGTGGAGAGGTTGAGAGGTTGAGAGGTTGAGAGGGTGTGAAGGTGTGCCTTTGATGTGGAAGGCGAAGGTCGAGACTTATAGAAATTCTTCTTCCTCAACCGGAACTATTCCCTCACTATTTGTCGGCAGCCGGTGGGTGGATGAACAGTGCCCGTTACGCGCTTTCTGACCAAACGTCCGTAATTCCCGGAAAGGCTGACGACGCATGTGACGAGTGACGACACGTCTGGAATGATGATCTTTTGAAAACCGGGGTTCAAATCCGGGTTCGGCTCGTGGTTTCCGTAAAATCCAAGCTGCACGTGACGAGTCACGACAAAATGGAAAACAGAACGCCTTGTGATGTCTGAGCAATCCCGACTTTTGATAGAGGAACGGCTCTTTCGAGACAGAATTCCGGCATTTGAGAAAGAGCGTCCAGCTTTTGAAAAATGTGTCTGGCTGTCTCTCGATCTGCGAGGAGCTCTTCTTCGATCTCTGAGGAGCTCTTCTTTGATTTGCTTCTTTTTTATAGAGGCACGAATTTTCGTTTTACCTCACACTTGAATTCCCTTCTGCAAACACTTCTTTCTTGCACTTCTGCACTCTTACTCTTTCCGTTCTCTTCTTGCACTTCTGCAATCTTAATCCTTCCGATCTCTTTTCTTCCTCAACACCCTCTAAAAAAAATGTCTTGCCCTTCCGACCGTCGCCTAAACTTGAATGTCGGAGAAGATGATGACTCGTCTTCTCCAAACAATATTTGGAATCCGTCCTTCATATCCCCCAATGGTCCTCTTACCGTCGGGGACACAATGATGAGGAATGAAATAACCGCTACAGTGATAGCCAGAAATCTGCTTACTCCCAGAGACAATAGGATGCTATCCAGGCGGTCGGACGAGCTGGCTGTTCAGGAATCTTTGGCTCTCAGCGTCCAAAGTGCAGGCTCAGTTTCAAACATGGGCCAGCGCCTTCTTGCCCGAACTCGTCAGGTGGAGTCACTGATGGCGGAGGTGGCCAGTCTTCGGCAGGAGGTCAGAGGACTCAGGCACGAGAACAAGGAGTTGCACATGCTCGCAACTAGCTACCCGACCAGCATGAAGAGGAAGCTGGACCAGCTGCAGGAGTCGGACGGTCGGATCCAGAGTGATCATGAAAGGTTCATGGCGCTACTCCCGAGGTTTATGTTGCCTTCGTCCTCTGGAGTTGCACCAAGCATTCCGGCTCCGGAGATTCCAACTCTGGCGCTTCGTCTTCCTGGAGCTCCGTCGACTTCTGAGGCTCCTCACGAATAGCCTTGTGAAGACTCCTCCCTCAGTGTTGTTTGATTTTTATGTATGTCCACGCATGTAATTTATCGAAGTTTCAATGAACAAGTTTTATTTCGTTTAGCATACTGTGATAAATACCCTAAGGTATCCTTGCTAAGTTTAAGTTCTTCTCTTTACAAGGTCTTCGTAACCTTCTCATAACTCGTTCCACTCCTAAATTTCCAAGATCCAGATTCTTCAGTTCAAATAGCTACTGTTGATCAGTTTATCAGTCGCGCCGCTAATTAACGTGCTTAGATTATTTTTAGTATTGTTCGTTACCCTGAAACTATGAACCGGTGTACTGGCATAAGGTATCACTCCCAGATACTAGTACCTACATCCGGTATCAGAAATCATACTGCCGAACGCTGGTCGACGGTCTCTGGATATCGGACAACATCGTCAATTAGTTGCGTCACCGTAGATTGATTACAGTTTAGAGCTTGTTCGAGTAGAAAGTTTCGGGTAATTGGAAAAGAACTGGTCAACGAAGCAGTTCATTGATCTTAGGAGGATTTGATCTCTAACCCTATGACAATTCACACTCTCAAGCCTATACTTACCAAATTGATAGGGTTAGCTACTCGTTTCTTCCAAAATAAAGCTTCCCAGATGGAGAGGTTCGTCCGTTGAAGTTCTAGAGGTGATTGTCAAAACGATTTTCTAAGATAACGATAAATCGTCTAAGGTATTCATAACTTTCGGAAAAGTTAACATGTTTTTCGACAGGAGCACGTGGCTCTTTTCGAGATGGCATGTTTCTGACATAAGAAGACAAGAGTTTAAACACACTAGGACTAACAGGGTTATCTAAACCTAGTGCTCTGATACCAAGCTGACACGCCCCGACCCGGAAAGGTCGACGCATGCTGGCCGTCACCGTGAAGTGACGTAACCATAGGGGTAAGTGATGTAAAAAGTGCGTAGGTTTAAAACGTACATAGAATTTATTAAAATTTGAAATAGTGACAGAGTGCACAAACGTGGGTGTGGCCCACTATAGTTATTCAGAGCTTAATGAGGAAACGACTACCGAAGGGTAGTCAAGCAACTAAAGTACGCTTATTACACATAGTGATAAGTTCATACGTCAGAAGCGGAATGCTGAATGTCAGAAACGGTCAAGGTTCCTTGAATGCCACGAAGAACAGCTATCTAGGTCCTGGAGGGGCGAAAAACAAAGTTGAGTGGGTCAGCAAAACAAACTTATGTGAAAACGTTTTGTTTTGAACATACTAACCCCTCGCCGTAAAACAATTATAATTTCCTTTATAAAAACATATTATGAGTGAATACGTACGTATATATATATATATATATATCCACAATACTAAATCAAGTATAAATGATATATACTAGTCAACTCATGATGCTGCATTTATATAATCATATGAGTAAGTTCGTACGTATATGTATATATATCCTCAATACTAAGTCAAGTATAAGTGATAATATACAATTCAATTCATCGATGCTACAGTTATATAGCCAAGTGACAAGATTATAAGGCAATATCACTAAGTACTCATCCATTATAAAGCAATATCGCTAAGTACTCATCCACTATAAAGTAATATCACTATATACTCATCCATCTAATGCTGGCACACAAGTTCGAACAGATAACTCTGACACGAACAGGACTGGGTGTAATCAATACGCTCAAGTACTACGATCACGTGAAGACTGGTGCAAAAGCACATCACATACAAGTCGGATTGCCTAATGCAATCTACCCGACAGGACTGGCACCTAACCTGGATCCAGACGAGCGAACGGTGCAATGTGAACATACACGTGAAGGACTGGCCCTGGCCCTGGGGCAAGTACTAACACCAGTGCAGCAAGATGAGTATGTATATAAACATGTATAAATGTCATGGCAATTATATCTCAATCGCATTTCAGCATTTATCACTATTATACCTCAATTATCCAATATTTAGCAACATATACGTAAAGTGAAGCATTTTATGAAGTTTGGAAACCATAAATACGTATAGGTATAAAAACAAACTGCCCACTCACCTGGAGTCTACACCAATCTCCCTAGCATAATCATCGAGCCGTCAGAATGAACGACGCCTAGAACAATTATTAAATCACAACTTAGAATTTGAATTGATTAAATATATAACTTTGTATAACGTTTTCTACATAATCTGATCCGGAAGATCCGTATATCAGATTTCTGATCCGTCACTTTTAAAGATCCACATTATATCTCTAGGACATTATCTCAAGGTTTCATCACGATCTAACGGTTGGATTTCGGCCAGTTGACAAAAACCTAGTGGCGGTTAACATTTTATTTTTCTAACTTACAAACCTATTTCAGGAAGATCCGTACGTCGGATTTCCAATCTGTAAGTTCCTACATTCTTCAAATATTACGTTTTACCACGTATCAAAGTTTGGTGACGATCCAACGGTCGGATCGTCGATTTATATCATTGCCTACACGAGAAGTAATTAATTGACTTAGTTTAATACACATAAACGGGAACGTAAATAAAATCTTCGTAGATTGTCCAAATATAGAGTTTAAATATATGAAATCGATCTACTCGACGTCACGAACACATACGTATTTTTAGAATCCGATTTTGACCATGCACGCGCCCCCACGCGCCGCCACAAGGTGGCTGCGCTGGTGGCCACGCGCCTGCGAGTACAGTGTACTCGTCTTCTTCGCGGGTTCTGCCATTTTTTACAGATTTTCGTCTAACTTCCAGAGCTTCAAACGAGCTCGTTTCTTAACCAAATTCCATGATTCAAAAGCCAAATTAAAGTTAGGAATGTAGAGAATAGATCTATATTCACAGAAAGTTCATATGTAGTCCGTGTGGTTCAGAAATTGGGCCTGAAAGTAGTCAAACGACCACGGTTACATTTTTTTTTTCCAGAAACTTATATTTTCCTTCCAACTTCCAGAGTCGATATCTAACTCGTTTTTAATCCATTTTTCATGAAATTTTATATCAAAATGAAGCCCTCGACATGTAGAATCACGTTATATAAGTTTTAAAGCTTGAAATTCACTAGATTTTTTCCAAGAACGTTCGATAGTTCGGCTTACCTAAAAACTCGTCGATCTCGGCCCTCCGACGTCCAAATCCGTCCAACGAATTACTCCGGGGTTCCTGGGAGCATTTTAAGACTAGTGGTGATCTTGGTTTCCATTAAAACTCAACCATTAAAAACTTGATGAATAGTGCCATAATCGGGAATTGATATTCCTACGTGAAAACGTTCGAGTTTTTACCTGAGGTTGATGTCGATGGACTCGTGAGGTCCTAAGAAATCCAAAGGTAGTCTTGGATCTTCGAAACTTTGAGGTTTGAGTGGCTTTCGAGTTTGCTCCGTATGAATGGTAGAGAGAGAGAGAGTTCCGTGAGTTTGAGAGAGAGAGAGAGTTCCGTGAGTTTGAGAGAGAGAGAGAGAGTCAATGAGATTAGTGAGAGAGAGAGCTTATGAGATGAGAGAGTCTGAGTGGTATCCAAAAGAAAGTGGATTGGGGTTGGTGAATGATTACGGACGGAGGGATCGGAAGTGGAATTGGGTTGGTGTGTATAGTGGAATAGGTTTGGTGAGGTATAAATCTTACACATATTTTCTACTAATGTAAGTTTATATTACGATAGTTAAATCGAACTACGCTTAATATAAGGTTTTCATATTATTCTACGAGAAGGGTATAGACGTCAATATACACGTACGGGGAGAATTTACACAGAAAATTTGGGACGGGTCGCCACAAGAGAATAAGTGCTTGTTAATTTATAAATTCTGACTTTTATTCCAATTTTAAGTTTATTTCCCTCATCCGAACATAGTGTTATTGTTTGTTGAATTGATTTGCAATTTGAGATTGACAAAATATATGAAGCGAATGAGAATAGCTTTGGAGTTTCTCGATTAAATGTTAAGCTTTTTTATTTTTTTATTTTAAGGAAATTAAATGTTAAAATGATTTGATTTAGAGAGATTATATTCACACACCTCAAATTACTTCTCCCACACCTTTTTAATTTTTTAATATTTTTTACCCACCACAAACACTTGATAGAAAAATATTAAAAAATTAAAAGGGTGTGAGGGAAGTAATTTGTGGTGTGTGAATATAATCCCCCTTTGATTTAATGTCATATAACTTTAGACAAAATATTAGACTTAATGTTGGTATGGGAATAGAAAAAGATGATTTAGTAGTGCTGGCTTGGCTTCCTTGACAGGGAATATGAAAAGCTGCAGTGTTTAACACGCATGCATATCTCCCCTCTTCACTTTTTCATACAATTCATCGCCCATAACTCCTCAAAAGAGAGGATGACTTCTATGGCATGAATACATTGCATTATATGTTAATTTCCTTTTACCACAGAACACCACGAGAACAGTACAACAATGTCTTGTAAATTGCTTTTTGAAAAGAGCACCAAATTGTCTGATTATTGTCCTTATAAATGGCAATTATACAACTAATTTCTCCATTAAGTGCAAGTAACGTACGCTAACCGACTTAATTAACTAATTTTTTTTGATAAAATAAACGATATTATTTATACTAAGGGAGGGGGTGAGCTTAGCTTCACAATGGGTTAGCAATAATGTGGTTCAAACTCGCATGTGGCGAATCGAACCTAAAACCTCTTACTTACAAATGAAGAGGAATACCACTAGACCGTAGTACTAAGTGGTTTAATTAAGTAATTATGTATTTGAAAATAATAACAAAACTTGTTCCATTTACAAAGGACTCTTGTCCTATTTCCTTTTACAAGATAATCTCAACCACATTATTGTTAGTCATTATGAGGCTAAAGTCACACTTTCTCCTTAGTGTTGATAATATCGTTTGTTAAAAAAAAACCAGTGAAACTTTTTTGAATTAATAGTAAAAACCAACAAATCAAGAGAATATTGACGAGAAATTAGCAAAAAGCTCTTTATTTATTTATTCGCTTAAGCACTTAATGCCACCTAATTCTAATCAACACATTTTGCATGTTCACGTCCCCACAAACTCCTCTAATCATGCAACATCAATGACACAATGATGACCAAAGACTATAAAACTAAAAGAATTTTCCTTTTTTCCTTTTGCTTCTATGAATTTTGCATCCAAATTCACAATTTCCAAAAACAATGAACAAGATAATCATCATCAACAATTTCCAACAAGGCATGATATGCATAGTCTTGCTGTCATACCTCAACCCCAACCCCAACCCAACGCTCAAAACTTTGACCAAATCACCACACATCTGTAAAGAAGTGTATAAAGAATGATTTGCGGAAGTAATTTTCTTCTATCGATACAAGGAAACTTCATACAATGAGACTTCTCATCAAGGAAGTAATCTAGCCTACATTATAGGTCCACAAATAAATTACAAATAATTTTCTAAACTCAGGCAAGATATCAGGGGTGACATCTTTGACTTCTCAACACCCCCTCTCAAGTTGGAGAGTGAATGTCGAAAAACTTCCAACTTGTGAATAATCCTTGAGAAAATTTCCTTTCGCAATGCCTTCGAGTACATCTACAAGTTGATGTGGAGAGGAAACAAATCTTGTGACAACTGAACCATCTTATATTTTATCCCGGATGAAGTGGCAGTCTGTTTCTATATGTCTAGTTCCCTCATGAAAAACTGGATTAGCAGCGATGTGAAGAGCCACTTTGTTGTCACAATGAAGTAAGGCTAGTCTTAGATGTTCTAGACCTAAGTCTTTCAATAAATCTCTCAGCCACGATAATTCACAACAAGTTCCAGCCATGGCTCGATATTCGACCTCCGCTGATGACAAAGACACGGTCTTTTGTCTCTTTGACCTCCAAGAGATCAATGAAGAGCCCAAAAAAAATACAATACCCTATAGTTGATCTTCGTGTTGTAAGACATCTTGCCCAATTTGAATCACAATATGCACTTAAGGCCAATTCATTCTGAGAAGGGAAGAACAAACCTTGTCCAGTTGTACATTTTATATACTTCAGAATTCGAAGGGTTGCTTCCATGTGTGGTATACGAGGCTCATACATAAACCTACTCAACACATGTACTAAATAGGTTATATCCGGCCAAGTGATTATTAGATATATCAAATGCCCTACCAATCTTCTATATTTCGTTGGATCTTTAAGGATTTCACCATGTCAGATAGCTTAAGATTTTGTTTTATGGGAAGATCCACGGGGTGAGCTCCCAAGATACTTCCATCCTTCAATATTTCTAAAGCATATTTACGTTGGGAAATAAAAATCTCATTTTTTGAACATGACATTTCAATGCTCAGAAAATATTTCAAATTGCCAAGATCCTACGACGACCTTTCTACCGTCGTTGACCTTCCTACGACGATCTTTGAAGACAATGCAGCATGTATCAAGCAGTCAAAAAAGGGATACATCAAGGGAGACCACATCAAGGGAGACCACACCAAGCACATTGCGCGGAAGTTCTTTTATTCTCACCAGCAACAACAACATCAGAAAATTGAAGTCAAGTAAATCCGTTCTCATGACAACCTGGCCGATCTCTTCACCAAGTCATTGCTCATGTCTACTTTTCAGAAGCTCGTCCAAGGAATCGGTATGCGTAAATTATCTAAGTTGAATTGCTTGTAGTTATCTTGTTTGGAAGTTATATCTAACTCAAGGGAGTATCCAGAAGTATATTCACTTGCTCTTAATGTACTATTTTTTCTACAATTAGGAGCATTTTTCCCACTGGGTTTTTGCTACCTAACGAGGTTTTGATGAGGCACCCATCCTGGGATGATCGTACTCCATTGAGTTCACTACTTTCATCCCGTATGACATTTGTTTTAGACATTATTCATTCTTCTTACTTTTCTTCTTAGTCTATGGGTTTTTACTTGCCTTAGGTTTTACCATAGCGAGGTTTATGAGTCTTACTACCAATGCATACTTTTTTTAATTTGAGACTCGCATTCACCCTTTGTGCTGACGACTTCATCAACTGTTCTACCTCAACTGCTGAAGACTTGATGCAATGTTTTGTTTGAGTATTTACACACTCAAGGGGAAGTGTTGCAATCTTATTAGATTATGAATGTGATTGTGTAAATCTTAGTGTAACTAGGGATATCATGGAATATTCTCTAGGGTTAAATATTATCCTATTAGGGTAAATATTTAACCCTCCCTACTACTATAAATAAAGGCACAATGGGGGTGATATAACACACACCTCACAAACACATATCTATCTCTTCTCTCTTTGTGCCGTCGGCCCCCTCTCTCCCTAGCCTTAAATACAATTTAGTAAATTAGGTCTACAATACGTTATCAGTACGCTTTTGCCAGAAACTAAGGAACTAATGTAACGAGTGACGCATGTGCCTCTCGATGGTTGGAATCGCTTGAAGTGAATCTTGTTTACCTACGACTTTGAGTTAATGACTATTATCCTGGTTTGGAAACCTAATGACACCCCTCTGTGGAGACTGGAGATTTTGATGATTATTGCTTATTTTAGTCTCAAAATCTTGTACTCTAGTTTTAATGGACTTGTTTTGACCTTTAAACTCTTGAGTGTTCTTTTAGCTTTCTCGACATGGTTTCTCGCTAAATCTGTGAAAAATGCATGATGGATCGACTTGGCTTATTTGTGCACCCAGTTTCTTATTGATTCTAACATGAACATTAGTAGCATAACCTTTTCACAAGTTTACCAGACTTACCAGAAAGAGTTCCGAGTGGTTATGAGGTTTGAGCAGTCATGTAGCAAGGTTTTGGTGAAGGTGGAAATGTAAGTTCTGAGTTTGGCGTTTGTGACGTCGTTATTTTATGTGGCTTGAAATGGCAATCATTATTCAAAGGAAGTGGTTAGAGTTTTGGTTCCTTTAATTTCGGTTTTCGGACAATCTATCACATTTCACAATGAAGGTCAAAATGGTATTTTTGCACCCTCAGGAATTTCTTACTTGCTTATCGATGGTTCTTTTTCGTTGGGTTCATTAAGCAATTGGGCAAGCAAGCTTGTCTATGGTACTAGTTACTTTTAAATTTTTTTTTTTGAGCTCGACCCAAAGACACATACCTTTTCTAAGAGTACATGACATTATAGTTATTGGGAGGGAGTCGTTTTCAGTTTCGGTTTTGAATTTTCAGTGCGAGTTTTTTAACTTACTTTATTTTGGCTATACATATGTATTTTGACGTTATAAATGTTTGGGTGAGTTTTCCACTGCAGTTTAAATTCGGTACAAGTTTTCGACTTTTATGTTACTATACATCTATTTTGATCTTACGTTATTGTACTTTTTCGACGGTGTATTTCTATATAGTTTTGATACTATTACTATACTGAGGGAGGAAGAAAGTATGAGCTTGGAGGCATGAAAGAGGAATCATTGCAATCCGATCATGACAGAATGACACTCTCTTTTATACAACTGCTCTACCTTGATTTCCTCTTTATATATATATTCTTTTTCCTATCTTCAAGTATTTTTGAAAAGCACATGATTTTAAATTTCGGGGATGAAATTTTCTTAATAGGGGTAGATTGTAACGACCAGTCCCGGTTTTATTTATGAATTTCAGAACTATAGGGGTATTTTAGTAATTTCATAGGTATGGAGATATTTGTTTGAGTTTGTCTTTTTAGGGATATTTGGTTGGTGTGCCAATGGAGCATACCCCACTTTTTGGTTCCTCGACCCACTCTCTTTTTCCCTTTTTTTCTCTCTATTTTCCCCTAGGTAAACCTCTCTCTTTTTTCGTCTTTCTCTTCTCTCATATCTCTCACTCTCGCTGGTTTCGTGGAATCCAGCTCTCCTTGAGGGCACCAGGCCACAACAATAATGATGGCGACACCATCGTCGCCACCATTTGGATGACGCCCTCTCAAACTTGGGACGAGGCCTTGGAAACCTAATAGTAGCAGATGCCACTGTTTACTTTCTCCTCGACATATTCACGACGAGTTCTCGCCACCCTGGCGTGGGTAAGACTCTAAAACCTTGTAGGGTGTGTTTTAAGGTTAGTTTAGGTTAGGTTTGATGTTTGTGTACATTGGTTGGATGCAGAATAACTCAGGGGAAGCTTTCCCCAATTTCCAACAAAGATGCCAAGGCTTTCAGGCCATTTTTCGGCCAATTCCAGCCACGACACATCTCCAAAATGGTACGAATCACTTCACCTCATCCTAAGCTTCATTTTTATAGTTTAAACATCGAAAATGGTGAAGAATAAAGCTCGAACAGAGCTCTAAAGCCTCTGCCAGATTCCGGCCAATCCATGGCCTAAAACCGGGTCGACCCGACCTGACTAGCTTAACCCACTTACCCAATAAATAGGCCTAAACCCACTTACCCAATAACCTGGCCCAAACCCACTTACCTAATTACCTAGCCCAAACCCAGATTAGAATGCAACCGGCCGAATTCTAGTTTGTAATCAGGGCCAGGCCAGGAGTAGTCCGGCCTAAAACCAAATGGAACTAACCCGACCAAACCCTGGACCCGACCTGGTCCACAAACCCAGGACTGTTGACCGACCCGTTGACCAACCTATTGACCGTTGACCAGACATTGACCGTTGACTTCCCAGTTAACGTTGACTTTTGGTTGACTTTTTCAATTTTTTGCCCGGGACCCCTTTTAGGGTATTTCGATACTCTGATTCCAAATATGCACGCCATTTTCCCAAATTTAGCCATCTTGATAGGGTTTTACTAATTGGTCCCTTTATGTGCTTAGGTGCGTTTGTTAGTGGCGATGCCGTCCTCTGTAGTTTAAGCAGCTCTTCGGCGATAGAGTATCTGTGAGTGGATTCCTTCTAAAAAGCATGATTTTACTATTAGAAATGCACGCATGAAAGCATGATTTTATGGTTACATTTTATGAAACGTTTTTTAGTAAATTGGTTCACGTTTTATGAATTATCATGCTTTATTGATTTTACGTTCTTTGTGGTACATATGATGGATGACTATATACCTACTTTTGAACGTGGTTTTATGATATGATGTTTGAGCTATTGAGCTCCGATTAGATATATTTTTGGAAATATTATGCTATTATTATTTTGTGCTTATTTAATGGCTACTCATATGATCTGCCTACGGGCGAATGATATTGCCTACAGGCTAATAATCCTGCCTACGGGCAAATGATACTACCTATGGACGAATGATATTGCCTATTGGCGAATGGTCTTGCCTGTGGGTGAATGATACTGCCTTCAGGAAATTATGATGCCACTAATTAACATACTATATATAATACATGTTTATGAAGTTTTATGGCATGCTAGGGTTTTCGAAAAACCTATTACTTTTTATGTTATATGAGTTTTACTAAAACCTTAGGGTTAGTACGTATAAAGAGAAATTGTTTTAGTATTACTTATGTATATAAACTTGGTCCACTCATACTTTGTTTTGCGCCCCCTTCAAGACTCAGAATCAAGGCGTACGATCTTGGTGTTAAGGCGCTCCCACTTCGGTATCTTCAAGTCCTCTCAATGTAGGACCCATTTCTTTGTTTGTACTTTTCCTAATTTTCCTTCCACTATATCCTTGTCTAGTTGTATGCTCTGAACACGTTCCCACATTTACATATTCATTTGTAATTAAATTTACGTATTTTATTTTATGTTCGTTCTTTCTTCAATTGCATTTTAGTATGGCTTCGTCACCCTTGGACGTCGGCCAACACGTGCTTACCCTGGTGTTTTGGTGAATATCGGGGTCGGCCGTGTTAACTGAAGGATTATGGAGAAGGCTTTCATCTACACAATTAAAGGCTCAATTATTTTCTACCAATCAAGTTCATTTAAAATAAATTAAGATAATTGAAATGACCTTAAAGCATGAAAACATTCCCCATGATGCATGAACCCCCTATATTTATATTTTCATTTCAATTATATATATTGCATATGTGTTCATATATTTTTGTTAATATATATATATATATATATATATATATATATATATTTGTTCATGCAATACACAATTATGCTATGTGAAATTTGTGAGTCAAAGCATCGAAATTAATTTAGAAGTAATTAGGGTTCTTAACACTAGAAATTTGAAAAAAAAAAGGATTTTTCGCAGTTGAGCTGCGATTCCACGCCCGTGCCACCGAGCCAAGCTGGTTGGCCTGCAGCCACACTACAGCTAGGATGGCGTCATTCTGATACCCTGCACAACAACCAAGTCTTGGCCTAGGTTGGTATCCACACGGGCCTTAAGCCCTGAGTCCACTAACAAGCCCTTAAAGCCTTGCTGGGCTCTGTTCTGCCTTGGCCCATCACGCAGCAAGCCTGTTTTGTTGGGCTTTATTTGCATATGACTCGGCCCCCTGTAGTCAGTTTCTATTGCTGGGCTTGCCATTAGTCTGGGTCCGAGACCCTGTAAGCCTGCTCTTTGTGGCTGGGCTTGCCTTGAACTGGCCCAAAATGAAGCCAGCCTTTGGTTGGGCTTCACGTGCACCCACCCAGGCTGCCAACCTTTGTGTTGGGCCTGTGTTCCCCTGCGCCAATTTGGCCCAAATCCAGTAGCCTTCACTGCTGAGCCTGTCCCAGATCTCGACCCATGGCCTGCAGCCATGATTGGGTTGCTTTGCAGCCCTTCCCGCAGATAGGCTTGCACCACCATGTAGGGCCTTGCTCTATACACGGCAGCCGGCCCATAAAATTTGGGCTGTGTTTTTTCAAACCCCATGCCATGTTTTTGGCTCCCCACTTCATAACCAAACTCTTCTAATTTTTGGGACATTATTGGTTATCACTTATCAACCTATAATTTTATTGTCACTTAGCCCAAAGCCAAAATTCAAGCTAATATTAACCTGAATGTTATTATTTTGCTTCTACGATCAAACTTGGATGGTTACGATCTATTAAATTAATTAAAGTGACTAACAGTCCATTAATCTGACAAGACATCCAAAACTATTGGCCTGAAGCCCACTTTTTGGCAATTAACAATTCAATAAATTATTTCTTTTCTGTGAACCGTTGACTATCTTTTGTAGTCTTGATGCACTCACACTTAGGTTCCTGAAGCAATCCACAAATTCACTACACTTTGTTGTATATTGTATTCTCAGTTCTTGCAGGTACCCCTATATATAAACCGAAAATTCATAACTAAATCGAACTTGTGCCTTTGAAACCCGAAGTTTTCATTCAAAACTTACTGCATGAAACCCGTAGCTTTCATGTTTAAATTAAACCAATACATGTCTATAAAACCCCAAATGTTGTATGCCTATGGCTTTCCACATGACTAACCACATTTTTATTGTACCCTCTGTTTTAGGGACATGTCGAACTTGAACAAGCTTGATTTTGCTGCTTTGGAAGTATTTGGAAGAAACTACCTAAAGTTGGTTCAAGACGTGAAGCTTCATTTTACCACAAATAATCTTCAAGCTATTATCGAGGAACCTACCGACGACTCGGTCAATGAAACTTAGAAAGTTACTGCTCTGATCTTCATTCGAAGACATATCCATGATGCACCACAGACCGAGTACCTCGCAGAGGAAGACCTACGTATTCTCTGGCTCGCTATGGTCAATCGTTTTGATCACCAAAAAGACATTTACTTGCCTGAAGTAAGAGACGACTGGCAGCATTTACGCTTCCAAAACTTTAAGTCTGTGTAAGTTCTATAAAGAAGACTTAACCGAACATGATCTCCTAGAGAAGACTTATTCAACCTTCAATGCCATCAATATTGTCTTGCAGTAATAATATAAGGCACATAAGTTCACTAAATTTTCAGATTTGATATCTATTTTACTTTTCACTGAAAAGCAGAACCAACTTTTGATGAAGAATCATCAAGCTCGACCCACTGGCTTGAACGCTCTGCCTGAAGTGCATGAGACTAATTTTAGCAGCCACAACCGACGAAAACCCCATCTTGGCCATGGAAATGGGCGACAAGCCCATGCACGGGCTCAAGGTTAACAGAGTAGAGGCCTGACCAAGGGAGGAAACTTGACCCAAAAGCGGCAACCCCTTGCTCTGAGGCCCTAAACTTCAAGAACAAGGGAAAAGCTACCATTCAATTGGCTTCCACTGAATTAGACATGTGCTACCGCTGTGGATCAAAGGATCATTGGTAACGTGTATGCCGAGTTACCCCCAAGGCTATTGCCAAGTATCATTCTCATCGTGAGTCTAACTTTGCGCATGTGGAACATCCTAAAGATGCTACTACATCTATAGAGGTTTCAGATTTTTAGGAGGCATGAGCTCCCATGGAAGAATAAAGTTTTATTTTTCTAGACATATTGGGGTGTTTTTTCACCCATAGTGGCCGAACCCACCCCCTTATTTTTCTAGGTTTATGGTTTAATTTTTCGGACAATTTTTCTATGTTTTTGGAATAATTTGTTTGGTTTTGGTTTGTTTTGAATTTGGATAATTATTTTTATGGATATTATTTCTCGATTGATTAATTGATGAATGAAATTATAATTATGTATGTGACCAATTCAATTAATTTATTTCTAGGTATGACTAGTGGGGAAGTTAGTTGTCTGGCTGATAATTCTACCACGCACACCATCTTGCGTGAGCAACACTATTTTACTAGCTTCGTACCTAAAAATGTACCTCTGATAACCCTTTCAAGCGCATCCAACCTAATCTTAGGATAAGGAAAAGCCCTTATAATGTTGTCCAAAACTAGGGGTGGGTTCAAAAAAACCGAAAACCGAAAAAAACTGAACCGAGATCGTAAAAACCAAACCAAATTGAATTCTTTTGGTTCTATTTCAGTTTCTGTGATCCAGAAACCGAACCGAATTAATTAAATTAATATTTATTTAATTATCTATTTTGGGTATTATTTTCTAAACCCAATTTGTAAGCCCAAATATGCTAAGCCCAATGTGTTGCCAAACTTTAAGCCCAAACATATTAAAAAAAGCCTTTAGCAAATCTAAACCCTAACCTATTCCCCCTTATTTTCTTTCACCCTAGGCGCACCTTACCATCTCTCTACTCCATCTTCTTTCTTTTTCTTCTCTTTCTCTTTCATTTCCTTCTCTCTTACATTTCTTTCTCTTAAACTCCAGCCACACCTTCATTCTTCTCTCCATTTTCTCTCTTTTTCTTTTCTCCCCAGCGGGACCTTCATTCTATTTTGCTCTCTAATCATCCTCTCTTTTTTCTCCCTTTTCGTATTTTGCTGCATCAATAGCAGCCCACAAGTCATGCCAACCTTAAACTTTGCCCACACTTGCCAAGTGAAATCGGAAAGAAAAAAAGTATGCCAGTTTGCAGACTTTGTTTGATTTTTGAGTTGTGGGTTTGTTAGTTATTTAAATTTAAGCTAAATGAATATAGTTGTTGCTGTGATTTGTGGATGAAGATAGTGGTTTGATGAGTATGTGCGGTGTTGTTGCATATTTGTATCTTTCCATATTTGTTTCTTTACCAGTATCCAAATAAAAAAAACAATTTTCATGGAAAAACTAAACTGGATTGAAACCGAACTTAAAAAACTGAAGAAAAACTGAACCAAGTGGAACTGAACCCACCCCTATCTAAAACGGCCTGGCATAAGCTTTCATAAAGCGCCTTCAAATGGTAGCTCGAACTTTGGTTATGCGAACCAAATTGCCAGTATCTACCTGGGGCCATGCAATATTACATTCAGCTATGTTGGTACGCTTAAGGCCCACCGCTACCCAACCTTATCCACCATTACAATTAGATACTAGATATGAGCCTGACGTCTCACATTTACGTGTGTTTAGGTGCACAGTTTGTGTGCCAATAGTGCCACCATTACGTACCAAAATGGGTCATCAAAGAAAATGGGAATCTATGTCGGTTATGATTTGCCATCAATTACTTGCTATTTAGAGCCCTTGACATGAGCTCTCTTTATCACACATTTTGCAGATTGTCACTTCGATGAGACAGTATTCACGTCGTTAGAGGGAGATAAGATCATTAATGTTCTTGTATAATGCCGCGAATTGTCATGGATTACTCTCACTTTGTCTCATTTAGATCTTCAGAGCATTACTCAAAGCATGCCAGATGCTTTTACTAATCTAGTGAAACTGATGAGATCACATATACCTACTGTAAACACACCTACAACGATCGACGTACTTAACGTACGTCATAATAGCACCTTGGAATGCCGAACCGTCCTTGAAGGTGGGGCGGCCGTACCTCCTATGTGTCTCGGTACACTGGCGGCTAGCTAATCAACTACTCCTACCCTAAAGTGTGGTAGACTTCATAGTTCAAAGGATTCACAACCCCTGAAGAGAAAATCAACACAAACTAGTGACCCTAGTATGAATTCGACCATCGCTTACTCATTTGTTCCAACGCATAAGGTTATACTAGATTATGGTGATGTCTTAGACGAGACAAACCAACTTCTCGAGAATTGCAAGATTTCGGATTACGCAGTGTTGAGTAAAAAAAAAAAAGACTAATGCTTTAAAAATGCATGATGGCTTGCGGAAGAGATAAGCAAAAAAAATCCCAAATAGCTCTCTTCCCCGACTTTCAACGCCTGATGAAAAAATATAGTAGTTGTACAGCTTACGAAAAGCCAAGTCATGCATATGGCTTATGGTTCAGCTACCCACTGAAAACAAATTTGGCTTTGTCCAGGTTTGGTTTGTCATGGACAAAGTAAAAGACAAGTCCAAACAGCATAGTCGTTTTCAAACATGGTTTCGTCCTGATTTGTTTTGTCATCCAAGCACCGAAACAAAATTGGGTAGAGGTCATGCGTGGAACGAAAAAATAAATAAAAAAAAGGGAAGACAGAATAAAGCTGCATATCAAAACCAAAGGGATAAAAAAAATCATACTGTTTTGTAAGACATTAAGCAGGCTTCCAAAGAAACAAGAAGCACCACCAAAAAGATACCTGGGACAAGTCAAAAACAAAAAAACAAAAAAAATTGATGAAGTTGCAGAAAATTCATCCAAGTTCCAAATCAAACGGAAAAATATACACGAGGAAAAGCCTTACTCACCGACCTTTCTTCCCTTCAAAAATTTGACGAAAAGTAGAAGAGAGAGTATGAAAGAAATATGCGGGGCTGATAAAAAGAAATTCAGAAAGTTTGAGAGAATGCTATTTATTTAAAAGCCACCAAAATAGGGGAATTTGAACTCCTTTATCTGCTAAACTAGCATAAGATAAACCCTTGGGATAAAATAAAACATAAAAAAAAAAGAGAGAAGTTTGCATCAAACAAACTTCTCAAAAGAAAGTGTTGCCCACGTAAAAAATATAGTTACGTGGAGAAATCAACGTGCAACGAGGGGGGGCTGCCTTGTTTTCCCTGCAGAACGTTGAAGACTACACAACGGTTAAAAAGCATGTAGCGGAAGACATGGCCACCATCTTCCCCACGTAAAAGATCTGGAGACTTCTGTGATGCCTATAAATAAGACATCAGCTGCACCAAAGAGGGGGACAGAAACAAAAAGGAGGAAGAGACTCTGCAGAAATTAGGAGAGAAATCAAAGAAAAAGCGAAGTGCTGCAAGATAACAGAGAAGAGAAAGCAACAAGCATTCAAAGCATTCAAAGGTATAAAATCATTTTTTATTTTTATTTCTGTTCTTGGTTATTTCTCTCTACTTTGCAGAAAAAGGGAAGAGCATCATGCTTTTTCAAATTTCTCCCATCCCCCGAAGCACAAATGGAGGAAGGGGCTCTAAATAATGCTACACCAAATCCTTCATCTCTCACTCTCTTCCAGAATATGCCATACAAAGTTCAAAAAAAAAAAAAGCCCAGCCCGCCAATGGAGATCCGTTTTGGGCAGGGGAACAACACCGGCATTCTCGGCCGCTCCGGCAAGTCCTACTGCCTCCCCGTGGGTGCGACCAGCCCTGCTTCCATGGCGACAACCACCGAGCAATGGTGCAAAAGGAAGCAACTTCCGCCATCACTATCTTAAAAGCAGAAGAAAAAAACGACAACCACCGAACAATGGTGCAAAAGAAAATACATCATTCATCACATAGGTGCCCAAAGAAGTTTTTTTGCATGAAATAACATGGCCTACCCATCGTGCCCGGTGATGGTGCTCCGCTCACATTCAAATTCCAGCCATGCCATAAGTCTCCGCCCCCATCCAAATATCAGCAATACCAGTCACGCGTCTCTGCTTCCGTAGCAACAACCACCGAAAAAAAAAGGTGCAAAAGGAGCAGTAAAAGCAACTGCCGCCATCACCGTCTTGAAAACAGAAGAAAGAGCATCCTTGGAAGGAAAAAAATAGCCTTAGAAGAAAGAAGCTGTGCTGCCGGCATAAAAACATCAAAAAAAAAATGGTGCGGGCTGCTATTTGTTAAGAAAAGAAGTACGGGTTAGAAGACAAAGCATCTTGTAAGGAAGAGAAAAGGTGGAGAGCTGCTGCGGATAAAACACTTCCAAACAAAATAAAACTATTGCTCCACATGGAGATTACTTTAGTCATATAGAAGATCATCAATTTTGGCTCTGAGAATAAAAAGTATGGAGACCATGTCCTTGGAAACCTGTTCATCACGTGGGTGTGGCAGTAGGTTCAAAGGGTGAGGAGGAATAAAGACAAAAAAAAAATTTTAAAAAGGCGAAAGGGAAGTTAAAGTATTTAGAAATCTGCACTCCACCTCATCAAAACCAAAAGATGGGAATTGACAAAGCAAAAAAGAAGGGGCTCACGTGGAAGGCAAAAGCAAGAAAAAATGACTGACAAAGCAAGGGAAGGCAAAAGAAAGAAAAAAGTGGATCACGTGGAATTGAAAAACAAAGAAAAAAAGTGGATCACGTGGAAGGCAAAAAGAAAGGAAGAAAAGCAAGAAAAATCTTGACAAAGCAAAGAAGAAAATGGTTGCCCATTTCGCTGGTACCCACCAAAAAAAAGGGAAGAGTCAAAACACCATTTAAAAATGGTGAAAGTGGCGTGGCAATCAAAACAGCCATCAAATTAGCTTGTTGCCAGACTTTAGTTTGATGCAAGGATACATCAAGTTCGACGCCAAGTGAGGGTGCACCATGTTAAATATTAATTTGATGCTAAATAACATCAAGTTAGCTGGTACTCGTCATCAAATCATGAAGCTAAATAAATAAACCAAACTCTAGTGGTACGAAACCACCCGAAAAATTCTTCAATAGGTCACTCACCTATTCAATCAAATTCTAAATTTCAAATTCCAAAGTTCGTTTAAAATCAACACAAGGGCTCCAAAACCCTTCTAAATTGTCATACCTAAATTTCAAATTAATGGGTCATTTACCTATTAATTATCCAAATCCAAATGGCTCCTTGCCTGCATGAGCTAAAACTGCACAAGGCATCGAACGCTCCAATTGACTAAGTCTTTGCTTGCAAGAGCCTAAACTGCATAAAGCATTAAAAGCTCCAATGGCTTAAAGTCCTCGCCTGCAAGAGCCTAAACTGCACAAGGAATCACATGCTCCTCGCTTGTACGAGCTGAAACTGCACAAGGCAACAAACACCGATTCAAGGAACTACGAGTGACTTGATCCCTCAATGAGGGTACGTAGGCAATCTAAGGCTCTACCTGGATGCAGTCACAAAATCAAACGAAACAACCAAGTCCCCAAGTTACGATTTATTTAAATTGGAATCAAAGGGTGTTCCTTTCCTAAAAGAAGGGTTGTAATTAATAGGCGCGTAGCCTAGAATGGGTCGAACTCGAATTAATAAAACCCTCTTCAAAAAAATGAACGAGGGTGAAATTGTGTCGAGTGAATTATTCGTTTACACATTTATGTACAATTTTTGCTCAACACGCAGTATTGGATGAGGTTTGGAATCAAAATGAGATGATCATTGATGATGCATTCGTGTATACAGTTGCTACTGACATCATGATTAGCGATGACATTGAACCACATTCCTTTAATAGGATAATAGCGATGACTTGATTCTTTTGCGAAACGTAAGGTGTTTGGGCTCGTAGCTCCTACTCCACATTTGTGAAGCCCGTGGGCTACAAGTGGGTTTTTGTGAGGAAGCATAATGAGAAGAATGAAATAGTGCGATACAAAGCATACCTCGTAGCATAAGGCTTCTCTCAACACCCTTGGATTGATTACAAGGAAAAATATTCCCCCGTATTTGACATCATAACATTTCGTTGCCTTATCAGTTTGGTAGTTTCCAAAAAATTGAATATGTAGCTTATGGACGTGGTAACCGCGTATCTCTATAGGGATCTAGATACATAAATCTACATGAAAGTTCCATGATGACTTCCATTGACTAGTTCAAATAGTTCTAGACCACAGAACACCCTCTTGATTAGATTGAGGAGATCATTCTACGAATTGAAACAATCTAGGAATATTTGGTATAACCGTCTGAGTGAATATTTGACAAGTTAGGGTTATGTGAACAATGAACTATGTCCATGCATGTTCATCAAGAAGTCACATTTCGAATTTGCGATTGTTGCAGTTTATCTCAACAACATGCACATCATCGGAACTCCAGCAAAGCTGAGGAAATTGCCATTCACTTAAAATCAGAACTTGAGATGAAGGATCTTGGGAAAACTCGATATTGTCTCTGCCTGGAGATCGAGCATTGTTTGGATGAAATCCGAGTACATCAATCGAACTACATCCAGAATGCACTGTGACGTTTTATGAGGATAAAGCGAAGCCTTCAAGTACTTCTATGGTCGTTCGGACTCTAGATGCTAAACGAGATCCCTTCCATCCCAATGAGGATAATTAAGAGATTTTGAAGATTGAAGTTCCATACCTAAGTGCAATTTGTGCTTTATTGTACTTGGCTCAATGCACTAAACTCGACATCTCATTCGCTATTAATCTTTTGGCTAGATACAACAATGTGCCTACACTCAGACACTGGAATAGTGTTAAAGACATCTTTTGCTACCTCAAGAGTATGAAGGATTTGGGCTTATTCTACATCCATGAATCCTCGAGAGCAGCCACCGCCCCTTGGTTACTCAGATGCTGGTTATTTGTCTGACCTACATAGGGCACGTTCTTAAATGGGTTATGTCTTTACCGTTGGAGACACCACAATATCTTGGAGGTTTACCAAGCAAACGCTAGTTGCGACTTCTTCAAACCATTTGAAGCACTAGTGGTCTTTCTACCGTCATTGACTTTCCTACGACAATCTTTAGAGACAATACAACATGTATCAAATAGTTAAAGAAGGGATACATCAAGGGAGACAACACCAAGCACATTGCACTAAAGTTCTTTTATTCTCACTAGCAACAATAGGATTAGAACATTAAAGTCAAGCAAATCTGTTCCTAAGACAACTTGGCCAATTTCTTCACTAAGTCATTGGCCAAGTCTACTTTTCATAAACTTGTCCAAGGAATCGATATGCGTAAATTATCTGAGTTGAATTGCTTGTAGTTCTCTTATTTTGAAGCTATGTCTAACTTAAGGGAGTATCCAGAAGTATACTCACTTGATCTTAATGTACTTTTTTTTTCTATGATTAGTAGCATTTTTCCCACTGGATTTTTGCTACCTAACGAGGTTTTGATGAGGCACCCATCCTAGAATGATTATACTCCGTTGAATTCACTACTTTCGTCCCCGTATGACGTTTTTTTTAGACATTATGCATACTTCTCACTTTTCTCCTTAGTTTATGGGTTTTTACCTGCCTTAGGTTTTACCATAGCGAGGTTTTGTGAGGTTTACTACCAATGCATACTTTCCTTAATTTGAGATTCATATTCGCCCGTTGTGCCGATGACTTCGTCAACTATTGTACCTCAACTGCTGAAGACCTAATGCAATATTTTGTTTGAGTATTTACACACTCAAGGGGAATTGTTGCAGTCATATTAGATTAAGAATGTGATTGTGTAAATCCTAGTGTATCTAGGAATATTCTCAAGGGTTAGATATTATCCTATTAAAGTTGTAATCCTATTAGGGTAAGGATTTAACCTTCCATACTACTATAAATAAAGGCACAATGGAGTGATATAACACACACCTCACAAACATATATCTCTTGATTCTCTCTCTCTATGCCACCGGCCCCCTCTCTACCTAGCCCTAAATACAATTTAATAAATTAGGCCTACAACATTTATTTATTTATTCTCTTAAGCATTTAATGCCATCTAATCAACAAATTTTGCATATTCACGTCCCCATAAACTCCTCTAATCATGCAACATCAATGACACAATGATGACCAAAGACTATAAATGTGAAATCTCGTCCCCATAATTCTATTATTTAATTTACATATTTCGTATCTATTCAATTTTATTTAACTATATTTTCGTTAATATTAGAATTTTAATTATTTAATTACAAGGTTTGGTTTTTCATAATTAGTTATTAAAAAATAGAAGCTGCCATGTGGCAACAAGAGAAAGGGGAAAAATGAGAGATGCGGGATAGAAAATGAGGGGGAATAGCGAATTAGAAATGAGGGGAACCGGCCAACCCAAGTCATCTATTTGACCCGTTTTCGACCCGTGCGACCTGACCTCTGACCTGGTTCCTGCAGCCGATTTCTGACACCATCTCTAGTGTTTCTCCTGCAATTCACAATGCAAAGCCACCTGGAAACAATTCATTATCAACCACTTTTTCATTTCCACTTAAACCCAATGAGATTTGGCCTCGGGTTCGTGAAGAACACAACTGACGGGTCTGTGGGTTATTCGGTGTGATCGACCGTTTCTGAAGCTTATTCCTTCCACCACCACTAAAAGACCTCATTCAACCTTAGGAACAAGCCCCAAACAAGATTGGGGGTGTCTGAGTTCGGTTTGAGGACGAATCAATGAATACCCATTTCTAGGGTTCCGACGGATCGGGGAATTTTTTGAGCGTTTCCCAACTGAATTAGACCTCATTCTAGGTATAAAACATACTCCTCTCTTCACGAACTTCATTTTGGTGTAATTTTAGAATTTTTGGAGTTATGTGAATTTTCCGGTGAGTCAGGGTGGCCGGCCTGATAAACCACTTGATCATTCTAGGCTACATTTGATACCTCGGTTAAATATTTGACACCCAATTAGTGAAATTCTGTCGTTTGAACTTAGTTTCATTAGGGTACGTCACTTGACCATTATAGCGAACGAAGATCCGACCGTTAGATCGTCACCAAACTTTAATACGTTATGGTACATAATATTTAAGAACCTTAGGAACTTACGGATCGAAAATATGATAGGCAGATCCTTCGAATTGGGTTACTAGGGTTGTGGACCCTACCATTGACGTTGATCGATGATTAACTTCTTAGTCAACGAATCCCAAGTTATTCTAGAACGTTGTTTATCTTAAAATGTTGTTGAGATTTCATGGAGCTTAATGGGCTCATCACGATGACGTGTCTTTCTAAGTTGACGCGCGTCTCGATTTTTGTACAAGTGGCACCTTATTATGTTATACTTGTTTATTGAATTTCTAGATAATATAAATGAAGTGTACAATTGCTATTGTAGATATACAAGTCTGGGATCTTGTTATAAGCATTAGGTAGAACTTATATGTTTGCTTGATAAGATAGTGGTCAAAGAAATTGATAGTGCGTGTGCTTGTTGTAAACCATAGGGGTTAAGGTAAGGGTAGGTTGTGTGTTGGTCTGACTGCACCGTGTAGCAATGGTACATGGATGGTCTTGCTTGGTATATCCGCGATGGGGGACCATATGTATTTCAAAGGTGATTGTGCTTGGTATATCTGCAATGGATGATCACTGCCTGGACGATTAGACTATGCCTATGGTTTTGCTTGGTTTATTCGCACTGAGGGACCATACACATTCTAGGAGTGATCATGCTTGGTATATCTACGATGGGTGATCACTACCTAGTGTTAGGATATCCGCGATGGGGGGACCATGTGTATTTTAGGGGTGATCATGCTTGGTATATCCGCGATGGGTGATCACTGCCTGCATGTGTAGATTATGCCTATGGTTCTGCTTAGTATATCTACAATGGGGGACCATACGCATTCTAGAGGTTATCATGCTTTGTATATCCGCGATGGGTGATCACTGCCTACCTAGGGTTATGAGAATTAGATGTACTTGGTACATTTTGATAGGCAACCATAGTTTAGTTGGATTACATTAAGTGGTTCGGAATCCCTACTCTTACTCACTTCCATAAAGTTAGTCCGGCCCCTAGATTCGAGTGAATAGGAATTGCTCATAGTAGACATCGTGTTTATAGATTAGATTTATCATGTTATTACTTTGAATTTAGGTAGGGAATTATGTAGAATTCCTTTATTAAATTTCGTGAATTGATATGTGATCTTGTTGATTTATTTACGTAGTTAAATGTTAATATCATGCATCTATGATTCATGGAATCGATTAATAAACGCGATAGTGGAATGATGTTGGATATGATTGTTATTCTTATGATTAGATTTGTTGATCACTGTGGCTTGAGAATAACATTGTGCTTCATTGGTTCTTTGATATGTTACATGCTATGGAGTATGGATTGTAGATTTATTTTGAAATAGTAGTGATTTATATGATTGATGAAATGATAATCTTGAATGTCATGTGGGTTCGTTATATAGCTCTAAATCTAGTAATTCATGCTTGTCAAGTTCCAATAATTGATTGACGAATTTTATGCCTTTTTTGTTTGAATGTACTGTGATAAACGTCGGTGTGTAGTGAATGGTGAACTACGAATGGCTTGATCCCTATTTAAGGTACGTAGGTAGTCTAACAAAAATGTTAGATGCAACCATGAAATAAAAGAAAGTCCCTATGTGGTTGAATCTCTGATTGCATTTTGAACTTGTCTCAAAGACGAGACATGATAAATAAATAGGGATGTGCTGACGTCACGTGTCAATTTTGGACGTAGGGCGGTATCAGGGCGTGACAATAAAACTAAAAGAATTTTCTTTTTTTTTCCTTTTGCTTCTATAAATTTTGCATCCAAATTCACAATTTCCAAAAAAAAAAAAAAATCAAGATTTGAAAAAAAATAATAATAATCAAGATAATCATCATCAATAATTTCTAACAAGGCATGATATGTACAGTCTTGGTGTCATACCTCAAGCCCAACCCTAAACCAACGCTCAAAACTTTGACCAAATCACCACACATCTGTAAAGAAGTGTATAAAAAATGATTTGCGAAGTAATTTTCTTCTATTGATACAAGGAGACTTCATAGAATGAGACTTCTAATCAAGGAAGTAATCTAGCCTACATTATACGTCTGCAAACAATCACAAATAAATTACAAAATAATTTCCTAAACTAAGCCAAGATATCAGGGATGACATCTTTGACTTCTCAACGCTCCTCTCAAGTTGGAGAGTGGATATAGAGAATTTCCAACTTGTGAATAATCCTTGAGAAAAATTTATCTCCGAATGCCTTCGTGAGTACGTCTGCAAGTTGATGTGAAGAGGGAACAAATCTTGTGACACTTGAACCATCATGTATTTTATCTCAGATGAAGTGGCAGTCCATTTCTAAATTTCTGGTTCGCTCATGATAAACCGAATTAGCAACGATGTGAAGAGCTGGTTTGTTGTCACAATGAAATACAACCGATCTTGGATGTACTAGACCTAAGTCTCAATAAATATCGCCGCCATGATAATTCACTACAAGTTCTAACCATGGCTCGATATTTGGCCTCCGCTGGTGACAAAGACACGGTCTTTTGTCTCTAACCTCCAAGAGATCAACGAAGAGTCAAAAAAAATACAATACCCTATAGTTAATCTTTGTGTTGTAGGACATCTTGCCCAATCCGAATCACAATATGCATTTAAGACCAATTCATTCTGAGAAGGAAAGAACAAACCTTGCCCAGTTGTACTTTTTATATATTTCAAAATCCAAAGGGTTGCTTCCATGTGTGGTACACAAGGCTCATGCATAAACCTACTCAACACATGTACTGAATAGGTTATATTCGGCCAAGTGATTGTTAGATATATCAAAAGCCCTACCAATCTTCTATATTTCGCTTGATCTTTAAGGATTTCACCATGTCAGGTAGCTGAAGATTTGTTCCATGGGAAATTCCATGGGGCAAGCTCCCAAGATACCTCCATCGGTCAATACTTCTAATAGTTTGAAAACTGTTTCTTCAAACGAAAACAGTGAAAATGCATTCATTGCTAGTATGAGAAAAAGCTGAATTGCAGAATTTGCAATTACGCAAAAATTATCTTCAACTAAGTATTATAATCAAACACATAACTCATGTTAACGCATTTTGACAAGACATGTCAATGAACCAAACATTTATTGTGAGTTAGAGTCCTTTTAAACTGCACAAAAGAGAAATTGACTTATCCCGTGGACGTAGCAAAGCTAACCAAAACCATTGTGAGTTAGAGCCTTTTAACTGGAAGATTCATATCAATCAAACATCCAACATCAGAAATACATCCAATACAAGTACAGAATAACCATTCCAGATTTAAAGATACAGTAAAGCAACACCAAAAAGAGAGATAAAGAAACGGATACAAGTGCAGTATAACGATTCCAACATGAAAAAGAAACTGATACAATAAAATAAAGCAACATCAAACATCCAACATCAGCACTATATGCCATACAAATACAGTATAACCATATTGACACCAAAAAGAAACTGATACAGTAAAATAACGCGACATCCAACATCAGCTCTATATCCGATACAAGTAGCATCTTCAATCTCTCCATTTACAAGTTCAACAAAATTCTTGACGACTCCATTTAACTTGAAATGATACCAAATTCTATTATTCAAATTTATCACGTAGGAATTATTCACATCAAACTTATTACCCACAACCAAATGTTTTCACATATGAGAGAGACCAACAACGCAACAACGTTGAGAGGGGGAGCGAAAGAGAGGAGGACATGTTGGTTTCGAAGAATGGGTCTCAGACAGGCTTTGGGAGTGGGGCTGGAGTGCAGGTTTTTAGGGTGTAGAGAGAGTGGGAGAGACGATATACAAATGGAGATGGAGAAAGAAAAGCAGAGTATGGGGTGTTTGGTTTTTTGCTATGAGTTTCTGAGAGAGCAGATAAACGTGAAAAGTGAGGGCCAACAACAAAGCCTCTGATGAAGTCTGAGATATTCATTCCAGTTGAAAGGTTCATTTCTGCGTTTCTAACTATTTAAAATGTTTCACTTTTCCTCTGAAAACAACATAAATAGGGGAAAAGTTGATTCCTAAGTCGAAGAATAAAAGTTGAGATCATTTTCAGAATACATTTCCGATTTTTAACAAACTTAATGCACCAAACACTATTTGACCCTTTATGAAAAAGGCAAGACACTGAGAAAACATTAACAAACAGACATAATTCAGCTGTAAATTTACAACTATTGGACAAGAGAAAAGGCATAAGAAGAAAGGTTGAAAAAGCTTAAATCAAGAAACCAATTGAAAAGTGTTGGAAATACTGCACAAATGAAGAACAAAGAACGAAATTACCAAACAGATTTGAATGGCCAACAGAAGCACGAGATTGCCTTGGGTTGAGTCGCGGACAATGTCGCTTTCTTTAAGACGTTTCGCGGCTCTGCCCAAGGTGTGCAAGCAATCACAATCGCCACGCCGTCCCCAGGATAAAACAACCCAGTATCTCCACCACTCTAGACCTTTCTTGCACTGAGAAAGATCACAAGCTTTCACTCACTATCGTACTCAATGTTTTTCTGGAATAATGCTTCTCGTTTATGTTATTTCTTCCCAGGACTGGAACCCTAGTTATATACTACTTGGAAATGTTAACGTTGGAGTGATTGAGAAGTTGATGCCCCTCAAACCCGGCCACAAAATCAGGGAGCATTATCACGTTTTTAAAGCAATCTTTCTGTTGTGAAGGAGTTCCCCCGAAACTAGGAAACCAACGAAACCCTAATTGACTAGTTCTACGTTCTAAGTTTTTTAAATAAACATGCAAACCCTAACAATCCCCCACTTGGTTATTTAAATTCCAACATTGAGTAAGTGGAAACTAGAGTTGTGCATCAGTGATGGTGTTTCATCAACTTGAACCAAAACATAGCGCCAGTGCTTCAGATTAACATGAGTAACCCACAGTCTTGAACTCAATCTCTGACAGCAAAGCGCACACAACTCCTCTTGAGTGAAGCTCAAGGCTAGCACAATTCGGCCATGTGCATACATCCCAGTTTAGCGATAGTGCTAGAAGTTAGCCCTAGAAACTTCATAGTAAGCGGCCTCACCTTCACTATCACAAAGGTGAAACTATTAAGGATACTCTTATAGCTTGATATCCCACTCATTTAGAGTATAGCTTTTCATTAAGAGTTTCATAACTCAACCTTTTCTTACGCTACAAGATTTCATGCCTTCTGCAACCAGTTCCTATAACTTTAGACCATGCGTAGGGCACAATTCATTATCACTTCGTGACTTGTTGTTACCTATTGAACCATCTTCTTGGGATCTCCAGTCAAATGGTTAGGTTACCATCACAAGTGACTCATCATATCAAGGGCTTTAACCCTATTCCAGTGGAGGTTTTCCACACTTTTTCTCTTGCTAATCCTTTCGTCAAAGGGTCTGCAAGATTATCTTCAGATCTAATATGATCTATTCTGACAGTTCCTGTGGAAAGAAACCCCACAACCGTGCTGTGTTTCCGACGAATCTGTCGTCTCTTTCCATTATAGTATCAATTTGTTACTTTTGCGATGGCTGCTGTGCTATCACAGTGAATAAGCACATCAGGAATTGGTTTCTCCCACCATGGAATGTCAGATAGAAGGTCTCTCAACCATCCTGCTTCTTCACTAGCTGTTGCTAGGGCAATCATCTCAGACTCCATAGTTGATTGAGCAAGTATAGTCTGTTTTTTAGATTTCCATGAGACTGCAACTCATGCTATATTATAAATATAACCACTTGTAGCTTTGGAATCTTCTGAGAGTGTATTCCAATCAGCATCGCTATATCCTTCAAGAACAGCGGGACACTTCCCATAACATAGACCGAAATTAATGGTCCTCTTAAGGTATCTCGTTACCCTTTCAATTGCATACCAGTGTTCCATACTCGGACTACTGGTGTACCTACACAGAACCCCGATTGCATAGGCTATATCTGGCCTAGTACAATCGGTAGCGTATCGAAGGCTACCAATGATGCTTGCATACTCCACCTGTCTAACACTTTCACCACTGTTTTTGAACAACTTAACACTTGGATCATAAGGGGTGCAAGCAGGTTTACAATCAAAATATTTGTACCTCTTCAGAACTTGTTCTAGGTAATGTGACTGACTTAGAGAAAAGCCATATTTATTTTTAGTAACTTTTATTCCAAGGATAAAGTTTGCTTCTCCTAGGTCCTTCATGTCAAAGTTATTACACAGCAAGGTTTTAACTTCGTTTATTAGGTGAATATTCGAACCAAAAATGAGCATATCATCAACATATAAGCATATTACAATACACAGACTGTTCTTAGTTTTAATATACATGCATTTATCACTTTCATTTACTTTGAAGCCATTATCAAGAAGTAAACAATCAAATTTAGCATGCCATTGTTTAGGTGCTTGTTTTAAGCCATAAAGAGACTTAGTTAATTTACAAACTTTATGTTCTTGTCTAGATACTACAAACCCATCAGGTTGATCCATGTAAATTTCTTCCTCTAATTCTCCATTTAAAAAGGCAGTTTTAACGTCCATTTGATGCACAACAAGATTGTAAAGAGAAGCTAATGCAAACATTACCCTAATGGAAGTAATTCTAGAAACAGGAGAGTAAGTATCAAAGAAGTCGACATTTTCTCTTTGTCTAAAACCTTTGGCTACTAACCTGGCTTTGAATTTGTCTACTGAGCCATCCGGTTTGAGCTTCTTCCTTAACACCCATTTACAGCCAATGGTTTTGCATCCTGGAGGTAGCTCTACCAAGTGCTAGGTTCTATTTGACTCAAGTGAATCCATTTCATCATTTATTGCTTCTTGCCATGAATCTGCGTCCACAGAAGTCAATGCTTCTTGAACCGTTGAGGGAACTTCTTCCAGTGCATATGTTTGGAAGTCTCCTCCGAAGTCCTTGGTGACTTTGGTTCTTTTACTCTTTCTTGGTTCGAAACTAGTTTCGACCGAATCATTTTGAACATTGCTGTTCATTTCATCATTCTCTCGATTAGTTGAGGTTGAACCCCCACTATTCCTTGACATGAAGGGAAATTTGTTCTCAAAGAAATCAGCATTATTAGACTCAATAATGACATGGTTCCTTAAATCATAAAACCTATATGCTTTGCTATGTAGTGCATAACCAATGAAGACACATTCAAGATCCCTACTTTCTAGTTTTGATCTTTTTGGATCTGGTTTTCTTACATAAGCTAAGCAGCCCCAGGTTCTTAAGTAAGAAACATTAGGTTTTTTATTTTTCCAGATTTCATACGGTGCTGATTTAGAATTTGAAGAAGGGATTATGTTAAGAACATAACAAACAGTTAAAATAATTTCTCCCCACCAGTAAGAAGCACAACCAGAATTAAGTCGCACAGCTACTGTTAATTCACAAAGTGTCCTATTTTTTCTTTCTGCTTTGCCATTCATTTCTGGTGAGTAGGGTGCAGTGGTTTCATGGATTATACCTACAGTTTTACAGAACCCATTAAAGGCAGCAGACTCATATTCAAGACCTCTATCACTGCGGAGCCTTTTAACTTTTCGATTGAATTGATTTTCTACTTCAATTAAGAAGGCCTTAAACATGTCAAGTGCTTCACTTTTGTTTTTCATTAGATAAACAAAGCAGTAGTTTGAGCAGTCATCTATAAATGTGATGAAGTAGCGTTTTCCATTTCTTGTGACCACACCATCGAACTCACAAATATCAGAGTGAATTAGGTCAAGTAATTCAGTTTTTCTAAGTGTAGACTTGTGTGGTTTTCTAGTGATTTTTGCCTGACTACAATATTCACATTTGTCAAATTCTTTTAACGAGATTTCAGGAATTAGTCTTAAGCTATTCATTTGATTTACTAGTTTTTTATTCACATGACATAACCTAGCAGGCTATATATTGAATGAAGATAGTAAGTAAGCAGAAATAGAAGTTTTATTCATAACATCAACATTAAGTTTAAACATTCCATCAGTGGCATACCCTTTTCCCACAAAGACACCATTCTTTGTAATGGTATACAGGTCAGCTCCAATGGTTTATGTGAAACCAGCTTTATTAATGAGATAACCTGAAACCAGGTTCTTTCTGATCTCTGGGACATGCAGCACCTCCTTCAGGATAACAGTCTTCCCTGAGGTGAACTTAAGCTCTACTTCTCCAGCTCCAGCAACTTGTGTTGAGTGAGAGTCACCCAATAGAACCCTTCTGTTCTCCGAGTCATTGTAGGACTTAAAGAGTCCACGATCATAGCAGACATGGCGTGATGCCCCAGTGTCCACCCATCACCCCTCGGATCCATCAACTAAGTTGATCTCAGACACCATTGCAACAAGTTGATCCTCAGTAAGATTAGCTTGAGGAGCATTTCTCCGCTTGTTGCGACAGTTACGAGCCAGGTGTCCAGGCTTATCACAGTTGTAGCACAGAAATGGCACAACTGTGTCATCTCTTGAGGGGGTTATCTTCCTGTTATTAGTGCGATAGATATTTTGTACCTTCACAGAGTTCTTGTTGCTGGAGTGAGACTTGGTGACTGTCTTCAGGTTCTTGCCATTGGGTTTGAGAACAACAGCAGCATAATTCTTGGAGTAAGGCTTCTTGTTGGTATTTGATATGACGAGGACCTTTTCTCGCATGTCTTGCTTCCTTGCTTCTTCCTCGATTCGAAGACGAGTGATCAGGCTTTCAAGAGAAAATTCTTTCGTCTTGTGTCGCAGGTCCTTCTTGAATTCCTTCCAACTTGGTGGCAGCTTGTCAATGATGACCGCAACTTGGAACTGTTCATCCAGGCTCATACCTTCAGACATTATCTCATGAGCGATCTTCTGTATCTCGTGAGATTGAGCCTCTACCGACTTGTCATCTGTCATTTGGAACTTAAGGTAGCGACAGACTGCAAATTTCTTTGCTCCTGCTTCCTCAGTGTCATACTTCTTTTGGAGTGCATCCCAGAGTTCCTTAGCAGTTTTACAGGAAGAGTAATAGTCATAGAGATCATCACATAAACCATTTAAAACATAGTTTTTGCAGAGAAAGTCATTTTCATTCCAAGTTTGAAACAGTTTGAATTGTTCAGCAGTTGGATTATCAGGTAGGGGTGGCAACTCAAAAGTGCAGTTTGAGGCAATTTTCTTTGTAGTTAAGAAGAACAACATCTTTTGTTTCCAGCGTTTAAAATGAAGGCCTTCGAACTTAACAGGTTTGTTTAGATCAGTGACGAAGGGAGTGATTTTAGTGTCCATGGCAGAGAGAAATCGTCTTAAAATTGTTGGAAATACTGCACAAATGAAGAACAAAGAACGAAATTACCAAACAGATTTGAATGGCCAACAGAAGCACGAGATTGCCTTGGGTTGAGTCGCGGACAATGTCACTTTCTTTAAGACGTTTCGCGGCTCTGCCCAAGGTGTGCAAGCAATCACAATCGCCACGCCGTCCCCAGGATAAAACAGCCCAGTATCTCCACCACTCTAGACCTTTCTTGCACTGAGAAAGATCACAAGCTTTCACTCACTATCGTACTCAATGTTTTTCTGGAATAATGCTTCTCGTTTCTGTTATTTCTTCCCAGGACTGGAACCCTAGTTATATACTACTTGGAAATGTTAACGTTGGAGTGATTGAGAAGTTGATGCCCCTCAAACCCGGCCACAAAATCAGGGAGCATTATCACGTTTTTAAAGCAATCTTTCTATTGTGAAGGAGTTCCCCCGAAACTAGGAAACCAACGAAACCCTAATTGACTAGTTCTACGTTCTAAGTTTTTTAAATAAACATGTTGGTTTCGAAGAATGGGTCTCAGACAGGCTTTGGGAGTGGGGCTGGAGTGCAGGTTTTTAGGGTGTAGAGAGAGTGGGAGAGACGATATACAAATGGAGATGGAGAAAGAAAAGCAGAGTATGGGGTGTTTGGTTTTTTGCTATGGGTTTCTGAGAGAGCAGATAAACGTGAAAAGTGAGGGCCAACAACAAAGCCTCTGATGAAGTCTGAGATATTCATTCCAGTTGAAAGGTTCCTTTCTGCGTTTCTAACTATTTAAAATGTTTCACTTTTCCTCTGAAAACAACATAAATAGGGGAAAAGTTGTTTCCTAAGTCGAAGAATAAAAGTTGAGATCATTTTCAGAATACATTTCCGATTTTTAACAAACTTAATGCACCAAACACTATTTGACCCTTTATGAAAAAGGCAAGACACTGAGAAAACATTAACAAACAGACATAATTCAGCTGTAAATTTACGACTATTGGACAAGAGAAAAGGCATAAGAAGAAAGGATGAAAAAGCTTAAATCAAGAAACCAATTGAAAAGCAATAGGAGCATGTCGAATATACCCCATCTAACAGTTTAACAAACAAGGTGGTGATTGAACTAGTAAAACAGCTTTCAAGGTTCAGAAGTACAGAGCAAACATACCAATCGAAACATCACATAAAACTATACAAGGCTATGTAATGTACCGTGTAATGTAGTACTTTTCATTTGCACATAGGTCTCAACAAACACACTGAACCAGGCTTTGCTTATTCAGTAACTATTGACCGAAGGAAACATAAGGGCCACAAACTGTGCTATGGTTGCAAAGAAAATAAAAACAGAAATCATCTGCTAGTAAAACTTTCATGAAACATTTATTATGATATGGAATCATTCAAGTAAGACTGTTGACCCCGATTGTAGCAAGTGTAACAGAAAGGCTAATACTATATTATATGCTTCAAGAAGAACCTGAACATGTAAGAAAATAAACGCAAGCAAACATTTCTCATTTTTTTCAAACAAGAAAAAAAAATGCTCCTAGCTACAAAACCAGAATTTGCATATCTACAGGAATAATTGGAGATAAAAACAAGCAGTCATCAGACAACTGAACTGGAATCCCTTGCCAATGATAGATACTCTTCACATAAAATTCACCACTTTGAACATAATTTTACAGTGAAACCCGAAAACCCATCAAGAACAACTAAAGTAAAAACACTTACAGCACAAAAATCAGACTTCGTCGTAGCTGAGTTGGCTTGAGCAGTGTGCTCCCCCTTTACACCCAAGTTCGAATCCTCCACTCACTATTGTTTCGATTAGATTATAATATCGCTTGAATAAAAAACAAAAGGTCACAAATTTATATTGTTTGACAACTAAATCTAATAATCTATAATGCAAAAGCATCCAATCACAGTTCCATCCAATTAAAGAAAATAACTATGAGACACGGCCACAGAGGACGTACCGTAGTCAGAACGAGGTCGTTTATGCACGCCGCCAGAGGGACCCAGTTGATGCTGCTGCCGGTTCCATAGGCCGACCCCCATTTCAGTTTTCCCGCAAATTTCTAAATTTCAGCAAAAAAAATTAAGCAATTATAACTAAAAATTTGATAAAAGCCCTAACTTGATTGAAACTTTTCGGCGATTCGAATTCGCGAGACCCTAATTTGGTCAAGCTTTTTCCCGCAACAGCTTTAGCTTCTGTGTTTTTTTTTTATTTTTATTTATTTATTTTCAGTGACCTGCTTTGTTCCTGCGAATGGTTTTTGACGTCGATTCTCGCCGACGACTCAGATCGCGTGTTTATTCTTTAGAGTAGTTTTGCTGCGGGGGGCCTCATTGGTTCCCTTCGGCAGTTCAGCAGGGATTTGGCACGTGGATCATGAGTACACTTGGACCGGCCGGATTGCTTTGCCAAGTTAAGGAGCGAGTCAAATTGCACTCATGCTCCCGTTGGTTTAATCGGACACTAAACTCCGTTATTTCAATCCGTCAAATGAGACAAAAGAGTAACCGATCCGCGGCATATTGCGGACAGCAAGGGTAATGGCGGGAACACCTGAACTAAAGTTCTACACACTCTCCCACAGATCCGCGGCATATTGCGGTACACAGAGGCAGTAACCGATCGGAGTTTATGGAGTCAAAAGAAGAATATGATGGGGGGGGGGATGGGTCAAGGAAGGAAACGGGTGTTTGGTAAAAGAGTTGAGAATGGTGAGAACAAAGGCAAAAGTAGGAAAAGAAGGGAGAGATCATGAAAATTGTAAGGCGGGGAAAATTGTAGATCTCAGGAAGAGCTAGATAAAACTGAAAACAAACTAACCACAAAAACAAACTACACAGGAAACCATCAGGAAGAGCTAGATCAATGAGAACGAAACCCCGATTTTCACAGAGTTCCACTTCATTCTATACATTGATAGACTTATCACCTAAATTAAAGAAACCATACACCACCTAATTTGTATGCACGGTGAAGTCTGAAATTCACTTGTTATTCATTTTGTACGGATCATATTGTAGCATAGTACATGAAGATAATACTGTTACTCAAAACCAAAGCAAACAACAAACCCAACGCGCAACAAAAATCACACAGAAGCTAGCTAGTTTCCGAATCAGTTAACTGCATGGCTCAATCAGGAAATGGAACTAGAAACGGCGGTAAAACTTGGCGGGTTTGGTATCTCTACCGTCCCTTCTAGCATCAGTACGATCTTCTTCATCGAAGGGCGAAATGCTAGCTCATCTTGGATGCACCAAAGTCCTACCTTAACCATCCTCCGAAGTTCATTCTTGTCAACATCTTCATCCTCCACTAGCTTATCCAGTTCGTCGGCTTCCAAACAATGGTATACCCAATTCTCAAGGGTAACTTGATCCTCAGGTATGTCCATATTCACACATCTTTTGCAGCATATGATCTCCAATAACAGAACCCCGAAGCTGTATACGTCTGCTTTCACTGTTATGGAAACTTTTCTATGCCACTCAGGTGCAACATAACCCCGTGTTCCTCTTAACCCGGTATATGTCCTGGTTTGGTCAGGCTTCAGCAGCTTGGCAAGACCAAAATCAGCAAGCTTTGCACATTTTTGGTCACTCATTAGTATATTTTCCGGCTTGATGTCACAGTGGATGATCTGTGTGTCACACTCTTCGTGTAAATAAAGTATGCCTCGAGCTACATTGAGACATATGCCAATTCTTTCCTTCCAAGTTGGTCTTCCATCCGATCGGAAAAGGAAATCTACAAGTGAGCCGTTGGTCATGTACTCGTAAACCAAAAGCCTATTTGATCCGTCGTGACAGTAGCCAAGCAATTTAACCAGATTTTTGTGATGCGTCCTTCCGATTGCGTTCAACTCATTTCGGAATTCCCAGTCTCCTTGATCCGCCACCTTCTCTAGTTTCTTGATGGCCACTACTCTCCCACCATTTGATGGTATGACCCCTTTATAAACTGTCCCAAAGGCTCCTTTGCCCACTTGATCACTAAAACCTTTGGTTGCCTTTTCAAGCTCACAATATGTATATGATCGCAGCGCGACATCTTGAACAAACCCTCCATTTTCTGAATTCGGAATCTTTTTGTCATCCGCAACACAATATCTATAAATAACAAAACCAGTAATTGCTAGAATAATAAGTGCAAAAGTTAGCATTGCAATACCGCCGATAAAGATTCCTGTTCGAAGTTGTTCTTTCCTTGCTTTGCTTACAGTTTTCGTCCCTGAACTCTCAGTGACAATTTTGATCAGTGTTGAGCCACTTCCGTCAGTTCTTCCAAATCTTAGCGGAAACCTTTGTTTTTGGCACATCTGGTCAAGATAAACTGCAGCTTCACAGTTGCAATCTCTCAAGCAGTCCTGTCTACAAGCAGTCTCAGTAATGTTGAGAACAGAATATGGGGTGTTCTCCCACACAAGGCCATCCAGATCAGCAATGGAATATGTAATTCCGTTCTCGTCCGGGCAACCAACAGTACTTTCATTCCTCCTGCAGCCTAAATCCCTTTGGCGTTGATCAATGAAAACAAAACCAGGAAGACAAACACAAGGTGGATCCTGATCAATGGCAACACAATATGCATTTAACCCACAGCGCCCCATAGGAGCGCACTTATCATAAGATGATGACCACTGAACTGACCATGAATCGTTCTGAATCAAAGTATGGGAGTATAACCGGAGTATACCATCAAAGTCAATCGTCATCCGGTACATACCTGTGTCAAACAGCTGGTTCTGATTCGTATTGTTCCATATTTTGTAATTGGTGGAGTTGAGGAGATATAGCTGCCCATTGTGATCAAGGTTGAGAGACACATTGTCTCCAGCCCCGAATGTCCCAGTATTCCAGTAAGCATGATAAGGTTGTAATACAATCGGACCCTCCGGGTACTGCACTAGGTTCCCATCACGCTGCATCGAAAGTCTAAACCTTCCGCTTGCGTGATTTGTTTCCGAGATGCTGGAGACAATCTTGTTTCCAGTCAGCAGTCGCTGGCCAGGTACAATGGTATCGGTTGGAGTATCAAAACTCTGCCAAATGATCTTTGAATTCGAGTTGAAGAGGACAAAGTTACCAGAATCGAGCATGGAAGCCGAGGCAGCAGGCTCATAAATGTTCGAAATGGTTGCTAATACAGTGTGGTTATATGGCGCCATGACCCTTATTCCTTCATCACTCAAAAGCAACTTTACATCATTAGAGAGTGGCAGCGGAGCATCGCGGTTTGCTGTCCATACGATTGTTTTCTGCTGGATTTTCGCATACCAGATGCCTACGGCCAAGTTGTTGTCGTCGTTGTAAAATCCAAACGCAAACTGGCCCGAATTTGACAACCAGTGTGACTTTTTATCGGCATATAGATAAGCACCGGGGCTAATGATGCCGGGTCCTTGCTGAGCAGTTGCAAAAGAAAATGCAGTAATCTGCAGAAGAAGAACAAGAAAAAAGAGCGGAATTGCAGACATTTCGTCTAAGTTTTTCGTGTGATTTCGAGGGAGTTCAGTTTTCGTAACGGCTTTAATCCTGCATTTGTATTTAAATTTGAGAAAGAAGATATTCCATTCCACCAGGAAGTCAATATTCCAAGTATCCTGGGAGTGTGGCAGCCATATTTTGTTGCCGTTCGCAACAAGAAACAATGTGTTTGCTGAAGGTTGACTTTCGGAATAAAAAACTGATGACTGATGGAGGAGCATCAAGGAAAAATGAAATGCCATTTTATTTTTTCAAAAGAGGAAGAAAATAGGTCAAATATGTTGAATAATGGGTGCCGTGCAGTTCATTGCTCTTGTGTTGGACAACTATGCACGTTCTGAATTGGTCATATTCTGCATGTTTTTCTACACATTCTAGATACGTAGCGAGAGAATTAAAATTTCATGCAAGAAGGGGCATAAATATAAAAGAAATGGCACAAATAATATTTACAAAGTTACTACTCAAAACATCCTAATATATAATATACACACACACAGTAATCAAAAGTCCAACATCACAAAGTATCGATAAACAAATTTGAAAGGGTTATTTTTATTGAAACAAATTCATTGCCCATGACTCTTCAAAAGAGAGGATGACTAGTCTTCTATGGCATGAATTGCATATGTGTAAATTTCTTTCTACTACAGACGTCGGGACAGTACAACTATGTCTTGTAAGTTGCTTTCTAGAAAAGAGCACCAACCTGATTAATTATTGTCCTTGTAAATGGCAATTATACAACTAATTTCTCCATTGAGTGCAAGTAACGGACGCTAACTGACTCAATTAACTAGTTATGTACTTGAAAATAATAACAAAACTTGTTCCATTTACGAAGGACTCTTGTCCTATATCCTTTTACAGGTCTAACCCCTTTATTTTCTAGTAACGGAATCCAAGATAATCTCAAGTTCTCAACTAACTAAAACACCAACTCGTGATGAAACTTTTTTTCTTTTTACTAAGTGGCATGATGAAACTTTTCGGAATTAACAGTAAAAACCAACAAATCTCTACATATATAAAGCCAGCATTGGAGTGAACAGTGTTTTTTAAGGTCACCGGCTTCACAAAAAAAATTAGTGGACGAAAATGCCCCTCAAACAAAAAAAAATTCAAAAACAACCCAAAATAATGCATCAAATGTGGCAAGGTTATTTTTGTCATATAAACAGTGATAAACTGTGTTTTTAATATTTAACTTTTTGTTGTACAATGTTTTTTTTATATGTTTTATAATTAGTATCTCACAATTGTCTATTAATAAATATGATTCAATCAGTTGTTTATTAATTATTATTTTTTAACAATCGGTATTATTTACACTAAGGGGAGGGATAGACTTAGCCTCACAATGGACTAGCAATAATGTAGTTTACTAGGTGGCATTCATTAAATATTATTTTCTCTATTTTTAAACACGTTGAAAACATCTTAAGAGCCCCATATCGCCAGTGATAAAAATAAGTCTTTCACACGTGCACAATAATGTGATTCAATTAGTTTTATTATTTTCTCTATTTTTAAACACTTAGGGGGCACGTAGTGCCAGTTACAAAAAAAGGTATTTCACAGACACATAATAATGTAATTCAATTAGTTGTCAAATGCTCGTTTTTTTTAACAAACGATGTTTTCTACACTAGGGAGGATGGGGTGGGCTTAACCTCACAATGAGCTAGCAATAATGTAATTCAATCAGTTGTTTATTAAATATTACTTTCTCTATTATTAATGTAAATTCAATAAAATATATATAGAAATTGAAAGACTGATTTTATTATATGGATTCAGCTACTTTGATTGGTTTATGATGAGTTTCTTCTAACATGGTCTAATATTATTCATCTATTTTAATAGTTGACTTTCTTTTTGTAATAAAGAAAAATTATTGAAGCAATTGACGCATATAAATCTTTATATATAGAGCTAGCAATCGAGTGAACAATGTTTTTTTGGAGTCACATGCTTCATAAAAAATATAAAAAAATAAGTGGACAAAAATGCCCCTAAAATGTGTAAGTCAAACGTACTACACCGTAATTCAAAAAATATCTTATACACGTCAGTGCTTGCATTAAGGCTAGTCAAAAGAATGTTGACATGAAATTAGAAAAAAGTTCTTTATTTATTTATTCTCTTGCGCACTTAATGCCATCTAATCAACACATTTTGCATATTCACGTCCCCACAAACTCCTCTAATCATGCAACATCCATGACACAGTTTCCGAAAAAAAATGATCAAGATAATCATCATCAACAATTTCTAACAAGGCATGATATGTTTAGTCTTGGTGTCATACCCCAACCCCAACCCCAAACCAACGCTCAAAACTTTGATCAAATCACCACACATCTGTAAAGAAGCGTATAAAGAATGTTTTGCAGAAGTAATTTTCTTCTATCATACAAGGAGACTTCATATATTGAGACTTCTAATCATGGAAGTAATCTAGTCTACATTATAGGTCTGCAAATAATGACAAATAAATTACAAAATAATTTCCTAAACTAAGCTAATATATCACGGATGGCATCTTTGACTTCTCAACCACCCCACCCCCTAAGTTGGAGAGTGGATGTTGAGAACTTCCAACTTGTTAATATCTATGAGAAAATTTCCTTCCCCAGTGCCTTCATGAGTACGTCTGCAAGTTGATGTGAAAAGGGAACTAATCTTGTGAAACTGAACTATCTAGCTCTTTATCCCTAATGAAGTGGCAGTCCATTTCTATATTTCTGGTTTGGTCATGAAAAACCGAATTAGTAGCGATGTGAAGAGTCGCTTTGTTGTCACAATGAAGTAAGGCCTTGGATGTACTAGACCTAAGTCTTTCAATAAATATCGCAGCCACGATAATTCACAACAAGTTTAGCCATGGCTCAATATTCGACCTCTGCTGATGACAAAGACATGGTCTTTTGTCTTTTTGACCTCAAAGAGATCGATGAAGAGCTCAAAAAAAATACAATACCCTGTAATTGATCTCGTGTTGTAGGACATCTTGCCTAATCCGAATCACAATATGCACTTAAGACCAATTCATTATGAGAATAGGAGCAAACCCTAGCCTCTATAGTCTCCATGTACATTGTAACCCACATTTTACATAGTGAAACCATATCGACACGAGTGTAGACGTAGCCCCAACTTGGAGTGAACCACAATATAACTTTGTATTCTTGTGCATTTGCGTGACTCACGATCGAATTTACGTTGGTCTAAGATCAACCCAATTTTATGCATAAAAAAATCTTGTCCAATTGCACTTTTTATATATTTCAGAATCCGAAGGGCTGCTTCCATGTGTGGTACGTGAGGCTCATGCATAAACCTACTTAACATATGTACTTAATAGGTTATATCAGGCTAAGTGATTGTTATATATATCAAACGCCCTACCAATCTTCTATATTTCGCTGAATCTTTAAGGATTTCACCATGTTAAATAGCTTAAGATTTTGTTCCATGGGAAATTCCAATGGGTGAGCACCCAAGAGACCTCCGTCCTTTAATATTTCTAAAGCATATTTACGTTGGGAAATAAAAATCTCATTCTCTGAACATGACACTTGAATGCCCATAAAATATTTCAATTTTCCAAGATCTCTAATTTTGAAATGATCATTGAGAAACCGTTTTAGGGCATCAATGGTGCTCGAAACATTGCCAGTGACCAAGATATCATCAACATAAATTAAGATTGTTGTAAAAGACTTGTCTCTTTTCCTGGTAAATAAAGAAGTCATCCTTTGATTATGCATAGCTAGTGGATCGAATAGCTTTGGAGAACTTTGCAAACCATTGACGAGAAGCTTATTTGAACCCATATAGAAACATGCTAAGGCGACAAACCTAATTTTCCCCTGTCACCTAAGAGTCGAATGAGGAGACATATAAATTTCTTCATGAAGGTCACTATGGAGAAAGATGTTGTTGACGTCTAGTTGATGGAAAGACCACTACCCTTAAGAAGCAAGAGCCAATAAATATCGAACTGTGACCATTTTAGCAGTGGGAGAGAATGCACCATAAAAATCAATACCCTCAAGCTGAGTATAGCCCTTGGCAGCTGAACGTGCCTTATATCATTCAATGGAACCATTAGAATGATGCTTGATTTTGTAAACCCAACGACAACCAATGTGAGATTCAACCTAACTCTGATGCCATGTAAAGAAGTGTATCCCCAAAGAAAGGAAAACTAATGAAAAATGTTTGAAAAGTTTTAGTTTTAATCAAAAACCATGTTATGATTAGTACAAGGTCCATATTAAAGTAGTCCAACTAAAAATGGCCCAACTATAATAAATTATGATTTGTGGATTTTACCCTTAACTTTTTTAGGTTGAGTTCCAAATTTTCGTCGTTAATGGAGTTCATCGTTGTTTTGCAGACCTTCTTCTTTTTCTTTGAAACAAAATAATAGATCCTCATGCTATTTAATTTATATTTTGTATTATTTCATTGAAATGTGATCGTCGTTATTATTCATAGTGTATTCGAGGTACTGTTTTTCAATTTTTCTTTGTCAGTAAAGTTCATCGTTTGTTTCTCCAAAAAATAAATTTGAGATCTGTATGTTATTCAATAATAATGACAGGTCACTGTTTCTTAACTGTAAAAATAAACTGTTTCTAGATTTTAAGTAACACTGTTTTTGGAAACTAAGTCACTGTTTCTGGATTCAAATGAAATAGACATACTGTTTCTTAAATGAAAGCTTAAAAATAAATAGTGAAATTCAATGTAACTAGATTCAAAGCAAAATAAGCACTCTGTTTCTTAAATATAATCAAATGATGCATGAAAGAAAAGAAACAATCAAAGGTTAAAACATAGACTGTTTCTGGAATCTAAGTCACTGTTTGTAGAATCTAAGTCACTGTTTCTGAAATTTAAGTCACTGTTTTTGGAATTTAAGTCATTGTTTCTGGATTTTGGTTCTTTTCTTTTCAAATACTGTGTTTGTTTGTGCACAAACAAAACAAACACTGTATCTGATTTTTTTTTTCTTTCATAAATAGTGTTATGTTTTAGGTTCTCTAGAAACAGTTTTATGTTTTGATTTTTTTTTTCCAGTATCTGCCATTAAACTTTTTTGAACTTGTTTCGGCGGCTTTGTTCCAATGAGTGCTTCTTTTTTCAACTTTAAATTGAACTTTGATTTGGTTGTTTTTGAAATGGAAGAATTTGATTTGATAGGAAGACATGGAGTTATTATGGCGATTTCGTGCTGGCTGAGGTTGGTGAAGAGTCAAGACAATATCGAATCATTTAGGCGTATTTATTGAAGTGTAGATTTGTAGCGGGTTGGGCTTGTAAGTTTGGCCCATGGATAATAGTTTTGGATGAGTTTTTATTAAACTTGAGCCATTTTGGTTAAATAACATTTTGGGATGGTTTTTAGTTAAATATTTGTTGGCCCAAGTCCCTTTCATTAAAGCTCCCTATAAAGAATGATTTGCATAAGTAAATTTCTTCTATTGATACAAGGAGACTATATATAATGAGACTTCTAATCAAGGAAGTAATCTAGCGTACATTATAGGTCTACAAATAATCACATATCAATTACAAATAATTACAAAATAATTTTCTAAACTAAGCCAAGATATCAAGGATGATATCGACTTCTCAATAACATCCTCCTCACTAAATGCCCCAGCCCTTCCCTCTCACTCTGCATCACCAACAACACCTTGGGCACCCCATTCCGTCCCGGCACACTCTCCTTCGCCCTCTTGTTCCCTAACATGCATTAACGAATAATGAATGTCTAAAGAAAGATAAAAGGATTCATAATTCTCTAGTTGAGGCACTTGTAGTGAGAGGTCAGTCTGATGACAAAAAATTTGTTAGACTGGGTAAGTCTCGATCCATATCGAGAGGAAAATTTCCTACTTAAGGATGAATGTGCATTTTGTCACCAAAAAGGTCATTGGAAGAAAGGTTATCCTAAGCAAAAAGGTCATTGGAGTAGCCAAACCTTATAGGTGCGTTTGTTGCACCGGATTGTTTCGGACTGGACTAACTTTAGGGACTAAGCTGTACTGGCTTAAACTAGACTAAGCTGAACTAGCTTAATGAAGTGTTTGGTGCAGTGTAGAACTAACAAGTAGGATAATTAACAAACTCTAAAATTATATTATTTAATTCATAATTATTAATATTTTATTTTTATCCTATCTTTTTATCCCTCTAATCCTTCATTACCGTCCCATTCTCTCCCTCTTTTTCTCCATCTTTTTCTCCCTTGTCCGTTCCAACCTTTTCTTCAATTTGGTATTTTATATGAAAATAGGTTGTGAAAAGCATCTAGTCCAACGACTTTCGAATGTGAGTGGTCGAGGAGCAAGGCGAGGAGGAGAAAATGAACAGTCTTAGGGCTGGTTTGGTATTGCTGTGCTTTGAAAAAAAGCTGCTGTGAGAATAAGCGGCTGTGCTGTGATAATAAGCGGCTGTGAAATAAATCAGCTGAGTGTTTGGTAAACATTTTTGTAAAAGTTCTTTTGGAAAAAAAAGCAGTCTGATAGTGGGTCTTTTCATTAAAGGAGCACTGTAGCTCCGTGTGCTTTGAAAAAAAGCCAGTTTTCCAAAGCTACAAATAGCTGCTTCAGCTTTTTCCTTTGATTTCAGCTTATTCTCACAGCAGCTTCCAAAATAAGCCTTTTTTTTTTAGTTTACCAAACACCTAAAACTCTTACAGCTTTTTTTCATGGGTGCTTTTTTTTAAAGCACCTCACTCCCAAACTAGGGCTTAGCTAGTCCCATGGTTTTTGAAGGGTTTCACTAAGACCACCTAGTCCCTCATTAAACCTAGTCCATGTCAAGAACAAACATGAGACTGGACTAAAACAAACATGAGACTAGATTAACCCTTAGTCCAGTCCAGTACCCTTTAGTGAAGGCAAACAAACGTTCCCTATAAGTCATTGTAAGGTTTTTTCTTTCACCAATGATGGACTATTTTATCTTCACATCCTCACACACCCATTCACGTGTGACGAATTTTCAAGCCAAACGTAAACAACACCAATTAGACCCAGCATTTTGAACCCAACCGTTAAAATTAACAATGCTTAACGGGTCGGATCATAAACAGGGGAACTCGTTAACCACCGGTTTAATAACGGATCATTTTGAGTCTATCAACGAAACCGTTAACACCAGTTACCAACCCGTTTACACCAAAGCTGGAATAACAAAACCAAGCTTGAATTTGGAATAAACAAAACCAATGCTTGAAAGTTGCAGTTTTGACATCACTGTCTGCAACTCTCTCTATATATATGCGGCGGAGATGGTGGCGACGGGCGCGAAGAAGGTACCAGCGGGCGTAGAGGTGGAGGCAGACCATGAGGATGATGACGAAGAAGAGGATGGTGATGGCGTTGAGCATGATCTTGCCGCTGATGGCGTATCCCTTGTAGGTCTGTGGCGGGGCGGGGTCGAACGGGGCTCCGGGCGGCGGCCCATGGTTGGACGGCAGGGAAGGTGTTTGATGTTTTGTCTGAGAGAAAAAATGGAAAGGAAGAAAGAACTTGAAGTGGGATGTTTTGGATATGGCGAATATTAATAAAGAGGAGGGTGGAAAAGTCACGAGTGGGAGAAAGTAAGGAAAGTTCTTGATACCTTGAGTTCAATGTTTACTGCTGCTTTCTTTTTTCCTACTCATTGCTAATTAGAAACAGAGAAAGAGAAACCCCGCGGCTTCTACTCGATGATTCCGAGCTTCTCTCTCTTGCCGATCGCGCCAGACCCTCGAGCAGGTTTTTGAGGACAGTGTTGCGATCTCTCGTCAGCTTAAGGTTGATGATCGAAGCTCATCTTCGTCCATGTCGGTACAAATGGCGTGGATTATGAAGCTTCTGGAGAGCAATTAGGAAGCAAGTTGAAGATTTACGGGGACTGTGCTGTGTGTTGGACAATTTTGATTAAAATGAAAAATAAAAAATAAAAACAAAAAAATGTTAATGGGTGTTCACAGGTGAAACAGGTGACAAATTAACTTAACGAGTTAGATTTTGGTGACATTATTAGTTTAACGTGTTGGATTCGGGTGAGCCGTTAACTTAACGGATCGGGTTAAAACCGACCCAAACTCGATAAATCTGACTCATTTACAGGTCTAATGTGGAGCACGTGTGGCTGTTGAGCTTCACACGTGGGCCAACCACCTCTGATACCATGCAAAAAGTTGAGGTTCCACCATAAAACCAATTGGCAATATAGGGAGTAGCCTTACATCTTATAAGTCCTTGCAAGGTTTTTCCCTTCACTAATGTGGGACTCTTTTACCTTCACATCCTTACACCCTTCTTCTCCCGAAGCAGAAGGACCCCACAATTGGGAGGTCATTGCCTACTCGGTTTACTTCCACAGGTGGTCATGTATGGTTAACCCACATTAGGGGACCACACTATTAGATGTTGCCTATGACCCTGCCTGATTAATCCGCATTTGGGGACCATACACATTCAAAAGGTGACTCTGCCTGGATAATCCCCATTAGGGGGAGTCACTGCCTACTTGGTCACATTACTTCCATAGGTGGTTTCACCTGGTTAATCTACATCGGGGGACCACGCTATCAGATTGATGCCTATGGTTTTGACTGGTTAATCCGCATTGGGGAACAATACACACTCTAGACTTGGATTCCGTTGAGTGTCAACAGATACCTTGCTTTGTCCCGAATTTGTTGAGTGAGCCGATACCTCTAGCCCTAGCTTTCAGTGTATATATGAACTCAAGATTTGAGAACTTTTGTGGTTTGATTTAGAAATGCCGATGGATGTTTAGGTGACTCATTCGGAATTTTTAGCGAGTTTATTTATAATTTATAAAGTATGGTTTATGAATTATTTTTATTAGTGAAGTGTGATCAGATTGGTTGATTAATATGGTTAAAAGTTATTATTGTGCACCTTGATTCATTGAAATGTTACTTATGGATTGTCGTTTTGATTGAGGAATAATGAAATATCATATGGGTGCATCATGCATGTGGGGTGATGTTGGAAATCTATGTTTCTTGTCAGTTAATGCCATAAGAAATGTTGGATTTTATCATTTGTGAACAACTGAATGGCTTAATCTCTTTTAGGTACGTAGGCAGTCTAACACAAAAATTAGATTCAGCCATGAAATAAAAGAAAAAGTTACTACGATATTGGACTGCTGTAGATTGTTGATTAAGGGCTCTAATTGAACAGTAATTACTGAGTGGCTTTTACTTTACAACAGCACTTTGTTGGTGGTGGTTTTCTAGCAGCCCATTTATTCGGCTTCCTTTGCACACTTCCCTTAACCAATTGAGAGAGAGATTCATTTGTGAGTTACTCAAGAAAAGCACAATTTTTTTTGTGGGGGGGGGGGGGGTGGGTGGGGGTGGGTGGGTGGGGGGTGGTGGAAAGACAGAAATAGTGTGATCTGCTGAGGGATGGATCTCCAGTAGTATTTGTAGAGAGAAAAGCTTCAACTTTTCTTTCTGTTCTGTGAGTGTGTGAGCTTGGGTGTATTTGGGGTCTGGGTTCTCGAAGTGTTCTCTTTGAATACTTCGTCGTCTCCAAACTAGATGTAGGCTCGTTAACGCCGAACCAATATAAATCTTCTTGTTCTTGCTGTTTGGCTTGTTCTCTTTATCACTTGCCTAATTGTTATTTTTTTCCATACGCAATCTTGCACACTTTTGGTTGACGCTTCCGCACAACAAAAGAAACTGTAGTAATCTGCAGAAGAAGAAATATCAGAATAGCAGACATTCGCCTAAGTTGTTCGCGTGATTGCGAGGGGCTTAATTTTTCGAAACGGCATCAACCCTGCTTATGTATTTCAAGTTGAGAAAGAAAATACTCCGTTCCACTAGGAAGTCAATATTCCAAGTCTCTGGAAACAGTGGCAGCTACAAAAAAAATTTCCTGTTTGTTTTGTAATAAGAAATAATGTCTTTGGTGATGGCTGATTTTTTGAATCATAATCTGTTGACTGATGGAGCATCGAGGAGAAAGAAATGACGTTTTAATTTTTCAAGAGAGGAAGAAAAATAATGGGTGCCGTGCGGTTCATTGATGTTGCGTTGAACAATTCAGGTTCTGAATTGGTCTTGCGTTGAACAATTCAGGTGCTGAATTGGTCATATTCCACATGATTCCCTACACACTTTACATAATTTGATGGGTTAATTTTTAAGGCTAATTTTAGGATTTACTAGTTTCCTTTCCTTGCCAGGGAATATGAAAAGAAGCCATGTTTGACACGCATGCATCTTTTCAAACGTTCACTGCGGCGGAACTCATCGTAGCTCGGCCCAATGACTTCTATGGCATGGAAACACTGCCACTGTAACAGTCTCGTCTCAATTATACAATATTATGAGTAAATATTTTATGCATGCATTGTATTACAAGCATATGACGTTAAGGTGACGGTACAACTATACTTTGTGAGTTGCTCTCTAGAAAAGAGCATCAACTGTTTTGATTCTTATTCTTTTAAATGACAATTATACAACAATTTGATTGAGTACAAGCAAAGAGAGCCAACAAATAACTTAACCCACATGTATAATAAATTTCTTCTACATTATCTTAGTTAACAAGTTATGTCCTTGAAATCTAGGAATGACAATGGTTCGGTTTGAGGATATAAATACTGTATCCATCCCCATAATACGAAAAATTAACTATATTCATAACCGCAAATTAATCATCAGGTATAATCCATAATCATACCCACTAGGTAATGGATTCTCTATCGGTTAACAGGTATATTTATATTCGTCAATACAAAAAATAGTTGAGACATTATAAGTTAGTAGAGAGTAATTTCGTTATTAAGCATTTGATGTACAAAATGATCCAATAAATGGATCTTGTTGAGTATAAAAATTAAAACACTGATGATGTTGCCTTGTCTTTGATATCTCCCATAAGCACCATTGAGTTCGCGTTGATTTTGATTCAAAACTTTACTTTCCTACAAAAGACAGCTTTTGTATTCTCAAGGTAATGATTCGGAGAATTATGGATATACAAATACATACATACATACACAGGCAGCTTAAGAGGAAGGATCCTCATTTTTTTCAAAAAAATGGGGACACGTTACCCACCGTTAGATTGACTTTAATGAAATTGTGTGGTTGAGATTAAAACACAAGTTACACAATCTCAACCACACAATTTCATTAAAGTTAAATCTAACGGTGGGGAGCGTGTCCTTATTTTTTGAAAAAAATGAGATTCCCTCCCCTTAAGCAATTCCCACACACACACACACACACACACACACACACACACACAATTATATTATATATAAATTATATTGTTTACTATTCGGGGTTGGATTCGGTTACTTATACAGTTTGGGGACCTATAATCATATCTAAAACCATAATCGAATAATATAAACGGTTTTTCCCCATATCCAAAATATATCCAAACTTCCATATCGGGCAGTTATCCACAGTTGTCAGGGTTTAACGGTTAGAATTGTCATCCTTATTGAAATCATAGCAAAGCTTGCCCATTATTCTTATTTGGGTAGAGTTATCCACACTTTTTTTTTTTAATTTCTTACACACATTTTTCAATTTTAGGCCGTCAAATCCAATGAATTGAAAAAAATTAACAAGAGCATGTATAAAGTAAAAATGGATATGCGAATCACACAATTCTTTTTATTTTCTAGTTATTGAATCCAAGATAACCTCACTTTTTTTTGTAACAAAAACGGGGAGATTTCTACTCTCACTACCAGCAATAGGATATACCCACCACGACCTCAAGCCGAAAAAACTTATGCGTGACACTAATGGGCAGCTATCACCGGTATAGATTTGCATATGAATTAATAAATCACGCACTAATGAAAACTGCTGGCAACGGAAATCAAACTTAGATTAGAGGTTAACTACAAGCACATTCTTACACTGAACCAACCCTCCTCGTTGGCAAATAACCTCACTTTCTCATAAAAGGAAAAGAGAAACAATTAACTAACTAAAAACCCATTTCATCATGAAACTTTTCTGAATTAACAATAAAAGAAGATTAACAAAAAGTTCTTTAATTTTTTATTCTTGATATCATTTAAGCCATCTAATCAACCTAAATCTGCAGATTCACAAGTCCCCACAAACCCCTCCAATCATACAACATCAACGACACAATCATGATCAAACACTATAAAAACTAAAAGAATTTTTCTTTTTTTTTTCCTTTTGCTTCTATAAATTTTGCATCCAAATTCACAATTTCCAGCAAAATAAATGATCAAGATAATCACCACCAACAATTTCTAACAAGGCATGATATGTATAGTCTTGGTGTCATACCTCAACCCCAACCCTAACCCGACACTCAAAACTTTGACCAAATCCCCACACATCCTCCTCACAAAATGCCCCTCCCCATACCCACTCTGCATCACCAACAGCACCTTCGCCACCCCATTCCCTCCCGCCACGCTCTCCCTCGCCCTCTTGTCCCCCAACATGCAGCACACGCTCCACAGCACCGCCACGCCGTCCTCCGTCGCCCCCCTCGACACCTTCATCAGCCTCTCCGCCACCGCCCCAGCGCATTTCTCCTCCCCGCTGATCGCCGACCGCCCCTCCGCGCAAGTGGCAATCGTGGATAATAGCTTTAAAGACTTCTCCGCGAGGGGAGTGCTGGTGTCCGGGTTTAACAGCGTTGATGTTATGACTCGGACGAGCCCGAACTGGACGAGCTCGGCTTTGATTGACCGAGTCACGGACACGGATGCTATGCACGAGAAAACGGCGCCGTGTAGGTTCTGATCGGTTTCCGAGCTCAATAGATCGTTGAGTACGGACAGTAAGCCTTCTTTCTCTGCGATTAATCGTTTCGACTCGGCATCGAGCGCAATCGAATCCAAAACCCTGACGGATTCGATCTTCGAGCTCAGGCTGCCTTTCTGCAATACCAATCGAATCGACGCGAGGGAATTGCCGTTGCTCTTCGCTATTGATCGGCTCAATTGCTCGTTGACTCCGCTCTGAGGCAAAATCGAATCCAAAACCCTAATTACCGATTCGAGGACCTCGATTTCGACGCCTTCTCTGTTCAGAACTCCGACAATGGCGGCGACGAAGCCGTCGAAACTCGCCACAAACCTCCGATTCTCGTCGCTGGCTCTCGCGAAATCGGCGGCCCTCGACAACGAGTGGACGATATTTTGTGTGAATTTCTCGCTCTGGTTATCGCTTTGGAGGAATTGGACGAGGGAGGCGAGGTGCTGGGAGGAGAGAGAGGGAGAGGAGGCCGGCGAGGAAGGGCCGTGGGACTGGGCCCAGAGGTTGATCAGACGGCGGAGAGTGAGGTTGGGGATGACGTCCTTGGATTGGAGGATCTGCATGGTGGCGGGGCAGGTGTCGTGGCCGGATTCGAGCCAGTGCTGGATGCTGGCACGGTCGTAAGTGACGCCGGTGCAGAGGCTGACGGGGGAGCGCATGACGTCCATGGAGATGGGGCAGCGGAAGAGGTTGGGGACGGTGATGTAGAGGTGGTCGCGCTCCCTCGCCATTTTTGCCGGCGATATGAGTGTTTGCTGCTCCAGAGTTTTTCAGACGCGGAGAGGTTTTGAGTCGGTTGTGTTTTGGGAGGAAGTGGAGGTTGGAAGTGTTTTTGAGGGGGAAGGTGACGTGGTCGTTTTGACTTGGTGGTTGTGGGACAGGGGTGTGTATGTAAATACGACTAAATAGTCGTTGGTCAAATGTGGTTAAGTATTGGGTTTGTTGTATCCGCGTGAAACAGCTTGCATATAGGGAAATTACAGTTATTGAAGGGCGAAATTCCACTAATGCCCATGACGATGGGATTTGTATTTGGAAAGTCATTACTGTGTACCTCTTTACATTAAAAAAAAATCAATAGATAAAAATAAATAAAAGTGTGTCAGAATTGTGCGAAAATCACTTTCTCTTATGTTTTTAAAATTCATATTTTAATTTTATTTTGTGTTTTTGTTGTAGTAGTTTTGTTAATCAATTGGGAATAACATTGAGAAGTCAAATAACTCTATATCAAGAGTTAATTGATGCTAGTGTAGTGGAGCCTACAAGCGTGTGAGACATCAAAGTGCCCAATTAGTATTTCGGTTTAGAAATATTTATCTTCACTTGTCAATGAATCGTCTTAGATTCGGCTTACATGAATGTTGATGACGTATGTTGGGAACTTTTTGATCAAGTTGGATTTGGCCCTCGATGGAAACTCTCAGCTCACTTGGTTCGTTCTTGGTACCAAGTCCTAAAATACTTCGAAAGAATTAGTGTGTCTTAGAAAGTATTCCATTTGAGTCAATGGCTCAAAGACTGAATGATTGTAATAAATTATGGCTTGCCTGAACGAAGCGTGGAGCAGAAGCTAAAACCTTATCGGTTTAGCGTGAGAGAGAACTCAGTGCATGCTTGCATGGTTTTGGGAATGGCTAACCTAGGGTTCTTAATGTTCTATGTATCTTTGTAGTGGCTAAGGAAATCTATGGGAAGTTTGAAGGAATCATTGAAAGGTTAGGAGAATTCTCCTTTCAAAAATAAAGTTGTGCACTTAGAGAAAAGCGTGCTCTGTTTGGTGCAATCTTGCCTTGATTCCATCTCTCTATGTTGTTTGTATTGTTTTCCCCCGTTGTGTCTCTCCTCCTTTTTGCTAACTTCCACCCAATTTATAGGCATATGGCTCCTTTCCAGCTTCCATTAAGGAATCCTTTAGTTTCCTCATTTCTTCATATTTTGGGTAAGTCCCCTTTCCATGAGCACAGCTATAGCTTTTCTTTTTAGTGCAACGTTGAAGAGCGTAACTAGTCTCGTGAAAATTAGGATGAACACACTGCTTAGAGCGTCCTCTTCCATGATCGATTTTCATAGAGTTCTTTTTTGGCAATCCTCCTTGTTTTCCTTCCTCGTTTTTCTATATATACAAGTAGTATAATTTAAAATTTAAACCCCTTCTTTCCTCGTTAGGTATATATATATATACGAGTAGTATAATTTAAAATTTAAGCGTTTTTATGGCATAAATCATGTTAGTCAAGGACTAAAAATAAAAAACGCGACATATGGTGTATGGTGTTGTGTCACCGTGCACGACTTTGCATGTGTAGTGTGGTGATAGGCTAGTAGGGTCCCCGGTCTCAGCGGACGTGGAAGTTGGAACACGGGATGTAAAGAAGAAGAGTGAAGACGTTGGAGCTTTGAATTTTGTCCGCCGAATATGACCGCAGGGAAATGTGGACTATGGACTGCTCTTCGGGTCTTCTCTTCTGACTTTATAGGCGATAAGACCAAAGACTATGCCTCTCTTCTGCGTGTACACTCCCTAATTTTCCAATATACATTAGCTTACTTGGGACAAATAAAACTATATAATAAAAGGTGTTGCTATCCATACATTCATTTTTCATCTCTTATACATCTTTTTTTAATTTCCGATCATACAATCGAATAAACTGAACAATATCAATGACAAAAATTAATAAAGATACGTGAGACGTAAAATAGGATGTGTGAATAGCACTATCCTAAAATCGTAGTCAATTTTCATATATATGTTGATATTTGGTAAACCTGATTATCTCTAAAATAAACTAATCTAATGATCCCTCAACGGAACGAAACTGGAATTCAGTAAGCTGTGGTATTTGACTTTATATCTTTGAAGGGCCTTTGCATGAACCGTGTGTTTATGTAACCACTCAGAAATTAAGCGTTCGTTTGATAAATGACTTGTTTTTAAATTTTGTTTCGCTTCTGTTTGAAGAGGAAAGCATATATGGATGATGGAGGGATAAGGGATGATGGAATGAAAACAAAATCTTGAAAGTGAAAACAAATTGAAATAGTTCAGGTTTTTTATTTTTAAAATTCACTTTGTATATCTGTTATTGTAAATTTCTTTTACATCTCTTTCACCATCCTTCATCCACTATTTTCATTCCTCATTTTCTTTATCTATTTTCCTCTATCACTAACAAGGAATAAATAAAAGCTGAAAATAAAAAACGAAATAGTTGAAATTAAACCATTCATTTGGACTCAATTTACAATATTTTTCATAATCTCAATTGATTATTTTTAAGATTATCATCGAAAAATCATCCCAACAAATTTATAAAAATTGCAAATCTTTTAATAATCTACCTGCGACTTGATAAATAAACAAACATATGGTTGTCGACAAACAATGAAATCTTCACAATTATAATTGAAGGCTAAACTATTTTCGATTTGATCGTATAAAATTTTACAAGAATAATCTATGAATGATAACCTAAAATATGAACAGAATACTTTGTAAAGTATGCATATATAATATGAGCGGTTAGTGTCGAGACATAAATTAGGGTTAGGGTTACATGGTATGCGTGGCAAAACTCCGGTCTTGGAGGAACTTCTCCAAATCTAAATATCGTCTTGTCCAGCATATGCGTAGAGAGAAAAATATTGAATCAATTAACAACTAGATCAATTCAATAAAAAATAATAGTTTAATAAAATAAGGATGATATGAAATTAACTAATACGCCCCTTAATTTGAAGATGGCGAAACTCCGAGATAATTATTCTCTAGAACTTCATGCGCAACTTTGAAAGCTATTCGTGCTGATAACGTTTTGTAAAACTTATACTTTATGGAGAGTAGAGAGAGGGTGTGGCAAAGAGAAGAGAGAAAGAGAGAAGGGCTTTATTTATTCTAATCATGATGAGCTTTCTTGCCTTGCGAGTAATACAAATCATTAAAGGATTTGATCTCGAAATCTTATTGGAACTCTACTGTAAGTTTAAGTTTACACAATCATATTCCTAAATAAACACACTATTTACAACACAATTATGTTTCAGGTTTTCACCTTATACATATAAAGCAACTTGGATTTCAATTTGATAACTTCCTAATGTATGCAGAATATCACATTAAATACTAATGGTACATTGTGAATGCGGTGTTACATATTAATTTTTTTTTGGCGCCATATAGATTAATTTTATAATTATTGGAACTTATAGTCGTAGGTGAAGCTGATGGAAGGAGCCTAACTACTTGATTCTTCTTATTTAGTCAACATACAGCTTTATTAGTTGGTGGGGGAGTAGACTGATGAACCTATCAATTCATCATATGAATGTCAAACTCCATGCACGTTTGCTCCTACCTCTATAAACTACCACTTATCTTCTGGGCTGTTTTAAGCTGATCTAGTGCAGACCAATCAATTAAGTATCAGATTAACTGTACTGAATGAAGAAGTTACCAATCTTTTTAGTACAATGGATTTAATTTTTGGGTACTTTGTTACGGCTTTTCTTTCCTGTAAATGATAAGGTTGAGACGCAGAGAAATTCGAACTCCTTACACTATGATTTAGTGGAGAAATCTTCTACTTGATTTGTGAGTTATAGCTACAAGCCCCCCTCATATTTCCTCAAATTGATATATATTAATAACGTGTTGTATCTGTATCACAGTTTTTTTCTTAACCCTAGACCAAAACTTAACAAAAGTGTGTGAGAAGTAAAAAAACACATGCGAATAGCACTACCGTAAAAGAAAACTATATCTTGTAACTATCAAGTATCATCTTAACAATCATGATTGATGGATCCATTTTTCGTGTGATCTTCTTTTGTGGTGGGATTCTCTGCCATAAATGGCGCAAGTGAAGCTTGAAGTATATATGCCTGACCAGAGCAGCTGGACAGCTCACTGCAAGTCTGCAATTCATAAAAGTACGCACGCACACGCACCAGTGAAGCTTGAAGTAGGAGGATGGTTTGGCAAAATCAATCTCCTCTACTCATATTCCTCCTTTTTTTCTGGCTGAGTTTCTGTTCATAATTAATTGAACTTAATTGTTCATCCACTCTTTCCAGATAGCAAATAATTTTGCTTATACCAAACTTACAAAATTAATCAAATAGGAAATTCTGTTGTTTGAAACAACTTTTTTAGTTTTTATTTTTCTAATGTAAGCGCATACACTTGATATACGAAGACAATAATACTGTTGGGTGGTGATATACCCAAAAGAGATTAGTTTTAAAAGAAAAATAATACCATACGTACCCAAAGTTAATATTTTAGTATTTCCTAAGAAATTTACAATGACATCCTCTTGATATACGAAGACCATCTGCTGCCATGCATGTTAGCCTCTCGAAGTATATGATTTATAGTATGGTTCGGAGTTTGTTGCAGTAGGTGCCAAATGTTCTTGACAATATATGAAATTTGTAAGAAACTTGAATATCTTTCTTATTCCTTCAATGTCAATTTTAGGATAACGCATTCGAACTGCCCAATGGATGAAAGCTGACACACCTCGACCGGAGTCGAGGCATTCTGGCCGTCACGTGAGGGTGACATAGCCAAGTGCGCAACAAAAGTGATAATAATACGAAAATGTGAATAAATAAAAATCAAAACTAAACTTATTTAAACTAGAGATAAGATATAAGCGTGTGTAAGTAGTCGAGTCTACGATACACACATCTTAGAGCATAGGTAATGCAAGTGTAGTCAAGCTGACTCAGTACTAATTATAGAAATAGAGAAAAAGATCCCTACATTATTTATGGAAACATTAGAACCGCCGGTCTATCCTCGTATGCCACTCAGAAGAACAGCTACTCAGGACCTGGAGGGGCGCAAAACAAAAAGGTGAGTGGGCAAAAATAAAGTTTTAGAAACACATTTATCTTTTCTAAACATAATAACCCCTCTCCGTAAAACCCGTATTGTTTTAAGAAAATAGTACTACATAAGTACGTAAATCAATGCACAAAGCCAGTGAAAACAGAAGTATGTCATGCCATAACATTTCAGCACTAATAGATGTAAGCCTAGTGTGAAATCAATATAAAATAACATGTCAGTTGGAGTCACCTAACGTGACCTGTATGACTGGACCTATAGCTTATCAATCTATGCTTGTACACAAGTCGGAGTTACCTCGTGTGACCTGTACAACAGGACTGGGTGTTGATAGGAGTATATTTATACAACTTAGTTAGCTTGTTTCCTTGCATTTAGATTGTTAGTCCTTAGTTATTTTAGTATTTTAAGCTATTTTCGTGTGTTTGTAGGTCCAAATGACAAAGTATGCAAGAAAGTGTAATTTGGAGCATTTTGGAGCATTTTTGGGCATTGGATGGTTAGCTTATGCTTGGAGCCAAGTGGATGGATGAAATTGAAGATTAAGGGATCCTCTCCTTTCCTATTTTCTGACCCAAAAACACATCAACTTATTCCACCTACAACATCCACTCACTTCACCTACAACATCCACACCCACTTCACCTACAACATCCACTTACTTCACCAAGAAATTTTGTGGTTGTGATTCATTTTCAAAATCTATAAATAGGCTTCCCCATCACAAGACCAATTCACATATACAACACATTCCATAAACAACACAATTTCTGCCGCAAGTTTCCTTCTTCCTCCATCCATTTCCATCCACCTCTTTTCCTATCCATCCCCTACCACCCTTCCATACTCTCTCAACCTATCCAATCTCTGCTACATCCCCTAGACCATCTAAACACCACACCCACCTTGGTGCCGCATGTTTGCAAGAAATGAGGAGGACTTGGAGCTGTGCTAACCATTCAAGACGTTGGATTGCTGGAGCGTTCTAGGTGTCTTCTACTTTTGTTTATCATGTTTAAATTCAATTATAGTTGTTTAATTGCAAATATGTGGAACTAAATTCGTTTTGGCTAGAGGTTGATTCAAAGCCATGAACATATTTGCAATATGAATTGATTTAGTTGTGATTTCATGAGTTGTGAATTCAATTTGCTTAACTGCTTGATTTATAACTTATTCTTGTATGTCGATTAAAGATGCATACTTAGTTTGCGTGCATGAATTTGATGCTAGAATATAAGGGAGTTTCACCTAATCGTTATGAACTTATATTCACAAGTAGTGGAGGTTGCTAGTCACAATCGCGTTAAGTGAATTCTTGGCAAGAGTATCATGTTGTTCATAGTTACGAATGCCTCGTCAATGCTTATAGTTTTCACAAAGCTTAATGATCTTTGATTGTATCTCTATTGTGCTGTTCACGTAGGGGACTTTTGAAGAATGTTTTGAATTGTTGTATGCGCTTTTCCGTCCAATTCAATAACTTAAGGAAAACTTGAAGGTTAAAAAAGTGTTGTTCACGTTCACGGTTAATCTGGGGTGTTGAGATTCATGGTTTATTAAAAGAACAACTGAAAATTGGTTTGTATGCAAGTGTGTCATGTGTGGAGAAGAACCCTCTAGCTAGTCCATCACCCATCCATTCACCTTAATTTTATGTCTTTGTTTAATTGTACAAGTTATTTACTTTGTCTTTTAATTTTCGTCAAAAACCAATCCCCCATCTTTAAGTTATATTAATTTAGCTAGAATCTGTTTAGATTTGTGTTTAGTTAGTCTTTTGAGTTTATTTTCGTCCAAATCAGTCCCTAGTGTCTAATTTGGGTCAATTTGATTGTTTTGTGTTGTTTTGACTATTCTGGTGTGTTTTAAGTTATTATATTTTAGCTTTCTGTTTTAGAGTTTTGTTTTGTGTTTTTGAGTCTTGTTTAATATTTTTAAGTCAGTTAGGTGCATTAGCAATCCCTCCTAATCCCCGGTCTAGAACGATACCCTACTTACATCTTTACTACAATTGTCAAAAAGAGGGTTTAATTTGTGTGTTGTTTACAACGCATCAGGTGTAAATGTATGCTCAAGTGCTACGATCACGTGAAGGCTGTGCGATAAATCGCAGGTCACCTACGAGTCGGAACCACCTATTATGGTTTGTACAACAGGGATGGCACCAAACTTGGATCCAAGGTGAGCGTGCGGTGCAAGAAGTGAACATCATGTGAATGACTGTGCCTTGGCTAGGGCATGAGGACTAGCAGCTGGGTGCAACAATGATGAGCTCTAAATGCATTTATGCATACCAATATGATGCAACAATTCAATCACATAATACTCCCCTGAAGCTTACCTGAGCCTCCGCAACTTCATTCAATATAATTCATAATTTATAACAATGCAATATTTAAAATGTAAGTCAACTTAAGACATGGCATGCAAAGCACGATTCAATTTTAAAACGTTTCTGGAAACCGCAAAGCATATATATATATATATATATAACAAATGCTCACTCACTGATAAGTAGAAGGATCGTAGCCCCTAGCCTCGCTTGTCGCGCTCATCCTTAGGGTACGTCTCACCTGTATGCGATACAACTATTTTTACGTTAGTTAATTAGCACATATACAAAATCTAGGAATAACTGTTCATAGCTTGCTCAAATGGAAGGTTTAAATATACGAATGTGATCTACTCGATGATACGAACCCACACAAATTTTTAGAAATATTTTTGGACACCGGATGCGCCGCCGTACGTCGACCAAGGCATAGCCACACGCGTGGCGACGCACAGGCACGTGCAAGGCACACCAGACTGAAACCCTAAAGGCCGTTAGGAATATTTTTTCAAATATACAGAATATTCCCTTAAATAGTAACGGTGTTACCTGACGCCATTAGAATATTTCGTTAAATTTAACGGAATATTCTCCTTCTTCTTCGGTCAGCATCGCCATCTGGTTCGCCGGAAACTGGAAAAATTCACTAGATTTCTAGGAAAAATTTTCAATTCTTTATATCTACCTCAATTCTTAATCAAAATCCATGAAATTTATATGGATTTAAAGGTCTTGAGGAGTAGAACATGTTCATACCTATTAGAAGTTCAAAATCCAACGGAAAATGGTCAGAAAATCCCTCAAAAATTCTGGCCAAAACTGTAACTTCGTGAACTCCCTTATTCTGGCGTCCACTTCCTTCCAAACTTAGTCTAGGGTCCTTATGTAGTTGATTGGAAGCTTCCTCAAGCCTTAAAACTTTATGAATTGTCCGCGATCACGTTGTCCAAAGTTCCATCGTGTCGGAGCTCGTGAGTCGACGGGTTAAAACTCACTAACTTGGGAAACTAAGGGTACTACTGGGTTCGTGAGCTTGAAAGGAGTGTAATGGTGGTAATTTCCAGTTCGATCCGTATTGATTTGTGATGGTTATGGGATGAAGGTGGCTCGGGTGTACGGAGGAAGAAGAAAGAGGAAGAATCGAGAAGGAGAGAGAAATAGGGCATGTGTGTGTTTTCAGATTGGGTGAGAGAGAGAGACCGAGAAAGAGAGAGAGAGCTAATTTTAATTGGCCTAAAGAAGAAGAAAAACAAATTATCTAGTTAGGCTAAAGGAAATAGGAGCCCATATAATTGGTTCATAATTTACCCGTTTATGCACCTAAATAATTGTAACTTTTTCGTTATAGTTCTAATTCGAGTTTAACTCATGTCAATGTACTCATGGGTCGAGTATGATTTAATTGCGATAGCGAGGAAAATATTTTAAAACTACATATGTACATACACGTTACTTAGCCAATGAGGGCATAATTGTCATTTTACATACTCGGGGAGAAAATTATAATTAAAATTGGGACGGGTCGTTACAAAAGCCTTTTTCAATGTTGGGGCCTCTGCTTGCAAAACAAAAGAGAAGCCTAATGGAAAAGCACTACTAGTATTTCCTTAATTTTTTTTTAATAAACAACAACATCTACATTAAGGGAACGAATGTGGGCTTAATCTCACAATGGACTAGATTTCCTTAGCTTACGATAACAAAATAAAGAAAGTGATAACAATTAAATAGCATTTATATTTAAGATCTTCTATATTATATGCTATAAATAACTTCTTAAAGGATTTAGGAGTATATAATAAGTTAGCTTTGCATTAGAATAGGTACAACGCGACATACGATTTTGGTTGTGCCATCCGAACTTCAACAAAAATAGGTATCATTGGGCAATGCCCCTTTTTTTGTTAACAAATAATATTTAAATTGTAGACTGTGTATCGAATAATAAGTTAGATAAATACATTATCAATTACCTCTCAATAATCTGTTTTATAATAGAGAAGATAGGTTTGTTTCATGACCGTTATAGTTATACGATCATTTGAAATTAAAGAAAATTAATGAAAATAACTTAGAAGTTTTAAGTTTTAACGATAATGATAAAATAAAGGGTAAAATAAATAGTATCATAATTAACTTTTTAGTGTAAAAATGTAATTTTTAATTAAAATAAACAGTACTAGAAGTTTTTTATTAAAGTTCAATTGAAATTATATAGAAGAAGAATAAAAAAAACAATAAACTCTACCATAGGTAAACGGATACTTGTGAAGAAACCTAACCATCTAATTATATCCATTCTCCACGCAAGCTTTCTATACATTATAATTTGAGGACTGTTGGGACAAGATAAAGGATTTCCCATCACTCTACTGTTTCCTCGTTGCATCAGCTTGTCCTCGTCTACATGGACATAGAGCCTTCCTTTTAATAAAACTCATAGGTTTGAGGGATCAGATTACACACGGATTCAGCTTTCCATCAGTCCATCTCTCTCCCAAGTCCCAACATCTTGTTTTTATATGATAATTTTTTTAGCGGATTTGGAACACGCTTCGACATACTAATTATTATAATAGAAATGGTTAATTTTTTTTTTAATATTCAACTACTTGTAATATAACATTTAGTATATCGAGTTCAGTTTCTAATACACTAAAAAATCTTTGTTGTTTTTTTTTTTTTTTTTTTTTTTTTTTTCAAAAGATAGAGGATAAGATTAAAGACGAATAGGAATGTTAACATCCTGAGCTAAGATATCAAACAGAAACTCAGGGCCAATACAATCCCAAACAAAAACTTGCTCAAATTTAAAAACATACTTAGCTACCGAGTGAGCTGCTTTGTTACACTCCCTAGGCACGAATTCAAAAGACACAGTCTTCAGCCTTTGTGCTAGCATCTCGATGTCGCCAAGAATACACTCGAAATTAAAATCAGGTTCCAATTCCTTCTTCAGCATTCGGATAACGGTCATAGAGTCGGTTTCAAGAATGACATTCTCAAAACCATGCTCCAGACATTTAATCAAGGACTCTCTGATTGCCCATGCTTCCGCTGCCGTGGCACTTAAACATAACCCTCTACCTGATCCTCCAGCCGCTTTAAGAATGCCCGCAAAATCCCGAGCCACCCAGCCATAGCCTGCCCGGTTCGTGTTCTTGCACCATGCAGCATCCGAGTTAACTTTGATTACCCCGAACCTTGGTTTTTCCCAAGCCGTTTGCTTCTTCTCCATAATCTGTTGGCTTTTGGGCCGCAGAGAAGCAAGTTTTGCTTCCACCAGAGAGTTGGCTTCCCTGTATTCATTTAGACTCTTCCTCCATATCTCCAAGATCGCCATAGGTTGGTGGTTAACTCCTTTGAATACAGAGTCATTCCGGTTTTTCCAAAGTCTCCACAGCCCAAAAGCGAATTCTTGAGCAATTTCCTCTGAGAATAATTTATCCTTGATCTGATTACAAAATTTTTGCCAACTGTCTAAGAAGTCAAACCCTTCCAGTTCCCAGGAATTTAAGTTCAGAGGAGAGCAGAACCAGAATGCATGACTTACCTCACACCTAAAGAATATGTGGTTTTCAGTTTCATTGAGCTTACCGCAAACCCCACAGATGTTGTCCACTCTCATGTGCCGGCGTTTGAGATTTTTCCTGACTGCCAAAGCATTATTGCAGCATCGCCAGAGGAAGAGCTTGATTTTGTTTGGTACTTTGAGACGCCAAATTTGATTCCAGACCTGGTTGTGCTTCGATTGCTTACTGGAGGTGCCATTCCCTTTTTTTCCCATCTCTCCATTAGTCATCAAGTCCGACGCCACTCCATAACCCGTTTTCACAGAGTAACAACCGTTGGCAGAGTAGTTCCATACCAATCTATCTTCTTTATTTGTTAACCCCAGTGGGATACTCAAGATCTTTCTGGCATCATCTTGTGTAAACCCAGCTGCAATAACATCTTTTTTCCACTCCATGTTTTCCTGATTAATGAGATCGCTTACCAACCCAGAAATTGAATCGTTCGTCGGGATGACTTTAAATCTGGTTGGTTGGGGGAACCAAGGATCCTCACGCACATTTATGCTTCTTCCATTGCCGACACACCATCTTAGTCCGTGCATCAACACCTTACGCGCATCATAGATACCCTTCCAGCCCCAGGAAGTGTTTTTACCTCGTGCCGCATTCATGAGTGACTTATCTGGATAGTACTTCTCTTTCATCACCCTTGCAAGTAGTAGTTCAGGGTTTTGAAGGATCCTCCATCCCACCTTAGCAAGGAAAGCTAAGTTGAAACACTGAATATCCCTAAACCCCAGCCCACCGGTCTTTTTTTGACGCTTCAACCGGTCCCAAGCCACCCAGTGTACACCTTTCCCCCTCTCGCTGCCCCGCCACCAATAATTACGAAAGGCTTTTTCAATGTCTTGACAGACTCCAATCGGTAGTTTGAAACAACTCATCGCATAATTGGGCATAGCCATGGCAACAGCTTTAACTAGGACCTCCTTGCCGGCCTGGGAAAGGTATTGTTCCGCCCAACCCGCCGTTCTGGCTTCGATATTCTCTCTAACATCAGCAAATACCGATTTTTTCGAGTGCCCGAAATCTGCCTGGAGACCCAAATATCTACCAAATCCAACCTTACTTTGGATTCCCAAGATTTTCTCGATTTTGATCCTCATTCGTTTTTTTGTCTTGGACCCGAAAAAGACAGAGCTTTTAGAGAGGTTGATTTCCTGTCCAGAACATTGAGCATAACTCTTGAGAATCTCCTTAATACCAGTAGCTTCTTTTTCAGATGCGTTACCAAAAAGAACGGAGTCGTCCGCGAAGAATAGATGTGATATAGGCATACTGTTGGTCTTGATTTTGAAACCATGAATGGCCTTCATTTCTAGCCGTCTCTTAATTAGCAGAGACAAACCATCCGAGCAAATCAGAAACAAAAAAGGGGATAGAGGATCTCCCTGTCTAATTCCTCGAGATGGTCGGATGAAGCCTTTCGGAACACCGTTTAGCAAGATGCTAAAAGAGACTGAGGATATACATTCCTTAATCCGAGCACAGAACCAAGGATCAAACCCCATCTTTAGCATCATTCCTATTAGAAAGTTCCATTCCACTCTGTCGTAAGCTTTTGACATATCCATCTTTAACGCCATCCCTGCCTCATCCTCTTTTTTTTGATGTAGAAGAGTGTGAAGAATTTCATGGACCACGAGAATATTATCCTGGATTTGTTTCCCCGCGACAAAGGCAGATTGGTATTCTCCAATCACTTTTGGGATCACCACCTTCAGTCGATTTGTAATTACTTTCGCAAGAACCTTATAGATGACGTTGCAGAGGGCGATGGGTCTGAATTGAGCCATGGTCTTTGGGCATTTCACTTTGGGAATTAACACAAGGTTAGTGTGGTTTAACTTTTGCAGCATCTTCCCAGAGTGCCAGAAGCCTCTGATAGTGTGAATAACATCCTTACCCACCGTATCCCAATGGTCATGATAGAAGCATCCTGAGAATCCATCCGGTCCCGGAGAGCGGTGTGACGGAATCTGGAAGGCAGCCTCCTGTATTTCCCCGTCAGTGATCGGGGCGGTCAATAGCCCGTTATCCAACTGGCTCACCTTAGCTTCAACACAACTTAAAATTTCCTCCATCTGACTGGGGCCACTAGATTGGAATAAGTCCGAGAAATAACTGGTTGCAATGGAGCAGATTCCATCTTCTTCCTCCTGCCATACTCCTGATGAGTCTTCAATCCCACGTATCTGGTTGAGTTTCCTTCTTTTGATAGTTTGGACATGGAAGAACTTTGTGTTTTTATCGCCTTCTTTCAACCATTGGACTCTTGATTTGGTTTTCCAGTATGCTTCTTCCTCTCTGACCGCTCGTTTCAATTCCATTTCTTTTTCTTTCATCTTGTCCGAGGCATAGTTTGTAGAGGCGAGGCCTTTCCTGATTTCTTCCTTAAGAGCCAATATCCGCTCCTTTGCATTTCTCCCTTGTCCACGGTACCAAACCTTTAGACTGTTGCGGGTTGCCTTCAATTTCTCGCAGAAACGATAGGCATGAGAGCCACTGCCCTTGTCCCGCCAACTCTCTTTAATCAGATTTTGACAAGCCGGCGTACGACTCCACCGTCCGTCGAAGGAAAATTTACGACCCTGCCAGCCCAACAACTTTTCAGTTGAGAGAAGGAGCAGTGAGTGATCCGAGCCTTCCAGAAGCACATTTTTGATAACAGTATTGGGGTATGTGTTGTGCCATCCAAGGGAGGCCAGGCCTCGGTCGAGACGTTGTTGGATGGGAGCTGAATCTCGATTATTTCTCCAGGTAAAAGGATAACCTTCATAGCCCAGATCCATGAGCTCATTGGATGCTACAAATTCTCTGAAATCTCTCATGCTGACTGTCGTCCTGCGATTGCCTCCTTCTTTCTCTTCATTACAAAGAATATCGTTAAAGTCCCCAAGTAGTAGACAAGGTTCTCTTTCTGGATCTAACCGCTTCCCAATCATCTCCCATTGTTTCTTACGCTTTTTATCGTCTGTGCTAGCATAGATGGCTAGCAATCTCCAGTAACAATTAGTCATTGCATCCCAAAGTTTTGCCTCGATCATAAATTCCTCCGTCTTAGTTAAAATAACTAGAGCCTCATCTTTCCAGAACATGCATAATCCTCCACCAATTCCTCTTGGTTCTACAGCACATACAAATTCCATACCTAGTCTTTTTTTCAGAAAATCATAGTTCCTACTTTTATTCTTGGTTTCTAGCAGGATAACTATGTCGGGGATGTATAGCCGGTTCTGTTCCAGCAAATTGTCGACTGTCAGGTCACCCCCGATACCCTGACAGTTCCAAGTAATTATCTTCATGGGGAATTGGGAGACCCCTTACAGCTGGTCTCCTCCGCCTCAGAAATTAGTCTAGCTTTTGATCTGGTACGTTTGTTTTCCTCCTCCATAGTCAAATCCGTGTGCTCTACTTCTGTCATCCTTCGCTTTCTCCCCTTCCTTACTTTAGACACTTGCTCGATGATCGGTCCCAAAGCAAATGGGTCATCATCCATAACCCTGTTTCCCACCTCATTGCTTCTCTGTCTTGAGCATTCTTCATTCTCTTCTTTATCTCTGCCTTCACAGACCTGTTCTTCCACAACTAAAGGTTCACTATTAAGGTCGAGACTCTGTCCGGATTCCGAAGACATGACCAGTTTTTTCCCAGACACATTCGGTTCTTGAAATTCATGTAGGACTATATGTTCCGCACCTGCTGCGATCACACCACCTGGTCCAATTAATCCGGATTCAAAAGCCAATTCACGGGCCTTTCTAGCTTCCTCTTCTTCTTCCCGTTGTCGGTTTATCCTCTGAGCTAAGGTTACTTTTCCTGTTCCACCTTTTGTTGAGGACCAGCGAGGTTTGCTAGGGGATATTGCAGTATCCATTTCGTCCTCCGTGATTTTCTCAGTATTCTCACTGTCTGTTAGGGTTCCACCATCTCCAGACTGTTTAACATTCCCAATTCCAGAGGCCGTGGATGATCTTTCTGATCGTTTCCCTCCCTCCTGCTCTTCACTTCTTTCTTCTTTCCATCTCTCAGGATCTTTCCTGTAGCGTCCTGCCTCCCATGAGTTACGTTGCTTAATACCTGAACTCAAGGGATTACCCCGTAAGTCGTAGGTAGCATCCAACCCATGGAATGCCAATCGCTCTTCCAGATTGTCCTGTATGTCATTCTCTTTTTTCTCAGCTTCTAAATGTTCCTTGCATATACGAGTGGCATGTCCCAGTAAACCACATATAAGACAATATTTGGGGAGGGCTTCATATTTAAAGTCTACCCATACTCTTCCTTCATCCGGGAACTGAACAAAAGTTCCTCTCATCAATGGCTCCCTGACATTGATTCTGGTTTTAATTCTCAGGAATCTACCTATGCAGTCTCTGCTTCCCGTTTTATCGACTCTTTTAACAGTACCAATCAGACCTCCGATTGATTCAGCGACGGCCTGAGTCATACTCAGTACTGGGACATTGTGGATCTGGATCCAAAACACACCAGTAGTGAGCGGTGCCCATCTGTTTAGTCCTTTTTCTGTCCGATCCGCCACCATGACCAGATCATTCTTGAAGGACCATGGGTGGTCCGCCTCCACTACCCTCTGTAGGTCCCGTTGTGCTGCAAATCGGGCCAGGAATCTCCGCTCCCCTATGTCTCTGATGGAAACTCCTTCTCGCCCTCTCCATAGCGACATGAAACAGTCAATGAAGCCTTCGCCTTTCACTTCCCTGTCGGTAAGAACCTCAGCTATCATAGTGTACTGTAGCCCCAAAAGAGCCCCTTCCACATCTTTCCTGTTGATGCTCACTCCCCCTAACTCTTTTTCAGAGAGTTTTAGTTTAGATCCAAACCTGGATCCAAGTTCCTCTAGTTCCTTCCTTCTCGTTTCCCCTTCCATTGAGGCCAGCAACGTCCCACTCCGTCTTTCCACGATCTCACGGCGCCCAGTTGGACGAATCGGGGGATTCAGCTTCCCCTTCCTGAGGCTAGCAGCCTGACACAGAGATTCGACAATAACCCACTCAAATTCAGTATTTACTTACCTCGCGAGTGAGACTTAGGGCTTTGATTGAGCCCAGGTGATAGCGATCCCCTTCCTACTCCAAGTTCCAGTCGTCTTATGCACTTCGCCTCTCCGATTTGGCCGGTTTCGAAGCCTCGTTTCGTGACCTAACTCCTCCTTACGAGGAACGGGACTCCGCGCGTAGGCCGCGTACCAGGAGATGTATGCACTTCACAAAAAAAAAAAAAAAAAAAAAAATATTGAGTTTTAACGATAAAGACAAAATATCTTTGTTGTTTGAGAACACAACATGAGACCCTGTCTGCATTTATCCAAATCCCAAAAGCGATGAAGGTGAGTCCCAATGGGTGGCCAATTGGGTTTACATCTAAGAAAAACTAATGAAAATGATTTGAAAATTTTGAGTTTTAACGATAAAGACAAAATAAAAGATAAAGTTAATAATAATATTATTAACTTTTTAATATAAAAATATAATTTTTCGTTAAAATAAACAGTACCATAAATTTTTCGATAAAATTTTCGCATCACCACTCCCCACCCTCCAAGAATGGAGGGACACAATCCAATTATATACTTTAGAATGGTCTGTGTTTCACTGTTTGTGTACATTGTTAAGTTTAGTGGTTCGCGCCTCTGACAATCGATAGAAAATAAACCCTATGGGCGTTAATGGCCAAATATCACTTATGTGACGTAAGACTGAAAAAACATATGAGAAAAGTTAACTCTTAATTTTGTGAATAGCATTTCTATGGTAAATAGTGATTTTTGATATTTTAACATCTTCCATTTTTGGTTGAAAGGACGAGACGACCAACTTACTACATTGTTGCAAAAAAAAAAAAAAAAGAAGATTATTTTGGCGTTTTAATAAGTTTAGTAGGTTAAAAACACTTTTAAATCTGAAGATTATTTTTCGAGTTTTTTGTAATTTCTTGTTTTGTTTTTCTTTTGCAAGGGTTTCCTTAGACTCTTTAAATCATTTTTAGAGCTTTAATTCCATATGTGTTATTCATTGTATTTATAAAAAAAAATTAGAATTTCTCTCAAATTCTAATGTTTTACAAACAAACCTATTGAAGAGTGGTCATTTGTAATTTCTTTCAAAGCGTGATAAAATCATTGATTTAGAGTTTGATAGAAAACTATTTTCACGTTTGGTTAAAAGAGCACATTTTCGTTGAGAATTCCTAGTTCCTCTTTTCTCCTTTATGATCACAGAATGATCAGCATTGCTTCTTTAAAAAACCTTTGTATGATCAGCATTGCTTCTTTAAAAAACCTTTGTTCTATGAACGATTGACAATAACATAACTAGAGCTTGCTGGACATCTCTCCAACTACAAAAGAATCCGTTTATTTGATTAATTAGCATAACCAGTTGATAATTGATATGTATTATCACGAAATGTGATATGTACCTAAAGTGAAAAGCCTTACTGAATTTGGAAACGCAACTTGTGACATCATTGAAAAGACTACATAGACTCTACCTTAGTGCTTGAATCAAGGACAAGTTTTTCAATTTGGGCAAGATACATACATGAGAACTGTTAGTCGGCCATTAACTGCGATAGAGACCCACACATTCACCTAACCATCCTACACCCTCCCATTTTTCACTACCAAATTTATTTCCATTAAACTTTCCCACCATCTCCCTCAATTTGGCCTCTTTGTTCCGTCATACCTTTGGTGATGACTCGGAAACACACCTCCTAAAGACCCGTTCAAGTAATCTTAAAAAAAAAAGGTTCAAACACTATTACTACACATGTTACCTTTGTTTGATTTTGCACCTTGCTTAGTCAGTAGTCACACGCACAAATTCATGTACAGAGCCAACATCTCCATCTAAAGGCACATGACTCAGTTTCTGCATTTATTTCCTCGTGTTTCCGCATTCCCTTCCTCATTATTTTGTATTTGTGCCTCTCATTTCATTTATACCCCAAAGCCATTCACCAAAATACTTATCTTCTTCCCTTCTTATTTATTTATATTTGGGGAGGGGCGAACCGAACAAAAAATCTCGGAGTGCATGCAGAAGTATGTATATATATGTTATCAAGTGATTCAGTTATATACCATTTCATATCACAATCATTCATTCATACCCCAAAAGCCATTCGTAAAACTACTCAGCTCGTTCCTTAATAATTTCTTATTTACATTTAAAGAGAGCCCAAAATCTCAGGTATATGCAAAAATAAATGCTCTCAACCGCTTCAGTTATGTAGCCAATATTATGAATATCTCTATAAAGTACAAGTAATCAGTCTTTGTAGTTTGTGCCACCATTATTACTAATCTCTCACTTCCTTGCACTTTTCAGGCTTGGCGACAACAAAACAACCCCTCCCTCACTTCCTCCGCGGCCCCATCTCTCTTTCTCGGTTTGCTCTTCCTTGTTGTATTTCTTCCTATATAGCTAGGCTTTTTCATTTCACTTGTTTGGTGAAATGGGAAAGAAACATGATCTGTTGGTTGTAGTAGCGGTATTGCTGCTCATCTTTCTGGTCGGCCACACTCATAGCTCTAGAGTACTTCATCGGAGCAGTCAAGTTTTCAAGGTAATGAAGCCTAGCAGCAGATCCGGTCATCAGAAACTGCATGACGGCAGCTTTTTTGCCTTCTTACCAAAAGCAAGGCCTATCCCATCGTCTGGTCCTTCCAGGAAGCACAATGCAATTGGTTTACAAAGCTCCTCGCAGCTCTCACCTTGAAGAAGATATAGAGATATATTTCTACAGAAAAAAAGGTAGATGTAACTGCTGCTGCTCATATATCTTCTTCAACTCAGACAACTAATATTGGTGATGGGTAATGTAGATGGGGTTGATGAATATATATTCACAGTTTTTGTTTTATTTTTGTTTATGCAGTCTAATTTTATGAGAATCAAGCATAAAATAGCTTGGCAAGTTAATGTTTATGGGAATTTTGTAAAGGGGAAAAAGAAAATCAAACATTAATTCATATTCTCTGCTATTCCTGTGGAATTAATCCTGCTTTTTTTTAATTGAATTCTGCATGTAATTTTCACATGTAATGGAAGTGAAGTTATATATGTTGTAATTATATTCAATCCAATGGGATGAAATTGTCCCTTCCATAAGTTTTTGCTGTGATCGTATAGCTAGCTAGCTAGCTAGTAACAGTAATGCAGTACTAGAGATTGAGTGAACGCAAACTCAATATTTTGACAAGAAGTGAGTGAGTGAGTGATGATGGACGTGCGTGATCCTGTTAAATATTATAGGCTGACATGTCATCATGTCATCCTCTCTCTCTCTCTCTCTCTCTCTCTCTCTCTCTCCCCCTGTGTTTTTGTGTTTTAGCTTCTGGTTGGTGCAGTGCAGCTGGGGGGAGGCGGGGGAGGCGATGAGGAAAAGAGGGGAGGAGGATGAGTTTTCAAACAAGAAGTCTCACTCGGTGATGAAAGAAACCAAGACTCACATTTGTTAGTTTATTATTTGCAACATTTTTTTTCAAACACGGGGAGAACAATCCACTTTTAATTTGACTTTTATTTTTTGTTAATTAATTTAATTTAAAGTTTTGTTATATATCTGATTTATTAAAGTAGACCAAAGTGTGTAACCGAAAAAAAGGTCACCTCTGGAACACTATGCATGAAAATAAATAGAACGGTGCTTTTTACATTTTTATTTTTCACACTTTTTTTTTAAATTTTTGATTATCGAATTAACTGTATTAAGAAGATTAATAAAAAGATATTAATAGAGATGTTTGACAGGAAAAAACAACGTACGAATAACACTACTCAATATACATTAAAGTCTAACTTGGACAGCGATTTTGGAGTGTGGGTAGGATAAGTTGACCAACTAATTCATAAAAGTTATAAGTTGGTTAAGCCATATCACATCTTGCATTAAATTCAAACTGCCACACTGGGAGAGATGTGAGACTAAGGGAAAAGGATCTCCTCCGAATTCATTATGTGGGAATCTTAAGAATTCTCATATCTTAGTCGTTTATCGTATATCCTTCTATTAATTTTCATCAAGTAATATTTATGTTTAATTTAAAATGATAAAAATCAAATGATTTCTGACCGCACGATACACAATGAACGGTTGAGATGTAAGAATTTTTAGAATTCCCACATAATAGAGCCGGAGGGAATTCTTTTCCGAGACTAAGGCCTATGAACAACAGACTGTAGCATGACTTGAGAGTGAGTTCACTTTCGTGTGGCGTTTTAGTCCTGTAATACATTATAATGTACAAATTTTCGTCACATAACAATATATTATTAAATAAAAAAATGTTACAACCGCGACGAATCAGACTTATACAATTATAAATCATGTTCATACAAGTTGCTCTCTTAAAACTGATGATTCTCAAAGTAAAGTCCCTAGGGTCAAAAGTTGTGACTGTTACATTTTACTTTGGATTGTGGTGGAGGAAGATTCAAAGTGGGTTGGTTAAAACTTAATACAAAGAGGGGTCCCTGCTGGCTTTTCACTTTTGACTGATGTTTGAATCTGCAATGCAAGTTTCCGTGTCGGTAGGTTATGAAAATGATCACGTTAGTATTTGAATATTGGAGCCAGAATGACCTACAATTGTTCAATCAACATTACAAATATGGAGAAATAATTAGCTATCTAGACTTACAACTACAATTGTTCAATCAACATTACAAATATGGAGAAATAATTAGCTATCTAGACTTAAAAATTTCGATAAAGACTTGTATGTTTTTTGGAACAATAGAAGTGCATAAAGTACATTCGATTGGATCACATTTTCAGCTCGTTTGGTGTAGATGATTGGATTAGATGGATATGCCACTATTTTTAATAGATGTTGAAAGAAGAAATGAAAATTTTGTGGTCAACATGGAGGCAGTAGATGAATTACTGAAAAATAAAACTTATTCATTACTATCCTCTTCTAAATAAGATAATTAAAAGAGAAAATTTTTCTTCACGTCTAATCATCTCAAAATGAAAAATCATTCTCGTCTATCTTTAAAATACGTGATATTCATTTCAATCCAATCTTGAGGCCTTTCTTGTCTAATTAATAAGACATCATCCGAGGGCAAGTGAATTGGACATTGGTGGAGAAAAATGAATTCATACTTACATAGTGCGTCTATATTTGAATTAACTTGGACATGACCATTCACTACATTGTAGGCATTTAAAAGAAGAAATAGATGAAAATTTTCAAATTTTGTCCAAATTAAAGATCACTCATAAAAAAAAGAGTTTTAATCACAAATAGTCTTTGACATTGATCAAACATATCATTTTGGTCATTGACATTAAAAATCAATAGAAATGGCCCCTGAGATTGTCCACCATCCATCATTTTGGTCATTCCGTTAAAAACTCCATTAAGTGTCCTAGAGCTCTTAACCAAATTCGATCCATAATATATCAAAATGAAGATAGGAAAGTGTAGAATAAGATTATACCTATTTGGAAGCCCCAGGGTTACCGGAGATGGCCGGAAAATAGCCTTAAAGTTGACTGGTCCGAGTGAAAACTTGAAAACTCGCCGGAATTTGGGTAAACTTTAAACGTTCATAACTTCTTCAATACTCAACGAAATCAAGTGATTCAAAAATAAAAATCATACTTCTCGACGAGACGAAGATAATGGCACCTTTATTGATGGCTAACTCGCCGTGTTTTGGCTGGAAAATGGCTCTAAAGTGGCTGTCTTGGTCTCGAGTTAGCCACTTTCGAGCAGTTTTTCGACCAAACCACTACGAGTTAGCCGTAAAAAAAGGTACCATTCTCTTCGTCTCGTCGAGAAGTATGATTTTTATTTTTATGATTTTTGTTTTTGAATCACTTGATTTCGTTAAGTATTGAAGAAGTTATGATCGTTTAAAATTCACCCAGTTTTCGGCGAGTTTTCACTCGGACCAGTCAACTTTAAGGCTATTTTCCAGCCATCTCCGACAACCATGGGGCTTCCAAATAGGTATAATCTTATTCTACACTTTCCAATCTTCATTTTGATATATTATGGGTCGAATTTGGTTAAGAAATGATTGAGTTATGAAGTTTTGAAAATTGCCCAAACTTCCGGCCAAGAGCTCTGGGACACTTAACAGAGTTTTTAACGGAAGGACTAAAATGATGGATGGTGGGGATCTCAGGGATTATTTATATTGATTTTCAATTTCAGAGACCAAAATAATGTGTTTGATCAATGTCAGGATCATTTATGATTAAAACCTTAAAAAAAATAGACATCACTACTAGTCCCGAGAGGCAGAGGCACCATACGCCTAGTATAGGCATAGGCATATCCTCACTATTTCATCCCTTTTAAATAATTTAATATTATTGTAGACATTCAAATTTCGGTAAAATAAATGTTGACCAATAATTAAAATTTCAACGCTCACGTGTCACATAAATTTTACACGTAGTGTATAACTCGCCGAAAAATCGAAAAGAGTCAGAAAAGCCATCAAACAGGACACGTGTCAACACCTGGCAGAAACGACTTATTTCATATGATTATTTAAATCCAAAAATCAAGTTTTGGAATTCTATAAATAGGAAGCCATTCCATTCATTTCATGGACCAATTCACATATACATTTCTCTACTCCCAAATTGGAAGAGAATTCTCTTGAAGTTCGTTCATCGTTCTTCGAGATGAAGCCCCAACGACCCTTAAAGAAACACTCATCCACCTTCGAGATCAAGCCCAACGGCCCTTGAAGAAACTTCGCCAAAACCTTTGAAGAATCAACAAGCACTTTGGTCACGTGCCGATTCTTCATCCAAGATCAAGCCCCGACGGCCCTTGGATCAACACAACTGTTCTTCAAGATCAAACCCAAAAGCCCTTGAAGATCCATTCATCGTTCATCCGTTCATCCACCTTCAAGATCAAGCCCCAAAGGCCCTTGAAGATCCGTTCATCCGCTCTTCAAGATCAAGCCCCGACGGCCCTTGAAGCAACGTTCATCCACCTTCCAAGATCAAGCCTCGACGACCCTTGGATCCACACTTCCGTTCTTCAAGAATCAAGCCCAAAAGCCCCTTAAAGTTCATCCATCGTTCATCGTTCATCGTTCGTTGTTCATCCATTTTCAAGAACAAGCCCAAAAGCCCTTGAAGATCCGTTCGTCATTTAACGTTCATCGAACTTCAGGATCAAGCCCCAATGGCCCCTTGAAGATCCGTTCATCCAACTTCAGGATCAAGCCCCAACGGCCCCTTGAAGATCCTTTCTGCCAAACTTTAAGATCAAGCCCAACGACGCTTGAAGAAACTTCCCCCTGTTCAATCAAGATCGAAGCCTCGACGGCCCTTGGATCAAGCCCACAAATCAAAGTCTTACAGATATCGAATCAGAGGAACAAATAGAGATTGTAACCCAAAAAAATTCATCAAATAACAAATATATTTTGTACACGTGTTCTTGTGTCTTCAGGAAATTTTCGTGTTTACAAATTTGGCACGCCCAGTGGGACAATCTCTACCTCTTATCTCTTTCTCCGTTCAAGAAATCCAAAGCACACTTCAAGCACAATGGCTTCAGACAAGGAACAAGTCATCGGCGCCACCCCCATTGAAGAACAGCTGATTCAGATGAAGGAGATGTTTGCAATGATGACGAAAACCCTTGAAGAAAAAGATTTGAAGATCGCTATGCTCATGAGCAAATTGGGGGCACGGCATGATGAAGGATCCGGCTTTGGCTCTAAGGAAGGTGGTGACGAAGAAGAAGAGCCTCCGGTGGAGAAGGTTGAAGAAAAGCCAGAACCAGACCAAGCAGCGGCGCTCATGGGATCTCTCTCAATCAAGCAGTTGCAAGAGATGATCGCCAACACAATCAAAGCACAGTACCAAGGGAGCTCAAATACCTCCGGGTTGTACTTCAAGCCTTACTCTAAGAAGATTGATGCCCTGAAGATGCCAAGGGGATATCAACCACCCAAATTCATGCAGTTCGATGGAATGGGGAACCCGAAACAGCACATCGCCCACTTCGTTGAAACTTGCAACAACGCGGGCACTGAAAGGGACTAGCTTGCCAAGCAGTTCGTGAGCTCACTGAAAAGTAACGCCTTCGATTGGTACACCGATCTCAAGCCCGAATCCATTGACAGCTGGGAGCAATTGGAGCGAGAATTCCTCAACCGCTTCTACAGCACCCGCCGCACAGTCAGCATGCTGGAGTTGACAAGCACAAAACAGTGGAAAGATGAGCCAGTTGTTGACTACATCAACCGATGGCACACCCTTAGCCTCTACTGCAAAGATATACTCTTATAGCGCTCTTCGATCGAGATGTGCATCCAAGGCATGCAATGGGGATTGCACTACATCTTCTAAGGGATCAAACCGCGGACCTTCGAAGAGCTAGCAACCCGCGCCCATGACATGGAGTTGAGCATCGCCAACCATGGAAAAAAAGAGCCAACCACCAACTTCAAAGAAAAAGTGTTTGCCTCGAAGGTGGACGAGACTAGGAAGAAGCCCACTAAAGAAGCTTTTACCGTCAACACTGCCCCCGTCAAAATCTCATCCAAGTACAAAACGAGGGAGATAAAGAGAGAAGAGCCTTCTCGCACCCAAGACAAGTACAAAAACACCTTGAGAGAGCTAGAGCAGAAGACATATCCTTTTCCAGACTCCGACGTGGCAGCAATGCTGGAAGACTTGTTGGAGAAGAAGGTGATCGATTTACCCGAATGCCGATGCCTGGAAGAAATAAATCGCACCGACAACACAAGGTACTGCAAGTACCACCGCTTCATCAGTCATCCAACAGAAAAATGCTTTGTGCTGAAAGATCTCATCTTGAGGCTGGCTCAGCAAGGAATCATCGAGCTGGATCTTGACGATGTGGTAAAGTCAAATTATACCACCGTCACTTCCAGAACATTTGATTCGAAGTCTTCATCGCCACCGTTGGGGGCATGCTCCGAATCAAGCAAAGCTAAAGGATGGATTCATGTTGCTCCAAAGAAATGACACGTGAAGCCTACGCCTCTACCACAAGTCCACCAATCGGAAATGGGGCAAACAGCTTTTGCCAATCTCTAAAGCAACGGGAAATTGTTGAAGATGATGGAAATTCAACACAAAGATCGCCTATCCCCATCACGATGCACGATTTCCTCCCAGAAGATTTCTTCAAACACCCGGTCAAAGCTCCTTGCTACAAAGATTGCGAGGAACGCTTCTCCAAAATGGCTTGACAAATCCGTGTGCTGCTCCTTGTTCGCATGAGCCTAAACTGCATGAACGGATGCTCCTTGTTCGCATGCGCCTAAATTGCATGAAGGAAGGCTCCTCGCCACCACGAGCCCAAACTGCATGGCACAACGCTCCTTGCCTGCACGAGTTAAAACTGCAAACGGCACCAAAAGAAAATACCAAAAAAATATGCATGTAGTTTGAACTATGTTTTGACTTGATCCCTTTCATTGATAGGGTACGTAGGCAACTTGAAACTTCAAGACTTCAGGTACAATCATATCATCAATATAAATACTTCATTTCTTAAAAAAAAAAAATGAATACATATGTTTGTGTATTTACCAAAAAAAAAAAAGAGAGAGAAAAAAAAAGAAAAAAAATTATTGCATATGTTTTATGTATTTACGTTAAAAAAAAATATATATATTGCAATTGCTTCGGCCCAGACTTTCGTGGCCCATCCTCACGCGGCTCAGGTTACACAAGGTTTCGAAACCAGATAAACAGATCTCAAAAAGTCCAAGTCAGATCCACCACAAAGGCAGTGGAAAGCACACAGAGGCTACAAAACGACGCTGTGTCCTTCCAATCTGGGTTCATCGTCTTGGTCACCTTTAATCAGTCTCTCGCATCCGGTGAGTTTAAGTCCCAATAGAAGATCAAGACACCCATCGCCGATACCACCCACGCCGTCGCCCGTATCCCGTGCGCCTTACCAGCTCCGATTAAGACCCGCCTCGGAAGATGAAGGAGGAAGACATCCCTGCAACAAGAACTGATCCTCCATCAGCTACGACGACAGCTACTACACACCCAAACAACCAATCAACTCCTCGCCGCCATGGCACACCATCTCCTCGTTTCGCTTTGTGGTTTCAGTCAAGTCCATGGCTACCCAAGGTCAAGTCATCACCTGCAAAGCGACGGTGGCCTGGGAAACCAACAAGCCGTTGGTGATTGAAGACGTGCAGGTGGATCTGCCGCAGGCTGGAGAGGTCCGGGTCAAGATTCTATACACCATTCCCAGCCACGTTATCATATTGCAGGCACGACAGACGCGTTCTATGCATGTGAACCTTACTCTAATGTTGATGCTGTGCATATGGCACGCTTCTTGGGTCTTGCTCTAGTGGGAAACAGAGATAAGCAGAAATTCATTCGTGCACTTTCTCATACTCCAACATCTCATGTGAGTCTGCTGCGTGTTCTTAGCTCACATGGCCACCATGATTGACCAGCTCCAGGTCTGCCACTCGCCTCCGTCCTCTGTGAGACTATCAGAGACTTCCAGCCCATCATGATTTCTGCTTCACCCTCCACCGCATTCCTCACCGCTCCAATTCTCATCCGTCTTCTCTGCCATCTCAGCCGACTGCAGCAAGTAAAATCGAAGGCATAGCCTGGAAAAATGGAAGGAACCAAACAGGTCGAGTTTCGACACTAGGACCCCAAGGCCTCCCTGTATTTAGCAGCCTATTCAGCTTGAGTCATGGTCTTCCTCATCGTATTTTGGCATGCTTGTCTTCTAGTCCAGCTGCCACATCAGATCTAAGCAACGAGCTATTGTCATCCCTACCATCTGAATCATTTTGTTTGTTCACGAATTTAAATCCAGTTGGACAGGATTCAGCGTTTGTTTTCACTGAGTTTTTCGTGGTTGTTGTTCTCCGTTCGGACTGCTAAGATTCTTCTAGAGATTAAATCGAGGTATACAGCAGCATGATCAACTGGTGTCAAGCTTGAGACGTGGTGGTAGCATTAGTAAACTCAGTGGTCCTCGCCCTCGATTTCCTCCTCGCATCAGTTCCCAATTTGCCACTGGAAGGAGCGATTTTGAGCAAGTCAAGAAGCCTTCAATCGACATTCTTCCCGATGAATACCTCTTTGAGATCTTCAGGCGCCTCAACGGTGGTAAAGAGAGGAGCTCGTGTGCATCCGTCTCTAAGAAGTGGCTTATGCTCTTAAGCAGTATCCGCAAGGTTAATCTATGCAAGAACCCTGTTGCAGACAATTCCGATGACACTGAAATGACCAACGGTGATATAGATCGAGAACATGAAAATGATGGTCTCCTCACAAGGTGGTCAAAATGGTGGGCTGATAAGTCGAGCTTCAACATTCCAAGCACATTAAGCTTCTTTGGTAATTCACATCTAGGTACTTCTGCAGTTGCAGGGTCTTCTTGGATTTCTAGCTATCCAAACTCCATTTGCCGTCAACCTATGCTCAGCTAAAAACCCTAGGTACATGGCTACCATCATCATAGGCAGCGCCAAAGTGGTCATCCTCGACGTCTGCTTCCTTGCTCCGTCCGTGCTCGCCACCTGCAAATCCGTCTCCACCACAGCAGCTGCGCGCCCACGACTCTCCTACAGCTCTCCGTTGTCTTCGTCCTTCCTGCAAATTCCTCTACGCATCCTCCATATTTATACAGAAAAAAATATAATAAAAAAAGGGAGATGATGGAATTTTGGTGTTGGCACCACGTGAAAAAATGGACAAAAAATGATGGAGGTGCATGATTGTAAGTGGTGCATCCAGCACTGAAAATAGAAAGAAAAAAAAATTATTAATAAAAAGGGGGGTTTTGAAATGATGCATCTGGCACCATTCCGGAAAAGAAAAAGAAGAAAAAAAAAGTAAAGGGAGTTATGATAATGTCGTGTGTGTGTATATATGTGTATATGATATGTATGTATAAATTATGTGGCAAAAAAAAAAGTGTATTGGGAGAAATAAAGTTCATTTTTATTTATTTTTTTCTGGAAAATTACATAAATTGGCACTCTACATGCCACACACCAAAAACAAAAAAAACAAAAAAAAAAGAGAAAAAAAAAAATCAAATCTATAAGAGGGACTCTTTAAGGACGGTCACGAGGAGCCTCATTACTCGGCGGAGCTGCAGGAAGACGAGGTGCTGGAGTTTGATTATCCGGAGCCTCAACACTTGGTGAAGCCCCAGACGACGACGACAAAAGATGCCTTTGGAACAAAGCCATAAACATCTGATGATCACTTTGAATCCGGCTATCGGATTCATGCAGCTAGTCCAGCTTCTTCTTCATGCTCGTCGAGTAGCTATTGGCAAGCATGTGCAACTCCATATTTTCATGCTTGAGCCCTCTAATCTCCTGCTTAAGGCTCGCCACCTCAGCCATCAAGGATTCAACCTGGCGAGTACGAACAAAAAGGCGTTGACCCATGTTCGACACAGAGCCCGCACACTGGATGCTAAAGGCCAAGGAGTCCTGGACAGCCAACTCATCGGACCGCTTAGAAAGCACCCTGTTGTCCCCTAGGGGTGAGAAGATTTCTAGCCACCACCGCAGCTGTTATGTCGTTCTTCATCACCGAATCCCCAACCGTAAGAGGACCGTTCGGGGATAAAAAGGATGGATGCCATATATTGTTCGGAGAAGACATAACAACCTCTTCCCCAGCATTCAAATCAAGGCGTCGGTCAAATGGGCAAGACATTTTCTGAAAGTTTTGAAGAAAAGGAAAGGTCGGATAAATCAAGTACAAAATGGGAACTTCTGCAAGTAGCAATTCTCAAGCGCGTTTTGGAAAGCAATCGATGCCTCTATAAAAAGAAGAAGCAACAAGGCCGCCTGCTCAGAAATCGAAGAGCCACCTGCCCAGAAATCAAAGAGGTGCTCGTTCAGAAATCGAAGGGACGCCACTTTTTAAAAAAAAAAGCCGAATTTTCTGGATCAAGTTGTCAGCACTGTTCACCCATGATCTCAACTTTGCCGAAGTCGCGGACAAAATCAGAGGGGGCTTGTCACTATCCTCCAAACCTCAAAAGCCGGGCTGCTTGTTCAAAGATCGAAGAGTTGCTTATCCGAAGATCGAAGAAGCGCCAACTTTGACAGAGTCCCTGAATCAAAGCTTACCGACACTCTCCACATGCGACCTCAACTCTGAGGAAGTCACAGGCCAAAAAAAAAAAAGGGCTCGGTACTATCCTCCAAATGTCAAAAGCTGCTCGTTCAAAGACCGAGGTTTGTCGCCACCCTTCACGTGTTGTCTCAGCTTTGCAGAAGTCACGGACGGGTCTAAAAACGCGTGAATCTTACTGTTCCAATCAAAATTACCCGCTGTCGCTGACAAGGGTAAACGAACAGTATCATTACTGGCTATTAGGAAATCCCTATATAGATCGACTCTCATCCTCTACAGTAAGACAGACCTAAAAAAAAAAATGCCAAGCTCTTCCCTATCTTCGAGAATGCATTTCCAACAAAGCCTCTCAAAATACCCAGTATTCATCATCCCCTGGAATGCCTCTACAAAACAAGCCACACCAAAGCAAGAGTATCCCATATCATCAGGGTCGAAAGTAAGAGTATCTCATATCATGCTTTCTCCCTATCCTTGTCTTTGTCCTTGTTTTCACCCGCAGGGCAAGAAGAAAGAGAACAATCAGTCAGAACCTGAGATCAAACTTCCAATCTGGAACTGACTGCCTGGAAACTTTCCCTGATTGCTTACCTAGCATTTTCATTCCACTTCTGCATAGCAAAAAACTGCAAGAGAAGATGCCACATGCGTGGGAAAAACCAAGGAAAATGCCGTTTCTGCGAGGGGAACAGGCAAAGTAAGGAAAATGATACATTGAAGCATGTAGAGACAAGCACGGCGAAACATGTGCCGAGCCGTCCGCTACTTCTTCAAAAGCAAAAGTATTTCATATCATCAAGATCTGACGTACTCTGGATTTGATGGACTTGTTATGACACTCAGATTCTTGAGTCGGCTCGTGAAGATCGCTTGCCATATAAAGCCGCTCATGGTCCGACAACCTGCAAGATCAAGCCACCAACGGCCTTTGAAGGAATCACAGGTCTGATTCAAGATCAAGTGTTCACCACCCTTGAATCAACTTCAACTCCAGATAAATGGGTAAGCTCGGACTTTTGGCAAGTCTAGCAGAAGAAAACCCTCTAGCCTAGTTCAAGAATAAACCTGTGGAAAGATACTTCTTCAAAAGCAAAAGTATCTCATATCAGCAGACTCGAAGGCAAAGATATCTCATGGCATGCTTTTCCTTTACCCTTGCTCTTGCCTACGGGACAAGGAGAAATAGGGTGATCGGTCGGCACTTGGAAAGATTGAACAGGGAAACAGACCAACACCTCTACCTCGTGCCTGCCTACCATGCAAAAGAAACAAAGTAGATAATAATGCAGCATGGGCCGTACAACTACACGTGTTAATTCATCCTCGAATAAGCCAAAGATCATTTGCCATGTGAAGCCGCTCGTGGTCCGATAAACTTCAAGATCAAGCCACCAACGGCCCTTGGAGAAATTAAAAGCCCGATTCAAGATCAAGTGTTCACCACCCTTGAACCAACCTTCAAGATCAAGCATCAACGGCCCTTGGAAAAATCAAGACCCGATTCAAGATCAAGTGTCCAATACCCTTGAATCAACCTCCAAGATCAAGTCTCAACAGCCCTTGGAGAAATCACAAATCTGATTCAAGATCAAGTGTCCATCACCTTTGAATCAAAACTAGTCCAAGATGAAGCTTGTGGAAAGTCAACAAGCACAACAAATACACGTGTCGATTCGTCCCAGCAAAGTTGAATAGATCTCGGCCCAATTCAAGATCAAGCCTCAACGACACTTGAAGGAGATCCCAGCCTAATCCAAGATCAAGCCTTGACCGCCCTTGGATCGATGTCTACATGAAGGGACTTCAAAACGCATCTTCTACACGTGACAAGCACATGTATACGACACGCTTTGAAGTGGGGGCATTTGTAGACATTGAAATTTCGGTAAAATAAATGTTGACCAATAATTAAAATTTCAACGCTCACGTGTCACATAAATTTTACACGTAGTGTATAACTCGCCGAAAAATCGAAAAGAGTCAGAAAAGCCATCAAACAGGACACATGTCAACACCTGGCAGAAACGACTTATTTCATCTGATTATTTAAATCCAAAAATCAAGTTTTGGAATTCTATAAATAGGAAGCCATTCTATTCATTTCATGGACCAATTCACAAATACATTTCTCTACTCCCAAATTGGAAGAGAATTCTCTTGAAGTTCGTTCATCGTTCTTCGAGATCAAGCCCCAACAGCCCTTGAAGAAACACTCATCACCTTCGAGATCAAGCCTAACGGCCCTTGAAGAAACTTCGCCAAAACCTTTGAAGAATCAACAAGCACTTTGGTCACGTGCCGATTCTTCATCCAAGATCAAGCCCCGACAGCCCTTGGATCAACACAACTGTTCTTCAAGATCAAACCCAAAAGCCCTTGAAGATCCATTCATCGTTCATCCGTTCATCCACCTTCAAGATCAAGCCCCAAAGGCCCTTGAAGATCCGTTCATCCGCTCTTCAAGATCAAGCCCCGACGGCCCTTGAAGCAACGTTCATCCACCTTCCAAGATCAAGCCTCGACAGCCCTTAGATCCACACTTCCGTTCTTTAAGAAATAAGCCCAAAAGCCCCTTAAAGTTCATCCATCGTTCATCGTTCATCGTTCTTCGTTCGTTGTTCATCCATTTTCAAGAACACGCCCAAAAGCCCTTGAAGATCTGTTCGTCATTTAACGTTCATCGAACTTCAGGATCAAGCCCCAACGGCCCCTTGAAGATCCGTTCCGCCAAACTTTAAGATCAAGCCCAACGGCCCTTGAAGAAACTTCCCCCTATTCAATCAAGATCGAAGCCTCGACGACCCTTGGATCAAGCCCACAAATCAAAGTCTTACAGATATCGAATCAGAGGAACAAATAGAGATTGTAACCCCAAAAAATTCATCAAATAACAAATATATTTTGTACACGTGTTCTTGTGTCTTCAGGAAATTTTCGTGTTTACAATTATATTTCCTTTTTTTTTTGGTAAATATAGTATTATATTTCATTTTAATTTATACAAAATTTTTAAATTCTATTCACCAATAATTAAAACCATGGATTTAAATATCGATATTATCGGCGAAATATCGCCGATAATATCGTTTTTTTCACCCAACGATATTTTTTTTGCTATCCAAATTATTTTCGTTAAAATATCGCGATATTATCGATAATATCGATAATATCGCGACATTTACAAAAATATCGCGATATTTCCAAAAAAATCGCGATATCGGCAAAAAATTGAATCAGAGAAGAAAGCCGGAGCTTGTACAACTCCGGCCATAGTCGTCTTCCTCCTAACTCACTTATTTTGCCAAATGAAACACAAACACTACTTAAAATTAATTTAATATCATGTGAACCATTGGTTCCCAATCATATATTAAACTAATTAAAACATAAACTACACCAACACTCAGCCAAAGGGCCAAGCAAGGCGCAAGACAGGGATGCCTTACTTAAGGCTGGAATTGGGCTTTTATACTTCAGCTAGCAACCTTCTTCTGTCCCACAGCCGATGTGGGACAATTACTAGAAGTAAATCCAGTTTTTCCGACGACCACCGCCCCTTTCGAAGCGTTTTCCGGCCAAACCACGGCGAGTTAGGCGGCGTGCAAGGTATCAATCTCTTCATCTCGTCGAGTACTACAACTTTCATGTTTAGAAAACTTAATTTGGTTGAGTAACGAAGAAGTTATGGACGTTCAAAGTTAGGGTAGAATTCCGGCCATTTGGGCAGCACCGCCCTTTCGAGGTGTTTTTCGGCCAAACCACGGTGAGTTAGGCGGCGTGCAAGGTATCAATCTCTTCATCTCGTCGAGTACTACAACTTTCATGTTTAGAAAACTTAATTTGGTTGAGTAACGAAGAAGTTATGGACGTTCAAAGTTAGGGTAGAATTCCGGCCATTTGGGCAGCACCGCCCTTTCGAGGCGTTTTCCGGCCAAACCACGGCGAGTTAGGCGGCATGCAAGGTATCAATCTCTTCATCTCGTCGAGTACTACAACTTTCATGTTTAGAAAACTTAATTTGGTTGAGTAATGAAGAAGTTATGGACGTTCAAAGTTAGAGTAGAATTCCGGCCGAACTCATAAACCGTGGTCGTTTGGCCATCTTTCAGGTCATTTTCCGGTCAACACCGGCCACCACTCGGTCCTCACTTGGTATGAACCTCTTCTCCACATTCCTAACTACATTTTAGCTTTTGAATCACTCAATTTGGTTAAGAAACGAAGAAGTTACAAAGCTTTGAAAATTGCCCAAACCTTCGGCCCCAAACCCAGTTTTCCGACGAGCACCGCCCCTTTCATGTTTGCTTTTCTGGGTTCTTTCTCTCTTTCATGTTTGGATCACTTAATTTGCTTTTCAATTATGATGAACATGACTTACTAAGTTTCACTCAAGCGCGTTAAACATTGATTAGGGTTTTGGATAAACATCCATTTCTCTCTTTGTTTTAAGTTATAATTCTAAATGTTATATAATTATAAATTATTAGATTTTTTTTTATGCAAGCATATTAGATATGTACATAAAACATTCACATATGTATGTTCTTTTATAAGAAATAACATATTATTCAATAATTATTTACTAATTCATTATATATAAATGATTGTAATTGGTTCGGCGCAATTGTTATTGGTTCGGAGCAACAGCTCACATTGCTTAATCCCTTGCTTAAATGAGTGTAAAATATTGTACTAATTCATTATATATAAATGATTATGGTGTGTTTAAACTTCTTTCATTAATTACTACATATTTTCTACACTCACAATGTTTGCCAGCTCGCTATATAATCAACTTAAATCAGTTAAATCCATCATGCAATGCATTTCCTTCCAATTTTTTGTGATAAACTAATAGATAATTGACTAAATAAACATCCTACAAAGTTTCAATAAAAATTTCCAAGTTTTTCTTACAATTTCCGTGGTTTCCATGTAATTTTTATCGATATCGATATTTTATCGATATTTCCGTCGATATTTCCGTGTTTTCGGACTACCGATATTTCCGATATTACCGATATTTAAATCCTTGATTAAAACAAGAGGTCTTTTTTCTTTTCAATCCCAACCGCATTCATCTTAAAACTAAATTTAACATCTTATTTTATAAACAAATCAATCTTTTAAAATTAAAATCTAAAGTTTAATTTAGTTTTATTAAAAAAAAAAATTCTTTCACATTGTCCAACCGAAGAATAATAAACTTGGAGTTTTTCCTCCTCTCCTTCTTGAAATTTTCATATATTTTGTGCTCCAAATTCCAACCCACAACAATATTAAGGGTTATGAATCTCTCTGTTTACTCTAAACTTTTTCCTAAATTTATAAAATTTTCATATATTTTTTTCTCTAAATACTCAATCCATTTTTCTCATTTTTTGTTTGAAAATTCCCAATCCATTCTATTTTTCATTAACTTGAAGTTGGAGGTTTTATTTCTCTTAATCATCTTTAATTTTTTTATTAAATACTCTCTATATTGACTTTATATTGGAAGGTTAATTTCAACAAGAAAAAAGCATTTAACGCCTAAAAAAAATTTAATTAGCTCACTATTCTAAGCATGTATTGTAGTATCTTGTTAATACTTACTATCTAGTTATTTTAGCTTTTAACATTTATGTGAGGTCTTTTCTCACGTAAAATTCTAACTCTGCCACTACTAGTCCTCACATAAATGATAGTATTAAAAAGGACAACTTTTATTCATGAGTAACCTTCAACTTGAACAAAATAGAAAATATTCATTTCTCCCTTTAAAATGCATTCGCACGTTTACTAATTCGTAATCAGATTGAGAGGAATTGAATTGAAGAGGAATTGGAATGGGGTGGAATCAGAATCAGATTCCTGTAAGTTGTTTACTAAACTGTATGAAATCGGAGTGCAAATAATGCATATTCTATGTTAGTTATTTACCAATTCACATGAATCGGAATCAAAACCAGTTTGATTACTAAAATACCCTTGGTCCTGATTACCAATTTGGGTAGACATACTCAATATTGTTGCACTGTTTACCAGTTTGTTTGCCAATTACCAATTCAACGGTTCAAAGGGTATTAGAATATCGACGGAATGCATAAAACCCAGAAATAAAAAATGCAAAATATTGTAATCGGGGCAAGATAAAAAACAAATCAGGGATGGCGGAGCTTACACGATTGGAGGTAAGAGTTGAAAATTCGTCTGAAGGGAAAAAAGCCATTTGCCGGAGCTGTGATTGGAGGGCCATGGAGTGAGAGTTGGCTTTTGTACGTAGCAAAGTAGCTCAGAGAAGAAGGGCGAATAGTGCCCAAAAATTGAACCATTTTCCAAAAGCCTAAGGGAATCTGTAAACAAATTGGAAAGTTTCCTTTTAACTATTACTCCTTCCTCTTCGGCTTCACTAAAAAATTCTTGTGATGGTGGGTGATGAGAATTAATCCAATGGTTTAACAGGTGTTGACGTTGATGTTTCGGCTGGAATCTGAAACCTGAAGGCGTTGGGTGCTGTGTTACAGGAGACGGAGAAGGAGATAAGGGTATATTGGGCGCTGGGTGCTGTGTTACGGGAGATGAGGGAAGGAGATAAGGGTATATTGGGTATAAAAATACTGATTCCGGGTTAAGGCTTTCCTCCGGAGTTCAAATCCACCAATTGGTTGGTAATCCAATTCCAGGCAAATCAGGGATCTGATTCCCTATTTTTGGTGGGCCCCACATACAATTTCATTCCCCCCATGTTAGTAAACACATGAATGAATGAATACAATTTCCATTCCTCCCACTCCATTCCCCTTACATAAACACGCCCTCAATGTAGTGAACAGTCCTATCCAAGTTAATCATCTCTGTCAAACGAGGCCTGAAGATTATATTCAACACAACCCTTTATTTTGACTTAACATTCAAGAAAGAGCAATCAGTTTGGATTACCGACAATAATCATAAGGTTAGTCACCAAGCATTACGCTTGTGCTAATCGGTTCGCTACCAAGTTTAGATGGCTTTCACAAGACAAAAGCTAAAGTACCAAAAGTATGGAAGAGCAAGAAGAGACTTTGATTTGCTCAGATCATCGTCTCATAAATGAAGATTTTATATACACTACAATACAACAGGTGTATAAAAGGGTAAATACCCATAAATTAAATGGAAGAGAGAAATCAATTAAAAAAAAAAGGGTGAAAGTGGGAAGGAAAGAAAGGGGAGAAACAAAATTAAAGGCAAAAGAGGTTGTTTGCATGCTTCCCTTCATACCCACCACCCTTTTGTTGCTTCCTCTCAACACCACCTACACAGTATTTCATACAAAATAAGTTAACAGAGGAGTGCCCTCCTCCTGCCCCTCCTCTACTAAGCCTGTTGAGATGAGGCAGGTGAGAGAGCTCCATCTGATCTACGTGCAGCTGAGCCAGCAACTGAAGATCTGTCTGACCCACGCACATTGTACTTCTCATACACTTTCTCACGATTCTCCGACCACCAGATCTGTGCTTGGTGCTCTCCAAATCTCCTTCGGCTACAAATGAAAATATATATTATCAGACTTTAATTACAAGATTAATCCATCTTTGATCCATAACAGCAAAGTTATGCACGAGTATGTGGCATGTTACGGCGAATATGATCAAGAGATCATTGGCCTACCAGCTGGCACATTTATTGTATTAAGAAACTAGCAAAACCAAGAGTACCTGAAGCGCACTCGTTTGAGATCTCTAGTTCCATCCCGGAGAGCCACAAGAGTTATATAAACACCAGGCTCATATTGTTCAATCCATTCTGCCTCAACTGTATTACCTTTAGCAGGCGACGAAGAATTCATGGATCTCGCACCATTCTCTCCATCTTGAAAAGGCCCGGATTCCCTGCCATCAACAGTTTCAGACACACTACTACTAACTGTCTGAAATGATCCACCACCATTGGGAAGTTTATCTGGGGAGTTTGTCATCCCATTGGAGGTCAGAGGGTCCCGACTGTGCTGCACGATTGTTACGTTTGTTCCAAGTTGACCCTTGGGTGAAAGAGTCGGCCCGTGATTTCCATTCGTTGTAGCAGAGTCGATTCCCAAGGAGGAGATCAAGTAAGAACTGCTGATGGAAGTCGATCTTGAATGCTGCTCTTCTTTAGCATCTGGATAGTTAATGCCATTTGGCTCCAAACCATTTGGCAGTAATGCCTGCTTTATGGTCTCTGTATCATAAACCCCAGGTGGAAGCCGTTCCGCCAAATCCTTGAGCTGAAATTATTGTCAACGATGATGATCACTATGGCAGTCCAACATAAAATAAAAACCAAAAAAGTAGAGGTATTCAGCTACCTAACTCAATAGTAAATAACACCTTTTAACTTATTCAAGTCCGACAGTTGTAAAAGATTGCAACTGACAAAAAATAGGTATGAAAAACTTGTACCATTGGCTCCTTATTGCTACAGCCTACAGTTTCATTCATAGGGATAAACCTACATAATTCATGTACCATTCTACTCTGAACTGAAGTTTATTCTATTAAATTCAATATTTCAATAAGAAACGATTAAATTAAACGTTTACTAAATAGAAGACACAGAAGTTGATGATCGTGAATAAGTTCAGGAAATGAAAGCAAGTAGCAGAAGAAATGACCTGTGCGGTTAGTGACTTTATAACTTCTTTTGCAGCTTTAGATTTAGCAGATTCGTCTGCGGCCAATGCCATTGCTTCTTGTACTTTCTTTGAAGAATTCTGAAGCCCTAATTCTTGACGATCACATCTCTGTCTAAGGTTCTCAACCTTTAAAAAACATTTAAAATCAAATTATTAAAATACGATAACTACAAACAGTCAAACATGAAACCCAACACCCCTCTCAAAAGGTTTGTAAAAGTATCAATACAGTCCAAAAAAAAGTATGAACTATGTACCTGTGAACTTAATTTTAGCACTTCCTGATTCAAAAGTTCATTTGTTTTCTTCAGACTATCAGCAATACTTTTTGAGAAGGAAAGTCCTGATGTAGTAGGAACAGGAGTTGCAAAACGAGGAGGGCTTGGTCTCCTCGAGAAAGGTGACACGGACCTTGAACTTGCTCCAGATGGTGTAAGAACTGGTTTGGGAACTGTTCGTCGCAGATCAACAGCCGTTGACATAACAACATCCTTTAATTGCAACAATGAAGGTGCTTGACCAGAGCGGACAAGTGAAAATGCGTCAGCTTTCTTTCCCTGCTTGGCTGCTTTAGTATCTAATTGCTTTATCAAATCCATGTTAGATGGTACAGCAGACTTGTATAATCTTATGTCAGCCTTGTCCAACCTGTCCTTGTTCTCACCCGACAACCTAGGTATAGCATTCCTTCTGTTATTACCACCAGTTTCTGACACCTTATTCAATTTCACATAACAAGGATCACAAACTCGGAATGGTTTTCCAGGATTAGGAGCCAGAGCTGCCCTTGTTGCTTTCTTTGAACTGCATGAGTGGCAGTGCACAAGTCCACAATTATAGCAGTTGTGCCTCTTCCTTGTGAACCCAAAAGCCTGTCTACAAGCAGAGCACTGTGACTGCTCAGCACCAGATACCCATTTGTGAAGACAAATAGCTGCTGTATATTCTGAACCGCAACCAATATATTTCACATGTCTATCCTTTAAAGCTTCAACCAAGGTCGGTGTTTTCCGATCTTCAACATCTCCATGGCCTAATCTCCCATTAGCTCCCTTTCCCCATGTATAAACTTCATTCCTGGATGTTAATACGGCGACATGATAAGCACCACATGCAATTTCTTCAATACAATCCCCACCGAGTTTGTCTTCTACCAAGCAAGGTAGCTTTCCATCAGAAATGGGATTCCCAAGCTGACCATAAACAGTACTGCCCATTGTAAAAACATGTCCTGATGTCGTCAAGCCAACTGTTAAACTGTGCCCGCAAGCAATTTTGTGAAAATTGTAGTCAATAAGGGCTGGAACACATGTCGGTTTAAGCCGGGCTTCCTTGTCTCCATGCCCAAGACGATTTTTATCTCCGTCACCCCAAGTAAACAACTTACCTGATGAAATACTTGCACTAGATTGTGTTGCAATAACCTCCACCACAGCAGCAGTGTGCCACACCCCACATGCAACAGATATTGTCCTCAACCCTGATAGGGACTCTACTTCTCTCGGATAAGGAACATTTTCTCTGTCTCCATGGCCTAAGACGCCAAATGTGCCATCGCCGAATGTGAAGAGTTTCCCTGTTGATGTTATCAAGGCTGTATGCCATGGACCACAAGTTACAGAAGCAACTTGAAGTCCCTCAAGAGGACCCGAAATTCTCTTTGGTATCCAATGGCTGACATCAGTGCCATGACCAAGTAGCCCAGCATTATGCGTACCATCTCCCCATGTATAAAGTTCCCCAGCCATTGTAACAGCACATGTATGAAATTCTCCACATGCTGCAAAATCAACACTAGTAGCTGCCAGGGATTCAACTAGACGAGGTTGAACAACATCCTTCCCAGCACCATGCCCTAGTCGTCCTCCAGATTCTTCACCCCATGTAAACACTTCACCTTGTCTTGTGACCAAGGCCGCATGCTTGACCCCACAGGCTATATGATGGACATCCAAAACAACATTGGACTCTAATGGCCTAGGGACAAGCACATCTGATCTCGGGCTCAAATAATTCGCATTTTTATCTGCCCCAACCTTAACAACACTATCACAAATAACCTCACCCCATATGTACACATCACCTAGAGCTTCACAATCATCCTGTCCAGAACCATGACTTGAAGTGCTAGGAGCACTTGAAACACTAACTCGAAATGCATCTGAACCAGATCCTTTTACTTGCATATTTGTCAGGTCTGATGCAGCATGTGACCTCTCAGAAACCGGGGAATTTTCAGGTGGAAAACTCTTGGGTGGCGTATTTGGGTTGAAACTAACAGAAATCTCTGGGGAGCCACTATCTCGTGCACCACTAGCAGAACTATCGCTAGGACTATATGATGTCAAGTCCCTGCCATCCTGAAATACCCGAAAACATGATAAGCAGGCAGTCATTCAACAGGTGCACTTATACATATCGAAATGTAAGAGAAACTTTCATACATCCGAAGTCTATGTGCATGCGTGTAATGTTTCACCATAAAGAAGTTGGATGACTACAATAAAATCAAATGAACTGAACTATAAAGTTGGATGACATATTTAAATTATATATATATATATATATATATATATATATATATATATATATATATATTAAACATATAAAGTAATAAAAAAAAAAGATAAAAAAAATATCTATTAAAAGCCAATCCAAAAATTACAAAGGGAAAGAAAAATATATATTGAACATGCAAAAACACTATGTATATGCAAGGAGAAGTTAAATTTCTTTAAGAATCAAATACTAAAATTTAATTTAAAAATAATAAAAAATCTGAAAATAGTATTTCAGCATTTAAAATTTAGCTCAAAAGCTCCAATACAGCATGTTGATGCATATATAACACAGATCACTGCAAGACAAGAGAAAATATAAACAAAAGAGGTTTCTAAGTAGGTAAATTTACATCAAGGTAAAGGCCTCCATCACTCCATCCATCAATTTTGGAACGCCCACCTCTGCCAGAGGAAATTAGTGCTTTAAGACCTGCAATCCACACTTCTGCTTCAACTTTGTCCTTGCAAATCTGGAAGCAAGTAACAGATTATCATAAATATTGTTATTATAAGTAAAAATAGGAACAATGTAATGACAAATAATTTTGAGCTTCCACCACTAACCAGATCAAGAGACCGCTTTCCGTTATTGTATACAAGAGAAAAGGATAAATAGTCCTTTTCAGGACGTAAATATCGTTGAAAGACAGCCTGTAACAAATTTTGGAGCAAGTGGAAATTAGAATAAGTATCGCTAGAAGACAAAATATAAACCAGCAGTAAATCTATGCCAGTCATGTACTAAAAAATCATATCAAATTTCTCACAGTTCTTTGTCCAGGAACAATTCTTGTGACAGAAGCCAACTTCAAACTTCTTTCGTTACTTGAAATCCAGATCAAAGATGATTCGTCCTGAAATTATTAAATGCAGCAGTAAGTAGAAAATAGAAGGAATTTAAGAAGCAGACAAAGTTGTGATCAAAATACAATAAAAATAACAAGAAGCAAGAGGCATAGAAGGCCAGTGAAATGCTATCTCATTAGCAGTATTTTACATCGCATACGTCAAAACACAAAGTAGCGTGGTTATGCAGCAATGTAGCAGCACAACTAATGTCAACTGAAATTTAACATACTCCAATACCTTACAAGGAGAAATGTTATAGTCTATCAAACCTTTGTGACTAATAATGATATGTTTCTCCGGGAACTATAGACCATATTTTGCCTTGACTGACCTCAAACTACACTACCAATAAATTCTCAAATCTCTTATCCAAATGAAATACGCCATAGATTCTGGCAAACTGCCTACTGTACCCTTTGGTTCCAATCTGCCATATGGATCAGAACCAAAATTAACTCAGATTTCCCCTTCAGTTATTAATTTAATTAGCAGAAGGGAAACTTGATAAATTTTATCTTTTCCGTTATAAGCACAAATGGAAATTGTATACTTGTGGGAGAAGATAGAAATTACCTAATTAGCACTACATTACCAATGCTAAGCAGGAAATTCAATTATATATGGTTCGTAGAATTCTTGACTTCAGCCTTTTACAAGTGTATTTTACTGTCTGTCCATGCAGGAATTGTGGAATAAATTTTTTATTTCAGCCTTACTAATTGAGCACACCATGTTCTATTCCTTCCATGAAGTGGACAAACCACCAATATCTTTAAAATAAAAATAAATCCTAATAGAGAAACATTAGATACAAACTTACAGTAGAAAGTCTAAATGGACAAAACTTAGGCTTTCCCTTACGACCATATTTCAGTAGTTGGGCACCCTTCTTTAAAGCAATTATTGCCTGAAAATCATTCAAGGATCATTCAAAACCATGAGAAAGATATGAAGAGCGGATGAACGCTGTATGAATTAAATATAGGACCATAATAACCCACACAAAAAAAAACTAGTATCAATTATACTCGAATACAGAATTCTACACCAAATCAAATGCTATTCTAAGTATGACGTTACACTGAACTCCATACCACATAAAGTATTGTGACTTCCAACTCAAGAAGCATACCAACTTAGTTCTCATTCAGTTACAAGTTACAACCTTCCAAAATATATCATAATTCATAACCGTTATCCTGCGACCAAAAGAATAAATTGCTAAATCCAAACTTTTAAGATATTAAGAAACCCTAGGTGTCTTCTAAAGTTACTATAAAAACTGTTCCAAATGGAGCAGCAGGTTTTTCACCCTGTGAAGAAAGTAAAATGTGGTTTCCATGCAATGCCATTTCCATTAGATCACTCTGTCGCGATAATCACTAGACATTTATCGTTCGAAGATGTCAGTACTTTACATATGTCCTCGGAGCAAACCCAGTTATCGATATGGAAAATGCACATGGGAAAAATACAAAATTAAAAAAGTTTTGAAATTTCGGCCCTGTTTGGTCCTGTAAAAGCACCCATACTGCATCCATTGAGCCGAAAACAATGAACCCAGAAGTGATCCTCAAAACCAAAACCTTGAGAAGGTTATGTTCCCAGTAATTATATCTTAAAAGTTGTTTGTCAATTACCAAATCAAAATTCCCTCAAATTTTTAACATACCTGAAGATTATGTCACCAGTAATTATATCTAGAAAGTTGTTTTTCAATTACCAAATCAAAATGCCCTCACATTTTTAACATACCTACAAAACTTAGATGTATCAAGCTAAAAATAAAGAGCTCTCCATCCAATTTCCACTTTTTAGAGGAGGAAAAACAAAAACAAATCTTCTACTTTTTAAAGTAATTAAACAGATAAATAATTAGGAATTTATTTCATTTTCTTTGTAATTTTTGATACATTTGCAAAAGCAAAATAGAGGCAAAGATGATACATTTGCAAAAACAAAATAGAGGCAAAGAGAATTTAGGGAGAAAGAGACCGACCTGGTCGATGTCACGGTTGGCATTCCCGTAGCTAACAAGATCTGCCATTCCATGTGAGAGAAATTACCGTAACGCCACCACCCTCTCCGATCCCCCGCCGGAGCTCCGTTCATCATCTACCTTCCAACTCGCTCTCGCGCTTCCGTGCAATACCATCAACGGCCACGTCACCACCACAACAACCACCACGCTCAGCTCTCTCTTTCTCTACACTACGTGGTACAGATCTGCAGAAACCCTAAGACCTCCAGTTCTGATCTTTGACTCCGAGCAAAGAAGAAACTGAGCTCGAAGCCGTGGACTGTTGGGAAGCTGGTTGCGGAGAGACCGACGGCGGGTTTAAAAACGAAGAGGGGCTCAGAGAAGAATTTAGGGAGTGAAAGAGAAAAGAGAAGGGACGAAACGGCGTCGGAGAATGGGACGGGAGGGGAAGCGGACCGGACGAAGGAGGGAGGGAGGGAGGGAAGAGAAGAGAGAGAAAATTCCCTGGAAATAAAAAATTTAGGGGGGGGTGGGGTAGGATGTGTCCGAGTCTGTAAAAAGTACAACTGGTCAAACTTCTGGAAAATTGAATACTACCGATGAAATAAATCAAACTCGAAAAATAAAATATGTATCTAGAATTTTAGAATTTGATGCAACTGAGGACGAACTTGTTGAAACCACATGAACGAGGTGGAAAGTTACTCAAAAGTTTTTCTTTTTATAGACAAGGTTAAACAAGCCACTTAGGCCATCTCCAACCGATGGCTGGCCAGATGGCTCGTTTTAGCCCTCTGGCCCTCCAAGATTCTTCAAGATATTAATATTTTAATGAACAGTGCAGGGCCATATTTGCCTCCGTCTCCAACCGAGGGCCAGAGGGCTCGTTTTAGCCATGTCACAAAAAACCGTCTCCAACCGAGGGCCAAAGGGCCATAGGGCTAAACATAATTTATTATTTAAAAACTACAATTTAAATAGAAGTTATAGGGGAAAATAGAATTTTAAAAAAATACGAAACAAATTTTGTAAAATAAAAGTTATAGGGAAAAATAGAAGTTATATGAAAAAATAGAAGTTATATGAAAAATTAAAAGTAATAGGAGAAAATAAAAGTTATAGGAAAAAATAGAAGCTATATGAAAAAATAGAAGTTATATGAAAAAATAGAAGTTATATGAAAAATTAAAAGTAATAGGAGAAAATAAAAGTTATAGGAAAAAATAGAAGTTATATGAAAAAATAGAAGTTATATGAAAAAATAAAAGTTATAGGGAAAAATAGAAGTTATATGAAAAATTAAAAGTAATAGGAGAAAATAAAAGTTATATGAAAAAAATACAAGTTATATGAAAAAATAGAAGTTATAGGAAAAAATAAAAGTTATAGGAAAAAATAAAAAGTTATAGGAAATTTTTTGTAAATAAAAAATAATAATAAAACTGTAAAAAACAAATTCAAAAAAAAAAATAATGCAACGGCTAGTTGTTTTAAATTGAATTTCAAATTATTAGTGTCGGTTATAACCGACACTAATAGTAATTAATAAAAAACATTTGCCTATGAATACCTATTACTGTCGGTTATAACCGACAGTATTAAAAATCCTTCTTCAATGCTGTCGGTTATAACCGACAGCAATAGGAAAACATTAAAAAAAAAAATAGCCAGCCCTCCAGCCCTCTAGCCCTCTCCGATCCCGTGGGGCCCTCCCAGATTCCGGAGCCCTCTGGCCTAGCCCTCGGTTGGAGACGGTTTTAGGGCCATTTTCGGCCCTCTGGCCCTCTGGACCCTTCGGTTGGAGATGGCCTTAGATGTGTCCTCGTATGTGGTTTTTAAAAGCATTTTGTTGCAAGACTAAGATTGCAGCAATTAGTTTCAGTTTTTTTATTATTTTTAACATAAGTAGAGTCTACCGGCCATAAAATTTTAACTTTTCTTTCGTGAAGGAGTTTTATTCGTTCTTTTCCAAAGGTGACGTTGCTAGAAATTGGCAAGGTGTAATGTCTTCAGCCAAATTTGAACTCAATGTAATTGTAGTCTAAGTTTTGTGTTCCGTTTTTCGTTTTGTTACATAAATGTTTACGTAACTACTCATATATGTTATGATATATTCAATTTCAAAAACACTTTATCGTTATGAGGTTGTGGTTAGACTTTAGTGATGATTTGGGGTCCTTGTAAGAGTGCATGTGATGCATCCTTTTCTTCCTTACGGGTGGTGTTAGGTTTGAGCCTTGCAAGAATAGCAGGATGACGATAATGGCCTTCATTAGGAGTGATGTGGCGAAAAGAGAAGCGGCCAAGTTGTACGTTGGTCTACACGCAAGCAGGATTGGAGAAGGGTAAAGAAGGTATTATTGCACTAATGAAGGTGGGTACAGAACTTTAGGGGGATTTGGTGGCGGTTATAACGCCAAAGGTAGCATATTTTGAACCCAAACGAGGAGAATGTAGGAGTTTGTGAATTCCTACAATTAGTGTTCTAAAAAAGGGCATAGGCAGCTGCCTAGGAGGTGGTGGTGTTCCGAGGCGTTTTTGTGTAAATCGGTTGAAAAAATCGACTGGGCTCTAGGTGGCCGCCTAGGTGGGCTAGGCGACCTAGGCGGTGCTATGCGGAGCTAGGCATTTTTTTTATAATGAAATTAAAAAAATCCTATCTAAGTCAATTGGTTTAAATTGTGAACTTGTTGTACATGTGTCATCCTACAATATTTTTGACTATGGTTATATGGCATATAAGCTTAATGTGTTTTTAAATTTTGGACTTGTTGGATACTCTTTTTGCATTTTATCATTCTTTTATTATCTTATTTATGGATTTCATATAAGTATAATTTTTTAAGATAAGAAATTTACCTAAATCCACCTAGGCGCCTGCTGGACCCCGCCTAGGCGCTAGCTCACCGCCCGACTAGCGCCTAGCATTTTTTAGAACCTTGCCTATAATTGCACTAATGTTTTGTAAATCCATATTAATTTGTGTGCACAAACATCATTGATTTGTATAAGGAAATACATTAATGAATATTCTATGCATTTTTAAGTGGAGAAAATCTAACAAAAAAACTCGACTCCGTTGTAACTATGAATATCAACCAGTAATGTGCGTGTTAAAATATAGTCATTCTTTGCTTCTATTTTTTGTGGAGTAAAAAATAATCAAGAAAATTATAGAGGTGACACGTGTACTTTTTGGTGAAAATGACAAAATTACCCTTGAGGCACACCGGAACTCCCACGCGCAATCAGTGGACAATCACGACTCAATTAAGATCAAAAGTGATCAAAATAGGTATTTATTCAAAACATATTTCATCCATCCTCATTAAATCCTCCCAACAAGGTAACCCTCAATTATTCATTCAAATTAGGATTAACTACCTAAATTAATTAATCAATTTTCTAATTGATTGCAAGATATTATTTTGACATAATATCTTGCAATTACACCCAAAAACCATCATAAGTGGCCGGACCCTTTTTCTCCAAATAGGGGCCGGCCACACCCCTATAAATAGCCCCCATTTCTCCCAAAAATCTAAGTCTAATTCTCTTCTAAAAATTCTCCAAATTTTTCCAAACACTTTCTCCCTCAAATTCTAACTTTGGCATCAAAGGTTCTTCAGCCAAAGAACCCCCCCAATTCATCGTGGGCGTGTGAGGCTTTTGGCCTTGACCTAAGGTGTTAATTGTTTTGCAGATCACACGCTTGAAGAAGACTCTCGCATTCAAAGTTTCTCATTTTTTGTTCATTTGTAGATTTTTCATACGTTCTTATTCCTAGAATTTTTTTTTATAAAGTTCTTTGAATAAACGTACAAGAAAAGTACAATGAATAGAATTTCGGAAACCACAACGAACGGAACTTCCTATGTTCAAGGATCTGGATCAAATGATGGAGGGCGAGACGTAGCCCTACCACGACGATCCACGAGGCTTAATGCGATGGCAAGAGGAGCAACTTTGCCACCACGAAGCACCACCAACATGGCAGCCACGGGGACCATCGTGGTAGTGGGGAGTTGGCCAGCTTCATGGCAGCCATCCCACGATGAGCAGAGAGCAATTGCGTTAGCAGCCCACGTCGCAAAGCAGTCGAGTCAGGCCCTTCATAAGCCGACACAAGCCCCTAACCCAATAACGCATGCCCAAGCTATACACGCATCCACTCATCGCACGACCCAAGCCCAAGCAGATGCGGCAGATAGAGCAGCCCAACACTCGCGGGGCCAAGGCCAGCGCGAGCCCAACGCGCTCCAAAGTTGAGCCCAAACCCAGCGCTAACGTGCACTGCAGGTGGGGCAACCCACTCCCGTGGCCCACATAGCATCCCAAACCAGTTCAACCATCCCAGCTTCAGATTTCTGGACCGACGACTGAACCGGGGGTATTTTCACCGCATTTATCCGTAGATTTAACATATTCGAACTCAAATCTTTTACCCAAAGTCCATTACACTTCCATTACTCAAGGAGACGTATACCATCCAAGCTTTTCCACCCCAAATGGTGAACAACACTTGTCTCGACAACTCATAGACCAGCGTCTTCTCGCAGCAGACTACCTTGGTGAATTAGCTCTTGCAGCGTACCGAGATGTAGCGTGCCCTAGACGAGGTGTCCCGAAGTAGGACAAAGGCAAACGAAGAACTTCTCCAACAGTGTCCCGACAAGCAGCCCCTCAACCGGCCACAATCGAAGCATTCTAGCAGTTTACACTTTCGCTTGGGTTCTCGAGATAGCGTATACTCTCGTCTTAGCACGCGGAGGTAAGTGTACTCATGATCAAGCCCACGAATAAGCATATGTTCACGGTTAAGGCCACACTCCGATTATCACATGGACAACCTTCCAAGCGAAGTGTTCATTCATAACTAGGCTCGCAATGAGCATTCTTCACCTCACATCGGAGTAGGCATTTTGACCCTCACATGGCCAATCATCTTCCACCTTGACATGAAATCCATAACGAGGCATCAAACAACTTCCACTGCTCTACTATATCGCAAGATCAAACTTACTTCAACTGCACCAAATCCAAGCAGTGCTCAAACTTAGCTGCATTAACCACTTTTGTCAACATATCAGCTGGATTATCTTCTGTAGCAACTTTTTTAAGACGAATCTCACCTTCAGCCGCCACTTCTCTCACAAATGATATTGTACATCAATGTGCTTAGTCCTAGCATGATGTACCTGATATCTGGCCAAATAAATGGCACTTTGGCCGTCACAATATACATCCAACTTGTGTTTTTCTACACCTAAATCTCCTAACAACCCCATAATCCACATTGCTTCTTTGATAACTTCAACGATTGCCATGTACTCTGCTTCTGTGGTTGATAATGCCACTGTTGGTTGTAATATTAATCTCCAGCATATAAGACGCTTTGCCATAGTAAACATATATCCAGTCGTCGATCTTCTCTTGTCTAAGTCTCTAGCAAAGTCTGAGTCCACATATGCAACTGAGAACTTATCGATTCCTTCATCATCTTTCAAAACAAATACCTTTGTCCTTCGTTCCATGTAAATGCCTTAGTATCCACTTAGCAACATTCCAATGCTCGCTTCTAGAATTATGCATGAATCTACTAACAATTCCAGCTACTTATGCTATATTAAGACGAGTACACACCATAGATACATTAATCTTCCAACAAATTAACATATGGAATACCATCCATCTTCATCTTTTCTTCATCAATTTTGGGACATTATTGACTGCTCAACTTGAAGTGAGCACCTAATGGAGTTCCTACAGGCTTAGTGTCTTTTGTTACTTCAAACTTTTGTAACAACTTCTCAAGATATTGCTTCTGAAACAAGCACACCAAACCTTTTTGTCTATCCCTTGTGATCTCCATTCCTAATATTTTCTGGGCTTCATTGAGATCCTTCATTTCAAACTCCTTTCTTATTTGCTCCTTTAACTTTTCTATCTTTGAAATATTGCTTGAGGCTATGAGCATGTCATCCACATAGATTAACAAGTACACGAACGAACCATCTAAATACCACTTGTCAAATATTAAATACCACTACCTAGGTGATTGCTTCAAACCACAAAGAGATTTTATAAGCTTATAAACCAATCTTTCTTTGCCCTTCACTTGATACCCCTTGGGTTGTCTCATATAAATCTCTTCATCCAAATTACCATGAAGGAATGCAATCTTCACGTCTAGTTGTACCACTTCAAGGTTGAATTGTGCAACTAGGGCAAGCAATATTCAAATGGAGCAGTGCTTAACCACAGAAGTAAAAATCTCATTGTAATCTATTCCCTCATTCTGAGCATATCCTTTAGCCACTAGCCTAGCTTTAAATCTTGCCAAGCTCTTGTCATCCACTTCATCCTTCTTAGAATAAACCCATTTGTAGCCAATTGCTTTCCTTCTTCTAGGCATCTCCACCAATTCTCAAGTCTTATTCTTGTGAAGGGAGAACATCTCATCGCCCATTACATCATGCCGTTTACTATCTTCTCCACTATTTATTGCTTCTTCAAAATTTATGGGAATTTTAGCCTTAATTACTGGCAATACATATACCATGCAGTCCATGCAATCTTTACATCTCGCAGGTAAGGATAAGTCTATTTTTCCCTTTCTTTTGGCTATGCAATCATCTTGTATCTTTAGTTCTTTTGATGATGTTTCTTTTTCGTGATCACTTTCTTCATGCTCAAGTTGATCACCTTGTCTTTCTTCTTCCATAACTTCCTTACTTGGTTGTAAATTCACAGTTACTTGTTCCCTAAGCTCTACCATCTGAACATCTCCTTTAATTTCATGTGACTTTCATCGAATGTCATATCTCTACTTACTATAGTCTTGTTCAACTTGGGACACCAAAGTATGAAACCTTTCACACCATTATTGAATCCCATAAAGAAAACTTTCTTAGCTCGTGGATCCAGTTTGTTTTCCTTCACATGAAAGTAGGCATTGCATCCAAACACTCGTAGCTTATCGTAGTTTTGAGCTGGTTCTCCAAACCACACTTCAATAGGTGTTCTACCCTCAAATGTTGTTGATGGTAGTCGATTAAGCACATGACATGCATATCTCAAAGATTCTGCCCAAAATCTCTTTGGCAGCTTAGCTTGAGATAGCATGCAATGAACTTTCTCGAGCAAGGTCCTATTTAGTCTCTCTACAATCTCATTCTGCTATGAAGTATATCTAACACTGAAATTCCAAATAATCCCTTCCTTTTTACACATTTTGAAGAAAGGATTAGAGGTATATTCCCATTCATTGTCACTTCTCAGTATCTTAATCTTATTTCCAGTCTTATTCTCCACCATGTTTTTCGATTCAAGGAAGATGTCAAAAACCTCGCCATTTCGTTTCATCATATATATCCATGCTCTGTGAGAATAATCATCAATAAAAGATACAAACCATCTTTTTCCACCTAAAGAAGCTTTTTTACGGGCCCCCAAATATCAGAGTGAACATAGTCTAAAATCCTTTTCGTTTGATTAACAGCTGAGCCAAATTTCACCTTTGTTTGTTTACCAAGAATGCAGTGCTCACATAACTTTATCTTTCCAGTTTTTGCTTCCTTTAAACACATTTGCTTGATCAATTCTTGCAATGTTTTTTCTCCTACATGTCCCAACCTCATGTTCTATAATACAGACAAGTCAGTTTTATCACTTTGCACTTCATCAGCTACCATAGCCACTTCATTTTCCAAAGTATTTCTTTGTAGCATATAAAGTAAACCATTCTGAGGCCCTTTCATTATGACAAGTGCTCCTTTAGTAACTTTGAGCATGTTGTTATCAGAGTAAAACCTGTAGCCTTGTGACTCGAGAGTGCCTAGTGAGATCAAAATTTTCTTCAGATTTGGGATGTACCTTACACCATGCAATTCTCGAATCACACCATCATGATGCTCGATCTTGATGCTTCCAATTCCTTGAGTTGTACATAGGTTATCATTTCCCATATACGCAGTTCCATTCATAACCTTGAAGCTTGAAAACCAATGCGTTTGAGAAGTCATGTGATGGGTATAACCTGTGTTTAACACCCAATCTTTCATATAATCCATAATGCTAGATGTTGTTAGGGCATAGACAAATTCCTCATCCTTGACTTCAACCATAGTTGCTTCTGAGTCATCATTCTTCTTTTTAGTATTTTTATTTTATTTTAGGGTAGTCATTCTTCCAGTGTCCTGTTTCATGACAAAAAGCATACTCATCTTTGTCCAAGAACTTCTTATTATTTGAGGCTCCTCCAATACGAGACCTACTATTTTTCATGTACGAACCTTTCTTTTCTTTTGGTCTCCCTCTCACCATCAAAGCTTCAGAGTTATTCCTCTCTTGCCTGTCAATGTGTCTCACCTCATAATTCATAAGAGCATTTGAGATTTCATCATACTTAATTGTCTATTTGCCCGGTTTGCCATAAATCCAAGTAGTCACGAAAGACTCATAGAATTCAAGCAATCAGGACCAAGGCCTTGTCTTCATCTTTGATTATCTTTTCAAGATTTACTAGTTCAGTTAGAAGCTTGTTAAACTCTTCTACATGGCCAATCATCTTCATACTCTCTTTGTACTGGAATCTGTACAACTTGCTCTTGAGATGCAGTCGATTCTCTACACTTTTTTTCATATATTTTGTCTCCAATGTAGCCCACAATTCCTTCGCGAAAGTTACGTTCATCACACCATACTTATGTTGCTTTCCTAAGCATAGTCAAATTGTAGAACATGCATGAGCATTCAATCTTTCCCATTTTTCTTTTTTCATCGAAAATGGCATATCTCCTAACATAACAACCAAACCTTGTTGTATCAGGACATCTCGAACCTCACATTGCCACATAGCAAAGTTATCCGTTCCATCTAATTTCTTAATTTCAAACCTATCACTTTGAACCGTCGTCTTGGTTACACTAGTGCCAGACTTTTCTTCAACATCATCACCACTGGTAGAATCACTAGTCTTTGTCATTGCTTGATAGTCACAACCCACGTGAGAACCTAGACTCTGATACCACTTGTTGTAAACTAAACCAAAAATGAATCAAGCAATAAACAAAACACAACGATTTCAGAGTTCCTCCAATATAGGAGTACTTCTCTAAACAGAAACTCACAAACACAAAGTGTTCTCAAGTATACAAACTTATGCCTCTCACAAACTCTCATACACAAAACTCTATCCCACATCCATCTATTTATAGTAATAGATGTCCTAGGTTTACACAAAGTCCCTAGAATATAGGAAACTAAATCCTATACTAAAACCAAATCCCAACACAAATCCAAATATCTTGCGTCCAAGATATCCTAATCCTTTTTAGTTTAGGCATATTGATTTAATGCCAAATCCAACAGGGTTAAGTTCGTCACATATGGAATTTTGACATGGCTGCTCCGCTGCCATATGGCTCCATATCTGGCGGCTGACCACCTTAGGTGATTGGACTTGACTAATGCGTCTGCCGTAGGCAACCAAATATCGCGTTTTGTGCCGTCTTGGACGTCCAAATCTGTTGATTTTGTTGGTGCGAGCATTTGAACGTGGCAGCTTCGCCGCCCTGAGCTTTGGTATTGGTGGCTCCACTACTTCTCCAGACTCATGTAGTGGCGAACTCCACTTGAATGGAGATTGCATGTACAGTGGCCTGAGTGTCCATGCATTGATGGAGCCAACCGGATGATTTCGTTTATTGGACTAGTGTTGGTACCGCACATAGCAGTAATGTCTCCCCTAAAGAGTGACATGGTGCTCCTTGTGAGCAATTACTTGAGGTGACCTAACAAACCCTAGCCAATCAGCCACGGAGATCTTACGTTCTCTAATAGAAAACCGTAGACAAACCTAACAAACCCTAGTCAACAATAGAAAATTTGTAAATAAGATAATAATTTGCATCCGTAATAATAGTTTTACCATCATAGCCCAAACAAAGATGACACTTTTATTAGAGGACATAAAATTCTATCAATGGAATTTATTTGCAATAATTATTATTAATTCTATTTTATATTACTGTTAAAACTTTAAATATACTATTTTGTACATACGGATAATGATTTGGTCGGATCACAGATCTGTTTCAACTTCAGCAAAAGAGGCTTTAGGTTTAAAACTCAATCTCACTACGAGCATAAAAAATGCATACTACTTGTACTGACATCCACCATATGTATTCCTCATTGCCAATAAATAAACACTTATTTTTACTCACGTGATCGATGCTTTTATCTACGTACTCACCCATGAATAATACTAAAAAGAGAAAAACTCATACTATAGATATATAGCGCCTCGGCCCCTAACCAAGAGAGATTTTCATTTAAAAAAAAAAATGGGAATACCCTCTTAATCGTTGGATTGACTTTAATGAAATTGTGTGGTTGAGATTAAAACACATGTCATACAATCTCAACCACACAATTTCATTAAAGTCAAATCTAACTGTCAAGATGGTGTCCTCATTTTTTTTAGAAAAATGGGGATCTCTCTTGTGAAAAGATTCCTATAGCACCTTATGTTTACACATTTTCCTAAACCCTAACCCTAATTCGACAACCCTAACCGTAATTTTGTTCTTTTGTTAACTAAGAATGGTGGCAACTGGTACTGCATGACGAATCCACTAAGGGACCGGAATGGTTTTGGGTCCATCCTGACTACTGTGTAAAAAAATTGCTAGTCACATGAAAAGAAGATGAATTGTCCTTGTAAAGAAGTTGAGTCAAATGACATCATAGCTTATATTTTTCCAACAGTTTTGTTCACTTTGGCTTTGTGGTTTCTTGAAACTCAAGAATGAGGTTTTAAAAGCGACTCTAAGGTTATTTCTAAAGCAACCTAATTAATCAACTATTATTTGCAACCCTCCTCTTTGCCCTCCTTTTTCTGTCTAACGATTCAAACCAGATTTCTCTGTATTTTTGTTCCTATAGTTTCACATTTTTTACTGGTTACCCTGGTCTCTACATTCTACTTAGTTGTACTATACACTTTCTTTGATTCTCTCTATTGAATTTAGCGGATCTTTTAGTTTTGTGAAGATTATTTCAATTGCTCGTATTACGAGTTTGCAATTTTTTCTCAATGCATAACGAAAAGCCCTCTCTCACAAAGAATTCTGGCTCAACCATTGTGACAGTGCCATGATTGGGCAATTTTCCCATGCTAGGGCTAGCCTATTTGCTGATTCCAAACCAAAGAAGAAAAAAAATCTGATACCAAAAGGTAATTTCCGTGATCACTTAGTTTATAATCCTGAAAGCAACAAGGTGGGACATGATTTTATTGATGTAGTGGATTTGGAAGAGTGGGTAACTTATGCTACTAATAATGGCAGTAGTATAATTGAATGATGATAACATATAACCACTTGAAAGCCGCCTATTTGCTGTTTGGTATTTGGTTCGTGATGCAAATTATAATTGTGCTACTGATTAAAGTGGGGTGGTAAGTACAGCGAAAAAAGAATTCTTCATCATGTGAGAACCGAGAAGTATATATATAATGTAGGAAGGAGGCTTCCAAAGGCTTGCTTTGCGGACAAGAAGCCAAAATTGCAAAGTTGATTTGACACAACCACAAAACCTACCTACATGGCATGGTCACCTTCTTGCCATGCATATGGGACCATTTGCATACAAATAAAGGGAAAGATATTCTCTCCTGATCTCTCCTATTAAAGCCCACGGATTAAATGATCCGGACATTTGAAATTTGATTAAACAGCTTAAAAACATAAGCCTCTTTTAAAAGTTATAATAATTTTGGCTGTTAAATTAAATTTCAAAGGCCCGAATCACTTAATTCGCGGGCTTTGGTGGAAAAGATCCGGACATGATCTCTTTCCCAAATAAAGGATCACTTTCTCGTCATACAATAATTTCTAAATTTTAGTTACTGTCTATTTAAGGGTTTGTCTAGCAAGTGTTTTTAAATGACTAAAAACGCTTTTAGATAAAATGTTTTTGGAACCAAACTTTAGTAAAAATGCAAGTTAATTCTGAAATAACACTTGAAATGCTTACAGCAAGAAGTACACAACTGGTGCTTTTAGCAGGAAGCACTTTAAGTACTTTTTTAGTTCAAAAACATTTTCTCTAAAAACGTTTTTAGTCATTAAAAGTACTTGTCAAACGAGTCATAATTCGCCTGTGGATTGGCCAACTACATTTTACCCAATAGGTTGTCTATCATTATCGTCACCATAGTAGTGAGCTTTTTTAAACCCGAAGGAAATATGGTAGTGGGAAGAAGACACAAGAAACAAAATATTCATAGAGGTTCAGGAGATCCTCTACTCATCAAGTTCTTTTCACTTCGTAATACCCCACCATGTTGTGACGGATGCAAACAACTGCAAGTGTCACTAATTGTTTAAATTGAGTGTGGGGTACTCTTGTTTTTCAACTTAGTTTAATACTAATATGTATTTAATACAATTATTACTTTAATAGTTTGATTTGGTCTCCTGATTATATATGGATATATTTGTATGTATTCTTTCTGACTGTCAGATGATGATTATATTAAATACATGTTAGTATTGTATCCAATTATTTTAGCGGAAAAGATAAAAATAAAAAGTTGTTTGTATATTATATATTTAATTGTGTCAAATGATCTGATATTTACAAACTTACTTTAAGTTACTTGCAAATAACACAACCCCAACTGACTTGCACCAACATCTATGAAGATATGAAGATAATTCTTTGGCATTGCATCTCAGGAAAAGGCCGACTACAGATTAAAGGAAGGGCGGAAATGGATTCTCTCCGAGGCAATTCCTCGGGATCCTCCGACCAGGCTTCGTGGGCCGTTGAATTTTTATCCAACGACTACAAACAGGAGGATTCCGAGGGATTGCCTCGGAGAGAATCTATTTCCAAGGACCACCCAAAGCGGCCTAGCAGTGGTAGTTAGGGCGGATGTTGCAGCCTTTTGACACAAGGATGTACTTCGCTTGCTGAAACTTGATGACATCAAAGAGTATTAAGCATGGAAGAACCCGTGAAGTACTAATAACTGCTAACACCAAATCTGGGCCCCTGTATGGTAGATAATATCCACCCATATCCACATTTTTCTTGGTTTCTAGCGTGGTTAGTAAAGTTTACGACACGAGAATAGAACGAAAATATTTATTGGTTTATTTCTGAATATTGAAAGAAATCTCGAGATCGAATTCTACGTATGAATTAACTAAGAAAAAATTACTTTCATAAATTATGGCAATTAGCCCAACAAATACAAAAAGGCCCATACATAACGGTTACAGGTCCAGCAAGAAAATCTGAATAAAATATGGTAATTGGGTTTAAGCCCAAAATACAACTCACTACCAGTTTCCATATGATTATTAAATTTGAATTCCACCTACCTTCTTTCCAGCCCAGTCTGAATATTTAAAAGTTTAAAACCTCTTCACCCTCTTCGGACAGTTTAATTCTGACTTTAATTTACTTTGATAAAAAATTGTTTACAGGATAAAAAGTTTCTTCTCATTTAAATGGAAGGAGAGAGTGAGAGAGAACGTGGGAACAGAGAGAGGGAGTAGACAGAAATTATTTATTTATTTATTTATCTTTTATCTTTTATTTATTTATTTAATTTTTAAAATTGAAAAATGTTAAAATCACACGTGGATGATGCTTTAAAAAGCAGTAATATTTGTGATCTTGTAATTACTAAATTGCCCATCATTTTTAATTCTATTCAATTTTAATTAGAGGGTTAAAATTGTAATTTTATGGAATTTTAATTGTTAACGAGAGTTTTAATTAGAAGGTTAAAATTGTAGTTTTAATTGGAAAGTCAAAACATATAGTTTTCGATTTATACTACTTCTTTCTGGACTTAATTAATTGTGGCTATACCAGAACCTATGTAAGCACAAAAAATCACCTACCAAGTTCCAACCACGTCTAAAATAGTTCAGTTAGGCAACTTTTGCAGTTGAAGTTTCATTCTGAAAATAATCAAGCTAAAATTAACCCGGTATGACAAACTTCTCCTCATCCTACACATGAATAAATATTAACTTTTTAGTTGCATCTTAGTCTCGCCATTAAGAATTCACTTTCAATTTGAGTTCAAAATTATCAGTACCCACAAAAAAGAAAAGATTCACAACAAGCACAACATTGTTACAGAATATCCTGATATTTGAAGAAAGATGTACAAACCAAGGTATTAAATATCCATAATATTCCGATATTTCCGTTGAAATTTCCGTGTTTTTGGACTACCGATATTTCCGATATCATTGATATTTAATATCTTGGTACAGACAACTTCCTTGTCAGTTTTCACATATCATGATCGGCACTGTCCAAGCATTTTTACATTATCCCTACAACTACTTATCTGTTCAAAGCATAATACATTCTGCTTCAATTCGGCTAATGTGAAAATGTCATAACATATTTTGCTTACCTATCTTCCCTACCTTGCACTTTTTGTTGAAAACTTATTACATACTACGACTTGGCATCTTTTTTGGTTGAATTTGATATAGATGAGAGACACATTATTAACTGTATATACCGAGACTTCATTGCTAGATCAAATTAATTTAACTTTGAGGAAAAAAATAATCAAATATCAGCTAGGTTATACAGGGCTTGAGATGGTGGCTTACTAACATGAATTATGAGAAAAAGCACCATGTTTAGCTTTTCAAGAACGACTCTGAAGCATTGAATGGTTAAATAAAGCAGAAAGCAATTTTTATTCTTCCTTCTACCTTTTGTGAGCTTTTTCTTTGTCATCAAAACTACCACTTTTTAGGGTCTGACACGGTAGTTCGAGCCCTTCTTGGGCAAATTAGGGAGCACAGACCCTCTATGATCTTTCTCTCTGAGATAAAAATGAAAGATCATAGGATTGTAGGTGTTAGAAGACGCTTGGGATACTTAAACGTTTTCGACATCGCTCCGATTGGTAGAGCCGGAGGGCTGAGCCTCTGGTGGGATGATTCTGTTCAGGTGGAGGTGAAGGACGATTCCAAAAACTACATTGATGCTAACTGCTGCATTCTGGAGTCCCATCAGCCATTTCGCTTTACTGGTGTGTACGGAACGTCCTACCGGGCAGAGAATGAGATGTTTTGGCGTAGTATGATGCAATCTTTCGGTCCTTGCAACATTCCTTGGATTTGTGGTGGGGATTTTAATGAATTCCTCTGGGAGCATGAAAAGGCGGGTGGTGCGGAAGTGAGTTACAACCGACATCGCTACCTAGACGAGTTTATGAATAAGGTGGATTTGGTTGACTTGGGTTGCAGTGGTCAGAAATTCACCTGGACAAGGATCCGGAACGGTAAAATGGTTGAGGTGCGGCTTGATAGGGGGTTGGTGAATGGCCCATGGCAATCTTTGTGGCCTAATACTACGGCTTTTAACGGCACAACTCTAAGGTCGGACCATTGCCCTATGATTGTGCGATGCGAACTACCTGCGGAAAAGAGAAGGAAGCTCTTCCAGTTCGAAGCGTTCTGGACGAAGGACAATGAATGTAAAAATATCGTTCGGGATGCCTAGAATCTGGAAGGGGTGGGGAACTCGCTGGACCAATGGAACTCAAAAATTAGAAATTGTCGTGCCAAACTCACTAGATGGAGCTACGCTAAATTCAAACACCGCGGAAGACAAATTGCGGAGATGACGGAACACCTGGGGAGCCTCCAACAAAATTGGCAGAGGAATTTGCAGGAGATTGATCTGGTGTGCAAAGAGGTTGACTTGCTTTGGAGTCAGGATGAGAGGTATTGGCAACAGAGGTCTAGGGGTCTAATGGCTACAGGAAGAGGATGCGAATACGAAAATTTTTCATCAGTCAACTCTACAGTGGAGAAGACAGAATAAGGTAGTCTGCTTAAAAAACAGTGCGGGTGAGTGGGTTAATAATCCACATACTGTTAGGAAGTTGGTTGATGACCATTTCGTTAAGCTTTTCACTTCATCCGGAACTAAGGAGTGGGGGGAGGTCCTTGGATGTGTGACCCCAAAGGTCTTGGCTGATATGAATGAAGACCTTTCTGGTCCGGTGTAAGTGGAAGAGGTCAAGATTGCTGCCATGCAAATGGGTGGTCTGAAGGCCCGAGGCCCTGATGGTTTTCCCGGAATATTCTACCAGGCTCATTGGGACACTCTCGCGGAGGATGTGAATTAGATTATCAGAGACTTGATGCTGGGGTTGACGGATACAAGACATCTCAACGCCACTCACCTAGTGTTGATCCCGAAAGTTCTAAATCCGGACTCAGTTTCGCAATTCCGTCCCATCAGCTTATGCAACTATTCCTACAAGGTGCTCTCTAAAGTTCTCGCCAACCGTCTCAAACAGATCATTATGGAGCTCATATCTCCCACATAAAACGCTTTCGTGGCAGGTAGATTAATCCAAGACAACATTGGCATTGCACACGAGCTATTCCATTTTCTAAAAACTAGGAAGGCCAAAAGCAAGTTTGAATTGGGTATTAAATTAGATATGCATAAAGCCTATGATAGAGTAGAGTGGGATTTCCTTTTGGCGGTAATGGAAAAACTGGGGTTCGATGACCAGTGAAGAAGATTGATACTGGGATGCATATCCTCGGTGAATTTCGCTATTCTGTTGAATGGGCAACCTGGACCCAAGTTTGCTCCCTCACGGGGACTGCGTCAAGGCAATCCATTATCCCCGTATCTGTTCCTGTTTGTCAATGAAGTTCTATCACTTATGATTCAGAAAGAATGTGAACAGAAAAGGACTATTGGCGTCCAAATGAGCCACTCGGGCCCTAGTATTTCTCACATCTTGTTCGCAGACGACACCCTGATTTTTTTTAAGGCCGAGGAAGAGAATTGCAGGCAGTTATGCCGGGTGATTAATGACTATTGCTTAGCATCGGGGCAACAAATAAATACGGAGAAATTTAACATCTTTTTCGGTGCTAACCTTCTGGAGGTAATGGCTCATCAGTTGACCTTGATCCTTGGGATGGAGAGAGTTAGGGATCCGAGCTTGTACTTGGGTATGCCGGCTATCTGAGGCAGGTCCAAAAAGTGTGGGCTAGCTTATGTTAAAGGAAGGTTGCTAAATAAGCTTTAGGGGTGGAAAAAGTCTTTTCTATCTCAAGCGGGACGCGAAGTTCTCATCAAGGCTGTGGCGCAAGCTATTCCCGCTTACCCAATGAATCTCTTTAAATTTCCAAAGTCTTTGTGCAACGAAATGGATGTTGTGATCTCTAACTTCTGGTGGGGAAAAAAAGATGGCGAGCACAAGATTCATTGGGTTTCTCGCGAGGTGTTGGGGAGGCCGAATGAGAATGGGGGCTTGGGCTTGAGGAACTTGGGGTCGTTCAATGATGCCCTTCTTGCTAAGCAATGTTGGAGACTAATATCGGAGCCGAATTCGTTGTGGGCATCTCTGCTCAAAGCCTGATACTTCCCTAACTGCTCATTCCTTGATGCTAAGAAAGGTGGAAGGGCTTCGTGGGCGTGGTCTAGTCTTCTGGCTGGAAGAGATATTCTTAAACGGGGCGCTCACTGGCAAGTGATGGATGGAAAGGGTGTTCGGGTATGGATTGATAGATGGCTCCCGGACATCCCTGTGGGTAAACCATCCACCCTTGGTAGGGTGCAAATCTCCCCAAATCTTATGGTGAGTTCGCTATTTGACTCGATGAGTGAGGGGTGGAATGTAGACTTTCTGAAACCCTTCTTGAGCGTGGAGAAGTTAAATGCCATCATGGAGACTCCACTTGGTGACTCAACTCGCTCAAATCGGTTAGTGTGGCCATTTGAGAAGTTTGGGAACTTTCCTGTTAAATCTGGATATCACTGGGCTCATAATTGTTCCCAATCGCTAAGGAGCCCCAATTTTCACCGCGTGGATTCCATTCCGAAAGCTATTTGGAAATGTGTTTGGCATTTGAATGTCCCGCCAAAAATTCAATGTTTTCTCTGGAAGTCACTACATGCAGCCCTTGCAATTATGGCAAGCCTCCACATGTGTCACTCTTCCCCCTCTGCTCGGTGTCCCATCTGCTAGGAAAGGGACGAATCAATCGAGCACCTATTTCATGAATGCCCGTGGGTGCTAAGAATTTGGTTTGGGAGCTGCCTGAACCTCAGACTGAATTGGGTAGTAACCACTACCTGGGCTAGGTGGCTTGTTCGAGTCAGTAAATGGATCGAAAGAGATGCGGAACCACCTAATGTCTCAAATCGTCATTATGTGCTGGCACATTTGGAAGGCTAGATGCAATTACTTGTTCAATCAACACCGTATCTACCATTATCAGGTGCTTGCTGCCATCTTTCTCTCATTCTCTTCCTTTCGTGACGCCCTGGCAACCCACTCTCCCCCTTCGGTGATCAGTCATCGGGATAATTACACGGGTGTCGGGTGGTCTCATCCGAATGCAGGTTTTGTTAAAATTAATGTGGATGCAAGTTGGTGTGCTTCGGATGGGATGGGCTTTACGGGTGCTGTTGCTAGGGACGAGGAGGGCGGTTTTCTGGCAGCTTGCAGGTACAAGGAGAAAGCCTATTGTGTTGCGATGTTGGAGGCGAAAGCCATCTGGCATGGCTGTAAATTGGGGAAGCTCAAAGGATGGAATATGATCATTGTGGAATCGAACTCTCTGGAATCTATCTCATGTTTAAAAAATAACTCTAGGAGAGGCAGCTGGGAAGCATTCCCCATTATCGCTAGATAAGTCTCTTTGGGGAGTGGTTTTCAGGACTGTCGCTGGTCTTGGGTTCCAAGATCGGCCAATGTGGCTGCAGACCTTTTGGCTTCACGGCATTGTGGGAAAGCATGTGACTTTGTTTGGGTCGACAGACCTCTATATTTCCTTATCCATGTTTTGTGTAATGATGGTCTCCCCTGTCCTCATTAATGTTTCTGGTAGTGTGAGGGGGGACGCTTTAGCACTAGGTGCGGCGTCTTAATGTCTGTTACCTACTTGCTCTACCCATTACTGGTACTGTGTGTTTGCCTCTCTGTAGGCTTTCGTGTTTTCATTTGGCATCTTTGCCCTGGTGTTATGTATCCTGATTTTCAAAAAAAAACTACCACTTTCACTTGGAGCTGCCTCTTCACAATATTCATGCGTTCGCTTCAAGATTTTCAATTTTCGGTTGAGCTCTTCCAAATCTTAACAATATTCAAGCCTGCTTTGGGTCCATTTCTTCCCGCACCATAATATGTTTCAAATGTAAATTGTTCCTGACATTGTTCTCGAGACAAATAAAATATCCAATGGTGTTCTGACACCCAATGCTCTCTTTCATGAGTCCAAAATGAAATCCTAGGCAAACACTGAATTTCGAAACCATAATATTGAGGGCCAAAAACAACGTAAAAAGCAATTCCCATCCAGCTGCTACATGATTGAGGAGGTAGCTCCACATTTAGCGAATGTCCCACAGTTTGATTGTTGAACCACTCGGGTATCCCCTTTCCGGGGCATACAATATAATTATGATGACAGATTCCCTGCCCCAAAAGAACCATTAGAGAGAGAGAGAGAGAGAGAGAGTACCTTAGTGGCGAATTTCACGATCCTTGAATATATTGTCTTCATCTTCAACCAATGTAATGCAATTCCGAGAACGGAAAGAAAAAAATCATAAATATTGGCAAATCTGCCGCTCAACTTCGAGGGATCCGACAACCTTTTCAAGGAAGTACAATCATCTACGTTTACGCGTAATTCGCTATTTGACGGAAGATCTGGCAGTTGCTCAAGTCTTTGGCACCCCTTCAAGTAAAGATACTCAAGTCGAGAAAGGTATTTGATGCTTGCTAGAAGGGTAACAAAATTGTTTCCACTATGCTCTAACACTAGTAAAGAGGACAAGCTACCAATATCATGGGGGATATCACCTTCACCAAGATCACAATAGCATAGTCGTAAGACCTTCAAACAATGCAAATGACTTAAAGAAGACAACACCAAAGCCCAACAAGGCACATGGCTCTTCTAATTCCAAATGAGTGAGGATGGCCCCACTCATCCCTTTGCTTACCAATAGATCCATAAGCCCACACAGCAGTATGAAATTTTTCATATCAACAAGGGGCTCTCTTATTGTGTTTTTTCCCATAAAAAGTTCCTCTAAAAACTCCATTTTCCATGGGAGTTTTACGATTTTTGAACTTCCGCTGACCCACAGCTTTTTAAGAGACTTCAAATTGCAAATCTCAATAGGAATATCCAACAGATTTCTGCAATGATTAATACCCAGTAGATCAAGGCCAGTAAATAAATATATAGAGTCCTAAAAATCATATTACTATATAAATAAATATATATAGGCCCTCATTGGGAGTGATTCTTTTATAAAGCTCCAAAAATTCTTTTATAAACCCTATTTTTCTTATGATTTGTTACCAATTCAGTCTGTGTACAATTTTGCTCATCAAACGCTGGGTGGATTACATGTCCAATTTAATTGAAAATAACTCATTCCATCCTGCTGCCAAGCCCTAAGGTTGAGGAATTAAATGATGATGAAGCTGTGGAGCACTTCGGTTGTAATGCCTTCAGGAAAGTTCGTTGTGAGGACGATTATTTAGAACTGTCAAAGTGCTTCATAAATTATGCTAGTGGCCTTCCGTTACTCTTAAAATTTTGGGACTTTTTTTTTGTATAGGAGAGGCATTGATGTATGGGTTAGTATGTTGGATAAACTTGTGGAGGGCATTTGTTTTTGTGTCGGTTTTTGGAGATGAGAAAAATCTATCTGCCCTTCCTGAAGATGATTATTCCAGTTCAATGTTTATTATCCGAACAAGTCTTCTGTCCGGAGTTGAAGTGAGTCTGATGACAAAGAACCACTCTGCAAAAGTGAATGGTTTTGTGCTTTATTGAATGACTTAATGATCCAAAATGACGTGAATTTCGAAAGCTGATGGTGATGCTTCTCCGAATCTATGCTAAAAAAAATAATCTCTCTATGTTTATGTTCATCATTCTATTGGAAACCAGTAATTAATCAAAGTTGGTAATCAATACCCACTTTGTACACTTAAATACATGCTACAAATACAATGCGGTTTAATAGGAACATAAATGTTCAAACTTGCAGCCGCATATATGCTTGATGCAGCGTTGGTGATGAGGAGAAAGCCAGTGTTCCAAATGTTAAATCAGGTGTTTGTCGCCCACTTGCATCTCGAACTGTACATCTCAAGCTCAACCGCGTTCTTCATTCCATGACCATTCTTCCACGTCCATACACGATCATTGAATTGCAGCAAAGCAGAAGACCCGGTCAATGGGTGGTGAAACTGACCTAGCTAAGCACGTAAACTTCATTCCGAAATGCAACAAACTGCACTGCAGAGGAGAAGTAGACAGTACGAGTAAAGAAATGCCGTAAGGCATAGATGCACCAACAATCGATGCAGTACTGATTATGTGTAATTAGGGAGGACTGACAAAAATCGTCACCAGATACGCAATCATCGATTAAAGCAAACAGAATTATCGGGTTTCATACCTATAAACTTCATGCAATGAATATAAAGAAAGAACAGGAAAGTCAGCGCGGTTTATGATTATACGAAATTTCAAAGAGGGGAGAAGAGATTCTAAACTGGGGAGTATAAATTGAAGATAACATATGGAAGAAGAGCATACAAACTGAAATTAATTGACAAGAAAAAATTCTACAGTATTTATATGTTTTACCTGAAAAATCTATGCTTATCCTCCGCTGCCTCCTTAATCATGCTTGCCCCCACTACAAAGACCAAAGGAGAAATCAAACTTATTGGAAAACTAAAGCCTTAGCTCTTTTGGCAAGTAGCACTAAGGCATGTGCAGAAAATTCAGAAACTATACGGAAAGAAAGGGCAACTGGAAAAGAACATGAGGTCCAGGGGGCAGAGAACAAACGTGTTTTGGAAAGTCAAAAAATATGGTTTTCAAGATATTCTACTTCTTTCTTGACTTAATTAATTGTGGCTATATCAGAACCTTTTTAAGCACAAAAAATCACCTACCAAGTTCCAACCATGTTTAAAATAGTTCAATTAGGCAAATCACGCTGAAATTAACCCGGTGTGATAAACTTCTTCTCGTCCTGCACATAAATAAATATTCACTTAATAGTAGCGCCTTAGTCTCACCATTAAAGAATCTGCTTACAGTTTGAGTTCAAAATTATCAGTACCCACAATAAAGAAAAGATTCACAACTAGCACAATGTTTTTATTGAATATCCAGCATTTATTTGAAGAACAATGTACAGACAGCTTCCTTATTGGTTTTTCACATATCATGATAGGCACTGCCCAAGTTTTACAGTTTGATTGTCAAACCACTCGGGTATCCCCTTTCCGGGGCATACAATATAATTATGATACAAAGAACGACAGATTCCCTGCACCAAAAGAACCATTTGGGGGGGGGGGGGGGGGGGGGGTGGTGGGGGTTGAGGAGCGAGAGAGAGAGAGACAGAGTACCTTAGTGGCGAATTTCACGATCCTTGAATATATTGTATTCATCCAGTCTTCAATGTAATGCAATTCAGACAACTGAAAGTAAAATCATAAATATTGACAAATCTGCTGCTCAACTTCGAGGGATCCGACAACCTTTTCAAGGAGGTACAATCATCTACAGTTACGTGTAATTCACTGTTTGACGGAAGATCTGGCAGTTGCTCCAGTCTTTTGCACCTGTGCACGTGAAGTGACTCAAGTCGAGAAAGGCATTTGATGCTTGCTGGAAGGGTTGTAAAATTGTTTCCACTAAGATCTAACACTCGTAAAGAGAACAAGTTACCAATATCATAGGGGATATCACCATCACCAAGATCACCAGAGCGTAGTTGTAAGTTCTCCAAACAACGCAAATGATTCAAAGAAGACAACACCAAACCCCAACAAGGCTCATGACTCTTTCTAATTCCAAATAAGCGGAGAGGGCCCCACTCATCCCTTTGCTTACCAATTGATCCACAAGCCTGCAGCGTTTTGAGATTTTTCACATCAACAAGCAGCTCTCTTATATCGGTTAACACCAAATCAAGCGACTCTAAAAACTCCATCTTCCCTGGGAGTTTTTCGATTTTTGAACTTCCCCTGACCGACAGCTTTTTAAGAGACTTCAAATTACAAATCTCAATAGGAATATCCAACAGATTTCTGCAATCACTAATAACCAGTATAGTAAGGCCAACCAGATGTCCAATTGTTGAAGGTAATTTCTCAATCGCAGTCCCACCTAAATAAACCCTGGACAAATTTTTCATCTGTTTTGAAAATTCTGGAATCTTTTTCACTTTGGAGCATTCCATAAGATCTAAATGTTCAAGGGAATCCATTTCTAGCTCACTTGGGAGACTCTTAATACTTTTACAGCCAAAAAGTTGCAAAACTTTAAGTCTTTTAAGAACTGCAATAGACGGGTGTACCTCAACTAAATTCTTACACCCCGTAAGAAACAACTTCTCAAGATTTCGAAGACCAGTAAAATCTGGGGTACTTATCAGTTTACGTGAGGAGCTAAGATTAATATATTTCAAGTTGGGGAAATTCTGCAGAATACAACAAATAATGTATATAAGCTTCCAATTCCAAAACCTTACAATTTTATTGGACATAAAAAAATTGTTAAATAGCATTCATTGAGTATATTCTTACCTCTTTTCCATCCCAAAGCCGAACAAGTTTGCTATCATACATTTGTAGTTCAGTAAGGAAACGCGGGTGAAAGCTTGGTGGAATCTGACACGGTGAACGCAGCTTGCACCTTCCTCCACACACTGTTGACGATTTTTTGAATAAGCTCACTTTCACGCCTACAAGGCATAAAATAACCAATCAAAAAACATAAACGAAGCATTCAAGTTTTACTCTGTTAAGACATGGGAAATTAAAGTTGTTCGTGCACGCTTACTTATATTGCTTTGAATGCCAACCAGAAATTTGGAGTCTTTTTAGATCAGCTTTCCATTGGACAACCTTCATTTTATCTTCGGTAGTGATGAACTTTTCTTCATGCTCCGCGAAGGCTTTGGCAAAAGATCCCCGTTGATTTCCAACGTCATATGGATCTGTCTCGTAAAAGACCGGCAGAACTGAGTTCCTAGCTTCCATGCATTGAAGAATGGCTGTAAGTTCATTCAAGCACCATTTGGAAGAAGCATAGTTTGGTGAAAGAACAACGATTGCAATATGCGATTCTTTGATTGCAATATGCGATTCTTTGATCGCACTCGGGAGCTCAAAAGGAATACTTGTTCCTTGTTCAAGCTCTCGATCGTCAAGGAAAGTCGTAATTCCTTGGAACTTGCACAATTCGTGGTATAAATGGGATACGAAACCCTTGCGGGTGTCTACACCCCTAAAACTAAAAAACACATCGTACTTCCATCGAGGAGCGGATTCGAGAGAGAGAAGTGGTGCAGAGGCTCTTTGGGTGCTCATCGCCGTTGCATAACAAATGAAGAGTGAAAGAAAAACCACGATGAAAATACTCAGCACAAAAGTAGGAGCAGACCAAAAGCGAGGTTTTGGGGAAAGGAAATAATGAAGAGAGAGAGAATGAAAGTTGTAGGGAAGCCAAGTGGGACAATATGAATCAATCCAACAAGAAAACAACAAAATAAACACCAGGATTTTAATTCTTTTAATGAAATTCAACGTGTATTCAATCAGAATTTTAAAATAATATATTAAAGTTATCAGCTCTCTTGGTGAGTTGCATTAAGGCATGTGCAGAAAATTCAGAAACTATACGAAAAGAAAGGGTAAATGAAAAAGAACATGAGGTCCTGGCAGAGAACAAACTTGTTTTGGAAAGTCAAAACAGATCGAAAGTTTTTCGTTAAAGTTTTCTTTTATTTATTCTACATCTTTTTGGACTTATTAATTGTGGCTATATCAGAACCTATTTAAGCACAAAAAAATAACCTACCAAGTTCCAACCATGTGTAAAATAGTTCAGTTAGGCAACATTTGCCGCAAAAGTTTCATTCTGATAAACATCTTCTCATAATGGTAGGGCACCGCACATAAATTAACAACTAGCACAACATTGTTATCAAATATCCTGCATTTATTTGAAGAAAGATGTATAGACAACTTCCTTATCGGTTTTCACATATAATGATCGGCACTGCCCAAGCATTTTTACATTATCTCTACAGCTACTTTTCTGTTCATTGCATAATAATTTTGAGGGAAAAAAAAAATCAATATCAGGTAGGTTGTTATACGGGGATTGAGATGGTGACTTACTAACATGGATCTTCTGAGAAAAAAAGTATCATCGTTAGCTTTCCAAGTACGACACTGAAGCATTGAATGGTTAAATAAAGCACAAAACAAGTATTATTCTTCCTTCGGCCTTTTGTGAGCTTGTTCTTTGTCATCAAAACTACCACTATGACTTGGAGCTGCCTCTTCACAATATCCATGCGTTCGCTTCAAGATTTTCAGTGTTCGGTTGAGTTCTTCCAAATCTTGCTTGTACACCAAACGAGCCCCACACATTTTCACCAAATTCAAGCGTACTTTGGGTTTATTTCCTCTCGCACAATAATATGCTTCAAATGAAAACTGTTCTTGACATTGTTCTCGAGGCAAATAAAATATCCAAAGGTGTTCTGACACTAAATGCTCTGTTTCATCATGATAGCTAAATGAAATCCCAGGCAAACACTGAATTACGAAAGCATAATACTGAAGTCCCAAGTTTTCCTTAGGTTGTGCAAAAGCAACACAAAAAGCAATTCCCATCCAGCTGCTACATGATTGTGGAGGTAGCTCCACGTTTAGCAAATGTCCCACAGTTTGATTGTTGAACCACTCGGGAATCCCCTTCCCGGGGCATACAATATCATTAAGAGGAGAAAGACGACAGATTCCCTGCACCAAAAGAACCATTATATTTTTTGGGGGGGGGGGGGGGAGAGAGAGAGAGAGAGAGAGAGAGAGAGAGAGAGAGAGAGTGAGAGAGAGTACCTCAGTGGCGGATTTCATGATCCTTGAATATATTGTATTTATCCAGCCTTCATCTTCAACCAATGTAATGCAATTCAGAGAACTGAAAGTAAAATCGTAAATATTGGCAAACCTGCTGCTCAACTTCGAGGGATCCGACAACCTTTTCAAGGAAGTGCAATGATTTACATTTACGTGTAATTTGCTATTTGATGGAAGATCTGGCAGTTGTTCAAGTCTTTTGCACCCGATCAAGCAAAGATTCTCAAGTCGAGAAAGGCATTTAATGCTTGCTGGAAGGGTAACAAAATTGTTTCCACCAAGACATAACCTTCGTAAAGAGGACAAGCTACCAATATCATGGGGGATATCACCTTCACCACAACACCTTAGTCCTACATCATCCAGACAATGCACATCAATAAAAGAAGACAACACAAAACTCCAACAAGGCTCACGGCTCTTTCTAATTCCAAATAAGCGGAGAAGGCCCCACTCATCCCGTGGCTTAGCAATTGATCCACCAGCCAACAGCGTTTTGAGATTTTTCACATCAACAAGTGACTCTCTTATTGCAGTTTCCGCCATATCAAGTTCCTCTAAAAACTCCATTTTCCCTGGGAGTTTTTCGAGTTTTGAACTTCCCCTGACCCACAGCCTTTTAAGAGACTTCAAATTACATATCTCAATAGGAATATCCAACAGATTTCTGCAATAATCAATACGCAGTACAGTAAGGCCAACCAGATGTCCAATTGTTGAAGGTAATTTCTCAATAGCGGTCCCAGATAATAAAACCTTGGACAAATTTTTCATCTGGTTTGAAAATTCGGGAATCTTTTTCACTTTGGAGCATGCCCTAAGATCTAAACATTCAAGAGAATCCATTTCAAGCTCACTTGGGAGACTCTTAATACTTCCACAGCTCCGAAGGTTCAAAAATTTGAGTCTTTTAAGAACTGCAATAGACGGGTGTATCTCAACTAAATTCGTACAATTCGTAAGAATCAACTCCTCAAGATTTTGAAGACCAGTAAAATCTGGGGTACTTATCAATTTATATGAGCCGCCAAGATTAATAGATTTCAAGTTGGGGAAATTCTGTAGAATACAAGAAATAATATATATAAGCTTCCAATTCCAAAAACCTTATAATTTTATTTGAGATAAAAAAAATATTGTTAAATAGCATTCGTTGAAATATATTCTTACCTCTTTTCCATCCCAAAGCCGAACAAGTTTGCTACAACACATTTTTAGTTCAGTAAGGAAAGGCGGGTGAAAGCTTGGTGGAAGAGACTTGGAAGGATACAAACTCCAATTCATAATTCTCAAGGAACATGGAAGAAATTTGGGACCCGAAGAAACGATCAAATTGTCAAATTCCAGAAACCTCAGCCCGGACATGTTAGAGAAGGCTTCGCAATTCCAGTGCACCTCTTCTATTTTGGGTAACTGTAGGACTATGCCTTCAATAGCTCTTGTCCCCTAATAACCAAGAATGTACGAAATGTCAATTTCACATTTGGTATCGTGCTAAACAAAATAAAATCTTGCATTGAACTAGGTAATTTTATTTAACTTCTTACCGTATTGGTCATGAATACATGAATAATGTCATCGGGAAGCCACAACCTACTCCGCAGGCCAGGCTCTTCAGACTCGTTACCGACAATTCTCCATGCCATTTCTTGTATCAAATCATGCATATCGTACATGTATGAATTAGGATAGATGAGACATTTCCCTCGACTTAAGAGAGATTTCTCAATTAAAACATCTATCACGATACGGCTAGAAATATCAAAGGAATTGTCTAGTATTTCAATTACTCGCTGCGTGCACTTCCCTTTGTGCAAACACGCAATATCGAGAAAAATCCTCTTCTCCATCTTTCCCAGTCCATCATAACTTATTTTGAGTGTATCAAAAATTGTTGGAATAGGAATTTTCCTTAGATTATCCCGTACACTATTCCATGCATCTAGACCAATCTTAAACAAAGCCGACCCCAAATGTTCAAGAGCTAATGGAAGGCCTCCAGCATGATTAATGAAATACTTAGACAGTTCCAAAAACCCGTCTTCGGGCAGATTTTTCTTAAAGGCATTTTGACTAAACAGAGCAAGAGCTTCATAATCACTTAACAACTCGACATTATGACATAAAGTTATGCCATGCTGGACTAGTAGACGTTCATTTCTAGTTGTAATGATAATTCTACTCCCAATACCAAACCAATCTTCTTTTCCAGCTAGTACTTCTAGCTGGTTTATTTGATCCACATCATCAAGTACAAGAAGAACCTTTTTGTTGCGTAAGCACTTCTCAGTGAATCTGATTCCCAACTGTTGATCCCGAATTTTCTCAATCTTTTCTTTCAAGATTGGGAAAAGAAGTTGTTGTTGAAGACTAACTAGAGTACTATCTCTGATATTTGAGAGAAAGCAGTAAACTTCAAAATGATGGAAAATTCTATCATAAACTAGCTTGGCAAGAGTTGTCTTACCGATGCCACCCATCCCAGTTATCCCTATAAAGCGAACATCATTGGCATCATGAGCTAATAGCGAACTTAGTTGCTCAAACCCAAAATCAATTCCGACTAATTTTTTAGAGGAATCTGATACGGTGAACGTAGCTTGCACTTTCCTCCACACGCTGTTGACGATTTTTTCAATAAGCTCACTTTCACACCTACAAGGTATAAAATAACCAATCAAAAAACCATAAACGAAACATTCAAGTTTGACTCTGTTAAGACATGGGAGATTAAAGTTGTTCGCGCATGCTTACTGAGAATTCTTTGAATGCCAACCAGAAATTTTGGAGAGTCTTTTTAGATCAGCTTTCCATTGGACAACCTTCTTTTTGTCTTCGGTAGTAATGAACTTTTCTTCATGCTTCGCGAAGGCTTCGGCAAAACTTCCCCGTTGATTTCCAACGTCAGATGGATCTGTCTCGTAAAAGACCGGCAGAACTGAGTTCCTGGCTTCCATGCATTGAAGAATGGCTGTAAGTTCATCTAAGCACCATTTGGAAGAAGCATAGTTTGGTGAAAGAACAACGATTGCAATATTCGATTCTTTGATCGCACTCGGGAGCTCCAAATGAATACTTGTTCCTTGTTCAAGCTCTCGATCGTCAAGGAAAGTCGTAATTCCTTGGAACTTGCACAATTCGTGGTATAAATGGGATACGAAACCCTTGCGGGTGTCTACACCCCTAAAACTCAAAAACACATCGTACTTCCATCGACGAGCTGATTCGAGAGAAAGAAGTGGTGCAGAGGCTCTTTGGGTGCTCATCGCCATTGCAAAGCAAATGAAAAGTGAACGATAAACCACGATGAAAATACTCACACAAAAGCAGTGTTCTGAAAAACGGTGCGCCCGTCTAGGCGCTGGCGGCGGTGCTCCGCCGCGATTAACCCGAAATCGTTTCTAAAATCGGTAAGGTTATTAGGCGGCGTAAGACGGCCGCCTGGGCGGTCTGGGCGGATGCTAGGCTGTCTGGTCGGACGCTAGGCGGTCTGGTCGAACGCTAGGCGGTCTGGTCGAACGCTGGGTGGTTTGACAGCCTGAGAAAGAACATCTGTAGCGATACCCGATTTGTCTCCCCGAGTCTCGCCATCTCCCTTTTGATGTGAAAACAAAATCGATCTGCAATTGCTAAAGAATATGTCGACAATGGTTGGAGAAATATGAAGAGGAAGAAGAAGCGAGGGAGGTGCTGTGAGATTGGCTGGAGAAATCTGCAGAGGAAGAAGAGGGACGGAACTCGATCTACAATTGCAGAAACGGAATGGCTGAAGGCGGCAGTAGTTTATAGACTTTTAAGCACCTTTATCACGCTTTAGATTTTTGTTGGGGTTTTTTTATTAAGAAAAACTAATTAAAATAACTATTTTGAGTTTTAAAAATGAGAGTAAAATAGAAGATAAAATCAAGGTCTAAAATATCCATAATATCCCGATATTTCCATCGAAATTTCCGTGTTTTTGGACTTCCGATATTTCCGATGTCATCGATATTTCCATCGAAATTTCCGTGTCTTTTAAATTTCTATATTTAAAAAAACACCAAGGGGATTTGAACCCCTCCCATTTTACTTTTTCAACACATTGACCACCATATCACTTATGTTTTTGTGAAACTATGCTAAAATATTTACATATTTTTCTACACTCACAATGTTTGCCAGCTCGCTATATAATCAACTTAAATCAGTTAAATCCATCATGCAATGCATTTCCTTCCAATTTTTGTAATAAACTAATAGATAATTGACTAAATAAACATCTTGCAAAGTTTCAATAAAAATTTCCAAGTTTTTCTTACAATTTCCGTGGTTTTTATTCAATTTTTATCGATATCGATAATATCCCGATATTTCCATCGAAATTTCCGTGTTTTTGGACTACCGATATTTCCGATATCATCGATATTTAATAAAATAAATAGTTGTTGTAGGCATAATTTACTGAACAATTATGGAGGCCTAGAGAGAGAGGGAGGTGCGGCACATAGAGAGAAGATGAGAGAGATGTGTAATTGTGAGATGTGTTTTATTCACCCCATTGTGCCTCTATTTATAGTAGTAGAAAGGGCAAACCCTTTCCCATAAGGATTACAATACTTAATAAGTAATCTACTCCTAATAGGAATATAAGATACATTCCTAATCTACTAGGATTTACACAATCACATTCCTATTCTAAATAGGACTGCAACACTCCCCCTTGAGTGTGTAAATACTCAAGTAAATGGCGCATCAGGTCTTCAGTGATGAAGCAGGTACAGTTGATGAAGTCATCGGCACAATGGGCGAATGCGAGTCTCAAATCAATGGAAGAATGCATAAAAAGTAAAACTCACAAAACCTCGCTATGGTAAAACCCAAGGTGGGGAAAACCCATAGTCTAAAGAGAAAAGTGAGAAGTTGCATTAAGTCAAAACTATACGTCTTTTGGACGCAAGTAGAAGAGCTCTCAAGGGTATGATCAGCCCAGGATGGGTGCCTCGTTAAAACCTAGTTAGGTAGCAAAAACCCAGTGGAAAAAATGCTCCTAATCGTAGGGAAAAAGAGTACATTAAGATCAAGTGAGTATACTTCTGGATACTCCCCCTGAGTTTGACATAACTTCCAAATGAGAACTACAAACATTGCATATAATAGTTAGGCATACCAATTCCTCGGACAAGCTTCTGGAAGGTTGACTTCGGCAGTGACATCGTGTAGAGGTCGGCAAGGTTGTCTGGGATCGGCTTGCATGACTTCAATCTCCTGATGCTTTGCTGATGTAGATGTAGTCGCAATATGTCTTGGCGTTGACTTTGTTGATGTATCATGGCTTGGTCGGGTGGATACATGCGGCATAGTCTTCATGGATCGTTGTCGGGACTCAACGATGGATGAAAACACAGCAAGTACTACGAACATGCTCAACAAGAACTCCTAACCATGTCTCACTTGTGGCGTAGTGAAGTGAGGTGAGTCTTGGAACGATTCGAAGATTTCGCAACTAAGGTCATATCATGGACCTCCAAGATATTGCGATGTCCCTAACGGCAAAGACATAACCATTTGGGGATTTTGCCTTGTGCGGGTTTGATAAGTAACCTGCGTCAGCATAACAACAAGGCAAGCATCATTTCGAGGATCAGGGGGGTCGGATCCGCTAAGATGCGTTGGGATTTGCCCTCGTAATACCTTCAGGGTACGTCTTTTAATACCAATTTAGTGGTTGCGTATAGGCGCGGTGCTGCATCTTTACCAAGATCAACAGCGAATGAGATGTCCTGTCTAAATACAATGAGCTAAGTACAACGAAGCGCAAAGTTGAACTTAGATATGGAATTTCAGATTCCATAACCTCTTCAAGGGTCTCATTTGCATATAACGTATGGACGATCAAAGGTATACTCAAAGGTTCATTTGAAGTGTAGTTTGACTGGTAGACTAAGGTACCGTCAGAACAACGCTTTGAACTTCAGGTCAATGCATAAACGAGTTTTCCTAAGATCCTTCATCTCAAATTCCATCTTCAGGTGCGAGGCAGTTTTCTCAAGCTCTTCCAGAGTCTTAGTGAGATTCGTGTTAACGACATAAACTGTAACTCTAGCAATTTGGAATAAGACTTCATAGTTTAACACGCAAGGGCATAATTCATATCCCTGACTGATCAAACAATCACTTAAACGGGTATACCACATCCGTCGGATTTAAGTGAACGCCTCAAAACAAGTTAAGAGGGTGTTCCGTGGTTTTGGAACTTTTTGAACCAGTCCATGTAATTCTTCGGGAACTTACATGTCAATCTCCGTATTTATATCCCCATGGAGAAACACTAACCACATTTCATAATGCTGCTATCAATCACAGGACGTTTGAGAGAAACCTTGCGCCGTAAGGCGTGCATCACGTCGCACTATTTCATTCATCTCATAACGCTTCCTTTCCCACTTGTAACACAATAGGGTTACCTTGGGCAGTGTAGGAACGACAGGTCCAATACACACTTTAGTAAGGAATTTGACCTAGATTGTAATCTCAGTTGTCCAATCAGTTCTACGTTGTCACTTAATCAACGGAACACGGTTCGATATCGTCGCTTTTCATTTATGTCGGTAGCTACCATATAAGTGAAAACATCATTGATGATAATCTCATTTCAATTCCATTTTTCTCATCCAAACTAGTATACTGGACCAAGAACTTCATGTCTCGGGAGTAATCCAGATTAATCTCATGAGATGGAAATGATTTGAGACAGCGATCGAGTTTAGATTCATAGTTGTGCCGTGTCTTCCTCTTATGGGGAAGTGAATCCTACGAACCGAATGATCTGTCGTGCTCCAGGCCAAGACAGATTGATTGGCTATCCGCCGTTGTACCGGACCGTCCAACAGGGGCGTCCAAACCGTCCAATAGGGGCGGCACATCCTCCAGGGATGTTGACTCGACGTCCGTTAAGTACGTCTATCCTTGCAGGCATATTTGCAGCTGGTATATGATCTCGTCACTTTAGCTAGATCAAAGGAATGCGTCTGGAGCAACATTCTGAAATCTAGAATTCATCGCACTTGCTTATCACACTTGTGCGGTATGGGGATCGAGATGAGACATACTGGGCAACGTCCACGCAACTTTGCGCCGTTCTACAGGAACGTTGACGTTCTTATCTCCCCCTAACGGTGGGAAGATTGTCTCATTAAAGTGACAACCCGCAAATAAGCGGTAAAGAGATCGCATGCAAGGGCTCGAAGAGAGCTAGTGTGAAGGAGAATCATGATCGACAAAAGATACACATCCTTCTTTGAGGACCCATGGTGGTACGTTGCGGCGGCGCAACTGGGCACATGGAATGCTCACCCAAATGCGTAAATACGAAAATCGTCAAGTTCGTACCCAGTAACCAACTGTAACGTCATATAGGTTGGGTGGCAATGGGCCTCAAGGCGGACCAACATAACTGCGTACAAGATTGCATAGCCCTAGGCAGAAAAACCGAAAACTTGGTACTTTTACCAAAATTCGGGTGATCATTTAAATTTGCGCTTTATGATCACTAGGCGAGGCTATTTGGGGTGAACATGGGAATTCAATGTTCAATTAGAAACCCAAAACAACATGCAATACTTTATCGAAAACTGTCGATATAAACTCTCTGGCATTATCCAGTCTCCAGGACCTTAAGGGATAAGTAGGGTGGTGAACCCATAATCGGCCAAGAGGTTTAGCAGTAATGTGTGTGGACAAACATGTGACCAGTTTGTCGATTCATCAATCAAAACCATAAGTCTTTATATGGTCCGCATTTTGATTGGATTAGTCCACATATATTCCCTTGAATCCACTTATGGAAAAGAGGTGATTTCGTATCTTTGCGAGGAATGATATAGAAAATCAATTTCCTTAATGAGCAGGCTTGGCAAAGTGTGCTTGTAGGCACAAGATCCTTACTTCGGGTAAGGAGATGCGTCGTAGCATCATTGTTCGACCTAAGTGTCCCAAAAAGGTCATGTCAAAGCAAGTAAACTGCTCAATCACCCAGCTATAGGCCGGCCACATGTGGCGTGTTCCCAATTGGGAGACAACCCATTGGCCCCAAATCAAAGCTTCAGGCTCATTTTTGGAGATGGTGCAAAGATATTTCACTCTATTTTCTTCAGTGGTTTCATTTATGATCATTGTCATCTCGAATATCCTTAAAAACTCAACGTCAGGGAGAATTCAAGGTCCCTTAAATGGTGATGCAGTACCATTCATACAACGAGGAGCGTGCCAATGCTCTTAATCAGGTTGGATAGACCTGAAGTCGTTGTTAGAGATGTGATTTAGGTGTAAAGTTAGTGTGCGTAGTACGCATTCGTCCAGACAACTAACTTTCCCACATTCCTACCTAATCACGTGTTTAATTGAATCGGTCACATGTACTAAGAAACATGATTCAATTAACTCATATTCGAGGACAATATCAATAAGATTATCCATAAGTAAAACATACACCAAACTTGAATCCAAGAACATGGAAAAATGTTCACAAAGTAAATAGTTTACTAAGGGGATTCGGCCAATAAGGCCATCCATGTCAAAATTATGCTCTTCCAACGGAGTTTGGTGGAGCAAAATTAATCTCACATATTGACTACGAGAATGGTACGCCTTAACAACATTAGTAGGGGCACGAACAGGTGCATAACCAATGATCTATTCCATCGAGACGAAAGTAGATTCTGCAGGGTTAAGGTTTGGAAATACTATCCCTTATTCTTGAAGTTTTAGGTCTTAGGTGCCAAGGATCACGCTTCGGGCATGATGCCACACCTTGGCAGGCCCTGATTCTACCATATGTTGTAAAAACAAACTCAAAATTGGATTGTGAGAAGGTATGCCATTCGGTGTATCTCTGCCGAAGCAGTGCATCACCATTTGGTAGTCTTTGACCTAACTGGGTCGAGCCATTTGGTAGACTCCAGCCGAACTGAGTCTATACCATTCGGTAGACTCCAGCCGAACTGGGTCTATACCTTTCTCTCACGTTTGTGGTAGTAATCAGATCCGAGAATTTGGAAGACTTCCACTTTCTACACTGCTGCTTCAAGAGCAAGTTAGAAACAAGGAATGACGAGAAAAGTATTCTCTAGTCAAAATTCAATCGGATTTATAAACTTCAGAATTGTACTCATTCATGGACGTAATCATGGTATGCTTCGGGCAATATCTTTCATGATTAAACAGTCCGTAGAAGCGAGCCAAAGAGCCATGGAATCCTCCGTCGGAGGTATTTCCATTTTTAATGCTTCGGGCATAAGTCTTCGAATGAAGATCATGGCGGAGGCTTATTCAGCTCTTCCATGCCATTGTTGGCTTCAATGGTTGCTCAACTTCTTGATAGTCAAGTGGAGATTCACGTCTTGTACCCCACATAAAGTGGTTTCTATTAGAAACGTCCAAATCAGGAAAATCAAACTTGTGACGGTTCGACAATCCACTGAATTTGGAGGGAACAAGATTGTGATTGGTGCTATGGGAAGGAATCATCCATAAGCATCAAAGTTAGAACATTCGAGTTCTAAGACATGGTGTCATGAAAAATGTCGGGTTTTCATGGGTGTATTGTTTTATGAAAAACTTTGGGTTTCAAAGGCACTAAATTCGAAACTACAGGTTCGATTTAGTTTTATGAACGTTTAGTTCATAAAAGAGAGGTTCCTGCAAGAACACAGAATGCAATATACAACTAAGTGTAGTGGATTTTGAGGTTCTTCGGGAACTCAAGTGTGAGTGCTTCGGGACTACGAAAGTGAGTCAACGGTTCAAAGAAGAGAAATAAATTATTGAATCGTTAATGTCCAAAAGTGATCTTCAGGTCAATAATTTTAGATTCATTATCAGATTAATGGACTGCTGGTCACTTTTAATTAATTCAATAGATCGGGACCAAACGAGGTCGATCGTAGAAGCAAAATAAATTTAACATACGGGTTAAATTATTTTATATGACTAAAAAATAGCATGTGGATTTGAAAAATATGCCCCAAAATAATTTGGGCATGGTTTTGGGTGTCTTAAGTGTAAAACAAGTCCCCAAAATAATGTGGATGGTGGCTGCAGGCCACGGGTAGGCATAAAAAACCCCCAGCCGAGCTGGGTTGGGTTGATGGGGTGTACGGGGGGAAAGCCCAGCGAAAGCTGGCCTTCTAGTTTGCGCGAGAAAGGCCAAGCCATCAGGCTGGCGTGATGCGGGCCGCAGGGCGAAGCCCCATGTGCAGGCCGGGACACAAGGCCCAGCCGCAAGGCTGGCGTGACACGCGGGGCCCTAGCAAGCCAAGCTTGCGGGCAGTGGGTCGAAAGGGATAGGGCTACAGGCCCAGCAAGGACAGACCAGCGCAAAGCCTGGTGTCCGGGTTTGCAAGGGATGGTGCGGTGCCGCACCCAATCCAATCCCTTTTCGATTTTTTCTTTTTTTTTTTTCTCAAATCCTGTAGGGTTTAGGGGAAAACCCTAATTTGCTTCTAATTTTTTTCCGATTCTTTGACTCACATATTCCACATAGTGATTTTATAATTGCGTAATGCATGAAACAAATATATATATATATATATTGACAAATATATGAACATATACAATATATATATCGGAAGGAAAATATAAACATAGGGGGTTCATGCATCATGGGGAATGTTTTCATGCTTCACGGTCGTTTCAAATATCTTACTTTATTTTAAGCGTACCTGATTGGCAGAAAATTTACAAAAACCTTTGAATTTGTAGAAGATCCTTCTCAGAAAGCCGAAATTGCGTCTCCAATGCGTTGTATCACGTTCAACAAAGAAAAAATAAATTTGAATTAATAGCATGTAGATTAATTCAAAATAATAATAAATTAATCACAAAAAGACTCCCCTGATTGAAGAATAAACTATCTTGTTAGCGTAGCGTCAAGAGCGTGCTGATAACGTGTTGTAGGCATAATTTACTGAACAATTATGGAGGCCTAGAGAGAGAGGGAGGTGCGGCACATAGAGAGAAGATGAGAGAAATGTGTAATTGTGAGGTGTGTTTTATTCACCCCATTGTGCCTCTATTTATAGTAGTAGAAAGGGCAAACCCTTTCCCATAAGGATTACAATACTTAATAAGTAATCTACTCCTAATAGGAATATAAGATACATTCCTAATCTACTAGGATTTACACAATCACATTCCTATTCTAAATAGGACTGCAACAATAGTATTATAATTGACTTTTTAGTGTAAAAATGTATACAATACGAGAGTATTTCGTTAAAGTTTCATTTTTATTAATCATGTGCAAAGCCCAACCTTTCATTTTGTTAATTAGAATAGAAGGCCCAACATAACTTATGGGCTTAAAAATATATTAATCTAACATAAATTGTTTAAAATTTTACATATATACTTACCTATGGATATTCATTTTTAAAATAACACTTTATTTAACGTTTATTTATATATTATAGAGTAAATTTAATTAATTTTATATGATCCGTAATAAATTTAACTAAGTTCGCCTAGCCCGCCTAGGTTCTTGTCTAGACTCCGTCTAGTCATCTAAGCGATAGGCCCTAATTTACCGCCCGACTAGCGTTTAACATTTTTTAAAACCTTACACAAAAATAAGAGCAGACCAAAAAAGAGGTTTTGGGGAAAGGAAATAATGGAAGAGAGAAAGAGTGAAGGTTGTAGGGAAGCCAAGTGGGACGATACGAATTAATCCAACAAGAAAAAAAACAAAATGAAGACCAAGAAGCAGACTTAATTGGCAAGAAAAGATTGAGAAAGTCAGTGTGACTACCTACTTCTACTCCTGCTCCTTAATTGGACCAAAAATAATTATTCATTTTCTGGAGGCCTCCATGCATTTTGGGCACGGTTTCGAACTACTTGCTAGACGCTTTCCAACCACTTGCTTGGTAAAATTGTAGCGTTTATTGACTAGTGGAATTAATTTAAAGCCTGATGAAATAATTGAGAGAAATTGGTTGAGGCTAAGCATCATCAAGGATTAACTTTTAAATGTTAATTAACAAATCGACACTAGCTACTAGGTTTTTTAAAGACTAGATTCAAAACAAGTAGCTTTTAAATGTTAATTAACACCGAATAAATTAACCAAATTTTGAAGAGGGAAGAACATTTCCTCAACAAAGAAACCCTAAGCTCTTTAATTTTCATTCATCATTTAAGTTTGATTTAGGCATCTGGAGACACTTGATTGACAAAGTCTAACCTGTTTATTCTTTTATTTGGTGGCAGATATTCGTTTCTAATTCTATTCCTCACTTCATCATTCTAATTATAGATTTTGTTCCAAAAAAAAAAATTCATTCTATCTATGGATAAACCAAGTAACACCGAATAATTAACAGGGGTAAGATGACAACAATAATAAAATGTGATGTGTAGTGTAGTGTAGTAGGGGAAAATTAACAATTTCTGCAAGAAAAAGAAAACTATTTTTCCACTAAAAACAAAACGAAAGATGGAAATGTATCAAAAAGTCAGGATCGGTGGCTTACCCCTAGGTCTGGCAATTATTGACACAACCTGATAATCCGACACGACACGACACGACACGAAATTAACAGGTGTTCGGGTCGACACGATAACGAATCGGGTCGTTATCTGGTAACCTGATAAGCACCTGTTAAGATAACGGGTTGATTTGGGTATACATGCGGGTAACACGATAGAGGATAAGCAGAATATTAATTTAATAATTTTATAACCCTAAAGAAATACTATAATAATTATATATATTAATTTAACAATGTTATACCCCTAAAAACTATAATATATATATATATATATTAAATTTTATACCCCTAAAAACTATAATAATTAATATGTATGCATGCATCCACCCTTTGAAGAAAAAGAGAGAGAAAATGAAAATGATAAGAAAAGGAAACAAAAAAGAGAGGGAAAAGATGGGAGTAAAAAGTAAAAATTATAATAATTAATAATTTAATATTTAAATTAAATTTATACCCCTAAAACTATAATAATTAATATGTATGCATGCATCCACCATTTGAAGAAAAAGGGAGGGAAAATGAAAATTATAAGAAAAGAAAACAAAAAAGAGAGGGAAAGATGTGAGTAAAAAATAAAAATTATAAAAATTAATAATTTAATATGCATGCCAATTGCCATCCACCTTTGAAGAAAAAGGGAGGGAAATGAAAATGATAAAAAGAGAGGAAAAGATGGGTGTAAAAAGTAAAAACTACAATAATTAATAATTTAATAAATTAATATGCATGCCAATTGTCATCTGACCCTTTAAGAAAAAGGGAGGGAAATGAAAATGATAAGAAAATAAAACAAAAAATAGAGGGAAAGATGAGACCTATCATACTATTTTTATAATAACACATGATGTACTACTCCATGTACCGATCAATTATACGTACAAAATAAATAGATTTAAATCTATATAATATATATAGTATATACCATTGAACTTGATGGGATACGAATTATACAAAACTAATTTCAATGATTCAACCGTCAAATTTGTTTGTATATGCTTTGAGATTGCATCAGCAAAAAATCGCAAAAAACAAACATTCAGAGATCAAGTAACCGAACAAAACTTTTCAATGGTTATAAAACGAAAAATCACGATTTAACGGTTATATTAACTCTGATTTTGATTATTTTTTATAGCTACACTCCTTAATCCTATATGAATACAATGAATGAATTCGATCTTCAATTTAAAATATTTACAATAGTGGATACCACAAAATCTTATGTTATACTTAATGAAAGTATAAATAAACTCTAAGTTTTAGTGAATCTACTGTTTTGATGGGATACGCATTCTACGAAACTAATTTCAACGATCTAACCGTTAAACTTGTTTGTATATGCTTCGAGATTGCATACGCCAAAAATTGCAAAAAACAAACATTCAGAGATCAAGTAACGGGACAAAACCTTTCGACAATTATGAACAAAAAATCACGATTTAACGGTTATTTTAACTCCGATTTTGATGATTTTTTACAACTACACTCCTTGACCCTATATGAATACAATGATTGAATTCGATCTTCAATTTAAAATATTTACAATAGTGGATACCACAAAATCTTATGTTATACTTAATGAAAGTATAAATAAACTCTAAGTATTAGTGAATCTATCATTTTGATGGGATACACATCCTATCAAACTAATTTCAACGATCCAACCGTCAAACTTGTTTGCATATGCTTCGAGATTGCATATGCCAAAAATTGCAAAAAAACAAACATTTAGAGATCAAGTAACAGGACAAAACCTTTCAACGGTTATAAACAAAAAATCACGATTTAACGGTTATTTGAACTCGGATTTTGATGATTTATTTACAGCTACACTCCTTGACCCTATATGAATACAATGACTAGGCTGAGGACACTTCGGTCGATGGCCCGAAAGACGACGACCCTGGCCCAATGGGCCCTTCAGTCTTTGAAAACATGGAAATTAGCATGGTTTATGTTTTACCTGTTGAGTTCCAGCCAACCACGTCCCAGCCAAGTTTCTTGGATGGCGACGTGGTTGCCGAAGAAGCAACACAAGTTGACGTCGTTGCTGCCGAGGAAGATGGGCAGGAAGGCAAAGAAAATAAACTTAAAACAGCTATTGCTGAACTATTTCCCAGCTCTTCTTCTATTAACCTTCAACATCTAATGTCGTTGTATGTTACGACTCATATTGAAGGATACCTAGTGTCTAAGGTGTTCATAGATTGTGGGGCAGAAGTCAACATCATGCCTGTATCCATCATGAAAGCTCTATGACGATCTAACGACGAACTTATCCTATCCAGGGTAACCATGAGCAGTTTTGCCGGTGCCAAATCTTAGACAAAGAAGGTGCTTCCTTTGGAGGTAACCGTCGCAGGTCGCAATCAATAACAACATTCTTTATCGTCGATTCGAAGACCGAGTATAATGTGTTACTCGGTCGTGAATACATCCATTAGACGAGATGCATTCCCACCTCGTTGTAACAAGTTATCATATTTTGAGACGGTAAATTGGTCGTGGTACATCCGATCGATAATCAGCCATTCGAAGTCAACATAATTTAGGATCACTATTATGGCGATCATGTTGGCTACATCACCCTACAAGGTTTTAATGAGGAAGGACGGCCGACTCGAATCTCAGTCCAAAAAGCCATCGAGATAGACGCTAAGATTGTGCACCAGGATTCGTCGAGACTCGAGTTGGCCAATTTGATTGCCGATATTGATGCCTGAAACCAAACAAGAAAGGCGTCGGGTCGCGCTTTCATCGACCATGGAATGACTGCTGGTCCATTGGTATGTTATCTCCAAGCAACCAAATTCGGGCATAAATTTGGTAGAATTTCTTGTTGAATAAGATAATGGTACAGTTCAATCAATAGACAAGATTCAAGCTGCACCGGCCGAGCTTGAAGACAGTCAACCCCAAGTCAAGGACCTACTAAAGAAAATAAATGTTGGGACAGCTGAAGACCCACGACCTTTGTTTATTAGTGCTTTGTTACCATGAGATGCCCGATTTAGACCGAACACTTGTTGAGCACGAATTACACATTAAACCTGGGTGCAAGCCGTTCTGCCAACCACCCCGATGATTCTCGACTGAAGTACAACTTGACATAAAGGACGAACTCGTTTGACTTTTAAAAGTCGGGTTTATTCGGACGTCGAATGGTTGGTGAACATTGTCCCAGTTTTAAAGAAAAACGGTGCTCTATGTATTTGTTTTAAAGAAAAATGGTTAACCAACAAGTTCTCCAGCAGGATCAAGTGATCCGAACGCAAGTCATGTCTTTACCTCAATTGTTGGAACGAGGAGATTCTGTAGATGTTTGCGCGATCGAGGCATTACCGGACGATTGGAGAAGGTTAATTGTGCGATATCTCGACAGCCCTAGTGGCAAACATGACCGCAGGATAAGGGTTCACGCCACGAATTATGTAATGTACCAAAATGAGTTGTACCGAAACGGTGAAGACGGTCTATTGTTTTTGTGCCTCGGAGCGAGCAAGCAATAACAGAGGTGCATGAAATAATTTACAGAGCTCATCAATCCGAATGCAAGATGCGCTGGTTGCTTCACCGACATGGCTATTTTTGGCCGAGTATATTAAAAGATGTATTGAGTGCACACGAGGATGTGTACAATGTCAAATTCATGGACCTATATAAAGAGTCCCGACCAAATTACTTCATTCAGTTACCAAACCATAGCCAATCAGAAGAAGGGCCATGGATGTAATCGGTAAAATTACGCCATCTTCTGGGGCAGCAAAGCATGCATGGATACTCGTTGCAATAGACTATTTCACCAAATGGGTTGAAGCGAAGTCGTATGCCGAGTTGACATCTAAAGAATTTTGTGATTTTGTCGAGGAAAGCATCATGACTAGATTCGGTGTACCAGAAACAATCATAATGGACAATGGGATAATCTTTACATTTGATAGGTTTAGAGAATACATGGCAAATTTAAAAATTCGGCTGGAACAGTCTACACCGTATTATCCACAGGCGAATGGGCAGGCCAAAGCAAGTAATAAGGTTTCAATTGGTATTCTCAGAAAAATGGTAAAAGAGAGGTCTGGTATGTGGCACGTGAAGTTAAACGAAGCATTACGGGCCTACTGGACTTCGCTTCGATCAACAACAAAGACAACCCCATATGCGTTAACTTATCGACACAACGTGATGTTATTAGTCAAGCTAAGTGTAAACTCGTTGCAAGTAATTGAACAAAGTAGTTTGTTCAGCGCCAAGTACAGTCAAGTCATTAGACAAAAGTTAGAAGACTTAGACGAAGTTCAGCTTGATGCTTATAATTTATTGGTGGTGTAGAAAAAGATTGTTGAGCGAGCTTATAATCAGCGAGTCAGACAAAACACATTCGGAGATGAAGTGTTAGTTTGGCAAACCGTGTTGCCCGTGGGAATTAAAGACCCTAGATTCGACAAATGGTTGCCGAACTGGGAAGGACCGTTCATTTTTCATAAAGTTCTCGGCAAGAGGGTATACCACCTCAACGATCAAACTGGTTTGATTCATAAGTTACCAATTAACGGGAATTTCTTAAAGAAATACTATCCAATCACTTGGGAGATGCAAGAATAAAAGATACATTTCATTGATTTTGAGTCAAAGATACAAACCAGATGATTAAAAAATAGAAAAGGCCTATAGTTACAAAATTTTAAAGGGTTGCAGGAAGGAAAGCCTCAAGAGCGGCTTTTAGCTATAACCACCTTACTTCGCCCATTTTAACCTCGGTTTGTCGCATTTTTTTATCGAGCTTTAGCTGTTCAATCCTTTTCGTGCTAGTCGCAAACTCCGTTAGTCGAATCTTGTTTAACTCGAAATCTTTCTCAAGCTCAGAAGCGACGGCTGACCTCTGGCGTTGAAGATATGCAATTTGTTGGTCGAGGTCGGCCAGCCTTTTCTTCTTTGCCTTTATTGCCTCAAGCTCCGGTCAAATTGCTTCTTAAGCAACCATTGTAGCTTTCAGATTGTCTTCTACTCGGACAACCTTCTCAAAAATGTTAAAATATTCTCGAGTTCTCTCTAAGACAGATGACAAGTGAACAATGGATTCATTGTTCAGTTGATCGCTAAATGCAAGGTCGTTCATGCATTCCCCTACGGAGTCAAGTCCGTTACACTCTAGGATTTGAGAGGCGGATAAAGATAAGAGCTCTTGCAGCTTGGCGAAGGCAGTGGACTCGGTCGCGGTTGTAGCAAGCTCCATCGAGACAACAGAGGACCCAGCTACTCTAGAAGTACTGAAGAGTAGGGCGTCAAGCTTGACTTCCCATGAAGGCTGCACAAAAGGGACATTGTTAGAACAAGTTAAAATTGCAAGGCAACAAGGAAATGGGTATTTGTTAGACTTGCCGAGAAAAGACTTCGGCCATGTCTGCTGGCTCGTTGCTCGAGCCCAGAGAGCTTAATGGCCGAGCTCAGTGTTTAAGACTATTTTTTATTCACGCGATCGATTGAGGTTATCTATGTTCGACGGCTACTGAGGTGGCTAGAAGATGTAGATAACGCCATTCGGCGCGTAGAATTTTCGATGGAATGAATAATTGGGCACCTGACATTTAATATCTTGGTTTAAAATTCGAAGGGAGAAATTAACGAAATGAAAATAATGAGGATCCTTACAAAGGCCGAAGTGACTTTTTGAGGAAAGATGCCGAGGTCGTGGTCCTGTAGATGAACTAGAGTCTCCGCCGTCACTTCAGGCTCAATAATAGGTACCTTGTCACGATCTGCATTTGGCTTGGCTGCAGGCAGATCAACCTGACGAGCCGCCTCAACCACTGGTTGAAGATTGATGGATGAAAGTTTAACTGATCGAGGGTGACTCGCCAAGGGAATTTCTTCGCCCTCGTCGTCCTGAAGCAAAAAATTGTTTAATACTTGGGAATCCAATTAGGAGAAAAGGGAGTTGCCAACAACACAAACATACCTCTTCTTCTAGGACGATCATTGATTACTTTTTTGGATGTGGGGGAAATTTTTCTCGGCCAAGGGGGTCGCTTCCTCCAAAACAAGAGCAACGGCCAGCCCCGAGGCGATAGGTTCATCGACCAGCGAAGTTGCAGGCCTCAACCAGCAAAGCAACGGTTGGTTCGACCATGACTTGAATGTCAGGTCGAACTTCAAATGCTTGATCAGTTAGAGGATGAAGGATTATTTTGGAAGATCATGTTCATTTAAGCAATATCATTAGCATGCAATTAACAAATTAAAGGCGGAATCATGCTTGCATATACTTAAAAACAAAACATTAACCATGAATGTTCAAAGCCTAGTAGATTGGTGAACCTTTAAACAACTCAAAACAAAGTGAGTTGAGATTTATACCTTTGTAGATTCCTCTTTGCTTAAGCAAAGGCTAATCACCCAAAGAGAGGGCCTTCATTCCTTGCATCTTAAAACTATGGATTTATATAGAAAGGATAGGTTCTCTAAGTTCTCAAAATTGAGAACCTCTAAGTTTCTACACCAAGGTTTTGATTAAGAAGAAATGAGTGACCTTGGAGGAGCTAGAGTGCTAGCTAAAACCCTCCAAGGGGGCCGGCCATTCTAGAGAGAAGGGAGAGCATTTCTTCTCTCCAATTTCCCCAAAAACAACCCTAAATGAATTTTGGCTATAAAGTCAAATTTATACCTTAATTCATTTGAGTGGCAAACTTGTAAATAAGTCCAAGTTCACTACCCTTACATAGTGGCCGGCCTTAGGGATATTTTTGGAGTATTTTGGGCCTTTGTTAAATCATTATTTATTAAGTTGTCATACAACTTAAGTCAATGGACTTGACGTTCGAAGCCCATTGGGCCTTAAGGTCCAAAACCATCCCGAGGTCTTTAACGAACTTATTCGTTTGATTAATAATCATATTAATTAATCCTTGCCATAAATAATTAAACCATTTAATTATTCTTACTCATTTCCGTTGAATCTTCAATCTTTACCTTACACGGTGTACGATCCATTAGGTTCCTTTTAGCGAGGCAGTGGGCGATTCAAACTCTTTCAAATCGATTGTGAATTTGAAACTAACTTTCAATTCTCCCTTTAGTGTTTACACACGTTTAGGGATTCCACAAACCATGAGTGACACCTAGCAGCATATCATGGTTACCCAAGCTAATCAGAAGAGGTGGAGAACCTATTCAGTTTAGGATTACAAATGCAATACGGTCCTTCTCTAATACAATACTCTTGACCACATTGTTTGGCTTGATAGTTTATTCATGTCTACTATCCAATGTGAATCTCGCACTTATATGATTACCTTGAATGTGATATGGAACACATTCCAACATCTCATTCATACTCTGGCCAGAGATTCTAAATCATATCATAGAGTATTCTCCCTCAACGGTTTGAAGGTTAGAGATCCCTTGTTGCGCATTCACTTGTCTCCATGACTAGATAGCTTGACCCCAACCATGCCGTGGACACTCCAAAGGAATGCCATTTGACACGATCAAAGATCAAGGACCTAACCACAAGACAACTATGATGCCTCAGGTCAAAGGACTAATTTGCATTATCCTAACCATGAGTTCTCACGTGACATGAATATGAGAACTCGTCGTTGATCGTGTTCAGTGAACTCATTCTCTATTGAGCACCTACGTACTTGTCTTGGTGTCACTCACACCAATGACTCGAGACTACTCACTCTCCCTGAGAGAAGACATGGCACGTACTGATCTTAACGGACTGTCAATGCCCAATTGGCAATCCTATGATCAGGAACGTTTAGGATGTGTCTACGAAAGAATGGTCTCATGAATCTAACTATTTAGATCGCATTCTCCCAATCACATATTCCTTGGACTTTATCGTTTAAGCATATAACATTTATATGAGACCGCTCAAACAATAATCTTTGCCCTTGATATTAAACTAGATTAGTTTAATCATGTGAAATGTCCGTAAAGTATCATCATATGATTGGTTTTAGGGCACATTTCCAACAATCTCCCACTTGCACTAGAGCCAATCAGCTTGGTCATCAGTGATGATACCTCTTCTGCAGTCATTTCAAAAAATGGCTGAATAGTAGGCCTAGACAATGGATATCTATATGTTATCCATAGAAGCAACCTTGAGAATAACGACGTCACCATTATACATGATTCCCAATCATGTGGTTTAGTCTCTCATATGAGTTCGGATCTTGATGAGACCTTGATTCCCTGGCTTGAGCTATCGCCCCATTAGTGTCATACACTTTCTGGTTGGAACCGAATAGAGAGTTCATAGATGAACTTTCCCATCCAAACAACATTGTTGTAAGCTTCTATATGGCAATATATTTTGCATTCATAATGGAACACACTAAAGTCATTACTTTAATGTTTCCATCCAAATATCTCTTTAGTCATAATAATAAAGAGATATCTGTTCATCTCTTCATTCATAATGAAGAAACATCCAATGATGGATTAGATTCATAATCTAATACATTTACGCTTCCATTACGTTACTCTAATTCTTCCTCATTCTTTGAGGAATCTATCCTTTAGTATTTCTCAAATACTTAAGGACTCACTTGACAGTTGCCATGGTTCTGATCCTGGGTTTGCACTGATATCGTTTTGTACCGTTCTAGGTACAACTCATATCAATGTTTTTCATACAATATGAAATACATAAATCACCTTTGTGCATATGCATAAAGGATTCTATTTACGCATTATTTCTTTGGGAGTCAAAGGGTACATTCCCTTTGAGAAGAACAATTTCCTAGTTCTCACTAGAATTGTCATTCAAATTGAAGTTTATCATCATATGAGAAACTTCCTAGCATCTCTTGTCTATTATAGACTATCTCCCATATTTATTCTATCATTTATAGAATGTTTAAAGTCATAACTTTAACGAAGAAGAATTCATTTCATTTCCAAAAATTAATATATCATATATATTAAATTTAGGAATATGATAAACTCCCACTAATCTTTTGTAAACCTAGTAAACAAAAGATTCATTTACATCTTTATGAGAAATCAAACGATTTGATCTTTCTTCATAAGACGCTTATAGCTCCCACTAGCGTGGTAAGATCCATGATGGATGGATCTCTACAACTTACATGTCTTGTGATTTATAGTTTTAGACATACATTATCAAGACTATCTTAATAATGGTTATGGAAACCCATATTATGTCCAAACATTAAATCACCATTTAGTTGTAGCTAGTGATCCTCGAATTAATTGAAGCTAAGACTATATCAAAGATGGTTTCTTCAAAGTCAACCATACTCTTTGAGTGTAGTCACCTTAGGCTACCAATTAGCTATTAAGGTTTCATTATTTCGAGTCAAATGGTATTTTACCATTTCCTTGAGTATATATCGTATATACACTTAATGTAGTCATAAGGATTTTCATTCTTATTTCTTTCGAATTAAGAGGTGCAACTCTATGACATAGTCATAAAGTTCAAACAATTCAACTAAGACGGTTTATAAATCCTTCTTGACTACCTTGGAGCTTGTGGTATAGGAACTAGGTTGTTATATTTGTTGATTACTATCTTGTCTCTCAAAGAACACATTCTTTGAGTTCTATCTCTCGTTCATTTGCGTTTAGGCAAATCATATTGTAGAATTACAATGAACTACCCAAAACAACATTTGTTAGTTGGTTTATAGAAGCGATATCCAAAAATTAATATGAGGATATCCCACAAGATTGTTATCAAACAAATATTGCTTATTAGCACACAACCCCAAATCTTTAACATGCTTAAGATTTGTCTTTCTTTCCAACTACATCTTATGGAGTCATGAAAATTTTTGGAAGATCTTCTAATTCACAATCACATTGTTTTAGAAGTATATATATCATATATATAGGTAATAGATAATAACCAACGAACTAAATCTTTTTCAAGTTCGTTCTTCTCCTAATGGAGAAATTCATTATCTTATGATGCTATTTTCCTTGATATCTTTCAAGGAAACTCATCTAAAGTGTTATCTTTCCTTGGATCAAATCTAAGGAGTTAAATACTTTAGACGTCTTACTCATCAACTTACATTTCTTGAATTCTTTGAAACCTTTTGCAAAGTATTCGGACTTGTGTTTATTCAAAGTAAACTATAGTCCAACCGAGAGTGATCTTCGGTGAATGTCATATAACATGAGTAGTATTATGTTGTGGACTAGTGCCACTAACATCTAAGTGAATTAACCTCAACAACTTTGTGATTCTTTCTTCTTTCCAAAAGAATAAAGATTCGAACATTTCGCCTCTATACAATTTTAACAAGAAGGTATTGGATCCGGATCTAACGATCCAAAGCATCCATCCATGACCAACTCGTAACTTATGTTTTAGAGGTATCACAACTTAGTTGGGATTAGTCACTACCTTGCAACCTTTTGGGTTTTAAGCATCGTTATATTCTAAACAGTTAACACTACCATATCATCTCTACTATAGAGACAATTAATTAGATTACAATAATCTAATCATTCTTATTTGGTAGTTCATATGAGGAAGTAAGTACAATCCGCTTTCGCAGAGATCTATATTTTATTCACTTTCCGAATGTGAAGTACTTTCTCTTCTCTCATTAATCTTCTACTTCTTATTAGCCACACTTTTACAACAACTTGTAAAACATAGTTACTAATACAGAATCAAGCATTCAAGTAGAAGAACCAACTGTTATGAACTTTTCAAGAACATTTTTCAACACCTTCGAAAGGTGTGTTCTTGACACTTGCAAGACATTTCTTGCAAATACCCCTTCCAATGTCCATCCTTTCATAAAGAAAGTTTGTTCCCTTGGAGTTATTTGTTTTCTTCATTTAACTTCTCCTTTGACTACAATAGTCATGGTCCCTAAACTCCCACTATCTCTCTTGAAACTTGTTTCAATCGTGTTTTACACATCAAACAATTTGGAGAGCACGTGGTTATTGTTCACTATGTAGTTTACAATAAACTTAGTGAACCATTAGGATGGGGACACAAAGGTGAAGTCCTTATCTAGTTTCCGTCTCGTTAAGTGTTTTAACACTTCAACATACAATGATTCAAAATCATCATAAGTCCATGTTGATGGACTATTTTTGTCAACCAACCATTATGTTCTAAACATAATTACAAACATTCAAGAGTTGTTCAAGGCAACTCTCATTTCTTCATACAACGATTTGTAAGTGAAGAATCATGGCACATAAAGTGTCCATGCCCTTGTGCTTTCTTCTCAAGTTCCTTGTTCATGTAACAAAGAGACAAGCACTTAATGTTTGCGTTGATTAAGGGTTGTTCAAAGCAACTCTTATTTCTTCATACAACAATTTGTATTTGAAGAATTATGACAATAAAATTGTTGTCCTCTTTATGATAGACTTATCTAACATGTTCTTCCAATGATACATTTATCAATAGGAAGATTGTGAGGATGAGACTACTTAGGCACTTGTACAATCCATTCAAGGCAATCTATGGGATTGTGTTACCAAGTTCGGAAACTAAAGTATTCGGCTTTTCTTTGTCAAGTATTGGATAGCGTTTGCAAATATATTGGTAAACAAATACATAACGAATATAAATTGATTGATTTTAAGCTATTTGATTCGGGTCTTTAAATCATAATAGCACCACCCACTATTTTTGGCAAATTCCATATCCCTCATCGGAATTCGAGAGTTTTGGAGGAAACTCTTAGTAGGTTATGGGAGGCTCACTATTACCAAGTTCACCTCACGATGATACGATGTTGGCTAGCATTAATAATAATGAGAGAGTACACTTACTCCTTTACATCTAATGTAAGAACCCATTTTATTTGGCCTCTAGAGAATGTAACCTCACAATGATATGATGTTGGCTTCATTGCACTTAGTTAAGTCATTCCCACCATGCGAGTTCAAGTTAGGGGTTCAAGAACAACCTCACGATGATACGATGTTGGCTATTCTCGTTGCCTACCTTTCACAACATCAAGTATGCATATAGAATCCTCCCCGAGTGTAAGCATGCACTTTGAACTCCCCCATGATAGGGTGAAGCCGGTGTACAATTTTACAAACGTTCGGACCTACCACGGTGGAAGGCCACGAAAGAGTGTTCAAAGCACTCTCACGCTTATCAACTTAATATTGGTTTGGTTGAGGGTTTTTAGGTCTCATCACATATAAACATACATTTTAATCCAATTAAAACATTTTTGGTCCTATCACAACTATTGGTCCATATGATTTATTTAGTTGTATATAATACTCCCACTAAGCTTTTAAAACGGTTTTTAAAGCAAGAGTATATGATACTACTAACATAAGGTTTGCATTCATTGATGGACTATATAGTTGCCTTAGGGCCTTAGGATGACTATGAACCTTTTATTTAGATCCAACACGAGCCTTGTGTTGAATCTCGGACTAGGGATGGTGATTGATTTTAGTTACGCGTATAATCACATTAAGGCGTGTTGTTTTAGGGGCGTTGGACCCATCTACTTCAATTTCATGCATATCAAATAAAGCAAGAAAGAAGTACTTCAAAATAAAGAAGAGCTTATGCTCTTTTACTACAATTGATCAAATCAAATTACTTTAAATTAAAGAAGAGCTTATGCTCTTTTACAACATTTGATCTAATCAAATTACAACCAAAATCTAATCTACACATTCCCATGGTTCAAACAAATTTGAAACGGCCTTTCACATAGCTCAATTATCGTAGGCTTAGGTTCATAATCACCCTTTAATTAATTAACATTTTAACTAATTAAATTGAATGCAACATTTTTCATTTGGTTTTTGTATCCATAAAATTGATTTAAATGAAGCTAAACAAAATGAAAATCCAATTCTCATTTAAAGAGACAAAACAATTTTTGTTCTCTATTTAATTTGGGCCAAAATGTAATGACCTCAACTTATTTGGGCCATTATGCAATTAACCTCAACATTTGGGCTATTTTGCAATTAGCCACAACTTTTGGGCCATAGTGCAATTAACCACAACTTTTGGGTTATTTTGCAAATACTTAAACTTTTGGGGTCACTTTGTAAAAACACAAAAGTCCAATACTTTATGTAATCACAACTAGAACCCAAACTTTTCCACAAATGTAAAAACTTCATTAAAGGAGCAAAACAATTTGTCCTTTAGCGTTTTTGGACCTAAACGTAAAAACGTAAACTTTTGGGCCAAAGTGCAAATACACAAAAGTATCAAAACTTTATGTAATTGCATAAAAGCCCCAAAAGTACTCCCACTTGAGGGAGTGGCCGGCCTTGGGATGAAAGGGAGTGATGTGTGTGTTGATTTGTAGTTTTGACATAAAGCATGCAAGGTGTGTGAAAGGGATTTATGCCTTACACACCCATTAAAGTTTTCTTACACCTTTCAAACAAATATCTAACATATTTTCAAAGTTTTGACTAACATTAAAAATGTTAATCATTAATAAATATATGAAAATATCTAATAACAAAAACTTTATGAAATAATTCAAAACTTTGAATCAAAACACTAAACCTTTTTGTTCTTGGCTAAAATGTCAAGAACAATGAAGAACACTCATGAAAAACTCAAAATTTTTCCATGATGATTTTTCACCCAAACACATCCCAAAATCATTTATACTTAAGGGAAATTTCATATAACCAAACTAGGGTGCTTAGGGGTTCCAAAAGTCACTTGAAAAACATTTTAACAAGACAAACAAGAACCCAAAAAATCACCCTTTTAATTTGGCCGAAAATCCCAAAATTCTTGGCACCAAATTTTAGCTTCAATATTCATGCTCATATGAACTACATCTACAACATTTGAGATGCCAAATTTTCCAACAAAATTTACATTCATAAAACAAGAATAAAGCTTGTAACATTTTACAACTTTTAAATCACATATTATGAACTACAAAACCCAAAAGGATTCACCAACTACTAGACCTAGGCTCTGATACCACTTGAAGGATTATTTTGGAAGATCATGTTCATTTAAGCAATATCATTAGCATGCAATTAACAAATTAAAGGCGGAATCATGCTTGCATATACTTAAAAACAAAACATTAACCATGAATGTTCAAAGCCTAGTAGATTGGTGAACCTTTAAACAACTCAAAACAAAGTGAGTTGAGATTTATACCTTTGTAGATTCCTCTTTGCTTAAGCAAAGGCTAATCACCCAAAGAGAGGGCCTTCATTCCTTGCATCTTAAAACTATGGATTTATATAGAAAGGATAGGTTCTCTAAGTTCTCAAAATTGAGAACCTCTAAGTTTCTACACCAAGGTTTTGATTAAGAAGAAATGAGTGACCTTGGAGGAGCTAGAGTGCTAGCTAAAACCCTCCAAGGGGGCCGGCCATTCTAGAGAGAAGGGAGAGCATTTCTTCTCTCCAATTTCCCCAAAAACAACCCTAAATGAATTTTGGCTATAAAGTCAAATTTATACCTTAATTCATTTGAGTGGCAAACTTGTAAATAAGTCCAAGTTCACTACCCTTACATAGTGGCCGGCCTTAGGGATATTTTTGGAGTATTTTGGGCCTTTGTTAAATCATTATTTATTAAGTTGTCATACAACTTAAGTCAATGGACTTGACGTTCGAAGCCCATTGGGCCTTAAGGTCCAAAACCATCCCGAGGTCTTTAACGAACTTATTCGTTTGATTAATAATCATATTAATTAATCCTTGCCATAAATAATTAAACCATTTAATTATTCTTACTCATTTCCGTTGAATCTTCAATCTTTACCTTACACGGTGTACGATCCATTAGGTTCCTTTTAGCGAGGCAGTGGGCGATTCAAACTCTTTCAAATCGATTGTGAATTTGAAACTAACTTTCAATTCTCCCTTTAGTGTTTACACACGTTTAGGGCTTCCACAAACCATGAGTGACACCTAGCAGCATATCATGGTTACCCAAGCTAATCAGAAGAGGTGGAGAACCTATTCAGTTTAGGATTACAAATGCAATACGGTCCTTCTCTAATACAATACTCTTGACCACATTGTTTGGCTTGATAGTTTATTCATGTCTACTATCCAATGTGAATCTCGCACTTATATGATTACCTTGAATGTGATATGGAACACATTCCAACATCTCATTCATACTCTGGCCAGAGATTCTAAATCATATCATAGAGTATTCTCCCTCAACGGTTTGAAGGTTAGAGATCCCTTGTTGCGCATTCACTTGTCTCCATGACTAGATAGCTTGACCCCAACCATGCCGTGGACACTCCAAAGGAATGCCATTTGACACGATCAAAGATCAAGGACCTAACCACAAGACAACTATGATGCCTCAGGTCAAAGGACTAATTTGCATTATCCTAACCATGAGTTCTCACGTGACATGAATATGAGAACTCGTCGTTGATCGTGTTCAGTGAACTCATTCTCTATTGAGCACCTACGTACTTGTCTTGGTGTCACTCACACCAATGACTCGAGACTACTCACTCTCCCTGAGAGAAGACATGGCACGTACTGATCTTAACGGACTGTCAATGCCCAATTGGCAATCCTATGATCAGGAACGTTTAGGATGTGTCTACGAAAGAATGGTCTCATGAATCTAACTATTTAGATCGCATTCTCCCAATCACATATTCCTTGGACTTTATCGTTTAAGCATATAACATTTATATGAGACCGCTCAAACAATAATCTTTGCCCTTGATATTAAACTAGATTAGTTTAATCATGTGAAATGTCCGTAAAGTATCATCATATGATTGGTTTTAGGGCACATTTCCAACAGAGGATTTAGTTGCACGACCCTTGAGGCCTAGACGGCAGAAGCGGAATGAGAGACGAAAGGAGTAGTAACAGCCGTGGTCTAGCTGGAGATAACGTAAATCTCCTGTTATCCATTTTTCGCCAATTTCTTGACACGTTTTGTGGTCTAGGGAGCTTCATTTGCCGTCTCGGCCTCATGCCGAGGCCGTTTTCTCAACGAGGCTGGCAAAATGATCCTGGTCTTCTTTATTGAGGGGGCCATTTTTTTGGTCGTAGCCGTGGCTGCCACGTTCGCCCGCTTCGGCACACGACCACCTAAAAAGGAGAAAAACCAAGTCAAGGTTTTGAACAATATCTAATAATGTTTGATAATGGTTGAAGGAATAAGATGGTTGTAAACATGTACCTTGGGTTGTCTCTTTGGGTTGTGGGGCAGAGGCTTTTTTTGGGGGGTCGCCGAAAATCTTTGTGACGATGTCTTCGACCGGTGTGCCAAAGAAGTCCTAAATGAATGATTCCCACCAGTCGACAAATGTGCCAGTATTAAGGATTTCAGGGACATTCGGCCAGAGATGAAATTTTTGGCACCTCTCTTGAAACTCCCGCTTTGTCTCCTTGCACTCTCTTTCCAAAGAACCAGAGAGACGTCATCGACTTAGGAAGGAACGGGAAGTAAGCAGACGCACTAGGAAACCTTGAAGGTAGCCAAGTTACCGAGCAGTGAAGTGGGGGTGGTAGACTTCCCAGCTTGCTCGGCGAGCGTTGCAGCCGAGGGGAAGGTCGCGTGTTAACACGAACGACCCCCAACTTTGGCGAAGATCAGCATCTTCAGCTTCGTCCCATGCTGAAGATGGAAGCCTGATGGAGGATGGGTGTTCTTGGCAACGGCATACTAGAAATTCATCGTTAGAGAGGTCTTTTAGGCTGAAAAAGTATTTGAAGACTTCTTCGACCCGGTAAGGAGGCACTAGTCGAGAAGCAAACTGAAGGCCGAGCGCTTAAATGGATTAGAAACTAGGGATGTTTGGCCGATGGGTGGCGAAATAAACCTACAGCTAGAGTTGGAAAACCTAGAGAGGGCCGTTCTGGTACGGGTCGATCTTGTTGATGGTCACCTTGACCAGGTAGCGCAAGAGGTTGGCAAGAACGGCTGAACTAAGAGCTAGGGTGTAACTACTGCCCAGGGCTTCAGCCACCGTAATGTTCTCAACCAAGCACTTATTCGACTTGGTACAACAAATAAATTTATTGTACCAGTAAAATAGGAAGGCTTTGTGCTCCTTTTTTTTAAGGCTTTCTTTCCCTCGGCTAGCAAAATAGAGGATGAAGGTGTTGTAGTTGAAGAAGTTCTTGTCCAGCTTCTGAACTTCTTTTTTTTGAAGGGTCTTGGCTTTCTTTGCTCAGCGTCTCAACGACCCGTTCATCGAATAATACCTTGAGGTCGAGATTGGATGGGCATTCATAGAGGGCGGCGTTGATAGGAAGACCAGAAGGAAAAGTCCCGAGGATGGCTGAGACGTCGAGAATAGTAGGCCCAATGGGGCCGAAGGGGAGGACCATGATGTTATTGAACGAACACCAGAAGCTCAAGGCTGTCATGAGGAGTTCCTTGTCCATAGTGATCCCAACAGTTGAGAGTTTTATTGCATTATAGAAGTCGAGGGTCTTCCACTATTGACCGAAGAGTTTCTCCATCTGTTCGACCCAAGCCACCCAGGTTGCGGTGGTCGAAGGCCAGACTTCTTAGGGTTTGGTCAAGTCCTAGGCAATGAGCCTTGAGGAAGGTGGTGATGGACAATGGCACGTCGTCCTTGAAGAGTGACCCCAGGATCTGATGAGAGGTGCTCAAATCACCTTCAAAGCACAGAATCTTGATGGTGCTCCGGCCGATGAAGTCTTGGCATTTGTTGCATTCGTCAGAAAGCTTGGAGACGAAAGAAGCTATTGATGAAGACTCGAAGATTTTCTGGGTTTGAAGGAAGGATTTCTAGGTTGAGAGCTTTTAGGCTTTCTTGGAGTTCGAAGGCAAAGGGCAAGAGGGTTTCAGGAGTTTTGGGAGCGTAGAGTTTGAAAGAAGGAGAAATGGGTATTTATAGACGATTTTGGGGGGAAGATTAACCGTCCAATTTTCAAAATTGGGGGATAGAACCAATTAAAGGGTTTGATAATCATGATGGATTCAGAAAATCCAGGTGAAATGACCGAGGTTTTCGTGGTTTGAGGACGCACGTTTGTGTGTGGCGACAATTTTAATGGCGAAGAGACGTTTCAAATGTCGATGGTCATTATTGAAAGCTGGCAGATGAGCCTATAAGTTGACACGTGGCAAGACAATTAGAAGAATCAGGAACGTATTATCATGTTTCATAAATGCGTGTGGTTGAGATTCTCGAGATGTTTCAATACTTCTCAGAGGTATACTGAAGGTCAGTTTCGCTTCTTCAAAGCTGAGGCTCGACCAAGGATTATTGGCCAACGACCTCAGAAGCAAGAGGGTAATGTTTGGGCCCAAAATATTGGTTTAGGCCGAGGGAGTTGTTCTCTGCCCATAAGCCTTGCTTTAGAGTCGATGTAAGCTATCCGGTTTATAGGCCGCCTAGTTAGGACTGGCTGTAATACCCTGAAAAATTTAAAGATATGAATATGTGGAGAAAATAAAAAATATTGAGATTATATGTTATTTTTCTAGAAATTTAATTAATTTATTTGAGTTTAATTTTAAATTAAACTAGTTATAAAGTTTGAAGTTTGGAAATTAATTATTTAAAATCCGTAGACCTTTCGAGAATAGAGCTCGACCTCACGAATGCGTAGGCACAAACCGTTCGTAAAATAGAGTTACGACGAAGAAGTTATTAACGTATAAATTTAGGGATATTTTGGTAATTTTAATTCCCTTTAGACGACTCTAGAAAATCTGGAATTTGAGGTTTGCCACATGTGTGGCTGAGATGGAAGGAAAATAAAAAATAAATTGAAATGGATGGTTGGGATGAAAAGGAAAGGTTAGAAATGAGGAAAAGATTGAGGGAGGGTGACCAATGGTAGGAAAGAATCAGGAGGGAAGGGAGAAAGAAGGGAATACACGGGATCCATGACCTGCATGACTCGACCCGGCGGTGGGCATATTTTTCGGCACCATATACGGCGAATCACCACCATTCATCACTTGAAAACAACTCCCTAGCCTCCCCTATACCAATTCCACCCTAAAAATTGTGAAATTTGGTTTTGATTTTGGAGAACCCACCCCAATGGGGTGCTACAGGTTTAGCTACAAATCACCTAAACCTGAATCAATTTCCTTCAACCACCACCACCAATAGATTCCCCTCAACCCCAGGAACAAAGCCCAAGCAATGGTTGGGGCGTCGGAGCTTGTTTGGAGTCGAATCAAGAACACCCAAAATCAAGGGTTTCCGGCGGTTCGTGGCTAATTTGAGGTGTTTTCCGGCCAAATTGGACTTGGCCATAGGTATAAAGTTTGCCATATCCTGTGAGATCTTCATTTATGTATTTTTTGAGAATTTTTTAAAATAGTGGAATTTTTCGGCTATTCAGGGCGGCCGACTGCCACTGGCGACGGCACACGGCCAAGGAGCCAAAGTTTCTATTTTTCATGTAAATTTCGATATTTTGAATCTCTATTGGTAACCATTTGATATGAATTGGGTTGTGAAGGTTAATGTTGAATATGGTGGTTACTAGAATATGTTTGGGAATTGGTAAGATAATGAATTGCGAACTACGAATGGCTTGATCCCTGTTTAGGGTACGTAGGCAGTCTAACAAGACGTTAGATGCAGCCATAAAAATAAGTGAAGTTAAAAATCGAAAGGTTAGTGTTAGTTAGAGTTTTGGATCTAAGAGAAGAAAATGGCATTTAATTGGAAATGAAATTGTATGTGTTGATAAAACAATAATGGTTATGGATCACTTGTGGGATGAAGGAATTTATTTGGAGTTTAATGACTAGTGATAGTGATTTAAATTATGATATTTTAATTTTTTTGGCTTGGTATATAAAAATGTGGATAGTTTTATAAGAAATTAATTCATTGAAGTGAATGAATGTGACTAATGGTAATGAACTAAATAAGAGTTTAGTTGGGCTTATCACCAATAATTATTTCTCGAAAATAAATATTTCAGGGGTGGGGCGTTACACTGGCCGAGTGAAGGAAAAATTATGTCCTAGTGAAGAACATTAAAGAACATTTGAATACATATGCAAAATATTAACAAATTAAATTAGACATGCATCCAAAATCAATTCATAAAACCCATGACTTTCAAAGCCTAGTATATGGTGAACCATGACTCTTTAACAACATTAAAGAGAATAAGGATTTAGAGAATATTACCCTTGAAGCTCATCCTTGATTACACAAGGGATTCACCCAAGTGGAGGGCCTTCAAGTCACCTCCTTGCTTCTTTGAGGATTTGTTCTCCAAAACACCAAAGATGTGATGTCTCCAAGTCTCTACACCAAAGATAAAATGTGAAGATAAAATGGATGACTTAGGGGTGAAGAAATTGCTAGATTTCCTCCCTAAGGTGGCCGGCCTCCTTGTAGAAATTTAGAGAGAAAAGTTTCACCCAAATTTCTTAAGGAAAACCCTAAATGAAATAAAGCTATAAAGTTTAATTTATACTTCATTTCTTGTGAGTGGCAAACTTGTAAATAACACAAGTTTGCTACCCTTACTCATGTGGCCGGCCTCCCCTTTTGTTATTGGGCTAATTGCCCAATTTGTTTTAGTTGTCATACAACTTAAACATAACGGGCCTTGTGGACCAAAACACTTTTGGGCCCCGAAACCCAAAACCAACTTAGAAGCCCAATACGAACGTTTCGTATAATTAATTAACTAATTAATTAACTTTGACCATTCTTCAATTAACTATTTAATTGCTTATCCATTTCATTTAATTACTTCACTTTCATCTTTACTCGGTGTACGATCCATTAGGTTCCAATTAGCGAGGCAGTGGGCGATGTTACTCTTAACTATCGATTGTGAATTGAAATCACATTTCAATTCTCCCTTAAGATTAGTGTTTGCCAATCTTTAGGGCTACCACAAACCATGAGTGACACCTAGCAGCATGTCATGGTTACCCAAGCTAAGTAGAAGTGGTTGGAGAACCTATCCAGTTACAATTACAATGCAATACGGTCCTTCTCTAATACAATACTCTTAATCACATCGTTTAGGTGATAGTTTGTTTCATGTCTACTATCCAATGTGATACTTCTCTATATGATTCGCTTGAATAAGATTTGGAACAAACTTCCTTAGTCATATTCATATGCTTTGGCCAAAGACTCTCGAATCATATCTTAGAGTATCCTCCTTCCATAAGGTTAGAGATCCCTTGTTGTGCATTCATATGTCTACATGACTAGATGGCTTGACCCCAACCATGCCGTGGACACTCCAAAGGAATGCCTTTTGACACGATCAAAGATCAAGGACCTAACCATTAGACATCAATGATGCCTCAGGTCAAAGGACTACTTTGCATATTGTAACCATCGAGTTCTTACATGACATGTATGTTTGAACTCTGTTTTGATCGTAGTTCAGTGTACTCGATTACTCTTTCAAGCACCTATGTGTTTGTCTTAGTGTCCAACACTAAATGACTTGAGACTTGTCATATCCACGCTTGAGTCGACATAACACATACTAACCTTAGCGGATTGTCAATGCCCAATTGGCAACCCTATGGCTAGGAACGTTTTAGGAATGAGCATAAGAGAAAGGTCTCGTAAATCTAACTTACTTAGATCACTTATCTCTTAGATCAAATACATTCCTTGGATTCCCTTATTGATTAAACACAAGATACAATAAACAGTGATTAACAATAAGCTTTGCCCTCTATTAAACATTTATAAGTTTAATACAATAAGTATTCCAAAAAGCTATTACATCAAATGAGTGGCTTTGTGGGCATACTTCCAACACCGAGTCCTATTGCAGGATGGAGTGATTGGGATAGAGATAAAGTGATTGAGTTCTATTACGAGATGGATGAATGAGGTAGTTGAATCCTGATGCAATAAGGAGTCTCAGTAGGATGAGGATGCTGAGACCCGAAAATGAATGCTACCTGATAAAAGGTTTGGTTCAAAGTCCTAATGGAAGTAGGATTGGCCGAGATAAGATTGGATCGGAATAAGGAGTCCCAATCCGAATGTAGTTTTAACTCTATCGAAAGAAGTGTTGCTACTATAAATAGGGAAGGGAGTGCACCATTCAAACCCCCTCCAATTCAACACACAAACTGCCCTGCGCAAACTCTCGCTCTACGCAAAACCTCTCAACAACCTTGAGATTTTTATTTTCTTTTTCCACCAACACATCTTCAGTTTGGATAAATAGCACTGTGAAGGCAACCAGCGACATCTTTAGTTTGGATAAACAACATTGTTGCCATAGAACTAGCCGTTCTCGGAGCACCTTTAGTTTGGATAAACAGCACTGTGTCGAGGACTACTGGTTATCTATCCAAGTCTTGGTCAAGGAGGATTTTCAAGTACTTATTGGCAGAGGTCACCTCATCAGCCATTTCGGTGAAATGAGGTGTTACGAATTACTAGGCTCGGCACATTGAATGCCGAGTTTGTTTTATGATTGGATATTCGCAGGTGAGCTTTAGAGTTAGGCATTCGGACGGCTGAACCACATTTACCATCAAGACTTACATGACTGTTGAATACATGTGCCTATATAGTTTGGTATCGATTCAGCATGCTTATACTCTCACGAATATAATCGTTGTGACCAAACTCGGTGTCGACGATCTGAGAACTTTGCAAGACTAGCAGCCTTGTCTTCAGGCTTTAGAACCTAAAGGCCGAGACGTGTTCCTTCCTCGGCCGCAGTCGCAAGACACAGAAGTCAGCAGTGCACTCGACGTGACGTCAGCAGCGCACTCGACGTGACGTCAGCATATTGTACTCCCGGGCCGAGCTCGGCCGACGGGATGGCACACCCCGCACAAAAGAATGATGTAGTTAGCTTATTAGTTACTCGGCCTGCGCGCCACGTAGGCTTAGTAATTTTTAGGACCAACAAGTAGCCTGTTGGAGAATAAAGCCCTCATTGGGAATGTTCTAATTAGCAACTGCTAGGCTGCTTTGGGTGGTTCAGGTTCTTCCTATAATCTGCACACGGCTTTGGGTGGTTCTTCCTTTATACTTAGAAGAGTGTACAGTGTACTGCATGGTGTTGATTTGCTTACAAAAAAGTATGCAATGGAGGATAGGCAATAGACTGAACACACACTTAGCATGGACCCTTGGATTTTTGGAGAGCCGTTAATCAATAAACTTGATAGTGTTAGTGATATGTCTACGAACTTTGCGTTGCTGCTTACATTAAAAATGGTTGGTGGGATTTAAAAAAATTAAGGAATGATCTTCCGGAAGAGCTGGTCCAAATTATATATATACTAAAAGCCTAACTTTCAATATAATTCCCGTTGTATCCTTTAAGACTCAATTCACTGTTACTTACACAGTATATATCCGTTTTTGCCCTCCCTTATTTTTGGTTATTTCATGTATGCCTTTGTTATCCACGTGTTGATGGTGGATGCCTCTCGAACACTCCAGTTCTGCATGCGTTCAATTAGATCTCCTCTGGAATTGTTGCCACGCTTTAGAAGAGATGGCGTGGTGCTGCCACGTTTTAATGGAGATTGATAACCGAAAGGGATGAATCTCTTCATTTTCCATTGCTCTTCAACTTCCGACTACAGAAGGAGCTCAAGCTCCTCCTCACCGACCCTCCATCTGCCTCGATTGCTGCAAGCAAATACTGTAACAAAAATCACAGACGCATAAGACGCATAAAGAGAGAGAGAGAGAGAGAGAGAGAGAGAGAGAGAGAGAGAGAGAGAAACCATGTCTAAACGTCAGGACGACCTCCATCTCCTTCTTTCTTTTCAAGACGGGGTTTCAGAAACCCCTTTTGGTTCTCCTTCCCATTCGCCAGGTATATATAAACCTCCCTAATTATTTTGAAAGTTAGGCTTTTAATATATATAATTTTCTCTATGAATCTTGAAAAATCCACATAGGTATCTCTTAAGTCGAAAAGTTATGGGTATCTCCCAATTCGTTGCTAACCCAGTTAATTTTTTATGCTCTATTTGCCTTCTCTATAACAGGCCTTGGAAATTGATAAAGAATAAATGGTTGATTTACTGAGAAAAATAATAAGTGAACAAAAATTGAAGGTATGAACCTCAGAGTGTTGTTTTTGGTAATTAGTTCTTGAATAATCTGTAGTAAAAATCTTAGTTGTTGAGTTGCATGTATGAAAATTTGGCCCTTTGTTTGAAATTTGGATGGTATGATTCAAATTTTATTGTATTTTGTTCAATTTCCAGCTTTGAACTCAAAGAAAGAAGTGGCTGTCATCGTTCAAATTCAATTTGAAATCGTATTTCTGAGCCTGTTGGTTTATCACTGATCAGGTAAGGCTCAATTCTTTCGAATTTGTCTTAATTATGGATTGCATCTGCTGAAGAATATATGAGGCTAAGCTTAATACTAATCAATGTAGCTTCAAGTAATTTTATTTTCAGTCTTCAAATTAAGACTAAAGATTTAACATCTGCAATATAGTTTCAATTGTTAAAGATAGTAGATTGAGTTTCTTTGAATCATGTTTGTATTGGTTTTTGGCATTCAATTTTAGTTTTGAATGTGACTTTTATGAAAGAGAATAAAATGCCATTCCATCATTAATAATTTGTATCAAACTCACCTTTTCATAAGACTCGAACTTCAGAGCTCTATGAAAAATAAAACTGTACAGTACCATTTTATTTATGTTTGATTACATTGGTTATTATTACTAATGGTTACGTTTTATGCATATTGTAGCTTTCATTTTAACTTCCCTAAACTTTCTTCTATTTTCCCTTTCTTACAGGGTTTTATTTAAAACAAACTTATACATCCCAACACAAAGGGAGAGAGGAGGCAAAGGCTGGCATTGTTGATAACGTAAGTGAATTTGAAAATAGGATTTCTGATAGTTTGCTAGCTGTAGAGCTATTTCTTCTTCTCCAAAAGTTTCAACTTTTTACATACACATTCACGGTTTCTCCATTTCTCTTTTCAACTACTGAAGCAAAGAGATAGTGTATGTCTACGAAATTCAGAAAATCAATAATGTTTTACACAATTCTTTCAAACGGTTAATTGTTGTGCTATATCAAATTAGTTGGAGAGTTGAAGATAGAAATTTTAGTCGTGTCAGTAATTCATCGTGTTCAATTTTCTTGCTTTGCCATTTTTATCCACTTTATTACTTCTTTTGATGCAATCTGAATTATATTATTTTTCATCTTCATCAGGCACTTCTCTTTGGAAAGAAGCGTGTTTGGTATTCAATCCACCATTTAAATGGGAAAGAGGAAGTTCCCCTGTCACATGGTTAGAGCCGTAGAGGTAAATGATTCTTTTTCCTTTGATCAAGTTTATGGTACTTTACCTTATGTCTAATGGCGTTTGTTGCTGTTTGTTTGTGTTAACTAATATTTTTGAATCCCTGGTAGTATTTTTATACTCTTTTGGAAAGAGAATGTTATTTCATCCTGTGTTTTTTTCTCAAAAAAACCCATGCTTTGTTAATTTTTAGCTTTTCTTTGCTCACTAAAATAAGCCATCTTAATTAATTAAGGTCTCTTGCTACTGTTTTTGTGATAATATAACCATCTTTATTTCATCTTCTTTTTTTTATTACACTTTGACTTCATGTTACTTTTTACAATTGGTCTGTACTTGACTGAGCCATAATAAATTGTCCATAACTCACTTATATGCATTCTCGATTTTGATAATTACTCAAATGAAAGTTGTGATTAGTTTTATTTAATTGTTTTTATTTAATTTAATATGTAATTTTTTAAAGATATGCAGGGGAAATTCAAAGTCAAGAGGATGGGGTAAGCACACATTAAGTTTTTGTATCTCAATTTGATCATTTGATTTCGAATGCTGATTGTCTCTCTCTTTTCCTTTCCCTTTTGTTTATAAAGAATCAAACTGTTTCAGTTGCTAACAGTGTGGATCAAGTTGTGGTAAAAAGGTCCTCTGCATATATGATGATTTAATATATGACCAATTTAGATCTTCCATTAATTGACATTTCAATTGAATTTTACTTTTATATAATTTACTTCACATAATGTTAAAACTATTTTAATGGTTTTAATAGGATGATATAGAACAATTATATTCATTTTCTTTAACCTTTTTTTTTTTTGCAGCTCATGAAATACTGTTCTCGAGCCTTGATGCTTGACCAATAAGAAAATGAAACACAAAAGTTCTATATTACATGTTAGTTTTAATCCATTACTAAAAATCTTACTTTTTTTTCTTCAGGAAATAAACTTTATTAAGATAAGGAGGATTGAACAATAACATGAAAAGCTGAGAATGAACAGTCGAATACCGAGTTGATTCTACTACTACCACCCAACAAACCAAAGTGTTGAAATTTATTGTTCTTCAGGGAGGTAAAGTTGCTATCTTTCTATAAAATATGTTGGATTTTTTATTTGCGGTTTTTTTTTTCTCTGTTGGAAATATTGGTATTTCTATTAATTGTTGATGGGTAGCTTGAATTTTGTTTCAAGTTGTAGTAATTTCCGTACAAGTTTACATTTTTGTGTAGAATTGGTGCAACTTTTGATGTTTGTGTGGTGTTATTTTGATTGGTTGTTGGCTGAAACTTGGTTCCTTTGATTTTGTTATGGTGAAATTGTTTCCCTCTCTTTACTTGATAAAATTATGTGTTTTGGATTATGGTGCTTATTTTGGTTTTTATCTATGACTGTTGGTGATATAACATTATAGGCTTTAGGTAGTAGGTTATGTAGTCTTAAAGATAACTGAGTACATCCTAATAGTTGCATCCCTTGGTTTGTGATTTTGTTGCTTGATTACTGAGGTTTATTTTTCGGTGCTCTATGCTTGGTTCTCACATTTGAGTCATCTCACCAAATCATTATACAAATTTTCGCTTGAAATTTTAGCTTTGGAATAGGTAGTTGGCAATCTCTGCTTGACATTGTCGATTGAGTCACATCACCTAATCATTGGAGACTTCTTTTCATTTGGTCGAAAAAATCATTGGAGAGTAGTATTTCCTATTGAAATTAACTTTGGAATATAGTGCTGCTCTGCATTTGTAATAGATGAAAACTGACGAGTGCCAAGTATGATAGTGTAAACTTGAATAAGTTTGAGTTTTATCATACCACATAGCGAATTTATTATGTTAAAAGCTTAAAATTTTCCATTCCAGCCTAATTGAATTTTCTTCTATTTTGAATTCGATATAAATGCATTAAGACAACTCCAATTTCATGTGTTTCGGCTAAATTATGATTATTATTATGACTTTCTACATAATTTAGCTATCTTCTAATTTCTTGCTTTTAAATTTAATATACTTAACTAAATTTAAGTTACGTGTTGGTAGCCTCATTGACATTTATACTCCATTTGTCTTATCCATAACAGGCCTTGGACATTGGTAAAGAACAAATGGTTGATTTGCTGAGGAAGTATGAATCACTAAAATTAAAGACATGAGCCTCAAGAGTGTTGTAATATATTGTACAAACATGTATCTTTTATTTTTTTTATTGATCATAAAGATGTAAATATTTTTTGATATAGAAATAAATATATTTTATATGTTTAACATAATTTTAGACCCGCGGCATCGCGCGGGCCAAGTAGCTTGTAATAGCTAGTCACCCTGTTGGTGCTTTGTGTGCTGGCATGTATAAGAAAATATTGGGACAAAGTTCAAATGGTCAATTCAAGGTCAAAACAGCTTATGAGCTCCTTTTCTACGGAGTTGAATGGTCTCATTCTCCATGGTATTATATATGGAAATTGAAGGGCCATCCAAAATCTAAAATCTTTCTTGGTCAATTACCAAAGATAGGGTTTCAACAAATGAGCAAAGGGCCAAGAGAAACTCGACTCTTGATTCCTCTTGTACTTTGTGCTCTTGGCCTTAAGAGACCATTCTTCATATACTTTACTTTAGGACTACACAAGAGCAAGGAGTATTTGGGAATTTATGGGAATGCACCTACAAGTATAGTTGTCCTTTAACCTTGATGTTGAAGCTTGGCTACTGGCTAATTTGAAATACAAGGCAATATGGTGTAAACAACTGGGTGGGGTAGTATATTTATTTTCTTGTGCTGGTATATATATGGAAATGGAGGAATAAACAATTTTATTAAGATAACCTTGCTATGCCGTATCTCCAAAAAATATTATTGTTAAGGTTGTGAACGAGTGGGTTAAAGTGTCTCATACTGTATGCACTAGTGGTCTTACAGTGCAACTGTCTCTAGCTTGGGACCCGACTGTTGAAGGGAAGGCGAAGCTTAATGTTGATGGTTCTCGGCTCAACAGTTCTGGAAATATAGGTGCTGAAGGAGTATTATTAGAAGGGATAAACTGTCATTTGACCCCTTGAACTATTAGTCCAGTTAAAATTGATTCCTTGAACTATTTTTTTAGTAAATGGACCTCAGAATTATTTGAAACTAGCCAATTAACCTCTTGTCAGTAGATTTTATCCACTATTTCGTCAAATTCAAAGGCAAACTTGTTTTCCATCATTAATTTATACTTGTCAACTATAACCACCAATAAAATTATGATATATGAACTCAAAATAATGTGTAGTGACAATGTGAAATGGTCATTTTTTTATTTTTTATTTTTATTTTATGTTTTCGTGTTATGCTATTGTTTTACACATTATTTTGTGACCATGTATCGTAATTTTATTGGTGGTTACCATGATGAAATAGCAAATTTTCCCTTGCATTTGACAGAATGGTAGACGAAATCTAACGGCAAAAGGTTAATTGGTTGATTTTAAATAGTTCAAAGGGTTAATTTACTAAAAAAATAGTTCAGGGGTTAAACCATAGTTTGTCCTACTAGAAAACAATACTGATTGGTTGCGTGGGTTTTCAGTCAACTTGAGTAAAAGGGCAAGTGGTTAATGCTGAAATTTGGGGGCTTTATTTTGGTCTACAACTTGCAGTAAACAAAAGTTTTCAAGTTTTTGTGTGGAGATGGATTCAGCTATAATTTAATTAACACTATAATTAATACCAACTTTCATCTTCTTGCCAGCATAATTGACCAATGCAGACAATTTATTGTATGCATAGCGGAATGCAGTTGGTTCATGTCTAATTGGAGAAAAACATTGTTGCATACTAGAAAAAAAATCAGTTCAGATACTTAGTCTAAGAAGAAGAAATTGGCAAATTTTAATGAGTTTAAAGACTTATTTTACTAGAAAAAAAAATCAGTTCAGATACTTAGTTTCCACTCCAGTTATAATTCACAGACTAAAAGACTTTTTATTATTATTCAATGATGAAATTGGCTTGAATTTCCCAAAAGATTTTGTTTTATTCAAGTAAAATTGTACACTAATGTATGCTAGAAGAATAAGAGAGTCTGAACATGAAACCCAATGATTTAAAAATGAAAAAACCATGAAGATTTAAAGCCCCAAAAGGTGGTGAAAGGCTAAAAGTACAAAATACACAAGTCCAGACCGTAGTAGTACGAAATACAATACCAAACTGAACAAGCTAGAGTTGAGAATCGATATTGACACAGAACACTAGTACTGATCCTATGAGGAGCTACAATCAACTGTGATTCGGGTGATGAAGAACATGGAGAAAGCTATCACGGATACCAGGGGAGAGATCATCAAGTTGTGCTCAGCCACTTGCGAGTTACAGAGAAGGTTGGGGACAAAATTCTTTAATTTGTAATGAGTTTAAGAATTCTTTTTTTGGTTAAAATAATGGACAGAGTTAATTTTGAAGAGTAAATTAACAATTAAGCTCGCAACCTATACGAAATATTAAGAGCATACGGGCAAGAAAATGACAATATTATATCCTTCAACGTGTTATGTGCAACTTGCTTGACTTAAATTACCATGAAATCTTTTATCAAGATGAAATTGACAAATAATAATGAGTTTAAGGACTTATTTTAGCGGAAAAAAAAAATCAGTTTTTTCACTCGCATTATAGTCCATGGACCAGAATTTTTTTTTTTTTATTATTCAAGGATGAAATTGGCTTGAAATTCCCCAAAGTTGTTTTGTTTTTTTTTTAATTCAAGCTAAATTGTAGACTAACTACATTTATAAGAATAAGAAAGTTTGAACATTACAGAGTGGTTTGAAAAGAAAAATTGTAACCATCAGTTGAATCCACAATCTACTCCCAGAATGATTTAAAGTCAAGGCTAAAGTCTTAAGGGTGCGTTTGTTGCGCCGGACTGTCTCGAACTGGACTAGCTGCAGGGACTAAGCTGGACTGGCTTAGACTAAACTAAGCTGGACTAATTTAGTGAAGCGTTTGGTGCAGTGTCGGACTAAGAAGCAGGATAATTAATAAACTATAATATTATATTAATTAATGCATATATAGTAATATTTTATATTATTTAATGTTTATATAATAATATTTTATGTTTTTTAATGTATATTTATTCCTCTAAAACCTCCAGAACCATCTTCTTTCTTCTTCTCCGTCTGGCTCTGCCCCATTTCTTCTTTCCTCCATCTTTTTCCTGCAAAACGCTGGTAAGCATTTCCACCTTCCTCATCCTTCAAAACAAGCTCATCCTCTTCACCCTCTTCACCCTCTTGCCGCTGTTAAGCATTTCCACCTTCTCACTCTTTTTTTCCCAAATATTTTCGGATCTATCTCCTTCCTCTGATACATGCGTTGGCTTCTCCGCCTACAAATCCATCTCATAATTTTCTGGCAATGGGTGGATTTTGAATTTTGGGTTGGATTTTGTTGTTATTTTTTCGCCTTTTTTTTTAAATTTCTGTGGTTGGATTTTGAGGTTTAGGCAGTAGGCGGAGCTTTGTTTCAGATCTGAGCGGTGATTAAAAGGTGTTGCAGAGGAACGCTTGCAGATGACGCAGCGTGGAGACGATGCAGCGGGCAAACAAAGCAGGTTTGAGGACGGGACTAGCAATCCTCCAGTTTTTGGGAGGTCTCACTAAGAACAGCTAGTGAAGCTGTTAGTCGGTGCGAGTCCGACTTAGTGTCATTAAACTTAATCCTGGTGAAGACCAAACAAGGGACTATAGTCTAGTGCAGTCCAGTCCTATCTATTCCGGTCAAACAAACGGGCCCTAAAAGTACAAAATACACAAGTCCAGCCCATAGTTATACAAAACCAAACCAAACAAACCAGAGTTATTTTTTGAATGAGGGATATTATCTACACTAAGGAAGTGTGGTCTAACGCTCACAATGGGTGAGTCCTAATAATGTGCTTAAAATTCGCTTTTAACGAAAATCGAACCTAAAACCTCTCACTTTCAAGTGAAGAAGAATACTACTAGACCGTAGTACTAAATGACACTGAACAAACCAAAGTTGAGAGTTGAGGATTGACACAGAACATTAGTACTGAATCCTCTCTCCTTCATCCCTCATATGAAATGGGTTGCCATGGGATGGGACTAGAATAGTTGTAGCACAACAATTCTATATTTTTTCCACCACTATTATGACTGACTTAATGACAAGAAGGGGTAAGTAGGCCTAGAAAACGGGTCGTGTCTGTTGTGTTCGTGTCGTTTTCGTGTAACACCTGTTATCTTAACGGGTCGTGTCGTGTCATACCCGTTATCTTAACGGGTCCTTAACAAGTGAAGTGACCCGACCCATTATGATCCGTTAAGAAAAATATTTTTTTTCTTAAATTAGACATACCACACATTGCCACATAAATATTACTTCAAAACATTAAAACGCATTTGTCGTTTAAGTACTATATTTACATTCGAAAATAAGAGACTAATAAAAAAATAATACACACTACTAATTTATTACAAATATTAAATGTGCAAGGATATGTAAAATGAAAGAGTTTTTGTTTTCAAGGTTGTGAAGTCTTTCTCAAAAGTTTAAATCTTGCCAATGGAATTCAAACCTTGCCAATTGTTAAATTAATACATATAATTATTATAGTTTATTCATACTTTTATTAAGTATAAGTTATAACATAAGATTTTGTGATATCCACTAGTGTAAATATTTGAAATTAAAGATCAAATTCAATCATTGTATTCATATAGGGTCAAGGAGTGTAGCTGAAAAAAATTCATCAAAATTGGAGTTAAAATAACCGTTAAATCGTGATTTTTCGTTTTATAACCGTTGGAAAGTTTTGTCCCGTTACTTGATCTCTGAATGTTTGTTTTTTACAATTTTTGGCGTATGCGATCTCGAAGTATATACAAACATGTTTGACGGTTGGATCGTTGAAACTAGTTTCGTAGAATGCGTATCCCATCAAAATAATAGATTCACTAACACTTAAAAGTTTATTTATACTTTCATTAAGTATAACATAAGATTTTGTGGTATCTACTAGTGTAAATATTTTAAATTGAAGTAACGTTGGGATTTGGTCTTGTTCTTATGTCACTTTACGGGTCTGTTCCTGATAAGCAATTCGAGCGTTTCTTGTGTCAAGGTAGGCATCCAGATGTGTCACGCGCTTTTTCTTATCGGTCATAAGGCTGAAGAGAGAAATAGCTGAGATGACCTCGAAATGGTATCGTAAATACTGAAGGCCCTCGAGACAAAAAAGAAGCTCGGCAGTGTCTATATTAGTATATAGATCGACCTCGAAGCCGAGAACTCGAGCTTCACGTATGTGTTGGAACCTGGCTTTCATCGCTGAATCGGTGGTATTTTGAATAATTTGTTCGGCATTAGGGTAAGTTAATGTCAAGTCAATAGCTTCCTGACACTCCTTTGGTAGGCCGTATAAGTCGTTAGCGAAATGTTTCTTGTGAAACTCCCACATGTACTCTAAGGCCTCGCCGAGAAATTGAGGGTACAGATTTTGTCGTACTTTGATTAGTGGCTCTAGTGAGGCAACAGAGGGAGTTTGCTTTCCACTTCTTTTCTAAATTGCTCGAAATGAGCTTTCATTTCCCCAGGCCGAAGAATGAGTTTAATCCGCTTCTCAGATTCCTCGATTGTAGTCTCAAAATCACGATCGATCGCCTTTTTTCCCTGGAGTAATTCGGCCATGTTTGCGGGGGGTTACCGATCATCTTCACTAGCTGTTACTTTTTTCGGCTGCTATTTGGTAGCCGAAATAGCCTGTGCAGCTTGTCAGGGAGCCATACAGTTTACTTGTTGTCGTCGACATTTTTTAGACTTAGATAGCGCAATATATACGCCAATGGGGGAATTGTAACTATACCACTATTGGTCACGAGGCTTAGGTGGTTTGAAAGTTTTCTGGTTCACCGATGAACTCGAGCTGCCAGAGTTGCGTGCATAATAATCCTCATTATAAAATGGCGCATCAAAATCGAGACGCCGCCAGGTTGAAGGTAGCCCATCAATTCATATTTGAGGGCCGAGCTTATCGAACACCCTCTGACGTTGGCTTGCGCCAAGAACTTTTGGAGGTGTTGTTGCGACCGTGGATGGAGGTCTTGGTGTCATAGCCTGAGGTGGTTTCACATTTGGCTTGGCCAAGATGACGTTTGCTTTACACCGGCTGCATAAAACCATTGGCCCATCCGTTTCTTCTGCGCTGGAGTCTGACATGGGTTCGACGATGGCCAGTCCCGAAAACTCTGTTGGTGGTGTGTTTGAAAACAAATCAATTTTGAGCCGTGGCTGAGAGAACTGCTTTGGAATGTGTTGCATTGGAATGAACTCGGTGACACACCCGTACCCGAAAGTAGGGCGTGTTGGCCGTCACGTGAGTGTGACGTAGCCAAGTGCACATTGCGGAAGCAAGGATCGTTAACGAAGTACGAACTAATTAAAACCAAATTCTAGCAACCTAGATATGATAGTGTGCTAGAGATATTACAATACTTATACATAACCAGAGCGTACTAGGTCAGTGCAGTCAAGCATGAATTAAATAAGTTCAAATACACCAACGGTGCCCTACATAGTAGCAAGTCTGTCAGAACTGCCGAAAGGTCCTCGCTAGCCATCACTGGTACTCATGTTATCTAGAACCTGGAGGGGCGAAAAACGAAATTGAGTGGGTCAGCAAAACAAATCTTTTCAAAATCATTCTTTTCTCAAATGTATAGCCCCTCTCCGTAAAACCTGTATAGTTCCCAGAAAATAATACGTACATATATATCACAACCTTTCTCAGCATAAAACATTTTCAATGTATCTCGAATATATGTCGTGCAATGCATTTCAATGCCAGTCTGCATCTCATAAGTAATGCCATGCTATGCATTTCGATAATCATATCGTTACTAGATATCAACTGAGCCCTCGGCTGTAAATATAGCTCATAACATCTCTATCTTATTATCATATATACACTGCACATACATCAATATCATCATCTTATCATCATCATTATCAGCGCTGTATCAATAATAAATGCTCTAGTGCTACAATCACGTGAAGACTGTGCGAATGAACGCGGGTCACCTACATGTCGTACCCACTCAAAAGTGGTCTATACGACAAGACTGTGCACCTAACTTGGATCCAAGGCGAGCATGTGGTGCGGGAGGTGAACGACACGTGAAAGACTGTGCCCCTATCTCTGGGTGTGAGCACTAACAGTATGTACAGGTTTATGAGCTAACATATCATATCATATCTCGTCATATCTCAACTGTATCAACTGTTCTTTCTCGACTATGCATGTACCTACTTGGTACTTACCTGGCGTCCTCGGCACCAACATATGCATGAAATGTACATGTGAATACTCATGCATCAAAATCAAGTCATATGTATATCGTTAAAAATGTACTTTTCATTTAAGATATGATTTTGGGAAAATCATCATATATATATAGGTTATATGGAAAATAAAACTGCCCACTCACTGATAAATAGCTGGATCGTAGCCCCCACGCCTAGCCTGGCTACGCTCGTCCACAGGATAGGCCTCGCCTATACGAGAAGTAACTGAATAACGTTATTTAACGTACATAAACGGGACTTTAGAAATAACTTCTCATACGATGATCAATTTTGACATTTGAACATACCAACGTGATCTACACGACGTCGTGATATTTTTAGAAAAATTTTGGGTGGGCCACGCGCCTGACGTGGCACGAGTGCACGCGCCCCCCACGCGCACGTCTCCTACCTCTCGACGCCAGCGCCGGTCGCCGGAAACCTGCAACCCATGTTTTCTCACTCGTTTCTCAACCATTTTGTCCCATTTTTCTTCCTATGTGCTCAAAATTAAGAGTAGAACAAGTCTATACCTTCAAAAACTTCGAAAACCAACTGAAATCTCGTCGGGAAATCCTCCAAAATCGGCCACCTTCGTTCCCGTCGATCCCGGCGTCAAAGCTTAGCAAACGAACATCTCCGAGCCTCTAAAGGCCCTAACAAAGCTCGTGGTGATCTTGGATTCCCCTAAAAATCAACATATGAAAAGTTGATAAATAGTGCTCAACTCGAAGCTCGAGTTTTCGACGTGAAAACGGAGGAGTTCTTACCTGAAACTTGTATGGATGAACTCGTATCGATGAGATGAAGACGATGGTGTAAATATTTCCTTCGATCCGTGAAGATTTGGGTGGTTTTGGGTGTACGTCCGTACATAAGGTAGGGGGAGAGTGAGAACTCGGGACAGAGAGAGAGAAAGAACTGGAGGGATGAGAGGAGAGAGAAAAGGTGTCGGTGGGTGTGTGTGGACCAAATCCACCAATCACACAATTATCTACTGATTTTTCATTGGCCCCTAGATTTTAAAGAGCTATGCAATTGGCCACATTATTTAACTCATGCATAAAATATACGCCCGTCACTCAAGGGCATAATAGTCATTTCATATCGTCGAAATAAAAATCCCGGGACAGGCTGTTACACTCGGTCTTTCCTTTTCCTTTGTGTTTGGGTATATGAGCATCCACCATGCTAACTGTCGCCAAAGGGAAATGAAGCATTGGATTTTAGTGGAATGCTAAAGGAGAAAGAAAGTTGAGCTGGGAGGCATGAAAGAGGAATCACTGCACTTTGATCGCGACGGAATGGCATTATCTTTTGTGCAGCCGCTCTACCTTGATACCTCCTTCACGTATTTATTTTTCTACTATCTTTTCACTATTTTTGTCAAGCAAATGATTTTAAATTTTGAGGACGAATTTTTTTTAAGGAGGGTAGATTGTGACAGCTCGTCCCTAAAAATTATGATTTTTAATATGTGAGTTTACGAAAATGCCCTTTGAGGCACATATGTCGATTGTTGTTGACCACCTTGTAGTGACATGTAAGGTTCGTTTTCTTAACATATCCTTATAGTACTCGTCGCTACGAACGCGTGGGAGCAGATGAAATGCGATTTTGAGTTATAACGAAGAAGTTATTAAGGATTGAAGTCGAGGGAAAAATTGATACTTTCCCAAATATTTGGAAAGTTCCAGAAATCTGGAGTGCCACGTGGGAGGCCCAGATTAAAAGGGGGAAAATGTTGAATGGTGCGGATGGGAAAAGAAAGAATAGGGCATCGGGGAGGAAAGAATCAGAGGTGAAAGGGATTGGGCAAAGCTACCCAACCGGGAAAGGAAGGAGAGAGAGACCGAATGGGGAGAGGAGAGAGGAAGGTTAATGACCAACTAGAAGAGGGAAATGAGGGAAAGGGGGAAAACCGGTTTTTTCCTTTGACCCGTTCGACCCGACAAGCTCCACGGCCAAATTCGGCCATTTTTCCGGCAATCAAAGCAAGCCACCACCTAGAAACAACTTCCTAGCCTTCTCTCTTCCATTTCCATTCAAAATTAGAAGGAATTTGGTGGTAATTTATTCAAAAACCGAAGGTGGGTGCCGTGAGACCCTTGCTTGAAATCCACCACTTGTGAAATGTTTTCCTTCAATTACCACTACCATTAGACTTCCCTAGAACCCAGGAACAAAGCCCAGGCAGTGGTGGAGGCGTTGGAGCAAGTTTGGAGGTCTAATCGAATCGCACCCAAACTTAGGGTTCCGACGGGTTTTCGTGGAATTGGAGCACTTCTAGGCCAAATTGGCCTTGGCCACAAGTATGAAAGTTGTTCTAATCATTGTTATCTTCAATTCTGAAATTTTTGAGAATTTTTGGAGAAAATTAGATTTTCCAACAAGCCAGGGGCGGCCGACCGCCACCCACAGCGGCGCGTGGCCAATGGGCCTCCAATGCTATTTTTAGGCATTATTCAATGCCTTGAATTCAGTCTTGATAATTGAATGACGTAGGTTGATGAATTGAACCTAATTTCGTTATGAGACGTGGTTAGGTGAAAATATGAATCAACGATCCGACCGTTGGATCGTCACCAAACTTTGATATGTTGTTATATGTAATATTTGAGGAATGTGGGAATTTATGGATCGGGAATCCGTCCTACGGATCTTCTTGAATTGAAATTGTAAGTTCGTAAATAAAATGTTAACCACCACTTGGATTTGGCAATTGGTGGGGATCCAACCGTTGGATCGTAACGAAATTTTGGGGTATTGTTCTAGAAGCATATTGTGCATCATTGGAAGTGACAGATCGAAGATTCGTGATACAGATCTTCTGGATCAAATTACGTAGGGATGCGTTATATGTAAATTATTTGTCCTTTTAGTAAGGATTCTGAGATGTGAATTGATATTTGTGCTAGGCAATGATCATTTGAGACATCTTGATAGTCGTGCTAGGGGGTTGTAGCGTGGACTCCAGGTGAGTGGGCTTTTGGGTTTCAGTATATATATATATATATATATATATATATATATATATATATATATAATGAGTATTTTCCTAGAAATCGTTTTTAAAGTGATTTATGAAATGAATTGCCATGCCAAACGTATATATGTGAAATGTGCATCATGAGTTACATTATATGTTATTGGTGCTCGCGGCGCTTAGGTAAGTTAAGGTAAGTATGCATGCATGAGTATGATGAGTAAAGGTAATGAGACATGATGATGACGACGATGAGATGTATGTAGAGCTCATAAACCTGCACACTAGTATAGAGTTCCCGCCCAGAGTTAGGGCACAGTCCTTCACGTGATGTTCACCTCCCGCACTGTATGCTCGCCTTGGATCCAAGTTAGGTGCACAATCCTTTCATATAGACCACCTTTAAGTGGGTTCGACTTGTAGGTGACCCGTGATTATTCGCACAGTCTTCAATCCCTAGAGCATATTTATTTTATATCCAGTTATGTTGTGCAGACCACTAGAGGGGTTGCTGATTTGTGTGCAGGATATTTGATTATGATTGAGATTGATTATGAGCTATAGATGATTGAGATCGATTATGAGCTATAGACTCAGCCGAGGGTTGATTTGATACTTGTCATTCATATTTGCTCACGAAGATACTTTGGCATGGCATACTTGTGGCATACATTGATTTTCATTACTGCTGAGCATGGTTTTGAGATATATGTATATATATGCTATTTTCTGGGAAATTATACAGGTTTTACGGCGAGGGGTTAGAATTTTGAGAAATGAAATGATTTTGAAAAGCTTTGTTTTTACCCACTCACGCTTTTTGTTTTGCGCCCCTCCAGGTTTTAGTTGATGAGGTTCGTATCGACGAGGATTCTTGGAAAATCTTGTTTTGGTGGCTACCTCTAAGGGTATAATTCTTGTCGCTCTACTGTATTTTACTTATACTCTAAAATCACGTGTGAGATGGGTTCGCTCCTGCTCTCCAGCACACTCTGATGTTTAGGCACTTTTAGGTTTAAATTTATTCACATTTTCCTCATCAATACACTTTATGGCTTCGTCACCTTCCAGGTGTTGGCCAACACAGCTCGACTTCGGAGTCTTAGTGGACATTCCGGGTCGGGGTGTGTCAAATTAGTAGGTGAAATTTTCAAATAAAGTTTTTCAAAATTGTATCTTTCAACGGATGGAGGTTGAGATAAGAATATTTGATTATGTCGGGGTGTGCAGGATATTTGATTATGTCAGAAAGTGAATTGGAGGTTTGTATCTTTCAACGGATGGAGGTTGAGATAAGAATCTAATCCAACGAACGGTTCGATAATAATGGAAATCTAACTTTATCATAATTTGAACTTTTTAGGTTCACAATTTTTTTTTTTTTTAGTTTACATGTCCAAAAATCAACTTAAAAAGTTGACACAAAAAAAATCATCGCATAATCAAATTACTACATAAATAAATATATATAGCCCATATAAAGCTTGAAAAAAATAGCTCCTCATTGTGATAGATTATTTTATAAAGCCCCAAAAATTGTTCGAGCTCTAAAATAGACTATATCCACTATTTTTCTAATCCTATATAAAGTCCCTCACTAGGGATGCTCTTAGCCTTTTAGGGCAGATGTTGCAGCCTTTTGATCCAAGGATGTACTTCGCTTGCTGAAACTTGATGACATCAAAGAGTATAATCATGGAAGAACCCGTGAAGTACTAACAAATGCCAACAACAAATCTGGGTACTAACAAATGCCAACACCAAATCTGGGTCCTTCGATAGTAGATAATATCAACTCATATCCAGTCTTGTTGGTTTCTACTTTCTAGCATGTTTGTAAATTTGCGTATAATATTCGTATCATATGTATGTATTTTTAAATAAATTTTTTTGTTTTTCGTACGCATATTAATAATCTATTACATTGCACATTTTTTAAAATTCTAATGTATAATACACTATTATACACATAAATACGCACTTTTTACATTTAATACATATTATTTTCAAATATTTTTAATAATACAAACAAAATTCACGCATTCTATTTATATTTTAACATATTATGAATAAATATTAAAATTTAAGAATTTTGGCCCATTAAGTGATAATCATATGTCGTCATGTAGAAGGACGAAAGAGTTTTTACTCCCAAAAAGTTAATAGCATTCTTTGATAAAAAAAAAATTAAGAACATTCTCTATTAAAAAACATAAAAATCCAACATACAATTCCACTCCCAACCCAAACATTGAAGCTCAGGAAAAAAAAAAAAAGTGTAATTCTTTTATTTTATTTTATTTTATTATTGGTGTCCTTAATAGTATGGAAAATTTACGACACTAGAATGGAACAAAATTAATTCTAATTTACTTCTGAATATTGAAAGAAATGTTCGATTTTTTTTATTTTTTATTTTTTTGAATCAAAGAAATGTCCGAATTGAATTAACTAAGAAAAAAACTACTTCATAATTATGGCATTTAGCCCAACAAACACAAAAAGGCCCATGCATAATGATTACAAGTCCAGCAAGAAAATTTGAATAAAAATATGGTAATTGGGTTTAAGCCTAAATTACAACCCACTACCTTCTTTCCAACCCAGCCTGAATATATAAACCTCTTCACTCTCTTTGACTTAACCGTTTGACTTCTGACATTAATTTGCTTTGACAAAAAATTGTGATAAAAAACGTCTCTCATTCTTGATAGTGTAGATGGAATACATCAATTAGAATTAAATAGAGATTGGTTTGGCATGAGAGGTAGAATCATCGTTACAACAAGAGACGAATGTCTTCTAGTTGAGCATCGTATAGATAAAAAAGAAGATGACGGAGACAGGACTTGTAACCCATGTGTGAAGATGGATTGCAAAACCCATCCTATTTTTCTTATTTCGGATTTGTTACCAATTCAGTCCATGTACAATTTTGCTCATTAAACGCAGGGTGGATTACATGTCCAATTTAATTGAAAATAACTCATTCCATCCGGCTGCCAAACGGGGCCATAAGGTTGAGGAATTAAATGATGATGAAGCTGTGGAGCTCTTCGGTTGTAATGCCTTTAGGAAAGTTCGTTGTGAGGAAGATTATTTAGAACTGTCGAAGTGCTTCATAAATTATGCTAGGGGCCTTCCGTTACTCTTAAAATTCCTTCCGTTACTCTTAAAATTTTGGGACCTTTTTTTGTATAGGAGAGGCATTGATGTATGGGTTAGTATATTGGATAAACTTGTGGAAGGGGATTTGTTTTTGTGTTGGTTTCGGAGATGAGAAAAATCTATCTGCCCTTCCTGAAGATGATTATTCCAGATTCAATGTTTGTTATCCGACCAAGTCTTCTGTCCGGATTGAGTTTTGGGAACGACAGGCATCTCGTGAGAGATCACCTTTGGATGTTTGACATGCATCAGAAAGAATATTGGGATGCCACACCCACAGGAAATATTACTACAAGTTTTCTGTTAGAGATGCATTGGGGTTCAAAAAGAGGATCGAAAAGTTCCGATAGATGCTTGATTGTGAAGAATGCGGAGCGCATTTGGTGTCCGAGCAAGACTTGGAAGAACTGAATGGAACGATGAACATCCTAAGGTGAACACATGAATATTGTGACTAGGCAGGTCCAAGTTGAAGTGATAGTCTGATGATAAAGGACCACTCTGCAAAAGCAAATGGTTTTGTGCTTTATTGAATGATTTAATGATCCAAAATGATGTGAATTTTGAAAGCTGATGGTGATGCTTCTCAGAATTGAAGTAACCATCTCCGAATCCATGCTAAAAAAATAATCTCTCTATGTTTCTATTATTCATTCTATTGGAAACCAGTAATTAATCAGGGTTGGTAATCAATACCTACTTTGTACACTTAAACACATGCTACAAATACACTTAAATAATCTCTCTATGTTCAAACTTGCAGCCACATACATGCTTGATGCAGCGTTGGTGACGAGGAGAAAGCCAGTGTTCTCGGACTGTACATCTCAAGCTCAACCGCGTTCTTCATTCCATGACCATTCTTCCACGTCCATACACGATCATTGAATTGCGGCAAAGCAGAAGACCCGGTCAATGGGTGGTGAAACTGACCTAGCCAGTAGGTAAGCTTCATTCCAAAATGCAACAAGCTGCACTGCAGAGACAGACACACAGAGACAGAGAGTACCTTAGTGGCGAATTTCACGATCCTTGAATATGTTGTATTCATCCAGTCTTCATCTTCAACCAATGTAACGCAATTCAGACAACTGAAAGTAAAATCATAAATATTGGTGAATCTGCTGCTCAACTTTGAGGGATCCGACAACCCTTTTAAGGAGGTAAAACCATCTACAATTACGTGTAATTTGCTATTTGACGGAATATCTGGCAGTTGCTCAAGTCTTTCGCAATCCTTCAAGCAAAGATGCTGAAGTCGAGAAAGGCATTTGATGCTTGCTGGAAGGGTTGTGAAATTGTTTCCACTAAGATCTAACACTCGTAAAGAGGACAAGTTACCAATATCATGGGGGATATCACCTTCACCAAGATCACCAGAGCGTAGTTGTAAGTTCTCCAAACAACACCAAACCCCAACAAGGCTCATGACTCTTTCTACTTCCAAATAAGCGGAGAAGGCCCCACTCATCCCTTTACTAACATGGATTCTGAGAAAAAGCACCATGTTTAGCTTTCCAAGTACGACTCTGAAGCATTGAGTGGTTAAATAAAGCAGAAAGCAATTTTTATTCTTCCTTCTGCCTTTTGTGAGCTTGTTCTTTGTCATCAAAACTACCACTTTCACTTGGAGCTGCCTCTTCACAATATCCATGTGTTCGCTTCAAGATTTTCAATGTTCGGTTGAGCTCTTCTAAATCTTGCTTGTACACCAAACGAGCCCCACACATTTTCACCAGATTTGGTCCATTTCCTCCAGCAATATAATCTGTTTCAAATGAAAACTGTTCCTGACATTGTTCTCGAGGCAAATAAAATATCCAAAGGTGTTCTGACACTAAATGATCTGTTTCAGAAATCCAACATAAAATCCCAGGCAAACACTGAATTTTGAAACCATGATAATCTTGAAGGGCAGCTGGGTTTCCCAAGTTTTCCTTGGGTTGTGCAAAAACAACACAAAAAGCAATTCCCATCCAGCTGCTACATGATTGAGGAGGTAGCTCCACATTTAGCGAATGTCCCACAGTTTGATTGTTGAACCACTCGGGAATCCCCTTTCCGGGGCATACAATATGATAAGGATCCAAATAACCACCGACTACCTCAAACGAAGGAGGACAGATTACCTGCACCAAAAGAACCATTAGGGGGAGAGAGAGAGAGAGAGAGAGAGAGAGAGAGAGAGAGAGTACCTTAGTGGCGAATTTCACGATCCTTGAATATGTTGTATTCATCCAGTCTTCATCTTCAACCAATGTAATGCAATTCAGACAACTGAAAGTAAAATCATAAATATTGGCAAATCTGCTGCTCAACTTCGAGGGATCTGACAACCTTTTCAAGGAGGTACAATTATCTACTTGTACGTGTAATTTGCTATTTGACGGAAGATCTGGCAGTTGCTCAAGTCTTTTGCACCTCTCCAAGTAAAGATGCTGAAGCCGAGAAAGGCATTTGATGCTTGCTGGAAGGGTTGTAAAATTGTTTCCTTGAAGATCTAACACTCGTAAAGAGGACAAGTTACCAATATCATGGGGGATATCACCTTCACCAAGATCACCATCGCGTAGTTGTAAGTTCTCCAAACAACACAAATGATTCAAAGAAGACAACACCAAACCCCAACAAGGCTCATGACTCTTTCCAATTCCAAATAAGCGGAGAAGGCCCCACTCATCCCTTTGCTTACCAATTGGTCCAAAAGCCCGCAGCATTTTGAGATTTTTCACATCAACAAGCGGCTCTCTTATACCGGTTAACGCCAAATCAAGCGACTCTAAAAACTCCATCTTCCCTGGGAGTTTTTCGATTTTTGAACTTCCCTCGACCGACAGCTTTTTAAGAGACTTCAAATTACAGATCTCAATAGGAATATCCAACAGATTTCTGCAATCATTAATACGCAGAATAGTAAGGCCAACCAGATGTCCAATTGTTGAAGGCAATTTCTCAATCGCAGTCCCACTTAAAAAAACCCTGGACAAATTTTTCATCTGTTTTGAAAATTCTGGAATCTTTTTCACTTTGGAGCATTCGATAAGATCTAAACGTTCAAGGGAATCCATTTCTAGCTCACTTGGGAGACTCTTGATACTTTTACAGCCAAAAAGTTGCAAAACTTTAAGTCTTTTAAGAACTGCAATAGACGGGTGTACCTCAACTAAATTCGTACACCCCGTAAGAAACAACTTCTCAAGATTTCCAAGACCAGTAAAATCTGGGGTACTTTTCAGTTTACGTGAGTAGCTAAGATCAATATATTTCAAGTTGGGGAAATTCTGCAGAATACAACAAATAATGTGTATAAGCTTCCAATTCCAAAACCTCACAATTTAATTGGACATAAAAAAATTGTTACATAGCATTCATTGAGTATATTCTTACCTCTTTTCCATCCCAAAGCCGAACAAGTTTGCTATCACGCATTGTTAGTTCAGTAAGGAAATGTGGGTGAAAGCTTGGTGGAAGAGACTTGGAAGGATACAAACTCCAATTCATAATTCTCAAAGAACATGGAAAAAATTTGGGACTTGAAGAAACGATCAAATTGTCAAATTCCAGAAACCTGAGTCCGGACATGTTAGAGAAGGCTTCCCAATTCCAGTGCACCTTTTCTATTTCGGGTAACCGTAGGCCTATGCCTTCAATAACTCTTGTCCCCTAATAACCAAGAATGTAGGAAATGTCAATTTCACATTTAGTATCGTGCTAAAAAAAATATATCTTATATCGAACTTGGTAATCTTACATAACTTCTTACCGTATTGGTCATGAATACATGAAAAATGTCATTGGGAAGCCACAACCTACTCCGCAGGCCAGGCTCTGTAGACTCGTCACCAACAATTCTCCATGCCATTTCTTGTATCAAATCATGCATCCCTATCTCGCTGTACTTGGCTGAAGCATCATACAGGAAGCATTTTTCAGAGGTTAGGAGAGATTTCTCAATTAGAGCATCTATCAAGATCCAGCTCGAAATATCAAAGGAATAGTCTAGTATTTCAATTACTCGCTCCGTGTGCTTCCCTTTGTGAAAACATGCAACATCGAGAAAAATTCTCTTCTCCATATTTTCTAGTCCATCATAACTTATTTTGAGTATATCAAAAATTGTTGGATTAGGAATTTTCTTTAGATTATCCCGTGCACTATTCCATGCATCCAGACCTCTCTTAAACAAAGCCAACCCCAAATGTTCAAGAGCTAATGGAAGGCCTCCAGCATGATGAATGAAATACTTGGACAGTTCCAAAAACCCGTCTTCGGGCAGATCTTTCTTAAAGGCATGTTGACTAAACAGAGCAAGAGCTTCATAATCATTTAACAACTTGACACTATGACATAAAGTTATGCCATGCTGGACTAGCAAACGTACATTTCTAGTTGTAATGATAATTCTACTCCCACTACCAAACCAATCTTCTTTTCCAGCTAGTACTTGTAGCTGCTTTATTTGATCCACATCATCAAGTACAAGAAGAACCTTTTTGTTGCTTAAGCACTTCTCTGTGTATATGATTCCCCACTGTTGATCCCGAACTTTCTGAATCTGTTCTTTCAAGATTGGGAAAAGAAGTTGTTGTTGAAGACTAACTAGAGTACGATCTCTGATATTTGTGAGAAAGCAGTAAACTTCAAAATGATGGAAGATTCTATCATAAACTAGCTTGGCAAGAGTTGTCTTACCGATGCCACCCATCCCAGTTATCCCTATAAAGCGAACATCATTGGCATCATGAGCTAATAGCGAACTTAGTTGCTCAAGCCCAAAATTAATTCCGACTAATTTTTTAGAGGAATCTGATACGGTGAACGTAGCTTGCACTTTCCTCCACACATTGTCGACGATTTTTTCAATAAGTTCACTTTCACACCTACAAGGTATAAAAAACGGATCAAAACAACATAAACGAAACATTCAAGTTTGACTCTGTTAAGACATGGGAGATTAAAGTTGTTCACGCATGCTTACTGAGAATTCTTTGAATGCCAACCAGAAATTTTGGAGAGTCTTTTTAGATCAGCTTTCCATTGGACAACCTTCTTTTTGTCTTCGGTAGTAATGAACTTTTCTTCATGCTCCGCGAAGGCTTTGGCAAAACTTCCCCGTTGATTTCCAACGTCAGATGGATCTGTCTCGTAAAAGACCGGCAGAACTGAGTTCCTGGCTTCCATGCATTGAAGAATGGCTGTAAGTTCATCTAAGCACCATTTGGAAGAAGCATAGTTTGGTGAAAGAACAACGATTGCAATATTCGATTCTTTGATTGCAATATGCGAGTCTTTGATCGCACTCGGGAGCTCAAAAGGAATACTTGTTCCTTGTTCAAGCTCTCGATCGTCAAGGAAAGTCGTAATTCCTTGGAACTTGCACAATTCGTGGTATAAATGGGATACGAAACCCTTGCGGGTGTCTACACCCCTAAAACTCAAAAACACATCGTACTTCCATCGAGGAGCTGATTCGAGAGAAAGAAGTGGTGCAGAGGCTCTCTGGGTTCTCATCGCCGTTGCAAAGCAAATGAAAAGGAACGAAAAACCACGATGAAAATACTCACACAAAAGTCGGTGCAGACCAAAAGAGAGGTTTTGGGGAAAGGAAATAATGGAAGAGAGAGAGAGCGAAGGTCGCAGGGAAGCTAAGTGGGACAATCCAACGAGAAAACAACAAAATGAAGACCAATAAGCAGACTTAATTGGCAAGAAAACTGCAGAAATAGAAGAAAAGTCAGTGTGAACAAGCAGCATTCTATTTAGGACCAAAAATAATTATTCTTTTTCTGGGTGCCCATTTGTTCTGAAAGGCTTACAACCACTTACTTGGTAAGAATGCAGCGATTTTTTACTAGTGGGATTAATTTAAAGTGAAAACGACTTGAGAGAAATTGGTTGAGGATAAGGCATCATCAAGGATTAACATTTAAATGTTAATTAACAAATGGACACCGTTAGTTTTATTAGATAACAAGTAGCTTTCAAATGTTAATTAACACCGAATAATTAACCAAATTCTAAAGATGGAAGAACATTTCCTCCACAAAGAAATCTAGCTCTTTAATTCTCATTCATCTTTTAAGTCTAAAAGTTCGTTTGAATGTGCTTTTTATAATAATTGAAAGCGCTTTTAAAAAAAATGTTTTTGGTTCCAAAAGCACTTGAGATGTTATTTATAAAAAACACTAGTTATATACTTTTTTCAAGAAGCACTTTAAGTGTTTTTTTTAGGATTTACTTAAATTTTTGTTAAAGATTGATTCTAAAAATATTTTCACCAAAAGCATTTTGAGTCATTTTAAAAACATATATAAACAATCTAATTTAGGCATCATGACACGCCAGTATTGAAAGAGTCTAACATGTTTATTCCTTTCTTTGGTGATAGATATTCGTTTGTAATTCTACGTTTGTGTGAAAATTTTTCCTCATTTCATAATTATATTTATAGATAAGACAAGTAACACTAAGTAATTAAGAGAGGTAAGAAAAAGAAAACTATTTTTCCACTAAAAAAAAACAAGAGATGGAAATTGTACCAAAAAGTCAGGATCGGTGGCTTCACCTCTTCGGGTTAGTTTGGTATTGCTGTGTTTTGAAAAAAAGCTGCTGTGAGAATAAGCGGCTGTGAAATAAATCAGCTGAGTGTTTGGTAAACATTTTTGTAAAAGTGCTTTTGGAAAAAAAAACAGTCTGATAGTGAGTCTTTTCATTAAAGGAGCACTGTAGCTCGGTGTGCTTTGAAAAAAAACTAGTTTTCCAAAGCTACAAATAGCTGCTTCAGCTTTTTCCTTTGATTTCAGCTTATTCTCACAGCAGCTTCCAAAATAAGCCTTTTTTTTTAAGTTTACCAAACACTTAAAACTGTTACAGCTTTTTTTCATGAGTGTTTTTTTTAGAGCACCTCACTCCCAAACCACCCCTTCGTCTCATGTTCAAGCTTTCTTATTCTTCTAGGTGTAGTTAGTGTACAATTTCGCTTGAACAACAAAAACTTTCGGGGAAATTCAAGCCAATTTCATCCTTGAATAATAATAATAATAATTTTCTAGTATATGGATTATAATTCAAGTGAAAAACTAAGTATCTAAACCTTTTTTTTTTCTAGCTAAAATAAGTCCTTCAACTCATTATTATTTACCAATTTAATCTTGATAAAAGATTTTTTTTTCCAAGGTTAGAGAGTATTATAGCCGAACAGAGAGTTTTACATCCTGAACTAAAATGTTAAACAAGAAATCCGGTCCAATTCAGTCCCAAACCCATTCCCTATTCTCCTGAAAAATAAATTTAGCTACCGAATGAGCTGCACGGTTACAGGCCCGAGAAGCAAACTCGAAAGAAACCGACTCAAAGCGCCGAGCCAGAGCCACGATATCCCTTAGTAGGCATTACAGGCTAAAATCAGGAGTAGTGTGAAATCCCGACCTTGGAATTTCACTATTCATTATGTATCTCGTTATTTAAATCCGTATTTCACGATTACGTTATTTTTAATTCTGTTAATTTTGGGAATTAAATCGAATAGTTTTGGGTTTGAACTTTCGTAATAAGTTTTTAAATTCGTTAACATTTCAAGGTCACAGGTGACGTTTTCAAATAGGTCTCGAAGTCACGAGCGCATAAGCGAAAGCCGTTTGCGAGTCCGGATTATAACAGTATAGTTACAGACGTTTGAAGTTGTGAAACTATAGATAGTAGGAAGTTAAGATAGTAGGAATTATTTAACTTCCACTTGTGGGTAAAAGGTCCAAACACATATATGGGTTAAGGGACCGATTAATTAGAAGGAGAAAGGGACCGATTAGAGGGGGAGGAAGGACCGATAAGAAAAGAAAAAGGAAAAGGGGTATTTTTCCCCTTCCATTTTCGTCAAACCGTGTACCAACAAACCCGACTTCAACCCGGCTGAATTCCGGCAAATCTCCACCATTTTTCAGGTCATTCTCACCGCTCCACCACCTGCAACTTATTCCACAACCTCTCATTTACTTTATTTGCTCAAATTGAAGGGTTTTTAAGGCCAATTTCGAGTAGAACCGTACCGGAGAACTCTGAGGTTCTCGACGGCGATTCGCTGTTCCGGCGAGTTTCATCACCCACCACCACCCTTAATCAACTTCCCTTGGATCCAGGAACAAGACCCAATCAGTTGTAGGGGCGTTGGAACACCAAGGAAGCCGAATTGAAGAACACCCACCTTAGGGTTTCGACGGGTGCGAGCCAATTTGGGGCCTTCCCGGCCAAATTGGACTCGGCCACAGGTATAAAGTTTACTCTACTTGTTGAGATCTTCATTCTTGTAAAATTTGAGAATTTTTGGAAAAAAATCGAATTTTCCGATGTGTGACATTCGATTTATGAAATGCTGTTGGTTGATTATATTTTTGGTAAGGTCTGCCACTTGAATATTCTAACAATTAACGATCTTACCATTGAATTGACACCAAATTTTAGTATGCTATTGTAGATATTGTTTATGGACCTTAGGGAATTACTAGTGAAAATCTAGTAGGCCTATATTGGTTAGATAGTGACTTGAATATATGAAATATGATTATTATCTTAATTTCTTATATTAGTATCATTTGTGAATATGACTTGGTCTTATAAATGTGACTTCTATTGAATTGTGATTTTCATATATTTAGTCATAGACCTATGTTTATTTAACTATGGTTTGGCTTGTGTACTGATGAGGGTTGTGATATATGTGGGCTTAATTATCTTTTTAGTCATGTGAATGATGCTTATAATTATTTTATGACAATGCAATCCTAGAATCATATTAGAAGTATTCTGTAGAACATATATACTTGTGGGACATATTAGTTGGTGGCCATGAGAAGTTGATGGGGTAAGTGACTACATTGTAACTCTTAGGGGTTGTGGTATTGATAGGTTGTAAGTTGAATTTATTGCACCATGTAGCTGTGGTACATGGATGGTCCTGCTTGGTTAATCCGCATTGGGGGACCATACCACTTATGGATCGCACTTGGTTAATCCGCGTTGGGCGATCCTTATGGCCATTTATACTTAGGGGTGATCATGCTTGGTTAATCCGGATGAATTTTGGAGTGATTTCAATTGTAGGATGTTCGTGTGTCTCTCAACTTGATCATATCAAAGTTTCATAATTTTATACCAAGCAGTTTATTTATGGCGATAAATAAAGAAGCAGTGCGCAGTGCTGTCAAATTGACGTTTAGGGCTTATTTGGGCTTTTTGGCATCCAAGATGATGTCTTTTGGGTTCGAGGCCTTCTGCAATTATGTTCGGGACATCTGAGGCTTTATTTCTAGCCGTTTTGGGCCTGTTTTGGAGCTCTGAAGATCCAGAAACGTGGCTGTTTTGTGGCTGTGCAGATTTTAGGCGAATTTTCCTATTCAATATAAGATTATGTTTCCTAATTTATTTGGTTTCCTAGTTTTATTCTAAGACCTTTTCTAGGTAGGATTTTATTTTCTATAATATAAATAAGGCTTTTTAGCCATTAGGGTGGATTACGCTATACGACGCAACATTGGGGAGAAGAACGCACAACTCTTGGATTCAAGTTTATTTTCTAGGTGTTTTCTATCCTTGTTTTTAATAATATTTTTGTTTATGATTTTTAGTAACTAATTTCCGTTTGGCATAAGAATATTCATAATATTCTAAAGGGTTCTGGTTAGAACAAGGAACGCCAAAGATGGATAGGTTAAAAATCCCAGGTCTGCTAGGAGAGCTCTTTCTAATTTAGGGCTTAAGTATAAGACTATTGCGTTTTCATCAGTACCGTTCTGTCGGAGGTGTAACAGTCGACATACCGGCGAGTGTAGACAGGGCAGTCGAGGATGCTTTACTTGTGGACAGGTTGGTCATCGGGCAGCGAATTGTCCACAGAATCAGCAGAGGCCTCAATTACCTTCCCTACCACCACCTCCAGTTCCTATTCAGCAAGTTCCAGCTCCGAGTGGTTATGGTCAGTCGAGTCGCGGAGGCACGTATCACTATCAGGGAGATGTTACTCCTTATTCGGCGACGCCATATTCGTATCCTCCGGACCTGTATTATTCAGGTGGTTATCAGAGTGGATATCCTCAGCATCCTGGAGGTTATACTCTGTATCCTCCTTATCCTGCTAGAGGATCGCAGTGGTATCCATGAGTGCAGCCACAGCAGGGAGAGGTTAATGCGAGCAATGCAGGATCATCTAGGCAGCCTAATCCGATGGGGCAGAGTCGTGGTGCACCTGGACGTATTGGTCAGATGAACAGAGGTCGCGGTGGACGACAGCAGCCACATGGCCATATTCATAATCTCACGGCTCATGACGCCCAGAATAACCCTGATTTGATAATGGGTACGTTAAATGTTCTTGATCATTTTGCTAGGGTGTTGATAGACTGTGGCGCTACTCATTCGGTTATTTCTTACTCATTTACTCAATTGACTCAACCTAATTCCGCACCCCTCGGGTTTGAGTTAGAGGTTTCGATGCCTAGGGGTGAGACGTGTTTGGTCAGTTGGATGTATCCAGGGTGCCCCGTGTTGGTTGAGGATGTGATTAGCCTGCTAACCTTATTCCGTTGGATATAGTTGAGTTTGATGTGATCTTGGGCACTGATTGGCTACATTATAATCGAGCCAACATTGATTGCTATGAAAAGAAAGTTACATTCCAACGCCCGGGGCTACCTATGGTTACATTTATTGGCGAGCGCAGTAACGTTAGACAAGACATCATTTCGGCTGACGTATTTATTGCTGGCATATTATGATTTCTGAGTTAACTCACCTGCTTGTTATTGATTGCTTTTGAGTTGGTATATCGACATGGCTTACTTCTAAGATTTTATGCTGATATTTTCGTATATGAGTATATATACGTATTATTTTTTGGGAATTATACTGGATTTACAGTGAGGGGTTATATACTGATTTCTGAAACGGTTTTGGAAAGGATTTGTTTTGCCCACTCACGTTTTCTTTTTTGCGCCCCTCCAGGTTTTAGGTAGCAGGGACGTGGGCGGCTATCGAGGCATCAGGCAGTTCTGACAGACCACCAACCATGTAGGGTTTCGTCTGTTATTTTAGCGTTTTGTTTAATCTGGACTGCACTTAGGATTGGCTCTGTGTCACTATATTATTCCACATCACTTTTGCTTTACCTTCCACTACTCTTTTATCATATTGTAAATTATCGTCCTTGACTTTTATTTCGTCACTTCATCCATATCTGTTCTTTCGCTGACGCTTTTGGCTACGTCACTCTCACGTGACTGCTAGCACGCTTCGACATTTGGATCGGGGTGTGTCAAAACTACAAACATGTTGATTGTGAAAAATTATTTTTGACGAATGATACACGAAATCGATGTTTCGGAAGCTTCACATGAGATAAGATTTCATTTTTTTTTATTGTTTTAGTGATTTTGACGATATCAATAATTATGTAATCATGCTTTTGCTGCATTGTTCAAGCTTCTATGTTCGTATTCATCTTTTAGAGATCAGAGGAATTACATGAAGAATTAAACACCTAAAATTACTACCAAATATTAAAAACAGACGACATGGGTTTTAATGGTGGAATTAAAAACAACTCACATATGCTTTAAATTCTAGGCGGCAACTTTAGTCAAAATTCCAATCGGCATTTTTTATCTAAATTAACAGCCTTATAAGATTTGAAAAATATGAGATGTATAGAAAATATGGGGTGCATGTAAAAAATGTAAGGTGCATATTGAGAATGTGAGGTGCGGGAGTATTATGGAAAAACATGTAGGGTGTATTAAGATAATTTTTCATTGAAAAAGCAAATGTTGGGTGTATTAAATATGTGAGGTTTATTCAACAATTTGAGGAGTGCTAATATAATAAACCATTTTTTATTTCAACCTTACTAATTGAGCACACCGTGTTCTATTCCTTCCATGGAGTGGACAAACCACCAATATCTTTAAAATAAAAATAAATCCTAGTGGAGAAACTTTAGATACAAATTTACAGTAGAAAGTCTAAACGGACAAAACTTAGGCTTTCCCTTACGACCATATTTCAGTAGTTGGGCACCCTTCTTGAAAGCAATTATTGCCTGAAAATCATTCAAGGATCATTCAAAACCATGAGAAAGATATGACTTCGTGACTTCCAACTCAAGAAGCATACCAACTTAGTTCTCTTTCAGTTACAAGTTACAACCTTCCAAAACATATCACAATTCATTACCGTTATCCTGCGATTAAGAGGATAAACCGCTAAATCCAAACTTTTAAGACATTAAGAAACCCTATGCTTCTTGTAAAGTTACTATAAAAACTGTCCCAAATCGAGCAGCAGGTTTTACACCCTGCGAAGAAAGTAAAATGTGGTTTCCATGCATTGCCATTGCCATTAGATCACTACGTCGCAATAATCACTAGACATTTATCGTTCGAAGATGTCAGTACTACATATGTCCTCAGAGCAAACCCAGCTGTCGATATGGAAAATGCACATGGGAAAAATACAAAATTAAAAATTGTTTGAAACTTAGGCCCTGTTTGGTCCTGTAAAAGCACCCATTACTGCATCCATTGAGCTGAAAACGATGAACCCAGAAATGATCCTCGTAAGTCAAAACCTTGAGAAGATTATGTTCCCACTAATTATATCTAAAAAGTTATTTTTCAATTACCAAATCAAAATTCCCTCACATTTTTTACATACAAACAAAAATTAAAGAGAAAATTAGTTTCCATCCTTAATTATTGAGGTTCCCCAATACATGACCAAAAAAATCGTAAAATAATCATTAATATATACAAAAATCAACTGTGAACGATAATACGTTCTTGTAAATATGGTACAAAGATTATAACATCATTCAGTATGGGTGTAATTTCAAAAAATGGAACAATACCTAGAATTTTAGCTTGTGAGGGTCGTTGGGTCTGCAAGTCCCCTGCAAAAAATTGTGCTCGTTTGAATGCTCGCGGAAAAAAAAATATGATTTTGACTCAAATTTTGCCGAAAATTGAATTTGAGGATTCATATCGAAGATAATAATGATGAATTTGAAAATGGGTGTGAGATTTTAGTGGAGTTTACAGTTACGAAAATCAGAAACTGGAAAATAGCGTGATTATTTAGTGGAACGGATGCGTGAACTCAGTTCAGCAAGCAAAAGAGGCGTTTAAGGCGTAAGCGTCGTGAAATAAAAACACAGCGTGGATAAAAAAAACAATAATTAACTATTTTAGTAAAATAAAAAGAAAGATGACATGGAAATATATTAACAGTAAAATGCTGATGTAGACAATTACAGGGACTTTGATCAAAAAATTAAAAACAGTAGGATTTCAATCAAAGATCTCTACCAACCAAGGACCGGATACAAAGTGTCCCTACTATAAATACAAGATGAAAATGATAATAAAACTAAAATTTATCAATAAACCACACCTAAAAATGTTGATTGAATGCAAAATCGAGAAACTTTGGGTTTTTATGTAGTTGGGTAGTGCCAAATTCTTTGGGTTTTTATGAGTACTTTTTGTGAAAACTTTTTCTAGTTTTTTGAGAAGTAAGGTTTATGTCTCATCTGACTAGGTATAATTTAGTTTTTTGTTATCAATAAAAAATTTCTCATACCGTTGAGATTTCTCCAAAAAAAACAAAAAAACAAATCGCTTTTTCTTTGCTGATGTGCATGCAGAGTTTCTGAGACTTTAACCAAGTCACCTGTAATCGTCTTGCAGCCTAATTAACATTGCTTTTAGTTGGTGTGCACCATGTCTGGAGCGGATGGTTGGACCTGTCCACAACATTGTGCATGAACTCTCGCACGCGTACACGTGTTTGTGATATAAAGAACTACACATTATTGAAAAATCCAATCAAACCTTAGCAGATTTCTATTTCAATTAAATCATGAGAATTGAAGACGACAGACCTGTAGGAAGGAGTGAACGTCAACAGAGAGAAACGTATGCTTTGATTTTGGCTTTTTATTTTTTTTGGGGCATTTAGATCTGGGTCTAAAAATCAAGATGATTATTAGGTTAAGTTTAGTATTTTTTGTCTCCACTTTTATTTCTTTTATACTCATTTATATGTTTTTTTAATATTAGAGATAAATTAAAATCTTCTAAGTTCATCCATCTTCTAATTCCAACTTGTCCAAAAAAAAAATCCATATTCTAATTCCAACAAATCTATTTAATATCTTCCAATAAAACGGACTAATATGAGGATGGAGCCTAGTTGCGGTGGCAACTAGAGCCAAAGCAATCCCTCCTCACCCAAGTTCGATCCCCCCCCCAAATCCTAACTAATGATAAAAAAAAACCAAATCCTAACTAATGATTAAAAAAAAAAAAAAAACGGACTAATATACGACCGCAAATCGATCTACAGAACTATTGGGACCCAAATTAAAGGATTTGGGCAGAGTAAAAGTTATAAGCTCGGCCCATGGTTAGACACGTTTTGAGTAAGCAACCAGCCCAAAGTAATTTAGCCGAGTTTGAATCGATGAGGGACACTTGAGGATCAAGGGTAGATTCGGCTAAGTCCTAATTCAATCAAGAGTCTTCAAAGATCAGGATGGCATAAGAATATTCATAATATTCTAAAGGGTTCTGGTTAGAACAAGGAACGCCAAAGATGGATAGGTTAAAAATCCCAGGTCTGCTAGGAGAGCTCTTTCTAATTTAGGGCTTAAGTATAAGACTATGCTGAAGTAGAATTCTCTCCCCTTCCCTCTCCTTCCCTCCCCACCTATTTGAATAGTTACTGTTAAGCGATGTCAACGTTTTTTGTTAATTAGGAGGGGAGAAAACAGGATGGGAATATAAAGAAAGATAACCATACTCCGACTATGCCTTCAATTGACTTTGTTCCCTGATTAAAAAAGAATATGGGAGAATTAATTCCAGAATCAAAGTCTTATATAACATGTTAGGAGAAATAATACTGCTCTCCGCAGTACTTACTGTATAGTTCATGAGTACATGAAAGATGTCTTTCCGAAGGAACAACCGACTACGCCGACCAAACTCATCAAACGAATCTTGACGAACAATTTCCCTTGCCATTTTTTGTATTAAATCATGCATATTTACATTGCTATATTTGATTCCAATGAGAGATTTCTCGACGGGAACATCCATCACAACACGACCACAATATCCACAGCTGTTTAATATTTGAATTACTCGATTCTTGTATACCCCTTGTGGAAACATGCAACGTCGAGAAAAACTCTCTTTTGCATAGCATCTAATCCATCGTAAGGGAATTTTAACGAAAAGCTCCCAGTACTGTTTACTTTAATGAAAAACCACATTTTTATACTAAAAAATCAATTATGATACTATTTACTTTATCCTTTATTTTGTCATTTCCGTTAAAACTCAAAATTTTCAAGCACTTTTCATTAGTTTTTCTTATTTTTAAAGTATCAAAATTCTACGAGGAATTTTCTTTAGACTATCCAATGCACTATTCTACGCATCACGGTCTCTTTTATACATAAAAGGCCCCAAAGTTTTGAGAGCTAATGGAAGGCCTCCTGCATACCTGATGAAACAGAGACTAGACAATGCCAAATAATCTTCTTCAGGCTGATCATTTCTAAAGGCTTTCCAACTAAAAAGTTGAAGAGCATTTTTCCGCACAACCCTATGAGCTCGTATGGTTTCTCAACATCAAGTTCTACCAACAAACGTTGATCTCTAGTTGTAATGATGATTCGGCACCCCAAACCAAACCAACCTTTCTTTCCAGCCAATGTTTGTAGTTGGTTTAATTGATCTCAATCATCTCTGTCATTGTTGTTCCACTATAAACATCCCAAACTTCTGTAAACTTTTCCTTGTAGGCTGTGGAAAGAAGCTGTTTTTTTGTAGATGGAGAAGACCATGTGTTGCCAAACCTCTCTCACATTAGCAAGAAAGCTGCTAACTCCACAATTATGGGATATTCTCTCATAACCTAGTCCAGCAATGGTTGTCTTGCCCATCCCACCCATCGACCATATACCTATGAAGCGAACATCATTTGCCTCGGTATCTAAAAGCAAAACCAGTTGCTCACGCGTCATATCAATTCCAATTAGCGTCTCTGTTTGACATAACCATGTGAATGTAGGATACACTTTGTTCCACACAGCCTCAACGTTTTCTTTGTTAAGTTCTGTTTCATACCTAAGGGAAGGAAAAGGAAATAAAAAACCATCAGACTCTATAATTATGTGTAAATGTACATTACAAGGTAGTTGTGTTATGTTATTGAGAAACAAACATCATTATGCTTACCCATCCTTCGAAGTCCACCCAGCGACATTACCCACTTTTGTTAAAGCAGCTCTCCAGTGTTGCACCTTTGCTAGGTCTTCTCTGAAGTTTTTTTTCGTGCTTGTTGAAGGCTTCTGAAAAAGTCTCCAGTGTTGCACCTTTGCTAGGTCTTCTCATAAGATATTGGCAAAATTGCATTCCTAGCTTCCATGCATTCAACAATTTTTTTAAAGTTCATCCAAGCACCAGGCGGATGAAGCATAATTCGCGGAGAGAACAATGATGGCCAACCTTGATTCTTCTATTGCGCGCAAGAGACCTGGAGAAATTTTTACCTCTTTCAAGCTCTAGGTTGTCTCTGAAAGTTTTAATTGCTTTAGTTTTCAATTTGTCATATAAATAATCTGTAAAATTCTTGCGGGTATCTTCACCCCTAAAGCTCAAGAACACGTCGTATTTCCATGGATGATCTGAGGAAGTAGGTGTGGAAGCTCTGCTCAACGCCACTGCAAAGTGATCCTGAGCAATCTGCCTCAAATACTGATCATTACCATCGAATCATTTCTAACCTGGTTCGTACAACAAAAGCTTCCAGACCAAAATAAATAAATCAGGAAAAGAAAAGGCATTGTATCACCTATTTCCTTTACCACTAAGCTAGTCTGGAACATTACATGATATGCAATCTGCTCAAGACAATCAATTAATACACAAAAAGATGATAAATGACACTAAAACGAAGAGAACCATACCTTGAGAGGGAGATCAGATGCAGGGGAAACCTAAGAAGAACAGAGGAAGGGGTGATGCTCTTTGACTTTCATGAGAAAGAGTGTTGGAGCAGGAACCGCGTCTACACTCTCTGTTTTAGCTCTGAAGAAGCTCTCAACAAGCACCTTTCTTTTGACTTTTGCCTTACAAACAATGAAAATTTAACTTTGGTTGCCAGATGGGGGCACTTGATTTTTTAAAAGTTCTTAAGCTATGTTACCTGGATGGTTTCGTTTTTATAATTATTAAGTACCAGTAACTTGTTTGGATGGCTAATGATAATTAAAAGTGTGACTGCCAGGCTTTTGGAAATTCCTCCTGGCAGAAGATATGACATTCTCGATCCGGATCGTACAGAGGCGAAGACAGCTTGTACATTGTCTTTTTATGTGGTAGGATGAAGATCTGACATTCATATCATCACTGAGATTTCATAACACATTGTTACTTATCTAGCCTTCAATTCAATATGTTGCTGTCTAGCAGTACTCTACAAACTTATTCTACACCAACCAAAACCTTCATTATTTTGGGGAAGACGAAAACATATATATGAATATTGATATAGTATCCAAATGGAATTACAACTTTGGCTATGAAATTTGAACTCTTCTACTACTAGACAATTGAACAAAGGAACACGAAAATTTGCATTAAGAAACTGATGTTAAAACGAAACAAAAATTGAAACCAAAAAAAAAAATGATAAAGAGGAGAAGATTTCACCAAATGGATACATGAAACCATCAGGTGGAAGCAACACCAACACCAACACCAACATCGACACCCGACTCTTGCATTTGCTGCAACTCCTTCCTCTTAATATACTGATTCAGAATGGCAAGCCTGGCAGTCTCGAAAGCAAAGTACCCCAAAGCCGAAAAGCAAGCACTGTGAAGAACTCTAGGCCCCACTCCTCTAGTGAATCCCACCCACCCTTCCTCCGTTATAATCTGCTTCACCGTCCTCGAAACTCCACCCTGCGCAGCACCCGTCATCACCCTCGTCTTCACCACATCCAGCGGCGTCGTAATGGAAGCCGAAATTGCTCCGGCCAACGCCCCGCACACCACGCTCTGTATCGGCTCCAAATTGGTCTGCTTCGTCTTGCTCAGAACCGCCAATTTCAGGTACTCGAACGAAGAATAGCTCAACACACCCGCAGGCAAGTTCCTCAGCAATGTCGCAGAGTACCCTGCGTACAGACCCAGAACGCCGTCGTTTTTTAGGATCTTCAGCAGCACCTGCCACGACCTCCCTTTGGCACCGGCCTGCATCCGCTGCGTGATGAGCTCCTTGGGCACCATTATCGCGGAAGAGACTATGTTGCCCATGGCTCCGGCCGTGGGAGGGATGAGGATCGGAGGGTAGTTGGGTAATTTGGAGAGAACGGACTTACCCAGTTCGCAGGTGCCAAAGTAGACGGCGGAGGAGGCGGTGGAGCCGACGATGACGGCGGAGATGCCGCTGTAAAACCCGGAAATGCCCTTGGTCTGGAATGTCTTGATGACAGCATCAAAGGTGTTTGCGTAAATGTCTGAGGCGCCTTTGGTCTGGAGCTTGGTCTTGATAGTGTCCAGAGGGTGGAGGCAGAAGTAGGTGAAGGCTCCGGCGATACCACCGCCGCCTGCGCCGATGAGGGCACGCTCGAAGACCGTGAGGTTCTTGAGCAGGACTTGGGTCTTGGGGCGGGTACTGTGTCGGGTAATGGAGGCCCAATTGGGGGTGGAGGACGTGGAGGCAAAGAATGGGATGTGGTTTTGGGTAGGTGTGAGGGTGAGGGTAGTTTGGGAATTTGGAGTGATGAAATGGGTGAAGAGGTTTTGGAAGTCACTGGGAGTCTGAGAGTGGTGGTTTTGATTGGGTGCGGGGAGGCCCAGAGAGGCTGAGAGTCTGCCCTCCATGGCTGGCTCGCTCAGTTGAGGCGGAGGAGGAGGTGGAGGTGAGCTTTATTATCGACTCCGACTAGCAAGAGGAGTGAGCGCCATGGACAACTAAAGAGTGGCAAGTCGGTTTGGCTGAACAAGTTAAGTCGGTAGGGAAATTTGGAAAACTAGTCAAAATTAGGGCCATGAATTGAATCTTAGCCAATTATTATCTTTTAGATAATTCTAACCATATTTTAACGTAAAAGTACATAAATACCCTTAACTAAAAATTGCTAAAGCTAGCAACTTCTGTCGGCGAAGAGTCACTGAGACTTAAACCTGTAAACATATCGGGTTTATCGAATTTTGGTCAGATTCAATCTGATTTGTTAAATTAATGGATCACTCGAACTCAATCCGTTAAGCTAACTGGTCATTCGTGTCACCTGTTCATATATTTTTTTAATTTTTTATATAAAGTTTATTTTTTGTTGTTAAAATTTTATTAAAATTACTAAAACATCCTCAACTAATAGGTTGACTCAAAGTGACCCTTTAGTGATGCGATTTGTTAAGCATTCACCTAAATACTAATATTAACAGGTTCAGTCGAGTCGGATTTACAGGTTGGTCCAAAATGCCAGCTCTACCACCACCGTCAGAGCCTCAACCATCAAGTACATCGCCGCCAATGTCAGACCCCCCACCACCACTGTCATCCCACTCACCAATCAATTAAACCCAATCGACGCCACCCGACCACCATCTATACCCAATTAAACCACTATCACCATCAATAAATAAGGAAGGAGAAAAGCCGGTTTATTTATGAGGTTTCACATAGAAAGAAAATCTCGAAGAGTTCCAGGGATTTTTCATTTGATAGGTTTCTTCTGGCTTTTTCAGAGGGGAAAGAGCTATCCGGTGAGCAGTGGAGTCTGGTGTACAGAACATCTCGACTTCAAAAGAGCTTTTGAGGAGGTAGTGTATGGGAAAGAATTGGCATTGGATTGAGCTGCGGGTGCTGGATAAAGTGCAACTGCAGGTAGTCGGAGTCGTGTGTCCTGTCGTGAAGTAACTATGTAACAATAAATAATGCTATACTGTGTGTCATTTGTCCGGCTTGAGGCTTGTCTCAGTGCATGCGACGAGTTCAGTTCTTGTGACAAGTCTCATTAATTTTTTGGAACTTTACCATTTTATTCCAATTAGATCAGAAAGGGTGGATTACAGGTTTTACAAATTGTTGTGGTGGTTGTGTAAGTTGGGTGGGCGTTAGAGCTTAGAGAAAAAATTGAAAGGAGTTCTCAGAGAAGAGGGCTGATAAAAGGGCATTGTAATTATATTGGTTAATAAAGGGTATTGTAGCATATTTTCATGTCAAGTTTTTGTTAGGTAGGTAGTATCCTGATTCTTGAACGTTGAGAATTACAACTCGCTTGTATTTTGGACTAAACCCAAATTACGTTATCTAATTTTCTTTCTAGATTTTTTTAGAAACCATACGATAAGTTATACTAAATCATCTTAAACTATCGAGAGGAGATTCAAACTTGAGTATAGAAAACTAGAGCACATTATGCTAACTTGATTAATATGCAAATTTCTTTTTAAATTTGTTATGGACCAATATGTTCGTTTTTCGTCTTCTTAGATAGGTGTGGACGCTGATCGGTTTGATTCAGTTTGGCACATAAAATACAATAGAATCAACTAGCTAGCATTCAATGGTTGCATTGGTTCGTTTGGACTAATACCACCATTGAAACCAAACCATTGTTAATCGGTTTGATTCGATTTAATTTGATCAGTGTAAGACTATTCAACACATAAATAAAAAACGTACAACATTTTCAAGAGTTTTAATCTTTTAAACATCCATACATCTCATGCATTCCAATTTGATTGAAAGATTAAGATTTTCGGATAAAGTATATCAAGTCAAATAGAATTAAGTTTCAATTAAATAAAATATCATGCTAACAAGTGATTTATTAATTACAACCTCACATAAATGTATGCTAAGACCTCTAAATCACCTATAATAAGTTGACATGTGTAAAATAAATAATTAATAATTAAAAGATACATGGTCGGTTTGGTTTAATTTTGATCGATTTCAAAAGTATTAAAACTGAACCAAACCAAAAGTAAATCGGTTCAGTTGTTTTTAAATTGCTTGCTGTTTTCCTTGGTCATAACCAAACCAAGCTGACCAATATGGTTCGGATCAGTCGGTTGGATGCCCACCCCTATTCTTGGGCCATACTTTTAATCTTCTGGTGTGACTGAGACTACACTATTATATTTGAGATCTTGTTCATGTAACTTATGCTCTTGAAGTTTAGTTGGTTGTGTTACTTGATGGCTTGTGTCACTTTGGTAGTACGTACAGTTGGGCCGCTGAGCATGGCACGAACACTAAACCGAGTTGATCGGAGAAATCTTCAAATTAATGTAGAGGAAGTGGAAGCTACATTCACGTTGTTAAATTCCTCACTAAAGTTAGTTGGAACTTCATTGCTTTTTCGGCAAAGCTAGAGAACCAACGTAGGCAGTTAAATCTTCCTTCGTAAACTAAACAATCGAAAGCCGCTTTGACATTTTCTTCCCCATTCTGCAAAGAACCACATTATTTAAACAAACAGTCACCCGAGTTTTACTAACAAGACCAGGTGCATCAGGTTAGGAACAAAAAAGCCTACAGTGTTGGAGTGAACCCTAGTCTAACAGAAAACCCTAATCACAAGCATACATAAAGGAACTAGTTTGATACTTGTCGAAGACATTGTTGCAACTCAAGAATTTCTTCTACCCACTTGAACACTTTCTTTCTGAGCAGGGAATTCTTGTACATATAGAAGCAAAGGCAGCCAACTTTCAAGAATCAAACACTCATGAATAATTATGAAAGAAAATTTACAAAAGTATTACAATCTTTCATGCACAATCTTTCTTTAACATTCATTTAAGCATGCACGATGGATACACAAAAACATAACAAAGATACTCAAACGGTACGAATCAATTAGACCATGACCGGATCAATACTAAACATTAGTTCTCATTACCTTCGAACTCTTTAAAAAGACTAACATGTAACCATCCAATGAAACCACATGAAGGAGCAAAATATTAAACATGTATTCATCATAGAAGGAAAATTTAATACATATGCTTTCATCAGATTTTGCCAAGTGAAACAAATCTTTGCGCCTTACTCACGCCACGTCTTTCCCAACAACTTTCCAGGGGTTTCGCCTACAGACTGTAAGGAACGGGATGATGCAAAAACGAAACAGTGCAAGGGGACTCCTGATCAGTATGGAAACCACCGGTCTCTGAAGATTGTGTCATTAAAACATCATTGTAGGTGGATGATGAACACAGTGTGGGATGGATTGAAGGAGACTAAGGATCATAATGGTCATATTCTTTTCACAGAGGAGGACCATTATATTTATCCCAATGCATATCATAACTTGCAGATACAGAATTGAAGACTAAAAATGCCCTCATTGCTATGCTGCCAATTTAGCACCATTTGATGTGAAGCAAGAGGAGAAGGTTGGGATAATTTGATTGCAGAGAGAACGGGAAACGTGGGATATACATTTAACCAGACTGTTTGGAGGAAAATTCACAAAAAAACTTCAGTTGGCTTTCAACTCGATTATGACAACACAAAGAACAACTCCCACAATCTTTTAGAACTCAATATATGTCACAGAAGTTAATGAGCGGGAAGCTCAAAAACTTCCTATACTTATTCTCCCACATGGGCAAAGCACTCATTATTTATTGTTTTGCCAAAATTACGCATGAAAATTGCTTAAAATTTTAAACACCACAGATTAGAAGTCCAAAACAAGAGCGAGTCCCAATTACTTCAGAATTTTACTATAATTAAATTTATAAAATTGACTGATCCTAAAGTGAAGAGACATATAAGCATGAAACTCAACAATGTGTAGCTTAACATTGATTAATCTTTATGGGTCCAATATATGTGCATCAACATATCACATGAAGAGAAATATAAAAAGAAAAAAGGAAAAATATACCACAACCAAAACATGTAACACCTTTGGAGTAAGTCAATTTTCCTTATAGGCATTTGTATTGTTTATGCATCCTATAACCACTTCAGAATAGATCAAGTTTCAACTTAAATCATGTCATTGGACTAGAACATAAAGTTGTGTTAGTGATATGTCTACGATCTTTGTGTTGCTGCTTACATTAAAGATGGTTGGTGGGATCTAAACAAATGAGCGAAATGCCAAGACAAACTCGACTCTTGATTCCTCTTGTACTTTATGCTCTTGGCCTCCAGAGACCATTCTTCACATACTTAGGACTACTCAAGAGCAAGGAATATTTGGGAATTAATGGGAATGCCTCGACATGTACGGTTGTCCTTTAACCTTGATGTTGAAGCCTGCCTACTAGCTAATTTGAAATCGAAGGCAGTGTGGTGTAAACAAATTGGTCGGGGTAGTATGTTTATTTTCACGTGCTGATATATATGGAAATGGAGGAATAAAGAATTTTTTTTTAAGATAACTTTGTTATGCCGCATATCCAAAAAATGTTATTGTTAAGGCTGTGAACGAGTGGGTTTAGGGATGGGTAACGGTTCTAGCGGACGAGTAACCGAGGTTATTTATCCATAACCGTTTATTCTCATACCTGCATAACCGTTTACCCATTGGGTAATTGTCTAAACGGTTACACCCATACTCATAATCGTTTATAAACGGTTAATCATACACATAACCGCGTACCCATTTAACCATAACCGTTTAATACCCGTTTATCCTTTCTTTTTTACCATTTACTCCTTTTTCACCCATCTAAATGTTTTTTTAACAACTTGAAAATTTAAAAAGAAAAATTTGTCATAATTTTATTTTGCTGACAATTAAACACCGTTATAGGTATATTCATCATACATTTCCACATTTTAATTTTTTTAAGTCCTTATATCATTCCAATAATTGAAATAATAGTTTACGGACGATATTTTTAACTGTTAACAATGAAGGTAATATAAAATTTGCTAAGTATTCTTAAGTTACGAAAACTGTTAAAAGACAGTATTGTTAGGTTTTTTAACTCGGAATGTAAATTATTAATATAATATATATAATGAATCATAAAATTTAAAGTGGTTAAGGAAAACTATAGTATATTAGCTACAGAAATCATGCATTATAGTCAATAGCATTGATCTACGTTTTGTTCGATAAGGAATACGGTTTGTGTTAGTTTTACATATATAAAATAAATGGGTAAATTATTACTCATTTATAAACGCGGTTAATACTCATAACCGCCCATTTAAATTAACGGGTTGAAGGAAGCTTCTTATACTGTATGCATTAGTGGTCCTACAGTGCAGCTGTCTCTAGATTGGGGCACTACTCTTGAAGGGAAGGTTAAGCTTAATGTTGATGGCTCTCGGCTCAACAGTTCTGGAAATATAGGTGCTGGAGGAGTATTACAAGAAAATAATAGTGATTGGTTGGGTGGGTTTTCGGTCAACTTGGGTAAACGGTAAGTGGTTGATGCTGAAATTTGTGGGCCGTATTTTGGTGTACAACATGCAATAAACAAAAGTATTTCAAGCTTTTGAGGGGAGATATATTCAAACTTGCAATAAGCAAATTGCATTTTTCCAATTTTTATCTCGAGTTTTTTGCGAATAATGGCCAGCCTTACCACACATCCTGCCATCCAAGATTTTATGTTTGCAAGGATTTTTCTCCCATGGAATTCAGTCGCTTGTATTTGTGAGTTCGGGATTAATCTTCACCCTCCGAAGCGACAAAAATACTACCCGTTTGATGAGTGTGATGGAACTCGCAAGCGGTGTTGCAGGAAAATGCAGCCAAGAGACACTACTTATCCTTGATCCCAGTGGGAGATTTTGTCAGGAGTGCCTTACTAATAATCAGCTCGCAGCTATGATTTTTCAGACTTACTACAATCGGGACAAATATGGGTTAAAACTCAAAACTCATTTCTGAACCAAATTTAGTTCAGGATTTATCCTGGGTTAATTGGGCTGGCCATTATATATGTATATATTTTATAATTTTATATTTATAAATTCATTGAATCAAACTGTTAAGATCTATTTTGATGAAATCTAACGGTAAAAAAAAAAAAAAAAATCTAACAGTCCAAATTTAAATTTAAATTCAAGGCTAAATTTAAAAAAAAATTATATGTTTCATATTCTTTCATAGTGTTTCATTAGTTTCATGATGTCGGTTATTGATTTTTCAATATTTGTCGGATTCTAAATATTTTTATGTTAAAATGTTCATAAAATTAAATTAGAATAATCTACATATTTTTTTTTCTTTTAAAAAGGTTACTTTAAGAAGAAAAAAAATTAGCCTAAATTCATTCTTTAATAATCTGAGCTAAAATTTTAACCCAAAAATGTTGGAGTAAAAAAGTTATTTTTGGGGTTAAAACCTAAATTTCTGAGCTAAAATTTTTAGATTTTAACAGTCTCATAACCAGCTTGCAATTATGGATGCTGTGAAAATGAGCCCCCAAAAGTTACAAATTTTACATTCAAGCCCGGGCTACTTCCTAGGCTCGACTCCGCCATAACATGATATTGTCTGCTTTGATCCCCTACCACACCCATACGGTTTTGTTTTTGGAAACTCACACGAGAACATCTCAGTGGGCCACCCGTCATGAGATTGTTCTTTCCTGAACTCGCTTAACTTCAGAGTTCCGACAAACTTTGAAGCCAGTGAGCTCTCAAAAGGTCTCGTGCTAATTGGAGGTGGGGGAATGTACATATAAGACTTACAAGATCCTTACCCCTGGACGATGTGGGATCTTACAATCCACCCCCTTAGGGGCCCAACATCCTCGTCGACACACTTTCGGCCAGAGAGTGGCTCTGATACCAAATTGTCACATCCCGGCTCGGGCTCGACTTTGCCACAGCACGATATTGTCTGCTTTGGGCTCTTACCACACCCTCACAATTTTGTTTTATGTGAACTCACACAAGAACTTCTTAATGGATCACCCATCATGGGATTTATCTCGCCAAAACTTGCTTTACTTCGAAGTTTCGACGAATTCTGAAGCCAGTGAGCTCCCAAAAGATCTCATACTAATTGGATGTGGGAATGTACATATAAGACTTACAGTATCCTCACCCTTAGGCGATGTGGAATCTTATAACAAATACTTTGGTTGACCGAGAAGAAGCAGATGATCGTTACCATTGGATCTTGGGGACTAGACACCTTTGTGAGATACTTTAATTTGTTGACTTGTATAGTTTTTATAATTTACGATTTCCTAGTTTAAGATGGATCTGTGTAATCTCGGTGAAACCTATTTGTAATCTCCTATAATTATTTCATCCTATTTGGTTATAATTAAGATTGTATATTATACCCTTATCTAGGGGTGAGTTCAGTTTTAAACGGTTCGGTTTTTTGCCAAAATCGAAAACCAAACTGAAATTACTATTCGATTCGATTTTTGTCGGTTTTTTTTTCGATTTGATTTTTTCTGATTCGATTTTGGCTCAGTTTACGTTTTTTTTATTTATAAAATAAATATGAAATTCCTAATTTCGACTATTCTGAGTCTAAAATTTGCTGATTTCCCTGATCCCGGTTTCATTAATATTGCAAGCAAAGAAATTCCAACTATTCGACCTGCCCACATATAGTACAATACTCGTTAACAAAAACAATTACAATGTCAAGAAGGGAAATCCATTCATATATCTAAAAACAAGTAAAGCACCAGAAGAACACTTATAAAACTGCAATTCAAAGCTACCTAATTCTAAAACCCACACAAAAATTCCAATTAACACATACAGATTATATATTTTCCATCAAATACAAACAATCCAAAAGCAGGGTAGGATTGAGCAGACCAAGAAAGAACAGACTTCAAAGACTACAAGTTAGAGAAAGAGGAACCCCATTGGAGGCGTTTGAACCAAGCTATTGCTAATTCCTTCAATCATGCAAGACAGATTCTGATTTTGTGGACTGCGTGCATGAAGGATATCAGATTCTGATCATGAGAGTACTCAAAGGAGAGAGAGAGACAGGCAGTTGGGGATTGAGGACAGGGAGAAAAAAAATGAAAAATATATTAATTCAGTTCGGTTCATTTTGATTTTCGAACCACTTTAATTCGATTTGGCATTTTTTCGGTTTTCGATTTTTTGAACCCACCCCTACCACTGTTTAAGATGAATAAATATATCATTCAAAACATTTTCTCTTGGCATGGCACAAGAGCCTACATTAAGGAAAAAAAATATAGCCGAAATTCTGTGCGCAGAACCCAACACCAGAAGACGTACCGGCCGCGTTGCCAAGTTTGTGCAGCTTACCGTTTAAACACCAGTTGTGCATCATACCATCAAATCAGCGAGCGACGCCGCCGTTCCTGACCCTCGTCCGCCGACAACCAAGACGCGCTGCTAGATTGTGCAGTGAACCGTCCGATCTCTAGCCGCACCGCTAGTTGTGCGTCGTCGGACCAGCGAGTGACACCGTCGTTGCTGGACTGAACCCACCTGCTCCGCTTGCTCCGTTCCATTTCAGCGAACCCATATCTAAATTCCGCTCGTCTGCCAGAACCCAGACCCAAGAACCTCAATCCCGAACACCCAGAGTCGCACCCACTGGCCCCTGTTACAGCCTTTACAACTTGAACCAATCAATCCGTGCCGTTACCTGATCAACCATCACCCTGCATCTCATTGCTGCATCTCACCGCAGCGCCATCTGCACTATCCTTTGAAAGTCCCCAGGAGGAAAATAAAAAAATAGAAAAAGAAGAAAGAAAAAGCGTTGCAAAAAGAGAGGAAAACAACAGTTTTTGAATTTTCAAGGCCCGCACCACCACACAGGCTGACAAGTTTGTGGTGGAGACTTTACTACGAGCATTTCCAGCGTGCTCTCTTGCCATGTGGACAGGCTTCAGTTGCAATCCAATCCCTTCTCAAAGTAGCATAAGCTCATTCCGGCAATTGGGCTGAGGGGGAGTCCGTGGGAGAGCTCAGACACAAATCTAAGGTTTGAGCACATGAGGGGCAGTGATGCAAGGCTGACGTCAGTTACGTTTTAAATTTTTTTGCGTCAGGCAAGTGCATAACACGCGCGCGTAGGGGCGCGTTACAAACAAGATTTCAGGCAGTGTAGCCCAATAAGTGATAGTTGAATCTGGATCGTTTGATTTCCAAATCAACGATCCACTTTTTTCCATTTTAAAAATTAAAAAAAAAAAGAAAAAAAAATGTTTCGGGGGACATGTGTCACAATCTGAATTGTTAGATTTCAGTTTTTTTTTTGTAATCCGACAGTTCAACTTAATTAAGTTAATAGAAAAAAATTTTAAAAAAATTCAAAATATGAAATAAATGCCTTACCATTTTCTTGCACCTCACACCACATTTCAATATTTTCAACGAATTCTAACATGGAAGGACACAACGCGCGACAGATCTGATTAAAAATCTTATCGAAATCTATCTTCAAAAATTGTAATTTCGGATAATGATACATGGACATGACGAGATCGGTTAAAATTTATATTTGAAATTAAAAATAATTTATTATTATTATTTTAGAACATAAAAATATTAATATTTTATTACCAATTGTCATGACTATTCAGTTTAAGGTTGGATATACAAAAGACAATTATTGCTCAGTAAAAGCTATTATTATTCATTGGAGGGGATTGAATTACCTATTGCCAAGGGAAACCTTTATACACCAGAAGTGCTCTAAGTTTCTTGCCATTTTTTTTTGCAACGTGGAACATAATTAAAATGGCCTCCAATGCTAAGAAAGATTCTTTGATTCGTGGTTCTTCTTACTCTCCATCCAGCAAGTGCTCTCACCATAGGTTGAAGGGGTATTCAAAAAATCGATGTTTCAAACTTATTGGCTATCTTGATAATTGAAACAAGACTCGTGATCCTCGTTGTAACCAGTTGATTGTCGAAGTTAAGGTACATTATGAACATACAAGTAATGATGGTAAGGCTTTAAAGGTTTCTGCATTTGTTATGAATAATACATGGATAATTGATACACAAATGACTTATTTGATTCTGATAGGTGATCAGTAGACACATAATTACTTAACGAGTATAACACATTAGACTCAAGGTTGGTTAGGCTTATTCATTGGATACCTAGTTTTGCATTTAGGGTCGGCTTCATAAGTAAGTTTAGGAACACCCAGTGTTTTAAAAATCGGCCTAGGTGACGCTTAGGCGCTAGGCGGTGGAGTGCTGCCCAAATTTAGTCTAAATAGCTAAGGAAAGTCGGACAACTGATTAGGCGGCTTCTGAAAGGATCTAGGCCAGATTAGGCAGAGCTGGGCGAAGATAACTGGCTTATGTGGAGAACGAAATCTGGATAAAGAAGTTGCAGAGCGTTGGAGAACTCACGAAGAAGATGAAGTTTGAAACTTTCTAACTTTTCAATTGTTTAGCTTTTTAACCTCTCTAAGTGGACCCACCATCTTCTTGTTTTGCTACCATTTCGCCTCGATTCGTTTTATTTTATTTTTTCTCTTACCCTACATCTTGTTTTTTGCAGATTTTGACTATTATTCTTTAATTCTTTTAACTATTTATTTGTGCCCACATATTTAACACCCACCATATTTTATAATTCTTCTTATTATTTTTTCGGTTTAAGATTCCACCATATTTTGCATGTACTAAAATATTCACTTTAACCTCACACATAAGAATTAACCTAAGACCCTTAAACCCTCACTTTACATATACTCTTCTTTTGATAAAAAAAAACCTATTATTTAATTTTTATTTGTATATCATATACTTATAATAAATATAGTAAAAATTTAATCAATTTATAATATATATATATATATATATATATATATATATATATAAAATAAATTTACTCAAATCCGCCTAGGTGCCCACCTAGACCCCACCTAGGCGCTAGGCCCCAGCCAGCCGCCCGACTAGCGCCTAGCATGTTTTAGAACATTGGGAATACCTCGGTCGACACGGTTAAGGAGACAACGTGGTGGTGGTGCATCTGGGATCGAAGACGATTGATTATGGTTATTGGGACTTAAGGGTGGCGAGATTGATCGTGAGATAGTTGGCAACACAGGGTTGTCTAATAGCGAGGAAACTGGCAGTGAGCTATCAGGAAATAAGGTATCTGGCGATGTCAACTTGTCCTTTTCAAAGTTTTCAACATTGTTTCCATGTGAATGATCACCACTTGTCTCGAAAATATTACCACTTAGTTCCAATTCATTCACATCATTGTTTTCATGTGAATGATCACCGCTCATGTCCAAGACATCACCACTAAAATCCAAATCATTTACACTATCTATATTTAGAATAGTATAATCAGGAGTTTGAGTTTTTTTTTTTCTGATTCTCCCCCTGAAGTGAAGACTCGGGATTGCCAAAGTACATGTCAGTCTCATGAAATGCAACATCCACAGTGACAAACAAATTTTTTGTTGGAAGGTGATAACAACAATACCCTTTTTGATTTGAGGCATACCCTACAAACATACATCGTAAGGCCCGAGGTTCAAGCTTACTTCTTTGCTATTTATGGAGATGAACGAAAGCCATACTACCAAACACGTGAGGTGAAAGATTGAGAACTGTAAGAGCATCAGCATATGAGGAGAGAATATAGAGTGATGTCTGAAAATCGACTGATCGAGATGGAACACGATTAATGAGATGTGCAGCTGAGGTGAGAGTTTCTCCCTAAAAGAATAACGAGAGACATCGAGCAAAGAAGCACGAACAACCTCTAGAAGTTGACGATTCTTGCAACCCATTTTGTTGTGGAGTGTATGGACATGTAGTCGGAGGATCAAGAAAGGCATGAATTTAAGAGTTTATGTATTCACAGCCATTGTCACTCCTGAGAACCTGTATTTGTGACTTATATTGTACTTGTACCATTTTGTAAAACTGCTTAAACAAAGAAGTAATTTGGACTTCATCAAACAAACCCAAGTCATATGTTTGCAATCATCAATAAAAGTAACAAACCAATTAGCACCACCAAGTGTAGTAGTTTTAGATGATCCTTAAACATCAGAATGAATTCTCATAAACTGGAGTGAACTTTTATTCAAACTAGGTGGAAATGAAGTACGATGACTTTTAGTCAGTTCATAAACACCATATTTAAAGCTACAAATATCATGCTTAACAAATAGGTTAGGAAACAACCTCTGTAAATAGCCGAACGAAGCATGTCCAAGTCGACGATGCCACAACCAAATCTTTGAAGCATTATTTCTCTCCATCTGATTTCCTTCCATTGCAAAAGATTGAGTCAACATTTGGGTACTGTTTGATGTCAGCTCCAAGTAGTAGAGTTTCCCATTCTTAATACCATAAACAATCGTCTTGCGAGTCCAAATGTCCTTGAAAACACAAAAAGAAAGCCAAAATATCACAAGACAATGTAGAGCAGCATTTATTTGAGCAACAAATAATAAACTATAGTCAAGGGAAGGGATAACTAGTACAGAATCCAGATTCAGGGTATCAGAAAGGGAGACAGTGTTGGAAATGTGCCCTAAAACTAATCATATGATGATACTTTACGGACATTTCACATGTTAAACTAATCTGGTTTAATATAAAGGGCAAAAATTATTGTTTTAAGCTGTCTCATATAAATGTTATATGCTTGAACAATAAGTCCAAGGAATATGCAATTGGGAGAATGTGATCTAAAGAAGTTAGATTCATGAGACCATTCTCTTTCGTATGCATATCCTAAACGTTCTTGATCATAGGATTGCCAATTAGGCATTGACAGTCTGTTAAGATCAGTATGTGCTATGTCTTCTCTTAGGGAGAGTGATAGGTCTCGAGTCATTGGTGTGACTGACACCAAGACAAGCATGTAGGTGCTCAATAGAGAATGAGTCCACTGAACATGATCAACAAAGAGTTCTCATACTCATGTCACATGAGAACTCATGGTTGGGATAATGCAAAGTAGTCCTTTAAACTTAGGCATCATAGTTGTCTTGTGGTTAGGTCCTTGATCTTTGACTATGTCAATATCACTCCATCAGAGGGTGTCCACGGCGTAGTTGGGGTTAAGCAACTTAGCCATGGAGGCAAGTGAATGCGCAACAAGGGATCTCTAACCTTCAAACTGTTTGAGGGAGAATACTCTATGATATGATTAAGAATCTCTGGCCAGAGTATGAATGAGATTTGGAAAGTCGTTTTGAATCACATTCAAGGTAATCATATAAGTAAATGAATCACATTGGATAGTAGACATGAATAAACTATCAAACCAAACAATGTGGTCAAGAGTGTTGTATTAGAGAAAGACCGTATTGCATTGTAATCCTAAACTGAATAGGTTCTCCACCTCTTCTGATTAGCTTGGGTAGCCATGACATACTGCTAGGTGTCACTCATGGTTTGTGGAAGCTCTAAATAGTGAGTAATCACTAAAGGGAGAATTGAAAGTAAGTTTCAATTCACAATCGATTTGAAAGAGTTCTAATCGCCCACTGCCTCGCTAAAAGGAACCTAATGGATCATACACCGAGTAAGGTGGAGATTGAAGAAACAACAGAGATGAGTAAGGATAATTAAATGGTTTAATTATTTATGGTTAGGATGAATTCATATGTTAATTAATCAAACGAATAAGTTCGTTATAGACCTCAGGTTAGTTTTGGGCCTCAAGGCCCAATGGGCTTCGAACGTCAAGCCCATTGACTTAAGTTGTATGACAACTTAATGAATAAAGATTCAAGATGGCCCAAACAGCCCAAAGACTCTAAGTGGCCGGCCACATAGAGAATAGAGTGGGTTTTGGACTTATTACAAGTTTGCCACTCCAATGAAGGTAGGTATAAATATGACTTTATAGCCTTTTCTTCATTAGGGTTTTCTTTTGGAGAAAAGATGAGAATACAAACCTCTCTTTGCTCTCTAAGAGGCCGGCCACCCTAGGAAGATTTTACTAGCATCTAAATCTTCCTAGGCCACTCATCTCCTCATCAATGCTCTCCTTGGTGTGGATGCTTAGAGGTTCCCTTTCTTGAGAACTTGGAGAATCCATTCTACCATCCTCCTCCAAGAAATCCATGGAGCTAAGAAGCAAGGAATGAAGGCCCTCTCCTTGGGTGATTAGCCTTTGCTTATTCAAAGAGGAATCAACAAAGGTATAAGATTTCTCAACTCACTTTGTTCTTGAGTTGAGTCTTGGTTCACCTATCTACTAGGCTTTGAATTTCATGGGTTAAATTTTGTTTTTGAGTGCATATAAACATGATTCCGCCTTTAATTGTTAATTGCATGTTGTTGATGTTGCTCAAATGAACTTGTTTTTCACAAATTTTCCTTCAGACAGCGCCTTCCCCGATAATGGGGGCAACATTACCATTGGCAACACTCAAGACAGTTTTAGGGGATGGTTTTAGGGTTTGTACCTGTCTAGAATCACAAGTCATGTATTTGGTAGCACCAGATACAGATACATTTGCCCCTGTGGCCAAGATTAATACAGTTCGTGTTTTGTTGCAAATCTTAATTGGCCATTACAGTAATTCAATGTGAAGAATGCATTCTTGCATGGAGATTTAATGAAAGAGATTTACATGGAACTTCCACCAAGGAGTAACATTCTAGATATTCATAGACAAAAGGTGTGCAAGCTTCAAAAATCATTGTATGGGTTGGAGTAGTCCGCAAGAGCATGGTTTGAGAGATTTACCAAGTCCATGAGATCATTTGGATATAAGGAAAGTAACTGTGATCACATGTTGCTCTTGAAACGTCAAAATGGGAAACTTACAGCACTCATTGTATATGTGGATGACATGGTAGTTACCGGTAATGATTCGGATGAGCGTGCAACCTTACAGAAATATTTATCTACAGAATTCGAGATGAAGGATCTTGGGTCTCTTAAATATATTTTCGGGATTGAGGTATTAAGGAGTAAGTCAGGAATCTTCCATAGAAAGTATATTCTTAACCTATTAAACGCAACTGCCATGTCAGCATGCAAACCCGTGACTACTTCGTTGGTAGAAGGAATGAAGCTGAGTATTGATCTAAACTAAGTACTAGTCTATAAAGGGAGGTATCATCGGTTAGTAGGAAGATTAATGTATTTGGCACATACTAGACTTGGCCTTGCTCGCGTCTTGAGCATTGTTAGTCAATACATGCATGATCCAGGAGAACAACACATTAATGCATTTATGAGAATGTTAATTTATTTGAAAGGAAGTCTGGGGAATGGGATTTTATTTAAGAAGAATGGTCATTTTAGAATTGAAGGTTATACGGATGCTGATTGGGCTGGTTCAAGTGATGATAGGCGTTCAACATTAGGTTAATTCACCTTTGTTGGAGGAAATCTGGTTACTTGGAGAAGCAAGAAGCATGATGTAGTAGTAAGGTCGAGTGCAAAAGCGGAATACAGAAGTATGGCCCTTGGTGTTTGTGAGATTTTATGGCTTAAACTACTATTACAAGATTTGGGTGTCAAACATAGTCAACCGATAAAGTTGTTTTGCAATAATAAGGTTGCTCACGATATTGCTCATAATCTGGTGCAACATGATAAAACTAAGCATGTAGAGGTTGACAGGTTCTTTATTAAAGAAATGATAGAAGGTAAAAATAATTGAAGCGCCTCCAATCAGAATGGAAGACCAAATAGCTGACATTCTCACTAAAGCAGTTTCTAGTGAAAAGTTCTCTAAGTTTCTAGACAAGTTGGACATGTGTAACATATATGCACCAACTTGAAGGGGAATGTTAACTTGTATAGTTTCCTATAATTTAGGATGGATCCCGTGTAATCTGAGTGAAATTTTTTTGTAATCTCCTATAATTATTCTTTCTTATTTGGTTAGGATTAAGGTTGTATATTATACCTCTATCTAAGATGAATAAACATATCATTCAAAGCATTTTTTCTTAATTTAGTCAAGGATAAATATACGAGCTTGGTGTACCGTGCGATTTAGGGATTATATGACCAGCCGGTCCTTGAAAGATTTGAAGCCGAAGAAAGGGAAGACTAATAAAGCATTGTTTAATTTAGCGAGGGAATTAAGAACCTCTATTAGTTTTGTGCTTATAGTTCGTTTCTGTTTCTTCTTTTTTTCGTTCTTTGTTCGTTGTTGGGAAACATAGTTGACACTAGATCTCAGTTATCGGTTTATCTACTACTATCTAGTCGTAACTACTAATGTATTTTAAGCATGAAATCGAATAGATTGGTACTTGGTGAGAGATGCTTCCCTTTGCCTCCACGGTCTTTCCTCTGTTCTCTTGCTGTCTTGTCTAGCTGTGTGTGTTGTGAGCAGTGTTTAATATATCAATATCGGTGGAAATAATGATATGCAAATTTGTGAAAATATTGACGGATATATTGAATATCAATATCGGTTACTTTCGATGAAAATAAGAAATTTAAAATGAAACTTTAGGTATTGCCAAACATTAGTTTGGATGAAATATAACAGTTTCTCTAATATTCACAAGTAGGTCAGAAATATCAACGATATTTGTCGACTTTGAACTAAGCTTAAGAGTTTCTCCCACATGAGATGAAGTTTAGATTTCACCCCATTACCATCTTCATATTGTTTGTGTTGTTGACATGAATTGTGCTTCCTTTATCATTACGGTAAAACAGACGATGACGACTGACTGATTGGATTCTGTTGCATGGGCTTAGAACTAGGGGTGGGTTCGGTTCAAATCGGTTCTTTTTTGCCAAAACCAAAATCGAACCTAAATTTTGGTTCGGTTCTTTATTTTTTGGTTTGGTTTTTTTTTTTGGGTTCGGTTTAGGTTTTTATTTTTTATTTTTTTTTAAAAAAATGAAAAAAATTGAAATCTTAAATTTTAACATCTTCAACACAATCATAACACAAATATTCCAACTAGAATCAAAGACAATGAAAATAAACACTTAAAGTTCAACTAGATAAAGGTTTTTTTTTAAATATTTTGGATTTAAAGTTTAACTGTAAATAGATTTCTTTTTAGACAATGATGATGGAATACGACCTTATTCATTCCTCTCTCTCTCTCTCTCTCTCTCTCTCTCTCTCTCACTAGCAATAAGATAAACATTGTATAATATACTATTTATTTTGATTATTGTCTAGGTAACAATTTTTGATATTTTCTTTATCATTATGGTCCGAATTTTTTTTATCCATATATGTGGTTACATAATATAATTTCTACATTCTGTGTTCAGCTTGTACCACTAGCAAATTTTGAAGAGGTGTTCATCAATATTTTTGAATATATTGATATACTTTTCAATATTGTTCGGTCACGGAAACTATTATACTTGGCCATAGGTGCGAAAGTTTGAATTTTGTTTTTGATATCGTAGTGTTTAATAAACTCATGAGACTTTTATACGCTGTTTGCTTTCCCTAATCAACTGCAGTGCAGTTGAGATATGTGTTCTTATATATGTGTTGCACTTAATGATATAAACTAGAAATATTGCATGTAATGGTATAAATTTTAATTTTTGTTGTAGATGGAATTGCTCCAAGGGCTAAGAAGAGAAGCTGAGAAGACAGTTTGAATTGGAAAGCAAACAAATCCTACCAAAGCAGCAGTTCGAAGTATCATATTCTAATATAATAAAATTAAATAATTAAATAAATAAAATTAAAAAAATATTAATTTAATTAATTTGGTTTGGCTCGGTTTGGTTCGGTTTCTAAACCACTAAAATCGAACCAAACCAAAAGAGTTCGGTTTGGTTCGGTTTTTTGGGTTTCGGTTCGGTTCCGTTCGGTTTTCGATTTTTTGAAATTTACGAGTATGGTTAAACTTGTATCCGGACTGAGCAAGTCCACCCCTAAGACTGGGTGCCAGCACCCAGCCCATTTATCCACTCAAGTGAACAGTAACAGACTCCAATGAACAGTAATAGGCCACTGCATCTCCACCCCTAAAAAAATGCGCTGGCACCCAGCGCATTTATAATATTTTTAAATTTTTTGTAAAAGAATAAAAAAATAAAATAGTTTTAATTTCGGATAGGATTTTTAACGAATCTCGTCACGCCACGTGTCATTATCCGAATGTACTATTTTTTGAATAGATTTTCGCTAAGATTTTCAACCAATTCTGACGTGCCACGTGTCACGTATGGTTTACAATAATTTAGTCAAGATTTCGATAAGATTTTCAAACAATCTCGTAATGACACGTGTCATTATCCGAAACGTACTATTTTGTGGATAGATTTTCGATAAGATTTCCAACCAATCCCGATGCGCCGCGTATCACTTCCGGATTACAATAATTTAGCCAAGATTTCGATAAGATTTTCAACCAATCACGTAGTGCCACATGTCACATCCGGATTACAATAATTTTGGCAAGATTTCGATTGGATTTTCAACCAATCACGTAGTGCCACGTGGCATTGTCCAGAACCTCATCCTTGCTTTTTTCGTCCATATAAACCCTACATCTCTACATCCATCCTCACACCAATCTCAATCCTTCTTTTTAGCTCAGAATCATTGTTCATCGTTTTCAAATCTTGAGTTGTTATTACAATGTCTTCTTCAAGGAGAGTGTATAAACAGTTGCAGGAGCAACAGAAAAGGTTGTTGGCACAACAGGCAGAATTGGCCAATCTCTAGGAAGATGAAGATGATCACCATAGAAGGCAGAAGGCTTCACATTCCCGTCGTGTCATGGAAGCTGTGGGGCAGATAGCTAAACCCAGACGTGCTGTAAACCTCAATAGAAAAAGGGAAAGACGAGGTAAAGATCTGTTAGAAGATTATTTTATTCCCAACAGCATATTCCCAGATCATATTTTTAGACGTCGTTTTAGAATGCAACGAGGTTTGTTTGACAAAATCATGAGTGCTATTTGCAACCATGATCCATACTTTGTGCAAAAAGATGATGCTTTTCATGTTCTAGGTCTTCTTCCCGAGCAAAAAATTACGGCTGCCTTGCGAATGCTTGCATATGGAGCATCTGCAGATCAAGTGGATGAGATCGCGAGGATGGGAAGAACAACTGTTCTAAAGGCCCTGATGCACTTTTGCTCTGCAATTGAAGCCCTCTACACCAATGAGTACCTTCGGAAACCCACGCCAAGGGACATGCGAAGGCTTTTAAGGAAGGGAGAGATGTGAGGCTTCCCTGGCATGATTGGAAGCATTGACTGCATGCACTGGACTTGGAAAAACTGTCCAAGTGCGTGGCAAAGAGCTTATGGCAACAGAAAAGGAGCCAAAAGCATCATTTTGGAAGCGGTAGCTTCATTTGATACCTGGATTTGGCATGCTTTTTTCGGTGTTCCTGGAGCTCAGAATGACCTAAATGTCCTTGCCCAATCCCCAGCGTTCAACGACCTGCTGCTAGGAAAATCGCCGAAATGCACATTTCGGGTTAATGGTACCCAATACGAGGGATCATACTACCTTGCAGATGGCATTTACCCAAGGTGGGATACATTTGTGAAAACAGTGCCGCATCCACATACTGAAAAAGAAAAACACTTTGCAAAATTTCAAGAAGGGTGTAGGAAGGATGTCGAGCGTTGTTTTGGTATCTTGCAAGCTCGTTGGGCGATTGTTAGGGCTGCAGCTAGAATGTTTGATGTCGAGGCTCTTCGATCCATCATGATGACTTGTATTATTCTCCACAACATGATTGTTGAAGATGAATATGATTTTGATGCCGTCGATGAATATGAGCCGGATCCGATCAACAACTCACAAACACGTATCTACTATGCTCATGACAATACCGAAGATCCCGTGCAACACGAGCCGTTGGAACGGGATGGACGTTACAATGAATTGATCGTTCAGCGGTACACTCACTTGCCAGAGCCATACATGCACGTAACCCGCCAGAATGACTTGATTGACCACCAATGGGGATTGCAAGAAGGTGAAGAAAATTAAAATGAGGCTTGTGGTTGAAGAATAAAGTGTATTTTTTTTTAAGTTTATGTAATTCTATGTAGTGTGTTTTGTTTTTAAGTTTATGTAATTGTATGTAGTGTGTTTTGTTTTTATGCACATATTTGGTGAGTTTATGTAATCTTATTTCATGTGTTTAACTAAAGTACAAAAATAAATAAATTATCACATTGAAATTGCATAATAAATTAAATAAAAGTAAATAAAGTTCTAACAATAAATAAGAAATAACATAAGAAATTAAATAAAGTTCAAAAGAAAAAAATAAAAAACATAAAAATTACATAATAATTTAAATAAAGTACTACAAATAAATACAAAATTATACAAAGTCATTGGAGCTAGGATATGTGGTGCTAGGATCTTGGTTGCTATGATTTGTGTAGCTAGAACCCCCTTGATAAGTTTCTGCATCTTTTGCACGCCTCCTTCGCATGACATCTTTTTTTCTGAGCTCCAAAAATATTTTGAATTTAGAGACATTCCTATTAGAGACTTGCTCATAGTGTCACGATCTGCTTGAGCCATCCTTTCTTCTCTAAGCATTTCATTTTCTTGCTGCAGTGCTTCTCTAACCAGCTCGTTCTCTCGATTAACTATTTCTCTTTGTCTCTCAGACGCCGCATCATGAGCCTCAGTAGCTGCTAGTAGTGCTGCCATTGCAGCATTTTTCTCCTCATCTCTAGCCTGTTCCCGTGCCATGGTAAGTTCACCTTGGCGAGCAAGTTCCTCCATATATTTAGTGTAGTCATTTTTGGAAGAACTACCTTTTTTCTTTGATGCCTTTTTACCTTGAGGCCTGAGGGAATGACGAGTTGGTTGGGTCTCGGGCACTTGTTTTGGCGTCCCTTCTGTGTCTTCAAATGTGTCGGCTTCTTGTTCGGCCGTGTCTGGTTCTGGCGAACTATGTAGACCCACGCTGTGCATGACAACTTCTGGACCGATTGGGACAATTTTGTATCTAGGGCAATCTTTGACAATTTCCCAACATTCCCATTTGTTGAATGATGTGTTATGGTTCTTTGCATTGTAGAATGCTTGAGCTTGTAGTGTCTATAAAAATGTGGGATAAGATAGTGTTAAAAATGCGGGTGTAATACAAATAAAATAAAATAAAATATTGATGCAGGTGAAATGCATATAAATTACATAAAAATGACATAACAAATTAAATAAAAATTACATAAGAAATTACATATTAAGGAAAAATATTAATACTAAATAGAGGGGAAACAACAATATAAATGTGTGTGTGTGTGTATTCAAGGAACCACAAAGAAACAATGAAAGAGTTCAGTGCATGCATGCATGAGGAGAAATAGGAAGCAAATTAGTTCAATTGTTAATTCATGGTTTACCGTGTAAATGCATTTCACACTAAACAAAATTTAAGCACCAATTAGTTACATACAAATTACATAAGAAATGACATAAGAAATGACATACAAATTAAATAAAAATTACATAAGAAATTACATACAAATTGCATAAGAAATGACATAAGAAATTACATACAAATTAAATAAAAATTACATAAGAAATTACATACAAATTACATAAGAAATTAAATAAAAATATTGTTACCTGATCCGCTAAACTCGTCCCACTACGCAGATTACCGGAAGCAAGAAAGACGCCGTTTTTCCAACAAGTAAATGATACATTGAGTTTTTTCCAACGACCTTGAAGACCTTGACTAGTTCTGGAGTCTTTTCCATGTACATTGCAAAACGCTTTCGTAATTTTACTCCACATTTCTCGCTTATCCATCTCATTACCCGTAAGCGGGTCATGAGTAGTGCGAACCCAACTTTCACACAACGTAAGATCTTCAATGAGCTTCCACGAAGACATTTTTTCTCTCTTAAAGTGTAGAAAATATTGAAATGTAGAAAGTATAGAAAGTGTAGAAATATTGAAATGTGGTGTAAAGTGGAAGATGAGGGTTATGTATTTATAGAAAAAAAAAATTAAATTTTTTCTGTATTTTAAAAATAATTTTATGTATTTTTTTATAATTTTAAATTAATTTTAATGTGCTTAATTAATCTGGACCGTTGGATTTGAAAAATATTCAAATCCAACAGTCAAGATCATGCCACGTGTCCAACGGTCATAAATCTGACCGTTGGGTTTTTTTTTTAAATTTTTTTTATAGGAAAAACGTGGACCGTTGATCTTTGATCGAACGGTCCATTTTAAAACAGAAATTTGAAATTTTTTTACCGTTGGAAATCCAACGGCATATAATGGGCCACGTCGCCCACACCCGGGGAAGGAGTAGTGCGCCTGCGCACTGGGCCCCGCCGCCTGATTCTTGTCTCCTACTCGCGCCCAGTCGTGATTGTGCTGCACGCGCCAGGCCAATGGCCCGGCTTCTCTCTCAGTCCATTCTAGGCTGGCCCAAAGACCAACTTGGGCTGGGGGCTGGGCAATTTTGTGGGGTGGAGCTGATGGACAGGGTGCCAGCACCTTTTTGGACTTGGGGCTGGGCTATTGAGCCCCCGGTGGAAATGCTCTTATTGACGAACATGCATGCGCTTGTTACATGATTATTTAGTTATTTTCGTTACTTAGAGTTGCATCGAAGACTGTTCTTTGATGACATTTAGTTCAAACTATATTTTAGTTTCTCGAGAATTTTCAAAATGCATAGAGAGTGAGATTCCTTAAATTTCAAAACCATTAAGTCAAAGTCTCCTTTCATGCGTTTATTTTTCCATACCTAAACATATAACTGTTTATTTATTTATTCACAGTTGATTAGCTTGGGCAAATCCATACTTCAGCAGTGAGGTCAGTGACAATATTGGTAAAATTTAATAGAGATGCTTTCGTTCTCAGCCATCAAATAATTAATCTTATGTTTACTTTCTTGGTTCGATTGATCATGCGGTTTAACATTAAATATTGTTTGACCATCCAAATAATTAAAATCATGTCATACTAATCACCATTACGACTACGCGCTTTCGTAAATAAATAAAAAAAAGACCCCCTCTATTCCTAGTTTGATGCAAGTGATTTTTCTGTCGACAGTTATGGTTAACTTCCAATCTTGGTGCGACAACTGACATTGCTCAACCTTTTCAATTTTTTTTTCGGTGCAGCAGATTGTGAGGAGCCACTTTCCAATGGCGTTGAGCACCCACAGGGCCTCTGCATCTTTTCTTTCATCTGAATCAGCTCCTCGATGGAAGTATGACGTGTTTCTGAGTTTCAGGGGTGTAGACACCCGCAAGGGTTTTGTCTCCCATCTATACCACGAATTATGCAAGTGCCAAGGAATTACAACTTTCATGGATGACCGAGAGCTTGTAGGTGGAACAAGTATTCCTCTGGAGCTCCCTAATGCGATCAAAGAATCACATACTGCAATTGTAGTTCTCTCGCCAAACTATGCTTCTTCCAAATGGTGCTTGACTGAACTTTCAAACATTGTTCAGTGCATGGAAGCCAGGAACTCAATTCTCCCAGTCTTTTATGAAGTGGATCCCTCAGACGTAGGAAATCAAAGGGGGTCTTTTGCCAAAGCCTTCACTGAGCATGAAGGAAAGTTCACTAGCACGGAAGACAAAAACAAGGTGACTCAATGGAAAGCTGATTTAAAAAAAGTATCCAAACTTTCTGGGTGGCATTTGAAGAATTTTAAGTAAGCATGCACGAATAACTTGCCCATGTCTTAATATAGTCATATTACTTGATTGCTTCGTTTATGTTCCCTGGTTGGTTATTCTACTTTTCTTCCTTGTAGGTGTGAAAGAGATCTGATTGACGACATTGTCAAATGTGTGTGGAGGAAAGTTCAAACTACATTCCCTTTGTCAGATTCCTCACAGCAGTTAATCGGAATTGATTCGGCAATCGAGCAACTAACTATGCTATTAGTTCATGATGCAAACGATGTTCGCTTTATTGGGATAACAGGGCTGGGTGGCATAGGAAAGACAACCATTGCTAAGCTACTTTTTGATAAAAAAAATTCAGTATTTTGAATTTCACTGTTTTCTTGCCAATGTTAGAGAGGTTTCTGCCTGAGATCGTACTCTAGTTCGTCTTCAAAAGAGACTTCTTTTACCGATCTTGAAGGAAAAGACTGATGAAATTTGGGATGAAGAGTGCGGAAGCATTTACACTAAGAAGTGCTTGTGCAATAAGAAGGTTCTTCTCGTACTTGATGATGTGGATGAATTTAACCAACTAGAAGTACTGGCTGGAAATCAAAATTGGTTTGGTATGGGGAGTAGAATTATAATTACGACCAGAAATAAAGGTCTGCTAGTCCAGCATGGTATAGCAACATCATATCAAGTTATGGGATTGAATTATGGCGAAGCTCTTGAGCTCTTTAGCTTGAATGCCTTCAAAAAAGACCAACCCGAGGAAGACTTTCTGGAGCTTTCCAAGCATTTCCTAAACTATGCCAAAGGCCTTCCGTTAGTTCTTAAAGTTTTGGGGTCTTTTTTGTATATGAGAGATCAAGATGCGTGGAAGAGTGAGTTGGATAATCTTCGTAAAATTCCTAATAAAATTTTTTTTGATTCACTCAAAATCAGTTATGACGGACTACGGTTGATGGAGAAGAGAATTTTCCTTGATGTTGCATGTTTCCACAAAGGGAAGCGCATCACGGAAGTAATTCGAACACTAGACAATTCTTTTGGAATTTCTAGTAGTATTCTAATAGATTTGCTGATTGAGAGATCTCTCCTATACAAAGATTATGGATTCAAGATAGAGATGCATGATTTAATACAAGAAATGGCATGGAGTATGAAGAGCCTGGTCTACGTAATAGGTTATGGCTTCATAATGATATTGTTCATGTATTCATGACCAATACGGTAAGAAGTTACGAAAACTTACTAAGTTAGAAAGAATATATGATTTGTTTTCACACTATATTAGACTTGAATGTGGAATTAATGTATCATTTTTTTCTTAATTGTTAGGGAACAAGTGCAATTGAAGCCATATCCATGCGCTTGCCCATACCCAAATTACATGATGTACGCCAGTGGAATTGTGAAGCCTTCTCTAAAATGCATGGACTAAGGTTCTTGGATTTCCATAATTTGATCATTTCTTCAGGGCCCAAATTCCTTCCATGTTCCTTGAGAGTTATCCATTGGAGTTGGTATCCTTCCAAGTTTCTTCCAGCCAGCTTTCACCCGTCTTTTCTTACTGAACTTAAGATGAGTCATAGCAAACTTGTTCGGCTTTGGGAAGGAAAGAAGGTAAGAGCAGTATTGAATAAATGCTATTTAATTTACAAAATAATCATTTCTTTATTCATCATTATTTTGAATAAACTTAAAGGTTCCGGAAGTTAAATATATATTTTGGAACCTTACAGGACTTGCCCAACTTGAAATATATTGATCTTACCTTGTCCCAGAACCTGATTAGTACCCCAGATTTCAGTGGTGTTCCGAATCTTGAGGAGTTGATTCTTTATTATTGTACGGGTTTAGTTGAGATACACCCGTCCATTGCAGTCCTCAAAAGACTTAAAGTCTTAGACTTTCATTGGTGTACAAGAATTGAGAGCCTCCCAAGTGAGATTAAAATGGATTCTCTTGAATGTTTTTATCTTACTGGCTGCTATAATTTGAAAAAAATTCCAGAATTTGGCGAGCAGATGAAAAATTTGTCCAAGCTTGAGTTAGTTGGGTCTGCAATTGAAGAAATACCTTCATCAACTGAACATCTGGTTGGCCTTACTCATTTGGATATATGGGATTGTAAAAATCTCTTGAATCTCCCAAGTGGGATTTGTAATTTGAAGTCTCTTAAAACGCTCAATGTGAAGGGATGCTTAAAACTTAACAAACTCCCAGGGGACATGGAGCACCTGGATACGCTTTATTTAGGTGAAACCAGAGTGAGAGAGCCGCTTGTTGGTATGAAAAATCTCAAACGTCTAAAATTTGACAGATGGAATGATGAACAATTAAGTAGGTGGGAACTTGTTCGCTTATTTGGAATTGGAAAGAGTCGTCCTGATCCTCCTCGTTGGGGTTTGGTGTTGTCTTCTCTAAATCGTTTATGCTCTTTGAGAGAGTTATCTCTAAGAGATTGTAAACTCTGTGAGGGGGATATCCCAGATGACATTGGCTGCTTGTCCTTTTTAGAAGAACTAAATCTTTGTGGAAACAATTTCGTTAGCCTTCCTGAAAGCATTAAATACCTTTCTAAGCTTGTATATCTTGATTTGAAGAGGTGCAAGAGGCTTCAAGAATTGCCACAACTTCCATTACATAGCGAATTACAATTATTACGTGTAAATGTAGATGATTGTACTTCCTTACGAAGGTTGTCAGATCCATCCAAGTTGAGCAGCAGATTCGCCAATTTGTATGATTTTGCTTTTAGTTCTGTGAATTGCATTTCATTGGTTCAAGATGAAGGCTGGACTAAGAGAATGCTTTCAAGGATTGTAGAATTTGCCACTGAGGTACCCTGTCTCTCTCTCTCTCTCTCTCTCTCTCTCTCTCTCTCTCTCTCTCTCTCTCAATACTGGTTCTTTTGTTGCAGGGACTCTATGCAGATGGACTTGATCGAGATTTGGAAACAGAGTACAAACGGGTTGTATGTCCTGGAAGTGAAATTCCAGAGTGGTTCAGTAATCAAAGTGCAGGACATTCACTAAATGTGGATCTGCCTCTGCCATCGTGTACGAACTGGCTTGGAATTGCTTTTTGTGTTGTTTTTCAAAATCCTAAGCAAAATATTGCTAATTCAGCTGCCCTTATTGATCCAAATACTCTCAATGAAGATACAACTTTCACAATCAAAGCTGTACCTCATATTTCCAATGTGAGATTGGTTTTTTGTACAGATTCTCTTTTGTCGGAACACCTTATTTGGATATTTTATTTGCCCTCCCAACTATGTCCAGTTGAACAGATTTCGTTCACAACATATTACGAGTTTGAACCCGAACCAGGCTTAAATGTGGTGAAGAAGTGTGGGGCCCGTTTGGTATACGAGCAAGATTTGAAAGAACTAAAACGGACACTGAGAATCCTGAAGCGAACTCATGAATATCGTGACGAGGCAACTCCAAGTGGGTGGGGAAGTAGTAGCTCTGGCAACAAAGAACAAATCCACAAAAGGCAGAAGGCTAATTATTAGTAAGTCACAATGTTAATCCCAGTAGCACCTAAATAGTGGGTAATTGTCTTGAAATGCAGGAAACTGCACAGTTGACAAGCAAAATCTGATTATATTAATTTCTCATTGCAATGGTTTTCGTTTCTTAATTTCATTTCAGTTCACTGTAAAAGCAGTCGCATCAGAAGCTTGGATAGAATTGGCAAAGCCAGACTTGAAATAATACGAATATTATCCCAATGCGATTTAATTTGCCTGATCCAGCAAGTGGGTACCGTGGAAACTCGCAATGCCAATCTTGAGGTTCATTTTCTGAAAACGCCATTAACGTTAACACCAGGGGTTGAATTCAGTTCAAATTTGTTATACCCTGGCTGAATTCGTTTGTGTATTCGGATTTTTGTAACTAATGAAAACATGTTGTAAATCATTATGCATTATGTTGGACATGTTCTGAAGTTATCTGTCGTACATGATGATATTTTCAATTAGCTACAGCATGAAGTTCATGATAACAAAGTCCATAAGGAATACTTGGGCAGAACACCGATCATAATTTAATTTTTCGAACATAATTTGAATTTAAAAGTCCCTCAGCGAAGAGCAAAATGCTTGAGACATCAAACACATTTTCTATGACAACAAAATCTACAAACTACAGCAACTGAGGGATTCCTCGAGACCCTCAGTCAACAACAATCTTTCTTCTTTTTTTTTTTTTAATGTACGCGCAAGAGGAAAATGCTGACAAGCAAAAGAAGCCCACAAAGAAGAGGATTGTAAAGCATCCCAGCCAAAACTACGCAAAGTCGTCAAGGTCAAAGAAACTAAATCACAAAGACCAAGCCCACCTTCCTGCTTAGGTCTACACACCATACTCCAATCAACAGCTGCCATTTTCCAAGAGGCTAAGTCCCCTGACCAAATAAAATTCCTTACATAAGTAGAAAGATGCTCTAAAAGGTAAGCTGGCTATTGATAAACTGAAAAACTATGGAGAAACAAGCTTTGATTAACAGATTGTCCAAATTGAAGTTGTGCATCTATTGAGAGAGGTTTACCTTTTTGAAAAGGTAAGCGAACTTTAGCCTTATCTACCATAGCTTGAAAGTGAATTTTCTTTGGCTTACCACGAAAAATGGGTACTCCAAGATAAGTGAAAGGAACAACACCTAAAAATGGTTACTCCAAGATAAGTTAAAGCCAAGATGTCTCGAAACATGAGCTCTACGATGGGTAGAAGTGGAGTTGGGATAAAGTACTCTTAGTTACATTAATAATTCGTCCCAATGCACAACTATACTTATCCAAGAAATTTCAAAGAGCACGAAGAGATCAAGCATTTCCATGAAAAAAGAAAAAAGAAAAAATATTCATTGTCACATAACACATGATTAGGAGGGCAACAACTTTGCGAAGCTGAAATAGCACTAATCTGACTAGTAGAGAAAAGCGAAGATAAACCCTTGCTCAAGCCTTCCTCGGATAAACCCTTGTACACCCCAAGAGCAATAGAAAAACCCATGTGGTGTGCTGACTGTAATAAAACATGCACCCAGTCCACAAAAGTACGAGAACACCAAAAAATAGAAAGCATAGGGAGAAGAAAATTCCAGTTCAAAGTATCAAAAGCTTTAGCAAGATCAACTTTTATGCGCACGTTACCACCAAAAGCATTTATGTCTATAAAGTTCAACCCTTCTGAAACTAGCCCAATTGCAATAAAAAATGTGAATGGTAATAGGGCCAAGCCAATCAACAAGAATCTTGGGAATAATTTTGAACATAAAGTTTAGCAAGAGAAATGGGCCGATATTGAGCAATTAGTGGTAGCCCCTTCTACTTTAGGGATAAGCACCACAAAGTTGCAATTAGCATTCGAATAAAGCCATCCACGCTTAAAGAAACCTTGTACAAAAGAAATAACATCTAAACTAACAATATCCCAGTATGATTGATAGAAAGAACCCGGAAAGCCATCATGCCCCATAGCACTCGAGGGATTCATAGAAAAAACAAAAATTTTAATTTCATCAACCGAAGGTAAACAAGAAAGACCAAGATTTTCCTTTTCACTAACCATAGGTGGAATTACACCACAAACATCTTCAATTCCATTAGAAGTGAACGTAGAATAATATAAAGACTGATAAAAGTTTACCATATGATCAGCGAAAGCAATAGGAGAAGAGAGTACATCATCACCATCCAAAAGAGTAACAATCATGGAAGAAGAATACCTAACTCGAACATAAGCATGGAAAAAGCCAATATTATCAATCTCCCTCATCAAGCCATTTCACCTGAGCACGATCGCGATAGAAAGCTTCTTAAAGGACAGTCGTCTTAGCCGTAACTTCCTATTAAAACTCTCTTGAGAATTCCCATCATAATAAATAATATTTTGGATATTATGAAGCCTTTCCTTACTAATAGTGACATTTCTATGCACATCACTAAAACATTAGAGTTTCAATCTCGAAGACAATGCTTAAGAGCCATAAGCTTTTCCAACATAACAAACATGGGACACCCATAAACAATTGTTGACTACCAGCACTTGGCAACTAAAATAGAAAATTTTGAATGTAAAGTCCACATAGCCTGAAATTGAAAAGGTCGCGGTCCTCCAAGAAGAATAATAGAAGCCGAGAAAACAAGGAAAATGTGATCAGAAATTATCTTGGGCAAAGATGAATAACTAGTATGAGGCCAGGACTATAACCAGCGTGAGTCACAAAGAGAGCAGTCAAAACACCTCTCCATATAACCACAGACACTTTATCCATTACTTCAAGTATAAAAAGCACTAGTAGTATCCATATGAGTAAAATCACAAAGCTCAGTAGTACTAGAAAAGTCCTCATAAGAAGTTCGAGCAGGCAAATGACCCCTCATCTTTTCATGAGCTCCAAAAATAACATTAAAGTTACCAATTTCCATCCAAGGTATTGTAGTATTAGAACAAATACTTAAAATGTCGCACCGTAAAGCATGACGAAGTCTTGAAGTAGCATCCATATATACAATATAAATTGAGAAATGACTCCATCAAAAGGAGCTTGAAAAGTAATTTGTTGTCCTGAAGAAAAAATCATAGTAGGAGAACAATAACTCGTAGAATACAAAACCCAAATATTAGACATTAAATCACCTCTGTATTAGCAGTAAGCAAAGAAAGACCTAATGAATTCCAATAAGTAGAAGGAAGAGAATCAAAAGTAACCATAAGTTCAGAAATGCAAACCAAATCTAGATGATGGGAATGACAAACATTGGAAAGCTCAGTACATTTGTCAGAAGTACCAAAATAGTGAATATTCCAGTTAATTAGCTTCATTTGGAGGTTGAATTAACTTGTCTTCCTGCCTTAGTAACATAGGATTCTTCTTGCCTAAATGCGTCAGTTTTTTGTTTTTTCTTTTATTTCTTTTGCTGAGATTTACTAAGAACTAGAGTAAAGTCATTGGGATTTATACATGCATCCACAACATTGACATCTTTTGTTACAACCCGTCCCAAATAATTTTACGAATTTTAGAACGAAAGGGCATTTTGGTAAATTCATTGGGGTTGGGATAGATATTTTTGAAATTTGCTTTTGGGTCTTAAATTGTGTGCCATGTGGTGCCATTTCTTTTGGGTTTTGTCCCCCCCAGCCCAACTCTTCTTTCTCCTTTCTTTTCCCCGTGACCTTCTCTCTCTCTATCCCCCTTACTTTGTCTCATTCTCTCTCACTCTCCTCACTTCTCCCGAGCTATACACACACTGCACCATTACCCACACTACCTTACCGTCTTTGGCGAGGCCCCTAACTTACCACCATTTAGATCTTGTCACCATGAACCCCAGACAAGGAACCTAGGAACTCAACTGTGGCATAGGCTGTTCACAAAGGAAACTCAGGGAGTTTCCAACACCTCAAACGTAGGTGAGCTACGAAAACACCCTAAACTTTCCCCTTTTCATCCTAATATTTCACTTCTGATCATTTTTGTGTATTGTGGATGTTGAAACATCGAGAAATCGACTCGGGGAAACTTCCCCAGATTCTGGCGAGAACCCGTGGGTTTCAGACCATTTTCTAGCTAACTCCAGCCACCACACGTCTTGAAATTGGTACAAATCTCTTCCTTGTTCCATGGGCTTCAAATTGGTATATTGCATGATAAGTTTTAGTTATGTTTTGGGATTGAACAGCGCTAGGATAGCTTCGGCCTTCTTCTTCCTTGAAACGGCCAACTCGGCCTAGAAACGGGTCAAACCCCATCCACATATCTAAGCCAGCCTAACTCGTTGGGCCATGGAACCTGGCCCAACTAGCTAGCCCAAACCCAAATGAGACCCAGCCTAACTGATGCAGCAGACAAGGTCTTTTAATATCAGGTCACGTGTATTGGGAGTCGAGGTTTAATTAAGTTGTTCCTTAGAAATTGTTAATTTATTATTGGAGATTGTACGAGTCTCATCGAAAGTAGAAGTCTTTTAATATTGTAAGCCTTTATAATCCTTGTGCTAAAAGGAATATGGGAGACTGGAATGAATTAAAATTATATTTGCTTAGTGCAATCGAACTGAGAGTTTTCTCCTTCCTTAAATCAAGTGTGAGGCTTGGTCGTGTTGAGTGAATCCACAATTAGCAATGTGAGTGATTCCGTTGCCCTTGGTCGAGTGATTCCCAGGTTATATCCCCGTAGAGGATTTCGTCCCCCTGGTTGAGCGATTCCCAAGTTATCTCACCCGGTCATTTGGTCTCTTTCTGCGTTAAGTGGCATCAGAGCAGGTTTTCCGCTGCGGTTGAAGATTATGGCTACATTTTCGAATCCTTTTGAAGAACAAATTGTTAAAGAGATCAACTTCATCGATTGAAACTCTCCATCAATTTACGATGAGTATGTTGATGATGACGAGTTTACAATTGATGTGGGAAGCCAAAAGTCCTCTTTGAAGCTTCAAGATAAAATCATCTGTGTTGATGTGTCTAATTTTGATGGTAAACTTGACCCTGAGTCCTACTGTGACTAGATTGGTTCTCTGGAAACATTCTTTGATTGGAAAGATATGACAAATGAGAGGAAGGTGAAGTTCATTGCCACAAAACTCAAAGGTCATGCCTTAATTTGGTGGCAGCAATATCAGCAGGGTCGTGAACGGAAGAGAATACGACGTATACATACTTGGGCTGAAATGAAGTTGAAGCTTGATGACAAGTTCTTACCCATTGATTTCAATAAGTATATTTTCACTCCATTAAAAGAGACAGCTTGCAAAGAAGCTTTCATTAATCTCCTGTGTATGAAAGAATTCATGGAACCATTTGAAGGGAGTGTGTCTTCTGATCAAATGCTTATTTCTAATCATCTTTTAGATCAAGTGTCTGCTCCTAATGTTGGTGGGAATAGCAAAGACGCCGAGGAGCATGTTGACCACATCAAAGAAATCCATGCAAAAGTCAGGTCCAACTTGGAAAAGGCTTGCAACAACTACAAAAACAAATGCTGGTGCACATAGGAGTCGGGTGAAGTTCCAAGAAGGTGACTTGGTGATGGCTAATTCAAGAACAGGAAGGTCCCCCACTAGAACATGCAACAAGTTAATGAAGGAGAAGATTAGTCCTTGACGAGTGCTCAAGAAAATTGGACCCACGACTTACAAAATTGAACTGCCAAAGGGAATGGAAGTTGGTCTCATTTTCAAATACTCTCATCTTTATTTGTTCCATGCCTGCGTTAGTTCCATCAACCATGCCTTAGGGGAACGCATTCACAATACCAAACTCGAGGACGAGTTTTTCTCGGGAATGGGAGATTGATGCAGCAGACAAGGTCTTTTAATATCAAGTCACGTGTATTGGGAGTAGAGGTTTAATTAAGTTGTTCCTTAGAAGTTGTTAATTTATTATTGGAGATTGTAAGAGTCTCATCAAAAGTAGAAGTCTTTTAATATTGTAAGCCTTTATAATCCTTGTGCTAAAAGGAATGTGGGAGACTTGAATGAATTAAAATTATATTTGCTTAGTGCAATCAAAGTGAGAGGTTTCTCCTTCCTTAAATCAAGTGTGAGGCTTGGTCGTGTTGAGTGAATCCACGATTAGCGACGTGAGTGATTTCCGTTGCCCCTGGTTGAGTGAATCCCAGGTTCTATCCCCGTAAAGACATGAGTGATTCTGTCCCTTTGGTTGAGTGATTCCCAGGTTACTACCCCTTGTCTTTTTGAGACCCTTGGTCTTTTCTGCGTCACTACCCCAGCCTTCAACCTAAACCTTTGGGCCAGGCTACCATGCCTAATCCCATATTTGGAAACCAAGCCCATAACCATTAAATCGAAGCTAGAAACCAAGATCTGACCCCGATCCGACCCAACCTGGTTGGATCTCAAAACCCAGGCAGTGAATGGGCCTGCGTGTAGGCACTCGTGAACACTTGTCTTCGCCAGCGTGTGGAGCACATACGCCTCCACCAAAGGTACTGTTACATGGTGACACGATGAAACTCGACGCGTGGCCGTCCAGGCCACCGCCCCGTGGCAGCACGTGAGGGTGCATGTACCGACGCATGGGGCTACCCAAGGTCCATTCTTATGTTTTTTTTATGTCCCTTTCTTTAAATTCAACCGTTTTAGTAAAGTTTTATTAATTGGTACCTTTATGTGCTTATGTGCATTTGTTAGTGGCGTTTTCATCCACCTTTGTTTGCACGGCTCTTCGCCAATGGTGTAAGGGGAGTGGACCCCATCTAAAATGCATGATTTTACTATTAGAAACGCATACATGAAAAGCATGATCTTATGGCTACGTTTTATGCAACGTTTTTGAGTAAATTGGTTTCACGCTTTATAGATTATCATGCATTATCGATTTTACATTCTTTGTGGTATATATGATTGATAACTATATACCTACTTATGAACATGGTTTTACATTATGATGTTTTAGTTACTGAGCTCCGATTTGAGATTGATATATATATATATTAGAAATATTATGTTAATCTTTTTATGTGCTTACCTATTGGTTATACATACAATCTACCTACGGGCGTATGATACTTATATATGGCTTCGGTCAAGTGATGTAGGGGCCTACGGGCAAATGAAGAGTTCTATATGCGTGAATCAAGATTTATATATATGGCTTTGGTCGGGTGATGTAGGGGCCTACAGGCGAATGAAGGCCTACGGGCGAATGAAGACCTTTGAGCTACTAAGTACACTATATATGATATATGTTTTACGAAGGTTTTATGGCATGCTAGGGTTTTCAGAAAAACCTATTACTTATTATGCTATACGAGTTTTCTAAACCTAGGGGTTAGTACGTTAAAGATTAACTATTTTAGTATTACTTATATATCAACTAGGTCCACTCATGTTTTGTTTTGCGCCCCCTCAAAACTTAGAATCAAGGCGTACAATCCCGACATCAAGGTACTTTTGCATCGGCATCTTCGAGTCCTCTCTGCGTAGGTCTCATTTCTTTGTTCAATATTATTCCTTTTTAGTGTCTTGGATTAGTTGTATGCTCTGAACACATTCCTCAAGTGCATAATCATTATATTTAAATTTATAAGTTTTATTTATGTTCGTTACTTCTCATGCATGTTAGTATGGCTTCGTTACCTTCGGGTGTCGACCAGCATGTGCCTATTCTGGTGTTTGGATGATATCAGGGTCGGGCGTGTCATCTTTCATTAAGCTAAAACCTAGTGCAACATCCCCATCATCATCAAAATCAACATGGTTAATATTATTTCCTTCAATAGGCTCATCTCCAATCTCACCTGAAAGAGTATCATTCAAACTATGAGGCGGGGAAACAAAGGTATTACCGTTAATAACTCAAGAAGGAATTTATTTGCATCTATCTCTAGTTGTCCATGATGCACTATCGACGAACCAATTACCTTATCAACTAGCACACTTAACTCATTATTCACAACAATCATTAGTATTTGATTCGCAAATCGTTGACTTGTTCAACATGGCATTGCTTAAGAGAGCTACATAATGGAACCTCCATATCATTATGGAGTTCTTAAGTACGTTCTTTGTGAAAAAATTCAACTGAAGAAAAACGTCCCTTGTGAATAGTATCAATTGAAAAAGAAACAGTCTTATTACATGGACAAATTGATAGACGGAATGACAACTTGTTTTGCTCTTTTAACGAGAATTGTTCATTCTTATGCTTACTTCCATTTAATTCAAGTCAACGAGTTCAAAAACCAAATAATTTTGTTGCGTTCTAGTTTAACTAAAGAAAGGGTGATTATGATGAACCTAATTCTACGATAATTGAACTTGTGATTGGCCGTCTATCAATTTGATTGAACCATGTGGGAAATGTGTAGTTCGATTTTGGTTGTAATTTGATTAGATCAAATGTGTTGTGAAAGGGAAGTTTGTTTTAGAACTTGTTATTATACATAGGCGCTAAGTTGCCTTATCTTGAGTCTGCAGCAGTTACAAGCTGATGAAATTAATGTGCAGAGCTTAAGATTGTTGTTGAATATTCTGTTTGTTAATTAGAAAATTGGTTCTTTTCTCACATTTGAGTTAAGTACTGGAACTTAGGATAACTACCCAATTTTTATTGGTGATTTCAAATTGATTTCAACCTGTTAAGGCATTCCTAATAGCTGTAAAAGTATATAACTGAATCATTTAGATTGTGCCATCTGTCATTAATACAGTGGCTACATTGTAGGAAGTTGTTATACCCTAACTGTAAAGATAAGGATATGGTTGGAATATCCTAGCTGTAATAAGATCAAGATAGTATATAGCTAAGATTCTATAAGAAGATTGTTTGCAGAAAAAGTAATAAAGAAAAGAAGATTTCTTTCTCTCTAAAGTCTTCTCTCGTCATGTCTCTCTTCTCTCTTAAGCTCTCTTTCTTCTTGTGTTCTATGTTAATGGCTTCTGTGTAATATCGTTAACATGGTATCACTTGCCCTCTAAGCTTCTTCGATTCTAGTTTCTTATGCTTCTGCTCTATTGTTTTCATCTTTGCGAATCACTTCTTTGATTTCTGGGTTTTGGTTCTTGCCTTTTTCTTTAATTTTTCCTTTGAAAATCTTTGCTCACCAGCTATTTGGTTTTATTCTTCTGAGAGAATTATCACTATGGTTACTGCAACTTAATTGAAAATCTTGCAGTCCCTAATTACTGGGTTGATTTCCTCCGTTTCAACTTTGGTTTCGGTTAAATTGGACGATTCCAACCACCTTTAATGGCATTTCCAAATGAAGCTGATGCTTGAAGGCTATGGAATTATGGATTTTGTTGATGGAACAAATCTGTGTCCACCTTAATTTTCTACTGATTCGAAAGTTACTTCTACTGGGTCTGGTGCAAGAGTTGAAACAGATATGTATAAGGTTTGGAAGATGCATGATAGGGTTCTCATGCAACTTATCACTGTTACCTTGTCTCTTATGGCCATTTCTTGTGCAATTGGGAGTAGTAGTGCTAGAGATCTATAGGTTCGTCTTCAAGAACAGTTTTCTACAATAAGCAAGACCTCTATTTTCCAGTTAAAGTATGATCTTCAAACAATCAAGAAATGGGCTGATTCTGTCTCCTAATATCTTCAACGCATCAAAGAAACAAGGGACTACCTTGTTGCTGCTGGTGTTACATTTGTAGATAAAGATATTGTAATCTTGGCACTAAATGGTCTACCTGCAAAATACAATACTTTCAGATGTGTTATTCGTGGCCGAGAAAATGTGATCTCGTTGAAGGAATTTCGTGCCCAGTTACTTGCTGAAGAAGCTACTATTGAAAACAATTTATGTTTTTCCTTTCCTATTGCAATGACGGTAAAGAATCAAGCTTCTAACTCTGGTGCATCATCGTCTTCGTATCAAGGATCTTTCTCAAATGGGTTTCACAATTCTAATGGTTTTCATGGGAACTCTAGCAAATCTTTGTTCTACAGTGGTGGCAACCAGTCAAAATTTAAGGGTAAAGGCAAAGCTACGTAAAATCAAGGCCATAAATTTGGTTCGAATCAGGGACAAAAGTTCTATCATTCTAAACCTATAGTTCATGATTTTGCTTCTGGTATACTTGGTAATCCTTCTTATGTTAACAATGGTAATTTTTCTTCAAATTTCGTATGTCAAATATGTTCTCAACACGGACATTCTGCTGCTACATGTGTGTATAGAAGTGATGAATCTTCTGAGAATTGTCAAATTTGTGACAGAAGTAATCACACAGCAAAGACATGTTTTTAAAGAAACAAAGGAAGGAATTCTCCATCACAAATGACTGCTATGAATACTGTGTTTCTTGGTTCAATGCAACCTCAGTAAATAAGTGATATGCTTCCCATGCTGAATGTAGGTTCTTCTCACATGTCTCCCATGTCAAATGATGCCTCCCATGTCCATTATGAATGCATCTTCTTCCTATGCTATGTCCACTATGTCTTCTGCAATGCCTAATCAAGTTCCTTCTCAAGTTTGGCTAACTGATTCCGGTCAACCAATCAGATGACGAATAAATTAAGTAATTTGTCCATTACTTCATCATATTCTCAAAATGACAGAGTCCAAACAGCAGTTGGTGAAGGTTTGCAAGTTTCTCATATTTGAGATTCTCTTTTAAGGACTTCTCTACAGCCTATAAAACTGAATTCAGTCCTTTATGTTCCAAAGCTATCTCATAACTTGTTGTCTATTCATCGCATTTGTCTTGACAACAACTGTTGGCTAATTTTTAATGCTTACTGTTTTTAGATTCAGGACAAACCACAGGGATAATCTTGTTTAAGGGACTCTGCAACAATGGATTGTATCCCATTCCTTCATTTACTGCCATACTTCATATACCTCAGAAACAAGGAAATCAAGTCGTTACCTATCTTGGACACATCGTCACCTCAAACTTGGGTTTGTGGTTACCCTAAAACACTTCATACCATTTAAAACAGATAGACTATTATGGGAAAACCACTAAGATCCGAAAGTTTTAGCCAGAACCATCAATCATTCAACCACTCATTAACATCTTATCGAACGAATCATTACCACTGGTGATTGATTATCTATGAGGTTATCGTTACAACAAGTTGTTATGAGTATTGGAATTGGGAAAAAGTCTGAGTTCTAGCATATCTGATTACTTTAGACTACCAACACATAATCAAGTTAGGTACTTACACATATACTTCCATCAAAGCTACGGTTTCACTCCAGTTATCGTATACTTTAGATTTGTTGGACTTGTTTTGACCCTCAAATTCGTGAATGTTCACTTAGCCTTTTGGCATCATTATTCGCTAAATTTGAGAGAAATTTTCAATCAATCAGCTTGCTTCGGCGTTGTGAATCACATTTTTCTGGTTCTCGGTGTATCGTCACTTTTGTACCTCATCATGATGCGCGTTTCACTTCTAAGTTTTGTGAAGTTTTCATGAAGGTCTTGAGTACTAAGTTGTTTGTCATGTATCTCATGTCACGCCCCGATCCTGACATACATCTAGAACCGACATGTGACGTCACCAAATACCCGTATATCTAACATACCCCGCCTTTGACAAAGCATAGATCAAGGTTTGAATTTCATAGCATTTTTTGTACATTTTATGGTTGCATCTAACTTCCTCGTTAGACTGCCTACATACCCTAAATAGGGATCAAGTCATTCGTAGTTCGTCTTTCACTACAATCGAATAATCATCCCATAATTCACTTTATTTTCAACACCATACATTTATCCACAACATGTAACATATCAACTAACCAACGAAGCACATTATTAATCTCAAGCCACACTAGTCAACCAAAATATTTATAATATTAAAAATCATATCCAACACCATTCCACATTCTCGTCAATTAATCAATTCATGAATCAAAGATGCATGATCTTAGCATTTAACTACGTTAATCAATCAATGCGAAAACATATCATTTCACGAATTTAATTAAGGAACTCTACATAATTCCCTATTTGAATTTTAAGTAATTGAACATGGTGAATCCAATTAATATTCACAAGGTCTTTTGGGGTAATTCTCATTCACTCGAATCTAGGATCTAAGATTAACCTTATGGAAATGAACAAGAGCAAGGATTCCGAACCACTCAACGGAATCTAAAATGTCTAGTGGTTTCTCGTAATCTACCCAAATCTATCACGTATAGAATCAGTGCCTACATCATAGGAATGGTGCACTTACCAACCAGAACTTGGATAAACTGTGAAGCTCAGGTGAGTGACAATAATACAAGTATGTGATATTCATTAAAATGAAAGACCATCGATCACCGTTTACAAACCTTGGATATAAAATCTTTTTTTTTTTAATTTTATGAAATCATAGTCAAGTCACTAAAAACTCCGAGGAGTCACCTAGACAACCAACATTTTTCTAATTCAACCCACAAGATTCTCAAAACCATCGTTCATAAATACACTAAAAACGAGGGCTAAAGGGACGCCAGTTCGGCCGAAGTCTACATAAGTAACCAAACAGGAAGTGGCCTACTATCGCGAATTAACCAAGTGTAGCCAGCCCTGCAGTATCAAGTAGGCAGTGACCCCCTATCATGGATTAAGCAAGCAAATTCACTCATACGCATCTGTTAGGCAGTGATCACCTATCGCAGATTAACCAAGCATGATCACCCCTAAGTGTGTGTGTGTATGGCCATACCATATAAGGATTGCCTATCGCGGATTAACCAAGCACGATCTATTTAAAATATGGTCCCTTCTCGTGCATTCACCAAGTAGAACCATGGTCCTCTATCGTGGATTAACCAAGCAGGACCAAGATAACTAAGTAGGTAGTGACCTCCTATCGCTGATGAACCAATCAGAGTCACACCTATAGAGCTGTTAAACAGTGATCACCTATTGCGGATTAACCAAGTATGGTCACTCCTAAGTATATATGGTCATAAGGATCACCTATCACAGATTAACCAAGCACGTTCCATAAATAATATAGTCCCCTATCACGGATTTACCAAGCATGACCACTAATGACCCCCTATCGCGGATTAACCGAGCAGGGTCATGGTCCCCTACCAGCCCTCAATTTAACAAACATTTCAATATGCAATTCAAATCATTTTTTTCAAAAATATTACCAATCCATGAATCAATTCACATTTAAATAAAATAGATTGATGGCCAATTATAAAAGAATCACATTTTAATAGAAAACACATTCAATAAAATCATGTCATATCCACAAAGGATATTAATATAAAGAATCGGGTAATCACCATATCACATATGTTAATGTCACTCACCGAGACAAGCCCGCTAATCCTCACTATACTTCTATTAATACTAATTTTAGTTTTATAAACGATTCGAGACATGTTGACCAACAGTTAACCTTCAATCAAATATGGTGCCACAACCCTACGTAATTAGATCCAAAAGATCTACACATCGGATTTCAGATCCGTAACTTCCAAAGACCCACATTATGCTTCCAAAACAACATATTAAATTTTCATTATGATCCAACGGTCGAATTTCCACCAATTGCCAAATCAAGAGGCGGTCAAAAATTAATTTTACTAACTTAGAAATCCAATTCAGGAAGATCCATACATTGGATTCCCAATTTTTCAGTTCTATCTATCCTCAAATATTACATTCTATAACGTATTAAAGTTTGGGGGCGATTCAACGGTCGGATTGTCAATTCAAATTTTGATTAAGTAATGTATCAAAATGAAACTAAGTTCAAACAATTAAACCACTTCATACGGATATCAATTATGAATTTAGGGCATTTAATTGGACTTAGAAAAACATTGTCGGCCTACTGGCCACGCGCCGCCGTGGGTGGCGGTCGGCCGCCCCGACTCGCCAGAAAATTCAACTATTTCCAAAAATTACCAAATTTTACAAGCAAGTAGATCTCAGTGAGGGGAGAAATTTTCATATCTATAGCCAAGTCCAATTCGGCCAGGAAGTATCCCAATTTCATCCAAACCCACTGGAAACCCTAGAAATGGGTGTTCCTCTATTCATTGCCAACACGAACTGCGACACTTTATCCAATGCGTGGGCCTTGCTTCAGAGGATGAGGGGAGTCTATTGGTGGTGGTGATCGACGGTAATCGTTGTGGGAATCACCGTAACATAAGAAAACTCGCTAGAACCCTCAGCATTTTGTGGCTTCGACCTAGAAAAATGGAAATCTATCACTATAGGGATGTAGGACTCATTAAGAGATTTCCATGGACACCAAGATCACTTAAAACGGAAGTCAAATGAAGGAGATATGGCCGGGTCAAAAATGATGGTTCGCGGGTCAAAAATGACCCAACTCGGGTCTCTCTCTTTTCCCCTCCTTGCTCTCTCCTTTGATTGGCTCCCCTTTCTCTCCTTTTCTCTCCCGAAACCTCATCTTCTCCTCTCTCCCACTGCCACATGGCAGCATCCAGTCCTTCCATTTTTTTAACTACTAAAACGTCTCTTATTTGTTCGTTATAGCTCCGTTTCACGAGCGGTTTGTGCCTATTTATTCGTGAGATCGAGCTCTATTTGAAAATATAAATTGTGACCTCGAACTATCTACGTATTTTAAATAATTAATTTCCAACTTCAAACTTCGTAACTAGTTTAATTAAAGTCTAAATTCAAATAAATTAATATAAATTTTTGAAAAATAATATAAAACCTCAATAATACAAATACGTAGATTGTAACAATGAAATCCAGGAATGGGATTTCACATTCTTCTCCCCTTAAAAAAAAAATTCGTCCTCAAAATTTGAGTATAATTTCTATATCCACCAATGCCTCATATTAACCAGATAATGATTCACAATTGGCATTCACGCTTCAATTATACTCGAATTTCGCTAACATTAAGCTTGACAACATCGAACCATAATTCAAAAATACAATTATCATCATCTCAACATGATCTCAACACCAATCTTTATGCAAGCACCGAGAACGCCACTACTAACAATAATTCATCAATATACTCATGATTCAATTCACAATAATCAATATTCAAGATTCGAGTGTAAATTCAATAACAATACATTCCACTTCCGTGACATAATTCCTAACTACCAAAGGTAAAGGCACTTGGACCTAATACCTAAGCTTTGATACCACTAAAAGTTGTCACACCCCGATGCCGATATGCATCTAGGACTGACACGTGACGTCACCAAATACCCGTATATCTAACATACCCCACCTTCGGGATATGTACAAAGCATAGATCAAGGTTCGAATTTCATAACATTTTTCGTACATTTTATGGTTGCATCTAACTTCCTCGTTAGACTGCCTACGTATCCTAAATAGGGACCAAGCCAGTCGCAGTTTGTCCTTCACTACAATCGAACAATCATCCCATAACACGATACATTTATCCACAGCATGTAACATATCAACTAACCAACGAAGCACATTAGTAATCTCAAGCCACACTAGTCAACCAAAATATTTATAATATTAAAAATCATATCCAACATCATTCCACATTCTCGTCAATTAATCAATTCATGAATCAAAGATGCATGATCTTAGCATTTAACTACGTTAATCAATCAATGCGAAAACATATCATTTCATGAATTTAATTAAGGAACTATACATAATTCCCTACTTGAATTATAAGTAATTGAACATGGTGAATCCAATTAATATTCACAAGGTCTTTTGGGGTAATTCTCATTAACTCAAATCTAGGATCCAAGATTAACCTTATGGAAATGAACAAGAGCAAGGATTCCGAACCACTCAACGGAATCTAAAATGTCTAGCGGTTTCTCGTAATCTACCCAAAACTATCACATGTATAATTAGTGTCTACATCATAGGAATGGTGCACTGGCCAACTAGAACTCGGATAAACTGCGAAGCTCAGGTGAGTGACAATAATACAAGTATGCAATATTCATCAAAAAGAAAGATCATCGATCACTGTTTATAAACCTCGGATATAAAATCATTTTTTTTTATGAAATCACAGTTAAGTCGCTGAAAACTCCGAATGAGTCACCCAGACATCCAACGGTTTTTCTAATTCAGCCCACAAGATTCTCAAAACCATCGTTCATAAATACACTAAAAACTAGGGCTAGAAAGACGCCAATTCGGTTGAAGCCTACATAAGTAAACAAACAGGAAGTGGCCCCCTATCACGGATTAACAAAGCAAAGCCACCCTTGCAATATCAAGCAGGCAGTGACCCCCTATCGGGAATTAACCAAGCAGAGTCACTTCTACGCATCTGTTAGGCAATGATCACCTATCACGAATTAACCAAGCATGATCACTCCTAAGTGTGTGAGTGTGTGTGTGTGTGTGTGTGTGTGTGTGTGTGTGTGTGTGTGTGTGTGTGTGTGTGTGTGTGTGTGTGTGTGTGTGTGTGTAGCCCTACCAAAGATATAAGGATCGCCTATCGCTGATTAACCAAGCACGATCCATGGAAAATATGGTCCCCTATCGCAGATTAACCAAGCAGGACCATGGTCCCCTATCGCGTATTAACCAAGCAGAACCAAGATAACTAAGTAGGTAGTGACCCCTTATCACGGATGAACCAATCAGAGTCACACATATGGAGCTGTTAGGCAGTGATCACCTATCGTGGATTAACCAAGCATGATCATTCCTAAGTATGTATAGCCATAAGGATGGCCTATCGCAGATTAACCAAGCACGATCTATAAATAATATGGTCCCCTATCGCAAATTAACCAAGCAGGGTCATGGTCCCTTACTAGCCCTAAATTTAACAAACATTTCAATATGCAATTCAAATCACTTTTTCACAAATATTACCAAATCATGAATCAATTCACATTTAAATAAAATAGATCGATGGTCAATTATAAAAAAAATCACATTTTAATAGAAAACACATTTAATAAAACCATGTCATATCCACAAAGGATATGAATATGAAGAATCGGGTAATCACCATATCACATATGTTAATGTCACTCACTGAGACAAGCCCGCCAATGCTCACTATGCTTCTATTAATACTAATTTTAGTTTTATAACGATTCGAGACATGTTGACCAATAGTCAACTCTCGATCATTGATGGTTCCACAACCCTACGTAATTTGATCCAAAAGATCCACACATCGGATTTCAAATCCGTAACTTCCAAAGACCCACATTATGCTTCCAAAACAATATATTAAATTTTCATTTTGATCCAACGGTCGAATTTTCTCCAATTGCCAAATCAAGAGGCAGTCAATAATTAATTTTACTAACTTTCCAACGGTCAGATCGTCGATTCAAATTTTGATTAAGTGATGTATCAAAATGAAACTAAGTTCAAACAATCAAACCACTTCCTACGGATATTAATTATAAATTCAGGGCATCCAATTGGACTTAGAAAATTATTGTTGGCCTACTAGCCACGCGCCGCAGTGGGTGGCGGTCGGCCGCCCTAACTCGCTGGAAAATTCAACTATTTCCAAATATTACCAAATTTTACAGGCAAGTAAAACTCAGTGAGGGGACCAATTTTCATACCTGTGGCCAAGTCTAATTTGGCGGAGAATTATCCCAATTTCATCCAAACCCTCCGAAAACCCTAGAAATGGGTGTTCCTCGATTCATTGCCAAAACGAACTTTGACACCTTATCCAATGCTTGGGCCTTGCTCCAGAGGTTAAGGGGATTCTATTGGTAGTGGTGATCAAAGGTGATCGTTGTCGGAATCACAGTAACATGAGAAAACTCGCCAGAAATCCCTCGATGCTTTGTGGCTTCAACCTAGAAAAATGAAAATGAAAAATGGAAATCTAAAACTACAGGGATATAGCACTCATCAAGAGCTTTCTAGAACACCAAGATCACTCAAAACGGAAGTCAAATGAAGGAGATATGGCCGGGTCAAAAATGATGGTTCGCGGGTCAAAAATGACCCAACTCGGGTCTCTCTTTTTTCCCCTCCTTGCTTTCTCCTCTAATTGGCTTTCCTTTCTCTCTTTTTCTCTCCCAAAACCTCATTTTCTCCTCTCTCCCACTGCCACCTGGCAGCATCCAGTCATTCCTTCTTTTTTTTAACTACTAAAACGTCTCTAATTTCTTTGTTATAGCTCCGTTTCATGAACGGTTTACGCATATGCGTTCGTGAGATCGAGCTCTACTGGAAAATATAAATTGTGACCTCGAAATATCTATGCATTTTAAATAACTAATTTCTAACTTCAAACTTTGTAACTAGTTTAATTAAAATCTAAATTCAAATAAATTAATATAAATTCCCGAAAAATAATATAAAACCTTAATAATACAAATACGTAGATTATAACAGTGAACTGTTGGATAGTCTTGAATGAACTATCTAAATCTTGAAAGATGTGTTGCATTATTTTGATTTGTGATTTCTGAATGATTAGATTTTGCACCGATCTCTTTTGGAGTAGTTACGACGATAGTTTTTATTTCTAGTTTGTGTATGGCACTATTTGAGACTTGGTTTACAAATCTTGCAGCCCCTAATTACTGGGTTGATTTCCTCCGTTTCAACTTTGGTTTCGATTAAATTGGACGATTCCAACTACCTCCAATGGCATTTCCAAATGAAGCTGATGTTTGAAGGCTATGGAATTATGGATTTTGTTGACGAAACAAATCTGTGTCCACCTTAATTTTCTACTGATTCGGAAGTTACTTCTACTGAGTCTAGTGCAAGAGTTGAATCCGATTTGTACAAGGTTTGGAAGATGCATGATAGGGTTCTCATGCAACTTATCACTGCTACCTTGTCTCCTATGGCCATTTCTTGTGCAATTGGGAGTAGTAGTGCTAGAGATATATGGGTTCGTCTTCAAGAACAGTTTTCTACAATAAGCAAGACCTCTATTTTCCAATTAAAGTATGATCTTCAAATAATTAAGAAATGGGCTGATTCTGTCTCCCAATATCTTCAACACATCAAATAAACAAGAGACTACCATGTTGTTGCTAGTGTTACATTTGTAGATAAAGATATTGTAATCTTGGCACTAAATGGTCTACCTACAGAATACAATACTTTCAGATGTGTTATTCATGGCCGAGAAAATGTGATCTCGTTGAAGGAATTCCGTGCACAGTTACTTGCTGAAGAAGCTACTATTGAGAACAATTTATGTGTTTCCTTTCCTACTACAATGACGGTAAAGAATCAAGCTTCTAACTCTGGTGCTTCATCGTCTTCATATCAAGGATCTTTCTCAAATGGGTTTCACAATTCTAATGGTTTTCATGGGAACTCTAGCAAATCTTTGTTCTACAGTGGTGGCAACATGTCAAAATTTAAGGGTAAAGGCAAAGCTACGTATAATCAAGGCCATAAATTTGGTTCGAATCAGGGACAAAAGTTCTATCATTCTAAACCTATAGTTCATGATTTTGCTTCTGGTATACTTGGTAATCCTTCTCATGTTAACAATGGTACTTTTTCTTCAAATGTCATATGTCAAATATGTTCTCAACACGAATATTCTGCTGCTACATGTGTGTATAGAAGTGATGAATCTTCTGAGAATTGTCAAATTTGTGACAGAAGTAATCACATAGCCAAGACATGTTTTTATAGAAACAAAGGAAGGAATTCTCCATCACAAATGACTGCTATGAATACTGTGTTTCCTGGTTCAATGCAACCTCAGTATATGAGTGATATGCCTCACATGCTAAATGTAGGTTCTTTTCACATGTCTCCCATGTCAAATGATGCCTCCCATGTCCATTATGAATGCATCTTCTTCATATGCTATGCCCACTATGTCTTCTGCAATGCCTAATTAAGTTCCATCTCAAGTTTGGCTAACTGATTCCGGTCAACCAATCACATGACAAATAAATTAATTAATTTGTCCATTGCTTCACCATATTCTCAAAATGACACAGTCTAAACAGCAGTTGGTGAAGGTTTGCAAGTTTTTCATATTTGAGATTCTCTTTTAAGGACTTCTCTACAGCCTATAAAACTGAATTCAGTCCTTTATGTTCTAAAGCTATCTCATAACTTGTTGTCTGTTCATCGTATTTGTCTTAACAACAACTGTTGGCTAATTTTTAATGCTTACTGTTTTTGGATTCAAGACAAACCACAGGGAGAATCTTGTTTAAGGGACTCTGCAACAATGGATTGTATCCCATTCTTTCATTTACTAACTCTGCAACAATGGATTGTATCCCATTCTTTCATTTACTAACATACCTCATATACCTCATAAACAAGCAAATTAAGCCGTTGCCTGTCTTGGACACACTGTCACCTCAAACTTGTGGCACTGCAGACTAGGTCATCCCTCAAATCTTATTGTTTGTCTTACACTTAGGAAATCTAATGTTGCTGTTAATAAGGATGTGTCTTCTATAGTTTGTCAAAGTTGTCTAGAAGGCAAATTTAGTAAACTTCTTTTCTATCCAACTACTTCTAAATCTATAATACCTTTTGTTGACGAATGTACCAAATTTTGCTAGATGTTTCCTTTGATAAATAAATTAGATTTTGTCGTTGTTTTCATTTCCTTCTATCAGTATGTTTTTACTCAATTTTCAACCAGAATTAAGATCCTGCAAAGTGATGGAGGAGGGAGAATATATTAGTAAATTTGTTCAATCATTTCTTGCTCAACGAGGCCTTCTTCATCACAAATCTTGTCCCTATACCCCTGAACAAAATGGGTTGGCTGAGAGAAAGCATAAACATATTGTTAAAACTACTCTTACTATGTTACAAAATGCAAATTTGCCTTCCAAATTTTGGACGATTGCTTGTCAAACAGCAGTTTACTTAATTAACATAATGCCATCTTCTGTTATTCATAATAACTCTCCATTTGAACAATTATATTCTATAACCCCATATATTCATCATCTTTGAGTCTTTGGTTGTTCTTGTTTCCCATTATTAAAACCTTATAACAGCAACAAGTTCTAACCTAAGTCTACTAAGTGTATATTTTTGGGATATGCCTTGAACTATAAGGGGTACATTTGCTATGATCCTAGTCATGAGAAAATCTATATATCCAAGCCTGTTATTTTGAATGAAATAAATTTTCCATATGCCACAGTGGTTTTCAAACCTAAGATTTATGTGCCATAACCATCTCAATCTACTGTTAGCTATTCTTCTGTGCTTCCTAATCTTGATAATATCCTGGTTACCCCTTCAACATCCTGTCTATCACCCCAATCATCCAATACTCACCCTTCTCAGCCTAATATACAATTTTCACCTCAACCAATGTTTCGACCAATACCACAACCCACAAACTCACTTGCTTCTCAATCCATTGTTGCTCAAGATTCTTTTATGGTACCTGAATATAGCTCAGAGACCTTGCAAGTGGTTCATGATACCTATGAATTTACACCCTATGTAGACACAGTCTAAAAGTGGGATCATAAAGAATAGAGTTTTCTTAGCTTCTGTTCACAGTGCAGTTGAGGTTAGTTTAATAACAATTGAACGAGCCACTTATAAGTCAACTTTAAAAGTTCCAGTTTGGTATAGTGCAATGCAAGAGGAGACTGATGCTTTGCATTCATAGAATACATGGAGTTTGGTTGATCTGCCACCTAATAAGAATTTAGTTGGGTGTAAATATGTGCTTAAGGATCTTGGTCCTTTACACTTTTTCTTGGGTATTCAAATCACTAGAATTGCCTCTGGTTTATTTCTATCTCAAGAGAAGTACATTCGGGACTTGTTGAAGAAAACAGAAATGTTGAATTCCAAACCTGCAACCACTCCTTGTTTGCCTTACAATAGGCTTCTTAAGGATGATAGACAATCTTATAATAATCCAGCATTATACAGAAGTATCATTGGGGCCTTGTAGTATCTTGTATTTACCGGGCCTGACATTGCCTTTTCGGTTCATCAAGTTAGTCAGTTTATGTAGGTTCCAATGATCTCTCACTTCACTGCAGTTAAAAGAATATTACGATATCTTAAAGGTTCTCTAACTCATGGCATTAGTTACAACAGCGGAGAGTTGATCCTAAAGGCTTTTAGTGATGCTGACTGGGGCAGGGGACCCTAATTATCGAAGGTCAACTACTGGCTTGGTGGTATTTCTTGGAAATAATCCTATTTCTTGGTCTTCTAATAAGCAACAGATTGTGTCTAGGTCGTTAACTAAGGCAGAGTAAAGGGCATTGTCATCCACTACTGCAGAGTTAGATTGGGTGTATCAAGTTCTTACATTTTTTAAGATAAAACTTAAGTATACTCCTGTTTTGTTTTGTGATAATATGTCTGCCATTGCACTATCCTTTAATCATGTGCAACATCAACAGACAAAACATTAAAGTGGATCTTCATTTTGTCCGCGAAAGAGTGGCCATCAAGAAACTTCTTGTGCAGTTTGTTTCATCCTCATAACAGTTTGCTAATATACTCACTAAAGGTCTTAGTTCACCACTGTTTACTACTCATTGCTCCAACTGAAGGAAAATTTGTGAAAAACAAGTTTATTTGAGCAACATCAACAACATGCAATTAACAATTAAAGGCGGAATCATGTTATATGCACTCATAAACAAAACTTAACCCATGAAATTCAAAGCCTAGTAGATAGGTGAACCAAGACTCAACTCAAGAACAAAGTGAGTTGAGAAATCTTATACCTTTGTTGATTCCTCTTTGCATAAGCAAAGGCTAATCACCCAAGGAAAGGGCCTTCATTCCTTACTTCTTAGCCCCATGGATTTCTTGGAGGATGATGGTGGACAGGATTCTCCAAGTTCCCAAAGTAGAGAACCTCTAATTTTCCACACCAAGGAGAGCTTTTAGGAGGAGATGAGTGACCTAGAGGAAGTGAGATTGCTAGATAATCTTCCTCTAGGGTGGCCGGCCTCTTAAAGAGAAAAAAGAGCTTGTGTTCTTATCTTTTCTCCAAAAGAAAACCCTAATGAAGAAAAAGCTATAAAGTCACATTTATACCTACCTTCATTAGAGTAGCAAACTTGTAATAAGTCCAAAACCCACTCCATTCTCTATATGCCCGGCCTTAAGGGTTTATAGGGCTGTTTGGACCCTTATGTATTTTAGTCATTAAGTTGTCATACAACTTAAGTCAATGGGCTTGATGTTCGAAGCTCATTGGGCCTTGAGGCCCAAAACTAACCCGAGGTCTATAACGAACTTATTCGTTTGATTAATTAACATATTAATTAATTATAGCCATAAATAATTAAACCATTTAATTATCCTTACTCATCTCCATTGTTTCTTCAATCTCTACCTTACACGGTGTACGATCCATTAGGTTCCTTTTAGCAAGGCAGTGGGCAATTAGAACTCTTTCAAATCGATTGTGAATTCAAACTTACTTTCAATTCTCCCTTTAATGATTATACGTGTTTAGGGCTTCCACAAACCATGAGTGACACCTAGCAGTATGTCATGGCTACCCAAGCTAATCAGAAGAGGAGAATAACCTATTCAGTTTAGGATTACAATGCAATACGGTCTTTCTCTAATACAATACTCTTGACCACATTGTTTGGTTTAATAGTTTATTCATGTCTACTATCCAATGTGATTCATTTACTTATATGATTACTTTGAATGTGATTTGGAACGTCTTTCCAAATCTCATTCATACTCTGGCCAGAGATTCTTAATCATATCATATAGTATTCTCCCTCAAATGGTTTGAAGGTTAAAGATCCCTTATTGCGCATTCACTTGCCTCCATGGCTAAGTGGCTTAACCCCAACTATGTCGTGGACACCCTCTGATGGAGTGACTTTGACATAGTCAAAGATCAAGGACCTAACCATAAGACAATTATGATGCCTCAGGTCAAAGGACTACTTTGCATTATCCCAACCATGAGTTCTCATGTGACATGAGTATGAGAACTTTTCGTTGATCGTGTTCAGTGAACTCATTCTCTATTGAGCACCTACATGCTTGTCTTGGTGTCAGTCACACCAATGACTCGAGACCAGACTCTCCCTGAGAGAAGACATAGCACGTACTAATCCTAACGGACTGTCAATGCCCAATTGACAATCCTATGATCAGGAACGTTTAGGATATGTATACGAAAGAGAATGGTCTCATGAACCTAACTTCTTTAGATTGCATTCTCCTAATTACATATTCCTTGGACTTATCGTTTAAGCATATAACATTTATATGAGATGGCTTTAAACAATAATCTTTGCCCTTTATATTAAACTAGATTAGATTAACATGTGAAATGTCCGTAAAGTATCATCATATGATTGGTTTTAGGGCACATTTCCAACACCAACCTCATGCTTGGGTCATCCCAACCTGAGCTTGAGGGGGTATGTAAGAGTATATAACTGAATCGTTTAGATTGTGCCATCTGTCATTAATACAATGGCTAGATTGTAGGAAGTTGTGTACCCTAATTGTAAGGATAAGGATATGCTTGGGATATTCTAGTTGTAATAAGATCAAGATAATATATAGCTAAGATTCTGTAAGAAGATTATATGCAGAAAAAGTAATAAAGAAAAGAAGATTTCTTTCTCTCTCTAAAGTCTTCTTCGTCTTGTCTTTCTTCTCTCTTAAGCTCTCTTTCTTCCTTCTTGTGTTCTATGTTAATGGCTTCTGTGTGATATGGTTAACAATAGCTACCTAATGTTTTAAAACTTGGACATATATTAGATCACTAGCGTTAAGTAATGGCACCGTAGACAAATATTGAAGTGTTTTTTTTACCTCTCATGTCATCTATGGAGCTTTGGATCCTAAAATCAACTCCTTTGAGCAACACAAATTCAAGTTTTAACTCGGTTGAAATGGGTCGATTTAAGTACTTATGTGAGATCCCATAATTTTATATATTATTTAAAGTTATTAGATTAAAATATAGTTAGACGTTATGTAGGTAGCGATCAATTATCACATAATATGTCCCATTTTAAATTATTATCTTTGTCTTTAGCAGCCACGTAGGTTACAGGAGATGGCTTAACAAGGCCATGCAATATGAGGTAATGTGATGTATTAGAAGTGAATAAGCAATCTAGTTGCTGAGTGTTCCAAGCTATGACTTGGACGTGGCTTCAAATAACCTTAGGTGGCTGCACCGTATCATTTTTTTCTTATTTGGTTGACACCTTCCATACCACCATTGTGTGGCCGCCAAACCAACCAATTAAAGTCTTGTGCTAACCGTCTCCTACTAGTATAAATAGGGATCTTTGCTCCAATGTTTTTGGAAAGGAACTAGCATTGCAGGTGCATGCTTCAGAGCTCACGTACTCTATATATATTTCTGAGAGAAGAAAGAGAGTTTAGGGTTAGAGAGTTTGAGGTCTGTGGAGATGTTAGTTGGGTTATCTTGCCAAAGTTTTGATTATCAATGTGAGTGGTTTATGTAATGTGTTTCAAAGTATTCTTATTTTCTGATAAACGAAAACCATGAACTATTGTGGGTTTTATCTATTTATAAATCTCTATCTATTTCAAGTCAAGCATGTTGGATTTTGTGAAGTCCTTTCAGAGTTGTTATATATACTGATCAGTGAATTGTTTGAGATGTTCATGGAGCATGAGAACTTTAGTGTTGGGTTATCCGAAGGATAAATGTAAGCTGCACACGGGGACATTAGGGCGGAAAGGCCATTTTAAGGGTCACGTGGTGAGCTACAATTTATGAAGGATAACCAACATGTGAAGGGATGATGTGATATGAATTTATGTGGTTAAAGCTTTCATATTATTATTATCCTATTTTATAGTACAATTAAAATGGCAAGCTTGACTGGCATATTACATATTCTATTCACTGAGCGACGGTGGTTGTTGCTCACCCCTCACATATTATTTTACAAATGAGTAATTTGGCAAGACAGGTGTTCGAAGTGCTGAGATTGTGATTGGCGAGAAATTTAAGGATTTTAATTTATTACTTTTGTACACCTATAAGGTTTTGGAGTTATTTTTAATAAGAGAAGTTTATTTTCCAACCCGTGTCAATTTCCTTTAAAATTATTCAGCTTTAAACACACGTTTCGAATTCGGTTTTGGGGCGTGACAACTTAGAGCTCCAAAGACAGCGATAGCTTCAGTATTTGTCCACGTCATCACTTAATGTTGGGGACGACAACATTTAACATTGGTGGCCTAATGGATGCTTAATTTTAAAATTTAGAAAACTTTATTTTAATCCTTAAAAAATATGAGTTTTAGACTATAACCTTGTGTAAGATTAAAATCCAATTTTAGTTCCTAGCATAGTATAAAATATCGATAATATCGGCGATATTTCACCGATATTATCATTTCTGTGAGAGACCGAAATTTAAACACCTAGCCAATTGATTTTCGTCAAAATTTCGCGATAATATCGATAATATCGCGATATTTTCGATATTTTCGATATTAACACGAAATTTTCTTGATGAAGGAGACGGAGAGGCGGAAGGCGACGAGGCGGAGCGGAGACTGCAAAATTAGAGGTCACGCACGGCACAAGAGATGGAAACGGCGCCGACGAGGCGGAAGACAGCGGAGAGGGCCTTAAGTATCTGGATGAAGGAGACGGAGAGGCGGAAGGCGACAAGGCGGAGCGGAGACGGCGAAATTAGAGGTCACGCACGGCACAAGAGATGGAAACGGCGCCGACGAGGCGGAATACGAGGGAGGAGCAGAGGGAAAAGAAGTAGATTGCGCCGATGGGGATGACTTACTTGAGGTAGAGTCACGGAAGATGGAGACCGCCCCGATGAGGCGGAAAACATGGACGAGGAAGAAGGTGACAGAGGTCCAGATCCAGAAGGCCATGTGGGACAGTGGCAGAATGATCGAGAGAGACTAAGGTCTCTGCGCTTGTGTGTGGGAGAAGGGAGAAGGGAGAAGAGAGAAGGATAGAAGGATCGAGATCCGGAGAATATGAGAGAAGGTCTCTGTGCTTGTGTGTGTGGAAGGGGGAGAACCGGAGAAGAGGAGATCTTTGTGACTGTGAGTCTCTGTGTGTGTGTGGAAGGGGGAGAACCGGAGAAGATGAGAGAAGGATCGAGAGACTGACTGAGAGGACTGAGAAGTCTCTGTGTGCGTGTGTGGAGTCTGTGGACTGTGGGCTCTCGATCTGTGTGTGTGTGTGTGTGAGTGGTGACGTGTGAGTGGTGGCGTGTGAGTACACCAGTCTCATCAATAATTCAATATACAGACAGTTGTGTCTGAAAAGAAAAGAAAATAAAGTAAAAGAGAAACAAAAAAAGATGAATAGCTGATAAAGATGAATAGCTAATAATATTAACTATGGCCAAGAATATCTGACATCTTTTGTACTGGCTATTTGGTTAAATCATGTGAGAAAAAAAAAGCATCCAAATAATTTAAAACTGTGTCTCTGGCCTCTTGACAACTTTTAGAACTTTTACAATTTTGACAAGACAAAGTAATGGTGGTTTCTCAAAACCGTGTGCCACGCGTGATATTCTTTCACATTCTGAGTATCAGATCATCACACATTTTTTTACCATTCGAAACTTGAAAAACCTCTATTACACATTTTCATTTCTTCTTCTTCCCTTAGCCCTTTCAAAGCCATTCCAGAGTCATTTCATACCTTCTTTCTCTCTCATTTATTCACAGACGGCAAGCTGCACATTTTCATTTATTGTTGCTCCACGCAGATTCTATTTGCCCTTTACACAAAGGGTTCCATATTTAAGGTAAGTTTACAAACTTATATTTAAATTATTGTAATTTGTAATTTATACAAGAACAAAAAAAAATTGTATGAACCCAACCTATGCATGTGATTTAAGAACCAAATAATACTTGCATGTTAATTTGTGGTCGGGTAATGAAGAGTGGCGGAGTGACACGACTGAAGTACCATCTTAGTGGATTAGATCCATCAAAAAATGTCCAACGATGCGATAATGTCCCCCCAGAAGTGAAGGCATTCATCAGAACATTATTAAAAAATAAAACACAGGAGAAGGAAAAGATAACACATGGAATGGAAAATATTCGAGCTGGGATACGAGGAGAAGTCATTGACCAAGCGGTTGACAGTGATGATGATGATGATGATGAGGACGAATGTGATGATGACATGGGACCTGAAGAACGACGTAGTTTCAAACAAGCATTACGTGCCTCCAAACAGTCAGCATGGGAAAGAGAACACCTTCATAAAATTCCTAATAGAGCACAAGGTTCCGGGTCAAGTGGTGGTGCACAAATGAGACAGGGAGAAAGTGTTAGAGAATCACAACCAACACCACCAATAGCCCTAAGTTTCTATAAGTCATCCAAAGCACGTCAAAAGAGTGTTTGGAGTTATTTCACTGGAGGTAATGTGAAGGAGGGAATGGGGCGTCTAATTAGCAAGTTCTTTATCTATGACAATGTCCTGCTGAGAAGGCATCATCACATCATTTCAAAAATATGGTATTGGGATGTCAACAGGCCGGTGTTGGAGTACAACCTCCCACTCCCTATGAGGTAAGAAACAAATATTTGGATATGGAGTATAAAGACATTGGCGAGTATGTTAACAAGTTGAGGTCAAAGTGGGAAACTAATGGTTGCACAATCATGTGTGACGGATGGATTGGCCCGACCAGATTGTCTATCATAAACTTCATGGTATACTCTAAGGGAAAGACAATTTTTTTGAAGTCTGTTGATGCTTCAGACCATATAAAGAATTACAAGTATATTTACAAATTATTAAGGGATGTAATCATGGAGGTGTGAGAGCATAATGTTGTCCAAGTCGTGACCGACAACGGTTCTGCATTTGTCAAAACTGGAAAAAAGTTAATGAAGCATCATAATGTGTTTTGGACATCATGTGCAGCACATTATATTGATCTCATGTTTGAGGCAATGGGGAAGAGAAAGAATGTTGCTACTGTCGTAAAAAGAGCTAGAACGATCACAAATTATATTTACAATCACGGTTGGTTGTTGGCAAAGATGCGTTAATTTTGCAAAGGAGAAATTATTCGTCCAGCTACCACTCGATTCGCCACCAACTATATTGCATTAGACAGCCTACTTAAGAAGAAAGCAGGGTTGAAGCAACTATTCACTAGTGACGATACCACAATTTCAGCCGCTCAAATGCAGGTCGTATGGTGGAAAATATAGTTCTTGATCAAGCTTTTTGGACTCAATCAGAACATGTGTGACAAGTGTTTGAACCTCTTTACAAAGTTTTACGGATCTTTGACACAAAAGTTTATCCTACTATGGGGGCAATATATGAGTTGATGCGTGTAGTGAATGAGGAGTTGGAAAGAAAACATGGTGCAAGGTGGGTCATAAAGATAATTGATGACCGATGGTATAAAACATTATACCACGATTTGCATGCAGCAGGTATAAATTATGTCATAATTTGTAATTCATTTCTTTAGTTGCATAAGTATTATTTCTCTTATTAGAGTATGTGTTTCTTTGAACAGCATATTATTTGAATCCTCGATACCAATACAGACCCGGTGTTGGAGATGATGGTACCCTTATACGTGCTGTACATAATGTATACTCTAAATTAGACCCTGCATCACCAACAATTGGCCAATTTGGAAATGAGGTACACAATTACTTAAATTATAATAATTACTTTTTTGGATTAAACTAACACGATTTATTGAATTCAGCTAACATGGTTTAAAGATTCAAGAAGAACTTTTGGAGAACCAACATCAGTTGCTGCTCGAACAAAAATGTCTGCTAGTGAGTGTAAACATATTTCACTATCAGTTTATAATATAATTTGTTGGAGTTATTAGGCTTATCAACATTGTTTTTCATTGTAGCTGAATGGTGGATCATGTATGGGACTGATGCACCAACTGTGAGAAAGTTAGCAATCCAAGTATTATCACAAATAGCTTCCTCATCTGCTTGTGAAAGAAATTGGAGCACATTTTCACTCATACACACAAACCAAAGAAATAGGTTGGGTCATAGTTGAAGGATTATTTTGTAAAAACATGTTCATTTAAGCAACATCAATAGCATGCAATTAACAATTAAAGGCGGAATCATGCTTGTATGCACTTAAAAACAAAACATTTACCCATGAAATTCAAAGCCTAGTAGATTGGTGAATCAATGCATAACTCAAAAACAAAGTGAGTTAATATTTAATACCTTTGTAGATTCCTCTTTGCATAAGCAAAGGCTAATCACCCAAAGAAAGGGCCTTCATTCCTTGCATCTTAGATCCATGGATTTGGATGGATGAAAAGGTTTCTCCAAGTTCCCAAAATTGAGAACCTCTAAGTCTCCACACCAAGGCATATTGAAGAAGAAATGAGTGACCTAGAGGAAGTTAAATTGCTAGATTTTTCCCCTCTAGGTGGCCGGCCTCTTTAGAGAGAAAAGAGAGTTTGTGTTCTCATCTTTTCCCCAAAATCAACCCTAAGGATGAAATGGCTATAAAGTTGTCTTTATACCACCTCACAATGGAGTGGCAAACTTGCAATTAAGCCAAGTTCACTACCCTCCCTCTATATGGCCGACCACATTGGGTTTATTGGGCTTTGAGGCCCTTTGTCATTCAAGTTGTCATACAACTTGAGTTATTGGGCTTGACATTCAAATCCCATTGGGCCTTGAGGCCCAAAACTAACCCGAGGTCTATAACGAACTTATTCGTTTGATTAATTAACATATTAATTAATCCTTGCCATAAATAAATAATTAAACCATTTAATTATTCTTACTCATCTCCGTTGAATCTTCAATCTCTACCTTACACGGTGTACGATCCATTAGGTTCCTTTTAGCGAGGCAGTGGGCGATTCAAACTCTTTCAAATCGATTGTGAATTAAAACTTACTTTCAATTCTCCCTTTAGTGTTTACACACGTTTAGGGCTTCCACAAACCATGAGTGACACCTAGCAGCATATCATGGTTACCCAAGCTAATCAGAAGAGGTGGAGAACCTATTCAGTTTTAGGATTACAATGCAATACGGTCTTTCTCTAATACAATACTCTTGACCACATTGTTTGGTTTGATAGTTTATTTATGTCTACTATCCAATGTGATACGTTTACTTATATGATTACCTTGAATGTGATTTGGAACGCCTTCCTTCATCTCATTCATACTCTGGCCAGAGATTCTAAATCATATCATAGAGTATTCTCCCTCAAACAGTTTGAAGGTTAGAGATCCCTTGTTGTGCATTCATATGCCTACATGACTAGATAGCTTGACCCCAACCATGCCGTGGACACTCCAAAGGAATGCCATTTGACATGATCAAAGATCAAGGACCTAACCATTAGACATCTATAATGCCTCAGGTCAAAGGACTACTTTGCATTATCCCAACCATGAGTTCTCATGTGACATGAGTATGAGAACTCATCGTTGATCGTGTTCAGTGAACTCATTCTCTATTGAGCACCTACATGCTTGTCTTGATGTCACTCACACCAATGACTCGAGACTAGTCACTCTCCCTGAGAGAAGACATAGCACGTACTGATCCTAACAGATTGTCAACGCCCAATTGGCAATCCTATGATCAGGAACATTTAGGATGTGTCTACGAAAGAATAGTCTCATGAATCTAACTTCTTTAGATCGCATTCTCCCAATCACATATTCCTTGGACTTTATCGTTTAAGCATATAACATTTATATGAGACCGCTCAAACAATAATGTTTGCCCTTGATATTAAACTAGATTAGTTTAACATGTGAAATGTCCGTAAAGTATCATCATATGATTGGTTTTAGGGCACATTTCCAACAACAGTAGGTTGTAAAAATTAGTTTATTACTACTACTACAACATGAAGCTTCAAATTCGAGTTAAGGAAGCAGAAATAGATTATGTTGACCGTGGTGACCCACTAGATGTGTTTGATATTGTTGCTGAAAATGATGATACAGAGGGTAACGAACTTTATCAATGGATTAGACCTCTTCATTTAGATGATGATGAAAGCAACCCAGCTCCAAGAGTTGCTGAAGAAGCACGTAATGAAGGGATAAATGTAGAAAGAGTATTATAAGAGGAGGTGGGATCTAACAGCGCTGACTCTTTCGAAGAACTTTTGCGCCCAAGACCAAGAAACACTGGAATTCCACCATATTCCAATCCTACATAACCACAAGATCCTGCTGATACTAATGATAGCTCTAGTACAAGATCATGAGACTTAACTACCACCGAAGGTGGGAATGATGAAGGATATAGTGGAGCTGGAAGTAGTGGTGGAGTTGGAGGTAGTGGTGGATATTATGGACCACCTCCCGGATTTATGAGCCCCTTCACTAGTGAGGCAAACTTCACGCATGCAACACAGGATGAGGACCATGGCAGTAGGCGAGCAGGACCAAGAATTGGCGCCATAGGGAAGGACTATACTCGTAGAGAAAAAGGCAAGGGGACTTTGTCACGTCAAGAAGATGACTCGTTATCTATAACTTCGGACTCTGTTCGAGTGGGAAGTAGTAACTACGGTTATACACATAACCAACCATTTCCCTACCCTTCATATCCCATTCCTGTTGGGATGGAATCGAGCAACTCATGGAAAGAATCTGAGACTCAATCTTCAAATGATTTTGCTTCTGGACAACGTCAACCAAGCTCATATCCATATAGGTGGCATGTTAACAATTACATGCAAAACTTTTTTGGGGATTTATCATTTGATGACTACTCTTCACAATACACTTACTCTACACATAGAGATGATGAAGATAGTCAAAATTTTGAACCTCATAGGAACTCTATGTGGTACTAAGTCACTCATGTATCTTACCATGCAATGTATAAAGTGTAAAATATTGTACTAATTCATTATATATAAATGATTATGGTGTGTTTAAACTTCTTTCATTAATTACTACATATTTTCTACACTCACAATGTTTGCCAGCTCGCTATATAATCAACTTAAATCAGTTAAATCCATCATGCAATGCATTTCCTTCCGATTTTTTGTGATAAACTAATAGATAATTGACTAAATAAACATCTTGCAAAGTTTCAATAAAAATTTCCAACTTTTTCTTACAATTTCCGTGGTTTCCATATTATTTTTATCGATATCGATATTATCCCGATATTTCTGTCGATATTTCCGTGTTTCTGGACTACCGATATTTCCGATATCATCGATATTTTATACCTTGGTTCCTAGTACATTTAATCATACCATTTATTAGTTATATTTTGATGTTTTATTTATCTTTTTATTTTTACTTTAATGTATTAATTACATTTAAATTTAATTTTTATTTCATTGATCATAATATATTTTAATGTCTACATTTAGGCAACTAATTTTTTTATAATATATATTCCGATAACAATTTTGTATGTTCTTCGTTTAGGTACATTAATACATTTGAATATTTCAGTATATCCATCGATATAAACATGTAAGTATATTGATTCAATATAATGCATTTAGGTCAATATAATACATTTTGTTACGTACATTTTGGTACACACATTTGAGTATTGACTTTTAGGTACATTAATTCAATATATTATATTTTGGTACATATATTGACATCTAGGTATATACATTTCAGTATTGACATTTAGGTACGTACATTTTGGTACAAACATTTCGATATTGACATTTTGGTACATACATTTTGGTATTGACATTTAGGTACATTAATTCAATATAATACATTTCAGTACATACATTTAGGTTCATTATAATATATTTCAGTACAATCTTGTAGGTACAAAAATTTCAGTACAAAAAGTCAATTTTATATATTTCAGCACAATCATTTCTGTACAATTATGTATTTATATATTTTGGTATCACAAATTTCTTTTAATATTTTCTCATTTACATTCATTTATAATTAGAAAACTAAATATGTGCATATTAATAAAACTAAAATTTAAGGTGGAGAGATTAAATAAAAATACACATTAAATAAAAAAATTGAATGTAAATTTTGATAAAATTACACTTTAAGGGATTAAATTGAATATATAATCTAGCACCAGGTTTTTTTTATTTTAATTTTAATATTTTACAAGGACTAATGTTTAAAAACCCTTTAAAATTTTAGATAGTTATTTAGAATGTTTTAAAAGGTTGAAACTAATTTAGAATGAATCTTAAAGGTTAAGCAGGTATCCGCACTTAACTCCATGTCTTTGTTCAAAGATCAAGACACACATTTTTCTAAAAAAAAAAAAAAAAAATAAGACACACATTTTTCTAAAAAAAAAAAAAGGATCAGGACACACAAAAAATATTATTAAATCACACTTAAGATAATTTATTTGTGCGTGATTCATGGCTGCTGACCGCAGAAAACATAGCCGAGTCCTTGGAACACGAAGCTCGTATCACAATTGACTAGCTACCACTACATGCAACGTGGTATTTGCTGGAACTTCACGTGACAGCAGGTATGAACAATTTATTTTATATCCTGACCCATTTTTAATATAATTCTAAAAGTAAAATTTAAAATCGAGAACAAGCGACAAATTAGTTTCGTCCATGTTTCTCTTGAAGACAATGAAAACTTTTTTGTATGTTAAATAGGTACAGACAAATCTTGAATTCGGGACGTATGAGTTACTTTTAGTCAAGTCTCCTTTCACGTAACGGTGGGTCACATACAAGGCTGTTATGGGAGTTTTGAATGAAAATAACCCATGTATCTTAAACTAACATACCTATAGTTAGTGTAGTAAGATATTTTACGTCAAATATTTAATCCTCCTAGCATAAATTTAAGGTAGCTCTCCCGGCTTTAAATTTCCGGTTTCGCCTTTGCTTTCACGCTGTATTGGTAGTCGAGTTTTGTCTTTTCACTCTAGTATTTTGCCGGTTTTAGTTTTTTCTTGGTTATTTCTGTTGGAATATGTGGCCAAGTGGCCAACTCACATCCACTTTCGGCTAATAACATAATAAGATGGACAAAATCATTGTTGCTTTCCTTGTTTTGAGGAGAAAAGGAAAAGGCTAGCAAGTAGCCTTATTATTTTATTTTGTATTTGGTTGTTTTTTAAAAGGGAATGAATGGTGCAGCCGAGAGAAGAGAAAAAGAAGGAAGGGCACCATTTGTTTTTCAGCATTCCTTTTGTGAGAGCACCGAGAGTAGAGAAAAGTGAGGGAGCTCATTTCAGTTTTGGGAGCAGAAAATAGAGAGTTGCTGAGAGCCCAAAAAGAAGAAGAAGTTGCTGCTTAAATTAGTTAGTAATCATCCACCAAAGTAGTTGTTGTTGTAATAGCTTTGAGCTATATGTATAGAGAAGAAATTATTCATTATATTTCTTTCTCTATTTGTTTCTTTGGTGTGTGAGAGCTATTGGGTGTATTGGGCTTTTGGGTTGTGAGATTGTCAACACTTTGTAAACTCCCATTTGGTTGATAGTGGATTATTGGGTGAGCTCCTACTGCTCCGAGGACGTACTCCAGTTACACTGACTGTGGAGGAACCTCGTTAAAATCTTGGTGTTATTTTCTATATTGTTCTTGCATTTCATTTGATATATTTTCTGTGGGTTAGCTTGATTTGGTTCTGCGTGGTTTGGTGCTATCCTAGCACAACAATTGGTATCAGAGCACTGGTTGCTCTTGGGTATTGTCTATTTGCTAAAGATGTCAGGTGGGCAAGATGAGAATCCTTTTGGAAGTAGCTCCGGGATTGCAAGAACTACGGTGCAAAATGCAAAGTTTGAAGTAGAAAAATTTGATGGCACAAACAACTTCGGGATGTGGCAATGTGAGGTCAAGGATGTGTTGGCTCAACAAGATCTACTGGCCGCTTTGGAAGATAAGCCGGAAGCCATGTCGAAGTCGGAATGGGAGAAGTTAAATTTGTTAGCTTGCTCTACAATTCGGTTGTGCCTTGCCAAAACTCAGAAGTATTTTGTGATGCGTGAGACTTTGGCAAATGTGTTGTGGAAAAAATTAGAAGACAAGTACATGACAAAGAGTGCTGAGAACCAGCTACATTTGAAGAAAAAGCTCTACCGCTTCCAATATAAAGAAGGTACACAAATGATCAGGCACCTTGATGCTTTTAATAAGTTGATTGCTGATTTGTTGAATCTAGATGAGGATATTAAGGATGAAGATAAGGCCTTAATATTGTTGAATTCTTTGCCGGACTCTTATGAGCATTTTGTTACCACTATTATGCATGGTAAAGAAACTGTGAAATTTGAAGATGTGTCGAATGCCTTGATGAATTATGAAATGAGGCATAGAGATAAAAATCATGATAGTACCTCTGAGGCTTTGTTTGTTAGAGGTAGATCGTCGGAGAGGAGATCTTCCTCTAGTAGAAAAAAATCACAGTCTCGACCTAGAGGAAACTCTAAAGGTAGAAAAACTTTGGAAATGGATGAATGTGCCTTTTGTCATAATAAGGGTCATTGGAAGAAAGATTGTCCTAGGTTGAAGACCAAAGGAAAAGAAAGCTCTGAAGCTAATGTTGCTGAGGTTGAAACTGATTTTTCTGATTTTGCTTTAACCACTTCCTCATCATTTGATTGTGCTACTAAGTGGGTGTTGGATACGGGTTGTACTCATCATATGACTCCTCACAAGGATTGGTTTTCAAGCTTGAAAGAGTTTGATGGTGGTGTTGTGTTCATGGGAGATGACAATCCTTGCACAGCAAAAGGGATTGGTACAGTTCGTTTGAAGTTGCATGATGGCATGGTTAAATAGTTGACAGGTGTTCGGTATGTACCGAATTTGAAGAAAAATCTTATTTCTTTGGGAACTTTAGAAGCCAAGGGCTTCAGGTTTCATTCAGATGGGCAGACATTGAAAGTGACTTATGGTGCACTTGTTGTGATGAAAGCTCCTCGATGTAGCCATTTGTATTTATTGCAAGGAAGCACTGTGACAGGTGAAGCGTCTGTAGTCTCAGAAAATATGGGCACATCCGATTCTGATACTACTATACTGTGGCATATGAAGTTAGGCCATGCTGGTGAGATAGCTCTACAAGGGCTTGTGAAACAAGGTCTTCTAAAAGGTGCCACGACTTGTAAGCTTAATTTCTGCGAGCATTGTGTCTTGGGAAAACAAACAAGAGTGAAGTTTGGTACTGCAGTACATTAGACGAAGGGCATTCTTGATTATGTGCATTCAGATGTTTGGGGTCCTACAAAGACTCCTTTTTTGAGTGGTAGACATTGGTTTGTGACCTTTGTTGATGATTATTCAAGAAGGTCTTGGGTCTACACTATGAAGCACAAGAGTGAGGTGTTGAGCATTTTCTTGAGTTGGAAGAAAATGGTTGAGAACCAGACTGGGAGGAAGATTAAAATTTTGCGATCGGATAATGGTGGTGAATACACATCCGACCCTTTCTTTAAAGTTTGTAAAGAAAAAGGAATTGTGAGACATTTCATTGTCAGGGGAACTCCACAACAAAATGGAGTTGCAGAAAGATTGAATCGAACCTTGCTTGAGAAGGTTAGATGTATGTTGTCTCAGTCGAGTTTGGACAAATCATTTTGGGCAGAGGCAATTAATTATGCATGTCACATCATCAACGGGTTACCCTCAGCTGCTATTCAGGGTAAGACACCAATGGAGGTATGGACTGGAAAACCTTCTACTGATTATGATTATATTCGTATTTTTGGTTCACCTGCTTATTTTCATGTAACTGAAAATAAACTTGATCCTAGAGCCAAAAAGGCTATCTTTCTTGGTTTTAGTAGTGGTGTCAAAGGTTACAGGTTGTGGTGCCCAGAGATGAAGAAACTGGTAGTCAGCAGAGATGTGACATTTGATGAAGAAAGTATGTTCAGAGGCTCTGAGAAGAATGTGAAAGATGTCCAACAGGTGGAGCTTGAGAAAGTTGCCTCTGGTACTTCAAATCCTATTTCCACTGATGTCGAAGCCACTATAAGTGAAGAAGTAGGAGACCATGAGGATGTTGAAGAAGTTGAAGTTGAAGGCTCTTTTCAAGATGAAGAGCAAGATTCACCGCAAAAGTCTATTGCCAAGAACAGAGGAAAGAGAAAAATTACCAAGCCAGCTCGGTATAATGATTATGTTTCTTTTGCTCTTTCTATTATCATTGATGAGATTCCATCCAACTTTGAGGAAGCCATTGGGAGTGAAGAAAAGGAGAAGTGGTGCAATGCCATGGGCGACGAGATAAATTCTCTCTCGAAAAACAAGACTTGGGAGTTAGCTAAATTGCCTAAGGGTAAGAAAGCTATTGGTTGCAAATGGGTGTATGCCAAGAAGGAAGATGTTGATGAGAAAAGCAATGTCAGATTCAAAGCAAGATTAGTTGCTAAAGGGTATGCACAAAAGGAGGGCATTGACTACAATGAAATCTTTTCTCCAGTTGTGAAGCACTCCTCAATTCGCATTATGTTAGCTCTTGTTGCACAATATGATCTTGAACTTGTGCAACTTGATGTGAAGACGACTTTCCTACACGGTGATTTGAATGAAGAGATTTATATGTGTCAACCAGATGGGTATAAAGTGAAAGGGAAAGAAAATTTGTTTTGCAAGTTGAAGAAATCACTTTATGGCTTGAAGCAATCTCCAAGACAATGGTATTTGAGGTTTGATAAATTTATGAGAGGCCAAAATTATTCTAGAAGTCAATATGATCATTGTGTGTACTTTAAGAAGTTGCAAGATGGGTCTTTCATTTATTTGTTGATATATGTTGATGATATGTTGATTGCCTCAAAGAATGTTGAAGAGATTGAGAAATTGAAGAAGCAAATGAAAAGTGAGTTCGAGATGAAGGATCTTGGTGAAGCAAAGAAAATCCTTGGCATGGAGATCACTAGAGACAGAGAGAAAGGTTTGGTATGCTTGAATCAAAGACACTACCTTGAGAAGTTGATTCAGAAGTTTGGAGTTCATGACTCAACCAAACCGGTTAGTACCCCTTTAGCTCCTCATTTTAAATTGAGTTCTCTGCAATGTCCTAAAACTGATCAAGAGAAGCTACAAATGAAAAATATACCATATGCAAATTTGGTTGGTAGTTTAATGTATGCAATGGTATGCTCTAGACTGGATATTGCTCATGCAGTTGGCATGGTGAGTCGATATATGCATAATCCTGGTAAAGAGCATTGGAATGCAGCTAAGTGGATATTGAGGTATCTCCATGGTACTTGAGATGTTGGTTTATGCTTTGAGATGGATGACTCTGGTATTGGTCATTTTGCTGTTAATTATGTTGATTCAGATTATGTAGGTGATCTGGATGGAAGGAAATTTACTACAGGCTATGTATTTACTATGGCTAAAGGGCCAGTTTGTTGGAGGTCCATTTTGCAGTTGTCTGTTGCCTTGTCTACTACAGAGGCTGAATATATGGCTGTTGCTGAAGCTATAAAGGAGGCCATTTGGATACATGGACTGATTAAAGATTTGGGGGTTAATCAGAAGCAGGTGGAGGTATATTGTGATAGTCAGAGTGCCATTTATTTGGCTAAGTATCAGGTTCATCATGCGAGGACCAAGCACATAGATGTGCGTTATCACTTTGTTCGTGAAGTTGTTGGTGAAGGGGAAATCATTCTCCAAAAGATTCAAACTAAAGACAACCCCGCTGATATGTTGACTAAGGTTGTTGGTGTAGCCAAGTTTGTTCATTGCTTGAACTTGGCTCACATTTTGCCTATATAAAGAAGGCGTTGAGCAGTAAGAGTTTTTGGAGCATTTTGGCTTGTGATGACGTTTTTGGAACTTGGCCAAGGTGGAGATTGTTGGAATATGTGGCCAAGTGGCCAACTCACATCCACTTTCGGCTAATAAAATAATAAGGTGGACAAAATCATTGTTGCTTTCCTTGTTTTGAGGAGAAAAGGAAAAGGCTAGCAAGTAGCCTTATTATTTTATTTTGTATTTGGTTGTTTTTTAAAAGGGAATGAAGGGTACAGCCGAGAGAAGAGAAAAAGAAGGAAGGGCACCATTTGTTTTTCAACATTCCTTTTGTGAGAGTACCGAGAGTAGAGAAAAATGAGGGAGCTCATTTCAGTTTTGGGAGCAGAAAATAGAGAGTTGCTGAGAGCCCATAAAGAAGAAGAAGTTGCTGCTTAAATTAGTTAGTAATCATCCACCAAAGTAGTTGTTGTAATAGTTTTGAGCTATATGTATAGAGAAGAAATTATTCATTATATTTCTTTCTCTATTTGTTTCTTTGGTGTGTGAGAGTTATTGGGTGTATTGGGCTTTTGGGTTGTGAAATTGTCAACACTTTGTAAACTCCCATTTGGTTGATAGTGGATTATTGGGTGAGCTCCTACTGCTCCGAGGACGTACTCCAGTTACACTGACTGTGGAGGAACCTCGTTAAAATCTTGGTGTTATTTTCTATATTGTTCTTGCATTTCATTTGATATATTTGTAAACACGAAAATTTCCTGAAGGAACAAGAACACGTGTACAAAATATATTTGTTATTTGATGAATTTTGGGTTACAATCTCTATTTGTTCCTCTGATTCTATCTCCGTAAGATATGGATTTCGTTGATGGGTTGTTGATCCAAAGGGCCGTTGGGCTTGATCCTTGGATAAACAGTGATGTGGATTTGTTTGTGTTGATCCGAAGGGGGGCTGTTTGGCGCTTTGATTCTTGGGATGAACAGTGATGATCTTCGAATGTTTGATGATGAATGTAGAACGATGAACGATGGATGAGCTTCAAGGGGCTTTGAGCTTGATTCTTGAAGGATGAATGTATTGATTCCAAGGGCCGTCGGGGCTTGATCTTAGAGGGTGGATGAATGTTGCTTCAATTGCCGTCGGGGCTTGATCTTGAAGAAGATGGATGAACGATGAACGATGAACGATGGATGAACTTCAAGGGGCTCTTGGGCTTGGTTCTTGAAGAAACGGATGAACAGATGAATGATGAATGGTGGATGGATCTTCAAGGGCTTCTGGACTTGATCTTGAAGAACAATTGTGCTAATCCAAGGGGCCGTTGGGGCTTGATCTTAGGATGGATGAGCTTTTCTTCAAGGGCCGTTGGGGCTTGATCTCGAAGAACGATGAACGATGAACGAAGAACGAAGAACGAAGAACGAACTTCAGAGAATTCTCTTCCAATTTGGGAGTAGAGAAATGTATTTGTGAATTGGTGAATTGAAATGAATGAAATTGGCTTCTATTTATAGAATTTTCCAAGGCCTAATTTTGAATATAATATCCCAGATGAAATAAGCCGTCTCTGCCAGGTGTTGACACGTGTCCTGTTTGACAGCTTTTTTTTACTCTTTTCGAATTTTCGTCGAATCACACAATATGTGTACAATTTATGTAATACACGAGTGTTAAAATTTTGACCATTGGTCAACATTTTATTTATTGAAATTTCACTGTCTACAAATGCCCCCACTTCAAGGCGTGTCGTATACATGTGTTTGTCATATGTAGGAGATGCGTCTTGAAGTTTCCTTACTGTAGACGTCAATCCAAGGGCCGTCGAGGCTTGATCTTGGATTGGGTTGGGATCTCTTTCAACTTTACTGGGGTGAATCGGCACGTGTATTTTTGTTGTGCTTGTTGACTTTCCACAGCTTTTATCTTGAACTGGTTTTGATTCAAGGGTGATGATTACCTAATCTTGAATCAGACTTGTGATTTCTTCAAGGACCGTCGCGGCTTGGTCTTGAAGGTTGATTCAAGGGTGACGGACACTTGATCTTGAGTCGGGTTTGGGAGCCTTTTTACTTGCAAGTGCTCCTCAGCTTTAGTTGAGGATGAATCAGCACGTTGTCTCCACATGCTTCAAGTAGTCCGGTCTCCACGCAGGTGTGGCATCTTCTTGAACTCTTGGATCAACCCCGACTCATCTGCTCTTCGAAGCAACTCAGACTCCTCCTGCTTCGTCTGTGAGGTACTTTTGCTTTTGAAGAAGCACCTCTACACAGGTTTATTTTTGAAGTGGGTTGGGAGGGGTCTGAGATGAGTACTCGAGAGCAAGACTAGGTAAGCAATCAGGATCTCACTTTCTCCATGTTCTTCAGATGAACGTGAGGAGAAAGCGTAATATGAGATACTTTTGCTTTTAACCTTTTTAATATGAAATACTTTTGCTTTGGATGATTTGTTTTCTGGGGTGTTCCAAGGGATGAAGAACACTGAGTGACTCGAAAGGTGTCTTTGGGATGACATTACCGGAGATGAAGAGAGGTTGAGAGGTTGAGAGGGTGTGAAGGTGTGCCTTTGATGTGGAAGGCGAAGGTTGGATTTATAGAAAAAAAATTTCTTCACAACCGGTACTATTCCCTTACTATTTTGTCGGCAGCCGGTGATGGATGAACAGTACCAGTTACGCACTTTCTGACAAACTGCCCGTAATTTCCGGAAAGCTGACGGTGCATTCGACGAGTGACGACACGTCTGGAATGATGATGTTTTGAAAACCGGGGTTCAAATCCGGGTTCGGCTCGTGGTTTTTTGCAACGCTCCAAGCTGCATGTGACGCAGTGGCGAGTGATGACAAACTGGAAAAGCTGATGCCACGTGATTTCTGAGTCAAGCCCAGCTTTCGATAGAGGAACGGCTCTTTTGAGACAGGACTCCGGCCTTCGAGAAAAAGAGCGTCACTCTTTGATTTGCGAGAGGAGTGCTTCTTCGATCTCTGAGGAGTGCTTCTTCATTTTCTTCTTTTTATAGAGGCGCGAATTTTTTGTTTCACCTCACACTTTGAACTCCCTCCTGTAAACACTCTTCTTGCGCTTCTGTAATTGAACTTTTCTTGCATTCTTCTTGCACTTCTGTAATTTTAATCTTTCTGATCTCTTCTTTCTTAACACATTCTGAAAATGTCTTGCCCTTCTGACCGTCGCCTTAACTTGAACGTCGGAGAAGATGATGACTTGTCTTCTCCAGACAACATTTGGCGTCCGTCCTTCATATCCCCCAACGGTCCTCTTACAGTTGGGGACTCATTGATGAGAAATGAAATAACCGCTACGGTGGTTGCTCGAAATCTCCTCACTCCAAGGGACACTAGGTTGCTATCCAGGCGGTCGGACGAGCTGGCTGTTCAGGAATCTTTAGCTCTCAGCGTCCAAAGTGCAGGCTCAGTTTCAAACATGGGCTAGCGCCTTCTTGCAAGATCTCGGCAGGTGGAGTCACTGATGGCGGAGGTGGCGAGTCTTCGGCAAGAGGTCAGAGGACTCAGGCACGAGAACAAGGAGTTGCACCTGCTTGCAACTAGTTACTCGACCAGCATGAAGAGGAAGCTGGACCAGCTGCAGGAGTCGGATGGTCGGATCCAAAGTGACCATGACAGGTTCATGGCGTTACTCCCGAGGTTCATGTTGCCTTCGTCCTCCGGAGTTGCACCGAGCGTCCCGGCTCCGGAGATTCCAACTCTGGCTCTTCGTCTTCCCGGGGTTCCGTCGACTTCTGAGGCACCACCTGACCGTACTTAAAGATTCCCTGCTTGTAATTTTGATTTTCCTTTTTTTTTTTTTTTATAATGTAAATTTATGTAAAATTTTAGAGAAATAATATGGACTTTATTTCACTAAATGCTTCTTCTTCTTCTTTTTTTTCTTAATTTTCCGCATTTTTTTTTTCAGTGGGCAAGCCCACATTGGATACCTTTTCCTTGTTTTTTTTTTTTAATGCTTTCGGTGCATCACTCCCCTTTCCATATTATTATTATTATTTTTTTTTAACATTGTTATGAGTGGATCCATCTTTTCTCCGTCTCTTCTTCTTTTGTCTTTATGAAAGCAAATTCCTGTTGCCTTCCCCAAAAAAAAACAATGGATCATCATTTGCATTCGCCATTCTTTTTTTTCTCTTTTCTGCTTTACAGTCTTGACAGGCCGAAGATGGAGCAGAGGCTCCACAATAATCTGCTCATCACTTCAGACAGCTAGCATCTTTTCTTTCAATTGTTTATTCATCTCCAAAACAAAACAACTTATTTATCAATGCATGTGTTTCGTTCTTTCTGCACGGTTTCTTCCAGTAACTTTAGACATTTCCTCCATATTTTTTTTTTTGAGAGAAGCTGCCCCTTTGTCTTGGAGTTGCACGATAGCTGATCTTTGGCTTCCCTTATTTCTGTGGAGATCTTTACGTAAGCATATGCATACTCACACCCGTATGATAGGTAGCTTTATTTACATGTACTTCTGATTTCGTGTAGGGAGGTTTGTTTATACGCACACTTACGTATGTTTCGTATCTTTGCTTACTTCTCTGGAAATTCATGCATGCATATATTTACACATACGCATACACCCATTTTGCTTCATTTATCTTTTCTCTGTCATTGGGCTGTTCGAGCTGGAGTTGAGAAGTGGGTCTGTGGGTTAAGCGGTGGGATGAGATCGGACGTGCACTGGAGCGTCGTCGGAGATTGATGTGCAGTCGGGGCAGCCACCATCACTATCCGAGCTTATGATCGCAATCCGCAAGCTGCTGTGAAATCATTAGAGTTAGTTGTCTGTGTGTTGTTAGCAGATGGCGCTAACGACTGTATGCTTCTGCTCGACCGAGGCATCGCCGGAGGATCGCCATTCTGCAAGGCGTTTGAGGCGGTGAGAGAGACACCCCCGGCAAGGCTAGCGAGAGTTTCAAAGTCTCGAGCTTTGGCTTCTTGTTGTCCCTGTTTCCTCTCTCCTTGTGTCTTCCCATCCTGGATGTGATGTTTTTTAGGTGAAACGAGAATTAACTTCTCTGGGGCATCCTCCCGTGCGTTCCTCTTGTTTTGAAGTTTGTGATTGGGATGGCGACTGATCATCCAATTCACTGACAACCAGCTTTGCCCTTTGATCAACAACTTTAAACAAATCTTCAGCAGCCTTGAGCCACGAAGACATTGTTACGAAACCGAATTCGGATCTACCAATGACCGCGGTTTTAGACACTGACCAATGGAGCAGCTTCCATGGAAGAAATGGGAGAGATTTCCAAACAGAAAAGCTCAAATTCGAGAGATTTCCAAACCGAAAAGTTCGACTTCGAAAGTGTAAAAGCTTCCTGCGATCTGCGTGAAATGCGTCCTCCTCTCAACTCGCTCGGGGATGCGTCAAGGCAGTCGTGACTCGGGGAGGAGATCTCTGATGTTGCTGGGCTTCGGCTGACTTGGCCCAGAACGCTGGTTTCTACAGAGGAAGAAGAATCGATGGCGTCCCAAACGGGTCGGACCCGGCGCTCCGGTATGTCTCCGGCCAAGCCGAACCTGGAGGTCTGGAGAGCAGGTGAGATGGACTCAGGAGCCGCAGCTGAGGGACCCAATCTGGCTGGGAACGCTGATGATGGGCTTCGTGTTCTGACGTCGGTGCACCCATAGAGACAGAGAGAGATATGGGTTTCTGCTGCACTGGTGGTGGTAGATTTGGGAAGGTGATGGCCATGGCGATTTGCGAGAAAGAGACTTAAGAGAGGCGGCCAAAGACAGAGAGTAGTAGAGCGATAGAGAGAGCCGGCTTTGGAAAGATGGCGTGGACCTGGCATGAATTTGGACTTGTCCCAATATTGGGTTTGGGTAGTGATTTCAAGAATTGGGCCTGTAGCTTGCGGCTTGGGCTCATTTGTTGCTGCTGGAGGTCTTCTTTTCGGTGAAGACGTTGACTTGTGCTTGGATTTGGGCCTTACTGCTTCTTTGTTGCTGTTTGGGTCGAGACATATACACACCCTTTTTTTTTTTTATAAAAATAATACATAAAGTTTTATATATTTTTTTTGTAAATACATAAAACATATGTATTTTTTAATTTTTTTTTTTAAGCCACATTTATGTAATTTTCTATTTTGGATGTGATCTGATGGACTTCTTTGTTGTGATGTCAGGAATTGCGTAAATAATTTTGCGAAGACATGGCAATGATGATGGGACTCCTATGAAGCTTCCGGAAGTGGAGTAAACGATAGTGTACTTTGTGCTCTTTGCTGCCAAGTGCTTGCGCGAGAGACTGCGCTGGAGTTCCGCCGTGTAGTGCCTTTTGATTACAGTATTCCCTCGGTTGGTGCGCTGCCGTGTGGTGCTGTACAAGAGGCTGCACAGGGGCTTCGTTGTGTATTGTCTTTTGGTCGCAATTTTCCCTCGGTGGTGGCGTTGCCGTGCGGTGCGAGAAACTGCTTGCGTGGTCGCTACGAGTTTACGTAGTGTGACTACGTGGCATTTTGGTTTCTTTGCTACCGTAACGTGCCCTGAAGGACCGTCTTGTAGCTGCCCTGCCGTCGCTGCATTTATTTACCACACGCCGTTGTTCTGTCCGCCGTCCTGCTGAAGTCTTGTGGCTGGCTTTTCGTTGCGGTCATGGTGTTTTTCAGGTGCTTTAAGGGCGGTACCCTCACTGTTCTTGCAAAGGAAGGTGATTCCCAAGATAGTGGAACGACATTGAAGCTTTACGCGCCGTTGACTGGCCCTAAGGCGCTTGTCCTTCCTGCCAAAGACAACTCCATGCATATTAAGTCATGGTCTTCTGAAGTAGCTTGGGAAGTGGTGAACTCTATTCGATCTAATGCAAAGCAGAGGTCGTGCCCATCGAAGATTCTTATTTTGAACTCTTCGCACCATGTTTATGACAAACCTCCGATTATGTTTGATCTTCTTGGTGATCGTATCCGCTACGGAGCCGTGGCTTGGAGTGGTACCCTGTCGACCACTGGAGGGGCTGCTTTTGTTGATTTTTATTGGGAATGGCTTGAAGATGTCTTGAGCCGTTCCAAGGATGCGCTTACCAAGACGGGCCTTTATCACGCCGTATATGCATCTTTGTTCAGTTATGATCGCCAACCCTCCGTTATTCGTGAATGTTTTGAGCATTGGTGTTCAGCAACCAACACAATTCACACAGCTCGAGGGGAGATGTCGCTCTCTCTTCGGGATCTTCACAAGATAGGGGGTTTGCCAATCCAGGGAAAGTTTTACGACGAAGTTGTCCCTAGCGTGGAGGAGTTTTCTTGTCGCAACAGTCGAGGATTGCCTGTGAGCTGTCGCTATTTGTTTTGGGCATATCACAAGCTTTCCCAAGAGGCTCCGGGCAAGTCAGGCGTGAAGATCTCTTCATGGATTCGGTTTTGGTATTGGGATGCCATGAAGTATAAGAGGCCTTCGAAGAAAAGCGGTCGCAATAAGACGACCAGGCCTAAGGGAGACTCGGATCCATCAGGCATCATTGGTCCAGTTAGGCGCCGTACCCCTACTGAATTGAGGACGTTTGAAGACCTTGGTGTATCGTCAGAGTACTTGGAGGAATCTTACTTAGCCGCTTTTTTAGCTTGTTGGCTTTGTAAATTTGTTTTTCCTAAAGATGACGTCAACTTCGTCCGTCCTGGAGTTTTTAAAGTTGCCAGCAAGATGGCAGCAGGCGAATCTTTTAGCCTTGCCATTCCGGTCTTAGCCAATATTTATAACGGTTTGAGTGTTGTTTCAAACTTGGCAAGCACTGAAGACCGTGCTGCGGTACTTCCCTACCACTATGTGTATGGGTGGTTGGGCGAATATTTTAACACTCATTTTTCTTCGTCGACTTCAGTGAAACTGGGGCCTTTAATGACGAAGTATTCTGGTGTGCTCTCCGCGAAGGGTCTTGATGATTTGCAGGCGCGAGCACTATTTGAAAGTTATGAAGGCCCGAGAATGGATCGTCTGGCAAGAATCGGCTTGACGCGACAAATCATTGTGGATGATCCACACCTTCGCTCTTCAGATTTGTCTTATTTCATAAGCCTTCGATCGGCGTATGTTTCTCTGCGGCAAGAAGACCGATGCATTATTCGGCCGTATAATCCCCACCGTTTTAGCAGGCAGTTTGGTTTTGTCCAAACTATTCCGGGTAGGCTGAAAGAGAGAGACCAATCGAAATCTTTGCAAGATATGTACATGCATTGGGAGTCTTGCACCCGTGCACGCACAAATGCTTCTATCACCCTGCCAGTTAAAGACGAGTTCAAGAATAATCCTGTGACTCGTGCTTACGCAAATTGGTGGTTGAAGGCACACTACGAGAACTTGGGGATGGCCAGTGATACTAATTCTTCCCATTCTCATCATAAGGTATCAAAAGAGGGTTGCTCTCCAGTTCCTCCTCAGCTAGTACCCTTTGACTGTGCGAGTGTGACACCCTTGCAAGATAGTCCTGTGGTCATAGCCCGTCAACGATCACACTTGCTTTCTCCTCATTTGGATGCTTCTGAAGAGGCAGGTGACGAAGTCGATTCGCACGAGGATGGACTTGCTTCGCGGTCGCGTCAACAAGCTTTAAACAAGCGACCACTTGAGGTTTCTTGGGTTGAGAGTGACATCAATTTCCGTCATAAGAAGAAAGAAGCGTTTAGGCTTCCTCCATCTGATGTCTGTAGGTCTTTTGAGAGAGATGTATGTATATTTTTTTTATTTTTTTTTTTTTTTACATGATTTCTTCTCTTTATTTTGGCTTTTGTTTCTAACATTTTTTTTTTGTTTGCTCTCCTTAGGTTGGGCCCTCTATGCCGGTCGGAGGAAGTCTACCCGCCGATGAGGGGATCAGGGATCTTCCTGGTGCAGAGCTTACTCCAAATCCGTCGATCCTCCCAAGCTTGCCGTGTGTTGATGAATGTATACAAGAGTCTGCTATGCGTCCGGTACCTTTGCCAGCTAATTCTGAGATTTCTTTGAGGGGGCCAAACCTTAGTGGTACTGAGCAGCTCATTCATCGTATTAATCTCCGTGCAGCCATGGATATCAAGGGCCACATTGACAGTAGGATCTCGAAGTGCCCGCTGGAAGACCTCGCGTTGCTCCGTGAGGATTTGTCAAAGTTTGTTTCTGCAATTGACAATCTCAACGTTGATTCTTCGACCTTGAAGGCCAAAATTGCCGAACTTATGGCCGCTTCGACTGAGTATTCTTCCTTGCGTGCGACCTCTTTGGAGAAATTGAATCCGGATGTTAGGGCTCAGCAACTTGTGACAATAGATTCTTCGCTAGCCCGTGTCCAATCTTCTCAGCAAGCTGTTTTGGGAGTTTATCAAACTGTAGAGACTTCTTTAGCTTCCGTCCGAACGCGTTTTGATGCATTAGTGCGAGAGCGAGAGCAGTTGGAGGCCGAATCGTCTCATCTAGAAAGAGTGCTCGCGGATCACCAAGAAGAGATTTCTCAACTAGAGCAAGAGAAGGGCATGGCTATGGAATCGCCTACTTTGTCTCCTACTGAGGTCGAGTCTTTGAAGAATTTGAAGGATTTACTCGAGGATCGTCTTCGTAGTTTTAGAGGCATAACTTTTGAGTAGTGTCTTTTTTTTTTCTCCTTTTTGTAACAAGGCTTTAGAGCCGACATCTTCTTTTAAAGATTTATAGTATTTTCGTTATTGAATTTGCCCTTTATTCTTCAAAGTGTTTGTGCTTTTGTTGATGAGGTGACTGTACTTGAAGTTTTGAAGTTTCAAGTTGCCTACGTACCCTCGGTTTAAGGAGGGATCAAGTCATCACGTAGTTCAAATGAATGATGGATTTTTTTTTTTTAACATGGTAATTTTTTGATGATGATTTTGCCGTACACAGTTTATGCTCTTGCGGGCCAGGAGCGTGGTTCCTTCTCATGCGTAGTACCGCTTCAAGAACTTGCCGTTTATGGGGCCAATCTTCAAGCCATCTTCTTCCATGATCATGTAAGCACCGTTTGTGTAGACTTCTTGTACTACGTAAGGTCCATCCCACTTCGAGGTGAATTTGCTTTTTGTCTTGTGTGTCATGATGATAGGCCTACGTAATGCAAGGACGAGGTCTCCCACTTGAAATGACCTTGGGCGAACCTTTTTGTTGAAGGCCTTGGACAACCGTGCTTGATAACACTCCAAGTGCTGCTGAGCTTCGAGCCTCTTATCGTCTAGTGCTTCCAACTCTTGAAGACGTAACTTTGCGTTCTCTTCGTTGGTCAGTCCTTCTTGTATAGCCATTCTCAGGGAGGGGATTTGGCTTTCCAGCGGCAAAACCGCCTCTACGCCATACACGAGTGAATATGGTGTAGCTTGAGTAGGCGTCCGGTGCGTCGTCCTGTATGCCCAAAGTGCTTCGCTCATTCTTTCGTGCCAGTCTTTCTTGCTCCTACCAACGACCTTTCTCAACAGGTTGCATAGAGTTTTGTTGAATGCTTCTGCGAGACCATTAGCTGGGGCGTGATACATGGAAGACTTATGCTGTTTGAATTTGTATTTCTCACAGAGTTCGTCCATGAGTCGGTTGGAGAATTGTTTTCCATTGTCCGTAATGATGTAGCGAGGCACACCATATCGGTGGATGATATGCTCCTTGATAAAACGGACGACAGTTTCTTTCTTGACTTCCCTCAGGGGTATGGCTTCAGCCCACTTGGAGAAGTAATCTGTTGCAGCTAGGATGTAAGCTTCTCCTGCAGATGACTTTGGTGCGATCGGTCCCACGACGTCCAACCCCCATGCGTCGAACGGCCATGAAGCAACTGTAGGGTGCAATGGTTCAGGCGGTTGATGAATGAAGTTGGCATGGAACTGGCAGGCTTGGCACCTTTTGGCGTATTCCATACAATCCATCACCATGCTTGGCCAATAGTAGCCCATTCTTTTAAGTTGGAAATGTAGCTTTGGCCCCGACTGATGTGCTCCACATATACCTGAATGTGCTTCCTCCATGGCTTGACTGGCTTCTTCTTCACCTAAGCATCTTAAAAGTACGCCTTCAAAAGAGCGTCGGTAAAGTGTTCCTTTGTAGTAGAGGAAGCGATGTGCTCGTCGACGTATCTCAAAGCGGTGTCTGGTATCGTCTGGAAGCCTTCCTTGCTCCAAGTAGTCGATTAACGACTGTCTCCATTCTTCAGTGTCAACCAGGAGTACTGAGATGACGTTTGTGTCATTTAGCAGTATTTCGGCGGCAAGTGGAATTACCCATCTTTGGCAAACTGGCACGTTTGCGACTTCTCCTTCTCCTAGTGTCATGCTAGAGGCTAGGTTGGCGAGAGCATCTGCCATTTGATTTTCTTTTCTTGGCACATGTTCTAGTGTCACCATCTCGAACTTCTGTAGCAGCTGAGTTGCCAGTCGGAAGTATGGGACGAGATCATCTTTCTTTACCTCGTACTCGGTCAAGAGTTGGTTGATTATGAGTTTGGAGTCGCCGTATACCTCAAGGGCTGTGATTCCTATGCAAGTTGCCATTTGGAGGCCAAGGATCAGTGCTTGGTACTCAGCGACGTTGTTAGAGCATAGTTCGCTCAATTGGAAGGAATAAGGCAGTATTTGTCTTTGTGGTGACATGAATATCACTCCTGCCCCCGCTCCATCTGTTCGGGCGGATCCGTCGAAGAACATCGTCCATGTTGGGAAGACGTCGATGTAAAACACTTCCTCGTCAGGCAAGTCGTCTGAAATTTCCCAATCGGCTGGGATCGGGTGATCGGCGAGGAAGTCTGCCAGTGCTTGTCCTTTAACGGCTTTAGCTGGAACGTAGATGATCTCGTGTTGATTGAGAAGCAACGCCCATTTAGCTAGTCGCCCTGTCAGAACTAGTTTGGACATGACGTATTTAACTGGATCAGCTTTAGCAACCAAGTGGATGGTGTAAGCCTGCATGTAATGCCTGAGCTTCTGGATGGCGAACACCAAGGCGAGGCACATCTTTTCTATTGGGGAATAGTTCAACTCAGCACCGGTAAGAGTTCGACTGAGGTAGTAGAGCGCTCTTTCTTTATGGGATTCATTTTCTTGTCCCAAGAGTGCTCCAACTGAACTTTCCTGAGCGGCGATGTATAATATGAGTGGCTTTCCAGGTGTGGGTGCCCCCAAGACAGGTGGACTTGACAAATATTTTTTTATGCTTTCAAAAGCATTGTGGCATGCTTTATCCCATACAAATGGAACATCCTTTTTCATGAGTCGACTGAATGGTTGACAGCGCCCTGCGAGGTTGGAGATGAAACGCCTGATGAAGGCTAGGCGCCCTTGTAGACTTTTCAGCTCGTGCAGGTTTCTCGGCTCAGGCATGCTTTGAATGGCCTTGATTTTTGATTGATCCACTTCAATGCCGCGGTGTTTGACAATGAAGCCCAGGAACTTTCCAGATGTGACGCCAAATGCACATTTCAACGGGTTCATCTTGAGATTGTACTTTTGCAGTCTTTTGAACACTATTCGTAAATCCTTCAAGTGGTCTGATTTTCTTTTTGTTTTGACCACCACATCGTCCACGTAACATTCTACATTTTTGTGTAGCATGTCATCGAAGATTTTTTGCATTGCACGCTGATATGTAGCTCCCGCATTCTTTAGACCGAATGGCATTACTTTGTAGCAGTATATACCCTTTGGAGTGCGAAAGGCTGTTAGTTCCTCATCCTCGGGAGCCATGCGAATTTGATTGTATCCGGATGAGCCATCCATGAATGATAGTGCCTCGTGGCCAGTGGTTGCATCCACCATGATTTCGATGATTGGCAAAGGAAAATCGTCCTTCGGGCATGCATCGTTGAGGTCTCGGAAGTCCACGCAAACACGTATCTGTCCTGATTTCTTGAGGACGATAACGACGTTAGAGATCCACTTTGGGTATTGCACCTCTCGAATGAAGCCTGCTTCAATTAGCTTGTCAATCTCAGCCTCAATCTGTGGGATGAGCTCGGATCGATAGCGCCTTTGAGTTTGCTTTATCGGTCGCGATCCAGGCTTGACTGCAAGGTGATGTACAGCGATGGTAGGGTCAAGGCCGGGCATTTCTTTGTATGTCCAAGCGAAGACGTCTTTATACTCTAACAGCAGTTGGTAATACTCCTCTGCCTCGTCTGCGCTTAGCAATGCGCTTATGAAGATAGGTTTTGGTTCCTCGCTTGTGCCCAAGTTGATTTCTTTGAGATCATCTACCGTGGCTTGCCCCCGTCTTCGAGCTGTGGTGGTGCAGCAGTGACATCTTCCTCAAGGATCTCGTCTTCTCGGATTGTGATGTGGAAGACGTCTTGGACTTCCTCTTCAGTGCCGTCCTCTTGGACTTGCTGGCATGAGGTTTGTCTGGTATGGATGATGGTGCGCCTTCTTACTTTTAGTGGTCCTTTTGTGTCAATCTCCAAGATTGCTTGACGCTTCATCCTTGAAGGAATTGAACTCCGAATATCGCCTTTTTCCGCTAGCCTGTCGGTCTTTTCTTCTTTTGGCGCTGTCTCCTTCCTTCTAGAAGGCTTTTTGTTGTCTTCCAGTCTTTCGGAAACTGACCGTTGCAAAGGCGAGCTAGCCGTGTTGCCTTGTTTCTTAGGTTCCGACAACCTTTTAAAAACGGATTTTTGGGATGTTGGCGTGTTAAGCCTCTTGAAGACGGAGGTTCGGCTTTGACCACCAATGCGATGCAATGCCGATATTCTGGGTCTTGGGTGATTCATCCTATTGACGACCGATATCCGAGGGGCGGTTTTAGGCTCTTCAACGCTCACGCTGATGTGCTGAGTGCTAGCATTTTTCGCCTTGCTCGAAATCTTCACAGGTGCACTTGGCGTGAAGCCGATTCCTGCTTTGCCGTTGTCAACTCCGTAACCATGCTTTCTCAGCCTCTTTTGAGTCTCGGTAAGGTCACGTTCTTTGTTGACAGTACCTGAAACGTTCTTTCCAGGTTTTGAAGAAGGAACGAAGTCGTACCCAGCCTTTGACATGAGTTTGTAGGCGTTTGGATCAAAGCCCTCTTCGGTCCTCTTGGTTGGGAGAAAGCTTGATTCTACTCCCTTTGGCAGAGCTTTTATGAAACCTTGTGGTGGTCCTGCAATCTTGGTCCCGCCTAGCTGTGTTAGAGGTAGAATTGCATTCGCCTTGAGTAGTTCCACATCATCCTTGCACTGTTGCATGTCGGTTTTGCTTGTCCCGGTTTCGAATGGTGTTTGACCCTTCTTTCTTCTCGACATTGGGATGTATCGGAAGACGGGCGTATTCGATTCTTTTGAAGGCGTTTCACCCCCTTTTGCTGTCACGAGTTCGTCGTTGCTTGAAAATGGTGTGGCTTCCCCTCCTTGCTTTATAGGAACGTATTGCCATTCTTGTTTTTTAGGCGTTGCTTTGCCTGTGGACTTTACCTCTCTCGGGAGAGCTTCGGGTATCATGTCCTCCTCCATGTAGAACTTGGCGTCTGCAAAGTGTGATTCGGCCTCGGTAAATGGCCTTGTGTCGCCTCGAATCACTTTCACTCCTTCCCGGTAGAATTTTAAACATTGGTGAAGGGTAGATGGCACTACTCCATTCTCATGTATCCAAGGCCTTCCTAAGAGCAGGCCGTATGAAGTTCTTGCATCGATCACATGGAATATCGTGCTTGATTTGAGTTCTCCGATGGTCATTTCCACTCGGATCATTCCTATCGCTTTTTGTCCTCCTTGGTTGAAACCTTGGATTAGTAGACGGCTTAGAGATAATTCGTCCATTTTGATGCCAATCATGGCCATTGTAGACTTTGGCATGATGTTTATGGCCGATCCGCCATCTACAAGCATGCGTTTGACTTTGCTCTCCCTTATGTAGCCTGAGATGAAGAGAGGACGGTTGTGAGGTTTTGATCCTAGCAATAAGTCTTCGTCAGTGAAGTTGATTGTGTCTTGGGCGGCGCAACATGCGGCATACTCATCTGACTAAAGTTTTGAGCATTCGTCCTCGTTTTCTTGTACCCCATAGTCATTGGGACTTGCTAGGGCTACTATTAGTGCTTTACGCGTCTCTTCGGGTAATCGTAATACCTCCTTGATGCTCACGTGAGTCGGCAGACCTTCTTTGGTCATAAAGGTCTTTACTCCTTCAGCGGTGATCATTTCCCCTCTTGATGGTTCCTCTACCTCTATTACGTGACATGCAGCGACAGTGTACTTTTGGAAGAAGTCTTTTGGGAAGTACTCATGCAAGGAGACGGGAATGCGTGGCTCTTGCTCCATAGGCTCCCCAGCGTATGTTGGCTTAGCAGCTCTTACGCTTCTTTTGGGTTTCCTATTGTTGCGACGGCGGTGTCTTCTCCCATCTTCTACCTTTGGCCTTGCGGCCTGTGGCTTGGGTTTCTTTGACCTTTTGCGGGTCACCAAGGTCCATTCTTCATTATCCTCAGTCGGTACACCTTGGTTGTTTGTCCCCAATGGTAGTGGTGCATAAGGGGCCGCAGGACGATGGTCATTCATGACTCGAAGAGGCACAGGATCAAAGGACCCAAACACAATCGTTGTAGTGTGTGTCGCAACCGTGTCTTCCAAGTCGAGTTCAATTCGCCCTTGTTGCGCCAACTTCATGATGAGCTTCTTAAGGACAAAGCACTTGCCGACGGGATGGCTCACGATGCGATGGTACTTGCAGTACTTGGGATCGTCAACGCGATTCATCTCTTCCGGGCGCTTGCATTCGGGAAGCTCAATTACTTTCTTCTCCAGCAGGTCGTCTAGCATCGGGGCCATGTCAGAGTCTGGGAACGGGTATGTTTTCTGCTCCATTTCCCTTAAGGTGTTTTTGTACCGGTCTTGGGTACGGGAGAGCTCACCTCTTTTTATCTCTTTTGCTTTGGTCTTAGAGGAGATTTTGACGGGTGCGGCTGAAGTTTTAGTAGGGATGGCGTCAATGGCAAAAGCTTCCTTAGCGGGCTTCTTTCCACGATTGTCCACCTTTGGAGTAAACACCTTATCTTTCTTGAAGTCTGTGATCGGCTCCTTTTTTCCATGATGAGCGATGCTCAGCTCCATGTCGTGAGCACGGGTGGCTAACTCTTCGAACGTTCGCGGTTTGATGCCTTGAAGGATGTATTGCAATCCCCATTGCATACCTTGCACGCACATCTCGATTGAGGAGATTTCCGAGAGTCTGTCCTTACAGTCGAGGCTCAGAGTGCGCCATCGGTTGATGTAGTCAATGACTGGCTCGTCCCTCCACTGTTTTGTGCTTGTCAGCTCCAGCATGCTAACTGTACGGCGGGTGCTGTAGAAGCGGTTGAGGAATTCACGCTCCAGTTGCTCCCAGCTGTTAATGGATTCGGGCTCAAGATCGGTGTACCAATCGAAGGCGTTACTTTTCAGTGAGCGCACAAACTGCTTGGCAAGGTAGTCCCCTTCAGTTCCAGCATTGTTGCAAGTTTCAATGAAGTGGGCGACATGTTGCTTTGGGTTTCCCTTTCCATCGAATTGCATGAATTTTGGCGGCTGATATCCTCTCGGCATCTTCAAAGCGTCAATCTTCCTGGAGTAGGGCTTTGAATACGACATGGAGGCATGTGAGCTCCCTTCATACTGTGCTTTGATGGTGTTGGTTGCAGCTGTTGGATAGACAGGGATCCCACGGGTGCTGCTGCCTGGTCTGGCTTCTCCTCGAATTCTTGTGTCGGAGGTTCCTCCTCCTCATCGCCTCCTTCTTTTCTGTCGTTCTCTTTTTCCAATCGGTTGACAAGCGCGGCGATTTGTAAGTCTTTTTCCTCCACCGTCTGTGTGAGTTTCGCAATTGCCTCATTCATTTGAGCCAGCTGCTCCTCGATTGAAGTTGCTCCGGTGGTCATGACTTGCATGGCCGTGCTGCTGTTTGAGTCGGCGTCAGAGAACAGGGACTCGGAGTACTTCCCTAGGCTTTTCTCCCTTGGCGCCTTCAGCGAGGCTAGGGTGATCACAGGCTCGTGCCTTGGGTGTTTTTGTTTCTCCAGCAAAGTTGATGCGGGGGTGGAAGATGCGGCCAAGAAAGCTCTTGTCTTGCTTCGAGTCATGACCTCTGAAATGCTCCTTCCTGCAGCGAGGACGGTCTTGTTCTTCACACTGGGTGCGGGAATGGTTTGAGCCTTCCTTGATGCCATCTGTGCTTTTCTTTGCGGATTTGAAGATAGAGATGAGAGGTAGAGAAAGTCCCACTGGGCGTGCCAAATTTGTAAACACGAAAATTTCCTGAAGGAACAAGAACACGTGTACAAAATATATTTGTTATTTGATGAATTTTGGGTTACAATCTCTATTTGTTCCTCTGATTCTATCTCCGTAAGATATGGATTTCGTTGATGGGTTGTTGATCCAAAGGGCCGTTGGGCTTGATCCTTGGATAAACAGTGATGTGGATTTGTTTGTGTTGATCCGAAGGGGGGCTGTTTGGCGCTTTGATTCTTGGGATGAACAGTGATGATCTTCGAATGTTTGATGATGAATGTAGAACGATGAACGATGAACGATGGATGAGCTTCAAGGGGCTTTGAGCTTGATTCTTGAAGGATGAATGTATTGATTCCAAGGGCCGTCGGGGCTTGATCTTAGAGGGTGGATGAATGTTGCTTCAATTGCCGTCGGGGCTTGATCTTGAAGAAGATGGATGAACGATGAACGATGAACGATGGATGAACTTCAAGGGGCTCTTGGGCTTGGTTCTTGAAGAAACGGATGAACAGATGAATGATGAATGGTGGATGGATCTTCAAGGGCTTCTGGACTTGATCTTGAAGAACAATTGTGCTAATCCAAGGGGCCGTTGGGGCTTGATCTTAGGATGGATGAGCGTTTCTTCAAGGGCCGTTGGGGCTTGATCTCGAAGAACGATGAACGAAGAACGAAGAACGAAGAACGAACTTCAGAGAATTCTCTTCCAATTTGGGAGTAGAGAAATGTATTTGTGAATTGGTGAATTGAAATGAATGAAATTGGCTTCTATTTATAGAATTTTCCAAGGCCTAATTTTGAATATAATATCCCAGATGAAATAAGCCGTCTCTGCCAGGTGTTGACACGTGTCCTGTTTGACAGCTTTTTTTTACTCTTTTCGAATTTTCGTCGAATCACACAATATGTGTACAATTTATGTAATACACGAGTGTTAAAATTTTGACCATTGATCAACATTTTATTTATTGAAATTTCACTGTCTACAATATTTTCTATGGGTTAGCTTGATTTGGTTCCGCGTTGTTTGGTGCTATCCTAGCACAACAATTTCCTTGTTGACTTTAAGGTGGAAATTGTTTCGGCACCACATGCAACTGTTAATATATTTATCTAGATTTGATAAACCTAGGCAAATCAAGATTCGAGATCTAAGCAGTGAGGTCAGAGACAATTAATTAATTAAAATTGGTGCAATTTTAAACAGATGCTCTAGTTCTCAATCATCAAATATTTAATCTTTTATTTACTTGGGCACTTTGACAGTAACGAAAACAACAAAAAACCTCTCTTCGTAGTCTGTAATAATTTAACTTTGCTTCATTAAGTTCTTGCAGATCGTGTGGAGTCACTTTCCAATGGCGTTGAGCACCCACAGGGCCTCTGCATCTCTTCTTTCATCCGAATCACCTCCTCGATGGAAGTACGATGTATTTTTGAGCTTCAGGGGTGCAGACACCTGCAAGGGTTTTGTCTCCCATTTATACCACGAATTGCAACGACATGGGATTACAACTTTCTTTGATGATCGAGAGCTTGAAGGAGGAGCAAGTATTCCTCTGGGGCTCCCATGTGCGATTAAAGAATCACAAACTGCAATCGTTGTTCTCTCGCCAAACTATGCTTCTTCCAAATGGTGCTTGGACGAACTTACAAATATTGTTCAATGCATGAAAGTCACCAACTCAATTCTCCCAATCTTTATGATGTGAACCCCTCTGACGTAGGAAATCAAAGGGGGTCTTTTGCCGAAGCCTTTGCCGAGCATGACAAAAAGTTCATTAGTACTGAAGACAAAACGAAGGTGACCCAGTGGAAAGCTGATCTAAAACTAGTGCCCAAACTTTTTGGGTGGCATTTGAGGAACTTTAAGTAAGCATGCCTGAACGACTTCCCCATGTCTTATTTAATTCATATTTGATTGCTTCTTATACTCCCTGTTTGGTTGTTCTACTTTTCTTCCTTCCGGGTGTGAAAGAGAGCTGATTGAAGACATCGTTAAATGTGTGTGGAGGAAAGTGCAAGCTCCATTCACGATATCAGATTGCTCGCAGAGGTTAGTCGGAACTGACTCTGCACTTGAGCAACTGAGTTTGCTATTAGCTCATGATGCAAATGAGGTTCGCTTTATTGGGATAACAGGGATGGGTGGCATAGGCCAGACAACCCTTGCTAAGCTAACTTTTGATAACCTTTTCCATCATTTTGAATTTCACTGTTTTCTTGCCAATGTTAGAGAGGTTTGTGCAAGAGATCGTACTCTAGTTGGTCTTCAAAAGAAACTTCTTTTCCCGATCTTAAGGGAAAAGATTGCAGAAATTTGGGATGAAGGGCGCGGAAGCATTTTCACTAAGAAGTGCTTGTGCAATAAGAAGGTTCTTCTTGTACTTGATGATGTGGATCAATTAAACCAACTAGAAGTACTGGCTGGAAATCGAGGTTGGTTTGGTATGGGAAGTAGAATTATTATTACAATTAGGAATGAACGTTTGCTAGTCCAACATGGTATATCAACATCATATAAGATGCAGGGATTGAATTATGGTGAAGCTCTTGAGCTCTTTTGTCTCAATGCCTTCAGAAAAGAACAACCCGAGGAAGATTTTTGGGAACTCTCTGAGCATTTCCTAAAATATGACAAGGCCTTCCATTAGCTCTTAAAACGTTGGGTTCTTTTTTGTACACGAGAGGTCAAGATTCATGGAAGAGTGAGTTGGATAATCTTCATAAAATTACTAAGCCAACAATTTTCAATTCACTCAAAATCAGTTATGACGGACTAGAGGAGATGGCGAAGAGAATTTTTCTCAATGTTGCATGTTTCCACAAAGGGAAGTGCATCACGGAAGTAATACGAATACTAGACAGTTCTTTTGGAATTTCTAGTTGTATTATGATATATATGCTAATTGAGAGATCCCTCGTAGACAAGGATTACGAAAACAAGATAGGGATGTATGATTTGATACAAGCAATGGCGTGGACAATTGTTGGTCAAGAGTCTGAAGATCCTGGTCTACGCAGTAGGTTGTGGCTTCCCAATGACATTTTTCATGTTTTCATGGGTAATACGGTAAGGATGTCTGTAAAATTACCAAGTTTGTACAAAGATGAGATTTCCTTTATTAGACTTAATGAATTAAATTTTCCTTTATTCTTAATGGCTAGGGGACGAGAGCAATTGAAGCCATATCCTTACGCTTGCCCCAGCGCAAAATAGAAGTACGCCAGTGGAATTGTGAAACCTTCTCTAAGATGCGAGGACTAAGGTTTCTGGAGTTCGATAATTTGATCATTTCATCATGCCCCAAGTTTCTTCCATGTTCCTTGAGAGTTATGCATTGGATTTGGTATCCTTCCAAATTTCTTCCAACAAGCTTTCACCCGTGTTTTCTTACTGAGCTTAAGATGCCTAGTAGCAAAATCGTTCGGCTTTGGGAGGGAAAAAAGGTAAGAATAGTAGTATAGAATAAATGTTATTTTACAGAATGTTTTCTAACTTTATCAGTGCTGTGCAGGATTTGCCCAACTTGAAATATATTGATCTTACCTTCTCCTATAAATTGATGAGCACCCCAGATTTCAGTGGTCTTCTAAATCTTGAGAAGTTGTATCTTTGGGGTTGTAAGAATTTAGTTGAGATACACCCGTCTATTGCAGTCCTTAAGAGACTTAAAGTTTTGTGTCTTCATGGCTGTGAAAGCATCAAAAGACTCCCAAGTAAGGTAGAAATTGATTCTCTTGAATCTTTCGATCTTTCTTACTGCTCAAATGTGAAAAAGATTCCAGATTTTGGGGAGCAGATGAAGAATTTGTCCCAACTTTATGTAGGTGGCACTGTAATTGAGACAATACCTACATCAATTGAACATTTGGCAGGCCTTACTGAATTGGACGTAAGGAGTTGCAAAAATCTCTTGAATCCAAGTTCGATTGTAATTTGAAGTCTCTTAGATGTCTCAATGTGACTAGATGCTCAAAACTTGACCGATTCTCAGGGGACATGGAGTACTTAAAAGACACTTTATTTAGGAATCACTATGAGAGAGCCACTTGTTGGTATGAAAAATCTCGAATATCTAGAATTTGACGGAGCAGAATCGAATGCTAGATCAAAGGAAGGGTGGGGCCTTCTTCGCTTATTAAGACTTGGAAAGAGTCGTCCAGATCCTCCTTGTTGGGGTTTGCTGTTGTCTTCTCTAAGTGGTTTATGCTCTTTGATAGAATTGGACCTAAGAGACTGTAATCTCTGGAGGGAGATATCTCCGATGATATTGGCTGCTTGTCCGCTTTGAAAAAATTGTACATCAGTGGAAACAATTTCGTCAGCCTTCCCGAAAGCATTAGAGGCCTTTCTAAGCTTCAGTTTCTTAGGTTGGAGAGGTGCAAAAGCCTTCAAGTATTGCCACATCTTCCATCAAATATCAAATTACATGTAGATGTAGACAACTGTACTTCCTTAAAAAGGTTGTGTGATCCATCCAAGTTGAGCAGCTGTTTCGCCAATTTGTATGATTTTACTTTCAGTTCTGTGAATTGCATTACATTGGTTAAAAATGAAGGCGGGAATAATACAATCCTTTCAAGGATTGTTAAATTTGCAGCTGAGGTATTATCTCTCTCTCTCTCTCTCTCTCTCTCTCTCTCTCTCTCTCTCTCGAAATATTAGTACTTATGTTACAGGAACCCTATCCAAGTTATGACAAAAAGTTCACACAGATTGTAACCCCTGGAAGTGAAATTCCAGAGTGGTTCAGCAATCAAAGTGTGGGGCATTCAGTAAATGTGGAGCTACCACCACCATCATGCAACAACTGGCTGGGGATTGCGTTTTGTGTTGTTTTTCAAGATCCTAAGCCAAACTTGGCAAATCCAGCTGCCCTTATTTGTCCATATACTCTTCGCCAATATGATGAATTCCAAACTATGTCAAGCTGAGCAGATTTCATTCACAACGTTTTATGACTATGAACGCGAACCAGGCTTAAATGTAGTGAAGAAGTGTGGGGCCCCTTTGGTGTACAAGCAAGATTTGGAAGAGCTCACCCGAACACTAAAAATTTTGAAGTGAACACATGAATATTGTGACGAGGCGGCTCCAAGTGGAAGTGAAAGTGGTCGCTTCGACCACAGAGAACAAATCCACAAAAGGCAGAAGGGAGGCTAATTGTTAGTAAGTCATCATCTTTATCCCAGTTGTATCTGCATAATAGCAGACGTTCAGTTGATCATTTTTTCTGAGCTTCTTTCTTTCGATCTCTACATTCTTCTTGGTTGGCCATGCGGACGCCATAAACTTACGAACGTAAGACTATCGGTTTATCTCATACTTGCTGTTGATGATCTCCCCGTCTCATGTGCTCGTCTTAAATATCTTGTTTGCTTTGCCCTCTTAGTGAAAAGACTCAATCTCATGAGCTTAAACAGCAGTCTGTTGTGTGCAAAATGAAAATATTTTGAAGATTAATAGTAATTATCGCTAAGTTAACTTCCCAAGGCCCCTTCCGCAAACCAAAACAAACCCATAATAAATCATTACACATTATGTTAAAGAATTTGAGAACATGTCAATCCTATTTAGGTTCTGTAGAAGGGACATGAATAGCCTGCTCTTGATGATTGTATATATCCTCAGAAAGGAGTACAATTATTTCATGTTTCAAATGCTCATAGGCTTCACTTTCATACGAAAATCGGAAACCAGTATCAATTGCGCGCTTCTGATTTTATACTCATTAACGCTTTCTTCTATGTTGGTGAACATAGAAGGTAGACCTGGCAGTTTCTAACACGACACGATGACACGACACGAAAACGACACGAAAACGACGGGTTTCGGGTCGACACGATAACTAATCGGGTCATTATCGGGTAACCCGTTAAGAACCCGTTAATAACGGGTCCTTAACAGGTTTACACGAGAGTGACACGCGGGTAACCTGTTTTGACACGAAAAGGAAAAAGTTATTTTGATGATTTTAATTTTTTTTTAATTACTAAAAAAAACTTACTATAAAATACAATAAATATAGTGGATATATATATATATATATATATATATATATATATATTGTTCATTAATTATTATTGTATTATTATTCTAAATAAATTTTAAAATTTTAAGTTTTATTTATTTATTTTATAAAATATTATGAGCAAAGAGTGAGATTAAAAAATTATAAAACACATTAAAAATAAAAACATCAAGTAATTTAAAAAATACCAAATACATTTAAATATTTAAAATAATTAATTTACAAGTGCAAAAAATGTGAAAAAAATATGCAAGCACTCTTAATCGCATCCTCTACGCTTTAAAGGTGCGTACATGAATTTTTAAAACTATACAAACCCTCAAGTATTTTTAAGGTAGTTCAAAATAAATAAAATTCATAATCACTAATGTATAAGTCTAAAAAATGTGAAAGCATATATAAAGGGGTGTGATATTCACACACCCCATTTTACTTTTCACACACCCTTCTAATTTTCGACCATCGGATCGGATGAATTGAAGAAAATCAACAAATAGAAATTAACAAGGGGTGTGTAAGAAGTAAAATGAGGTGTGTGGATAGCACACCCCTATATAAATGCTCATGATTGCATCCTCTACCCTTAGACAATCGTTACATGGTCGTTTAGATTTTTAAAACCCTCCAAATCTCATGAATAATGTTTTTTTTAGTGAAAAATTAATAATATTGTAGAAGTGAAAAATTAATAAGATTTTAAAAAAAATTGCAACACATTGCCACATAAATATTACTTCAAAACATTAAAACATTTGTCGTTTAAGTATTACATCTACACCCGAAAATAATACTGTATATAATATAAAATTTTGTGATATCCACATCCACTAGTGTAAATATTTTAAATTGAAGATCTAATTCATTCATTGTATTCATATAGGGTCAAGGAGTGTATCTGTAAAAAATCATCAAAATCGGAGTTAAAATAACCATTAAATCGTGATTTTTTGTTTATAACCGTCGAAAAGCTTTGTCCCGTTACTTGATCTCTGAATGTTTGTTTTTTGTGATTTTTTGCTGATGTGATCTCGAAACATATACGAACAAGTTTGACGGTTGTGGTCGTTGAAATTAGTTTCGGATAATTTGTATCCCATCAAAACGATAGATTGACTAACACTTAAGAGTTTATTTATACTTTCATTAAGTATAACATAAGATTTTGTAGTATCCACTTGTGTAAATATTTTAAATTGAAGATCGAACTCATTCATTGTATTCATATAGGGTCAAGGAGTGTATCTGTAAAAAATTATCAAAATCAGAGTTAAAATAACCGTTAAATCGTGATTTTTTGTTTACAACCGTCGAAAAGCTTTGTCCCGTTACTTGATCTCTGAATGTTTGTTTTTTGTGATTTTTTGCTGATGTGATCTCGAAACATATACGAACAAGTTTGACGGTTGTGATCGTTGAAATTAGTTTCGGATAATTCGTATCCCATCAAAACGATAGATTGACTAACACTTAAGAGTTTATTTATACTTTCATTAAGTATAACATAAGATTTTGTAGTATCCACTTGTGTAAATATTTTAAATTGAAGATCGAACTCATTCATTGTATTCATATAGGGTCAAGGAGTGTATCTGTAAAAAATCATCAAAATCGGAGTTAAAATAACCGTTAAATCGTGATTTTTTGTTTACAACCGTCGAAAAGCTTTGTCCCGTTACTTGATCTCTGAATGTTTGTTTTTTGTGATTTTTTGCTGATGTGATCTCGAAACATATACGAACAAGTTTGACGGTTGTGATCGTTGAAATTAGTTTCGGATAATTCGTATCCCATCAAAACGATAGATTGACTAACACTTAAGAGTTTATTTATACTTTCATTAAGTATAACATAAGATTTTGTGGTATCCACTTGTGCAAATATTTTAAATTGAAGATCGAATTCATTCATTGTATTCATATAGGGTCAAGGAGTGTAATTGTAAAAAATCATCAAAATCGGAGTTAAAATTACCGTTAAATCGTGATTTTTTGTTTATAACCGTCAAAAAGCTTTGTCCCGTTACTTGATCTCTGAATGTTTTTTTTTTTGTGATTTTTTGCTGCTGTGATCTCGAAACATATACAAACAAGTTTGACGGTTGTGATCGTTGAAATTAGTTTCGGAGAATTCGTATCCCATCAAACGATAAATTGACTAACACTAAAGAGTTTATTTATACTTTCATTAAGTATAACATAAGATTTTGTGGTATCCACTTGTGTAAATATTTTAAATTGAAGATCGAATTCATTCATTGTATTCATATAGGGTCAAGGAGTGTATCTGTAAAAAATCATCAAAATCGGAGTTAAAATAACCGTTAAATCGTGATTTTTTGTTTATAACTGTCGAAAAGTTTTGTCCCGTTACTTGATCTCTGAATGTCTGTTTTTTGTGATTTTTTGCTGATGTGATCTCGAAACATATACAAACAAGTTTGACGGTTGTGATTGTTAAAATTAGTTTCGGATAATTCGTATCCCATCAAAACGATAGATTAACTAACACTTAAGAGTTTATTTATACTTTCATTACGTATAACATAAGATTTTGTGGTATCCACTTGTGTAAATATTTTAAATTAAAGATCGAATTCATTCATTGTATTCATATAGGGTCAAGGAGTGTAGCTGTATAAAATCATCAAAATCAGAGTTAAAATTACCGTTAAATCGTGATTTTTTGTTTATAACCGTCGAAAAGTTTTGTCCTGTTACTTGATCTCTGAATGTTTGTTTTTTGTGATTTTTTGCTGATGTGATCTCGAAACATATACAAACAAGTTTGACGGTTGTGATCGTTGAAATTAGTTTAAGAGAATTCGTATCCCATCAAAACGATAGATTGACTAACACTTAAGAGTTTATTTATACTTTCGTTAAGTATAACTCTCTTCATTTTGCATATCTTTGAACATTTGTATTTTGTAGTATGCACTAATGTATTTTCAGTAGACTCTTATTTTGGGGTATGTAAACTTGAAAGAAAAATGTTTTATTTATTTATTTATTAATGTTTTGAATTAGTATTTATGTGACAATATGGTATGTATATACTAATTTAGTATTATGTTTTACATTTTTTAGGGTCAAATTATGTTTTTCATTTTCATTATTTATTGATTTAAAAAATATTTTTCTTAACGGGTAACGGGTCGGGTCATATTACCTGATAATATTAACGGGTCGATTTCGGGTTGGGTCATATTACCCGTTTATTTTAACGGGTGTTACACGACACGACCCGTTAAGCTATCGGGTATGACACGAAAACGACACGAACACGAGAAACACGACACGAATGCCAGGTCTAATAGAAGGTACCCGTGGAGAATGATAATGCTCGAGACGGTGCCGATCATGATATCAGAAAACAGAGAAGGAAAATCTGTCTTTAAAACACACTCCGAGGGATTCCACAAGATCCCGTCAACAACAATCTCTTAGCCTCTCTGTTACAAACTGCACCGAAAAACCTACTTGTAAATTTTGAGGTTACTTGTATGAGCTACTAGTGTTGTGCAAGGACAAACCAAACGGAACCAATTCAAGCTAATCCACAAAAAATATATCAAATGAAATGCAAGAACAATATAAAAAATAACACAAAGATTTTAACGAGGTTCCTCAACAGTCAGTGTAACTGGAGTACGTCCTCGGAGCAGTAGGAGCTCACCCAATAATCCACTATCAACCAAATGAGAGTTTACAAAGTGTTGACAATTTCACAACTCAAAAGCCCAATACACCCAATAGCTCTCACACACCAAAGAAACAAATAGAGAAAGAAATATAATGAATAATTTCTTCTCTATACATATAGCTCAATGCTATTACAACAAAAATATCTTTGATGGATGATTACTAACCAAATGAAGCAGCAGCTTCTTCTTTTTGGACTCTCTCTGCAACTCTCTATTTTCTTCTCCCAAAACTGAAATGAGCTCCCTCAAATCTCTCTACTCTCAGTGCTCTCACAAAAGGAATGCTGAAACAAATGGTGCTCTTCCTTTTTTTTCTTCTCGTTCAGCTGCACACATTCATTCTTTTCAAAAAGCAACCAAATACAAAACCAATAATAAGGCTACTTGCTAGCCTTTACCCATTTTTTCAACAAACATAATAATGTTGTCTTTTTTTACTTTTGGTTTGTTTATTAGCCGAAAGTAGATGTCAAGTTGTCCACTTACTCCAACAACTAGTCCTTGCCATAGTGGATTTTGGAGTCGGATATTGACATATTGTACATCATTAACTTCAAGACTTGCAGAACAACACAGCCAAACAGAATTTCTTCATAGTCATCAGGAAAAACAGGCCGAAGGCAGCCTTGGTTTTCTTGCTGGCAGCAGAGGAAAAGGCGTTTCACCTTTAAGAATTCTTGCAGCTTCCTTAACCATTGCCTCCATTGCGATGATGGACTAATGCTTATGTAACTGGACTAACTCATACCCTCGCAGCACTGCCCATGAAGCTGAATTGTGCAACAAACAACCCACCGCAGCTTCCTTAACCATTGCCTCCATAGGCGTTTCATGTATGTCTGATGTTTTAGTGCCCATGCATACAATAACGACAAGGAAAGATGAATGATGAATTAATAGCAACATAGGCCAAGTTCCGAAAGCGCCATGACAAGTCAAAATGCTCCAAAACTCCTACTGCTCAACGCCTGCTTTATATAGGCAAAATGTGAGCTAAGTTCAAGCAATGAACAAACTTGGCTACACCAACAACCTTAGTCAACATATCAGCGGGATTGTCTTTAGTTGGAATCTTCTGGAGAATGATTTCCCCTTCACCAACAACTTCACGAACAAAGTGATAACGCACATCTATGTGCTTGGTCATCGCACGATGAACCTGATACTTAGCCAAATAAATGACACTCTGACTATCACAATGTACCTCCACCTGCTTCTGATCAACCCCTAAATCTCTAATCAGTCCATGTATCCAAATGGCCTCCTTTATAGCTTCAACAACTGCCATATATTCAGCCTCTGTAGTAGACAAGGCAACAGACGACTACAAAATGGACCTCCAACAAACTGGCCCTTTAGCCATAATAAACACATAGCCTGTAGTAGACTTCCTTTTATCCAAATCACCTGCATAATCTGAATCAACATAACCAACTGCAAAGTGACCAATACCAGAGTCATCCTTCTCAAAGCATAAACCAACATCTCGAGTACCATGGAGATACCTCAATATCCACTTAGCTGCATTCCAATGCTCTTTACCAGGATTATGCATATATCGACTCACCGTACCAACTGCATGAGCAATATCCGGTCTAGAGCATACCATTGCATACATCAAACTATCAACCAAATTTGCATATGGTATATTTTTCATTTTTAGCTTCTCCTTATCAGTTTTATGACATTGTAGAGAACTCAATTTAAAATAAGAAGCCAAAGGGGTACTAACCGGTTTAGTTGAATCATGAACTCCAAACTTCTGAATCAACTTCTCAAGGTATTGCTTTTGATTCAAGCACACCAAACCTTTCTCTCTATCTCTAGTGATCTCCATGCCAAGGATCTTCTTTGCTTCGTCAAGATCCTTCATCTCAAACTCATTTTTCATTTGCTTCTTCAATTTCTCAATCTCTTCAACATTCTTTGAGGCAATCAACATATCATCAACATATATCAACAAATAAACGAAAGACCCATCTTGCAACTTCTTGAAGTACACACAATGATCATATTGACTTCTAGAATAATCTTGGCCTTTCATAAATTTATCAAACCTAAAATACCATTGTCTTGGAGATTGCTTCAAGCCATAAAGTGATTTCTTCAACTTACAAAACAAATTTTCTTTCCCTTTCACTTTATACCCATCCGGTTGACACATATAAATTTCTTCATTCAAATCACCATGTAGGAAAACCATCTTCACATCAAGTTGCACAAGCTCAATATCATATTGTGCAACAAGAGCTAACATAATGCGAATTGAGGAGTGCTTCGCAACCGGAGAAAAGATTTCATTGTAGTCAATGCCCTCCTTTTGTGCATACCCTTTAGCAACTAATCTTGCTTTGAATCTAACATTGCTTTTCTCATCAACACCTTCCTTCTTGGCATACACCCATTTGCAACCAATAGCTTTCTTACCTTTAGGCAATTTAGCTAATTCCCAAGTCTTGTTTTTCAAGAGAGAATTCATCTCATCGCCTATGGCATTGCACCACTTATCCTTTTCTTCGCTCTCAATGGCTTCCTCAAAGTTGGATGGAATTTCATCAATGATAATAGAAAGAGCAAAACAAACATAATCATTATACCGAGCTAGCTTGGTAATTTTTCTCTTTCCTCTATTCTTAGCAATAGACTTTTGCGGTGAATCTTGCTCTTCATCTTGAAAAGAGACTTCAACTTCAACTTCTTCTTCTTCAACATCCTCAAGGTCTCCCACTTCTTCATTTGTAGTGGCTTCGACATCAGTGGGAATAAGATTTGAAGTACTAAAGGCAACTTTCTAAAGCTCCACCTGTTGGACATCTTTCACATTCTTTTTAGAGTCTGTGAACATATTTTCTTCATCAAATGTCACATCTCTGCTGATTACAAGTTTTTTCATCTCTGGGCACCACAACCAGTAACCTTTGACACCACTGCTAAAACCAAGAAAGATAGCCTTTTTGGCTCTAGGATCAAGTTTATTTTCAGTTACATGAAAATATGCAGGTAAACCAAAAATACGAATATAATCATAATCAGTAGAAAGTTTTCCAGTCCATACCTCTATTGGTGTCTTACCTTGAACAGCAGCTGAGGGTAACCGGTTGATGATGTGACATGCATAAGTAACTGCCTCTGCCCAAAATGACTTGCTCAAACCCGACTGAGACAACATACATCTAACCTTCTCAAGCAAGGTTCGATTCAATCTTTCTGCAACTCCATTTTGTTGTGGAGTTCCCCTGACACGGAAATGCCTCACAATTCCTTCTTCTTTACAAACTTTAAAGAAAGGGTCGGATGTATATTCACCACCATTATCCGATCTCAAAATCTTAATCTTTTTTCCAGTCTGGTTCTCAACCATTTTCTTTCAACTCAAGAAAATGCTCAACACCTCACTCTTGTGCTTCATAGTGTAGACCCAAGACCTTCTTGAATAATCATCAACAAAGGTCACGAACCAATGTTTACCACTCAAATAATGAGTCTTTGTAGGACCCCAAACATCTGAATGCACATAATCAAGAATGCCTTTCGTCTGATGTACTGCAGTACCAAACTTCACTTTAATTTGTTTCCCAAGACACAATGCTCGCAGAAATCAAGCTTACAAGTCGTGGCACCTTTTAGAAGACCTTGTTTCACAAGCCCTTGTAAAGCTCTCTCACTAACATGGCCTAATCTCATATGCCACAGTCTAGTAGTATCTGAATTAGATGTGCCCATATTTTCTGAGACTACAGATGCTTCACCTGTCACAGTGCTTCCTTGCAATAGATACAAATTGCCACATCGAGGAGCTTTCATCATAACAAGTGCACCATAAGTAACTTTCAATGTATGCCCATCTGAATGAAACCTGAATCCATTGTCTTCTAAAGTGCCCAAAGAAATAAGATTTTTCTTCAAATTCGGTACATACCAAACACCTATCAACTCTTTAAACCATCATGCAACTTCAAACGAACTGTACCGATCCCTTTTGTTGTACAAGGATTGTCATCTCCTATGAAAACAACACCACCATCAAACTCTTTCAAGCTTGAAAACCAATCCTTGTGAGGAGTCATATGATGAGTACAACCAGTATCCAACACCCACTTATTAGCACAATCAAATGATGAGGTAGTGGTTAAAGCAAAATCAGAAAAATCAGTTTCAACCTCAGCAACATTAGCTTCAGAACTTTCTTTTCCTTTGGTCTTCAACCTAGGACAATCTTTCTTCCAATGACCCTTATTACGACAAAAGACACATTCATCCTTTTCCAAGGTTTTTCTACCTTTAGAAGTTCCTCTAGATCGAGAATGTGATTTTTTCTTACTAGAGAAAGATCTCCTCTCTGATGATCTACCTCTAACAAACAAAGCCTCAGAGGTATTATCATGATTTTTATCTCTATGCCTCATTTCATAATTCATCAAGGCATTTGACACATCTTCAAATTTCACAGTTTCTTTACCATGCATAATAGTGGTAACAAAATGCTCATAAGAGTCCGGCAAAGAATTCAACAATATTAAGGCTTTATCTTCATCCTTAATATCCTCATCTAGATTCAACAAATCGGCAATCAACTTATTAAAAGCATCAAGGTGCCTGATCATTTGTGTACCTTCTTTATATTGGAAGCGGTAGAGCTTTTTCTTCAAATGTAGCCGGTTCTTTGCACTCTTCGTCATATACTTGTCTTCCAATTTTTGCCACAACACACTTGCCAATGTCTCCTGCATCACAAAATACTTCTGAGTTTTTGCAAGGCATAACCGGATTGTAAAGCAATCTAACAAATTTAACTTCTCCCATTCCGACTTCGACATAGCTTCCGGCTTATCTTCCAAAGCAGCCAGTAGATGTTGTTGAGCCAACACATCCTTGACCTCACATTGCCACATCCCGAAGTTGTTTGTGCCATCAAAATTTTCTACTTCAAACTTTGCATTTTGCACCGTAGTTCTTGCAATCCAAGAGTTGCTTCCAAAAAGATTCTCATTTTGCTCATCTGACATCTTTGGCAACTAGACGGTACCCAAGGGCAACCAGTGCTCTGATGCCAATTGTTGTGCAAGGATAGCACCAAACCAAGCGGAACCAATTCAAGCTAACCCACATAAAATATATCAAATGAAATGCAAGAACAATATAGAAAATAACACAAAGATTTTAACGAGGTTCCTCCACAGTCAGTGTAACTGGAGTACGTCCTCGGAGCAGTAGGAGCTCACCCAATAATCCACTATCAACCAAATGAGAGTTTACAAAGTGTTGACGATTTCACAACCTAATTTCCCAATACACCCAATAACTCTCACACACCAAAAAAATAAATAGAGAAAGAAATATAATGAATAATTTCTTCTCTGTACATATAGCTCAATGCTATTACAACAAAAATATCTTTGGTGGATGATTACTAACCAAATGAAGCAGCATCTTCTTCTTTTTGGACTCTCTCTGCAACTCTTTATTTTCTTCTCCCAAAACTGAAATGAGCTCCCTCAAATCTCTCTACTCTTGGTGCTCTCACAAAAGGAATGCTGAAACAAATGTTGCTCTTCCTTTTTCTCTTCTCGTTCGGCTGCACACATTCATTCATTTCAAAAAGCAACCAAATACAAAACCAATAGTAAGGCTACTTGCTAGCCTTTACCCATTTTTTCAACAAACATAATAATGTTGTCTTTTTTTACTTTTGGTTTGTTTATTAGCCGAAAGTAGATGTCAAGTTGGCCACTTACTCCAACAACTAGTCCTTGCCATAGTGGATTTTGGAGTCGGATATTGACATATTGTACATCATTAACTTCAAGACTTGCAGAACAACACAACCAAACAGAATTTCTTCATAGTCATCAGGAAAAACAGGCCGAAGGCAGCCTTGGTTTTCTTGCTGGCAGCAGAGGAAGAGGCGTTTCACCTTTAAGAATTCTTGCAGCTTCCTTAACCATTGCCTCCATTGCGATGATGGACTAATGCTTATGTAACTGGACTAACTCATACCCTCGCAGCACTGCCCATGAAGCTGAATTGTGCAACAAACAACCCACCGCAGCTTCCTTAACCATTGCCTCCATAGGCGTTTCATGTATGTCTGATGTTTTAGTGCCCATGCATACAATAACGACAAGGAAAGATGAATGATGAATTAATAGCAACATAGGCTATGTTTGTGCAATGTGGTGTGTGGTTGTATTTCATGTTTGAGATTTCTTTTGCTTAAATGTAAATATTTACCCTCTCATTATTAGTGTACAACAATTTCGGTATTTCTTTCATTATTAGCACAAGGATACCGATGTAATTTTTTCCGCTTACACCTTATAGAATGCTTAGATTCCTGACAATATGTTTAGCCTGCTAACGTTTTTTTTCTCAAGTTACAGTTATTGATTATTTTTTAAGTTGTTCTTTTGGAAATGTTTGCAGATTAGTCCTAGCCCAAAAACGAACACATGAATATTGTGAAGAGGCAGCTCTAAGTGGACCTGAAAGTGCTAGCTTCAATGACGCAGAGCAAATCTGCAAAAGACATTTTTACTAGTCATCATTTAATAATAAATGCAAGTGAGTCACCGTAAATTTATCTCATCAGCTTAATTGTTTTTAAAAATATTTTTTGCTTCGCCATCTTAGTGAATGAACTCAATTCCACGAGCTGTATGTTAAGATGACCACATTTATTGAAGGGCGAGTGGATACGAATGTTGATGTAGAAACACTTTTGCAGATTACTTAGGCATTAAGAAGTTGATTTGGTATTTGATATTGAGTTTGTAATGTGGACCATTGGATCATAGTCCTTGTGTACCACTCAATTTTATAGTTGTTTTATTTGGATGAGTCATAGTTCATTCCATAGGTAAGCATCTCATGGGATGACTTATTTAATTAGATGGTTATAACTATATCTTGTTGATGTAAGCGAGAGAGTGTTCTATTCTCTCATTGTGTGAATGAAGATATATCATTTCATCTGAAATTTTTTCTGCAATTCTCTACTCTACACTCAAGGGGTTGGGAGAGTGGGTTAAGCCTCAAAATAAGTTCAAAATAGGTTAGCAATAATGTGATTCAAAAAAGAATATCTCCCAATGATAGGCTCTATACGTTTATGGCTCTATATGGGGCTATATATTTATTTAGATAGTAATTTGATTACACGGTAAATTTAGTTTTGTCTTTAACTTTTCTTAAGTTGATTTTTGAACTTGTTATCTTAAATTTTATTTATGAACATTTCAACCTAATAAAATTCGACAAAGTTAGATCTTATCACTTATACACCGTTGTAGGTTCTCTTATGTCCATATCATCCATTGGTTTGTTTGAAATCAGATAAGATAATATTTCATTTCATAACAACCAATGAATTGAATTATCTTACTCAATTTCATTCGTTGATTTATTTCTTTGATTGATACATTCTCTGAAATCAAATAAGATAAGATTTCATTTTATAACAACTATTGGATTGAATTATCTTATCACAATTTAATTATTTCTAAACTACAAATGTTAATTTCATCATTTTTATGAACTTTTCAATCTAACACATTAACACAAAGCATAACATTTTTTTTCGTATTCCATAATTATAGCGATTTTACCACCTGTAAAACAAGGGTAAAACCGTTAGAAAATTCTTGCAAGAGAACAAATCGTTTGTAGTATAGAATGGCTCAAGCAAGGTCGATCTCCTCAGGGACTGATATAAACAATTTACGAGTTTTTGGAGTATTTTGCTTAATTAACTCTAAGAACTTCACTAATTTGGCAAAATTAAATACTATAGAAAGTGACTAAAACAATTATCTAAAATGGGATTGGCTTAAAGAAACAGTGATCGAACTAAACAGAACAAGTAAATATAGAAATTCAAGATAAAATAAATGATTGAAGAAAATTAGATTGACAAAGCGCTAGAGTTCAACCTTTACCAACAACACTCATACGTAGCTCATCTAATTGCTTAAGTAATCGAAAACACACATGCTTTGAAGGTTGGGTTTTCCTTGTGTATGTTTTACTTGTGATATTCAAGCTAAAACGCATACCACTACATGCAATTTATCCATGACATTTGGATTAAATATAAACATAAGTGATTAATTAATCTCGGTGAAAATCCTTTTGTTAAACCATGTAATCCCTAAGAGTATGATATTTACCTTAGGAGAAATTACAATCCTCAATCACAAGAAGCACAACCAATTTTAACGTGATATTCGTTCAAAATTGCATCAAATGACTTTTCTAAGCATCCTAATGGTGATTAAGCATCAAGGCACATAGATAGTTTAATTCGGTAATTGAAAATATCAAAGCAAGCATGTAACAACACTTAAGCAATTAAAATAGAAATCTACATAATCATATTGTGGCTCATGGCCTTACTCTAGCGAAAACAAATTAGTTACACATAATTATTTCAATACATAAGAAATTATTCATGAAGAATTAAGGAAAGAGACAACCCTTTTTTACAAGGGAGTTCACTGATCATCTCCTCAAAGAGAGGAGCATACTTCTTCTACTTTGCTCCGTGTGTCCTCTCGCGCCTCTGCCTCTGTGCAGCCAAACTACTCTGTGCAGTGAACTGCCCTCTGTGACCTTAACTTCCCTTATTTCCTGTTTTTTTCTATTCTGTCCCCGAGAGCCGGTGCTCTCTCTCTCTCTCTCTCTCTCTCTCTCTCTCTCTCTCTCTCTCTCTCTCTCTCTCTCTGCGTGTACTGCTGTGCAGCCTGCACGCTGCCTTTTCCTTTTTATTTTTCTTTTCTTATTTTTCCCCACTGCTCTCTGCTCTCTCGCTAGCCGCACTCCCCAGTCTTCTCCCTCTGTCCCGTGCTTCGCCCACTGCCCAGAGCTCTCCTTCTTTTTCCGCTAGCCCCCCTTCTATCCTCCCTGCTTTGCTTTTTTTTATTTTTCTGTTTCTCCACCGCCCCACTCTTCTCCTAACCTTTGTTTATTCCCTCTGCTCCTGATCCGTGCAGCCCCTTTTGATTATTTTTTTTCTTTTCTTTCCGTCAGTGCTCACTTCCTTTCCGTCCCACCATCTCTCTGCACTTATTTTTTTTTTCTTCTTTTCTGATCCTTGCTTCTCTGTGCTCTCCACGCTGTTTTTTTCTTTTCTTTCCCCTGATCCGTGAGCTGCCCTCCACCTTCTTTTCCTAATCTTTTTCCACATTTTTTTGAAATTAATCTTAAAGTAAATGTAACTGCACACTAACACAAAGTAAGGTAAAATGTAACCATTTTAACACAAAAACATCACAAAAAGTTTAGAAATGAATGGTACAAATGCATGGATTATATGAGTGATCACATAACACACAAAAAATAATAGTTGTTTGTTTATGTTTATTTATTTATTTTTATCAAACTGGCGGTTTAAAATTTAGAGGAGGATTCTCTCCTCTTTTTTTCCCATCCACTTTGATCCTCTCATGTTTGTGTGGTCACGATTAAGTCACGTTTTTTTAATCTTATTATCTTTATAAAAAAATAAATATAAAATGATGACGTGACTTAACCGTGACTACACAAATAAGGAGATGATAGAAGTGGATGAGATGAGAAAAATTAAGGAGAAAAACCTCATCCTGAAAATTTAACTCTTAAAACCATGTCTGAACACTCAATTTGGTGTGGGTCCCTTTACTTTTGGGTCTAGAAGTCTAATTTTTTTTACTATCCAATGATGGAAATTGTTAGTCAACGTGATGAATGTAATTTTAAAGATCTTTACATTTCAGTTGTTTATATGATTTTTATATTTTAGCTATTAATTGTGTATTGTGCGGTTAGAAATTATTTAATTTTTATTATTTTAAATTAAATATAAATAGTATCTGACGAAAACTGACTGCATGATATACAATAAACTGTTAAGATGTAGGAATTTTTAGAATCCCCATATAATGGATCCAGAAGGGATCCTTTTTCTTCACGATCCATTAGAAATGAAATTTTTGAGTAAAATTACAAATATAGTAGCCTTAAAGAAGATAAAATCCTATTAAAAATGCTTTCAATGGCAATGCTCTAATGCCATGTAGGCCTTTCTCAACAGAGAATTGAATTACCATCGAGTTTGTGAATGCAAAGTGAGCCCGGGGACAGCAATGTTCTGCTTTGTCCCGTAGGTAACACGTGTACTCATGATCTCATGCCACGTGGCGTCGCAATAAACTGGTCATTCACACATAAACGACTTCTTTCCCTACATGTGTGCACTCACGACTCAAACGGCATGCCGTATAGCGGTTTAACTTCCATTTCACCGCTATTTTCCGTTGCTTCTAGGGGTGGGCACTTAGAATCGAAAACTGAAACCGAAACACGAACCAAATCGAACTGTACCGAAAGTTTGGTTTTAAGGTTTTGAAACGATTTCGGTTTTAAAACCGAACCGCAACATAGAAAACAATTTGGTTTCGGTTTTGGCTTTTGAAAACTGCACTAAAACCGAGCCGCACCGCAAAAATTAATAAACATTTAAGTAAATGCCCATATTAGATTTCATGTTTTAATTGGTCGTTTGTTAGAATCCATACACTTAGTATGGACTTAACTACACTAACATATCATCATTCATTACTTTCTTTGGTTCATTAACTTGAAGGACCTTTGTTATTTTATACCATCACGCACACACATATATATACAATGACGGACTAATCTTGTTATCAAGAGTCAAACAATGATCTAATGAAGTCCACTCATTTGAAGCATGATATCACATACTCTAGTATGAAAGTTTCACTCACGTTTAATGAATTTAAATTTATTCAACTTATTTTATGAAAAATATTGTAAGGGACACCCTTTTGTTACACAAACATGTTTTAACATCTGCATGCAACATGCTAATTGTTTACATAACAAATGTCTTTTTCCTATTACTAATGGAAAATGCTTATTAATATGTTAAATTGCAAATTGTACATTCTTTCTTAAAAACCAAACCGAAACCGTTTGAAACCACACCGAATCGAACCAAATGGTTTGGTTTCATTTTAGTTTTGGCTTCAAAACTGCACCGAACCAAACCGCAAAAACTTGCAATTTTGGTTTTGGTTTCACTCAAAACTGCACCAAATCCAACCGCGCCCATCCCTAGTTGCTTCCCAATTACACCAGTTTTCCATTTTTTTTTTTTTTTAGTTTTAACGAAATACTTTTACTTTTAACGAAAAATTGTCATTTTTTACTAAAACCAATTTTTTAAAAATTTTTCGTTAATTTTTCTTTAATTTTATTTATTTCCCTACGAAAATAAATAAATCTAATTTCTTCTTTAAATTTAAAAATAGGAAGATCTTCGGGGTCCAAAATTTGCTCTGTTTTCACTTTTTCAGATTTTCCATATATCTTCTGACGATTTTGGATTCATTCTTTCACCGAGAGAAAGATGGTCCCTTCGAAACCCTAATTTCCTCACCTTCTCGCTCTGATTTGCCCCAAAAACTCTTGCATTGCAGTCAATTTCAACTTGCATGTCGGACTCCTGAGCTACTGGCAAACTATGGTATGTTTACCCAATTCCCAGTTCAATTTTCTTGCTTTTTTCCAATTGAATTTTGTAATTTTTTGTTTTTTTTTTTCGAGTTTTGGTTTTTGGAAAGTTTGGATCTGCTAATTAGACTTGCATTGGCCCAGGTAAGTTAGTAGGAACTGTCTGGTGGGGTTTTTAAGCATGTGAAGTGTTTGAGGGAGTAGAATTATGGAACTTTAGGCCAGAAAGAAGTGTGTTTAAGTAAAGTTTTTAAGAGTGAAGTGGTGGATGTTCTGGGTTTCTGCCATTAGGGAAGGGAAAACCCTTTAGCCTTTGAACTTTGTTGATTGGTCTCCTCCTTTTATTTTTGTGGCCATAAAGATGTCGGTTTTACTGAGAAAGCAGTAGATTTGACATATGTTATGCTGCGTTTTAGTGATGAGGGCATTCATCTATGGTTCATTACGTTAATTTTATTGATTTGACTGTGTAAAGAAGTGTATAAGTCTATGTCACTGCAGTGTATGCATGTACTGTACCTTTTTTTCGTTTTTATTTTGAAACTGATTGATTTTTTCCGAAAGTTACAAGAGAGTAACGAATTTTGTGAGTATATTTGCCAGGAAGATGATGGTACTTGATCTTTAGAGAAAAACTTCAAACCCAATAGTTTGAAAAGGAAAGAACCCAACTGACTTGATCATGGAGCAAGGATTTCACTACTGTGAATCAATCAGAGCATGACAAGTGGATAAAGGGGGTTTTTTTTTTTCCTTGAATTGAGCTCTTGAAGTGTTTTTGTATGAAACTTAGAGTTGTCATGGTGTTTTGTTCTATGTTTGAATGAGGAACAAACTTAAATGCATCACCAGAACACTACTGATGCAGTAGGAAGACATGCAAGAAAGGACTTTCAAGGTGTCATTTGAAAGTTCTCTCAAATGTATTGCATCTAGTCATTTTTGTAACCCCTCTATCTATTTTTTGTAGTGCATTGCTGAAAGGGCTAACCTAGGTTTCATGGCTTTAAACACCATCATCCAATGCAGTTTCTATAACATCCAAATGTAGTGTTTACCCTATGTTTGGATGAAGGACCTTAAAATTCCATGGGACTTAAACTATATTTGTTAGGAGTTCTTTACAACAGTGAGATAGGGACTTGAAAATGATTACAGGCAATCTCTTGTTTAGTGTCTTTATTAGTTCATTTATGGTGTTTATGTAGTACACTTTTAAAAATGAAGTCCAAATTTCCTTGATACTTTGAAAGTCCTTACCCAAATGTAGGGTTAGAGTATTTTCTATGCAAATTACCATACTAAAAAGCCAAGGTTCTAAAAGTCGCTAGGCGCTAGTCAGGCGGCGGGCTGCAGCCTAGCACCTAGGCGGGCGCCTAGGCGGACTAGGCGGATTTAAGTAAATCAATCATATTTCGTGTAAATAAGTGTCTGCTTATACTTGAAATATATATAATTTCATCATAAACTACAAAATAGAATGCATATATATTATGAAGTATTGAAACATAATGAAAACATGTGAAATAAGGATATAATGTGTGTTCATTTAAGTATGCAACAAGTCTCTTACAATTTATTGGAAAAAAACAAAATGCAAAATGAAAGTTTTCTATTTTCTGTCTAAGTGAGTTGTGATCTAGGCGGGTCTAGGCGGTGCCTTAGCAGGTCTAGGCGCCCTTAGCATTAATCGGGGCGGCTGGCTGGGGCCTAGCGCCTAGGCGGGGATTTTTAGAACAGTGGCCTCATGTAATAACTCCAAAGTTCTGAGTGTTTGGATATCACTTTGCTGTGAGCCTTGCTTTCCATTCTAAGCTATTATTTTAATTGCTGTTTCGGTAATCCACAATTTATACTTCTTATGCCTGCTACCAGGTTTATTAACTAGAATCATATTACTTTTACTCCGTGTGTGTGTGTGTGTTCTAATGAGAAACAAAGACTTAAAAAGTCAAGAAAGTACAATGTCGAGTCCAGTCTAGCGTAATGTTGTAAAAAGCCAAGAACCATAGTACTTTTCTAGTTATCAATGCCCAGTAGGCAATTGTGAACCAATATTTTGTGTTTTTCTTACTGAACTTGTAATTCTCCTTTATCTGTTTTTGTTCCCTAACAGCCCATGGTGATGCTATAGTTCATCAAAAAACAAAAGAAGAAATTATGATGCTATAAGAATGTCACTGTTCGTGCATTTACGCTATCACTCATTTATATATTATTAAGCAGCCTTGAATTGGATTTGTGTTTTCAGTCTCCATTGTATTCATGCAGATTGCTCATGATAGGGTTAATCAATTGGAAATCATTATTTATAATATATTATTATTAATTCTTTTGCTGTCCAACCCATCAAATCTCAAAATCTGCCGACCTAAGTTCTTTTAAGAATAAATAATAAATTAAGATAGCTATTCCTTTTTAACTTTCCTGTTTTCATCCTCTGTGAGAGGATTTATCTAATATGATGAAAGATGTAACATCTCGCTTCTCATTTTTAGTGATTCAAACATTTTTTTAATCATGTTGTAGCACTCCTAAATTTTTTATAACTTAAGTAATATATATAAAAAAAAATTATGAGTTTTAGACGCATATATCATATAATGTCTCTATAAGCGCTGATATGCATGAAGAGTGAAGATTTCGGATACTGATGGTTAATCCAATTACAATATACCTACCTCTACTCTCCTACCTCTACTCTTGTGTCCTAATTTATCACTTTTGTCTGTTCTTCGTAGTTGTACTGTACATTAACTTGAATTATATCTACAGGTGTTTGAGAATCCCCCCGGGTGGGGCGGGGAGGGGGCCCCCTTGATAAAGAATAAAACAAAACCATGATTCATTTTAATGCTCATTTTCTTTGATGTATGATTGCATAATATCATTTCAACTCAACTCTTACATTGAAGACTTATGATTTCATATACACTTTTCTTTTTTACGTGTTTGGGTGAGGTTTTTGATTGTGTGTATGTGCGTGTCATTAAATATATCTTGATTGATACCTCAAGAAACTAAATTTTATTATTTCACTTTCTTATGCTAACTCATTTGGTTGACTGCTTTTATCAGGTTTGATATTTCTAATTGCCGGGGGTGATATATTTAACTTTTATGTGTCTGTGGAATTCAGAATCTTATAATGTATTCCAATTCGTACACCATAAAAATGGTTTATTGGTGTAGCAGTTGTTATGGGGGCTATAAAGTAGATGTTTTTAATGGTAATCTTTGTCTAGATGTCAAGGTTTGCGGAATAACTCCTTTTTGGCAGACTCAAAAGATTAAGTCTTTTTGTAACTTTGGATTGTTCATATGATTAAGGGTTGAATGAGTGAGATTTATTGTTTACATCCTCATCATTTATACTTTAGGCTGTAAATATATATTTTTATTGGGCTGTGGGACTTCTGACTGTTTCCATAATTGGGGTTGATTTGTTATTTTGTTCCTATTTATTTATAAATAGGGCAGAATAATGCTAACATTGATTCTGATGTACTGGTTGCAGGTGACTGTGTGTCAAACGTGTGGCGACAGAGGTATCGAAGATGCTTTGCTTTTCTGTGACAAGTGCCAGAATTATGCTCTTCATCGGTATAACTTGTTTCCATTGTGCTTTCATATCTTTGTATTTTCAGTCCCTGGAAAAAGATGTGAAAATACTGTTATTTATGCATCACATTATCCTAAAAGAAATGCTCAGTTCCTGGTTATTAAAGTTTGGGTTCAGTCCTTAGAGTTGTTGCTGAAGTTGAAGTTGGATTAGTTCTTGAAATCATATGTACAGTTATAAGAACACACAAAGTGGCCTACTTCGAATTCTCAATATTTTTTCAATTTATTCGACATTGTTCAAATGACGACTCTCCTCTTTTATTTCTGTTTTCCAGTTATTGCCTTAATGTACCAGCAGAAAATATTTTTGATGAAGATCTGACTTGGCTTTGTGAGGATTGCGATCCAAAGATTGTAAAGCCTTGTAGAATTGATAAATCAGTAAGATCAATGGAAATTTGTCATAACAAGAAGATCAAGAAGAGGAAGAAGAGTAAAAGAAAGACTTTACCTATATACAGGGCTAAAAAGAAGGTGCAGAAATGTGCAGGGGCGAAAATGAAGGTGCAGATATGTGAAGGGGCTAACACGAAGGTGCAGATACATGAAGGTAGTCCCTCTGAACATGAGGCCGAGGGTAGTAATGATTGTGATAATGGTCAGAAGCTTGGTAGTCAGTGCGACGAGGTTCGTGAGGATCAATTGAATTCCTCTGATGACGTTGCCAAATCTGTAAAAGCCTCTCTAGTTACTTCCGATCCTTTAAATACCTCAGAAATCATTTGTTATGTTGCTGCACAGCCTATTATTGATCCAATCTGGAGGTAAAACTTTCTAGCTGTCCAACTCTATTGAGTTTATGATGAATGTGTACAAGCACATCTAGTGCAGGGTATAACTGTGAGATGGTTTGTCTAAATGACAGGGGAAGCCTCAGCATATTCAACAAAGACTTCAACATTGTTAGTGGACTTGTAGCCCATCTCTCTAGCTTAGCCTGTCCAAAAGTACGTGAGGAGGCAGAATTGCTACCATTACTGCTTTTTCCAGAATTGGTTAATAGAACAGATGTGTGGCCCAAAGCTTTCGAGAAGTGCGGACCTAACGATCAGAGTATTGCTCTTTATTTCTTTTCTGATAACGAAAGGTGATAATTTTGACACTTGTTTCTTGTTTCCGTCTACTTTCCCTGTATGGATTGGATTTCTTAAAAGCCGACGTTCCTCTTCATTTCTCTTTTTTTTTTTTTGGGTACAGAGATGAGAAGGATTTTGACACCATGGTGGCTAGCATGATCCAGGATGATCTAGCTATGAGAGCTGTGCTGGACGATGCTGAGCTCTTAGTTTTCACGTCAGTCATACTGCCAGAGCAGTATCGAAGTGAGTCCCGAAATCTCTACTAGTTTGTAGCTTTTCTACCTCCTTTCCTTTCATTAGTAAAGGAAGAAAAATCTGTATAGCTCGTCCGGAAAAGCGAATAACATGATTGCACTTACCGGGTTGCAGGATTTCAGGCAAAGTTTTATTTGTGGGGAGTATTTAGGGCAAAGCAATTTCCGCAGTTAACAAGTAATAACGTCGGGGTCGGGGAGAATGACGTTGCAAAGCCGTTATCCTGTTACGGGCAGAGTCCAGTTAGTACGTTGAGCAACAATGTAGAAATTACTTGTGCTGCTGTACCTCTTAATTCCTACTGTCCATCGGTCATGTGATTGTTTTTAATCAAACCCTGTATATTATGTTTTGTTTAACTTCTAGATGTTCATAATTTTAGTGATGCATGGATGTAGTTTTTGAGTGCTAGACTTGTTGTCCTGCCTTTTATGTTTAGGGCAGCTTTGTTCCTGATGGATAATAATTGATTGAGAAATTTGCACATGTACCACGTGGACTTTTAGGCACGTGTGCAAATACCACTGAACTAAAAAAATTCATAATTTACCACCCAAACTTAAATTTGTAGCAAAGTTTGGGTGGCCTTCGCATAATGCAGATCAACATTTGAAAGTATAAAACCTTCCAATGAATTGATATTGTACTGTTGGTTTTTTTGTTTTATGCTCGGCATCAAAACAAAAAAATGAAGGGGTGGTGCTGTCACGAAATCTTTTCAATATTTGGTTGTCAGATTGAATGAATTGAAAATGATCGAAGGACATAAATTAATAAGAGATATGTGAGAAGTAAAAATAGGTGTGTGGATAATATTACTAAAAAAGAAAGGTTAAAATTTAACTGTTCATTTGTTTCTCATAAAACGTAAACAGACAACGACGTAAATGGGCTTCACCCCACAAGAAAACCCTCCAATGTGGTCAAAATAAAGAGGTACAAGAGTGGCTGGAAATGAAAAAAAAACTTTAGAAGCCCAAGTGCAGGATGACCCGCCGCAACTGGAAAAAATTCCCCAAATTCCCAAACCAAACCAAAAAAGTACCAATCTCAAACCAAAAATGTCCCAAACCGATTTTTCCAAAATTTCGGTATTCCCATACCAAAAAAATACCGAAATTTCGGTATGGGAATCGGGATTGTCTTTCCAATATTTTGGTATTCCCATACTGAACCGAAAAATATATATTTTTAATTATTATATATATATTTACACAGATAATAATATATATTATTTTTTAATTATAATTAGAGTTAATTTGAACATTTGGATTGTTTCAAATTAATCTATGCCATCAATCTATTCCTTGTTAGGCTTTCAGCTTTGTTGTCCCCGTCGTTTAACATGAAATTTGGAAATACAAATTAGACCTAATATCATTTAACTTGAAATTTTACTTTTGTTTTTAATTTTGTCTTCTTGCTTAGAATATCGTCGAGAATATGTAGAGTTAGGAGCTTTTAAATTAGTTTTTATCCTAATAATATGGTTCCCTCTATGCAAGTAGAGTAGTGGTATGAAGAATTCTACAAACATTTTAACGACATGTTCTCCATGTAACTAGAATAAATGGTTCTTCATTATCGCCCTTGGGATTTAACTGTACACTTACTGTAATATCTCTGCATTCTAAGAAGGGTTTTCTTTTTCTTTTTTCTTGTTTTAAGAATATTTTAAGTGGTTGATACGGCTTTAATTTCTACATTCATAAATTGAATGGAAGTTGATGTTGCTGGAAATGAAATTGTGCATTTGAATCAAATTTGAATAGTTGGGTAATAAGTTAATAACTAATATGTTTAAAATGCCCAAATGCCCAAAATCATTTCGGGATTCCCGAAAATTTGGTTTGGGATCGGTATTGAAATTGGGATTCCAGAAAATTTTGGTTTGGAAATCAGGACAAGAGTTTCAGTATAGGATCCCATACCGAACCACCCCTAGTCAGGAAGGAGAGAAATTTACATGTCATGTCATTTCTCTTTATCTCTCCCAGCAGGGTATGAAAAGAAAAGAGGAATGGCGAATGCGAAATTAAAGGGATAATTGATGAATGAAAAATTGTCAAAGGCATAGTAAGTTATAGTTTGTTGCCATTGCCAATCCTTTTCAGCATGTTATAAACGTACCAAAATATTACAGTTATCATTTTCATTTCTCAGAGTATGCGCAACTACAAGGAAAAAAAGGACCTAAGGGTCAAGGTTGTGTCTCATTTGTCATACCACACTTGTAGATGAAACAATTGTTTTCTAGCGTGCTCGTATCTTGCATTATTTTTAATACTAGTTACTTGCCCTATTCCTGCTTGTTAATCATTTTAAATACTTATCTTTTTGCTTACTATGTCATCAGGCCGTCAAAGTAAGTTAGTTTTCACATTGGAAATACGCAAGTTTTATCGTGAAGAGTAGTCATTTTCTTTACATACCACATTTAAGGATAAGGAACTTAATTTGTGATTACTGATGGGCAACGGAGTGCCTACTACAATCGTCATCACCATAATTAGGGGTGGGTTCGGTTTCATTCGGTTCAATTTTTTGCCAAAACTGAAACCAAACCAAAGTTTCTGTTCAGTTTAATTTGTTTTTGGTTTTTTTCGGTTCAATTTTTCGGTTTGGTTTTGTTCGGTTTGGTTTCGATTTTTATTTTATTTTATAAAACTTGATCTTTTTTTAATATGAAATTTAGAAAAGAGGCTTACATTGGTAGACTAATAATAAGAAAATGAGGAAAGTGAAAGTGGGAAAGTAGTTGTATATATATAAGATCATATAAACCAATTTTATTCTACCAACAACCTCAATTACAAAGAAAAATGATCACTGTATCAATTCAAAAAACAAACAAATAGAGAAGCTTTTCCAAGGTCCAAAGTCTTCCAAAACTCTCTTCTATAACCAATGAAATATATTCCCTAATTGAACCAAGTATGCTCCTTGAAAAAGCCCTCGGTTCGTTTCAAATTTGGCAACAAAGTTTCACAAAAGAAACATCATGGGCATGCATTCATAAAGTGTAAAGGGATTCGGTTCAGTTTGGCTCGGTTTCCGAACCTCCAAAATCGAAAGCGAACCAATAAGGTTAGGTTCAGTTCTGTTTTTTTTTTTTTTTTTTTTCTTCGGTTTTTCAGTTTTCCAATTTCGGTTTGGTGTTGGGTCTCCTTTTTTCGGTTTTCGGTTTTTTGAACCCATCCCTAACCATAACCACTATCACCACCACTAGTCCCTAACACCCAATAGGTAGTTGGGCAATTTACAAACTTGGGGCCTCTTTTAGCATTTTGGAAAGAGAAATATCGCTATATCAATAAATAGTCAGTACAATATTGAAGGCGAAAATCAATATCATTTGAACTTAACGTAGTAGATTATGAAACTTTCATTATTTCAAGTCGATAAATATATTACATTAGTTAACAATTAGATTGTTTCTCATCTATGTTGAAACAAATAGTATCCCTCCTTCATATATAGTTATATAACTTGCACGTATCTGTATATCCGTGTATTAGGTTAAGAAAAGCTGATGTCCAACCTGGACTACTATTAATCCAGCCAGTTGAAGCCGCCAACCTAAATCCAACTTTTCTTTTAATAATCAATGTTACAGTCTGTGATCTTTTGTGGAATAATCTTTCCTTAAATGTGCACTTCAGTCTTAACCAATCCAAGCTTTGTTATCCCATACTTACATACTATAAAATTATTAAATATAAAGGTGCCAAGCACGCAAATGAATATGTTGACTTTGAGGCCTCCAACAGTGGATGTCTCATTAAGCACCAGATAATTAACAGCAGTACTTAATTCTTGTCTTCTAGAGGGAAGGGATAATAAAGAGAGCAGGTGAAGGAGTTTTACTTTTACGTAGTCAAAAGAGCAAAGCTAGGAAAGTTCTTTGATTAACTCACACCGTTATTAATTAGTTAAAGTAAAATTAATTTGTAAGAAGTCAGTGAACCACGTGCGCATACACAGATATATATTTATATATATGGTGGAGTTGGAGAGTCCTGGACCACTCGTGTCGGGAAAAATTAGTGCTGGAGTTTTGAGGAGTTTGTAAAAGTCAAGGTTGAAGTAATTAAAGTTCAATCCAGAAGGCATTTTGTTGTTGGTAATTATAGCAGGGCTAGCCCGGCTGACCATTAACTATTTTGATCGGGTCCGGCCGGTAGATTTAGGGAAAGATGAATTGGATAACTTGGGCATAATCCACATGCATGCATGCATGCAAAATTGCAATTTTTTGAAAGTTCCAAAACTCTATAATACTAATTAGTTTCTGTTTCATAATAAAAAGTCAACATTACTTTGTTGGATCGTGAACAGCAGCTCTCTATAAGTTTAGATTCTGCAAGATTGGAAATTTGTCGATGAAGAATGTAGCATATTGTCTAAATGTTTCAAGCCTAGCTAGATCGTTAATTGCCATTTTTGTAGTCTATATTATCCATAATTAATATAAAGGTACCGCCCAGCTACGTAGCTTAATATGATAGAAATTGGGTACAGGATCGGAAACGGATGTCGTTGGACTATCGATCACAATATGGTGTGAAGGATATGAACAGAGAGTGATTATTAAATTGAATGAATCTGACATAAGGGATTTGATAATATATAGACATGGAAATACCCTTCTGGAGGAGTTGTGTTCTTCAGGAGAAGTTATAACTTCTCAAGTTGGAATACAACTGTTCATATCCTTTAATTAATTAATTAATTAATTAATTATATTATTTCCTTTATTAATTAATTAACTTATTTCACTACAATCATATATATTTTAGTACACCAATGTTATGGTATACCTTCACATATGATTACACATATTGTGAAAACCATGTTATCATAATCATATTCCAACATAATATAAACACCCAGAGCCAAAAAAATAAACGCATATGTTACTCGAGGGAGATCACAGCGTGGAGCTCAAAGAATCACAAATTTTCATCATTATCATATGGAGCTCTTTGTTGCTATCGTTGATAAGCAACTTGTGGAATTAAATAGTCGTTTTGATGAGGTAATTACAGAGTTGCTTCTTTGTTCGGCAAGTTTGAGCCCGAATGATTCATTCTCGGCTTTTGATGAGCAAAAGCTAATATGTTTTGCGAATTTTATCCGAATGAACTTACTACTTGTCAACTCTTGGCACTTGAAGTTCAACTTGGGCATTATATTCTTGATATGCGTTCGAGTAGTGAATTTTCTCAATTGAAAGGAATTGGTTGCCTTGCAAAAAAATGGCGGACACGGAGATGAATAGAGTATATAATCATGTGTATTGGCTAATTACATTGGCTTTGGTTCTACCAATTGCTGCTGCTTCAGTGGAAAGAGCTTTTTTCGCTATGAATATTGTGAAGACTCCATTGCGTAACCAAATGGAAGATCAATGGTTGAGTGATAGCATGGTGGTTTACATTGAGAGCAATGTTTTTTCTTCCATTGACAATGAAGCTATAATGCAAAGCTTTTAAAAATATGAAAACACGTCGGGGACTATTGTAACTTGTATTATTATTTGTTCTATAAGTTATGAATTATGGAACTATAGTTTAATTTTTAAGTTATTATATGTCTAAGAATTGTTTGTAAACTTTGTGACCCCCCGAAATATTTTTCCTGAATCCGCCATTGCTTTCAAAGAGAAAGTACTAGCCCAATGCATTTGAGATACAGATGGGAACGTTACCCAAATGTGGGATTCCATGGCTAGCTATATCAAGAAAATTGGTTAAGGCTAAGAAGGAATATTGTAAAGCCTTATACAAGGAGAGAAAACTGTGAAAGGTATAAAATAGCAAAGATGGAGGTGAAGAAAATCGTGAAAGAAGCAAAGCTGGCTGTTTATGAAAATATGTTAAGCGATTAGATACCAAAGAAAGAGATTTGGATATCTATAAATTGGCTAGAGTGAGGAAAAGGAAGACAAGAGACTTGAACCAAGTAAGGTGCATCAAGGATGAGAATGGAAATGTTTTAGTTACGGAGATCACGGTTAAAGATTGATGGAAAGTTTATTTTCATAATCTTTTCAATGACAGACACAGAAGGAGTACTTATTTGGGTAATTTGAGGAACTAGGAAGAGTGAATAAATTACTCCTTCTACTGCCAAATCAGGAAAGAAGAAGGTTGTAGCTTTGAAAAAAGATGAAGCATAGAAAAGTCGTGGGTCCCAACAGTATATCGATCGAAGTGTGGAAAATCTTGAGAGAGACAGGTATAGCATGGTTTGAAAACGAAGAAGATGCCAAATGAGTGGCAAAAAATCACTTTGGTGACTATATACAAGACTAAGGTGACATAACTATAGGAGTATTACACTACTACAAAAGTGGCTTATTGTGTCGAAGACTGGTGGCGATTTTATACAATGTACTATTGGAAAAGACATTTTTGACAACCTATGTAGATGATATTTGATAACAAAGCAGTGATATTGCTTATAACCGACATGATTTGCTTTTTGTTTTCCAAATACTTTCAAACTTGCGTCGGATAGCTTAATGTCAGCATTACTGTCGCCTATAACCAACATGACTTGCCTTTTGTTTTTAAATATTTTCAAACTTGGTAGCACTGTTGCTTATAATCGACATGACTTGCTTTTTTTTTATTTTAAATGTTTTCAAACTTGTGTCAAATAGCGTAATGTCGGTTTTATTTGATGAAATTGACGTGAAATATTTAGGCAGGAATTTTTCCGCTAGTTTTGCACGTGAAATTAGGCAGAGTGATGTTAGTGGGCTCAGGGTGGTGTCAGTTTTAACTGATGGAAATGCTGTCGATTTTGTCCGACGCTAGCTTTCTACCCTAAATAAAAGCCTTCCCTTCCCCCATTTCCTTCATGCGCTGCTTCTCCCTCATTGTTTCTTTCTGCTTCACCTACCTTCGAAACAACACCGCTTTCCCTTCCCTTCACCCTACCTTCGAAGCATCGATGTGGCTCTCTTTCCACTACTCCTCAAAACTTTTAATCTCTTTTTTCTCTATTTATTTTTTCAAGAGAAAAAAAAAACATCTTTACAAAAAATGTTTAAATTTTTCTCTAGAATTCTTGCCTATCCCTAAAATTTTCTTTCTGGGTTTGGTCCTTAGGTTGTGAATTTAAAAATGTTTTGGCTTACAAAGGAGGTGGAGATTGGTTATACAGTAGCAACAGGTGGCGTCGCAGTAGAGCAGCTGCTCAACAAGAATCCTTGCAACTCTGACATCCTTTATGATCTCGAAAATTACATCAATGAGCAGGTATGTATCTCTGTCTCTTTATTGATGGAAATCGATACTGGGTTTAATTAATTTTGATTGAATGATTGGTAATTTGGTTGTTTTAGGTTTCTTCACAAATCGATACTTGGGTTTAATGCCAATATCTGCCTTCTTTGTCTCTATCAGGTAAATTTGACAATTGATTTTTTTTGTTTTTTTTTGTTTTTTGTTTTAGATTAGATTTTGATTTTGAGTCAATGCATAAGTGATTTTTTATTTCTATTGTTTTTTGTTTTGATTTGAAAATTACTGCAAAAGTGAATTTTTTTTTATTTGAAAATCCATATTTTTTTGCAAATTCTCTTAACTAGTCTTGAATTTTTTTAGTTGGTTTTTTATTAGAATCCATAATTTATTGCGAAGCTAGACTTTGTTAGTTGGTTTTCAGTTTATATTCTATGATTTACTGAAAATTTGAATTCTGTTAAATTGGTTTGTGTTTTTAGATTCCGTTAATTATTTTTTTATTTAATCAAAAACTGGAATAGGCTTTTTAAATTATTAATGGTTAGTGTTGTCGGTTATGAACAACACAAATCTTCTTTTTTATTATGGGAGTTTCAATGTCACTTTTATCCGACACTATTGTCCTTTTTTTTAATGCCTTCCTTTTTCTTGGCAGATTAAGGGAACCAACCGACATTAAAAGCCTTTTCGTGATGCTAGCAATGCTATTTGTTCTTCTATCTGCCATTACATGATTTTCTGTCGGATTTTTCCTTAATATCCGACATGAATGGGTTTTTCTTGTCGCTTTCTAAAATGACACTACTGGTTACTTTTGTAGTAGTGTTAAGTTAATGAGTCATGCAATGAAGCTTTGGGAGAGAGTAATTGAGCATAGATTGAGGTGAGAGACACAGGTCTCAAACAATCGATTCGGGTTTATGTCAAGGGGCTCAACTATGAAGGCAATCTATCTCTTACGGTGATTGATGGAACGATATAGAGATATACAAAAGGATTTGCACATGGACTTCATAGATTTGGAAAAAAAGCGTATGATAGGAACCCAAAAGAAATTCTTTGTAGGACTACAATAAGAACTCATGAAGGTCAAACTAAAAACTTTTCATAACTATAGGATTATACCAAACCTCAGTTTTAAGTCCTTATCTTTTTGTATTGGTAATTGATGAGTTAATTTTTTTTTTTTTTAGATTGAAAAATATATAACATGCTATATTAAAGGTATATGTTGAAAGACCTTTCTTGTATTTCATATAGGTTGTTACTTGTTGCGACCTTTCTTGTGTTTTTTTTTTCGCACACGAGGTTTGAGCTACATGTCTGCCTTCTACTTTTTTCCTTCTTTTTCTAATATAATTCGGTAGGTATTGTTGTTTAGAAGAGGGAGGGAGGATCATAAGAGATAAGTTCACTCCATGTGTTATTTGATTATAACCCAGTCAAAAGGAAAACTCATTCACCTCTATACTCAACATACCTTAAGACTATGTTTAGGTGTCTTTGAGGCTAAGTTAGTAAAGAATGAACTGCAAAATGTTAGAAGGATTAGAAATTCAATTAGTAAGCATTATAAAGGCATGAGAGAGGGATTTGTAAATCACTAGTTTGAGTGAGGCAATTACGAATCCTTCATACATGCCTTTTGCAATTAATGCTCATGGAGTGCATTTTTAAACCCATTTATCTAACATTATGTAATTCATTAATTACTAACTTGACCTCAATCTTTTAGAACTTAGAAATTCTTTGATCAAACATATCGTAAATATAATGAGTTCAATTACAGCCCAATTGTTGGCACCTAACAATGCATATGTATGGTAGCTATACTTTTCATGAAAAACGAAAATTCCTTGTCATTATCAAGTTTCATAATTAAATAACTAATACGTTTACATTTGTAAGGTGTTTTTAGCTTAAGTGGTTAAAAACATTTACAATTTACACTTGAAATCTATTATATGTTCAATTCTCTCTACCTAAATATCGCTTTTATGTATACAAAAGAATAATTATACTTTAAAATTGTGATAACTATATGTGTGTTGCAAGTAGAGGGATGTGAAAGTACATTCGTATAAGTTAGTTCAACGGCAAGTAGAAAACAAACTGAAAAGAGCAATGAGAAAGGTAAACTATATATATGTTGGAAATTACAATCCAAGGGAACATGACAAGACATGGTATAAAAAGGTATCAAAAGATTTATGAGAGCTAGGCAATCTCCATCTTATGGTCCACATTATTAAACTGCCTATTATAATCATTAACTTTCCCACCTGCCTTCCCACAAAAAAGAAAATAAAAATTCCAGCTCAGTCCCTTAATAATCTATAATCTTCACCAATGAAATTCAACCCCCTATCTCTCCTAAAAAAAGAAAAAAGAAAAAAGAAGAAAAGATGACCTCAAAAAACCAAGAGAACTCCATTTCTCTGACTAGTTCTTCCACAATAGGTTCCCATTCTTTCTTTGAAGTAAAAGAATTTGATAACAGGAAATAAATAAAAAATCTACAAATATGGAAAATTGTTGAATAAGTCTATGGATGTAGAAGGGGAAAAGAAGTTTGAAGGACTAGGCATGAAGCTACCTTCTATGAAGTTCCTGTTGCCGTAGAGCACGGGGCTCAAATCATGAAAGAAGCTATCTGCCGGCGGAGAGAAGAAGTTTGACGGGATCGGAGTAAGCGAAGCAGGCCCAGGTGACAAGATCCCCGGAAACAAACCCTTTTTCACACCACCGTCATCCATTATTTCCATTTCTTCCACAACATCTTGAGCAGTATTGCTTTTCTTCATCCCTTGATCATCATGAGCTGGAGGGTTATTATAGTTATCGTGATTCAGAGGATTAATATTGTTATTACTAGGCGGTGAAGAAGATGTAGTTGAAGAATTCGATGGTGGTAAGCCGGTGAGGCGTTGGACAAGGTCCATGAACTCGCCAGGGTTTGTGTGGATGACCTTCGGGGACACCGTGTAGATTATGACCGGCTGACGTGGCTGCTGGTAGTGATAGGGCTGCTGCTGCTGGTTTGGTTGTTGTGACGGTTGTGGTACAACTGGAGGTTTCTTGATCTTGTGAGAGTCTTTGTGTATCCTGAGAGGCGTTGGGCGTGGACCTTGGAGTTGAAGATCTCTTCTTGGAGATTTTCCTGTTGAATAATCCATGCCGATGATGAAGGTGAAGATCGATGGAACGATACTAAGAACACGAGAGCTGAACTCTTCTGGGTTTTTGGTGATGCTCTCGGAATCTTAAGTAGTACTCATCTGTCATGTTATGTATTAATAGTCAGAACTCAAAGGGCAGGGATGGATATGAAGAGGAAGAAATGTGGTGACATGAAATATTTAAAGGAGAGAGCAAGTCAATGATTCGAAGGGGATTTAATTAAATAATCCAACAATCATGACATTAGTAAAAATTGGCTACTAGCAAATAGCAATAAGCTTAGCATGTGAAAGTGATATTTTAGTAAGAGAAAGGGGAGGAGGTTTGCAAAGGCCGGTTTCGTGGTGGGGTGGTGTTTGAATTGAACTTGTCCTAACGTGGCACTTGGAAGGGGTCTTTGTGTGCCGCGTCAGACTCAGAGGTAGTGACGTTGTAATGTGCCCTTGTAATTAGCTTATATATATTCTATAGTGTTGGATGATAAAATAAGGGATTTTTTTATTAGCACTTCACATTATGTTGAATATACTTCATTATAAAATTTAATATTTAATGAGCTATACACCTTAAGGTGAATGACAATTTCGACCTTATAAAGTTTTAAAAATAAAATTTAAAAAAAAACTCTAAATACGTTTCAAATCACTTTTAACATGTATATCATAAGATTAATTATCTTCAACTCTCAAAATCACTCTTACCTTCCTCCGTTAGATGTAACAATTTACCGTGTTAAATTGCTGTCTCAAGTTTGGCAATAAGACATGCTAGCTTATTCGCCCGAAACCTGTTGCTTTGTAACAAGAATCAGAAGGAAAAAAAATCGTTCTTAATTATTAGACTTGTACAAATAGCATACAAGTGTCAATTTGCAAATTTTTAAGATTAGTTTGGGCTTACTTTCTGTCAGACCTTTCAAGTACCTTGGAATGTTTCATACAACAACAATCTTTTATATATGCTTTATTTTATTAGTGGTTTTAATAATAAAAAATTTGGGTAAACATGGTTTTACAGTAACTAAGTTCTAATGGTAAGGGAGGAAACTAATATTAATGTTTTATTTCTTCTGATGTGGTTAGAATTTTGTAAAGCAATGGAGGGAAGTAGCAAATTTTAAATTAGGTTTAGGCAATCTCATGCGGAATATTATAGTAGTTTTCTATAGCTTTTTGCCAAATTTTTTCATTATCAAAGAGTAGGCTAGCTTCTGGAAAAGTATGAAGCAATCCAAAAATAGAATTTATGAAGTTAATGCAGGGCCATTATGCTATGCATTTGTAGATCTCTTTTTGTTACAAAGTGATGGATTGTAAAAAAAAAAAATTTCTGCTAATGGTGGATTCTCAAATCTATATGCTTATTTTTTGAAAGCAAAGAGAAACAACATAGAAACCACCTATTCGAAGAAACAAGTAAGATCTTTGGTTGATCTCATGTATTTGCACTTAAGATGTGGAGAGTGTGGTGTGTATGTAGTAAATGTGGGGTTTATGTAGGGAATTTAAGGTGTGAGCTGGGGTTTGAGGGTATTGTGGGAAAGTATATGGGGTGTATTAAGATACAGTTTAATTAAAAAAGTAAATGTGGGGTGTATGTGAGGTGCATTTAACAATATATGGGGTGTTAGTATAAAAAGCCTAAAATAAAACAATTTTCTTTATTCTTGTTATTTTCTTTTAGACCATCTCCAATGGTTAGCCTAAAAGCCAAATTTTTTAGTCCGGAAAATTTAGCTTTTAGCCCAAAAACAATTTTTCTGCTCTAATGGTTGTGGCCTAAAATTTTAGCCCGGAATTATTAAAGAATGAAATTAGGCTATTTTTTTTTAAATTTATTTAAAAATAAATAAAAATGTCTACTATCGTAAATTAATTTTATAAACATTTTAATCTAAAAAAATTTAAATTCTAATAAATATTGAAAAATCACTAAATTTGACACAAAGCGCCTTCAACATTCACCAATCTTTCAACCCTGGGCTAACTTTCAATTCACCAATCATTGAACACCAAATTTTCAATTCACCAACCGTTTAACACCAAACTTTCAACTTTCACTAACCGTTCAACACCAACCGTTCAACACCAAACTTTCAACTTGAAACCAACCGTTCAACTCTCATCAATCATCCTCTATATAAATATATGTCCAATATTTGTTGATCACACAACCTTTCAACCTTCAATCATCCTCTATATTCCCCAATCTTTCAACTTTCAAAGAGTTTTTGTTTCCTAAAAATCCTCAATGTCTCATCAATGGGTGATAGAAGAAGGCGTAACATGGCAATGCAGATGGCACAACACCAAGCAAGGATTGAGATTGAGGATGCAGAATTGTTCAACGCCGAAGCTGAACTTGTCAACTCGTTTATGCAATCTGAGCACCATGGTGAATCTAGCCATTGTCGTTCTGTCACGGGGCGTTCATATGTGCAGCGTGATAGAGAAGAGTGTCATGACCGAATAATGAAAGATTATTTCATCGAGCGTCCGAGATTTCCTGCTCATGATTTTCGGAGGCGATTTCAGATGAGGAGAAAGCTTTTTGAAAGCATCTTGAACGCAATTGTCAATCATGACCACTACTTTGCAGGAAGGCTAGATGCCACAGGCTGACAAGGTCTATCACCTCATCAAAAGCTCACATCTTCTTTTCGCATGCTAGCTAATGGGTGCTCTGCAGACTCAACTGATGAGTATTGTCGACTTGCAGAAAGTACTGCTATTCAGAACCTAAAGCGCTTCTGTAAGGTAATTGAAGGCATATATAAAGCCACATACCTCCGCAACCTAACTCGTCAAGACTTAAAGAGGCTTCTACATAAGGCAGACAAAAGAGGCTTCCCTGGTATGATAGGAAGTCTCGATTGTATGCATTAGGAGTGGAAGAATTGTCCTTCTGCTTGGGCTGGCCAATTCAAGGGCCGTCATGACAAGCCAACCATCATGCTCGAGGCTGTGGCGTCTTACGACACATGGATTTGGCATGCGAACTTCGGCTCTCCTGGATCAAACAACGATATCAATGTTCTTTGGTTTTCTCCTTTGTTCAATCATGTTGTCAATGGATGGGCACCAGAATTTCGGAACAAGGTAAATGGTAATAGGTATGAGCTAGGTTACTACCTAACTGATGGTATTTATGCTAGTTGGTCTACCTTTGTCAAAAGTTTTTCTCATTCCGATAGTGCAAAGAAGAAATTATTTTCGTAGAGGCAAGAGTCTTACAGGAAGGATGTAGAGAGAGCGTTCGAGATCCTACAAGCTCGATGGGCCATTGTTAGAGGGCCTGCACGATTTTGGCAAGCCGAAGACCTCAATTCAATCATGATGACGTGCATAATTTTGCACAACATGATTGTGGAAGATGAGTACATCGAAATTGAAGAAGATTCAAATGAAGATGTGGATGATGACCAACCAACGCATGGTAGAAAGATAAATTGGAAGAATTGTAGGAGAAAATTGAGTTTTGTGTGAATGTTTGAACAAATACATAGGTATTTATAGAGTTTTTGGGTGAATTTTGAGTTAAATAATTTTTTAAAATAATTTTAGCCGTTGGATTTAAATTTGGACCGTTAGATCTTTTTTTTACCGTTAGATTTGATTATATTCGATCACAACCGTTGAATTCAATAATATATAAATATAAAAACAAAAAAAACTTTGAATCTAGGTCGTTGGATTAACCAACGGCCTGTTCATCACAACCATCCATTTCAAATTTGTTACCGTTGGCACCATTAAAGCTAGCCGACAGCCTTTGTCGGCGGGGCCCACCTTGTCGGCAAGCACAGGTTCAGTTCCCGCGTGGGGTGCGTGCGCGAATAGCTGGGCTGGGCATGGCCCAAAATGTAGCGAGTCCACTCGCATGGGGGGGGGATTTGGCCCAGCTTTGGTATTTAGCATTTAGCCCAAGAATTTAGCATAGGTTGGAGGGTGCTTGGGGGGGATTTTTTTGGGGGAGGGGGGGGAATGGCTTTTAGCCCACCATTGGAGGTGGCCTTAGGAAACCTATTTTTATAATTTTTTTATAGATAATTCGGAATGAAGAATTCGAATTTGAAATGTATCTTCCAACTTTGAACTATAGACCAAGAAATACTACCATAGGGGGTTTTGAACATTAGTCCTTGCAAAAGATTAAAATTTAAAAAAAAACCTGGTGCTAGATTAAATATTCAATTTAATCCCTTGAATGTACTTTTATCAAAATTTGCATTCAATTTTTGTTATTTAATGTGTATTTTTATTTAATCTCTCCACATTAAATTTTAATTTTATTAATATGCACTGACACACCCCGACCCAGGGGTCGAAGCGTGCTGGCCGTCACGCGCGAGTGACGTAGCCAAAAACGTCAGCGGAAGGTAATTATGCATGAAATGCAGCAGTAAGGTCAAGTTGATAATAGACATATGATAAAAAGTGATAGAAGGCGGAAGTGAAATAGTTAAAGGTCACAGAGCCAATCCTAGGTGCAGTCGATTAAAAACAAAACAGCACAACTACTAAAGAAATCCTACATCAGTGATGGTCTGTCAGAACTGCCTTGATGCCTCGATAGCCGTCCACGTCGTCGCTACCTAGAACCTGGAGGGGCGCAAAACAGAAAATGTGAGTGGGCAAAAACAAATGCTTTTCAAAACCATTTCATAAAATCCATAAATAACCCCTATCCGTAAATCAATATAATTTTCCCAGAAAATAATACGTATATAAAATTATATACGAAATTCGTCTCAGTATCAAAGTTCGTTATCAAAACTCAAAGATAGGCCATGTCGATATACCAACTCAGAAAATCATTCTCATCAGTCAGGTAATGTAAATCAGAAGTGTCCCTAATGTAATGTCAGCCGGAGTCACCTCTAGTGACCTGTACGGCTGAACCTATAGCTCATCCGTCATACTCAATCGCTATCAATCACTATCCTGCACACGAGTCGGAACCACCTATAGTGGTCTGTACGACAGGCTAGGTGTATAATATTACGCTCAGTGCTACGATCACGTGAAGGCTGTGCGACGAATCGCGGGTCACCTACGAGTCGGAACCACCTATAGTGGTCTGTACGACAGGCTAGGCACCTGCCTTGGATCCAAGGTGAGCGTACGGTGCGTGAGGTGAACGATCACGTGAAGGCTAGGCCCTACTCTGGCGGAGCACAAACACCCGAGGTGCAGGTGATGAGCTAAACCACTATCTATCATCATTTCAAACACTATTATCATACTTACCTGACTTACCTGGCCGTCCTCGGCGTCGGAGCATAGCAATTGCAAACATAATCATATTTATAAAATATAATTGGCATACGACATGGCAACGTAATTATAAAACCAATTCCGTTCATAAATCATGTAATTTGCGTTTCTGGGAAAAACGCCAATAATATATATATATACTGAAAACAAAAGCCCACTCACTGATATGTCGACGGGTCGTATCCCCCGAGCCTAGAATGAATGCGCTCGTCCTCTGGGTACGTCTCACCTATATGTGAAACAACTGCAAAACCGTCATTAACAGTACATAACCGAACTACGTAATTAACTTTTCATACGAAGGTCAATTTTGGTATTTGAATATACCAACGCGACCTACACGACGTCACGAGCGTCGTGGTATTTTTAAAATAAATTTTTACTGTGGCACGCGCCCCCACGCGCCAAGGAATGCACGGACAGACGCGCCCCCACGCGCGTCACGTGCTGCGCACGCGCGCCTAACCCTAACGGCGTCAGGAATATTCCGTTATCTTCTAACGAATTCCGTTAGAACTAACTGATGGCGTGAGGAATATTCCGTCAACTTTGACGGAATATTCCGTCACCCCTAACCTCCAGCTCCGGCGACCGTCGCCGCCGCCAGACTGGTTTTTCCGGCGACTTTTTTTCCGGCGAACCTTCAAACCTCCATATCTCCTTCATTTTTCAACCTTTTTCACTCGTTTTTCTTCCTACATGCTTTAAATTCAATGTAGAACATTCCTATAACCTTAAATACCTTGAAAAACGATGAGAAATTCGTCGAAGAATTTCTCCAAAACCGGTCAATCTCGAAACCCACGATCCCGACGTCCAACACGAGCAAACGAGGTACTCCGAGCCTCGTGGGAACCTCTAGAACATCGCTGTGATCTTGTTTCCACCTAAAACGTCCTGAAATCAAAATGCATGAACAGTACCTCGAGTTTAATCACGGGTTTCGACTTAAACCTAGGGTTTTCTAACCTAAAACCACTATATTAATACTCAGGGGGTCTCAAAGGTTAAGAATATGCTTACCTTACGTCCGATCTGCGTCTAGATGGCGAGGTGTGTGTGTCCGTACAACGAAACCGAGAGAGAGAGTGAGATGGTTCGAGAAAGAGAGAGAGGATAGAGATGTGTACGTGTGTGCATGTGTGGGTACGTGTGTGTGTGTGTTTAAAATATCAGCCCAATCTTTGGGCTTAAATAATTAGGGCACCCAAGCCCAAAACCAAACCCAAAACCATAACCGTTCCCGCGTATTCGAGGGCAAAATTGTCATTTCACGTCGAAACTATATTTAAACTCGGGACGGGATGTCACATGCACATATTTAGTTTTTCAATTATAAATGAATGTAAATGAGAAAATATTAAAAGAAATTTGTGATACAAAATATGCAGAGAAATGACTGTGTCGAAATATATAAAATTGATTTTTTTGTACCGAAATATTTGTACCTACATGATTGTACCGAAATATATTATAATGAACCTAAATGTATTTACCGAAATGTATTATATTGAATTAATGTACCTAAATGTCAATACTGAAACGTATGCACCAAAATGTACGTACTGAAATGTTAATACCGAAATATATGGACCAAAATGTACGTAATGTCAATACCAAAATATATGTACCAAAATGTATATACCTAAATGTTAATACTGAAATGTATGTACTTAAATGTCAATACCAAAATGTACGTACCTGAATGTCAATACCGAAATGTATGTACCAAAATGTACGTACCTAAATGTATGTACCGAAATATAATATATTGAATTAATGTACCTAAAAGTCAATACTCAAATATGTGTACCAAAATGTACTTAACGAAATACATTATATTAACCAAAATGCATTATATTAAATCAATGTACCTATATGTTTGTACCGATGGATATGTCGAAATATTCAAATGTATTAATGTATATAAATGAACATACAAAATTGTTATCGGAATATATATTATAAAAAACTAATTGCCTAAATGTAGACACTAAAATATATTATGATGAATGAAATAAAAATTAAATAAAAATAAAAATAAAAATAAAAATAAAACATCAAAATATAACTAATAAATGATATGATTAAATACACTAGGGACTAAAATTAGATTTTAATCTTACATAAGGTTATAGTCTAAAACTCATCTTTTTTTAAGGATTAAAATGAAATTTTCTATTTTTTTTATAAACATGGTCAGAACCACTTTTAAATTTTAATGAAAAAGCAACTGCTTTCTTTGAAAAGTATTTGAAGTATTTTTATTTTCTGCCAAACTTGACCAGTGCTTTTTTTTTTTTTCAGAAAATCTTGAGTTTTTTTTTTTTTTTTTGTCAAACATGATTAGAAGAGTTTTATTTAGGATTTTGAAAGCACTTTTAGTTGCAAATGTCACTTTACCATAGTAGAGCAAAACAATCATGCCTATGCACTTTGGTGTGAGTTCAATTTCAATGGATCTCCTCCCACCAAACAATTAAAATTTTAATCCACTAATATTATCGTTTGTAACAAAAATAAAAAAAATTCAGTTATTTTAAAAGTACTTACAAGCATGCCCTATAATAGATCGTATCAGTAACGTTCCTTTCTCATTTGGCACATACACGAAATAGCTAGAGTCTGTATATATATAACTGAAGTGTAAATATCAGCATGATTTTGTACAAGGAAATTATGCCTTTGTACAACTTTACAATGATTTAGACACATTGTTTTTACAAGAAAAATAAACATATGCCCCTTTTCTAGGCTTAAAACATTATAGTTCGACCAAAATAAATATATAAGACTATATTCATTGAGAATTTTGTTTTCTAGCATTTCTAGAGGTAAAATTATCAATCATATCATTCTCAATGCACAAGATTGTCAATCCATTTAATCTTCCTGCAAGTAGTTTGTCAACAACTTTAATTGATACCTCTTTTTTAATTTCTTATCTTTTGCAAGAACTAAAACTAGGAAAGCTACTTAGTACTACGATATAATGATATTCTTCTGCACTTGCAAGTAAGGGATCTTATGTTCGATTCTCGTTAAAAATGAACTTGAACCACATTATTATTGGTTTATTGTAAGGTTTAACCCACTCTCCCATTCCCTTATTGTAGATTATATCATTTGTTAAAAAAAAAAAAACTAAGAAAGAACTTAAAAAACATTTGAAGGGAGATTGAGAAGGAGTGAATGAAAAAGGAAAGAAAAAAAATGAGAATGTTGTTTGGTTGCCAGGTTTTGGAAAGAAATAGGCGCACGCAACTTATATTTAACCTTTTTTTAAATTGTTCTATCAATGCATAGTTCGTTTGGGCCTTTACACCATACTAGAGTAGGGTATAAACAAAATATTCAGATTTAAAAACTTACTTCTGTATAACCTACTATTAAATAATTGTATTTTATTTTTTCATATATGTGTAATAATAAAAAGAAAATTGAAAGGCCCTTTGCTGCCGGACCAGGCAATCGACTGTTGCCCTCCTTTTATTATACACTTTTTATTCTTTTTTTATTTATACGGTTACGGTTAAATCATATCAATATTTTATATTCTTATTACTTTTTGTCTTATTATCTTTATAAAAAAATCAATATAAATGTTGACGTGACTTAACCGTAACCATACAAATAAAAAAAAATGAGAAAGGTATAATATTAGAAATCTGCCTCTATAAAGCGGACCGTGTATTGTCGTCTGTCTGATAAGACTGCCTGCCCTCAATTGACTAATCAAGTAGCATGCCAGTGCAACTCAAGTCATTGCAATCTAACTCATATATAACGTGCATTCTACTACACTCTAGGACATTATATTTGGCATGCACCAAATTCCAAATTAATGATTTGATCCTAAATTTGTCTTGCATTAGCGATAAGCAATTGACAATTGTGCTGCACATCGTAATTCACCTTCATGTTGATACCCTACATTTTTTTTAATTGTTCCCATCTTAGACTTGTGAACGTCGATTTATTTAACTCTATACACAGTTGGTCATGGTCAACACAAATGAAGCTACGTTATGTCAAAAGTTTTCTAGGTCTGGTCGGATTTGAAGGCGTCTTCCCGAAGTACAGTGCTTTCTGCGTGTTCCCAATTAAAATGGTTGTCTTTTCTTCGGTGACCTATATAGGGGCCGGGCATAGCCTATTTGTTGCTATTTCTGCTTGCATGCTCTCTTGCAGATGATATAATCTATAGACTTGTTAGGGTCAGTATATTATTTACGTAATCAAATGGCCTAAACTTTAGTGACCAGCATATATATTTCAAAGGGTAATGCTAAGGAAACATTTCGCAAACTAAATTATGGGTAATCAATAAGAATGAGTATATTTATCAATGTTTAAGTAATAGTTCATCATCAATTTTTATGTCATTTAGTTTACAAAATTTAATCTACAAATTTAGTCTCCTTAGCAATATCCTCTTCCAAATCATCTACCTAATGAAAATATCAAATGATCAAACAATAATTTCGTCCTAAGTTGTGCGAAGTTCCAAGGTTTTTTTTTGTTTTTGTTTTTAAGTTTATTAGAAAAGAGCATTATCAAACCAAATTGAATGCCGCATGAAGAGATACCTATTTCAGTAAGCTAAACACAGCTCATGTGAGTTACATGTTCTTATACTCCGCGTCATTGTCATAAGGCAGCACACATGCGCGGTGGCCTCTTTTGTGTTGAAAATTTGGGTGAAAAGCGTTGCAAGAGAGCGACTCGCTCGTGAACGATTGATAAGTGAAGGAACGATCGATCCTTTTGCACCAGTATTGTTGGGAGACTTGTACTTTAGAGGTATCATAGTCGGACTCGTGAATTCCCGGTGTGGCTTTTCAAAACATTAGCCAAATTAAGATGTTATTATGTTAGTATTCGCATGTTACATAGTTTCTATCATCTAAGAAAAAGTAGTCCAAGAAACTTATAACTCAACTTGCTAAAAGTATTGGTCCTTGCATCCAAATCTTAGGTATTGATATTGATTTGTATTTGCGGATTTTAATTGTGAAGTTTTTTTTCCTTATATATTTGCGTTAAAAAAACACTTTTAAGATTTCATCTTTAACTACTTTTCACACATTTATTCAAGTGATTTTTTTAGTGTGCTAAGAACACGATCCGATTCACTAAGTGTCATTATACAAGTAGTTGGATACTTTAAAAAAAGATTTTAGCTACTTGTACTATGAAACTTAAATTCCAGGCACACAAAAAAATTTCTCCTTTTATTGGGCCCCACAATCTAGTTCCCTTCTCAAATCAAATGATGAACTTGTCTTTCGAGATTCCAACAATCAACTTTGTTAACATTGTGGGTATTAGGCAAGAATAACAAAGAACATAAAACCCTTTTATTTAGGTCAAATCAAAAAGTGAGTATGATGATTACTTACTAGTGAGTACCGAAGCATTTTCCATTAGGTTGTGATTATATTCGATCCATAATAATATTGCTTCTATATAAGCAAACATTTCCAAGAACCAATCAAAGAGAAGGGGAAGAAAAACAAGGGAGTTAAGCGTAAAACCTGGTTGAGCATCAGTTGAACGAGTAAACAAAGTCCAACGTCGAGTTAATAAATTTGAGTGCCAGTGTGATTTGACGAGATCCTAGAAATTCTCGAACCGAATGGGAACAGTAGTCTGCCAAATTCTTTGCCATAAACTGATATAAGGAAAAGTTCAAGGGTTGGTCAAGGGCGTGGGCTGAGGGTGAATTGACAGCGACTGAGGCAAAGGCGTCACAACAAAGACTATGGGAGGCGAGAAGTTGGCAAACAAGAAGTTCAGCTCCTAAATTACAAACCACCCACTTATGGGCCGTCAAAGCACAACACAAGAAGTTGGAATGACACAAAACCTAACCCATACTCACAAAGCCTAAACAACATATAAGAATACAAAGCCCAATACCACACATGATTAGCTCCGACCGACGCAAGATTTGCCATTGCAGAAATTTCGAGGCTAGTTCCTATCACGCAACAGTGTTAAGTGGCAAAATGATCGAAATAAAAGATAACTTGTATCATAGCTTTTTCAAAGCATCCAAATATTTTATTGTCATTGTTATTGAAAATGTAAAAGATAACTTGTATAGAAGACCTAGTAAATGGCCCTCATTTCAAGCCTGTCCTTGTTTAAGGGGATGAGCACTTCTTGAGCCTTTGATGAGTGATGTTCCAATGCAGAAGCATGTGTCGAAAATGAAAGCTCTTCGGAATCACTGGTGAGTTGTTTTTGTTGTCTGTTAGGACAAGCCGTAGCTAGTGAGACCAAACACGTGTAACTAGCCTACTCATTTAAATTTTGATGAAGGCCATGAATGGCAGATTTGTGTTGCTTTCCTTACCTCAATGAAATTATTCTGATGTTTGTATTCAATATATTTCAATGTGCCTTTCTTCAAAAGAATCAAAACCCTAAGGGCCTGTTTGGTATCTTATTTGAAATTTTTTATCGTTTCTCAAAACATTTCTTAAGAACATTTCTTGAAAACAATTTTCTTTAAGACTCAAAAACTTGATTGGTTTGTAATTTAAAAATTTTAAATCTTACGACTTAAATTTGATTCGATTGGAGTAGAGACGAAAAAAGTAAAAAAAAAAAAGAGGAGAAAGAAAGAAGAAAAGAGAGATAAATTTGGAGTGAGAAGGGAGGAGGGAGAGAAAAAAAATGAGTGAGTTTAAGTTTAAAAACTCTAAAAACTCACTTTTTATGTTTTTAAGGAATAGACTATATTTTTGAGTTAGTCTTGAGTTCAGTTTTTAAAAATAGTCATACCAAACAAGTTTTTAAGACCTAAAACTTGAAAACTGTTTTTGAGTTTAAAAAGTTAGATTCAAGTACACTACCAAATAGACCCTAAATTTTTTGTCCGGTGATGTTCAATACCCTCTAGAGGAGGATGTTTTGTTGGATTTCCATGTTTGTATTCATGTGAGTTTTCAAAAACAATCAATTTTTTTTATTTGTAATCCAAAGCTTGGCCACACTTAGAGAAATAATTGTGTGCGGCATTACAAAATTTGGCTAGCTATCCTTATGTGACATGAGCTAGTGAAAGTGTTCGCCCCATCCCAACGTACCGCATACCTATACTCATTTCACATACGGATGTGACCAGTGAACTCGGTAACTTTGAGCAACGCCCCCACAACGAAAAAAAGGAACCATCTCAGAGGTTTTCATCATGACGCAATGAAGAAAAAATTCTTAATCCGACAGTGGAATGTCTTCTAGTTCCTATGACAACTTAATGCTCCTCGTTCCTGTAGTGGTACACACACACGCACACACACAAGGAATTGTTATTGACATTTCAAATTTCTCATTCTACACTTCAAACTTTCTATGTTTAGAAAGAAAAATATACTTGTGAAAAGTGTAGAATAAGGTTTTTGGAGTGCCAATAACACTTTTATATATATATATATATATATATATATATATATATATATATATATATATAAGAATCCTTTAACGAGAGGAATCCCCATTTTTCTTAAAAAATGAGGACATCTTCTTGACCGTTGGATTTGACTTTAATGAAATTGTGTGGCCTGTGTTTTAATCTCAATCACACAATTTCATTAAAGTCAATCCAATGATCAAGAGGATGTCCCTATTTTTTTTAAAACGAGAATATCCCTTGTTAAAGGGCTGTACACACACAATACTTAAATGCCAACAGATCAGAATCTCCAGTTGATTATTCAAGTTGCTTAAGCAACCCCTTCTTATTATAAAACGTAGTTGCATTTCAAAATTACAAGGTAAACTGAAAGTAATACGCCTTTTAGTTCCTACTAGCTCCTACTACCCGTCCGTTGCTATGGGTTTTGAAACAGGATGAAATGCTAAGTTAAAGGGTTGAAAAATGACTTTGTGAAATACGAAGAACCTTAACCATAAACAATTGAAAAAGCTTTGTAAAGAAAAGGTTTAATTGTGAGAAGATAGGGAGAACGATAATAGTTTTTGATTGGATCGCAGTAGCTACAACCATCTTTGGATTAGGATGATCATATTTACATACAAAAAATTAGTAGATATTTTTACATGGAGATACAAAAAATATTATAGGCATAGATTCTGCTTTGAGAACCCTATGCTTTCTAAAAACTAAACCAGCTTATGTACTAAAAAAATTAACAAATGCTGGTATATAGAGGTGCAAAAAATATTGTCTAGTTGTGAGCAAAAAGTGATATTTACAAACTACTAAATATCTTAGACAGTGTTGAATATACACTAACAAAATATGTGAAACATTTTTCAGCAGTCCAGGAAAAGTCTTCTTGCAGCACTTGTACTAGTGTTATCATTGAGAAACCAAGTTACATAGAGAGAAAAGGGATGGAAAGTATTGAGACAGTGATTGAAATCAAATTTGAGTAGAATTGAAGCAAAAAATTAAGCGAAACGAAACCATACTTACCTAGTTGTTTTTTGAAGCAACGGTATCTGTTTTGGTAGTAGCCGGAGGCGATTTTTTCTTGAGTGACTTGATAGGGATTTCATCAAACTCTTTGGGGTCAACTTGTGAAATTTCTTATGCCTCGCTTTTTGAAATCAATATCACAGATGAGCACATTTGAACGCACAAAACATAAAAAATGTTGTTTAACTATAATTTGTTGTTTCTTTATTTGGGAGGCAAGATAGGTAGAAGATGTTAATTTTTCAAACATAGGGAACTAAAACAAAGCACCATATATTATGGTAGGATGGAGTTCAAATTTAAACCTCTCTTCACTGCCAATAAAAAGAGCCCTTCTAACAAGCTCCATCTTCCGTTTATGCGATTCATTGCTTGTTTCAGGTAGTGAGATCGAAGATGATACAATAGTGGAAGATATTGTGGGTTCTCTTGGTAACATATGCGGAGTTATTGGTTCCATAGTTGTATCATCAGACACATTATAAATCAGTAGATCACTGGAGTTGAAACTATTTCTCCTATTTCCAAACCGTAGGTGGAATATCTTCTTTTGCCCAATCAGTCTCAAAAATTCATTTGGCAGTTGTTGTTGGTCAATCAATCTTTGGTTCAAGACCAGATCTTTGCAAGGTTTATCAAAGAGTTTTTTCTCCAAACTTGCCAATTCTCAAAGTAGTGATTTCATTAGTGTTGTCTTCCAAGAATTACATTAACTTTATACCTACATTTAAAAATTGAATCACATTAGTTTTTTATGATTTATAACCCATTTAAGACATCTCAGTACAATGCAAGTGGTAGACATGTCAAAATTAAGTTTTATTTGATAATTATCAAGGAATATCATCTATAAATGACAAAACCAAATTATAGTTGTAGCAATGATTTCACCCTTGTTTATTTTTCTTTTACAATAGGTCCTACATGTGTCTTAATCTCTTATAAACGGTTATTTGATTGAGTCTAAAAGCTTAATTTTATGTATTAAATTATGTATTAAATTCTATTATCAAATATGGGCGCACTGGGAAATTGAGACTCACGAAAAACAGAGGACAATAAGTCCAGGAGATACAAAGTGATGATATGAATTTATTAAGGGGAAAATCTATTATGTTGTTTTTGGCTCAAAGTGTTCTGTGTTTCTAAGGATTTTGCTATGTAGTGCATAGCTGAATTCTCACTTTGATCATTCTTTATGAGCATCTGGCTTAAGTCTTAGGTCTCGCAATTTGGCCAACACCAAGGATTGTTCAGCTTCGTTTTTCCACTTCGGAATGCAATATAGAGATTGATTAAAGTGATGCTAATGAAATCATGTCAATATTTTTTAATTCCATTTTTTCATTGTCATACCATTTGTATACAAATTGAGCTTAGTAGTGAAAGAAATAATTTGAGTTGAGATATCAGATGTACGTCAAGTTGTCAACTATCTGTATCTCAGTGAAAGTGCAGTCTCATTTATGTTTTCATTAGAGGTGTGTCTATCTTCCAAACATTCAATATAAGGTCAACATACTTAGTTTCAAGAGTTCCAGGATACTATATACGTACTTCATCATATATTGAAGATGCAAAAAGAAATAAAAAACAATAAAACAATAAACTTGCATATTAAATGTTATAGAAAACTTCATTTTAATCCTTAAAAAAAGATGAGTTTTAGACCCCGTTTGGGGTTGAGGTGATTATTAAAAAAAGCTCCATGAAAAAAAGCTGGGACTCGTTTTGCTGTTTGGTAAACACCCCTAAACCAGCTTTTTTTCAAAGTTTGACATGAAAAAAAGCTGAAAATGGGAAGCTGCTGTTTGCAGCTTCAGGAAAACAGCTTCCGAAGAAAAACACGGAGCTACAGTAAACCCTTTAATGAAATTTTGAAATTGCCAATGTTACCCCATTTCTCTCTGCCTTCTCTCTCGCCTCAATCAGAAACATTCACGCCCCTCGTTCTCTCTCGCACACCTTCCTGAAAAATCGCAGCCCTCCTCTTCTATTGCCTGCAGCTGCACCTCTCCTCCTCCTCCTTTTCCTCTCTCTCCACCGGAGAGCCGTTGCCTTCCCTTCCCTTCTTCGATCGCCGTTGCCTTCCCTCCCTCCTCTGGTAAGCTTGTGTTCTCTAAAATTTTGTTATTTACTTGTTTGGATTTTTTAATTTGGGGATGGGGAGGGTGAAAGAGGGGTGGGAAGAGCGAAGGGATGAGTGCATGGGTGTCGGGAAAACTAGGGATGGAGAAAACAATTGGGGAAAAAATTGGGGAAAAAAATTAGGGTTATTCTCTTTCTGCTTATTTGTTAAGTGCTTGTTTCTGCTTATTTGGTTTGTGATCAATTTCTGGGTTCTTCTTGATTTGCTCATCTGGGAGGTTCCCATCGTGTCAAAGTTTCAAGTTTTTTGTTTCTGTAAAAGCAACCTGGGAATTTTCTAGCATGTCCATTTTTGGTGTTGAGGTCAGTGTGTGTGTGTGTGTTGAGGTCACTGTGTGTGTGTGTGTGCGCTTCGTTTCCTTGCCGGTTTGAAGAAATGTTGACCTTTATTTCAACTAAATGGCAGAAATATGATTGCATGTTTTTATTTGTAATTCTTGAACTTTGAGATACCATACAATGACTGAGCTATAAAGGCTGCCATATCTTCTGGATTCAAAGTGCTTTGCCCCTTTTGAAAATGTATGATGTCTTGGGAATTAGACATCGGATCATGCAGATTTTATATTTGTTGTATCTACTTGGTGTGTGCAATGTGTGTGTGCAGTGTGTGTGTGTGTGTGTGAATGTTTTGTGTGTGCAGGGTGTGTGTGTGTGCAGTGTGTGTGCAGGGTGTGTGTGTGTGCGCAGTGTGTGTGTGTGTCTGCAGTGTGTGTGTGTGTGTGTGTGTGAATGTTTTGTGTGTGCAGGGTGTGTGTGTGTGCAGTGTGTGTGTGTGTGTGTGTGTGTGTGCGTGTGTGTGTGAATGTTTTGTGTGTGCAGGGTGTGTGTGTGTGTGTGTGTGTGTGTGTGTGTGTGTGTGTGTGAATGTTTTGTGTGTGTGCAGTGTGTGTGTGTGTGTGTGTGTGTGTGTGTGTGTGAATGTTTTGTGTGTGCAGGGTGTGTGTGTGTGCAGTGTGTGTGTGTGTGAATGTTTTGTGTGTGCAGGGTGTGTGTGTGTGTGCAGTGTGTGTGTGTGTGTGAATGTTTTGTGTGTGCAGGGTGTGTGTGTGTGCAGTGTGTGTGTGTGTGAATGTTTTGTGTGTGCAGGGTGTGTGTGTGTGTGTGCAGTGTGTGCGCGCAGAGTGTGTGTGTGTGTGTGTGTGTGAATGTTTTGTGTGTGCAGTGTGTCTGTGCAGTGTGTGTGTCTGTGTGTGCAGTGTGTGTGTGTGTGAATGTTTTGTGTGTGCAGTGTGTCTGTGCAGTGTGTGTGTCTGTGTGTGTGTTTTGTGTGTGCAGTGTGTGTGTGTGTGTGTGTGTGTGTGTGTGTGTGCGCGCGCGCAGGATTACACGGTGTTGCTGGCCAGGGTTTTGGAGCATATGTTTCATTCCGCGCCTTTTCCGAGGAGGGTTCGGTTTCTGATCCTCAGAAATCTTCCGTTTGCTTCTTCCTACCCGTATCATCCTCCTCCACTTCTGGTTGGAGCCCTTGCTGCTTAAACCATTCAAGAACAAGGCTTCTTTTTTTGTTTAGCATGTAAGGGTTCCTTTGCTAGTTTTCTTTTTCATTTTCTAATGTTCTTGACGGAAATCTGATTGTGTGTAAATATTTGGAGTTATTTTAACAACGTTGGCGTAAATTTGATTGCTTGTTGATGGATGAATGGCAACTGTACTTTGTTCTGTATTCTTTGAAGTTCATAACTTCGGATTGTTCTGTAAGGTATGCCAACGTATGAGATGCACTGATATTTGAACAGTTGAATTTGAACTGTTAAAATCTTGTTGGGTTTTGAGAAAATTGTGAAATTGATCAGTGATGACTGGTGTGTGGAAAAGAAGTGCGCAGAAGGCCACCTAATTTTTAGTTAGAGAAATGCAAAGTAGAATTTCTCGAAATATGGGGCTCTCGTTGAATTCTTCATCACCTCAGGTTTTTCAGTAAAATAATTTATAATATAAATATAAAAATTAACGTTAAATTGTAAAACGAAAAAGTTTATGCAGTAAAATAATTTATAATATGAACATGAAAATTAATGGTAAAGTGTGAAATGAAAAAGTTTATGGAGAGACTTTTGTTTCATTTTTAGGGGTACTTCTTCTAGTATTATCATTGTCAACTTAGTCACATTACATCATTATCATAACCCTTATACTTTTCCTACTATATTTTGTTTTAGGAAATTCATGGATAATCATCCTAAAATTTATAAGCCAATTAAGTTATCCTTCAAAAGAGTTGTAGTATTCAACTTCAAGTCCCCTTGTTATAACATTTTACATGCTTTGTATAATTATTAAAATACAAAATAAAATTTTCAATTTTCAGGAAAATATTACTTGGTAGATGCGGGCTACCCACAAATGAGAGGTTATTTGGGACCATATAAAGGTGAAAGATATCATCTCCCAGATTTTCGTAGGGGTGGCGAACCAACGGGTCATAAAGAGGTATTCAACCACATGCATTCTTCTCTTAGGAGCATCATTGAACGAACTTTTGGGATATGGAAGAAAAAATGGGCAATTTTAAGGGATATGCCTAATTACCCGTTCAATAAGCAAGTGAAGATTGTCATTGCTACAATGGCTCTTCATAACTACATACGGAGGTATTCTGAACGTGATCGTCATTTTGATGACCCCAGGGACTATTGTGAAGAAAGCGATAGTAGTGATGATGATGATGAAGAACACCAAAATTATCAAGTTGAAGGATCACGTGAGATAGAAGTATTAAGAAATAGAATAGCGGCAAGTTTGATGAATGCATCTAATTAAATTACTTTCAAGTACATTAACAATATTGTACTAATGAATCCTAGCTATTCAGTCTAAAATATTTCAATTGAAGTAGTTTGTCATGCTAATTAATATTTAAGATAAAATTTATAAATATTTTTTTTTACAAATAAAGTATATTTAGTAATTCACCTTTATTTGTTAAGAAAATTAAATTAATAGCACATTTAGTATTATACCCTTTTTGGTCATTTCACATAGTCACAGCTGTTTTACACAAAAGTTTACCAAACACTATCATACTGCTTTGTTTTTCAAAAGCACTTTTACAAAAAAGTTTACCAAACACTCTGCTGGCTTCATTTCACAGCCGCTTATTCTCACAGCACAGCCGCTTATTCTCACAGCAGTTTTTTTTCAAAGCACAGCAATACCAAACTAGCCCTTAATCATATCATTTATTAGTTATATTTTGATGTTTTATTTATCTTTTTATTTTTATTTTAATGTATTAATTACATTTAAATTTAATTTTTATTTCATTCATCATAATATATTTTAATGTCTACATTTAGGCAACTATTTTTTTTATAATATGTATTCTGATAACAATTTTGTATGTTCTTCATTTAGGTACATTAATACATTTGAATATTTCAGTATATCCATCGGCACAAACATATAGTTACATTGATTCAATGTAATGCATTTCGTTACATACATTTTGGTACACACATTTGAGTATTGACTTTTAGGTACATTAATTCAATATATTACATTTCGGTACATACATTTAGGTACGTACAGTTTGGTACACACATTTAGGTACGTACATTTAAGTACATACATTTCGGTATTGACATTTAGGTACGTACATTTTGGTACATACATTTTGGTATTGACATTTAGGTACATTAATTCAATATAATACATTTCAGTACATATATTTAGGTTTATTATAATATATTTCGATACAATCATGTAGGTACAAATATTTTAATACAAAAAGTCAATTTTATATATTTCGGCACAATCATTTTTGTACACTTATGTATTTATATATTTTTGTATCACAAATTTATTTTAATATTTTCTCATTTACATTCATTTATAATTAAAAAATAAATATGTGCATATTAATAAAATTAAAATTTAATGTGGAGAGATTAAATAAAAATACACATTAAATAACAAAAATTGAATGTAAATTTTGATAAAAGTACATTCAAGGGACTAAATTGAATATGTAATCTAGCACCAGGTTTTTTTTTTAAATTTTAATCTTTTGTAAGGGCTAATGTTCAAAAATCCCTAAATATTACCAAGGTGTTGGAATTTGGTTCGGATGTTTTTGACAAACCAATTGCCCGATTGTTGGGTCCTTATACATTTGCTTGACACAATTGGGGCATGCATTGCACCACCAATCATAACATGTGTCAAAACGTTTGACAGATGTCATACAAAAGACTGTATCATTCTGTAAAATGTTTTGTGACATGTGAGTACCACATAGATGAAGAACAAAATTAGTCTTTGTTAAATATGTAAGAATGTAGGTACATGGCTAAAAAGATAAGAATGGAAAAAAGGTTTTTATACCTTATAGAGATCAAGATCTAAAAAAGCTAGTTCATCTATTGTTACTCTCATCGCAGTTCCCAGAATTTCAAACTCATTGACTTGCTTTGAAGAAGGAGGTAGTATTTTGAGAGCATTTTTACAGGCTGAGAACCTGCAAATTTAAAAGCAGTGTAAGAAATTTTGGAAAATTAGGATGTTTCGAGGTTTAAATTGGAAGCATGATTTTAGATGTTCACTCACACTGATTTATATGAGTTAACTTCTGGGATGTCTTGTTCAATGAAATAAAGTGAGCATCCGATACTATTCAACACGATGTTGTATGTAGATGTCAAAAAAAACAATAACAAATTACAAAACAAAGATTAGTAAATATTAGATATGAGTAAATAGTTTTAATTTGATGATATTTGTAACGAAAAGATTGAAATAGTTGGTAATTAACAAATAAGAAACAAAACAAATGTTCTGTTAACACACAAAAGTTGTATATATTAAAATGGCACAATGATAAAACAGTGCAATAATTTATAGGAAGTAATGCAAAAGCATAACAAAATCTAAAAAAAAGCGAGTTTTAGTTAAATGACGCACCTAGGTATAACTTGACTTTTAAACTTGTAAACACGATAATAATTGGCAAAGACAATGTCTGGATTGGTAAAGAAGAAAAAGCCTCTACAACATTTCCCCACAATTTAACACACAACTGCTCTTTTTCTGTATGCAAAACAAATGAAGAAGAAAGACCAAATTTTTTTAGGTCCCTAATAGATGAAATGCTATGAATAATTCAGAACTACAACAATTAAGCAGAAGAATAACCTGATATTCTCAATGTGTATGTCACACTTATGCGTTGTTCTTTGGTTAATCTGTTTTGGTTCCAAGTGCTGGACTGCAATTATTCGCCCAATCACATCTTATAATTTAAAAAGTTTATACAAAAACCATGTTGGAACTCATTTGATTAAAACAGGAATAGAAATGTTTTTAATTGGTGCAGATGCATACAGATCGATACACAGAGTCAGACATATATGTATTAATATTACCTGTAAGAATATCATCTCTGTTCAGACGAGGATACAACATGTTAAAATTCAGCAGAAAAAACTGATGGCGAGGGATGGGTGGAAAGAAGTTAGAGAGTTTTCTAAACACTGTTGTAGTGGTAAATATAACGTGGGTATCATGCGGAACCACTTTATAATGTGCTCTGATTCTGTTTGTGCAAAAATTGGTTATTTCGTAGCAACCACCAACCTCAATCCTTGAAACTACCACTTCATAATCAATGTCTAATGTAGAGGCTTCAATGGCATTGTTCTTCACAATTAATCATGTTAAAAAATAATAATAATAAGAACATAATTAAAAAAGTAATAAACAAAGACATAATAAATAAATAAACATTATATTTCAATATAGAGTGATTAAATTGGTACAACAACTAAATACAATCAGTGAAGGTATACAAACTATCAGGATCAAGATTTAAAAATCTCTTTACACATGCAAAAATACAAAACAAAAAATATATATAGAAATGTAAATACAAATCAAGTAATTAATAATTGAAAAAGAACTATTGAGATAATTATTACTGTTAAACTTCTTAATTAAGATGAAAGAACAATGACTACTAACCATTTCATCAATTAAGATACAGTGTCATGTCATGTATTTTTGAAGAGTTCCAGGAACGCTTGATTCCCATATCCTACAAATACGAATCTTGATTTTATCCGCTTTAGTGTACACACGCAATTCAACAATAGGGGTCAGCTGCACAATTTCCATTTAACCTGTTCAAAGAGAATGTAAATTTTATAAATTTAAGAATCACCATAACACAAATTTGAAAACAAATATGTAAACAGAAATTGATTCGTTTTATTTCTAATTCAGTAAATCATCAAAATAATTTCAAGATGACTGTTACAAAATTAATAACCACAACATAAACTGAGAATTTCAAAAATAAAACGGAGTTTAAAAAGAAATAGGTTAATCAGAAGTAACTAAAGAACCAAAGACATCAGAACAGCAACACAAATGAACATGTAATTGTGTATGCATTTCTTATTTGAATAAGTGTGTTTGTGTTCATTTCATTTTATTGAATGTGTCAAATTTTAAGAAGCTCTGCAAGCACAACAACATAAAACAAAGCTATCTGCAGGAAGCAAAGCCAGTCAACTGATTAAAACTTTCTTCTTCTTTAACTTCTATCAAAATACACACCCACAAACAGAAAAGGAAACTTCTTATGAATAGAATACATGTTAAAACATAAGGGGTTGCCTGTTAGTATATAATTCATACACTGAGATTATCATAATACTCATATTCAGTCCTTCACCACACACAAATCTAATATAATTTGTATGTATTAGCATAAGTGATTAGCTTCCAAACTCAATTACTTAGTTGACAAATCTGAACCCTTCAAGAAGCCTTCCCGATGGTTCCAGTTTTTTTTTTTTTATCATTTTATTTTGTATCAATGATCTTGCTAAACCATTAACCCAAATGGGAATAAAAGAGGAAAAGAAACTGTCAAAAAGAGAACTAACATCATACTAAAAATTTTGAGCCCACTACCTTATCACTTACATCCCCTGATCAATCGAAGCATTTCCAATACATTACACCTGCGACACACACAAACACACATCACTTTAATAATCACGATTGCAAACAAAGAACAAAACATATTCATATAAGAAATCCAACAAACAAAAAACTTAAAACACAAATTATAAATGTGAAAAATGCCAAAACACAAAAGCAGACTAAGAGCAAAAAAATGGGTTTAAAAGGGCACAAAATTGGAACCCAACTTTCTCTCTCACATACACCACGAACTCGGTTTCTTGTCTCAAAGGTCTTTTGGCTCATCAAAGAAGAACCCAGGCCCCTTTCCCAGACACCAAGAACCAAACTCTCTATGTCAACAACTGCTGTCTTGTCTAAACAAAAGCCTAAATCAATTTAAAAAACATCTAAGCACAAAAGAACTCAATCCGTTTTTGTCTTGCATTCTTACTATTTTGTTTCTCTCGTCCCCAAATCTCTATTTCTGCAAATCACACAGCTTTAACTCTTTGTGCACTCCTTGCCACCCCCAACAAATAAAAACCTTCAAATCCAATTGAATCCCTCACCAAAACCCACAACATCACCAAAACTATAAAACCTAGAACAACTAAAAAAACCAACAAAGCTTAATGCTTTTAAACACAACAAAACAAAATGTTTTGTCCAAAAGGAAACTCAAAGTCTGAAAAAGCTTACAAAGTTGGATATCTTCAGAGCAAGTTGAGCTTTGAGAACGACGGGACACGACAACCGACAACGACAAAAACACAGGAAGAAACCCAAGACTGAAACAAAATGTGGTTTGAGAGTGACAAAGAAGACCATATGGGTATAAGAGGGGCAATGAAAAGATGAAAAATACACCCCAGAAAAAGCAATCCACGATCATCAACACGTGGACTGAACAATGCGGTCCTTTCACTGTGCACAAAAGGAAAAAACAACAGAAAACAAAACCGAAGTGCAACACCGGCATTTCACTGTTAACAGAAGATACAAAAACAAAATTGAATGGCAGATATCCAACAAAGGACAATTCAGGTATTTCCCTGTACAAAAAAGCTAACAAAAATGAGAACATAGAAGAAAATCGAGGGGCAATTTCGTCCACCCACTAGTCATCCACAGTGACCAGGCGGGTTGAGTTTTAGTATATATGATATATGCAAGTTGTGCAAACTTTGGAAAACTACAAGTCCTGACTCCTGAGCCTATTGTCAGTGACATGCATGACCAGTGACAACAAGAACTAATTAAGTTAGCTGCATATGTATTGTAGTGTTCGAGTATTTTTGGTATGTATTAAGGTCTTGTAGGTTTAGGCCTCTATGAATATAAATTGTAATTTAGTTTGAGAAGTAAGTCAGTCAAAATGTAGTCCTTAATTTGTAGTCGTCTTGACAATCTTATTTATTTATTGTAGACATTGAAATTTCGGTGAAATGAATATTAACAAATGCATTAAAATTACATGTGTAGACATTAAAATTTTGGTGAAATAAAATGTCGACCATTGCATTAAAATTACAACATCCACCCGTTTCACCTACATCATACACTCCACCAACAAAAATGGACGGTGGTAATTCATTCCCACCAACAAAATGGACGGTGGTAATTCGTTCTCACCAACAAAAAATCGACGGTGACGATTCATCCTCACCAACAAAACGGATGATAGGAATTCATCCTCAAAGCCTATAAATAGGCTGCTTCATCAAAAGATCAGGGACTTTGGACATACATCTTCTCTACTCTAAAATGAGAAGGGAATTTACATCAAACCAAGGCCTCGAAAACTCGAAGCTCTAAAGTTTTTTTTTAAGCAAATCTCGAAGAATCAAGAAAGCTCTCTGCATTCTTCATCAAAAACCACTCCAAGACCAAGCCCCGACGGCCCTTGGATCAACCAAATCCGCAAGCCAACACCTCACGGAGATTGAATCAGAGGATCAAATCACATAGAGATTGTAACCCAAACAAATTCATTAATACAAATATTATTTTGTACACGTGTTCTTGTTCGTTTTGTTTCAAGAAATTTTCGTGTTTACAAATTTGGCACGCCCGGTGGGACGATCTCTACCTCTCATCTCTTTCTCCGCTCAAGAGAACCCCCAAAATCAATGGCAACAAGAAAAGATCAAGTTGTTGCCGCACCCAATGCGAAGAACAAGACTGTCTCCGCTACAAGTGGGGGCATTTCGGAAGTCATAACCCGAAGCAAGGCAAGAGCTCTCTTGGCTGCATCTTCCACCCCTGCATCAACTTTGCTGGAGAAACAAGAACACCCGAGGCACGAGCCTGTGATCACCCTAGCCTCGCTGAAGGCGCCAAGGGAGGAAAGCCCGGGGAAGTACTCCGAGTCTCTGTTTTCCGATACCGACTCGAGCGACAGTGCGGTCATGCAAGTCATGACCACCGGAGCGACTTCGATCGAGGAGCAGCTGGCTCAAATGAATGAAGCGATCGCAAAACTCACACGAACTGTGGAAGAAAAAGATTTGCAAATCGCCGCGCTCGCGAGCCAACTGGACGCACAAGACGTGAAAGTCGACCTAAAGGTTAACCCAACGAAGAAAGAAGCCGATGAAGAAGAGGAGCCCCCAGTGGAGAAAGCTGAAGAAAAACGGAAGCCAGACGAAGCGGCATCGCTCATGGGACCTCTCTCTATCCAACAGTTGCAGGAGATGATCACCAGCACCATCAAGGCGCAATATGAAGGAAGCTCACATGACTCCGTATTATACTCAAAGCCCTACTCCAGGAAGATTGACGCTTTAAGGATGCCGCGGGGATATCAGCCGCCAAAATTCATGCAGTTCGACGGAAAGGGAAACCCAAAGCAACATGTCGCCCACTTCATTGAAACCTGCAACAATGCTAGAACAGAGGGGGATTACCTTGTTAAGCAGTTCGTGCGCTCGTTGAAAGGCAATGCCTTCGACTGGTATACCGACCTCGAGCCCGAGTCTATCAACAGTTAGGATCAGCTAGAAAGGGAATTCCTCAACCGCTTCTACAGCACTCGCCGCACCGTTAGCATGCTAGAGCTAACAAGTACAAAACAATGGAAGGACGAACCTGTTGTCGACTACATCAACAGATGGCGTTCATTAAGTCTGGATTGCAAAGATCGGCTCTCCGAAACCTCCACCATTGAGATGTGTGTTCAAGGGATGCACTGGGGGTTACATTACATCCTTCAAGGCATAAAACCGAGAACATTTGAGGAGCTGGCGACTCGTTCCCATGACATGGAACTGAGCATCGCCAATCATGGGAAGAAAGAGCTGATCACCGACTTTAAGAAGGATAAGGCGTTCGCCCCAAACACAGACAAGACTGGGAATAAGCTGCCAAGGAAACTTTCGCTGTCAACACTACTCCCATCAAGACTTCGTTTACTCCCATCAAGACCTCATCCGCTCCCAGCAATGCCTCATCCGCCCTTATCAAGATTTCTTCCAAGAGCAAAAGAAATGAGATAAAAAGAAGCGAGCCCCCTCGCACCCAAGATAGGTATAGGAACACCTTGAGGGAACTATAACAGAAGACATACCCATTTCCTGACTCCGACGTGGCCACAATGCTAGACGACTTGCTGGAAAAGAAGGTGATCGAGCTGCCTGAATGCAAACGCCCCTAGGAGATGAATCGCGTTAATGACCCCAAGTACTGCAAGTATCATCACATCGTAAGTCATCCCGTTGGCAAGTGCTTCATCCTCAAGGAACTTATAATGAAGTTAGCACAACAAGGGCGAATTGAGCTCGACCTAGAGGACACGGCCGCGACACACACTACGACGATCGTGTTTGGATCCTTCGATCCGGTGCCTCTTCAGGTGACACACGACCATCCCCTTCAAAGCTCAAATCACATGCCCCCGTCCGCACAACCATCGCTGGGGGCAGACGACATAGATGCGCTTACCGACAATGAAGAATGATGGACATTGGTGACCTACAAAAAAATAAGGAAGCCAAAGTCACCAGCCACAAGGCCAAAAGTGAAGGAAGGGAGAAGGCATCGCCGCCGCAGTAATAGGAAACCCGAAGGAATAGCGATTGCCGTTAAGCCAACACACGCTGGGGAGCCTATTGAGCAAGGGCCACGCATTCCTATCTCTTTGCATGAGTACTTCCCAGGTGACTTCTTCCAACAGTGCACTATCGCCGCATGTCACATGGTCAAAATAGAAGTGGAAGAATCCTCAAGAAGCAAGGTTATCGTCACTAAGGAAGGCAGTACCTTCACACCCAAGAAAAGCTTGCTAGCACACTCTAACGTCGCGGAGGCACTACAATCACCCAAAGAAATAGAGAAAGAACTAGCAGCGACCTTGGCGAGTCCCAATGACCACAAGGTACAAGAAAGCAAGGACGAAGGCTTAGAGTTTCGGCCACATGAATATGCCATGTGTTGTGCTGCCCGTGACGCAATCCACTTCACCGACGAAGACTTGCTACTAGGATCCAAGCCTCACAACCGTCCTCTCTTCATATCAGGGTACATGAGGGGGCACAAAGTCAACCGCATGCTGGTGGACGGTGGATCGGCCATAAATATCATGCCAAAATCAACAATGACCACGATCGGCATCAAGGTGAATGAGTTGTCCCTAAGCCGTTTGCTAATCCAGGGTTTTAACCAAGGGGGACAAAGGGCGATAGGCATGATCCGAGTAGAGATGACCATTGGAGAACTCAGCTCAAGCACAATATTCCATGTGATTGAGGCAAGAACTTCATATAGCCTGCTCTTAGGAAGACCTTGGATCCATGAGAATGGAATAGTACCATCCACCCTCCACCAATGTGTAAAATTCTACCGAGAAGGAGTGAAGGTGATCCAAGGCGATACCAAGCCATTCTCCGAAGCTGAATCACACTTTGCAGTCGCCAAGTTCTACATGGAGGAAGACATGGTGCCCGAAGCTCTTCCAAAAGAAATCAAGTCTACGGGCAAAGCAACACCCAAAAGGCAGGAATGGCAAGCCATGACCAAGAAGCAAGAAAAAGAGGTCGTACCACCTTCAAGCAAAAACAGTGATGAGATTGTCGAACCTGCAATAATCAAAGGAAGCAGGACGCCCTCAAAAGGACCGAACACACCTGTCTTCCGATACATCCTGATGTCAAAAAGAAAGAATGGTCAATCCCCATTTGAAACGGAAACAAGCAAAACTAACGTGCAGCAGCGCGAGGGTGATGTAGGATTGCTTAAGACAAATGCATTTTTGCCTCTGACACAGCTAGGCGAGACAAAGATCGCAAAACCACCACAAAGCTTCACAAAAGCTCTGCCAAAAGGAGTGGAACCAAGCTTCCTCCCAACCAAAAGGACCGAAGAAGGTTTTGATCCAAACGCCTACAAACTCATGTCGAAGGCTGGGTACGCCTTCGTTCCCTCGTCAAAACTTGGAAATGAGGGTTCAGACATTGTCAGCAACAAAGAACGTGGCCTTACCAAGACTCAAAAGAGGTTAAAAAAGCATGGTTACGGAGTTGACAACGGCAAAGCAGGAATCGGCTTCACACCAAATGCACCTGTGAGGATTTCAAGCAAAGCAAAAAATGCTAGCGCTCAGCACATCAGCGTGAGCGTGGTGTAAAGCCAAGAAGAGCTTGATTCTACCCCTCGAATATCGGTTTTTAATAGGATGAGTCATCCGAGACTAAGAATATCCGCACCTCATCGCATTGGTGGTCCAACTCGAACCTCCGTCTTCAAGAGGCTTAAAGCACCAACATCCCAAGGCTCTATTTTCAAAAGGTTGTCAAAACCTAAGAAACAAAGAGACATGGCTAGTTTGCCCTCGCGACAGTCAGTGTTGGAAAGACTTGAAAGTAACAAGAAGCCTTCTGGAAAGAAGGAAACGACGCCAAAAGAAGGAAAACTCAACAAACTAGCAGAAAAAGGCGATATTCGAAGCTCAATTCCTTCAAGGATGAAGCGCCAAGCAATCTTGGAGATTGACACAAATGGACCACTGAAAATAAGGAGGCGCACCATCATCCATACCGGACAACCCTCATGCCAACAAGCCCAAGAGAACGGCACTGAAGAGGAAGCCCAAGACGTCTTCCACATCACAGTCCAAGAAGGCAAAGAAGACGAAATCCTTGAGGGAGATGTCACTGCTGCACCACCACAGCTCGAAGACGAGGGGCAAGCCACGGTTGATGATCTCAAAGAACTCGACTTAGGCACAAGCGAGGAACCAAAACCTATTTTCGTAAGCGCACTGCTAAGTACAGACGAGATAGAGGAGTATTACCAACTGCTGTTAGAGTATAAAGACGTCTTCGCTTGGACATACAAAGAAATGCCCGGCCTTGACCCTACCATCGCTGTGCATCACCTTGCGGTCAAGCCTGGAACGCGACCGATAAAGCAAACCCCAAGACGTTATCGATCCGAGCTCATCCCACAAATTGAGATCGAGATTGACAAGCTGATCGAAGCAGGCTTCATTCGAGAGGTGCAATACCCTAAGTGGATCTCCAACATCGTCATTGTCCTTAAGAAATCTGGACAAATACGTGTTTGTGTAGACTTCAGAGACCTCAATGATGCTTGCCCAAAGGACGACTTCCCCTTGCCGATCATTGAAATCATGGTGGACGCAACCACTGGCCACGAAGCACTATCATTCATGGACGGCTCTTCGGGATACAATCAAATTCGTATAACTCTCGAAGATGAAGAACTCACAGCCTTCCGCACTTCAAAAGGTATCTACTGCTACAAGGTAATGCCGTTTGGTCTGAAGAACGCTGGAGCTACATATCAGCGCGCAATGCAGAAAATCTTCAATGATATGCTGCACAAAAACGTAGAATGTTACGTAGACAATGTGGTGGTCAAGACAACGAAAAGATCAGATCACTTGAAGGATTTGCGAGCAGTATTTGAAAGGCTGCGAAAATACAACCTCAAGATGAACCCGTTAAAATGTGCATTCGGCGTTACATCTGGAAAGTTCCTCGGCTTCATTGTCAAACACCGCGGCATCGAAGTAGATCAATCAAAAATCAAGGCAATCCAAAGCATGCCCGAACCAAGAAACCTGCACGAGCTGAAAAGTCTACAAGGACGGCTAGCCTTCATTAGGCATTTCATCCCCAACCTCGCAGGACGTTGTCAACCATTCAGTCGACTTATGAAGAAGGATGTTCCATTTGTGTGGGATGAAGCACAATGCTTTTGAAAGCATAAAAAAATATTTGTCAAGTCCACCTGTCCTGGGGGCACCCGTGCCTGGAAAGCCGCTTATACTATACATCGCCGCCCAGGAAAATTCAGTTGGAGCACTTTTAGCACAAGAAAATGAATCCCAGAAAGAATGAGCGCTTTACTACCTCAGTCGAACTCTCACCGGCGCTGAGTTAAACTATTCCCCAATAGAAAAGATGTGCCTCGCCTTGGTGTTCGCCATCCAGAAGCTCAGGCATTACATGCAGGCTTACACCATCCACCTGGTCGCTAAAGCTGACCCAGTCAAATACGTCATGTCCAAACCAGTCTTGACAGGGCGACTAGCTAAATGGGCGTTGCTTCTTAATCAGTATGAAATCATCTATGTCTCTGCTAAAGCCATCAAGGGACAAGCTCTAGCAGACTTCCTTGCTGATCACCCAATCCCAGCTGATTGGGAAATCTCAGACGACTTGCCTGACGAGGAAGTGTTCTACATCGACATCTACCCGACATGGACGATGTTCTTCGATGGATCCGCACGAACAGACGGAGCAGGGGCAGGAGTAGTATTCATGTCACCACAAAGGCAAATACTACCTTATTCCTTCCAGCTAAGTGAATTGTGCTCCAACAACGTCGCTGAGTACCAAGCACTGATCATTGGTCTTCAAATGGCGATCAACATGGAAATCAAAGCCCTCGAGGTATACGGCGACTCTAAGCTCGTGATCAATCAACTCTTGACCTAATATGAAGTAAAGAAGGATGATCTCATCTCATACTTTCGGCTGGCAACTCAACTGCTACAAAAGTTTGAGGCTGTAACGTTAGAGCACGTGCCAAGAAAAGAGAATTAAATAGCGGACACTCTAGCCAACCTAGCCTCAAGTATGACGCTAAGAGAAGATGAAGCGACAGACGTGCCGATTTGCCAAAGATGGGTAACCCTACTCGTCACTGAGACGTTACCAGATGATATAAATGTTATCTCAGTACTTCCAGTCAACGCTGAAGAATGGAGACAGCCGCTGATCGACTACTTGGAGCATGGAAAGCTTCCAAATGATCCTAGACACTACTCCGAAATACGTCGGCGAGCACATCGTTTTCTCTACTACAAAGGAACGCTCTATCGACGCTCTTTTGAAGGAGTACTTCTGAGATGCTTAAGTGAAAGGGAGGCCAATCAAGCCATGGAAGAAGCACACTCAGGCGTGTGTGGGGCACATCAGTCTGGGCCAAAGCTACATTTCCGGCTCAAAAGAATGGGTTATTACTGGCCAAGCATGGTAAAAGACTGTCTAGAACATGCCAAGAGATGCCAAGCCTGCTAGTTCCATGCCAACTTCATACATGGGGATTGGACGTCGTAGGGCCAATTGCGCCAAAGTCATCTGCGGGAGAAGCTTACAGCCTAGCGGCAACAGATTACTTCTCCAAGTGGGCTGAAGCCATACCCCTAAGGGAAGTCAAGAAGGAAACTGTCGTCCGTTTCATCAAGGAACATATCATCCACCGATATGGTGTACCTCGCTACATCATCACCGACAACGGAAAACAGTTCTCCAATCGACTCATGGACGAGCTCTGCGAGAAATACAAGTTTAAACACCACAAGTTTTCCATGTATCATGCTCCGGCCAACGGCCTTGCAGAAGCATTCAACAAGACATTGTGCAACCTTCTAAAGAAAGTAATTGGCCGAACAAAGAGAGACTGGCATGAAAGAATAAGCGAAGCACTTTGGGCATATAGGACAACACACAGAACTCCTACCCAAGCTACGCCTTATTCTCTCGTGTATGGTGTAGAAGCTGTTCTACCACTCGAAAGTCAAATCCCTTCACTAAGAATGGCTATACAAGAAGGCTTGATTGGCGAAGAGAATGCAAAGTTGCGTCTCCAAGAGCTAGAGGCGCTGGATGAGAGAAAGCTTGAAGCTCAGCAGCACTTGGAATGTTATCAAGCACGGCTGTCCAAGGCTTTCAACATGAAAGTTTGCCCTCGTTCTTTTCAAAAAGGGGATATTGTCCTTGCATTGCGTAGGCCTATTATCACAACTCACAAAACAAAAAGCAAGTTCACATCAAAGTGGGATGGACCGTACGTAATACAAGAAGTTTACACCAGCGACGCCTACTTAATCATGGCAGATGACGGTTTGAGGATCGGCCCCATCAACGGCAGGTTCTTGAAGCGTTACTACCCTTAAAACAAGCGCTCTACGCTCCTGGCCCGCAAGAGCATAAACTGTGTACGGCAAAATCCTCAAAAAAATATATATATATATATATATATAATAAAAAAAATTAAAAAAAAAAAAAGAATCCATCATTCATTTGAACTACGTAATGACTTGATCCCTCCTTAACCGAGGGTACGTAGGCAACTTGAAAGCCTCAAAACTTCAAGTACAGTCACATCATCAACAAAAACACAAACACTTTGAAGAATGAAGAGCAAATTCAAGAACGAAAATACACTAATTCTTTAAAGGAAAGAGTCAGCTCTAGAGCCTTGTTACAAACAAGAGAGGGAAATAGAAGACACTACTCAAAGGCTATATCCCTAAAACTACGAAGGTGATCCTCGAGTAAGCCTTCCAAAGACTTCAGAGTCTCGACCTCGGTAGGAGACAAAATAGGCGATTCCATAGCCGCGCCCTTCTTCTGCTCTAAGTGAGAAATTTCCTCTTGGTACTGAGAAAGTGTAGTTTTTTGTTCCGCAAGAGCTCTTTCAAGATGAGATGATTCGGTCTCCAACCGCTCGCGCTCTCGCACTAATGCATCAAGACGCGCTCGGACGGAAGCTAAAGAAGTATCTGTAGTCTGATAATCTCCCAAAGCAGTTTGCTGAGAAGATCGGACTTGGGCCAGCGAGGCGTCTATTATTGCAAGTTGTTGAGCCCTAGCATCCGGACTCAATTTCTGCAAGGAAATTGCACGCAAAGAAGAGTACTCAGTCGAAGCGGCCATAAGCTCGGCAATCTTAATCCTCAAAGATGAAGAATCAACGTTAAGGTTGCCAATTGCAGAAACGAGCTTCAGCAAATCCCCTCTAAGCAACGCAAGGTCTTCCAACGGGCACTTTGAAATCCTGCTCTCAATATGACTTTTGATGTCCATGGCCGCGCGAAGGCTGATGCGGCGGATGAGTTGCTCGATGCCGCTAAGGTTCGGCCCTCTCAATGAAATCTCAGAACTAGCCGGCAAAAGTGTTGGGCGCACGACGAACTCTTGCATACCTTCACCTGTGCACGGCAAACTTGGGAAGTTCGGCGGATTTTGAACAAGCTCT